>OX459048.1:23760531-26718002 GCA_949775005.1 Orthosia gothica
GCGATTACTCGCACCACTCGCTTGAGGCGGCCAGCCGTCGCCGCTACACAAATGCTTTTATAAAATTCATCATCTTCGTCGTCTGAACTAGACAACAAGATCTATATCTTTTGTATGTTTCTTTAGCGAGAAAATAGTTCCTCTTCGGTGGTGGGACAAGTGCCTTACGTGTTTTCATTAAAGTTGAACGTATGAATGAATGACGAAATATTAAATTGTACTGTATTTCGACTCCCGAAACTAAGCCGAGTAGTGAAAATCCAATAGCGTGTTTCAACACGTTCTCTGCTGTAATTACTGAAACAATTAAAAAGCCAATGAGTAGTATATTATTGGGCATTCTACCCCACCTACCGTTCCTTCGGCTCACAGCTCCGTTCGCCTCAGTCACTCTCGGTGGGGTAGAATGCCCAATAACATTTTTTTGATATCGTTGGGTGGCTTATCTCAAATTCAATTCTAGTAAATACTAGTTCAGCGCCTAATTCTACTCGGTCTTTCTGTGAACGGTCGATGTCCAATCGTGAACGGTCGACTCGGTTTAGTAGTTAGTAATGCAAAGTGGTAGTACTTAGTATGGTTTGTAAAGATGTCACGTGTTTAGTGTTATTCTATTGATATGTGTTTAGTGCTTTAAACAGTGGTATGAAATACGACTGTTACACACACGTATACACACGTATGTATTTAATTGTGTTTGTATTAGATGTGTGTGAAATGAAGTGTGGGCATACATAGTAGAGAAATAAAAAAAAAACATTCATTGAAATTAAACCATATTTATTACCTATTTATTTATCGTAAAAAACTGGTTTGTCGGGGAACAAAACATCTGCAGAACGTACAAAGTCCTGCAGTTTTCTCCACTGAGGACAGTCAATGTCGGCCTGGAGCTTGATTCGTACAAGTGCCTTCTTCCATAGCTCCATCGAGTCGGTGTTGCGCGCGTCGTCAGCTCGGTACACCTTGCAATCTATGTAATATTCGCCCTCGGTGTGAGCTGTGCGTCGCTCGCACCCGTTAGCCACTCGGTACACGAACAGCGACGACAGGCTTGCTTGACCAGATGATCCCTCTCCGACTTCCGCGCCTGTCTCGCGAGCCTGGCTGATACCGAATATATCACTCGTAGCTTTTTTACTGTAAAAACAAAATAACTTTTGTTTAATTTATTTATTTAAATAGTACGACCGAAGCCAATTACACTATTTAATTTTTAAACAACATACCTACTTATATGTTACCTTGTTAATTTACTAATTACAAACCCAATTATGTTGGATACTGAACTGTGTGGTCAAGAAATGATATTTAATAAGGCTTTTCAATAATCTCGATGAGTATAACACTTAAAGAAGTACTAACAGTAACGACAACAATCTAGAGATGGGTCTTACTTGCAAAATCGAGTACCAGGGCTTCCAAGTACGTTCAAGTATTTTCTATCTGGATAGGAAATTGACCCGTAATATAGTATGAATAAGGAGCATAATCGCGTTCTCAAATAAATACCTACTTAGAGACGATTGAACTTCCTACATCCATGCCAAGTCCTGTTGGAATAAAAAATACTTGCATAGGAAATTGAAACGTGACTGCCTTTAAATAAAGAGCACAATCGCGTTTACAAAGAAATACTTGCAAAGACAAACCATTAAAGTAAAAATACTTGCATACGAAATTGTGCCGTAGACTCTTACAAATAAGAAGCATGATCGCGCGACTGCCGAAGCCACGTCACGAATCAGCGAGACTCGGGCGAGCGTCGAACCCCGATGGAGCGAGTCCGAGTAGCCGTATAAAATACTTTGAAGTCTTGCAAGTATTTCGGGCGGTACCTGGTGTACGTACTTGGAAGCAAATACCTGGTGTAAAAACCTGGTCGCGTAAATACGTACCTTCCCTAACAATCGCTACACTCATGAAACTTGATGAGACAAACATAATGAAACATGTAAAAACCTATGTAATTTACTTGATGAGACAAACATAATGTGACCGACTTTTCACTATGAAATATATAGTACATCCCGAGGTGTAAAATATTATCACTTACTGTGCTATAATATACATATATTTACATCCCAAGCGTCAAATGAATGGCGAGATGTTAATATTACGTCACGAGATGTAATATATCCCATAGTCAAAAGCAGGCCTGAAACATGTAAAATAATATGTAATTTACCTGGGACGGTCCGATTTTGATTTGCGTTTTCCATTTTTTTCTGTAGGTTTACGACCAGTTTTCGTTTTTAGTTCAATGGTTGATGGAGTTTGATAGCATGAACCCTCAGAATCGGACCTGAAACAAAAAAGTGATACATACGTTAAAATAAAATAAATTGAAAAGTAGGCGGTGGTTCTGAAGTTTAGAGTCAGAAGAGTTTCGAATATTTTATACTTACATTTTTCCTTGACTTGTAATGGACTTACTCTACTTCAAGAAGAGAGCAGCGCCAGCAGGCACGATGAACTTCAACTGGTGTTGGTGATGGTGGTTGCCGACACTGACTTTACTGACTGAGTACAACAATTTACCGATCGCGGATCACGAGTGCACGACTGAAGTCCGGAGTCGCAAGTTACTTAGTTCACTTGGAATAATTGTAATGATCATAATGAAAAACGTAGTGACTTATAAGGCTGGAAATGACTAACATGAAAAGAAACTTAAAATCCTTGGGTTTTAGTGTGTGCTGGAACTTTTTTATTTGGTCGTATTTTAAACCTTCAAAAAGTGAATACTAAGCCAAATTAAAGTAGAATCAATTGCTGATACAACGAAAACACTTAGGGTTCACACACCATTTCCTTACAATTTTCATACAACGGTAGTTATATAAGCAGCGTAATGACAGCCCTGTGTAAAATAGCTGACTACCAAACATTAATTACGTTGCATCATTTCACAAATTTTATATTATATCGGAAACGCTGAAAGTTGATATGTAGCAATGGTCTTATTACAAACGCCTGATGTTGTGGAATTTTCCTGAAATTTAAAAGACGTTTTAGGTATTTCGGTAAATAAATGTTACTAATAAATATGTAATATTACAAGTTTAAATTGAAATTGTGAAACATTAAACAGGTAATTATTATTTTAATAATTAATTTATAATAATCTATTTTGATACTTAATGGTTATTTTATTTATAATTTAAATAGCAATAATTTTATTATTTTTCAGCTACACATACATTACAATTTACAATTGTACAAAGACGATGAGATTGAAGATTTATTCTTAAGGAAAATATTTAGAAGTACATAATTTTTTATCTGATAATTTCTACAAGTGCGTAAGATCAAATAATTCTCAGGTAAATATATTAAGTATGTACCTATTAAACTTTTAAGTTTTTGTTGAATTATTAACCTAAGTACATATCTAATAAATCTTTGCATCTTATTTTCAGAATAAGGCTGTATACAATATGATCAAAACAGACAAAACAACAAATGAGGAACGGGAGCTACAACTGATCAAGATTTTTATGTATAATGGTTCTAACGCATTTTCGAAGCTGTAAATCTGTATGAAAGGTAAATATAGGTATATATATTATTTTATATTGATGCTTGTAAGTAAATCGTATAATTATGTTTGTTATTTTCAGAAAAAGTTTTCTAAAAACCTTTGAAATCTTGCGAAGCGGTTTTCCCAACAAAATCAGGATAATACACAGCATTACGTTGTAGTAGTTAACTTGGAAATCAAAGTAAATAATTCAAGAAAAATAAAAGGTAAACATAACACTTAGAACTTTTCTCATCAGGGATAAGCAGAGGCATAGTATAATGTCGGACAGACTATTAAATAATGTTAACGTTATTTTCAGGAAGCATCTGTTTGACTTTTGGTTACGATTTACCACTGAGATCACACATGAATATTTGCATTTGCAATGCTAACAGGATAACAGGTCAAGGAGCTATGCTGGAAAATTGAACACAATTATATTAGACCTGTTTAGTAAATTAATAAGGTATTTATTTGTTCTCTTCAATCCATTTTTTGTATCCTGTGTTGTAATTTATTTTGTTATTGTTAGTGATATGGTATTTTCGTAAAATAACATTTAAAATTTTGGTAAATTTTAGCTTTTCCACTTTTCAGTTTCTTCATACCAAATTCAGTTAGCTGTATAACAATTTTATAATTTCATCAAAATGCCTTATTGCTCGGTTTGCGATATTTACGTAGAAAATCGTTGCTGGACCAGTCATTTACGAACTAATAAACACAAAAATAATAGTACATTGCCCATGATTGAAAATGTTGAAATCTTACGTTCATCGTTTAAAGGACGTATTATTAGCTATAGAGTTTTTGCATCCAAAGATGAAGCAAATAATTTTCCAGAAACATTTTTTTGTAATATTCGCGAACAGGTTAAATGTTTAATAGATGAATCACTTAAAAAACATAACGCAGTAAAAATTAATTTTGAACTTTTTTCTTTATTTCTATTGTATAAAAATGATTTACAAGAAATCAAATCGTTTGCCACAAAAAATTTTGCTATCCATTTTAATTATGATTTTAATACTATTTACGAAACGGTTGTGACGTCATTGATGAAAAAAATTGAAGAATTTGAGGAGAGAGACAGTGGATGGGCATTCTTGTGTACTTTACATTTAGAAGTCAATGTTAATAAGTATCAACCACTTAGTGGATCTCATTTTATAGATTTACCTAAGTTTATAAAAAACAAAAAAGCGTGCTTGAATATTCGCAATAATGATAATTATTGTTTTTTGTGGTGCATTGTGGCTGCTTTGTATCCAACCAATCAACATGCAGAGCGAGTAACATCTTATCCAAACTTTCGCGATGTTTTAAATGTTAAGAACATTTCTTTTCCCATTACTTTTTCAGATATAGTTATTTTCGAAAGAAATAATCCCTTTTTAAATATTTACGTATACGGTTTAAAAAACAATAAGCTAATAACAGGTCCTCTGTACAGATCTGAATCGCGTAAGGGTAAATCTAAGAGTATTCATCTACTATTCTTAGAAAATGATCGTTCATCCCATTATTGCCTTATCAAAGACTTGCCTCGTCTTGTTAAAACCCAAATCACAAAACACCATAGCAAATTATATTTTTGCGAAAGTTGTTTATTGTTTTTTCCTACACCTAAACAAATTGATGAACATCTGTGTGGGGGAATCGTAACTATTTTACCCGAAAAAGGCTCTGTATTACAATTTAAAAATTATGATAGAAAACAAAACATTCCATTTGTCATATACGCCGATTTCGAAACATTGCTTGAACCAACATCCGTTAGTGAACCCGATACTGCAAACACAACATTTTTACAAAAACACGTGCCTGTAGCATTCGCCTATAACATTGTTTCTTCGTTAGATAATACTTTTAATGATGATGGATTTAAAAGTTATCGCGGATTTGACTGTGTTTCAAAATTTTTAGACTTTCTTTCTGCTGATGTTAAAAAGATTTACAAAATACTAACCGAAAACCAGATCATGACATTTTCAGAAGACGATGCGCGAGATTTTCAACAAGCTTATAAATGTTACATATGTGAAAACCTACTTTGGACTAATAAAGTTAGAGATCATTGTCATATAACAGGGCGATACCGTGGTGCTGCTCATAGGCATTGTAATCTACAGTATAAAATACCTAAATTCATACCGATATTTTTCCACAACTTATCAGGTTACGATTGCCATTTATTCATAAGAAACTTAGGTGAATTGCCAGGAAAGTTGAGAATTATTCCAAAGACTAAAGAACAATATATTTCATTTTCCAAATTCATACAGATTGCTGATAATGAATACGTTCAAGTGCGATTTTTAGACTCATTTAATTTTTTAGGAACTAGCTTAGACAAACTTGCGAAAACTATGCATAATGATGATTTCATCACACTACGCTCTCATTTTCCTAACAATGATCAATTCAATTTGCTTGCAAGGAAGGGAGTATATCCTTATGATTACATGACTCACTGGAAATGTTACGAAGAAACAAAATTACCTTCGAGGCATCACTTTTTCAGCGTTCTAACTAACCAAGCTATTTCAGATGAAGATTATAAACATGCTTGTTTGGTTTGGAATGAATTCAATATAAAAGATTTAGGTGAATATACTGATTTATATTTGAAAACAGATGTTCTTTTACTAACAGATATATTCCAGAAATTTCGAAAAACATGTAAACAGCATTATAAACTAGACCCTGCATTTTATATAACCGCACCTAGTTTATCATTTGACGCAATGCTATTGAAAACTGGTATTCAACTTGAACTAGTTTCTGACTTAGCCATCATACGAATGATTCAAAACGGTATTAGAGGTGGTTTGTGTATGTGCTCTCATCGCTATGCAAAAGCTAATAATAAGTACTTATCAAAATGCGATGCATCAAAACCACAATGTTTTATAGTTTATTTGGATTGCAATAACCTTTATGGTTACAGCATGTGTCAATATTTACCATATTCAGATTTTAGATTTTTAAATCAAAATGAAATAAGTAAATTACATGTTGAATGTATTGATGATAATGCGCAATGGGGTTTCATACTAGAAGTCGATCTGTTTTATCCTGAATCCTTACACAGCGATCATAATGACTTACCTTTTTGTCCTGAAAAATGCATACCACCTGGAGGTAAAACTAAAAAACTGGTTTCAAATTTATATAATAAGTATAACTATGTGATTCATTATGTGCATTTAAAAAAATGTTTGGAACACGGTTTGTTACTACGTAAAATTCATAGAGTTATCACATTTAGACAAAGTCCTTATTTAAAGCAATATATCGAATTAAATACACGACTACGTCAAAAGGCAAACAGCACATTTGAACAAGATTTCTTCAAGTTGTTAAATAATAGTGTTTTTGGAAAAACCTTGGAAAACACTGAAAAGAGAGTGTCTGTTCATTTGGTTAATCAGTGGAATGATATGAATAACAAAACCAAAAAGTCCTCCTACGCTGAGAGACTCGTAAGCAACCCATATTTTCATAGCGCCTCAGTTCTAACCGAGAACTTAGTAGCGATACAAATGAAACCAGATCAGATAATTTTAGATAAACCTATATATATTGGCTTTACCGTTTTAGAACTGTCTAAATCACATATGTACCACTTTCACTATAATTTAATCAAACCTTTTTATAAGAAAAGAGTGAAGTTATGTTATACGGACACGGATTCTTTTGTTTACGAAATATATACTAATGATTTTTATCGCGATATTAAACATCGGTTCTTGCAATACTTCGACACCAGTAATTATAGTAAAGAAAATGAATATTTGTTACCTCAAATAAATAAAAAAATTCCAGGTCTTTTCAAAGATGAAATGGGAGGAAAAGTAATTACAGATTTCGTTGGTTTAAGATCTAAACTTTACTCATTAAAAACAGAGGATAAAATAATAAAAAAAGCAAAAGGAGTGAAATCTTCTGTAGTTCGTGATCTTAGTATAACTGATTACGAAAACGTTTTATTTAATAGTAATGTAATTCGTAGACAAAATATCGTGTTTAAATCCATTAAACATGAAATATTTACGCAAAGTGTTAATAAAATTGTATTATGTAGCAACGATGATAAACGTGCGATATCTACTTGTAAGATCGCAACCAAAGCATGGGGTCATTGCTCATTTTTGAAATAAATAAATAATTAAATTTCATAATGTTTTTATAACTTTAGCTATCACTCTTCTATGTGCTACTAGAATTTAACTGCTTGAATAATAACTAGAATATGTTATATTAAATTAGTCGTAAGAAATGATCATTGGCACTTAACAAATGTACATATGTCTTAAAATGTTCTAGTGAAGTATATACTATTCTGTATCTATAGATTATAAGTATAATAAATGTTTATTAAATGAATTAAAATAGTAATTAATATTGTTTTATTTCAAACACACTATTGTATATTATTTGCATTAAAATTATGAGCGCACAGGTAACATCGCAGGGCTACGCTAGTTTACGATAACAACATACATAGATTGCATGTTAATGACCTTTAAATGCAAGCTTGCAAGTTTGCATGTTGACGTTCAAGTTCAACGCTTCAACACAATATTCGAACGACTTTTATTTAATGATTAGTCAAGGCTATTCCATCTTTATTGTTATGTAGATAAGATTTACATTCCATGTTGTGTTACGATCATAATAACGCTCGCACAAATGCTAAGTTAACAATTTTAGAGTCAACGTGACTTATAAACTTAGGGCTCGTACACACAGTCCTGTTAGTGAATAATATCTTTCAATGATTACATAAAAATCTAATACACTGATCAGATTCGTTTAGCAAATGATTGTTTATTTTATTTGATCTTAATATATTTAATTCGTACTCAATAATCTTAATAAATGTATGAAAACTATATAACCCAATACATTTATGTAGTGTATAAATTCGCTAAACGATTTAGTTCCTTGATCGTACTAAAACTTCGTTTTAAATACAAACAATATTGCTTAGTCAAACAGGTCTATGTGAACGAACCCTAACTTATAATGTTGCAATGCTTGTTTCCTGCCACGGATAATTAACTATATAAAAAGATATCTAAATTTAGGTTATTTATGAAATATTACTCGCTTTGAGTACTTGTACAGTATTATAGATATTTGATATATCAGTGAGCGTCATAATCATGTCTTCGGTGAGTAAAATACGTATTATTTTAAATCTTATTTAGAATATTATAATCTAGGTCATGATTGTTTCCCAAGAATAAGGTGCTAATCATTTGTTATCATTTTGTTTCAGATTTGCGATTCAGAAATTCTATTCAGCCAGTACGCTCAGAACCCTTACGAAGGACTTTCTGAGACGATTTGCAACGAACCCCCGCACTGCAGTCAAGTTACGAAAGAAAAGAAATCCAAACGACAGCGTCGAGAAAAGCCTTCTCATAAGAAACATCCATCAAAATCTTTCGTGATGAGTAAACTGCATCGACGCGGGATAAAACTGATCAAAATTTCAGTCATTGATTTGTGCAACAACAATACAAGTGATACTGATAGTGACAGTGAGAACGTTGTAATAAATGCACAATATATTGTCAAAGATGCTATCGATAGTGTTATGGACGAAACTGAGTCTTTAGTTAAGAAAATATCAAAATCTTTAATAGATAATGACTTTTAATAACTTTTTGTGTAAACTCGTTGATAAGAGAAATGTTACATTGTTTTTATGTAATTTAGTATAAGGTTAAATATAGTTTTGAATATTATAAACAAATAAAAGCATATTTATCATATTATAGCTTTTTATTTAAAACACCTAACCACATAAGTAGCTAAATACTTCATTTCCACGCTAAATACTTTCTTATACATAGTACATTTTTGAGCGCACATTGCTTTGAATGAGAATTACAATTTAAATTTGAATCTACATTACAGTATTTTTTATGCAAAATAGATAAATTAGGACACTGGTTTTCATCAAGTTCTGATACCTTACAATTTACACATAGATCTTTTATCCACTGCGCCTTCTCCAAGCCTTTGACAATAATATCTTTATTTTGTAAGTATGGAACGATTAAACGATGAAATTCCTTGTAGTCAATATATCCTTCATTCCAATAAATGCCTCTGTTTCTTTCTAACCATTTTACTTGGTTTTTTTCATGACTTGTTAAGTATCTGAACAAGTATGGAGGTTTAACTAAGAAGGTTTGAGTGTAATCACGGGTGGCCAGAGCTAATTCTTTTACTATAAAATTGTTGTTGAAGTCCTTAAATCCTTGAACGTCTATTAATATAGTTTCAGGATTCATGATATTTTCCTCACGGTATTGCTCAATGGCTTATACTCAACGATACAGTCGTTTAATATGAGGCAGTATGCTGAAGTTTGATCGGGTATAACCGAATCAGTTTCAATTTCCACTCTTACATCCACAACCGGACCTACTTTCAAGTTATCTGCTTGCCTGGAGCAGTCAATAACAAAAAGCGGCGCCAAGTCTTTAAATTGTTTTTCGCTTAATAAAGGTTCCGCACGGCGTCCGTAATATGACTGTTGAAATCTAGTGTATTGCTCGTATAATAAGGCAATTCTGTTATCAGCAAAATTCACATTTAGATTTTCATATGGGAAGTAGTTTGAATTGAGGTATACTCTAACATCACGAATGTGACAGTGATCGAACAGAGACATATCAGAGCTTGCATTGTTTTTCCTATTTGTCTGTAAACCGATAATAACATATCTCGGTTTCTCTATTTGCGACGAAGTTTTAATAGACCAAGTATGTTTCGTTGTTTTAGGTAAAGTCGGATATTCGTACAGGTCCCAATTTCTAAAAATCATCTGGAGTGGTCGATCTTTTTCTAACAGCTTTAGCAAACTTATTTTCTCTTTGTCTGACACTTTAACATGTGGTACACGCCAAACAATTTTATTTATCTGAACATCATCTACAACTTCACCGGTATTCAGTTTTACAGCGTTCAGGTTAGTATTGCTTCGTAACAATATCAATTCGTGTCTACTATTTATTACTACTTTCTTAAAATCTTCTGCAAATCCAAGAATGTTACAAAGTGGTATGGAAGCAGAAAAATTACCTCCATTAATATTTTTTATGCCATCAATTTTCCAACCCCATGCATAAGATATCTTTGACTCACTCTCATTCATTGACACTAATGATTTCATCGTAGTAGTCACACCAGCGTTTTTTATTTTATCTATTTCCACTCCATTTAATTCGTATCTTATATCTTGAAACAGGTAGAGAAGAAAATTATTTGTTAAAGAAATACTACTCGCTTTATCTTTTGAATCTTTTTTGGTGACGATTATAGTTCCTTCCAAATACAAAGTGCTAGCTGATGGTAGTATATACAGATCCTGTTGATTAATAGGTATGCGGATTTCATCGTTTCTGTTGAAGCTTGTTACGTAGGGTTTGTAAGAATGAAATTCAATTCCTTCAACAGTGTTGTCGTAAGTTGGAGCAGATAAAACATCTAAGATATTCATTTTAGCAAACCGATGGCTTTAAGAAATTCCTTATTATCTCTTGTTAATTTTATTTTTTTCTTAGACCGAGGTCTTATTTGCTTGATCACTTTAGTAGAACTGACATTTCCCATTGGTTGATGCACATATTTATTGTAGTCAATCATTTTTTCTTCTGAGATGTAAATATAGCTGTACTTCTTCACCGCGTAAGTTTATTAAGCGATTGTTTATATCTAATAGCCTGATATGTATACAGCTTATGATGTTTTGGTTGATTGGAAAGTATATAACGTTTTTAGGAATTTCTATAATTCTATATCCAGGTGGTACGTTGAGTGCGAATTCGTGTACAATGTGACTGGGTTTTCCGTTTATGTACGAACCACTTACAATATCACATTCTATCCTGATCACGGTCGTAGGCAAAATGTTGACTGGTAAGTCAGACACATGCCATTTATTTGCTTTTAAAATCTGTTTATTGAATCCCAATAATTTCCCAAAAGTCCCTTCTTTAGTAAAATTTATATCTTTAGTACAGTATATCAAAGTTTTTAAAGTGTTGTTATTACACTGAACTTTTATTAAACAATCTTTTATTTCCGATTTTAAATAATCGTTTATATCTTGTAATTCATAAGTACCTTCAGGTATTTCAAGGACTTCGGTAGAGCCATAATATAACTTATTGTTCGATTTGTCAATGTTGGGAATTGAATTAAATGTTGAGAAATGCAATAATGCACACTCATAATGTCCATCGAGTTGTAATGTATTAGGATAATATGTACATAAATCGGACGAGTTTCCAGTTATCGACAAGGTGAATGACATGGTGAAACTGATTGAAATAAAAGAAATACATAATATTTATAAGTATTTATTCCAAAATTCACCTAGATATTCTAAACATAAGTGTCCACAGTTTACTGTATCAAATTGTTGAAATCTAGTGTAGTTATAAAAAACATTACAATTTTTAAAGTACTGAATTAATTCCATTGGAGGTTTCAAATCCCCAAAGCTATCAAAGTATTCACAATAATTGTTTATTTTAGCATAAGCTACCCAATGCGTTCCTTCATTTCGTGAATCGTCTAAGTTGACGATAGCACATTCAAGGCGTTTTGGTGTTCTTGGTAACTGATCCTTCATATAGACTCCTCGAAAGTATGGGATGTCACGTGCATGCTCACTAATATCGATATTAGTTAAAGGACGATTAGGTAGCCTTTTATTCAGTTTTTTGATTTTATAAACAAACCTTTACCATTTTTATGCGGTTTAATGTATAAACCTTTGCCTAACTTTAATGACTCCATTGTTTTATTATGACGTTCTGTTTCCCGTAAATTTTGCTGGCTTGCTTTGTAATCATTAATAGTTTTTGCAATGCCAGCCGCACCACCAGCTAAAGTTCCTAAAGCTGATAGCCCTGCGAAAATTGGGATTAAAGGCAGAATTCCTCCGGTCTTAGGTAAAGGTATCACTCGCGGTACTCGAATTTTCGAAATGTTTGGAAATATTTTTTTTGCTGCTGAGTAAGCAACATTGATTAAAGTTTTGTTATCCCTTGGTTTCAGTTTCTTGATTTTTGATCTTATTTTCGACACGAAACTTTTAAATGTTTTAATTCCAGAACCAGATTTCAATTTGGCTTTCATAATTTTGCTTACTAACCATGAACTAACTTTTTCGCCTTTGCCAGCATCTTTCGATTTCAGTCTTTGTTTAGCCATATTTAGAAGTTGTAAATCCGCTTTGTGACGATTATGTAAGTCTGTGTGATTTGCGTATGCAATATCGTGATGCATACAAGCTTCGTCTAGTTTATTCACACCTCGATCGCCTCGCAGCAATCGCTTCTCAAGTTTTGTTCCTGGTCCACAATAGTTATATCCAGGCAAATGAAGTTCAAATGGCAAATTATTAATCACAGTATTGACTAGTCCACTGCCTTGCATATTCCAAAGAGTAATGAATGAAAAAAATCTTACAAACATGGTTATATATTATTATCTTACCCCACAATTGCATCTTTATCAATCCAACTATTTTCTTCGTTGCTTAAGCCCAGCCATTTCACATAAAGTTTCTTTCCCTTCCTTTTAAGTATCTTTTCTATCAAATAAATACCTGGATGACTAGTTTTTTGAAGTTCTTGTTCATAGAAAGATCCTCTAATAAGTTGCTTTCGATGATCTTCTATACGATATGTTACTGGTATGGTGTTATTTATCCTTTTTACAGTAAATATTTCAGTTGACCAATTTGGAGTGTAACCTTTAGCAAAAATATGTTTGTATTTGCTGATCCGAACGTTTTCACCCACTTTGAATTTAGGTTGACATCGACGTGATATAAGTTTATGGGTTTTTTGAATATTTTCTCTTATCTTTGACTTGTTCGAATGGTTTACCTCGCTTGGTTTATATTTGGTGGTATGATGTTTTGTATTATTGTAGGTCTGTAGAATAACTTTTAAGGGTAAACCTATCCATTTATAGTTTCCAATTAGACTAAAGTATTTATACATTTTATTTTTAATTGTTTTAATTACCCGTTCTACGATCGAAGCTTTCTTGGTTGAAAACGAAGAGTAGTGGTTAATATTGTAGGTCTTCATAAGCTTTTGGAATGTTTTATTATAGAATTCTGTTCCAGAATCAGTTTGTAAATTATCAGGTTTTCGATTGCTGGTAGTTAGTATTCGTTCAAATGCACGAGTAACATAAAGTTTACTTTTGAATTTTAATGGTTCTGTCCAGGCATACTTTGAGAAACAATCAATCACCACTAAAATGTAGTTATAACCCTGATTAAACCTTTGTAGATTCTGCATATCTATTAGATCAGCTTGCCATAAGTCATCTATGTCTTTTATAATAACTGAACGTCTACCAAAGTTTCTTCGTGCCGCTTTGTGTAGTTCATTAACAATTTGTTGTTTTGCCATCACGGAGCTTTTTCAAGTATTTTATTTACTTCTGCTTTGTTAGAAAAGTTATCTTCCAAATGAACTAAAACTTCAGGTGTCTTCGCTTTTAAAGTGGCTTGGACTGTTGCTTGTGCATCTTTTATGATTTGAGCACGCAACAATCCAATCATTATTTTCAGTTCCTTTATTGTGTGATCGCATTTTTGATCGACGTAATCCTTGTTCACAGCATCGTCTTTGTCTACAGGAGATCTTACTCCTCTCAATCTAGATTTTTTAAAATCATAATCACTACTTTCGGATTTTAGCAATGCATTTTCTTTGGATTCTAATAATTCAGAAAAACGCATTCGCTTATGTATATGATGTCCGAATTTATCTACATTCATCTTTAAGGTGTATTATATTTAAAGGTTTATAATAAAATGAACGGTGAAAATTGTGTATCATTTATTTATTACTTAATAATTTTACTTTCACGCAGTTCCTCAATAATAGATATAATTTCATTATCTAAGCCAGTGTTACCAGCGTCTCGAGATGCAATTAATAATTTTAACCTATCCACAAGTTCATTAGGATCGTCCCAATATACAAAATCGGTATTTTTTTTCCACATTTTTGTCAAGGGTAGCCCTTTCCCTTTTGTTTGGTTATTTTGATTAGTACTTGACAGTTTGAAAAGAGGTTTTATAACTTGCAAATATTTTTGTCCCTTATTACTTTTTATTGGTTTGCTTGGATCAAAGTCTCG
Source organism: Orthosia gothica (assembly GCA_949775005.1). Taxonomy (NCBI): domain Eukaryota; kingdom Metazoa; phylum Arthropoda; class Insecta; order Lepidoptera; family Noctuidae; genus Orthosia; species Orthosia gothica. The sequence continues at coordinate 23,775,254 of OX459048.1, forward strand.
ACGATGTGCGTTTGTGGCAACCAACATCATTTTATAATTCTGCAAATCAGACTCTGTAACCGTGCTTAAATCTACATCCTTTTTCATTAACAATTGTTTTAGTCCAGGAGTACTTCGATATCTCTGACCAGTAACGGTGATGTAATTGTCGCTGATCGTTATGAAAGCAGAACCTAACATCAATTGTCCTCGCTCCGCTCGAACACCAAATGGAATATCTGTCAATGCTTCTGAAGATATTGACCAGGATGATGTATTACGCACTTGATTGTTCTCTTCTAATGATTGGTACGAGTCGTCAGTGTCGGTATCACATTCATTTTCTTCTGCGTCGTTGTCCCCTTCATCACTTGAAAGTCTTTTTTGCAAAGTATCGTTTTCAGCCGGAACTTTTGTTTCTTCAACTTCTTTTGTTCGTAAGAGGTCAGTTTGCTTATTGCTGTTAGCTATACAATTGAGAGACTCTGTTACAGGTCTAAAAACTGATTCCAATGCCTGCTTATTTTCAGTCTCAAAATCACGCATCTTTCGTACCTTCTTCTTGACAGCTTCTGCAGCATCGACGATTTGTTTTTTCAGTGATTTTTCCATTACGGTAGACTTTGATAGTTATCGATTAAGAGTTGGTTCAGTAATAATGATATCATGTAAGCATCATAGTCTTAAATATTTGTATTACTAATCAAAGACTACAAAAGTGTCAAATTTATTTCTATAGCATCCGTTATTTTTGTTGCAATCTTTATTAATTACAACATAATTAAAGGGTTCACTCCAAATTTTAGAACACATTTCACGAAATTCAAGCCATGTCATATCAGTGTTAACATGTTCTTCATAAACATGCCTCAAGTTAATATCATCTTGTTTGAATAATATAATTAAGTTTGCATTATCTCTTACTAACTGTTTAGGGATTTTGCTATATGTTTGATTTAGATAAAAACAGTCGATATGTTTGTGCCTTCCCATCGCGAAATAATCACGCATGTTATTTTGATTTTCGCAAGCAACGTCATCAAATATAATCACGGAATTTGGTTTTGCGTCTTGAACACTTATAACTTCCTCATTCCCTTGATATTTCTGAAGTGAGGTAGATGGTACCCGTTGTAAAACTTTTTCTAAAAAAATGTACTTAGGCTGGTGTAAGGTTTTTGAATAGACATAAACATTTTGAAACCGTAAACCATTTTCATGTATAAGAAGTCCAATAAGTAAATTTGTTTTTCCACAATTTGATGGTCCACAAATGATACATCGTACAGAATTAGGTAACAATTCTCCATGACGCAAACTAGTTTTACAATAATCATCGCAGATTGTGTTTACATGCAATGATTGTGGTTGTTTAACAAATTTCATGGCGACTGCTTGAAACGGTTACCTATATTAATAATGAGTCAATTAATGTGTTACATTAACATTTATAACATGAAAATCATTGTGGCTAGGTAACTCGAATAAATGTACGAACAACCTCACCATGGCTGTCCTTCAATATAAGATAATGTGTGTTTTCCAAATCAGATTTCACCAAATTTGCATCTGTTGGTGGAACAAATCTTCTGGTTGCTCTTTATAGCTATCTTGGTGCTTCAATGAAACGTCATACGTACATATTTTGCTGATCAGTTTGCAAATCTCGAATAGGTAAATATAATCTCGCCGCTAGAATTCTTGAACTTAACACGTTTTTGAAAGCAGATTTTATTGAATCAAGCATTGTAGTTATTTATTAGTTGTGGTGATACAAAATTGAACCTTCTCACGACTAAAGTAAGAATCTAATGCAGCGGTAAATTACGGTGAGAAAGACCGAGTAGAATTAGGCGCTGAACTAGTATATACTAGAATTGAATTTGAGATAAGCCACCCAACGATATCAAAAAATGTTATTGGGCATTCTACCCCACCGAGAGTGACTGAGGCGAACGGAGCTGTGAGCCGAAGGAACGGTAGGTGGGGTAGAATGCCCAATAATATACTACTCGATTCCTTTTTCCTTGTTGTTGGTCGATTGCCAATCGCTCCCTGATGGCTGAGTAGGTACAGAAGTTTTTGAGTTTTTGGCGGCTTTTTTCGTATGTTATTGGCTACTTTAATTATCCGCAAATTAGAATAATAATATAAGAATAAATATTGAAATAACAAATTCCTAGTGAATATTGTAAATGTAAATGACAAATTGGTGTTGTTTTGAGTCTCTAATTTCTACGCAACTGGACTATTTGTTGAATCATTGAAACAGAAGTAATCACGGTAAAGTGGAGGATTTTGTTATATACAGTATAAAACAATCCTGTGTTGGCTACCTCAGCGAAGCTTATATGTTTACTACTAAATACTTACAAACACATGAGAATGTGATAAGTCCACAATAAGTATCTTCTATTATATTTTTTTTTAATATGGCAAACACCGATGTCGACTATTCTGCCAAGGTCTAAATTAAATTTGAAAAATCTTTTTTACGTTTCATAGCTCAAATACGAGATAATGTTGTCTACTAAGTGATGTTCTAATGCGTTATCGATTAAATTTTTAAAACAATCGACTATTCGAAGAATATTAATTGATTTTACGCATTGACATACATGTAAATAAAATGCAAATATCAAATGTTCACTGTCATATTTACTTTACACAAATTCTTTACATCTGCGAATATTAATTTATCGGCATATTGGAGCTAAATAGTAATCAAATTGACTATTGTAAAAAAACAGCCCCCACGAAGTGGTGCTTTTTCATAAGCTGGTTAATTCATCAAACGATACATTTTATAAATCATCGGACAGATAAAATAGCTTCTGTTAAAAGTGACTGTCAAAAAAAAAGACTTGACTTAAAGGCCTCAGTAGCCAGGTCACTAAATTGATCGCGCAATAATTGTACAATTATTGCTACTTGCTGTTCCTTACGTAATAAGCCCGCCGATTCAAACAATAAAAAGCCCATAACTGTAGAATCAAAATCAAAATTTATTTATTAAATTAGGCCATTAAGCGGCACTTTCGAACGTAATATTTTTTGTAATTATAATTGATTCTACCTTCCATTCGGAAATGTAGCTTGTTGTGGAGAAGAATGGACAAGAAACTCCATACATACTCTTTAAAAAAAAAAATGTGTTTTACAAGTATTTGGTTACATTATCTTGTTGAAAAAAAAATACATATATGTGAGAACGATGTAAAAAAATAAAAGTAACGCACTTAAAAGCTTTTACAGTAAAACAAACAATTAAAAATACAATAAATATAAAAACAGGTGGAGGCAGGTAAGTTGTGACCAATCCCAACTGATGGCGCCCGTTCACGAACATGACACATGGATCGGCACCACTCAGCTCAACCATCATGAAGGGAACCGAATGATCCAACACATGTGCCACCATCAGAGAGACATTAGAGAGAGCATAACACACTATCAACTGCCAGGGCACACTGAAGTCAACGAACGACACAAAGGTACAGCAAATGGTAGATTTACAGTTGGTACATAGCACTCACATATGTGCTGTGCAGTTATATAATACAAAAATAAATTGAGTTTATACAACACAAATACATTCATACAGTCTTCAGCAGGTCCAACAATACTTCAGAACTTTTCTGCTTATAACTTGTTATTGTGCCCTAGTGACTGTGGAGCTGGACTAGCGTAGAATGGCTTTATCGATTTTTAAGTCAACTTTCAAACACGAAAAAAACTAAATCAAAATCGGTTCATTCGTTTAGGAGGTATGATGCCACAGACAGATACACAAACACACAGGTACATACGACAAATTTATAACAGCCCTCTTTTTCCGTCGGGGGTTAAAAGCACAATTCTGTATCTGTTACAAATATGACAAAATATTAAATAAAATAATGTTAAATGCTACGTGTGTTTATTTATTGAGTTGACAAGCAATTGGGCATTTAGAACAGACTTTGATCTCTTAGCAACCCATTCTTTGTCACAGTCAAATATTCGTCACCTGTTCTGTTCTTAATATAGCTAACTACCGGAAATATATTCTTTGGCCTGAATCCATTTTGTTTATTTGACAAACGGTAGAGTTAAAAATACAAGAAAAAAACATTAGGAGCATTGTTACGAAAGCGTGACGTAATTACGACAAAAAATCAAGCTATTTTCCGAAAAACAGTACTCACTAAGAATATAATCAAACTGCCTAGTTTTTTTTGCAACTATATTGAGGACGGCTTACAGTATGACCAGATGCAGCTGGGTATTTTTAACCGACTTCAAAAAGCAGGTGGTTATTAATTTGACTTTACTCATTTTTTAGGGTTCCGTAGCCAAATGGCAAAAAACGGAACCCTTATAGATTCGTCATGTCTGTCTGTCCGTCCGTATGTCACAGCCACTTTTTCCCGAAATTATAAGAACTATGCTGTTGAAACTTGGTAAGTAGATGTATTCTGTGAACCGCATTAAGATATTCACTCAAAAAAAGAAAAAAAAACAATACATTTTGGGGGTCCCCATACTTGAAACAGAAACTAAAAAAAAAAAACACCATCGAACCCATACGTGTGGGGTATCTATGGATAGTTCTTCAAAAATGATATTGAGGTTTCTAATATAATTTTTTTCTAAACTAAATAGTTTGCGCGAGAGGCACTTACAAAGTGGTAAAATGTGTGTGCCCCCCCCCTGTAACTTCTAAAATAAAAGAATGATAAAACTAAAAAAAATATATGATGTACATCACCATGTAAACTACCACCGAAAATTGGTTTGAACGAGATCTAGTAAGTAGTTTTTTTTAATACGTCATAAATCGTAAACCGCAATTTTTCAAGTACGGAACCCTTTGTGCGCGAGTCCGACTCGAACTTGGCCGGTTTTTTCATATGTATCACCTCAAAACTTTTTGAGCTATTGGACGATTCGCACGAATTTAACTCGCCCGAAACGTGCAAATCGATCCCTTTTAAAAATATTATTTATACTACACCTGCTCGGAAAGTACCTTGATACTTTATCAAATTTACGGTAGAAAGTACGTTATTGCATATCGAACAAATATGCGGGGCGAAAACGCATCTGAGCGGGAGAGAAAAGTGTATGAAAATCCATTTCTTACGTAAACCACGTATTTCTTACGTACGTTCTTTTTTAATTTTGGGTAAGACTATGCGCTGGTAACCTAAATATCAAAAGCCAAAAAGTTTTTACAGTGAGTTTTTATCTCCAAGTTCGTAAAATGACACTGGCCACTAGCTGTGTGTTGGATGGTGTCAAACAATTTGAAAAAAGAACATGTGAAAATTGCAGACGCCATTGGCGCCATTTTCAATTTGTGTGTTGTTTGAGGATTCAGTTTTCGTAGAAATTTATTTTCCTCGTAGGTGTAGTATAAAGCACTATGTATCACTCGAGAGAAAGTGCGATTCCCGATCTCGGGTGTTTTAAAGCCCTCGCCTACGGCTCGGGCTTCAAACGACACCCTCGACGGTAATCGGTCACTTTCTCCTCTCGGTGAACAATGTACTATTTTTCTGTGGTGATTCGCCCGAAGTGAATTTATCGGTGTGCAAATCGACCACTCCAAAATACAAGTAGGTACAGTCGTGCTCATCCGTTTCGGAAATAATATAAAGAATTAATCGAAGTTAATATAGGAAAACAATGCATTTAATAAGTAATTACGGTACGCAGATATTGTGTCCAGTTCACCCTGCTACACACTTATTTTTTAATATTATTAGTAGTCTATTCTAGCATAATTTTGTGCATACTAGAAAACTTACTATAGAACTTGCTCATTAGGAACCACAACAAAAAAGTGAAAAATAAAACTTTTTACAAAAAAATACAACATGACTTCCAAAAAAAACACTACAAAGTGAATTATTAATTAAATTTTGGCAGTCGGTGTTCCTGTTTTTATTTCTTCCTTTTTTTGTGTTTATAGGGTCCGACTGCCCTTACAACTATCTGACAATTATAATTAGTTAAATTTGTAACTCAGGACTGGGACTTGCACTGCCAAAGATCTACAAAAGACAGCCGGGACCAATATCTTAACGTGCTTTCCATGCTATGCAAAAATGGTCACCCATCCTCGGACCTACCTTGGCAAGCGTTGCTTAACACGAGCTCCTCACTCAGTATATGAACGCACGTATAATCTTCACTCTGTTTCCTGGAAAAACATCATTGAAAAATAATCATGGGAAAACAGACATAACAAACAACCTACCATACTTTCCCCTCCCATAAAAAAGTTATTCAAACTAACATTGACCTTATTCTCAAGGGTAATGGCTGCGATAAAGCCTGTTATAGAATATTTATCATGAGCGGAAAATATAATAATAGGATGAACAGAATAATGGATTTGCATCGTCATCTTGATGGACTGGTGGCTTCATAACAACTTTTTTTATCATAAGTAACAGGATAAGTCGTTACGAAAGTCCAGAATCATGCAATCATAACGTGTCCTAAAATAAATGTTGGTCCTAACTTACTGTGGAATCATAATCATTATGCAATATGATCCCTTCAGTCATCATCATCAGCCTTTATTAATGTTCCCACTGCTGGGACACAGGCCTCCTCTCTTTGAGAGGGAATGGGCCGTAAGCCACCACGCTGGCTCAGTGCGGGTTGGATGTCACATGTCTTCGAATTAATGTTTTGGTTCTAATACATGCTGGTTTCCTCACGATGTTTTCATAAAACCTCTTCTTCACCGTTTTAAGAGCAGTGGTGATGAAATAAGTTACACAAATAGAAGCGCCTGATACCACTGAGCCGCTACCGCTCTCACAACCACCTTACCTTCAGTAGTTAAGTACTAACACCTTGTAACGGAATAGGTATAGCTAGACAGGATTAGACCATCTCCTAATTGTTTTTGATAGTTTCGAGATTTTGACGAATGACCAGTATATTTTGAACAGTAGCCTATTCACTGCTTTACAAGTAAAATAACACGAACGATACGCTCTAGATCTGAATAAATGAGTTTTATGTCAGCAACTATCGCTGTAGTTATTTAGGCACTTGTCCCATTGCCGACGACCAGCGAGTAATGAGTGAAGCTAGAAACTAGACACACGTTGGCGAGAAGCGAGTGTGTAGTTTCGATAACTCGGCAATAAGCAAGTGTTCTTGTCTTTAATTTGTTCTTAATAATTTCCTGCCCTTATCCCAGGATACTTGGAGTCGCCGTAAGACGTTTTCTATCTTCTATTTCAGATTAATGACACTCAGAAAAATACAGGGTGACTCTTAACCAATCACCTCACGATATCAATCATGATGAGACCAGCCTGTCTCTCCTAATTCACCGTCATAATTTATCATGGCCACAAATGATAATGGAATGTCCAAAACAAGTAAAGAGCAATGTCATTCAGTCTGGCTGGACATGTCCAGTTTCGCCACACAACGCTATTTTTTTTCTGGTCCTTTTATACGGGACCAAGTAGTTTTTTTTGGAACGGATACAGATTTTTGTTGCTTCGGCTGGGTACGGGAATATGTGAATGGTATTTTTGACTTGTTTCTTGTTTTTGAGACTTTAGGATTGTGGAAATTTGGGTATGGTTTAAGATGCAGTATTTTTTACATTATCATGATATATCGTGTTCACCGAAGGATTTATGAAAGGTGTACTGATAGTACACCTTTATGTAAAACGGGAGATATTTTTGCCATCAATTGAGCACAAATCTAGATTTCAACCTGCCAATGAGAAATTTTACCATCTATATTTTTGTTTTTCCACGTCAGCCATATTGTGGGACTTGCAATTAGTTGATAATATATCTCGAGTCTCGAGTTTATCTTATACCATGATCCTAAAGAATAAATCTTTTACCCCTTAAGATCATCATAGAAACAATCCCATGCATTAAAATTCATAACTTACATGATATAAAGGTTATATTTCGTCGTAGAGTTACGAGCTTTGCTATAAAAGTCAAATCTAAATTCGTCGAGTGGAATCCGTTCTGTTAGACAGCAACGAAAATTAAAACAGACACCGACATGCCTAAAGTTTGAATGAAAAACGTGGAATTCGTAACGAAATATACTATTTTGGGTTTTATGGATATTTTTGTTTAGACGGTCTGTCCATGTTTTTGGGTGTTTATTTATAAAGTGTGGTTTTAAATTAACAAACGAACTTGAAAACATTACCCTTCTTACTGGCTCCGACTCTGTAAGAATAAAATATATTATATCGTGTTTTGCTAAATATAAGTAGGCACTTAGCATAGGTAACATAAAATCACGCCAGTATTCTGGTGCTCATAACATATCACTGTGCCACCGTCTTTTCTGGAGCACACGTGGTGCCTAGAGGTTCATAACAGTTGCTGCCTTGAGTTCAATCGCAGACATAATGGGACATTATAAGTTCGCTCCTTAACTAAGCAATGCACTGGTTAACGCCGTTGCCTTAAGCCTTCAACCTTTCGTCAGATAAGTTCAATTTACGAGGTAGCTTTTATAAGACCATTCCTTCAATAATGAAACGGATAAATCTTATTTTTATCTTTTTGAATAACAGCTAAATCACCGTGTAACAACCTACTCCGCCTGATACAAGTCCCTATGCTCATCGATCACTCATTCCGGACACTCCTGTTGCTGCAAGCAACATTATTAAATGCAACGTACAGAGACAGAGTGTGTTTACTTATACACGTGAGTTCTGTACGTTAAATTGGAACATTCTTTGATACGAGTTTTGTTCTTTTGCAGTATTTTGATTTGGGCTTTAAAGTCGACAATAATAGTGACGAGAATTCAGTAGCACATTTAATGTTAATATAACATTTTAAAGTCTGGTAGGAATCTTTTTAGACAATACGAAAAATAGATTGGCATAATAATTATTATCATGCCGAAAACAAAGGTCTTAATCACGGTAACAAAGGCCAAAATTAAGACAGAATTTATTAAACTTCTGTCTTATCTTATTGTCATTCCTTTATTTAATGTTAGTTAGGTAGATATTAAAATTTATATAATGTTTATTTATCAAGTAGTAGATTTTAATAATCCAAATAGTTTTTTTGTCAGACTAAACTGTCCCACTACTAGGCAAAGGAGTCCATTCATTCGAAAGTGACTAAGTAATTAGAATATGTTTCCCCTTGCCAATAATAAGTTTTTACTTATTCATCCTCATTTATAAAAGTCTCTTTGGAAATGACTCTGCATATTTAACAATGTATAACAATTGATTACAAGATTCGAAATCCAAATTTGGTATTAGACAATGAAACATATGTTAATCAATTGGTAAGCACATAGGTACCAGTGTCATTTTCGAAACACATCACACATCACATCATCAGCCTTTTAATGTTTCCACTCGTTTACATGGAGCGACTGCCTATCTGACCTCTAAAACCCAGCAACTGGGTAACACGGTATCCCTTGGCAAGACTGAAAACATAAAGTCCCCGTCGGGTTTTTGCGCGATAAACTCAAAAACTACTGAACGGATTTACATGCGGTTTTCACTAATAGAAGGACAGAAACAAATAAGTTTTTTATGTATAACTTGTCAAGGGCACAGCCGGTCTGAGTTGCTAGTAATATTATAAAGAGGAAAGATTTGATTGTTTGTAATGGATAAACTCAAAAACTACTCAGCCGATTTGTAAAATTCTTTCACCGATGGAATGCTACATTATTCCGTAGTAGTGACACAGGCTATTTTTTTATCCCGAAAACGGGTCCTGTGGGGTGCACCACGGGAGTGAAGACGCGTGCTAAAACTAGTAAATTATATTTTAGATACGCATATCATACAATAACATGTTTTAGTTATTTTAGATTACAAATGCTGCTATCATATCATTTACTAAAGTTTGAAACACAGCAATCACAGAGATGCTGCGGTCATTTTAAAACTCAATGCAAATAATCTTATCTGTAGTTTCATTTTGCAAATGTTATAAAACAAGTACGGTTCACTTTATTAGTATGTTAAATTGTTTGGTTTAGTTTATTTTATTATGCGGTACCACGGTTCCATGTACCTACAATTTGTGTTGGTGAGCACCTGTTTTTTTTAACAAGCTTACTTTGCATACCTATCTACGTTCTGGTGGATCAAGGATGCGAAATTGCGTACAAAAACATTAAAATAAAAACGTGTAGGAACATTTAAAAAAATGAAATCAATAATAATACAAAAATGGAAATCTAAACAAAAGCTCCGCCCCTAAGACGACCCACTGACCAGAAGCATTGAACAGACAGAAGCATTTTTGTAAAATTAACATGGCGGAAGCCCTTTTTTAAAAACTTTTTAACTTTTTTCATTAACGGTAAGCTTATTTTTAAATGACAACTAGCACCAAACGCCATGATTTTTAAATATTTCTACAAGAAAATATATACAAAAATAAATTGTCAAAAAAGTTGACGACAGGACCTTCAAGGCAATTTTCCCCAGTAGACTTCTCAAGACCGGGATCTATTTCATTTATCTTTTACTTTCTTGACAGGCTAAAAGCAAAACTTGTATTTCAAAGATTATATTTCCAATATTTGGAGGGATCTCTAATATAAACGAACAGACTGTTGTAGCATCAATCAAAATCGCGTGTCTACAATCCGACTTTGTAATTGACAATAATTAGAACCATTATTTTTTAGACTTGTTTATTCCCGTTGCGTTTTTTTTTTCAAAAACGTATATGATTCGAAGATTTTGTAGATACTTTCTTGAGCATTTGTGTGAGTAGGTTTTTTTATAGGTAAGAAATAATTTTGTAAAAATTCGAGATAAAAACACACTTGAATCTGACAGCAAAAAAGTTGTATCTAAAAATGTTGTTTCTTTAATCGGTTATCCTTTTTTTACAGCTATTATTTAGTAATGAAAGAAATATGATGGGGTCTATATCTTTAAAATGGGAGAGAACTCATAAAATATTAAATAAAAGAAAAGAATTAAAAGGTAAAAGAAGGGTTAGCCCTGAATTTCATAAAATATCAGCAAGATTTATAGTTCCTATAATTGCCTATATTTTCAGCAAATAATTACACTACTGTATTTTATTTCCATTACATATTTTTTATAAGAGGTGTGACAATAGATTGTATAAATCAATTTTTCATAATAATTCAGTTTACATCACCCAGATATCATAAAAAAAAAGAAATGGAAAGACGTACCTACAGAGTTCAAATATTTTCCCTAAAATAGGAATAAGCGGCATTTTAATTCAAAGCAAAACATTTTAACAGTCACTCTTTAAAACAAAAATATAAGTTTAACACAGTTAAAGCTTATTTAAAATTACCAACCTTATCAGAAGAAAACTTAGCTATCCATTTTTCAACCACTCTTCTTATTCACTTTTCTAACAAAAATCACTGAAAACCCAATTTAAAATCTCACTTTAAAAAATTTTAGACACTGAAAATGTAACAGTTTTTTAAATAATTTTAAAACATTCACATACACTGGCTGAAGATAAAAGCAAACTTGATTTATAAGAAGAAAAATTTGGCGCGTGAATATCGTATTTCGAACGAAGTGACGTCACGGATAACGCGTCCACAGCTTTCAGTATCTCGTGGGAAACTGGCGGGAAATCTTGGCGAACTGGAGGATTCGCGAGAGTCTGTGCAGTTGTAGTACAATGGTACAGAGGCAACAAATAATATTATTATTGTCTTACCTATTTGGTACTTGGCTTATCTACTTATTAAATTACACAGGATTATTAAAAAAAACATTTAGTTTTTCCAGATTGGAAAGTGTTCCAATAAGTCATGTACAATGTATGTGGAATACGCAAACTTCAGTATGCGGAGCGAAGGACCAAACTTTTGCCTTGTTTTTCGCCAAGGACCTCATTGGTTATTCACTTTACTGTAATTAATAGCTTACCATAGCTATGTTTTACACAGTAAAATCTCTGTTTATGATAGGATTAGTTTTAACTACAAATGATAACGTAACCATATTTGGCAATACGGTCTGCTTATGACATAAAAAAAATCTCTTATCTCAAAAGGTATCTTTGATTCTATAGATTTATGCTTACGTACGTAATCACAAGTTTTCCACAAAATCTCAAAGAATTATAAAAGAAAAAGATTTTTTTTTGTTCTGTGACTTTTGTAGCTATTCCGGGATCACTTAAAACCATTTTCAAAAATATATTTTTTTATGAATTTTACCCCACTAAAAACCGACTTCCTGAAGCGTTTCTTTAAAAATCTATAGGTAGCTCATATATATCATACTGAGTGAAAATACAAAGAAACGGTAGCGGAAGAAAGGTTCCGGATTCTCGGGAGACGGAAAGCGGCACTTTGTATTGAACACAGTTCTGTGATACCATTGTTTTCAACTTCTTGGATTTATACTAAGATCGTTAGTCAAATTAATTATTTAAATATACGTGTTTTTATCTTTATAAACGTACGTAGGTATTTTGTGTATTATTATGTAAATAGTTTCATCTTATTTTATAGGTATATATATTGTACACTGGATTACTGCCCTCTATTATGATCTGTATCACTCAAAGGTTTGCTGGCAGAAAATTCCATTTGGAGTTAAGCTCGCCTTTGTACATGAATTTTACTATCAATTTGTTAAAATGTAATGTCTTGTTGTACAATAAAGAATAAATAAATGGTTGCAAGCGCCATGCTTGAAGTCGATTGTCAGGTCAGGCAGTATTTTTGGGGTTTTCCATCTGGAATTTCTTAGTAGCAGCCCGAAGTCTGGACTTATTATGTCCAGTTAATAACAAGAGACTCGTCCCCGGCTACATGAGACTTAAACATCATCATCATCAGTCGCGACCTTATCCTATTTACTTTGAGTCGGCCCTATTTATCCTTTTTATATTCTCTTTATATTTTTATATTTTGCACCATGAATTTTGTTATTTATATATATATATATATATATATTTTCTTGCAATGACAAGAATATTTACTTTTTAAAGTATTATATTATTTTATTTTAATTATTGTGAATGTGAAGACTATGTGGATCATTATTTTGTTTTTAATCTATCTAAGTTTTCAATCATGGTCTGGCAGTTTGAGTAGTTTATGCGGCCTACCCGAATGTCCTTTCTTTGGTATTGTTCGTCGAATCGTTGAGCTCCTTAAATTCTGAGTTGAGCTGCTCGGTTATTGACAAATGCGTGCACTGACTGGACAGGTCCACTCAATTTGGCTGGTTCTTTCCTCAAAAGACCATTTCAGACATCAGTCTACATGGTCTTCACATGATCGAACCAAGATTTTGTCAGGACTTTAAAAGAGACTGTGACCTCTGAGTTTGTTTCGGCCTTTCTTCTTAGAGTAGTCAGATAAGAAACGCCGACCTCATCTAGTTTAAAAAAAAATATGTTAGACATGTAAAAGCGTTTGTACAAACCAACTTACAGAAATAAAATCATTTATCATTTAACACCGTCGGAAAAAGAGACATGTTATAATTTTGACGTGTGTACCTGTGTATTTGTGTAGGTATATTTGTGTATCTGTCTGTGGCATCACAGCTCCTAAACGGATGAACTGATTTTATTTTCGTATTTTTTTTGAAAGGTGGCTTTATCGTAAGTGCTCTTAGCTATGTTTGATGATAAGCAATCAATCTGTTCAAAAGTTATGGGCGTTTAACTGTTTGAATCGGGGTGTTTTCGCAAGATTTTGTGTCATAATTACGTGCTCAATGATTGTCATTCGAAGCACGTCTACTACTAGATAAATTATGCAGCATGAAATAAAACGGTGTGGGGTGTTTCTTTTTTTAATTATTCTTTTTCTCCATTGTGCGCGGTCATGGGCTGTGCTGGTGTCCAAATTTACTTATTTCAGCTCTTTTACAACCGTCGCCGTCGTCAACCAAGAGGCAGCTGGTCTACCACGTCCGCGTTTCGTCGCTGGCAAGTATAGGGCAAGCTTCACCATATGGTCATCTGGCCTTCGCTGGATGTAGCCATACAATCGGAGTCGATTTTATTTTATTTTGTCCTGATGGGAGCGATTTTAAAACTTACTATCACGTACTCATTATGGATCTTGTCTAGTCTGGTGATACCAGCCGCCCAGCGCAACATTCGCATTTCCGTTGTATGTAGGTAGTTTCTTTAGGTGTTGTTTAGTGGTTGCCCAATATTTTGATACGTACATAATTGCGGGGCGTTCTGCGCAGCTGTATTTTAAACATGGCCTTTGGTTTTATGGGCATTTTTCTGTCACATATGACTCCTGTGAGTTGTCGCCATTTTAGCCAACTCGTTGTTGTTCTCAAATTCTAATTCTAATATTTTATTTGTAGAACATAGGTAAATAAAGGGTACAGATGGCAATATTATTAAAATGAAGGCTATGTCTTGCCGACAACGGTGTACAAATTCTAATTATAATTTTTAATTAATAATTGGTAACAAATAATAAAACATTCAAAATTAATAAATAAATTGTCATAAGATTACAATTTGTCTTCCAGGTACTCATTGAAATAAATAAACGCTATGTCTTGCCGTCAACGGCGTACAAATATTCTAAATATAATTTTAATTAATAATTGGTAAGAAATAATAAAACATTCAAAATTAATAAATAAAATGTCATAAGATTACAATTTGTCTTCCAGGTACTCATTGACTGTATAGTAAGCTTTCTCGCCCAATAGATCAAGAAGAGCCTTTTTAAAGTGGTTTATGCTTTCAAGATCTCTTATTGTAATGGGCAACTTATTATATAACTTGGGTGCCATTCCTAAAAAGCTCTTTGAGTATAATGCAGTCTTGTGTGGAATAGCACATATTTCTCTATTGCGACGTTTCGATTTCAATGTTTGAAACAGATGCAAGTTTGATTTTGCGAATACTGCTGTTTCGTAGATGTACATACAAGGCAAATTAAGAAATTTATATTTATTAAATAGTGGCCTACAACTATCGTTTTCAGCCCAAACACAGCACGTACACACCTCTTTTGAGCATTGAACGCAATGTTTTGTCAGTGGAATTTCCCCAATACATTATTCCAAATGGTACCGTTGATGAGACATACGCTTTGTATGCCATCAAAACTACAGACTCACTTGATATTTTCGCGAGATTATAAAGCGCATAAGAATATTGGTTTAGTTTTTTGCAAACAGTTTCCACATGGCATTTCCAATTTAGATGACTATCCAAGTAAAGTCCTAAAAATCTAGTATTGTTGGTTTTAGGTAAATTTTGGTCTCCATATTATATATTTAAATTTAAATTTTGTTCTTTGATGGAACGTCATAATCTGGGTTTTTTCTAAGATTATTTTAAGTTTATTCTTACGTAACCAATCTATAATGCAACTAATGGAATAATTTATTTTATTTGCATATGTTTTTAAGTCTTCACACGGTATGATAATTGTACTATCATCGGCAAACAGGACGGTCTGATAGTCAGTAAGTACATTTCGGCAAATAATTTATAAAAAAAAAAAACTTTTTTGCAAAAAAATACTACCGACTTCCAAATGAAAAACTACAAAGTGAAAAATAACTTAACTTTTGGAAGTCGGTGTCTTTCGTAGGTACCATTTTTTTGCGATTTGGACACCGAGTTCCAAAAGTTAAGTTATTTTTCACTTTGTAGTTTTTCATTTGGAAGTCGGTAGTATTTTTTTGCAAAAAAGTTTTTTTATTTTTCCCTTTTTAGTTTTACCTACCTAATAGCAAGTTGTTTATTAAGGTCCCTATAACTCCAGAATAGATTAACCGAATAATATGAAACTTGAACATAACCGTTGAAATGAGAGATCTGTGTACCCCTTTAGAGCGTACTGGCGTGATGTTAAGTTATGAAATGGTATAAACAACAAACAGATATGCGATTGCAGCAACCCCGAGAGTTTTGCCGTTATTTATTGAAGAGTTCTGTTGTGTATCTCCGAAGTTCTTCATCAGACCTTCACCAAATTAAAATGGGACCAATTTCGAAACATACTCTTTCAAACAAAAAAAGAATTTTCAAAATCGGTCCACAATTGACAGAGATATCGGTGAACATACACAAAAAAAAAAAAAAAAAAAAAAAAAAAAAACAAACATAAAGTCGAACATAGAACCTCCTCCTTTTTTGTAAGTCGGTTAATGAGGAAAAGCAAGGACACTCCCTTGGGGTACACCGCAAGTTGTATACCTAATGGAAGACTTGTGAGCAACTTGTTTCTAAGAATTGGGACAAATTCTATTTAAAACCTTGATCTGTTTTTTTCCACTATATAATACTTGATTAGGCTCAATATGTTTCCTCGGACACCATAACGCTCTAATTTACCCAGTAATATTGTATGATCCACGTGATCGAATGCCTTGGACTGTCCATGAGTACTTCGCAAATAGGATTTTTTTTGTTAACATTACTAACAATTTTTGCCACTAACTCATAGACTGGGTTGTTAATATTTCTACTTTTTCTAAAACCATATTGTTCTTTAGCGAGTAAGTCATTTGTTTCAAAGAACGAGTTACGGGATTTATAAATCACTTTTTCAAAGATTTTTGATAATACTGGTATTAAAGCTATTGGCCGATAATTTGAAATGCTTGCTTTGTCACCTTTCTTATGAGGTGGCTTAATTATAGTTGTTTTTAATATATTTGGAAAGTGACCATGCTCTATGCATAGGTTAATTATAAAACTTAGTACGGGTGCAAATATATGCGACACTAATTTTAAAATTTTAGTAAAAATTTCATCAAATCCCGTGCTATTGGTATTTTTTAGCTGATTAATGATTCTGAGAATGTCCATAGCATCTGTCGGTGCCATAAAAAGGGCTTCCGGGAAGTTTCTTATAAGAGATATAGCATTACCGTTTGCATAATTGTTTGCAATATGCACCGAATCTATAAAATAATCATTGAAAGCCGTAGCTATGTCTTTAGGATCGTTAATTTGCTTATCACCAATAAAATTTGCTTCACAGATTCCGGGGGGAAGTTAGATTTACACCTATTTATTAATTTCCACGTGGCTTTGGTTTTATTGGCTTTTATTTATTTGGTTCTGTGAGTGAGACTTAAATATGGTTTACTAATAATAAGCATAAAATATATTCCCGTATTTTACATTGTCAGAATGAAATTCAGCATAATGAAAATTACGCATAATGTTATTGGGCACAAATGCTTTGCCATAATGTATATTGCCATAAGTACTATTAGCATAATAATAATGATGCATAATCTTATAAAGCATAATGTTATAAACGCATATTTTTCTAACTTACCGGGGCTGCCTCAATTTTATGCTTTATTAATTTTTTGTGTTATCGCTGCACATGCTGAGATAGGAGCCTTTTTGGTCTCGCACGGGGTTTTTATTTTATTATTGTTTAATTTTATGCTTATTCCTCGTGTCTCCTGTGCGGGTCACAAATAAATATTTTTCTTTCTTTCTTTTACTTCTTATATCATTCTTCTTGACCAACCTCTAGTACGTTGTAGAAACCTCTTTGAAGAATCCCTTTGTCCTAGAGTCGACTTCTTTCGTCTGAAAATGAAAATTAATATTATGAAACTCGCTTTCAGGAGTAACAGTTCTAACATATTAACTGGCAGATATTAAATCAGTTTATTTATTCACTTAGTTATATATGAAACCGTAACAAAAATATAAATTTTCCAATACCTCCAACTCCCAATCATAAACAAGCGTAAAAACCAACCCTGCTCCAAAAAACACCTGAACAAATAGACATGTCGAGGAACCCCGATAGCTGCATGTGTTGGGCTTAAATTCTTCAGGCGATGTTTATAAATTGCCTCCGTTATAGCGCTCTCGGATGATTTGAGCAAGAATTTTTCTTTTTAAACTCTTCTTGGAAATATTTTTCGCGTACTTTAAAAATGTGTTGGAAGGTTTTGTCTTACCTTGATCATACTGAAACAGAGCCGTCTATACAGACAACACTTTGGTTTACCAGAAATACTTGATCATCATCATCATCAGCCGTTTAACCTTCCCATTGCTGGGACTCAGGCCTCCTCTCTGTGAGAGTCAAAACACAGACATTGCCGAGTTACTCATCATCTGCCTAGCCTTTGCCCAATTATGTTGGAGTCGGCTTCCAGTCTTACCGGATTCAGCTGAGTACCAGTGTTTTACATGGAGCGACTGCCTATCTGACCTCCACAACCCTGTAACTGGGTAACACGATACCCCTTGGCAAGACTGGTGTCAGATCTCAGGCTTCTGACTACCCGTAACGACTGTCAAAGATCATCAAAGGACAGCCGGGACCAACGGTTTAACGTGCTTTCCGAGGCACGGAGAAAACTCGCTATGTTGACATTGCTGAGTTACTATTTTATTATAATTATATATGTAGATGATAAGTACTGTAAGGGGATAGTCAGAAGCAGTTATATTAAATAGTCAACTTACTTTGATCTACACTAATATTATAAAGAGAAAAGATTTGATTGTTTGTAAGTTTGTTTGTAATGGATAAATTCAAAAGCTACTGCACCGATTTTAAAAATTATTTAAAATTAAGTTGCCAGATTCTAACCATAAATATTAACTAAATAACAAGGTAATATAAAAGTTTATAAAAAGAACTGAACTCATAATTTCTGAATCAAACAGAACAGAACCGAACTCATCATAAGTCGTTGGTGTGCCTTATTAATAAATGAATAAATAATTTCAAGTCACCCCACTATCATTGTCCGTTGACCTCGGCTAGAGAATTTAACCTAACGCTTTAAAGTACCAATGGAACTGTTACTGTGTGACTCATACAATATCACAGTAGCTCATGCGTTGTACCATGGTTTATTGTTTTTGAACGGAGAGCAATGAATATGAACAAGCAAGAACATAATGCTAGATTATTACATAGTTAATAGTCGGTATTAAAATGCTCTTGTAGGTTAGTCGTCGCGTCGTTGGTCTGGTGGGCGAAAGCTTTAATATAACCTAGGTCTGATACCCGGGTCAAAACAGAATTATTTTTGGGTTTTTCCATCTCAGTCGGTCATGTCGTATTAGGTTAAGGGGATTTACGTATAACAGCGAAATCTGTGTGCATGGGATATACGGTCGTGATGCTACGAGCATGATACATAAGACTCATCAATAACTTCCTGATTCATAATATCATGTCACAGGAACATACGGCTAGTTTAGTAGTCAAAATATTTTAAATTTATCAATATTTTTTAAGCCTCATATAATTTAGAAGATCTATAAATGTTTGGTGAACAGTAAATTTATTATTATTTATAAATAAAATTACCATATAACGGTATAAAGTTCAATAATATGAACTAAACAATAGTCCAAAATACAGTTCAACTTATAATACACCACACTTACAAAACCAGCCAGCTGATATACTATATTAATGCCAATCTCTCAACAAACACAAACACACCATAATGTTGGACATCAAAGTTTGCAAACTTTATTACGATTTAATGCAGAAAGCTATTGAACATCAAACAGTGCATCAATGATGCAGTTGATTTAAGGTAATTCTTGCATTAGTGGTGATTGTTACTATGCAACATGGTCTTGAAACTAAGAATAGATATAGAACACACACAATGTACGATGCAGTTAATAATTCATCCAAATATCCCACAATTTTAGGTATCAGCTATTGTGTTACCAGTGCTGGGACTCCCTTCCGTAGCCTTCGGTCTGTAAGAAGATAGGCCGTTAGGCTGAAGTCTGCCACGCCCGCGCTCGGTTTATTATTCCCATGTTTTCAATGTCGTGGTGGCTTAGTGGTTATAACCTCACCTCTCGTACTTGAGGTCGTGGGTTTAAATTCGGGCAAGTATCAATGTGACAATTTCAAATTCATATGTACTTTTTAAGTTTATCTTGAACAGCACAGGCAACGGTGAGTGAAAACATCTTGAGGAAACCTGGCCTAATATAATATAGTTGATGTAAGTCTTTAATAGCCAAGACAGAGGCCTGTGGGGTCCCAGAGGTGGCTTAATTAATTCTGACACCAGAGGTGACCAGTAGTGACCACATCCCCACACGAAAAAGAAAGACCATGTTTTCATCTTTTAGTCTTGTAGAGCATGCTGGGCTCCTCATTATGTTTTCTTGCATCTTTATAGAAAGCCGCTGATGAAATAATTGTGTCAAATGTAAAATGCCTGAGTTGAAGCCTATGACCAACAACTCGTTAGACGTTAGTTGTTAGTGAGCCACTGTTCTAGTTCATTCATCAAATAGTACCTGGGCGACCAAGCTCTGCTCAGGTGAAAATAGAGAATACAACGTTTTCTAAAAATGAAACCTAGCTAGATCGATTTATCGCTCCCGAATCCCGCTGCATACTAAATTTCATGAAAATCGTTGGAGGTGTTTCCGAGATTCAGATTATATATATACACAAGAATGTTTTTTTTTTTTATTATATACTTCCTGTTTTCTATTAACTCTATAAATGTGAAACTCAGAAGGTATATTTGGATGTTTGGTAATCAATCACGACTTACAAAACTACGAATTTATCAAAAAATTGGCACTCTGGTAAACCAAAACCTGCATAAGAAGTGTCCAGGCAGTGCGTTCTATAAGAATAAAAAAACACCTAAGCTGGCATAAACATAACCATGGGCAGAAACCAGTTATGAGTATAACGTTGAGACTCAATCACTTTCTAGTCTTAACACGGCACAAAGTGCAAAATAGTGACTGAAATAAGAAAACAAGCCAACGATTGTCCGTGGGCACAAGTGTAAACCTTGCCCGGGATTGCAGAGAGTGGAGCAACATTTAGCAAATTACTCTGCTAATGGTACGCGCCACGAGTGCCACCTATGTCACGTTTGCTAAGCTTTTTTGTTCTGTCGTGCTTTGAGAATAAAGGATTCGTTTCGTGGAATCTTATGTAGATTAGATTCTAAAGTGTGTTTCTGTGATAAAGGTATTGTTGGTGCTAATGATGGGTCGTCTGGTTCAGGTTATGAGTTGTGTATTTCCTTATGTTTGGGGCCTTTTACAATAAGTACGTTTCTTTTATGAAGAAAGACGATTTGTTTAGAAAAGAAAGTGACTACAGAGATAATGCAGAAAAGTATGGATGAAACAAACAGCCAAGCAGACGTTCACCTACTCGCTAGTCAGATCAAATCAGGGCGTTTACAGGGCTCAAGATAATTTTATCACAGTCCTGAGAAGAGCTAAAAACTCGTCATTGATTTTGTTAAAGCTTTCCAAGACGGCCAAGAACTTCAGCAATGAAGACAAAGAATAACAAGACGAAAGAAAACACAACAATGCACAAACGCAGCGACCCTAAACACAGCATGTGGAAGTAAATTATGATTGTTTTTACTTTAAAAGATCACGTTATATTTCCCTTTCTCGTAAATATATAAGATGATCGTAAACATTAGCTTAAACATCACAAACACTAAGTTATGTAAATATGCAAAATTGTTAGACGATACAGTATAATATGCCCAAGTTTAAACTTCATAACCATAACATAGCATAAACACTGATAGTCCCTGTGGGACTAAGTTAAAACCAAGCAAATGTGCAAGGTATGAAATTACATCATACCTATGAGTATGTAACTTCAATATGCTCAAAATGGACATAGTAGGTACAGTAAGTTCCCCCCGGTAGGTTACCGCATTGTCGAGGTGAGGGGGGTTCAGTAACCGTGGCTTGGTCACCCACGGTGAAGTGGAGAGGAACCCGAGGAGGGGTCGCTCGTCAGGGCTTTTGCCGATTAAGGCGACGACGCGACGTAGCGCCAACAAGTAAGTTGCTGTGCCGCTTGGTAGCAGAGGCGACATCGCTACTGAGATGGGCCGCGATGTCGTACGGAGCATCCCAGATCCCAAATGATATCTATAATATATATGTATAATGTTTTATATAGATATATAAACACAATGTTCCAACGCTCTGTGTCGTCGTATTTTTTTGTTTACGTGGCGTGGTAAAAGAAGATACGTGTTTAATATTTCACGGTTATCTAACTGACGGACTTAATAAATATTATTTTTCAACTACCCCATTTCCTATTAAGTCAGTGTAATGTCACATTCTGCAGAGAGTAGTCTCAGAAACGGACATTATTAATGTATGACGAAAAAAATGTGTTCATAAAAGTTTTATGATGATTTCACACAAACAGACACAATATCTAAAACACAGTCACTTAAGTCATTCCTCTAGATATACGAGGTTTAATTTTTTCTTTCGACTCTTTTTTTTCAAAACAGAAACGAACGACGGGATGACCTTGACTCATACCGAAAAGACTTGCCCACACTAGTAAAAGACAGAAATTTGTGTAAAAGGGAGGGAGGCCTCCCGCAACAAGAAAATTTTATTTTTATTTTATTTTCAGCCTTACTTGTCCCACTGTAGTGTAAAGGCCTCGCTTTTTCATTCCGTTTCTCCAGGTTTGATCAAGTGTAGACCAATTCTTTCTGTTGGTGTTCATCCCGCCACCTAACTTGGGTCTGCACAATGTCACCGTACATTTTCCGGGACCTAAATTATAGTAGTTTTAGCCCATGAATCGTTCGACATGCGGCAAATTTGGCCGGCCCAGTCCCATTTAAGCTAGGCTGTTTTTTGGGTGAAGGCGGCAATTTGTGTTTTAAGCGCAGCACTATATTCCTGATACGGCCACTAACAAGTCCGACTCCAAGAATACTGCGCTCCATTGCTCACTGGCAAACCTTGATAGTTTTGGAAGAGTTATGGGCAATTAGTGCTTATCCTCACTTTCTACGATGTGTGGTGCTAAAGTTTATATGACAAACTTCCTAACAATGGAACCCGACAGGTATCGTGGCTAGAGGGACCCAAACTATTATGAGTTAATTCCATGTATCCATGTCAGGCTCATTTTGTACTGTATTAACAAATACGTACAGTAAATTTTACCGTAGTTTCTAAGTAAAAATTGGAACACCAAAGTTTTAATGTAGGTCAGATATGTATGTCTACCAAAAATCAAACGTCTTTTCTCAGGGGTATCCTCTTGTCCATCTCAATGTATTAGAGATCGATGCAGTACTGAACATATGTCTATTTCTCGGTCCCTTGGTGTTCATCATCCATCCATATTTTCTTTGGTATTCTTTCCCATGAGAAAAATAACATAAAACAACTGGCTTACTTTTTGTAGTACTTACAGTTATATTATTAAATTTGGTTGAACCTTTCATACATCTGGCAAAACTATCTTGCCATAGAGTTTAATTAGCGTTATTGAAATTGCGTGGATGGATTATATTTCGGACATATTATTTAAGAAAAATTCATATGCAAATCAGTCGAATTGAATCGCATCGCGTCCATGTGAACTTGCTTGCAATTACGCTTAGTAAAAATTGCTTATCGGTGTGATCAAAATTGAATAGCGTCGGGCCATCAGGAAGGCCGTAGTCATGTAACGTAGACATGAATTCTGTAGTTAAAAGGAAACTAGAGTAGAAATATTTTAATATTCATAAGTTCTATGCTAAGAAAACCTATTTCCATTTTCTCTACCTGTTTCTCTTTGCATTCCTTTGCATGGATTTTGTTATTATTTCTGAGCTGGCATATTATATCAAGACCAATAAGACTACCTTTGTTAATATCCTTGTACATAAACTTACTACTCGGTTGTCTCGTTGGTCACAAATATTATTGTTTCCATTAGGAATTTCTTGGCAAAACCTGGGATATAAGTTAACTGAAAGAACTTCATGATCGTCGGGACAAAAATGTTAATAAGTTTGTTGTTTAGGAACTATATTTTTTCTGATTAACTTCTTTGCAGAATCTACTCCGGGAATCCAGGAATCTTAAAGCTAGAAGAGTACCGTCTTCTGGAGATCGCCACTATTGATTCTGGCATTCATGCGCTGTAGTGGCTGGGTATAGCGTATCAAGCAAAAACTAAAGAGTTTTTGAGGCAGAGGAAGAGTGAAGATATTTTTAAGGTGACTGTAAGCAGCTGAGGAGAATAGCCATGGATTGTTTTATTGAAAGAAAAGAATGAAAATAGTTTATTTGCGACCACGCATTCCATATAAACAAATTGAATAATTTAAATACGAATACAACAAAGTTTGCATCACAACCATGAAAAACCGTCATCGCTGAGCATAATGCTGGGACTTGCGTGTGAGACAGAGCCATAGCGCTGATGAACCCTTGGGTGCAAGTGACGAAGCTAACAGTTTTAGCATTAAGTATTATATAGCTTTATATATATATTGACTTTTACATATACACTGACTTATGAAAATGCCAACAATTACAAATGGCTCATAACGTGTTAAATATTCAACGCTACACCTAAAGTCATAAGCGTTTACCCAAAACGTTTCGGAAGTGTAACAGTACAAAGTTAGGATTACCCTCATTACTAAGCACTTGGTGAGCATTAACGTGTGTTATTGCATATTAAAACTTGGGCCCACCGCCATCACGCGTTAATTTATGTTAATCCCAGGTTTCTCAGTTCTGGGACCTAAGGTAATTTCGTTTGGCAAAGAATTTCCCTTTTGGTAATTAGGTTTATAAATGTGTCGAAAATAGTTACCAAAGGATTGGTTGCTGGTAACGAAATTATAGGAACATACGAACTACGTTTTACTCGTACTAGCTACAAAACAGAGTTTTGCTATTTTCTAAGTAATTTTGTTTTATTTTATTTATAATTACTTAAGTTTTCTTAAAATTAAAGTTACAAATCTTGTTCGGTTGTCCTTTTTTTAGTGCGATGACCACTGTTAGAGACGGCATCGTCAAATCTTTCGATACAAAACAAACATTATATTGATTGTCGCCGTTTACTCGTAGAAATTGACGGCCAATGACAATAATTCTAACAATGGCTTATCATAAAACCAATATGACTAGCGAAGATATAAATATTATTAGTAAAATGGCGTTTCAAATCGCTGCCAATGCGACTGTTCCTTACCCTGTGGTTTTAATCAACGCGTATATTCTGCTTCTCCTTGTTGATTTAATTAACCCATATTTACCAAGAATGCACACAATTTAATGAGGCATAATTAACAATAATATGAAATAATAATCATGTTCAAAACTCCTGACATCAATCGATCAAACTGTGGCGAAACCAAATCTGAGACGTATTAAGACAGCCGACGAAGTTCTCGACTTTCATGCTGTGATTATTTTGTGAGACAGGGATAAAATGTTCAGTCAACGAAATGATTCGTTAGAACCGAGATTATTACCTTTAAAACTTTCGCGTGGAAACGAGATTGCCCGAAGAGAGCCAGACTACTAATATCTTCATGTTTAGAATATTGTCTAATGGGGTAAGTAGAGATTTTCAGGTCACTCACTTTTTGCCAGTCAAGTGCTTTATAGGTAATTCCACAGTTTTATTATGTTTGACATTTGGTAAGGGTAATCGGTGACATTCACTAACATGGTACATATTTTGTATGGACATTTTTGAAAATGCCATTGTGACTGTTCCTAAATGACCCTAGGCTGATAAAAATTTCGTTTTCCTAAAATGTCCTAGATTTGACGTTAGAGTCGGCTCTGTTGACAACAAACAGAGGTGTAGCGCCCCGCCTTCCGCGCTGCACAATGCATTTCGTCACCTGGCTTTCAATTCTCTTCCGATTAACACGTTCCCTGCGCCATCACTTTCAAAGAACTTTCAGCTGGTGCTTTGGAGACCTAAAAGATCTCGAAACTAACCTGCCTTTTGGTGCGTTTGAGACCTAATCAGTCTCCTAAAGATACAGTTTTGAAAATAATTTATATCTTCCAAAAAAACAATCAAATATATTTTGAAGTTTTTGTGGGTGAAAGATAGCCTATTGCTTTATATTTTGCTAGGTTCGCACGCAGTTATGACATTTGAATAAACTACAAATACCAAAAAAAAATATGATATCGATTGTATCTCGTACCGCAACCGAAGATAGTTCAATATGTGTAGTAAGTAGTGATGGGAATAAAATAATATCTCAGTTGTCGATTGTAAAAGTTGTATTAATTATGCAAAGTGTTTTTCATTAAAACATGGAAAGCACATTGATTGCTTGCATTGCGCGCAAATGGTAACAATTTGTTTAGTTTTTATAGAAGCGTCAACGCTGTTTAATGTTTAAAATATTTCATAATCAGAATCACTGTCATTATTAGCCAATGGGGGGCAAATTTGAACATTTTCCAAAAAAATTATTTTACTGGACGATGCAGCAGTATAATCCGACGTTGATTTTTTGTTAGAAATCTCACCAAAATAAATAGATTTTTTACACTTTTTTTCTTTTAAAAGCACTCATTGTATAACAAAAATGATAATCAACACGTAGGTATATACGCGAGTGTTATTTCGCAAACGTGCGCGCGACCTCCCACGTCGATGCTAGGACAACACTAAAACGAGTCACGCAGCGCCCGCGCCGCCCACCTTCCCTCTCTTGCGTCTACGAGGCGTACAATTCCACGAGTACCGACATATCTCCTAACGCAAGGAATGAAAATAATTACAGTACTGTGCGTTAGGGACCTAATCCATCTCTAATTTCTTTTTTAATGTCCTTGAATTCAGCTTTAAGTAGGAAGCAAATATGTATATTTGTCCTACTCATACCTAAAGAACTTTACACGTTAGATCCTCCCGCAAGGAGTGAAACAACACGATTATGTTCAACGCACAATACAAATGTCCTGCAAGAGATCTGATAGATCTCGTAATGCAACGAACGTGTTAAGTGAATTCCAAATTATGTTTTGTTTTGTTTTGGAATTCACAGTTATAAGGTTGTATCTTGGAAGTGGTTTAGAAGGATAAAATATAACTAAAGGGATATAAACTAAATTGTTATAATTAACTAAAGCTTGTGTGAGAAACTCTTTACACTAATGTATAGAGTATTTAAATCAAAGACCGAATAATGGACACGGATAGTGATTATACATTCAAGGATTAATACAAATACAGATAACTAAATTAGCAGAGAGTTTAACTCAGGAAGTAACTGGAGTTGATAATATCAACTCGCCTACAGACAGCCCAAAAGCGCCCACCCCGCCATCATTTCGTAGTGTAATAGCTGGTAAGAAGAAATGATGAAACAAACTTCCAGCACACATTTCTGTCTGATAGCCTTACGGGCTAAATAAGTAAAACAATAGTGAAGTAAGAAGTTAATTTGACAAAGGGATTGCAAAGTGCATTATTTACTTAACGAAAGGAAGTTGTTAGGATCGCTACGCTTGCATTCATTAATACGTTTATTTGAATTACGTTAATGAGTCAATTGGCAATAGTCTAGATGCCCACCCAAGTGACGTGAGATTGCCTTTCAAAAGCACACACGTCGTATACGTGTACTGCATGGCCTCGAATGCGCGTCCTAGAAAGGATTTGCGGCGGTCCATACAGTACATGTTCCCTAAACTTAAACATGTCTTACACAATCCTAAGACAAGGACGGTTTTGTGCCTAAGTGTCCTGCCATTGAGCAAGACATGCTTCCAGAATTACTGGACGCGCACTATAATAAATAGCTCACCCTCGACCTAATACCCTTTACTAAAACAATGCAAAACTAGCAAGCGTACCGTAGACTCAGTCTGAAACAGGTTCACTACAATTGCCTTGTTACACGTTGAAATGGAATAATTCGTCATTTCACACTTTTTTTAAACTTCCCAATTTCGAGGATGCTCCAGTGTAAATAACAGCCGTGCGACGTCAACAGCGGGGTCTTCCACTGGGCTTCCATCGTGTCTCGGCAAATATTATTTTTTTATTCAGATATTGGCCCGAAAGCCTGGTGCGATTTAACGAGACACGACACTAACATTCATTAAATTGATCATATCCCAATTTGTGATGTTCAGCGATGACTACCCCCTTTAGTTTATAAGTGTACATACAACATGGCAATGCAATGAGACCGTAGTCAGACCTTCTATAGGAAGCAGTATTTAACAACTTACATTTGGTTGTCCTACGTGCTCAATCAAGAGCGGCCATATTTAGCCTATTTTATACAGAAATGAGTTTTAGCGGTTCCGCCTTCCATGTATGTAATGTCAGTTAAAAGTCAATAATAGTCCATAATCAAATAAGTCATTGTGTAGTGTATAAATTATGAATTAGGGCATGTAACGTGTGACGAATGGCTTCGCCGTTTCCCTAAACCAAATATTAGCCACAAATATCTGCCAAAGGGTGGATTCAGGAAGTAAATACAAGGGTTCGCCACACTAGAATAAAATTAAATAGTACATTAGTGAATTGTCCCTACCTATGTAATATAATGATTAAGACTTACCCCATTCATACTGGCACTCACTCACACCATATTAATACGAGATTAGACTAAATTATAATTAACTTAATAATTAACTTTGTTACACGAAACTACTACGACTCGACTTTAGATTATTCGTTTCCAAAGCTAAACCCTATGTCTCTAACACCATCCGTACGTCTCCTTCCGCTCCTCCGAAAACCGACCGTCTTCTCTCCCTGCCTCAAATCAAGTGTCCCACTCTCCACAACCTTTTTCTTGTTCGCCCACAACCACGCTCCCTGCAGTCCCGCTACGAGCCCCTTTTGCCCTCAATCCCTCGCCTAAGTCTTTTTAGCTTGCTGGTCGCTCTGTCGTCGTCTACCTACTTTAATTGTTACCACATGTTGATTTCTAAGTTTTTGTAGAGAATCTCGGTTCTTGAGTCCCTTTATCTTTATTTCCAGCCGAATTGTATTTGTTAAAGGTCCAATATCGCTTCACTATTTTAAAATGAATAGATTGTTCGTAATTTATTGGGGTTTCTGTCAGAGCGTGCTTATACCCGAGTGTTTGTGCCTAAATTTGGTCCGCACATGTGGCATCAATGCGCAGTTTTAAATATTAAAATACAGAGATAAGTGACGTGTAGTCACACCATCTTTGACAGTGACTCGGTGCTGTGATTAAGTCGTTGAGAAAGTTCTTGCACATTCAATGCCCACCAATGTACCATCATCATCATTTCAGCCGAAAGACCTTCACTGCTTAACATAGTCCCTCCAGTGTCGCACCACAATGACCGGTCTTAACGTGTCTCGAATCCAGCGGATGCCCGCCACCTCGATCCACCATGTGGGAGGCCTTCCAGTACGCGGTCGCCACTCCAGAACCTTTTGGCCCCATCGACCATACGTTTTGCTAGCATCGAGACCTACGCACTGCCACTTAAGGTTGACCATTCTTCGGGCTATGTCTTTTACATTGGTGACTCAGCTGGTGGGTTAAATTAACTTTCCAGACCTGTGAAACCTCCAATCACAGACTCACAGAACCCCAATGGTTTTAGTGCCCTATGACCTGACTACAGCTAATATTTGAACATAAAACAAGCCATAAACTTAATGTTGTCCGCAATCATAAATAAAATCGAAATTTGATTTTTATGGATTCATAAAAAATATTATTTTTTATTACTACCGACACATTTTTTTGGACAATAGATTACACACAGAAGATATCAAAGACATTTTTGTTGATATTTGAGTAATAAAATTTATAGTTGGCCTTTGGGGATGACAATCTAGATATTTTTAATCATGCGATTATTGCTATTTGATGTAGCAGAAGAATTTGTCTTTTGAGAAAGGATGCAAGAGATCCGTAATATTTTTGAAAAAAATATTACGGATCTCTTCAATAAGAAATATAAAAAAGACAGAGTTGTCTTATGTACACCCGGTTGGAACGGAGTTCGATGTGTAGTTCCTAGTCAGGGCGCGCTCGTATGTGTTCGGTTTTCTTCGCGCGCCTCCGGCTCTCTCTCCTCAGCGTCTCCCTTTTGTGCGGATCTTCGCGTTTACTATACTGCTGCAGCACGCTCAGCTAAACTAGTAGTAGTGCCTAGCACAATTTATCACGCAAAACTGATTGTTTATATTTATTGCAACAGAGTTTCTTATTACTTATTATGTTTTTATATGTACTTATTACGTTATAGTTCTGATTTGTTTGCGGGCTGAGTGGCTAGACCGAAAAAAATGTTTCAATGAAAAAAACTCGCCATAACACGACTAGGATCACTAGGATACATTGTTTTATGAGTTCCAGTGCCTACGTTCCGGCTTCACTGTCAGATCAGTTTGATGCTACCATTTTTATCAGTATCATTTATTTATATGTATTTTCTTCATCATAGTAGCGTAACTATGGAAGATATCTTATCCACTTCACCAAATGATACTTTCTCAGTGCAAATGCTAGCTAGTATTGAAAATACCAAAATCGCAACATTTCTGCCTATAATATTTGAGGAGTTCCCTCGATTGCTATGGGATCCCATCATCATCATCATCATCAGATTCTGATTTGATAACTTTCAAACAAAAAAAGAGTTTTGCAAATCGGTTTATATATTATGACGGAGTTACGTCCGAACAAACATAAACAATAATAGAAACTTCCGAATTGAGAACCTCCTCCGTTTTGGCCAGTCTGTTTAAACTCATGTTCATTAGATCAGTTTCAAATGAGGTACTTTAGAATAAAATTTGCTAATGTTTAATGTTAATGAATTGTACCTAAATAGGCAATATTGGATCTTGAAATTGATGAGGTCTGAATTTGAATCAGTGTCCCGTGCTAGTTTCCCTAAAACTAATAATAATTGTCGCTTTCATTAAAATTTGATAAGTGGCATATCTATTGTACATTTATTCCTTTTATTTCGTTTCTTTTTTCTTATAATGACAAAGTATTGAATAGAATTAACCCCTTGAGTGCCTAAAATGTGGATTCACGCGAGACACAAAGGCTTTTTAATTGTTCAGTTAAGGCTGAGTGCCTTAACTGAACAATTTTGGGGGGTTCATTCAATAATTTGTTTTATTCTCGTATCCTTAACAATAAATTCTCCGCCATCTATTGGCGATACTTACAAAACTACACACTCTCCATGGGCTTAGTGTTATTCATAAAACTGAGTATAGATGTCACTGTTCACTACAAAATGAATCAGATCCAATTTTCTGGTGGAAGTAGGAGGCATACCTTTTCAGAAGTTAACGGTTGCCTCACTAGATGTAGCTTTTTCCTAACCAAGAAAATAATAGCATAATGGTGCAGCAGTCTTTAATAAAAAACAAATTAAATAGCATAATATTGAAGCAAATTTCACTTGCGCCACTCTGGGTTATATTACTAACTCCGAGGTAGCGGTTAACTCGGCCAAGATAAGTCTTTGGTGCAAGTGGGCCTAAAACAACAGGCAAATTGGTTTCCATTGGGTTTAATATTTTAATTGAATATTAACAAGTCATAAAATACTTTCATATATCACTTTTTGATTTATTCCTATTATTTAATTCGGCTCCGAAAACATCCAACAAAAATGTCTTGTACTCTTCTGTTTTCACTGAGTATGCTATTCTAACGTTGGCCTTTTCTTTATCGACAAAGTCGTTGGTGTTGATGCCTCTTTTGTCACCTGTAAATAAAGTTAAAGTAACAGTTAGCACGATCGAAATAATAATTTCACTTATCTCTATTGTTTAATTCACATGATCGACATAAATAATGTTGTCCAGCTACTGCTGTAATCACTTAAACCGCAATGTGCCTCTCTTTTTTCGTGCAATCATGTATTCTACCCATTTCTCATTATTATCCGCTATTGACCATCATTCTTTTCTTTTTACATACATACATACATACATACATACATACATAAACTCACGCCTTTTTCCCATGGGGGTAGGCAGAAACTACAGAACGCCACCTGCTACGATCCTTACATACTTCTTTTGCTTCACACACATTCATACATCTAGTCATACACACACGCCGGGTATGGGTACTGCGCACTTGGCCTTTCTGAAGAACATCACCTATAAGGTCTATGTATGTCTTTTCTTTTTGTGTAAAAAAAACGTTGCCCCACACTAGAACTTTGTCTTGTAATATATATAATGAGTGCGATAAAAACTTTTAACAAAAAAAAAATAAACCGACTTCTAAAACTGAACATTACAAAGCTACAAATAACTTTCTTTTCGAAGTCGGTGTCTTGAAACACTGACTTTGAAAAAGAAAAGAATTTTTCACTTTGTATATGTTTATATCTTTTTATATGTTTAGTTTCGGAAGACGTTATTTAAAAAAAAAAATTGTATTTTCTCTTTCAAAAGTAATTTGGTACCTCAAATTATCATGAAAATTATTTACAGCCAAAGTTAGTCCATTGCACGCCGATCATGTTATGTACGCCTACAATATTTGAAGAGATAACTCGATTTCACCAGGATCCCATCCTCAGATCCTGATTTGATGACCATGGGACCACTTGTGAAATATACCCTTACACAAAAGAATAATTTGCCAAATCGGTCCAGGCGTCTTTGAGCAATCAGAAAAAAAGTTTCCGACGTATTGAGAACCTCCTCCTTTTTTGTAGTCGGTTAAAAATATATTAAACTCACATGTACAAACAGCCAGACCGGGAATAACTATCTGTAGGCCATATGAATATTTGTAGCACAACATAAACAACCCACGTTACGCATCAGCCAATCGATCAACCATAGCGAAAAGTCGCCAACGACCAGTCTTGCACTACTCGCACAAGGCTTTCACGCCGTGACTATAGCGTGTATTTCGGTACAAATTAATCAACTTACCACAAACAGTGATATCGTTCTTCGAATACTTGTACTCTGCCACTAGATCAGGCCTCAGGAATAGTGACACTGTGGCAGGATCTAACGCTTGCCATGTTGGTTCTACTCCCAGTGATACCTTCTCATATTTGTTTTGTGCTTTCATTATTTCCGTGTCTATCGCTCCTAGGTGATTTTCTCTCCAATCCTGGCATATTAAGATTAAATCATAAGTGACCGGATGATTTGTAAGTAGAATATATTGGTTTTAGTTAGTTTTTAGAGCATGGTCAAAGGCACGGTTGCTGAAATTGAGATACATATTCAGATGGCCAGGTTGGGCAGATAGGTGCCCTATTAATACATTTTAAGTAGCAATCCCTAGTCTAGATTTGACTAGTATTATATATATAGTATTCCAGATTAGCTCTATTTTGAAGAAGAAGTGAGCAGTATGTGCATATTTAAAAGAGAAATTTCACTTGCCTTGCTAAAATTAAGATATCTACGCCTTTGCTTGTGAGAAGGGGAAGACAGTGACTTTGTCTGGCGTTGCATTCTGTGCGACTACATGATATGCTTCTACATCCATGTGTGCGTTGAACTCTGGGGTTGGATTCTCATCATCTGCAAAAATAAAAGTCTTGACATTAAAAGCGTTGACATTGTATCAATGATTTCCTAATTTTTTTCAATTTACATCTTTCAACATACTGAAGATATTTTTTTTGTTATATTTAATACTGTTATTTACTTTCTGGGACTTAAGGGGTTCCTAAGCATCACAATATTTCAAGATCTTTATCCATTTTTTAATGAACTTCATTTTTACTTACTATGAATGTGTCCAGCTCCTATGTATAGATGGTTCAGCCTTGATAAAAATCCAGGGTCCAGTTTGATGGCTAACGCTATGTTTGTCAGCGTTCCAATTGTTATCACAGTCAAATTACCTGAAAATTAAAAAAAATGGCTCATTGGTTTTGTGTTTCATTGATTCATTTGTCAAGATAAGTTTGTTTTATCATGTTTAGTGGAAGGCTTCTTCTTCTGAGGCCTAGACTTTTCTCACTAAATGGAGTCATATGATTGGGCAAGTTGACCCCCGGGAGGCTTGCCCAATCATGTGAATCCATTTTATTCAGTTATGTGCGTCATCTATATTATACTTTTTTGGATCTTCGTTGAAGTCATCTAAAATAAAAAATAGTTTTTTGTGTTGTTTGACTGAATCCAATCTAAGGTATATTTTAACTTGCCCAAATTGTCTTTTAATTATCTACTTTTTAAAAGTGCTGTTGTGCTGTGCTTTGCCGTTGTGTCATGTGCGTTTTGTGATTTTCTTTCTTTATATTTCTTGACCTATGCTGACTTGAGTAGACTAAATTTTATCCGTACCTTCATAAGTCTTAGAGTAATTGATAAGAGCGTTCACAGCATTCTCAGTCTTTGCCGGCACCAGATCAGGGAATGTATCACCACTGTCTCCCAAACCATCTGTACCATAATAATCAGTTACTGACGGAGTGTTCACCAAAGATGCTATGGAACCCCTGTAGATTGGTACCTAAAAATTATGAAGAGTTTGTGTTAGTCATTATTTTAAAATGCCATTGTGTAAAATAAGGTTTTCAAAGTATACCATTACTCGCTTCTTGTGAACAAGATATTAAGCATATTTACAGTTGCACAGTGATCACGTACTGCCGTAGGCGCTGTTTCAGTCTTCCCTGGGCTATTCTCTAACAGGCGTAATGTAGGATACTGGGTGGTTTTTTGAGAGGTCACGTGTGATGGTGATCACCGGGGTGTTTTAGTGAAGTAAAAACCTCACACTCCCTGGTCTTTTCCTCAAAAGTTAAGGAGTCTGACATATTTTCACCCCGTTAAAAAAATAATTTAAAGCATCTTAAGCGCTGTGAATGAATCAGATCTTAAAAGGATGAAGGATCTAAGAGACTGGGTCGTTTGTCTTTTATTTAAATTACTACCTGCTGCCTCTAAAAGTAGTACAAAATAAAGTTCCAAATATTTGTAAAGCTACATTAAACATCTTTAATAAAAAACCATTGATCTTTTTCTTTACTAGAATTACATCTTAAACTGCCGCCAAATAAGGTTAAGATTACAACGGACAATATTTACTTTGCCAACATGCGTAAACTGCATTATCAAACTATTATATATGTTACATATAACCGTTAATTGAAATGTTGACATTAACCTTCATAACGAATTCTTATCTCAGCAGGCGAAGCCACAGTTCAAGTAATGACCGATAAATAAATAATAACTATTGCCGTTATTGCATAATAATAAGTTACACGATTAATTTATCTTTAAAGGATCCTAGTTTATGAACGGATGTTGGACGTGGACTATTCAACTTTAGTTTTTTGCAATTTTAAGCACTTCAATATTAGTCAATAACCCTCTACACTTATTGACATTCTTATTTTGAAATTCGAAATAAAGTCGTCATAAAAGCAATCCTGAATCAATCTATCATGCATGATCCCCAAATTATCTGAATGATAAATAATACATATTAATTATTTGTGTTGCTACCAAGAGATACACTTAATTATTATTTTAAGGGCAATGACCTATCGCCGTGCTATAAGAAAACATGTATATCAAAAATTTTGCTGCTGTCGTATTTTTTATACAATTGGCTTCCAGTGCCTATCTGGAATGACCTCTTTAACCCTGTAACTGGGTAACACCGTAGCGTCCGTTATATATTTTTTTACTCACATCTTGTCTTTTGGCAACTTTCAGTATCCTCTGGTTGTTGTAACAAACGTTGTCTTCTTTGGTGTTTCCATTACCAGTAGTTAATGCCACCAGTTTTGGACTGAAAACCGGTGAATTTTAGGTTTGAATGAAACTCCAAAAAAATTGTTTTCTTACACTAGCTGTAGGTACGTTAAATGAGCCTAAACATAACATGAAAACAATTGTAGAAAGATAGTAAGCAGGATCATCATCATCATTATTTCATCTGAGATACATCCACTGCTGGACATAGGGGAAGCCGTTACCCCGTCGGCCGTATAACGGTAAGCAGGATAGGTTTGCATATTGTGGATAAGATAAGAGAAGCAGACGTATTTACGACGCCTGATAGAGATGTTACTTTAAACAAGACTTTATTATTAAAAAACAACAGGCTAATTTATACATTATACAATTAGCCTGTTGTATCCCATTACTGGACAAAGGCTTATTGCAATATCTGGCCAATCTCTTAGATAGGAGTCTAGCTCAATATTTGCCTTAAAGATGTATGTAAGAAAAATTGCTATCAGGACAACACGATGATGTCAATTGTACGTACCCATCAAAGTGTTTCTCGTACAGCAAAGCAAGGAATATAGCCATAGCATCGTCACCACCAGCATCATTGTCTATTATGAACTTTGGCTTCCTCACTTCGGCTGACACGCTGATAATAAAATTGCATTTATTAGGTAGAGCAAGAAAAAAAAGGTCTTACTGTAGATAATTTGGATAATGATAAAAGGTTAAAGTGGAATAACTAGTAGGTACCTATGTATATTAATTTGTAGGTAGGTATAAGAGTACCTATGGACGATGGATCTTGTCAACCAATTGTAATCACACTCAAATCCGAATACTATCTTGCATCAATCAGCCTATTGTCAGATAAGGTTGCAACACACTAAACTTAGATATGTACGTATAGTCAATCACAAATTGCACAACTAGCCCAAATTGCTCATAAAATATCCCTATCTATAGCACCCACATAATTATCGACCTTTATTGCAATAATGATTAGCATAAAATTGTAGAATTATTCTCTGCTATTATATAACTCATAGCAGCATTTTCTGGATATAGATGAATCTCAGACTATCCTCTTACTCAAACTAACTTAACTGCAAACTTTCCTGGAGATCAAGCTGTCCTTACTCAAATAAGAATTGAATTATACATTTAATTACCTACCAATGAACACAAACACAAACAAACAAAAACACGAAAACTTTTCTTAAATCCAGCATTATTGAGACGTGCGTTATCAATCGCGTCGAGAGATGAACTAAATAAATTTAATAAATAACAAAACATATTACTTAACATAAATGTTTTGTATTAACTTGAGTAATCTCAAGATTGAGATGCAAAATCATATGAGGACCTGTTTAAACTGGGTCTAAAGGCGAGTGACAAGAACTTGTTAGAGACTTGTTGTATTTTCAACACGAGAAAAGGAGAACCTGCTTGTTTTCTAGATATTTATGTAACACCGTCTTCCATATGTTTATTTTATTATGAGGTTCCTATAACACGTGATAAGTTTATAAAGCGAATAGTTTCTTTTGTGCGTAAGCTTGGGAGCGCCCAGTATAACCTGATAAACTGTACTTATGTAGGCCAAAATCAATCTGCGATTGCGACTTCCAGTTTAACTGAATGCAGTTTTACATGAAGCGACTGTCTATCTAACGTCCATAACCCAGTAGCTGGTTTGCATGATATCTCTGAGCAAGTCTTGTGTCTGAGTTTCTGGTTGCCGACTACCCGTCACGACAGTCAAAGATATGCAAAAATCCATTTATACTACAAACATAATACGTTTTACATTAGCATGTTACTCGATATAACATCGTGTGTATAAGATGAATTACTGATAATGATGTATCAGTATTTATTTACATGTGCGATAGTGGTATGATTATTGTCTGAAGTCTTCTACAATCTTCATTGAGACTGCGCAGCGGAGATATTATCTATTTATCAAACTAGCTAGAGCTAGGATAGACCCGCTTTATTGTGACCTAGAACGTTTGATCTATAAATATCATCTAAACCTTTTCTACTTAAAATATTATTATATCCATTAAACATACCACAACAACAGTCGCGGCCATGAAACTATGTGTATCACACGTTTATTATTGTTTATCTGCTTTTGTTAATTTTTTATAGAATACTACGTAATACCAAATAAAAGAAAGAGCTAAAACCACTCATACCACCCATAAGTATCTACATCTATTAGCTTTCATGCTAACTTCAACAGTTCTGGCATGATTTGCTTAAAATCTATTAGGTTAGTTATACAAAAACAAACTATTCATAGACAATAACAAAACGTGCATATTAAATACTTACGATTTTGCAGCCATATTCCTAATCCACTTGTGAAACACACTGTCACTTACTTCAAACACAGAAACAACAGTGATGATAAATCTTCTAGATATTAACATATATATTTCTTTGTTTTCCAACCAGCTTATCACTACCTACGTCTAATTCAATACTAACACTGCCTACATTTATAATACGGTTACTGTGTATATTGTCGACGCGTGCGCATAATAACATGACGTAGACGCACGGGTAGTGACAATCGCAAGCGAAATGTAAATATTCCGGTCGTTGACCTAAATGTTCCCGTCTCGTTCCTTCCTTCACTCCCAAATTAATATTGAATTGCCACATTCGCCACTTTTGTTTGGCAAATTGAAGCATGAGGGTGACCGTGTTACAAAAATCGTTTGTGTGCATTTCGCAGTGTTTTTTTTATTGTGAAGTATTTCTACAATATTTTTTGAGACTCAGATTAGAGAATACAAATTGTATACAATAAATTTTCACATTCACACGTCACCAGATTTGTTGGAAGCATTTAATTCGCCACCGAAGACGTCCAATAAAAATGAAAACTGTATTTTGACAATTTTGAAAACTGAATAAGCTATTCTGACGTTAGCCTTTTCTTTATTTTCATATAACAATTAGATTTTTTTCTTGTGTGTCTTGTTCATCTCCTGAATTTTCGGGAATGTTTTTATGATTTCATCGTCTTTTACGTCGTCTTCGTCTTTCATCATCACTATATTGACAGCCTTGTTTTAAAATAAGCCATTATTCCTCACAAATTTTTAATTTGGTTTTAGACAGTTATTACTACAAACTTACCCATGCTAATGATATCATGCTTCGAGAACTTGTAATCTTCCACTAGATCGGGTTTTAGGAACAGTGCCACTGTCGCAGTACTCAGCGATTGCCAGCTTGGCATTCGAGCTAGGCCCAACTTCTCATATTTATTCGCGGCTTTCATTATATCCGTATCTATTCCTCCTAGTACATTTTCTCTCCAGTCCTAAAATAACAATTATAATTAAATTAGTGGTTCATCATCAGCCTACAGGAGTCCACTGTTAGACATGGGCCTCTCAAATCGTTCGCTATATATCTCGATTCTCGGCAAGTCTCATCTAGGTGCTACCAGCCATCCTGAGAAGATCGTCGCACCTCTAAGTCTGAGGACGTTCTACCTTACGCTATTATTGGGTACTTAGAAACAATCCAATATGAGTAAGTAATATTATTTTCACTACAGTTAGATCTTATTTATCAACCTATCAATCTACTCAACTATCAAACTATATATGAAAGAACAATGATTACATACCAATTCGCTTTATGCATAAATACTAGCAAGACCGGCCAAGTCTGCTTCGGACTTAACACATTTAGGGTTCCGTACCAAAGATAAAATCTGATTTATCAATGTATTAGTATTCGTTATTAACTATAATTATATAATTTTAATCAAACTTAATTCATTAAATATTTCAATTTTCTTGGACGTGCCATGTTATCTCTCCACCACCTTTGGTTGACTGGTAAAAAATGCCTCCGGCATTAAGTCCACATATGTGCCTGTATGTTGCATGAAGTTTTAATAAAAAAATATACAAATAAGTTTTTGTTAGTAAAATATATATGATAATAAACATTATCACCAAATTTCAAGTTCATAGATCAATGGGATGTTAAAAATTCTTTGGAACATAATTGTGTGAATTTGTGTGGCAGACGACTGACAGACGGACAGACAGACGGACACGTGAGCAACAGAAATAGGTTCCGTTTGGATCCTTTGGGTACGAAACCCTAAAAATCAATAATATAACATATTCACGGGTAATTTTCTAACAAAGCTTTTTGACTATACTGCCATCGATGGTTCTTTATGGGGCACCAGTTCGGTCAAGCAGACTATCAGGTGTTCAACGCTGCTGGACTAAAATTAAGAGCCTGCAGCGGCAAATGGCCATTCGCCTTGCACGAGGTTATTGAACGGTATCCTTTGAGACGACAACCGTCCTGCCACGCCTTCCTCGCGGACTTGGACGCGAGGGTCTATCACGGAATTCATGCCATCCGCCAGAATGGTATAGCGTGCCCGGAAGCGTGTAGCAAGGCTGAGGCGGTAGGAACGGCGACACGCGGTGAGCTGTGGCGCAAGTGGCTCAAGCAGCCGCAATTTACGTGCAATTGCGTTGTCGAAGCCGTCCTGCCGCAATTCAAAGCCTGCCCGAGGAATGCCCTGCATGGGCCTCTGAGTGGCAGGTCTTGGTCGCCAGGATCGGATGAGACCCGTCTTTGCCAGCACTTGTGAGTGCACTGCCATGCTGACGGAAGCAGAAAATTGGAGGGAAATGGCCTCCTTCTGTGAGACCATGATGGTCCAGAAGGAGGCCGCCAAGCTGGATTGTGAGAAGGCCGATCCCACTCGGAGAAGAAAGCATCGTGGAGACAGCCATCCCGACGCTTAAAACTACGAAACTCCGATTGCATTAAAGGCAGGTGGGACTTCGGGCCCATGGGCGGATTTTTTATTATTTGTTATTACCCGGTGTATGTCAAATCGAATCAGCCTGTACGTGTACTGTCTTTGCGTAAAATAGGTGGTCTTAACAGTTGGTCTCTTGATCGGAAGCCAAGTTGACAATCTACAATCGATAACGCTACTAGAAAACGAATCATTGTTTGGGAATGACACATCTGAAAGTTAAGTCACGTGGTCAGGCTATACAAATAAAGGCGTTAACGATTGTAGAAAGAGATTCGATACCAAACGTTTGTGACTTGGCTAGGGGAAAAACTGAACAAAAGACCATTCTTGACGTTCATCATACGATTGTGAGTCCGGCGCATACCGCAGCGTTGTGCGAATTGATCAAAACGCTTTTGCTTAACTGAATGACAGACTTAATAACTTTTTGATAGAACAAGGCAGACTATTTCAATTGTAATATGGGAGAGCCAGGAGCTATCGAAAGGTCACGTGATCAGTCCCTACATTTTGGCATTTCATCGCCATCGTTGATATCGAATGACACTTGTATAGAGCTTCAGGAAATTATTATAATATCTTTACTGCGCACTATTTGCAATATTTTTGGAAATTGATAGGTTTTTGGTGTTCATGCAGTTACTAGAACTACTAAAAATAAAAGATAATTATATACAATATTAATTTTAAGTATATATTTACTATAAATTTTTAATTATTTAATATTTTTGTACCATAGTTTTCTTACAATAATACGTCGGTGA
The DNA here is from genome assembly GCA_949775005.1 of Orthosia gothica. Classification (NCBI taxonomy): domain Eukaryota; kingdom Metazoa; phylum Arthropoda; class Insecta; order Lepidoptera; family Noctuidae; genus Orthosia; species Orthosia gothica. The sequence goes on from OX459048.1 coordinate 23,816,288, forward strand.
AATTGCTTCCTAGTTATCTAAAAATCAAGGTTTCAGTTCAGCAGAATAAATATCCAGCAAGAATTTCTTGTACTTTTCTTTGTTTCCTGCGCAAACCACTCTTCCGTTAGGATTCGTTGAAGAGAAGTCATTCGTGTTAATTCCTCTTTTGGAACCTGAAAAAAGAGAAAATATTTTTTTTTAATAACTACGCAGGTAACTCAAGACTCAAATGACATGTGCGCCACATGGTGAAGCAATAAACTGCTTTGTATAAAACATGATATGTGAAATTTGGTATACAATCAATACTAGTCCATACTTTAAATAATATTATAAATGCGAAAATAACTCTGTCTGTCTGTTACCTTTTCGCGCTTAAACTGGTGAACTGATTTATATGAAATTTGGAGATAGTTTAAGACCCTGGCAAGTAGATAGAATAGTTTTTATCCCGGCAATCATGGAAAGAAATTGGATCACCGATGGAAAGTGGGGTGGAAGTTTGTATGGTGAACTAATAATTGCTCAAGTAAGGTAAGCCCACACACGTGCACTATCTATTTATCTATGTTTTTGAAGTTTTGGAAAAATACTATTTCACGCCTTAAACTTTACGTTGACGTTTGACGGCTGTCAATGTTTTTGTCTTCGCAGTACCCATAATCCCCACCGTCACATGATGAGACTTTTCTCATGTTCAGACGTTCACTGAATGTTTGAATTACTGTTCGACGAATCTTACTCGGCGGCCAGGTCTAGCAAAAAAAAGTTATCTTCTGTAGAATGACTGCCTTTCAAATAAGAAAGAGCCTGCCATTCAAATGAGACGAAAATGTTAAAGTAAAATTGTTTTGTTGAAAAAATTAAGGCCACTTTCCCAATAAACCACTAAAAGTAAACACCATTCTGTTTCTATGATCTTCAAACGATTTACATTAGGAGTACGATTTTTAAATTAGATTAGCCCTAAATGACCAGCGTTTGCTGCCAGTGATACCTATGGTACACTAACAATGGGCCCTAACAGAGAGCGTAAAGTCTCCCAAAGAGCAATGGAGAGGGCTATGCTGGCCTTATCGAATCAGAAATGAAGACATCCGCAAGGTTACCGACATAGTCCAAAGAATTGTCATCCTGAAGTGGCAGATGTGGTGGCAGTGGGCAGGGCACTTTGCTGGCGGAACGGATGGTCGATGGGGCCGAAAAGTTCTGAAGTGCCGACCGTGAACCAGAACACGCAACGTTGGAAGGCCTCCCTCTAGGTGGAGCGAAGACCTGGTTAAGATTGCGGGAATTCGATGGATGCGAGACGCACAGGACCGATCAGTGCGGTGACGCTTGGGGCAGGCCTATGTCCAGCAGTGGACGTCTTTCGGCTGATGTGATGATGATGATGACCTTATATTAAACTTAATCTACTCGTATTTCGAAATCTACATGAACTTCATCCTTACCTTTCAAAATTATGTCGTTGCTAACATTTCTGAACTCTTCAACTAAATCATTGTCTAATGCTATTGCTGCTACAGCTGGGTCCAGTGTTTGCCAGGAGTTCACCTTAGGGAGTGATATTCTTTCAAAACCGTTTAGTGCTTCCATCAATGGTGTATCGATCTTCCCTAATACATTCTTACGCCAATCCTGTAAGATGATCATTGAAAAGTTTGTTTTCTTTACTTAGCACGTGGTTTGCGTACAGGTACTTAAATTAATTACATGTTAATTATGATACGGATGGATGTTTGTTACTCGAATCACGCCAGAATGGTTGAACGGATCTGGATGAAAAATGCTACAGAGATAGATTAGAGTATGGAATAGCACATATTATGTTACTTCTCATAGCGGTATAATGTTCCCTTGGGTTAAGAAAACGCTTTCACTTTTCGCTTTCGTTTTAGCATTTTACTCGGGCAGGAGCTAGTATATTATAATATTGACTTATGACTCACCAAAGAGATATTTAACGTCAACTGAATCTGTGAGAACGCTACAAACGTCACTTTGTCTAGTACAGCACTGTCTGCGACGATGTGGTACGCTTCTGGGTCCATGTTCGCATTGAACTCGGGTTTAGGATGTGTTTTACCTGCATAAAATAAAATAACATCAATCATTGTATACTTATTTGTATTTCTTTTTTCGATAGGTTCGCTTTTGAACACTATCTCGCCTGATGGTAAGCAATGATGTGGTCGACGGTTGTTTAGAAGTAAACTATTCACTCTTGACTTAAAGACCTCAAGATTGTATCTATCAAGAAACAAAGACTCCGGCAGAAAATTCTACTCCTTAGCTGTGCGCAGAATTAAAGTATTCGCATAACGATTTGTACGTATGGGTGGGTAGTGCACTATGTACCGGTGGCGCATTGCCGTACGTCTCGTTGTCCGATGATGAAACGGGCTAGGCGGAATCAAATTGTGAAGTTCCACACTACTTGAAATGTAATCGATAAAAACCGACCGGCAATTCGGTGTCGATATCCAAGGTTCTGGAGCTTTGAGGCGACCAGTGCATCGTTGCCGATAAGCCTCTTGGCCCGTTTGTCTATCGAATTAAGTGAATCAAGTTGGTTGGTTGGTTGATTGAAATAAAGAAGGCCTATCACTAGCATTGAATGAAATGATTGAAATAATAATATTTTTGACACAAACTAAAAAGACGTAAACAAGAAGAAAATGAGCGCTCGGTCGGCGCAGTGGTTGAGCGATTGACTGCTGCGCTGTGTGTCGCGTGTTCGATTCCCGCACAGATCAAATATTTTTATGTCCCACAGATAGTTATTTAGGATCTGGGTGTTTGAGTATGTGAGATTATATGTGATAATGTTTATTCTTACGTATATTTTACAAAAAATACCGATACATTGATAACTCAGATTTTGCTTTAAAATTATCTCATTTTTAGGGTTCCGTACCCAAAGGGTAAAAACGGGACCCTATTACTGAGACTCCGCGGTCCGTCTGTCTGTCTGTCTGTCTGTCTGTCTGTCTATCACCAGGCTGTATCTCATGAACCGTGATAGCTAGACAGTTGAAATTTTCACAGATGATGTATTTCTATTGCCACTATAACAACAAATACAAAAAACAGAATAAAATAAATATTTAAGTGGGGTTCCCATACAACAAACGTGATTTTTTGGCCGTTTTTGCGATAATTGTACGGAACCCTTCGTGCGCGAGTCCGACTCGCACTTGGCCGGTTTTTCCCGATTACAACCAACTTAATTTTGCGGTTTGGTACGGAACCCCAAATATGCAAATCCGACACGCACTTGATCGGTTTTTTGATGATACATTATCTTTAGAAGCACTAGAAACTTATAATATGCTCAAAATTGAACTGTAAACGGAGGCCTCGTGTACAAATTTGACTACTTTATATGCCTCTTTTTATTCAATTTATGGAATATCTTTTAAATGTGTCCAATACAGGAGGAATAAATAGGCAAGAGCTAAACCTCGAATTACAGTTTTTTTAGTAAGGAAATTCAGTTTCTGCCCACATTTCCTCTTAATACATTTTACATTGTATTTTATGTGTACATATAAATAATTTTATTCGAAAGTTCTCATCGACAAGCCCTGTACTTCTCACATTCAGCGGACTGCCGTGACCCTCATCAGATCGTCGACCACCTTGTGAGAATCCTTCAAACGCTGAATGTTCCCGTACGGCAGGCTTATTACGTATCTTTTGCAAGAGTAAAACGATAGCGATTTTTGCGCAATAATTGCTCTCCAATACAGAAGTTTTAGAGTTGTTGACGGTTTATTTTAATAAGTGCATTTGACAAATAGCGGGCTATTAGCAAACGATTGTGTAGGACCTACCATACGAACACAGCAGGTAATGCCGACTTTTATGACATAAAGCGTTTGATCGTCATCGTTTTGCTCTTGCAAAAGGTACTTAGTAGCCCTGCGCGATATTCATAAGAGAACTACAACAAACCAATATATTCCGAATAGTTGCCTTGGGCAGTGCATATTATCAGCAGAAAGGTTGATTATTTTTAAATAAATATGCTTACTGTAAATATGACCAGCACCGACATATAATTGGGCCAGTCTTCCAATAAACTCGGGGTCCATTCTCACAGCACAAGCTATATTCGTCATAGGACCAATAGCAGCGATTATAAGCTCTCCTGAAACATGAAAAATAATAATATAAGAATTAAACCACACTAGCGTAATTTAGTCAAGTTCAAGTAACTCCTTTGAAACTACTTAGTGTCCAGAGGCCCTAGACAAGGGGCAATCTATTAACAAAAGCGACGTGATAACTATTGGTAAAACGTAAAAAATGTATGCCATTGCCAAACTCTATCGAAAAAATGTCACGTGATCAATTCCTTACATTTGTGTATTTCGTCAATCGTCATTGCTGATATTGGTTTCACAAATAGGCGAGTTAATAAATTCGATTCTCCATTTTAATTGATTTTCAAAAACAAGAAACATACTATTACAAACACCTACAAGCAACAGCTATCGAGCTCAGGGCGTGGTACCATCAAGAGCTATTCGCTAGGTTAGTCTACTTCCAAACTAGTGATAATAATATTGCCATTTCTAGCTAACCTTGTTAATCTAATTGCAGTGTAGTTTTTCTTGAACTACAAAACTACTAATTTATATTCTTTTTATTTTCGTATCGATTAACTCATTACACTATTCAAATTTGGTCCAACCAGCATATAGTTAAGCCAAATACATTTTAATTATTTTGTTGTCTATGAAATGCACTGCTATGAGGTTTAATACAGTACCGTTAACTTTCTGATTTTACGTATTATAATTACACAATTTTTTTTTTTTAAATACTACCGACTTGCAAATAAGAAAGCTACATAGTGAAAATAACTTTCTTTTTGGAAGTCGTTGTCTTTGGTAGGTACCAACTTTTTGCGTTATGGACACACACACTTTCTAGTTTTAACTACCTTAATAGGCAAGTTCTTTAGTAAGGTACCTTTAATGCTAGAATAGGTTACCCGAATATCATGAAAGTTGAACAATCGGTGAAATGAGAGAGTATCAAGGTGAACTGCGTACCCCTTTAGAGCGTACTGGCTTGATGTTATGTTATGAAATGGTATAATCAATAAACAGCAATCCCGGGAGATTTGCCGTTACATATTGAAGAGTTCTGTTGTACTCCGAAGTTTTTATCAGATCTTCACCAAATTAAAATGGGTCAAATTTCGGAACATACTCTTTCACACAAAAAATAATTTTCAAAATCGGTCCACAATTGACAGAGATATCGGTGAACATATAAAAAAAAACAGAAAACGTCAATTTGAACGTTTCTGTTGAGCATAAAAACATAATTTAACTATCATATATTACCATGCGCTCTAATTTAGTACAAAAAATAAACCAAAGAAAAATTATGTTGACATATATCTCGAAAACTATTCTTCAAAGCACTTTTTTGTGCACAATTGAACAAGAAACAAACTTGGTCTTACACAAATTGCAGTAAAATCATAACTCGCCGAGAATTTAGCAAAAAAACTGATTTTCGTGCATTTTGACCTATAATAATATTATTTTTTGTGCATAAATTGAATCAATGAGGATTTTTCACAATTTAACTATAATGGTATCCCTAATACTCTTGTAAATTTTCAGCTTGTTTGGAATTTATGCAAGGACGGTACCCCTTTTTTTCGGGCGATATTTGTTTTCAGTTAATTTTAATAATGGTCTGGCAGTTTGAATAATTTATGTGGCCTACGCAAATGTCCTTTCTTTGGTATTGTTCATCGAATCGTTGAGCTCCTTAAATTCTAAGTTGAGCTGCACGGTTACTGACAAATGCGTACACTGTCTGGACAGGTTCACTCAATCTGTCTAGTTCTTTCCTCAAAATACCATTTCAGACACCAATCTACATGGTCTTCGATTATGTCTGGACTTTAAAAGAGACTGAGACATTTGTGTTTGTTTTGGCTTTTCTTCTCAGAGTGGTTGAATAGGAAACGCCGACCACATCTAGTAAAAAAAAATATGATCGACGTGTAAAAGTGTTTGCAGTAACCAACTTACAGAAATGAAATCATTTATCACTTGAATTTGACCGGTCTATAATTATGACGGTCAGATAAGCAGTCACTCCATGTATAGTATAGTATGGTACTCAGCTATATCTGGATAGACTAGAAGATGAGCCCAACTCAGTTGGGAAATGGCTTGGAATTTTTTCTTCGACATCCAGATCTTACCTTCATATTTCTTCGAAAGTTCGAGAAGGGCCATTGCTGCTGCTTTGTCCTGCACCTTAATTGGTGCTGAGGGTTGATACCCATCGTCTCCAAGCCCATCATGACCGAAAAAATGATCAGATTGGAGATCTGATATCAGGGCATGATAAGCACCAGGGTATATCGGTATCTAAAATGAAAAAATATTATTTTAGCAATAAGTAAAAATTTTTTTTTTTTCGTTGTCCATTTTGTCCTGAAGATACTATTGTTATGAAAATAGGAAACATGTTGCTGACTCTATATACATTGGGACAAAGGCAAGATAATGATATTGTTTGGTTATTTAACAACAATGCCAAATATTAGATACGTATTTGTAATTTATGTAAAGACCTTGATACCACGATAACAAATTAGGTGATCAGCCTTAACACGAATATTGTTATATAGCGGACTATCTATCGCTATAACCTTCAGTCCTATAAAAAATAAAAAAAGAACATGAAAGGTATAATGAAATAAAAAAAACATTGATACTCTATCAAGATATTTCCACAAAACACTGGCCATCTGTTAAAACCTGCACTCAATATTTAAAATATAAAAAAAAACTATTGATTAAAAGTATAAAAAAACTTCCAGCCTTCCAACGAGCAATGTAGAGAAGTATGTTAGGAATTTACTCAGAGACCGAAAACGTTCCAAAGACATACGACTATGCACTAAAATAATAGATACTGGGGAATTAGCTTGCAAGTTGAAATGGCGATGGGCAGGACACGTAGCCAGAGCCACAGATGGACGTTGGAGTGAGAGGATTCTCCATTGGTACCCACGAGATGCATCACGCACCCGAGGAAGACCCAGACGCCGGTGGTGCGACGATATTGCAGCTGTGGCCGATCTACCTGGACTAGAATAGACCAGCAGCCTAATTGTGTAAGTAAATTCGGCAAAGGAAACAATCTCTTTCTTTCCCAAAAACACACACATACACAAAAAAGTTGAATAAAGTTTGTAAGGGGGTAGACAGGAAGAGCTACAATTAAACGTAGAAATAACTTTATATTTTATATATTTAGTCAGAAATTACAATACGCCTGCTTTGGGCGGCTTCAATCCAATTCTCTCACATTCAAACTTAACAAAAAACATCTACAGCTATTCTACCAGGCCCCTCAGAAAGTATTGCGAAAAAAAGTTTTTATATATGGGAGACTGGCCAGTTATAATGTTTTTCGAAAATATGATTATTTATAAGTAAAAATAAGTAAGTTCCAATTTCAAAATTTCCCTCCACATTTTTTGCGAGTTAATTCAAAGTATTGTGTCTCACTGAAATATGGATCTGCGCCGGGAACATTTTAGAGCTATGATTTTATACGATTTCAAGTGTCGCCTGAAACCGGATGAATCGTACGATAGACTTCAAATGGCATTCATGGATGAAGGCCCTTCCAAGGCAACCGTGTATCGTTGGTATAACGAATTCAAGCGCGGTCGACCAACTTTGGGGGATGACGAAAGAAGCGGTCGCCCTTTGACGGCTGTTACCGAAGAAAACGTGCTAGCAGTGAAAAATTTAATCCAAGACAATAGGCGAATTACATATCAGGAGATTCAACACATATTGAAGATTGGATCGGGAAGCGTTCACGAGATTCTACACAGCCATCTTCGCGTGAGGAGGATAGTATCACGCTGGGTGCCGCACAACCTCACCGATGCTCAGAAGCAGGCCCGGGTGGAATGGTGCCGTGATATGCTTAACAAATTTGAAGCAGGCTCGTCTCGGCGTGTTTACGACATCGTTGCAGGTGATGAGTCCTGGATTTATCAATACGACCCAGAAACCAAGCGCCAGTCGACTGTTTGGGTGTTTCAAAATGAGCCAACGCCTACCAAAGTGAAGCGATCTAGAAGCGGGGGTAAGATTTTGATCGCTAGCTTTTTTAATTTGACTGGCCACTTGGTATCAATTCCCTTACGGGATCAAAGAAGCATTAATGCCGAATGGTATACTACCAAATGTTTGCCAGAAGTTTTCTCTGTTATAAGCAACAAGCGACCAAACACAGGGCTCCGCGGGCTACTGCTCCACCACGACAATGCACCTGCGCACACCGCACTCAAAACGAGGGACTTCCTGGACAGCACGCCAGTCAAACTCCTGGGTCACCCTCCTTACAGCCCTGATCTAGCACCGTGTGACTTCTTTTTATTCCCAAAAATAAAAAATCAGCTCAAAGGGATACAATTTTCGTCGCCGGAAGATGCGCTGGCTGCGTTCGAGCAGGCTGTAAACGAGGTGTCTGCGGCGGACTGGAAAAAGTGTTTTGAAAACTGGTTTAGGCGCATGAATCTTTGTATAGAGGCTGGTGGAAAGTACTTTGAAAAGATTTAATAAAAATATATGTACGTATAGAACAATTTTTTTTAGTTTCGCAAAACTTTCTGAGTGTCCCACGTATGTTCGAAATTTATACATCTTTCAAGTAATAAATATTGCCAGTGTTTTAATAGGCAAGTAGGTTGCCTTCTCAAGTGGTGAGTCCTCACATGATATTCAACTTTTTTGTGTATGTGTGTGTTTCTGGGAAAGAAACAGATTGTTTCCTTTGCCGAATTTACTTACACAATTAGGCTGCAGGACAGAGAGGAATGACGTAAGATGGAGGGGGCCTTCGCCCTAAATTGGGTACCCAATAAATAACTTATAGGACATTTTTAACTGATTAAGACATATTTTTTATAATTTATTAATTGATTATTTTATTTTATTCTACTCAATTATTTTAGTTTTTGTTTGAATGTTTTTAATTTAATGTAATTATTTCTAAGCATGTTATGAGTTTAATTTGTTGTTTTTTTTTTTTTAAATGTGTTTTTAATTTCTTTCTATTTTTTTGGGAATAAATGGTTTTATTATTATATAAAAAATAAAATTATATTGTGCTTCTGCAGGGCAAAAGCCCTTTCTCATTTCGATGATTTTATATTAAAAAAATGTATATAAATAAAACAATAATTTGTCTTTGCTTGGCTTTAACTTGCAACCTTGTGTACATATTATTTATCTCGTCCTACTTATCTCGAAATGTCAATAGATTACAAGTTTGTTTGATGTTAGGTAGGTATTATCTCTTGATTATACAGATGGAAATACTCACATCTTGTCTGTCAACCAGAGCCAGTATCCGTTCACTGTTGATAATTGTTTGATTCAAATCCACATTGCCAAATGTTGTCGTCAAGGCAACTACTTTTGGGCTTGAAATTTATAAAATAAATGTGTGATTAAAATAACATTTGTATAATGAATGATTGAATTAAATTTAATAATTTACTGAGAGGTTGGGTTCTTTTGACCCAGCATACTGTCAGAGACTAAAATAGTATTTGAATTTAGTATAAATTGTCTACGAATATGCGCACAAAGGAATGTTTTTTATTGAATTTCGTTAAAAACGGAGATGAATCGGCATTCATATTTGTTTATTTTATACTCCATGTACCCAACGAACAGAGGCGGACTTTTTGCCATAAATTTTTTTACTTCAACCTTTGGGTAATGTAGAGAAAAATAGTAACTTAAACAAAAACTGTAACAAAAATAAAATTATACGAAAGTAACATACCCATCAAAGTATTTCTCATTGAGTAAGCTCAAAGTTATAGCAAAGGCATCATCTGCACCTCCATCGTGGTCAATGACCAACTTCTTTGTCGAATCTGTTTTCGTGGCATCAAGACTGAAAATAAAAAAAGCACTACATAAGGCAAATTATTAGCCTTTTACATGACAGACGATGAGCCTGTCAGACCGAACTGCTGGAGGTTAACTCCCGGGAATTGAACCTGGGCTCCATACACGGTAGTCAGCAACCACGGTTACTATCAGTGAGAAACATAATATTTTAATTTAATAATACATACTATATTAAGCTGTAGCTCCTGGTTGTTGATATATTCTTGGCAAAAGGGAGCCTTAGAAACTTCGATCAATAATATTTTTGTTCGAAGCTTAGAAACGACTTAAAAACTTGATAAAATTTTGGGAGTTTTATAATTAAAACAAATTCGTTTTTCTCAAGTTTTCTCTAAAACAAACGCATGTGATAGTTTCTTAATGGTTAAGGTAATTAGTATACCTAGAGACAGAATTGAGCTGATGAACTAATTAAATTGAAATTGACTTCGATAACATTATCATTCTGCAGCTAGTTTTAAATCATTTATCAATCAGCTAGTTTTTAGGGTTCCGTACCCAAAGGGTCCAAACGCAGCTCTATTGCTAATTCCCCTGTCTGTCCATATGTCCGTCTGGCCGCCTGTCCGTCGTCTGTCACACGGGTTTCACGGCCGTAAAAAGTCCCCGTCTTATTATTTAGAACGCGTTGAGTAGATACATACTATATTTTTGTTTTCAAAAATATTGGAAAGCGAAGGAATGAGAAGGCAACAAACTCAACTTTTTTTTTCAAAATTTTGTCCCGAAGAATTTTTTTAACTTTTCATTGACCTATGAACTTGAAATTTGGTAGTAGTATTTATTATAACACATATTTTACTGAAACATACCAATATATTAATAAATCTGATTTTCTCATTGAAATTCTCTGATTTTCTATTACAACCAACTTAGTTTTGCGGTTTGGTACAGAACCCTAAAAGTGCGAAGCCTGACTCGCACCTGGCCTTTTTTTTATTCTAATTATGACAACGGATATACGTAAATTTGATTAATATTTTAAATGCAATGGGAAATTGTGTTGGCCTTTAGTTAAAAGTGATTTTAGCTTGTATTTAATTCCTTTATGTAAACATTCAGAGACAGTGTAAGATTGTTAATGATATGAAAATGTTTATAAAGGCCAAGCCCAGTTGTGTGTGATCTGGTGGTCTGTTCCACTATTATTACAAACGTGAAAGTTTTTGAGGCTGGTTAAATGGATGGGTGTGTGTTACTCTTTCGTGCAAAAGTTACTGAACGGATTTTGATGATCGGCACACAGGTAGCTCATAACCTGGATGTTGATTATTTATGATTGTTCCTTTGAAATAAATTAAAATTTTCTCGCGGCTAATGTCAGTGGAAATAAGTAGTCCTAAATGTCACGTAATCTATTTTATAAAATTATTATAATTTAAATATGATTCAACATCCATATGATAAATATTAATTTATTCTACTAGTGAGTAAAAATTTGTCAAAAAAAATAAGTTTAAGTTTCAAAATGCACGAAATATATTAATAATATTTTAAACTTACCATCCAAATAAATACACCAGAAACACAACAAAAACAATTGTATCTGCCATATTTGGAGCAACTGATGTGAAAAAAATTGGGTGTGGTTTTATAAACACCTGAGATAATAAAATCGGCCAAGTTTGAGTCGGATTACCACTGTCCTTGAAATATTTCCCGTTGCCATAGAGACAGCGCATCACAGACTTGGGGAGTCTGTTGCCCAAACATACACAAGCCCGAGACAGCGGCTCGCCGTACTTATACTGCGCGCGCCTCTCAAGAAGAACTGCGTACTTCTGCAGAGGATGACAGAGTCCACATGAAGTCATGCCTGGTCGATGGAGCGTGACGAACTGCGCAAGTCTTCCAGAACTTGGCCAAAAGACGAAGAATAACGTGTGGCTTTAGTCAATAAGACTGAAAGACTCAAAAAGAAAGACTCTTCTGGTGAACCCAAGGCGCGGACATGAGAATTAAAAAAAACAGTTAACGGCTTTAAGGGATCCATATTGAGGAATCTGTTCACATTTTCAAAATACCTATTAGAGTTTTTTTAGGATAAGTAGTTACTTATTAGTATTTCACCACAATTTACAATGCGATGAAGTGATTACATTATTGTTATTGCAATATGGCTGTCTTTTATTATCTCTGTGGAGCGTATTACTAACTTGACCGTCTTCTAAATTACTGCATTCGATTTGTTTTCAATTTGCGTAAATATGATCATGTCTCTGCGCATCGATCACTTCTAAAGTGGTTGCTCATACGCCAGCGCAGAGAGCAAAGGGCACTAACTACCTTGTTCTCATTTCTCGACTCTTCCAATTTCCCTAGTTATCTGGCCCCTTACTTTCAATACATTTGCTCCAACCACAGTAAAAATCTACGGTCATCACATAACCGCCTTCTTCAATGTCCCACTCACCGCACTGACTTCATTCATCGTTCCTTCTTCGTTCAGTCTATTTTTCTGTGGAATGCGCTCCCCCAGGAAATCAGGATGGCAACCAACCGGTTAACCTTCAAAGTTAAAGTTCGCGAGCATATCCGTAAGAAGTTGGCAGTAGTATCGTAACAGCGCTAATGTTTTTCAATTATGTATCTATTACTACTAATGTTTATGTATATTTATGTATTTAGTTTATTATTTTGAATATATATGGTATATTTATATTGTATTTATAGTTTATATGTATATTTAAATTATCCATGTAACTTTCAATATTGCACCTACCACTGTTTATCTCTCCATCACCCAAAGGTTAACTGGTAGAAAATGCCTAAGGCATTAAGTTCGCCTCTGTACTTGTTTGTGCATGAAGTATTAAATAAATAAATAAATAAATATTACATCTTTTCTTAGATAAACAAATTATGAAGGTGGCAGCCGGAGGACTTAAAAAAAACCAAAATTATTTATAAAGGTTTTAATTAAGATTAAAATTACAGTTTAACATATACTAATATTTAAGTCTAATTTCGGACGATGCTAGTACCGAAGTGAGTTACCAATCATATTCTATTTTATTACGATACAATAAGTCATGCTAAACGTGGATGCGGTGTCAGCAGATTTGGAAGTAGGTGGCCACTCGGCGGCACGAGGCGTCCGTTCGCTGAGTCAGCAGGTGGCGTGTTGGAATTTTATGTAGAAATATCCGTTTGACGTAATTTCCATATCATGTCGCTATTCAGCTGATTTGGTGTAGGCAGGGCACGTAACACCTCCCCCCTCAGAACAGCAACTATTTGAGAATCTTGATCGAGAATGTTGCTGGAGTCTGTTCCGTGATTGTGGGTGATTCTGCATCTTCGTATTGATGATTTTCAGGGTTTACATCTGATTTCTGTGGTTTCGTAAGTTTTGTGCAAACGTTATAGCGACGTATAGTGATTGTGGTGATCAGTACAGTTGCACTGAATAGTATGACGTATAGTGGAATCGTCGTATGGTATAGTAAATTTTCCGCCGTTGCGTGTTCTATTTGTACTGGGTGTTGCATTAAGATTTTATCTTCGATTTCATGTAGGCTTTTCAGGTGCAATGGGTTTAGCTTCAGATGTGGGATGGTTTCTTCAACAATATTCAGGTTTATGGGTATTTCGGTGATTTTCAGCGGCTGCCCTTTGATATAGTCGTTGGTGTTGGTAATAATGAATCGCTCGGTGCGTAGTAGACATTTTTGCGGGATGGTAGCGAGATAACTTCCATGCAGGGAGATGAATTCTTGACGTTCGCAGTGTAGCTCCGTCCGGGTCGGTTGTGGGAAGATGAGCGTATAACGTCTGTCATCCAGTTGTTCCATGGCTGCCTTAGTCAGTGTGAGCTTCGTAGGCAGGCAAGATTTCTCCAAAGATTGGTTGTAGATGAGACTTTGGATGCAATCTAGATGTCCTCTTGTTGGTTGACGGTTTATTTCTTCTTCGCAGAGATGATATGGGCCGAACTTCGGGCATTCAGCCTCTATGTACTTGAAAGCTTTCCCATTAGTTGCAAGGAAAGGGTAAGGAGGAATATAGGTATACATAAGTTTATTGGGAACTATCGCTAGTCTGTATAATTCGAACTTATCGGAGCTGGTTATTGGAACTTTAAATATAATAACAATTTTTTTATTAGTGTAGTAATACCCGGGTTTTATAACAGTATAATACTCTCTTAGATCTGCATCTATTAACTGATCCTGGCCGTAAATAGATATTAATCGCTTAATCATGTTACTTAAAGTATCTATGCTTAACATACTATGATGGGTGCTCGATGCACGTATAAAAGCTAAGGTATTTTCTATCCTAGTTATTTCTAAAAATAAATCTTCCGTAGTGTCGCTAATTATAGTCAGCAACTGGGCAAACTTTGCGAATCTTATAAGGTCATTTTTCGCACTAGTTTTCTCGTCTAAGATTAATCCTAAGGTACTATTCAGCCTCTCTTGATTGCTAACAATTTTTGAGAGTATGTCGCTGTATCGGGTGATCCAAACTTTGTTAAGACTGACATGCTCATTGAATTCTGATACTATTTTATCGTTGTTACTTTCTAAAAGATTGATTGCATTATTATATTTTTGGGCATCCGTATGATCTAGGTTTCCGGTAATGCTTTTTATAACGGACCCTAGTCCGTCTACAAGACCTCTTTTACTACGACCGGGTTCTAGTGTTTTTAACTGTGAACTGGTTTCAGTTAACTTATTAGTTAAATGGTTGATTTGAAGTTCATACAAGAGGAAGGATTGGTTGTCTAGTTTAGTCTGGAAATAGTCGAGTTGAGACATTACAGAATCAAGTCTGTGTTCAATGTCAGTTAAGTCTATGTATTGTAGGAAGGTGTGGTAATGTGTAATGAGCCTTGTTTGTCCAAGGTTAAAAGGTAAAAGTCCGGGTCCATTGTCCAAGCTTTCAAGTCTTATCTCGAGCGCCGTTATTTGTTGGGCTAACATTGCCAGCAGTATCCTGTAACAATTTTGATTTATTAGGGATACGTTTGAGTCGAGACTTAGCTACGGGACTTTTCTTTTTGGAGGTGTATATATGAATCGGAAGGTCAGCTAGAGTAAAGTCATTGATAAGGTCGTATACAGTTTTCATCTGGTCTCGGTGTGTCAAAATATATTGTTGCATTAGGTGTTCAGTCATGTTAATGTCAAGGGGGTCTCTTGGGTCAAAGTGTCCTCTAACTATGTCATGTGGCCTACACTTGGTGAAGCTGTGAACTGAACTATTGTAGGCTAATAAGGCATAAGGCATGAGGTTGATTACGGGTTCGTCCTTTTGACGTAATCGTAAAATACGTAGGTGTTCTAGTAACGTAGAGTGAAATCGTTCAATGATTCCGTTATCGTTCTTATCTTATCTTATCTTGTGGAGGGGCCGAGAAATAACTCGGACACTTCGACCCATGGGATCTATTGTGTTCCCCTAGATAACTTACTCCTTCCGTTATCGTTAGGAGAGTGTGCTAATGTTCTATGGTGGTTGATTTTATGTAATCTTGTAAATTCGGAAAATAGTTGGTTTGTGAATTCTGTGCCGTTATCGGTCACTATTGTTAACGGTAACCCATGATGTGTACAATAACTTAAAACTGCTTGAAGTATGCTAATTGCTGTACCATCTCTCAAATGGTACGCTTGTCCATATTTTGAGAAAACATCTACCACTGTCAAGTACTTTTCGTTTTGAGCTGTGAATAGATCCATGTGTATTAATTCGAAGGGTTTAGTTGCTGGGGGTACTACATTAAATTGAGGTCTAATCGGGTTCCTGTCATATTTCGTTTGTCCGCAGATGGTACACTCATTAATGTATTTAGCTATTTCTTCCCTCATTTTAGGCCAATAATATTTTCGGGATAGGGCGAGATGACACTCATTTATTCCTCTATGATTAGTTTTCCCTTCATGATAGTGTTTTATGATTTCTTGCTGTCTTAGGTACTCTTTAACGTCTTCTAGTTCGGTTTTGGCTAATACTAAATTAATTGCTGAGCTTTTAAAACTATTCTGGATTATGGGTATAATTGAATACATCCCTAAGGGTGGAGTAATTTTTATAGCGGTTTTAACTTTAGGGTTGACGTATTCTTTTATAGCATTTACTACGTCTTGTTCTAAGTTCGATTCTGAAACCTGAATAAATGACCGGGTGTGCGTGTCAAAAGGTTTAGTAGCGGTTGTACGTCGTTTAATGTCACCTACTATGGTAATGCATAATTGTCGGTGAAATTTGTTCAAAGGTTCGTCAGTGATTGGTACTTCTAGAATAGGGTTTTCAGAGCTGGTATGTGCAGTGGCTGTGGTGGAACCTGTTCGAGAAGGTGGTCGCTCTGAAGGGTTGGCTAACATTGACTCTGTCTCCTCGTTATTAATTTCTACTCGGGATAATGCGTCTGCGTTAGTGTTATACTTTCCCTTTTTGTAGACTATAGTGTAATCGTACTCACTTAATTTAAGTCTCCACCTAGTCAGTCTTGAGTTGGGCTCCTTAAGGTTCATTATCCATTGTAGTGGCTTGTGGTCGGTGAGTATTTTAAATTTACGACCAAATAAATAAGGCCTGAAGTACTTTGTAGCCCATACTATAGCTAAAAGCTCCTTCTCGATAGTACTATAATTGGTTTCACTATCGTTCAAAGTTCTTGAGGCGTAACAGATGGGTTTATCTGACCCGATGGTACCTTGCGAGAGTACTGCGCCTATAGCTATATTTGAAGCGTCTGTTGTTAATATAAACTCCCTAGTGAAGTCGGGGTACTGTAAGATGGGGTCATTTGTCAGTAAGCTCTTACATTTGTTAAAACAGTTAATGTATTCAGAGTCGAAAGTTATTTTATTAGTCTTTTTAAGGCATTTAGCCTATGACAGGCTTAGTGACGTGGGCAAAGTCCGGGATAAATTTCCTGTAATAACCTAATAATCCGAGAAACTGTTTTATTTCTTTCGTGGTTTTAGGTAATGGGTATTTTTCTATAGCCGCTATTTTATCAGGATTAGGTTTAACACCTTCGCCACTGATTATGTGTCCTAAAAACGCGGTTTCTAATTTTAAAAACTCGGATTTGTCCATTTGGATTTTGAAGTTAGATTCCTGCAATCTTTTAAATACTTTCTCTAGATTAATCATGTGTTCTTGCAACCATGTGCTAAATATTATTACGTCATCAAGGTATACCAGACAGATCTCATTTTGTAAGCCTCTGAGCACGTTGTCCATTACTCTTTGAAAAGTAGATGGGGAATTTTTCAAACCCATGGGCATACGCAAGAATTCGAAGTGCCCATGCTCTACATTGAAAGCTGTCTTCGGAATATCGTCTGGATCCATTTGGCATTGATAAAATCCTGATGCAAGGTCTAACGTGCTAAAATACTGGCATTTACCAAGCTTGTCAAGTATATCGTTGATGTTTGGAATCGGGTATTTGTCGTCTATAGTCTTGTCATTCAGTTTGCGAAAGTCTACTACTATGCGCCACTTTTGTTTGCCTGATGCATCTGCTTTCTTAGGAACTACCCAGATAGGCGAGCTCCAGGCTGATTCAGAAGGTCGTATAATACCTTGGTCCAGCATCTTAGTAATTTGGTCTCTAACTTCTTGTCGGTGAACAAATGGGTAGCGGTAACTTTTCGTATAAACTGGAAGTTCGTCGGTCGTCCTGATATGGTGCTTTATTTTATTTGTAAAAGTCAAAGGTTCTCCCTCTACATAGAATACGTCAGCAAAACGACTGCATAAAGTCTCTAAGTTAGTTTTTTCTTCAATATTTAAATGATCTGTACGCAATCGAGATAAAACTTCTTTAACGCGCTTAGGATCCTGTTTAGTGCTAGTACACTCATTATTAAATATCACTGCTTGTAAAGGGCGTTCAAATGTAACGAGTGAATCATAATCGGTCGGGTTTTCAATTTCAACGATGCCCGTACAGTCGGTAACGCGAGTAATGCATTCATGTATAATGCAATTACTGTGTATTTGCTGAGCTATGGAAACGTCACCGTCTGGGCTATAGATAGGAATATTTAATAGTTTTGACGAGTTCGCGGGAATGGTTTCCTGATAACTGGACTTTTTACATTGATAAAACCGAATAGGTATAGTTGTAAAATCTGTAATTAAATAGTTATTTTTAAGATCAATCTGTGCTCCGTCAAGTAAATCTAGGCCTATTAGTCCGTCAAAATAATTATGAAACTTATAAATGAAAAACTTAACATTCGTAGGGTTATTAAATTCAGGAAAATTCGGAATAGTAATTGAATGGTTGTGTGTACTAGTTACACGGGCATTTGTTACTTCAAAGGGGTCAAAATTCAAAGGTATGTGTGAAAAGTATTGCTCGACTGCCTCAGGACTAATAAAAGACTGGTTAGCCCCGGTATCTACTAATAACTTAAGTGGTGGGTCCGATATCTGAATGTAACGTAACTCCCTTTTAGATTGTATATTTAACTCTATTTTAACCCTTTTTGATCCGTTTCCTTGAGAAAATCCGGATTAGCACTAGAGGTAGGCTTTGGTGCTTCTAAGCAATTCGCGTTGTTAGTACTCTGCGGCTGTGTGTCATCTTGTACATACAAAATACTATCGGGCTCGGTTTGGTTGTAGTAATAAAAGTCGGGATAGTCATAGTAACAGGAATAGTCAGGCTGTTCATAGTAATAGTCGGGGTAATAATAAGCGTTTTCAGGGTCTGTCATCTCGTTAAAATTCATTTCTCGTGTCTTGAAGTAATTACTAGGTGGTGGGTTCCCTGATCTTTGCCAATTATTTCCTGGTAACCCTATTGGTTTTTGTACGAAGTGACTAACGCCGCTCATCGGTTTCGGACCTGTATATCGCGCTGACGGGTTTGCGTTCGGTAATCTAAATATGTTACTCTGGGGATGGTAGTTTGGCGGGGGTGCACGAAACATTTGCTGGGTTCGACTAACCATGTTAGGGGCACGATGAGGTACCTGATTATGCTGGAAGGGTGGCCTCCATTGCTGCTGCTGCTGCGGCGGCGCGGGCATAGACTTATGCCAGCTCGTGCCTGCATTCGCAAAGCTAAAAGGTTTGGGCGTGGTCATAAGGACCGCTGGAGGCATTCTATGGGTTAAATGCGCTTGCTGTGTCGGGTTACGTCGCTCAGGCATACTTTCGTTGCGTTGCTGTAGGTACATGACATTTAATTCCTGCTGTACAAATTCCAGAGCCTTTTCTATAGTTTCGGGTCTCATACATCGGATACGGGACCCTAAAGGTTCTTTAAGACCTCTGACATAAGATTGTAACGTCAGTTTCCTATAAAGGTCGCGTTTTGCTTCGATGGTAGTAGCTATATTTTCATGCAAGGTGACGTAAGTCATTATAGTACTAAAAAGGGTCTGGCATTTGTCATAATATTCCTGTGGAGTGCTGTTTCCTTGGGCTAGTAAGGACATGTCATTATAAAGGGCGGTCTCGTCCCTTTGATCGGAAAAGTTGTTAATTAAAGCGTCGCGGATCCCTTGCCAATTTTCAGGTATACCATTAGAATTTATGGTTGTAGCTGCAGATCCCGTGATTTTATTTAAGATACCGTTTATTATACATAGGTTAGTGAACTCGTAGTTCGGGTCATTTCTGACGTATTGTATTACGAGTTGATCACAAATTTTAATGAAACGTGTTAGAACATTCGGATTTCCATCAAACTCTGGCACTGGGCGTAAGGCCTTAAAGATAGTATCGGGGTTCAATTCCATTTCGTCACTACTAAATAATGTATCTAAACCTAAACTATTTGAATCTATAAATCTATTTAAATCTACTTCCCTAGTCCTATTTATCTGTCTGGAAGAGACAGACTTTGCCCTAGCTTCCCTTGGATGAAAAATTTTGAATTAATATTATATAAGGGGTTAAAAGGAAGGAGTCGGGAGCAACACTCAAAGAAAGTTTCAAGCACTTACATATACATGGTTTTCCTTGGTGTATCGATGGCTGGATACGTCCTCAGCTGCGTCTTCTTAAGTTCGGATATTCGACGAGGTATTTGGAAATACCGACAGCGACTATCGGAGTCAGCAGATAAACGATTTTTGGAAATCTATACCGCGCCGCGCACTGCCTCGAATGTCCTACCGACTGCGCCAATTATGAAGGTGGCAGCCGGAGGACTTAAAAAAAAACCAAAATTATTTATAAAGGTTTTAATTAAGATTAAAATTACAGTTTAACATATACTAATATTTAAGTCTAATTTCGGACGATGCTAGTACCGAAGTGAGTTACCAATCATATTCTATTTTATTACGATACAATAAGTCATGCTAAACGTGGATGCGGTACGTGTCAGCAGATTTGGAAGTAGGTGGCCACTCGGCGGCACGAGGCGTCCGTTCGCTGAGTCAGCAGGTGGCGTGTTGGAATTTTATGTAGAAATATCCGTTTGACGTAATTTCCATATCATGTCGCTATTCAGCTGATTTGGTGTAGGCAGGGCACGTAACAAACATCATAACAAAAATAAAATCGCAATATTCTTTATAAATATTGTCTTTATTTTTATTTCAGACCGATGATACGTCACGTCACAAGGAATAGCATCACGCCCACATTCTCCGAAGTGTTGGTCAGACAGAGGTGTAAATATGTAGATACGTATGTTACGGATCAGGTGATTAATACGGCATCATTCAACGTAATGCCCGGATAATTCTCTAAAAAGAATAGAATAGAAGTTTATTTCTCTCAAAAAGGTACATTTCGTTAAATAATATCTAGGTTAAAGCAGATTCAAACCTTAGTGAGATCTGGAGTCTATACTGGGTTCGAGACCTCTATGACAGATCTCTAGGCTCACACCCTTAAAAAGTACAATACTATGGTGCACTAACGTACTACAACAATGTGAAAGTATCAAATTTAGAGGAAGAGATAATTATACAAAAACAAAAAGAGATGTGTCATGGTGTGTCTTTGGAAAGTGTTGTGTCCGAGAATGCAATACAAGTCCTCACCCCAGCGCCCGTGAACACCAGGCGTAAGCACTTACTTGCCCGAGAGTGTGTGTGTCTGTGTGTGACAAGGTGAAACGCGCTCTAGAATGGAGGTGAATATTTTCGGTAGGCGAAATTATTGTGAAATACTCAGTATATTTTCGGTCTCTGCATAATCCAATTTAAGTAGCCATGAATAGAATAGAATAGAACTATTGATATAAATAAAATGAACATGCTTTCTGAATAGGTAATGCCTATCACTTATATTGGGCAGGGTAAAAAAAGATGGATTTCGTAAAAAAAAAAAAAATTGAAATTGATTTTAATATGGAATTAGTATGGTAGGTAAGTACATTTACTATTTAAGCAACACAGTCGACGGAGCCCAACTGCCCCGGGGCTGCAGAGTCTAAAGTACCTAGTTCAAAGGGGACTTCGAACCTAACCTATCCGTGCAGGGGCCTAAGGTCCCGAGTCATGTTTGTATATTTGTCCACGCATTTCACCGACATTACTTAACGAATCGAGACTCTCCTTAGCGACAAACAGCATTGGTATTTGGGCAATCCTTTAGTAAGGTACCTTACTATAGAACTTGCTCACTTTTTAGTGAAGGGTGTTAAAACTAAAAAGAGAGAAATAAAATATTTCTATCTTCTAAAGATTAACACAAAAAAAAGAGAATTTTCTAATTTATTACTAATTTTCTTTAGAAGTCGGTTTATCTTTTGTGAAAAAGATTTTTTAGAAATTCGTACTTCAAGATAATAAAACAATTCTAAGTTTTAATAAAGGAGTTTTAGTAAAGTATCATCATCATCATTCATCATTTCAGCCGAAAGACGTCCACTGCTGGACTTGGGCCTTCCCCTGGAGTACCACATTGACTTATGTCGTGCATGTCGCATCCAGCGCCTTCCCGCAACCTTAACCAGGTCATCGGTCCACCTAGTGGGAGGCCTCCTAACGTATCGTCTTCCGGTTCACGGTCGCCATTCCAGAACTTTTCGGCCCCATCAGCCTTCCGTTTTGCGAGCAATGTGCCCAGTTGGCACTGCCAATTAAGTTTGGCAATTCTTCGGGCTATGTCGGTAACTTTGGTTTCCCTGCGGATATCATCATTTCTGACGTGATCACGCAAAGAAATTCTAAGCATAGCCCTCTACTACTCTATTTACTCTACCTAATCCACTTACTCTACTTTCTCTACCTACTCTACTTACTCTACCTTCTCTACTTACTCTACCTACTTTAATTACTTTATCTTCTCTACTTACTTTACCTTATCTACCTACTCTGCCTTCTCTACCTACTCTACCTTCTCTACCTACTCTACCTTCTCTACCTACTCTACCTACTCTACCTTCTCTACCTTCTCTACCTACTCTACCTTCTCTACCTACTCTACCTTCTCTACCTACTCTACCTTCTCTACCTACTCTACCTTCTCTACCTACTCTTCGTACTCTACCTTCTCAACCTACTCTACTTACTCTACGTTCTCTACCTACTCTACCTTCTCCACCTACTCTACCTTCTCTACCTACTCTACCTACTTTTCTTACTCTACCTTCTCAACCTACTCTACGTTCTCTACCTACTCTACCTTCTCTACATACTCTTCCTGCTCTACCAACTCTACTAACACTACCTTCTCTACCTATTCTACCTACTCTAAATACTCCACCTTCTCTACCTACTCTTCTTACTCTACCTTATCTACCTACTCTTCTTACTCTACCTACTCTGACTACTCTACCTACTCTACTAACTCTACCTTCTCTACTTAGTCTATCTTCTCTACCTAATCTAGTACTATACCTACTTAACCTACTCTACTTACTCTACCTACCCTACCTATTCTACCTTCTCTACCTACTCTACACTCTACTTTCTCTACCTGCTCTTCTTACTCTACTTACTCTACCTTCTCTACTTACTCTACCTACTTTACTTACTTTATCTTCTCTACTTACTTTACCTTCTCTACCTTCTCTACCTATTCTACCTTCTCTACCTTCTCTACCTACTCTACCTACCCTACCTACTCTACCTGCCCTACCTACTCTACCTTCCCTACCTACTCTATACTCTACTTACTCTATACTCTACCTACTCTTTCTACTCTACTTACTCTAGCTTCCTTCTTTTCCTTTTCTGCCTACTCTACCGTCTCTACCTACTTTATCTATTCTACCTACTCTACCTACCCTAAATACAGTACCTACTCTTCGGCTTTATAATATTAGTTTAGATAAAATATACAAAACTTAGACTTACGTTACCTTAGACTACGAATACAAAGTAGAGGAAGCGCCTTTACAGCGAGTGTCTCAGGTGCGAGATCTAGGAGTACTGCTTACCCCGGATCTCACTTTCCGGGATCATATAGTTAAGATTTGCAAGAAAGCATACAGAAACCTGGGTTTCGTGCTGAGGCAGTCACAAGGATTCACAAATATTACCACGCTCAGGGTGCTGTATGACGCTTTGGTAAGGAGTCAATTGGAGCACAGTGCGGTGATTTTGGCTCCTCATGAAGCGAAATATAATGTCATGCTGGAGCGAGTACAAAATAAATTTACAAGACACTTGTATTTCAAACTTTATGGAGTTTACCCATTTTACCCGCTAATGTATCCTACACTGTTTGTACTCGGAATGGTGGGGTACAACGAACTCAGAGTGCGCCGGGAATTTACACTCGCGGCGTATGCACTAAATCTCCTGCGTGGAGTAGTACATAACCCGGGTGTGCTGCGTCACCTGAAGCTGTGCGTGCCAGATCGGTACGTGTGGAGGCGGCGTCGGCCGCCACTGCTGGCCGTGCCTGCTGCTAGAACCAATCTATTAGCGAAAACACCTCTCACCCGGACAATCTGTGTGCTCAACGAATTGCATGAGAGGCTAGACATATTTTCGTGCAATTTGAGTGAATTCGCAAGAGTTTTGTTAAATTTTGTTAGTTATAATTAAAATTTAGATGAGTAATGTTTAATTTTATATTAGTTTAGAAGATATTAATAGTGTTAGAAGTTTAGGTTTATATAATTATTATAGGTACATTTATTTAAGAACTGATTTTAGATTAAGATTTTAACCACTCTATTGTATTGGGTTCAACCTGTAAGATAGTGTGTGTAAGTTAAAATAAAAAATAAATAAAAAACAGTGCATTAAAGTAAAACAGTGCAACAATGAGATTTTATATAACTTTACTGCACTGTTTTGGTTCTAAGCAATAAATACGTGCTTTGTGATCAGTTTTGTAGTGATTAATGATAACATTACTACGTAGTTGGAAGAAAAATATGTTTTCACTTCTCATGCTCTGAAATTGCTTATTTGTGCAGGATATGTAGGTTGCACAAAATAGATTTTTGTGCACAAGTGCATTAACGTATCTACTTTTAAATGTATCTATATTAAGGCAAAGAAAATGAGCCATACAGCCAAACACAATAAAAAGTTCACAGATAGAATTTGTTATTTTGTAATATTTACTTTAATTTATTTGCCTTTATGTGTTTTTTAAGACATAAAGATATTAAAATTTAAATTAACATTAGGTGGGTTATTTAATTAATTAAAATATATATATATTACAAAATTAATTTAATAGTAGGCTGTATAGGTCTGTAGCCCATGCCTAATATCAATGTCGTAAGATTAAAAAAAAAAGCGCAGGCAACAGGTCTTGTTTTTTCGTGCGTTTATTAATTTCTTAAAATTTGCTAAAATTACTACTGTTTTATTTCCTCGCAATCGAAATGAAAAGCAGAGTTTATAACTCGTCCACAAAACCATTTTATCCTCGACATTACTATCAGTCTAGTGCTAATAGTCTCGGATAATAATGGTTCGTTTTGTGCTCTCGTTGTAAAATCTACTATTTTTACCTCAGTACCTCAAACAAGCAGGTTTTGCTGTTTAAAGACAGTGAGCAAAATTCGATTTTGCTGCGAGCGTGAGACAAAGTAACTTTTTAACATTTTTTTTTAAATGGCAAGAACAGTGCTGGGTCTACTCACAACATTCGAAAGATTTGAACTTCACTTTGTTCTATCACTTTCATTTCGATATAAACAAGCAAAATTTCAGAATTTAAAAAACCCCCGACGCATTTATCTTGCGAAAAACACCCCGATTCATACAGTAAAATGCCCATAACTTTTTAACGGCTGAACCGATTTTATTCAAACATAGCTAAGAACACTCTCGACAAAATTAAATAAAAAACTTTCAAATAAAAAAAACTAAATAGAAATCGGTTCATACGTTTAGGCGCTATGATGCCACAGACAGACACACAGATACACAGCAACACACGTGAAACTTATAACACCCCTTCTTTTTCCGGCGGGGGTTAAAAAGTAAATTAAATAAACAATAACCCGACTGCTTAAAAAGCGAAATAAAAAGACGTAAACAAGAAGAAAATCATGCTGTGCAGTAGGAGGATACATATTCGCAAGCTGGCTGACCAAAACCAGATCTTTCCTCCGACTGCACAGCATGATTTTCTTTTTGATTACGTCTTTTTAGTTCGCTTTTTAAGCAGTCGGGTTTTTTGTTCTTTTTTAATTAACTTTTTTTATTTATAACTTTTTAGTTATTTTTTTTTTATTAGGTACGTTTAAACATATAAGTGTTATACATTTTTGAAATCACCTCTTAAAACCCTTTATTTTGATAACCCACGCGATGGGTTTGGAAGAAAAAAAAGTTTGGTGCCCCGCAATATGGTGCCCAAAATTCGCCATGTTTTTATTTTCTAATTTAGCCAGTGACACTCGCAGGGTTAAGTCGAATCGATTGACGTAAGAATCATCAAACATCGGCCAACGCGTTAGATCTCTAGAATGCCAAATAGGAACAAACATACATACATAGACTGATAAACACATTACACACCTTCGGCAGGTAAAAAAGCGAGAGATAGAAACAAGCCGATTCCAAATTCGATTTTCAAATTTCATATTTAATAGGCCCAAAAAAGAAACCAACTATAAAACGTTCGGATACACATCATAACTGTAAAATTTCAAATCATCGAGTAGTCTCAGAAACGAACGTTATTAATGTATGACGAAAAAAACGTGTTCGTGAAAGTTTTGTGACGATTTCACACAAACAGACACATCTAACACACAGTCACTTAAGTCATTCCTCTAGTGAATACGAGGTTAACTTTTATCCCTTGACTCTATTTTTCTCGAGACCTAAAACGAACGACGGGACGACCACAATAGCAAAAGACAGAAATTTGTGTAAAAGGGAGAGGGGAGGCCTCCCGCAATAAGCAAACTTTATTTTAATTTTAATTTCAGCCTGACTTGTCCCACTGTAGGGTAGGCATCGCTTTTTCATTCCATTTCTCCAGATTTTGATCAGTCCTTTCTGTTGGTGTTCATCCCGCCACGTAACCTGGATCTTCGCGATGTCACCGTACATTTGCCGGGGTCTACACTGTAGTAGTTTTAGTCTATGAATAGGTTCGACATGCGGCAAACGTTGCCGGCCCAGTCCCATTTAAGCTAGTCTGCTTTTTGGGTGACGTCGTCAATTTGTGTTTTCAGCGCAGCACTCTATTCCTGATACGGCCACTAACAAGTCTGACTCCAATAACACTGCGCTCCATTGCTCACTAGCAAACCTCAAGCATGGACTTCTGCCGAATTGTCAAAGAGGTTTGAGCGCCGTATGCTTGCCCAAAAGTGAGACAAAATTACCAAGAGAGATAGATAATTTTTCTCAAGTAGCCTGAATTCGGTATTTTCAATAACGCCATCAAACATAACAAAAAATACTTGTGGATCAACTATATATTTGGGCGATATTCTTGAACCTGTAAACTGGTCGTTCCATTACACTAGTTTTAGAAGCTTCATGGGAAATTAGTAGTTATCCTCACTTTTTACGATGTGTGGTGCTAAAGTTTATATGACAAACTTCCTAACAATGGAACCATGCTATCTTTAACAGTGACTCGGTGCTGTGATTAAGTCGTTGAGAAAGTTCTTGCACATTCAATGCCCACCAATGTACCATCATCATCGTTTCAGCTGAAAGACCTCCACTGCTTAAAATAGTCCTTCCACTGTCGCACCACAATGACCGGTCCTAACGTGTCTCGAATCCAGCGAATGCCCGCCACCTCGATCCACCTTGTGGGAGGCCTTCCAACGCAGGGCCTTCCAGTACGCGGCCGCCACTCTAGAACCTTTCGGCCATACGTTTTTCGAGCATCGAGACCTGCGCACTGCCACTTAAGTTTGACCATTTTTAGGGCTATGTCTTTTACTTTGGTGCTCCAGCTGATAAAGTGGGTTTAATTAATTTTCCAGACTTGTGAAACTTCCAATCACAGACTCACAGAACCCTAATGGTTTTAGTGCCCTATGACCTGACTACAGCTAATATTTGAACATAAAGAAAAGCCATAAACTTTATGTTGTCCGCAATCATAAATAAAATCGAAATTTGATTTTATGGAATCATAAAAAAAAAAAATTTTTATTACTATCGACACATTTTTTTGGACAAAAGATTACACACAGAAGATATCAAAAGACATTTTTGTTAATATTTGGGTAATAAAATTTATATACTTGGGAGCAAATAAATCGAGCCACTACCTTTTTTCACGTAAAATGGTAAATATTTTTGGTAATATGGAACGTATCAATTCGAACTATATATCGCCTAAAAGTTTAGTTAATAACCTTTACAATGAGGGTAAATTATTGAATAATAACCTTATTGAATGATAAATTATTGGCTCTGCAAGAAAAATGAAGTGAAAAAGGAAGTGGCTCGATTTATTTGCTCCCAAGTGTAGTTGGCCTTTGGGGATGACAGTCTAGATATTTTTAATCATGCGATTATTGCTATTTGATGTAGCAGAAGAATTTGTCTTTTGAGAAAGGATGCAAGAGATCCGTAATATTTTTGAAAAAAATATTACGGATCTCTTCAATAAGAAAGATAAAAAAGACAGAGTTGTCTTATGTACACCCGGTTGGAACGGAGTTCGATGTGTAGTTCCTAGTCAGGGCGCGCTCGTATGTCTTCGGTTTTCTTCGCGCGCCTCCGGCTCTCTCTCCTCAGCGTCTCCCTTTTGTGCGGATCTTCGCGTTTACTATACTGCTGCAGCACGCTCAGCTAACCTAGTAGTAGTGCCTAGTAGTAGTGCCTAGCACAATTTATCACGCAAAACTGATTGTTTATATTTATTGCAACAAAGTTTCTTATTACTTATTATGTTTTTATATGTACTTATTACGTTATAGTTCTGATTTGTTTGCGGGCTGAGTGGCTAGACCGAAAAAAATGTTTCAATGAAAAAAACTCGCCATAACACGACTAGAATCACTAGGATACATTGTTTTATGAGTTCCAGTGCCTACGTTCCGGCTTCACTGTCAGATCAGTTCGATGCTACCATTTTATCAGTATCATTTATTTATATATATTTTCTTCATCATAGTAGCGTAACTATGTAAGATATCTTATCCACTTCACCAAATGATACTTTCTCAGTGCAAATGCTAGCTAGTATTGAAAATACCAAAATCGCAACATTTCTGCCTATAATATTTGAGGAGTTCCCTCGATTGCTATGGGATCCCATCATCATCATCATCAGATTCTGATTTGATAACTTTCAAACAAAAAAAGAGTTTTGCAAATCGGTTTATATATGACGGAGTTATGTCCGAACAAACATAAAATTTTGGGGGCCGAGTCACCCACGTCCGTAGGTGTGTACCCCTTTTTTTTGATTCCCTACACGTGGTCCCCGGGTGGTGCAAATCAGGTGACACTAACTGGTGGTAGGCTTCGGCCGAAGGCTTGTGACCACCCACCGGGCAAAGACGTACCGCCAAGCGGCCTAGCCGTGTTCCGGTACGATGCTCGGTGTAGCCAACTAGAGGAGTTGGGTCGAGATAGCTGTTCCACTGCAGGCTGACCAGTCTGACGCGCGCTGTTAAGGATGTATCGGGAGACTAGTCGCGGAGGGTAGCGGGATCCGAGGCACGGTGCACCGCTGGCCGACCGCAGGTAGTTGGGGGCCCAAGTAGTGTGCCAGCCACACACGAAAGGCTGCCCCGCCAACTGTCGAAAAATCCCGGAATGCACCATCGTGCTGGTTGGCGACCAGACGGGAGGGCCCGATGGACATTCCGGGGGGGCTCGGGCGTCCCCGCAGTCTCCAGACTAGTGCCCCAATGATGCTGTCCTTTCAGTGCGTGTCTGTAGGTTAGCAGCGTGGAACCTCGTCTCACTTCCTTCTCCTCTATTCCATTCACTCTTTTAAAATGAAAAGGAAAAAGAATAATGGTGTTAAACAGCGGCTGCACCCCCTCCCCCACAAAGTGCACCTCACTAATATTCGAGGTCTGCACTCAAATATCACTGCAGTCCACTACCATCTGGAGGCTGAGAAACCAGCGCTCTTTTTCCTTACGGAGACGCAGATAGCGAATCCGTCAGACGTGTCGTACTTGTCTTACCCAGGGTTCACCCTGGAGCACAATTTTAAACCGCGGGCGGGCGTATGTATGTATGCCCGTGACGACGTTTGCTATCGGCGTCTCCGTAACCTTGAGGACTCCAGATTCTCAACGCTCTGGGCTCTGGTGGACACAGGTTTGGATAAAGTCATCTACGCCTGTGTCTACCGTTCGCACAGTGGAGATCAGGAGACATCCAGGCTCACAGAGTACCTCAGTGAGGCGGCTGATGCGGCACAGCAGCGGTACCCTTCCGCCCAATTAGTGTTACTGGGGGACTTTAATGCCCACCACCAGGAGTGGCTCTTCCCATACCAGTGCACTGACCATGCTGGACGGGAGATGCGTAAGCTTGCGCTTGCGCTAAACCTCACCCAGCTGGTCCAGGGGGCAACGAGGGTACCGGATGTTGATTCGCACACAGCGAATTGCTTGGACCTTCTGCTGACAACAGATCCGGACAGATACTCTGTGTCGATAGCTTCACCCTTGGGTAGTTCCGACCACTGTCTGGTGAAGTCTGTGTCCGTCTATTCCCCGCCCGATCCCAGCCCAAGAGGCACCCGGCGGGTTTGGCGGTACAGGTCGGCAGATTGGGATGGTATGCGATCATTCTTCGCATGCTATCCTTGGCAGCCTACTTGCTTTTTTTCGACTGATCCATCGTCGTGCGCAGACGCCGTGACCGATGTGTTGCGTCAGGGAATGGAGTACTACATTCCGTTCTCTGACGTAACAATGTCCAACGTTGACCGGCCATGGTTTGGCGCCGAATGTGGGCGCGCTGACGCGCTTAAACATGAGGCGTACCTGGCTTGGGTCGACGCTCGATCGCGCAAGGCAAGTGACGTGGGTCAGAAGAAGAAGGCCTTCAACAGGGCTGCCAAGTCCTGCAAGCTGGTGTTGCGAAGGGCTCGGTTCGATCACATTGGCCGAATAGGGGCCAAACTTGCTTCTTACCCAGCAGGAAGTAAAGCGTTTTGGTCCCTGGCTAAGTCGGTCGAGTCGAACTTTTGCCGTCCCTCAC
This sequence comes from Orthosia gothica, assembly GCA_949775005.1. Classification (NCBI taxonomy): domain Eukaryota; kingdom Metazoa; phylum Arthropoda; class Insecta; order Lepidoptera; family Noctuidae; genus Orthosia; species Orthosia gothica. Next base: position 23,846,763 of record OX459048.1, read on the forward strand.
TACCACCACTGCTGAAACCCGATGGGTCGCTGGCACACTCCGCTGAGGAGAAGGCAAATTTATTTGCCTCTCTTTTTGCGGAATCTTCACGTCTGAATCCTGGTGACGCGCAGCCCCCTCCTTCTCCTGATGGATGCGAGACGAGTATGTCGGACATTCGTATCCACCAAAAGGACGTCCGTAGGGTGCTGAGCCACCTCGACGTGAACAAGGCTAGCGGCCCTGATGGCATTCCAGCAATTGTTCTTAGAACCTGTGCGCCTGAACTGTCTCCGATCTTGACACGTCTATTCCGCCTTTCGTATGAGGCTGGAAAAGTGCCGAATGCTAACGCAAGCTAACGTACAGCCCGTGCCCAAGAAGGGCAGTCGAGCTGACCCGGCCAACTACAGACCCATTTCTGTAACCTCCATACTCTGTAAGAGTATGGAACGTGTACTTAATATAAAGCTCCTGGCATACCTAGAAGCTAACGATATTCTTAGTGACCGCCAATACGGCTTCCGCCGAAATCGGTCTACTGGGGATCTTCTAGCGTATGCCATTCACATCTGGAGTGAGGCCATCGAGAAGCACGGGGAAGCGCTTGCCGTCTCCCTCGACATCTCGAAGGCTTTTGATAGGGTCTGGCACGAAAGCCTTATTGGTAAGCTTCCTTCATTCGGTTTGCCCGGTGGTCTGTGTGATTGGATTGCAGACTTCCTGAGAGATCGGTCCATTCGAGTGGTTATCGATGGCTGCTCGTCGGACCAATTGGATATCAATGCCGGGGTCCCTCAGGGGTCGGTACTCTCAGCAACTTTATTCTTGCTGCATATTAACGATCTGCTAAAACCCGGCACCTTTGGGTATGCAGACGACAGCACTGTTGCCGAGAGATACATGTCCAACGCTCGTGCTACCGGACCTCAGATCCAGTCTCTGCGGGAGGCCATAGTGGAGCGCCTGAACCTGTCCTTGCAGGCAGTCTCCGAATGGGGCGATGCCAATCTGGTCAGGTTTAATGCTGCTAAAACCCAGGCGTGTCTTTTTTCCGCTAAAAAGAGCCAATTCCAACCGGCTCCAACTTTCCGAGATGTGACCGTGCCAATAACTGACCATCTTGAGCTTCTTGGCGTTACGTTGACATCGACTCTCAATTTTGGCCCATACATTGAGGCAAAGGCTCAGCTGGCTGCCAAAAAGCTGGGGATCCTTGCAAAGGTTAGAAGGTACTTCACGCCAGAACAGCTGCTCAGCTTGTATCAAGCGCAAGTTCGATCATGCATGGAGTACTGTTCTCATCTCTGGGACGGATCCGCCAAATACCAGCTTGATGCACTAGAGTCGATCGAAAAGCGGGCCAAAAGGCTCATCGGCGATGAGGCACTGGTTAAGTCAAAGCTCCAGAGCCTTGAACATCGTCGCCGAGTTGCCAGCTTGTCGGTCTTTTATCGGTTGCATTTTGGGGAGTGTGCGATGGAATTGCATGATCTAATTCCACCAAGCCCGTTTCATCATCGGACTACAAGACGTACGGCGATGCGCCATCGCTACATGGTAGACATACCACCCATACGCACTAAACGTTTTGGAAATACTTTCATTATGCGTACAGCTAATGAGTGGAATTCCCTGCCGGAGTCTGTGTTTCCCGATAGCTACAATCTAGGAGTCTTTAAGTCAAGAGTGAATAGGTTACTTCTAGGCAAGCGTGCTTCACCGTCGACCACATCATCGCTTACCATCAGGTGAGATAGTGGTCAAGCGCGAGCCTATAATATATAAAAAAAAAAAAAAAAAAAAAAAAAAAAAAAAAAAAAAAAAAAAAAAAAAAAAAAACAATAATAGAAACTTCCGAATTGAGAACCTCCTCCTTTTTGGCCAGTCTGTTAAAACTCATGTTCATTAGATCAGTTTCAAATGAGGAACTTTTGAATAAAATTTGCTAATGTTTAATGTCTGATCTTGAAATTTATGAGGTCTGAATTTGAATCAGTGTACCGTGCTAGTTTCCCTAAAACTAATAATAATTATCGCTTTCATTAAAATTTGATGAGCGGCATATCTAGTGTACATTTATTCCTTTTATTTCGTTTCTTTTTTCTTATATTGACAAAGTATTGAATAGAATTAACCCCTTGAGTGCCTAAAACGTGGATTTACGAGAGACACAAAGGCTTTTTAATTGTTTAGTTAAGGCACTCAAGGGGTTCATTCAATAATTCGTTTTATTCTCGTACCCTCTCCACCGTCTATTGGCGACACTTACAAAACTACACGCTCTGCATGCGTTTAGTGTTATTCACAAATCTGAGTATAGATGGCACTGTTCACTACAAAATGAGTCAGGTCCAATTTTCTGACAAGTAGGAGGCATACCTTTTCAGAAGTTAACGGTTGCCTCACTAGATGTAGCTTTTTCCTAACCAAGAAAATAATAGCATAATGGTGCAGCAGTTTTTAATAAAAAACAAATTAAATGCCATAATATTGAAGCAAATTTCACTTGCGCCAATCTGGGTTATATTACGAACTCCGAGGTAGCAGTTAACTCGGCCAAGTTAAGTCTTTGGTTCAAGTGGGCCTAAAACTACAGGCAAATTGGTTTCCATTGAGTTTAATATTTTAATTTAATATTAACAATACATAAAATAGTTTCATATATCACTTTTAGATTTATCCCTATTATTTAATTCTGCTCCGAAAACATCCAACAAAAATGTCTTGTACTCTTCTGTTTTCACTGAGTATGCTATTCTAACGTTGGCCTTTTCTGTATCGACAAAGTCGTTGGTGTTGATTCCTCTTTTGTCACCTGTAAATAAAGTAACAGTTAGCACGATCGAAACAATAATATCACCTATCTCTGTTGTTAACTTCACATGCTTGACATAAATAATGTTGTCCAGCTACTGCTGTAATTATTTAAACCGCAATGTGCCTCTCTTTTATCGTGCAATCATGTATTCTACCCATTTCTCATTACTATCCGCTATTGGCCATCTTTCTTTTCTTTTTGTGTAAAAAAAACGTTGCCCCACACTAGAACTTTGTCTTGTAATATTTATTGAGTGCGTTAAAAACTTTTAACAAAAAAAATAAACCGACTTCTAAAACTGAACACTACAAAGCGATAAATAACTTTCTTTTCGAAGTCGGTGTCTTTGGTATCTATTCTTTTTCGTTTTTTGACACTGACTTTGAAAAAGAAAACTATTTTTCACTTTGTAATGTTTAGTTTCGGAAGACGTTTTTTTTTTAAAAATTGTATTTTTCTCTTTCAAAAGTAATTTGGTACCTCAAATTATCATGAAAATTATTTACAGCCAAAGTTAGTCCATTGCACGCCGTTCATGTTATGTACGCCTACAATATTTGAAGAGATCCCTCGATTTCTCCAGGATCCCATCATCAGATCCTGACTTGATGACCATGGGACCACTTGTGAAATATACCCTTACACAAAAGAATAATTTGCCAAATCGGTCCAGGCGTCTTTGAGCAATCAGAAAAAAAAGTTTCCGACGTAATGAGAACCTCCTCCTTTTTTCGTAGTCGGTTAAAAATATATTAAACTCACATGTACAAACATGCAGACCTGGAATAACTATCTGTAGGCCATATGAATATTTGTAGCACAACATAAACAACCCACGTTACGCAGCAGCCAATCGCTCAACCATAGCGAAAAGTCGCCAACGACCAGTCTTGCACTACTCGCATCTAGCGGATTCTTGGCACCTTTACTAGGTCCGTGAACCACCAGCCTTCACAAGGCTTTCACGCCGTGACTATAGCGTGTATTTCGGTACAAATTAATCAACTTACCACAAACAGTGATATCGTTCTTCGAATACTTGTACTCCGCCACTAGATCAGGCCTCAGGAACAGTGACACTGTGGCAGGATCTAACGCTTGCCATGTTGGTTCTACTCCCAGTGATACCTTCTCATATTTGTTTTGTGCTTTCATTATTTCCGTGTCTATTGCTCCTAGGTGATTTTCTCTCCAATCCTGGCATATTAAGATTAAATCATAAGTGACCGGATGATTTGTAAGTAGAATATATTGGTTTTAGTCAGTTTTTAGAGCATGGTCAAAGGCACGGTTGCTGAAATTGAGGTACATATTCAGATGCCCGGGTTGGGAAGATAGGTGCCCTATTAATAAATTTTCAGTAGCAAGCTCTTGTCTAGAATTGACAGTATTCCAGATTAGCTCTATTTTGAAGAAGAAGTGAGCAGTATGTGCATATTTAAAAGAGAAATTGCACTTGCCTTGCTAAAATTAAGATACGCCTTTGCTTGTGAGAAGGGGAAGACAGTGACTTTGTCTGGCGTTGCATTCTGTGCGACTACATGATATGCTTCTACATCCATGTGTGCGTTGAACTCTGGGGTTGGATTCTCATCATCTGCAAAAATAAAAGTCTTAACATTAAAAGCGTTGTCATTGTATCATTGATTTCCTAATCTTTTTCAACATACTGAAGATAATATTTTTTTTGTTATATTAAATGCAGCCGTTGTATTGTTATTTACTTTCTGGGACTTAAGGGGTCTTTAGCATCACAATAGTTCAATATATTTCTCAATTTTTTAATGAACTTCATTTTTACTTACTATGAATGTGTCCAGCTCCTATGTATAGATGGTTCAGTCTTGATAAAAATCCTGGGTCCAGTTTAATGGCTAACGCTATGTTTGTCAACGTTCCAATTGTTATCACAGTCAAATCACCTGAAAATTTCAAAAAATAGGCTCATTGGTTTTGTGTTTCATTGATTAATTTGTCAAGATAAGTTTTTTTATCATGTTTAGTGGAAGGCTTCTTCTTCTAAGGCCTCGCATTTTCTCACTAAATGGAGTCACATGATTGAGCAAACCAACCCCGGGAGGCTTGCCCAATCATGTGACTCCATTTTATTCAGTTATGTGCGTCATCTACTTCATACTTTTTTGGACCTTCGTTGAAGTCATCTAAAATAAAAATAGTTTTTTGTGTTGTTTGACTGAATCCAATCCAAGGTATATTTTAACTTGCCCAAATTTTCTTTTAATTATTTACTTTTGAAAAGAGCTATTTTGCTGTGCTTTGCCGTTGTGTCATGTGCGTTTTGTGATTTTCTTTCTTTATATTTCTTGACCTATGCTGACTTGAGTAGACTAAATTTTATCCGTACCTTCATAAGTCTTAGAGTAATTGATAAGAGCGTTCACAGCATTCTCAGTCTTTGCCGGCACCAGATCAGGGAATGTATCACCACTGTCTCCCAAACCATCTGTACCATAATAATCAGTTACTGACGGAGTGTTCACCAAAGATGCTATGGAACCCCTGTAGATTGGTACCTAAAAATTATGAAGAGTTTGTGTTAGTCATTATTTTAAAATGCCATTGTGTAAAATAAGGTTTTCAAAGTATACCATTACTCGCTTCTTGTGAACAAGATATTAAGCATATTTACAGTTGCACAGTGATCACGTACTGCCGTAGGCGCTGTTTCAGTCTTCCCTGGGCTATTCTCTAACAGGCGTAATGTAGGATACTGGGTGGTTTTTTGAGAGGTCACGTGTGATGGTGATCACCGGGGTGTTTTAGTGAAGTAAAAACCTCACACTCCCTGGTCTTTTCCTCAAAAGTTAAGGAGTCTGACATATTTTCACCCCGTTAAAAAAATAATTTAAAGCATCTTAAGCGCTGTGAATGAATCAGATCTTAAAAGGATGAAGGATCTAAGAGACTGGGTCGTTTGTCTTTTATTTAAATTACTACCTGCTGCCTCTAAAAGTAGTACAAAATAAAGTTCCAAATATTTGTAAAGCTACATTAAACATCTTTAATAAAAAACCATTGATCTTTTTCTTTACTACAATTACATCCTAAACTGCTGCCAAATAAGGTTAAGATTACAACGGACAATATTTACTTTACCAACATGCGTAAACTGCATTATATATGTAACATATAACCGTTAATTGAAATGTTGACATTAACCTTCATCACGAATTCTTATCTCAGCAGGCAAAGCCACAGTTCAAGTAATGACCGATAAATAAATAATAACTATTGCCGTTATTGCATAATAGTAAGTTACACGATTAATTTATCTTTAAAGGAACCTAGTTTATGAACGGATGTTGGACGTGGACTATTCAACTTTAGTTTTTAGTTTTTATTACACTTATTGACATTCTTATTTTGAAAAATCGAAAAAAAGTCGTCATAAAAGCAATCCTGAATCAATCTATCATGCATGATCCCCAAATTATCTGAATGATAAATAATACATATTTATTATTTGTGTTGCTACCAAGAGATACACCTTATTATTATTTTAAAGGCAATGACCCCTATCGCCGTGCTAAAACAAAACATGTAAAGCAAAAATTTTGCTGCTGTCGTATTTTTTATACAATTGGCTTCCTGTGCCTATCTGACCTCTTTAACCCTGTAACTGGATAACACCGTAGCGTCCGTTATATATTTTTTTACTCACATCTTGTCTTTTGGCAACTTTCAGTATCCTCTGGTTGTTGTAACAAACGTTGTCCTCTTTGGTGTTACCATTTCCAGTAGTTAATGCCACCAGTTTTGGTCTGAAAACCGGTGAATTTTAGGTTTGAATGAAACTTCAAAAAAGTTGTTTTCTTACACTAGCTGTAGGTACATTAAATGAGCCTAAACATAACATAAAAACAATTGTAGAAGGATTGTAAGCAGAATCATCATCATCATTGTTTCATCTGAGATACATCCACTGCTGGACATAGAGGAAGCCCAAGCGTTACCCCGTCGGCCGTATAACGGTAAGCAAGGATAGGTTTGCAAGTTGTGGATAACATAAGAGAAGCAGACGTATTTACGACGCCTGATAGAGATGTTACTTTAAACAAGACTTTATTATTAAAAAAACAACAGGCTAATTTATACATTATACAATTAGCCTGTTGTATCCCATTACTGGACAAAGGCTTATTGCAATATCTGGCCAATCTCTTGGATAGGAGTCTAGCTCAATATTTGCCTTAAAGATGTATGTAAGCAAAATTGCTATCAGGACAACACGATGATGTCAATTGTACGTACCCATCAAAGTGTTTCTCGTACAGCAAAGCAAGGAATATAGCCATAGCATCGTCACCACCAGCATCATTGTCTATTATGAACTTTGGCTTCCTCTCGTCGGCTGACACGCTGATAATTAAATTGCATTTATTAGGTAGAGCAAGAACAAAAAGGTCTTACTATAGATAATTTAGATAATGATAAAAGGTTAAAGTGGAATAACTAGTAGGTACCTATGTATATATATATGTAGGTAGGTATAAGAGTACCTATGGACGATGGATCTTGTCAACCAATTGTAATCACACTCAAATCCGAATACTATCTTGCATCAATCAGCCTATTGTCAGATAAGGTTGCAACACACTAAACTTAGATATGTACGTATAGTCAATCACAAATTGCACAACTGGCCCAAATTGCTCATAATATATTATATAATATAGCACCCACATAATTATTGATCTTTATTGCAATAATGATTAGCATAAAATTGTAGAATTATTCTCTGCTATTTTATAACTCATAGCAGCATTTTCTGGAAATAGCTGAATCTCAGACTATCCTCTTAGGTACTCAAACTAACTTAACTGCAAACTCTCCTGGAGATAAAGCTGTCCTTACTCAAATAAGAATTGAATTATACACTTAATTACCTACCAATGAACACAAACACAAACAAACAAAAACACGAAAACTTTTCTTAAATCCAGCATTATTGAGACGTGCGTTATCAATCGCGTCGAGAGATGAACTAAATAAATAACAAAACATATTACTTAACATAAATGTTTTGTAATAACTTGAGTAGTCTCAAGATTGAGATGCAAAATCATATGAGGTCCTGTTTAAACTGGGTCTAAAGGCGAGTGACAAGAACTTGTTTGAGACTTGTTGTATTTTCAACATGAGAAAAGGAGAATCTGCTTGTTTTCTAGATATTTATGTAACACCGTCTTCCATAAGTTTATTTTATTATGAGGTTCCTATAACACGTGATAAGTTTATAAAGCGAATAGTTTCTTTTGTGCGTAAGCTTGGGAGCGCCCAGTATAACCTGATAAACTGTACTTATGTAGGCCAAAATCAATCTGCTCAGCCGTTTTCCAATTATGTTGAGGTCAAGCGACTTCCAGTTTAACTGAATGCAGTTTTACATGAAGCGACTGTCTATCTAACGTCCATAACCCAGTAGCTGGTTTGCATGATATCTCTGAGCAAGTCTTGTGTCTGAGTTTCTGGTTGCCGACTACCCGTCACGACAGTCAAAGATATGCAAAAATCCATTTATACTACAAACATAATACGTTTTACATTAGCATGTTACTCGATATAACATCGTGTGTATAAGATGAATTACTGATAATGATGTATCAGTATTTATTTACATGTGCGATAGTGGTATGATTATTGTCTGAAGTCTTCTACAATCTTCATTGAGACTGCGCAGCGGAGATATTATCTATTTATCAAACTAGCTAGAGCTAGGATAAACCCGCTTTATTGTGACCTAGAACGTTTGATCTATAAATATCATCTAAACCTTTTCTACTTAAAATATTATTATATCCATTAAACATACCACAACAACAGTCGCGGCCATGAAACTATGTGTATCACACGTTTATTATTGTTTATCTGCTTTTGTTAATTTTTTTGCTAATCTATATATATAAAAGAAAGTCGTGTTAGTTACTTCACTTATAACTCAAGAACGGCTGAATCGATTTAGCTGAAAATTGGCAGGGAGGTAGCTTAGAACCAGGAGAAGGACATAGGGTAGGGTAGGGTAGGGTAGGGTAGGGTAGGGTAGGGTAGGGTAGGGTAGTGTAGGGTAGTGTAGGGTAGTGTAGTGTAGGGTAGGGTAGTGTAGGGTAGGGTAGTGTAGGGTAGTGTAGGGTAGTGTAGGGTCGGGTAGGGTAGGGTAGTGTAGGGTGGGGTAGTGTAGGGTAGCGTAGGGTAGTGTAGGGTCGGGTAGGTTAGGGTAGGGTAGGGTAGGGTAGTGTAGGGTAGTGTAGGGTAGAGTAGGGTAGGGTAGTGTAGGGTAGGGTAGGGTAGGGTAGGGTAGGGTAGGGTAGGGTAGGGTAGTGTAGGGTCGGGTAGGGTAGTGTAGGGTAGGGTAGGGTAGGGTAGTGTAGGGTAGGGTAGGGTAGTGTAGGGTCGGGTAGGGTAGGGTAGTGTAGGGTCGGGTAGGTAGGGTAGATAAATGTTTGGTCTTTTTATGGCAAAACAAAGTTTGCTGGGTCAGCTAGTACCAAATAAAAGAAAGAGCTAAAACCACTCATACCACCCATAAGTATCTACATCTATTAGCTTTCATGCTAACTTCAACAGTTCTGGCATGATTTGCTTAAAATCTATTAGGTTAGTTATACAAAAACAAACTATTCATAGACAATAACAAAACGTGCATACTTACGATTTTGCAGCCATATTCCTAATCCACTTGTGAAACACACTGTCACTTACTTCAAACACAGAAACAACAGTGATGATAAATCTTGTAGATATTAACATATATATTTCTTTGTTTTCCAACCAGCTTATCACTACCTACGTCTAATTCAATACTAACACTGCCTACATTTATAATACTGTTACTGTGTATATTGTCGACGCGTGCGCATAATAACATGACGTAGACGCACGGGTAGTGACAATCACAAGCGAAATGTAAATATTCTGGTCGTTGACCTACATGTTCCCGTCTCGTTCCTTACTTCACTCCCAAATTAATATTGAATTGCCACATTCGCCACTTTTGTTTGGCAAATTGAAGCATGAGGGTGACCGTGTTACAAAAATCGTTTGTGTGCATTTCGCAGTGGTTTTTTTATTGTAAAGTATTTCTACAATATTTTTTGATATTGTTTACCTCAGATTAGAGAATACAAATTGTATACAATAAATTTTCACATTCACACGTCACCAGATTTGTTAGAAGCATTTAATTCGCCACCGAAGACGTCCAATAAAACTGAATTTTGACATTTTTGAAAACTGAATAAGCTATTCTGACGTTAGCCTTTTCTTTTTTGAAAAATTCGTTTGTATTGATTCCTTTCTTCTCACCTGTAAATGGAGCCATTAATTATTACAACACCGTTGAAATATGTAGCTCTTATCTACTGTGTATCCTGACGAACTTGGTTCTGTCGCAGCATGTTTTCTTCTTTTATGTGTATCTACCTACATATTTATTTTTCAACATCACAATATAGTCATCTCATTTCTTGCCATTATGATCTTACTTTAGTTAGTTTTGCACTAAAATTGTTTTTGTTTTAATATTATTTTCAGATAACAATTAGATTTTTTTCTTGTGTGTCTTGTTCATCTCCTGAAGTTTCGGGAATGTTTTTATGATTTCATCGTCTTTTACGTCGTCTTCGTCTTTCATCATCACTATATTGACAGCCTTGTTTTAAAATCAGCCATTATTCCTCACAAATTTTTAATTTGGTTTTAGACAGTTATTACTACAAACTTACCTATGCTAATGATATCATGCTTCGAGAACTTGTACTCTTCCACTAGATCGAGTTTTAGGAACAGTGCCACTGTCGCAGTACTCAGCGATTGCCAGCTTGGCATTCGAGCTAGGCCTAACTTCTCATATTTATTCGCGGCTTTCATTATATCCGTATCTATTCCTCCTAGTACATTTTCTCTCCAGTCCTAAAATAACAAATATAATTAAATTAGTGGTTCATCATCAGCCTAGAGCAGTCCACTGTTAGACATGGGCCTCTCAAATCATTCGCTATATATCTCGATTCTCGATAACTCTCATCTAGGTGCTACCAGCCATCCTGAGAAGATCGTCGCACCTCTATATCTGAGGACGTTCTACTTAGAAACAATCCAATATGAGTAAATAATATTATTTTCGCTACAGTAAGATCTTATTTATCAACCTATCAATCTACTCAACTATCAAACTAAATATGAAAGAACAATGATTACATATTCGTTTTATGCATAAATACTAGCAAGACCGGCCAAGTCTGCTTCGTACTTCACACATTTAGGGTTCCGTACCAATGATAAAATCTGATTTATCAATATATTAGTATTTGTTAGTAACTATAATTATATAATTTTAATCAAATTTAATTCTTTAAATATTTCAATTTTCTTGCACGTGCCATGTTATCTCTCCACCACCTTTGGTTGACTAGTAAAAAATGCCTCCGGCATTAAGTCCACATATGTGCCTGTATGTTGCATGAAGTTTTAATAAAAAAATAAACAAATAAGTTTTTGTTAGTAAAATATATATAATAATAAACATTGTCACCAAATTTCAAGTTCATATGTCAATGGGATGTTAAAAATTCTTCGGAACATAATTATGTGAATTTGTGTGGGAGACGACTGACAGACGGACAGACAGACAGACGGACACGTGAGCGACAGAAATAGGTTCCGTTTGTATCCTTTGGGTACGGAACCCTAAAAATCAATAATATAACATATTTACGGGTAATTTTCTAACAAAACTTTTTGACTCTACTGCCATCGATGGTCCTTTATGGGGCACCAGTTCGGTCAAGCAGACTATCAGGTGTTCAACGCTGCAGGACTAAAATTAATAGCCTGCAGCGGAAAATGGCCATTCGCATTGCACGAGGTTATCGAACGGTATCCTTTAAGACGACGACTCTCCTGCCACGCCTTCCTCGCGGACTTGGACGCGAGGGTCTATCACGGAATTAATGCCATCCGCCAGAATGGTATAGCGTGCTCGGAAGCATGTAGCAAGGCTGAGGCGGTAGGAACGGCGACACGCGGTGAGCTGTGACGCAAGCGGCTCAAGCAGCCGCAATTTATGCGCAATTGCGTTGTCGAAGCCGTCCTGCCGCAATTCAAAGCCTGCCCAAGGAATGCCCTGCATGGGCCTCTGAGTGGCAGGTCTTGGTCGCCAGGATCGGATGAGACCCGTCTTTGCCAGCATTTGTGAGAGCCATGCTGGCAGAAGCAGAAAATTGGAGAGAAATGGCCTCCTTCTGTGAGACCATGAAGTTCCAGAAGGAGGCCGCCAAGCTGGATTGTGAGAAGGCCGTTCCCACTCGCAGAAGAAAGCATCGTGGAGACAGCCATTCCGACGCTTAAAACTACGAAATTCCGATTGCATTAAAGGCAGGTGGGACTCCGGGGCCATGGGCGGATTTTTTATTATTTGTTATTACCCGTTGTATGTCAAATCCAATCAGCCTGTACGTGTACTGTCTTTGCGTAAAATAGGTGGTCTAAAGAGTTGGTCTCTTGATCGGAAGCCAAGTTGACAATCTACAATCGATAACGCTACTAGAAAACGAATCAATGTATGGGAATGACACATCTGAAAGTTAAGTCACGTGGTCAGGCTATACAAATAAAGGCGTTAACGATTGTAGAAAGAGATTCGATACCAAACGTTTGTGACTTGGCTAGGGGGGTAGGGGGGGTTGGATCCATGACGCATATTGCAACTGAACAAAAGACGATTCTTGACGTTCTTCATACGATTGTGAGTCCGGCGCATACCGCGTTGTGCGAATCGATCAAAACGCTCAAGCTTAACTAAATGAGAGACATAATAACTTTTTGATAGAACAAGGCAGACTATTTAAATTGTAATATGGGAGAGCCAGGAGCTGTCGAAATGTCACGTGATCAGTCCCTACATTTTGGCATTTCGACCATCGCCATCGTTGATCTCGAATGACACTTGTATAGAGCTTCAGGAATTTAATATCTTTACTGCGCACTATTTGCAATATTTTTGGAAATTGATAGGTTTTTGGTGTGCATGCAGTTACTAGAACTACTAAAAATAAAAGAAAATTACATACAATATTAATTTAAATATTTATTTACTATAAATTTTTAATTATTTAATATTTTTGTACCATAGTTTTCTTACAATAATACGTCGGTGAAATTGCTTCCTAGTTATCTAAAAATCAAGGTTTCAGTTCAGCAGAATAAATATCCAGCAAGAATTCCTTGTACTTTTCTTTGTTTCCTGCGCAAACCACTCTTCCGTTAGGATTCGTTGAAGAGAAGTCATTCGTGTTTATTCCTCTTTTGGAACCTGAAAAAAGAGAAAATATATTTTTTAAATAACTGCGCAGTTAACTCAAGACTCTAATGACATGTGCGCCACATGGATATGCAATAAACTGCTTTGTATAAAACATGATATGTGAAATTTGGTATACAATCAATACTAGTCCATACTATATATAGTATTATAAATGCGAAAATAACTCTGTGTGTCTGTTACCTTTTCGCGCTTAAACTGGTGAACCGATTTATATGAAATTTGGAGATAGTTTTAGACCCTGGCAAGTAGATAGAATAGTTTTTATCCCGGCAATCATGGAAAGAAAGTGGATCACCGATGGAAAGTGGGGTGGAAGTTTGTATGGTGAACTAATAATTGCTCAAGTAAGGTAAGCCCACACACGTGCACTATCTATTTATCTATGTTTGTGAAGTTTTGGAAAAATGCTATTTCACGCTTTAAACTTTATGACGGCTGTCAATGTTTTTGTCTTCGCAGTACCGCTAATCCCCACCGTCACATGATGAGACTTTTCTCATGTTCAGACGTTCACTGAATGTTTGAATTACTGTTTTACGAATCTTACTCGGCGGCCAGGACTAGCAAAAAAAAAGTTATCTTCTGTAGAATGACTGCCTTTCAAATAAGAAAGAGCCTGCCATTCAAATGAGACGAAAATGTTAAAGTAAAATTGTTTTGTTGAAAAAATTAAGCCCACTTTCCCAATAAACCACTAAAAGTAAACACCATTCTGTTTCTATGATCTTCAAACGATTTACATTTAGAGTACGATTTTTAAATTAGATTAGCCCTAAATGACCAGCGTTTGCTGCCAGTGATACCTATGGTACACTAACAATGGGCCCTAACAGAGAGCGTAAAGTCTCCCAAAGAGCAATGGAGAGGGCTATGCTGGCCTTATCGAATCAGAAATGAAGACATCCGCAAGGTTACCGACATAGTCCAAAGAATTGTCATCCTGAAGTGGCAGATGTGGTGGCAGTGGGCAGGGCACTTTGCTGGCGGAACGGATGGTCGATGGGGCCGAAAAGTTCTGAAGTGCCGACCGTGAACCAGAACACGCAACGTTGGAAGGCCTCCCTCTAGGTGGAGCGAAGACCTGGTTAAGATTGCGGGAATTCGATGGATGCGAGACGCACAGGACCGATCAGTGCGGTGACGCTTGGGGCAGGCCTATGTCCAGCAGTGGACGTCTTTCGGCTGATGTGATGATGATGATGACCTTATATTAAACTTAATCTACTCGTATTTCGAAATCTACATGAACTTCATCCTTACCTTTCAAAATTATGTCGTTGCTAACATTTCTGAACTCTTCAACTAAATCATTGTCTAATGCTATTGCTGCTACAGCTGGGTCCAGTGTTTGCCAGGAGTTCACCTTAGGGAGTGATATTCTTTCAAAACCGTTTAGTGCTTCCATCAATGGTGTATCGATCTTCCCTAATACATTCTTACGCCAATCCTGTAAGATGATCATTGAAAAGTTTGTTTTCTTTACTTAGCACGTGGTTTGCGTACAGGTACTTAAATTAATTACATGTTAATTATGATACGGATGGATGTTTGTTACTCGAATCACGCCAGAATGGTTGAACGGATCTGGATGAAAAATGCTACAGAGATAGATTAGAGTATGGAATAGCACATATTATGTTACTTCTCATAGCGGTATAATGTTCCCTTGGGTTAAGAAAACGCTTTCACTTTTCGCTTTCGTTTTAGCATTTTACTCGGGCAGGAGCTAGTATATTATAATATTGACTTATGACTCACCAAAGAGATATTTAACGTCAACTGAATCTGTGAGAACGCTACAAACGTCACTTTGTCTAGTACAGCACTGTCTGCGACGATGTGGTACGCTTCTGGGTCCATGTTCGCATTGAACTCGGGTTTAGGATGTGTTTTACCTGCATAAAATAAAATAACATCAATCATTGTATACTTATTTGTATTTCTTTTTTCGATAGGTTCGCTTTTGAACACTATCTCGCCTGATGGTAAGCAATGATGTGGTCGACGGTTGTTTAGAAGTAAACTATTCACTCTTGACTTAAAGACCTCAAGATTGTATCTATCAAGAAACAAAGACTCCGGCAGAAAATTCTACTCCTTAGCTGTGCGCAGAATTAAAGTATTCGCATAACGATTTGTACGTATGGGTGGGTAGTGCACTATGTACCGGTGGCGCATTGCCGTACGTCTCGTTGTCCGATGATGAAACGGGCTAGGCGGAATCAAATTGTGAAGTTCCACACTACTTGAAATGTAATCGATAAAAACCGACCGGCAATTCGGTGTCGATATCCAAGGTTCTGGAGCTTTGAGGCGACCAGTGCATCGTTGCCGATAAGCCTCTTGGCCCGTTTGTCTATCGAATTAAGTGAATCAAGTTGGTTGGTTGGTTGATTGAAATAAAGAAGGCCTATCACTAGCATTGAATGAAATGATTGAAATAATAATATTTTTGACACAAACTAAAAAGACGTAAACAAGAAGAAAATGAGCGCTCGGTCGGCGCAGTGGTTGAGCGATTGACTGCTGCGCTGTGTGTCGCGTGTTCGATTCCCGCACAGATCAAATATTTTTATGTCCCACAGATAGTTATTTAGGATCTGGGTGTTTGAGTATGTGAGATTATATGTGATAATGTTTATTCTTACGTATATTTTACAAAAAATACCGATACATTGATAACTCAGATTTTGCTTTAAAATTATCTCATTTTTAGGGTTCCGTACCCAAAGGGTAAAAACGGGACCCTATTACTGAGACTCCGCGGTCCGTCTGTCTGTCTGTCTGTCTGTCTGTCTGTCTATCACCAGGCTGTATCTCATGAACCGTGATAGCTAGACAGTTGAAATTTTCACAGATGATGTATTTCTATTGCCACTATAACAACAAATACAAAAAACAGAATAAAATAAATATTTAAGTGGGGTTCCCATACAACAAACGTGATTTTTTGGCCGTTTTTGCGATAATTGTACGGAACCCTTCGTGCGCGAGTCCGACTCGCACTTGGCCGGTTTTTCCCGATTACAACCAACTTAATTTTGCGGTTTGGTACGGAACCCCAAATATGCAAATCCGACACGCACTTGATCGGTTTTTTGATGATACATTATCTTTAGAAGCACTAGAAACTTAAAATATGCTCAAAATTGAACTGTAAACGGAGGCCTTGTATACAAATTTGACTACTTTATATGTCTGTTTTTATTCAATTTATGGAATATCTTTTAAATTTGTCCAATACAGGAGGAGTAAATAGGCAAGAGCCAAACCTCGAATTACAGTTTTTTTAGTAAGGAAATTCAGTCTCTGCCCACATTTCCTCTTAATACATTTTACATTGTATTTTATGTGTACATATAAATAACTTTATTCGAAAGTTCTCATCGACAAGCCCTGTACTTTTCACATCCAGCGGACTGCCGTGACCCTCCTCAGATCGTCGACCACTTTGTGAGAGTCCTTCAAACGCTGAATGTTCCCGTACGGCAGGCTTATTACGTATCTTTTGCAAGAGCAAAACGATAGCGATTTTTGCGCAATAATTGCTCTTACACACAGAAGTTTTAGAGTTGTTGACGGTTTTTTTTAATAAGTGCATTTGACAAATAGCGGGCTATTAGCAAACGATTGTGTAGGACCTACTATACGAACACTGCAGGTAATGCCGACTTTTATGACATAAAGCGTTTGATCGTTATAGTTTTGCTCTTGCAAAAGGTACTTAGTAACCCTGCGGGCTATTCATAAGTGAACTACAACAAACCAATATATTCCGAATAAATGCCTTGGACAGTGCATATTTTCAGCAGAAAGGTTGTTTTTTTTTAAATAAATATGCTTACTGTAAATATGACCAGCACCGACATACAATTGAGCCAGTCTTCCAATAAACTCGGGGTCCATTCTCACAGCACAAGCTATATTCGTCATAGGACCAATAGCAGCGATTATTAGCTCTCCTGAAACATGAAAAATAATAATATAAGAATTAAACCACACTAGCGTAATTTAGTCAAGTTCAAGTAACTCCTTTGAAACTACTTAGTGTCCAGAGGCCCTAGACAAGGGGCATTCTATTAACAAAAGCGACGCGATAACTATTGGTAAAACGTCAAAAATGTATGCCATTGCCAAACTCTATCGAAAAAATGTCACGTGATCAATTCCTTACATTTGTGTATTTCGTCAATCGTCATTGCTGATATTGGTTTCACAAATAGGCGAGTTAATAAATTCGATTCTCCATTTTAATTGATTTTCAAAAACAAGAAACATACTATTACAAACACCTACAAGCAACAGCTATCGAGCTCAGGGCGTGGTACCATCAAGAGCTATTAGCTAGGTTAGTCTACTTCCAAACTAGTGATAATAATATTGCCATTTCTAGCTAACCTTGTTAATCTAATTGCAGTGTAGTTCTTCTTGAACTACAAAACTACTAATTTATATTCTTTTTATTTTCGTATCGATTAACTCATTACACTATTCAAATTTGGAACAACCAGCATGTAGTTAAGCCAAATTCATTTTAATTATTTTGTTGTCTATGAAATGCACTGCTATGGGGTTTAATACAGTACCGTTAACTTTCTGATTTTACTATATTTTTATTATATTTTTTTTTTTTTTTATAACCTATAATTTTTTTAATTACACAATTTTTTTTTTATAAATACTACCGACTTGCAAATAAGAAAGCTACATAGTGAAAAATAACTTTCTTTTTGGAAGTCGTTGTCTTTGGTAGGTACCAACTTTTTGCGTTATGGACACCGACTTCCAAAAAGAAAGTTATTTTTACTGTGTAGTTTCTTATTTGGAAGTCGGTCGTATTTTTTATATTTTTTTTTTTTATTTTTTCACTTTCTTGTTTTACCTACCTTAATAGGCAAGTTGTTTAGTAAGGTACCTTTAATGCTAGAATAGGTTACCCGAATATCATGAAAGTTGAACAATCGGTGAAATGAGAGAGTATCAAGGTGAACTGCGTACCCCTTTAGAGCGTACTGGCTTGATGTTATGTTATGAAATGGTATAATCAATAAACAGCAATCCCGGGAGATTTGCCGTTATATATTGAAGAGTTCTGTTGTACTCCGAAGTTTTTTTCAGATCTTCACCAAATTAAAATGGGTCAAATTTCGGAACATACTCTTTCACACAAAAAATAATTTTCAAAATCGGTCCACAATTGACAGAGATATCGGTGAACATATAAAAAAAAACAGAAAACGTCAATTTGAACGTTTCTGTTGAGCATAAAAACATAATTTAACTATCATATATTACCATGCGCTCTAATTTAGTACAAAAAATAAACCAAAGAAAAATTATGTTGACATATATCTCGAAAACTATTCTTCAAAGCACTTTTTTGTGCACAATTGAACAAGAAACAAACTTGGTCTTACACAAATTGCAGTAAAATCATAACTCGCCGAGAATTTAGCAAAAAAACTGATTTTCGTGCATTTTGACCTATAATAATATTATTTTTATGCATAAATTGAATCAATGAGGATTTTTCACAATTTAACTATAATTTAACTATAACTATAATAATATTCCCTAATACTCTTGTAAATTTTCAGCTTGTTTGGAATTTATGCAAGGACGGTACCCCTATTTTTCGGGCGATATTTGTTTTCAGTTAATTTTAATAATGGTCTGGCAGTTTGAATAATTTATGTGGCCTACGCAAATGTCCTTTCTTTGGTATTGTTCATCGAATCGTTAAGCTCCTTAAATTCTAAGTTGAGCTGCACGGTTACTGACAAATGCGTACACTGTCTGGACAGGTTCACTCAATCTGTCTGGTTCTTTCCTCAAAATACCATTTCAGACACCAATCTACATGGTCTTCGATTATGTCTGGACTTTAAAAGAGACTGAGACATTTGTGTTTGTTTTGGCTTTTCTTCTCAGAGTGGTTGAATAGGAAACGCCGACCACATCAAGTAAAAAAAAATATGATCGACGTGTAAAAGTGTTTGCACTAACCAACTTACAGAAATGAAATCATTTATCACTTGAACTTGACCGGTCTATAATTATGACGGTCAGATAAGCAGTCACTCCATGTATAGTATAGTATGGTACTCAGCTATATCTAGATAGACTAGAAGATGAGCCCAACTTAGTTGGAAAAAGACTTGGAATTTTTTCTTCGACATCCAGATCTTACCTTCATATTTCTTCGAAAGTTCGAGAAGGGCCATTGCTGCTGCTTTGTCCTGCACCTTAATTGGTGCTGAGGGTTGATACCCATCGTCTCCAAGCCCATCATGACCGAAAAAATGATCAGATTGGAGATCTGATATCAGGGCATGATGAGCACCAGGGTATATCGGTACCTGAAATTAAAAATTATTATTTTAGCAATAAGTAAAAATAAAATCGTTTTATATCGCATACTTAAATAATTACATTTTGTTAATAAGAGCATTGAACTGAAGATACTATTGTTATGAAAATAGGAAACATGTTGCTGACTTTATATAAATTGGGACAAAGGCAAGATGCCAAAACAACAACAACAACAACGCCAAATATTAGATACGTATTTGTAATTTATGTAAAGACCTTGATACCACGATAACAAACTAGGTGATCAGCCTTAACACGAATATATAGCGGACTATCTATCGCTATAACCTTCAGTCCTATAAAAAATAAAAAAAGAACATGAAAGGTATAATGAAATAAAAAAAACATTGATACTCTATCAAGATATTTCCAAAAAACACTGGCCATCTGTTAAAACCTGCACTCAATATTTAAAATATAAAAAAAAAACTATTGATTAAAAGTATAAAAAAACTTCCAGCCTTCCAACGAGCAATGTAGAGAAGTATGTTAGGAATTTACTCAGAGACCGAAAACGTTCCAAAGACATACGACTATGCACTAAAATAATAGATACTGGGGAATTAGCTTGCAAGTTGAAATGGCGATGGGCAGGACACGTAGCCAGAGCCACAGATGGACGTTGGAGTGAGAGGATTCTCCATTGGTACCCACGAGATGCATCACGCACCCGAGGAAGACCCAGACGCCGGTGGTGCGACGATATTGCAGCTGTGGCCGATCTACCTGGACTAGAATAGACCAGCAGCCTAATTGTGTAAGTAAATTCGGCAAAGGAAACAATCTCTTTCTTTCCCAAAAACACACACATACACAAAAAAGTTGAATAAAGTTTGTAAGGGGGTAGACAGGAAGAGCTACAATTAAACGTAGAAATAACTTTATATTTTATATATTTAGTCAGAAATTACAATACGCCTGCCTTTGGGCGGCTTCAATCCAATTCTCTCACATTCAAACTTAACAAAAAACATCTACAGCTATTCTCTGTTCGAAATTTATACATCTTTCAAGTAATAAATATTGCCAGTGTTTTAATAGGCAAGTAGGTTGCCTTCTCAAGTGGTGAGTCCTCACATGAGATTCAACTTTTTTGTGTATGTGTGTGTTTTTGGGAAAGAAACAGATTGTTTCCTTTGCCGAATTTACTTACACAATTAGGCTGCAGGACAGAGAGGAATGACGTAAGATGGAGGGGGCCTTCGCCCTAAATTGGGTACCCAATAAATAACTTATAGGACATTTTTAACTGATTAAGACATATTTTTTATAATTTATTAATTGATTATTTTATTTTATTCTACTCAATTATTTTATGTTTTTGTTTGAATGTTTTTAATTTAATGTAATTATTTCTAAGCATGTTATGAGTTTAATTTGTTTTTTTTTTTTTTTTTTAATGTGTTTTTAATTTCTTTCTATTTTTTTGGGAATAAATGGTTTTATTATTATATAAAAAATTAAATTATATTGTGCTTCTGCAGGGCAAAAGCCCTTTCTCATTTCGATGATTTTATATTAAAAAAATGTATATAAATAAAACAATAATTTGTCTTTGCTTGGCTTTAACTTGCAACCTTGTGTACATATTATTTATCTCGTCCTACTTATCTCGAAATGTCAATAGATTACAAGTTTGTTTGATGTTAGGTAGGTATTATCTCTTGATTATACAGATGGAAATACTCACATCTTGTCTGTCAACCAGAGCCAGTATCCGTTCACTGTTGATAATTGTTTGATTCAAATCCACATTGCCAAATGTTGTCGTCAAGGCAACTACTTTTGGGCTTGAAATTTATAAAATAAATGTGTGATTAAAATAACATTTGTTTAATGAATGATTGAATTAAATTCAATAATTTACTGAGAGGTTGGGTTCTTTTGACCCAGCATACTGTCAGAGACTAAAATAGTATTTGAATTTAGTATAAATTGTCTACGAAGATGCGCACAAAGGAATGTTTTTTATTGAATTTCGTTAAAAACGGAGATGAATCGGCATTCATATTTGTTTATTTTATACTCCATGTACCCAACGAACAGAGGCGGACTTTTTGCCATAATTTTTTTTACTTCAACCTTTGGGTAATGTAGAGAAAAATAGTAACTTAAACAAAAACTGTAACAAAAATAAAATTATACGAAAGTAACATACCCATCAAAGTATTTCTCATTGAGTAAGCTCAAAGTTATAGCAAAGGCATCATCTGCACCTCCATCGTGGTCAATGACCAACTTCTTTGTCGAATCTGTTTTCGTGGCGTCAAGACTGAAAATAAAAAAAGCACTACATAAGGCAAATTATTAGCCTTTTACATGACAGACGATGAGCCTGTCAGACCGAACTGCTGGAGGTTAACTCCCGGGAATTGAACCTGGGACTCCATACACGGTAGTCAGCAACCACGGTTACTATCAGTGAGAAACATAATATTTTAATTTAATAATACATACTATATTAAGCTGTTGCTCCTGGTTGTTGATATATTCTTGGCAAAAGGGAGCCTTAGAAACTTCGATCAATAATATTTTTGTTCGAAGCTTAGAAACGACTTAAAAACTTGATAAAATTTTGGGAGTTTTATAATTAAAACAAATTCGTTTTTCTCAAGTTTTCTCTAAAACAAACGCATGTGATAGTTTCTTAATGGTTAAGGTAATTAGTATACCTAGAGACAGAATTGAGCTGATGAACTAATTAAATTGAAATTGACTTCGATAACATTATCATTCTGCAGCTAGTTTTAAATCATTTATCAATCAGCTAGTTTTTAGGGTTCCGTACCGAAAGGGTCCAAACGCAGCTCTATTGCTAATTCCCGTGTCTGTCTGTCCATATGTCCGTCTGGCCGCCTGTCCATCGTCTGTCACACGGGTTTCACGGCCGTAAAAAGTCCCCGTCTTATTATTTAGAACGCGTTGAGTAGATACATACTATATTTTTGTTTTCAAAAATATTGGAAAGCGAAGGAATGAGAAGGCAACAAACTCAACTTTTTTTTTCAAAATTTTGTCCCGAAGATTTTTTTTAACTTTTCATTGACCTATGAACTTGAAATTTGGTAGTAGTATTTATTATAACACATATTTTACTGAAACATACCAATATATTAATAAATCTGATTTTCTCATTGAAATTCTCTGATTTTCTATTACAACCAACTTAGTTTTGCGGTTTGGTACAGAACCCTAAAAGTGCGAAGCCTGACTCGCACCTGGCCTTTTTTTTATTCTAATTATGACAACGGATATACGTAAATTTGATTAATATTTTAAATGCAATGGGAAATTGTGTTGGCCTTTAGTTAAAAGTGATTTTAGCTTGTATTTAATTCCTTTATGTAAACATTCAGAGACAGTGTAAGATTGTTAATGATATGAAAATGTTTATAAAGGCCAAGCCCAGTTGTGTGTGATCTGGTGGTTTGTTCCAATATTATTACAAACGTGAAAGTTTTTGAGGCTGGTTAAATGGATGGGTGTATGTTACTCTTTCGTGCAAAAGTTACTGAACGGATTTTAATGATCGGCACACAGGTAGCTCATAACCTGGATGTTGATTATTTATGATTGTTCCTTTGAAATAAATTTAAATTTTCTCGCGGCTAATGTCAGTGGAAATAAGTAGTCCTAAATGTCACGTAATCTATTTCCTAAAATTTTTATAATTTAAATAAGATTCAACAAACATATGATAAATATTAATTTATTCTACTAGTGAGTAAAAACATGTCAGAAAAAATAAGTTTAAGTTTGAAAATGCACGAAATATATTAATAATATTTTAAACTTACCATCCAAATAAATACACCAGAAACACAACAAAAACAATTGTATCTGCCATATTTGGAGCAACTGATGTGAAAAAATTTGGGTGTGGTTTTATAAACACCTGAGATAATAAAATCGGCCAAGTTTGAGTCGGATTACCACTGTCCTTGAAATATTTCCCGTTGCCATAGAGTGTGATCAGCGCATGACAGACTTGGGGAGTCTGTTGCCCAAACAGACACAAGCCCGAGACGGCGGCTCGCCGTACTTATACTGCGCGCGCCTCTCAAGAAGAACTGCGTACTTCTGCAGAGGATGACAGAGTCCACATAAATCATGCCTGGTCGATGGAGCGTGACGAATTGCGCTAGTCTTCCAGTGCTTGGCCAAAAGACGAAGAATAACGTGTGGCTTTAGTCAACAAGACTGAAAGACTCTTCTGGTGAACCCAAGGCGTGGAAATGAGAATAAAAAAAAAACAGTTAACGGCATTAAGGGATCCATATTGAGGAATCTGTTCACAATTTGAAAATACCTATTAGAGTTTTTTAGGATTAGTAGTTACTAGTATTAGTATTTCACCACAATTTACAATGCGATGGAGTGATTACATTATTGTTATTTCTATATGGCTGTCTTTTATTATCTCTGTGGAGCGTATTACATCTTTTCTTAGATAAACATCATAACAAAAATAAAATCGCAATATTCTTTATAAATATTGTCATTATTTTTATTTCAGACCGATGATACGTCACGTCACAAGGAATAGCATCACGCCCACATTCTCCGAAGTGTTGGTCAGACAGAGGTGTAAATACGTATGTTACGGATCAGGTGATTAATACGGCATCATTCAACGTAATGCCCAGATAATTCTCTAAATAGAATAGAAATTTAAATCTCTCAAAAAGGTACATTTCGTTAAATAATATCTACGTTAAAGCAGATTCAAACCTTAGTGAGAGCTGGAGTCTATACTGGGTTCGAGACCTCTATGACAGATCTCTAGTCTCACAACCTTAAAAAATACAATACTATGGTGCACTTACGTACTAAATCCATGTGAAAGTATCAAATTTAGAGGAAGAGATAATTATACAAAAACAAAAAGAGATGTGCCATGGTGTGTCTTTGGAGAGTGTTGTGTCCGAGAGTGCAATACAAGTCCTCACCCCAGCGCCCGTGAACACCAGGCGTGAGCACTTACTTGCCCGAGAGTGTGTGTGTGTCTGTGTGTGACAAGGTGAAACGCGCTCTAGGATGGAGGTGAATATTTTCAGTAGGCGAAATTATTGTAAAATACTTAGTATATTTTCGGTCTCTGCATAATCCGATTTAAGTAGCCATGTCATGTTCAATATGAGTAAGCAATTTGCTAAATACTATTGATATAAATAAAATGAACATGCTTTCTGAATAGGTAATGCCTATCACTTATATTGGGCAGGGTAAAAAAAAGATAGGTTTTGTAAATAATGTTTTAATGTTGAAATTGATTTTAATATGGCATTAGTATGGTAGGTTAGTACATTTACTATTTAAGCAACACAGTCGACGGAGCCCCGCTGCCCTGGGGCTACAGAATCTAAAGTACCTAGTTCGAAGGGGACTTCGAACCTAACCTATCCGTGTAGGGGCCTAAGGTCCCGAGCTCGCACCTCGCACCATGTATGTATATTTGTCCACGCATTTCACCGACATTATTTAACGAATCGAGATCATTATTTTTGTGTTGGATTGAGTATCTGTCAACTTAGGGAATAGTACAAGTTTCGTCAAAATCAGTTCTGTAGTTTTCAAAATATGTAGCATACAACCGAATTCCTTAGCGACAAACAGCATTGGTATTTTGACAATCCTTTAGTAAGGTACCTTACTATAGAACTTGCTCACTTTTTAGTGAAGGGTATTAAAACTAAAAAGAGAGAAATAAAAACTTTCTTTCTTCTAAAGAAAAACACAAAAAAGAGAATTTTCTAATTTATTACTAATTTTCTTTAGAAGTCGGTTTATCTTTTGTGAAAAAGATTTTTTAGAAATTCGTACTTCAAGATAATGAAACAATTCTAAGTTTTAATAAAGGAGTTTTAGTAAAGGATCATCATCATCATTCATCATTTCAGCCGAAAGACGTCCACTGCTGGACATGGGCCTTCCCCTTGAGTCACCACATTGACTTATGTCGTGCGTGTCGCATCCAGCGCCTTCCCGCAACCTTAACCAGGTCATCGGTCCACCTAGTGGGAGGCCTCCTAACGTATCGTCTTCCGGTTCACGGTCGCCATTCCAGAACTTTTCGGCCCCATCAGCCTTCCGTTTTGCGAGCAATGTGCCCAGTGGGCACTGCCACTTAAGTTTGGCTATTCTTCGGGCTATGTCGATAACTTTGGTTTCCCTGCGGATATCATAATTTCTGACGTGATCACGCAAAGAAATTCTGAGCATAGCCCTCTCCATTGCCCTTTGGGTGACTTTAAGCTTTCTGATAAGGCCAATTGTGAACGACCACGTCTCGGTCCCATACGTGATCACGGGCAACACACACTGGTCTTAGACTTTTGTCTTGAGACACTGCGGTAAATTGGACGAGAAGATACCACGCCACTTCCCGAACGCCGCTCAGCCGAGTCGGATTCGACGGTTGACCTCTTTCTCTAAGTAGGACCTGCCCAACTGGACAGTTTGTCCCAGGTAGACATAATCGTCTACAACTTCGAGTGTAGAGTCTCTGATCTTGATAGGAGTGGGCGCACATAGGCATTCATCATGACCTTGGTTTTGTAAATGTTCATTTTAAGACTCACTCTTTCGGCAGCTCTACTGAGGTTATCGAGCATTTTACTGAGGCTCTCTATGGTCTCAGCCATGACCTGTGTAGTCGGCAAACTGAAGGTGAGTAATGTACTCGCCATTAACGTTGATGCCAAGCCCCCTCCAGTCCAGAACCTTGAGGACATACTCCAGCGCAGCAGTGAACAGTTTCGGAGAAATGAAGTCTCCCTATCTCACGCCACGCCGGAGAAGGATTGGTTTCGAGGTCTGATCCTAAAGACGGACTGACATGGTGTTGTTTTTGTACAAAACCCTTTAACACCTCAATGTACCGGTAGTTAATCTGGCTCCGTTGGAGAGACTGCAGTACCGACCAAGTCTCGATCGAATGAAACAAACGCTTAAAAGAGAGCCAGGTTATACTCTTCGGTCTTCTGTATAACCTGCCACAGCGTATGTATGTGGTCTACGGTAAAAGCCTTTTTGGAATCCGGCTTGTTCGGGAAAATCTGGAATTGTGATAACTCTTGAAAACAACTCGTAGATATGGCTAAGAAGTGAGATGGGCCTATATTTTTTCAGCCGGGCATGGTCGCCCTTCTTGAAGAAGAGTACCACCACACCCCTGCACCATGCCTGTGGCGTTTTGCCATCGAGTATGACGGAATCAAACAGCTTCTGAAGGGCCTTAAGGACCGGTTTTTCACACGCCTTCAGGCGTTTAACCTTGATTCCGTCTTCACCCGGTGCATTGTAGTTTTAAATCTGTTTCAGAGCCATCCTAATCTTGTACAGGCTGACGTCCGGGATATCATCGGATAGTGTCAATATAGGGTCAATCTAACCCTTGGGTCATTTGCTAGACTCGCAACGGGCTTGCTGATTGATGTGTACAACTGCCCATAGAATGTCTCGATCTTCCTTGGAAACGTCGGTTTGGCGGATACGATCGTGCCATTGTCGGTCTTCAGTTTCGTGAGCTGGCTCTGCCCAATAGCAAGATCCCGGAGCTCCCTCGGCACTTTGGGTTTGGACGGGGTTTTGGACTTGGATCTGTGTTGGACGGAGCGTAGACTTCATCAGTCGAGACCTTTCAAGCTTAATATTAATGTTTAATTGCCTCTTACCATGCGGTGATCGCACCCGGTTGTTACCGAATTGATCACAGAGATATCCTCATCCATGGTCTCTAACTCGTCGTCGGGGTATGCCGAGGTTGGGGCGTAGGCCTGTATGACCATCAGCGAATATCTTGAGGATAGTCTGAGTATAACACACTCTCGATCTTCATCACGTTGTGCACAAGGGACTTGTGGAGGATAAACTCGACACCACCATGGGACTGCCAGCCACCCTCTCGGAAATAGAGCAGGTTACCGGATTTGAGGATTATTGAGTCTTCCCCCTCTCTTCGGACTTCAGATAACTCCATACTAACGATACTAGATTCTCCATCGTAACCTGCTCAATTCCTCATCGAGATCGGTGATCTTCTCGTTGGTCCGAAGTGTGCGCGTGTTGTACGTTGCCAGGTCCAGTCGTCGTTGTTTGTTGGGGTAGCCGGATCTCGTCCAGGGATTCTTAGCACCCCTTGCCATGCCGTAACTTCGACCGCTACCGTAGTCGAGGGTAGGCAGGCTGCCGGGCACTAGGGGCGATCTTTTATTTGTGCTATTCATGGAGGGGGGGTTGCTATTATCGCCACGTTTGGTAGGCGGTTTGGCGATCGCAGTATGGTTGTTATAGAAGCACAGAGAACGCTGCTGCCCATTATGTGGTTTGTCCCTTAGTCGCCTCTTACGACACCCACGGGAAGACATGGGAAATAGTTAAGAGATATAGTAAATGATAAGAAAATAAAACAATTCTGGAATTAATAAAAAATATTTAAATGTAGCATATAATTTTATTATTGTTTCCTCAATAATGTACAAAATAAGTTTTACATAATTATTTGTACCTATTTATTTGGATACCATTAGGTAAGATTATGGGTAGTCAAACTTCATGAACAAAAGAATATAATAGTGAATCTTTAACAATATAATTTATAATCTTCATCATGATTTCATTTGCAAACTGAATGGTTCAACATTTTGACTCAAAAAAACATCATAATAGGTAATCATCAATCTTTTTGGTTAGTCTAAAGTTGACTACAAATAACTGTGCAGTAGTAAATATTATAGTAAAACCGCAGTGCGCCATGCCATGCGCATCGGCAAGCTTACGTTCAGCACGGCCAAAAATATTCGTAATTACTGTACTTAAAGTCATAGGTTTCCTATACTGTGACGATGACACGACAGTAATTAAAACTTTTTATATTAGAGTAGACGATTAAAAACATGTTTACTCCGTCAGTTAGATAACCGTAAAATATTAAACACGTATTTTTACTTTTGCCACGTATCAAAATAATCACGACTATACAGTGCGTTGAAATATCGTGTGACGTCACGGTGCGCTACACTTTATACTGACAAAGTCTCGTCATTACCCCCCACTCCTGAACTTTGATGCGCTTTATCTTTGTCAATTTTTATTTATTTGAAAAAGCAAAAAATAAGGGTTCAATATTATTTGATAATCTCACAGACGGACTAAATAGAATTATCATTTTTATACCCAGGAAACATCATTTTTGTTTGACGTTTCCAGAGTTCATACAAAAATTCAATCTACGATTAGTTTGATAGTTTTATATATGGAATGGATATGAACTAACTAGATTGGCTATAACACTTAGCGGTTGATGGCTCGCCGCGATTCCATTTACAGCATATCGAAAACAAAGATTTTGATTGGACATGGGCGCAATGCGATGCAATTCCAGCGATCTAGAGGGCCACCATAAGCTCTAAGAGCAAGTTTATTTCTACTGTGCGTAAGGGACAGATGTATTCAGTCATATACATGTTCCACGGGCTAAGGAAAAAAACCTGGTTCTAAGAGCTCATGGTAACATGGCACTTGAAATTTTCTTAGAAAATATGTGCTATCAATGTATTTTAAATTACGCCACGCCATCAGACATCATACATCAGCCATCATATCTCTTAGTCGTGCCATTACTACTACTTAGTTAACATTTATTTGATCGTTTCAAATAACTGCTTTGCACCTGAATTGCTACTTTTTACAATTCACGGTCGTATTATCGTCTCTACCTTGTAACGTTTTATTTAAAGTCACGTTTTCTTATATTATAAGTTAAGGTTTAGTTCAGCTGAATAAACATCCATCAGGAATTTCTTGTATTTTTCGATATTTGCTGAGTAGACAACTCTTGCGTTAGGATTCGTCGACGAGAAATCATTCGTGTTAATACCTCGTTGAGCACCTGAAATTGAAAAAGAGAAGACTTAATGGGGAAGTGGGACAAGTTGTTTATAAACAGTTTTAAGGTAGGATATGATAAACGTCCTAGAGGCCGCAGTCCAATCAGATAGTAAGACCAAGGATGGATAATCCATTAGACTCTAATGTTCATCGGTTCCTAACCTGGGGGTAATTACCCCTGCGGGGGTAAAACTGGTTCATTGGTAACGTGAGGGAGAGCGGGAGGGGTAAAACAGATTCTCTAGCTAAGTCATAGGGGTAACAAGATCGTAAAGGTTGGGAAGCACTGCATTAGAGGATTGCCCATTCCATCCCATAGAGAGGCTGCCTGTTTTCCAGCAGTGGGTACATAAAAAGGCGGGTGATTATGATCTAAACTCTACCCAAGTACTGGGTAACCGAAAACCCCTTGGTGACGATCAGAATTTTGGCCTTTTGTTTCTACAAATGAGAGCTGGGATCAAAGTCTCACGCGCTTTCCGAGATAGTGGGGTCTCGATTTATGGTGGATGGTCACTTATCCACGGAACGGTCTCTGCAACTTAACTTAACCATCGATTATTGTACATCATTAAAAGTTACACATCTCTTTTATAAGAACAACTTAAAAATACGGGTACAAAGGCAGTCTTATCGCTGACAGCGATGTCTACCAGACAACCTTCGAATCGACTCAAATAACTTAGAATGAAACAGGGAATAGTCTGACTGCTATTACATTAAAACATAAATATATAGAAAACTTTATTGCTATAATAAATACTATCCAATCAATCTGCTTAGCCTTTTCCCAACTTCATTGGGGTCGGCTTCCAGTCTAACTGGATTCAGCTAAGAACCAGTGTTTTACATGGAGCGACTGCTTATCTGGCCTCCTCAACCCAGTAACTGGGTATCACGATATCTCTTGGCTAGACTGGTATCAGATCTAAGGCTCTGACTACCCGTAACGACTGTCAAAGATCTTCAAATGACAGCCGGGACCAACGGCTTAACGTGCTTTCCGAGGCAAGGAGGAAACTCGGTATGTTGAAATGGTCACCCATCCACGGACCGACCTCGTCAAGCGTTGCTTAACCTTGATGATCAACCAGTGTGGCTGTTATTATTTAGCCACGAGCTCCTCAATAATAAATACTATCCATAAACCCATTAATATATATTCACATAATTATACTTACATACATATATACTTATATACATACATAATATTACGTGTTAACAAATTCAAATAAAGGAGTGCGGAAAAAAAAGTAGGTATTTTTATAAAAAAAACTGAGTTCACTTCTTACCTTCCAAAAGAATATCGTTGCTAGTATTTCTGAACTCGTCAACTAAATCGTTATCTAGTGCTATGGCTGTTACGGCCGGGTCCAGTTGGGTCCAGTAGGGCTCTTTTGGAAGCGATATCTGTTCAAAACTGTTCAGCGCTTGCATTAGTGGAGTCTGAATTGTTCCTAAGACATTTTTACGCCAGTCCTATAATAAAATTGAAACTACTGCATTATTTCGTTATTGGTCCACTACAGTTTTGTAGACTCGATTTTTTTTAAAGCAAAACGTAGTTATTTGCCTAGTTATCGCTGTAACATTTTTGTTGAAAAGTCACAGTATCTATCATCTGGCAGGCGTACCAACCGCATGACCCTGATTTGTAGATACCCTCAAACTAAAATTGGTTTGAAGGTTGGGTGGCTCTGTGACGTATGGTGTGTCATCTATTTCATCACAAGGTTGAAACCACAGAGCACTAAAACGCATCGGCGGTCACTGTTCGAGAGAAATTGTTTATACTTTAGACACAAACCGAGCGTGTCAGTTAGTGTCATAATTTAAATGACGGCCCGTGACCATTCTGATTTGGCTTTGACAGCCAAGACTTGTGCTCAGGGCATATTGTGCAGACACGAATATTTTTTGTAATAGCGCATCTAGTCGCTGCTCAAAATGCAATTCCGTATTCTGTGGTTTAAACCTTGAAATTAACTGTCACATGGTCTTGAAGCAAAATATAAACCTTTTAATTTAATCTACATTAATCATAGGCTTTTATGGCATTTAAGTGGCATTCCATTCAATATAAAACCTAAAGGCCAGCGCACACCGAAACGTGATAGGATGCAACACTGCGAGAACATTTAAAAATAATAATTCATCGCACTTTACTCTTATTAGTTTATTTCATTACGAGAATTCGAATGGATTCGAATTTTAAATTTAGAATTCGGGGGTTGTACCCAAATTCTCTAACTGAAATGTGTGTGTGCATTTCAGTTAGAGAATTTGGGTTCAACCCCCGAAATCTAAATTTGTGTGTAGTAAACAAAATCTGGGTCGACTATACACAGTAGAGTCATATAAGATAAACTTACTAGAGGAATGCTTAACGTGTTGTAAACCTGTGAGAACGGTACAAACGTCACTTTGTCTACGTAGGAACTATTTGCTACAATATGGTAAGCTTCTGGGTCCATGTGTGCGTTAAATTCTGGGTCAGCGTGTTCATCACCTGTAGGAAACAGAAGTACATAAATCATCATCATCAGACTTTTAATGTTCTCACTCTCTCTATGAGAGGAAATGGGCCTTAATCCACCACGTGGGCGCAGTGCGCTAAAATATACACAATTTACGGAGCGGTTAAGCTATAGGTCCCGAAAGGAACATTTCGCAAAAGTAATTTTTATTATGAGGCATAAAAAAACTTTCGGCAAATCGTCTGAAAATCATGTTTTTGAGTGAACATTACATCGGTCATATTTTGTTAAGAATAAATAATTTTTCAAAAAAAAATGTGAGCGTTTTATTTGTTGAAACCATTTTGAATGAGTTGAAAAATTAGAAATTAGTTAAAAAAAATTGGTCATGTGCTCTCGTACTATGGTTGGAAAAGGCTAGGCCAGGAGATAACACGTTCAATTAAACCAAACACCGAATGAAATTTCAGAGACTTGGTTTTACTGGCACTTGAGCATGAAAGAGAGCAGGGGCGCATAATTGTAAAAATCTTTAAAATTCGTCAACTATTAACTCGGCCAGGAACCAAAGGTTGGGGTCTAAAATGTAACTAAAGAATAAAGATCTCAGAAAGCCAGATTTTCACGAATATAAATAGATAGAAGTCGGGCTTATATTCGAACTTACTTTGAATATGGCCAGCACCAACATACAAGTGAGCCAGTCTTCCAATAAACTCGGGGTCCAATCTTGCTGCCAAAGCTATATTCGTTACAGGACCAATTGCAATGACGATTAGTTCACCTGAAACACAAAAACACTATTTTAATCACTTGCCTTTTCACACTTCTTATGGCAACAAACTTCGGCGCACAGTTGGCGCAGTGGTTGAGCGATTGACTGCTGCGCTGCTTGTCGCGGTTTCGATTCCCGCACGGAACAAATATTTGTATGACCTACAGATAGTTGTTCCGGCTCTGGGTGTTGTGTATGTGAGTTTATATGTTTGTAAACGCACCCGCGATACAGGAAGAAATTCCTAGTGTGGGGCAATGTTTAAAAAAAAAAAAAAAAAAACTTCGTTCCAGTGGGCTTTCATACAGATACCGTGCATTGTTCCGTGATAAAAGGTAGCTTAAGGTACCTAAATATAGTAAGAAGCTTTCGATATCAGTAAAATAATTTATTTTCTCAATCAGCAGATATTAATTACCTCATACAAACAAACATTTTTACTTTTTTGTAGTACTCACTGAGACGTGGCTACACGGTGGCGTACATGATTCCGACTTATTTGATGATAGATACGATGTTTACCGACGCGACCGCGAGTCTAGTAGTTATAAAACTCGTAAAGATGGTGTCGGTGTCTTAATAGCCATTTTGTATATTTTAAAATCATGTCGAGCATCTCATCTTGAAAGCGAGAACGAGCATTTATGGGTTAGTATTGATGTAGAATCCTTGCAAAATGATAAAAACAAAAATTTTACCTACCTTGTAGAGTCTATCTTCCACCTCCCCTAAATCATGAGACGAGTACATTATTGCATTATACCTCCAATGCCCAGAAATCTTAGATAAAAATGTAGATACACAATTCAAGGTTGCCTGGAAGAGATCGCAGAGCGCGATAAGGCCGCCTGTTGTATGTTTTAATGTTTATTTTTGTATTGTCTTATCTTGGTGTACAATAAAGTATATATAAATATAAATAAATACACTAATCTTAGGCGATTTTAACCTTAGTAATATCTCATGGGTTTTAATAGATAAATTATTAAACTCTGAAATCAACGCTTTATTCATAGAATTTATGACTTCCAATGCTTTTAATAAATTCAACCATATTATCAACAGTAAATCAACAATTTTAGACATTATACTTAGTATCATTTGTTTAGAGAAAATCATACGGTGTAATTTCGCGCTGTTCAAGGAGGATCCGCTACGACCACCATAGACTTTTTTTTTGCCAACTTTAGCAGATTGTCACCTAGAACCCAAGAATATATCGAAACCTACCTATTTTAAGGCTCAATACGAAAAAGATCAAAGTCGTTTAATGTCTATTATATGGGAACAAGAATTTGGCTTATGTCTTAGTGTAGATGAAATAGCTAATATAGCTTCTATAGAATCTTAATAAACAAAATCTCTGAGACGATTCCAATTAAACAAATGACGAATAAAATACCCGCGAGACCTTATGTGGCTTTTAAAAGAAAAGTAAAAATGACAATTTCAAAAAATATAAAAATCTACTAAATTTGTTAGCATTTGAAAGATTAAAAGATGACTGCAATACACTTAGAGCAACCTCTTACAAAAAGTATATTTCTAGCCTAGAAGATGGAATATCTAAGAACCCAAAATTATTCTGGTCCTTTATTAAAAATACAAGGAAAAGGGGTAGTATTTAAACGCAAATCAAAAAATATCCTTTTTCTACGCAATAAGATTCCGAATTCCCATCAAAATTACTGATTGCACAGCAAAATATTCAACTCAAAATATCACTAAACACACTACAATTTATTTTCGCAGCGTACAGCGATTTTTCGAATAAGTCGACGTAGCCCCGCTGCGCGGGGCGCCTATTTCTGTCTGCAGGGTCAAAAGTAACCTAACACGAACAAGATGACGGGAGCTGAGTTCGCTCGCTTTGCTCGCTCACTTCAGCTCCCGTCATCTCGTTCGAACCTAACCTGTCCGTGTCGGGGTGCCCTAAGTTCTTCGACTGATTCTTTGACCATAATTTATTCGTAGATCAACTAAAATAGACTATGAAATATGGTAAATTTGCTGTGCAGTCAGTATTTATGCTATGTATGTAGTATTTTTGTACAAAAATAAATTTAACAGTATTGCATTATGAGGAAAAAAGTAATGTTATATTGATGTATAATTTCGTTTTATCTGCAGTTTGAGTTTTGTTAAACATTTAGTTTATTTGTAGTGAAGTAAGTTATTAGATGTAAATAAGAATATAAATGATGAGTATGTATTGATAGGCGATTATTTATTTGATATGCAATTTATAATATCCCAAGAAAAAGGTAGTAGCACATACCCGGCTTAAATGTTCTTTGAAAACAAAGAAGCTAATAATGGTGAAGACATTTGCAATTTGTTTGGTGAAAATTTTGTTCAAGCTTTCAGCTTTCTTTCAGCTTTCTTTCAGTTTCAGCTCAGTCTATGCCTAACACTAATCCTAACATATCCTCCTCTGCGTTATGTACATTATCTATTTTTTCTTTTTTCTTGATTCTAGATAAATGTATAGATGTTTAAAAGGATTAGATGAAGCTAAGGGTGCTGGCAGTGATGGTATCCCTCCAGTCTTTATCAAACACTGTGCTAAGGCCTTAGTCGAACCTGTACACATAATATTTAGTAGATCCTTACAAGAAGGCGTCTTTCCACATAAATGGAAGGAAGCTATAGTTGTACCTATTTTTAAGTCTGGAGAAAAACACTTTGTTGCCAACTATAGGCCTATCTCAATTTTAGTAACTTTTGTCAAGGTTTTTGAAAAAATCATTAGCAAACATTTCATTTTGTATCTGAAACCACAAATTACTGTGTACCAACACGGCTTTATTAAATCCAGATCTACCACCACTAACTTTTTGTGCTTCACTTCTGCTTTAACTGATTGTCTCGATAAACGTATCCCAATAGACACAATCCACACAGATTTTAGTCAGGCTTTTGACAAAGTCTACCATACCCTCCTTGTTAAAAAATTGGTCAACTTGGCATAGACGGCACATTGATTAACTGGTTTGAATCATATTTATATTACAGGCATTCTAAGGTAGTCGCAAACGGTTACTTCTCCAAAGAATATAGAGCCACGTCTGACATTCCACAGGCATCACATTTGGGCCTTATTCTGTTCAAAATTTTCATAAACGACGTAACACTATGCTTCAAAAATTCAAAATCAGTGACTTGAAACCCATTCGAAGTTATCAGGACGCTCATAAGCTACAAGAAGACATCAACCGACTAATGCTCTGGTGTAAATAAAATAATACGTTATTAAATATTAGCAAATGTAATTAATATAATGCGTGAATTGGATATATCCAATTCACGCGAAATAAACATCCTCAACCTAACAAGTTTTTATTGAAGGAGTCCAATTAAAGAAACTATGTGTTGTCCGTGATCTAGGCATTCAGTGCGACAGTGCACTCATATTTGATGTCCATATCTTAAACATTGTGTCAATGAGCTTCACAATAATAGGGTTTGTTATTCGGAATTACAAAGAATTCAAGCGATCCTCAACAAAAATGAAAATATTTAACACCCTTGTTCGCCCGATATTGGAATACAGTTCAGTCATTTGGAACCCACATTACGATGTCTATATTAAACATCACAGTTATGGAGATCATTTAGCAAAGCAGATAACGAGTTACAAAGATAGGATGAAACATTACAGATTAAAACATTGTCTAGGCGAATAGATTTAATATTTCTACACAAAATTATGAACGGGACCATTGACTGCATCGAACTCCTAAACTCTATAAATATAAACATACCCAACTGCATCCCAAGAAAAAAAGTTTACAATTTATTGGACAAACCGTACTCAACAACCAATCTTGGTGACTATGCCGCTGTACACAGACTCTCTAGACAATATAATAGTTTGTCGAAAACTTTTGACATTGACATTTGTGAGCCATTGCCTAAATTTAAAAAGTCATTAGTTGAGGTTCTGTAATTTTTTTAAATTTTTCTATTGTTTTATGTTTTAGATTTTAATTTATTTTTATTTTTTATAGTTTGTTTTAAAAGTGCTGTATTTTTTTCCAATTCAATTTACCATAATGTTCCAAAATTGTTTAACCTAATAGTGTTTGTAAAAAGTATACACTTTGCATTTTGTTACTCTTGTAGATTTTTTGCCGTCTTGTTTGCCATAATGTTGGTAAATCGGTTTATTAGGTATAAGGAGTCTTTTTTTACAAGTATGTCATGTTTTAATTTGGTTTTCTTTTTCTTTTGATATGTTTTACCTTGTAATACGAGTTTATATTTTAGTTTCTATTTAGTCGATAATCTGAAATGCGTGCTGTGGCTTCCTATAATTGAGGGAGTGCACTTGTCATGACTTCATATTGATGATTAATTGTATTTTTTGTGTACATTTATCGTTGGAGGTCCTGAATAAATAAATATTAAACGGAACAGAAGAAGATCCTAAGACGACCCACTGACCGAAGATTAGATAAAAATATCTTTGGGTAGAAAAAAGACGAACGAATGTGTGTCAATAATACCCTAGCAGCACAGATATTTTTCACGTCGTACTTGTATTGGAAAACACAAAAATGTCAAATAATATATTTTGGCTTTGGATGAGCTAGAGTAATAAGGCATCGGAATCTATGAGTATGCGGCACCCATAAAAGTATTGTAATGTCTGAGATTCTCATTGTAATTCTCCGTTACTCCAAAGACCCTACCTTCATATTTTCTAGAAAGTTTTAGAAGTGCTACTGCAGCCGGTGCATCCTGCAGCTCAATTGGTGCTGGAGGAGTATAGCCATGGTCTCCCAGTCCATCAAAGCCGTAATAGTAATCTGACAAGATGCCTGTTATCAGACTTCGATGGGCCCCGGAGTATATCGGTACCTGAAATATATATGAGATATTACCAGACTTTCCCTAGTCTCGTCATCGAAGAATTCAGAGAAGCGACAAGCATTATTTTGCATGCTTACTTGTTACGTAAAGGCGGTTCCTCAAATTTATACCGTAATCATATGCTCCTGGTTTCATCTCTAGTCAGTGATGTATGAAAGCTATATGTTTGAGTATTTTGGGGTTGAAACATTAAGTTCATGGGGTCCGAGTGCTCATTGAGTATTTCAAGATATAAGTAAACGGTTAGTCGATTCTTCACGCGACCAGAGACCTGGGTTTTTTTTTCGGCCAGAGAATCAGCATTGCTAGCGTTCTGAGCACATTCCAGTTGACATTTGATTTGAATTTCTTAACGCCCAATGAGCCCTCGCCTTTTTATACGCGTTGGTATATAAGTATGTTATGTGTATATTTTTACTTTGCAATGGAGTTAATTAAATTCTAATTACAAGTGAAAAAATAAGTTTTATTAGGAGTATCGTGCGTACAGTTAGAAAGCAGACGGCAGAATGGTATGACTCATCAAATATTTAAAGATTAAAATAACTAACAAACGCCTACTAAAAACATGGGGCTTAGATCTATCTACAGGTGAATTAAGTATTCGATAAACGTGAGGCACTGCGCCGTAATATTATGTTTTAGTTAATAATTTTATTTTTGTGGCAATCTCCATAAATAAACTTATAGACTGTGAAAATTAAATGATTGTCTTTACTCTTTAAAAAATGCATCATATTTTGTGCTTACTTGGCTCGAAACCAAATTGTATGGTTTCTTATAGCTTATCTTTTATTAGCTTAGAATGACCTACTACTGCGCAAATGCCTCCATCAAATTTTACAGTCACTCTTTAACAGTATCACCGCGGTGGTGGACTCTCTGGATCGCCCTCGCCGACGGTAACCATCTTTTGGCATCCATCACGTGAGAAATTGCCCAGAGTATCATGAATATCTTGCATCTAGAAGTATGTTAAATTGGATCTGAAAGTGGTTGCCTGTTTATGTTCAAACCTTACCCCCGTTTTTTTTTTGCTAACTGGGGCACTTTTAAAAGGCGCTTGGACTTTTGGGGAAAAGACCAGGATGTATGGGCTTTTTACCTCAGAAGCACGTAGAAGGGGCAACCCCGTTACCTCTTAAAATACCACCCTGGAACCCCCTCTGTGCAACGCTTTTAAGGACAAGTCCCTGGGGAGTCTAAAAAAGTACCTCCCCTGAGCATCGCTGCACACGGCAGCACTTGATCACTGTGCCACCGTCTTTACTGGAGTCATTTGGTGAGCGGACAGAGACCCCAATCTGATATCCCCTCTGACCCCGGCGTTTTAGACATCTAGGCGGTTGCCTCACCTTTTTTATCTTTTCTAAATGCTCATGCATACTGCGCCACCATGGGGAGATAGCGCAGTTATATCGGAATCCAACACACTAAAATTCCACGGTGTCCTCCTGTGCCACTTATGGTGGGAACACGGGCACGCGTAAGCATTCACCGCGAACCTGTCGCGGCTGTCCATCACCAGACCCTCCTTTTGGGGGTACCCCCCCATAACCAGCGCACCAAAACACATTGCACGCCGTGACAACCGCAGGAACTAACCAGCACATGGGTGCCCGACGAACCCGTATATGACACCCTTTGTCCCCCTGTGACGGGTCAGGTCAGTGGCCCCGCCACCAAACACTTTTCGGCCGCAGGGGAGGTCTACTCTGCGGCCCCACCGCGTCCGCCATCAGAAGGTGGTGACCCCGTAAAAGCCGCGGAAGGTAGGTAGAGTGGCGCACCACATTACCGACACACCTCTCCCGCCGCACCCTCCAACCTTCAGCCGAGATATCGTATGGAAGACTCTAGGAGCCGCATAAACGACATCGCGGCCCGTCTCAGTTGCGATGTCGCCTCGGCACCGCAACCTACTTGTTGGCCTCTACGTCGTCGACTTAATCGGCAAAAGCCCTAACGAGCGGCCCCTCCTCGAGTTCCACTTTGTTTCACCGTGGGTGACCAAACCACGAAGCCACGGCTACTGAGCCTTCCCGCCTCGAAAATGATTGAGGCGGGGAAGGGGGGGCCGTTGCCTCATCT
This sequence comes from Orthosia gothica, assembly GCA_949775005.1. Taxonomy (NCBI): domain Eukaryota; kingdom Metazoa; phylum Arthropoda; class Insecta; order Lepidoptera; family Noctuidae; genus Orthosia; species Orthosia gothica. Next base: position 23,886,386 of record OX459048.1, read on the forward strand.
ATGCCTTATTCTTCGAACAGGATCGGCTCTATCACGATCCCGCTGGGCGGCCTCCTACTGGAACATCACGGTCTCATAGAATAAGGCCATTTCCCTCCAACACCTTACCCCCCAAAGAGTTGAATCTATCCGATAGATAAAGGTACTTATAGATTAGATAATGCCGGCAGATAAAAGTACTTACATCTTGTCTGTCACACAAAGCCAGTATTCGATCACTATTGATTATTGCTTGAGACAAGTTCACATTGCCAAATGTTGCTGTCAAGGCAACTAGGGTTGGGCTGAAAGATAAAAGGATCATTAATTTTGCGTTTCTATTTTTTATTCTAGTATGAAATGGATGTAACCCTACTTCCAATTAATGCTACTTAAATTATAAATTATGAAGGATAATCAACCGAGGAGCTGGTGGCTAAATAATAATAGCCACACAGGTCGATCGATGTACCCATTTCTGAAGAATATTTTTTTATCTTCATGGTTAAGCTACGCCTACCGAGGACGGATGTGGATGGGTGACCATCTTTACGTAGCGAGATTCCTCCACGTCTCAGAAAGCACGTTAAGTCGTTGATCTCGGCTGTCATTTTAAGATCTTTGATAGTCATCACGGGTAGCCAGAAGCCTGAAATCTCACACCTGTCTTGCCAAGGGGAATCGTGTTACCCAGTTACTGGGTTGTAGAGGTCAGATAGGCAGTAGCTCCATGTGAAATACTGGTACTCAGCTGAACCCAGTTAGACTGGATGCTGACCCTAACATATTTGCGAAAAAGCTAGGTAAATTGATTGATGATTAATCAACCACACAACGTATTTTGTTCCCAGGTAAAATGTTACTTTTTAAGCCGGTAGCAGCATAGGTGCATTATATGTTCCTTTGGTATAACTTCGCGGCTTCGCTTGGAAAATCTATAATTTCATTAATCGTACATTTATATTACTCCTTCGGAAGACCTACTAAAATCCCCTTCACGAGAAACTATACATTTAAGGCCAGTGTTTTTACTATCCTAAGTTTATGTAAAAAGTAGCCCACCAAAAACATTTTATTGCAAAATGTTGCCAAAACGAGACCGTATGGCTCGCACTGTCAAAAAGTTATCAGATCTCAAGTACAGCCAAGCTTGGAACTCTACACGCCCTAACTCTACAAACCCTAACTTCACAAACCCTACACCTTAGTCAAAATATGTGACTTGGCCGTTTCGCTACCGTCACATGGGAATAAGGTGAAATTTTTATCCACTGTTCATTACTTTTCTGTTATAAAATAGTTCTTGTAGAAATGAAACATGGCGACAAGGAGTTGGGCATACGAAATACGTGAAACCTATAAATGACGACTTCTAGTAACGAAGCCCGTATTTACAATGGTCTGTTCGTCACGGGCATGGTATAATAACATACTCCGTATACTTCGCCTGGTATTCTCTTCCCAGGATGGCCTAAGACTACGTCACGATAAGTGTTACCATTGATTTTCCTTTTTATAAAATTTAGGTACTTTCTCATATAGTTAATGAAAATAAAATAAATTACTAACTAGCATTACTATTTAGTAACTCATGTGATTCATCTATTTATTGTTAAATTTATTTGTATATTGAATTATTAGTTCATAATTGCTTTGTTAAGATAAAAATGCATTTTGCTCGGGTAATTCAATCACACACAGTGGCAACATATCGAATTGACAAGTGTCATACTGACAACTAGCCATTTCATCGCTATTGTCGTGTCGCTCACACCTATAGCGTTGTTTCGCTCTGTGAGCAAAAAACTGTGGCTCCCAAACGTTTGTGGTGAACCCGTGAACTTTGATAGATAGACAAGAAAAATTGTTAATTGTTCCGTAAACTATAAAAACAGAAGTATAAAAGGCGGTGTAATAAGGTTTTTTATTTTCCCAATGAAGAGACGCTATCATATGCGTGGCTTAAAATTTGCAACTAAATTCAACTAAAATAACTGGTATGTGCCTTTCTACATAATATTTAATTTATCTACGCGTTGTAAATTCCATAATTTAAGTCATAGTTGTGTCAATACGTCTTTACGCCCGAACTTATTAACCTAACATAATTAGTTTTTGACTTATTTTATTCAAGTAAAGTTTAGTGGGTTTTCGTGCCGAACTAAATAAAAATACTAATATGCAAACAATTAAAAAAAAGCAAAGTAAATAAATACAAAAAGTATCAAATATGACTATTTATTAAAAATTATAAATATGTTGTACCTATTGTAATATTGTTATCTTTTTCCCCACTAAAAAAGTTTGAGAACCGCAACGCCATCGATGACGTAGTCTTAGGCCAATCACGTGACCCAGCTGTCACGGGAGGAGACTACCTTGTCTTATTATACCATGGTCACGGGTTGCAAAATAAAAACAGACACCCAGGTGTCAGACGCCTGTCAAAAAATTTGTCACTGTCAAAAAATTACAAAAAAATCTTTCCCCGTTTGAAAGATCCCTTATTCCATATGGTTATAGATTATACATTATTATAAACTAGGCAAATCAGGAGCGGGCCATTAGTTAAGTGAAAATCGCAGGCAGTATGTGTGGTAACTCACCCGCCAAAATATTTCTCATAAAGCAAGCTAAGGGTGATTGCGAATGCATCATCAGCTCCTCCATCATGGTCTATCACCAACTTCTTTCTACTTTCTACTGGAGTGGCTTCAGGACTGAAAATTTAAAATATAAAAAAGTTTAGAAAATAAAGTCTATTCACGGAGAGGAAGGGAGGTATGTATAAAACAGTATGTATATAACACAAAATATAATGTATGTAACAGGACAAAAGTCAAAATAGCCAATCTTAGATTTTCTATGACCCATCCAAGGCCAATAATATAATAATATTTCAATTATATGACGAATAACATTGGTTCTCCTGATATCTACATAAGTTCGAGGGGCGTATTAATGTAAAAACATGAAATAATGAAGTCTTGATATTATCAGCTTTTCAGTACTTAAAGGTCTACCAGAATCTCATGGCAAATGTGGAAATAAAAATTTGTTGTGTGCAATACTGGGGAAATTGGATTAAACGATCTTGATACTATTTAATTTTTATTTATGTCTTTAGTATTAATGAACATGAGGTACCTATATTATAGTAGTCACAGCGGATCTTTGTGTATTTGGACTTGGTCCTGCCAACCATTGCGTAAGAAACAGTTTGTCATCGAGTATACTGCATAGAGTAAGCGAGATAGGACGATGTGACATACATAAGCGAGTGAAAGAGACAGTTATACAATGCTATCTTCACCTTCAACATTGACACAAAAATAGCTACAGCGCGGGGTCTTGCAACCAATTCTGAGACACAAAGATCCACTGTGAGTATTATAGGTATGTGTATGAAGAATGTTGTTATACATCGGGTTCTTAACATAGGAAAAATAAATCAATTGAATATTAATTCATGTACTAATTTATTATATATCATTTAAATCATACTAATAACTTATAACCTCATTCAGAACTAGAAAACTAGAATACGATTGCATGAACTCCACTGGCATTTCAAAAACTTGTATCTTTGTAGTTTTATGTCATCTCTCTCCATCAAAATGGTTCTTTTTCATTGGCATTTAACATATTCAAACCCAATCTCTTTATGTATAAAGTCTGTAAAAAATAATAAAATTATCATGTTACTTTTAGTCATTCATCATCATCAGTCTATATATACTTTTTTATGTAAGTTTTATGGCCTGGTTGCTAGGACCTTTTAGGCACGTCTTTGGAAAGAGTTTTGGCTCTTATATTTATTTTTTAGTATGCTTTAAAATGCGGATGTAACAGATTCTAATGTTTTTTGGAGTATTTGGCAGCAAATTGTATCGAGTCAGTCTTCCCAGTAAGCTTTGCAGAGGCAGTCAATACTACAATAAAATACTCCGCTCTACTATCCCGAGATCGCTTCTGTCAATGTTTTTACAAATTGTCTAGTTGCGTAGACAGTTGAGACACAAAACTACACCAATAATATATCACAATATCCACTAGGAATCAATTTGCAAATAATCAAAATCTAATCACTCGACAAAATCCCGCCAAAAACTCCCGTCTATATGCACGTCCCACTGCAGGGCGCAGATTATTACTTAATATTTTTCTTACGTCAAAGATTCTCAATCTCCGTTAAAATCAATATCTTGTCGAAGAATTAGTAACAGTTACATTACTGTTGCCATTTCCTTCCGGCCATCATTCGATGTGCCCTGACCTACGATTTACCATATAATAGTAATGGAAAGAAATAAAAATTAAGTAAGAAAAATATAAAATAAACTAAAAGTATCAAAACAAGTCAGTCCAACTTACCGGTCCACTCTACGACGCACTTTAAAATCTAAGATTTAGTTTGATTTACGCCTTCTTTTTCCCTTATTTTATGATACACATTGAAAACAATATGTCTCGCTTGAGATCGAAGTGGGTTTTACGACATTTTCACAAAAATAACAAATTTTCATGTTATTATGAAAAAATTTCAGCAGCGGTTGAAACATCAAGTACTTTGATTTGACAGGTGACAATTGACATTACCATGTGAAAATCACAATTAAAAAAAAAAAAAAATGCCATGAGATTCTGGTAGACCCATAGAGCAACACGGACCACCGGCGGACCGTGTTGCTCTATGGGTAGACCTATACCAACTTACACATTTTTTTTCATAATTTGACAAAGAGTAAGGAACACTGTCGATTCTTTTAAAAAACTTAACATGAACACTGAGAAGTGAGCTGTCATCCAATTGATGCTAGGGATTGACAGTTCACTTCATCAAAGTTATCACGGCTATCACGGTGACATTTTATAGAATAGTACATCTGAATAGCTGACCTTTTTGCGATTTCGGCACAAAACACAACATTTCACTAAAATAAAATAATAAATAAATAATATATATGTATTTATTATTTTATTGAATATATATTTTAATAGCTGCTCCCCGCGGCTTCGCTTCCGTGGGCCACCCCACGTCCCGTTTTCGAGATTAAAAAGTAGTCTATGTAGTTTTCTATTGGTGAAATTTTTTTTTAAATCGGTCCAGTAGTTTCGGAGCCTATTCGGTACAAACAAACAATCAAAAAAATCTTTCCTCTTTATAATATTGGTATAGATTATTTATTTATTCATCGAAATAGATTAATGTTTAACTTTGTTTAACACTTTTGTCTAAAAGAAAAAGAACTTCACCAAATGTGGAAAGAAGACTATATTAATAACATTGCTTTCGTCATTAGGGGTAGTCGCATATCACAATCAATGACCAATTCCTAATATTTCGATAATACAATAACATTAATTGCACTATTTACGTTGCCATTTAGGCTAATTTTTCAAACATATATTGAAGCAATAAATTGTTTTTTTTTGTACAATAATTATATTAACATAAGTAAGAAAGTATTTTGAAATCTTACCCGCAAAATAAATACACGACAATTATACAAAATAAATATTTGCGCTCCATAATCGAACTGGTATAGGTGACTGATGCGAAATTAAATCTTATATTGTTTTTATAAATCCGCTTCAGATAAATAAGTGACGTGGGTGCTGATATCTCTTAAAATGATTATTAGAAATGTATGTTTTCTTATCACGATGATTTTGCTTGAAAAATGAGCTATTATCTTAGATTAAAAAAGAGAAATCTAACGATAAAGTTAAAACATCCGTCACACTTAAACTTAAAGTGTTTTTACAAACCAACTTACAGAAATAAAATCATTTATCATTTAAACGAAGGTAGCTTAGCTTCTGAATCCTGGTGACGAGACGAGTATGTCGGACATTCACATCCACCAAAAGGACGTCCGTAGGGTACTGCGCAACCTCGACGCGAACAAGGCTAGCGGCCATGACGGAATACCAGCAATAGTTCTTAGAACCGGTTCGCTTGAACTGTCTCCGATCTTGACACGCGTATTCCGCCTTTCTAATATGCTTTGAAGCTAGCTAATGTACAGCCCATGCCCAAGTAGGGTGACCTGACCCAGCTAACTACAGACCCATCTATGTAACACGCTCCATACTCTGTACGAGTACTCTGTAAGAGTATGAGTACTTAACAGAGTGTGAGTACTTAACAGAGTGTGAGTACTTAACACGAAACTCCTGGCATACCTAGAAACTAATGAGATCTTTAGTGACCGCCAATATGGCTTCCACCGGAATCGGTCTACTGGGGATCTTCTGGCGTATGCCATTCACATATGGAGTGAGTCCATCGAAAGCCACGGGGAAGCGCTTGCTGTTTCCCTCGACATCCCGAAGGCTTTTGATAGTGTTTGGCATGAAAGCCTTATTGGTAAGCTCCCTTCGTTTGGTCTTTCCGGTCGTGTGAGTGACTTTTTTTCTTTTTTTTTTGGTTATGCGTCCAATGACTTCGTCCGCTCTGGGTGAGGTGGGAGGGCGTGTCAGACTTTTACTGACTAAAACCCACCCGTGTTCCTTCAGTTGCTTGAGCCAGGGCCGCGGTAACTCTTATTCAAATTTATCCGCGACCGTGGTGTAAGTGACTGGATTGCAGACTTCCTGAGAGATCGGTCCATTCGAGTGGTTATCGATGGCTGCTCATCAGACAAATTGCATAATAATGCCGGGGTCCCTCAGGGGTCGGTACTCTCAGCAACATTATTCTTGCTGCACATTAACGATCTGCTTAAACCTTTGGGTATGCAGACGACAGCACTGTTGCTGATAGATACCTTTCCAACGCATGGGCTACCTGGTTGCAGATTCGGTCTCTCCATGAGGCCGTGGTGGAGCGTTTAAACCTGTCCTTGCATATCTGCTCCGAATGGGGCGATGCCAATCTGGTCAGGTTTAATGCTGCTAACACTAGCCAATTTCAACCGGCTCCAACGTTCCGAGATGTGACCGTGCCAATAACGGACGTTACGTTGACATCGACACTCACTTTTGGCCCATACATTGAGCTGGCAGCCAAAAAGTTTGGGTCCTTGCAAAGGTGAGAGGGTACGCCGGAACAGCTCCTCAATTTGTATCAAGCACAAGTACGATCATGCATGGAGTTCATGTTCTCATATCTAGGACGGATCTACTAAATACCAGCTTGATGCACTAGAGTCAATCGAAAAGTGGGTCATGAGGCTCTCTTTTTCTTTCTTACCTATACGCACAAAACGTTTTGGGAACACTTTTATTATGCGTACAGCTAAGGAGTGGAATTCCCTGCCAGAGTCTGTGTTTCCGTTGTTATCTGGGGGTCTTTAAGTCAAGCGTGAATAGGTTATTTCTAGGCAAGCGTGTTTCACCGTCGACCACATCATCGCTTACCATCAGATGAGATAGTGGTCAAGCGCGAGCCTATAGAAGATAAAAAAACTATCTAGAAGATAGTATTGTGTTTTAAATAATAATTCAAGCCTTTTACTGTACCACTACAGGGCAATGGACTTCTAATAAAGAGGGGGACCGAGCATTAACCACCATACTTGCACAATTTTTTTTGGCGATTTTAAACATAAGTATGGATATAAATCCATACTTATACTCGTAATATTATAAATGCGAAAGTAACTCTCTCTTTATCTCTCTCTCTCCGATGATCTGAAGTGTCTTCTAGAATGTGTGTCATGAAGAAATTTAAAGCGTTCTGTGAGATAAGAGGGGTTGTAGACATTTTCGAAAGGGGTCAATTTGTTTGTATGAAAAATCAAATGCCTTTGGACGGTCGAATGTCGGACTCGCGCACGAAGGGTTCCGTACCATTATCGCAAAAAATTGCAAAAATAAAAAAATCATGTTTGTTGTATTGAAGCTCCACTTCAATATTTATTTTATTTTGTTTTTAGTAGGTATTTGTTGTTATGGCGGCAACAGAAATACATCATCTGTGAAAATTTCAACTGTCTAGCTATCACGGTTTATGAGATACAGCCTGGTGACAGACAGACAAACATACGGACCGCGGAATCTTAGTAATAGGGTCCCGTTTTCACCCCTTGGGTATGGAACTCTAAAAAAGGAAGATATTTTGATTGTTAAAAACTGGATGCTCAAAGGGGCATAAAGGGGTTATATAATTTTAAGAAGAGTAACCTAAAATTATTATTATTTAAGTCAAATAACGAATCGTCCCAAACCAACAAACCCTCGATATCTAAGATACTCCATTTTTATTGATTTGATAATAGCTTGTTTTTGCCACCTTCTAACGCCTAACTGCACTTAAGAAAGTCATCTGTACAATAAAATATGAAATCACGTGAAGTCACGGATTGTCAGTTTGTTTATAAATTAAAAAAAAAAACTTTTAAACAAGGTTTTTTGCATACCGTGCATTGTCATCCAAACCAAACGTGTACGAAAAATTTCAACTCAATCGGTTGAGAATAACGGTTTTTAAGTTCAGTTGCAATGATTGACCCATACATACTAACAAACTAATAAGGTAAGTTAATCAAAAGCTTATTTAAAACAAATTATATTAAGAAACCAGCATGACATTAAACATTAAAACGACATTTAAAACGTCATTACTTATTATGTAAAAATATGTAATAATGATTCGTCGAAATGCAAATATCACTATCAAAACTTGTTCTGTTACTAGCTAAAACCATTTTTATTATCAAGGTTAGTAACTACAAGTAAGATAATAGGTTTTTTTAAATCTCGAGTGTGATCAATATTTTTTTTATCTTCTTCAAGTGTCCACTTACTAGATGTTGGTATAATAATCAGCTCTTGGCAGATAGATAACTTGTGCAATGAAGAAGAATGAAGGTACGAGTATGTTCAACCACACCATACATCACCTACATCTCTCTCAGAAAATGGAAATGACCATCTGGCTAATGAATTAAAAGTCACCTGTACAAGCATTATGACGGTGACATCTCATCACAAAATTTCACAAAGTCATCCGAAGACAAGTAAATGCTCGAAGTTTTTGCACATTGACGTTATATGTGTCGTTTCGTCACTGTTAAATTCATTTTTTTTATTTTTATTTTTTTTAGTGCATGGAGGACTAACAGCTAATAAATACAGATAAAAAAGGAAACCATAGTCAACAGAAAGCCAATTACAAATCCTCACGTATAGTATTAAAATATATTCTGTTAAAGATAAATTGTAACTTACTTTTTATAATAGAATATGAATCCTAACGCCATTCCTACCACTAGAATCAACGCTATTAGAGGCACAGCGATGTAGACCGCAAGTTTCTTCGCTGCCACCATGATCTCTCCTTATTTTTGCAGTTACTGAGTGGAAGTAACCTTAAGGTGAATATGGCAGTGTTTGTTTTGCACCTGAAACTGAAAATATTGTATGAATTAGACGCGTAGGTATCAAAATCACGATTTTCAATGAATGAAGATGCGAATACAACATGGTAAACACTGAAAGTCGGCAATCAAAATAACATTTAGTGTCAAATGTAGTCTCATAAACATTAAATTAAAAACAGATAAAAACATACAATAACATTGACACAAAGCAATTAAATTGAAATTTACATTATTTAAATTGCCAACAACTCAATCAAAATAACAATCTAAATTGTAAAAGTATTATACAATTGTGAAAATAATAGAAAAATGGTCATAACGTTATGAAAATTGTCAAAAAATAATGTCGACGCTCGTTAAAAAAGATTAAAACAACCCACCCAAACTCAGAGTTCCTACGAAATGATTAAAATAAGGATAAAATTGCATAATAACTGCACTTAATTAAATAAAAACAATGCGTACCTAATAATACCTACTGCCGGAATGTGAGCGTAATGTAGGTATACTCTGCGTAATCCTTAGGAGAAAACAGGCATATTTTTTGTATTTTTTTTTTTTTTGGATAAGACATCAAAACAATGAGAGAGTTGGGCAGACAATATTTTTGGCATCGCGGGTAAAATCTGAATGAGGTTGGCATAGGAACGTGGGTATTGACACAAGAAGAGAGAGGACTTGCTCAGCAGTAGGCGAAGTCGGGCTGTTGATGATGATGAGTAGACACCGGATTATATGCATTTGTATATTTTCGTATGAAATGCATATTTACCCCATTTCAGCGGAAATTGCATATTACATATTGCGGAAATATGTGGACTATTCCAGTATTGGTATGGTAACCAGAGCAACCATGTGAAATGGGATGATACCGTCTCTGAGCAGTTTAGGTTGGAGTGTGGCGTGAGGCAGTCTGACGTCTCCCAGGCTCTTCAACCTCTACGTGGATTATCTAATAGTCGCACTCAGCAGCTTGCGTGTCGTATACAGTGTTGATGGGCTTACAATCAATAACATCAATTATGCAGATGATATGGTGCTGCTTGGGAGCAATTAGAGAGCCTAAAACGTGTGAAGCCTGCTCTGTCGCATATGGTTTAAAATATAATGAACAGAAATGTGAATACATGGTCTTTAAGGTCGGGGGCATTTCCTAGCCGCCGATCTCAGGGACGATGTAGACATTGAGAGAGAGCGTAGGGCTCTAGCAGTTCGGAGCAATATGTTATCCCGTAGATTTGCACGATGTACGGACCTAGTAAAATAACACTTTCCAAGGCTTATTGCCAAAGTCTGTAGACGGGCCATCTATGGGTCAATTACACTAAGAGATCGCTGGATTTCCTGCGCGTCCAATATAACAATGCGTTCAGGATGTGGTTGAGAATGTCCTGTTACTGTCTCGCGTCGGAGATGTTTGCCCAAGCCCGTACAGATGGTATCTACTATCTCTGAGGAGAGTGAGGCACAGTTAAACGGCATCCTGAAAACTGTAGCTGAGAGCTTCGGCTCTCTGATTGTGCAGCAGTTTGTGCGGAGGTTGATTGTTACTAACACTAGGTAATAAGTATTTCTATGTTACTAGTCCTCTATGGATTTTTGCGTGCAAAATAAAGATATTTTATTATTTATATCTATATCTAGTGATGATGCATATTTTCGTACGAGCATAATTTCGAAGTACTTGTAATAATAAAATCTTTAACCAAAACTTCGCCCATAAACACTAACAATTATCACGTATAAAAATATTTTGATTGATTGAAAACTATACTATACATTTTGGACACCTACCTACCTACAAAAACATTATTTAATGTTTTTGTAGGTAGGTAGGTGTCCAAAATGTATAGTATAGTTTTAAATAATGTTTCGTTTTAGTTCATTGTTATCGTCTGCAAAGTTGTTTATTTTTTATTGAATAAATAACTAATTGTATGCTGATTTAGAAAAATGAAAACCAAGGTACCACTATAATCCTTTTTTCGTTTTCTAAAACTTTAACGTACATAAAACTTTTAATAAGTAGTTATTTAATATTAATATTTTACGCATTTTTCATACATAGTTCAAGCTTTTTATGTTGCATATAATTCAGTTCTTAATGATGAGCATCAACAAAGCCATCAGTGTTAGGTAGGTACCTATACCCGTGCTTTTCATTAACATTGGTAGATAAGGCCAGATGAAAATGGCTAATTGGCCTAAAAAATAAGCTGCAATTATCTTGCAATAACCGGTTACAGAAGCTACAAACAGACAATGTATCATTCAATCAGCCATAACGATAAGTCTCTCTCTATCTTCCGCGGCCTGGACGGGGTCGCCACCTTCAGATGGCGGATGCGGTGGGGCCGCAGGGGAGGAGGAGTGTCGGTATAGCGTTGGCCGCTCTCCCTATCCCCTGCGGCCGAAAAATGGTAGGTGGCGGGGCCAATGACCTTGACCCGTCACAGGGGGACCAAGGGTGCCAAATGTGGGGTCGTCTGGCACCCATGTGCGGGTTTGGTCCCTGGAGTGTTCACGGCGTACAGTGTGGTTGTGTTTGTGTGTGGCACAATGTTTGGGATAGACTACGCGATATTTAGGTAAGAGAAATGCTATGTAGTGCTTTTATTACTTGGGAGAAATATAAATGATGAAATGTGGTCGAATACAGGCGTGATTTTAGGATAGGGTAGATGGACCTTCTTTGCCGCACATAGAATCCCATTTGGTCCGTTGTGCGTGTAGACCTACTCTCTGTGTTAGGGTATGGGCCGTAATCCACCACGCGGGCCATTACGTGAATGAGATTTTATCCGCGGCCTATCCCAACCAGGGACCTGCGCACGGATAAAAGTAGCCTATGGAATTCTCAAGGCAAAGGATTGAGCGCAATCACAATGCAACGTTCTATCAGTAATTCATATTATTTGTACATACAATAAAGTTTATAGTACAATTATAAGCTTGTAAATGAAAGAAAATGACGTAATTACTTCACTTACTTTTATTCTGCAACTCCAGAGGATTTCTTTGGATTTTAAAACCAATATCGCTTATATTCTGTATATGTATAACTTTTGTTAAATGATATTTATTTTTTCACTATCTTTTAATTCATATTAGTTTAACTCACGGTGTTGTTAATGCACTCGAAAGCGATTTAACACAAATTGCGTTTACCTAAGTATAACAAACTTTTCACAAACGAACAATTATTCACTTAAAATTAAAATAAGTATTCACAACACATTTTTTTTAATTCACATAAATTACATTCCTGTTTATAAAAATCTCGATACTAGTTATATAGCGCTTAGCATATTCCATATTTAAATTATCTATAGAGAATTTGAATTTGCCAAACACCTCAGAGATTTTTATAAGTTAGGCCAACTATATCCGACAAAAAAAATAACGCTGTGCAATTCTTTACCACAAAACGCGATCGTCTTCTATTTACACCTCTCCAACAATAATAAAATTCAAGATATGATACAATTAATTAATAATCATGCTAATTCTTGCAAAATAAAATTTATCTTAGACTATTAACATTAGGAATGATAATAGTATGATTTTAAGATAGGACAGACTTAGCGACTGGTCTGATAACAATTGGATTGGATGTGCCTCAACTCATTCTCACTCAATTGATGTTAATAATGACTGTTTTAATTCGTTCGTTCGTCTTGGAATGCTCACACTTGAAATCTTCATTAATTCGACATCCTATACATCTATGTAGGAAAATACGTCTATAGTTTGGTAACTGAGGCAAAGGTATATTTTTGATAGTGTGACGTAGTTTAAATTACGTCACACTATCAAGATAGGCGATAACGAGTAAATTTAAACGAACGACGATTTAACGAAATTTCAAGTTTAAATCGGTTGAATTGCAACGGATTGCGTCCTTATGCACGAACTTGCAATTTTGCTAAGTAAAAATCGTTTATCGGTGTCGTGCTAAGGGAAACCGGTCACATACTAACTAAAAAGTGACAAAAAAATAAAAATAAAATCAAAAAATCAAAAAACCCGACTGCTTCAAAAGCGAACTAAAAAGTCGTAAACAAGGAAAAAACATGCTGTGCAGTCGGAGGATACATACGCGCGAGCTGGCTGACCAAAATCAGATGTATCCTCCTCCTGCACGGCTTGTTTTTTCCTTGTTTACGACTTTTTAGTTCGCTTTTGAAGCAGTCGGGTTTTTTGATTTAACTTTTTTTATTTATAACTTTTTAGTTAAGTTTTTTTCGAATTAGATACATTTAAACATATAAGTATTATATATTTTTGAAATCACCTCTTAAAACCCTTTATTTTGTTACCCCACACGATGGGTTTGGAAGAAAAAGAAAATTTGGGCCCCCACAATATGGCGCCCAAAATCCGAGATTTTTCTATTGTCCAATTTTAATGTAGCCTATGACACTCGCAGGATTAAGACGAATCGATTGACGTATGAATCATCAAAATCGGCCAACGCGTTTGGTCTCTGGAACGCCTTAGGAACAAACATTCATACATACATAGACTGATAAACACATTACCCTCCTTTGGCAGTCGGGTAAAAAGAGGGGCAATCAGGAATGGCAATGCTTTTTCTCTCTCGTTCAAAATTAAAATGCCAACTGAAAACTCACTGTGAACTTGTGTTTGGTGACACAGGATACACCAATCAGTCGAATCTGTTGAAGCCTATGAATATATCATGACTTGTTCTGTAGCCAATCAACTGCGTCAGAATGAGCCATGACACGACACAATACAAGAGTGTGAATCCGGCTTAACACACAGCAAGAGAACACACACACAACTTATACTAAAAACGTGAAATTATAAGATAAGTAGGTACGTCATTCCCTTAGAAAACTGTCCGTGGAACTGACGTATCCTTGCTCCTGACTAAAATTATATTAACAGGGGTGGACTATTTTTAGTTTTTCTTTTTTTGCAAACTGGCGCAGAGTTCAATAAACAAGAGGTTGAAGTTGTCGTATGAATAAATACGCAAGCAATACTGTTGTATTGACAAAGGGTAGGTACAGAAAGTTACGTCGTTTGTCGTAGATTTTGTTTGCCAAACCTTAGTAACTCTGTTTAAACTTTCACGGTAAACAAGCGTGAAACTTTTCAAACAATTAAATATAATCGTAAATCACTAATTAATTTTATGCAATTTATGCACTCAAAACTAATTACATAGTTATGTTTAATTTTAGAAGGTGAACACTTTGTAGTCTTGAAAAGACATTTCATTGAACGTTTTCGAAAGGTCTCTGAATCCGCGCCATCTATGATCAATCTTAAGAATCAAGTGGCTTCTGAAATGGTGACTCAAATTTAGTGTCTCTCATTGTATTTTTTCTCTTCCTACCTACTTCAAACAGTAACAACTAGATGGCACTAATTTAAATTTTTCGCTAATATACCTACTGATTTTGTGTAATCGTCACCGTCGTCGTCGGGAAAAAATATTTAGAAAATCCTTTCATTCTTAGCCTACAGGCTACATTATTATAATGATTCATGTGTGAACAGACTCGCTAGAGGGCAGCACTTCTTTTTGGTTTCTCCCCATCTGTTTGCATGTAACCCTGTATTCTATGTACTCGGTTACTTATACGATATCTTTTGATTACCTAATTAATTATTAAGAATAGAAAAATATATATGCTTTGCGATCGTAAGGGTTATCGTAATAACACAATAAAACACAAAATAAAAGTACTATTCATGTTTTACTGTTATTACAGCTCTGATTATGATATAATATAAATCATGGATAGGCTAAATTAATGTTTTATTATAGCCCAACCCAATTTTAATGAAACTGGCAAGTTTCTGCTTTGTAAGATGACTATCAAATTGCCGCTTATTTTACAGTAACTAAAATATTGTCAATGGATTTAAAAAATAGCGACCAGAGTCAAACGTGTGCGCCGAGGGCTCCGTACCTACAACGGGTACGGAACCTTTCGGAAATTTCGTGATTCTAGGTCAACGGGAACTACCATGTAGGGTTCCGACCCAAAACCTATATGGTACTTCCCGTTGACCTAGAATTGTCAATTTTGATTAAAAACAAGGTCTTACAGCACAAGTAAAGGGAAAATTCCGAAAAATAAAAAAGTAGATATTTTATATCAACATTTTTTTTTTTATCCAGTTGGTCAAACCCAATAACACTTAGCCCAACTCGAGAATCTAACCCAGAACCTCATGCAATGCAATAGGGGTCAAGCCTATTACCATCAACCTGGCACAAGTCCATATTCCGGGCTCCTACTGAGATATTCCAGATGGTCCCAGGACCTCATGTTATAAAATATACTTATTTCAAAAATCTTTTACGCTGTTTTGTTTCTACGCTTCTTCTGCCCATTCTTATTATGTATGCTAATCACGAAAACTCTCGCTTAAAAAGAAAACAAAATTATTCGATTTTATTCGTTTTCACTGAAACAATGAATTTCACTTTGAATAATTGATTTGACCAGAATTCGAGGTATTCGTCATGCTGATTTGAATTTATAAGTATCTGGGAAAAACGCAAAACGAAATATTTAAGCAGACAAAAATAATAAAATAAAACTTTTAGAACAAAAAGCCTTAGTCAAGAATGATCAGTCGAAAAATCACATTTCAAAAACCAAAAGCTACATCAATATGACTTTAGCAGTTTTGGAGTATTGAGCGAAAATAAAATCTAAAACCAGCCAATTGCGAGTCTTACTCGCGCACAGAGGCTTCCGTATTACAGCTTTATTCACCAAAATGAATAGGTAACATTACTAACGTTCATAAACAATGAGAGCACCGAACATTGCTCTAACAAAGCTGCAAAGGGACAAAATTAACCTTACCGTTCGAAAACTTTAGTCCCCAGACATCAATATATTTTTATTTTAAGAGGAAGAAAAGATGGATGGACTGTGTGAGGAGTGATATGAAGGAAAAGGGAGTCAGTAATAGCGTAACTAGGGACAGAACCAGGCCTCCGTCACTCCATGTACTTGCGCGCTATAATTACCTACCGCCCGACCTAGCGGTCTCGGGCCTCCGGCGGACCAAATTCAGTGCGGTTTTCGCAAGCGGAGCGCACGCACTCTGTTCAATTTTAATAGTTCCATTCGTTCGTACGCGTACCTACGATGCCGTCTGGTGCCTTATGTGCTGTAGATGGGTGCAAATCAAGTAAAAGAAGGGATAAACACCTAACATTTTTCCATTTACCTGTCAACGACGAAAAGTAAGTATTACTATTTTTTGTAGTTTAAAAAATATTTTTATTATGTAGGTATTAAGCAGTAGCTTGCCTTTCAGACACAGATTTACATATTTTTGTTACATAGAAACGTTACACTTATCATAAACACTATTTTAACAACGTTTAAAAAGCTATTTTTATTAGAATAAAATTGTGATAATATTTGACGGACAGTCGCGCAAATACCTACCTACGAAACTTCCAACACAAGTTGCGCGGCGCGGCGACCTGTCTCAACAAAACGATCGATGTTTGAGACCACAGAGACATGCAGATAGCTCGCGCCGCAGTATACCTTCGCTTTTGAATTTAAGTGGTGAAACTGATTACCGCTTCGACTTGCCAACTGATAACGCCTTAACATATATATCGGGTTATTTACTTTTTGAATGTAGCAAGAAGCATACCTGTCCTGACTTTGTTGCTGAATTACAGAACATTCCCGATTTAAATGAATCTACGAATAGATTGTTTATCCATTTTAAAGCATTCAACAAAACATCGTCTTTTTACGGAAAGTTAAAAGTGCCAACAGATGCGTTTCATAATTATAATTATGAAACAGAACTTGAGACTATTTTTATTCATAATTTTGAAAAAAATATGAAACAAAGGCCGGGTAGTACTCTTTATGAAATTTTAAATGACATACATTTTGATTCTCCCTGCCCTTGTTTTCCAAAACAATATCTCATAAAACTTTTTATTAGATTCAGGATTTTTTCTACACTAAAATTTAACAACCGAGAATTTAGAAAGGGTAAGAAATTTATAAAAAATTATATAAAAATAAAACACATGTAACTTTTTTTTTTGATACAATTTTAAACTGCCACATATAAGTCAGAACATATTCACAGTTCTCAATAACATAGACACAAAAAGTTGTTTTTTTTTATAATCAATAGGCTCGCGTTTGACCACTATCTCACCTGATGGTAAGTGATGATGTGGTCGACGGTGGAGCACGCCTGCCTAGAAATAACCTATTCACTCTTGACATAAAGACCCCTAGAATTTTATCGAAGAGGCAGCCCTGCGATTGCTGTGGGATCGCGCGGTGCAAAGCAATCACAACTGTACGCTTGAGCATTTAGGCACATTTTAGCATGCAGTGTTTGCTGACGCAACGGAGTAGGCTATTATAGCAATAGGTATTGGACATTTCCTACTGAGTGAAGGATCTGTTACGTAGTAACTATTAAGTCATCTGTGACAGAACGGTATGGAAGAGGAAAACGTGTTGCGCCGACCTCATACAATCCCGTAATATTTATGAATGTCGCTGTAAACTTCCCGGACTAGGTACTAGTATGCATGCTCTAGTGAGAGTTTCGAAGAGAATAATAATCCATGTTTTTCAGCAACTTTCTTGATATTGTAGGAGACTATTTCAACTTTATAGTTGACTGGTTCATGTCATTAGGTCAATCTATAGGTAAATCAACATTAAGTTCAAAATCAATTTTTATTTTATGAAACATTTTACATAAAAAGAACGATGCCCCACTATATGGGATAGACGAGAAAACAACATTCCCACTTTACGTGTAAAGGAGGTAAACCCTAAAAATAAATTTTGTTTCATGGTTTTATTTAACCACTTTGTCGGTGTGATTAATATGTTTATTCATGCCAAATTATATAGCTTTCGAGTACTCCCTCTTACTAATAAACGCGGCATAAACTTATACCAATTTTAAACCTATGAAAACTTATGGTTATACCTTTGTTATAACTGGTATAACTATATAACGCGTTTATTAGTAAGAGGGTTAGAGTCTCTGAGCTAAGCTGTGGACGGCCGGACGGACGAATGGACGGACAGACAGACAGATGGACATGGCGAAACTATAAACTATAACTTGTTTTCTACAGAATCCTAAAAAAGACATTAATAACCTATTTAGAAAATGATTTACATGAATTACCTATTTCTTTGCTAGATGCAGCTTGCGGTATGTATATGTGCTCTGCTCATTGCAATAGACTTACACTATCACTAGTAAAATCAAATTAACTGTGGGTACCATAGTTACACTACTGCCTTACCCTTGAATACATTTCTTTCTTAAAAGTCTTTTTCTTTTTAAACAAAAGAAAGTTGAAACATAATAAAATTATAGTAGCAATCTCATCGTTCACAGGGTAAATAGATTAACGAGGAGTAACAATGTTACATACTGCTATAAGTAAGAAAGGTCTGTAAGGATATCTTTGTTGACTTTCTACGTCTATGAGGGTTATCAAAATCAAAATCAATAATTTTTATTTCACATAGGCCTACATGGGCACTTATAAAACGTCGACAATGTGCACGGTTCGGGTTGGTCGATTCCTATGGAGAAGAACCGGCAAGAAACTCCATGGTTGTATAAAATATGATAGAATAAAATATACTTATACACTTATAGGATTACGTTGCAATGACTTTTCGGCAAACGGACGCTCGATTAATGGCTATTCGAAATTGTGGTACATCGATGCTATGGCATTTCGGTAATTAGGATGTTCGATCTAATGACTACAGGGAAGTATCAGAATATATAAGCTATCGGGCATATAATATTCAAAATCAAGCAGCATATCAATTTTACCTACAATGACGATCTTATCGCTGACAGCGATAGATAATCTAGAGATAGACGAGTGTTTCACATATTATTATCACCCCTCCATTTACTGAAGGTCATAGCAGTCCATTTCGACAGGATTATGAGTTCCAAGGAAAAAATGGGCTACCCTATTATTGTCATCAACCTGATTTATCATCATATCAGCCGAAAAACGACCACTGCTGGACCTAGGCCGCTGCCAAGCGTCACCACTTTTGACCGGTCTTGTGCGTGTCGTATCCAGTAGACTCCCGCCACACTCACCAGGTTATCTGGCCACCTGTTGGGTGGCCTCCAACGAAGCGTCTTCCAGTACGCGGTCGCCACTCCAGAACTTTTCGGCCCCATCGACCATCAACCTGGTTACATTACCTTAATTCAAACTCCGGGCACTGATAAAATAGTTTTTGAAATGACATTGTAGTCTTGAAAGCAATAGCGTACTACTAACTTTTGCCCGTGGCTTCGCTGCCTTCGCTTTGCTCCCAGAGAATCTCTGCATTTTTATTTTCATAAAAAGTAGAATTTCGTCGCTTAAGTTCTAACACCCCGAAAATATTTTTTTAACGAGATACGTTTTGTATGCCATTCGATCTCGAATCTCAAGACGCATCGTTTGATGAATCAGACACGAGAGTTTGAACCAATGGTGAGGCGTTATTCAAAAAAACTGGGCAAGTGCGAGTCGGACTCGCGCACGAAGGGTTCCGTACCATTATCGTAAAAAAACGGCGAAAAAATCACGTTTTTTGTATGGGAGCCCCACTTAAATATTTATTTTATTCTGTTTTTAGTATTTGTTGTTATAGCGGCAACAGGAATACATCATCTGTGAAAATTTCAACTGTCTAGCTATCACGGTTCATGAGATACAGCCTGGTGACAGACAGACAGACAGACAGACAGACAGACAGACAGACAGACAGACAGACAGACGGACCGCGGAGTCTCAGTAATAGGGTTCCGTTTTTACCCTTTGGGTACGGAACCCTAAAAAGGAAAACAACGCGTATGTCAGTTTTGCACAGAAAAGCCACAGCAAAACCGCGTAAGCTACATTGCCATAGAAACAGCACTAAACTCGGTTTTTTCGTCAACCTGATAATTGCCCGATTTTGACATTCGCCGAATTAGAACTTATGCAACGATATGGCACTAGATGATAGTATAACTTGCTAGTAGTGAAAACAGTTTCGTAAACGCTTCAGTATTTTCGGAGATTATCCTATAAACAATAAATACCTCTTTATAATGTTAGTTTAGATAAATTACATTTTCGGCTAAAATATTGCTATTTCAAATACTGGCCCTGGTAAAAAACTTTTTTGCAAAAAAATACTACCGACTTCCAAATGAAAAACTACAAAGTGAAAAATAACTTAACTTTTGGAAGTCGGTGTCCATATCGCAAAAAAAAGGTTCCTACGAAAGACACCGACTTCCAAAAGTTAAGTTATTTTTCACTTTGTAGTTTTTCATTTGGAAGTCGGTAGTATTTTTTTGCAAAAAAGTTTTTATTGCAAAAATGTTTTTTTATTTTTCCGTTTTTAGTTGTACTTACCTAAAATAGGCAAGTTGTTTAGTAAGGTGCCTATAACGCCAGAATAGATTACCCGAATAACACGATACTTGAACATAACCGGTGAAATGAGAGATCTGCGTACCCCTTTTAAGCGTACTGGCGTGATGTTATGTTATGAAATGGTATAAACAATAAACCCACATGCGATTGCAGCAATCCCGAATGATTTGCCGTCATTTATTGAAGAGTTCTGTTGTATATCTCCGAAATTCTTCATCAGATCTTCACCAAATTAAAATGGGACCAATTTCGAAATATACTCTTTCAAACAAAAAAAGAATTTTCAAAATCGGTCCACAATTGACGGAGATATCGGTGAACATACATAAAAAAAAAAAAAAAAAAAAAAAAAAAAAACATACAAGAAGTCGAACATAGAACCTCCTCCTTTTTGGTAAGTCGGTTAAAAAAAAGTACTAATCATCCATCAGCTATTTTTCTGTCACAAACAGTTCCGACCACCATCAATAATCATGGCTTTCTGAGTAAATAAGACTAATAGCGTTCACGTGGTCCGTCTAACAGCTAACTTACTAATAGGGTGGTGGAAGATTGATCATACCACATTTGTATCGGTCATTTCTCATGACCAGAAGTGTACGTACTTTTTATAAATTTTTATTTAGCTTTTACAAGAGTTGGTAAAGTCTTTGTCAGAGTGGAGTTAAGTTCTGGATTTGATACTCAGTTAAGGAAATAAAGACATTTTCGGACAGAGTATTAATTAGGCTTTTCTACTTGGCATTTTTTGATCACGATTACGTGACAGCTTAAAAAAATACTTTGAAAGAAAGATAAGTAATCGAAATAAAACTTACGTGAAAATAAAAAAAAATGCTCATCGTAATGCTTGGACTCGCATGCGACACAGAGACACAGCACTGGTTTTCAGCGAAACTCGGTTCCTGGGACTAACACATAGGTATATAATTATATGTCGAAATTGCCGGTTAGTTCTACTATGTTCTAGTCCAAGTGCGTAGTGCGTAACTTTCGCATTTATATATTATATTAGTAAGACCCTTGTGAGTCCAGTATTGACTTACAGCTCCATTCATAAACATTTCTTAGAGTTGCTCCGAAATTCGTTTGTCCTCATCCGTCATTTTGACTTTTTGGTTGTCAGAACGAGACAAAACATATTTTATCTTACAGACGGTTACTGATAATAATATGAATAAGTATAACGTACTATGTATTAGTACTATGATATGATTAAGTTTATTTCAAACACTTTTCTTTCCAACTGTAGCTTCCATTGTTAAAGTAGAGTCGAAGAATTTCGGGCATAGCGGCACTTTTCAGTAGGTATTTTTCGAGTTGACCATAGCGGAACTAACCGGAAATTTCTTACGACCTCTAGGAGTAGGTATGTTCAAGCGTGCTAATAATTTAGCTGCACTTCACGTATTAAATTTTATATTCGCCTAAAAGTTGAAACATTATGCCTATATGGTACGATGTTAAATAAAACTTCCTTCCATGAAACTACATTTCTATTAAAATAGTATACGCTTCAAGTCACTCTTTTGGTTTTGAACAGGTAATCTTAAAAAGTCCTATGGGTTCCCTTTTCTCCGTCATCTATACATCTTCCTGTCTTCATCCTCCCAACAGTCAAATAACGTTTGATCGATCATTGTCGCATTTGTGTAAATCATCACTCACTTCTGAAGAATACTTACAGGCTGTGGTTTTTTATTTGAGAATATTTCTTTTATTTTTATAAACATAACATCATACCAGTATTCGTTGAAAGGTTGGGTAGAAGTGGACCTATATTACAACCATTTTTCACAGGTTTATAATTTAACTCTTATATAATAGGGAGCGACCGTTTTATATATTCTGGGCCACTGCTAAGAAATTCCAGATGGAAAAACGATAATAAAATCAAAAAACCTTTTTTTTATGGTTTTTTGATTTTAATTATTTTTTTAATTTACACTTTTTTTTCCAAAGGACTATTAAACATATGGTAAGCGGTATATATTTTTGTAATCACCTCTAAAAACCCTTCATTTTGATACCCAACTTGATGAGTAAGGAAGAAAAAAAATATTTCAGCACCCACAATTTAGCACCCAATATCCGCCACGTTCCTTTTTAGGGTTCCGTACCCAAAGGGTAAAAACGGGACCCTATTACTGAGACTCCGCGGTCCGTCTGTCTGTCTGTCTGTCTGTCTGTCACCAAGCTGTATCTAATGAACCGTGATAGCTAGACAGTTGAAATTTTCACAGGTGATGTATATCTGTTGCCGCTACAACAACAAATACTAAAAACAAAATAAAATAAATATATAAGGAGGGCTCCCATACAACAAACGTGATTTTTTTGCCGTTTTTTACGAAAATGGTACGGAACCATTCGTGCTCGAGTCCGACTCGCACTTGGCCAGTTTTTTTAACGGCACTTATCTAAGAACACTTGGGCGATCAAGACCTATCTAACAATGTCTTAATTATAAAATCTGTCAAGTGGTTTGAAAGATATGCTGTAATAAAAGAATATTACAAACAAACTTACATACAAGATACGCGCCCTTTCCTTACAGCCGGGTAATAAAACACAATTTCATTTTTCCCGACTCGAGAACCCAGGACTTCAAACTCAACAGTCGTATTTTCCACCATTAGAAGAACGCTTCTTTAGTGGTGTCTATGTAACGGAATCGCAGAACGTGATTTTCACCCCTTCAAAACGTTGGATTAATTTGGAACATTGCACACTTATCAAGGATCGCTGACAATAAAAGAATTTAATTATTTGGTCCCATTATCCTTACCAGGATTATCAGGATAAGGGTTTTTTTTTAGATTTAACACCCGGTAGTGTATTTGTGCCAAGTACTAAGGCGCGAGAGGGAAGGCCTGTGTCTCAGCAGTGGGATTAAATAAATGTTCCGGAGAGGGAGCCTAAGAAACGGCTATCACATCCAGGGAAGGTATTAGGCACGCTAAATACCCACTCCCACCACAGGGAGGTATTTGCAATAATAAACTGTCGATTAAAAACTAAAAAATAAGCTATAATGGTAAATTGAACTTAAAATACAAAATTAAATAATAGTTAAATAAACTAAATAACACGCTTTAATAGAAAACCAAACTAAAAAGTAGAAATTATTTTTTGATTTTGGTTTTAGGTTTGATTAGTTTTAATTTACCGATCTTTTTACCGTTACCATTTTCTACTAAAGTTAAATTGTTATGCTTCGCCAGCTAATTATGAATAAATGATTATACATTACCTATTCATTTTATCAGAAAGTAACAACTTTTTCTTTAAGCTAGCTATATTCGGTGGTGTATTTTTACAAGCCGATTTTCATTTTTTTTTAATATACAGGTCTAACGACTTGATTACAGACTTCGCAGACTTGATTATATCGAGACTCATTTATTGAGTCTATGTGAGAAATTCGCAAGATCAACGCGGTCTTACTGGCAGTCACGAAAATAAGTAGACTTTATTTTTTATTTTTGTACAAATATAGGTACTACATGTTTAAAACAATAATGTCTTAAAGTCCATCCCCAAAATCCTTGTCCACGATAAATCGATGGAGTATAATATTTCCGTTATATTTTAGTGGTGCCAGCTGTTCCCGGACACATATAACCGACTGTGACGTGAGGGTTTAAGTTTATGAGCAACCTTTACTGCGTATCCACTTCTTTTACGATTGCGGAAATATTACAAGGAAAAAGATTTTCCCTTTTTTCATTTCCGCACTTAAATGGGAAATGAAAGTGAAATATAAGAGTGTATGGGTTTATAAGACATCCGGAATGAACTTTTATGGTATTCGATATCTACTTGCTTGGTTTATTTTAAAATATTTCAAAGAATTATAGGCTCCGAGCTAATTTGAAAAAAAAACTGAAAAATTATACCACGAGAATGAACTATCGCGATAAAAAGTATTCCATATTATGTCATTATCCGGGTTATGATCTATCCATTGGGCATATTTTGTCCAAATCCAGTCAACCTTCCAAACCCCAAAATTTATAATATTGTACGAATTAGGATAGGAAAATATTCTTCATGAAGAGCTCGTGGAGGGAAAAACTGTCCAAGCATAGCATAGCTTAGCACAGCTAGGTTCCCACTGCTGGGACCCAGACCTGCTTACTGTGAAAAGAAGTGGGCTGAAATCTACTACGTGGGACGAATCAAAGCCTGCAAAATGTCGCATAGTAAAAGCTTTGATAGAGCTTAAATGGACATCGATGACCTTTGCACTCGTGCGTGGGTCAGAGCCATTCCATTGACAAAGCATTGATGTATGAATGAACAATAGTTTCGTTCATTGTCATGGAGATTAGTGTTATGGATTATTTAATATCAATTCACAACCCACATAGGCTGGACGATAATGAATAGATGAACTTTGACTGTATGTACCTACGTCATCTATCTCCGTGCAAAATACATAAGACCATTGTCATGAGAAAGCCTTTATGCAAAATGATGAACAAAAGGTCAAAATCATAGATGCTTAGATGAATACAATGAACAAATCGGTTTTATTTTTATTTTACTTACACTTTTTTAACAATTTCTTTTCTATCTCTGTCCTTTGAGTAGCTCGGATCCTTACCACCGCTTCACTTCCGTGGCCCATTGTGTAGAAATGTAGATCTTTCCAGACTAAAAAGTAACCTAAGATTCCTATGAAATCTTTTTGTAATCGGATCATAGAACAGAATAATATACTTTATTGTACACACTTTATATGAACCACATATAGAACAAAGGCGGTCTTATCGCTAACAACGATATCTACCAGACAATCTTTGGATGGTCTGAAAGCACTTAATAGTGTCCGAACGAAATTTCGGTTTCGGTTTCGGTCGAGTTTCGGCAATAAAACGAGTTTCGGTTTAGTTTCGGTTTCGGCGGCAAACCCGCCGAAACTATGACCGAAACCGAAACTGCATTCGGGAGTTCTCTCGCTGTGATCGGTCATGTTCGGAATTCAATTCTTTCATCATTTCGAATTCATTTTGCCGCGTCCACGTGCCTAATCATGTCGTGGCTTGTGTTTGCAGTTCGTTTTGTTTGTTTTGAGTATTAGTGTGATTTATTTTGATTCGGTAAGTTTTCTCTATTTTTCCCTCAAAACATGATCCTTGTAAGGAAGTTTCGGTTTCGGCCGAAACTGAGACATTTTCCGAATTTCGGTTTCGGTTGTAAAAACCAGTTTTGGTCAGACACTAGAACTTAACATAAAAGAGTACCGTAGTAGTAAGTAGCTCAATTTATTACCTTTTTCAAATACAATTAACCACTTTAGGTAACCACTGCTTACGTGCCGGTAGGTCTTAGTAATATTGTTACTCGTTACATAACATAAGGCACTACAATACGGGCTCAGTACATCCCAAAATAACTAACATCGAAACCACGCTGACGCAACCATAACTAACAAAGTCTGTATACCAGAACTATTGAAAACTAACACAATGCTTTTATAGGCGATATTACAGAACTATTACGTTAAATGGAGCCCGGTTTAGCAACTCCCTGTATGTTTATTGTTCGCACGATTGGCGGGGACAAATTATGATGATTAATTGGCCTTATTTGTGCACATGCTGTATGTGTTGGGAATTGATTGGCCGTTAGTGAATGGTTTTTTCTTTTCTTTACTGATGACAAGGACAATTAACATTGCTGAGCTTAATAATTTTTAACACCCGATGGAAAAATAGGGGTGTTATAAGTTTGACGTGTGTATTTGTTTATCGGTCTGTAGCATTATAGGTCCTAAACTGATGAACCAGTTTTGTTTTTTTTTTTTGGTAGGTAACTTTATCGAAGGTTCTTAGCTATAGCTAAGAACATTTGATTAAATTCGGTTAAGCCGTTCAAAAGATATGCGCATTTTATTCTTTGAATTGGATTATTTTCGCAAGATATCGTGTTATAATTACGTGTTAAATGGATTGAAAGCGTGTATTTACTAGATAAATTATGTATTTTAAAGAGGTATAATGTGTCGGGATATTAAATTTGACTTGTGGTAATCTAAACTTTTGCGAATGGGACTTTTTGCGAAAGGGACATTTTGCGAAAGGGGACATTTTGTGAAAGGGGCATTCTTCGATGAAGCCATCTAAAGTACACCCACATTTCATCAGTTATGTTTAAGTCCCATACAATAAGGGGGCGAGCCTATTGCCATCAACTGGACACAAATCCAAATCCCGGGCTCCTACTGAGAAAATCCAGATGAAAACCCCAATAATACTTTGCCCATCCCAGGGTATTGAACCCTGCAGGATCTCAAAGAAAGGTACATTATCGCTGAAAGTCAGAAGCTACGTTTTATTCTGGAAGCAAGGTTCGAACAGGAACGCAGTGGTCATTGGGAACAAAATTTGAAGCGATATTTGAAGTTTAAAAAAAAAAAAAACAGCTTTTTGCTGAACCCTGCGGCTTCGCTCCCGTCAACTGACTACCTACCTAACTACTTACCCTACCCTACGCTACCTATCTACCTACCTACCAAATTTTTAAACTATTTATTTGAATAGGCATTAATACTATACGTACAATACAAATGTAACCAACTTATGTTTTTACCGGCAATCTATTTAAAATTTAGAACATTAAAGCTGCTATTGTGACTTAACTATGTTAGTTTGATATATTCTCAAGCAGAATTTTTTGTAGGTAATAATGATTACTTTAATCATGTAGTAAATAATTTTATGTATCGTCAATAGTTTTCTCAGCGCACGGCAAAAATGATTTTATAGGCAAAATTTTGCTACTTTGGGTTATATTAGAACCCTAACAATTAATTAATGTTCACTTTTACTCTGTTTATTTTTATATAGTTCTCTTTAGCAACTAGTAGTTCTGTTTATCAATATGTGGATGACGTTGTGAGTAGTGTAATTGTTACCTTTATTATTAAGTTCTAACCTATGTATAGTTATTATTAATTTACACGGCTGTTAGTTGTCCCTAAATAAATAAATAAATAAATATTATGGCAGTTTTCATAAGAAACTCTATTTTTTTTTAAATAAATTATTGCCTATAATATTAGAGAATGTCACGTACGTAGACATACGAAACGTAGATATAAGAACAAGAACAAAACTCACAGACATTCTTACCCGGATAGACGTCCAAAATAGGAGATAGGCTGGACATATGCTACGCCACCCCATTAACAAATGGAGCAAGCAAGTCACCCTCTGGCAACCTAGAGACGGCAAAAGAGGTAGGGGTCGTCAAGTCAGGCGATGGAAAGACGACTTGAAAAAGACAGCGGGTCCATTCTGGTTGAGAGTAGCAAGGGACAGGACCCATTGGAAAGAATTAAAGGAGGCCTATGCCAAAAGGCACACCGAATTTAGGACCCTCTTGTAACAACAATAAAAGGCTAATATTATTATTGCCTATGACACTCAAGAATAATGTAGCTTTCTACTGGTGAAAGAATTTTCAAAATCGGTTCAGTAGATCCAGAGATTATATACCCCCTACAACCTTACAAACTCACAACATCACAAAGTTTTCCTCTTTATAATATTAGTATAGATATAGATAACGTGAATGTCGAAAGTTATCCTAAGGAAACATATTCCTGGGATAAAAAGTATCTTAGGTACTATTACAGACTATAATCTGCCTCAAATTTCATCCAAATCTGTCGAGCCGTTTGAGCGTGAAGAAGTAACCCACACACACAAACTCACATACTTTCTCCTTTAGAATACTAGAGAAAAGTATTAAAAAAAGATTCTTTGTTAGAAACCATAAAGTGATATCAAAGATAAAATCCTAATCAAAGTTTTGATCCCACATCCCTGCATTTCTATTCACCCCGTTTTACCCGGTAATAGGTCAAGGAAGCGAATATGTGCCAAAAAGCTAGTAGCTAAATGTGTTGGTAGGGAAATATTTATTCCGTGTGACCAGCAGACATGACGTCTGGGTCAACTTTTATTTAATTTCTGTTTCTCTAAATAAAGTAGAATGATCCGACTAGAATAGGTCAACCTAAATTTTACTTGGTTCTTTCAACCCTATAAATTATATTTGAAAGCTTATTCTTAGTGCTTTTTACCGCAGAAATTACATTTGACAAATTGGAATTGATTACTCAAAAACTAGTAAAATGCTAAATTGCCATTCCCCGAAAGGTTTGGCGGAGGTGTACATAATTATGTATGGAACACTCAAACGAAAACATTTATGTTAATGACCCTTGTGGGTGAGCAGAAATAATGGTAATTTGAAACGAACTGCTTCTGAAACATTTCTATGAGGAACATTGGTAACTTCAATCGATGCTTCTGAGGTAATTGATTGACTGATTGGATAAACCCAGAACTCAAAACTATGATCACGAACTCAGTAATTACGAGCCACTTTTATGCCTACTTAGCGTGTCGATGGTAAATATAGATATTATGTTTGGGTCAAAATTGAGTTACTGTGTAGTCAGGTGTCTC
The DNA here is from genome assembly GCA_949775005.1 of Orthosia gothica. Lineage (NCBI taxonomy): Eukaryota > Metazoa > Arthropoda > Insecta > Lepidoptera > Noctuidae > Orthosia > Orthosia gothica. Next base: position 23,915,635 of record OX459048.1, read on the forward strand.
TTTGGTTACCAAGCGGGACGTGGGGGATACGTTCAGCACAGTTACGAGCGCGCAAATGGTTGGTCAGTTGACACAAGGATCGACTGACCAATCGCGTCACCCCCACATTCCGTTCGCTCTATATGGTGGTTGGTTAGTTTACGCTATATGCGCGGACTTATCCCCACTACGCCAAAATCTTGCCAAGATACGTGCCGACAACTGTAACACCATTCGTTGACGCAGTCATAAGATCTTCACATGTGACAGAACATGCGGCGCAAGGCGAAAGGTGAGCCATGGTCTGCGGAGAGATGCCGCACATGCACTAAAGATTGGAACCATCTGAGAATCCAGCAGACCTGAGTGTTGAGTCTGTTTAGAGTTTTGTAAGTGGCCATCAAATGGACCTATGCTTTTTAGTCTCTGGTGCACCGAGCTGTAATTTTGGTATTTATTTTTGCATTGGGTGATGTGGATCGTTTTCAAGTTTCGCGCTTTCTTTTGTGCGCACTTAATCAACGAGATGGTCACATTCAGGAAATAATAATATACCTTTAACATTTTCTATAAAATGCCCACAAGGTGGAGCACAGGCTTCCCGGAGAGAGAGGGTGGGCCATAATCCACCACGCTACGCCATTGCCAGTGCGGAGTGGTGGATGGCACATTCACACATACCGGTTTCCTCAACATATTTTCCTTACCTTTATGAGAGAAGTGGTAATGAAATTGTTACCTACACAATGTAAAATTCAATCAGGCATTTTACCTACCACTTAGTATCTTGATTGCTCTAACTAAAATATAGTAGGTAAGCCAAAAAGCTAGAGAAAATTCTCAGAAACAATAAAATAATACTAGTAGGACGTATAGTTATAGAAATGGTTTTTGATCCTATTAGGGACTTATTGGTGCCCCAATTTTGTAAAAAGGACGCTAATCTACCGGACGAAAATGTATGGTCCCACTTATGTACTCGACCTCAGCAGAAATGTTCCACGAAAATGGAATATAATATATTATTTGGTCCTAAGAGGGTCGGTAATATTATTATCTTAATATTGTACTTATAAAGCTGCCAATTATGATAGTTTTCCTCCCACATAGAGAAGGTTAACTTGTAATTCTTTCACTGTTGAGGACAAAGACCTCTTGTGGTTTCTGAGAAGGATCTTGTAATTGATTAATGGATATGGAAACTGAAAAACTGCGGTAAGCTAATCTTCAGTTTCTAGAACGGCTGCTATCGGCATTTGTTTGGCGATCTACACATTTCATGGTTTGCCACCATGATGCAGTAGGTAATCGATGATACGATATAAGTTACACTTGTATAGAAAAAACATTAAACACTGTCAGTAGACTGTCCAAAACGAAAAAAAAGGTACCAAAGACACCGACTGCCGAAAATAAAGTTATTTTTCGCTTTGTATTGTTTTGTTTTGGAAATCGGTTTTTTCACCGCTGTATCATAGTGTAGACTAGTTAATATACCGTACAAATTTATTAAATCGTAGTCCTCGATTTAACGAACAAGTACCAAAAAATACAACTAGATGGCGCTACTTGTTGTACAATTTTTTTTTTTAATTCGGCTGTCGGTATTTTGGTTTGTATTTTTACGAAACGTGGCGATTGACTATGATTTCAAAAATATTTAAAAATTGTTCTGCATGTGCTTTGTGAATTATCTTGATAAATTGAAGAGGAGTTTGAACTTTATTGTCTGACATTATTTTTGAATAATTTTTCATTTCATTGGTTTTTCTTAGAAAATACCTACAAGCAACACTATTTTTGTGATTTGCTTGCCAAGTAAAAGGAAAAATAAATACCAGAAATACGTTTAATTGTTTTTTTTTTGTAATTATCAAGAATCGAAAAAATAAAATAAAACCCAGCTCATGAGTGATAAAGGGTTAAAAAGGATTTTATTTCTCTCTTTTTAGTTTGGTACCTTATATTACCATGCAAATATGCATTATTAAGGATAACTTAAAAACTAAACAATCTTATATTTTTTGGAATTTCTCGAATCGCTATCGCGAGTCGCGACGCTTTCTTTGATAGAATGTCACTTGGTTAATGTATCATAGCATCGTTAAAAAATTCATCTATCGTTTTTGCGATCTTCCTTTACTGTTATAGACTCACACTCATTCATACCCAAACTTAGCAAAGGGTTCATAAAAGGTTTTCACTCCCAAACGACGTGTAACGTCCAACATTGTTGGAACCCATTACGTGATGAACATTCACACATGTTGATCATATAAATATGACGTGGCACACAATGGGCGTAGATGACATGGCTTTACTTACGCCTTTTGTACGACAACAATGCAGTTGTGCGCCGTAACTGAGCGCGGGTAATGAAGGATTAGGCGGGCTGGGAGGGTGCGACTAGTCGGTGCGATTAGTCGAAGAATTTAGTAAAATATCTGTGTTACTAGTTATTTGTGTGGCTTAGTTTTGGAGTTCTGATCAGCAGCCGCTCCATGAAAAATAGGTTTTTAATGGTTAATGAATAGTTTTTTTTAATTATTATTTTGAAGGTATATTTGTGAGCGCCTAGGCATAGCAGATAATGAAATCAATAGCTATGCTAAGTCCCAATGATTAAGCAAGAATCACAAACAAGAAAATCTAACAACCCCTTTCCTAATTCCTTTCCAGTTTAAGGCCACTTTCCTAAAAGGTCACAAAGCAGACATAAAGCAGTCGCAAAGTCGCAACTAAGTCTCTACCCTACCAACAGGCACGTTGTTCCGCTCCGGGCACAGTTTTTCACCGGACGCCCGAAGATTAAATTCCTTTTGTTGTCAGACACTTTGCGTTGATTCAAATCTCTAGAATGGTGTTTTACTCAAAACTTCTAATGGATTTGTATGTATACAGTAATTTTGTATGCTTTGTGGTAAGGGAATATGTTTTTTTAGATGGGGAATTACTTGTTTTACGGGATTTTAAGATGTACACTTAGTAGACAGTATTATGTCAGTTTCAGTCTCTTTTCAGATGTATTTGTTACTGATGTTTTATTTTGTATTGATGGATATTATTTTTTTACTTTACTGGTTGCCAGAAATCGCTACGTCGTATGTAGCGTCATCGTTCCTTGAAAACATCATCTCTATACAGAAAATATCTGTCCGTCACTTCAGAAAACGAACAAGTTCTATAAACTACCGTGTGTCTACAAAAGAAAATTGAGCATGCATGTGTTAGAATTTAATGTATGTGTAACGACATTCAATCATGAATTTTCATTTTTCAATTCACAATGGTTCGCTACATAATACATACCTGTCATATTTATTGAGCACCTACCTTTATTGTCTTGATTAAATTCCTTAATTGTCTTGTTACGTTTTAAAATGGATTATAATGGACAATTGATAATGGATTATAGACTTAATTATGAGATTATTTTAAGCAATATAGAAAATACCGCGCCATTTTTTCATATTGGACGTTTTGAAACATAGTTTGACCCGAGATTATAAAATATTATGTAATGGATAAGCTGACTTACTTTTTTGTGAACTAAAAGCCAGTACAGGCAAGATCTATTATTATTATCAATAGTTGGTGTAAGATCGACTACACAAGGCTAACGTAAGTTATTTGATATTATAACTTTATTATTGTTAATGGTTGTGTTGAAACTGTATCTATATCTATGGCCTTTATTCCTAATATGTTATATTGATTTAAGGGCTAGTCTTTGCCCTTTGCCTTATCCTTGTTATTTTGATTCTTTAACATCGTAAATACTTTATGTAGTTGTAAAAGATATCGATAAATACTATGCTTCCGTGGGGTTTGTTGCCCTTCGTCCCCACGAGAACTAGTCTAGCGAACTGGCAATAAGCTCAATGAACCTTCTAAATATGAATTAATTGACAAGCCTTACTTACACCTTAATAAAAAAGTTTGTGTGTTTGTCATCCAAAGGTTGTCTGTAAGAGATTGCCCTGTGCGATAAGACAGCCCATTGTACACTTATCTTTATAAATGTTTTGTCCTGTAATTTTTAAGTGGTGTACAATAAAGTACATATTAAATAATAATAATAATAAAGATAAATACCTAGTCTTGTCTTTCTGTACTTTACACCACATACATTCGAACTCTGATACACGGTAAATAACCAACAACCATCTTGGTAGATCAACATTCAAAGCTTGCTATCTTGGTAGATATCATCAATTTTATATAAAGTTCCATTCATGATTCTAACACATGCACTACCGGCTGTTCATGTACTGTTTACTTATTGAGTTTTAGATAAGCGGAGCGTGTAACTATTACCTATCTACTTACAAGTGAGAACTTAATTTGCCTATATTTGAAGTGTTTGACAATAACTCGTCTCTTACCGATTTTTACTTTTGGGTGATACCTAAATTGTGTTGTTGTGATTTTTAATTTCGTAGACAAACTGACAGCTGCCAATGACCTTATTTTTTTTAAATGTTGCGAGCCCGGAGCATAGTGTTGTAGGGAAGCCTCAATCATAAGTGATTTAACGAATCGATGAGACATGACTCCTCAATAAAATTTTACTAATTGGTGTAAATAAAAGTTTTTGTTGTTAATGTTGTTGTTGTGTATTGTTTTTTTCTTGTGTGTTATGTTTTAGTCGATCCAGTTCGAAGATAAATAAATAAATAATGAATAAATTATTATACTGTTATATTTAAAATTACGTTTAACTAAAACGTAATAAATAATATATATATATGTATATAAATTCAAATATAAAAAGTCTTAAATAAATGAGTAGAATATTAATTATAGTATTTTTGTTCCACTGAAGTGGTTTAATTTTCGATCTACTTCGATTTTCGATCACTCAGGACACGACACAATTTTAATGTAACGATAAAGAAAAACTCCCCAAATGTCAGTTTAATCTATGAAATTAAAAATCAGAGGTTAATCATTTTGTATCGGGCTTCATAATAATTCTAAAAGCATACAATTTTAAAATAGTAGGTATCAGAATACTGTTATCCTTTTAGAGCTATAAATCCAGGAATGCAAAGAACGTTTGTTTGCTCACACAAATGCGGCACCTAACCTTGAATGCCCACTGTGGCATGCGGGCTTTTGAATAAAAACAACTCGATGGTAGCTGAGGAATGGGGATGGTTGGTACTGAGTCAGACATGTTTGCATTAATGTGCCTGGATTTATAGGAATACACTAATTGGTTTAAAAGTAGCTACACATACTTTTCTTTAAAATAATATTCCGTGTCTGATTCGAAACGGCAAACTTCTTGAACGATGTTTTCCGCCACGGAAAACATCTTCATGAAATCGGTTTTTCTATCGTATATCGTCATGAATTAAAACAAAAATTTCGAAGAGATGATTGTGACATCCATCAACCCGCAATGGGCCTGCGTCTCACTATTAGAGAGGACAGTAGTGAAAAAATAATAGGCTGATTATTGTATATGTCTGAGTTGAGAGTTTCGAGTGAAGGGAGGAGTGGAGAAGGAATTGAGATGACGTTCAACGCTGCTAAACTACGGACAAGCACTAAACCACTGAAAAAAACCCTATCATTGAAGGACTGATCTGAAGACTGCCGGGACGCCCGAGCCCTCCGGGGGTGTTCATCGAGCCCTCCCATCTGGTCACCAAGCAGTACGATGGTGCATGGCGGGATTTTCCATCAGTCGGGGCAGACTTTCGTGTGTGGCTGTGGGTTAGACATTGAAACAATGGATTGGGTCAGGCAGTTTATTTAATTCAAACAGTTTGTGTTTGAGTATTTTGATTCAAATTCAAAGTCGAAGTACTGTTTTTTTATTTAAGCGGCACTGTTGAACGTCGAAAAACCCGATTACCTGCAGACAAAACTAAGATATTCAAGAAAATATAACGCATTTTGGTTACCCTGAATTCGAGTTCAATGTTCATTTGAACGAATTTGACCTATGTAGGTAAGTACCTACATACGTCTATAAATTCACTACAGTACCGATTCTCGTATGAAGTTGAGCTATGATATGTTTTCCGATTTGCCTTGTGCCATGAGATTCTCCTTGAACAAAAGTAGAAAAAAAAAAAAAAAAAAATATTTTTATTATTTTAATTTTCCAAATTCATAACAACATAACATAAATTAAAGAACTCTTGTGACCCAGCAGCTGCAGTTTAGACTGTATATCGTCTGAAAGTGAATTAATAATTTTAACAAAAAATATACACCGAGTAAATCCTAAGCTATCCTCTAGTCTCACCCCAAAATACGATGAGTGAACTTGAAAGTTTTCCGTGAGGCAATGTTTTGCCAGAACATCGTCGGCAGGAGGAGGTTCAAATATATGGGCAAAGTTTTTCGTTCATTGGCTGAACTTGCCAAGTAAGCACTCACTTTGATACTTTTGATATGTTCCGGGAATTATACGAACAAATATACGAAGTCTCATGTATGAGGAGAAAGATGGCGGACGGTAATTAATGATGTATGTGAGTACCAGTGTTTTACATGAAGCGACTGCCTATCAGACCTCCACAACCCAGTAACTGGGTAACTTGGCTAGACTGGTGTCAGGGGCCTTAGTGCGAGTTTTTACTCACGCACACTCGTGATAACGTAAACGATCTCTTAAGTCAAAATGTATACAAAAAAAGAGGTTTCTCCTTACCGTCACCAGACGGCGCACTGTCAAAGATCTTCAAAAGACAGCCGGGACCAACGGCTTAACGTGCTTTCCGATCCGAGGCACGAAGGAAACTCGGTATGTTGAAAATGGTCACCCATCCATGGACCGACCTCGTCAAGCTTTGCTTAACCTTGATGATCGACCCGTGCGGCTGTTATTATTTAGCCACCAGCTCCTCGAACCTGCGAACTATCTGATAACTCGACCCAATTCGATTAATAGCACACTGATAGGCAATATGAAATTCGAGTGAGGTCACTTGGCCGCTACGCGGTGGAATTTGACTGATTGGCACTTGAAAAAATACGTATGCGATGATATCCTACCAATATCATCTACCGACGAAATTTAAATTGTTAATTTCTTCTTGATTGATTTAATAAAAATCCGACTGTCTGTTTATTACCTTTTTAAGTCTGGTTTAAATTTCAACTTTCAGTAGAAGATAGTATGGAATAAAAAATCCTTCAGAGTATGATGTGTCAGTGCGTTTTCTTAACAATTGCTCCATATGCACCTACAAGAATTTCATTCAATGTTTTCAAAATCTTCTCGAAACATACACTCACGCTTCAGGTAGATTAGGGATGACCTAAACCAAACCTAGCCTAGGAGTTAGTTTTTATTCGTCTACTATTTGTTGCATATTGTGTTACAACTTTTCACAGAATGAAACATTACATACGTAGACATTTCAAAAATGTTTCCGTTCTTCACGAAATGTTTTTCCACCCCAATCAGTTCCAAATCGCTGCAAAAATCCTGATAAATCAACTCATCTACATCTAAAACAGTACCCACTCAAGTCGTTCTCCATTCGGGTAGAAACACCAATTCCCGTCACTGGTAATGCTTCAATCGCTCGCTCGGATAAGTCGGCTAGCGGCCCCAATAAAGGTCGGGTTTTCCCGTATTTTTCATTCGAACGTGACGTTGATGTTAGCCACGATTGTTTCTGCTACATCGACGCCTCGTTTCTTGTGATTAAGTGTTTCAATAATAAAGGTTATTTAATTGAATGTTTAGTGCCAATCGTTGGAGCGTTTGCCCTAATTGGAAAGTAATTATGGAGTTGTCAGTTTGTGTCTTGGAAAAAGTCCATCGAATAGTATTTTGGCTAGCGTTAGCTTTCTGTATACATGTATAACTATTTACCCTCAGTATATAGACTTGGAACCGGGACACCAAAATGTAATCTTTCGTGATTATTTACATTTTCTAAATAAACAGAGTAAAGTAATAAGTAAACAGCGCTTTGATTCATGCTCAACTTAAAATAGACAGTTGTGATTAGTTCGTTTGCATTTTATGACATTAACATGCTCAAGTCAGTTATCCCAGACGCCTCAAACGTAACCGAAATCTTTCAACACAAAATTAGAGGATTTGAGTCGTGATAGTATGTAATTTGACCGTCCGCATACTTGCTAACTTGGACTTTTATTTTCATTATTTAGGAAACTGTAATCAAATTTCAGTCTTGTGATTTCCCTTACTTAAGGTGGCGATCAGCTCTGATACTATTTTAGTGATTAATTACGCATTGAATACTATTTGATTGGCCGTCGGCCGTTCAAAGTGGGTAGACAGGGAGAGCTACTTGAATGAAACTCAGGAATCACTGTTCTACTTATATTTCAGCAGCAAGGTGCCTGCCCTCAGGCACCTTCTATCGAACTAATACATCAATGCTCAGAGGAGCCTTTATATACCCGGAAAAAGTCTAGCGATGACAACTTCATTTATTTTATATTCGAAATTCAGTTCCCTTTCAAGACGTTATTTGTTGCCAGTCTTAATATAGGCAAGTAGGTTGCCTTCTCAAATGGTAAGTCCTTACAGTACTATAACTACTCAATACCTACCACATATTTTTTGCAGAAAGATTCAGTAACTTCTGAGGCGTCTGAGATCTTTCTCTATTGAGTACTCATGTCAAGCTCATAAGCCAAACTCGAAAGTTGGGATTGGGTGGCAGTTGATTGGTAGTAGTGGCCATTTTTGAGTTTAGTCAGGTATCAGCATCTGGAATACGGGACCTTTTAGTGTCTGTTTTGTACCAATTTTTGTGTCATATTAACAAAAAAACAATTGTCACCGCGCCACTGATTTTCAGCCTTTCTAACCGCCCGTGACTTTTCTCAGGTCAACAGCCAACTCACAATTCCAATAATAAGTGATTTTGTTCTTCTTGATGAACACTTTGCGAATACTCAAAGATTTTCGTGTAACATATGTGCGTTAACAAACAAAAATCTCATACACCCGAAGCAAGTATCAGTAAGCCTAACAAATATTACTTGCCTACAACAAGTAAAATTTCACAATTTAAAAAACCCCCGACAGATTTATCTTGCGAAAACACCCCGATTCAAACAGTAAAATGCCCATAACTTTTGAACGGCTGAACCGATTTTATTCAAACATAGCTAAGAACACTGTCGACAAAATCAACTTTCAAACAAAAAAAAACTAAATCAAAATCGGTTTATCTGTTTAGGCGCTATGATGCCACAGACAGACACACAGATATACAGATACACAGCAACACACGTGAAACTTATAACTCCCCTCTTTCTCCGGCGGGGGTTAATTAAAAAACAATTGTCACCGCGCCACTGATTTTCAGCCTTTCTAACCGCCCGTCACTTTTCTCAGGTCAACAGCCAACTCACAATTCCAATAATAAGTGATTTTGTTCTTCTTGAAGAACACTTTGCGAATATTTAAAGATTTGTGTGTAACATATGTGCGTTAACAAACAAAAATCTCAGACACCCGAAGCAAGTATCGGTAAGCCTAACAAATATTACTTGCCTACAAAAATAGACAAGGATAATACAGCAACAACCAAATGTCGTATAGGATATGAATAGGTTACTTTTAGACATGTGCGCTTCACCGTCCGAGATAGTGGTCAAAAGCGAGCCTACCGCAAATATTTTTTTTAAATAAAACAACCTGCAACCCACGTTATTCTTTAGATGTCTACGAACACCCACAAAAAGAGTGGGAGGCATAGAATTAGGAGACGACTCGGTGGCCGCTGCTAGAGTCGACATTGTGAACACTGTCCATACAAACCAAGCGTGTCATCATTTCCTCGCACTACGACATAAATGACGTATAGAAACAGACTGCCAATGACGTGTCATTGACGGATTTTTACCCGACTGCCGAAGGAGGGTAATGTGTTTATCAGTCTATGTATGTATGTATGTATATATGTACATGTATGTATGTATGTATGTTTGTTCCTTTATGGCGTTCCAGAGACTAAACGCGTTGGCCGATTTTGATGATTCATACGTCAATCGATTGGTCTTAACCCTGCGAGTATCATAGGCTACATTAAAATTGGACAATATAAAAATGGCGGATTTTGGGCGCCATATTGTGGGGTCCAATTTTTTTTTCTTCCAACCCATCGTGTGGAGTATGAAAATAAAGGGTTTTAAGAGGTGATTTCAAAAATATATAACACTTATATTTAAATGTATCTAATTCGAAAAAAATATTACTAAAAAGTTATAAATAAAAAAAGTTAAATCAAAAAACCCGACTGCTTCAAAAGCCAACTAAAAAGTCGTAAACAAGGAGAAAATCATGCTGTGCAGTTGGAGGATACACCAGATTTTGGTCAGCCAGCCCGCGAATATGTATCCTCCGACTGCACAGCATGATTTTTTCCTTGTTTACGACTTTTTAGTTGGCTTTTGAAGCAGTCGGGTTTTTTGATTTTTTGATTTAACTTTTTTTTTGGATAATGTAATTTAACTATTAGGCCAGATTTCCAGATGCTCATGCTTAACACAACTCCGTACGAAATCCGGAACTCAGGAATTAGGAAAGGATTTAGGAAAAGCCTAAACAAAATAACAAATATATATTTATTAACAGGTTTTTAAAGTTAAATCGTTAGCATCTACCAAAATAACTATTTAACGCAGTATCGCTGAATTAAATTAGTAGCTTATATTTTCGACTAGATTTTCGGAATAAGAATAATAAAGAGAATTGAACTAAAGTGTTGAGTGTATTGCCGTAAATTGACAGTTAACATTTCAACAGGTTTTTCATTGTTGAATAGCAGTTAACTCGTTGATGAATGAAAAGTCGTTAAAAAAATATTTTTTATTAAAATGCGGTCCGTTACAGAAGTTGTCTCTAGGCGCTTCATGCGCACGGCAATTCTCTGTTCTGTTGTGGAAGGTTATTCTAAGTGCCACAATGTTTGTCAAGTTTTGCAAGAACTTATTATTGCATCGCCCACACTCTTTTGCGGAGTAAACAAAACTTTAAGTGGCAGTAATGTTAGAAATGGCGCTCGGAAAAATACGAAAAGGACATTGAAAAATAAAACTAAGGAGGTTCTAAGGCTAGTTTTATAAATGGGTGGTTTCACCGACAGCGTTTTTAGAGGTTCTTCGCGTGAAATCACTATATAAAATGTTTATTTATGACCATTCTATATTTTTTCTTGTAATAAGAAAACTAGGTCATATGAAGGCACTAGTCTATATATTTTTCTCTTAAATATAAATTAAATGAAAAAAGAAATATGTCTGTTTCTCAATAACGGTGGTATGTCCGTGATTAACTTTGAAGCGCATTTACCTCTTTAAATAAGTTTCGATGGCAAGTTTAGTACTTAAATTATCATTATTATGTTGGTCAATACATAAAGCAACCATATTTAATAATGCCGTTACTTCTGTTATCATGCAGACATCAAGACCATTGTGATAAGGAACGTCCGCACCAAAAGTGCAAAGTGCAATTTCGGTGCGTTTTATTAAAATCGATCTATAACGTAAACACGTCTATTTTAACGAACTATCTCCTTACGCACACGGAGGCCCAGTCGTGCTCTTGCGTTCTCACTACTTTTCTCTAGCTACATTGCTCTAGCTGCTTTTCTCTAGCTACATTGCTCGAGCTACTTTTCTCTAGCTACATTGCTCTAGCTACATTGCTCTAGCTACATTGCTCTAGCTACATTGCTCTAGCTACAATGCTCTAGCTACATTGCTCTAGCTACTTTTCTCTAGCTACATTGCTCTAGCTACATTGCTCTAGCTACATTGCTCTAGCTACAATGCTCTAGCTACATTGCTCTAGCTACATTGCTCTAGCTACATTGCTCTAGCTACTTTTCTCTAGCTACATTGCTCTAGTTACATTGCTCTAGTTACTTTTCTCTAGCTACATTGCTCTAACTACATTGCTTTGGAGTATTGAAAATGTTGATTTGGATATCATCCCCTCCACGTCGTTTTTTCAAAACGTTGACAGCGCAATATGTTTGGAATTTGAAAATTCAATACCTGAAACTAATTGGAAGAAAAATGACAAAACTGAAAAGAATAAGAAAACAAGATTAGCTGAATCTTCTACAGCAAAAAATAAAACCAGTATTGAAAATGACTCTGACAGTGATTTGAATATTTTTTGATTTTTGTTTCCAATATTGAAAATGACTCTGATAGTGATTTGAATATTTTTTGATTTTTGTTTCCAATATTGAAAATGACTCTGACAGTGATATGAATATTTTTTTATTTTTGTTTTTTATTTGAAAGTTTACTATTTTATGTTTGTTTAAGATTTTTTTATGAACACCATAATTATTTGCTGAAGTATTAATTAAACGAAGATCTCATCATAACTTCATTTTATTTAGTATAACCCTCAACATGGATCACATTTAGCAGAAGTAACGTTAATTTACTAAATCTACTAAATGTGGTCATGATCCATGTCAAAAGACACAGTATCGAATATAGACAGATGTGATGTTGCAATTTCGGTGCACGATTTGCAATTTCGGTGTAAGATTGGCAATTTCGGTGTAAAATTTTCAATTTCGGTGGTTTGGTAATTTCGGTGGCCGTCATATTTTCAAAACAACTACGGTTATTTAATTCGTACTAAAATAACTAGAATACTAATGTGTTCTAGAACAAAACAAGTTTATGTTTTTATCCGAAAACCTACGAATAAAAAATACCACCGAAATTAGCAAAAAATTGTGCCTGCGTGAAATGACCCAAATTTGCTGTGCACCGTACATTTTTTTTTTGGTGTACGAATAATAATTCACTGAAACGAATGTGTGAAATTCGAAGACCCGGATGAGGTGATGCAAATTCGGACAGCTTCATGTTAGTACTGGACTACAATCATCATTTCTGCCAAAAAACGTCCATTGTCGGACATAAGCCTCCCCCAAGTGTCGACACTGCTGATCGGTCATGTGCGTTTCACATCTACCGAAATCCCGCAGCCTTGACTAGCACCCTAATTGTGTAAGTTCAAATAATAGGGTACGGTTTATTTTTCTTGCATTCATTGCTTCATATGCTCATAAATCCGTCTACGCGACAGCGCAATGAATATTGTTGAGTTATTAAAATGAAAGGGAAGGAGTGTGCTGTTAAAACAGATACGCAATTAGGGTGCTTGTCGTCGCTCCACCTAGAACGCTCTGTCTTCCGGTACGCGGTCGCCACTCAGAACTTTTGGACTACAAAAGGCTTTTCAAAATCAAAATCAATATCATTTGTTTTTATTTCACTTATGCCTACATGGGCACTTATAAAACGACGACAAAAAGTGCACGGTTCGTGTTGCTTGTATCCTATGGAGAAGAACGGGCAAGAAACTTCACGGTTACTCTTTTAAAAAAATTATGGTTTTACAATGGTTTGGCTAACTTAATTAACTGATTAATCAGCATTCAATAATGTTTGACCATAACATGATTTTGAAAACCGTAATTAACCATCAAAATCTGCAGCCATCAATAACAATAATCGCGCTTTAATTAATTGTGATTAACTTATTACTGTATCATTTAAAATGTTTTACTGGCCTATACAGTAATGCTGCTCTGAATTATAGGCGTTAATCTCGTCAATTTTGTTTATACTACTACAACCCCGAAAAGCAGACAGGTTCTATTCATTTGAACCTTTGTACATGATAAGGAACAATCCTTGCCAGGTTCCAACTAACAACCGTAAGAGTAAGGAGTTTCTTTTCAGTTCTGTGGAGTTTCTTGTCCGTTCTTCTCTATAGCAAAGTATATTTGCGAATGGACAGTAGAATCAAGTATATGTACTGTTGACATTCAAAAGGGCCGTTTGATGGCCTAATTGAGATAAATGATGAGATTTGGTTAACCCGAACATTGATCTATTCACCACCGATCATCATAGTAATTTATTTTATCAGAATACAAGTATCTATAAGCTCGTTCCGTTGTCAGAATTTACGTAATTGATTTCGTACAAATTGAAATTATTTGCTATCGCCACCGCGGCTTGTTCTCAAACTTTTGTACTTTTGCTTACAGCCCAAATTTCATAGATTTTTTTTTTTAATTCCAGAAACAATATATTATAAAATCTTTTTCGCAAAAAAATTAACTGGCTTCAAAAACAAAACACAAAAAATTGCAAAATGACTTTCGTTTCGGAAGCCGGTGTCTTTCGTACCTCATGTTTTTTATCGTTTTGCGACACCGACTTCCAAAACGAAAGTTATTTTGCTCTTTTTAGTGTTTCGTTTTTGAAGTCAGTTCATTGTTTGCCGGAAAAGTTTTTTTTTCTTTCTTTTTAATCTTGGCTTACCACCACTACAAATATTTGAGCAAGTTCCATAGTAAGGTACTCTCATTTTAGACACTCGTGCTGTTTATCGATAAAGCGTTCGGTTGTGTACTCCATATCTTGATAACTACTTAACCGATTTTGATAAAACTTGCACTATGACCTAAGATGAGAGATACTTAACCTTAGATAATTGCTTCAGCCAAACGGGAGAAAATCGCAGACAATCATACATACATACAAACATACAGGTCAAACAGCGAACCTCCTATAGAGGTCGGTTAAAAAACATTGTAGCAAACGATGAAATGAGCTCAAAGTGTGTTGCCATTCCATCTGATGCTTGGGATTGACAGCAGATTTTCACAGAATAGCTCTACTTACACTGTAGAGTGCCACTATAGTGTCATCATGATCATCTTCATATAGTATGTTCATCTCACTGCGAAAACTTGACTATGTAAATAAATAATATCAGCCTGTAACTGTTCCACTGCAGGGTAAAAGCCTCTTCTCATACAGAGAAGGCACGAGCATTGATCACCACGTTTGTCAATGCGGCTTGGCGATTTCATACTTACATTATTATAAGTCTAGGTTTCCTCACGATGTTGTTAACTGTGTAAAATTAATGTTTAATTTAATTGGACCAGCTTGAAAGATCGCTCACTTAAATAGTGAATTCAAATCATCGTGTCAATACACACATTACTTTTTGTGGGCCTTTTTCACAAACTTTGACAATCGCTGATCTTCATTAACCAATACACTGAGGAATTAATTATGTGTTATAAACGAGCTCTGTTCTTATGTACAGGATGCTTAATTTGTTGTTATTTGATATGTTCACGCTCGGCGGTGGCTTCTGGAAGAGCGGTGTATTTATTAAGGTATCTCACGTAACTACCTATACGTTTTTTTGGGAACTTGGTAGTCAACGCTTTCCTTCTATAAATGTCAAGATTTTGAGAAGAAAAGCGTCCTAATCCACAATCGGATGTTTCACTGCGTTTTTAATCGTTGGTGCTTTATGAAACTGAACTGCATACCAAAATAGATACGGGCTGCTATCTATTTTGGTATGCAGTTATGCATTTTGTTTGGCTTACATTCTCAGCTAAAGTAAGCAAAGTTTAAAATGAAATGAATGCCTACCTTAGAGAAAATGCTGCTTTTTTCTTTAGGATTTCGCAGAGATATATCTTATAGTGTTGCATATTATGCCATTCATGTTTTAGATCCATGTAATAGACGGAAATACAATCCATGCCATCAAACAGAACAAACCCTCTTTTCCTCTGCTTATCGTCTTATTTCTACCCTGTATGTATATATTTCTACTTAAACGATAGAACAGGAGCCAGAACCACCAATTTTAGTCCGAAAGAACCAATAACCAATTTATTTATAAGGTAGCCCAGTAAACAGCTTCTCGAAGTCTCCAATATACTCGTACCTATAAAGCTACAGCAACATATTGGCATTCTTCCAAGCAACAAGCGTTTTCAATTAACTCCGAAGTCGGTTCATTTCCTGAAGCTAGGTGGAGGGGCTTCCTTTTTCCACTCTCATGTCCGGTTTCTTGATGACGTGTCGCTGCTTGTTAGTGAATTCGCCTTAAGAGAAAAGTGTGGTGGATTGTAGGTTTTTGTGATAGGCTTGTATTTGGGAGGGAAGGAAAAATTTGCTAAAATTAATAAATTATCGTTAATAAAACTAAAAAACATGTTTTAATAAAAAAAAAAACTAAAAAATAGAAAATAATTTTCAATATATTTAAATTACCTTTTATTACCTTTTTTGGATATCGCTGCACATGCTGAGATAGGAGCCTTTTTGGTCTCGCACGGGGTTTTTATTTTATTATTGTTTAATTGTTTGCTTATTTCTCGTGTCTCCTGTGTGGGTCACAAATAAATATTTTTCTTTCTATTCTTTCTTTCTTTAATTATGAATAGGTATTTAAAAAAAAATATTGCGTGGGGAGCTTTTTAAGATATTTTATTGACTAATATTGTGAAAACTCACAATATCTGTCAATCCAATATTTTAACATTTAACAGCATCATCATCCTTCCAAGGATCTCAAGCTGTCCCCATACCACCAATTTCATCTTAATCGGTTCATCCGTTTAGTCGTTAAAAGGTAACATACAGAGTTACTTTAGCTTTTATAATATTATAATATGGAGTATCATTGAAGGATTGAAAGGTCAGGCTAAAAATTCCTAATTTATTTTCAAGACTATCTATTTTTAAAAGTTTCTCTTTGTCTATTCTCTCACTTCAAATCTTTTGAAGAATATTGAAGTAACAGTAATTACATTATTGGTTTCTCTATTGTTACTCAAACATTTCTGTATTTAGTTCAAAGTGAATAAATGAAAACGGATAAAACTTCGTTTTAATATTGTCTTGTAATTTCCGTTTTCAAATAAGATATTTTCTCTTAAGGTGCTCTCTGACCTTAGCTTGTAATGTAACATTTCTGATTCGATTTTGAGCATTACATTAAAGTACTGCCATCCTGACTTGACTAACATTCGCCTGTAATGTAACATTAGTTTCGACTTTGAGCAATTAGTTGATTCCATTAATGTTTACAAGTGGTGCGCATTGATGTTACAAGTAGTAGTATCAAAATATTACCACCGCCGTGTCCTCGTGGAGGTGATTGGCGGTGGCAACCTCTCGCGTCCGGCTCTGGTTCAGGCCATGTTACGGAGCGAGAGGGTATGGGAAGCTGTCTTCTCCTTCTGCGAAGCAGTAATTCTCGCGAAAGAGGAGGCGGAACGCGTGAGGGAGACGCAACGGAGACGCCCTCACGCTCCCAGCCACCGCAGGAGATGGCCTGGGCGTCGGGAGTCGCCAGCCGATTCCCGGCCACCGTGGGCGCGGTCTTGCGGACGGCGAGTAATGGGTAGCTCGCCGTCCGATAAGGACCAGGCCCGAGTCAACGGCGCGTTGTGTTCCACGCGCACCTCAAAGAGATGTCAGCAGAACTGATGGGGTCCACCAGCAGCCTAATTGTGTAAGTGAATTCGGCAAAGGAAACAATCTGGTTGAATAAAGATTCAACTTTTTTGTGTATGTGTGTGTTTTTGGGAAAGAACCAGATTGTTTCCGTTGCCGAATTTACTTATGCAATTAGGCTGCAAGGCCGATGCCTGTCTGGGTCACGGATAAATTTGAAAGAGAGTTACCGCGGCCCTGACTCAAGCAACTGAAGGAAGACGGGTGGGTTTTAGTCAGTAAAAGTCTGACACGCCATTCCGCCTAACCCAGAGCGGGAGAAGTCATTGGATGATTTACCACACCAAAAAAAAAAGACTTATAATATTACACATTTTATCATCAAGTTGCGGACTGTAATGCTAGGTTCTCTGCTCTCATCAATGTTATGCTCAAATCTATAACATGACAGATTGCGCACTGTAATGCTCGTTTCTCCTCTCTAACCAATGTAATGTTCGAATGTAACGTTACATTGCAGGCGAATACTTCAGGTGAGAGAGTACCTTAAGAGTATATTTTATTTAAATGCTGCTTAAGATTTAAACGTCCTTTGTTTGGGCCGGCTGTTTCCAAACTATGATGAGGTCGGCTGCCAATATTAATGGATGCAGCTGAATACATTTCACATGGTGTGACTGCCTATCTGACTTCCACAAACCAGTATCTGAATAACACAATAACCCAACGCAAGATTACTTGTTAGACTTTCAGTCTTCTGACCCGTAACGACTGCCAAAAATCTAAAAAAACAACGGCTGGTACTATCAATCAATTTATTAGTAAACGCTGATTTTTCAATCGTCAGTTAATTTTTATCTGAAGAGCATTCATGATATATAAGCGATTATTCACGAAGAGCTAACGTGACGCCGAAGCAGTAAGGATTAATAAAGGTGTTAAAACAAACAACAACTTTACTCACTCCCTACTTTAAAACTCATACAAAAGCCTAACAAATCTTAAACATTTACTTATTTTAAACGAGCAATATGGAGGTTAAATCCGTACACAAAGCACCACAAAGACACCCAGCGCTGCCATCCTATAGCTAGAGTGTCACTATCTGATAAAATCGCATTTTGAGATATCGACGGCAAATTAAAAAGAAGGTTAGGTTAGGTTAGGTTAAGGCCCCCTCCCCGGTGGGTTCCCGCATTGTCGAGGCGGGGGGGCTCAGTAGTCGAGGCGGGGGGGCTCAGTAGCCGTGGCTTGGACAACCACGGTGAAGCCAAGAGAAACCCGAGGAGGCGCCGCTCGTCAGGGCTTTTGCCGATAAGCCGACGACGTAGCGGCCAACATGTAGGTTGCGGTGTTGCCTAGGCGACATCGCAACTGAGGCGGGCCGCGATGTGGTATGGAAGGCATCGCGGCTGAGGGTTGGAGGCCGCGGCGGGAGAGGAGTGCCGGTATTACGGTGCGCCGCTCACCCTACCCTCCGCGGCCTGCACGGGGTCGCCACCGTCTGATGGCGGACGCGGTGGGCCGCAGGGGAGGAGGAGTGTCGGTATAGCGCTGGCCGCTCTCCCTATCCTGTGTGGCCGAAAAGTGGTAGGTGGCGGGGCCACTGTCCTGACCCGTCACAGGGGGACCAAGGGTGCCATACACGGGGTTGTCTGGTACCCAAGTGCTGGTTTGGTCCCCGGGGTGGTCACGGCGTACTGTGTGTTCTGGTGCGCCGGTGATGGGGGTTAACCCCAGAGGAGGGTCCGGACAGCCGCGGCGGGTTCGCGGATGTATGCTAACGCGTTCCCGTGTTCCCGCCATAAGCGGCACAGTATCCTGAAAACTAACTCTAACCCACTAAAACTCCACGGTGTCCCGTGGAGTTTTAGTGGGTTAGAGTCCCACATAACTGCGCTATCTTGAATGGTGAAAAACCGCGGTATAATAGAAATCTGTTACCAAAATGCTGTTTACCAACTATTAATTGGAAAGAATATTTTCCTGAGTCAATGCCTCAATTGCGCACTTTCGAATCAGCACATTGTTAGTTTAAATGAAAGACTTCATCTTATTATAAATAGGATTTTCTAATTTTGAGCGTTTCCAGTTTTTTATCCGTAGTATCTAGTAGAAAAATACTGCTTAGACAGATCGATAGAGAAGTTTTTGCTGATTACGATGGCATCAAAAATTTAAATCGGCTAATTGTCAGATAGTGGCACTTTAGCTGTGGAACGGCAGAGCAGTCGACCCGCATAAAGAGGCACGAGAACATTTTTGAAACAAAGTGAATATTTTAATGTTTTCAACGAGTCAACTTTTGTTGGCGTTTGCAGGACAAGCGGACGTAATTTGAATAACGAATTTGTTTAAATGTATTTTTGTGAAGTTGTTTTTAGTTTTACGTTTCAATGAATGGCTGTTGAATGGATTCTGTAGTAGTGTTTTTGTTATTAATGTTATTTTTTGGGAAGGTAAAAAAATATTGATTGTTGCTTGTTTATTTTAGTTTTGTATAAGTAAATGTTGTAGCAGCTGTGGTTTCATAGACACTATTGTTTACTGGTCTACTTTAACTTGATTTTTCAGTAAAAAGCTTTATTATGTTTTTTAATATCAAAATACAGGTCTTTAGAAAGACAACGGTCGGTCTTTTGTGTGCAGTACCCATAACCGGCGTGTGTGTATGACTGGATGTATGAATGTGTGTGAAGCAAAAGAAGTATGTAAGGATCGTAGCAGGTGGCGTTCTGTAGTTTCTGCCTACCCCCATGGGAAAAAGGCGTGAGTTTATGTATGTATGTATGTAGGTATGTAATACAGGTCTTTAGATACGCTAGCCACCTTCTTGAGACAAATATTATTAAAAAATTATAAATAACTTCTGTAAAAAAACCTGAGAGTAAAAAGCTTATTATTCTCAGGTTTTATGTAGCTAAATAGCAAGTTATATTAGCGCAGTGCATTACTGTAAACAATTAAAATCACACCTCCTAGTTACTTTATTACTTACATTTATAATAATTATGCCATGTTATAATCATGGACCCTAAAAACATATGTGGTGTTAAATCATTCTATTCCGTAGTGCAATAAAAATAGAAATCACGTTGTATTCATAAAATATTGTTCATAAACACCAGAGTAAATTAAATAGAAACCTGCGTCCATAAATATTTCTTAGTAAACGCAAAAACCTCAACAAAAGTTTTCCTTTTTTAATGATAAGGCAAACGTTTAATGTTTTAAAGATGATGCCTATTCTTAAGTCATGCAGATGGACACAAGTTTGCTTTGATAAAAGGGCTTATTACACTACACGGCATTCAAGGCCCTGAATACCGGGTCGCTCCACCATTCCGTGTCGATAAGGTCGATATTTTGGTTACCCTAACTCCCTAATAGTTATTACACCACCCTGAATTAGGTTTTAGGGCCTGAATACCGTGTAGTGTAACAAGCCCTAAAGGGTCTGGCCATAATTTTGTACAAAAATGTCACGTACATACTTGTTCTGACCCTGTCTGCCACTCTGTCTGGATGGCAAACAGTTGATCTGGCAGATGCATCGCAAACGGATTAATCTTGCCAAGTTAGTGACGTTATACACTGGTAGATGAATATTTTTCTACTTTATAGAAAGCAAAAAGTAAATGAGAACGTATCGATTTCTAATTATAATGAAATGATTCAAAACGAAAAATGATCTAAGATATGTGTAAAGCATAATCCATTGCCATTTTTTTGTAACTCGCCTGATCAAAGTTTATGGGTTTCATCTTGTATTTTTTTTGTCTCAAGGGATTATTTAGGAATATTACAGTGAAAGTTAATACCTATCTAATTCCCGTAGTGGTGGCGCATGGCGTTCCCAGTAAACATAGGAACTTTTTTCTCAGTTCTAAGTTTACGGTTGACGGATAGATAATTCACACTTATACTGGACGACAACTATACTCTTTGCGCTGTAGCATGGTGCGGGTGACAGTTTCAATAACATTTTTTACGCATATACGTATACGCATGTTTGTAGTTTCACGTCATACAGACAACTATATTATATGGTAGTGTTATTCAACCTGTGGGTCGCGACCCCCTGGGGGGTAGAAGAAGCTTCTGTAGGGGGGTCGCCAGAGGTCGAGAGAACAACTTCAGTAAAAAAAACAATAAAGATAAAAAGATTGATTTATTAAGTGTGAGAATTTTAACAAAAAGATATACTCATAAACATTTGTATGTTAATATAAACAAATTTACAAAAAATAAAATCCTAAGTCTCATGTTAATGCGAAGGTTGTGCTTGTTTATTTTAAACAAACAAATTAATCAATTTCTCCCATCGTGGATCTGTATTTGCTAAACATACAATTAAATCATTTTCCAAATTTAAGCGATTTCTTTGCTTACTTTTTATTTGGGACATTGATGAAAATGTCAACTCGTTCACTCTCAACAACTCGCAAGCTAGCCACCACACTTGCCGGACGGTCGGCATCGGCCTTGGTCGTACGTACGTATACCTATGTGCGTAAATTGCGTTAGTTAACAATTGGCGACGTTTTCGATGTATGTAATTGTAAAATAATGTGTTTTACGTACTATATTATGTACTTATATCCGAATCCTAATTATGGAGAGGCATAAAAACGTCGTATGGAATGAATATTTGTAACACTGTAACATCAGATACATACATGATCAAAAAGCGAAGGGTCGCGAAAAATTTTTCATACCATGATGCGACATGAAAAAGGTTGAAAAACACTGGTATATGGTATAACCATGGTATGACGTTAAACTACAAAAATGCGTATACGTACATGCGTATTTTTTTTATTGAAACTGTCACCCGCACCATGTTACAGCGCAAAGAGTGTAAACGAATGCCTAAATAACAGAGCACGCATTTTTAGGTGTTGCCTAGACTAAATTTTATGAAACCGGGAATAAATTTAATACGCAGTTTGAGCTCTCCCTAACATCCTAAAGCCTAGATTGTCATGTGTATGTAACTTGAGCCCTAATAGAATTACCAAAGCTCTTCTGCGACAGAATATTTTAACTTCAAAACAATGTGTGTTTTCTTAATTCCACATAACTGTGACAGCCAAGTTCGTAATTAAAATCCAA
The DNA here is from genome assembly GCA_949775005.1 of Orthosia gothica. Classification (NCBI taxonomy): domain Eukaryota; kingdom Metazoa; phylum Arthropoda; class Insecta; order Lepidoptera; family Noctuidae; genus Orthosia; species Orthosia gothica. The sequence goes on from OX459048.1 coordinate 23,938,003, forward strand.
CATGACAACTTTTTACTTTAGCGGATTTTACTTGCTCATACTCCAAATTAAATTTTCTAGAACTTATGAAATTCGTTGAATATTTTCATACGTCGTAGTAGATGAGTAGGACGCGATGATGGCTTGATTTTCGTTGTTATTTTTTTGACAAGTTATTTTCAATCTTTCACAGGTATCTATTGCTACAATGTTTCCGGGAGGACTAAAATATAATATTAATGAAAAATACGAAAAAGCTCGTTTACCTCAGTAAAATCATCCATTTGATACCCATTACTGTAACGCATATTTTTTTATGGTCAGGCATCTTTGGGAGTCGTGTTTCCAAAGTATCAATCTGTCGGGTATAACTTTTTTTAAATTCAGTTGCAAGCTTTGACCCATACATACTAACAAAATAGTTATATTAAATGAAAGCATGTAAAAATGAGATAGCAACGGTAACATATAAATAAAAACATTTGAAACCCATTTTTCACCCAAAGAAACGAAGTGACATGAAAAACGGCATCCCGCGTATAAGGAACGATGGTCTTTGTGCAGCCAAACACATCTCACAAACAAATATTTATTCTAGTCTTCACCCCGTCTCTTTGTTGGTCTTATTTTGAACTGTGATTTCTTTATGCTCAACCATAATGTTGGTGTTCAAGTTCATCTTGTTTATGGAGTTTGCAGATCTTTCATGGTGCTTATTATTATTTTTGTCGGTGCTAACTTTTTCATCAGGTATGGATTTTATAGGTGGTTTTTCTTGCCGATTCTTCTCTGTAGAATTAGACCAATTCAAACCGTGCTCTAGTTTCTGACGTTGTTTAAGAACCTTTGTGAAATAAAACGTTTTGAATTTAGTTTTATTCATAGCTTATGTAATGACATTTTCATTATACGTGAAATATTTACATAGTAAGGATGTTTACGCACTATACCCGATCCATCATGTCCGTGAAATTTCGGTTCCGAAGTAGCCGTGGTTCTTCTTGTAGAGAAGCGTATGTACCACATCCGAACTGTAACTGACATAATCTTATTAATTACTAATATTAATATTATAAATGTGAATGTTTAGATGGATGTGTGTATGTTTGTTACTCAATCACGCTAAACCGGCCCAACGGATGGATGAAATTTGGCACAGAGATAGATTATAGTCTGGAATAGATGATAGGCTACTTTTCACCCCGGTATAAGTTCCCTTGGGATAAGAAAACACTTTTCACGTTGGTGAAGCTGCTGGCGGAAGCTAGTCTGTCATAATTTTCAAAACATTTTGAACTCGGAACTCAAATCACGGACACGGATCGGATGTAGTGCTTAACCGCCCTTATAATGTTTCTAATACTATTGTGTTGTACCGAATTTAGCTGGAAAAATAGTAGACATGGTAGCATGCTTAAGGACAGACGTTCTGTTTTTCTTCAGGTGCTCCCACACAGCTGTTAAAAATGTTAAAAACATTTTGTAACACTAATACATTTACTAACAAATGTTAGCAAAATGTTCAGTTAGAAAATCTTTACCAATGTTTGTAAACATTTTTAAACAGCGGTGTGGGAGCACCATTGCCCTTATTATTTATAGTGTACAAAAGTTGTTTACATTGTTACATTAATTAAGTTTTTATCCAAAGGCGAGCTTAACCCAAGTAATTAGAAAATAAGGTATTCAAAAAGTCCATGGATTGCATGGGTTTTGAAATCCTGAATACCAATGTGGATTTGAAATCTTCTATGCCAATCATTCCCATCACCCTTGAGAGGTAGTGTGGGCAGAGACCTCCGACTGAATTTCCTTAGTAAAAAGTCATAATTCGAGGTTTGGCTCTCACCTATTTTCTCCTCCAGTATTGGACAAATTAAAACATAGTCCATAAACTGAAAAATATATATATATTACTAGCTGACCCGGCAAACTTTGTTTTGCTATAAAAAGACCAAACATTTATCTACCCTACCCTACCCTACCCTACCCTACCCTAACCTACCCTACCCTACCCTACCCTACCCTACACTACCCTACCCTACCCTACCCTACCTACCCTACCCTACCCTACCCTACCCTACCCTACCCTACCCTACCTACCCTACCTACCCTACCCTACCTACCCTACCCTACCCTACCCTGCCCTACCCTACCCTACCCTACCCTACCCATAAAAATAAAAAAATATTGATGTTGACCTATTCTCAGATCTACTGAATATACATATAAAATTTCATCAAAATCGGTCAAGCCGTTTCGGAGGAGTTTGGCAACGAAAACTGTGAATTACACCCACTCTAAATCGCCCCCCTCTCCACTCTTTAAGGTCACTCATCTCTTGGAATTTCATTCATGCATAATTGAAACATCAGAATAGACATTAAACTTTGAATAAACACAAGTGTTGTTCTCCAGCGCTGCCTTTCTGGGAAGCCGTAAACGAGAGGGCTTACTTTGTGTTCAGACACAATTTATAAAAATAAACACAACAAAGTTGTGGCATAAATTACGCCTCTTTTTCCCGGAAGGGTTAATAGAGGTATACCATGTCTGTGAGTGTACCTGTACACCTACATTTCTCAAAGTTGTTGATGTGATGATTAAAAAAGTTTGGTCTGTCTAAATTGTTTCGTCATTTAAATGTTTGTAAATGCCAATCTATGGAAGGATTAAAATTAAATGTATTAAAATTCTTTTATTTGTATATATTCCCCAATGTTAACGCAGTACTGGCCGTGAGCCCGCTCGGAACCAGAATACCGATATTGATCCTCCTTTTGGACAGTTTTGACAGTTTTATTTCAGTTATGAAGAAATTCAAGCCGTCAGATTTTCTGTGTACAATATAAACATTTAAGTCGTTTTGGAGGAGTATCCAAAAGTAGCGAAAAAATATCGTGTTGTCAACAATTTTTTTAAAGCAAAATTATTAGTTACACAAAAAAACATGTACTTATCACAAATAATGTACAGAAAAGCCATTGTTTTTTTTTTTAAACCAACCAACCTAGCCGTTACTAAGGAGTATGCTTTAGAAAGTTACCGTTTTACGGCACTAAAGCGGTGGAAGGCCCTTAATAGCATAAGACTGCTTTTTCACCAGAGATGTGCTATGCGAGGATGAAAGCTAAGTTATGAAACTATGTAACCATTTCCACTACTGCTAAGCTGTGTAGCATAGCGGCGCGAGTAAGATGTGTACGACGATGCACCGTAGCGAGGTTGCTGTGCGAGGCAGTTGCACTGGTTGCACATCTGGAGCTATGCGACGCATCAACAGTAGAGAAGGCCAAGCCTTCCCCAAGGGATCCACTGCTGGTCTACTCTGCACATAGCTACTAACACCACTCTTGCATCCATAGCTCCTATCCATAAAACACATCTATAGCACGCATCCTTCATATAAAAACTCTAGCTTAGTTCAACCCGTTTCCCCTTGACATTATACGGACTCATAGCAACGTAGCTTATCACATTTCTGGTTGGAAAGCAGCCTGAAACTATTACCGAGAGGCATAAGTACTTAATCTTTATAAGATTTCTAGAAGGAAGACCAAAGGAGAAAAGTAACGGAAAATAATCCATACTAATATTATAAATGTGAAAGTAACTCTGTCTGTCTGTCTGTCTGTCTGTTACCTTTTCACGCTTAAACCGCTGCACCGATTTAGATGAAAGTGGGTATGAAGATAGTGTGAGACCTGGGAAAGGACATAGGCTATATAGATAAGGTAGGGTAGGGTAGGGTAGGGTAGGGTAGTGTAGGGTAGGGTAGGGTAGGGTAGGGTAGATAAATGTTTGGTCTTTTTATGGCAAAACAAAGTTTGCCGGGTCAGCTAGTATAAAATAGATATAAGATCTATAAAATGGGTCCTCGCGAGACCCTCAGAGAAAAATTTAAAGAGATCGATATACTGACTCTACCTTCACTTTATATTTTAGAATGTATTTTGTATGTCCGAAAAAATCGAGGGCTTTTCAAAACTAGAAGCGACTTCCATAATTTAAATACACGCAGTAAACACGAAATTGTATTACCCAAATTCAGATTAACGAAAACTAGCAAGTCTTTTCTTATAAACAGTATACGCTTTTATAACAAGTTGCCAAAGTCAGTTATAGAACTGACCGATGGAAAGTTCAAAAATCACATCAAACGTGTCCTTATTAAAAAAGCATATTATAAAATCAAGGACTACGTTGAAGATAAAAATATTTGGTTTTAGCTCCTTCTGCACATGCGGCTTCCCTGGTAACTCATAAACGGCACAAATATGTGGATGTCTCTAACTATTCTCAATCTCATTTTTTCATCATGGTTTTCAATTATCTTTATAGCCCTTTGCTAAGAATAGTTACAGCACTGATAACAATATTTGTGCCACATGTTAAATTTAGTCTTGTTATACTTTGTATAGATTATTTTACCGATTGGTTTGTAAATGTGTGAACATTGTAGGCCTTCTAGATTTCTAGATTGTTAACATTTTATCTCGTTTTACTTTTTTAATCTTTTGTTTATTTATTATATAATCATTTCTTGTTTTAGTTTCTTACGACTTATTATCGGGCCTGCGTTGTCCCCCCATCTAAGTACTGCTGTAACATGGACATATTGTAAAACCAAACAATTTTTTAAAAGAGTAACCATGGAGTTTCTTGCCGGTTCTTCTCCATAGGAATCGACCAACCCAAACCGTGCACATTGTCGACGTTTTATAAGTGCCCATGTAGGCCTATGTGAAATAAAAATGATTGATTTTTTGATTTTGATTTAATATATATTGAATATTTACGCAAAATACGCGCTTGGTCGTGGAGTTGCGTAAACCAGCCCGTTGTAACCTAACCTAACCTATATTAAATATTATTTTTTTAATATAAAGTTTAAAAGTTTTTAAGAACATTTTTCGGTATAAAATTGTGTGACAGACGGAAAAACAGGCAGCCGGACTTGTGAGAACAGCAATAGGGCACCGTTTAGACCCTTCGGAAACGGAACCCTAAAAAACGTGTGACAAACGCAAAGAAAACACAATCAAATCCTTCCCACACCTTGATACAAAACAAGAGTCAAGAGAAAATAGAAATAGATAACAAACATGTCTCCTTTGCAATATAACAAAACCTTCCAAAAAGTCGGTTGCTACTATTCTATCTTTTGAATGGTCCCCTAGGTGCTTCAGGGAATCTTTTGTGGTACAAGGAGAAATTTTACAGCGTTAATAAAAAGTGTTGTCATTTTAGAACTGTGTCAACCATTCTAATCGTCATAATTTCAGCCAAAAGATGCTCACTGCTGGATAAAGGCCTCCCCAAAGCGTCGTCGCTACATCGAAAGTACCTGCGCTTCTTGTATTCATTGGATTCTCGCGACCTTCAGCAGGCCCAGTGAAACTTTCTCGGCACATAATCTTATGGAGATGAGTTGAAGATCTTATTTTTGCTGTGTTTAGAATTTTATAGTTTTGAGTACTGTCTGTAAGTTACTTGTTATGTACGTATATTTTTCTCTTTTCACCATCATTTTCTACGTCAATATTTGTGTCAATATTTTGATCTTAAGTTGTAACGTTGGTTCTGCTTCGCTACTTGCCAGCCATTCACTAAGGCCTAAAAACCTCCTGTGGGTACGTTTTCGATCTACTATTGCTTGTTAGCCGCCGTGTTACTTAAAAATCTTGCATATCCCGCGCCTTCTTGTTACTTAAACGCCCCAAACGAAACAACAAGTGCTGAAAAGGCTTCGGTTGATCCCGTCGTTCCATATGAGGAAACCTTTCCCGTTATTCACGAGGGTAACAAAATGAATATGGGCTGTTTTGTATTTCTGTCTAGCGGAATCCCGGTAGTTGTGATTTCAATTTGGTGTCTAGTAGTAGCGTCTTGATTTTATTAAAAGGGTATTCGAAAGTCAGGATAGATATTGACTAAAAGCTATCTATGCCGCCAAATACAAACTATTGACCTGACGACGCACAAAATCCTGCAACGCACAAGCAGAGTTTTCGATGAGATTTGAACACATACAGCAGTCCGACAACGACCGACACGTCTGGTAGTTGCCCGAACCAGACAACACCGTGCTGTCGGAGGATGCTCCTTTTTCTGACTTAACACCCTGTTCCGCAAATAATTCCAATTTTTGTCATTTTGACGGAAACGTGACGGGTCGGCCGGGCGTGATGGCGCGAAATGCCCGCGCGCGTCTAAAACGCCGTTATCTTGAAAGTTTTTTATGGGAACCCTTCATGAAACTTATGTTGTTAAAATTTTAATGAAATAAGCTATATTTCAAATGGTTTATTTCAGTTTGGACTTGTTAAATATTGGTAAATAAATTGTAAAGTCAGCAGAAGCGAAATTTTCTCAGGTTTATTTTACAAAAGTAGATAGAAAAAAGAAAGTAAACCATTATTATGATTTTTTATTATTTGTTACATATTATTACACCCTATTTTACATAAATTAATCATTAGATCACACCTCCCCATACATTTTTTTAATAACACAAGCTTTCAAAATTACGCCTCATGTCGTTGATCCCGCCACCGATATAAAAATTAGGTGCCTAAAGTAGCGAGCGCTGGGGTTGGCGGCTGTCTGAGTGGTTATTTGTCATCCTCGTCTATTACACTTCATGTTGGTACATGTACGACTGAGATAGGCATAGTTTTAAAAACAAAAAATACGTCAAATGTTGACGTCTGTGAAGACATCTGAATCAGTTGGTGTCACGTTTCATGCGAAATGTGACACCAACTGAATCAGTTGCTGTCACGTTCGACTGGATATCAAGAGATATGGAAGAACGGAGGGAGGCCTTTGCCTACGAGAGGGATGGAACAAGCCAAATAAAAAAAAATCTTTACTTACTTCACTATTTGACTGAAGGTATATATACACCTTTTTTAACATTTAAGTTGATCAAATGACTTTTTCAGAGAAACCGGCACGTGTACTAATAATTCTCAGTACATGAGGCTGGAACGAAATTAGAAAATGTTAATAAACTAATTGAATCTGCAACCATATAAAATGAAGCTTCGAAAATTCACAGTATCGGAATCATGTGAGAAACTTTGAGAAAACCGATATTTTAACGCAAAAAGCCTTAAAAGATCGGTTTTCTAAAAATGTCATTATTCCGCCTAACTTGAATGTGAATATTGTAGCTATTTAACCATGTTCTAACCCACTCGATACATTCTCGACTCAGCTTTCCTCGATCAAATCACCGATCAGATGTCTTCGGTTTGTGGGTGTTCCTTTGTCATGGCGACTGATTCTAGTAGAATAGAGGAAGGATTCTAGCTTCTGCCAGCCGCTTCGCCCGCATTAAAAGTTTTTTATATCCCAGGGGAATTTTGTACCGGGATACCGGCAAGATTGAATAAAGTGAGAAATGAGTATATTAGAGGCAGTTTGAAAGTGGCGCCAGTAGCAGAAAAGTTGAAGGGAATCCGTTTATCCTGGTATGGTCATGTGATGAGGAGGGATGAAACGTATGTTACTAAAAGAGTTATGAATATAAATGTGGATGGATGGAGAGGAAGAGGAAGGTCAAAGAAAAGATGGATGGACTGTGTGAGGAGTGATATGAAGGAAAAGGCAGTCAGTAATAGCGTAACTAGGGACAGAACGGTATGGAAGAGGAAAACGGGTTGCGCCGACCCCAAGTAACATGGGATAAGGGCAGGAAGATGATGATGGGAACTTTATACCTGGATGAAAAGTAGTTATGTCCAATCAATCTGCCTAGCCTTTTCCCAACTATGTTGGGGTCGGTTTCCAGTCTAACCGGATTCAGCTGAGTACCATGTTTTACATGGAGCGACTGCCTATCTGACCTCCACAATCCAGTAACTGGGTAACACGGTACCCCTTGGTTAGACTGGTGTCAGATCTCAAGCTTCTGACTACTCGTAGCGAATGTCAAAGATTTTCAAATGACAGCCGGGACCAACGGCTTAACGTGCTTTACGATGCACGGAGGAAATTCGGTATGTTGAAAATGGTCACCGATCCAAGGACGGTCGGTCCTTGGATCGTCAAGAGTTTTTTAACCTTGATGATCGACCAGTGCGGCTATTATTATTTAGCAACGAGCTCCTCGAAAAGTATTTATGTCCGAAGGGAATATATTACCGGGATAACACAAGCCTATTTGCTATTCCTGACAATAATCTATATCTGTGCCAAATTTCATCCAGATTCGTTCAGACGTTCTACCAAACTTTTGTATGTATAATAATAGTAAAAAGTAAGATTAGCTGCCGTCCGCAGCTCCGCCCTCGTCGTATTAGTACTTCTCTTAATATCGATATAAATTATAACCTAAGCTTTATTATTCCAAAGGAACATTATACCGTGATAAAAAGCCTATGTGCTATTAAGACTATAATCTATCTCTGTGTCAAATTTCATCCAGAATTGCATGTTCAGCTGTTCTGGCGTGATTGAGTAACAGACATACATGCATCCATACAAACTTTCGCATTTGTTTAAGCTACCTATGTTTCTGTAAAGTTGTATCAAAAACCGATCAGTGCTTTTGCGTGTTATAATAACAATCATCCATCCTCACCAACTTTGACGTTTATAATAGCAAGTTACTTACAAGTTTTTTTTCTTGAAATTAATCTTCTTTCCTGGCAATGAATAAATGACAAAAAATGTCGGGCTCGCGCACGAAGGGTTCCGTACGATTATCGCAAAAAACGGCAAAAAAATAACGTTTATTGTATGGGAGCCCCACTTAAATATTTATTTTGTACTGTTTTTAGTATTTGTTGTAATAGCGGCAACATAAATACACCATCTGTGAAAATTTCAAATTTCTAGCTATCACGGTTCATGAGATACAGCCTGGTGACAGACAGACAGACAACGGACCGCGGAGTCTTAGTAATAGGGTCCCGTTTTTACCCTTTGTACGGGTACGATACCCTAAAAAACCCTTTACCTACTTATTTCCTCCGCAACAAAGTTACGTCTCCATACATTTTCATAACAAAAATTGCGTTTCCAACATGGCGAACACAATTGAACGTTTTGAATCAAAGTGCATCCACTGAATTTTCTAGAAACAAATCTTTCAAGCGCTCGGCATTCTTTGATTCCATATTTGAATATGCAAAGCGGAACGCGATATTCAAATTCGTTTCGATCGAATTTCGACGTCCGTTCGATTTTTGTAAAGAGGTTTTATTTCTTTGAGAGAAAGATCCACTCTTTCGATAATTGGCGTAGATCCAATGATATTCAAATAAACAGATATGTTATAAGCGCGCGCATTGTGAAGACTCGAATAGTAGACAATTGTATGATTTAGTCTTTAGTTTATGTCACGCATGGCGAAGAGCGATACGCTTTGTTGAAAAAAAAAACAAAATTAAAAAAATGCCATCGTGTGTATTTAGAAAATGTACCAATTATAATACCAAATCACATAAAACAGAAGGGATCTCATATCATATGTAAATACGCAATACACCTCAATTTACTAATTTATTTCAATTTTTTTTCCAAATTTTTAGGATATTTGGAGGTTACAAAAAGAAAAAACATTGGTTGTCAGAATAATGTTTGTTTACATTCACACGCAAGTGACAAACACTAGCTGTCTCTTTTTTTCTTGTTTGTTTTATCAAGCCATCCCTTTCGACATTGTAGTGAAATGTCAGATGAATGAAAAGTGTGTATGTGTGCTGCCGCTGCTGCGCGAAACACTTTTTTCAATTGTTTTGTGAGTGTATAACGTATCTGTTTATTTGAATATCATTGCGTAGATCATACAAAATTGTAGTGCAAAGTTTTTCTGTAGGTACAATATAGGATGGTTATTTTGCGCATTTATGCGAATGCATGCTAAAGAAAGCTGCAGTGTCGTTGTTTAGCCAACGGTTTTAAATAATTTTATTATTTTCCTGTTTTGTGAGGCTTCGTCGCAAAATGTCCCTTTCGCAAAATGTCCCCTAGTCGCAAAATGTCCCTTTCGCAAAATGTCCCTTTCGCAAAATGTCCCTTTCGCAAAACGTCCCTTTCGCAAAACGTCCCTTTCGCAAAATGTCCCTTTCGCAAAATGTCCCTTTCGCAAAATGTCCCCTGGTCGCTAAATGTCCCTTTCGCAGAATTTTCATATTATGTTTGTTAAGTTTAAGACTAAGATTATTTGTTATTTGTTATTATTATTTTAAGCAGATTTGCCATTGCCAATTTGGCTTGCCATTGCCAATTTGGCTTCTGATCTTAAATCTGGCGGAGTACAATCAATCTCCATTTCACCATCTGAACCATTGGAACTCATTTTAATTATCTATATTTATAAAAATCAATGCCACTTTTCGTTGTTATTTTATAACTCAAGAACGGGCTCACCTATCCAAACCAAATTTTTAGGCTTTATTCGGACTATTTAGCAGATTGTTTACGTGAAGAGAATAAAAAAAATGGGAACAGGGTAGGGTAGGGTAGTGTAGGGTAGGGTAGGGAAGTGTAGGGTAGTGTAGGGTAGGGTAGGGTAGGGTAGTGTAGAGTAGGGTGGGGGTGTGTAGCGTAGGGTAGGGTAGGGTAGGGAAGGCAGTGTAGGGTAGTGAAGGGTCGGGTAGGGTAGGGTAGGGTAGGTAGTGTAAGGTAGGGTAGATAGGGTAGATAAATGTTTGGTGTTTTTATCGTAAAACAAAGTTTGCCGGGTCACCTAGTTTAATTTATATATTCTTAAATATGTAAATAACACCACAAATCAAGACCAATGTTCAACTTTGCCGCCAGTTTTCTATTTATCATCTGTGCCGAGCCGAAAGGCAAATGCATTTATGGCTATACAGCCACGTGAACGCAATTTTTACTAGAAAGAGACTTACTTTGGTATGCCAAGAATGATAAAAGAGATCCAATCAAAGAGTATTTAATAACCCCAGCATGCCGTTTCATACAACATTGCTGGAGCGTTGTAATCTTCCGAATGCAAAAAAACGCTCCTACAATGGATTTGATTTTCTTTTTCCGTAAAATCGACACGTGTTTCTTTTTTCAAAAATAATGACAATAGTTCCATGCATGTTTGAGAAAATTGTGTCTTATTTCTGTCAGCGAATAAATCTTGCATCATCTTGCATATTTGCTAAGAAAACCTGTTTTATTTTATTAATAAGTACTAAATACAAGTATAAAAAATTACCGATTTTTCCTGATCAATATGAACAATTTTAACAATTGAACAAAGTTATGGACAGGTAACCATGTATAGTTGTGGTCATAAAAACAATAATAAATCCAAATACATATTATTTGACTTTAATTTTTCGACTTCTATAGAACATAACTTACATAAAATTGCATTTAAATTGTGCAAAAGGGACATTTAGCGACCAAGGGACATTTTGCGAAAGGGACATTTTGCGAAAGGGACATTTTGCGAAAGGGACGTTTTGCGAAAGGGACATTATGCGAAAGGGACATTTTGCGAAAGGGACATTTTGTGAAAGGGACATTTTGCGACTAGGGGACATTTTGCGAAAGGGACATTTTGCGACGAAGCCTTTTGTGAGACTCTTGGGAAAACTTTACGACGCCATTTTAAAAACTTGAAATTATGGTAAGAAAATGAGCAATAGCGTCTTTTTCGAACACTTTTAAGCTTTTGTGGTGACATTAAAGTTGGTTTAGTTGTTGCTGATTAGAGATCGTCAACATTTATTTGTATACTGTGATTTTTTATTTCGTAGACAAAACCGACAGCTGCCAATGTGCCAATGAAGCTACTTTTTTAAAATGTTGCTGGCGCGGAGCATAGTATTGTAGGTAAGGCTCAATCATAAGTGATTCTTCGAATCGATGTGACATGACTCCTCAATTTAATTTTACTAATTGGTGTAAATAAATGTTTAATGAATATAAACCTAATATATTTAACACACACACATAGTACACATAGTCCATAAACTTTTACTGTGTTAAATATGAAATCAACAATAAAATAAATGAGATCGATTAAAATAAGTCTGACATAAATAAGTAGAAACTACATAAGGGCAGCTAGTATCTTAACAAATGTATTTTTTATGCCGTGAAACAGTTCCATTTTCGATAAATTTTCGGGTACTCGGGATAGTCAGGATACGACACTATTTTTATTTAATGATTAAGTGACAACTAACAAGCCCCCAAATGTCAGTTTAGTCTACGAAATTAAAAATCAGAGTATAGTCAAAATCAGAAAGACTTTGATGACTAAAGATTCAGAAATAAATATCTTTTATAAAAAAAATTGAATATCTTTTCAATGACCTTCCAACAAGATTGGAAAGTATGAATGAACTTGAAACTCCATTCATAACTTTTTCGTTCTACGTCTTCTTATGAGTGAATGTATTGGTCAAATTATTTTTCGTGAGACACACCCTGAGGACTTGGCGAGCACTTGTAAACTTTTGAGGAAAAACTCTCAAGGAAACGTTAAAAATATATTGTTTAAGATGGATACAAAATAATGTGGAGAATGAGTTTCATGAAAAAATTACATGGCCCAAAGAAAATTGCTTTCAAACTAACAAAACAATAAATCACTACATATTATAATAAAATAAAGTCCCCCGCTGCCTGTCTGCTGCTGCTGTCTGTCTGTTTGCGATAAACTCAAAAACACCTGAAAGCATTTTCATAATAAAAAGTGTTGTCATTTTAGAACTGTGTCAACCATTCTAATCGTCATAATTTCAGCCAAAAGATGCTCACTGCTGGATAAAGGCCTCCCCAAAGCGTCGTCGCTACATCGAAAGTACCTGCGCTTCTTGTATTCATTGGATTCTCGCGACCTTCAGCAGGCCCAGTGAAACTTTCTCGGCACATAATCTTATGGAGATGAGTTGAAGATCTTATTTTTGCTGTGTTTAGAATTTTATAGTTTTGAGTACTGTCTGTAAGTTACTTGTTATGTACGTATATTTTTCTCTTTTCACCATCATTTTCTACGTCAATATTTGTGTCAATATTTTGATCTTAAGTTGTAACGTTGGTTCTGCTTCGCTACTTGCCAGCCATTCACTAAGGCCTAAAAACCTCCTGTGGGTACGTTTTCGATCTACTATTGCTTGTTAGCCGCCGTGTTACTTAAAAATCTTGCATATCCCGCGCCTTCTTGTTACTTAAACGCCCCAAACGAAACAACAAGTGCTGAAAAGGCTTCGGTTGATCCCGTCGTTCCATATGAGGAAACCTTTCCCGTTATTCACGAGGGTAACAAAATGAATATGGGCTGTTTTGTATTTCTGTCTAGCGGAATCCCGGTAGTTGTGATTTCAATTTGGTGTCTAGTAGTAGCGTCTTGATTTTATTAAAAGGGTATTCGAAAGTCAGGATAGATATTGACTAAAAGCTATCTATGCCGCCAAATACAAACTATTGACCTGACGACGCACAAAATCCTGCAACGCACAAGCAGAGTTTTCGATGAGATTTGAACACATACAGCAGTCCGACAACGACCGACACGTCTGGTAGTTGCCCGAACCAGACAACACCGTGCTGTCGGAGGATGCTCCTTTTTCTGACTTAACACCCTGTTCCGCAAATAATTCCAATTTTTGTCATTTTGACGGAAACGTGACGGGTCGGCCGGGCGTGATGGCGCGAAATGCCCGCGCGCGTCTAAAACGCCGTTATCTTGAAAGTTTTTTATGGGAACCCTTCATGAAACTTATGTTGTTAAAATTTTAATGAAATAAGCTATATTTCAAATGGTTTATTTCAGTTTGGACTTGTTAAATATTGGTAAATAAATTGTAAAGTCAGCAGAAGCGAAATTTTCTCAGGTTTATTTTACAAAAGTAGATAGAAAAAAGAAAGTAAACCATTATTATGATTTTTTATTATTTGTTACATATTATTACACCCTATTTTACATAAATTAATCATTAGATCACACCTCCCCATACATTTTTTTAATAACACAAGCTTTCAAAATTACGCCTCATGTCGTTGATCCCGCCACCGATATAAAAATTAGGTGCCTAAAGTAGCGAGCGCTGGGGTTGGCGGCTGTCTGAGTGGTTATTTGTCATCCTCGTCTATTACACTTCATGTTGGTACATGTACGACTGAGATAGGCATAGTTTTAAAAACAAAAAATACCTCAAATGTTGACGTCTGTGAAGACATCTGAATCAGTTGGTGTCACGTTTCATGCGAAATGTGACACCAACTGAATCAGTTGCTGTCACGTTCGACTGGATATCAAGAGATATGGAAGAACGGAGGGAGGCCTTTGCCTACGAGAGGGATGGAACAAGCCAAATAAAAAAAAATCTTTACTTACTTCACTATTTGACTGAAGGTATATATACACCTTTTTTAACATTTAAGTTGATCAAATGACTTTTTCAGAGAAACCGGCACGTGTACTAATAATTCTCAGTACATGAGGCTGGAACGAAATTAGAAAATGTTAATAAACTAATTGAATCTGCAACCATATAAAATGAAGCTTCGAAAATTCACAGTATCGGAATCATGTGAGAAACTTTGAGAAAACCGATATTTTAACGCAAAAAGCCTTAAAAGATCGGTTTTCTAAAAATGTCATTATTCCGCCTAACTTGAATGTGAATATTGTAGCTATTTAACCATGTTCTAACCCACTCGATACATTCTCGACTCAGCTTTCCTCGATCAAATCACCGATCAGATGTCTTCGGTTTGTGGGTGTTCCTTTGTCATGGCGACTGATTCTAGTAGAATAGAGGAAGGATTCTAGCTTCTGCCAGCCGCTTCGCCCGCATTAAAAGTTTTTTATATCCCAGGGGAATTTTGTACCGGGATACCGGCGAGATTGAATAAAGTGAGAAATGAGTATATTAGAGGCAGTTTGAAAGTGGCGCCAGTAGCAGAAAAGTTGAAGGGAATCCGTTTATCCTGGTATGGTCATGTGATGAGGAGGGATGAAACGTATGTTACCAAAAGAGTTATGAACATAAATGTGGATGGATGGAGAGGAAGAGGAAGACCAAAGAAAAGATGGATGGACTGTGTGAGGAGTGATATGAAGGAAAAGGGAGTCAGTAATAGCGTAACTGGGGACAGAACGGTATGGAAGAGGAAAACGGGTTGCGCCGACCCCAAGTAACATGGGATAAGGGCAGGATGATGATGATGGGAACTTTATACCGGGATGAAAAGTAGTTATGTCCAATCAATCTGCCTAGCCTTTTCCCAACTATGTTGGAGTCGGTTTCCAGTCTAACCGGATTCAGCTGAGTACCATGTTTTACATGGAGCGACTGCCCATCTGACCTCCACAATCCAGTAACTGGATAATACGGTACCCCTTGGTTAGACTGGTGTCAGATCTCAAGCTTCTGACTACTCGTAACGAATGTCAAAGATTTTCAAATGACAGCCGGGACCAACGGCTTAACGTGCTTTACGATGCACGGAGGAAATTCGGTATGTTGAAAATGGTCACCGATCCAAGGACGGTCGGTCCTTGGATCGTCAAGAGTTTTTTAACCTTGATGATCGACCAGTGCGGCTGATATTATTTAGCCACGAGCTCCTCGAAAGAATGATAATCTGTACATAACAATTTTTTTAAACTTGTCTCAAATAATAAAAACTCTATGCGTCGGGCTGACGTCGGAGTTAAAAATTAAAAAAATACAGTAAAGTAAAAGGCACTAGTGAAAAAAAGTGACACTTTCCGCACAGTTTGGCTGCTTGGAAAACCGCTCTTTTCGAGGACATGCATTGTAAAACCCTTTATCTACTTATTTCCTCCGCAACAAAGTTACGTCTCCATTGCATACATTTTCATAACAAAAATTGCGTTTCCAACATGGCGAACACAATTGAACGTTTTGAATCAAAGTGCATCCACTGAATTTTCTAGAAACAAAATCTTTCAAGCGCCCGGCATTCTTTGATTCCATATTTGAATATGCAAAGCGGAACGCGATATTCAAATTCGTTTCGAACGAATTTCGACGTCCGTTCGATTTTTGTAAAGAGGTTTTATTTCTTTGAGAGAAAGATCCACTCTTTCGATAATTGGCGTAGATTATACAAAATTGTAGTGCAAAGTTTTTCTGTAGGTACAAGGCAGGATTGTTATTTTGCGCATATAAGCGAATGCATGCTAAAGAAAGCTGCAGTGTCGTTGTCTAGCCAACGGTTTTAAATAATGTTATTATTTTTCCTGTTTTATGAGACTCTTGGGATAACTTTACGACGCCATTTTAAAAACGTGAAATTATGGTAAGAAAATGAGCAACAGCGTCTTTTTAGAACACTTTTAAGCTTTTGTGGTGACATTAAAGTTGGTTTAGTTGTTGCTGATTAGAAATCGTCAACATTTATTTGTATACTGTGATTTTTAATTTCGTAGACAAAGCTGACAGCTGCCAATGTGCCAATGAAGCTACTTTTTTAAAATGTTGCTAGCGTGGAGCATAGTGTTGTAGGTAAGGCTCAATCATAAGTGATTCTTCGAATCGATGTGACATGACTCCTCAATTTAATTTTACTAATTGGTGTAAATAAATGTTTAATGAATATAAACCTAATATATTTAACACACACACATAGTACACATAGTCCATAAACTTTTACTGTGTTAAATATGAAATCAACAATAAAATAAATGAGATCGATTAAAATAAGTCTGACATAAATAAGTAGAAACTACATAAGGGCAGCTAGTATCTTAACAAATGTATTTTTTATGCCGTGAAACAGTTCCATTTTCGATAAATTTTCGGGTACTCGGGATAGTCAGGATACGACACTATTTTTATTTAATGATTAAGTGACAACTAACAAGCCCCCAAATGTCAGTTTAGTCTACGAAATTAAAAATCAGAGTATAGTCAAAATCAGAAAGACTTTGATGACTAAAGATTCAGAAATAAATATCTTTTATAAAAAAAATTGAATATCTTTTCAATGACCTTCCAACAAGATTGGAAAGTATGAATGAACTTGAAACTCCATTCATAACTTTTTCGTTCTACGTCTTCTTATGAGTGAATGTATTGGTCAAATTATTTTTCGTGAGACACACCCTGAGGACTTGGCGAGCACTTGTAAACTTTTGAGGAAAAACTCTCAAGGAAACGTTAAAAATATATTGTTTAAGATGGATACAAAATAATGTGGAGAATGAGTTTCATGAAAAAATTACATGGCCCAAAGAAAATTGCTTTCAAACTAACAAAACAATAAATCACTACATATTATAATAAAATAAAGTCCCCCGCTGCCTGTCTGCTGCTGCTGTCTGTCTGTTTGCGATAAACTCAAAAACACCTGAAAGCATTTTCATAATAAAAAGTGTTGTCATTTTAGAACTGTGTCAACCATTCTAATCGTCATAATTTCAGCCAAAAGATGCTCACTGCTGGATAAAGGCCTCCCCAAAGCGTCGTCGCTACATCGAAAGTACCTGCGCTTCTTGTATTCATTGGATTCTCGCGACCTTCAGCAGGCCCAGTGAAACTTTCTCGGCACATAATCTTATGGAGATGAGTTGAAGATCTTATTTTTGCTGTGTTTAGAATTTTATAGTTTTGAGTACTGTCTGTAAGTTACTTGTTATGTACGTATATTTTTCTCTTTTCACCATCATTTTCTACGTCAATATTTGTGTCAATATTTTGATCTTAAGTTGTAACGTTGGTTCTGCTTCGCTACTTGCCAGCCATTCACTAAGGCCTAAAAACCTCCTGTGGGTACGTTTTCGATCTACTATTGCTTGTTAGCCGCCGTGTTACTTAAAAATCTTGCATATCCCGCGCCTTCTTGTTACTTAAACGCCCCAAACGAAACAACAAGTGCTGAAAAGGCTTCGGTTGATCCCGTCGTTCCATATGAGGAAACCTTTCCCGTTATTCACGAGGGTAACAAAATGAATATGGGCTGTTTTGTATTTCTGTCTAGCGGAATCCCGGTAGTTGTGATTTCAATTTGGTGTCTAGTAGTAGCGTCTTGATTTTATTAAAAGGGTATTCGAAAGTCAGGATAGATATTGACTAAAAGCTATCTATGCCGCCAAATACAAACTATTGACCTGACGACGCACAAAATCCTGCAACGCACAAGCAGAGTTTTCGATGAGATTTGAACACATACAGCAGTCCGACAACGACCGACACGTCGGGTAGTTGCCCGAACCAGACAACACCGTGCTGTCGGAGGATGCTCCTTTTTCTGACTTAACACCCTGTTCCGCAAATAATTCCAATTTTTGTCATTTTGACGGAAACGTGACGGGTCGGCCGGGCGTGATGGCGCGAAATGCCCGCGCGCGTCTAAAACGCCGTTATCTTGAAAGTTTTTTATGGGAACCCTTCATGAAACTTATGTTGTTAAAATTTTAATGAAATAAGCTATATTTCAAATGGTTTATTTCAGTTTGGACTTGTTAAATATTGGTAAATAAATTGTAAAGTCAGCAGAAGCGAAATTTTCTCAGGTTTATTTTACAAAAGTAGATAGAAAAAAGAAAGTAAACCATTATTATGATTTTTTATTATTTGTTACATATTATTACACCCTATTTTACATAAATTAATCATTAGATCACACCTCCCCATACATTTTTTTAATAACACAAGCTTTCAAAATTACGCCTCATGTCGTTGATCCCGCCACCGATATAAAAATTAGGTGCCTAAAGTAGCGAGCGCTGGGGTTGGCGGCTGTCTGAGTGGTTATTTGTCATCCTCGTCTATTACACTTCATGTTGGTACATGTACGACTGAGATAGGCATAGTTTTAAAAACAAAAAATACCTCAAATGTTGACGTCTGTGAAGACATCTGAATCAGTTGGTGTCACGTTTCATGCGAAATGTGACACCAACTGAATCAGTTGCTGTCACGTTCGACTGGATATCAAGAGATATGGAAGAACGGAGGGAGGCCTTTGCCTACGAGAGGGATGGAACAAGCCAAATAAAAAAAAATCTTTACTTACTTCACTATTTGACTGAAGGTATATATACACCTTTTTTAACATTTAAGTTGATCAAATGACTTTTTCAGAGAAACCGGCACGTGTACTAATAATTCTCAGTACATGAGGCTGGAACGAAATTAGAAAATGTTAATAAACTAATTGAATCTGCAACCATATAAAATGAAGCTTCGAAAATTCACAGTATCGGAATCATGTGAGAAACTTTGAGAAAACCGATATTTTAACGCAAAAAGCCTTAAAAGATCGGTTTTCTAAAAATGTCATTATTCCGCCTAACTTGAATGTGAATATTGTAGCTATTTAACCATGTTCTAACCCACTCGATACATTCTCGACTCAGCTTTCCTCGATCAAATCACCGATCAGATGTCTTCGGTTTGTGGGTGTTCCTTTGTCATGGCGACTGATTCTAGTAGAATAGAGGAAGGATTCTAGCTTCTGCCAGCCGCTTCGCCCGCATTAAAAGTTTTTTATATCCCAGGGGAATTTTGTACCGGGATACCGGCGAGATTGAATAAAGTGAGAAATGAGTATATTAGAGGCAGTTTGAAAGTGGCGCCAGTAGCAGAAAAGTTGAAGGGAATCCGTTTATCCTGGTATGGTCATGTGATGAGGAGGGATGAAACGTATGTTACCAAAAGAGTTATGAACATAAATGTGGATGGATGGAGAGGAAGAGGAAGACCAAAGAAAAGATGGATGGACTGTGTGAGGAGTGATATGAAGGAAAAGGGAGTCAGTAATAGCGTAACTGGGGACAGAACGGTATGGAAGAGGAAAACGGGTTGCGCCGACCCCAAGTAACATGGGATAAGGGCAGGATGATGATGATGGGAACTTTATACCGGGATGAAAAGTAGTTATGTCCAATCAATCTGCCTAGCCTTTTCCCAACTATGTTGGAGTCGGTTTCCAGTCTAACCGGATTCAGCTGAGTACCATGTTTTACATGGAGCGACTGCCCATCTGACCTCCACAATCCAGTAACTGGATAATACGGTACCCCTTGGTTAGACTGGTGTCAGATCTCAAGCTTCTGACTACTCGTAACGAATGTCAAAGATTTTCAAATGACAGCCGGGACCAACGGCTTAACGTGCTTTACGATGCACGGAGGAAATTCGGTATGTTGAAAATGGTCACCGATCCAAGGACGGTCGGTCCTTGGATCGTCAAGAGTTTTTTAACCTTGATGATCGACCAGTGCGGCTGATATTATTTAGCCACGAGCTCCTCGAAAGAATGATAATCTGTACATAACAATTTTTTTAAACTTGTCTCAAATAATAAAAACTCTATGCGTCGGGCTGACGTCGGAGTTAAAAATTAAAAAAATACAGTAAAGTAAAAGGCACTAGTGAAAAAAAGTGACACTTTCCGCACAGTTTGGCTGCTTGGAAAACCGCTCTTTTCGAGGACATGCATTGTAAAACCCTTTATCTACTTATTTCCTCCGCAACAAAGTTACGTCTCCATTGCATACATTTTCATAACAAAAATTGCGTTTCCAACATGGGGAACACAATTGAACGTTTTGAATCAAAGTGCATCCACTGAATTTTCTAGAAACAAAATCTTTCAAGCGCCCGGCATTCTTTGATTCCATATTTGAATATGCAAAGCGGAACGCGATATTCAAATTCGTTTCGAACGAATTTCGACGTCCGTTCGATTTTTGTAAAGAGGTTTTATTTCTTTGAGAGAAAGATCCACTCTTTCGATAATTGGCGTAGATTATACAAAATTGTAGTGCAAAGTTTTTCTGTAGGTACAAGGCAGGATTGTTATTTTGCGCATATAAGCGAATGCATGCTAAAGAAAGCTGCAGTGTCGTTGTCTAGCCAACGGTTTTAAATAATGTTATTATTTTTCCTGTTTTATGAGACTCTTGGGATAACTTTACGACGCCATTTTAAAAACGTGAAATTATGGTAAGAAAATGAGCAACAGCGTCTTTTTAGAACACTTTTAAGCTTTTGTGGTGACATTAAAGTTGGTTTAGTTGTTGCTGATTAGATTTCGTCAACATTTATTTGTATACTGTGATTTTTAATTTCGTAGACAAAGCTGACAGCTGCCAATGTGCCAATGAAGCTACTTTTTTAAAATGTTGCTAGCGTGGAGCATAGTGTTGTAGGTAAGGCTCAATCATAAGTGATTCTTCGAATCGATGTGACATGACTCCTCAATTTAATTTTACTAATTGGTGTAAATAAATGTTTAATGAATATAAACCTAATATATTTAACACACACACATAGTACACATAGTCCATAAACTTTTACTGTGTTAAATATGAAATCAACAATAAAATAAATGAGATCGATTAAAATAAGTCTGACATAAATAAGTAGAAACTACATAAGGGCAGCTAGTATCTTAACAAATGTATTTTTTATGCCGTGAAACAGTTCCATTTTCGATAAATTTTCGGGTACTCGGGATAGTCAGGATACGACACTATTTTTATTTAATGATTAAGTGACAACTAACAAGCCCCCAAATGTCAGTTTAGTCTACGAAATTAAAAATCAGAGTATAGTCAAAATCAGAAAGACTTTGATGACTAAAGATTCAGAAATAAATATCTTTTATAAAAAAAATTGAATATCTTTTCAATGACCTTCCAACAAGATTGGAAAGTATGAATGAACTTGAAACTCCATTCATAACTTTTTCGTTCTACGTCTTCTTATGAGTGAATGTATTGGTCAAATTATTTTTCGTGAGACACACCCTGAGGACTTGGCGAGCACTTGTAAACTTTTGAGGAAAAACTCTCAAGGAAACGTTAAAAATATATTGTTTAAGATGGATACAAAATAATGTGGAGAATGAGTTTCATGAAAAAATTACATGGCCCAAAGAAAATTGCTTTCAAACTAACAAAACAATAAATCACTACATATTATAATAAAATAAAGTCCCCCGCTGCCTGTCTGCTGCTGCTGTCTGTCTGTTTGCGATAAACTCAAAAACACCTGAAAGCATTTTCATAAGATTTTTCACCAATAGTCAGAGTGATTTATGAAGAATGTTCCAGTATATAATTTGTTAAGGTTTTGAGTAAATTGGTTGAAATATGACGATAATTGTTGAAAATTTCGGTAAAAGTCAAGCCGCTGCTGGGAGCTTTCATCGTAAACGGTGCCTAATCCCTTTGAGATATAACAAACCAATTTCAAGTGCGATATTCCTCTCCCTAGCATATACTTATATTTTAAGGATAACTTACTACACCCATTATAACTTCCAAAAAAATGGTCACGTATAATGCGGTAGTTGGAAAGATATTTATACGGCTACAGATAATCCTTTCGAACTTAAATACTTTAGTTACCTTAAGCATTTCATGTCATTTTGATAATCCTTTACACCATTTAATTTAAATGAATGTCTTAGGAGCTATCGAAAAATAAAACTAACACGCGCGAAAATAAATTCAAGCGCGGGTCTCAAACCGATGACAGGGCTCGTTTGATGCGATCACCCCTGCGCCGCACCCCTCGCAATGTCGCATTTTTGTTTTGGGTATGGTAGATATCTACTTAATTTAAGAAAAACATGAAGGCATAATATGCTCTAGTACCCGTGCGAAGCCGAGGTCGGTCGCTAGTAATATCATAAATCCAGAGTAATAGCATAAATGGGCTAGTAACTCTGTTGCCTGACTGTTATATTTTCACGTCACGGTTAAATGTATTTGGATTAGTAGTGTTCAAAGTTGCTATATGTCAATAACTTGCTTAGTGCTATAAGCTTTATATTTTAAGCGCGTTATTTTACAAGCTTTATTATTTTTTTATTATTTATATAACTAAATATTTATTAGTTATATAACGCGCTTTTTTATAACGCACGGGCGCGGGGCGGACACGAATAAAGCAAGCGCGGTGACTGTTAACTCGCAGCTCCTACCCTACTCGAACTCGTTGGACAGACAGCATGCTTTAATATATTACATCGTTTTTATGAGTTTATTACGATAAAATGGAGCAGTAAAAATAAACAATGAATTTTCCTTCATACTTTCAGTTCTACGTCACTACTTAAAGCTCCATATTGGTAATTCACTATTTCTTTTAGACATTTTCGTCCACTATATACACACAAAAACACAAAACATTAAACGGTTGGAGTGTAGCCTAAGGGCCCTAAGGGGCACTATGGTGCGAGGACTTCGAAAAAATATCGTATATTTTTTTCGGAAATTTCAATTTTTTTTGCAGTTTCGGGTTAATTTTAACCATAAAAATCATTTAGGTTCTGAAAAGCATAGCCCTACGACGCACTATTTCCGAATTATAGGCCTCCGAATTTTTATATCCGAATATCTCGAAAACGGTGTGTCCTTGGCAAAAAACCATGTGTCTCAGAGCTTAAGTAGCTTCTATGGACAAGATTAATTAATTGGCGAAAACGGCGCCACCTGCTTCTTGCTTTATTTTAGAATTTGCGTTACGCGCGATTCGGGCGATACTGCGTTATAACGAATTAAGCAAATAGCGCCAAGTGAGTGTCGCGATAGCGTTTGCTTTATGCTATGTATATTATATAGATCTATAAGCACGCTACTTTAAGTTGCTTCACGTTATATTAAGCACCACTAATTTGGATGAAACCAGAATCTGGATAATGATACTTTTCATTCGGGTAAAATGTTTCCTTGGGATAATAAAACACTATTCAGGCGAAACCGTGGGTAGAAGCTAGTTATAGATAAAAACCTATTTCTCCCGCACGTTTCTGTTGTTTTTGTCTTAATGAATGAGAAAGGTATAATAAAAGGTATAACAAATTAAAAACTGAGTAATCAAATGACTTTTGACGACAACGACTTTATTCCACTAAGACGTCAACGCACAGAACATATATACCCTCTTGAGAACATATTTCACGAAACTAATAGGTTAGTTATCTAAGAGCATACCCATGTAAACATAATCATCATCATCAGCCTTATAATGTTCCCACTGCTGGGACACAGGCATCCTCTCTCTGAGAGAGGTAATTTGGCCTTAATCTACCACACGAGCCTTGTGCGACGTTTGTGGATGTCACATATTTTCGAATTTTTGCTTTTCTCATGATGTTTCCCTTCACCGTTTTAGGAGCAGTGGTAATGAAATAATTTACACAAAGTGAAGCGCCTGCCTGGGTTTGAACTCACGATGTAAACATATATGTGTATTATAATATGTTTGAGGTGAAGATATCCGCAGGAGAACCATGGTAATCGAAATAGCCCGACATCTTGAAAAATATGTGTCAGTGGGCAGCCCTGCCTACTGCCACTACCACATTGCTCGCAGAACGGTTGATCGATGTGGCTGAAAAGTTCTGGAGTGGCGACTGCGTAACGGAAGACGCTGCGTCGGAAGGCTCCCTCTCAGATGGACCGGTGACCTGGTTAAGGCTGCGAGAATCCGTTAGATGCGAGACCCACAGGACCGATCAATGTGAAGTCACTTGGGGTAGGTATGCCCAGCAATAGACGTCTACCGGCTGATATAATGATGATGATGATACTTATAGTGTATCTCTTTTGTCAACTGTACCAACAACAAATTGTCACCGTTCCTTATGATTAAGTAGACTTTAATAAAATTGAGTTTCGCTGTACCTAATCTGCGTAAATTAGTTTAACCCTTTCGCCGTCCCATGAGATGGGCATAATTAATCTACTGTGACGTGAACATCGCAGACAAATTAACCTATATTTTGATAAAGATTTCACACTGTCTGATCGTTAGCTCCCTTAGGGCGGTAAATATACTCGTACCTACTAAAATAGGTAACAAAGTTATTTTCGGTACTCAGGTATTTTTTAACATAACAAATAATATTCACCGAAGGGTTTGGTAGAGGTGAAATAAAGTACACCCACATTCGCTGGTAGCGGTTTTATGAGAAAAGCTGATTCGTTATTCGAAACAAAAATACTTAGTAAGGGCAGTTCTGTAATACTTTTATTTCATTACACATACTTTTTATTTGGTGTACCTTGTAGTTGCAAATATTATCTACTCATTATCATGATGTCAGTCGAAAGGCGTCCACTGCTAAACATAGGGCTTCCCAAGCGTCGGCGTGGCCACATTGGCCGGTTCCGTACGTCTTGCATCCAGCGGACTCCCGCCACCCTCGTCAGTCAATCCCACTCAATCAAATCGACAATTATCATCATCATCAGCCTTTTTAATGTTCCCACTGCTGGGACACAGGCCTCCTCTCATAGAGGGAGTGGGCTATAATCCACCACGCGGGCCCAGTGCGGATTGGTAGATGTCACATGTCTTTGAATTTTTGGTTCTAGGACATGCCGGTTTCCTCACGATGTTTTCCTTCACCGTTTTGAGAGCAGTGGTGATGAAATAAATTACACAAAGTAAAGCGCCTGCTCGGGTTTGAACACACGATCTACAACTCGTAAGTCGGGACCGTAACCACTGGGCCACCACTACTCACTCGACAATTATAGCTTGTTCTAATTCGACATTAACGTCCTCGACTTGAGTTTTCTGTTGTAATGGTGACTGATTCAAGTGGAGTCAAGGAAATTGCCTTCAAAAGGACTTTGAATATGGATCACTTGAATGTAATAAGGTACTACTAAAACATAATTTTTTCAACATATACAAATTTAAATACCGTAGAACTGGTATATACTTGCTGGATTTAGTCCAAAAGACGCCATTTTTCATTATTTGACGTAACAAAATATTGTTTTAAGACGTGGGCCTAATTAAATTAAATACAATTTGTTTAGAATGTAACGATCCCGGGAGAAATCATTGGGGATGGGACCTAATCTCTCTTATTCATGATGTTATTAAACGTTTTTTGGTAATTTATTGTAAAATACGTAAGTTTTTTTAGAAAAATCTTAAACGTAAATTAGTATATAACAAAGGTAATGAAATTCTGTTATTTGCTTCTGTCAAATGTACCAATGTTCATAATTTATCATTGAAAAATACAATAAGTATCAACTGCTGGTTATAAGCCCACTCCAAGAGTAACTTCATCGATATGTCTTGTACTGCTTGCACCCAGCAGACATGCTGTAACTAGGTCATCGGTCTACCTTGTGTAGGAGTGTTTACTACGTTAAACGTTTCTATAAATTTAACATCTAGTTGCGATCGCTATCCCGCTTGCCAAGCAGGTATCATCTTCCTGCCCTTATCCCATGTCACTAGGGGTCGGCGCAAAACGCAAAACTTATGCATTTTGTTAATAAACGTTTTTTAGTAATTAATTGTAAAAAACTAAGTTTTTTACCTGACTGCCGAAGAAGGGTAATGTGTTTATCAGTCTAATTATGTATGTTTGTTCCTACATGGCGTTTCTTAGACCAAACGCGTTGGCCGATTTTGATGATTCGTACGTCAATCGATTCGTCTTAACCCTGCGAGTGTCACTGGCTACATTAAAATTGGACAATAGAAAAATGGCGGATTTTGGGCGCCTTGTGGGGAGGCGGAGGATACACCAGATTTTGGTCAGCCATCCCGCGAATATGTATCCTCCGACTGCACAGCATGATTTTCTCCTTGTTTACGTCTTTTTAGTTCGCTTTTGAAGCAGTCGGTTTTTTTGATTTTTTGATTTAACTTTTCTAGAAATATCTTATACGTAAATTAGCATAGGTAATGAAATTATGTTATTTGCTCATCGATCTACCTTGTGTATTTAAAGTTTACTACGTTAAACGTTTCTATAAATTCAACATCTAGTTACGATCGCTATCCCACTTGCCAAGCAGGTATCGTCTTCCTGCCCTTATCCCATGTCATTTTGTGTCGGCGCAAAACGTTTACTTCTTCCATACCGTACTGTCCCTATCACGCTATCACTGACTCCCTTTTCTTTCATATCACTCCTCACACAGACTCTCCATCTTTTCTTTGGCCTTCCTTTCCCTCTCCATCCATCCACATTTATATTCATAACTCTTTCAGGTATACCTCCCTAAAAACAGAAACTCCATAAAATGAGGCTCTTGAAAGATTTTACTTCACTTCAGTTGCTTTTGGTACAAATATAAAATATTATCTAATGCTTGTAGAAAAAAATATTTTCTCCTTTAGGCAACAGTTTCTACTCGATCCATCAACAAGTTTGTTATTGGCTGTCAGTAGTAGCTGAAACGCGTATCCTAGGGACACAGATGCCGCCAGCCTTCGGGCCTTTAACGCGGGTAAACATGTAATCTGGGTAAAACCTTATTAGGTTCGGCAAAAACTTGTGGAAACGGGAAAGTTGTCTGTGACTGCTTATGCCCGCCATACACGATCTAGTTTACCGTCAAGTTTGCAGCTGCGTCCGGTGTACTTGACGGTGTATGGCTTTCAGTGTGCATGACAAGTCTATTTGAAGTAAAAAAAGAAATATTTTGATTCTGCCGACTTAAAGTTTGCAGCGCCATATAAACTTGAACGTCTGTATAAGCTGTAAAGTATGCATGACGTTAGTCGCCATATTTCCCTTTTATAAGTGTTTTTTTTTATTATTTCAATAACCAGTTTTCGCACCATACTGAACGATCTTCACTTTCTGTTTTATTAATTGCGATTGTAGGCAACTCGTTTGGCATTGTCTATGTCTATTGAACATAATCCAGTCCTAATCGTTAAAAGCGATCAATAAGCCTAGGATGGCTAACGCGTCATCGTCCGACACTGATGACGCCATGGTTTAAACTGGTGCGGCATCATGCAAACTGGACGGCAAACATGAACGTGAGTGGTCTATATAGATGCACTGCAAAATGGACGCCACTTCAAACGTGCTGCAAACGTGAAGTTAAACTGGATCGTGTATGGCGGGCATCAGATAAAGCTTGAAAGTGATTACCAAATGAAACTGACACTGCCTGCAACTTTTGGGATCTGAACGAGGCGAATGATAGAGCTGTCCATGTAGCCAAATACTGTTTGGACAAAAAAAGTTAGTTAATCGTCACTAAAAGAAGAAGAACCTAATGAAATATTAAATTACTAGCAGTGCCCGCGACTTTGGTCCCGTCAACCGCCTACCCTACCTACTCTATTTTAATTATGTTTCTATGGTCTTTCCTCCGCGGACAATCATATTACCGTCATTCAGAAAATGACGTCAATTGCACAACACCATCTATCGAATATAAAGTTCAACTTCTTCTTCGTCGTATCGATGATTCCTCAATTATATACGTTTTGACCAGAATTCAGCCACGGCAATAGCGATTTCATTTGCCTCACAAAGGTCTCTCAGGGTGCAGGTGTTGTTGCACAGAGAGCACAATAGGAGGTGGGGCATTGTTTGGGACGTAGCGCCGCAATCGCACTGCGGGTCATTGGAGTACCCCCATCTAACTAAGTTGTGCCTGCAGCGACCCACTTGGCTTCGGCAGCGGTTTAAAGATTTCCAGGTGGGCCATGGAAGTTGGGAGCCTGCAGAGAGCTTTTCTGCAGGCTCAACACAGTCAGTCGGAGGAGGATGTTTGAGGAGCCACAGTCTGTTGTTTGCCTCACTAGACCTGCTTTCATTAATTGGTTTGGTTAAACTCAAAAGCTAAAAGCTTTTCCGACTCTTCAATCTGCCCCTTGGCTTGTCCACATTGTATAAAGAGTGTCGTCTATCTGCGGTGAAGCAGATTATTTCATGTGCTGATTTTTAATTTATTTTTAAAACAGTGCTGTTTGTATATCAGTGATCGGTCCAAGGTGGTACCCAAGTGCACAGGGTTATCATTGTGGTCTATGTCAGCACCGCGCCATTTGCTTATCAGTTTTCTAGTGGCCTGGCGGTTTCTCAGGTGGAATGAGCATGACTGATTTTTAGACGGATTAGTTTTAATGCATTATTTTTGGATTGGATTTTGGAGATGAAGAGTTCGTTACATTACAAAATGTTCCCGGTAAAGTAATTATGAATTTATTTCATTTACATGTCATTGAAACCACGAGTAAGTAGGTAACATATCTATGTTACCTACTTATTATTATAACAATACTAGCTGACCCGGCAAACTTTGTTTTGCCATAAAAAGACCAAACATTTATCTACCCTACCCTACCCTACCCTACCCAACCCTACCCTGCTTAAGGACAGGATTCCTGGGAATTTCAATTTTATTTTTACTTTGTTTTTATTTTATTTAAAATTTTGGTCTAACCTATATATACAATTTTTACATAACTGGGGTATCTTATACAATACCCCATTGACGCAGTACTAATCCGTGTCAAATCCCATTTTAAACCATCACAATGAGCGGAATAGGTATACGTACCCCACCTATCCAGAGGAAGGAGACAGTTAACCCGAAAGATAAAAGCCCACAGAAGGCGCCAGAGGAGGCAGGGCCTTCCACCCAAAGCGTGAGGAAGAGTGTGGGAGAGTGGGAAGCGGGTAAAACTGACAAAAAGGGACCTTCCCCCACAAAGCCTGTTAAGACAATGCCAATAATGGCAAGAGGATCTGTGTCTTTCGAGATAGGGAGCCCGCCAGCTCAGAAATGTAGAGTAGCCGAGGCCAGAATATGCCTTGTCAAGATCAAAACCCTCATGACCACCTCGAGGAATACTAAGAACGAGATAAAATCGGATGTTAAGGCTCAAGCGGACAGGCTTTACTCGATCATCAAAGAATACGAGCAGGAGAAAGGGCGAGAACCCCCTACGAAAAAGACTTATGCTACCAAGGGCATACAAGTCCAGGAAAAGCTGAGGGCTGAGGAGGCCCCTCCCCCTTCTCCGGAGACTATCAAAGAGGTCGAGGTAGCCTCCCTCAGAAAGGCCCTGGAGGAGCATTCGCGAAACCTGGCCGTAAATAATGAGAATATGGAAAGGTTGAAAGAGGCGCTACTAGCTGGCCAGGAACATATGGGAAAGCTCTCATATGCCAACGTCGTGGCAAGTCAGCCTTCCAAACAAGCTCCTAAATACCAAACACTACATTCCATCGTAGTAACGGCCAGGGACGAATCGAAATCGGGAGAGCATGTACTGGATAGTATACGCAAGGTAGTGAACGCTAAGGAAGGAGGAATATGTGTGGAAAGGATCAGAAAGGCGAAGGATCGCAGGGTTATTGTAGGTTGTAGCACCGAGGAAGATAGGAAAAAGATAAGGGACAAAATAGGGGAAGCACCAGAGCTAAGCGTGCAAGATATTAAAAATAAAAACCCGCAGGTGGTGCTAAAGGGTGTATTTAGTTATAACAATAATGAAGAGATACTGAGGGCCCTTAGGAACCAAAACGGTAACATTTTTAGGGACCTTAACGAAGAGCAGAGCAAAGTTGAGCTGTTATACAGGAAGCGTACAAGAAATCCGCACCAAGGTCACGTAGTGTTGAGGGTCGCCACAGAAGTCTGGAAGCGCATGCTCGATGTCGGAGCGTTGCACATCGACATGCAGCGAGTTGTGGTTGAGGACCAGTCACCGCTGGTACAGTGCTCGCTCTGCCTAGGCTACGGTCACAGTAGAAGGCTCTGTACGGAGACTGTGGCGAAGTGCGGACACTGTGGTGTGCCTCACATGCGGGTGGACTGCATGGATTGGAACGCAGGCCTTCCGCCGTCTTGTTGCAACTGTGCGCGTGCGAACATCGATAACGCAAACCACCACGCGTTCAGCTCTGAGTGCACAATCAGAAGAAAATGGGAAGCAATATCACGCTCAACAATAGCATATTGCTAAGGGCACCCCGGAGACTCCTGTCCAGCAACATGCAAGACCATACTGCGTGGCCCAAGCGAATCTACAACGAAAGGAACTGGCTACCACCGAACTCTTTTTAGAGGCCAGTGAACGCAAGATCTCGTGGGCACTGATCCAGGAGCCGTATGTGGGTGGAGCACGAGGTATGAAGAGCTACCGTGGAGCGAGAGTCTACCAGTGCGAGGTTGATGGAAGTGGGAGGGTAAAGGCAGCGATCGCCGTCTTTGATCATGACTTAGACGTCATACCCTACCCGAAACTCACCACAAACAACATCGTTGTGGTGGGAATCCGGACCAAAGCCTGGGAAATCGCAGTAGTCTCCTACTACTTCGAGCCAGACCAACCCATAGGGCCATACCTGGACCAGCTGACCCGGATCAAAACGGAAGTGGCCACCGGTAGATTGCTGATTGGCGGCGACGCGAACGCGAAGAGTTCCTGGTGGGGCAGCATCAGAGAGGACCCCAGGGGGGACGAAATGTCCGGCACCCTGGAGGAGCTAGAGCTTCAGATACTCAACACTGGTGACACCCCCACCTTTGATACCGTCAGAGGTGGTACGGTGTACCAAAGCCATGTGGATGTTACGGCCTGTTCGCTTGACCTTTTTGACCTGGTGGACGGCTGGCGGGTCGACACAGGAGCAACATCCTCGGACCACAACACTATATTTTTCAATATTAAAATAA
The DNA here is from genome assembly GCA_949775005.1 of Orthosia gothica. Taxonomy (NCBI): domain Eukaryota; kingdom Metazoa; phylum Arthropoda; class Insecta; order Lepidoptera; family Noctuidae; genus Orthosia; species Orthosia gothica. Next base: position 23,969,360 of record OX459048.1, read on the forward strand.
AAAGAGACAAGGGGATTAGTATTCTTAGGACTACAAGAAAGTTTAATACCAAAAAAGCGGATTGGGAAAAATTTGATAATAAACTGGGGGAACTAAAAATAGAAAGGGAATTAAATTTAGAAAATACTAAGAAACTTGACAGTAAGCAAAAATTAGAGGATGAAATTATTAAATATAGAAACATAATAATAGAAGCATGTAATAAGGCCATTCCCAAAGTAAATAATAATGTGAAACTTACCTTTCCGTGGTGGTCCGAGGAGCTCGCTGTGAAGAAGAAGGAGGTCACCAGGTTCAGGAACCGCATCCGCAACGCCGCGCCGGTCCGGCGAGCGATGGTCGTCAATGAGTACCTGAAAGCCAAAGAAGAGTATGAGATACAAGCGAAGAATGCCCAAGTCGCCAGCTGGAAGGAGTTCTGCGGGAAGCAGGATCGGGAAGGGGTCTGGGAGGGGATCTACAGGATCATCGGTAGGACTGCCAGACGGCAGGAAGAACTGACCCTATGCTGCGATGGTACATTCCTTAGTCCAAGTGAATCGGCCGCCCTACTAGCAGACACGTTCTACCCCAAAGACAGAGTAGACCAGGACAACGCTGACCACAGGCGAATTAGAGAAGCGGCCAGTCGAGTGAATGAATGGGTCTATGGTGAACATCATGACCCTTCATTTACGACACTGGAGCTGAAGACCGCCGTGGCAGGTTTCAATCCCAAAAAGGCACCAGGAGGGGACGGACTGACGTCTGACATCTGCAGTCGAGCGATCCACCAGGACCCAGAATTGTTCCTTGCCCTTTACAACAAGTGCCTCGAACTAGCACACTTTCCGGAGATCTGGAAAGAAGCTACGGTCGTGGTCCTTAGGAAGCCGGGCAAGGACAACTATCTGACCCCCAAGGCATACCGACCAATAGGTCTGTTGCCTGTTCTGGGGAAGGTCCTGGAGAGGATGGTCGTAGCACGTCTAAAATGGCAGCTTGTACCGCGGTTTAGTACCCGCCAGTTTGGCTTTATGCCCCAGAGGAGCACCGAGGACGCCCTCTATACGCTAATGGAGCACGTACAGGACAAGTTGAGGCTGAAGAAGCTAATTGTCCTGGTGTCATTGGATATAGAGGGGGCCTTCGACAGCGCTTGGTGGCCAGCTATAAAAGTCAGGCTGGCTGAGGAAAAGTGCCCGGTCAACATCAGGCGGCTGCTAGATAGCTATCTCGACAGTAGGAAGGTTAAGATTCGTTATGCCGGGGAGGAATGTACTCGAGAGACTGACAAGGGCTGTGTTCAAGGGTCTATCGGTGGTCCAATACTGTGGAACCTCCTTCTGGATCCACTCCTAAAGGACCTGGAACGACGGGGTATCTTTGTGCAGGCGTTCGCGGATGACATCGTCTTGGTCGTGGATGGCGACACGGCGACTGAAGTCTCGAGAACCGCCAATGCAGCCCTCGCCCATGTTCAGGATTGGGGCGTCCGAAATAAGCTGAGGTTTGCACCGCACAAGACCTGTGCGATGACCATAACCAACAAGCTTAAGTACGACACTCCAATGCTGAGCATGGCCGGGGTCGACATCGGTATGGTGAAGAAAATGAAGTTGCTGGGTCTGACCATTGACGAGAAGCTCACTTTCAGTGAGCATACCGCGAACGTCTGCAGGAGGGTAACGGATGTTTATAAGCAGCTGTCTCGCGCTGCTAAAGTTAGTTGGGGTTTAAACGCCGAAATAATCCGTACCATATACATGGCAACAATCGAGCCCATAATCACGTACGCGGCCGCTGCCTGGGCTCCTGCTACGAAAAAGCAAGGTATACGGAAGAAGCTAGGCTCGGTCCAACGAGGATTCGTTCAGAAGCTCTGTAAGTCCTACCGTACTGTCTCTCTTAACTCGGCGCTGGTACTATCCGGGATACTACCTCTAGATCTGCGCATACAAGAGGCAGCCGCCCTGTATGTAGCAAGAAGAGGGTCGTCTCGGTTCGTGCCAGGAGACCGGGAGATTGAGGGTGCGGTGCGATTTGCAGAGACTCCTCACCCTGCCAAACAAATGGCCTTGGAATTCATGTGCCTGGCAGACCAACAGCTTGTGGACGGCCAGAATGTGCAGGCAGTGCGTATTTTCACTGACGGCAGCAAGATTGAGGGGAAGGTCGGAGCCGCATTATCCATTTGGGATAATGATGGCGAAGTCCGGAACCTCAAGCTTAGCCTCGCCGCGTACTGCACCGTCTACCAGGCTGAATTACTAGCTATTTGCAAAGCGACAGACTTAATCCTCGCGCGGCAAGAGGCGAGCTATGGTTTGTACAGCGACTCAATGTCCGCATTGCAGACGCTGACAAACCATGGCTCTCTCCATCCCCTGGCAGTTCGCGCGCGCGCCAACTTGGTTCAAGCTCTGGGCCAGAGCAAAGTTGTATCCTTGTTCTGGGTCAAGGCCCACGCGGGCCTGCCGGGGAATGAGCGAGCGGACGAGTTGGCAAAGGTGGCAGCATTGTCGTCACGGAGGAAGCCGGACTATGATCAGTGTCCGGTTTCATTTATCAAGCGACAGATCCGTTTGGAATCGCTTGATGAATGGAATCGGAGATATGTGACTGGCGAGACGAAAATGTTTCTTCCCGACGCCATAGCAGCTTTCCGTATTATACAACAGGTGCGGCCTACAGGCTTACTCACACAAGTTTTGACAGGGCACGGTGGGTTCTCTGAATACTTGAATCGTTTCAAGTGTAAGGAGAGCCCAGCGTGCGCCTGCGATCCCGACATGTCAGAGAGTGTCCAGCACATACTCATAGATTGCCCGATTTTTACCAGGGAACGCTATCAACTTCAATGTGAGCTGGACATGAGACTGTCGTGTGAGAGTCTACACGTGTTTATGGGTAAGAAACATAGGGAAAAGTTCCTAGCATACTGCGAAAATGTGGCCACCACGGTAATTGCACGAAACAAAAGCTGAAGCTTATTCTGTGTTTCATTAATATTGTAATAATATCTAATCGGAAGCATAGAAAGTAGCACAAAACTGCAATTAAGTAGTATATTAAGAGATAGTACCTAAGTATATTGTATAGAGTAAGCATATAAATTATAAGTAGACTAAGAAACTGTAAAAATAAATTGCGACATCTTGTTATTTCCCCAAATTTTAAATAAAGTTTGCCCTTAGAATAGTATTAATTAAAGTGGGCATCCCACCCACTAGAATGTAAGGTGATGTATGACAGAAAGATATAGGATGCAGAATAAAAGTACGAGAGGCATAGAAGCGAGAACTTGTATGAATGAAGTAAAGCACAAAATAGGCACCGACTACGTTGGTGGGATTAGTACTAAGAGAAAAAAAAAAAAAAAAAAAAAAAAAAAAACCCTACCCTGCCCTACCCTACCCTACGTACCCTACCCTACCTACCCTACCCTACCCGTACCTACCTCCCCTACCCTACCTACCCTACCCTACCCTACCTACCCTACCCTACCTACCATACCCTACCCTACCCTACCCTACCCTACCCTAACCATAAAAAAAAAAAAAAATATCCTATCTCTCAAGTTGGATCGAACTGCACATGGTGTGCGAATTTTATTATAATCGGTTAAGTGGTTTAGGAGTCCATTGAGGACAAACATTGTGACACGAGATTTATATATATTAAGATGTATGTTATTTTCTTGTTGATGTTTATCAGCTAAGAGCTTCTGCTGAGGTGACGTTTTCTCAGATTTCTGACGAGGAAGATGACGAGCCTTTGTCGAGTTTTCGTAAGAAAAGACGCACAATTGACACAATCGATGCAAAATAGCGAAATTTCTGTATCTTCTACTCCAGGCGCAACATTTATTTCTGGGTTACAAAGAGTTTGGTCTAGGGGAAAGCGTAATTTTGCAATTTGCAGATGAGTGCAAATCTAGTTTAGCTGAGCACATTCTAGTTTGCAAATGGAATGACAACTGTGTCATTACTGTTGGCTCAAATGCTGAGACTGTAGAGCCTTAGTATTAAGTCAAGAGGGTTTGTCACAAGAACATTAGAAATATATGCATATTGATAAACCCCTTTTAAAAAAAAATATAATGAAAATATTTATTTATTTATTTATTTATTTATTTACACATACAATTGTTTTTACAGGTAGAACCCAAGGTAACAAAAGTAGTCATACAATACGACACTCAGAGACGCCCTGTAAAACTGATCACACACCTACTCACGTCCATGTTTGACCAGTCCCAAGTAACGGCTCCGGGCGTCCTCACAAGTTAACTAGAGGACAACACAGTAATTGTCACCCTCTGGAATTCCGCCAAAGAGCAGGTGAAAATGTCCAAGCGCTGAGAGATGCTATTAAGAATCGTAACAGCCCGACACACTGGTGCAAACTTTAATAGGTTTGTACGGGCTACCGGAGTTTCGAACAGACTCTCCCTCGGCCCCAACCTTAGCCTACTGTTTGGAACGAGTAATCCCAACGATTCTAAGATTTGTGGATTGTTTAGCATCCCCCGAAAAACCATAAAAACGTATTTCACCAGAGCAAGATTGCGCCTCACCTCCAACCTATAGTACCCAACCATCCCTATTACAAAGAGACTTGGGTACATAAGCGGGTAAAACGGATAGACGCCAAATTGCCTCATGTATAAGTACCGTGTAAATTTGTTCTGCATCTTTTCCACCATCTGAGAATATTTCATTTCATAAGGATTCCAGATGATAGCACTAGTTTCCAAGTTGCTTCGCACCAACGCGTTATAAAGCGATTTCACTGCTGCCATGTTAGTGAAGTCACGGGTTTCTCGCATGACAAACCCAAGATTCCTGAAGGTCTTTTTACATACTTGCACGATATGAGCTCGAAACGACAGATCCTCAAAAAAAGTGACCCCAAGATCTCGCACCGACCTCACCCGCAGTATGACGTGACCGCCCATATTATATTCGTGACGTCGGGGTACCACGGCCCGCGTGAAGGACATCATATTACACTTTGTCACATTGAAGTGTAACTTATTTTCTATACTCCACGCTACCACCCGATCGATGTCACGCTGAAGTTTTTCACAGTGCGACTCGTTGCTTATCCGCATGAACAACTTCAGATCGTCAGCAAATAATAGACAGCCAGCGTCTTCAATGACCTCCGGGAGATCATTGACCATGATTATGAACTCTAAGGGTCCTAAATTTGTCCCCTGGCTTACCCCCGTAAGGGTGCAATATGGGTCCGAGGTGTAGCCTGCGTATTCCACCATTTGCTTGCGGTTGCCCAAGTAGTTGGCAAAGAACTTTAGAAGGGCAGGCGTAAAACCAGCCCTCGCAAATTTACTTAACAGAATATCATTATCTACACTATCGAATGCCTTCCTGAAGTCAAAGTAAGCGACGTCCAGTTGTGCACCTGCCTCTGAGTCCAGTACTGTTGCGGCCTGGTTTAAAAAACACATCAAGTTGGAATTCGTACTGCGGCCTGCACGGAAGCCATGCTGCGCGTCGTTGAGCTGCGATGCTACTTGCGAGTGGATAGATGAACACAACGCAGACTCGAAGACTTTAGCAAATGCTGACAGTACTGCTACTGGTCTATATCCACTGACGTCTGAGCTTGGGGCACCTTTCGGTACCGGAGTAACCCTGGTCAACTTCCAACCGTCCGGATACGAGCATTCTCGTAAGAAGCTATTGAATAAATGTACGAGCGGCCGGTCCAGCACACTCCTACAATCCTTAACAATGAAAGGTGGCACCCCGTCTGGCCCAACCGAACGCTTGGGCTTGAGGCGCGAGAGCGCGGCCCTCACCTCGCCGAGAGACAGCTGCCCCACGTGAACGCGGGCGCCGCGCTCGGGCGCCGCCTGCCCAGCGGCAGCCGCATCCAACCGCGGCACCACCGCCCCATAAACCGAATGGAAGTAGTCAGCGAACGCTTGAGCGCACTCATGCTCTGGCAACGGCTCACCATTCCTAGCTATCTTCACTTTGCTACGTTTTGAACGCTTGCTCCCAATAAAACCCCAAAAAGACCTCGGTTCTTTTACAAATTGTTGTTCAATACGATTCTGATATTCACTATATGCGGTACTTATTTTACATTTAACAACAGAACGAAAGTAAGAAAAATTTATATAGTGGCTGTCCGACCTAGTCTTTTTATAAGATTTATGCCAAAAAGCCTTCTGCTTAATATTGGTACTTTTATCTTTTCTGTCATAGCCTAGATATGGCTGTACATAATGCGTGTCATCATTGGCAAAGGGTTTGCTGGAAAACTACAAAAAGAGCGATAGGAGAGGACCCTTTCCTACGCCTAGGTCTCATCAAGAATCATCTCGATATGATGGGGTGGATCTCTGAGTCTTGGTTCAATATAATGCGCTTCAACTAAGATACAAAACTTTTCAAAGTATAAAGCTTTTTTATTTGTCAAAAAATTTAAAATTCATTTACACCCCAAGAATTGTTTTATCATCATGACTGTGAGTCAAAGTCAATAACGAGACTATTTGCATGTGTGTGTATTTTTATTGTTATAATATAAACGTAATATTGTGTTTTTTACTATTTAAATTGATTAAATACTATATAATACTTTGTTTCATTACTAGACCGCCATACATGTATACGACCCCCATATTACGACGGGCCTTTTAAAAGGCCACATTTTTCTGACTTTTCCAGAAAAGTAGAAATTTTTTCATCATGTTTCCTAGTTATAATGAGTCATATAAAGAAACATATCCAAAAATCTCAGTTATCGTAGGTCAAAAATAGTTTCAGTAACATCAGGGTTAGGCACAATTTTAATATATAGTTCGATGCTGTATCTAGCTCTATAAAGCTAGGCGTTTTGCGTTGGATTGACAATATAGTATTAAAGGAGAAGCCTAAACCCAACAGTAGGTGATTCGGAGGTAAAATGATGAGAATGATATCTTATCAAACAGGTCTCCTAGTAATTTTGTTCAAATAAATTTTATGAAATTGTAACATAGCTCTTTAGTTTCCAAGAAACTTTGCTCAATGATATTTTAACTTTGTGATTGAGTGTTCCTTTGTGACCCATTTTAAAGGAAACTAAGTTAGTTTTAAAAGTTTTTATTTATTGCCTCATAATTTTATTAAGTTATACGCAAAGCAATTTTCAGGTAAACCAAAAAATTGGGTAGTTACAAAAGTTTTCCAGAAAACATTATTTTTACAGTTAGGCAATATGTATATTACTAGCTTCTGCCAGCGGCTTCACCCGCATTTTAAGTGTTTTGTTATCCCAAGGAATATATTACCGGGATAACTCAAACCTATGTGCTTTTCCAGACTATATTCTATGTCAGTGCCAAATTTTGACCAGATCCGGTCAGCTGTTCTGGCGTGATTGAGTAATAAACAAACATCAATCCATCCAAACTTTCGTATTAATAATATTATTAAAATTGTTGTACTTGGAATTTGTATAACTTGAAAATTATGCCAAGAAACTCTTAAAATGTTTGATGTTTTAACAAAGTATTTTTGTTCTGAGAATATTAAAGGTTATTTAGATTAAGATTAAGTTTGTTTGTAAAACAATGCATTTTTATATATTGGAACATAATATTTCACCAGAATTGTGTCATCATCATTAAAATTAGCCTACGCCTAGTAGTGCACTGCTGAACTAAGCTTCCCCAATCGCACGCCATGTACCACCATAGATTATTTAACGGGTCTTAGATTGCGTAATGTATTTTTAATTTATGCTTAAGCAACATAATTACTTAGTACAAGGTTGCTAAAAGCTCAAACCCGTAAATTCTACTCAAAGCATATCCAAACCTCAAAAATATCCCTCTAAAATGTTTTCACAAAGAAAATATCACTCCAAAATGAATTCGTATATTCGCGAGCGTCGAACCGAGTCATATCAGTGTGAATCTTTCAGTGAACGTCAGTGTACAGTGCATCTTATCACTCAGTTGAATTCATCGCACTATAGTTCCCCAGCGTACAGTGTAAGGACTAGGTAGCGATTCACTCCCCGTATCTATGTCAAGGATTTTAGTAAATGGGAAATATTAAATTGATAGTGTATTCTTTTATTTGAAGGGAAGTGTACGGTCTGAGGTTGGCGATAAATTTTCAATAATGGTGTACACGGTATAGTATCACGGTAGATTACTAAGTATGCTACTAAATGAAATACCAATATAGATAGCATTGGGTGAGTAGTTTACTAAAACTTGAAGAATAGAGTGACTAGTCCAGCGGGCAAGCTACTGTACCACTTGCCTTCCCTCACCATGTCACCCACTCTACTCTACCGCACACTACCGTACGAGCAAAATTACAGCAAGTTTTTATAGATGAACATAATGATATATCATCTACGGTACTGCTAATGCTAGTGATTTGGCTCAATAGGACATTTGCTACAATCTCTTAAGGCGTATATATTGCCCAATGTTAACGCAGTACTGGCCGTGCGCCCACTCGGAGCCAGAATATCAATATTGAACCTCCTTTTAAACAGTTTCGTTTTCAAAATATTTTTTGATTTACTTAAGCTATTTCAGTTATGAAGAAATTCTAGCCATCATTTTTTCTGTATCCTCATCGTGCTGTTATTTATTTTTAAAGTAAAACTATTAGTTACACGAAAAACCATGTTTCACAAATAATGTACATGAATCAATAATATATTTTTTTCAAACCTTTTAACCTAGCCGTTGCTGAGGAGTATGCTTTAGAAAGTAACTGTTCTACGGCATTAAAGCGGCGGTAGGCCCTTAATATTCTTCCACAAAAACGGTCAGATGCTTCTCTGACTCACTTCGTCTTACAATTCAATCCAAACAAAAATAATTAACTAACGTCAGCATAATATACTTTGAATAAAGAGACCAAATTAAAAAAATCACATCACACATCACATCTTCAACCTATTAATGTTCCCACTGGTGGGACACAGGCCTCCTCTCTGTGAGAGGGAATGGGCCGTAATCCACCATGCGGGCCCAGTGTGAGTTAGTGGATGTCACATGTCTTCGAATTTTTGATTTTAGGACATGCCGGTTTCCTCACGATGTTTGCTTTCACCGTTTTGAGAACAATGGTAAATAAATAATTTACACAAAATAAAGCGCCTGCTCGAACCCACGACCTACAACTTTCCCCACCGAATTCACGTCTTTTTAAATATATTTCATATTTATTATATTTCAAGTCGCCACCGCAGTCTCCAAGGTATAAGAGAATTATCTTGAAGATACAGATAATTTGTCGCGCTCCAAAGAGGACTTCGTGAAATCGTGAGTCTGATATCACCGGAAAACTACCTGCTTGACTGAGAAAACTTGTTCAATGTACAAACTTAACTTGTACTGTTAGGATGGCACTCCGTGTGCCCCTGTTTTTTTTAAAGAAAACACTACGTCTGCTATTTAACGGATTTCATTCTGGCACACTAAATTAACAGATACGTCAAAAATGAGATCTATACAAAATTATTGGTATTAAATGCGACGTTGTGCTTGGCGAGCAGTATTTTATTACGAGGTAAAACAATAATCGGCAATATTGTGAAATCGTACTTTAATTTGCTGATCAATCATCAATACTTAAAATACATCTGTAGAAAATTCGCTTTTGGACATCGAAATATTTCCAAAAAAAATAGCCAGCGTGTAAATTAGGGTGGATAACCAACAGACCATTTTTGACATTTTATCTGTTTGTCTGTTAATTTGTGCACGCATCACGAAAAATGTACGAAGCCAACGTAGATAATTAAAAAAACGCATCTCGTAAAATAAATATATATGTATAAAAATTGTGCGAGACTTGAAGTATAACTTAGTGTATCATCGGAATCGGTTCACGATATCAAAAGTTTGATGAATTTAAAGTGTTCAAGAAGTAAAATTATTACAACACACACAATTCAGCTATGGCGTTTTGCATTTGAAGTCATTTTCTGAATGGCAGTGTTAAGATTCTTCGCGAAAGAATGATGACCCTAGAATAAAAAAATGGTTAGTAGGTAAGTAGGCCAGGCAAGAACGTAATTACGTTCTTGCCTGGCCTACTTACCTACTAACCATTTTTTTAGTAGGGTAGGGTAGGCAGTCAGTTAACGGAAGCGAAGCCGCGAGCAAAGCTAGTCTTAAATATGTTATGGAACAGGTACTGTATACGGCATTATTTAAAATGCCCAGATAGTTAAGAAATGTCTATGGGTTATTTTAATGACAGTACCACCATGATCATACGTTTATGTACGATACAAATTCGTGTCCAAAGTGCGCGCGGTTTTAGGGCTTCTTGCCTTTGGCCTATCTCAAAGGAATCGTGTATTTTTTCAGCATAACAAGTAAAGTATGATACTCACGCCATAGGGCCCCGTTGGGCTAGTGATCGTAAGCGTTAATGCTAAACATAAGGACCTGGTTTCGATACTCGAGTCGAGCAAAGAGTTATTGGGTTTTTCTATCTGGAATTTCTTAGTAGCAGCCTGGAGTGTAGGATTGTGCCCGGATGGCACTGGGGTACATGAAACTTAAACATAACTGGTAGTATGTGTACAGGTACACACCTCTGCTCATTCCTTTAGAAAAACAAGCGTGATGTTTTGTAGTTCTATCATTGAAACAAGTAAACGAAATAGGATTCAGATATTATTTCAAAAACTTTTTTTGCTTCTGATCAATATTAGTTTAGATTGACGGTCCGTTCTGGGATCTGTCTATTGTAATTTTTGACGTTCAATGTGGAATGAGCCTGCTTTGAATAAAAAAGTTTGCAAACTCGGCAAACAATTTTTTAAATCAATTTTTGCTCCACTTTGCTCGATTGGTTCTCGAACTTTTTAAAACAAAAGTTATAATTCTGGCAATACATTTAAGCTGTTGTAAAATAAAAATATAAGCCAGTATTTTTTACACTAACTTCGGCCAGCGACTTGGTCTGCGTGGAATTCAAACTTGTAGAAATATGAAAGATTATTTTTTAGATCGGATTCGTTCTTCTAGAGATTACCTCTCAACTTCTAGATATTACACAATCAAACAGTTTCTAATATTAGTTTAGTATGAAATTAACATTAAAATTAAATAGTTACATGTGGCACAGTCAGAAGAAAATATCGATTTATCCGGTACAAAGACGTCAAAATAATGTCAGAATGACGTAAAAATATAAGAAATACGAATTTTACTCCAAATAGAACCAGCTGATTGATCACGAACGACTCAAACCATAGAGTACTGAGAACTAGAGACGGCATTTTCTGAACTTTCCATACGAACCAAGCATGTCAGTGAGTGTCACCTTAAAAAAATCCGTCTGACTAAAATCAATTCTGACTAAATCCATGACAATTGAATCCAGGATCAGCGCTTATTGCATGTACGCGAATATTATAAGTTCATACACGCGCTACATTAGCGACGGCATCAAATCAAAGGTCAATTACGTCAAAAATGTTAGAAGTCGTAGGACGTTTGCCACCCACATCAGTCAAGTCACGAAAGCATAGCATAATCAGCCATTGTTCATGAGCCCATTGCTGGGACACAGGCCCAAGCTCTGAGAGGGGTTTGAGCCGTACACTAACACGCGTTCTCAGAGCAAGTTGGTGGATGTCACATGTCTTCAAACTAGGCCATATCGGTTCCCTTACGAAGTTTTCTTTCACCGTTTAGTGAGCAGTGATAATGAAATGTATTACACAAAGTATTATCTAAAACTCGTAAGTCTGTGCCGTTAACATTGGACATGACTGCTTTTCTCGGGGGCGGGTATACAATCCTACAGTTGAAGTGACTAATCGGTGACATAACGGTGTCGTAACTGACGTGTGTGTATGAACGTTACTGGCGTTCCTGACTAAAGAATCGGAATCGCCACACCAGCGTTGACTGACTCGTGAGTAGTGGCGTGGCAATTCCGTGCTCTGTGGCTCAGACTAATAGCCCTTAAGGTTAAAGCACTCACAGTTTATTATTACTATCTAAATATTTATGTACCACTAATTCGTTTTGATTTCCATGCAAAAGAGATTGAAATGTTAACGATCAACTGAATTGAAGAAACGTCTTTATTTTTGTTTCGCGTTGCCCTTAAATTAGTTTTGACTAAGAAAAATCTTTTTTTGTAACTAGTAACAAAAGTTAGAGTCTGACAGGTATGTTTGGATTTTTGGATGTTTGTTAATTTTTCACCCCTCAACTATTCGATCATAATAACGCCTTTGAACTGATGGTTGTTATTTTGGTTGGTAGCTTCTGCCAGCGGTTTCGCCCGTGTGAATGCCGGCTATAATTCCAAGAGAACATAATCCAGGGCTAAAACTATTCTTTGTCCTTTACCAAGGTCAAATATATCTCTATACCAAAATTCTTCAAAATTGGTTTAACAGCTTTCGCGTGCAAACGTAGCATAGAGACAGAAAGATTTACTTTTACATTCATAATATTAGTATGTGAGTGAGAATAGTATATTAGAAATTATGACAGGATCTGAATAGGAAACACCAGACTAAGAGAGAGAGAGAGTTTATAAGAGTTATTCTGTTCAAACGTAGACAGTGAGATGCTGACATACAAGGGGCATACAAGCATGTAGTGACACACTCTAGTGTTGTGCAAGAAGCAACTTGTAAGTAGTTGTTACATCACTAGCACCTATGACTACATAGTCAGACTTAGTGATGTCACATAGGGTTAACCGTTCCTAAGGTTCCGTTCCTTCCGAAATCGATAACTCCCGTCATCAAGACCGCCTGACCCGGTGTTTCACGATGATTAATTGCGTAAACACTACGTCGTCATTAATGCGTCTTGATTAATGATTACGTATTCAAACTTCTATAGCGATGACGTGGTGAACTTTATTATTGAAAAAATTAAAAAGTTTTTGTTTTTATGGAAAATGTACCAGAGTGAAGGTTGAATTTATGTAGGATGAAAATCTTTGGTTAGATTTGAAGTCTAGGGCAGACAACATTACAAATTTCGGTATACAGACAGAATATAAACCCTTATTTCTAGCCTGCATAGGTCTAGCCTGGGCTAAAAAGTGTCAGCGACCTGCAAACTTGCCTTTTCTTGGCTGTTGTTTAGTCCTTTCGGATAAGACATGGATGAAACATTGGAACCGTGTATCGTATTTTTTTTGTCACATATTATTCATATTAAACTGATTCGTATGCTGCTTTCCTGCTATATAATCTCTATCATAAGGAGCTAATCTGTTATTTTTATTAGAACTAAATCCCAGTTATTTAAGATGTCAGGCCAGGTAGATAGATTTATAGCTCATCAAGTTTGTAGCTAATCACTTACTTATACGTCATGATCCTTTTTTTTCAAGTATTTCGCATTAATGATAGTTCGACCTTTATTTGACGATATTATTGTAAGAGTATATTAACCGTTTAATTATTGTTTGTATAAGTCGGGATGAACCAGTTGGCTAAAACCTCGCTTTTCGTGCTTGAGGCCGTGGGTTTAAATAAGGGCAAATACCAATGTGAATTTTTGAATTCATATGTTCTTTCTAAGTATATCTTGGACAACGATAAAAAAGAATATGGTGAGGAAACCTGGACTTACAGTTAATATAAGTTTGAAATCGCCAACCTACATTGAGCAAGTGTAGTGATGAATGCTTGTGCCTTCTCTGAATGAGAAGAGGACCTGAGGTAGAATAGTAACAAACAGGTATTAGTACATAGCATTTCTGTAGAAATGGTCGTCGCATTACAGAGTCGCTCCTGTGTGGAAAATTCTTCCATACAAACGTAGTCTAAGGATTACTCCACTGTTTGACGAAGTACGTTCAAAATAAAAAAAAAATATCATCTTGTCTCATCATTATCTAGTCTTCTATGGAAACAAAAAAGTAAAAAAAATATTTTTGAATGTTATCAGCGTCGAAAGTACCATATTTCAATACTAATTTTAACGCATCTTTGGGCGGAAATAAATATACCATAAGAAGAAGGAAAATTGCAAAATCAATACAGGGGTAGATTAGTAATTCAACAATGCAAATAATATTATTTTTAAAATATACATTTAGTGGTTTTCCATGATTTCTAGACTCCCAAAGGTCTGTTTGTAAAATTTCGCGCGCTCGTTTTCGTCCTAAATCACCACCCATTTCGATACTAATTAGAAAAAGTGCTAATTCGTACGCGAACTATCTTCTTACTACTCATCACAGCATCCATCTCTTTCGCATGTGTTGTCGGATGAGATAGCATGCATTTTTACCTCGCGCACAAATAGTTCATGCCGGAAATAAATCAAAAGGGTTCATTATTAAAAACCTTCGTGAAATACAGTCGTGTATGAGATATCTAGTAAATTACAGATGGTTTTGTAATCGGAGTTTTGTTCCTATTAGCACTAACCTATCTTTTATTGTTACCTTTCATCATTTATCAAATTTTCGCATTTTCTTCCTGCTGCGAATCTCTACGTGATTCAAACCACACTTGGCAGGCTTTTATTTCTCTATTTCCATTTCATTTCCTACACTGGAAACAAAACAATGTTATTATTGTTACGTAAATGTTTTATTCGATCTAATGATAGGCTGATTGGAGAGCAAATAAAATAAAGAGAAACATGTTTTTTGTTCTCCATTTGTTATGTGTTTGTTTATTTGGCCACTCAATTTGTAACCGGCTTTTTTGTGCTTATTATGTTTCGCCGTACTGCCGATTTGCGAGAAAGAATGTCAAGACAAAATGATGACCCACTGCTGGGCATAGGCCTCCTCCATATCTTTTAAGATATTATTCCTCAGTCACCTCAAGCCACCTTGGTCATCTCACCACAGCTTTCCAGGATGAGCTTGGCGAAGCCTTTCATCCTCTGGCACCCATTATCTAGAGACTTGAGTTTAAAATATTCAAAATGTAGGTTAGGTTAGGTTAAGACGGGCTCCCCCCCGGTGGGTTCCCGCATTGTCATTGCGGGAGGGCTCAGTAGCAGTGGCTTGGACAACCACGGTGAAGCGAAGAGGAACCCGAGGTGGGGCCGCTCGTCAGGGCTTTTGCCGATAAGCCGACGACGTAGCGGCCAACATGTAGGTTGCGGTGTTGCCTAGGCGATATCGCAACTGAGGCGGGCCGCGATGTGGTATGGAAGGCATCGCGGCTGAGGGTTGGAGGCCGCGGCGGGAGATGAGTGCCGGTATTGCGGTGCGCCGCTCGCCCTACCCTCCGCGGCCTGCACGGGGTCGCCACCAGCGGACGCGGTGGGGCGGCAGGGGAGGAGGAGTGTCGGTATAGCGTTGGCCGCTCTCCCTATCCCCTGCGGCCGAAAAGTGGTAGGTGGCGGGGCCACTGTCCTGACCCGTCACAAGGGGGACCAAGGGTGCCATACACGGGGTCGTCTGGCGCCCATATGCTGGTTTGGTCCCCGGGGTGGTCACGGCGTATAGTGTGTTCTGGTGCGCCGGTGATGATGGGGGGTAAACCCCAGCGGAGGGTCCGGAGACAGACAGCCGCGGCGGGTTCGCGGATGTATGCTAACGTGCTCCCGTGTTACCGCCATAAGCGGCACAGGAGGACACCGTGGAGTTTCAGTGGGTTAGAGTCCCACATAACTGCGCTATCTCCCCGTGGTAGCGCAGTATGCATGAGCATTTCTCCACGCTAAAAAAAAAAAGGTTAAGACGGGCTGGTGTCCGCAACTCCACGTCTAAGCGCGTATTTTGCGTACGGAAAAAAAATGTAGTAATGTAATGTAATCTCGAGAATTAGGGATTACGGCAATTCGTACAATGATAGAAAGTTCAGTCCAGTGCCGCTGAGTGTCCATAGGCCTTGTAAGGGAAGCCATGGGAAAAAAGTAGTGTAAAATAAAAACAAATAGCTTTTTCTTCGAATGCGGGGATGAAAAGGAGGATAGGTAAAAATTTCATGTGGACTAATTTTTTCAACTTTATTTGACAAGGCAGGTACTAACGGCACGCTTATTCACTTCAGAAATCGTAAAGGTGCTCCGTCACTTGGAGCAGTTGCCTGTAATGATACGTTACAGGGTCGAAAATTACATTAGTGAAGAAGGAGAACCGAGCTTTACAATGCGCAACTTGAGGATATACAACTTGTAATGAAAAAATCAAATTCGAATCTGAAATGTTACATTACAGGCAAATGCTCCAGGTGTGGGAGGACTTTTAAGTAATGTAATTATAGCTCCGGACTATAATTGTAGAGCATTTAACATTTTCCGTAGAAACCTAGATACCTGGTTCTAGTAGTTGAATCACAAAAATAAGTAGTTTGATACAAACATACGCAATGTTTAAAATGTATAGTTTTTTTTAGTCTGTTCGTAATATCAAAATTTTAACTTCTTTTTTAATGCGTGTGACAGTATACTGATACGCTATTTTTAAGATTTTTGTATGTCTATCTGTCTGTTTTTCCCAAGTAATCCCCGAAACAGCTGGGCCGATTTTGACAGGGCTTTCATTGGTATATAGCTGGTTTTATAACGAGTAACATAGGCTACCTTTTAATCCGCCAAAAATCACAGTTCCAGTAAAAAAAAAATATGAACCCGACCCGGGCGAAGTCACGGGCAAGTTAGTTGTACATAATATGTTAATATTAAGAACGCGCTATCGCATTAAATACAAACCTAAAATTATAGTTATAAAGTAGAGCTTTAATAATAAACAAATAAGTAAATAATAAGCAATTTACTTAGCTTAAGTATAGCTACCGTCCCCGCTCGTAATTGTTTGAAGAGTGGCCGTTAATCACGAGTTAAGTGAAGTTAAAATAGTATGACCTCATTTAGTTCATACGATTTTAACTAACGGACCAGTTAAAATAGTATGAACTAAATGAGGTCATACTATTTTAACTTTTAATAGAAATCGGCAAGGCCAAAACGGCCTTTTTTTGGAACAAATGTGTCACTGTACTTGGGTACTTAAAAAAACCGGCCAAGTGCGTGTCGGACTTCGCACATTTTGAGTTCCGTACCAAACCGCAAAAAAAAGTTGGTTGTAATATGAAAAATTAAGTAATATCAAAGAAAAAGCAGATTAGCGATACATTAGAATTTGATAGTACCTATGGGCAGTTAAAAAAATCTTCGGGACAAAATTTTGTACAAAATAGCTGACTTTGGTGGCTTCTCATTACTACTACTAAAATATTATTTAAAACATAAAATTGAATATGTATTTTCTCAACGAGCTCTAAACAACGATACCCCCTCGGGGTTGGGGCTGCGCAATTTTTTTATAGCGCCACCTTTTTAAGAGACAATGACAATGTCTCTTAAAAAGAAGAGACGTTTGACAATGTTTATGTCTTTGGGTCAACAAGATGCTTATATTGCGAACATTTAAAGACTGTAGCTACAACCGTTTGGCGTTTTTAAAAACTGTGTGGCAGACGACAGACAGACTTACATGTTAGTAACAATAGGGCTCAGTTTCGACTCTTCAGGTACGGAACTTTAAAATCAAAGTACAACATTATTCCATTTAGGCCTCTCCTAAGTTGCGCCATACTACTTTACAAATAAACGTAGAGTGTGATAGTTAGTAAAGTGGACGATCCCAGCAGGATTCTTTGTTTATCAAATTAAACGTTGCCCCACACTAAGAATTTTGGTCTGTATCGTGGTTGCTTTTACAAACATTTAAACACTCGGAACAACTAACTGTAAGCCTTACAAATATTTGTTCCGCGCAGGAATCGAATCTGCAACACGCAGTGCAGCAGCCAATCGCTCAGCTACTGCGCCAACAGTGCCTTCACACGCTATTTGCTTTAATATGACAAAATCCTGCTCCGGAAAAATCTTTACAATTAGAAAGTCTGCATGTTTGGCATTTTTGCGCACTAGTCGATTATGCTCTGAGTTACTACCAAGGATACTTTTTATTCCAGTTGTGGGTTGATTGCCGATTTTCGTGTGGACTAGTAACTGAGTGAGACAGGCAATCAAGCCCTGAAAAAAATAATTAATAATCTTTTTAATACAAGCTTCAAATGGACTAAAAAGTACGAATTGTTATATCGCTTGTCAATCCATATCCATTGAGCCCAAACACGATGGCGCTATCTTGTCTGATCGAGGAGTTGCTATGGCCACCTTCGGGTGCCTTCATAGGACCACCTCCATAGTACCACAACAGTATGGAAACTACCTACAAACGCTTAAAACGGCACACTCACACAAACGTACGCACCGACGAGACCGTTCGTGCACTTTCAAGGTAAAGTCAGTACTATAAGTGCCGCGTCGAGACGAGTGGTCACGTATTTTTGTGTTAGTTGTGTGTAGTTTGTAGGTACTTTTCATACTGTTTGTACATATTTACTGTAATAGTACCATATTATTTCAATGTTTCGAAGGTTACATAATTACGCCAAGTTTCTGCTTAATCGGATGCCAGGAATTGCTTGAAAAATGGATAACTAGTTGCCGGACACACAAATTTAATGCAAGTTAATATAAAGTTTTGAACAAAAATGTTGAAAACAATAAACATACATGCGATTGCAACTATCCAAAAAGATTTGCCGTTATTGAAGAGTTATTTTGTATATAACCGATGTTCTTCTTCAGATCTTAACTAAGACCACAGGAAAAGCACCAGTATTCAAATAAAAAAATAATCATCAAAATCGGTCACCTAGTAAAAATTTCTGAGGTAAAAGCATTAAAAATAAAAACAGTACATTTAAGAATCGAACTTTTTGAAGTCGGTTCGAAAGCAGATGGTGATAGGAAAACTATGCAGTATTCATTAATTAACTCATTAACTGATAGTCGAAATACAGGCTCTGCCTAGTTCAGCTACACTTAATCTCGACTTAAATTAGCCTGTTAAAATATTTTGTAAATTATGTCTAAGTTTTTTTAAGGAACGTCCTCACTGAGAGCATTTACGTGTAATGAGCATTCGACATGGAATATTCGAGCGGTGTGGACGTTGAGCCGAGCGTTACAAAGCTTACACGCAAGCGCAAACTTCGGCCGGTGTGGATGTCGCAATGACTTTCGCGGTAATTGCTCACGAAATAATGCTACCAATGAGGGCGCTCTTTTTAATAAATAAATTATAATAAAATAAATAATAATTAAAATTACATTCGCCATAGAGAGAAAGAGAGTTCATCATGATCATAGATAACTGTTTTGTGGAGGTCTGATGAGGCAGTCGCTCCATGTAAAATACTAATATTTCAGCTACATCTGGTTGGGTTAGGTTAGGTTTACTAGAAGGCGACATTATTGGAAACAAGCTTTCATATTAAAAAAAGATTTTGTATAACAAGGTTTTATTTTTTAAATTGCAGAGTCACGAG
Source organism: Orthosia gothica (assembly GCA_949775005.1). NCBI lineage: Eukaryota > Metazoa > Arthropoda > Insecta > Lepidoptera > Noctuidae > Orthosia > Orthosia gothica. The sequence goes on from OX459048.1 coordinate 23,988,692, forward strand.
AAAAAAACTCGTGTGCGAAATTTCAGCACAATCGGACACTGGGAAATGGGTCAAATTTAACTTGCATGATTTGATTACAGACAATGCGACAGGTGAAATAAAATAAAAGCTTGTAAAAGGTAAGCTGGCCATGATGACATACCTATCAGATCCAGATAAATGTTTCAATGAATTTGCCTGAAGTCCCGAGGTTTCTAAAATATCAGTCACATCAAAAGCAAAAAAAGAACCTTGTATATTTAATTCTCTAGAGAAGTGGTTAACGGCCGCGACTTAGAACTTTGTATAAATTATTTCATCACCACTGCTCCCAAGACGGTGAAGGAAAACATCGTGAGCAAACGATTACAAGAACAAAATATACGAGTAAAAGAAACAAAAAAAAAAAGATATGTAACATCCACCAATCCACACTGGGCCTGCGTGGTGGATTACGGCCCATTCCCTCTCAGAGAGGAGGCCAAAGTGGACCAAATGGGAGACTAAGTGCGGCAATAGGGTCCATCTATATTGTTAATTCAATTCATTTCATTTTCATTCATTCTTCATATAACTTTTTTTTTTGAACGGGAGGCACCCTTTAAAAGACCTCGGTGATTACCATCAGCACGAAGAAACGTGACCCCGTGACCTCTTAAAAACCACCCCAAAATCGCCAGTGACCTACCAGGCGTTGTATAAAGAGATACCCTCTTTCATGGGGCTCCCTTTCATGTGCTGTTGGTGACCACTGGAGAGATTTTGTTTTTAGGCTCATCGGCAATGACACTGATCTCATTGCCGCTGAGCCTCTTCTAAAACTGTGTTTTTGAGTCAAGAGTAAATAGGTTAGGCAAATGTGCTTCACCGTCGGCCACATCACCGCTTACCATCAGCTGATATAGTGATCAAACGCGAGACTATCAATTATAATAAAAAAGATAAGAAGCCAACAGTCTCTGGTCTTACCCCCAAAGCCGTTTACCATTTAAAGTTTTCGTCTCAGTAAACCAAATAAAAGGTAACTCAATATCAGTAGCACAAAATTGTCTAAAATGGACGTGCAAAATTAGTTGAAAGTACAAAAGCGAGTAGTATAACTTTATTCGAATAGTTTACACATTCCATTAGCGTTGCCAACGGAGCGACAATCTGGTTATAAAGTTAAATGCACAAGTAGAAACCTTCGGAATTTTATCAAGCGGTGTTTTTAGCACGTTATCCGGGTTTTATTTTCTTTTTAATATAAGAACATGCTTTAGGTTTTTAAGCGATGTGAACTCGAACTGAAACTTGAAGCATTTATTCAAGTAATCCAGTTACAGGCAATTTTGAATAGTCAAAAAGGCTACACAAAGTGTAATTTTTTCAGCGAAGGCGATGGTTGAAATACAAAAATGAACGGAATTGGTCACATGACATTTCGATAGCGATTGACATTCCTATTACCCATTTCCAAACGCAGACAAGTGATATTCTACCAACGAAAGCATCACGATGTGATGTGATGCTTTCGTTGGTAGAATATCACTTGTCTAGAGCGTAAGGACGCAGTTAGTCAGAAAGTTGAAGCTCATTCCAAAACGAAGATCAGATCTCTATGGATTCCTACATTGTAACACGATTGTCTTTGTCATCCACGTTGTTAGCTTAAATACTATGACTCCATTTACAGCAATCGGAAAGGCTTAAAGGGCCTTAAAATTGTTAGGAACGAAATTGTAACAGTATTCACCTATAGGGTAGGTGAATACTGTTACAATTTCGTTCCTGGAACGGATTTAAAAAACAAAACTGAGAGACCTCCCACCATGCCCCTTACTTCATTTTAAAAGTTAAGTGAGCAGTAAGTGATTGATATCAATAATTATATTAGTTAGTAAAGTGGACGAGCCCAGAGTGGTTTCTATTTTTTCTTTTAAATAGAATGTTACCCCATACTCATATAAATATTTGTACCAGGCAGGAATCGAACCCACAACATGCATTGCCACTTTTTTTTTTTTTTTTTTTTCCGGGGTGGAATATCCTCTTTGGATGTCCTCCGCCCTGAGGAGGGCGGAGGGGTCTGTCAGATTCTTACTGACTAAAACCACCCCGGTGTACCGCCTCACACCTAAGCCGGGGATCACGGGAACAACGATACTTCCGCAACCCCCGGCTAGTGCCGGCCCGCCTCTGCGGGCCACGACCTCGAGTTGGGGGGGGAGTGAGGTGTTGGACGCCCCCCGCGACGTCTAAGAGGGGCGCGCGTGGAACACTACGCGCCACCACCTCGGGTCCTGATATGTGGGGGGCAACGGACGTCCCCGAGTCCGTCGCCCCTGGTCCCATTTTGGGGGGCTGGAAGAGTGCGTTGTCCGCCCTCCGCCGACGCCCGGCGCGTCTGCTGCGGATCGGGTTAGCGGATGAGATCTCCCTCTCCCTCTCCGCCTCCTTCTGCGAGACGACTGTTTCGCAGAAGGATACCACCGCATCCCAGGACTCCGCGCTGCCGACCATAGACTCGACTACAGCCGGCAGCGACAGGTCACTGCCTACTTTAGAGATGAGGGCACGGCGTGGCTCCTCCCAAGCGGCACACTCTGCCAGCGTATGCCGCGCTGTGTCCTCCCGGCAGTCGACGCAGTGGTGATACCGGGCGTCCGGCTCCCTGTTTATGCGACACAGGTACTTCCCGAAGCAACCATGCCCCGAGAGCACCTGCGTCACCCGAAACGACAGGGAGCCGTGCCTCCTCCCGAGCCAGCGCTCGAGCACTGGCCGGACCGCCTCGATGGTAATGAGGCCGGCGGTAGGGCGTGAAAGCCTGTCCCGCCATTCCGCCAACAGGACCTCACGAAGCTGAGACTGACGCAACTCCATGTGTTGCTGCATCAGCCTTTCGCCCCGCGCCCGCGCTTCCTCGCGCCACCGATACAGCGACGCGAGTACTTTAGCCTCCAGGTCCCAGGGCGGGGATCCGGCCAGTGCACAAGCCACCTCGTAGGAGATCGTGCGATACCCCCTGATGACTCTGACGGCCATCGCTCTCTGCGGCTTTCGCAGAACAGCGATGCTGCCGGCCGTCAGGTCAGCCGCCCAGATCGGAGCCCCGTACAGGGCCATCGATCGCACGATCCCTAGGCAGCGCTCGGGTCCCCCAGATTGGGAAGCAGCGTTGACAGCGCCCCAGCCGCGCCCAACAACTTGGGCGCCAACCGCCGGAAGTGGGGGCCGAAATCCCACCGGCTGTCGAGCACCAATCCCAGATACTTCATAGTTGACTCGACAGCGATTCGAGCCCCCAGGACGACGATGTGGGCATCGGGTGGTGGCGCCCACCTGGGGCCATGAAAGACCATGGCCTCCGATTTGTTGAGGGCCACCTCCAGGCCAAGGCGCCGTATGCGGCTCACCACCTGTGAGACCGCAGCCGTCGCCAGCAACGCTGCCTCCCTGTACGAACTCCCCCGGTAGGTGACCAGCGTATCGTCCGCGTAACACGTCAAGTCTACGCCCGGTTGGAGTTCGCCCCTCAGCACCCAGTCGTACCCGATGTTCCACAGGGGCGGGCCCAAGACCGAGCCCTGTGGAACACCGCACGACATGCGGTGCTGGTTTTCGACGCCATCACGTCCCACGTAGGTGACACACCTCTCCGCCAAATAAGCCCCGATGATGCGGCGGAGGTAGGGAGGCACTCGATGATACCGCAATGCCTCCCGAACACAACTCCAGGGCAGGGTGTTGAAGGCGTTGGAAATGTCCAAGGACACCGCCAACATCACCCCACCCCGGGACACCACTTCCTCCGCCAGGACTCTCACCTGCGATATCGCGTGGATGGTGGAGCGCCCATGCCGAAAGCCGAACTGGCTTTCGTCCAGGTCCAGCCCCTCTCTGTACAAGTGGCTGACGAGGCGAGCGGTGATAATCCGCTCAAACAGCTTACCCACCTCGTCTAGCAGCACTATGGGCCGGTACGCGGACGGCGAGTCCGCAGGGCGCCCCGCCTTCCTGAGCAGGACCAGACGACCAGATTTCCACAAAGTGGGAAACTGGCCCCGCTCAAGGCACGCTGTGAAGAGTCCTCTCAGCCAGGGCTCTAGCTCCTTCAGAGCGAGGGCTAACACGTGGCCGTGGATCCCGTCGGGCCCCGGAGCCACGTTCTTGGCCCGGAGTCGATTCACGGCCGCCCCCATCTCTGCCTGTGTCACCTCTGGGACGCTGATTGCGTCGTCCTCTGTAGACTCTGCGACCGTGGGCAAAGCCATCGGTGGCGGGATGTACTCCGCTCTCGCCGGGAAGAGGGCTGCGACCACCTCCTCCAGCAGCTCGGGTTGGAGACTCTCCGTAAGCGGAGGCGCGGCGGCTCGAAGTTTCCCTCGAACCGCTCTATAAGGGCGCCCCCACGGATCCCCGTCTAGAGTCTCCAACATCTCCTTCGTCCTTCGTTCTTCGTCTCCTTCGTCCTTCCTTCGTCTGGCCGCTACGCACGCGACACGCAATTGTGCGATCTCGGCGGACCACCAGTACACCTGGCACCTCGCTGATTGTGCGTGGACCCGGGGCATGGACGCGTCGCTGATTTGCGTCATCGCCCCGCGGAACCACAGCGCCTCCTGTTCGATATCGACGGGTCCGGTCGTTGCCGACTCCCGATTCCAGGCCTGAACAATGGTGGCCTCCTCGAGAAGTTCCCTGTCGATGCGCTTGCGCGCCCAGCGCGGACAGCCCGTTCGCGGGGCCGGTGAACCGCGGCCGCCTGCGGTCTGGGTGGAGACGTCGAAACGGATATATCTGTGATCCGATAGCGTCTCCACCTCCACGGCGACACGCCAGTCGCGGACACGGCTCGCGACAGCAGGGCTAGCAAACGAGACGTCCACTATTGAACCACACGCTAGTTGCTTTGGCATGACAAAATACTACTTCCTACAAATGTTTATTATGAGAATATCTGCATGTTTTGGCAATCAGTCACTTAAAGCACGACTCACGTATTAAAATGAAACTTTGCGCAAGAGTCGATCATACTCTGAGTTAGGACCAAGGATACTTTTTATTCCGGTTCATCATCATCATCATCAGCCTTTTAATGTTCCCACTACTGATACACATCCCACTGAGAGAGAGGGAACGGGCCTTATTCAACCACGTGGGCCCAGTGCGGGATGGTGGCTGTCACATATATTCGAAGTTTTGGTTCTAAGACAAGTTTCTATATGATGTTTTTCTTAACAGTTTTGGGAGCAGTGGTGATGAAATAATTATACAAAGTAAAGTAAGAAAGAAAAAATTGTGAGCCGCACAGGAGACACGAGAAATATGCATACAATTAAACAATAATAAAATAAAAGCCGCGTGCGAGACCAAAAAGGCTCTTATCTCAGCATATGCAGCGATAAAGCGCCTGCCTGGGTTCGAACCCACGACTTAAAACTTGTAAATCACGGCCGTTACCACTGGGTCACCACTTCTCTAAAGAATTAAACATTCAAAGCTTTCTTTTTTGCTTTTGATGGAACTGACTTTTTAGAAACCCCGGGCATACAGGAAAAATTCGTTTCTGGGACAAAAAGAAAGTGCAAAATTATTTAAGAAACTTGAACAGGGAAAATGTGACGTTTTCTTTGATTTCACACATCACAAATAATCACAATCTCTTTGCATACTGTTTCTTACCGTAAACACTATTTTTGGGTGTGAAAATAGTGAGAAATGGGTTTCGAAAGATCGGGGTCTATTTCTGGGTAAACCGCAAATTGGCTACAAAAAACTTTATTGAGTTTTCTCTGAAATTGCGGGCGAGGCTTCCTTGCGCACTTTTTCTGTTATGAACCATGAGGGAAGTTACACCTTGAAGTTGAATGACACGTGCCCGTCATAATATAACGAGAAAAAGGGTGTCCTGTCAGTTCAACAAAAATGTAGATACAAATTTTTACTTCTAGCAATGATTGGCGAAAACATGATTTGTCATTTCATCTTTATACAACAACAAGTTTACCAAATAATTCACTTGAGGCGCCGATTCCCTTGAGTAGCTGATTTTAAAATGAGAATCACGTCTAAACGGCTAGTCGTAATTTATTGCAAAAAATATATGTTATAATAGACCATTTTTTTAATAATTTCATCTGAGCAAATTTTGAGTTTTATTTGTATAACATAGTGTAATTAATTTGTAAAGTTATGTCTAAAACGGACAAAAACACGATAATCACAACAAAACCGCTGGGCGTATTTTAATAAAATCGACACCATATCAAATACAATTTAATTATCTACATTTTGATCTGAAGCTTTTTTTTTAAGAAAAGTACAAAATACTACTAAATTTCGGGTCGCGCAGGTGTGAAACGAGTGCGTGTTTTGTTCCCTCAAGGTCGTTGGCGTTAGTCGTCGTATAAGAAAATAATTATCCGATAAACTTTTTGCACTATTGTATTATTTGACAAACAATTTTTTTTTTTTTTTTTTATCTCTTTTAACTACGTTTGGAATAAAAATGTTATACATATTGACTTATTATTTGTACGATCATGAAACAGAACATTTGCAGCCAGTTTGTGTGTAAGTTGATGACCTGATATGACGTGTCAGGAGACCGCGTAATCGCCCGAACGTCGCCCAGCTGAATTGGATTCGACGGTTGACCTTTTTCTCTAAGTTAGATCTACCCAACTGGACTGTTTGTCCGACAGTGGAGTCTCCGATCTTGATAGGAGTGGGTGTTAAATGGGCATTCACTATGACCTTGGTTTTGTCCATGTTCATTTTAAGACCCACTCTTTCGGAAGCTCTACTAAGGCCCTCCATGATCTCAGCCATGACCACTATGTCGTCGGCAAACTGAAGGAAGCCTCCTCCAGTCCAGAACCTTGAAGACATCCTCCAGCGCAGCAGTGAACCGTTTCCGAGAAACGACTTCTCCCTGTCTCACACCGCGCTGGAGAAGGATAGGTTTCGAGTTCTGATCCTGAAGACGGACTGAAATCGTGGCGTTTTTGTACAAACACTTCAACACCTCAGTGTACCGGGCAATAATTAATTTTCTTAATATAGCCTATTCGCATATTTTCTGGTTTCATTTTCATCCTTAAGGGTCTATCTCAAACGCTATTGCACATAGGCGTCTTAAAATATTACGGTATACTAAATTCAGTTTCGAAACGGTTATATTGTTGAGTTGTTGACAGATAATTAAAAATGAGGAAAACGGCCGTGTAAACATATTTAATAGTTCCATCTGGTTTCAATCTTTCGATTGGGTCAATTTTCTGAGTGAGCTACAAATCTACTTCGTGAATGATTTACGAATAAGAAGCTTTACTTTTTAGCAACTGCATCAATCCGCATTGAGCTACTGTGGTGATCAAAGCTCGTACCTTCTCTGTATGAGAAGAGCTCTTTGCCCTGTAGTGCGTCAGTAACAGGCTAGTGTTATTATTGTCAAGGTTATTTCTACTCAATAATAGTATTACAGTGGTTTCATTTTAATAAATTGTTATTTTCTTTATTATTGTTATTTTGTTATGAATTGCTTGAAATAAATTGAAATGAAATTGCAATTGCACTTTCGCTGATATTTCTTCGTAAGAACGGAAACAATAAACTTCGTATTGTTTTCCATTACGAAATAAATGAGGTTCGCGATGGACGTCGATGCAGGACAGTTGTGGGTTTTATTTCCGTTTTTAGGGGTCTGTACGTCTGTCCGTCCGAATGAAAAACGGAGCTCTTATTAGGATCACTCGTGTGTCTATCTCAATATACGTGTGTGTGTTTCTTTAAAAGCTAGGCTGACACGTTATTGGTGGTAGAAAGAAGGAAAAAAACTAGGGAAAATTAGTTCTTTGCGACACAAGCAAACAAGTAATAAAAAGCGCGAAAACAAAAGAAAACTTTAATACAAAAAATAATGCGACACATCCGCGCACAACGGCCAACACTCAGCATTATGCTGGGACAAAGATGCTACCAGAGAGCTCCAAACCGAGTCAAGTGCATCTTCTTGAAGAAGTTCAAACTTACCAAAAGTATCACAGTACTTAAGAGTAGTTTTTTTTTTAAACCTTTCCCACTAGTAATTTCTTCCTGTAACGTGGGTTCGTTTACAAACACTTCAATTCACATACGCAAGACACCCAGCTCCGGAACAACTATCTGTAGGCCATAAAAATATTTGTTCCGTGGGGAAGCTGAACCCGCAACACGCAGCGCAGCAGCTGATCGCTCAACTACTAAGCCAAACGTGTCGTCAGTATTACTAACAGTTAAACTTAACTGTAGCCTAACTTACCTTTAATCCAAAAACAGAAACCATTTCACAAACTTAGTCCTGATTCCAAGACCTCAATTAACTTAAAGTTTCAGCAAGTACAGTTGTTAAAGTAATACTGGAGCGAAGTACATTTGTGCTATAGTTGTCAAAGCTCCCTGTATCGGGTTAAGACTGTGAAACGGGTAACCGACGGTTTACCTGCCGGCTAAGTAATCCGCCTTGCTCGGTTAAATGTTAGTACTGACTGTACTAGAGTTAAGCTTAAATCTAATATATGCTAATATTATAAAGCTGAAGAGTTTGTTTGTTTGTTTGAACGCGCTAATCTCAGAAACTACTGGTTGAAATTGAAATTTTCTTTTTGTGTAAGATAGTCCATTTATCGAGGAAGGTTATAGGCTATATTACGTCATGCCATACCAATATGAAGTTATATAATGTTGCAAAAACGGGCAAAATTATTCCTTTTTGGGAACTACCGTTGCGTGCGCTGCGTAAACGGTTTAAGTTACGCAACAATTATGTATGTAGGGTAGGTAGGATAGATGGGTAGGTAGGTAGCCAGTTGACGGGAGCGAAGCCGCGTGGGACAGCTAGTGTTTAATAAATTTGACATGACCATTATGTAAGTATTGGAATGTGCAACTATCTTCATATCTTTGACTGACCAACCTTGACAATTCAAAAGTGCCAGTTAATAGTTTAATTGAAGTAAATTCGTTTAGTTGAAAGCAACATATTTTTTTGTTAGTATCTATCTAATTGCATAATTTGGGCTGGCCCGCAAACTATGGCTTATTTATACTCTAACCCTCTTACTAATAAACGCAGAATAAAGTTATACCAGGTATAACTAAGGTATACCCATACATTTTCATAGGTTTATACCTGGCATAACTTTATTCTGCGTTTATTTGTAAGAGGGTAAGTTATTTCAAAGGTAACTTAGATTATAACATAACGAAAGGTTCTTCCTTCACTCTAATCAACTCAATAACCCTGATAACGATCAATTATGGTCAGGTTTTTTTTGCCCGATGTTATCAAATAGCGAGTGATTGTTTAAATGAATGATCGACCGGTAAATTCGTTTTATTTTTACCGACTTCACAAAAAGGAGATCAGTTCGATACGTATGTATGTAATATTGTTGGAATTGAACAATATTCACTTACGATGTTACTCTATGTGGGCTTCTAACTACAAAATTAACACTTTTTTAGTGTTTTGCTTTTGAAGACGTTTTTTTTTTTGTAAAAACGTTTTTTACACTCTTTTTTAGTTTTGATACACCATCATTAATACAAAGTAAGGCACCTTATAATAATACTATTGTTTAAATATATTAAATAATTATTCAAAATAAATAATAATTGTACATGTAAAAAAAAAATCGTTTGTCTGAATAAAGGCTCTTTTTATTTTATTTTAAGGGACCTAAAGGATTAACAACATACCCATAATAACTCAATTTACACATTCGTGCTGTTTGTCGCTAAGGAGTTTAGTTCGATGTTCCATATTGTGGTATTTATTCAACATCTACTTACGTTTCATAACACTCCACAATCCATCTTCACATCTTTTGATATCGCATCAATTTGTGTAACTCATTTTTATATTTATTCTTTGTATTATTACATCTGGAAAGCATATTTAGTTATCTCTTGACTGTTTTAAATATCTAAACTTAAATTATATTCGTAATTTATAATCCTTGTAATATTTTTTATACTCTGACATTTTTAACTGGACTGGACTTCTTTTTTTTTTTTTTTTTTTTCTGTCTATTTTATTTTCTTAAAGCCATAGACATACCATAGGTACCATGGACTATAATACCTAGACCTTTCCTTAAGCTAGTTGTACATTATTGTAAGGTTTGAGCATACTGACCCGCCTTTGTAAAGCCGTTTTTTATTCCTTCTGGTCTTATTGAGATTTGAATTTGGAATTTAGAAGAAATGGAGATCGAATGAAAAACGGGCTTCAGATTTTTCAGTCTTGGAACTGGTCTGAACGCTGAAAGTCGGTTGAATACTTAAGATTACCAATTTACGATTGTATCAGCAAACTGTTTATACTATATAAGCGGCCTGTGAATTGTGTGTGTATCAAATCTTTGAAGTGCAATAAATATTAATAATTGAGTGTGGTACTTAAATGTGTGCATCTTTACTGGTACATAATCCTCCTCAGTCATCACGACGTATCAAAGGACTCACTGTTTGGCGTATTAAGCCATAGCCCGGCCTCCACACCTCTTGCTGTCTACTTACTTACCTGATTGCCTGTTCAATCCGTCCTACTACCTTCCTGCTGCCTACTCATCTACCGACCTGCTGACTGGGTGCACACACTGATAGTGCACCATCAGCCGTACTATCACACCGTGCTACGTCCTGTCTGCTGACCTGCCTACCTGCCCGATTGCCTTCCTGTCCGAGCTGCTGCCTGGTTAGCTGCCCACGACGTGCGAAGCCGACCCATAGTTCTGTTCTCTATATCCTTTTTAATTTCATAGCTTTAATTTAATTTTTATCTTAACTTTATTAACGTGGCTTACGTATAGCTCCACTGAGCTATACGTAACGTTACAATATCTTAAAAACTGCTGAACCGATTTTGATGAAACTTGCACTTTTTCTAAATTGAGAGATATTTCATCCAACAAAAATGAGTTATAACGATCTAATTACTAGTTTTGGAGAAATGCCTGGACGAACACATACATACACTTATGAAATTTGGCACACCGGTTTAAAAAGCTTACATAGAGTAACATATGTGCAATTCCATCAATATTACATATATGCGTGTCGAATTGCTAACCTCCTTTGTTTAGAAGTCTGTAAAATAAAAAGGTCTCGATTTAAAGGTTTCGTCTCTTTTTGGCTGAAAAGCCATTGAAACCCATTGGTCCGCAGGATCTCATATAATTTTCCAGGTGTTGAATAAAGATACTTTACCTACCTAGCAAACTGTGTTCCTTCAAAGTGGTAGCCTCGAAATATCCAGCAACTTTCACTAACTTTTCTTCACAATATATCTCACACGAGTCACCATTTAAACGAACCAAAAACCAGCATTCAGGACAATAAGATCTGAGATAACCAGAAACGCTTAAAGTAATCCTTAATAGATTTTCATTAGTGAATCCGTACACATTGTTCGATTAATTCCGGCTCGTTTGGTAATCCTCTTCGCTCGGGCGAAGCTTACCACCTGTGTTAGTGCTGTAGACTAACTACTCAAGCTGGGTTGGGCAAATTGTACTAGGTACTATTGATAGTAGATACTGATAGCACTTACAAGGTTTTAGGTAACGATGCGACGCAAAAGCGAATTGGTCTAATTGCATTGCATTGCGTCTTCGTGAACGTACCTACTTGTAATTTCGGCTATCGTTGATATATAGGTATATCGAATCGCGTCGAGCCAGCATCAGGAAGTTCGTTTAATTGATTATTAGCGTTTTTTATGTTCATTTTAAGGGCTCCCGTACCTCAAAAGGTAAAATAAGGAACCCTTATGAGATCACTCTCTTGTCCGTCTGTCTGACCGTGTGTCACCACCGATTTTCTCAGGAATGGGTAGACCTAGCAAGTTGTAATTTATACCAGATACTGAGGTCTATAGTCCCTATTAGGTGTGTAAAAATCAAGGTCCTGAGTCAAAACGATAAAAAAATATAGACACATTTAGATTTTTGCGAAAACTTGTAAGTACCAAAATTACCTAATTATTCACCTTTTTTTATTTTTCGGAATTTTCCCTTTACTTGTGCTGTACCTTGCTTTTAACAAAAATTTACGGTTCTAGGTCAAACGTCAGTACCCTATAGGTTATATGTCGAAAAACAATACCATGGTAATTCCCGTTGACCTAGAATCACGAAATTTGGCAAAAATTAAGGTCTTACACATAGGTGCTCATACAATTTAGAGGACTAGTTTTTGCACTTGGCCGTTTTTTTTAATGTAAATTGCTTTTATTACCACTTTTGTATGATGAATTGGACTTCACAAAGCTACCTTTTCATCAGTCCCCAAAAAGTTGTTGCAATTTGGCACGAAAATTGGAAAACTCATTGGCGATAGTTAGCGATTTCTGTTTAATTTAATGCAATATCGGTGAAGGAGCTTCTTTTGTATATAACTCTTTATTCTATCAGTGTACATTTAGTGAACAAAGATGCGTCTGCTATTGTAATACTTTGAAACTATCTTTGTTTTAACCCGACTACGGCAAAGCAAAAGGGAGGGTTATGTTTTTGACCGGTATGTGTTTATGTTTGTAAGCATGTATGTATGTTCATCTGTCATACAGGTCTCGAACTCAGTATAGACTCCAGCTCTCACAAAGGTTTGAATCTGCTCGAAGGCAGGGTTTAGTACTTCATATTTTTGTCAGGCGTACCGTTAGTCATAAAAACTAACTTTTTACCCGACTACAACGTCGCAAAGTGTTTAGTAAATTTCATAAATCAACTACGTTATTGTTATACGTTTTCTAGAGTCCAATCTTGTAACTTATGTATTATCTAGATACTAATGGCTAATGAAGATACTAGATGTAAAACAACAAAAGCTAAACAAAACTTAAAATAAACACCGCCATGAATATGTATGAAATACAATAAAAAGGCTCTGTCGGATCTCAGTGGATATTACGAAAGTAATGCATTAAGGCCTAACCCGTCTAAAACACAGTCATGCTTATTCCACCTGAGAAACCGCCAGGCCTCAAGAAAGTTAAGCATCAAATGGCGAGGCACTAATATAGAATACAATGACCACCCTGTTTACCGAGGTGCCACCTTGGACCGCTCACTGACTTACAAACACCATCGTTTGAAAACAAAACTTAAAGTCAGCACCCGCAATAATCTACTCTTCCGTCTAACGTCTACTACCTGCGGTGCTTCTCCACATATTCTTCGTATATCGGGTTTAGCTCTCTGCTTTTCGGCTGGGGAATTGGCATGCCCAGTGTGGCATCAATCCACCCATGCCCGACAAGTGGATGTAGCTCTCAACGAGACTTGCAGGATTATTACAGGGTGCTTAAAACCAACCCCAGCTGCTGCACTATACCCGCTTGCAGGAATAGCCCCTCCGGATGTCCGAAGAGAAGTGGCATGTTATTCAGAGAAGCACAAACAAGCGACAGACAAACGACATCCTTTATATAACGTGGAGAAACCAAGGGGAAAATTAAAAAGTCGGAACAGCTTCCTGTCGGTCACCAAATCAATTAACGGTGATGGTAAGTTAAGCGAAACAAAGAAAATGTATGGCTCCTCAAATACCCCCCTCCAGCTTACTATATTGAGCCTGTAGCTCCCAAAGCTCCCTGCCTGGGTCGCTGCAGGCCCAACCTAGTTAGATGGGGGTACTCCAATGACCTACAGTGTGTCCCAAACAATGCCTCACCTTTTGTCGTGCTCTCTGTGCAACACCTGCACCTTAAAAGACCTCTGTGAGGCAAATGACAACGCTGTTGACGTGGCTGAATTCTGGTCAAAATATATTTTACTTTGGAATCATCGATACGACGAAGAAAAAGACAATACATTATTCATGACATGTAAGTTTATATTTAATCCCCGTTTCGTATCAAATAGTTTGTACATAACAATTTCAGATAAGAATATTTTCTTGTTTCATACTTTTTAGAGCGTGATTTTTCAGTAATCGGGTTTTAGTTTTTGAACTTATTTTTTACTAATAGTTTTACTGCATTTAGAGATAACCTTTTGTAAAAAACAAAAATATTAATTTTTCTTCTAACATAAAGTATAACATAAAATTCCACCTGCGATTATCAGTTTTTACACAAATTGTATGCCATTCTATGCCAGTTCTACACCTTGGGGAAATTCGCTCTCAAAGATAAACGAACAGGTAAATGATACAAAGCACATACCACTTACTATTCTCTAGGCAATGGTTAGATATTAGAGAGAACTGACTCCTGACTCAAATTGTTGTACATTCTGGTGTAGGTAAATGAGGTTTAAAATAGCCTTGAAAAAAAAAACAATAGCATTTATCATATTGTCGATTTTCCTTTTTCTCATAGAGTCGATAGTATACTTCTTAAAATATTTCTGCCTACGTTAAAACAGTGTCTGAGGCAATTACTAGAGCTTTAAAGGTGCATAAAGCATGTGTATTTCGTGCACTGCAGTGTTTGTGTATTTTTTATTGACTTCTATCTAATCCGGGACAATGAAATCTAATACAGACACAGTTACAAAATTATCGACATGTCAAATATAAATCGCAAGGAATCGTTGCAAGTAGCTGTCAAAAAGTATATAAACCAATTACAGTAACTATAGGTGTACCAGAATCTCATGGCATTTTTTATTTTTTTTAAAATGTGATTTTCATATGGCAATGTCAATTGTCACCTGTCGAATCAAAGTACTTGATGTGTCAACCGCTGCTGAAATTTTTTGATATTATCTTGAAACTTTGTTATTTTTGTGAAAATGTCGAAAAACCCACTTCGATCTCATGCGAGACATATTGTTTTCAATGTGTATCATAAAATAAGGGAAGAAGAAGGCGTAAATCAAACTCAATCTTTGATTTTAAAGTGCGTCGTAGAGTGGACCGGTAAGTTGGACTGACTTGTTTTGATACTTTTAGTTTAATTTATATTTTCTTACTTAATTTTAATTTCTTTCCATTACTATTATATGGTAAATCGTAGGTCAGGGCACATCGAATGATGGCCAGAAGGAAATGGCAACAGTAATGTAACTGTTACTAATTCTTCGACAAGATATTGATTTTAACGGAGATTGAGAATCTTTGACGTAAGAAAAATATTAAGTAATAATCTGCGCCCTGCCTAGCGAGCATGGGCGTACCCAAGACATTTGTGACATGACATGATAACTTATGCCATATCTTACAATTTGTCTTAAATGCTAGCACGGGTCAAACATGTGACATATTTTAAAGGCGCAACATGCCTTTCTTGTTGCTGCCCGGCGAGCACGGCCTACTGTGACATGGCTTGAGTCACACATTTCATCGCAGTTTGGGCGATAACGCCATTTTGTCCTAAATAATAGCACCGGCGGCGTGAGAAAATTTCCTGACGTTTGTTTGGGACTCATCGGGTCTTAATTGCTAATACGGGCGCACCCATTTTGTCACAAATGTCACATTTTGACAGATGATTTAGAAAAATGTATCACTTTCGTTCGGAGGTGATGATAAAATATTATAGTTGAAAAAAAAAAATTGCCTTCTAATTACGGCACCAAATGGCAATAAATTCATTTTGTGTGTATGGTGAGTTGGTGATCAATGCTTATTCATTAATTGAAATGTTACAGGATTATTAATTAATTTTATATATTACTTTTTCATAATTGTATTTTTTTTATTGTTGTTCTTATTTTAATTATGATTATTTTTTTTATAATTATTTTCTTTTATACCTTTCTACATTTTTATATGTTTCTTAAATAAAATCCCCAAAAAACATTTAAAATATAAAAAATAGGGGCCCACCGGTATTGGTCCAAACTATTATATTTTTTAGTAATTATTAAAATTTTCACAATAAATATATCTTTCTAACAAACACTTAATATGTTATCAAACAAACAAAGAAAAATAAAGTGTGCATAAGTCTATGGTCGTGGGTCAAATATTAATTTATTCCCAACAAAATTAAAAAGTTGTTTAGCTGTATGAACGGCATACTTTTTTACGTATTATTTTATTTGGTCGTCTATTCAAATTATGTCGCACTATGAAGTCAACAACAAGAAAAGCAAGTCGCGTCTGTAAATTATGTCACATGGTTGTCCCGTGCTAGCATTTAAGACAAATTGTAAGACATGACATATTTTATCATAATTTGAGTCGAAAACCAAGCAATGTAAAAAAAAAAAAACTTGTAATTCATGTTGGGATGCTGCTAACATGGGGGTAGCAAAGGGGGGGGGTAAATTTTGGTTATTTTTGGCCTAGGACATACCGTTTTCGAGATATCATTTTGGAAATATGCAAAATAAAATAAGATACGGAGGCCCATAATTCGGCAACAGTGCGTCGTAGCGCTATGCTTCTCAGAACATAAATGGTTTTTATGGCCAAGGTTAAACCGAAACTACAATAAAATTGGAAAATTTCCTAAAAAGAAAAAATAAACGTCAAGAAGTTATGCCACAAGTCAAGAAAATATCTCACGCCGCCGCCGTGCTGGCATTTAAGACAAAATGAGTTTATCGCCCAAACTGTGATTAAAAGTGTGACTTAAGCGATGTCACAGTAGGCCATGCTCGCCGGGCTGCAGTGGGACGTGTATATAGACGGGAGTTTTTGGCGGGATTTTGTCGAGTGAAGTTCAGTGGCTGTTAATATTATTTGCAAATTGATTCCTAGTGGATATTGTGATATATTATTGGTGTAGTTTTGTGTCTCAACTGTCTCCGCAACTGGACAATTTGTAAAATCATTGACAAAAGCGATCTCGGGATAGTGGAGCGGTGTATTTTATTGTAGTATTGACTGCCTCTGCAAAGCTTACTGGGAAGACTGACTCGATACAATTTGCTGCCAAATACTCCAAAAAACATTAGAATCTGTTACATCCGCATTCTAATGCATACTAAAGAATAAATATAAGATCCAAAACTCTTTCCAAAGACGTGGCTAAAAGGTCCTAGCAACCAGGCCATAAAACTTACATAAAAAAAAAATATAGACTGATGATGATGAATGACTTTAAGTAACATGATACATTTTATTATTCTTTACAGACTTTATACATAAAGAGATTGGTTTTGAATATGTTAAATGCCAATGAAAAAGAACCATTTTGATGGAGAGAGATGACACAAAACTACAAAGATACAAGTTTTTGAAATGCCAGTGGAGTTCATGGAATCGTATTCTAGTTTTCTAGTTCTGAATGAGGTTTTAAGTTATTAGTATGATTTAAATGCTAAATAATAAATTAGTACATAAATTAATATTCAATTGATTTATTTTTCCTATGTTAAGAACACGATGTATAACAACATTATTCATACACATACCTATAATACTCACAGTGGATCTTTGTGTCTCTGAATTGGTTGCAAGACCCTGCGCAGTAGCTATTTTTGTGTCAATGTTGAAGGTGAAGATAGCATTGTATAACTGTCTCTTTCACTCGCTTATGTATGTCACATAAGCTTACGGAGTTTCTTGTGCATTCTTCTCCATAACAAGCTACTTTCCGAATGCACGGTAGAATCAACTTTTATTCCATGTAAATTTATATTGTGACATTCAAAAGTGCCGCTTGGTGGCCCAGTTGAAATAAATATCTTTTGTCTTTTTTGTCATCGTCCTATCTCGCTTACTCTATGCAGTATATTCGATGACAAACTGTTTCTTACGCAATGGTTGGCAGGACCAAGTTCAAAGACACAAAGATCCGTTGTGACTACTATAATATAGGTACCTCATGTTCATTAATACTAAAGACATAAATAAAAATTAAACAGTATCAAGATCGTTTGATCCAATTTCCCCAGTATTGCATACAACAAATTTTTATTTCCCTTTTTGCCATTAGATTCTGGTAGACCTATAACATATTGTCTTTTCCAGAAACTTGGGTTTTATCGAGCCTTTTTATCAACCACCTTTAGAAACAACTCGGAAATAAAAAGAAAATTCTGCAGTTCATTTTAAATTTCGAACAAAATCAAGAAGCCACCAAAGGAGATGGACAGAAAGTACATTCTATTTACAAATACATAATAAATAATATTGTGTAAAGAAAATTGAAAAATGAATTATTACACAGTTTTTTACCTCTCTGAACTTGACGTTTTTATTTCAAAATAAAAAGTAGTACAAGACGAATCAAAGTACCGTGTGTCACCTTCCGCCATAATAGACCATACAGAAAGATAAACAATATATTATTGGACGTTCCTCACCACGCACGTAAGTTATTAGACGTGAATTTTACGACAAGTTCTCTTATTAAGAACATTTTATTCACACGAAACTGTCTCTATTGGTATTGTTTGCATTTAATAAAATGTTTTTTTCGTATTTTGATGCGTTAGTTATTTAGTTTTTTTTTATTTCACACAAAATAAAATACTTAAAACGGAATGCGACGTGTTTGACAGCCGATGTGTCAGACTTAATGTTATTGTCTATGTCTTCAAACACTTCAAAAGCAACGTTCACTTCTTACAGTAACAGTTTGTTTTTGCGATTTAACAAAAATATATAAGGCACCTTTAGAAATATATATAAAATAAATAAAATAGTTAAGCTATTTTTTGTTATTAATGCCACATTTTTGAGGCTCAACCAGACTCAGTTTATACCATGCTTATCATTATATAGCTTGGGAGTCCATTACTTTGTTAAAATGACTAGTAATGAGATTGTCCTGTGCGATAAGACCGCCCAAATAAAATAAAATATATCTTATTAGATTTAAATAAAAAAATAAACAAAATAAGAAATAATTATATTTCGTACACTTGCTTTTTTGATTGTTTGTCCTGCATATATATTTTTGTGGTGTACAATAAAGAATATAAGAAATATATAATGCTAAAACCATATCAGATAACTGTATTCTCACAACTGTTTGCTAATTTAAAGCGCCTGGCGTTTTTTTAATATCGAGATCATTATCTGTACACTTATTGCAACGATCTGAATAATAGGTTTAATGAAACTGTTTTCGTGTCTAGTATGTTGTTGTGACGAGTTCTTGAGATATTTTATTTATAGCAATTGAATGTGCTCATATTCACGAATATAAAACAGCAAGAACCATTGTTGTAAATTAAATTCGATACCTATGCCGACGCCCATACAAAATATGTCCATGTCCTTTTCAGCTCATTTCGAATTAAAACATCTTCGCAAAGTTGGTAAACCCGAAACTGCATCGTCGAAACTGCAATGCAGTCATCAAATTGAAAGACCGTTTCTTTATATTGCTTAACCAAATATTAGGGTGCTGAAACGAATTAAATTGCGGCATGTTATTTGACAACACCACGGAATTCAACCTTAATGCTCACTCCATAAAGTTGAAATTACTTTGGGACACAAAAAATCGTATAGACGTAATCTCTGCCTAGGGAAATTTTATACTCTTAAGGTGAATATTGTAGCAGGCCGCTTTCGCGAAATGAGGTACTCATGCCGTTCTTAGGCAGTTACGTGCTAATTACATTCATAAGAATGTAATTGCCTTGAGAAAGGATTCAATTCTGAGTTGTACATACTTCTTACGGTTTGAAAAAAACGGCCTTTTATTTTTGTGCAAAGAGCCTTTACAAGGTACAGTCATAGTAAATACAGGTTCGTCACGTCATTTCGTTGTTTTTGTTTGATTTGGTCCACGATAAACTCTTCTTTACTGTTTTGTGGGATTCCCAGAGGCGGCCTAATTAACTCTGATACCAGAGGCCACATCCTCACACGAAAAAGAATGACGTATTCCACATTGAGCACCCGCATTAACGGTACCTGAGTGAACGGCACCTGATGTATTGCACATAAGGCACCTATCGATATTTTTCGCAGGTGCCAAATGTGGAATAATTTGTTATAAAAAAACTTATTCCACATTTGGCGCCTACAAAAACCCCTTTGCTTATAAAAAACGACACCATTGCTAACTGATATTTTTAACCTGGCAAAATACACGGTTTATGAGGGATAATATGTTAGAAAACACGGGCAAGAGCTAGAGATAACAGTATATCTCAGTAAAGATATTTAAAACGAATGCGTAGAACCTAAAAATATGTCTATGAAAACAAAAACTGAAGTAAGCAACACGACCCAAATACTCCATAGATTCTTCAAAAAAGGCATACTACCAAATGGCAAAGCCTATGAACAACATAAAAAAGCTTCCATTAATACCAAGTTCTACAAAACATCTCGCAACAGGTAACCATTGGCACGTGATAATTTAACGAACCCATCGCGAACTCAACGTCTAAAGGTACTGACAGGATAAAACACATCTGAAAAAGCGAAGCTAGCATATTTTCTCCTTTTCAAACAGAAATGGGAAAATACAGAAACGACGCTCCCCGTCAATATGCAAAAATGGTAAATATATAAAACCTTCAACGTCCACAAAAATATGAAAAAAGGGAAAACAAATATGTTTGTGTCTGATATGCGAGGGAATGTCATTCTATTGAAAAAGCTAGACCCAATTTATATGAAAACGGAGCAACAATGGCTAAAATGTTTGGCGACGAAAATAGGAAAGGTCATGAGTTCAACGGAACAGTTTTCGTCTAAAATTAGCTATAGGTATTCTACTGAACTAGAGCTTTAGCAGCGATGCTCGTTTGTACTCTGTATGAAAACTGGGCTTTGCCTTGCACAGAAATAAAGCGATGGCCATCTCATAGCGACAAAAAAATTGGCTCTCAAATACACTTAAATGTAGCCAACAAACAAAGCCATTTTAAAATCTGCCACATATTTGACAACGGAAACGGAACATATTTGACAATTTCAAATACACCTGCCCGACGAGCATGGCAAACCCAAGACGTTTGTGACAAGACGTGATAAAATTTGTCCATGTCTTACAATTTGTCATTTATGTTAGCACGGGTCAACCATGTGACATATTTTAAAGGCGCGACATGTCTTTTTTGTTGCTTCCCGGCGAGCACGGCCTATTGTACCATGGTTTGAGTCACACATTTCATCATCGCAATTTGGGCGATAAAGTCATTTTGTCTTAAATACTAGTACCGGCGGCGTGAGAAAATTTCGTGACGTTTATTTGGGACTCATCGGGTCTTAATTGCTAATACGGGCGCACCCATTTTGTCACAAATGTCACATTTTGTCAAATGATTGAGAAAAATGTATCACTTTCGTTCGGAGGTGGTGATAAAATTGTACAGTTGAAAAAAATAATATTTTCCTTCTAATTACTGCACCAAATGGCAATAAATTTATTTTGTGTGTGGTGATCAATGCTTATTAATTAATTGAAATGTTATAGGATCTACAATAAATTTTATATTATTCTTATTTTTAATTATTATTTCGTTTATTCAATTTTGTGCACATTTCATATTTACATTTTTAAATATTTCTTTATAAAAACAAATCATAAAAAAAAATACATTTAAAAATATAAAAAGTAATGGTTTTCCGCCGGTGTCGGGAGCAGGGTCCAAGCTACCGGTGGTTAGGGCTCCAGAGACAGGAACCTCCTCACGATGCGAGCCGTATCGAGGAGTACTGCCTTCTGTATCAGGCCCTTGATCCAACCGCGCAATGACAGCCTCGACAGATGGTCGTCGAGACTCTTGGCCATCAGGCCGTTGGCCGTAACGACAATCGGCACAATGATTGCCGAGTCCACATTCCACATGTCGACAACCTCGTGTGCCAAGTCGAGATACTTGATTTGTTTCTCTTTCTCAGCTTTCACGAGGTTCTCGTCATGTGGGATGGTGACATCGATTATCATTGTGCGGCGCGCTAATCGGTCTATCACCACTATATCCGGCTTATTGGCAACAATAGTCCTATCAGTGATGATAGACCGATCCCAGTACAACGTGACATGGTCATTTTCGAGAACTGGGTCGGGCACATACTTGTAATACGGTACCTCAGAATCCACTAGATTGTACTTCAAAGCAAGTTGCTGGTGAATAATCCTGGCCACTTGGTTATGCCTGTGTAAGTACTCGCCATTAGCCAGACGAGAACAACCAGAGATAATATGTCTGATGGATTCACCCGGACGGTGGCATGCCCCACACGTCAACCGTTCCGTCCTTCATTATATGTCTCCGGTAGTTATTCGTCAGGATAACTTCGTCCATAATTGCACAGACAAAACCTTCAGTTTCCCCGAAAAGGTCACCGAAACGTAGCCAGGATACAGACGCTTGGAAATCTACATCGGGCCCATGGAGAGCCCGATAGAAGCGTCCGTGTAGTTCCTTGCCTTGCCATACCTCTTTGCGTTCATCAGTAGTTAGTATTACAGGCTTGCGCCAGTTCTCTTTAGCCATGGTCAACGGGGTGAGTCCCTTGTCCACTGCGACCACATCCCGATGCATACCCACTTCAGTTTTTAAAAAGTATTCTCTGAGGCTGCACACCTCGCGGTTGTGAAGAGTTTTGGCGTTTAAAAAGCCTCGACCCCCACATTTCCGCGGGATGTACAGTCTCATCACTGATGATCGTGGGTGATGAATCCGGTTTGCGGTCAGCAGTGTCCGGACCCTCCTATCAAGGGCGTCGAGCTCAGTCTGAGTCCATTTGAGTATGCCGAAAGAGTACATCAAAACCGGCATGACCCAACTGTTGAAGGCGCGCACCTTATTTCCACCTGACAAAAGGCTATTTAATACCTTTTTCAGGCGGCCAAAGAAACGCTCCTTCAGCAGTTGCTTCATGTCAGTACTGTTAATGCCCAACGCTTCCGACATACTTGTAAGTTTCGGTCGAGGAGAGGTGTCTGAGGTGTATGGAATCAGAGAGTTGAATTCCCTCGGATTCCATAATCTCCCCTTGCTTTACATGCATGACTGCACATTTGTCCACACCAAATTCCATCCTGATGGAGTCACTGAAGGTTTCAGTTACCTTCAGTAGCTCCGTCAGTTGGAATTTGTTGGGGGTAAAGAGTTTCAGATCATCCATGTAAAGGAGGTGAGATATAACCTGACCACCTCTTCTCAGCCGATAGCCTAGACCTGAATCCTCCAGCAGTGTACTTAGAGGATTCAGGGCTAAGCAGAACCAAAGTGGACTCAAACTATCGCCCTGAAATATCCCCCGCTTAATCCATACAGGCTCATCATCCCCCTGAATCAGTCAACATCCTGGATATCGAAGGACCGTCTTCCATTGCCCCATACATGACTCAAGGAAGGTGCGTAGAGTTGCATCTATTTTGTACAACTCCAGCACCCTCATGAGCCATGTATGCGGCACAGAGTCGTAGGCCTTCTTGTAGTCTATCCAGCATGTCGACAGATCCTTGCGGGATCGACGAACCTGCTGGCTTATGGCCATGTCAATGAGGAGTAGCTCCTTAGTGCCGCGGGACCCATTCCTACATCCATTCTGAGAGGCAGACATTATTAAGTTATTCTCAATGTGTACATTAATTTTTCCTCTCAGGATGGATGTAAGAAGTTTATAAACCGTCGACAAACATGTTATTGGTCTATAATTCTTGGGTTCCGCGGGACTACCTGTCTTATGGAGCAGGTGGGTAACACCTGTTGTTAAAAACTCCGGAAGCGACCCAGATTCTAAACATGACTGGAATTGAGATGCCAGAAACGCGTGTGAGCTGCTATACCATTTTAGCCAGAAATTATGCAGTCCGTCCGGTCCTGGAGACTTCCAGTTCGGTAGCGGACGAACTGCTTTGGCTACATCTGAGGGACTAATTATAACTTTTGCCATTTCTGGTATAGCTTCACACACGCGCTCGACATCACGCATCCAGTCACCTTCAGTGTGATAGACGGGTACCGACCAGATGCTACGCCAGAATGTACTCGTAGCGACATCATCCGGGCGGCACACGTCAGTCACACTTTGTTCAGGTCGCTCCCAAGCTCTGTATACCCACCTCTCATCGCTCTGGAACATGCGATTCTGCGAGTACCGGTCAACCCGCCGCTTGTACCGCCGAATACGGCTGGCCCATGCACAAACTTTCTGCTTCAAGAAGTCGATGCGCTCCGTGACACGGGACATGTATTCTTGAGGACTGATCCCAGTCCCCGAAAATGCCCGCCTCACGAAGCGCATCACACGTGGTCGTGTGTTGCCCTCTCTGAAGCAGCATAGTTTGCCGATGTGTACCCTAGCCCTATCGATACGCTGTTCGATCCTGCATTGCCAGGCTGGCACGGCAGGCTTTGGTCGAATAGCTTCATTTCGGAACTTAACATTAGCTAAACGACATGCCGCAACAGCCCCGCAATACAGGATTGAATGCGTATCAACGAGGTTCTCGCTGCTTTCAAAGGTGTTCTTAAGCAGCGAGTCCAAAGCACACACCAGCGCCCTATTCTTCTTGTGCATAGGCAACCGTGGTAATCGGGGTCGAACTTCAGTCGGTGTTGACCTATACTCGCGAAGCGCATCCTCCAGTGCGCTCCTCAATCTTTCGTTGGACTGGCTACTTACTGTGGCAACCCTATCATCTGCCTCATCGTTAACATGATTAGACCGCGGCGGGATCACAATAGTGGCTGGCGGTGCCGCGGTCTGTGTCGGGGTTGAGACGATTTGGTTGCTCAGCACTTCTGAGCGCAGCCTATCAAGTGCGGCGTCGTCCAACCTGTGATTACGCTGGATGACCCGCACCTGATCCGACAATCGTTGGGCCGAGACGTTGACGGTTGGTTCTAGGTCCTGAAACAGAGACAGCATCCTGACACGGTACGCAGTGAGGTGAGTTCCCCCCTCTGTTGACCCGTAATATGCGCGCATGACGTTCTCATTCATACCTTGAGTCCATTTCATGCGCTGCACACAACCACATTATTATTTTATTACCTAATTATTATTTTTATTTTGATTATTATTATTTTTATTATTATTTTCTTTTATTCCATATTCTTCTTACTTTCTACATTTTTAAATGTTTCTTAAATAAAATCCCCAAAAAACATTTTAAATATAAAAATAGGGGCCTACCGGTATTGGTCCAAGCTATTATATTTTTTAGTAAATCTTTCTAACAAACACTTAATATGTTATTTGGTCGTCTATTCAAATTATGTCGCACTATGAAGTCAACAACAAGAAAAGCAAGTCGCGACTGCACACTATGTCACATGGTTGTCCCGTGCTAGCATTTAAGACAAATTGTAAGACATGACATATTCTATCATAACTTGTCATGACCGTAGTTCAAGTCGAAAACCAAGCAATGTTAAAAAAAAAAAAACGTATAATTCATGTTGGGATGCTGCTAACATGGGGGTGGCAAAGGGGGGGGCTAAATTTTGGTTATTTTTTGCCTAGGACATACCGTTTACGAGATATCATTTTAGAAATATAGAGCGTTTTATGCAAAATAATATAAGATACGGAGGCCCATAATTCGGAAACAGTGCGTCGTAGGGCTATGCTTCTCAGAACATAGTTTTAAGCTGGTTTTTATAGCCAAGGTTAAACCGAAACTGCAATAAAATTGGAAAATTTCCGAAAAAGAAAAAAATAAACGTCAAGAAGTTATGCCACAAGTCAAGAAAATATCTCACGCCGCCGTGCTAGCATTTATGACAAAATGAGTTTATCGCCCAAACTGTGATTAAAAGTGTGACTTAAGCGATGTCACAGTAGGCCATGCTCGCCGGGCTGCAGAACAGAATCATTCGTGAACCACTCAATGATTTTAAAACCGATAAAAAAAGAAACTGTTTCACGTCAACATATTATTATGTCAGTACAATCACCAGTAACGTACTCCATCCGAATAAAGGACAATGTAAATACGTTTGCTACGTTTACCTTTAAAAATCCTGGTTCCACGAACGCAAAATATTACTTCTGTTCGGGCTTTTAAGCAAATGCATTCCAGTCACCAGTCAGCTTTGTCAATATACACCTGAATTGAATGGAAATTGAAATGTTCCTGGCACGATCAGTAAGCTTTTCAATATCTGAACGCGTATGTAGGTAAAGTTCAGCTAGTTTGCACGGAGTGAATGTAAAATGGCTTCTTTTCTCTCCTTTGTGGGAGCTTTTTTATTTGGTATTTTTGCATTATATTGGAGAGAAATGGGATGAGAAGAAAATTACAGAAATGGATTCTTCGAGCAAAGAAAAACGCGCCTTTACGTCTGTTGAAAAATTTGGTGAAAGTGTTTCAAACATTTCAGTTTGAACAATATTTTTGACTTCTATGACCGTCCAAACTTTGTTGAATGATCAGAACTATATGAATAATTTAATCTTAAATATGGATTTCTTAAACATCATCTATTAAGGCGCCGATTCCCTTGAGTAGCTGATTTTAAAATGAGAATCACGTCTAAACGACTAGTCGTAATTTATTGGAAAAAATATATGTTATATAAGACCATTTTCTTAATAATTTCATCTGAGCAAATTTTGAGTTTTATTCGTATAACATAGTGTAATTAATTTGTAAAGTTATGTCTAAAACGGACAAAAACACGACAATCACAACAAAACCGCTGGGCGTATTTTAATGAAATTGACACCATATCAAAGACAATTTAATTATCTACATTTTGATCTGAAGGTTTTTTTTTTAAGTCATAGAATAATAAGAAAAGTACAAAAAACTACTAAATTTCGGGTCGCGCGGGTGAGAAACGAGGGCGCGTTTTGTTCCCTCAAGGTCGTTGGCGTTAGTCGTCGTCTTAACAACCGAAATTAACGGCCCAATCAGCGATAACGATGGTTACTGATAGAATTACAAGAGCAAAGACGCTCTTTGCCATAAACCAACGACCGGAAAAGATGTTTTTTTTTTGTAACCTCAACCTATTTCAAGAAAAATCCAAGCACGTCGAGATTCTCTTCCATAAAATGAAAGCCAAGACTCATAAGGCAATATCGGCGAGTAAAAACTCGTGCGAACCACACAGCACGCCAATTCTGCTAGGATTGCCTTTTAAACCCCCACGTTACCTGCTGCTGAATATGTGCGCTTCGCTGTATGGTTGTAGTGGTAGAGGGTTGGGGATCTCATTATGTAATGATTGATTATTTTACTTAAAGTTTAAAATTTGTCAGTTGACTACATGGAACACTGAGACGCGTTCGTGGATCCTGTTGGTATGGACAGTTTTGTCAGGACGGTATTGTCAAAACTTTCTAAAATAGAGTAAAGAAACACTGAGACAGAATCGAATCAAATCATTCAATTGTCAACTGAAAGTCACAATTGCTTAAAAACACGCGAAGACGAAAAAATTCGCACGAAGTCTCGCGAACGCGCGCATATTCTAATGAATTTCACTCGTCGCTTCGATTTGACTATGTCGTAGCATGCTTTGACCCTTGAGTACTTTTCTTTGAATTTGGATCTATACCCATTCCTCATTTGAATTTAACAGATTGAGTTTCAATTGCCTCGAATATTTCAATTCACAAACTCAATACCGCTGCAACTGAAACCCTACATAAGCTATGGAAGTTGTTTCAGCTTGAGGTCAAACAATCGATTTCATGCGATAGATGGGGCTTTGAGCCTTTCACAGACTGGTTCAAACCGGATTTACGAGTATCAATCTATGTTGGCTTTTGCTTTACACTGCCTCAGATAAGTTTGGTTAACAGATTTAGGGTTAAAATTATTCTGGGTGCACTGTATATGTTGGTAAATTCGTGTTTTGTATGTGGTTGATAAGTTCTACCGTTTGTAGGGTGAGTTGAAAGCCTTGCTTACTTAGGGGTTTTGTGCTAGTTAGCAATAGCATAATCATGCATGCCACTCTAACTGCCTAGTTGCTCTCGCATCCGCAAGTGCGATTGCTGAGCGTTCCTGACAGCCTTATTACGTAAGAAACATCAATCAGCAATCATCGCGCGATCAATATTTTTCTTGTCATAAAAGCCAGCATTACCTACATTGTGGTTGTGGTAGGTCCTACACAATCGCTTGCTAATCGCTCGCTGTTTGCCAAGTGCACTTATTTCTAAAAAAAACAATTTAAACTCTAAAACTTTTGTATTGAAAAGTAATTATTGTGCAAAAATCGCTATCGTTTTGCTCTTGCAAGATACGTAATAAACCTGTGGGTTCGAATACCAGGTCGGGCGAAGCAATATTGGGTTTATTTACAAATTTTTCAGTAGTCCCAGCATAAGCCCGGAGTTTTGAAGTTGCTGGTGTGACACCTCCGTGCCTCGGTAAGCACGTTAAGCCGTTGTTACTGTGCTTTCTGATTGATCTTTTTCCAGTCACAATGGATTGCCTTTCTATCGGACTATGAGAATGAGGGTTCCAAGTTATCAAAAATATAATTGATTCGTTTAATTTAAAAATAGCATGTATATTTTTATTTTGTATGATTTTTCATATACACTATATGCCACTAATTTAAATTATCCGCCAGTGGATTAAATTTTGTGGTGGCGGATTATTATTGAGAGTGTTGTATTAATTTTACGAACGAAATCCATCAAAAACAAGTAAATCTGTTTATAAATAATTAATTTATATCCCCGTGACATACCTGAGCCTATTTAAATAACTTGTAAATTTTAAACACGAATAGCGTTCAAATTGTACTCATGAACCCAATTTTAATTCAGGTTCCATTTAAAAAATTCGTATGTCGTGTTAATGGAGTGCGAATCGAATTTTAATTTTTGATGTCACTTTGATTGAAGCTCAAATGGAATAATTTTCCGGTAACTTTTGTTTTATGTGAACAAACAGGCGGCCTGACTGCCTCGGTGGTCTAGTGGTTCTGGGTTTGATTCTCGAGTTGGGCAGTGTTATTGGGTTTTTCCATCTGAAATTTCTTCAACAATCATCGCGCGATCAAACGCTTTAGGTCATAAAAGTCGGAATTACCTACAGTGTAGGTATAGAAGGTCCTACACAATCGTTTGCTGATCGCTCGCTGGTTGCCAAGTGCACTTATTTCTAAAAAATAACTATCGTTATCCAAGATACGTAATAAGCCTGCCGGTCACAAATACAGGACTGGCCCTAATCAGTGTTTTGCTGTTTTTTTGAATTATGCGCAATTATTTAGAAGTTCTTTCACAAAATATGAACGAAATAAATCGTTCCATATAAACATAAATATTGTTTTTGTATCCAAATTTTAACAAAAAAATATTCCTCGGCCAAAATTTACGTTACTAGTTTATTAAATTACTGTAAACCCACGCCCGACGAAATGTTCTTTTATTTATTACCAAAACGTTTATTTTAAGGAATGGTAAATATAGAATAGAAACCACGACGTTTCGTGGCCCACGAAATTAGCTGGCCTTGATAATATGTATAAGTAACAGACAACAATGGTCTTTTAGGTAAGTTTTGAGAAAAGGAACTTAAAAAGAAAAATATGTTTAATTTATCATAGTTGCTGAACTGATCATTTGAAATTTGGAAGCTAAGAACGCGTGCAGCTCTACTTTAATGCTAAAATTTGATTAGTCTTCATCCTAAAGTAGGATTCGACGACTTCTTAACTTTAAGCTCTTACCTACATTATATTAGTAGTGTCCTTTCAAAAGGGGATGTTTCCAGTTTTATATTTATTTTCAAATTAATCTTCTAACTTAACGTCATTGAACGAATGTAAAAAGGCACTTATAACAAGCAAATTGGGCTAGTTTTGGAGACACAATACATTTTAGAAACATTTAGATGGTCATGCAGTATTAATTTCATCATCATAATTTCAGCCGAAATTGTCCACTGCTGGACATAGGCCTCCCCCAAGCGTCGCCACACTGATCGATCCTGTGCGTTTCGCCCGCAGCCTGGACCAGGTCGTCGCTCCACCTAGAGGGAAGACTTCCATCGCTGTGCCTTACGGTACGCGGTCGCCACTCTAGAACTTTCTGACCCCAACGGCCATCCGTTCTGCGAGCAATGTGCCCTACACACTGCCACTTAATTTTTAGCAATTCTTCGGGCTATGTCGGTAACTTTCCTTGGTTTTCTTGCGGATGTCTTCATTTCTGATTAGATCACGCAAGAAGACACAGCTGAGGAGTAGAATTTCCTGCCAGAGTCTGTATTTCCTGCTAGCTACAACCTGGGCGTATTTAAGTCAAGAGTGAATAGGTTTCTTCTAGCTAAGCGTGCTACATTGTTGACCACATCATCACTTACCATTAGGTGAGATAGTGGTCAAGCGCGAGCCTATCAATAATAATAAAAAAAGGAAACCCCAGGAATTAAGGGGTATTAATTTACACCCCATAAATTAATACTCCTCCCACCATCAATTGCCTCATTGGTTGCATTCAGGTGAGTTAGTGGTCAAACACGAACCGATCCAATTCTAAAAATTCATACCGCTATTATTTTGTAAAAGTCAGTTGTCAATCGGGTTTTTTTGAATGAAAAATCCAAAGAGTAACAAACTGGAAATCATTTTCACCGAGGTTCGAATATTCAATCAAGCTGCCTGGTTTTTTACAACGTGTGTCGACAAAAAATGTTGTTGTCGACTTTTACACAAACGGGTTGCAGCTGAATACATTAGTATTAATTATTTATTAATTTAATAAGGAGCGATTGCTTATTTGAACTCCACAACCCAGTAACTGGGTAAGATGCCCGTAGCAAGGCTGGTGATTAGTTTTTCAGTCTTATGACTGCCGTATTGGCTACAAAATATCTACAAATGACGGCTTGGGTGAAAATGGGCCACTGTAAGGGAACCTTTCTTTCTTTCTCCCGGTTATTATCCATAATATCATCGTAAGATACATCGTGGGTAGTCTCTTCTGTTGTGTTACTCGCTATCATATGTTTTTTTATGGTTCATAGCCAAAGTCAAAGTCAAGTGTATTTATTTCTATTGGGCCACTAAGCGGTACTTTTGAACGTTAACAATTATTTACAAGTAATAAAAATTGATTCTACCGTGCATTCGGAAAAGTAGCTTGTTATGGAGAAGAACGCACAAGAAACTCCATACTTACTCGTTTTAAAAACTAAGTTTATTACAATATTTACATAAGTACAAACATTAATAAATTTATATACGTGAGAACGATGCACCTAGAACTGCTTTACTACATATAGATAAAAAGTATGTTAAGCACTAAAAGGTAAATTCCTTCACTTGATAAATAGGAACATGGTTCTCACATACTTAAAAATATTGCAAACATAGGTAAATTACCTAATTGAACAACAACAGAACAGTGTGCGAGTCATTTTTTTAAACAAAAAGAGAAGAAAAATAAAGCGTTACTTATGAATATAAAACAAATTAACCAGTTTAATTTTGTCTACACTAAAGTTTGCCCTATGGATTAGGACCAGCCTGTTGCCAAGCATTCTTATCTTGAATATAATCATCTAATTTGTAATATGCTTGTTTACAAAGGTGTGGTTTTAATTACTGTTTTGAATTTTCTTTCATTTAGTTTCATCCACGGCTTTTTTATCCATCTTCTATGTTGAAATGAAACCATATGATCATCCTCTCGACTCACGATATATCGATACCGGAAATTTCAATTGTCGTAAAGGACAAAACACGACTTTTCAGTAGAGCCAAAAAACAAAAATAAAAAATGTTTTTGTCTAATATCTTTGTCAAACAAAGAACTATATTCATGATGCCAAAATAAATCCTAACTATTTTTTCGTGTTCTATCCATATACATTAACAAAATAAACCAAACTTAATTATTGACGAAAATGAGAGTCCTTTACAGCCCAAAAAAAATTAACTGAAGTACTTTACGGCAACGAAAAATTGGTTATGATAAAGTCAGATGTGTCGTAAAGGACTAATTTTGGTCATCAATGGGTGGTAAAAGTCAATTAAATCAGAGACTAAGGGGGTAAAAGGAACAAATAAACTAAAGTTCTAAATAGAAATACCTACAATTGGTAGTAAAACTATGTGAAATAAAATATTTTTTTGTTATAAATCATTTTATTATTAAAAATATTTAGTAAAAAAGTACCATAAACGTTATTTTAATAGGAACTCAAAATATAAACTAAATGCATTCGATTTTTTTAATTTAAATCGCAAGTTATCGTTGCGATTCTGAAAAACAACTCGATTTTTAGAATAATCAGTTAAATAAACTAATCTTCTAACTAGTTTTTTACTATCTAGTTTTTTAAAGTCAAACAATGTTTATCAACAGTCTTAACCTTAATAACAAAATAAAAATAACCAAAATAATAACAAATTTTGTGCACCGTTGATTAAATGGCAAGTAACTGCAGTCTTTTAAAATTATTAGTAATGAATTTAATACATTTTTTTTAACATAGTGTTCTTTTATAATAATAAAATTAAAATAACCACTAAATAAAGTATTGAAAAATCCTATTGTTCCGAAATTCAATGCTCCCAGCAGGGTATGGATTTGTGTCCCGCTGGGAACATTGGATAAACATTTTAAAAGTAAAATCTTAAACATCAATTGTGTGAATATCGTCTTCGTCGCCAGTTTTACGAAGAATGACTTAATCACTTCCTAAAGGCGGTAGATCTAAATACCTACTTCTTAGAAAACGCTTTGGTATAAAGCGTCTTTAGGAACTGATAAAGATATTCTTCCTGAAACTAAAGAGTAAGACGATATCGTCACAATTGATCTTTAAGATTGTACTTTCAAAATGATCATCCAATTTTCCCAGCAGGACATGAATCAGTTACCCCGCTTGGAGCATTGAATTTTGGCACAAAAAGGATTTTTTCAATACTATAATTTAGTGGTTATTTTAATTTTGTATCATACTAGCAGACTTTCGCGGCTTCGCTCCCGTCAAAATTATAGCCTATGTTAATAAATTTCGGTAAATTCAGGAATAATGTAGCTTTCCATAGGTCAAAAAATTTTTAAAATCAGGCCAGTAGTTTTGGAGCCTATTCGGTACAAACATACAAACAAACAAAAAAAACTTTCCTCTTTATAATATTGGTATAACATAGAAGACTAAGTGACAAATAAATAAGTTTCATTATCATTACTAATAATTTTAAAAGACTGAAGTCAAGTGAACTGACTTTAAAAGAGTAACCATGGAGTTTCTTGCCGGTTCTTCTCCATAGGAATTGACCAACCCGAACCGTGCACATTGTCGACGTTTTATAAGTGCCCATGTAGGCCAAAGTGAAATAAAAATTATTGATTTTGATTTTAGAATGTCAATTGTTTGATTTTTGAGTTCTGGTGGGCAACATTTATTACTTTGTTTATTTTAATTTTATTACTAAGCGTAATAACTGTTTTGATAAAATAATATTGTTTGAGTTTAAAAAACGAAATAAAAAAACTAGATTAGTTTATTAGCTGATTATTCAAAAAAATCAGTTGTTTTTCAGTTTCGGCACCGATTACTGGCGATATAAATAAAATAATGGCATAACATTTTGTTTAAATTTTGAGTTCCTATTAGAATAACATTTATGCCACTTTTTTACTAAATATATTGAATAATAAATAATAGATAATTAAAAAAAATCTTTTTATTTCACTTAGTTTTACTACCTATTCTTCTAAAACTCGTGTTTATTTGTCCATTACGACAATTGAAATTTTCGGTATCGATATTGTTTATAATGTCGTATATCACTTTTCAATGCAAAAATGAGATTTACGATCTCATAAATAATGAAAAGATGACTTTACGCTCCCTACAAAAAAATATTTTTACGATACATCCCAAAAAGTAAAAATTAAACGAGCTAGAGCTGTTGAAAATCCAGGTCGTAAGGGGCTTTTTTTTAAAGATAGAATTATTTTAAATATACGAATCGATAGAGCTCGCGCCGCTGATTCCAAATATATATATAACTCATTTTCGGCAAAATGTCCTTTACGACAATTGAAATTTCCGGTATCGATATGTTCTAACCAGCGCAAGTGGTTATACTAAGTTTTTCGTATTTTAAAAGTACCACGATTATATTCGTTTCATATTTTATTCATTCAAAGCTTCATTCAAAGGAAGTTAATCTTTTTAAAAAATCAATATTATTGGAAAGATATAAAAGGGTCAACTAGCCCCCTTCCAATAAATCGATTCACACGATCGGATTCCTCCACCTGCATAAATAAGTATCTACTTTCATACCGCTTAAACATACGCAAATATTACCCAAAACCTTTAGCCATAAAGACTCCGTCCCAAATGCTGTCTAGGGTACAATTCGTTACGTTTCATGAGACAAGTAGACGTTAGCCCCTCGAGTTTCAAACTTGGAAACTGCTTGGTCAGTTAAACTTAAACAAAGGCCCGTGTTGAAGGCACAGGTAAACTTAGAAATTACTTATGAATTGGTATTACTAAGTGATTTGATTTGTAGGGGTCTGTTCTTGAAATGGGTAAGTTGGTTTCTGTGACTATCTTTCGTTGTTTGCTTAGTTTAAAAAAAACTTAGATATGACAATAACGCGGTAAGTTTTTATTCGTTGGCTATGAATACACATGAATAAGAACAACTTAGAACATGGTAAAACCCTGAAATGGCGAAAATAAAAATTTGCCGATAAGCTGTTTTTGCATCGATTTTTTTTTGATACGCAAACGACTTTCAGTATATTTGCCGCTTTTCAGTATGAGACGAACTTCTCATAAACTTTCATCTCCATTTACGTGTTTTAGCCATTTTTCACATTTATGTAGGTTTGCATAAGGTGACAAATGTGGGGAACAGCTAGGTTTCTTTCGCAAATCGAGGGATCTTGTAGTAATATTTCAGATTTTTATGACTAGTTTGTTTTCCTGAAAATTACGGGCAAATTAAAGTCTATCTAAAAGTCAGAGCGAAATCGCATGTTTTTAGAAGCATTGCCTTAGTGGGTCTGGAATCTAGAGCCTATGGTTTTAGCTTTTTTTTTTATCAAGTTGAATACACTTCTTAATGTAATACAGTCTGACAGGTATTAAGAAGTAGGTATCGATCTGCATTGAACTTGAAACTGAACGAACCCGCCACCTTTTAAACGCAATCGATATAAATAAAATTACTTATGACTGATGAATGAAAGAAAATAGGTAGAAAATGGACTCAATAAATAATGCATCGGTGTTGCACGAAGTTATTACCAATGTAAATTATACAGTGAATGTTCGAGTACCTTACGCCAATCGATTAACAATGAACTTGACACGGTCTATCAATTTGTAGGTTAATAATAGTTATTTATGCTACAAGTGCGGAAGGTAGGTGATTTCCGATGAGTGGCATTTTTATTCACGAGCGAGCGAAGCGAGTGAGTGGATAAATCGACACGAGTCGGAAATCATCTTACGTACGTGTATCATACAAAATTTTACTATGCATTGTGCGAGGAAACAAAAAAATATATAAATTAATAAAATGAAATTAATAAAATGGCGGGCTTATTCAAGCGCGTTCAGCATATCCACAGATTAACTAATAGTTCCTCGGGCATATCTACTGCGCATGTGCGAATAGCTGTCACATCGTAACGCAATAAGGCACGTGCAAAATATACGTTCTGCCAAACATATTTAATGAATATTTAAAATTAATTTATTGATCAAAATCTAAATCTAGTGTAATTAAAAACGCCTCAAATAAAGTATTAGTTTTATTTTACCTTTTATATGAGTGATAATCTGTACATAACTAATTTTTAAAACTTTTCTCAAATAATAAAAACTCTATGCGTCGGGCTGACGTTGGAGTTAAAAATTAAAAAAGTACAGGAAAGTAAAAAGCACTAGTGAAAAAAAGTGACACTTTCCGCACAGTTTGGCTGCTTGGAAAACCGCTCTTTTCGAGGACATGCATTGTAAAAAATATTCTCTTTATCTATGAAATAACAGTTTTATTAAACGGGTCTCTGAACTGTGATAACTTCGGTTTGACTAGAAGATTTAAATTCAAATAAATTTAAAGCACGTTATTTTATCTATACTAGTTTTAGAAATAGAAACACAGAAGAAAGATAAAGCGCCCGATCCCAACGAAATTCTTTCAGACTGCAAAAACGACATTTCACAATCAATGGTGCAATGTAGTAACGACTAAAATACATTTTCAACGATATAATATACACCAAAATAATTCCAACTCAATGGACCACATCAATGATCATCTTAATCCACAAAAAAAAAGCGATAGGGACGAATTTAAAAATAATATCATAATGGAAAAAAAGGAGGAGGCCTTTTCCAAAGTTGGGCAATCAGACCGAGTTGTCGGTGTCACCGCCTCGCTAAAGTCGTTAGAATAAGTTTTAAAATAGTGTCTGAATAAAGGCTCATATTATTATTTTGACATTGTCAATCTCGGGAAACAACAACAAAACCCGTCCCGGTCCTTTAAAAGTCGTGCGAGAGGCCGAAGCCAACTCGCAGAGGCCTTATTAGGCATGTATCAGGAAATGTGACAACAACCGACGATTATCCCTGTATGCACTGCGCAAGTGCACCCCGGTTGATGCAGGACTATTGCAAAATAGGGAAAAGTTTATTTGGCTATGGGTTTGCTAGGTTTAGTGGATCGATTGTCTAAAACTATAGGAGGACTACTGGCCCCTGCTTGACGACTGTTGAACTACACGGCTATAAAATGGCAGGGAGTGACTGGTACACCCAATTAATGGCCCCCGATAAAGAGTCGCTTGCACTTTAGTGACGAAGCTCCAAGAGGGCAACATATCCGAAGGTGCATGAGGAGCGGAGACGTATAACACGGCTATCAGGACTATCCTTGAAGTACAGTCAAGATCCCTACCATCATCATCCTTCTGGGTTAACTTCCTTCCTCCGAGCACGTTTGCTCTTGCGAAACTTCACTCAAGCCAGCCAATTAAGGCAAGAGAGAGGTGGGAGCTCTATTCCCCGTCAATTTTCACTCCGACCAGCCAATAAAGGTAAGTCGGTCGAATCAATTTTTATTACTTGTAAATTTTAAGTGTAGAAGTTCAAAAGTGCCGTTTAATGGCCTAGTTGAAATACATAATTATATTTGACTTTGACTTTGCCGGAGATGCGGGACAAAACTTCTCCCTGGAGATCAGGTCCCTACTGGCTACTGGGGTCACTACTGCCCACCAGCTTGGCACAAAGCTACCCTGCGGATTGTATCGCACTTAGTCTGTCCCTTTACCTTAAATTCACCTTAAATGCAAAGTAAAATCTATCGGCTCAGACCTAGGGATCATTGAAGGGCGCAAGCCCCACCACGACATCAAAGTAGAGATACTGCGGTAGGAAGTTATTAATTAAGTTAACTTTATTTTTATTATATTATTAAAGCATGTTATTCAATAGTTTTCAAAATCATATATATTGATAAAGCTAAAATGAGCCATGTGCTTCATTAGACATTAGTGTCGAAATGTTTTTAGGTTGTGTTTCAAATTGAGAGAACAAAAAAAAAACTCAGGCAAGTCACCCATATTACATACATACATAAACTCACGCCTTTTTCCCATGGGGGCAGGCAGAAACTACAGAACGCCACCTGCTACGATCACCCATATTATTTTCAGTTAATACCATTTACAAATAAAATTAATCAGACATCACAATAACACAAAATTAAAATCAATAACCAGTCTTTAGTTAACTTTATCCATTCTATAAATACTAATCGCAAAATAACCTCGGCTTTCTGTAAACAAACTTCAATCGACAAGTAAGTACTTGACCATCATGCATTCATAATGACTAAACTACGTCAAATCGTTTAAATCTATTTTCTACCTAACATACTAAAATCCATGACACTCATTATATAGTAAGTGAAATAAGTTTTTACACCATTTAATACTTTTGAAGGAAAATGCACAAAATCGACCTCCTTTCGACACTGACTCCTTGAAAACGGTAAATAAACTTTTGAGTCCAGGATGTTAATTGTAATAGATAATAATTAATGTCAATTTGATTGGTCATGAGGCCGAGTTGAGGTTAAGTGGAGTGAAGGTGACATTCTATGGTGCTATTATCGAATAAAGAGTGGCCCAGTGGTGTCGGCCGCGACTTACAAGTTGTAGGTCGTGGGTTCGAGCCCAGGCAGGCGCTTTACTTTGTGTAAATTACTTCTTCACCACTGCTCTCAAAACGGTGAAGGAAAATATCGTGAGGAAACCGGCATGTCCTAGAACCAAAAATTCGAAGACATGTGACATCCACCAAGCCGCACTGGGCCCGCGTGGTGGATTTCGGCCCATTCCCTCTCACAGAGAGGAGGCCTGTGTCCCAGCAGTGGGAACATTAATAGGCTGATGATGTGATGTGATGTGATGTGATGTGATATAAATATTTTTGACGCATAAAATCTCACTTTGTCCAGAACCCTTTGACTGCGGAATAAAAGGAAATGAAACGAAAATAACGTAATTCTCACGAAATAAAAATACCTTTATTTGACCATCGAGTTTTGGATCAGTAATGGGCTATTACTGTCTCAGGTTGGGACAAGGGTCTGGGTAAGGCTAGGTCTGTATGTGAGCGGGAATCCTTAAGGGCCGTCACACCGCTTTGGTGCCGTAAAATGGCTACTTTCTAAAGCATGCTCCTTAGAAATGGCTAGGATAAAAGGTTTGAAAAAAGATATATATTTATTATTGATTCATCTAATACCTTTATACGAGTCATTCTGGTAGGTATAAATATATATATAATCTGAATCTATCGGTAACGGCTCCAACGATTTTCATGAAACTTTGTATGCAGAGGGTTTCGGGGGCGCTTAATCGATCTAGCTAGGTTTCATTTTTAGAAAACGTTGTTTTCTCTTGTTTCACCCGAGCAGAGCTCGGTCGCCCAGGTACAGTAAATTTTTTGTGAAACATGGTTCGCTTACTTTCTAAAGCAGTAATGGCTAGATAAAAAGGTTTGAAAAAATATATATTTATTATTGATTCATGTACATAATTTGTGAAACATGTTTTTTTCATGTAAGTAATAGATTTGCTTTAAAAATAATTAACAAGACGTTAGAAGTTGTCGATACTTTTGGTCTCTTCCAAAACGACTTGGTTTTTTAATAGTTATTTATGCTACAAGTGCGGAAGGTAGGTGATTTCCGATGAGTGGCATTTTTATTCACGAGCGAGCGAAGTGAGTGAGTGGATAAATCGACACAAGTTGGAAATCATCTTACGTACGTGTATCATACAACATTTTACTATACATTGTGCGAGGAAATAAATAAATTAATAAAATGGCGGGCGTATTCAAGCGTGTTCAGCATATCCACAGATTAACTAATAGTTCCTCGGGCATATCTACTGCGCATGTGCGAATAGCTGTCACATCGTAACGCAATAAGGCACGAGCAAAATATACGTTCTGCCAAACATATTTAATAAATATTTAAAATTAATTTATTGTTCAAAATCTAAATCTAGAATAATTAAAAACGCCTAAAATAAAGTATTAGTTTTATTTTACCTTTTCTATGAATGATAATCTGTACATAACTAATTTTTAAAACTTTTCTCAAATAATAAAAACTCTATCGTCAAGCTGACGTTGGAGTTAAAAATTAAAAAAATACAGGAAAGTAAAAAGCACTAGTGAAAAAAAGTGACACTTTCCGCACAGTTTGGCTGCTTGGAAAACCGCTCTTTTCGAGGATATGCATTGTAATAGTTATTTATGATACAAGTGCGGAAGGTAGGTGATTTCCGATGAGTGGTATTTTTATTCACGAGCGAGCGAAGCGAGTGAGTGGATAAATCGACACGAATCGAAAATCATCTTACGTACGTGTATCATACAACATTTTACTATGCATTGTGCGAGAAAATAAATAACTTAATGAAATGAAATTAATAAAATGGCGGGCGTATTCAAGCGCGTTCAGGATATCCACAGATTAACTAATAGTTCCTCGGGCATATCTACTGCGCATGTGCAAATAGCTGTCACATCGTAATGCAATAAGGCACTAGCAAAATATACGTTCTGCCAAACATATTTAATGGATATTTAAAATTAATTTATTGATCAAAATCTAAATCTAGAGTATTTAAAAACGCCTAAAATGAAGTATTAGTTTTATTTTACCTTTTATATGAATGATAATCTGTACATAACTAATTTGTAAAACTTTTCTCAAATAATAAAAACTCTATGGGTCGGGCTGACGTTGGAGTTAAAAATTAAAAAAATACAGGAAAGTAAAAAGCACTAGTGAAAAAAGTGACACTTTCCGCACAGTTTGGCTGCTTGGAAAACCGCTCTTTTCGAGGACATGCATTGTAAAATATTTTACACATATTATGTAAACAAAGAATATTTAGCAAACAAAACTGCCAAATAAGAGGTTCAATATTGATATTGTAGCTTCGAGCGGGCGCACGGTCAGTACTGTGTTAACATTGGGAAACGTATGCCTTATGCAATTTTATTTAAGCAATTAGTTTCATATTTTGGGTGATAAAATAAAAATTTGCACATGTGTAGACTATTTTCAAAGTTATGATTCTGAGAAAAAGATCTATATTAGTTAACTAGTTCAGCCAGTGACTTCACCCGCGGGATTATCGGAAATTATCCAAAGTGCACTCCCAAGATAAAAAGTCCTATATCCCACTCCAAGCCTAATTATGTACCAAAATGCGCCAAACTGTAACGTTACGTATAGTTCTGGAGAGCTATACGTAAGCCACGTTAGTAAAATTAAGATAAAAAGGTTATTAAAATTAAAGCTAAGAAAATAAAAAGGATATGATAATTACATTATGAGCTGGCTTCGCGTGACGTGGGCAGCTAACCAGGCAGCAGGTCGGGCAGGAAGTACAGACTTACCTTTCACCTTTATAATATTGGGTAGGTATTTAGAAATTTT
Organism: Orthosia gothica; assembly: GCA_949775005.1. Taxonomy (NCBI): domain Eukaryota; kingdom Metazoa; phylum Arthropoda; class Insecta; order Lepidoptera; family Noctuidae; genus Orthosia; species Orthosia gothica. The sequence continues at coordinate 24,029,452 of OX459048.1, forward strand.
ATTTTCTTTAAACATACAGGGTGTAAAGGAAACATGCGATCATATTTTAAAAACTGCATCTGTCCATATTGTATATGTGTCGCAGCCATCTTGTTAAATTAGCCAGCTAGTGGATGCATTTAATGAACAACCTAGGGGTTGTTCATTAAATGCCGGCATCCAATCAAAGGCTGAAAGACAACTAGCCAAGTCATTGCGCGCATCTTTTGAACATTTGAGCGAAGCGCAAAAAACAGAAGTAAATTTAAATCACTTGGCTGAGTCTTGGTCAGTCATATATTCATCAGTCAGGTCATCTTCAAAGGGCTAACTTTCAACACACAAAGTTGTTAAATATAGACTTCAAGTAGCTGGCTGATTTAACCAGATGGCTGCGACATAATAATATGATCAACTTTTTCCTAAGAAGTCATAACTAATTATTAAAAAAAAATATTCTGCCATAAAAATTTTGGTACCAATTATTTTTTGAGATTTTTCTATTATTTCCTTGGATACATTTGTTCATATACATAGGCAGATGTAGTTTTTAAACTATGATTGCAACTTGCCGTTACACTCTGTATAGACACGCAATTGCATGACCTTTTTCAGGGTAAAGCCAAAAAGGCTAATTAAATTGACAGCGGCCACTCTTTTGTACATATGCCACATTGGGCTCCAGAGGCGGCTGTACTTTAAGTTCACTCGTGCGCTGAACTACCAGATTTTAATAGGTTAAGAAGAAAAATAAAAATGTTTAATAATATCTGATTAACGATCTATTCAATATTGACGAAATTATGACGAGCCAATTTAAGCTCTTTGCTAAAGTAATAAGACGTATATTGCTGTAAAAAAATATTCCCCGTGCGCTAGGCTGAAGCGCACGGCGAGTGCCCATACAACGTCTATGAGATCCGAGCGAAAACGCCTGGCGCGTGAGACAGAGACAGTTCAATAGAAAATGTACGGCAAAATATGACCACTCTCGTGCGCCGCCCCAGCGAACCGAAGATTACCGAGAGCGGGCGAGGTTTGACGAACGAAATCTACCTTCGGGTCTTCTTCGGGTCGAGTACCAACATTACGTGGGTGGGAAGTGAGGCGGGCGCGGGGTTTGTTTACTTTTTAGACACAGTTGGACACAGTACGCTGCTTGCAATTTTGCAGTTAATCGCGGCTTTTAGTTAATTCTATATTCTGAGTTGTGGGACAGTATGTGAGATTTTGACTCTAAATTGAATTAAAACGTTTCTCCTTTCTGTACTCACCACTGAAAAAAAAAAAAAATCAGTCAATACCAGATAATAAAAAAAAAGCTGAGCGAACATTCCGCTGCGGAAAAAAAATCGGCGTTTCGATTTATTTTATAAAATATAAAAATACCAAGGTTAGACAAAATGTTGTTATTTAAAATACAACTTGATAATGATCAACAGCCGCTCATCAGACCACAAAATATTGAATTTTGGTGAAGTTGTACAACGACGTAACTAGATGGCGTTGGCGTCGAATTAGAAGTCGCTAGCGAGATGGTTTGCCGATTTACATAGACTCCTGTGAATTTAAGTAAATTTAACTTGACTGCGGGACCAGAGTTCGAATACACAACGAGTTGGTTGGTGAAGTGAACTACTACCTCTATGATCCACCAGCCGCCACTGTTGGGCTCCCGCTTTAACGGCACCTGAGTGGATGGCACCTGAGATATACCACTTACGGCACCTATACCTGCGAAAAATATCGATGGACAGGTGCCAAATATGGAATAAAATTTAAAATAATAAATTATTCGGCACCTGTGTAAAATATCTATAGGTACCGTATGTGGTATACCTCAGGTGCCGTTAAAACGGGTGCTTTTGCGATATTTGTGACGTTTTGACACGTCTGTCGTTTACACAAAGATTCTCGGTCTTGTAATTAATCGAGTGATATCAAATTCTGGGCTTTACTTCTTAGCGAGTTGTAATGAAACAATGTAAGAAAAAGTGTCAGGTATTACTAGGTTCTTGTATTTATGTTAGTTCATTAGTACTGATTGGAAACAACTTATTTTGGGTAAAACCTTTCGTTTATTTTAAACCCTGATAGAGCCACCTTAGCGTTTTCTTCTCGTGGGCATCAGTGACGCAAAACATCGTGAATCACCAATCCGTCTTGAGCAAGTGTGGTGATTAAAGTTCGTGCCCTCTCTGTATGAAAAGGGCCTTTGCCCCATAGCGGCTGGCAAGTAACAGGCTGATTTAATTAACTGACTTACCTAAAACGAGTAGGTACTCAATTCGGATGTTTATATATTTTTTTTTTATATATATTCGTTGAACACCGTCTTAATATAAATAGATGCGCAAAATTATTTTACAATGCATGTCCTCGAAAAGAGCGGTTTTCCAAGCAGCCAAACTGTGCGGAAAGTGTCACTTTTTTTCACTAGTGCTTTTTACTTTCCTGTATTTTTTTAATGTTTAACTCCAACGTCAGCTTGACGATAGAGTTTTTATTATTTGAGAAAAGTTTTAAAAATTAGTTATGTACAGATTATCATTCATATATAAGGTAAAACAAAACTAATACTTTATTTTAGGCGTTTTTAATTACTCTAGATTTAGATTTAGATCAATAAATTAATTTTAAATATTTATTAAATATGTTTGGCAGAACGTATATTTTGCTCGTGCCTTATTGCGTTACGATGTGACAGCTATTCGCACATGCGCAGTAGATATGCCCGAGGAACTATTAGTTAATCTGTGGATATGCTGAACGCGCTTGAATAAGACCGCCATTTTATTAATTTCATTTTATTAATTTATTTATTTCCTCGCACAATGCATAGTAAAATGTTGTATGATACACGTACGTAAGATGATTTCCGACTCGTGTCGATTTATCCACTCACTCGCTTCGCTCGCTCGTGAATAAAAATGCCACTCATCGGAAATCACCTACCTTCCGCACTTGTAGCATAAATAACTATTTTGTTCGAAAGAAGTTTATTCTGAAATGTTCTTTAATGGAATAATTTGGTTAAAGTCTGATGAAAAACAGAACTCTTCAAAAAATGACGGCAAATCTCTCGGGATTGCTGCAATCACATTTCTGTTTATTGTTTATACCATTTCATAACATACCATCATGCTCTAAAAGGGTACACAGATGTGTAAAGCTCATCCTGGTACACCCTCATTCCACCGGTTATGTTCAAGTAACGTGTTATTCGGGTAATGTATTCTGGCATCACTGTGGCCATTATTGGTACCTTACTATAGAACTTGTCCACTAAAAGTGAAAAATAAAAAGAATACAACCGACTTCCAAAAAATAAAATACCACAAAATGAAAAATAACCTCAATTCCAGAAATCGGTGTTCCTGTTTTCGTTTCTTCGTTTTTTGAAACGGACTTGGAATTCGGTTCTATCATTTTCTTAAAGTTTTTTTTTTAAATAGGTCCTTACATATGTTAAAATATTTGCTTAAGAACTGTAAGGCCTATAATGTCATAAGTCCTTTTGATGAATACTTTCTCCATCCCATCAACTCGGCAAAAACGGGAAAAAGCCTCGATTAATGCCAATAAATAACAAGCTACAAATTGTCAGTTGGATTCATTTGGGTGGAGGATATGACTCAAAATATAAGTGTAGGTATCCCAAAATCGCTAATAACTTACAATGTGACCAATTCCCACTCTTGACTAGACTATTCGAAGCAGAAAGTCGAGTGGAAAGTTGGTAAATTGTAATCTCCTATCAAGTGGGCTCTTCATTCGTCACTTGGATTTTTGGTCATTGTCCTTTCTTGCTCACTCGGAGGCCTTTTAGTCCCACTTCGAGGCCTTTTAATAAAGTCTGAAGAGGTACTTTATCAAGTTATGTATCCAGTTGGGGCCTTTAAGGAGATTATAAGTGTTGTTTTTGAGTAAGATTAGCAAAGCAGCATATTATGTAAGATCTTAAACTTTAGACTAAGTCTCATCCTGTCAGCGATGGCGATTTTCGAAACGTCAAAATATAAATAAGAAACAAAACAATTTTATTTCTGACCCGCACAGGAGACAAGAGAGAGAAAACAAAGAAAAAACAAATATTAAAAAACTGGCCAAGTGCGTATTAATTCGCACATTTAGGATTCCGTACCAAAGAAAAATCGAATGTATAAAAAAAAAAAATATAATATATCTACTATATTTAAAAAAAATCTTCGGTACAAAATTGTGTGACAGACGAAAGACAGACAGACATACAGACACGTGAGTGATAGCAATAGGGCTCCGTTTGGACCCTTGGGATACGGAATCCTAAAAAAGAACCCCGTGCGTCACTAAAATGGTTAAGGGTTTGATCACGTGAAATTTCTATAGCGCTTGAAGTACGGGGGCTTGAAGATACCAATTTTTTTGACATTTTACCAATTGCGATTTTTCGATTTCGTTATTAGAATTTCACTTATCTAAAGTCTTTTGAGACACTATCTTCGCCGGCGTTACCTTACTCATAAAGATAGCGACCACATACGATGCGACTCCAAGTATATCGGTCTACAGCAGTGTGGATTGAGCGTTAAGATCTGCCTCCAACAGTCTTCTTTATTACGTGTGATCATCTAACACTCTGCTTTGAGCAGCTATATTTATCTAAAATATGGATGAAGACAAAAAAATACTATTTAGTCCTTTAGTTAGATTACCTAAAAATATTGGACACGTATTCTTTTGCCACGTAAACAAAAATTTATGACGTTGAAATATCTTGTGACGTCACCTGCGTGAACGTGACCTTGCTACATTTTATACTGACAAGTGACGTCACAAGCACAAGCCCCAAGCCTGAACTTTAATGCGCTTTATCTTGGTTATTTTTTATATATTTGATAAAGCAAAAACAACGTGTCCAATGTTTTTTGATAATCTTACTGACGGACTAAATATAATTATTATTTGTCTACCCAGGCAACATCAGTCTTAGCGTCTCTTACGTAAGGATTGCGAAGTGTTGCTTCTAACCTAACAGGTGCTTTAGTTTGTATCAATTAATGATCATCACAATATACATACACATAGGTACATTACATCATACCTGTATGCCCCAAAAGTTAGGCAGAGATAACAGATGTAATAGGTAGCAAACCTAGGTATAGCCATCAACTGGGTGCGATTCCAAGCTGTTACTGAGAAATTCCTGATGAAAAACCCTATGACGCAACAATGCTCTCAAAACATAGAAAGGAAATATGGTGACAAACCGCATGTTCTAAATTCAAAAATTCGAAGCCATTTAACATGCACCAAAACACACCGAAAATCAATCTTTTTGATGAGGGTTTTCTGAAATGATGTAAACTAGGTGGCAGCATTGAGACATCTGGTCCAGGCACCTGTCAAAAGCTTATGGTTTCCGTCATTAGTCAAATTGACGTCAATATCAAGTTGATGTCATAAGATACGTTTAACAGGTAGAAGAACTCTTGCCAAAGTGGCGCCAACTGGTGGCGTAAAATTCCTGGAAGACCCTGATTGAAAGCACTTAGTATATTAAATAAAACAAACTAATAGACATCAAATTCATTTTATTTGATTCATGTTTTAGTTATCTACAAATGTTTATCTTAGGCGGGGATTGGCTTTGCGGGTATTAACATAATCGTTACCGATTCTAACGACACTATATCCTCGTAACTTAAATACTTCATCCCAATTGTTTACTGCAATTTCTGTTCCATTCGGCCACGTTACAATGATTCCGCTTTCGTGGCAAGTCTCTGTGACATCCCCGTTCTTTGAAAAGATAAAACAAAATGTCAACACAATTTTATCATACCTCATCATCGTCCTAGCCTTTTCCCAACTATATTGGTGTCAGCTTCCAGTCTTACCGGATTTAGCTGAGTCCCAGTGTTTTACATGGAGTGACTGCCTATCTGACCTCTACAACCCAGTAACTGAGTAACACGGTACCTCTTAGCAAGACTGGTGTCAGATCTCAAGCTTCTGGCTACCCGTAACGACTGTCAAAGATCTTCAAATGACAGCCGGGACCAATGGCTTAGCGTGTTTTCCGAGGCACAGAGGAAACTCGGTATGTTGAAATGGACACCCATCTACGGACCGACCTCGTCAAACGTTGCTTAACCTTGATGATCGACCAGTGCGGCTGTTATTATTTAGCCACGAGCACGAGCACGAGTACAATTTTATCATACCTATTATTATTAAATAGTTACCTACAACTTAATGTGTGATAAGAAAACAAATTAGGCACGAGATGGAGATAAACTTTATAAAAAAATATAATGATGTCGTAACGTCTTGTAGCAATTTATTACAATACACATCTAGAACATGAAAATATCTCATCGCGATACAGCATTCTTTCCTGTGTTTTTGGGCGCTTAAGCAAGTTAAAATAAATTACTTACAGGTTCGGTCTTTTCTGTGCAGGTTTTTGTCACTGGACCAGCAATTACCATAAGTGAACCCACTAACAAAATAGCCAGGGTCGCGAACCGAAACATTTTTCTTCTTTAATTGCTGCAAAGAAGAAAAACGATCATTCTTTGTTTCAGAGTTCGTCATCAATTGTGATCGCATAAAAATGTGATCAATAGTTGTTTTGTTTAATTTTGTGAGTGAGTGCGGAATATTTTATTATACTTACACTACGAAACTAATGAAATGGCAAAATAATATTACTTCTTTATTATTGGATTTTCAACACTGCTGCAGAGCAGCGGGTTGAAAGTCCAATAATACGCCGTTATTTAAGTAAAATTACTTAATATTTATACATGGTGCCACCTAAGTATAAGTCACAAAGAGACACAATGATAAAAAAATATATATCTACAAAATACAATAAATCTACTCACTTTTAATTCTTGAAGCCGTATTGCCGCTGCCGAAGTCAGGCAAGGAATAATATATGATGCATAAGAATGCTGTCGCCTGTATATACCAAGCGATAACAATATATTTTGGTTTTTCCCAGCAAGCATTGTAAGCACTGATAATAAAATATTTTGAAATTGTTATTTATTCCCAAAAGTAACACCTACGTACTTGAACTTCATCATGAATCACATGAAAATTAACTCGGAAAAAACCAGGAACATATTATGCATATATATTTATAAGTCAACATTCTACTGTTTTGGGAGTACCTATTCAGTGAATCATTTCATCTAAGTCAAAGGTTAAGTTGGGTTATCAAGTCGCTTTGATTAATTCAAATTAATTAGGCGTCTTGTTTTGATTAATCAATGTCTGCGAGCAATAACCGATTTTGATTTACGGTAAAATATTAGAATTGCGACAAATTTTGTCATTATTTGATATAAATAGTGCGACAGAATCTATGTGCATAATATTGTGAATACACGTCATTTATCTCTATATTTTAATATCGAATATTCTTTAACTATCGGGGACATGTGCAAACCATTTGAGACATAAAACATTCGAGTATAAGTACGGTGTGACGTATATCCCAATAAATTACGAAACAAACTATTCATTTCAAAATAGTGAAACAATATTGGACCTTTAACAAAAACAACACTACTAAAAATATAGGAAATGGTACTCAAGAACCGAGATTCTCTACAAAGAACTTAGAAACCAACATGTGGTAACAATTAGAGTAGGTAGACGACGACAAAGCGACCAGCCAGCTTAAGACACTGAGGCGAGGTGAAAAAAAGGAGAAAAGGGCTGGTAACGGAGACGGGCTTGTGGAGGCGACACTTGACTTAAGGCAGGGAGAGAGGACGGTCTGAATCTGAGGAGCGGGAGAAGACGTACGAGTGATGATACCAGAGTGTTAGAGACAAAGGGTTTAGCTTTGGAAACGAATAATCTAAAGTCGAGTCGTAGTAGTTATCGTGTAACAAAGTTAATTATAATTTAGTCTAATCTCGTAATAATATGGTGTGAGTGAGTGCCAGTATGAATGAGGTAAGTTTTAATCTTTGAATTACATAGGTAGGGACAATTCACTAATGTACTATTTATTTTAGCGTGGTGAGCCCTTGTATTTACTTCCTAATTCCACATTTTGGCAGATATTTATGATTAACATTTGGTTTAGGGAAGCGGCGAAGCCTTTCGTCACACGTTACATGCCCTAATTCATAATTTATACACTACACAATTACTCATTTGATTATGGACTATTATTGACTTTTAACTGACATTACATGGAAGGCGGAACCGCTAATACTCTCCGTTGTATAAAATAGGCTTTAAGGCCGCTCTCAATTAAGAACGTAGGACAACCAAATGTTAGTTGTTGTTAGTTGTTGTTGTTGTTATTGCATTGCCATGTTGTATGTACACTTATAAACTAAAGGGGGTAGTCATCGCTGAACATCACAAACTGGGATATGATCAATTTAATGAATGTTAGAGTCGTGTCTCGTTTAATCGCACCAGGCTTTCGGGCCAATCTCTGAATAAAAAAATAATATTTGGCGAGACACGATGGAAGCCCAGTGAAAGACTCCGTTGATAACATCGCACGGCTGTTATTTACACTGGAGCATCCTCGAAATTGGGAAGTTTAAAGAAGTGTAAAGTGACGAATTATTCCATTTCAACGTATAACATGGCAATTGTAGTGAACCTGTATCAGACTGAGTCTACGGAACGTTTGCTAGTTTTGTATTGTCTTAGTAAAGGGTGTTAGATCGAGGGTGAGCTATTTATTATAGTGCGCGTCCAGTAATTCTGGAAGCATGTCTCGCTCAATGGCAGGACACTTAGGAACAAAACTGTCCTTGTCTTAGGATTGTTTAAGACATGTTTAAGTTTAGGGAAACATGTATTGTATGGACCGCTGCTAATCCTTCCTAGGACTCGCATTCGAGGTCCTGCAGTACACGTATACGACGTGCCTGCTTCTGAAAGGCAATCTCACGTCATTGGGTGGGAATCTAGACTATTGCCACTTAACTCATTAACGTAATTCAATTAAACGTATTTATGAATGCAATCGTAGCGATCCTACCAACTACCTTTCGTTAGGTAAATAATAAACTTTGCAATCCCTTCGTCTAATTAACTTCATACATCACTATTGTTTTATTAATAATAGTCTTATGGCTGACAGACAGAAATGTGTGCTGGGAAGTTTGTTTCATCATTTCTTCTTACCAGCTATTACACTACGAAATGATGGCGGGATGGGCGCTTTTTGGGGCTGTCTGTAGGCGAGTTGATATTATCAACTCTAGTTACTTCCTGAGTTAAACTCTCTAACAATTTAGTTATTTGTATTTGTATTAATCCTTGAATGTATATTCACCATCCGCGACCATTATTCGGTCTTTGATTTAAATACTCTATACATTAGTGTAAAGAGTTTCTCACACAAGCTTTAGTTAATTGAAAAATTTTAGGTTATATCCCTTTAGTTATATTTTATCCTTCTAAACCACTTCCAAATTATAATTTTATAACTGTGAATTCCAAAACAAAACAAAAACATAATTTGGAATTCACTTGTCGGAAGAGAATTGACCAAGCCAGGTGACGAAATTTATTGTGCAGCGCGGACTTGGCGGGGCGCTGTACCTCTTTTATCAAAAGAGCCGACTCTAACACTAAGTCTAGGACATTTTAGGAAAAACGAAATTTTTATCAGCCTATGGTCATTTAGGAACAGTCACAATATTCCTTGCCTGACTTAGGGAGTAGCAATACGTCTTCAAGAAATTTAACTGAGTAGATAATAATATAGTAACTCGGTGATGTCTGTGTTTTGAAGATATTTATAGAAAATTTTATACGGTAGGTCTTTATATCAGCAATAGATGGCAAAAACAATATTTTAGGAATTTTTGTTTGTCTCACGGAGGATGTTTGTACGCGGTTGACGCAAAAACGTCTGCACGAAATTGAATACCGTTTTCACAGTTGTATTACTGCTGGTCTAACTTAAAATATGGTACATGTTTTAACTTGACACACCGCCTACAAGTCGGACTATCTACAACAGAGAGTTTTCTTGACTGGTAAGAAAGAGGAATTCGGAATCTTTAAGAGATACCAGGAATCTGACTGAGGAATCTTAGCTATTTTTTTGAGAGAACATTTGTTCCATAATAGTCAAATTATTTAATTTTCAATTTTATATTTTTTTCGATGTGTATCTAATATTTCCAAATAGATAATAATTTCTGCATACATTATTTGTTTATTTTTGTGGTAATATGATGTTAAACATTCCTAAGGCAAAGTAATGCAGAGATTATTACATTATTTAGTCCGATATACATAAATTCTTGCGTCTTTTACGAGAGTATCCAGAATCTCTGACTGCTCTAAAATTTACCAAGCAGCAGTAGAAGTAAAATGTCTGTGCTACTAAAAGAACGACGGTCTTTGATTAAATACCGTGGAAAGTAAAGAATTCGTGAGACGAATTTAAGTTACAACTGCGCAAAATGAACTAATCTGCCTATCGCCACGGGGTCTCATTGCTAAGAAAAATATTTGGTTCAAATAAATCTCACTAGATGACGCGACATGTACACACAATTCAATAGAATTGTGTTTAAAATTAACATTATCTGGAATTGAACATAAAAATTGTATGTTCTTGTTTAATTAACTCTCCTAAGTACATAATTCTGGAATATTGGGCTCTTAATTCACATTTCAAAGATTATTTGAACGTATCATTTAAAATTGATGCCATAGATGGCGCATTTTTAAATTTCTGAGGCATTCAGCTCGATTGTTAAAATTTGCATTTTAACACATATTGGTGCAAAAAAAACTGTAACAACGTGCAAAAAATACTATAAAGACAAAAGACAATAGTATATTATGCAACTAGTGAATAAAAGACGGATTTCAAGCGAGGGCCATAGATGAATCACGAGCAAGTGAAGGATTCTAACGACTGAATCACGACCGTAGGGAGTGATTCATGATGATTGAATCACGAGCATAGCGAGTGATTCAAGTGTTAGAATCATGAGCGACGCGAGTGATTCATGGCCCTCGATATAAATCCGTTTTATTTAAGAGTTGCATACTATATTTTATACCATGAGTTCGAGAAAAAGAAAGATCTAAGCGAAAAGCACAAGTAATATTACGAGTAATAAATAAATGGTTTATTTCCTTCAAAATTTACAAAAAAATGTGAATATCTGACCCCTGACCTAGGTATCAGCACCTGTGTTTCAGGGGCCAGTGTCCACTTCCGTTACGTTATTTAATTATAATTAATTAAACAGCATTGCAATTAATATTAGAATTACAATACAAATAAATATCATACACTAAAATCAAAATCATTGTTAAAATCCTAAATATAAAAAAATATAAAATCGAAGGAGTTTAAAAGTCGAATATTCTCTGCACAAGAAGTTTTTATCGAGTATTTTTTGCGCAAGGAGGCGCAAGGGGGTTACATAGCATTGAGAAGGACGTCGAATACATTAGTGTGTTCCAAATTCAAACTCCAAAACAGTGATTAAAAGTGCTTTTTATTCACTGTTTTCAGTGAATAAAATAAGCTTTTTAGAGGGGGAATGGTATAAAAGATATTTGTTGTTGTTTATAATGTCACAATTTAAATTTAAATGGAATAAAACGAACCTTCACTGTATTTAAAGAAAAAAATATTCACAAACCTCGTAAACCCTTTTACTTGCAAGGCGCTGCTAACACCATCTATTGTCGTGAAACGGGATCGAACGCGATTTATGTACTCACAAAAATAACAAGATTAAGCAGATGACAAACGCTAGTTACGTCGGCACGGTTTTTTTGTATGGGATGTGGCATCTGTATGCTAGTATTATATTATCTGTGCTATCGCTAAGCCGCCTAGCCAGGCTTTTTTTTTAAATCAAAATCAAAATAGTTTATTTCAAATAAACCTTAGAGGTACTTTATGGCTTATGGCTCTAGTTGCAAATTCGCAAGCGTCAGTAGGTCTCAATGGAGAAGAATTTGTAAGAAACTACACGGACACTCTTTTCCATCAGTTTTAATTATAAGTTATCAAGCTTCCAAAACCATTTCTAGGGTTCTGTTCCTCATAAAGAAAAAATAAACCCTTATAGAGAATCACTTCATTGTTTGTCTGTGAAGATCTTTTTTGTGGTTCGCGAGAAAGTATCAAGTTGAAATTAATATCAAATAGGTTTGTGTTTCCTTGTTAACGGGGTAGTCGGATTCATCATCAGTCATCCGACTTCTCATGACCCCCTGACAAAAGCCTCGCAGTGATGATTTATTGTGTCTTTTGCCAAATTGTTTAGGCATATAACCATAATAAAAGAAGGATAAATATAAACAATAATAAAAAATGCATAAAAACTAAAATAAATCTACTCACTTATATTTGTGGCATACATATTGCTGCTCCCAAAGTCAGGCAAGAAATATAATAAATAGAAATGATGACTCCTAATTTATGCCTGTTTTAACAATATATTTAAAGTTTGCATGTAAATTAATCAGGCATCTTGATTTAATTACTGATTGTTTCTTTTTTTCAATGTTTGCGGTGAATACCCGAAATATAGTTTTCGCAACAATAGAATTGCGACATATTTAGTAATATGGGGTATATACGTGGGATACTCAGAAAGTTTTGCGAAACTAAAAAAAATTGTTCTATACGTACATATATTTTTATTAAATCTTTTCAAAGTACTTTCCACCAGCCTCTATACAAAGATTCATGCGCCTAAACCAGTTTTCAAAACACTTTTTCCAGTCCGCCGCAGACACCTCGTTTACAGCCTGCTCGAACGCAGCCAGCGCATCTTCCGGCGACGAAAATTGTATCCCTTTGAGCTGATTTTTTATTTTTGGGAATAAAAAGAAGTCACACGGTGCTAGATCAGGGCTGTAAGGAGGGTGACCCAGGAGTTTGACTGGCGTGCTGTCCAGGAAGTCCCTCGTTTTGAGTGCGGTGTGCGCAGGTGCATTGTCGTGGTGGAGCAGTAGCCCGCGGAGCCCTGTGTTTGGTCGCTTGTTGCTTATAACAGAGAAAACTTCTGGCAAACATTTGGTAGTATACCATTCGGCATTAATGCTTCTTTGATCCCGTAAGGGAATTGATACCAAGTGGCCAGTCAAATTAAAAAAGCTAGCGATCAAAATCTTACCCCCGCTTCTAGATCGCTTCACTTTGGTAGGCGTTGGCTCATTTTGAAACACCCAAACAGTCGACTGGCGCTTGGTTTCTGGGTCGTATTGATAAATCCAGGACTCATCACCTATAACGATGTCGTAAACACGCCGAGACGAGCCTGCTTCAAATTTGTTAAGCATATCACGGCACCATTCCACCCGGGCCTGCTTCTGAGCATCGGTGAGGTTGTGCGGCACCCAGCGTGATACTATCCTCCTCACGCGAAGATGGCTGTGTAGAATCTCGTGAACGCTTCCCGATCCAATCTTCAATATGTGTTGAATCTCCTGATATGTAATTCGCCTATTGTCTTGGATTAAATTTTTCACTGCTAGCACGTTTTCTTCGGTAACAGCCGTCAAAGGGCGACCGCTTCTTTCGTCATCCCCCAAAGTTGGTCGACCGCGCTTGAATTCGTTATACCAACGATACACGGTTGCCTTGGAAGGGCCTTCATCCATGAATGCCATTTGAAGTCTATCGTACGATTCATCCGGTTTCAGGCGACACTTGAAATCGTATAAAATCATAGCTCTAAAATGTTCCCGGCGCAGATCCATATTTCAGTGAGACACAATACTTTGAATTAACTCGCAAAAAATGTGGAGGGAAATTTTGAAATTGGAACTTACTTATTTTTACTTATAAATAATCATATTTTCGAAAAACATTATAACTGGCCAGTCTCCCATATATAAAAACTTTTTTTCGCAATACTTTCTGAGGGGCCTGGTATATAAGGGTATAAATAGAGTGACAGAATTCATTATATTCCTTACCTGACTCCAACGTAACAATACGTCTTATATCAAAATAAATATAAGTACGAAGATTTATTTTAGTAACTACATTCACCATTGCTCTCAAAATGGTGAAGTAAAATAAAGTTATGATACTATATGTCCTAGAACCAAAAATTTGAAGACATATGACATCTACCAATCCGCTGTGTGTCCATGTGGTGGATTAAAAGGCTGATGATGATCATGATCTTTGAGGGCAGTAGTGTTTGTTTTATGGTTTCTACCGCATAACCAACCTTTGATTTCATTTTTATACAATTGATAACAAACTCTGTAGCCAATAATAATTGTTTTTCATCTTTGTAGCAACCAAAGAAGAAAAATGTTCCGATTCTCGACTCTGGCTATTTTGATGATGGGCGCATTGATGGTTACAGCTGGTCCACTCACGAAAACCAGCACTGAAAGGCCGAGCCCGTAAGTTTATTGGACTATCTAGAGTGAGGCCGTAAACACATTACACGTGAGTGCACCACGATGCGATGTCGTGTCGTAGAAACCTACGATGTGCATCGAAAAATCGCAAAGGTTTTTTGTCATTTTTATGATTAACGTCAAAGGTTTCCACAAAATCGCATTGGATTGAGTTTATTTTATAAAGTCAGTCTCCTTCTCGTACCTAATATATTGCTCCTACCACAGGCAGTTTTGTATTCCTTCATCACAATCCTCAACCTTTTAATGTTCCCACTGTTGAGACTAAGGTCTTCTCTCAAAGAGAGAGTATAATCCACCACCCGGGCCCAGTGTAGATTAGTAGATGTCACGTGTCTTTGCATTTTTGGTTATAGGCCATGGTTTACTCACTATGTTTTCCTTCACCATTTTGAGAGCAGTGGTAGTAGAATACATTTTGATTAGTGGTAAATTTTAATTGTTGACGTTCAAAAGTACCGCTTAGTGGCCTAGTTGAAATAAATATATTTTAATTTAACTTTGAATGCCTGTGCCCCAGTGCCCCAGCAGTGGGAAAATTCTTAGGCTGATGATGATTAAACAATATTCATGACATTCTGTATTTTATATTATTTCACATAGGCATTATTACGCTTGACCACTATCTCACCTGGTGTTACGCAATGATGTGATTTTTGTCTGTTGTCAGAACGTAGATGTGACAGTGACATGACATAGGAATCATTGTAACGTGGCCAAATGGAACAGAAACAACACCAAACAATAGGGCTGAAGTATCCAACTTAAGAGGATATGTTGGCTTGCAACGGTAATTATTTTATGTAAATTATTATAACTATTTAGAGTAACTCCGAAAACAGAACGATAACGATGCCATGTTGCAGAAACCTTCATCTAGGATCGTAAAAATACGATACGTTTTCAGTGTCTTTTTATGATGAAAATCAACAGATTCCACGATACGACATGACACAACCACAGATAATATAATACTAGCATACAGATGCCTCATCCCATATAAAGAAACCGTGCCACGTGACTAGCGGTTTTCATCTGATTATACCGATTGTTTTTTGTAAATCGATCGCGTTCGAATCCGTTATACGGCGATAGATAGATCACCACCTAATAATCCATCAATATCGATATATAAATCAAATAATCAGAATAATCAGAACAGTACGTCGGGACAGTTTCTTTGTATGGGATGAGACATCATTGGCATAATAATGCAGCAAAGTCGTATCATTTGTTTGTTATGTTTTGGCTACTATACGTCATTAAAGATTCTCCGACAGTTGTCAGTATCAGTACAGTAATAATAGCGTTTGATAGGCTAACAATAACGTATACGTCAGTTTGATATGTATCACAGAGATCAAGCTATATTTTATGGAGTATAGGTGAGTATAGGTATAGGTAACAACAATATTGTCAACCAGCCCGAAACTTTGACAAAACAATCAGTCTTAACAAAGGGTACAGTATTGTGCCAGTATCTGGCTCATATAGGTGAGGCAGTCGCTCCATGTTAGATACTGTAAGTGAGTTACACCAGGTTAAACTAGAAGCTAATATTATATGGTTAGACCGATGACGATCGAGTATTTTTACTCGACTACGGCGTAGCCAAAAGAAAGGATTATGATTTTAGCATTCTATCTATACCAATATTATAAAGAGGAAAGATTTTTTTGTTTGTTTATTTGTACCGAATAGGCTCCGAAACTGCTCTACCGATTTTAAAAATTCTTTCACCAATAGAAAGCTACATTATTCCTGAGTGACATAGGCTATTTTTTAATCCCGAAAACGGGTCCTGTGGGGTGGCCCACGGGAGCGAAGCCGCGGGGAACAGCTAGTGTATGTATGTTTATATTTACGTCCATCTACGTATTTATCTTTATTTTATTCATTACGTACATCTGCCTAGCCTTTTCACAACTATGTTGGGGTCGGCTTTTAGTCTAACCGGATTCAGCTGAGTAACAGTGTTTTACATGGAGCGACTGCCTATCTGACCTCCACAACCCAGTAGGTAACTAGGTAATACGGTACCCCTTGGCTAGACTAGTGTCAGATCTCAAGCTTCTGACCATTCGTAACGACTATCAAAGATCTTCAAATGACAGAAGGAACCAACGGCTTAACGTGCTTTCCGAGGCACTGAGGAAACTCGGTATGTTGAAATGGTCACCCATGCAAGGACCGACCTCGTCAAGCGTTTTTTAACCCTGAAAATCGACCCGTGCTGCTGTTATTATTTAGCCACGAGCTCTATCTATGTTTTTATTTACGTATGGTCCTCAATAGCGCCTAAACTATTCATCCGATTTTGATGAATAAGGCGTCAATCGATTTGTTATTATGGCCCGGATAAAAAAAGCAAAAAGAAAGAAATCCCTTATCGGGTCACAGGTTTTAATTCAACTTTTTGCTTGTTTATATAATTCGTCGACATTTCGTGCCTGATATAGGTAACCTTTTTACCACGGTTATGTTTGGATTACTGGTTACTGTAATACAATTTTAATGACTTTCTATTTTATATTTGTCAGTATGGAGATGTAACAGTGACTTGACAGAACATCAGAATTGTTGCAAATTGCCGCAAATCTGTTAAACGATTGGGCTGAACTATCTGGCATGCAAGGAAACACTCGTGTGAGAAGCGGTACTACAATATTAATCATCGCATTTATTCTGAGCAAACATTTCAAGATTAGTAATACTTGAACCTAATTTTTTTTTTTTTTTTAAGATTGTTTTTTTTTAATGTAAAAGTTGTATGTTTACAACCATCAACATCACAGTCGAGTATGTTTCTGAGTTCCTCCATGGTCTCAGTCATGAACACTATATCATCGGCAAACCAAAGATGAGTCATGTACTCGCCGTTGACGTTGATGCCTAGCCCTCACCAGCCCAGAACCTTAAAGACATCCTTCAGTGCAGCATTGAACAGTTTCAGCGAAATGACGTCTGTCGGCCTCACACCCGCTGCAGAAGGACCAGTTTCGAGGCCCAGTCTTGAAGTCGGATTAACATAGTGGCGTTTTCGTACGAGCACGGTGTACACCGTTGGAAAGATTACAGTAGAGCCCAAGCCTTACTCGAATCGAAAGCTTTCTCGTAATCCACAAACGCTAAGCAGAGGGAAGCATGTGGTAAACGGTGTTGAAGTCTTTTTGGAATATGGCTTGTTCCAGAGGCTGAAAATCGTCAACTTGCGTGTGAGATTATTCGTAATAACTCTTGTAAACAGCTTGAAGACATGAGATGGATCTGTAGATATTAAGCCGGGCATTCTCACCCTTTACAAAAAAGTACCACCACACCTCTGCCCCATGCCTGTAACGTTTTCCACTCGAATATGACGGAATCAAACAGCTTCTTAAGGGCCTTAAGAATCTTTTTGCCACCCGCCGTCAGGAGTTCAGCCATACTGGTAGCTTACATAGATAACCATCTTAAGGGAAGATACAGTCATTGTTGTTGAAGATATAAAATTCTATTTATCAGGAATAGATTTAATCACTGTTATTGCGCTTTTGCGATCTCGCTTTCTTATCATCGGGAAAAATCTTCATGAGCTAAGCAAAATGTTGCTTTTAAAAGGACAAAACAATATTATTAGGCGTTATAAAACTATGTATTGTTGGCAGGTTATAAGAAATTTAAAAGTAGGAATAAAAAAAAGTTTTTCTTTGTTCCTGGATTCTAATTCTAATCTTAATAATGTTTCGTGCTAGGGTTTTCAGTTTTGGAAAATTCGTTATCTATACTTTACATCGTCGGTACGCTCTTGACTGAGCGGACGTGGTAATCGTGTTGCAGGGAGACTTCGGGCTGACATGATTCACCAAACGATGGTCGGCCCATCGCAAGGGTGACCTGCCGCACGCTCTCGTTCCTGCCAGTATAACCTGGACCACAACGTGACGTCTTTTGTGACATACATAATAGAAGTAAAATTGTTGGTGGTATGTTTGTGTTTTTTCAAACTGATTAAGTCATGAAAATTCAATTATAAAAAGTTAACCGTATATCTAAGAAATATACGGCCACCGTGCAAAAGACCTTTGCAGCTAAGCCGCTGAAAAATCTAGTCATCAATAACCTATTTATTACCGACTTCAAAAAACCGGAGGTAATCAATTCGACACGTAGATATGTAATATTGTTGGAACTGCAAAATATTCACATATGTTATTAAATGTGGGATTCTAAACACGTGTGCCAAGTTTCATTAGTGTATGTATGTTTGTATCTATGTCCACGCATTTCTCCGAAACTACTTATCGGATCGAGATTATTCCTTTTTCATTTGATTAAGTATCTCTCAA
Source organism: Orthosia gothica (assembly GCA_949775005.1). NCBI lineage: Eukaryota > Metazoa > Arthropoda > Insecta > Lepidoptera > Noctuidae > Orthosia > Orthosia gothica. Next base: position 24,048,156 of record OX459048.1, read on the forward strand.
CTGAGTGAACAAGTGAAGGTTTCATCAAAATCGGTTCAGTAGTTTTTAAGATATGGAGCATATAACCGAACTCCTTAGCGACAAATAGCACGAATGTGTAAATGAGGAATTATGGGTATTTTGTCTTTCCATTAGGTACTATAGAAATTGCTCATTTTTAGTGATGGTGTACTAAAACTGAAAACAAATAAATAAAAACCTTTTCACAAAAAAACTGACTTTAAAAGGAAAACACTTGAGAGTGCAAAATATCTTTCGTTTCGACAGTTGGTGTCGAAAAATGATAAAAAATAGGTACCAAAGACACTGTCTGACGTCCGACTTCCGAAACGAAAGTTATTTTGCACTTTTTAGTGTTTTGCTTTTGAAGTCGGTTTTTTGGAATAATAAAACTAAACCAACTTATAAAATTAAAAAATTAGCACAGTGGTTGAATGTTTAGTTCTTCTGTGCTATAAGCTGCAGGTTAAGTTCTATCATGGAATATATATCCATACTTATCACATCATACTAATATTACGACTATAAAGGCGAAAGTTTGTGAGTGTGTGTATTTTTGTATTTTTGTTACTTTTTCACGCTCAAAGGGCTAGATGGTTCTGGATAAAATTTGATACCGAGATAGATTATAGTCTTGAATAGTCAGGAATATGTACCCTTGGAATAATTTTCGACATTCACGTGGGCGAAGTCACTGGCAGAAGCTAGTAATGTTATAAATGCGAAAGTATAACTCTGTCTGTCTGTTACTTTGTAACGTTTAAACCGCTGAACCAATTTAGATAAAATTTGGTATGGAGATAGTTTGAGATAGTAGGAAGAACATATAATATTTTTAATCCCGAATATTATCCTTAAGGGGATGTAAAGGGGGGTGGAAGATTTTTATGGTGAACTAATAATTTTTCAAGTAAGGTTGCCCACACACCTACAATATTATTGCGCGATATAAATAGGCTATTTGAATTACTAATACCACGCAGACGAAGTCGCAGGCAACAGCTAGTCCACAATAATTTCTAAATGTTTTGGAGTTCTATTATTATTCCCAGAACTACGTATACCTACTGAGAATAATTCATTGTTTAGAATTTTCCTCGTATGAAATTATAGCAACAATAAATTAAACTTATTATAATCGTACATTTTATTTATCAAAACAATAGTTATTTTTTCTGGGTATTTTTGGGCATCACTTCGGCTGGTATTGGCGTCACGGGTTAGATTAGGTTATCAGTTAACGTTGATAAACTAAAATAAATCAGGAGTCGCGTTTTAATTAACCAATGGTTTTTCTATGTTTTCGGGCATACCCGAAATGTTTTGGGAAAAACTTAGAATTACGACATCTTACTTTATAATTACTCGTACATATTGGATATAAATAGAGCGACAGCATTCATGTTTATCATATTCCTTGACTGACTTCGGGAGCAGCAATACGTGTTCAACAAAAATTTAAGTGAGTTTTTTTGTCATATTTATTTAACCAGTGTTTTCAACCAATCTAATGGGACTTCTTCTTCTTACTTCTTCTTTTGCTTAAATAAAAGCGCATTGTTGGAATTTTAAGTGGCGGCTCTGAGTCCAGCGTGCAATAATATCAACACATTTAATTTAAGTTTTCTCTAGTGCTTAAAAAACTGCTAGTTCAAATTTAATGTCGTCCGATTGTTTTCAGTTTTCGAGATATGGTGTTCCAAAATCGTCAATTTTTTAAACTGCGACCTCACCATTATCTTTTAAGACGCATTTAGGTATTACTGCGAAATTACCTCGGGGTACTGGAAAATTATCTCAGGGTTCTGAAAAATGGCTTTTACTGAAGAACAAACAATTCACGTTTCGATCTCGTTTGATGAAGAATTTTGAATCCAATAATAATGGTGTCTCTTCTTTTCAGCAACCATAGAAGGAAAATGTTCCGGTTCGCGACCCTGGCTATTTTGTTGGTGGGTGCATTGGTGGTTATAGCTGGCCCAGTCACAAAAACCTGCTCTAAAAAAACTGAACCAGTAAGTAATTTTTTAAGTAAAACTATCTTGAGTAAGGTAAACACACGGTACGACGTTGTGTCTTATGTGATGTAGTGGTGTGCAAAATTGCTACTTTTTGCGTTTAATTTTGCGTCATACGTGATCGTATGTTTTTAATTTAACCCATAGGTACGTTATTATCCTTTTGCTATTATCATAAATATGTTCTATATTGTGTTCTTTTATCTTTTTCCTCTTCATTTGTTAGTCGATGTTTCCGGGAAGTTTTATTTTACCGCAATTATGAAGCATTCATTGCAATTACTAGCAAGATCATAAGTCTTGCCAAGAGGTATCGTATTAATCAGTACCGGATTTGTGGAGATCAGATAGCAGTCACTCCATGTAAATAACGGTATTCAGCTGGAGATTGGAAGCCAACCCAAATTCAGTTGGAAGGCTTAGCAGACGTTGATCGGTTATCTACTTTTTATATAGTTTGTCGTCTTCTCGTTTTCTTTCTAACTTTCTGATTATTATAATACAATTTTAATGACAGAAGAAAAAGTCAATAGGTGGCTCGTTTAGATGTTAATGTGGACGCTTTTATAATAAGCTTCCAAGCCACGTACAAGATCTAAGTCTTAATAAATTCTAATCATTTATTAAACGTAAGTTGTGCCAGAAAGCGTTATATACCATTAAAGATTTAGTTGAGGACAAAAAGGCTTGGGATTGAGCTGCTCCAATTAATTTTGATTTTTTTATATATTTTGTACCGTGAATTTTGTTTTTAATTTTGTTTAATTTTCTTTTTTTTTGGTTTTATTGCAATGACAAGAATATTTACTTTTTTAAGTATTATATTATTTTATTTTAATTATTGTGAATGTGAAGACTTTTGTTTTTATTTTTAATTTATATTAGTTTTTAATCATGGTCTGGCAGTTTAAGTAGTTTTGCGGCCTACCCGAATGTCCTTTCTTTGGTTTTGTTCGTAGAATCGTTGAGCTCCTTAAATTCTGAGTTGAGCTGCCTAGTTTTTGACAAATGCGTGCACTGACTGGACAGGTCCACTCAATCTGGCTGGTTCTTTCCTCAAAAGACCATTTCAGACATCAGTCTACATGGTCTTCTCATGATTTAGGCAAGATTTTGTCTGGACTAAAAGAGACTGTGACCTCTGAGCTTTTTTCGGCCTCTCTTCTCAGAGTAGTCAGATAGGAAACGCCGACCTCACCTAGTTTTAAAAAATATGATCGACGTGTAAAAGTGTTTGTACAAACCAACTTACTGAAATAGAATCATTTATCAATGACATTCTGTTTTATATTTACAGAACGGAGATGTAACAGTGACATGCCGAGATATTGGAATAATTGTAACGTGGCCAAATGGAATAGAAAGGGCTCTGTTCGATTGGGCTGAAGTAGCTAAATTAAAAGGATTTACAAGCGTAAGGAGTGGTAATACTTATATTTACACCCACAAAGCCAGCCAATAATCATAATCGAATTGCTTATTAAACATTTAACAAGAACAACAACTCATCAACACAGTTATTCAGCAAAACTCACGATCAACGTAAATTATTATGTAAACAAGATAAACTTAAACTAAATAAAATTATATTTATTACCTATTGCTTCGTTTAATTTGCTAAACATTGGTGTGTTATGCATGAATACATGGGCGAACTTTGCTTGGTTTTTTTATTTAAGTAAAACACCGGCCAAGTGCGTGTCGGATTTCACACGTTCCGTACCAAACCACATGTTTGGTAATAGGAAAAATGAGGGAATTTCTAAGAAAAATCTAATATACCAATTTTTTATTTTTTATTTATTTAGCGTTAGTCTCGCGTTTGACCACACACACACCTGATGCTAAGCGATGATGTAGTCGACGGTGAAGCACGCCTGTCTAAAAGTAAACTATTCTCTCTTGACTTAATGACCCCGTTTTCAGTAAACTATACGTAATAATAAACATAATCACCTAATTTCAAGTTCGACAATGGGTAGTTAAAATTCGCCGGTTTTTTTTTTGTTGTACAGTTGCTGCCTTTTGTGGCTTCTCTTTCATTTGTTTTCCAATATTTTTTTAAACAATATGTACCACCACTCGATGAGGTAGGTCAACATTTTTTCCTTGCCTTAAAAACATTGAAAAATATTTTTTGTCATATTGTAGTTTGGGTCAACAAGCTCCAACCGTTTGAGTGTAAAATCCATGTGACAGACGAGGCAAAACAGACAGACGGATAGATGGACACGTGTGTGACAGTAATAAAACTCCGTTTGGTCACTTCTGGTACGGAACCCTAGAAATACAACTACACAGGATTTAACGGAAAGGTGTAGTCATATTTTAAAAACTTCTTCGGCCTTTGTAAATGAACAACTTTCTCCAAGGATGTCAAAGGCGATTCCCAAAAAATTTTTTTCCTAGGCGTGTCTTTTTTCCGCTAAAAAGAGCCAATTCAACCCAGCTCCATCTTTCCGTAGTGTAACGGTGCCGTTGACGGACCATCTCGAACTTCTTGGTGTTACGTTGATATCGACCCTTAACTTCGATTGAGGCGAAAGCTCAGTTATCTGCAAAAAAGTTAGGGATTCTTGCAAAGGTGAGACGGTACTTCACTCCTGAACAGCTGCTCGACTTGTATAAAGCGCAGGTTCGGTCATGCATGGAGTACTGCTCTACCTCTGGGATGGATGGATGGATGCCAAATACCAGCTTGATGCAATTAAGTCGATTGACAGACGGGCCAAAAGGCAACGATGCACTGGTTGCGTCAAAGCTCCAGAGCCTCGAACATCGACGCCGAGTTGCCAGCCTGTCGGTTTTTTATCGTTACATTTCGTGGAGAGTACGACGGAACTTGCAAATACTTTAATTGTGCGCATAGCTAAGTTGTGGAACTCCCTTCCGGAGTCTTTGTTTCCTGATAGCTACAACCTTGGGATCTTTAAGTCAAGAGTGAAGAGGTTTCTTCTAGCCAAGCGTGCTTCACCGTAGACCACATCATCGCTTAACATCAGGCGAGATTGTGGTCAAACGCGAGCCTAAAGATTAAAAAAAAAACCATACAACAAAAAATTGTATGGGAGAAACGTTTCATAATCGCTGTTGTGCCAGCGACACAAAGAGGAAGAAGTTTGAGTTTGAACTTCCTCATAGAAAAACATCTTTCACACCATTTAAAAATAAAACCATAGCAAATACAGCTTAGGAACTGATCCATTACATCCTAGTAACCACCACAATTTTATTACCGGCCAATACCCGTCATACAACCTGGCAAAATTCAGTAGGTCATTCAGCCTGTACCGTGACCGGCGGATATGGGCGATGGAAGTTGATCGTATAATAGAGTGCCGTGTATGCCACCGACGACCCCGATAGGTAATCTACTTTGGTCTTCGACTAGCGATCTATTAAGTGTAAACTATGTTGTTAGTGATTAGTTTGGAATCAATTTTCCAAACTAATCACTAACATTGCAGCAGCTGTATTGGTTCGCTGAAGCCTTCTTAGGCTATTTTTGGTCCGGCCATATTATTATTTATTTTGGATGACAGTAATTGACAAAAAATTTCTTCATGTCTGATACCCGTAGTTATAATCATCCTTCATTTATATTCATAGCACGATGCGTATATCTACGCATAAGGCAGATATGTAGGTAGGTACAGTAACATTTGCCAGTTATAATAGGTGGTTCATTTGGAGCATTTTTTTTTCGAAACTTTGAATTAAAAAACCGGCCAAGTGCGAGTCGGACTCGCACGCGAAGGGTTCCGTACTTGGTAAATTGCGGTTTACGATTTGTGACGTATTAAAAAAAACTACTTACTAGATATCGTTCAAACCAATTTTCGGTGAAAGTTTACATGGTAATGTACATCATATATTTTTTTCTGTTTTATCATTATCTTATTTTAGAAGATACAGGGGGAGGGGACACACATTTTACCACTTTGGAAGTGTCTCTCGCGCAAACTATTCAGTTTAGAAAAAAAATTTATTAAAAAACCTCAAAATTATTTTTAAAGACCTATCTATAGATACCCCACACGTGTATGGGTTTGATGAAAAATATTTTTTTTAGTTTCAGTTTCAAGTATGGGGACCTCCAAAATTGATTGCTTTTTTTTCAATTTTTGTGTGAAAATCTAAATGCGGTTCATAGAATACATCTACTTACCAAGTTTCAACAGCATAGTTCTTATAGTTTCGAAAAAAAGTGGCTGTGACATACGGACGGACAGACAGACAGACAGACAGACATGACGAATCTATAAGGGTTCCATTTTTTGCCCTTTGGCTACAGAACCCTAAAAAGAGAAATACAAATTTATCTTGTTATCTTCATTAACATACAAACGCACCATCTTTTTTTGCATTTGTTTTTGAAAGATTATTTCTTTTAAATATTGTCCACAACTGCGGTTAACATGGTCCGTTATGCAGTTCCAATTTTCGATGACGTGTCCGAGCATTTCGAGTGGTACTGGCGACCGTTATCGTGCCATGATAACGGACTATTTGTTTTCTGAAATTGAAACCCGTGATCTCCAAGAAATTTGGTATCTACAAGATGGCGCCTTGCCACACAGCACGTGCAACCATGGCTTTTTTGCGAGAACCATTTGGTGAACAGTTAATTTCGCGCTTCGGACCGGTCAGTTGGCCGCCTAGATCCTGTGACATCACAACCCCTAGACTTTTTCCTTTGGGGCTATGTAAAGTCCAAAGTCTATATAGATAAGCCGCGTACGAATTTGTAATCCCATTTTATTAAAATTGACATTGTGTATTATATCGCCTATTTCAAATTATTTACTGAATTTCATCTTGACATGGTAAAATGTACCAGGCCCCTCAGAAAGTATTGCGAAAAAAAGTTTTTATATATGGGAGACTGGCCAGTTATAATGTTTTTCGAAAATATGATTATTTATAAGTAAAAATAAGTAAGTTCCAATTTCAAAATTTCCCTCCACATTTTTTGCGAGTTAATTCAAAGTATTGTGTCTCACTGAAATATGGATCTGCGCCGGGAACATTTTAGAGCTATGATTTTATACGATTTCAAGTGTCGCCTGAAACCGGATGAATCGTACGATAGACTTCAAATGGCATTCATGGATGAAGGCCCTTCCAAGGCAACCGTGTATCGTTGGTATAACGAATTCAAGCGCGGTCGACCAACTTTGGGGGATGACGAAAGAAGCGGTCGCCCTTTGACGGCTGTTACCGAAGAAAACGTGCTAGCAGTGAAAAATTTAATCCAAAACAATAGGCGAATTACATATCAGGAGATTCAACACATATTGAAGATTGGATCGGGAAGCGTTCACGAGATTCTACACAGCCATCTTCGCGTGAGGAGGATAGTATCACGCTGGGTGCCGCACAACCTCACCGATGCTCAGAAGCAGGCCCGGGTGGAATGGTGCCGTGATATGCTTAACAAATTTGAAGCAGGCTCGTCTCGGCGTGTTTACGACATCGTTACAGGTGATGAGTCCTGGATTTATCAATACGACCCAGAAACCAAGCGCCAGTCGACTGTTTGGGTGTTTCAAAATGAGCCAACGCCTACCAAAGTGAAGCGATCTAGAAGCGGGGGTAAGATTTTGATCGCTAGCTTTTTTAATTTGACTGGCCACTTGGTATCAATTCCCTTACGGGATCAAAGAAGCATTAATGCCGAATGGTATACTACCAAATGTTTGCCAGAAGTTTTCTCTGTTATAAGCAACAAGCGACCAAACACAGGGCTCCGCGGGCTACTGCTCCACCACGACAATGCACCTGCGCACACCGCACTCAAAACGAGGGACTTCCTGGACAGCACGCCAGTCAAACTCCTGGGTCACCCTCCTTACAGCCCTGATCTAGCACCGTGTGACTTCTTTTTATTCCCAAAAATAAAAAATCAGCTCAAAGGGATACAATTTTCGTCGCCGGAAGATGCGCTGGCTGCGTTCGAGCAGGCTGTAAACGAGGTGTCTGCGGCGGACTGGAAAAAGTGTTTTGAAAACTGGTTTAGGCGCATGAATCTTTGTATAGAGGCTGGTGGAAAGTACTTTGAAAAGATTTAATAAAAATATATGTACGTATAGAACAATTTTTTTTAGTTTCGCAAAACTTTCTGAGTGTCCCACGTATATTATTAAAACATTCAATTAAATCAATACAATTGATTTAATTGAATGTTTTAATAATATACATTAAATGGGGTTTTATTATTATAGCTAAAACTGTTTGCATGCCTTTGTTAAGCTAGTTAGTATAAGGATCATTACATTAAAACTTAACATCTGTAACTTGTACCTACTTTCTATGCAAATAAAGAACTATTCTATTCTACGATTGAGCCATCATCACTCGCGCCATCATGCTTGGACTTGTCATCGAAAATTAAAATTGCAGTATGGACCATGTTAACCGTAGTTACGGACATCAATTGAAAGAATAATCTTACAAAATAAATGTAAAGAAACAAATAATATTTTTTTGTGACCCGCATAGGAGACACGAGACAAGAAAAACACAAACAAAAACCAAATATAACCTCATGCGAGACCAAAAAAACTCTTTTCAGCATGTGCAACGATATTTAAAACGCTGCGCTGATATACTGATAGGGTCCACTGAAAAAAAAAGAAAGGTCCTTCGTCTTTTTGTATGATAATAAAGATAACCCGATAAATTTCTTTCTTTATTAATTTTTAGGGTCGTAGTCAACAAGGAACTCTTTTCGCCATGTCCGTCTGTCCGTCCGTCCGCAGCTTAGTTCAGAGAATCAAAGTACTAGAAAGCTATAATTGGCATGGCATGGTTAAACATATTAATCACGCCAACAAAGAGGTAAAACAAAATCATGAAAATAACAGTATATAAGGTACCTCCTGTGCAGTGTATAAGTAAAGTTGCGATGTTTCTTTTCTCGTCTATCCCATGGTGTAAGGTATCGTTGGATAGGCCATTCAAAAATATTACGCGTCTGTGAAAACCATTTTTAGATTCAGCGATCTGTTTGCGTAAAATTAAGCTTTAAATCGCTAACTTTTGTTAGAGTATAGTGTCCTCTCCCCCCTTGTATGCTAAATGTAAAAATAAAAATCGTTAATAAACGAAATTCTAATAAAACCCTCAAATACAAACAATGTAAATATGCAATTAATATACAATGCTGATACAATCTATAAAATCTTTACTAATATTAAAAATACGAATGTGAGTTTATTAAGCTTTCACACGGAAACTACTCAACCGATCATCATGAAATTTTGTGTGCATATTTTCAAGGGTACAGTACAGGACATTGGAAACTTTTTTAAATGACCTATTAGCAAATCATCCAATTATGTGTGTGTCCTTATCAAAACTTCTTACTGTTGAGGTAGGAATCCATAGCTGTGTCTGGAGTGAAAGACGGTTGAAATGCGAATGAATCTTTATCGTGAAATTTTTACGTATTCAAAAGCAACCATTTAGCTGACAAGGAAGAAATTTTTTTTTACGTTTTTAGTTTACCACTTTGTCGGCGTGACTAATTTGACAATTTTGGCCATCAAAATATAGCTTTTGAGTCTGGGAGCTAAGTTGCAGACAGATGGGCATGGCGCAACTTGCCATTCTTCAGTACTCATAACCGGCGTGCTTGTATGACTAGATGTATGAATGTGAGTGAAGCAAAAGAAATATGTAAGAATCTTAGCAAACTTTAAAGGGTTCCTTGTTGACTACGGAATCCTAAAAACTGAAGTTTTTATATCAAGTGTCATAATATATCAAATATAAGATAGTTTCTACATCTTTGCCTGAGGATTCCGGGCGGTGAGAGCAAAGATTGCTTCACTCAGGTATCAATTCGGTTTCAGTGGATATTTTAAAATGGAAATACATTGGCTTCCATCTTATTGGAATGAATCTTGAAGATATTGAATCGTCGAAGAGTTTTTCATAGATTGAAGAGTATCTCGCATGCCTTGTGTTTATCGTTTTGATTTTTTTTTATGTAGGCACTATAATTGGTGTGATATTTTCGACCTCAGTAAGCAAAAAGTCATCCTTTTCTCTTCATCTATGATAACTTTAACTGAAAGTGAAAATTATATTTTTGCGTTATACACAATGATTTCGAAAGGAAGGATACGCCCATCTGAACATTTTATAGAAACCTTCTTAATACAAGCAACAGATAACAAAAGTAATGTAAGGTTACTTACCGATGATACGATATCCCATGTTTCTTTTTAACCTTTGTATCGTAATTTTTGCAGCCTTTTACTACACAACTAGGCATTATTGTGACAAGCAAATACTCGCTCACTCCCGCACATGGACCACTGTTGCGTTGGCCCTAAACTGCAATTTAGGGCCAGCGCGCTGGTGCCATTTAGTCGCGTGGTTGACCTGGTTCTTACGCAAGTAATATATATGTCAATGGTTCTACATAATTATTTTAAATTAAACCAGTTGCCGTCCGCGCGGTTCCACCCGCGATGAATTATTACTTCTATAAAATCTTTACTAATATTAAAAAGGGTTCTTTACTAATATTGAGGGTAGTTCCAAGTTAACACAAAAATTTTGAGCTCTTTTATTTTTAATTTAAAATAAATAGAAAAACAGTATTTTAGATGAAATAGCAGTGTAAAATTAGTACATAGACCTCTGGTGCACTCACTCATCTAATCAACTCTCCTTCACAACTTACCTCAACTGCCAGCACTGCACTTCACTGTTATGGACCTATACTCCAAATTATCGTCTTGTGTGGAGGAACTTACAGCTACGTTTTCTTCAAGAATGACACAGTACGAGGAGGACTTGAGGAATGCCAGCAGTGAGGGTTCCCACAAGACTATTGCCAGCCTATCGAAGGACTACACCGAGTTCAAGAGTCTCATCTGGAAAACCTTGAGTGCACTAAAATCCCAGATGGAGTTGCTCGTGGTGGGGCTAGACAGGCACGAGATGGCATCCCGTGCTAAGGTTCTCCTACTGCATGGTCTGTCTGAGGAGAAGGATGCTGATCCTAGCACAGGTGTTATCAAAATTTTGTCGGAGCGGCTGGAAATGAAAAGCGTCACCCGAAATGACCTAACAGCTTGTCACCGCCTTGGAAGCAACACAAGCAAACCCCGGCCTCTCCTGGTTCGCTTTGAGAGTCGCATCGTCCGGAACGAGGTGTGGCGAAATAAAACCAAGCTAAAAGGGTCCGGACTGACGCTTTCCGAGTTTCTCACCAAGCCAAGACATGACATTTTCATGAATGCTCGGAAATTATACGGCATACATAGGTGTTGGACATCCGAGGGAAAAATTGTTATCCAGGTCTCTGATAAAACGCGGCGAAAGATCGAGTCTGCATCGGAATATCGAGAACTTGTGGCCCAGTTCCCCGTTGCCGAGACCAACACCGCTGTAACATCGAAGCCAGTGCCTGAGAAGAGATCTCGCAAGCCAGCAAAATGATGGTACGGCATCACGGTTCTTCCATTTCTCGGTGTATAAGGAATTTGTTATGGTTTTTTTTGTTTTTCCTTGTATGTCGGTCACTCGATTTTTTTTTTGTTCTAACCTTGTATGTATTGTTTTTGTGTTTTGACTTTTGATGACCATGTAAGACGCGACTGTCACTGTCACAGGTCAATTGACATAAGTTTTCTTGTTTTTCAAAGTTACGTTCGGAAACACGCTAACCTACTTTTTGCTTTTGTTTGGCTTCTTGGCTTTTTAGAAATTTTATTTTAATTAATTATAATGTGACTGGCGAGTGCAACGAGGTTTGAGTACTTGAATTAATTTTGTTTGTCTTTAGTTTTTTAGAGTAGTTTTTAATTTATAATATTTTTAATTTATTATATTTATATTTTATTATGTCAGATGATCTTGTGGATGATAGTTTTTTTTCGTGCTCCTCCTCTTTTGTTTCGGAGGAGGGCTTTGCTGTGGATCTTAGCGATGATAATTCTCTTAATCTTCGAGACCACCTTTCTTCTTCATTTTCAAATTGTCGCAAGTTCTTCAACGCTGTTCACATAAATGCTCAAAGCATACCTGCTCACTACTCTGACCTGCTGTCGTCCTTCGACTCAGATCTTGTTCATGCTGTCCTTGTATCCGAAACCTTTCTCAAACCTGCACTTCTTTCCACGCAGTATTCTCTGCCTGGATACAAAATTGTCCGCAATGACAGAACGGGCAAGGGATGTGGGGGGGTTGCCATTTATCTCCGTGGGGATATCAGTTACAGGATAGTTGACCAGTCTCCGAGTATCTACTCAAAGTTTGCTGAACATCTATTCATTGAAATAGAATTTCAACACACAAAACTGCTTTTAGGTGTCTATTATAGTCCCTCCTGTCAAATCGACTACTTTTCCTCCTTCGAAACTAAATTAGATAATCTTTCCCCACTCTATGAGCATACACTTATCTTCGGAGACTTCAACACCTGTCTGATCAAGGGAGATGTGCGGAGCCGTAAACTCCAATCACTTGTCTCTTCTGTCAATATGCACTTACTTCCGCTAAATGCTACTCACAGGGCTCCTCACTGTACTCCTTCTCTCTTAGATCTCATTATAGTTTCTGACTCTAATAAAGTAGCCACGCATGGACAGCTTCCTGCTCCTTTTTCCTATCATGACCTCATTTACCTTTCCTACAAAATTCGACCACCTAAACGCAAGGCCAAATTTCTTTTTCTTCGCAGTTTTAAAAACGTTGATCTGGAGCGTTTGAGGGCTGATGCGGGTGGGATTGACTGGTCTCGTGTGATGACCTGCGAAGATATAGACTCTATGGTGTCAACCTTCAGCAGGACTTTGCTGGAACTATATGAGGTACATGCTCCACTTAAAAAGGTGAGAGTAAAACACCTTCCCGCGCCATGGCTATCCCCAGCAATTAAAAACCAGATGGCTAAGCGTGACAAGGCTAAGCGCTTGTACAGAAAGCAGCCCACCGAAGATAACTGGGCAATTTATAAGAGGTTGCGGAATCGCTGCGGTCGTTTGTGTAGGAATGCAAAAAGGCGCCACATTCATAACTCCATTGATAACTTCAACCCAACACAAGTATGGCAATTTTTAAAAACTCTTGGTATTGGCAAAGCCTCTAGCGAGAGTGCTCCCGAAAAGATGGACCTCAATGCACTTAATGCTCATTTTTGTAAGTCACCTATCACCCTTGACAACCATGTTAAATCCTCCACTCTCAAAGAACTCTCTAATCTTCCTTTGCCAGCAAATACTTCTTTCTCTTTCCACCCAATTGCTGAACTAGACATTAAGAAATGTATCCTATCTATAAAATTTCTCTGTCACTCTAGGGTTTGCTGTAAGAGAACTCAGCATTGAGTTAAGCTCGCCTTTGTACATGTACTTTAGTATCAAATGTTTGTAATGTTGTTTTTTGGTGTACAATAAAGAATTAAGAGAATTAAGAGTAAAAATACGAATGTGAGTTTATTAAGCTTTCACACGGCAACTACTCAACCGATCATCATGAAATTTTGTGTGCATATTTTCAGGGGTACAGTAAAGGACATAGGAAACTTTTTTTAAATGACCTATTAGCAAATCGTCCTATTGTGTGTCCTTATCAGAACTTCCTACTGTTGAGGTAGGAATCCTTAGCTGTGTCTGGAGTGAAAGACGGTTGAAATGCGTTTTTTTTTTTTTTTTTTTTCTACGTGGCGTCTCGCAACTCGGCATACTCGCAACATATGCTTAACCGGGCTTCCCTGTGGAGACTAATCTCTTAGCCTCCGGCCAGGCTTCAAAGTACTAAACCTAAAGCGACAACGCTGAGGGCTACCCCAGTTGGGGTCGGACCTCGGCTCAGGGCGTCGCTTGGGGGACAGCTTTTAAGGCCGGATCTAATAAAGTGACTCTACCATCCGTTCGGAAAAGCCTACGTGGAGAAGAACGGACAAGAAACTCCAATAATCTCTAACTAGATTTTAACTAATGCACAGTGCATCTAATGCAATGGCTTGTAGAATTTGATAGGGACTTCGCGGCGGGCCTCGGCGGCGAGGACGGAGCGAATACGGTCGCTTTGTGTATGCTAATTAGAATCGGGCCAGAGTGTTCGTACTATTTACGAACCGTCCTTATATATAAGGCTATCTAACTCTATTGTGATGCTCTCGTACCTCGAAAAGAGGGCACTGCATGAAGCGGGGGTGAGAGAGCCCGCATTCCGGATTTCAGCATCCAGAGCACGGGCCTGTGGGGTCATGAAGAAAGAGTACGCGCCGATGATGTTCTCAGCAACGCTCAAATATGACCTTTGCCCAGAGGGGGCGGCGGGGGGTGGGCACTTAGCGGCAGAGGTGGTGGAGGCCACTCTCTGGCTTTGTGCGGGCATGGGGGCAACAGGGGCCGGAATAGGAGCTGAGATGGGAGTGGCCATCAGCGCCGGAATGGGCTGGGATAACTGAGGAGCCACACTCAGTTGGTTCAGCTTACCCCATGGGGAAGTTCTCTGAGGGGCTAGTCTGGGGGGGAGTTGAGAGGAGGGGGCAGCTAGCGCTTGCCGCGCAGCGTGAATCTTGGCCATTTTTGGCGCAAGCTTAGGGGCTTTTGGGCAGCCCCGGTAGTTAGCCGGGTGCCCGACCTGACCGCAGAGCACGCAGCTGGGAGGCTCCGTGCATTCTGCTCGGTCCTTGGGACGGGGGCATTCCTTCGTGCTATGGTCACCCAGGCACTTGACGCACCTGGGGGTGGCATAACAATTGGTCTGTGAGTGGCCATAGAGTTGGCAGTTGTGACACTGACCAACGACGTGGGGACGGTACGGCTTTTCGATAGATATGCCCGACAGGGAGCATACTGTCTTGATGCCAAAAATGGGGTTATGTCTGTCGGTGTGGGTGCAAACAACCAACACCCTGTCGTATTGTTGTCCACCTCTTGCTTTATGCAAGCGATGGACTTCAATGACAGGGACTTTCTGGGCTAAGAGATCTTCACGGATTTCCTCCGTGGAAATCTCTTTGGGAATTTGGCGAATCACCACTCGGGTGGGCTTCTCTTCCGGGAGGGAGTAGGTGTGGAACGAAGCGTTCACACTTTTCAGGAAGCGAGTTAACTCTCGGTAGTCTCGGGACGTGGGGACCTGAATCCTGATGCCTTGCTGGCATGCAGTGGCTTTGGAATAATTAATTTTGCGCTCAATACAGGCGCTAGAAATAGCGTTCCATTTCCCTTTATCCTGAAGATAAATGGGTGGAGGAGGAGGAAGTTTCCTAGTGGTAGCAGTGTCTACTACTACCATGGGGCTGGGCGAGCGGTTTGTCCGCTGTGAAGCGTTATCGGGCGAGGGGGTGGGGGAGGGTTGCCTGTCGGGCGAGGCCGCCGGCACAACTGACTGGGGCGAGGTTTCGGCTCCAGCCTTTTTGGACTTGGTAGAGTGAGAGGGGCCCGACCTCTTTTTCCTCTTACCCTTCAAGTTCTTAGTGGATTCGTTATCGGAAGAGGAGGACACTGTGTCGTAGTCCTCGGAATTATCGGGGACATCGGCTATTTGGTTAGCTACTGCGTTAATGAGGTCAGCTGCTGCTTCCCATTCATCGTCGGTGCTTAGGGCCACTTCCATCGGAGCGGGGGAGTCGTAATCGTCATCAGCCCATTTGGACTTGGACTTGGCCTGTGATTGAAAGGCAGCTACGCGCTGCTTGTACTCCGCGTACTGACGTTTGTCAGCAGGAGTGACTTTACGGGGCCGGCGTGATTTGGACTTCACGGCCGGAGTCTGAGACTTGAGGGGACTACGCTCTCTAATAGGACTGAGCTCTCTGATGGGACTGAGCTCTCTGAGGGGACTGCGCTCTCTCCCAGAGAGGGAAGAGTTCGGCCTGGACCCGGGAATGGATCCGACAAAGGGGGAGGGCGACCTAGGTGCATCTTTGAACACCCTAGGCGCGGGGGCCTTGGTTGGCGTGGGGGCCTGACTAAGCCTAGCTTGGTGTTCAGCCTGAGCTTTTAATTGAGCCTCAGTGGGCGGATGGATAAGGTCCGATGGGCTGGCTAATTCAATAATCCTCCATATGGGATTACTGTATCTAAGATTATTTGCAGGATCTGACAAAAGATTTTCCCTAAGGAACTTTATGTCAGCCTGCAGCTGTCTAATACTATCTTCACTTAACTTTGCTGAAGGCATTGTTATAGGGTAAGGGACCTCCCCGGGTGGGTGGGCCCGGGGATGTGTAAGCCTACCCTCCCAGCCGGGTGAGACTGGGAGGTGTGTATCTGGTGAGCCCTAAGCTTGTAAACCTGTCACCAATATTATTGGGTGACAGGGGTCCTAAGGTACCGGTGAACCCACTGAAGGTGGGCCACCCTCCTCCTGTGTGTACCGAAAGTCTGGTACGTAGGGGTAGACACACCCTACCGTACCAGGTGTAGCTGTGGAACAGAGCAGGGGTTGGCTAGGCTATCTACCAAGGCCAACTGATCCTGCTCCCGACTCCTTCTGACTGCCGTGCTCTGAAGGAGCTTGGCGAGTGCAAGGGGCAGCACTCCACTTGGCTTCGTTAACACCGTAAGGTGTCCACCAAGGACCACTAAGTCGTGGTTTTAACCCGGAAGGGGCCAAAAATGCCGGCGGCGCGCAGAGTCGCGGCACCGCAGTGACGTCACGCAGGGGCGCGACGAGACGGCGAGCAGCAGAGCGGCGAGCAGCGGGACGTTCTCTCGAGGCGGACGGCAGGCGGTGAGTGAACATCTTTATTGCGATACTTACCCTATTATATACAAAAATACTTACAAGATTTTGGTTACACGGTTTTTCTAAAGGCAGCGTATATGTGTTACTCTCCAAGCTAAGCAAAGGCAGGCAAGGTACTGCAAATCTCATATCTGCCTAGCCTTTTCCTATCTATGTTGAGATCAGCTTCTAATCTACCCAGAGGCAACTCAGTACAATTTTGCGGCTACCTGTCTGACCTTCATCATAACCCAGTAACTGGGCGTCACGATACCCCTTGGCAAGACTGGAATCAGATTTTCTATACGTAACGACATTCAAAAATCTAAAAAATATGTAAGGCAAGACCAACAGCGCTTAATGTTTGCTTTGTCCTTCTCATACTTCTGATTTTATTCTTTCTTCCTTTCGTATTCAGTCCATTCTACTCTGGAATGCGCTTCCTCTGGATATCAGGACGGCCACCAGGATGTTGCGACATTATTCTACACCATTAGCAGAGTCTTCTCAATCACCTTTCTATTAATTTATATATGTATATATATATATAAAGGTATTTATTATAGAAAATATATATGTATGTTTATTTTAACTACAATATAAACATTATTATTCAATTTTACTTCAGTATTTTTTTTCAATTTTTAAGCACCTGCCATGTTTTCTCTCCACCACCCTTGGTTGACTGGTAGAGAATGCCTCAGGCATTAAGTCCACCTATGTTTCTTTATGTTGCAAGAAGTTTTAAATAAATAAACGTTCTTGCCGAGGCACGGAGGAGTCTCGATATATAATGGATAATTACTCATCCACAGACAATCCTCAGAAATAGTTGCTTAACCTTGGAGATCGTCCCATGCAGCTTTCTTTACTTTGCCATGACCTCAAGTACCTGAAAACGAAAAACGAACATCAATTTTTTTCCTATTCATTTGTTGAAACCCGCGATTCCTCTAAATGTTAATCAGATTTTCAAATAAATCGGAATCAATTATTTCTCCACGTACCTAAGTAAATTCTTTTGACATCGTCTGTACCGTGACGTCATTGATGACGTCATTAGCCAAATTAGCCAGCACCGCACAAAAGCTAATGGTGATACATTCGTGTCACCGTCGGCCCTCGCCTACACTTTTAGGGAACGTAAAATCAGACTTTTTATAGAATTACAAGGATGTTGAGGCGCTGGATGGTTATAATTTTTAAATAATTGTATTGATGTTACTAAAGAGAGTCCTGCACTCAGCAGTTTACAGAGAGAAATGTCGGGCTATAAGATGATTATGATGATTTTTAGGGTTCCGTAGTCAAATGGCAAAAAACGGAACCCTTATAGATTCGTCATGTCTGTCCGTCCGTATGTCACAGCCACTTTTTTCTAAAACTATAAGAACTGTGCTATTGAAACTTGGTTAGTAGATGTATTCTGTAAACCGCATTAAGATTTTCACACAAAAATCAAGAAATTTTGGGGGTGCCCATACTTGAAACTGAAACTAATTTTTTTTCTAAACTGAATAGTTTGCGCGAGAGACACTTCCAAAGTGGTAAAATGTGTGTCCTCCCTCCTGTAACTACTAAAATAAGAGAATGATAAAACTAAAAAAAAATATATAATGTACATTACCATGTAAACTGCCATCGAAAATTGGTTTGAACAAGATCCCAGAACAGGCCCCTCCTGTAACTTCTAAAATAAGAGAATGCTAAAACTAAAAAAAAAAATATAATGTACATTACCATGTAAACTGCCATCGAAAATTGGTTTGAACAAGATCTAGTAAGTAGTTTTTTTTTTATACGTCAGAAATCGTAAATTGCTATTTACCAAGTACGGAACCCTTCGTGCGCGAGTCCGACTCGCACTTGGCCGGTTTTTTTCTTATTAATTTGGCTGGATATCGGGGAGTCCTTAGCGCAGCAGTGGTTGTACATAAATAAAAATAAACCTTTATAACAAGGAACGCTAAATTGGTATGTGCTTTCATTATTTTGTTATAGCAACAATAATGTAATGTATGTAATTTTTTCATAAATTTAAAGATAAAAAAGTATACTATCTATCTACACCAAAATGTATGCTTTTAGTGTCTACACATGTTTAAATAAATAATTGAAAAATTGTATGATCAATCACTTCATAAGGCTATTTAAAAATAAACAATTCGTCAATTCATTACCAGATTAAAGTCTGGTAGCTGACAACATCAAGTTTTTGTAGTTCTGTAATCAATTTAAGGGACTTTTGAAGGTCTTCAAAACTCCCTTAACCCCACAACCTAAAAAAAAGTATTTCTGGAGAATTCTGGCGGATATATATTTAGTTTTTCTTCGTAGAGGCATTTATCAGTTCCCCCTTGGCATTAGTTGAAAAGTCAATCATTGGTTATAAAAATAATGGTATTTTCCTTAATATGAAACGTTTTTACGCAGCTTCCTATTTTTCGCTAAGCGCACTTGATATTATCGTGTGATATTTTTTTAAATCAATGATAAAAAAGATACGGGAAGCAATTAGTTACAAGTGCTCAGTTTTATTTATAAATTAGTTCTGTCAATCAAATTATTTTGTTAGTGATATGAAAAAAAAAGGGATTTATTAGAAAAAAAACGTAAACATTATTAAGTAGTGGGTACATGTTTTTCATCAATAAATCAGATTGTATTTATTTTAAGTCAAAGCTAAGTTTATCGACTCTCAAGTAAACGAATAAACAATAACAAGAACGGAAACTTCCAGACTGAACAATAACAACAACTAGGGACGATTTATTAAAACTCTGATAAAGTTTATATATGTCAGCTGCCAGCTGCTTCGTCCGCGTGAAAGGCGAAAATTATCCCGCGAGAGAATTTATTCCCGGGATGAAAAATATAAAAGTAAGTATTCTGACTATGATCTATCTCTGTGACAAATTTTATCCAGATCCGTTCAGCCGTTCTGGTGTGATTGTGCAACAAACATATTAGTAAGATAAGACCAAATAAACTCAGCATTCTATCAATGCAACCCATCTTACACATAATAAATAATGAAATAATAATAAAGGCACATAATAAAATAAACTTGTAGGAAAAAGTTAATGGAGCTAGATGAAAGGTATGAAATAGTTAGATATTTACTTTTTATTCATTTATACTAAATAATACTCTAGCAAACAAACACCTTTGTACAGAGGTGGACTTAATGCCTATTGACATTGAATAATCTACAAAAAATAAAAGGTTGTTTTTATTGTTTATTTTATTTATAAAAAAATATCACATATTTTTGGGAAGTCGTACGAAAATCGATATATTCCAAGGCACACTTCCATAACCCCAACATCTTTGATCCCCGTTTCCTTGCGACAATGACAAATCAATGGAGAGTCTGATTCGTGATGAAATATGAGTCTGTTCAGGGTTGCCTCCAACGGGAATTTGTCTTCATTCACAATGTCTACATTCAGACCGGATGCCACTAACTTTTTAACTTTAAAATACCATTTATAAAACGACTAAGTGTTCTTCAGAGTTAAACTCGGTTGGTTTTTAAATCTGTAATATTTAAAAACAAATAATAATATAATATTTATATTTTTTTATTTTTTTTATCTGATTGTAACTAATCCTTTAACAAAACTGTTTCTCATTCGACCAATGTTGATCAAATTGCGATTGTTTTAAAATTCATGTCTTTCTTGGGTTCTAGACAATGTAATTTTATATCTTGAGACTTACAAACAAACTAGCACTGATAAAAATGATCAAGACAGAATTTACCTAAATGTTTAGGATTGACCTCGTTACATTGCCATACATTTTAGACTTTTGAAGTAATGAATTTGACACGTACGTTTGTAATAATCTTGGAATTTATTCACTTAAATTACTCTGTATGGACTTCAAAACACGTGTGCCAAATTTCATAAGTGTATGTTTGTATGTTTTTAAAAATAATCCGACTTTTAAACTACTTCTACTAATACTTACTCACTCTTACTTCTTTCCTTTTACTTCTTTTTAACCCCCGCCGGAAAAAGAGGGGTGTTATAACTTTCACGTGTGTTGCTGTGTATCTGTGTATCTGTGTGTCTGTCTGGGGCATCATAGCGCCTAAACGAATGAACCGATTCTGATTTAGTTTTTTCGTTTGAAAGGTAATTTTGTCGAGAGTGTTCTTATTATGATTAAATAAAATCGGTTCAGCCGTTCAAAAGTTATGGGCGTTTTATACTGTTTGAATCAGGGTGTTGTCGCAAGATAAATGTGTCGGGGGTTTTTAAATTTTGAAATTTTACTTGTTATTTATATATTTTTGATTCATTGTAACTTTGAATTCATTCAATTGAAAACTTGCTTTTAGTGAATTTCTCGTCCAATTGCCCAATGTTTTGTAATTTTTTACTTGATTTAGAAAGTACCTTTTACATGGTTTATAAGTATTTGTTACTAAAAAGAAATGGACTGTTAATCGTCTGAATTTAAAATAATTTTAATTAAGTTTAATTTTAAAGAAAAATTATTAAATGATTTTTTGAGAACAAGTAAAATTTCAAAATTTAAAAAACCCCCGACATACGAAATCAACCCGATTCAAACTGTAAAACGCCCATAACTTTTGAACGGCTGAACCGATTTGATTCAAACATAGCTAAGAACACTCTCGACAAAATTATCTTTCAAACAAAAGAAACTAAATCAAAATCGGTTCATCCGTTTAGGCACTATGATGCCACAGACAGACACACAGATACACAGCAACACACGTGAAACTTATAACACCCGTCTTTTTCCGGCGGGGGTTAAAAAGAATCACTATTGCTATCACTTTGTCCAGGTCCTAATGTTTTCTTGAGTCTTTTGATACTTAACTTCCGTAAATGAAATTCTTTCTTTATTCTACAGTGTTCAGACATATTAATGGCTTAAGAAGTCAGATGTTATGGCTTTTAGCCTCACAATTTTTTAACCTCCGCCGGAAAAAGAGGGGTGTTATAAGTTTCACGTGTGTTGCTGTGTATCTGTGTGTCTTTTGAAATGTAGGTGTACTTTTCCAGACTCCCTAGGGATGTTTCGAAAGTTCCAAACAGTGCACATCTCTGGGGTTCCGGGGAGATTTTTTAAAGAGGTGGTTTAGCGGGCTGGTTCAGTGAGATAAAAATCCCACACTGCCACCAGGCAGTTTGGGGAAAACCTTCAAAAGGCGCCTGAAGGAAAATACCAATTTTCCTTCAGGTGCTTTTTGAAGGTTTTCCTCCCATCAAAAAGGGTACAAATAGTTACCCCTCAATGTAATTCGTTGTGGTAAACAATATTTTTTATACTGTTATTATATTGCTTCAGTAACCAGTTTCTTAGCGAGTATAAAACATGTAAACAAAACGTTAACATACGTCTCAATTCCCTAAACAATCAGGGATGCTAATCTGGTCGACATGGAGGATGTGAATGGTAGGTGCGGGTGTAAGGGCCGACAACTCAATACGTTAACGTTAAGAGGGTCCAATCAATTACCTGATGAATACTCTCAATAGACTATAAACTGGAAATACCTTCAAAGGAGATAGCCTTTAGATTATTATCGAATTCGGGCATCTGGGACATATATATAGATAAAATAACAGTCAATTTAAATAGCGTAACATAGTGTAGCATAACCGGCTTAATTTTCACACAGCTGGGTCACAGGTGACCTCTCTATGAGAGAGAGTGGGCCGTAGTCCACCACGCGGGTCTAGTGATCGTTAGTGGATGTCACATGACTTAACATTTTTGTTTCTAGGACATGTCGGTTTCCTCAGGATGTTATCCATCACCGTTTCGATAGCAGATGTAATGAAATAACCACGGGTTCAAATCCATGACCTACGACTTGTAATTTTGTGACCGTTGACACCGGGTCACCATTGATGTATCTCAATGAATAACGTAGTTGCCTTATTTAAGAGCTCTTTCAATTAACACGTTTGGTGCGGGACTGCTGCGGCGCCGCAGCGGCAGCGGTGTGATTGTCGTACTGCGCACGACCGGTTGATTTCTTCCATACAATTTATGCACACACTTAGTAGTCCTGCTGTCGTACGTGCGCGTCACCGGCGCCGCATCGCACTCATGCCCTCTTAATAATAAACAAGGAATAAAGTTATACCAGGAATAACAAAGGAATAACCATACATTTTCATAGGTTTATACTTGGCATAACTTTATTCTGTGTTTATTAGTAAGACAATTTAAAAACGTACCGTATTTAAATTGTATGAAAAAATTCAACCGGTCGTGCGCAGTACGACAAAAGCACCGCGGTGGCACCGCAGCAGTCCTGCACCAAACGTCTCAATTGAAAGAACCCTAATTTCATTGCCATTTTATTATTGAAAACTTTGTGCTAAAGGAACGACTGGCGAGAAGGTAGGACTATTGACTTGGGTTTGATTCTCACATTACCGTATAATTCTCGAGAAGAACGGGGGTGCTAGAAAAGGATCTAACAAGCATATAATTTCCACACATTTGAGAAAGGGAATTTTTAAGCAAGGCTGATGGTTGGTGAGACTAACCATTGTAAAAGTAGACAAGATATCGACATAAGAAATTTGTTGTTTTTAGTTCCCACCTACACATTTGGCTCTTTAATATTAAAAGACTCAAGTTTTTCCTTTTAAAGATAGCAGCCCTACGCTCGACCTTGATTTTGGCACATTTTCTTGTCCTTCGAAATGCGAATCTCAATGGTTCGGTAAATCTGCACCCGCCGTGGATCTGATTGGCGAACAAAAAGTAATATTCTGAAATTCCCATTCATAAGTAATTTGATATTTTTCGTGTGCGTTGGTGTAAAAGATGGCTGGTGTGAAAATTGATATATTTGCAGTATGTTCGTAACATTGGTATTATTTATTTATCTTTTCAGCTTTCAACTCATTCTTTCTTTTTATGATGTCAACTCCACGTTACTCCAAACACTACACGATTGGGTTTATCAAATACGTAATAATATGGAACGTTCATTTGTATTGTTCTTAATGTAATGGATTCCAAGGTTCCGGAAAAGTCACAGGTGCACATCGAACTACAAACAGAACTAATCTAATATCATCTTCCTGCATCACAAACCTGTAATATCTCCATCTAAATCAAATTCATTATTTTATCTTTTTTTATGTGTTTCCTCAGAACTTTTTACTAGTTATTTTTTACTAATTTGAAAGCTGGTGCTTCTTATGTGATCCCAAGATCTGACGAGTAGTGTTTGAGTTATTCTTAATAAAAATGCGTATTATCATAGTCTTCTTTTCGTATGAGGATAATATGTCCACCTCTGGTGTCAGAGTTAATAAAGCCGCCTTTGGGAACCCCACAAACCCTTAACTTGGCTATTTCAGACTTACATTTACTATGTAAGTCAAGGTTTCCTCAAAATGTTTTCCCTCACCGTTGCCTGCGATATCCAATCTTAACTTGGAAAGTACATATGAATTTGTAGAAGTCACATTGGTACTTCCCTGAATTTGAACCCATGACTTTAAGCTCAAGAGGCGAGGTCTTAGCCACTTGTCTTTTCATTTAATTCTTTATGGTACCGAAATAAAAAACTTTTCAAAAATATTAAACCGGCTTCCAAACAAAACACTTCAAAGCGAAAATTACCTTATTTTCGAAAGTCGAAGCCAAAAAGAAAAAATGTACCAATCAATCTGCCTAGCCTTTTCCCAACTATATTGGGGTCGGCTTCGAGTCTAACCGGATTCGGTCGAGTATCAGTGTTTTACATGGAGCGACTGCCTATCTGACCTCCACAACCCAGTAACTGGGTAACACGATAGCCCTTGGCAAGACTGGTGTCAGATCTCAAGCTTCTGACTACCCGTAACGGCTGTCAAAGATCTTTAACTGACAGCCGGGACTAACGGCTTAACGTGCTTTTCAAGGCTCGGCGGTATCTCGGTATGTTGAAATGGTCACCCATCCACGGACCGACCTCCTCAAGCGTTGCTTTACCTTGAAGATCGACCCGTGCGGCTGTTATTATTTAGCCACGAGCTCCTCCGGCAAAGACACCGACTTGCGAAAAGAAAGTAATGTTTCGCTTTGTAGTGTTTTGTTTGGAAGTCGGTTTAATTTTTATTTTAAACTAACCGCGAAATGCATGCATAACTGCATAACTGATCCAAGTAACTTTTTTTTCTCGATTTCACGATTTTCCTACAGTAAAAGTGGTTCATATTGAGTGTACAATAATCTGTTTACGGGCATTGCGTTATTTTAGTTACACTTCGTGTATCAGAATACCTAAAGACCAAACTTCAATAAACTACATCCCATTACATTCAGAGTGCAAATGATAATGTTTTGAGCGTATATTTGGTCCTATTTTAATTGAAATCTTGCTTGGGTCCCAAGTTAATTAAGACAGGGTAGGGTCGGCCTAACTCTGCCGACAAAAGGATTTGCTTGATATTGTAATTTGTAGATGTAAGCCCGGTAGAAATGTGATGCTACTGATATTACAGGTGACACTTTTTGAAGGTGGACGAGTTTTTGTAATCTGATGTTTTTGATTGATTTGTAGTGTTTCTCAAGTATTTTAATGTTGGCCAACATTTTTCAAGTTTCGTTTTAGTGATATCAAAAAAATCATAAAGTTTGGGTATTTAATTTTTTACTTTATTTCACTATTTATGATAGACTAGCTTTTGCCCGCTGTTTCGCCCGCGTTATATTTTTTTATCATCCCAATGGAACCCACTATCAGCAGAAAACACCCATTAGTGCGTTCCTTTATCCTTCCTAGAATCTCAAACTACCTCTATGCCACATTTCGACCACATCGGTTCAGCGGTTTAAACATGAAAAGGTAACAAACATACAGGCAGAAAAAGTTACTTTCGGATTTACTTTTCGTGTGTTTAATACGTGGATCCACGTGGGACACAATAGCTTTTCTATTGTTTCGGCAATTAAGGGCACACGACCGACATTAGTATGAATATGGATTTATTGCTTATAGCGTCTAAAAATAATTTATTTCGTATTTATATTTACACTGCCTCGTTGTATATAAAAACTTTTAACCAGAAAACCTTGGACTCAGTAGCTACTAGTGTTAAAAAACTTAGATGAGTCCAACGATGATATGTAGCTTTACTCCCCTGTCATCAAACACAGTTACTTAAATGAGACTTTCGGCCATTTCTTAAGCTGGGAACAAATTATCGGACGCGGCTGACGGACGCGACTTACAGCCGCCGCTGATATGTATGCACAGTCGTATGAGACGCCGCTGCCAGATCTCTATCAGACGTCCGAACGCCCAAGGTCACGTCCGCGACTTACGTGCGATAGTTTGCACAATGTAATGTACATTCATTACCTAGATACTCAATATGTCGCGGCTGTCAGTCGCGTCCGTCAGCCGCGTCCGATAATTTGTTTCCAGCTTTATTATCATCAAGTCAAGATCATGGAATTTAACTGTCACTTAACAGAAGAAGAAAAATCACAATAAAACTTACAATAAATGGCTGTACAGACAAATCACTACTTCGGATCGGCTCGCTTCCAACAATGATAGTCGCACTTGGCACCGGTCATAGTGGCCTGTTATCTGGAGTAACTTGACTTAAATCTCTTCAGAATGTTTTATAGACTTGAGAGTTACATTAAGTTAGTGGGCTACCCTGGCTGGAAGACAAAGATTTATATTTTAATTGAAACAAAGGTGACACGACACGGTTGGCGTAGTGGTTTAACGGTCGCCTGCTGCGCTGCGTGCCGCGGGTTCGATTCCCGCACGGGTCAAATATTTGTATGGCCTACGGATCAGGATGTCTTGTGTATGTGAGTTTAAATGTTTGCAAATTTACTCACGATACAGGAAGAAGTTCCTAGTGTTGGGCAATGTTTCATCATCATCATTTCAGCCGAAAGACGTCCACTGCTGGACATAGGCCTCCCCCAGGTTTCGCCACATTGATGGATCCCGTGCGTCTCGCATCCAGTGCCAATAGGGGCAAAACATAAAAATAATAAAACCAATCAAGTGCGAGTCGGACTCGCGCACCGAGGGTTCCGTACAAACCTCAGCTTAAATGTATTATAAACCCTCAGGTCTATTTGATATGAATTTCAATGTAGTACCTCTACGCGTTCACGAGGAAAGATATTTTTATTATATGATGTAACTCAAAAATTATCATAATCTGATTATATTATAATCTGAGCTATAAGACGTTGCTTCGTGCCAAATTTCAAGATTCTGAGTTAATTTGAAGTACCCTGTAGGTTTTGATTCCCTTGCGAGTGTCGAAAATTTGCGGCAATTTGCGGCATAAACGGCTATAACTTTTGAAGTTTGATTTTTTCACAGCTTTCAGGGACGTACTGTCCTACGGACGTACTTCAGTGTTTGATATAAATTTCAGCTTGATACCTCCACGCATACCTGAGAAAAAGGGTCTTGTCAAACATACAGACGGATGGACGGACAAAAAAGTGATTATTTAAGGGTTCCATTTTTTCTTTCGAGGTACGGAACCCTAAAAAGAAACCGTCCCGTGCGCGTTGAACTTGTGCGCTGAGGGTTTCGTACCTACCCATCATATCGCCATAATAAAATTGGTATAATTTTTATTGGTGGCTAAGTTTTAAAGATATGGTCAAATTAAGATTTTCGCGGAAACTACAAGTTTCAAAATTTAGGTTTTTTTTTCTTTTTTTGAATTTTTCCTTTATTTGTGCTGCAAGAACTTACTTTTTTGCCGAATTTCGTAATTTTAGGTCAACGGGAACTACCACATAAGTTTTTGAACCAATACTTATAGGGTACTTCCGGTTGACCTAGAATTCTTCTTCTTCATCGTGTCGATGATTCCATTTTTAATTTAGATGTTGTGCTTCGACCAGAACTCAGCCACTTCGACAGCCCTAGCGCTGGCCTCGCACAAGTCCTTCATGGACCTAGAATTGTCAATTTTGGTTAAAAGCAAGGTCTTACAGCACAAGTAAAGTGAAAATGCCAAAAAATATTTTTTTGTAAATTAAGGTAAATTTTGGTACTTACAAGTATTCGCAAAAAAACTAAATTTGATTATATCTTTTTACCGTGTTGACTCCGGACCTTGATTTTTATACACCTAATAGAGACTATAGACCTCAGTATACAACTTGCTAGGTCCAGCCGTTCCTGACGAAGAAAATGATCTTATAAGGGTTCCTTTTTTACCTTTTGAGGTAGTCAGACTTTTACGAGTACTAACTAAAACCAACCCGTGTTCTTTCAGTTACTTGTGGCTGCGGTAACACTCTTTTTAAATTTATCCGCGACCCACGTTTGTCTGCCTAGTAACACATAAATACTGCTTTAATAAAACCCATGAACTTTATACCTCGGTACTTTAACGAAGTTTTAGGTCAAAAAAGCGTTATATGGAGGGCATGTTACATTTTATCTATCCTGGAGCAGTTAAGTAAAAAAAGATTCACACAACAGACTCAGTCATCCTTTTAAGGTCACCGTAAAAACCTCAGAGCACTTAAGTTCCACAGCAAAGCACCAACATTGCTGGTCGTTTTTATGCAGACTTGGTCCATGGGTCCTTTAGTCCGTTGGTCCTTGAGGGTTTATTTATTAATGAACGAGGTGGACCGACAATGTGTCGGTGTTTTTGTGACAGGGACTAATCTACCGAGGTCCGGCAAAACCTTAATGTTGGGCAGTTGAGTTATGGTTGTGGCATTAGACGCTCTATTTTTTTGTTAATAAACTTGCTTTGAAGATTCTGGGATTTGTTCTAGCGAGTGCTGGTTCTTATTAAGGTAAAAGAGGAGTAGGTATAACTTGATAATTTCTACATATTATTTCCGTTTTTATGTCGTAGTCTTTAAGAACAGTACACCGATGATTTACCGACTCAATCAAAATCTATGTAACATTAATATAACAAATCATTAGTAGCACCACCGAGACGATTGTTAAAAAGTGGCTAAGGCATAGGGTCCACCTTTGTAGGTACAGTTATATTTACTAGCGTATTAAGATTCATTACAAGAAATGTTCAAAGATCTCAATATAGAGAGTATGAAATGTGAACTGAAAATTAACTACGAAAAAACGAAAGCAATGACCAACAGAGAAGAAATACCACTAATCATTGGAAACCAACACGTCGAATACGTGGATACGACGCTATATTTATTTGGGACAAAATATATGTTTTACCGATAGGACTGTAAAAGACATAAAACGAAGGATAACCTTTGCATGAAAAAAATACTGGTCACTTAAAGAAATATTTAAAGGAATTTTCTCAAACGACATCAAACAGAAACTATTTGACTCAAATATACTGCCAACTCTATTATACGGGTGCCAAACTTTGACTACAACAGATGCAATGAAAATAAAAATCATAATTTCAACGAGCTGCAGAAAGAAGCATGTTTGGCTTAAAAATAAGCGACCATATAAAGAGCAGCGTCATTAGGGCAAAGACCAAAGTCACCGATGTTCTGTATATGGCCGAGAAAGAACAAACAAGTGGAACTGGGCCGGCCATATCGCGAGGACCACAGACAACCGATGGAGCGAGTGCGTCCTGCACTGGTACCCACGAAACGGAATCAGACGCTGCAACACAACATTGCAACGATGGCGAGATGGCATTATAGCACTGGCAGGGATAGAGTGGACCAGAACGGCCCAGAATAGATTTATATGGAAACCGATGAATAGGTTAAATTTATATATATATAATTGTACAATATAGCGAAATAGAAGCTATTTTTATTTTATTTATTTAAAGTATTAATAAACAATATAAATATTACTGTCTACCGACGTGTTTTAATAACAAAATAGAAACAAAATAGTCCCTTATTAGGCACTAAACAATATTGTTTATTATCTAACGTCTAATACAAGAACATCAACTCGAATACGACTATGTCCCATACAGTAACGTTTTTGTCGGTCGTCACTTATTTACTTAAACATACGGTTGAGGTCTATGCTAGTCGTATCAGAGGCAAATAAATACGGGCAAAAAAAAAACAATATATTTAAATAGGTAGCTCTGTAAAATGGCTACGGTTGTTCCACAGAGGTGACACTTTTTCCCTATATTTAAACAAAAATAGTTTTATATTCCTATACACTCGTGTTGTTCAATTTTCCTGTTAAATTGACTGGTACTGTAGCCAAATACCAGTTCATTAAGTTAAGTTATTATTATCTGTGCAAACTGTGGTGGCTCAGGGGTAATGGCCGCGACTTACAACTTTTAGGTAGTGGCTTCGAAACCAGGCAGGCGTTATTTTGTGTAAATTATTTCATCACAGTGCTCTCAAAAAGGTAAAGGAAAACATCGTGAGGAAACCGGCATGACCATAAAAAATTCGAAGACTTGTGACATCCATCAACCCGCACTGGGCCCGCGTGATGGATTACGGTCCATTCCCTCTCACAGAGAGGAGGCATGCACGCACAACGGGCAAAATAGGAGTATATGTACGAAAAAGGGGGTCCATCCATCCTATCCTATTATCTGTGCGATATTATTTCACTATTCGATTCGTAAATGAAATAAAGAGTATAATCTTCCTCACACCATACGGGAAGCCCTTCGTTAGAGATCTTCAGGAAAAGAACTAGGGACATTAATTTCCTGTGAACATGACTCATAAATATGTATGCAATTTAATGTTTCAGCCCGAATTGTCTCACTGCAGGGCACCTCCCTTTCTTCCTTCCTTTTCATGTATTTTAGTTATATATTATATATTATATAGTATGTATTATGTTTATGCATTTTGAGTTGTACACGTATTTGTGTCGTCTATTAAGTTAGTGAGATTTGAAATTTTCAAGTGTTTTAAGGTTTTGTTGTGCGCTTTTGTTAACTGTCCTAATTATGTAATACTCTCTATAACACTGAGGTTTGCTGTGAGGGAACCTAATTATGGCTTAAGCTCACCATTGTACATAAGTTGTCTTTCTGTATTTGTAAACTAATGTTTGTTTTTTATACAATAAAGAATATTAATATGAGTAAGTAAAGTCTTACTAATATTATAAATGCGAAAATTTGGATGGATGTATGTTTCTATTTTGATGTGTGTGATGTGTGTTACTCAATCACGCCAGAACATCCGAACTGATTTGGATGAAATTTGGCACAGGGATAGATTATGGACTGAAATAGCACATAGGATACTTTTTATCCCGTGAATAAATGCGCCCTCGGGATATTTTTTTCCTCGAAAAAAAATTTGACGTTTTCGACTTAAAAGCATGCAAAGCCACTGGCAGAAGCTAGTCCGTAATAAAGGTAAAATTTATGAACGCAATCTTCGTAAAATTTACTCACTGAGTGCTAGTAAACAAAAAAGACCAATGCAAAAAAGGGTTGTAAGAGAAAAACCAGCACACAAAGGACAAGAATTTACACCTTTCCAAAAACATCAAAAAAGTCCCATACAGACCACAACATTTCAGGCACTAAAGGCTGCTTTCAATCTCCACCAGCTCTAAAACGATTGTGATACTGTACAATTTATTTAATAATTCATAGACAATGGGTCTCTTGCTTCGTTAAAATTTTACTGAGTGAACTTCCTCTTTGCCCCTGCTGCCAGTGTTGTCGTCAAAAGATGAAAGCTTTTGAAAATTTCATCAGTCGACTGCAGCGACATCCATACAGAACGTTTTAAGTGGAGAAATGAAATACAGATAGATTTTGTTAAGAATTGAAATGAACACCTTTTGTGAATTAGTTTTTAGTTGAGAGCTTTCTTTAAGGTTGAACTAGTCGACGGCACGAACTATTTTGTGCGCGGGGTTAAAATGAATGCTATCTTATCCGACAACACGTGCGAAAGAAATACACGCTGTGATGAGCAGTAAGAAGCTAGGTCGTGTACGAATTAGCACTTTTGCAAGTTTGTAGCCAAATGGATGATGATTTAGGACGAAAACGAGCGCGCGATTTTTTATAAACTGACCTTTGGCAGTCTATCATGAAAAATCTACTAAATCTATATTTTCAAAATAAAATTATTTTCATTGTTGAATTACTAATCTATCCCTGTATGGAGGCCGTTTTGCAATTCTCCTGCTTCATATGGTATTTATTTCCGCCCACAGATGCGTTAAAATTAGTGTTGAAATATGGAACTTTCGTCGCTCATAACTTTCAAATATATTATTTTTTACATTTTTTTTTCCATACAGGACTAGATAATGATGTGGAGTAATCTCTAAACTACGTTTGTATGGAAGAATTTTCGACTAGTGTAACCTTAACTACGAGTTATTCCACAGATAGAATAGAATTATATGTTTTATTATTTTGTTATTATAGAATTTGGTAATAAGGTTTCTTTTTTAAATTGGTATTTATATCGGGTAAAAAACAACTTAATTTTTGCATAAACTGAAACCTACAAAAGTGTGTATAAAGATCAAACCAATATGCGATGATTTGGTCGACGATGAAGCAATTGCCTAGAACAAACTTGAATACGTTTCTCCTGTGTGTGAATACACTTGACAAAGAAAGTTGTAGCTTTCAGGAAATATAGACTCCGGTATGGAATTGCACTCCTTTGCTGTACGCATAATAAAAGTATTACCAAAAAGTTTGGTGTATGGGCGGGATGTATGACAACGATTCGCCGTACGTCTTGTACATGATGATGGAACGGGTTAGGAGGAATTAGTTCATGCAATTCCAACGCACACTCCCCGAAATTTAACCGATAATAAACCGCGAAAAATAGCGAATTGAGATGCGATAACGAAGCGTCACATGATTAATCCCAGATATTTCTACAGCCATTATTATCGTTGATAGAAAGTCATATATCTATATAGCGCAAGTTTTCTCATAAAAACAAATTAGGACACTCTTTTAAACATAAACAATCTCTTTCAAACGTACCTATACTAATTCCTTGTAAAAGATACCTATTTCAAAATTACTTAGTTTCTAATTTAAACACATTAAATAAAATCTTGAAAGACGCTTCAACACAACAGGGAGATTAAATTCTCACTAAATTACAGTATACAAAATGGAAGCGCGCTAGAAGAGCCCGCGAACTAAGGAAAGTGTGATGCGAAGTCCCAAAGCGATGCCCCACTAAACTGTGAAGTTGTTCAAGAAGTTTTGAAAGCAAATGATATTAATATTCATTGACCAATAACGTAGTAACATCACTGTTTACAAGTTGATAGAATTAGTTGAGATAAATAATTTAGATCTTCCGGATTTCGACTACGCTTGAAACAAATTAATGTTTCGAACAACGTGTACGAAACATTAATTTGCTATATTATATTAAGTAATACTACTTTTTCTTGTCTTTCCTATATTTATTTAGCATTTTGTCATCGATCAAAATGTCATACATTTCCAAGAATTTCCAAGTTTTTGGAATACCTCTTCGAAGGTGCTAGTAAATACATATTTACTAGCACCCTCGAACAACGTATCTTGTTGCGTTGCGATAAAAGGCGAGTACTCAGACTATTTTAATGCCACCAGTGGCGTAAAGCAAGGCTGTATTTTTGCGCTTACACTATTTGCCTTGTACTTTGCCGTTGACATTTGGAAGACCCTGGAATGAATTTCGGAAGGTATTCGCATTCGTTTCCAAACTAATGGTGGTAAATTTAATATAGCCAGACTAAAAACCCACACAAAAGTCTCTTATAGCATCATGACAGAGATCATGTACCTAGCGTAGGTAGATGACCTGTGTTTCGTGACAGATACTTGTGACGGTTTGTAGGCACTGACAGGTGGTCTCAATGACGTTTGTGTCAAAGACCGAACTTACGGCCATGGGCTATGGGTGTAGAAGACTCTATACTAGCCCCAGACTTCTCAATCGGCAGCAGTAAGTTGAAGTTAATGGAGAACTTCAGGTATCTTGGTAGCATAGTCACAAGTAAAGAAGACCTTGAAACTGGTTTTGTGCTGCAGCGGTGGCTTTTGGCAAACTGCATTCCAAAGTTTTCTGTTCTCACGATGTCAGGTTGGCTCCAAAGGTCTATACTCCTAGAAATCTGGTCATTTACATGGCAATAGTTCACCCAAACGTTTTGTGCTCTTTGGAAGCGTGGTGCCTCTACCGTAAACATATACGGGTCTTGGATAAATTCTGTCTGAAATGCCTCCAAAGCATAGGTACTGAACATCAGATGGCAAGATTGTGTTAAAATCACAAACTTCATAAGGCGAGCAAAGGTCCTTGAGATAGAGGCCTACCTGATGATACGTCAGTTTAGGTGGTGTGGATATGTCTCCAGGATACTAGAATAGAGGTTAGCTAAGCGTATGTTCTATTTTGAACTCCAGGAAGGAAAACAGAGGTGAGACGGGCAGTTCCTACGCTTCTACTGTTTAGAATAGACACATGAAGAGAAGTGACATTGACCCCACACTTTGGGCGAATCAGGCACAAAATCGGCCTGAGTAGAGACGCCCTGTGCAGCGGCAGTTTGAAGTGGTGAGGATAGGAGGAGGTTGAAATTGGACCAGAAACGCGACGACCTCAAAGCTATACCACCAACAGCTACTATTATCAAGTCATCAACGCTGTTCTAAAGTGTCCGCTTTGCGCATAAATTGGAGTTTTTCGGTCAAGGATATGCAAGTCACATGAGAGCACATAACAGAGCAGCAAATCTGAGCTCTCATCCACATTGAGTAGCCAATTAATGCGGTCGCTGTGGCCATCAGCATCAATATTATCATCATTTCATTTCTTTAGATTAGAAGAGAGCTTGTGAGTGTTTTTTCCAATGGAACCGATTTTGACCATAGCCGTGCCGTACACATAGATTTAGATATGAAATTTTGTATGTCATTTAAATAATTACGCGTCAACTGCTGCAAGTATTTGGATGGAACACGGGTACACCATAGCCTGGATACAGGATCATTTTTATCCTGGTACTCCCGTGGGTTAATTTGAGACTTTCATGCAGGCGCAACCACTGGTATTAGCTTGTCGCTTTAGGGTATTTAATCCACGGTAGCAAAAAACCGTAGCACCCACGCTACGTTATCGCTAATACTGGCGATACTCTTACACGAAAGTTTCTTAAAGATAGTGTGAATGCATTCCTAAGCTATTACTAATAACCTAGGATACAGGAATGAAAGATTGTCACCTTCTACTCATAAGTAAACACACAGTTATAATATCACTAGTTGTCCCCCGCGGCATCACTCCTGTCAACTGGTTGCCTACCTACCCTATACTATCCTACCTACCCTTCCCTACCTACCAACCTACCTCTCTACCCTACCAATCTACCTTTCTACCCTACCTACCTAACCTATTCAACCTACCTACCCACCTACCATACTTATCAACCTACTTACCCTACCCTACATAACTCCTACCTTACCTATCCTACTCTACCTACCAACCCACCTTCCCTACCTACCTACCCTACCCAAACTACATTTTTGTTTTCCTCGTTTAAGTAACTTATCTCGTTCCTCAGGATGACATCTACCTCGTTGCCAAATTTCATTGAATTCCGTTCAGTGTTTTAGGCGTAAAATGTAACAGACAGAAAAGAGACAGAGTTACTTTCGAATTTATAATAATTCGTATGGATACGCATCCAAAACATAAACACGCGTTTTCCCCAAAAGGTTGGGCAGAGAAGCACCTATTAGTACACTCACATTTAGCCTGTTATGTTTATGTCCCATGTAATAGGGAGTGAGTTTATTGCCATCAACTAGGCACAAACTCAAAATCCGGGCTGCTACTGAGAAATTCCAGAACGAAAAACCCAAAAAAACAGAAAAGGGGCTTTCGAGAAACTATCTTCTTCCTTGTTGTGGGCGAAACAATTTCAGTAAAAAAAATAACCAAAACAAAGGATACTGCTAATCGGATATGCCAGCCCACACGTTACCTCTATCAATCACGAAACTTTCAAACTATCATCCTGTATATAACAAAAAAGATATATCACAAAATATTAGTTAAAGTTTTCCAAGCTGAAAATGACTGGTGGCACCGTTGGGATCCAATTCAATTTAAAGTTCCATTCCCGGACTATTATTTTAATACTGGCGCGTTTGTGGGATGCTTGTCCAATGTAAGCTGGTTGTTTATTGTGCTGCATTGCTCGTTTTGATTGTCAGTTTTAGAATTTTTGTTGCTCGTTGGGGCGAAAATATGTTTGGGGATTTGCTGTTGAATAGTTAAGGTTTTGTGTAGATTGCAATGGTTAATGGGTAAGAACTAAGAAACAGGTTTAAACGGTTGAATGCCTTTAATGCCTTTAACGCCTTTTTAATTACCAAAACAATTAAAAAGCCATTGTGTCTCGCGAGAATCCACGTAAAAGGCATTCAAGGGGTTAAACCTAGTCATCACGATCTTTACCCACAGTTTATTTTATGCAATTCTTGTATAAATTTATATAATCTGAATCACGGAAAAGTCAAAAGAATCACTTTTATTTATGTGAGTGAACACGCTTGCGATGGCAAAAGTAATGCTTTCTTTAAGGTGTAATTTCTATGGGGTAGAACCCATACCTGGTTTTTTCTTCCCATAGCGTTAATTTCTCGGGCCAATGTGAAAAAATTATAATTAATATAAGTTTATTTTCGACTGAATTATTGTAAATATGGTCATGATCAGACTATTTGTTTGTTTTGAGACACAATAATTTAGTGGCATATTCTTATAATTTGATAGAAAAATATTGATAAAAAATATTGTGTACTTGGCTTCGCTTATTAAGTAAGCGAAGCCAAGTACACAATATTTTTCCAAGTTCCAAAAGTAAAGAAAACCTCTTCCTTCGTATAAAAAATGTCCCTGACCTCATAAAATCTTCGTCACAATGCTCATTCAAAAGTTAAATAACTCAAGTCAACCTGAATAAAAAGCATGAACCAATATTTCCTTTTAAACATTGCGGTCTTTAAACTCAAATGAACTCGGTCAAATTCATTTGTTTTTCCAACAGAAACACATTTTAAATATGGAAAGAAAATATTTTGTGAATAAATTATTGAAATGAGTGAACCGGTAAGCGGTAGATAGTACCATCGATCATATTGGGCTGCAGTAGAAATAGATTGTTCGATATTCGAGTAAACTAGGCAACTAAATCAACTATCTAGTATAGAGCACTGGGTTTCCAGGTCATTTTGACTTTGCAGAGTACAAGTGCCGATATGCTTATTTCATCTTTAAAACATCTCATCTAATCTGGCTATTTATTTCTAACGGGTAAAAATGCAAAACAGGTAAAAATGCAAACGCAAGCACAAAAGCTGACGCCGAGTTTCTACGGAGAAATTCCAGATAAAAAACCCAACCCGGCAATCCAGCAGAGATAGAACGTTTACCGAAGGATTGTTTCAGGGTTGTTGTTTCAATAGAAATACGGTTAATCAAAAATAAAACTTTTTAACTAAAAAATTAAACTGACTTCCCAAGCAAAAAACTAAAAAGCGAAAAATAACTTTCTTTTCCGAAGTTGGTGTCGAAAAAAAATAATTTTAAAAATATTTTTGTTATTAAGTTTTTATTTTTCCCTTTTAGTTTTGGTATCTCAAATTACCATGAATATAATTTATTGTAAAAGTACATCTCATGCCGATTCCAATAAGCCCAAACACGACTAGGATACATTGTTTTATTTCGGAGTCTAAGTGCCAATTTTCCGGCTTCATCATGAGATCATTTCGATGGTAACATTTTCATCAGTACCAATATTTTAAGTATTTAGCTTCATCGTAGTCGGTTAACTATTCAAGTTATCTTATACCCATGACATACTTGCCAATAAGTTTGAGTTCTATTAACACTCTGTGGTCTTCTTCATAAATTTCAATCGAATACTTTCTCAGTGCAAATGCTTGCATTGTTAATGAAAATACTAAAATCGCTTTAAGTTTGCCTATAATATTTGTGGCGTTTCCTCGCTTTCCACTTGATGACCATGGGACCACTTGGGAAGTATACCCTTTCGAATAAAAGAAGAATTTGCCATATTGGTCCAGGCATCTTTGAGTAATCGTGGAACATTGGTACATAAAAAAATATTCCGACAAATTAAGAACATCCTCTTTTTTTTAAGACGGTTTAAATCATATTGAGCGATGGACAGATGCAATGTAATTTATCAATTTGCCTAATGAAACTCAACTCGTTTTAGTATGCGGAACTAATCGACATTGATTGGCATTTTGTGACTACTGGGACTAAGAGCCAAAAGGACCACCGTTTTAAGCCAATCCCTGAGCTTTATCCTATTTTAATTGATTACAAAAGTTTGTCTTGCGGTTGTTTGGCTTCTACTTAAAATGTCATGAAAAAAGCTCTTCGTAAGTCCTGCTTTTAACAAGATAGACTGAAGCTTGTTTTTTATTGGAAGTAATCTCTGGAATTACTGATCCCTTTACGAATATTCTTTTACTGATATAAAAGCTAATTATTCTTTATGTGTGTCAAAAACTACTTTCTATCCAGGCAAACTATACGGTTCTTGTCTTCTTCTTTTAGTGGGAGGATGTGGCCACCTCTGGTGTCAGGGTTAATTAAGCCGCCTTTGGGAACCCCACAGGCCTCTGCCTTGGCTATTACGGTTCCTGTGAGATTGCAACACGAAACCGAAGCCACGGGAACAAGGAACAAAACTTAAAGCAAAAAAGTTAGATAATAAAATGAAAAACTAAACTGCTTTTATTGAATTAACTTTTTTTATTTATAACCTTTTACTTATTTTTAAATGGCGGCAAAATGGCGGCTTTTGGGCGCCATTTTGAAGGTGCCCACCTTCAAAATGGCGCCCAAAAGCCGCCATTTTCCAATTTTAATGTAGCCAATGACACTTGCAGGCTTAAGGCAAATCGATTGACGTAAGAATCTTCAAAATCGGCCAACGCGTTTGATCTCTAGAACGCCACGTAGGAACAAACATACATACATAGACTGATTAACGCATTACCCTCTTTCAGCAGTTGGGTAAAAAGCTAGGAAAGAGTCTATTAAACTGATGTTTATACATTTTTATTTTTTTTAAACAACTTGACTAACCCAAAGATGCAATACACTAAGAATTGACACCATGTATTTATACTACGCAGTAATTTTTTTGAAGGTGGTGTTCTGTAGTGTCTGCGTACCTCTCTGAGAAAAAGGCGTGAGTTAATGTCTGTATTTTGTAATAATATTGTTCTGTTAAAACTCAAACCAAAACACAAAAAGTAAAAAAAAGACAATCTATTAAACTTATTAAAAATCTTAAAGCAATTAGCAATATCAAACTGCTGCATCTGACAGAACCATTACACACCGCAAAATTCAAGTCAACAAACTTTGTGTACTTTATCATCATAAAAAACTGCTTTTAACAAGATTTCTGAGCGAGTACTGAACATGGATTTATGGTTGGCAAGGTTCCAATTCAATAGATTGGTTTGCAAAAACCAACATCTATCATCGATAGCGTTGTACCGTGTCACCGAAGGATGGGGGCAGGGACGAATTGGGGAAGTGGTTGACTGAGATATTGAGTTAATGTAAGAGTGAGTCGGGGAATAGGATTTTCTTTTTGCTGACAGATGCTTTACAGGTGTAAGTAGTAGCAATGTTTATGGCGACTTCGAAATAACATTATTGCATTAACTTATGAATGTCATAGTGGCCCTGTGGCTAATACCACATCTCCCATGCTTTAGGTCGTGGGTTCGAATCGGGGCAAGTACCAATATGACTTTATATGAACTTTCTTTATCTTGGACGTAGCTGACAGCGTTGAAGGGAAACATCAGGAGGATACCTGGATTTATAGTTAATAATTTTTTAATCTAAAATCGCCAGCTCGCCTTGAGCAAGCGTGGTGATCAATGCTCGTGCCTTCTCTGAATGAGAAGAGGCCTTTGGCATGAAGTAGAACATAACATGCTAGTAATGCAATAAATAATACTTAAAGCAGACACTGGCTCAATACTTTAATAGTATCCGTATATTTTTCTCTATCGATTTAATTTACCTAAGTTAAATATCTAATACGATAAAAACGTTTGTTTGTTTGCTTACGTGTTTGTAAAAGATATTCTTAGAATGTATACTGAACTGATAAAAAAATCTCACCATGATAAAAATATAATCAACACGACACTTAATCATACACGGTTATGCTATGACTGAATGGCATAAGCTATAAATTAATATACCGACAACTTGCACGTTTTTTGTGAAATACACGACAGGAGTAAAACCGCGGGAAATGCGAATTAATAATAATATTAAAGCTTGAACAAAAACTTTCATCCTTCTTCGTTTAGAAAATCTAAGCCGTGGAATAAATTGGTCCTTCGAATCATGCCAATTAAACTACAAAATTACAATACATTTAATCATTGTCACGTTTTGACTATGGTTACAATAAATTCTCTCGAATTTCTTAAACATAAATTTATATTCAAAATATAAGACGGTGTTAAAATATTATTAGATAATAGACATTATCACACCCAATACAATAGCTAGACTTCATTGTTATAAAAATGAAAATTGATGACTTTCTATTTAGTTTAATGAAAAATAATAGATTACTGTTAGATGAACAAAGACTAAGAAATATAACTACAGTCATGTCTTAACAGAAGATTTTGGTTACCTAGATTTGTTTAATGCATTCTAAGATAAATTATGGCTATGTATCTACTTTGAAACCCAGGGTTTTATTATATTATATTATTTTGCTTATCTCGTAACCAGCTGATCCCCGCAACCTTCACCAGGTCATCGGTCCACCTGGTGGGAGGCCTTCCAACGAAACGTCTTCCGGTTCACGGTTGCCATTCCAGAACCTTTCTGCCCCATCGGCCATCCGTTCTGCGAGCAATGTGCCCTGCCCACTACCAATTAAGTTTGGCAATTCTTCGGGCTATGTCGGTAACCCTGGCTCTTTTGCGGATTTCTACATTTCTAATTCGATCACACAAGGAAACTTCGAGCATAGCCCTCTCCATTGCCCTTTGAGTGACTGTAAGCTTCCTGATAAGGCCCATTGTAAGCGACCACGTCTCAGAGCCATATGTCATCACTGGCAACACACAATGGTCATAGATTTTCGTCTTGAGACACTGCGGTAAGTTGGACGAGAAGATACCGCGCAACTTCCCAAACGCTGCCCAGCCGAGTCGGATTCTACGGTTGACCTCTTTCTCGAATTTTGTTCTACCCAATTGGATCGTTTGTCCCAGGTAGACATAGTCGCCCACAACTTCGAGTGTAGAGTCTCCAATCTTGATAGGAGTGGGTGTAACATGGGCATTCAACATTAACTTGGTTTTGTCCATGTTCATCCTAAGACCCACTCTTTCGGAAGCTCTACTGAGGTCATCGAGCATTGTACTGAGGTCCTCCATGGTCTCAGCCATAACCACTATATCGTCGGCAAACCAAAGGTGAGTGATGTACTCGCCATTGACGTTGATGTACAGCCCTCTCCAGTCCAGAACCTTAAAGACATCCTCCAGTGCAGCGGTAAAGACCTTCGGAGATATGACGTCTCCCTGTCTCACACCTCACTGCAGAAGAACGGGTTCTGAGGTCTGATCCTGAAGTCGAACTGACATTGTGGCGTTTCTGTCTTAACACTTCAACACTTCGATGTACCGGTAGTCAATTTGGCACCGTTGGAGAGACTGCAGTACAGCCCAAGTCTCGATCGAATCGAACGCTTTCTTGTAGTCCACAAACGCTAAACAAAGAGGCAGGTTGTACTCTTCGGTCTTCTGTATAACCTGCCGCAATGTATTATGTGGTCTACGATGCTGAAGCCTTACGGAATCCGGCTTGTTCGGGGGGCTGGAAATCGTCAAACCTGCGCGCGAGACGATTCGTGATGACTTCTGAAAAAAGCTTGTAGACATGGCTAAGGAGTGTGATGGGCCTATAGTTCTTCAGTAGGTCATTGTCACCCTTCTTGAAGAAGAGTACCTCCAAACCCTTGCTCCATGCCTGTGGCGTTTTCCTCTCGAGTATGACGGAATCAAAAAGCTTCTGAAGGGCCTTAAGCACGGGACTGGCCACGACTGGCGACGCTTGGGGCAGGCCTATGTCCAGCAGTGGACGTCTTTCGGCTGATATGATGATGATGATGATTTTGCTTATAATAAACCAAAACACGATCTTTCTTCCGATAATCAAGGCTTCCTAAATTATCCACTTTTGAATCTGAATATTTACTCTTTCCTACTATAGGAACAAAGCTCGAATTCATCTCTATTGCCTAAAATATTAATAGTATATCTATTTGATGGATAAAAATAAAAAGATACTCTTAATTTATTCATATAAGAATGTGAAAAAAAGCAATATATTTTTCTTCATGTGTGTTTAAATAAATCCAAATGGATTATCAGAATATTCATTTTCTAATTGCATCCCTGTACAACCGTGCAAGACGTCGTCGCTCATAAAAAATACGGAAGAAAATATATTTCATACGATTCCGTCTATTTAGGCAAATTCTATAAAATATGAGCGTTTTTGGGGTCAGATCTGAACCTGATGTATTCTATCTACAAAATAGTATAGTATAGGCATTAGTTGTTTTTACACTTTAATGGAAAATGTCAGATTAATATTGTTTAGATTGATTTGTAAATTCATACCCCCGATTACTGAATCAAACATTTGAAATCGAGTATTGTCTTTGGCACTAAAGTAGGGTTGAATAAACTGAATCAGAAATCGGTTCATAGACTTTTCCACTAATCTTTATTTGTAAATATCTAAATTCAGCCTAGCCTGTTTCATCATCGGTCTACAAGACGTGCGGCGATGCCCATTGGTATATGGTGGACATCCCATCAATACGCAATAACGATTTCGGATTCCTTTTAGTATGTGTACAGTTAAGGAGAGGAATGCTCTGCTGGATGACAGCAGGCCATTCCACTCCTTAGCTATCGGGCAATACAGACGTATTTCCTGATAGCTACAACCTAGGGGTCTTGATGTCAAGAGCGAATAATTTACTTCTAGGCAAACGTCATGTCCACCGACCACATCATCGCATCATTATCATGAGGTGAGATAGGAATCAAGCGCGAGCAGGTAGAGTAATTGAATCAAAAGTTACAAACACGTTTGGTTTAACCTGAATATTTGGCATATTTTTGTCCTTGAAAACGAAAGATCCTAACGTATGCACAAAATAAAACCAACTATTTCAGCAATCGATTCAGTTTTATTTAGATTAGACGATGTGGGAGAGTTAAATCGCTAAGTACTGTTAGTGGCACTGTAATTTTTTTTTTCCCTCTGTAAAGATATTTTGATAATTTTGTTTCAAATGAAAGTTCCTAGACGTATAACTATTTTATCCATTTAAATAATGTAAATCGGTCTACGCGGTTACGAGATATTTGCTAATCAGTGAATGGGAAATGTTGTTTTCTGATGATGAAAATTTTCTTACTATAGACGCTATTTGGTGACCATATCACAAAAAAGTTAAATATCACCAGATGTGAAATAAGGAACATGAAAACGCGATTTCGCTCATGCTTTTCTGATCATGGAAAAACGTGGCAGTTTTTATTCGATGCGTACAAAGTAATGATATAACTAAGTTACAACGTAGTACTTACTTCTGGTAAAGGAAGCCGTATTAGGACACTCTATTGCCCTTAAAGTTCTTGAAATTAAAACAATAGTAAGCATAGGCGTTGGAACTTGAGCCTTGACATTGAACACTGAACTGCCATACAAAGCCAGGGCCGCGGCTCGAACTTAGTTCAATGAATTATTGACTTTGTTTTAGCATTATTGTGGCTTTTCTTTAGAGTTTGTGTTAAGTTTTATTACATTTAATGTAATGCGTTTTTCCCTTAAAATCTTACACAAGTAGTGGCCTTTCCCGACTGCTTCACTTCCTTGGCTAATCTTACAGGTATTGTAAGATGGATTGTTTCGGTATTTCAACTGAGTGGTAGTATAAATATCTTTTTATCAGTTTATGCACTTTATAACCGATTACAGAGATTGCCTAGTACATAAACCAACACAAACCCATCCAGTTTAAAGGGTATAATAATAATTGTAAAACTATAATCAAGATTGTATTTATGAACAATAAAAAAATATAAATAAAAGATGCAAAAAAATATAAACAGACATACTTACAATTTCCTCTTTATAATATTCTTGTATATTTATAAGATTCTTTAAAAAATGGTTACAAACTTAAGGTTTACCTGAAAAAAGGTTGAAATCCAAGATCACCATGGTACCATGGAGGTACAGACGACATTTAAATTTTGGTGGTGATGACAATGTTTAATGTTCTGAACGCACCGTCACCCAAATAACTCAAGAAGGTAATGTGGCAGCAGCTTCATCTTCAAAAATTTTTGAACAAGAAAGTAACAAAGAATAGGAATTTATATGGAAGGTTAACCCAGGCAGGCCATTGACTGCCGCGCCTTCCCATCGCCACCCATCACAGCTCTGCGACCCAATCGCTACGAATTTATTGAAAAAATCCGTCAACAGTTCTGGTCCAGGTGGCAGAAGGAGTTCCAGGCGGAAATGCAGCAGCGGTCCCAGTGGCGAACACACCAACAATGCATCTGCCATGGCGATCTCGTGCTACTGCGGGAGGCAAAACCTGCCTCCGCTCCAGTGGCACCTGGGTCGCGTCACGCGCCTACACCCCGGCCCCGATGGGGTCAGCCGGGTGGCTGCTGAAGTCGCCACCACCAAGAGGACGGTCACTCGGGCCCTCCGCACGATGTGCCCTCTCTTCTGGGACACGCCGTCTTCCAGTTGAACTCTTCAACGCCTGGGAGGATGTTCCGGCCTGCACCTAG
This sequence comes from Orthosia gothica, assembly GCA_949775005.1. Taxonomy (NCBI): domain Eukaryota; kingdom Metazoa; phylum Arthropoda; class Insecta; order Lepidoptera; family Noctuidae; genus Orthosia; species Orthosia gothica. The sequence continues at coordinate 24,092,740 of OX459048.1, forward strand.
CAACACAGCCGAGCACCTATCGCGAGCGCGAGACATCACGCCACCGACGCGAGCCAATGGGAGTGCGCGGGGCGCGGGAGCTGCGAAGCCCAGCGCACAGCCTAGCGAGCATGGGCGTACCCAAGACATTTGTGACAGTGTTTACCCAAGACATGATAAATTATGTCATGTCTTACAATTTATCTTAAATTCTAGCACGGGTCAAACATGTGACATATTTTAAAGGCGCAACATGCCTTTCTTGTTGCTGTCCGGCGAGCACGGCCTACTGTGACATGGCTTGAGTCACACATTACATCGCAGTTTGGGCGATAAAGTCATTTTGTCCTAAATAATAGCACCGGTGGCGTGAGAAAATTTCCTGACGTTTATTTGGGACTCATCGGGTCATAATTGCTAATACGTGCGCACCCATTTTGTCACAAATTTCACATTTTGACAGATGATTTAGAAAAATGTGTCATGACATATTTTATCTTAACTTCAACTTCAGTTCAAGTCGAAAACCAAGCAAAGTAAAAAAAAAAAAAACTTTTAAATTACTGTTAGGATGCTGCTAACATGGGCGTAGCAAAGGGGGGCTAAATTTTGGTTATTTTTTTCCTAGGACATACAGTTTTCGAGATATAATTTTGGAAATATAGAGCATTTTATGCAAAATAAAATAAGATACGGAGGCCTATAATTCGGAAACAGTGCATCGTAGGGGTATGCTTCTCAGAACCTAAATGGTTTTATGGCCAAGGTTAAACCGAAACTGCAATAAGATTGGAAAATTTCCGAAAAAGAAAAAAATTAATGTCAAGAAGTTATGCCACAAGTCAAGAAAATATCTCACGCCACCGTGCTAGCATTTAAGACAAAAAGAGTTAATCGCCCAAACTGTGATTAAAAGTAAAGCAATGTCACAGTAGGCCGTGTTCGCCATGCGAGCACAGCACTCGGCCACTTGCCTCCACGCACCACCAGCGAGCGGTTGACGATAAACTGCCATAAATAACAATGAAACGGGTCCCAAAAAGTATTCCTGTAACCTTCAGATTTATAGTAATAATTAGTAAGTGATTGTCAGGATTTTCATTTAACAACCCTTACCGCAACACAAAGGCGTAAACAACCATTTTTATATGTAATTTAACAGTATTATTAAGTATTCAATAAAAGATTTACAATAATTTCATTTTTCAAATTCTATGCAAGTAAAAAAGTAAGTAGTAATAGTAGTAAGTACATTAATCATGCTTAACTTAAATTACTTTAAGTTTCGAGTAATAAAAAATGACTTTTGATTTAATGAAGGAAAAAGATTAGTTATGCTGGCAACATTAAGCACGCCAACAGTCGCGCGCAGACTTATCTTGCGCGCACTCTACTCGACAATAAAATTGATTTATTAAACTCCAACGATAAAAAAAATTTGCTTAAACCCTAAACATAATATACCCAGAAGAAAAACTTTTTAATTTAATTTTATTAATACGGAAAGTTGGAAAATCTCATTTACTTTCGACACTTGTACGGTCCGGCGTGGGTGTGATTAATCGTGCGGGAGCGGCACGGTCGCGGGACGGTCGCGGGACGGCCGCGGGACGGCCGCGGGACGGGGTGGGATGGGAGCGTGACGGGATGTGACTTAGGTACGACGTAGGGTTGAATATTGCAAGCCTGTTCTGCGGTTATCGTCACGATTTTAAACATTTACCAACCTAGGTATGAAATGGTCTTTATTTTTTCGGGATTAGGAGAATTATTAATGTGGTTACTGCTGCTCTCCAATGGGTGAAGAAAAACATTATGAATGATGAGGGGAGCCCTACTTTGACGGCTTAAAACCAAAATGATACCGGTGTGGGAGGAAGACGAAGCTATATAGGACAAATAATACTATCCCTTTTCCACAACGGAATTATGATGGCGTTGATACTTCACTGTACGGTCCCTGGGGTTTCTTAGAACTAAAAACTGAATTATATTTATATTATGCGTATGGAAGCTGGTTTATGAATAACATACCTAAGTCCAGCCCATCCAAAGGTTGTGTGGTAGATATTTAAGTTTTTGTAAAAGATATGTGTATTTTTTTGTGTAATTTACTGTATATTATATTGTATTCCTAATTATTCTTTTAAATGATTATGACTATTAAACTAAGTACAATTAATTTATTCAAAGAACTTATTCTTAAGAGAATACATTGGTCATTATCTTTATTCAGACCACCTGAGTACAACCCATATTTATTAGCTTTAAATACCTAGGTATTATAAATTAAATACCACCTTATATTCTAAAATACTCTTATTTTAAAGTTTAACTATAACTACCATTACATTTTCCATAAACTTTACTCCCAATTGAGAATTTCAAATATAAGTAGATATTTATAGATTAATTCACAGTAAAACACCTAAAGAAAAATACAGATTCAGAAATAAATTGTCTGGTTATTTAGAACATCCCGAAGCGAGTATCGAACCCGTGACCCTGAACTCAAAGCTGGATGCAACACAACTGTGCTAACGTCAATGAATAAAACTCTCACGTGAAATGATATCAATAAATCTTTTAGAGTATTAAATATGAGTCACTGGGGAATGGTATGGTTTGCTTTACTACAAATATAAAGCTCTATAGGTATTGATAGAAAAAAAAAGATTTTACATTTCGCATTGTCATTCAGCGTGGCTTTATGGTTTTATTTTACCACTTTATCGGCGTGATTAGTATGTATATATATATATATGCCAAATTATAGATTTTTAGTACTAAAAATGTCTAAGCTAAGCGGTGGGTGGACGGACATACAGACGGGTACATGGGGAAACTATAAGATTCCCTTGTTGACAACAGAACCCTAAAAAGCTCCGAGGCGATGAGGCTTGACGAGTTCTGCAAAGACTCAATAACCACCATTCTGATATTATTATCTAAATTAGACTGTATTAATAAAGCGTTGGCTATTTGTAAGTGTTATTTCTGCACTATTATTGTTATTTTGTTTTAGGTACATTATTACCTCAATGTGTTTTAGTCATATTGTGCACTTTGTTAGTATTATTGCTAAAACTATTAGGCTGAAATCAGCGTAACAATTGTACGTAGGCCAATAAATAAAGCGATACAATAACATCAGGACAGTAGTTCTGAATACAAACAACTCAATTTCGCAGCAGTTCCTAAAACACAGAAAGGAAATAATACCAGAAAACAAATTGCGATGATTACCAAAAGGTCAAATACAAAAACCACGGTAAAACTCAAAGGTCCCAAAAGCTAAGTATGATTACAGAATAACACGCATTTAAATAAGAAATACCAAAATCCTATTATGATTGTTCATTACCCGATAAAATGGCGCCCACGACAGATTATAGTCCATTTTCATTTCGTTGTGCTCATTGAAGTAGAGAATGGACTGAGCGTGACAGTTACGATATTGACCGCTGTGTTTAAAGTGAAAAATTGTGTGTGCATGCAATCCTTGTATGTAATTTATGTAGTATAGTAATGAGATGACACTTTAAGCCTATGACGTAACAGAAGCTCGTGGGTAAATAATACCCAATCTTAAGCCTATAAGGAATCCCCAAGGCAAAAGAAAGCGTGGCCATCCCCGTCAAACTGGCGTCGCACCGTGTTGGCGGAAGCGACGAGCATCGGTATGACGTGGAGCGATGTGAAGCGTGAAGCTCAAGACCGATCGCGATGGAGGACTACTGTGGGCGCCCTTTACCCCATCCAGGGAACGTAGGACATTAAGCCAAGTTAAGTCAGTAAAGCCTATTAGGCGCAGATCAGAATTCTAGATAAGGACAACTACTAGAAGGACTATTGCTTCGTATCTCAAACTTTTCTGACCGCTTCATAGCCGAAAAGAGAACATTCAGTCCATTTCTCTATGTTTCTTGTTATGCTTATTTCGTCACAACAAATAGGAAACCTCTGGATTCAATATTTAATGTATTTTTTACCTGTGGTCGTAAATTGGTGAAGGTTTTATTGTATTTTGGGGGAAGCCTATAAATTAATGTCTATTAGTGAATTTGCTTTGTACAGATGTTTATTGCCTTATCGCTTAGCCTATAGCCTAGCGTAATCAAAGAACTTATAAAAACTGAGAAAATTGGATTGTTGTGGCTCAGTATTTCTTTGAGGGATTGCCACTATCCCCATTACAATCCTTTGCTATATTAAATGGTCTTAACATTTTGTTTGGGTCAGGCTTGTGGAGTGCACTCCAAGGGGATACTACAAGCCGGACTCTATCACCTTAAATAATGATAATTATGTAGTAATTTCAAACCCTGTAGAGTTCCGTCAAAAGACTCACGGCATCTTTCCCGCTACCAGTCATGCAAAATTACCTGCATCTTCAAGAAATTATATGAGGCAACTAATAGAACTGTCCGTCCACGGAGCACACAACCTGGTTGTGTGCTCCGTGAGGTTCCGTGTGTCCGTCGCTACGTTCTTGGCGGACAATACGAGATGTCGACATGAAAACAAGACAAATTAAGGATTAGTTCACACAGAGATGCAACACAACGTAGCTGAAAGAGCCAAGTTGTTTTGTATTTCACGCCACGGGTTTATTTTATTTTGTTTCTCTCTTGGAAAGTTCTATATTATATCGTCATTTAAAAAAAAATCGCATCGCTTTGCGTCTCAGTTTAATTTGACCCTTATACCTACTAAGAAAATATATAAGCATTGTTCAGAGACAGTACACAAGGTGGATCAGTTATGTCCTAAACACTAGATGCCCGGTAAGTTCTTCAAAAACGGGTTTAAAAAAAGAGCAACAATTCGATTGTGGTCTTATTTGTTGTACGTTGTAAAATTGTGCAAATATGCACCATAACACTGAGATGTTGGAAGGAATATAATTTTCTTGGTAAGTTTATCATTTAGAGTTTTTAATTAATTCAAAACCGAATTAAATAGTAAATATGAAACAATTACAAAACATAATGATTGTAACAAACATCGACTGTTCTCAAATAGGGACTGACACTTTGTAATTTAGACTTTAAAATATGCGTGTATGATTAAATTTGTTTTTGTTTATACTGAGCAGCGAAGAAAGGTCGTAAATATTATTTAATATTTTTGTGCATAGCTTTGTTAATGCAACTTAAAACATTGCTTTTAAGGTTGAATTTGCATTAATATTTATTTATTTCAACAACAATTCTTATAATTACGTAAACACAATTGGCAACAGTTTTAAAGAGAAGTTTTGTATGGAGTGGTGTTTCTAGTATATTATTGATTGAAGGTTATATTTACGTTATTTCATAAGCACCTCACCGTTACATAAATACACAATTCAGCCACAAGTAAAAGCCATCCACCTTTTATTAGCCCAATAAAAGGGATGAAAACATGGCGGTTCTTGGCTAAACACTATGCCATATGCCAGTTACCGTGCCAATATAATGTTGCCATAAACTACGAAGGTTTATGGCAAAATTATTAGTGCCATAAACATACACGGAACTGCCAACTACCCGCAATATATGCTAGTAAACTTAACAATGTATTTTTGAGTAGGGATAAAAGTATTACGTTTTTGTTTTTTTTTTATTGGTTTTCAAAGTTTTATAGGTCAAAATTATGACGTCTTCGTGAGTATGAGTCATGATGTCATAATTTTTGACGCTATTTGTTTATTATGAGTGTTTCCAGTCAGTCTGCCTCGTTAGTCTAGTGGTCACATCGGCTACTGCTGAACATGGGTTCGATTTCCGGGTCAGGCAAAGTATTATTGGATTTTTCAATCTGACTCAGTAGCAGCCTGGAGTATGGATTTGTGTAGGGTTAAAGCATATAGTACCTATCAAAGACATAGCAGAGCGTGGTGAGCTGTGTGTGTAGACAACTTGAAGATTTGTCGTTAAGCTGCCACAGTGATGTGCTAGGATTTTTTGAATACCTGTACTTTTATTGAAAACTCAAGGCAATGAAACATGGCTATTTAAATATAATACTGTTTTATGTTTCTGGTGACAAATCGTTTCCAGTCGATAATTAAACTCTTTTTTTATACATATACAGTTCGGGTCGAGTAGGTGGCCACGTTAAGTGCAGCTTTGGTGCTATTCAATAAGTCCTAAGTGATGTGTATGGGCATAGAACATTTTCTAAAACGCTTGAGTAGTCTCAAGAATCCCCGACAAACGCGACGAGAAAATGTGAATATTATCGTCACGCTTGTCGGGGATGCTTGATTTGACGGCATTAGATAATATTAAGGTGCATAACGCAAAGCGATACGTAAAATATAGTGACAATAGTTCTAAGAGTTACAAGTACCTAAGTAATAAAGCGAACATCCTGATGGAGATGAACTGCATCGAATTTCGTCCATATGAACGAACGTGCAATTTAGCTTAGTAAAATTCACTTTTGACATTTTGTCATAGTCATAAGACATTTTTTTTTGTTACATTCCCTTCGCACTATTCCCAAACTACTGCAATTCCTGAAAGCCCGAATCTACAGTGGTGACCACCAGAAAAGTGCCGAGGCAATGAATTTGGATCCCGCAACGAAATTATTTAGAAAAGAAGAACGGAGGTGTAGGAAAAAAATCTAATTTCCACTTCCCTTCATATCAAGCAGGAGATAAAACAAACAAGGCCAATAGGCACAAAGGGTCGTTTACAACTGGGATAAGCCCAGTTTCCTAACACCACGGAGGAAAATAATTTAATTTTAAAGTTCCCATGTTCTGTGAGAAATTGGGCAACACAGTGATCCACCTCCAGCCATGTCCTGGCCAGCCGCTCGCGAATCAGTGAAAAGAATTGGTGAAGGTGTCGGCCCTTGATGGAATTATCCCACCTACATTGCCATTTGGATAAAAGTTCCTCCCAGACGTCAACATGTGGTTTAAATAATCTAGACATTTTCTCACGGTCACTCCGCGTTATAATGTCCGCGTCCATGGTCTCTCGTGCGGTATTCCGCACGAGAGACCATGCAATCCTGCAATTTACTATTGTAAATTGCAGCACGTCGCTACACTTCAAGGTACACCAGCAAGTACCAGTCGATTTATGTTATGTTGTTATTTTCACTTAACAATTTCTTAGAAAATACGTGCGCGAAATCGCCTATCGTAACAATTCAAATTGCGTTTGTGCCTACCCAAATTTTGCGTCTGCTCTACTTTCGGGGAGTTCAGGCGTGTTATGTACTATAATTGTATGGAGGTCTGTCCTACCACAGTTGAAAAAAGACTAGGTAAAGTGATCGATTTGTTAATACTTATCTAAGTTAATAGCCATCAATGATCCGGCAACGGTCGATTAATAGACTATCCTTTCACGGCTCGTGGCATTTCAATGTCTTATGAAATTACTACTGCTATCAAAAAGGTGAAGAAAAACATCGTGCGGAAACCGGCATTATCCCTGGGCCAAAAATTTTATGTTATGCAATTCACACTGAGTATACGTGGTGAATTACGGCCCTTTCCTTTCTTAGAACGAAGGTATGTATCCCAGCAGTGATAACGTTATATTCTGATTTGCTCTTATACGAATATATTCTAACTGGTCCATTTTATCCCACTACAGTTCAAAGGCCTTCCTCTAAACACCATATAAACAACAAATATAAACAAATACACATACACAAAGGTACACACGTCGCACTTAACACCCTACTTTTTCCGTCGGGGGTTAAAAACCATTCGTATGAATTGATTACTCCTTACATTACTCCCACACTAACTTAACTCTTATTTCCACCTTTATTTGTTCTATTCAGCATGTCCACCTCAGAATATTGGCCTCTGCTTAACAGAAATATAAGCAATGACCATAAAACAAGACTTGCCCCAGCGGTGGCACTGTCAGTGGCCAGTCTAGCGCATTTGAGTGAAAAATTGGATGGTTTCTCGCTATCCTGTCAGTTGCAAGAACCTTGGTTCGTGTAACTAAGGGTTGCGACATCGGCCTGTGGCTTTGACATTTCTAGAAGGTCACTATTTATTTAAATTATTTTTATTTAAGTTTGCGTCATAGTGACGCACTTTTGTACAGTTTATGAAGTGATCAGTGGCCCGTACGTTACATTTAGACTAGAAGTTTTAAGTAAAGTGTAATTTTATCAACGAAAGCGTCTCGATAGCGATTGATGACACGTCATCACTTTGAAATATCGATCATTGTCATCGTTTATGTAATGGCACTGGCTAGAGCCTCTTGTGTTGGCCTTGCGTAGTGCGGAGTTCGAATAGAATACGAGTCTAGTTTATACTGGTTCCGTTACCTCTGACGTGGAGCCTAACGTACCTGCCTGCAAAGTTCGTATATCTTGCAAACCACTAAACTGATTTACATAAATAAGACATCGTTAGATAAGTCTTGACCGCCCAAGTGTTCTTAGAAAAGTAACGTTAAAAAAAACATGGCTGATTTTGAGCGCCATAAATAAATTCAGGCCCGCACAAGCCTCAATTAGTTTTTCTTCCTGGCCCATCGAGTGGTGTATCAAAATGAAGGGTTTTTAGAGGTGATTACAAAAATGTATGCTTAAGAGTAATAATGTTTAAGAATAATTCATAAAAAAAAAATACAACTAATAAAAAAGTTATTCAAAAATCAAAAACCCGACTGCTTAAAAAGCGGACTAAAAAGACGTAAACAAGAAGAAAATCATACTGTGCAGTCTATATAGTATATGTGTTACTAACCTTCATAAACCATAAATTACGTTATTCACCTCAAAGAAAAAAAGTGACAAAGAGAATTTATAATCAAAGCATACCATTTCGTTTGAATATTTTCAATGTCCAATTCACATTTTATCTTTTTCTTTCATTTCGAAATCGGCACTGAATGGGAAAACTTGTTCTTTTTTTTAATTCGCCGATATCTTAACTCAATTTTATATTGAATGAGATGGCTAGTGTTCCAAATAGCACAAAAGTATGATTTTTAAATTGATGCTTCGGTAGGTAGGTATTTTAGGACCTACCTTTTGTCGAACATTTGGAGTAGGTACCCAGGTCAGGTATATTTTTTTTAATGGGCATATTTTCTGCAGTCGACTTTTTTAATGACAAAAACCTTCACTTCACTTTCAGTCTACTTCAGTTCAGTTTTTTTTTTCTTCTGCATAAATCTGGCCTTCCTTCAACTTCGTGCTAATCAAAGAAAAAAAACATCCAAACCATGGCTCCATGAAATAAAGCCTCATTCTTCTTCACTCAAGGAACACTAAAACGTTTCTGAATATGAATAACTTGAAGAATCCGTTTCCTTTGTAACTGCACTATAGTCTGGCGCATACATAAAGCATACTTTAGATTAAATTTTCATGTAAGAAAAGTGAACATCAAAGACAGAATAAACTGCGAATTCGAGAATACAAAGGAACGAACTTGTTCCATTCTGCTTCGCGAACGCCGAAACTTTTATTATTAGACGAGGACTTACTACCGGGATTCAATGTGTACCGGGATCCTATGTCGTACAGGTTCAATACTTTTCCAACTACATTCAGCCATTGAGGCTAATCAATAACTAAAACATCCAAGCAAACTGATCTCACCCAGACATACTTTCAAATCCATACTTATATTATTAATGCGAAAATAACTCTGTCTACTGTCTAAAAGGTAATGTTTTTCACGTTTTCACGTCTAGACCGCTGTACGAACTATGAAGCATTTTGATATAAATAGAGACAGAATGAACCTTGTAGAACGACATAGGATTATTTTTATTGTTTAGAAGGAAAGAGGATACTTTTTATCCCAGGAGAACGTTACGTTGTGATAATTTCCGATATTAACGCGGGCAAAGCTGCCAGCACAAGCTCGTTATTAGTATCCGTAGAATATACCCACTATCTGTATGCTAAGTAGATACTTGCTCTTTGTCGTTAATCTTATTAGTCTTGATCAAGGAGGCTTAGTGGTATTGATTTTTTTCTTTCATACTCTGTGGACAGTAATATTGGACCTTTTTGAGATTAATGATTTTTGATGAAATTAGGTCGTTCTTCTTTTATCAGTATTTTTATACCTATAGATTTTTAAAATCTCTCATTACATACTTACTTTGCCAAGCTGGCGTGGCCAGATCTAAAAACTGATTTAAAAAGTGTAGCGTGGTGTATCATCTTTTTTTTTAAATGATATGTTTTTTATATCTCTGATTTAACAATGAAGGGAATAAATTGAGAAGCCTTGACATAATAATCGATTTAATGATAGTGATTACATAATTTTATGGGATTGCTACCATATACAATATTTTTTTAAGTTATTAAGTAATGAATAAATTTGATAGGTACCACAAATTATCCAAGAACAAGCTTTAGTTAAGATGAAAAATAAAACAACAGTATTACGATTCAATCGTTTTATTATTTTTAACGATAAAATCATAAATTATTGACACCATTTTTTTAAACTTTGCCTTATATTTTTATTTTATTTACATTTATAGATTATTACTTCCATTTAACATTTTTATAATATTATCATAATATATTATTTGTATTTACATTTTTATTATTTGCGTGAAACGACTAGACATATTTTGATCTGAATCTATACCTACTTCAGTTACATTTAAAAAAATACAAAATTAAAAATAGAGTGGGGTCAAATTTTATTAGAGCCACAAAATATTTTAGTAGACATATTTTTCTAGAAAACTTAATTTGAAAATAATGGTTCCTTTACTAAAGCTAGCTTACTTACTAAACAAGCTTTAGATTTCAAAAAGGAACATTCATTCAGTTAATAGGATACTGTTGGTACACGGTACTCTACCCGATTGTTAAAATCCGATTGCATTGAATCAAACGAATGTCGCTAACCTAAATACAGTTCAAGTCTTCGGAACAGAAAGCGAAAACTATGGAGATGACTTATTTTAACATTTTATGATGACGACATTATTTGTTATCTGACATTGATATAATTTATTCAAATAAAATTAAGGTACAGAAGGTGTGACTCAAACAACTCAATTCCTTAAATGTAGTAATTGAACTCATAATTATTAAAAAAAGTACTGTGGGACTTACACTGAAAACGCGAAAACTAATCAACTGGCTCAACAACTAATCAAGTGCCTGAACATTTATGTTAGCATAACTCGAGAAAACGTTCTGAACAGCAATCTTTTCTCGCGATCTCAGGATTGATCCTGATAGTAAAATATTTCATAATGATGAGTTCAATGAATCCTTTTCGGGAATTGCGTTGTCTCAGTTACACCCTGAATAATATGCTTACACAACATCACATTTATTTAATTACATTATTTACTAAATGTATGAAAAACAGGACTAGGTAAAGCTTGGCATTTGATGCAAACTTAATTGATTGTAATGAACACATAAATTATAGAATCATAATTTATTGTATTTTTTTTTAAAGTAATTAATCTCTTAATAAATCCACCAATAACCCTGCAATAGCTGTCTATTAATAAAACTCTGCGATCTCACTTATGTACAAAATATTTCGTATAACATGTGTTTATTTAATATTTTCTTTTGTAATATTGAGAAATTGGGAATTATGCCCAGTAAACTATCTGTAAATGACACTGCACTGTTATTCCAAATTGCAGAGTTATCGATTTTCTACAATATTCATAGCATTCAAATGCTTTAAAACTAACATACTCTTTTAATTGTATTCATAATCCATCGTGACTCATTTTTATTATAACTATATTACAACATCCACAGCAAGTTTAATTGAGAAACTGAATAAGAAGAAAAAGCATGCTAAGTACGCCTTAATAAAACAATCAGTCTTCAAAAAATAAGTGCTTTCTGTAGCTATTTGTCATCTCTAAGACGAAGCGGTGGTTGGCAAAATTACGAAGAAATAGAAGTTCGAGTCGTTAATTACTGAATTCATGTTTTTGATTCCTTACAAAACGGTTAGGATCTGGGAGTACAAAAGTAACTTCAAAGGTATCAAATGACGGTTGCTTTCATTTTTATTTCAATTGTATTCAAATTTTATTAATACGAATATCATTAAAAGGTGTAACCAAGCGCGGTGGTTAATGAATACTGGCAATGCAGAGTTATAGAAAATGAAATGAGTATTAAAAAAAACAACGTAGCTCGAAATAAGTTAGCTCATTTTCACAGAAATCATGGATACTAAATTACAACATTTTTAAATATTTTATTTGAATTATCAAAACTTATCATGCCTGTGGAATTTCACGAACTAATTCAAAATAACGCTAGTATATATTTTTTTATGCTCCAATTGTGAGTAGGTACATGTTTTATACAAATTGGGTATGTAATGAGGTCAGTGTGAAGGAAATAGTTGTGCGTCGCATTAAAATAAGTGGTATACATAGCACTATTATTAAAAATAAATATTTATGAAGTCCATTAACAAGGGGTACTAAGTATTTTTTATAGAACTGTTGCGCGTATTATGGTTACATGCACTGTATTACAAAGTTGTTGGTTAGCAAGGTGCTATAATTATGAAAATGTTCAAAATCTGATATTTTTAATTACTTGATTTATATTGATTACATAGAAGCATGAAGTAAACGTTCATTTCGAAATAATACTTGCTTATAAATCACTATTCCTTTATTATATTAAGAAGTATGGAGCAAATGTATAGCAGCTGAAATAATGATCTTGCATAGAGATTACTTAGTAAACCCTCTGTTTTATATTCAAAAACTGTTAAGATTAATTTCCATTCATAAACCGCATTAATCTTTTAATTACTCTCTTCAAATTGTGGAATTAAAATTGTAATCTTACATCTTTTAACTAAAGACCACTGACGCATGCTAAAACCTAGAAGCGTAATACTTAAAGCTCTTCAATGAGTTTATACAAACTGAGATCGGATATTTCTACTGACTGAGAGCGCTCCGAGACCCGGGTCTGAGTTCGGGCGAACACGCTCCCAGGGTGCCGGCTACCTCACCGACTTCCAGTACCCACACACCAGAACCTTCTTGAAGGCCTGTCTGAATATCTTATTGAATATCGTGTAAAATATCGGGTTCACCATCGAACTGGCATACCCTAACCACAAGGCGAAGTCATACACCCAAGGTGAGATGCTCTCCTCGCAGCGAGGACATACAGCCGGCACCATGTTCAGGATGAAAAACGGAGCCCAGAGTATTACAAACGTGAAAAATACAACTCCTAAAACTTTTGTAGCTTTTTGCTCCAATCTCAGGATCCTACCGTGGCGGGAGGAGTTTCTGGATATCACGCTAGAGTTTCTAGAATGATGCGTTCTAGGCGTCTGACGCGCTGGACTAACAGTCACTTGCTGTGACCTCGCTATTGTTCTCTGAGCGCGAATACTGCGAATAGGGGTCGAGAGAGTAGTTCTCGCACCCCCAAAACTTGACCCTCTACGAAATCTTTTAGCTTCGTCCCAAGTGACCATAGACGCGGCACCACGACTTGATCTTCTAAAAAATGGAGTCGACTGTTCTTCTTTCATGTTCCCATTTCTGGGATAGCCGTTGCATCCATTAATGTCTCCACCAGGGACAATAATGACTTCTGTAGTTCGTCTGGGTGGAGTAGATTCTGACCCAAAATAGGGGCAAGTGCAAGGAGGTGGTAAGAGTAAGCCGTCTTCAGAACTGCGTGACTTTGCTGTCAACGCTGCGGGTGCTAGAAGGCCTTCATTACTCTCGTCGTCTGAAGCACTTCTTGGTCTGTGGAGTGGAGTGTTTGGGTCTCCAGTAGACGAGGGTCTTCGCCGATCTTGGAGCATCGACGATGGAGAACTTGATGAGACGCTTAGAGACCCTGGTGTAAGCATCCCACCACGTTCAGATATGTTCGTCCTGTAAAATAAAGAAGTCTTAGAATATGTTTAAAAAAGCGTGAAAGTTTCTGATCCTTCGATCAGCCAATTATGAGTGGGTTAATTTTGAAGCGAACAAATAATGCCAATAGTTATATACCCTCTGTATTGTGGCTTTGTCGCCGCAGAAGCTTCCAAGCCGCGAGAAAGACGCAACATCTCTGCCCCAAACTGATGCAGTGCTGTCATTGCTGACGGGGCAGGCTCGCTGTGCAACACAACACATAATGTATGAGGACTACACATTGACATACACATGGTTACATAGATGGACATGTCACACGGTATGCATTAGGTTATGTTAAATGAAAAGCAAGCTCTTATGGCAAAGTTGAGCTCCAAACAGTAGGCCAACTAAATTAATGGTTGCTTACAGCCGAATTCTCAACGGTGTTGTTACGAAGATGTTCACAAAAACGCCATGAATATGTCGTTTAAGGATTCAGTCGTAAAGCAAACCGAGCTAATGAAACATAGACTTTGCACATAACTGTATGAGGCTTTAAATAGTTACACAATGGCAGAACGGTAGAACATTCCATATTCCGTTCAGTTGATTACATACTAAATAATAATTATAAAACTAAGTTGATTTACGCTGATTCTTATGCAAATCGTGCATTATTGCTTTAAATTAAATAAAATTACGTAAAGTTTCATGACTGTTTCTTGAATGATAAAATGAGTTTTCCGCGTGCATTTATTTTGAGCGAAACTCTCGACTCTCTCTCAGTTTTTTATTCGCATTTACTGATTGTCTGTGATATTGTGGGTTGGGAAAGCTTATTTGTAGTAGTGGTTTTTAACCCCCGCCGTAAAAAGAGGGGTGTTAACCTCAACGGATGAACCGATTTTGATTTAGTTTTTTTTTGTTTAAAAGGTGATTTTGTCGAGAGTGTTCTTAGCTATGTTTGAATTAAATCGGTTCAGCCGTTCAAAACTTATGCGCGTTTAACTGTTTGAATCGGGGTGTTTTCGCAAGATAACTGTGTCGGGGGTTTTTAAATTTTGAAATTTTACTTGTTAAATAAATTTTGATTTAGTTTTTTTTGTTTAAAAGGTGATTTTGTCGAGAGTGTTCTTAGCTATGTTTGAATTAAATCGGTTCGGCCGTTCAAAACTTATGCGCGTTTAACTGTTTGAATCGGGGTGTTTTCGCAAGATAACTGTGTCGGGGGTTTATAAATTTTGAAATTTTACTTGTTAAATAAATTTTGATTTAGTTTTTTTTGTTTAAAAGGTGATTTTGTCGAGAGTGTTCTTAGCTATGTTTGAATTAAATCGGTTCAGCCGTTCAAAACTTATGCGCGTTTAACTGTTTGAATCGGGGTGTTTTCGCAAGATAACTGTGTCGGGGGTTTATAAATTTTGAAATTTTACTTGTTAAATAATATGGTTTTATAAATAAGATGGCGTGAGTTCGACCTATAATAAATTATTATGTTAATAGGAAAATAATGTTTAAACTAAGTAGTGTAGTAAAGGGCCTCGTATCCTCTAGGAAACATTTAAGGCGTGACATGAAGCGCAACATGTTGCTCGTCATGTTAAACGGTAACGAGAAACTTTTGTTTGGCAATGTTGTTTGTCATGTTGCCAGAGGAACGAATTTTGATTTGTATGTTGAGAAAAAAAATATCATGCAGAAAAAAAACAATGTTGGTGGGTTAAAGCCACTAACGTAAAAAAATAGTAATGTTTCGTAATGAACTCAACTTTATGTAACACAGAAACAAAGCTAGCCGCTAGCAGCAAGCCCCAAGTGGCAACTTCGCGTATTAATGTGCAATGTAGCCGCACATGTTGAGCGTAACGTGTTGCGCGTAAAATGTTGCCTAGTGGATACGAGGCATCATCTACCACTAACTAAAAGCACTCAGAAATTAATCGTACCGACCACCAACACAAAATTGTACAAAAATAAAACTGAAGCCACGTGTAAAAGATTATTCCTGAAAAAGACTAAGTTGTATACCGGCTTAAAACATCAATGCGATTTGATTTCGCTGTCAAATGAATACCACTAAAGCTTCAGTGAATTTTGTACTTTATGCTAATGGCGTAGAATTTACAATTCAAATGATAAGATTCTTTGATTTAACGGGATCGGCGATGGATTTGAATGATTGATGGCGCCTTTTGAAGATTATTTTATGCTAAAGGAGTTTGTTTTTTTTCTGTGAAAAGAAGTACTGTAATTTTTTAAGGTCGCGGTCGGTCGGTAAGATAATATTTTAAGTATTGAAAAGGTGAGTTTGCTTAATGAGTTGGTTTATTTTCAAGACATACTTACATATAATTGTGTAGTTTGTAAAAGTTAGTTTTATTATAGAATTCATAAATTGTTGAAGGAATAATCTAGAAGAGACTAGAAGTAGCTGGTATTGAATTTTATTTAAAAGAATCAAAAATAACAGTACAGCTTTCTTAGTAAGAAAAATATGGATATATGACAAGAAGAGACTAAAGAGTACAAGACCATAACTTTTTGGAAAAAGGTAAACACCTAATAGTTTGATTATACAACATAAATTTTAATCAGACTACATAATGGTAATAAATTATAACTAATCAAACTTACTAAAATAAACGCAATCATGTAAGTTAATAATATAAAAGCAACTTTGCATGCAATAAAAGAAAGAAAAAGAAATATATCTAAAACAAATCATAAACCACTTTTCTAGTGAAATACTAAATTTTGACGACTATTGTAGACCAATCAAACTATATTTTTAGGTACACCATTAGGAAAAAAATTAAATATATGAAAATCTATGTAAACACAATATTTTCCATAAACGGAAAGGAAAGTAGAATATAATGGAAATACCTATAAAACTCATAGAAAACCCATAATGTGATAAGCTCACAGGCAAAGATTCTCTCTTAAATATGAAAATTGTAGGCAATGTAAGCACAGCATTTTTCCACTAACCTCCCGTCAATAATTAACTCTTAAAAAAACTCAGAAACACGCCAAAACCAACTTTATGAATATTAAAAAGTTTTTCATATTTCAAAAGTATTTGTGAATTCATAACATTTTTGGCAAGCGAGATAAAAGGAAAATTCATTTGTTTTCTCATAAATAAGTTACTGACACATCGAATTTAAAAAAAACAAACCACTTGTTGATTTAGTAACTTGATGTATGTGGTTGAAAAAATATTGGTGAATGTGAAGAACAAATATAGAATGTTTCTTTTGTAACTTTGAGTTTATTTTGTTAAAGCAAATATAGACTCATTATGTGGATAATGAATAACAGGGATATTATTGCATCATCATCATCATTTCAACCGAAAGACGTTTACTGCAGAACATAGGTTGACAATGTAAGGAATTTATTCACTAGTTATTCAATCTAGCAAGCAAATTCCCACATGGTAAACTTACTTTCCTGCCCTATGTGCTCTTAACCTGCAGTCAAAGCAAATGTGCTGTCAACTATGACGCCGAGAAAAGGCGAGGTATTGGGGCAACAAAATTTAACTGTTCCATATCGTTCCGTTCTTTTGGAAGGAGCTTGTCTGGCTTTGTTAGCCAGTGCACTTACAACGTACGTAATGGGAGTCTGAGTGCGGAAAAGGGAGTCCCTACTACAACTACATCGTTACGAAGAAAATTATTATTAGTATGCTGTTCCTGACTTTTTGGTGATTATCGTAAAAATCAACCGGTTTTAAAAGATATAGAGGATAAGATCTTCAGAGTTTTAATCTGTATTCTAGAGACTCGATGATAGAATTGCTAATATTAAGATAGCCGCTGAATAAGCCAGTGCGCATTGAAAGACAATGTCAATTATAGCTAGTTTATTGTACCTCGTTCTGCTTTATCTTAAGGGCCTTCCACCGCTTTAGTGCCATAAAACGGGTTTGTTTCTAAAGCGTACTCCTTAGTAACGGCTAGGTTAAAAGGTTTGAAAAAATATTTATAATTATTATTGACTCCTGTACATTATTTGTGAAATGTATATAAGAGTGTTGTTTCATGTAACTAATAGTTTCGCTTAAAAAATTAACAACACAATATTTTTTCGCTACTTTTGGATACTCCTCCAAAACGACTTGGTTGTTTATAAATATTTTTACACAGATCGATCGATGGCTAGAATTTCTTCGGAAGTGACAAAATATATGTAAATCGAGGAATATTTTGCAAACAAAACATTCCAAAAGGAGGTTCAATCCTCTTTTGTCGTCATTCTCTGTCACTTTCTAGGGTTTGCTGTATGAGAACTCAACATTAAGTTAAGCTCGCCTTTGTACATGTACTTTACTATCACATTTTATTGAATTACTGTACTGCATTACAATTTGAGGATATATACGCCTCAATTCTCTGACAGAGAGGCACGGCGCGGCGCTATAATGCGATGACCTACAAGAAATTGTACAACGAAAATCTGTAGAGCAATTTAGGTTAAAGGTCGCTATCGCATCAGTGTCACATTATTTGGTCTTGCTTTTCTATGGAGCTTTTAAGCATAAACCCGTTATAAATAAACAGGCAGATTGAAACTTAAAAATAGATTTAACAAATTAAATCTTAAATATTTTTTTTTATTTTTCTCTTTTTTGTTTTGTACTTTTCCTATAAATAATTTTCATGTTAATTGGAGGTACCTACTATAGGTCTACCAGAATCTCATGGCAAAAAGGTAAATAAAAATTTGTTGTATGCAATACTGGGGAAATTGGATCAAACGATCTTGATACTGTTTAATTTTTATTTATGTCTTTGGTATTAATGAACATGAGGTACCTATATTATAGTAGTCACAACGGATCTTTGTGTCTTTGAACTTGGTCCTGACAACCATTGCGTAAGAAACAGTTTGTCATCGAGTATACTGCATAGAGTAAGCGAGATAGGACGATGACAAAAAAAACAAAAGATATTTATTTCAACTGGGCCACCAAGCGGCACTTTTGAATGTCACAATTTAAATTTACATGGAATAAAAGTTGATTCTACCGTGCATTCGGAAAGTAGCTTGATATGGAGAAGAATGCACAAGAAACTCCGTAAGCTTATGTGACATACATAAGCGAGTGAAAGAGACAGTTCTACAATGCTATCTTCACCTTCAACATTGACACAAAAATAGCTACTGCGCGGGGTCTTGCAACCAATTCAGAGACGCAAAGATCCACTGTGAGTATTATAGGTATGTGTATGAATAATGTTGTTATACGTCGTGTTCTTAACATAGGAAAAATAAATCAATTGAATATTAATTTATGTACTAATTTATTATTTAGCATTTAAATCATACTAATAACTTAAAACCTCATTCAGAACTAGAAAACTAGAATACGATTCCATGAACTCCACTGGCATTTCAAAAACTTGTATCTTTGTAGTTTTATGTCATCTCTCTCCATCAAAATGGTTCTTTTTCATTAGCATTTAACATATTCAAAACCAATCTCTTTATGTATAAAGTCTGTCAAAAATAATAAAATGTATCATGTTACTTAAAGTCATTCATCATCATCAGTCTATATATATTTTTATTATGTAAGTTTTATGGCCTGGTTGCTAGGACCTTTTAGCCACGTCTTTGGAAAGAGTTTTGGATCTTATATTTATTCTTTAGTATGCATTAGAATGCGGATGTAACAGATTCTAATGTTTTTTGGAGTATTTGGCAGCAAATTGTATCGAGTCAGTCTTCCCAGTAAGCTTTGCAGAGGCAGTCAATACTACAATAAAATACACCGCTCCACTATCCCGAGATCGCTTTTGTCAATGATTTTACAAATTGTCCAGTTGCGGAGACAGTTGAGATACAAAACTACACCAATAATATATCACAATATCCACTAGGAATCAATTTGCAAATAATATTAACAGCCACTGAACTTCACTCGACAAAATCCCGCCAAAAACTCCCGTCTATATACACGTCCCACTGCAGGGCGCAGATTATTACTTAATATTTTTCTTACGTCAAAGATTCTCAATCTCCGTTAAAATCAATATCTTGTCGAAGAATTAGTAACAGTTACATTACTGTTGCCATTTCCTTCCGGCCATCATTCGATGTGCCCTGACCTACGATTTACCATATAATAGTACATACATACATACATACATAAACTCACGCCTTTTTCCCATGGGGGTAGGCAGAAACTACAGAACGCCACCTGCTACGATCCTTACATACTTCTTTTGCTTCACACACATTCATACATCTAGTCATACACACACGCCGGTTATGGGTACTGCGCACTTGGCCATATAATAGTAATGGAAAGAAATTAAAATTAAGTAAGAAAAACATAAATTAAACTAAAAGTATCAAAACAAGTCAGTCCAACTTACCGGTCCACTCTACGACGCGGACGCACTTTAAAATCAAAGATTTTGTTTGATTTACTCCTTGTTCTTCCCTTATTTTATGATACACATTGAAAACAATATGTCTCGCATGAGATCGAAGTGGGTTTTTCGACATTTTCACAAAAATAACAAACTTTCAAGATAATATCAAAAAATTTCAGCAGCGGTTGACACATCAAGTACTTTAATTCGACAGGTGACAATTGACATTGCCATATGAAAATAACAATTTAAAAAAAATAAAAAATGCCATGAGATTCTGGTACACCTATACCTCCAATTGACATGAAAATCATTTATAGCCAAAGAACATCTCATGACGATTCCAATAAGCACAAACACGACTAGGATACATTGTTTTATTTCAGAGTTCCAGTGCCTATCTTCCGGTTTCATCATAAGATCAGCTCGATGGTACCATTTTCATCAGTACCATTTATAATTATTTGCTTCATCATCGTCGGTTAACTATTCGAGATATCTTATACCCGTGACATACTTAGCATTAAGGAGTTCCAGTGGTCCTCTGTAGTCTTCATCATAAGTTCAATTTATCCAAATGATACTTTCTGAGTGCAAATGATTGCATTGTTGATGAAAAGACCAAAATCGCTAAATGTATGTCTACAAAAGTTGAATAGTGCCCTCGATTTCTCTTGAATCCCATCATCAAATTCTGACCTGATGACCATAGGACCACCTGTAAAGTATACCCTTTCAAACAAAAGAAGAATTTGCCAAATCGGTCGGTCTTTGAGTAATCGGGGAATTATTATAAAATAAAAAAGATGCCGACTAATTGAGAACCTCCTCCTTTTTTTGAAGTCGGTTAATAATAATAGAAATATTACAAAAATATATTAAATACAATCAGAATAAGTAATTATGTTGGTAATACCGGAACAGAGATAGTACTGCACGATTGAATACTGGATGCCTATTAATAAACTGAATTACAATTAGAACTCATTACAGCGCAGAGAAAATAAATACTATGGGCAAGCTCGTTCTTAATGCAATCGCAGAAACTAATATGACGATGATTTTGCTTTACAGATGAAATCAACGGCATTAATGTACCGTCGATAATTTGCGTAAAAAAAGGTTGATTACGTAACAACTGAGTTAGGACTAGAACAGTGAACTTCTCTGGTAAAGATTGCCAAAAAAGGAGGAAATTAACAGAATTGACAAGCGCTACAAGTGCTGATATGTTATGAGGACAATCTTACTAATATTATAAATGCAAAAGTATGGATGGATGTATGTTTGTTACTCGCCAGAACGGCTGAACGGATTTAGATAAAATTTGGCACACAGGGAAATTATAGTCTGGAACAGCAAATAGGCTACTTTTCATCCCAGTATAATGTTCTTTTGGGATTTAAAACACTTTTCACGCGGGTAAAGCCACTGGCAGCAGCTCATCATCTGCCTAGCCTTTTCGCAACTATGTTTGGGTCGGCTTCCAGTCTAACCGGATTCAGCTGAGTACCAGTGTTTTACATGGAGCGACTGCCTATCTGACCTCCACAACCCAGTAACTGGGTAACACGGTACCCCTTGGCTAGACTGGTGTCAGATCTCAGCTTCTGACTACTCGTAACGACTGTCAAAGATCTTCAAATGTCAGCCGGGACCAACGGCTTAACGTGCTTTTCCGAGGCACGGAGGAAACTCGGTATGTTGAAAATGGTCATCCATCCACGGACCGACCTCGTCAAGCGTTGCTTAACCTTGATGATCGACCCGTGCGGCTGTTATTATTTAGCCACGAGCTCCTCCGGCAGCAGCTAGTCCTGTATAATTTTGGACTTGTGCTGACTGACGCTACAAAGCCACGCTGTGGCACTGTCTTGCGCACGACTTCCAGCATTATTCTAAACGATGGCCGCTTTGCGCAGATGTGACGCATATTTTCTCTATTTGTGTGGATTTTTATTTTCCATTTTTGCTTCATAATTCTTTACGCCAAAAAACTCTTTTTTTCTTCACTTGCAATAAAAATCACCTTCAATTTCAAAAGGATTCAAAAGATTCCCCAGTTGTTTAAAAAACATCGTTTGCTCGATAACGTTATGCAGAATGAAATCAAAATTGCTGAAATGATTTTCACAGGGATTGTGATTGAGAATGTAGTCAATGTCCTCATCAGAGAGCCAGCCTTCATAAATTCTACAGAAATACACAGGAATGATTCATTCTACTGAAACGGGGCCAAACGGCATTATCATTGTAATCCAATATTGTAATTGTATAGAATCAATGGGAGAGTTATAGGACCACCTGCCATAATATCTATTGAGCAAGATACGTTGTCACGGATATACTGAATGTCATCTATTCATCGAGTTAATTGACGCTTGATTACCTCACAAAGGGATCAGTAGACACAATGTTAGATATACAAGGAGAGTATATACATGGGGTAATAAAGACATTTGTGGTATGCAAAGAACGTTGACTGTATAGAAAGTGCGTTTGCGATGTAGAGATAAATTAATATTTACCGCCAAGCCCGTTTCATTATCGGACAACAACACTTATGGCGATGCGCAATCGGTAACGCATTAAATGTTTTCGGAATAGTTTCATCGTGCGTACACCTAAAAAGTGCAATACCTTATCGGAGTCACCCACATCATCGCTTACCATCTGGCGGGATATGTGTGAATGCGAATAGTTATATGGGTAAACAAAGACCAAAAAAATGGTGAATTGATGGTATCAAGGATGATTTAGCCAGAAAAAGTCATAAACTGGCTTTCACGTGATACATTCGTAGAAAATAGATGAGTATTGAGACGTAAGGAAAATAAGACACGCTGCGCTGACGCCTAGTAAATGTAAATGGAATGTATATTATCTACAAACACACGCGCTTACCTACTGACAAATACTGCCTGATTTGGACAATGTCTTAGTTAACGATAACCTAAACCTTTTCAGAAAAGAACAACATTGTAGCACTGTTTACAAAATAGAGAAAAAAGTAAATTGATATACGAAACCAATTTATACTAGAAGAAGCAGCTTCTATAGAAGAAAAAATAAATTTAAAAATGAGGGAAGCGAGCAAAAATAATGCCCGTAATAATTTCATCTCTTGAAGGAATATTTTTTGAACGCGATAAAAATTTATTGAAATTTCAGAGGCTTTGCTGAAGTATTAATCAAGTAAAAAGCATTGCGGTGTCAACATTTTTTTAACAACATCTTCAAAATTCACCATCATGATTGATATTTAGAGGCCTATATTATATTTTCTTGAAAGGAACTTAACACCACTCTTATCAAACTGCCGTCACCATAACAACGGATATAAAAACCCTCGATAGGTATCAAAAAATTACTATTTTTAACTGTCCATTCGAAGTAGTTGAATGTCGAATCACTTGGGATATTGTGTTGAAGGTATCGTAAGCGTAATGGTGGATTAGACATTGGTTTGAAAGAAGAAGAAGTAGGTAAAATTATACGAAGAAAAGCATGCTCTTCGGTAATCAACGTATATCGCCGAAAACATCAATGCGTGATAATCAGATCTAATATATAGCTGTAGCAACTTGTATAAGTGCCTATTTTGCCTGCCCAAGATTACAAAATTATTGATTTAGAAAATACAAACTGTCTTCCGTAGGTAGGCAACCCAAAAGAAAGGAAACTTCATAAAAACTCGCAATAATAGGTGCATTGCGGCAGCTACAAAGTGCACCAATAAACTTTGCCTCTGAGGGGTCCCTCTGCGGCACAAATTTCGTGTTAATGCGGAAACACGAATATGTTTCTATGTATTATCCGAAGCACATTCTTTTCCTGGTATTACTGTAGCTATCACTTTATTTAAGTGGTGCTCGGCACATTGATAGGAAATATTATACTTTTTTATCCCAGTCGTTAAAAATGATTTGCTTACAACTACATAGTGTTTTTTATTAGTAATTGACATAATAGGAATTTGTCGTGACCATATTTATAAGATAATTAAAAGCTTTTTACCCGACTGCAAGGAAAAGATAAAAGTTAACCATTAAAATAAAAGTAAAGTTTTAATTAAGAATGTGATAATCATTAACACCATGACCAGGCACAAAATACTGGTAAAGATTTATAGAATTATTTATAGCAGCTACCTAAAACGACTATATTGTTCTAGCGGCTACCGCTTTCTCAAACAAAAGAGCTATTTATCAACCTATTCCTTTATTCTATGGACACGAGCAATAAATCACAGGAACAGAAACAATAAATTTTGTAAACAATAACTTTCAACTGAGTTTCGAACAAAACAACAAAAATATCACCTGTTTTTCGCAACGGAATCAGGAATTATTGGAAAAATAATGGAAGTACGAATACTGAGAATAATATGCTGACAGACACAACAGAAAGAGTGAAAATTTTAATCAAAGCTACAATTTAGTTTCTTTTGTTATAATGATAAGATAGATTTTTGTATGCAACCTGTTAATTTGTATAGTTTCTCTTTCTATGATCATCTATATTTGGTAGACTTGAAATGACTAATGCCGCTGCCAGGAACGTCTCCACGAAAACTTTGTATAAAGTTGACTTTTAATTCATTGAAAATTGTAATGTGAAAGAAATCAGCTATTTATTACATTTAAGTTCGCGTAACTTTACAAATTATTCCGAATATTTTGTAAACTTACGCGAACAACTCTTATTTTTCCATCGCGTGTTCTGGAAACGAGTACTTTAATTTTTTGAAATATTGCTATGATTATAAGGATGGTTACGCACTACATCGGATCCGTGTCAGTGAAATTTCATTTCCGATGTTGCCGTAGTACTTCTTTTAGGGAAACTTATACGCTACATCCAAACTCTATCCGTCATAATCTGGCATAATTCAGAACATTTTGAACTCGGAGCTCAAATCACGGACACGTATCGTATTTTTTTTATTTTTTAAATACGCTACATCCAAACTCTATCCGTCATAATCTGCCATAATTCAGAACATTTTGAACTCGGAGCTTAAATCACGGACACATATCACGGACACGGAATTATAGTGCGAAACTACCTTAACTGTCAAATCATGAATGTAAAATCTGCCAAGTTAAAGTCCAAATAATAAAAATATTAACCAAACAGACCAAAATGGCGTTCATTGGGACCACTTAAGTGACTAACGAAGAGTTCTCTTCTGAATACAAAGTGCTGTAAATTGTACTGATTGAGTAACGTTCATTCATTTCTCGTTCAATAATATTAATAAAAAAAAAAAAATAGAAGCTGACAAATTGAGAACATCGTCCATTTTTGAAGTCGGTTATATAGGGGAATTAAGCGCGTTGATTGAAAATGTATAACATAAATAGAATATATTATAATTAGATTAAGATTACATATTTAAGTAATTTAAATGTAACTTAATAACTGTAACTAATGTAATAAATGTAACTTTAACTATACTTATGTTGTTTTTTTTAATCTTATTATTCTAGACTTATATCAAAGACTTAGAATCTTTAAATAATGAATATAATACATGATTAGCAAACTTGCACAATAATAAATAAGATGAAAACCAAATTCCCTTTATATGAATCGACTTTGTAGTCAATTGCATCACGATCCAGATGACACAATCTGAATAGAATGTAAAGTGAGTGTTATAAATCCGATAACAGTATTCCAATGAATACAAAATAACTTAGTTTGCAACGAAGAGGATTATTATAACGGGTATTATAAAATTGTGATTTCTGATCCGATTTTCGCATTATTCGTTGCATTTATGAATTGTTAATATTACAACGTTAAGAAATGTTAATATTTAAACATACATAGGGTCGCTGCACTTTGGTTATCTTACTACCCGCTACGGCAAAGCAAAAGGGAGCGTTATGTTTTTGACCGGTATGTGTATATGTATGTATGTTCATCTGTTCTCTCATAACTTCTAAACTGCTTAACATACTATGACAAATGTTGTGGGAAGCATCTTGTTTGTCCGCTGGTTTGTGACTATCTGACGTCGCATTAAATTGAATATGGCGCCCCCTAGGGGCACGAAGTCAAGAAAAATATTTTTGTTTTCGTCCCTCCCCGTCATGTGAGGTATCGTTGATCAGGGATTTTAAAATGACTAACCCTATCTGTTTGGTACATCATATTTTGTCAAACGTACCGTTTTTTTTTCCGAGACATATCCCGTCAAAGTCATGAAAACTAATTTTTTACCCGGCTACAGCGCGGCGTCGCAAAGTGTTTGTTGATCGGTATGTAAGTATGTTTGTATGCATGTTTGCATTTATGTTCATTTGTTTGCTCAGGCTCTGCGAAAACCCCAAAATACTTTAAATAAAAAAAAAGTTCAAGAACTAAAACCTGATTACTGAAAATTCACGCTTTAAAAAGTATGAAACAAGAAAATATTCCCGTAAATTTACCGTGGTCGTATGCCAGCTATTTTTCAGTAGCCGGGTATTAGTTTATTAAATTATTTTTCTTGGGTTCTTTGATTGTGTATGTTTGTATTACGAGTAACGTATGTTCCTCCGTACCGTCAAATCTATTCATCCAATTATGGTGTCAATTGACTCGTTATTATGGCCCAGATAAAATAGGATAAAAAAGAAACCGTAGTCGGGGGTCAGTTTTTTAACTTTTTGCTTGTTAACTTTTGGTAAAAAATCAATTATCAAAGGGCAATGGAGAGGGCTATGCTCGCAGTCTCCTTGCGTGATCGATATCAATAAAAGCCGATACTACAACTTAAGTGGTAGTGTGGGCAGGGCACATTGCTCCCAGAACGGATGGCTGATGGGGCAGAAAAGTTCTGGAGTGGCGACCGCAAACCGATAGACGTTATGTTGGAGCCATTTCCACTAGATATGATGATGATGATTATGAAAAAATCATTCCAAAGTGACCACGATTAAATTTTTAGGATTAGTCTATTCCCCTACACAAGCATCCCAGCTACTTTAGAACTGCTTGTTACATCTTTATTTTGTTGTATAAATGAATGCCAAGGCTTTTCTAAACAAAATATCCTATTTTGGTCCCTCCACACACGGCGTCGTATCGTAAGGGTATCGTAATACGCGGGTAGGACAAGAGCAATACAAGCACGTATATGTTCAAACAAGTCCGCATACGAAGTGGTGCTGCAGAGAATAGTATGAAATTCACTAACTAAAATAGGTCCTTCAGCTCTCGCTTCACTTCCAATTAACGTCCACATTTTTAATGAAATAACGAGTTAAAAATAACCGTGCAGTATGACACTTAACCCGTAAATGTCTGCGACAGTTATCGTGTAGATTTTTGAACAAACCAGTTTTTCTCACTGTACAGAGTGGCGCAATCTGTGCATAGTAGCACGTACTTGAGTTTGAACATGGATTTCAATACTTTAATGGAATATTACTGGCCTGGGCCACCTGATTATGAATTTTATATCTTTTTGAATAGATTTGAGTACCTAATTAGGTACGTTATCTTTTGGAAAACCGAACCACAAAATATATACCTACCTATTGGTGATGACCGAACGAAAAAGTTATAACTTCAAAGTTTATGTTGTTATTTGGCATATGGAACCAAGAGGTACGGAACCTATAAAAAAACAGATCTCAATAAAATGTTATGTCTTTCGAAAAAAAGTAAATAAAAAGAAAATTATAGGTAAGTGCTTCAGAAGTAAATGCTTTTGAATATAATTTATTCACGATATAAATGCTGGTGCTCTGGTACTGGTGGTAAGAACGCTTGTATAATCACTTTTATGTCATCTATCCGTCTTTTATATCCTGACTGTATAACAAATTATTATTTTATTTTAAGAAAATAGTTTGACAGTTGGCAGTTAAAGGGTTGTTTAAAACTAAGTATCCTACACAACTAGTATCTTTTAATAAAGATGTTACGTTTTTTTTAAACATAAGATTTGTGTGTATTGTTACAAAAACTTTAGAGATAGTAAATACCTAAATAGGTACCTACATAGTTTATACAATCACGCGGAAACAATAAAAGTGGTAACAAATTGGTAAAACCGTGTTACAATATTGTCACGAAGAAATCCAAAAAGACATAACCTGATATTTAGCGAAGAAGTTACAAAAAATGTCTACTTTCGTTAAGGTCACAAGTTCTATCTATTCTTGTGTGAACAAATTGATTTATAGTGTTCCACATTGTAATTTTATTTACTTTATGAAAATGGTTTACCGTCTATGTACAACTACAACATGTCAAAGCTAATTGTAAACCAAGAGCTAAGCTAAGTTAGAGCTTAGCTTGCATAGCTGAGGTGCTTTTAATACTTTGTTGCAGACTGTAAACTATTTAAAGAAATATGAAAAAATACCACTTAGCTTAGCTAGAGGAGCAACGTTATTTTAAAAAGAAATACCTCACTCAGCTTAGCTATTCGTCTGCATTTAGTTTAAAGAGTTTCTCGATCAACCAAGAAGAGAACTCGGAAAGAGGGTAGTTATGTATCACAAGCGTGAAGTTCAAAATTTTCTAACTCTGTCGTCATGCCTGACGAATTATGGGCAAGGAAATTAACTACCGACTTAGGGCTATATTTCACCGGGACACCATGGCGGCGCAACCAGTCGCCGCTACCAACAAAATGTATACAACTCTATAGAGAGTTACTCACTTGGTGTCCGATAGAGTTGTATACATTTTGTTGGTAGCGGCGACTGGTTGCGCCGCCATGGTGTTCCGGTGAAATATAGCCCTTATGGTACCGCTTTTTATCAGAAAACTAACTAATTACACTTCCTTACTAATTCTACATTTTAGGCCGTGACTTTGAAACACAATACCATGTGGGTACAAATAGTTTCGGCGAACCCCATAATGTTTCCTTTGCGTGTTGATTCTTGTGCTACTTACGATTTAACGTTGCAATTTCAATCCATTTAAAAAAATAAAAACTAGGTTTCATAGGAAAACGATTATGCAGTATGTTGTTCCTTGTAATTTTGTATTAAGTCGTACAAATGGCTGAATAAATTTAGGGTACCGTGGTAAAATATATTATGACCAAATACAATTTTACGTCCGCCCCTAGTTTTTAGTTTTTGCGTTGTAGCAAGTAAGTACCCAATGTATATTCAAAATTGAATTGTTTACCAAGTTAATATTATTTTTTATTGAGGTGTTAAGTATATTTATTTGCTGTTGTTGAATAAAACAAAGCGATGTCATGGAAGTCCCAATCAAAGATGGTGAGACGATCGAATCTGATTCATGGACAACAGCAAACTGCGTTAAAATTTTAAAAGAGTGTATGAAGGCCCTGTTGTGGGACAGTATCTGCTGATATGATAATTTTAATTTCCAGTCTAGGCAACTGCACGAAAAAAAACGTTGCAATGTAATTTTTTGAATACAGAACCCTTAATGTTCGTTCGAGTTGGAATATTTTTCAGTCTGAAATACCAATGCAATTTCTAACTTACTGGTTTTGTTAGTAATTGTTGTAAAGTAGGCCATAACTTTTCGTTCTAGTATTCCTTTTACTGCATACTACCCATTGAGCGAATATAATCTTTAGGCTATAGAAACCAGGTAAATTATGTTCAACCTCGTAATTTATCAACGACTGTAATTCTACCGCTATCTATCGGGATTTGGTTGCCGCACTTATACGACCATTGTACGTGACCTATATTTTGATATATCTTAAAGCTATTTCACGCTTTTTATCTACGATTTATTAGATAAGCAACTAGACTCCATTCTATCCGTGATAGCGATTGTTAAAAGGCTAAAATATTAGGAATTATTGCACAATCAGATACTGATATATTATCGATATTGCTGATAGAATATCGCTTAGTCTAGGGCCTAAGGCCGTATTTTACATTATCGGTGAAAGATATAAAAATATATGGTAAAATAATTAAAACGTGGAAATGCCGGTTGTCGTACTATGAATTAGATACTAACAAGCAACTAAAGCATGCAGTTTTATTAGATGTACTATGTCCTAGCATGCACTTGAAGAATAACTATAACTGAAATAGCTAATAGCGAATCATTCACATATGAAAATGCAACGATTTTTATTGAATCTAAGCTACGAGTGATGTATAATAATTATACGAAAATTATCAAACATTGTTTATTTGTTGCATTGCATTATTACACATAACGCAATGCAACACATAAACATTGTTTGATAATTTTCGTAATTATTTCAAGCAATGAGCCGAGACTCTTCTTTTTTTTACTATCCAAAAAATCATTCAAAGACAATATCGCCTTTATCAGGACACCTTAAATGTACTTAAGCATGATTTTATCGGCTTTTTTTTTCTGTACGAACATTCCTGCATCTGCATTTCTTCGTCAAGATAGGACTACTAAATTAATATAGAAATTTGGACCATACTGGACAAGCAGTGCAGATGAGAAAGCCTTAAATATATTTCACAGTGACTTTATGTATCGTGAAAACCATTTCGTAATCTAGAGGAACTGAAAAAAAGAATAATATTAAATATCGATACGCTTTTATTCATACTGTACCTTGAGTCTTGTATCCACAGATCCCTGGTGTCTATTGGAGGCAGTTCAGTCTCGGTTGATGCTGCAGAATGCTGGGGAGTTCCTCGAGGACCCAGGAATCTCCGCCATGTGCAACGACGACCTGATGAAAGAAAATATTGTCTGATTATGTTATTTAACTGATTGTAACTAGATAAGTAACCACGAGTTTCCCGTTTAATGGATCCCACATACAGGCATCGCGCGAAAATGTGACAACGATGCGACAACCGTGACATACAGTGTACTCGTAGAACATTTTCTTTAAACATTGTTTTAGAAGTTTTTCGCACTGTCGCATGACTCCTCTCAAAGGACGAACCTTTATAAGTACTATCGTATTATCGTTGGAAGTATTTCGTTTATACAAACTGAGAATCTGGCAAGGTAAGATGGAGGCTAACTTGGTCTTATACAGCTAATATTGATTCGAGGCATAGGCTAACTTGGTCTTATACAGCTAATATTGATTCGAGGCATAGGCTAACTTGGTCTTATACAGCTAATATTGATTCGAGGCATAGGCTAACTTGGTCTTATACAGCTAATATTGATTCGAGGCATAGGCTAACTTGGTCTTATACAGCTAATATTGATTCGAGGCATAGGCTAACTTGGTCTTATACAGCTAATATTGATTCGAGGCATAGGCTAACTTAGTCTTATACAGCTAATATACGATTTGATAGGAATAAATTGTTCTTATTGGCTGAAAAAGATCAGCCAGCCAGAGAGATGATACTACCATTCTGAAATTACTTTTACGATGATTTTATGTATCGTGAATGCGATTGCAGATCGTAGTCTCAGATGCATTCACCCTTATATTGGTGGTTGAGCGATTGACTGCTGCTCTGCGTGTCGCGGGTTCGATTCCCTCAAGGAACAAATATTTGTATGATCTACTGGTAGTTGTTCCGGCTCTGGGCGTTTGTGTATGTGAGTTTATATGTTTGTAAACGCACCCACGATACAGGGAGAAATTCCTAGTGTGGGCAACGTTATTTTTAAACAAACAAATTACTATTTGAACTCCGCGCCTGACACTTAAATATTTGTATTTTTAACAGAGTATCCGACTTGTCCGTGGAGTTCCTTGCACGTTCTTATCCTGAGAGATCTACCTAAACTTACGAATGTGCAACAAGCTTCATATTTTGGACTGGCTGACTACTTGACCATTCATTCATACCTATAAATGGTATAATTGAAATAAATTACATGAGTTTAAATTTGAAGCAAACTTGAGCAAAGACGGGTACTTAGTAGATAGATATAATTCCCTAAAGCTTTATTTACCGATACATAATTCCTTCATCACAGGCCTCAATCTTGTTTCGGTAATTAAATATCTTGTATTAATTGGTTCAAATTTCAAGGAACGGAAGACGAATACAAAGTTATAGTTAATCGTGCTTTCAAAGACAACTAAAATACACAGTTTCTAATGAGTTTACTAGTTTATAAGCGCAAAATTGCGTTTATTAGCTTTCTAGGAAACTAAGTTTTCTATAAGATAAAAACAGGGTTTATCTTTGCTGCTTTGAAGTCAATATATAAAATGAGATTAAAAGTGTGCACATTTTAATAACGAGCTATTTTAGTGAATTGTGTTGTTTAAAGTCAAATTCTTTATTTCAATTAGGCCACTAAGCAGACACTTTTGAACGTCAAAAATTTCAATCTCAATGTATTAATATTTGATTCTACTGGCTGTTCGGACAAGTAGTTTGTTATTGAGAAGAATGGACAGGAAAATCCACACTTACTCTGTTAAAAAAGTGTTAAACAATATTTACACACATACATTCAAATACGCTACGGACTCAACGAGGAGTGGAACCGCATCAAAGTGGCCTATACAGAAACCAGTTCCGTCGCTCTAGGGCACTCTTTCTCGAGAGGACTGGATCTCACAAAGCACGTGGACCCTGATCGAAGATAGAACGAATCTTCATCTGGGACTGCTTGAGACCCATAACGACGCCATACGAGCCGACCTTAACACGCAATATCGACAGAAACGCAAGGGATTCTGTCACAGTACCCGCAAGCATAGGCATGACCTATGTCTGCTGACTCTGAGGCATACCCACGCCGATATGCAAGCAAAGCTGTTCTACGTCTATAAGTGGCAAAAACAGGGCTTAAAATAAACATCCAGAAGACCCAGGAAATGAGAACTGGTTTGAAGAACCACTCACCGTTCCTGATTGGCACAGAGGCAGTGGAACGCGTCCACAAATTTACATAATTCGGAAGTGTCGTGTCAGGGACTGAGGGTAGCGAGGAGGACATCGCTTCACGGATCACCAAAAACCGATCTACTTTCGCGCAGCTGAGACCTGTTTGGCAATCGCGGCAACTGACCCGAAGAATTAAACTCAAAATCCATGCTGCTCTACGGGTACGAAACTTGGAAGGTCACAAAGGATATCTTACGCCAAATACAAGTCGCTGTCTTCGTCGCATTCTCGGCATTTACTGGTCCAAGACAATCACCAACGTAAAGCTGTTGGAGAAATGCCACGAGAGCCCGATCGACCGTCAATCAAGCGTCGCAACTGGAGATGGACTGGTCACACGCTCTGAAGGGGTCCCGATCGCATACCCAAGCAAACATAGGAGTGGCATCCCCAAGGGAAAAGAAAGCGTGGTCGTCCCCGTGAACCCTGGCGTCGCACCGTGTTGGCAGAAGCAACGAACATCGGAATGACATGGAGTGAGGTGAAGCGTGAAGCAATGGAGAACATCTGTGGGTGCCCTCTGTCCCATCTAGGGGATATAGGACATTAAGTCATTCATATAAGTGAGGACGATGTACCCAGAATAACACTACTAAACTACGTATATAAAAAAAAGTATTACAGGCACGAACAGGTAAATGCATTCATTTGATAAATAGGAAAATGGTGATCCGCCCTGTTCTTACTATTGAAATCAATGGCTTTTTTGCTCAAAGGCATACAGGCCATTTGGCTCTTGGCAATTGTGTTTCGGTTACCCGCTCGAAACAACTAGGGGAATTGCTTTCGTCCGATACTGTAGCAAGAATAGCCCAGTTATTTCGGTTTGTAGCCTAATTGCTCGGACACAAAGCTATCCATTCTCATCTATCACATGATGACATCATAAATTCATTATTGTTACGCAAAGACAAAAATGCAGTTTTTTAATACAGTTAAGTCGTAGTTATTTTAGTTATTAATTGTTATGAGTCAAAAATGAAGGAAGATTACTTACAGAAGAACAGCATAATAAAATCAAGCTGTTCGAAGATTTCGAATTGCATATCCTCGTACCATGTAAGCTCGTTGCATAGGTTTCGGATCCGGTGCCATCGGTACATGGTGGACATCCCACCCATACGCACAAAGCGTTTTGCTAATACTTTCATTGTGCGCACAGCTAAGGAGTGGAATTCCCTTCCGGGGTCTTTATTCCCTGATAGCAACATCCTTGGGGTCTTTAAGTCAAGAGTGAATAGGTTACTTCTAGGCAAGCGTGCTTCACCGTAGCCCACATCATCGCTTACCATCAGGCGAGGTAGTGGTCAAACGCGAGACTACCGATAATAAAAAAAATTAACAAAATCCTCCTGTATAATCAATTTTAGGAGGTACTTAACAACTATGTCACATGCCTAGATGCTCTAGTGTCTAATAACATATCATCTCATTTGCCTAATTGGTATGGCTTAGACTCTACGAAATACCTACCTCCAGTTTCTGTAAATAAATTTTATAGTCGCGTCACAAATTAAGCGCAAGTCAAGATGCTAATGGCTGATGACAAATCATTCAACCAATCACAGCACCTCGTGCGTTTGACAATTTAAATGATTAGCCCTCCTTAGTTTAGCCATATTAGTCACTAAAAAGATCAGCCATAGTAAACAAACATATAAATATCTCTAGCAAAACTCCTGGCAAATTCTGTCCTAAAGCTGATTACGTGAAATATTAATGACATCATTTATCGCACTAAAAAGGCTAAACCCTCATACCTGAGGGTTGATAAATTCCGCCATTACTACACGGCCCGTATTCTGACACCCACGTGTCCTGAGCTAAGAGGATTCGTCGCGTTCATGTGTTTTGTAGCCGTGTGTTGCTGTCCGAGGATTATATCAATATTACAAAAAAAAAAAACATCTCAGGAAGTAGATATTATTTGAACCAAGGTTACTTATCTGTATGCCAATTTCGGGCTTACTAAACTGTCCATTTCCCTTTTCATGGTATCCCTTTATACAGTCCGTGCCTACCGTAGGTAATTGTATTTGTGTGTACAACACAATGTTACTTCGTATTATAGTAAACGTTGGCGTTAAGTGGTATTAATGTGATTAGGTCGAAATGTGTAATGCCTTGAGTGGAGCCATGTGGTTTCGGGGTAGTAGGCTGTAAAGCTCTTAAGTTGTTGTGGGATTTCTATCATCGTCAAGGTAGCATCCAGTAATAAACGTCGGCAACTCAATATAGTGTATTTTGGTTAAGGAGTAGGTTATCAATTTGAATGTATTTTTTATGTTTGTAACAGCAGAACTTTTTACTAGGTGAACCGATTTTGATAATTCTTTTTATATGAAAGCTGGTGCTTGTCATGTGGTCCCATTTAAATTTCATCAAGATCTGATGAAGAACTTTGGAGATATATAACAGAACTCTTCAGTAAATGACGGCAAATCTCTCGGGATTGCTGCAATCGCATGTCTGTTTATTGTTTACACCATTTAATAATATACCATCACGCCAGTATGCTCTAAACGGATACGCAGATGTGCACAGTTCACCCTGGTACACTCTCATTCCAACAAGTTCAAGTTACATGTTATTCGAATTATGTATTCTGGCATCACAGTGAGCATTATAGGTACCTTACTATAGAACTTGTCCATTATGTACCACTAAAGAGTGATAAATAAAAAAACTAAAACCGACTTCTAAAGCAAAACACTACAAAGCGAAAAATAACTATTTTTCCGAAGTCGGTGTCTAAACATGAATTACAGTAGGTACCAAAGACACTGACTTCGGATAAAAAGTTAGTTTTCGCTTTGTAGGGTTTTACTTTAGAAGTTGTTTTTTTTTTTTTTGTTAAATGGTTTTTATAGAGAGTGCTCTGTCTCACTTTCACTATTTTAACATATTCATATAACACATACGCTATCCATGTATGCCTTACTCATCTTTTTACCCGACTACGGCGAAGCAAAAGGGAGGGTTATCTTTTGACCGGTATATAAGTTTGTATGTATGTATGTATGTTCATCTGTTAGCTCATAACTTCTAAACTAATTATCATAATTTAACAAATGAGGTGTTGTTTGAAGCGTCTTTTATGTTCATTTGTTTCCTCAGGCTTAAAAACTAAGTTCAAAAACTAAAACCAGACTACTGAAAAATTATGTCCCAAAAAGTATGGAATGAAAATATTCCCATAAATTTACCGTGGTCGGATGCTACTTTGCAGAATATATGTTTTGTTACGGTAGGTAGCATGAGACCAAATTAAAAATTTATATCCAGATTTATTTAACTACAAATATTTTCTAGCAGTTTTGTTTTCTGCGCTGATCAACTCAATGAACTAACCAGCCATGTCTAAATACCCAAAAAATCGTCTACTCAACATCTGTTCCTCAGCCACCCCTGGTCAAAGCCCCCTTCCAAAATTGATGACTATCCGAAAGAGATAAAGCGGTGCAGCCAATACCTTGTTTTTCTGCACGTAGTGAAGAAGATGGCCTAATCCAAACTACAGCAAAAATACAAATACTGACCTCACAATTGTTTTATCTTTCTCACACTTCTCAGCGTGCATTCATTTCATACCTGAAAATTGAAAGTTCAATCCATTCTCGACGTCAATTTCAAGAGACAATAATTGAATTGATTCTCTGAGTGTTCGATTAAAGTCGATTATAAAGTGCGCTACAGACGGAACGGTAACGTGACGACTCCGTAACTTATTCATGCCATTCAGGTTGTTTTAATAAATATTTAATGAACGACGAGAGGTGCCTGTTAGACAAGTTTCTTTAGCTGCTTTTGAGAACGAACTCTCAAAAAGTTAACTGAATTACAAGTATTCATTAGTTAGAACTAAAACTTTTTGAGCATACTCATGAAATTCATTTTAACAACAAGTAATGGAGTCGATAAACCTAAGGTCGTATTTGCCTTATCAACTCCAATACGAGATGATCCAGATCCGTCAGACAACCAAAGTCATCCAAAGGTCTCATAAAAAATATCAGTTGATGTCAGAAAATAAGCAAACTGAGGTTGTAATGGACCATATACACCTTAAAAATAATGTCCTTCCGTAAAATGAGATGCCTTAAGGCTAAACGGAGCTACAATCGCGATCAAGAAGCGTGCAATTGCGATAAAAAGACGTGAAATCACGATAAAATTGCGTGAAATCACAATAAAAGTGCGTGAAATCACGATAAAAGTGCGTGAAATCACGATAAAAGTGCGTGCAATTGGAGAACCCTATATCCAACAAAGACTGCTGTAGGTATGATAGTGAATAGGCAACTATGATGCACTAGTTTCATTCATAATCAGACAAGAAAAGCCTTATTATCGAAGTAATTGGGCACTTGATTAAACTCGTTTCCATGTTTTTATTATTTTATCAGGACGCTCAGGAAATACGAGTACGGTATCAAGCACAGAATTGTGTAGACAAACAAATTACCCAAAAAAATTGTTCGTGACCGTACCTAGACTACTAAATAGATGACTGATACCATAATAATTTTCTACAACGGTTGACATGGAAACTAAAAATACCTACAGACCCTTAAATAAATACTAATTGAAAATGCGTCTGTGTTTGTCCGACGTCACTCGGACTGAAATCGATTACAATAAAGAACACAAGCTATGTGGCCTATGGATTATTATACCTAGGATATTGGTTCCAGGACAATTTCTAATGTAAAGTAATGTTTTGATGTATGATCACGCTTGGTGATGGTGATGCCATGATGGTATGAAAATAAAGAAATAAAAGTTAGGTGGTTTGAAAGGTGAAAGAAATTCGTGGTACAATGTTCAATATAATACTTCTTCTCACCGAATTCTGTCCATGCCTACGGCCATGGTCAGGTAGATATTAATAGTGCACAAGTGTGTACTCTGTGCCCTCACTCTGATAGCTCGATGGGACAGCAATCTAACATGAATGGAGATAGATCAGACGTTAGACCAATAGATGAACGTGCTTTTCGAGCCACGGGAATATAACACCGGTAACTACCGCACCCTGGGCTGCTACTGACAAATTCCTAATGGGAAAAACAAGTGTGTACTCTGTGCCCTCACTCTGATAGCTCGATGGGACAGCAATCTAACATGAATGGAGATAGATCAGACGTAAAACCAATGGATGTACGTGTTTTCGAGCCACGGGAATATAACACCGGTAACTACCGCACCCTGGGCTGCTACTGACAAATTCCTAATGGGAAAAACAAGTGTGTACTCTGTGCCCTCACTCTGATAGCTCGATGGGACAACAATCTAACATGAATGGAGATAGATCAGACGTCAGACCAATGGATAAACGTGCTTTTCGAGCCACGAGAATATAACACCGGTAACTACCGCACCCTGGGCTGCTACTGACAAATTCCTAATGGGAAAAACAAGTGTGTACTCTGTGCCCTCACTCTGATAGCTCGATGGGACAACAATCTAACATGAATGGAGATAGATCAGACGTCAGACCAATGGATAAACGTGCTTTTCGAGCCACGAGAATATAACACCGGTAACTACCACACCCTGGGCTGCTACTGACAAATTCTTAATGGAAAAAACAAAAACTACAACAAAGATTAGGTGCTAAATCTATGTAGGAAGTAAAAAGAATGTTGCAAGGACTAGTGACTTTATGTATGTATGTATAGTTATGTCATGGACCAAGTGATTAATCAGTGCACTATGTACCGGGCATTATGAATCAACTCAAGTCAAATATCGCGCAGTGTTAAGAATACTGATTTAAACTTCTATTAATCACATTGTCTGGTCATTATGAATATTACTACGAAACAGTTGGGCAATTCGATAATTATGGTCAATGAATTAGTCCAAGAGCGAAGAAGCGAGCTTGGGGAGCTTGGCTTTTTCTTTAGATCCAGCAGACAAAAATAGGAGGCTTGCGCAGCAGGTCTCCGTCAACTTTGTTGCTTAAATAGTAATCGTACTTACCTATTCTATATTAAAATCAATGTCACACTAAAATAATTAAAATACACCCAGCCCTATGAGGGATGGACATTATTGAGAAAGCCCGGTCAATTTAACTATTTCAATAGTTTTTAGCTGGTCCATCCAAGTGATTAATACGGCATTATTCAAAATGCTCAGACAATTTGATAAATGCCCAATATGAGTAGGCAATATGCTAAAAACTATTGAAATAATTACAATCGACATACAATCGTTTGGCAACACAGTTTACCAACGACTACATCTCCTGATCGTACTATAGCAAAACGCTTGTTGCTGTGCGTGAAACCAAAACCTCATGCATGTTACCTACGTACCCCATAGTTTGGTAAATTTAATTTGAGGTACTCTAACTTATGCTGATCATACAACGCGTATGCGTAGATAAGACAATTTGGATATGGCCACAACATAACATCACGCTTGTATCCACCGAAGGGTTGGGCAGAGGTACGCTTACAATCTCATTTAATAGAGGATGAGCCTCCGACTCCAGACTCCAGCCTGCTACTGAGAAATGTCAGATGGGCAAACACAATAACACTTTGCCTGACCCGGGAATAAAACCCAAAACCTCTTGCTTCGCAGTGACACTGTGACCAATAGACCATCGAAACAATTTGGATGCTATGATCATTTAGCAATACAGCTAATGTTAAAGTGTTTCTTTCACAGCAGATATTTTATTTTGTAATTTGTTAGTCATCATCATCTTCCTGCCCTTGTCCCATGTTACTTGGGCGCAACACGTTTTCTTCTTCCATACCGTCTTGCCCCCGTCACGACATCACTAACTGCCTTTTATTTCATATAACTCCTCACCCAGTCCATCCATATTTTTGGCCGTCCCTTTCCTCTCCTTCCATCCACATTTATATTCATAACTCTTTTAGTAACATGCGTTTCATCGCTCCTCATCACATGATCGTATCAGTATATTAATACTCATTTCTCACTTTATCCATTCTCGTTACTCCGCATATCCATCTCAACATTCTCATCTCTGCTTCATGCAATCTCTTTTCATCCTTCTTTTTCACAGCTGAACTTTCTGATCCATACAGTACGACAGGTCTAATCACTGACTTGTAAATTTTTCCCTTTACGGGCGTGTAATTTATGAGTATTTTACTCAAAAATTACATATCGATATACCTTTAAAAAATAAAATATTTCAACAATTCTACAAAAATATGAAAGCTTTTATCTATTTATCATCACGCACATTAAAAAACTATTAGTGTAAACCTCTCACCGGAGCAATCCATTTAAGTTTGACAAGTACATAAATTTGATGTAATTTGTAAAATCGTGAGCATTGCGCCCCGTGCCGTGTAAAGCGACCTTTGTAATGACAATTAAGTATTTGAGAATGTTGGTTCGCGGGAATGCGCTTGTATTGGTACAGTTGTACTAATTTGTATCAGTATGGAAGCTAAGAGGTAGAAAAGGCTATAAAGTGCCTTCAAGTTCGCATGTAACTGCACGTGAAAGAAAATAACATGTTATAAAGTAATATACTTTTAAAAAGATTCTAATATTTTAATAAATTGATGCTCTTTTTTTCTTTTGAGATGATAAAATATACATTACACACGTTTTCCTATAAAACAGGTAGCAAACAAAGTGGGAAAGGGGTTTTCCAGAAAATTAACTATCTAAACCACCACTTACACATTTCAACGAAAAACCCTCATTTTTACCACAAGTTCAGCCACAAACTTGTCTATTTACCTCCATAATATCGCGTCTGAATTCTCGTAAAGCGTTTACACAGATCATTGCACGTTATTAAGTGTAAACCGGTCTTTTGTATGGCAGATGTCAATTTGAGCTCTCGTGGGCGTCCCGCGGGATTACGGTGTACTAGCGTATACTAATGTTCCAGCTTATATTGGTGTGGTGAATGGGAGGTCTTATTGTTTGTAGGTATTGTGTGCGGTCGGATTAGGGCACCTTAGACTATCTATGTTAAGGTGTGTTAAGAACAACAGACTAGATCTACCCTCCTCCCGCCTCAAATTACACTCTTCTAGTCCGTATGCTATGTCGATAAAAATATATAACAAATTACCGGAATATATAAAACAAGTAAGCAAAACCAATATTTTTATTAATAAATTAAAACAATTCTTAATTAGTAAAAGCTATTACACAATTGACGAATATCTGACAGACAAATTAAAGTAAAAATAATGACAACTGTTAACTAAAAAATTTTAAAATGACATTAATAAATAATTGACTTAAAATATAATATGGACATTTTAAATTTTATTATGTATTAATTTTATTCAATATAATCTATCTAAATCAAATATACTTATCGTAATATAAAACTTAAACGAATAATTAATATTTAAGATTAATATTTAATTTGACATGAAAATAAAAAGATTTACGTATTAGTACATTAAACAAAACAAATAGAAAGGGAATAGATAGCTAAAATGTTAATAGATAAGGAAAATATTTTTATTTGTAATAATATTGAGCGCTATTCCTCTCTCCTAGACACTGACTGTATCTAGAATGTTGCTGTGCCCGAGAGGGTCCATAATTGTTTCTGTAACTTATATTTACCACCTGTGTGTACATTATGGATGCAATAAATTAAATTTGAATTTGAAGATAGTTGCAACAAATATCAGTGAACATAACTAAACCACAAACAACCAACAAAAATACAACACAATAAATCATCAATAACAACAGATGATGATAAACTTCTCATGAATTTTCAATATCCGTTTTTATTAAAATCAGAAATTCGAGTACGTAGCAGAGTCATAAATTAAAATATGTTCGAAATTATATGGATAGGTACTGAATGATTCCCGCGAGTGTAGTCAGGAGCGTAATAACG
The DNA here is from genome assembly GCA_949775005.1 of Orthosia gothica. Lineage (NCBI taxonomy): Eukaryota > Metazoa > Arthropoda > Insecta > Lepidoptera > Noctuidae > Orthosia > Orthosia gothica. Next base: position 24,134,615 of record OX459048.1, read on the forward strand.
TTGCGTAGTACAAAAATGGGCAGCTAGAACACAGTGTTGATTTTATACATCGATACTTTTTACACGAGTCTGTTATTAATATATTTCCAGGCAGTTGGAAAGTCAGATGGAACCAATTTTTGGAACAAAGAGTGTATGATATATAACAGCTTCTTTTGAGACAAAAAGATGCTGTTAAACAAGATGGTCTCATAGCGTCAAAGTCTCGCCTTAGCAAGAAACGTTGAGCAAGTGATATTCAGACTAACGACAAAAGTTGAAGAAGGCTGATAACCATGGAATCCTAAGACATTATCCTCAGTTCCTTCGCAAGACTGAGAGCATTAATGTAGAACTTTTCTCATTTAGCCTCAAATTGATCTACAAGGTTTATTTTTTAAACATCAAACACATACCAAAGTTAAGACAAACAACGCAATAATATTCAAAAATAAACACACTTTATAATGTCAAGTGTCACTAGAAACTAGACTTCCGATAAGTCTAGCTCGCTTTTTACCCTCGAGAGGCAACCCAACACATGTCAGCGCCAGATGCATCGAACTACGTACACACGTCTACTTTGAACCCACACAACTCCAACAGAAGCTGACCTCACTCTTTATAGACTATCCGTTCTATAAAAGCTCAGTTTACACTGGATATTATGGTTGTAAGTCGTAGTATGTACGGAAAATGTAGCGGAAAAGTTTTCCTCACAGTATCGTGTTTGGTTTTAAAATTTACATAACCCTAGAGGTGCCAACGGATATGGCGACGTGATTCTTTTAAATTGTCGGGCGAAAAGTTGTTTGCAGAGTTTTCCGGGAATAAGGTTGCTATTTTGTCGGTATTTTTATCTTATTTGGTTCTGTAGAAAAATTTAAGAAATAGTAACGTATTGTGGACTGTAGCAACTTGCATTTGCTTACTGAATCAGCTATGTGAAGTAACTTGTCTAAGACACCATCTTATTAATTTTATAAATGCGAAAGTTTGGATAGATGTATGTTTGTTACTCAATCACGCCAGAACGGCTGAATGGTTCTGGGTAAAAATTGGCACAGAGTTAGATTATAGTCTAGAATAGCACCAAGGCTACTTTTCATCACGATATGATGATCCCATGGGATAAGAAAATACTGATCACGCGGGTGAAGCCGCTGGCTGAAGCTAGTTAGCTGTAGATTATTATAGAAAATAGGCATGAGAGTAAAATAACTAGTCACTTAGACTGCCTTAATATATTGGACACGTATTATTTCTTTAAACAAAAAAAAAACACGACCATACAGTGCGTTGAAATTTCAGTAAAACGCGTTGAGGTAAACGCGTTTTACCGATATTTGAAACCATGGTTTACCTTATTTAACCATTGGTTGAGTTAACTAGGAGTCAAAACACTGGGCCTAAGACATGCGTTTTACAAATCTTTTTACTACTAAACATGCAAATTTTTGGTGGTCGATCATTGATAGCCGATCATTCGCAGCTCAATGGATGGTTGAAAGACCAAAAACTTGACAACTAGTCATATCTTATGGTTACCCAGTAGCTGGTTTGTGGAGGTCCAATAGGCAGTCACTCCATGATGCTATTGATTTGCATCCAGTTAGATTGGAAGCCGATGCCAACACAGTAATGGGACAAGTCTAGGCATATGAAATTATGAGAGAAGCTAGTTAGACACTAATTAATGCCTCTGTCAAGGTTGATTTATTACACTGTCCGTATTTAGCGAAGTTGAAACAAATTTAGAGGTACCTTTCAAAAGCTAACACATGGAGTAGCACTTAATTACCTAGAACGAGACAGGTAGTCCCTATATTAATCTTACTGTCTAATATCTAGGCTGAATATACCACAGCACAGCTATTTTCGAAACATTATTCGTAGCTACGATTTTCTCGAAAACTACTAAGGTACCAATTTTGTTGTTTGAGTACTAATTCATACCAATTGAGTAGTAATTTTCTACCAAATAGGGAAGCGAATGGCGTTAGTGCTCCGGCGGTAGTCACGGACATCATATTTGATTGTTGATAGCTGTTTAGATTGAACTGACAGATGAACACTAATAGTTTTTGCCTTTATGACGTCACGCCATGGCGGCTCGTGTTTTAGGTCACTTAATATATAGATTAAAAATATCGATTTTTGATTTTACTTAATATTTGAAAACAATAATGTGGTTTGATGACTCAAAAAAAAAAATTGAGATATACTTAAATATTCTGATGAATATTTAAGTATATTTCTATTTTTTTTTTATCACATTCCATAATTTATTTTTCACTTACGAAAGTTCCCTATTTTGCAAGAAAAGAAGTATCCTGCTCTATCTATCTCAGCAATAGTTATTTATAGCTTTCTTTTAGTGAAAGAATTTTCCTAATTGGAACAAGACTGCCAAAGATTATCATCAGCTTATAAAAAGCTTTACTTTTTTAAATTTTAGCAATATTACATACACGCAAGTTAATACGCTTATTTAAAGGTTAACATAAAAAATGTTCCAAAGTACGAATTATTTAAAGAACCAAGGCCACATTACTGAAATATTTGCATCTGGCGTTCGATGCTAAGGAGCGCGGGTCCACATACCGTCCTGACACAAATATTTGTCCAAATGTCTGCGGAACTCACTAGCGGGCCACAGAGGCAGATCACATTATAATATAATGATGTTTGTTTAAGGTTTCTAAAGTGTTTTAATACTAAATTCGTTAATGATTTACAATTTTCCAGCCAGTTTCCCCGCGTTGAAGTTAAATTTGTCCCATGGGAATGTAGGTATAACCAAAGACAAAGACAAAAGATATTTATTTCAACTGGGCCACCAAGCGGCACTTTTGAATGTCACAATTTAAATTTAAATGGAATACAAGTTGATTCTACCGTGCATTCGGAAAGTAGCTAGTTATGGAGAAGAATGCACAAGAAACTCCATACTTTTAAATTTACATGGAATCGGAGCAACCGGAGCAAGAAGCATCTTATGTCCAAGACCGACAAGATCAATCAGTCCGTCGATTTGGCCAAAGGACTTGGTACCTGACTACCCAGTGTAACCATACTTTATGGAGAGGTGTGATCATATTTTTTTAACTGCTTCTGTTTATGTCAATAAACAAATGCAACAAAAAAGTCATACGAAAATATAAAAATCCATATAAAGTTCTCGTCAGCTGAACAAAATTTGTATGAAAGACACTGTTTTTTTGAAAACTTACTTTGACTTCATTGGACAAAGTTATTCATTTACACGGGCAGAAGCAGTTTTTAAATATGATAAGAACTTTCCGTAACTCTCTGTAAATCGTTTAGCCGTTGAGGTTTGATTGATAAAATAAATAGATATAATAAATCTGTAGAAAACTCGTTTTTGTATATCGAAAATATTTCCAAAAACATAGCTAGAGTTTTAAACAAAAAACAACAGAACCCATTTTCAGCATTTTTGTCCGTTTAGTGGTGCACGCATCACGTAAAATGTACGAAACCAATGTAGATAACTTTTATACTTAAAAATTGTCAATATTATATTATTATATTATTTTATTATATTTATTATTGTTACAATTTTCCGTACGCAAAATACGCGCTTAGACGTGGAGTTGCGGACACCAGCCCGTCTTAACCTAACCTAACCTACTTAAAAATTGAAATTGCGTAACATAAAGTATTACTTACTTAGTTTTTGTTTCATCGCAATCGGTTCACTCTATCAAAAGTTAGATGAATTTAAAGTTTTCCAGAAGTAAAATATCACAACACACGCAATTAAGATACTCGGACAGTTGAATTTCATATTCGATAGATTGCGTTGTGCATTTGACGTAATTTTCTGAACGGCGGTGTTAAGTTTCTCCGTGGTAGAATGACACTAGAAAAATAAATAGTAGGTAAGTAGGGTAGGCAGTTGAGGGGAGCAAAGCCGCGGACACAGATAGTTTATAATATTTGTAGCAGATACTTAACCGTTCATGTGACAGACGAAAGGATAAAAAAATAAATTACCGACACACGCGGTGACATTATATCCCCCATCACCAGAAACCGAAATGTCAACCCGTTCTCCAAACGGCTTTTTAAAAAGCGTTACCCTAAAAAAATCAGCCTCGATCTATTTGTGCGCCGCTTATGTAAATGTCCCATCATTTAACCAAATGTCACATTACGTAAAATGCCTTTGGTATGTAAGTACAGTCAACGGCATGTATACAGGAACACGCCGTTTTTACAAGCTTTTATTTAACTTTGGGTCAAATCTTACAACTGAATTTTAAAGCTGAATTTATCCTCCACCGATTAAGATGAAATTATGTATGCACGTTTAGTTTGAATGAAAATGGATGGTTAGAAAAGTGACGTTATTCTAAATCCAATATGGTGGACTGCCCAAGATGGCGGAATTTTACTGCACTGCCATGATATGGGTATCAAATGAAAGGGTTTGATGAGAAGAATACGAAAAAACTTCTTTTTTATTTTTTGTAATTAAGATTTTTAATGAATAATTTTATTTGAATAACAGATTTAATGGTCGCAAGCGCTGCATGAGGTCCTGGATTCGATTCCCGGGTCGAGAAGTATTATTGGGTTTTTCCATCTAGTATTTCTCAGTAGCAGCCGGAAGTTCACCGCTGTTAAACCCGCGATGGTTTGTGTTGGTATGTTGATACATTCAACAAATGTTTGTAAAAAAATGTTCTTAGTAAATAAAAGTTAAAAAAAAAGTCCAGATTTCTGTCCAGTAGTTTTTATTAGGCTCGCCCCCTATTACATGGGACTCAAACATAACCGGCGAAATTTCAAAGTATTTACTATATGTGGACAACCAACTAAGAAATCCATACTTATACTGTGCCAATGTCATTTTATCCAACACTTGCTTTTTTCAAGGATTCGCTCGATGGCTAAGAATCCACTTTACCAAGATAACAGCAGACTAGAACAAACATACAGACTCATATTACTTTATATTTCTAAGCAAACATTGACAGTCGGCTTCTTTAATAAATAAAAGGTACTAACTTTCAGTTTGGCATCTAATACTTGACAATAAGAGTGTTGAGCTCACAAATACAATTGAAAAACTGGTTTTCACAACAGTCTGAAAATCATTTTTGGAAAAACGATTATGGCCACTTTGAATGTCTGGTCAAAGTGGTATTCTAGAACGAGAACGACGAACCAGATATATTAAAATGATTGCCATGAGGTATCGAAATGCAACGACATCAATTCCATATATTTTGACTTTTCGACAACTTTGAAATGCGTAGCAAGTTTTGATGGTGACTGTACAAGAGTTACAACGTTCATGAGTTACCTACATGGTGTAAGTATCTATAGGTATGGCGGAGCACGTTAGATCTAGTTTCCCTGATTTAATGAGATTTTGGATTAATATTCCTTTGCAACAATTTTGCGGGTAGTCGCTTAGGCGGGTTTTGATTGAGGAGTTTGCTGAATAGAAGTTTTCAAACACTGTCAGTCTTGTCTAGTGGAATTTACCGTTATTATGATAGGATTAAAGCACTACGCATTAACCTAATATTTTTATTCTTATCGCCCAAAAAATACGTCCCATATTCCCATAAAATAATTCAATACAAAAACAGATTACGGGTGTAGAAAATCGTTTAATCCGACCACGAATTCCTCGTCGTAGTCACAAGTAAATATTAGTAGAACATCCTTTCAGGGGACGGTATGGGTTTGCTTTCACATATCAAATATAAAAGCTTTTATCCGATTAATATTTTGTCGTTGCTATATTTGGTTCGTAAGGCCGCGTTCGTACTGTGAGTTGTGACATTTTATGACAAGTTGCGTGACGTTATCGAGTCATACACAAAAATAGATGAGAAGGTAGTCTTCTGATTTATACATCGGTAGGAACCGTAGTTTCTGTAAGTTTCTGTACGTTAAACAAATTTACCAAAAAAAATAGTGGAGGCGACAAAAAAGGAGCTAAAGCACATAAAAAAGCGTTTTTAATTTGTTTTGTCTGTCTTTTCACGATAATCTCCGAATCTACTGAACAGATTTTGTTCAAATTTACACGCTATTTGCTCTATTGGGGACAGGCAATGTTGCAATATCTTTGTTTTCAATTACAGATAAGTGCGGGATTGCAAAAAGAGGAAAACAAACATTGCAAAATGTTCTGTTTAAGTCTGGTCCACTTATAGTCAAAATAACATCGTGTTAATTTAATTACTATGTATGCTATCTACTATTGTTTAACAAATTTTTTTTTTTTTTTAAATTACCTCATTGGTGGGCCTACCGTATAGGCTAAATATTATCACGCTGTTTACTATGGTGAATTAGCAGTATTGGAATATGTCAATCACGACATGGTATTGGATCTGCTATTTTAGCTTATCATCACCGGAGTACATAGCCTGGTGGTTTAAATACCAATCTTTCAATTCTTTCGTTGTGGGTTCTTTTTTATTATTTTTGTACCTACTCATCTTCAATTAAAATAAAATAGATTTTTGCATATTTTTAATATAATATCAAGATTTATGCAATTACTTTGTTTACAACAATGTTTCAAATATTTATACTTGAACTAATTAGTTTTAACTTATTAAAAAAATCATTCACGCCAATGTACAATATTCACCACGTCATTTTTATCACAAAATATACTGATATTGTCAGAGACTATAACCAATGTGAGACGGATGGACGCACACAAGAAATCTCAGATTTTGAGTGGCGAAAATGTATGTGATGTAAATTGCGAATTATTGCCAGAGAGCAAGAGTTGTTTAAACCCGTGAGTACAATCCAATTAATCATCTGAGTGTCTTTTACCATAGCACGCTTTACATAAGATGTCTATATAAAAAAATGGCCCACAATCCCTCTTTCGTTGCATGTCATTTTAAGTCTCCAACGAGCAAAAATATTTACCACTAAACTCAAAAAATGGCGTTGTTCTATGTAGCTAACATGCAATTGTAGTTTCATTATTTCAGCTCACTTAGAGACCAGATTAGCAATCTGAATTTTGTACACTGACATAATTGCAAATTGATTTGGCTAGATAAACAGTTTTACACGGGAGTGAAACCGCTGAAAAAGATCTATCTGACATGCAATTTTATGAATTAGATGCCCCTCAAAATTTAGAAAAGTGAATTCCAAACAAAATAATGTGCACTTCTTGTTTTTCCAATGTAATTTCATGACTAAACTTGAGATATTCTCTTATTTTTATGGACCTCTAGAGGGGAGAGAGAGGGGAGAAGATATACATTATGGGGGAAGAAACCATGGTGTAGAATAAAAAAATAAACCGGCCCATATTGCGTGAACTTTGTTAATCACAAACACAAATGGACTTCAAACCACTAGACGAATTGCAAAACTGATATCCGTACTCATGATTACTTTGTACAGCTCACAGTGTAGATGGGAACTGTGGCGGAAATTGTGGCAGCCTGATTGCGCGACGATTTCCACGTGTGAACTAGGCTTTAGATCTACTAAGCTTCATTTTTTTATCAGCAAATTCATTCATTTGGAAATCGGTTTTAGATCCTGCTCAAAGTAGTGGTTGACGTACGTCCATTGAAATTGATCAAATGCTGTATGTATGTACAAACTTTCATTTCGATTAGAAGTAAAGGAATTGGACATTAAAGGAATTTGTTGATCATTTGTAAACCGTTGGTCAGTTTGGGAATAGAAATGATGAACTTGAGCGAATGGGTAGCTCATTCCGTATTAATGAAATTTGAAGCTTGCCTGTCTGTAGCCTCATGATCAGTTGTGAACGGTGTTTTGAAGAACTGTTTTACGTAATTTCGGACTTTCAAAAAGTGCTCTCTCTCACCCAAGTTATTTTGAATAATTAATGATTTTTGATACGGTTAAAGAAACTAACTAACTTTGATAATTATGACTGTATAGTACAAAAATATGATAACTTACACAAAGTTTGAGACAAAATTCATCGTGACCATGACCGTTCTGACAAGAAGGAAACAATGAACAAGAAGATACAAAATATTCCTCAGAGTATTTTTTATTTTAGTCTTCAATCTGTCCGATCACTGTAAGGACAAATTTTTCAAGAGTTAGATAACTTTTATCGGTAGACAAAATATGACGGTTTAATATATTTCAATACAAAAACTGTCATACTGCCCTTTTTATTCATCAGATTAAAGTTAACTGATCACTGCAACCACCACCATTGCTCTAAAAATGGTGAAGGAAAACATCGTGAAGAAACTAGAATGTTCTAGAACCAAAACTTCGAAAACAAGTGACATCTACCAAACCGAACCGGGCCCGGGTGGTGATTAAGGCCCATTCCCTCTCTCCCAGGGAGGAGGCCAGTGTCAGCAGTGGAAACATTAAAAGGCTGATGATGATGATCATTGCATAACCCGCTAAATGAAATCTTTGTAGAAAACTAGCAATATTTATCTAATTTTACAATACTTGTTATAAAGTTGTAACCGATCATTCCTGATGCTACTCTGTCTTATATTTGTTTATAATAATATGAAAGGCTCCCTTTGTCCTACATTACGGTATAATTAACTTTATATTTTCATAATCAAGTTTGTACTGAAATCAAATTGTGATGAGATGAAATTAATTGAAGATTTTGATGTTTAATAACTTTCCAAACAGCCGCGAAATTTGGTTAGAAATTGCGAAATACTGAATAAGTTGGGTACCCTTAAATTGCGCGTGATTTAAGAAGAACATTTAATAAGACGGTTAATTGGGGTGTAAAATTCGATTTGTGGTTCTGACAGTTTTAATTTCAATGCACATGAATTTATTATAAAATCCATGTTTTGGTATTGCTTGACTTTTTGAAGTATTGAGATACCGAGTCATTAGCCAATTATTTGTCGAAATAATGAATCGATCTTCTGTAGATGATATTTATTTTGAGTTCAATAATCTAATCCCAAGGCATGCATGTCACCAAATGGGCAAAACGACTGACTTTTTAAACTTAAACGATTTATTTCATTTAAACCATAAAAATGTAGTTTTGAATAATCATGAAAAGAAAAGCTAGGCAAGAAAATCAGCGTTATAATTGAAAACCTACTTTTACAACAAAAGTACGCACCTATTAAATAGTCCAAGGTATCCCGAATTACAAACAAAAAAAGTTAATTCAAGAAATCAAAACACCCGACTGCTTAACAAATGAACTAAAAAGATGTAAACAAGAGGAAAATCATGTTGTGCAGTCGGAGGATACATTTCGCGAGCTGGCTGATTTTGGAATTACCTTTTTTTATTTATAACTTTTTAGGTTTTTTTTTTTCGAATTAGATTCTTTTAAAGATATAAGTGTTATATATTTTTGAAATCACCTGTTCAAAATCCTTACTTTGATACTCCAGAGGATGGGTTTGGCAGTAAAACAAATTGGGTCCCCATGATATGGCGCCCAAAACGGCCATTTATCATTTATTTGGAATAGGCTCGCGCTTGACCACTATCTCACCTGATGGTAAGCGATGATGTGGTTAAAACGAATCGATTGCAGAATCATCAAAATTGGTCAACGCATTTGGTCTCTAGAACGCCACATAGGAACAAACATACTTATATAGACTGTAAAACACATTACCCTACTTCGGCAGTCGGGTAAAAAGCATTTAGTAGCTGAAATGAGAAAGTCAAAAAAGAATCCATAATTATTTTTTACGTACATAATTCATCTCTTCACAGACACAGCGAAAGACAATTTAATCCCCAGATCGGCCTATATATCGCGTCTTTAATCAAGAAAGTACGGGATTTACCCTTCGAGCATTTTATACCACATAATTATAATAACAGGATGATTTCGCAAAGATTAGCGAGAAATTCGTACTTCAGAGTAAGCAAGAAATCTTGCGACACACGGCCGATTGAATCGTACAACATTTAGGTACAAATATTTATTTCAAAAGGATTTGGAATCCTTTAAATCCCAAATCCACTTATGGTAAATTGAAATGAGGGTACAAAAGAAAGCAGGTAGTCTTAAAAAAACGTTTTCCCTTTTTTATCACATTTGAGGAAATGGAATTGAACGCCTGTGGTTGGATATCTACCTTTCCAAAGGGTCCCTTAAGATTAGGAGTTGTTGGGAGATTAATATGTTTAAGGATAGCTACAAGAAAATCTAGACCTTAGCAATACAATAATGGTATACCCTACCTAATTTATGTCATATCGACTTTCATTCGTTGACGAAGAAAAGCCTATTTATTTGGGTTTTTTATTACTTCGGATCTAATTCGCGTCTCAAAAGAAGCAATTTAGACAGTGTTTGCGATACGAAAATAAATAAATAGATGGTAAGAAATATTGCATTATTAGGGCCATGCCACGACAGTAACTGAAAAATGTTGCTAAGATCGATGCGATCAGTCACTGAGAGTTGTGATATCGACCTAATATGGTTTCTTTATAAAATTAAAATAATGGTTCACTCGCTTGGGCGCTATGATGCTACAGATAAACAAACACAAACTTCAAACTTCCCTTTTTTTCCGACGGAGATTAAAAAATCAATCTTATCCTTAATGTACCAGAGAAGAGTCACTTCCCAGTCATCATTTCTGTGTGTCCTATGAGATGTAATTCAGATCTAAATCCTATTAAAATCAAGCCTACTTTGCACTGTGAGTGGTTTTTAATCTCTGAGACCTTTTTCGTAAAATTGAACAAACCTGAGACTAAATAAATTTGTTTTTGTTGAGATTTATCTGGTTTCTAGGAACAAGTCTTACGGGATACTTTATCAGAAAATACGATCATTATTCTGACTCTTACCATAACAATAAACTATTTTAGTCTATAGACTACCAATAGTCATTATAATCATCATTATTTCAGTCAAAAGAAGTGCACCGTAAGACCGTCGCCACATTGATCAGTTCTCTGCGGTCGCAGATCTATCGGATATCCGCTGTCGAGACCAGGTTTTCAGTCGGAGTTATCATCATGTCAGCTAAAAGTCGCTCACGGCGTCGTCACCTCAACGACCGGTCCTCTGGTCTAGGATCTATCTAGGAACTCCAGATGGTCAATTCAGAAACTGTCCCTTAACAAATAAAATACATTAAGATATTAATTCTATTTATGATTTTTACAGACTCTTTGCGACTGCTTTTTAACCCCCGCCGGAAAAAAGGGGTGTTATAAGTTTGACCTGTGTTGCTGTGTATCTGTGTGTCTGTCTGTGGCACCATAGCGCCTCAACGGATGAACCGATTTTAATTTAGTTTAACGCGTTTAACTGTTTGAATCGGGGTGTTTTCGCAAGATAAATGTGTCGGGGGTTTTTAAATTTTGAAATTTTACTTGTAATGTATGTACATATACATGTATGTACATTACTAAGACGGTGCCTTATTACAAAGGGTCAGACATAATTATCTTAATAATAGGGTCACGTTAGAGTCATAACGGTGAGGACAAAACTACTCGTTTTACATAGAATAAGTACGTTAAATTCCCTACATGCTGCAGCACTCTGGCTCTGTCTCGCACGCGAGTCTCAACAGTATGCTGAGCGATGGCCGTTTTGTGCGGTTGTGGAGGATACTTTTCGTATTAGTACTTAAGTTTTTCTTTTCTTGTATTTATTTTTGGTAATCTTAAGGTTAAGTACACACACAATAAAACCTGGCGCCGCGGCTTGCATACTCACACGCTGATTGTGAGTAACTTTTTAGTAACTACCTTTAAGAAGCCTTTCTGAAGAAAACCACCAATCGAATCGAATGTTACTCGGTGCTGTAAATTTTAGCATATGGTAGTCTATAACCTTTGTAGCGGCACCGACGCCGCCACTTACGAACGAATGACATGACGTCACACAAATCCTGCATCGCGCAAGCAAAGTTTCCGCGCGATTAGAACACATACAACATTCCGACAACAACCGTTGGGCAGTTGCCCGGACCAGACACAACAACCGTCTGGTCGGAGGATCCTCCCTTTTTATGGAGGTTTGTGGGACTTTACACCCTGTTCCGCATACCCCCAAACCTTCAATACAACAGAAACCACTTACCAATAGGAGCAGGACCACCCAGCCAGCCAGGTGCCCAGCCAGCACCTAGCCCCTTCCTCTGCCTCGCCAGGAGTTGTATCGTCAGGGCATACGTCAACAGCATCACAATCAGAGGTATGTAGAAGGAGATGACGGACCCGATAGCCTTGTACAAGTTGTCTGGAACTTGGCATGAGCCGTCGATGAGGACTGAATCTGCATTCTGTGAAAGAAAGTAGATTTTTAGAATTTGAGTCATGATTCTGAATTGTTTAAAAACCCTTTAGTTGCTAGTAGAGATGGGTAAATTATGGCGCCTTACAATCGCCTTTTGCAAATCGCTCAAGAGAGTTGCTGTTATCGTGAAAAATCTCCTGTTCAGTACATTAAATCGAGTTATACAATTAATGTACCTAAGGGCAGTTATTTTTATAAATCCCGAGTAGATGAAAGTGATGGACCTGAACGCAATCATCGGGTTTAAACTATTACTGCATTTATACCATATTGTTGGCTTATTTCTAGCTGCTATGAAAAGTACTTTCATAAAAGATTTCCCCTTCATAATTTTCGGTTCAGCAATGTTTGGTTTCTTGGAAGTTTATTTGTATTCTGGTTTAGGTTCGTAGAAGTAATCAAATAGCAATATCCTACCGCCGGTTTTTAGTGTGAACGGGATTTAGATAGCCACTTGTTGCACTTTTTGACGTATAGGTATTAATTTTATAGCACTGCCAGATTTGAAGCAAGTACACACTGACACTTAACTTAAATGTGAGTCTGAGTTTAGAATTGTAAATGGTATAAAATTAAGACTCTACGTTGTTAGTTAATAAATTAATTAATGTAATATTTTTAGTAAGTAGACAAATTATTTTAAACATTCTTATACTAGGTACATCAAACAATGGCAAATATACATCAGGAGACAGACAGCCTTTTCACATATTTTGTAAGCCGTAGAGTTGTCTGTACGCTCGATAGATGGCGTTGGGGTCGAATTAGATCGCTGTTTCGTTACAGCGGGTCGTATAAATCGGTCGGAGAGGTTTTTCAGGACAACAAGTGAACAGTAAGTACGTACAACGTATTCGTACCAATATTTTTTGAAAAGATTGGACTGTAAAGTCTCAGGTAGTGAAAAATAAAATTGGAAACTTGACTGCATACTCGTAGTACGAACAACCAGAACCCTTTTGCTAGGCCTCTGTTCCATCGTTCCGTCTTTCTCGAAAATAGTCGAATCTTGAGAACTTTATTAGATATACACTTAAAAGAAACAAGGACTTTCAATGACACGGAACCAACTGTGAGTCTACCTCGCACTTGACCAGTTTTTTTTTGCTTTTAATGGAAAATAAACAAGTTTTCTTATCAACTAATATCCAATACAAAGTTGAAATTATTGTTTACCTACTTTGCTCGGGGAGCAAAGGTAGGCGATAATCTAATGAAAACAATACAAGTTGAACAATGTCGATTGAAAGGAAATAATCCATGCCACTAAGGCTTGGCAAGCGAATTAGGTGAAAGCATTTTTAATGTAAAAAGTTGGCAAACAAAAGTCAGAAGGAAATTGGTTACCGCCGCCTATGGACTTTTGTAATAATAAGGGCCAAATCACACCGAGAAGCGACGTAATGAGACGCTATGTGCTCGTTTTAAAATAGCGATGTAATATAGAACTTTATTTATTTCCCAAAAAATATATAGTATAACTTAAGCTTTCGAATTCTATCACTGAACTGTAGATAGATCGGATAGAAAAGAAAGAAGAAAGAAAGAAAAAGTGTTTATTTGTCACAAAACGACATACATAAAATAATAAATACCCTTAAACAATAGTATTAGTAGTACTTAAATTAAGTTAGTAAAGACGGGAAAAAAATAAAAAAAAAAATACATATACTACCTACATTTTGTTTTTAATAGAAAATAAATATGGTATATGTATACCAGTAAATATTTTTTTGAAACCTTTAGGTACATTGGTTGACGCAATGGGCGGTCTTATCGCTAAAAGTGATATTTAAAGACAATCTTTGGATGAATTTAAAGCTAATACTAAAGGATGTTGTCTTAAAAAGCGTGCGAAGCGTCGCGTGTCGGTGTGAGTTGACCCCAAAAAGTTTACCAGGTTTTTTTAAGTTAACAATTTTAACTGGTAACAATACTGCTGCGTGTTACTTCTCCAGATAAGAATTTTCACAGCACTCCGCTACTTTATATATATTTCTTGTCGACAAAAAGAAAAAAAACAGTAAAAGACTACTTAGTAGAGCTTGCTTTTACTAGACGAGGAAACAATTGTATCTATGCTGAAGACAAATACTAAATATCTTTATTTGAAAATATATTAGAATATATTCAGGGTAAGAGAGATAATGCGTTTTAAATTACAGATACAATATTTTTTTTTATTATTTCATAGGCAACTTTTTAGGGGATGTAAGTAATCATTCGCAAGAGCATCTACTGCACCTAACAACAGAATACAATTTAAACAAACATATTAAATCGTGTTCCAAAGCAAAACACTAAAAAGCGAAATATAACTAGCTCTTCGGTTAAGTTTTTGTTAAAAAGCTTTTTTTTCAGTTTTGGTACTCGTCAGATTATGATCAAATTTAAATGGGTTCGCATGAAAAACACCACATTTCAAATAAAAAAAAGAAACATCAAAATCGGTTCATATTGGCGGCATAATGGCGTAATAAACGTAGGAACAAAATCATACAATCGAATTGAGTACCTCCTCCTTTTTGAAGTAGGTTGAAAATCGGCTATCGCTACCAACAAGTCGCTATTGGTAAAGGCTAACAGTCTTAATAGATGCAGCTGAATGCTAGTATTTTATATGGGACTAGTGCCTATCTGACCTCCCTAACCTTAAACCTGGGTATTACTGTACAATAAGCTTTATGAGTCAAGTGTCCCACACAAATAGTGGCTTAAGCCTCAAAAGTGACTGGTGCGCTTGACTATCCCCTGGATTCGGCGCGCAGGCGCGTCAGTGGATATGATAATCTTTGGTAAGACTGCTGTAAGATATTGACTTAAAACTTCCACCACCTGAAAGTAAAAACCTTCACGCTATACAATCATGGGTGCCATAACAGAATAAGGGCCACCAAACGGGCCACGCAGGAACGCAGCGCAGCGCGTCGCAGCGGATGCGCGAGCACGCGCCAGTAGCCGACCGCGTCCGCCCGACAGCTACAATCTGCTCGAACTCGGGCGCAAGCGCGCGCGTGCTCGCGTATCCGCTAGCATGCCCTCAGCGACTAGTAAAGCTTTCGTGTCGCAGTCAGTATTTTTTAAATAAACAGATAAGCTGTATCCATATTCATTATGCACGAAAACAATTAACAAATAAATAAATTATGTTTGCAGTTCAACGCACAACTTAATGATTCAACTTGCCGGCCGAGGACAACATAAGAGCGCATGCGGGGGTAGCAGAGCCGGGCCGACCGGATGCGACGACAGCCGAGCGCCGCCGTCCACGTACGCGAAGAGCCGACCGGCTGCCGCGGCGTCCGAGCGCTGCCGACTGGCTGACGCGGCATACGGGCGGAACTAACCGAGTTCCAAACAGTGTAAATTCCATGCAAACATGAAACTTAACTATGGTATAGAAGTCTGAATTTCCGTTAGCACAGTGTGAAATGCGCTCCGGCGCATTACGCTGGTATAAATCGTACGTAATAGTCTTCACATACAAAGTAGAAGGAAAATGCTAGTACGATCTGATCCTATTTATAAATATTAACGCTACTAGATTATTTTCACCGTTACAGATAAGTAATGCTGATTGCTCAATCTAGAGCTCACTCGCTTTGGGTGATATTATCGTAATATTTTATTATTATTGTTACCTTACTGCGAAGTGTGTACCGTCTTGATATCGTTACGAAAATAAACCGATATTTTATAGTAACGATTATGTTTGTGTGTGTTTATTCTTGAATATTTTTTTGATGTTTGCGAAATAATTGGACGGTAACGTGGTCTTTGTTTATTCATTTCGTTGTTTGAGTCCTGGAGCATTATATATATATTATATTATATTCTTATATATTATACTGCTCAAAATTTTGGGTAAGAAACATGACATTCATACATACATACATACATAAACTCACGCCTTTTTCCCATGGGGTTAGGCAGAAACTACAGAACGCCACCTGCTACGATCCTTACATACTTCTTTTGCTTCACACACATTCATACATCTAGTCATACACACACTCCGGTTATGGGTACTGCGCACTTGGCCTTTCTGAAAAACATCACCTATAAGGTCTATGTATGACATGACATTCGTTTCAAAAAAATGTGTGATTTTTGCAGCTGCTTGCAAAAGGTTATTAGGGAAGGTCCCTTTTGGTAAAAGATTTTGGAATTTGAACGATTATAAAGTTATTGAATACAATTGTTTCTTTGTTAAAGGAACATAAACTCGAGAAGTACTGTTCCATTTACGAGAAAAACTGAACTTTCACTAAGAGAAAGTTACAATATCGCTAAATATGTGGACATATTTATTTATTTATCTAAACTGCTTGCACCATAGATACAAAGGCGGATGAATGCCTGTGACATTCTCTACCAATTACCAACCAAGGGTGGTGAAGAAAAAGTGCGGTCAAAATATAATATGGTTACCACGTACATAATGTAACTACTACAGTACTAAAAATGATGTTAGACAGCTGAAGCCTTTATTAACACGAATCAATGTTATTACTTGTTGAATGCAATAATGGTAGGTCAGGCAATCAAAACAGATTATCGTTCAAACAGTATTTTCAATTGAGTAATGCGTTTGCGTAATATTGCATTCAACGGTCTACTAAATTGTTCCATTAATTGGCAAGTTTGAGCTACATTATACGAACCATCATATTTTTAGGGTTCCGTAGCCAAATGGCAAAAAACGGAACCCTTATAAATTCGTCATGTCTGTCTGTCTGTCTGTCCGTGTCACAGCCACTTTTTTCCGAAACTTTAAGAACTATGCTGTTGAAACTTGGTAACTTTGTAAGTAGATGTATTCTGTGAACCGCATTAAGATTTTAACACAAAAATAGAAAAAAAATTGGGGGTATACTTGAAACTGAAAGTAAAATTTTTGTTTTTCAGCAATCCCATACGTACGAGGAGCTACATAGCATACGAGGAACTCGTGGCTAAATAATAACAGCCGCACGGGTCGATCATCAAGGTTAAGCAACGCTTGACGAGGTCGGTCCGTGGATGGGTGACCATTTTCAACATATCGGGTTTCCTCCATGCCTCGGAAAGCACGTTAAGCCGTTGGTCCCGGCTGTCATTTGAAGATCTTTGACAGTCGTTATGAGTAGTCAAAAGCTTGAGATCTGACACCAGTCTAGCCAAGGGGTACCGTGTTACCCAGTTAATGGGTTGTGGAGGTCAGATAGGCAGACACTCCATGTAAAACACTGGTACTCAGCTGAATCCGGTTAGACTGGAAGCCGACCCCAATATAGTTGGGAAAAGGCTAGGCAGAGTGATTGATCAATCCCGTACGTGCGGTATCTATGGATAGGTCTTCAAAAATGATATTGAGGTTTCTTTATAATTTTTTTATAGTTTGCGCGAGAGACACTTCCAAAGTGGTAAAATGTGTCCCCCCCCCCTATAACTTCTAAAATAAGAGAGTGATAAAACTAAAAAAGTAAACTATAGGTAGTTGGTAAGAAGAAGCATACTTATGCTGAAAAAGTTCTACAAATATGTTACGGAATTTATCCCAAGGGACATACTGTCGGGATAAAGAGTATCCTTTGTACTTCTCTTGGTTTCAATCAATTCGTTTACCAAAATTCATGAAAATTTGTTTAGCAGTTTAGTCGTCAAAACGTTACAAACAGATAGACAGACTTATTGCCCGTTTATGAAAGATATAGGTATGGATGTCAAAGTGATGTTGGAAAATGGTACACCATGGGCTGGATTATAACTTAGGATAATTTTTAGTCCAATAGTCGAAAATTTTCCCATGGGATGAGGTAATTTAACTTTACTGAGGACGAATTCAGTAACTAATAATACTTAAACATAGATAAATATTCAGTAAAGTTTACTAAAAATGAAAGGCAACCGCTATCATTAGTAGGGTAGGGTAGGGTAGGGTAGGGTAGATAAATGTTTGGTCTTTTTATGGCAAAACAAAGTTTGCCGGGTCAGCTAGTTTATTATATAATCATTTCTTGTTTTAGTTTCTTACGACTTATTATCGGGCCTGCGTTGTCCCCCCATCCCCCAAGTACTGCTGTAACATGGAAATATTGTAAAACCAAACAATTTTTTAAAAGAGTAACCATGGAGTTTCTTGCCGGTTCTTCTCCATAGGAATCGACCAACCGGAACCGTGCACATTGTCGACGTTTTATAAGTGCCCATGTAGGCCTATGTGAAATAAAAATTATTGGTTTTGATTTTGATTAAACAGAATTATTTATATTTATCTAAATAAGGAGTATTGTTTCACACCTTGTGTTCTCACAAATATCATCTCATCAAAATACAACCCTAATCAACTGCTAACAGGACTCAAAATCCCTTAACAACAAGCCTACGTTTCAATTAATCTCATTCATTACAATTTCAATTGTTAATCGTGAAACATTAACAATGAATCGCGGCTCATTGTCAGGAGTATCGATCTGCTAATACTATATTATAGGACTTTAGCTATGAGCTATTCATTCTTAGAAACTCAGGGACAGAATGGCTATTAAGTTAGCGAGTGTTGATTGGGATGTAAAAATAGAAGTGTAAAGAGAGTGCGTCACAATTGCCCACGATCGTTCGGGCAATCGTACGTTCAACTAACAGCTCTTCGGGCTAACGATCTTTCGACCGAACATTCTTTACTCAAGTGAACTTCGGGCAATCGGGACGTACTCTTTTACTGATGGATCAGTGGCGTTATGCAGTGGGAGCTAGAAGCCGGGGGTCGTCGCCGAGGAAGGCCTAGAAAATGCTGCCGTGAAGACTAAGGTGTGTTTAAGAGAAATGGGTTGAAGATGGAAATACACCGGCAAGAGTAGAAGGCTATTGCGGAGACTTATCCCCAACAATGAGACTACATTGGTTGATAAAAGATTAAAACAAAAAGGTGGTCATTAGAAGGGATTCTGAGGACCTCCTAGGACCGAGCTCCAAGCTTTTCCTTTGAAGATACAACTGTCCTAATACCTAATCATGTCAATAATAGAAATGTTATGAAAAGCCCAGAAAGGCAAATATTTAATAACAAGCCCATGCTTCTTTTTACCCGACTGCCAAAGGAGGGTAATGTGTCTATCAGTCTATGTATGTATGTATGTTTGTTCCTATATGGCGTTCCAGAGACCAAACGCGTTGGACGATTTTGATGATTCATACGTCAATCGATTCGTCTTAATCCTGCGAGTGTCATAGGCTACATTAAATTTGGACAATAGAAAAATGGCGGATTTAGGGCGCCATATTGTGGGGGCCCAAATTTTTTTTTCTTCCAAACCCATCGTGTGGGGTATCAAAAGGTGGAGGCGGAGGATACACCAGATTTTGATCAGCCAGCCCGCGAATATGTATTCTCCGACTGACAGCATGATTTTTTCCTTGTTTACGACTTTTTAGTTCGCTTTTGAAGCAGTCGGGTTTTTTGATTTAACTTTTTTTAATGAGCCTTTCACTAAATACTAAACATATTGTGTTCATAAAATAATCCAACACGCAGTATATGTTTGCACTCAGTATTATAACGTCTGTTGCAAAGCCCTTAGTTTAAGCCGTCTTTATTACTCCTAATAAATGAACACGTTTTCATCGAACAGAACACCCATTATTTATAAATGAACTCGCACTCAACGTCTGTCTCCAATTTAATTGTAATCGGATTCCATTTCAATGGATCGCAAGTTGAAACAAACGCGTTAATGAAACTTTATCAATTAATTGATCGAGAGTTATCAATCACAAAAGAAATTTCAATTTAATTGATCTTTTATCATTTAATGCGCCGGATAAAAAAAAATTGATAGAAAATAAACGCAAATAATAGAGAATGAAAGATTGGTAATCGCTCGTTGAAGTGTAGTTGAATTTTAAACTCGCGATTAAGTTACAATTAATTGGGACTTGATTTCAATTAGTTTGAAATGCTATTGAGCTATTATGTTTCAGCAAACTCTTGAAAGAATTTAATGTTGAAATAGTGTGTTGAAATTTTATTGAAGGTGATAAGAGCCATTACAATGACTTTGATCGAGATAACAGCCTGTGTTATTTTCAGTTTGAACAAAGTATAAGCTTACAAAAGATTCAGAAATTAGAAAACTAAAGCGGAATAACAAAATAAAATATAAATAAAAATAATAACTGTATTAATAATAACCTGATAACGCGTTTTTATCT
Source organism: Orthosia gothica (assembly GCA_949775005.1). NCBI lineage: Eukaryota > Metazoa > Arthropoda > Insecta > Lepidoptera > Noctuidae > Orthosia > Orthosia gothica. The sequence continues at coordinate 24,155,076 of OX459048.1, forward strand.
TTGAAACAATGTCACCTAAGTATAAATAATATAAATCTTTTTCGACAAAGTATAAGATGCAGGGTTCGTGTTCCTTTGGGAATCTTACAAGGACTTGGGTCCACAGAGGCCTTTAGGAGAGTTATGTCTAATATGATGTGACAACCACATGGGACCCTTTCATTCTTTTTACGTTATTATTTTTCTTGATAAAAAAAGCAATCACTTTTTCTTGAAAATTGTGTTTTTTTTTAATCATGTTACGAATAAAATTATCTTTAACTTTAATTCATAGGACACTACACGCCGACTAGTTGGCAACTGGCTATTGAACTATTTATCGCTCAAGAATCGTACAGATGACGAAAAAGTGTCAGTGAAAGAAATACACACATTTAAATTATTGCTGCTTTTTTACTCTCGACTAGTTTGCCCATTGACAAGAGATACCGAAGAAAAAGCTCGCACAGCCATGCTTGCTTTAGGCTGCTTTTCCACCAGACATATGCCATGCTGCTATTCCCCGAGGACGTGAAAGCTAAGCTAAGAAACTATCTGACCGTTTCCACTAATGCTAAGCTGTGTGGCGGAGCGAGTTAGATGTGCTATGAAAATGCCTCGACGCGAGATAGTTATAAGTCAAAGTAGGGGGTACTTAACGTGAAAAATTAGTATTTATTTAAAAATAAGCCTTTTCCTTGAGTTTGCCATATGCCATTACTTCCCAGAAATTGATCTTTGTTAGCGACACTATCGAATGGTGTAATAAATCAGCACCTGTTTTTTTTTCAAAATCATCGGCTTCGATTCCTGGCTAGGAATATCGATTTATCAAAATTCCAATTATGCAGTTTTAGTTTTCATCAAAATCAAAATCGGCCTCGTGACTACTTTTAGTGTTTTCCGCTATTACTCACAGTTTCGGATTTGACCATCCGCGTTCACAAAAAACTCATCCTGTACAATAGTAGAACCTCATTTCGCCAGTTATGTGTAAGTCCCATATTAACTGGGCGTAAATCCCTGGTCTGCTACTAAGAAATTCCAGATAATAATACCTATGCCCTAAAAATAATTAACAAAAGTTGATCAACTCACAAAAAGAATCGATTTCAAAACAAATAGTGATTACCAAGACTAAAAGACTTATACAAAAGCCACTTCATATTTTCTCGAAGAAAATGTGTAGCTACCAATTTTCCTCGGCGAGCCGTCAATGAACTTGAAGCTAAATGAAAATCATTTTCACTCCTAAAATAACGGTTTTTAATTTCACGGCACGTGCGTAATCGGTGAGTTATTTAATACAAATACACTCTTTTGGGTCTTAGCACACAAAATTGAATGAGCAATGGCCTAATATATTTTTCGTACGAAAATTTTCTCTTAGGTTTTATTTTATCTGGTTTTTGAAGATATAAGAAAACTAGAAGAAAATCGAAAATGTTCATCTATTTTCCAAAAGCTATACAAAAATCAAATAGTATAGGACACTTAGTAAGAAAAACTGACAGTGATTTGTCTGCCCCAAAAGATTCAATAAGGTACAAATATAACAACCTTATTGGAAATTATATGTTTGAGCCGTTTGGGGTTGCAAAATTAGGTCCATGGGGTCCGAGTGCGCATCGAGTTTTTCGAGAAATTAGCACAAAGCTCGTCGACTATTCACGTGACCAGATGGCTGGCCTTATTTTCGGTCAGAGAATCAGCATTTCCGTCCAACGTGGCAACGCTGCCAGCGTTCTGGGCACGTTTCCCGTTGACATCGATGTGGACGAATTTTTTGATGCACAATGAGCTCTTTTACGTCTCCCTTTTGTATTTTTTAAAGGTTTTTTTTTTTTTTAGAATAATCAATTGTTCAACAAAAACCTATTCTCCCCTAGGTTTACTACTACTTTAGCTAAAATATAAGGTACGCACTCTGAGCCTTTATGAAGGAAATATCCTCCACTCCACTCGACTTTGTCGAAAACTATTCATTTGCTTAATGAAGGCTTAGTCAAGTGGAGGAAATGTCATAATATTCATGTAAGTCGACAATTTGTTTGGCAAGCTCTGTATCCTGGTATTTTTTACTTACTGTGTTTTTTTTTTCAGATAAATTATAAAGCCCGTTTCATCATCGGACTACAAGACGTACGGCGATGCGCCATCGGTACATGGTGGACAGCCCACCCATACGCACTAAACGTTATGGAAATACTTTTATTATGTGTACAGCTAAGGAGTGGAATTCCCTGCCGGAGTCTGTGTTTCCCGAAAGCTACAATCTTGGGGTCTTTCAGTAAGAGTGAATAGGTTACTTCTAGGCAAGCGTGCTTCACCGTCGACCACATCATCGCTTACCATCAGGTGAGATAGTGGTCAAGCGCAAGCCTATAATATATAAAAGAGGTACATATAATAAAACAGGAATCAATTCCGCCCCTCAATGGAGTGGTCTTTAATTTCACGGTGGACGATCATTGACTCGCGTCACATGCGAGGTACCGCAGTGCAGATTTATAGGCAATTGTACAATGGGTACAATATTTAAGGTTAATTTTATAAGTAAAAAAACATAAAATGTAAGCTCATATAATTATAATAAATACGAGAATATAATTGTATTGTGTGCAAAAACAAAAATGAATTTGTAAATAAACATAATTCACAACAATTATGCGAAATATGCCTGTACCTTATATTCTGTCTTTTTAACCGACTACAGCGAAGAAAAAGAAAGGGTTATGGTTTTGACCAATACGTGGGTATGTATGTATCTAAGTTCACCTTTTTCCTCATAACTTCTAAGCAATTTATCATATTTGACAAATAAGATGTCGTAGGAAGCGCCTTGCTTGTCCCCTGGTTATAAGCTATGAGACTTTACATTAAATTGAATATGGTGCCCTCTAGAGGGCATAAAGTCAAGAAGAAAAAAATATTTCGCTTTAGCCTATCGTGTATGGCGTCGAACAGGGATTTAAAAATAAAGGAAGGGTTTGTTACATCATATTTATATCGCAAACGGTACGCTTACATAAAAACAACAAAAAAGAAACTGAATTGAGAATCTCCTCCCTTTTCGAATTCGGTGAATAAATAAGGCATGATAACATGATTGCCGGGAATTCTTCTTTTATAAACGCACCATTACTTCTCTGAAATAAAGGTGCGTCAATGACTCATTGCTACCGGATCCCGGTTGACTGTCGTTGCTACAACAAATAACAATCTTACCGATATACAATCAACCACAAGTGGATTTTCAAGAGTAATAGAGGGCAGCCATACTTTACATAGTAGAACCAAAGTTAGCGACATAGCCCGATGAATTGAGAAATTTAAGTGGCAGGGGGCAGGGCATATTGCTTTCCTGCCCTGCCCCTAACGGATGGCCGATGGGGCCGAAAAGTTCTGGAGTTGCGACCGTGAACCGAAAGACGATGCATTGGAAGGCCTTCCACTAGGTGTGCCGATGACCTGCGCCTATAGCCAGGTTGACAATCTACAATCGATAACGCTAGTAGAAAACGAATCAATGTATGGGAATGACATACCCATACATATCTGAACGTTAAGTCACGTGGTCAGACCATACAAATAGAAGGAATTAACAATTGTAGAAAGAGATTCGATACCAAACGCTTGTAAGTTGGCTAGGGGGGCTGGTTCAGGTTGCCGGAATGCGCTGGATGCGACACGCACAAGATCGGTCAATATGGACGTCTTTCGGCTAAAATGATGACGATGATAATACTTTACGCAATACAATAAATCCGTCTAGCCATTGCCCAACCTGAGTACCAGTGTTCTACATAGAGCGACTGCCTATCTGACCTCTACTACAGCCCAGTATCTGGGTAATACGATACTCCTTGGCAAGACTGGTGTCAGATCTCAGGCTTCTGACTACCCGTAACGACTGTCAAACATCTTCAAATGCCAGCCGGGACCAACCGCTTAACGTGCTTTCCAAGCAATGGAGGAAACTTACTATATAATGATGATCACCCATCCTCGGACCGATCTCAGCAAGCGTGGCTTAACCTTGAAGATTGACCCGTGCGGCAGTTATCATTTGGCCACGTAATGGTTCAAAGCATAACCACGGTTTTGCTCTGAACACCACTATGAATATGTATCAAATACATTAAAAATATTTGTTACATGTATAAATATCAAATAGTTTGTACATAATAATTTCATTTGGGAATATTTTCTTGTTTCATACTTTTGAGAGCGTGATTTTTCAGTAGTCGGGTTTTATTTATTTATTTATTTATAAACACTTTATTGTACACCAGAAAATACAGGAACAAAAGAATTTTAAAACTAAAAATATACAACGGGCGACCTTATCGCATTCCATTCGGTTTTAGTTTTAAAACTTATTTTTATTACGGTTCTGTGCACGTACGGCAAAAATCGGAACCCTTTTTATAAGTCTCGGCAGTCCATCCGTTAGTCCATCCATCTAATACCCCGTGACATGGAATTGTAATAGGTAGACACTTCAAATTTTCATAGACTGAAGTATGGCAAAAGTGACCTATGGGAATATTAAACAAGCCAATAAGTAGTGACTAAGCGTGGTGCTCACTTCTTGAGTTTTATACATGTATATAATGTATGAGAGGACACGTTTACCCTTCAGAAGACAGTTATTATAGTCTCAATTATTTTGCAATGACATTCAAAATAATACCCTTCTATATTGACATTGACATTTGTAATACGATTACATTTCCAAAGACATAAATAAACTGATATATAATATATACTGACATAATACGATCTTAGTACAACAAAAGAGACAATATCGCTTAGAAACGATTTCGTATCAGGATTTTCCTTAAGAGGGAGAACTCTTAAGTAATATGAATGCCTCTCGAGAGCGTACTTGACTCGGGATTCACGTATTTTTCAATTATATTCAATTATTTTTCTTCGAACTGTAGAAGAAAAAAGCCAGGCTTTTGACATGGTGTTTGCGATAAATTGGCCAAATCTGATGTGATGACTTGTAACTCAAATTATAATATTTCGACATATTTTAGAGTTTTCTAATTATTTTAAGACAACACGCTTGTAATTAATAAAGGGTTGATCAAGGTTTTAGTAAACACACAATTTACCAGTCAAGTTAAAGTCCCATTAAACAAGGACGAGTGTTTGACATGAGGGCTGCTACTATGCTGCCTGACCTGGGAATCGAATGTGCGTAAGGATTGAGTGACCCAACCGTAAATTGAAAAACTATTGATGCAAAGATTTAGTAAAAGTTGTAGAAAATTGTAAAACTGATTTAAACATTAGTAAATCTTAAGAGAAAAAGTTATAGTAAGTCAAAGGGATCACTCAGTCCTTACATAAGGGATTCTATATCTCGGTAAATCGATGCAAGTACTTTATGTATCCAATCCAAGATTTTGTAAAAACGGAACTATGTTTACAAATTTTATTTCTTCGTCATTATTTAATAAAAGCTGTATAATAATTTGTAATACAAAAAAAATATGAAATACAATACAGTTTATCCGTTTCAATGCTGAAAAGAGGACAATCCTTATTATGTCAAAAAACCTAACCTAACCTTGTTGTAACCTTCCAGGTTATTCATATAATTATTAACTTATGAATGACAGTTTTAGTAAAAACTTTTTATTAAAACTTTACAAAGGTACTTCGCCGAAAGGATTATTATTTATAATAATCCTTTCGGCGAAGTTCCAATATTCTGTATACTGCCGAACATGTAGGGTGATCATCAATTCGATTTGCCAATTTTTTTGGTATTCAGGCATGGCATTGATAAATTTATTTAAAGATATGGTTGTCTAAAAAAATTGTTTATTAATAAACTAGCTTCTGCCTGCGACTTAGTCTGCGTGAAAAGTTTTTATCATCCCGAACATTATACCGGAATAAATAAATAAAAGCCTTTGTGCAATTCCAGACTATAATTTATCTCTGTGCCAAATTTCATTCAGATCCATTCAGCCGTTCTGGCGTGATTGATTAACGAACATCCATCCACGCTTTCGCATTTATAATTATATTTCGTTGATGCTGAGGTGCACTGTGATCACATACATACAGGTATTTAGCTGATTTCCTCGGTGAATAACATTATTGTTGTAGAGCTTTGTAAGTTAACCGATAGTGCGTATATTTGTGGGTGGTGTTTTTACTAAATCTTGGTATTTTATATAGCATGTACTTGCATCGATTTTTCGAGATAAAGGAATTCTTGTGTTAATACAATCCTTCCGGTTGAGTAACCCCCATAACTTATTATAACATTTTTGCTATTGATTTACAAATGTTTTAATCGGCCTTACAATTTCGCTAAAACTTTTACTAAATCTCTGCATCAATAGAATTTACGTTTGCGACACTCAATCCATATGCACATGGGAATTGAACCTAGGACCTTAAGCTCTGTAGCAGTGCTTACAACTAGACCAACTAGTATTTTAATCCGCTATCGCAATTTCACCTTTGGAGAGTATAACAAATCCCACTTATAGAAACCCTTAGACTTGCCAATTACTTGTGAATTAAACTTGTGGCACTTCATGCAGCTGCCAAAAGGTACCTAGTATTTAATATAAAAAATGTTATTAACATATTCTTTATTAAAACTTCAAGACTCATCAGTGCCGTCCTTACATTCATATCAATTAATTTTATATTGATCATCATCATCAGCCTATTAATGTTCCCACTGCTGGGACACAGGCCTTCTCTCTGTGAGAGAAGGAATGGGTCTTAATCCACCACGCGGGCACAGTGCGGGTTGGTGGATGCCACCATTTCATCGAATTTTTGGATGTTGGCCATTGGGGTTTCTCACGATGTTTTCTTTCGCCGTTTTTAGAGCAGTGGTGATGAAATATTATACACAAAGAAAAGCGCCTGTTACTGTTGAGCCACCACTGCTCTCAATTATCTCGATAGTCATCTTATTTTCTTATTTTTCTGTGCCAGCCATGCCATTTATAATGATTCGGATTTTTTTAAATTCATTTTTAATTCCAAAAATACAATGAAAAGAAAATATTTGGATTTAAATTATAAAACCTTTATCTACTGAACCAGTCCAAATTAACAGTCATAATTGCCAAATAATACCCGATAAAAAAGCAACAACATTTTTTGGGTTCAAAATAATTATTTATGAAAGTCATTGTTTATGCCCGACCAAAAGCCTGCCGAGTTTTCTTTTTTAATGAGTCAGTAAACCTACGCCTTGTTTATTTTTCCCAAATAACGGCTGTATGTTTATATTTTCAGACGCAGTTTAATTATCAAACCTACCCTTTTTGATAATGCATGCTAACTTACAATAATTTTATGAACACTTCAAACAAGAACGGCCCTAAAATAGTACCTTGGGGAACCCTATGCTTGTTCTTAAAGTTATAACCGACTTTAGAAAAATAGACTAAATGGAACGTGAATTATTCGAGGCTCGTTAACCAAACCTAGATTACGATAGTCTTTCATTTGTTAATTCTGAATCTAAAATATTTTTAAGCTTAGAATATAACAAAGGTGAAACTAATTATCCGTTGATAAAATTTCATAATACGACTGGGTTTAATTTAAAAAATATCATTCTTTGCTAGAATTGAATGGCCACTGAAGTTTGATTTTGCTTAAAGAAGTTATTTGAACGGGTCTCTGCTATCCAATTTAGAAAATGACTCTGCAGGAAAATCTAGTTCAGTTCCCGTAATAATTAGGACTGGCACATTTTCTTTAGAAAGTCTTTCTACTTGTTTGAATATAATATAATGAATAATAATAATATGATTTTTTAATAAATACAATATCAGAAACTATCCTTGATAGATACTCGTAGTTTGTAAATTCAAAACATACAATAGCAGTATCGTTGACAGCTAGTTTGTATATACATTGAAAACTTACAGAGTTTTCTTATGTAGTCTTATTCTTTGTGTTCATTACTGAAGGTCTTGGAAAGCTTTGACGGAATCATTAACGAGCTGCCAACCATGCCTGCGTCAGCTGGTCGCCGTGAGTACCGTAATCGTCCTGAAATGGTCTACCCGTCGAGTGGGTGAGCATCTGCGTGACCTTGTCCTATCCATTTTTTCCACAACGATCAGTTTCTCCAGGTTATCTGGCTGTCTCCAGGTGATGTGTCAAAAGTAATAGAGAACTCTTTGGTAGCAGATCGTGGCGTGTCTGGTTTTGATGTTCAACTGGTCGAGAATGGATTTATTCGTGCGTTTTGCTTTCCATGGTATGCCCAACATTCTTCTAAAGCAGCACATCTCAAAAGCCACAATCTTTCATCGATACACTGTCTGAATCGACCAAGATTCAGAGCATTAAAGAAAAGTTGAGAATATCAGGTTTCCAACGAGTGAATTTTTGGTGTTATTGTGAGATTTTCATCAAGATTGCAAAAAAAAATCTGTCAAAAAGGGTGACGTATACATTTATATTGCTTAACCAGCATTCAATAATATGGAAAATAGTATGTCAAGCAACGAAATTTTAATCTCATTTTTATAAAATTCAAGAACAAAATACGTTAAGTTCGTATAATTTTACTTTATTCTTACTTTTTCTGCGTATAAATTATTCAAGTATTTTTCAATCACGCTAGATTACTCGCATAATAATATAAACTTTACTTTGTCTGAAAGAAAACTCACATTAATATCTGAAACCTTTTCAACACTTTTTGCTTTCAAAGCATTAAAAGTGCTGAATTTTAGGTTTAAATCTTAGATTTTTAAGCATTTGATAAATGAGTTCATTGCTTTGCGTGGAATAATTGTAGATTTAAACGGTAAAAAAGTCAATAATCGACATCTTTCGGCTTTGTGGGACATATGGATAACATCTTCACACACACGGCTACAACAATATCCCAGCCAAATATTAAACCTATTATGTAAAGATGCAGAAGATTTGTGAAATACCATAATCACCACACTTGTATTCCTCAAAGGCCAACCTTAAGAAAAGGTACCAAAATTTTGACCTGGTGTAGGTTGCGGGGATCCGCTGGATGCGAGACTTACGGGACTGGTCAATGTGGCGAAACTTGGGGAAGGCATATGTCCAGCAATAGACCAGACTTCAAACTATTACTAGTAGCTCCTAGATGGAAATGCCCATTAATACATTAACCTAAATGTCAGATTTATGTCAGAATAGCGAAATAATTATCGTCGATTGTTTTAAGAAACCTAGGAGCCGATCAGTATATAACAAAACAGTTCTTATATTACGGCTTCTAGTCTTAGCTCATGGTAACCTTTCTAGAAAAGTCACGTAGCACACTTCAATACAAATACCTATTAATTACAAAACATAATCAAGAGTTAATTAATTTCTATAGGAATCCATTAAAACTACCACTTGACGATATTAAGGCAATTATTTCGTCTGTAACCGTTTGAGTTTAATTAGAATACCTACCTCAGACCAATTGAGCGACTCAGTCTTAGTAAACTATTGCAATTAATTTATTTGAAAGAAATACATTTAATTAATAGTTTTCGAGTTCATGTTGATTGAAATTCTGGAGTTATTTAAACCCCTTTTTACCTAGCGGCTGATATGGTGATCAAGTGCCCTCTTTTGAAAGTTTCGAATTATTATTGAAAGTTTTAACCTCGGTTCGAAGTATTTAAAATACGTTAAGGAGATGATTACTTTGTAGAGTCAAAAAAAGATTGGAGGCGCTTACTGAAGCACTGACATACAAATTGCTTTGCTATAAAATTTTTGGTTATGCAATCCAGCTCGGTTAGTCCACCTACGCTCTAGTCTCGCTATGCTTGACTCCTAAAATACCTAATAAAATGTTTTGCTATGCTCGAATTCACATTTGCGGGTGGTGATGAAGAAAATTGTTACAGTGTAATATTGAACCATTTAGTTAAGTAAATTAAGAAAACCTAGTATGTAAATTACCTTACTTTCGCGAAAATTTGGTAAAAAACGTTCCGTTCATCATACTAATGCACACTCACCCTGCCGCCACTCAACACGACACATCATTTATTATTTTTAAATCTGTCCATCCATTCCATAGAACTGTGAAAAACGAAACGTAAACAAGAAACATAACCCAAAAATATGGCGAACTAAGATTTCGATATTTTTAGTTTAATGCCAATATTTTTCAGCTTCCGAGCAGGAAGCTGAAAAAATTGAATTGAATTCAAATACTTTTCTTTCCAACCTTTCATTGTTTACGTAGAATTGAAGAATTGCGTGCATAGCGAAACATTTTATTAGATATTTTTCGAGTCGAGCATAGCGGGACTAGAGTTTAGGGGACTAACCGATCCAGTTCATCTGGAATTTCTCAGAACTAGATTACTTCGGATGTAAGCCCCGGTGATGGCAATAGATTCACCACTTTGAATGGCACTAGTCTTCATTTATGTGTGTCTCTCTGTACTCTATACAGTGTTCCCCTCCCTAAACTTAGGGGTAATACATGCGTTTTGTTTCGCATATTTACAGTTATCCAGTTCATAGTTGAAATTGAATTATATTCAATGTATATTAAAGCCAATTTTATGATTTTTTACGAGATTTGACAGCAAGGCAACTAATTAGAGCCCGGATTAGACTTTCCCAATTTTGATACCTAGTATTAAAGATATAAGCACAAATTATATTTTTCATATTTAAAAGCTTCAGTTCCCAATTTGGTTTAATTAAAGCTGATCAGTTTGTGCCAGAAGCTTATATCACATCTGGCTTAATTTGGTGGGTCTTTCTCGATGTAGCTGACATGTTGCCAATTGGCTGCCATACGTAATTATGTACAACATTCGCGTGTGCCAATAATGTGAGCAATAACACTGGCGGTAATTAAGTAGAGGTTCTGAAACCTTAAATATTTTGAAATGTGCATTCATTTGTGAATGAATCCTGTGTTTATTTACTATCCAAATAATTGAACGTTTCCGATTCATGACGATCACAATACCAACTTCATTGCGTGACAACTTTGTTTTACCTCAATAAGTAGTACAATAGTAATACACGTAGTTTAACGCAACTGTACTCGCGCTGACGGTCTAGACGCTACTGGATACAAAATCGGCTCGTGTGAAAGCTGAATGTGTTACCGGACAGTCGGCACCGGTTACGCGGCAAACGGAGCGTGTGAAAAGGCACTTTGATTTTAACACGGTTGTGTATGTGTGCATGGATCGTAGCTCAAAAACTGCTGAACCGATTGTGACAGACGGATCTATGCCAATATTTATAAAATCTTGTTTAAAATATTGGTTTACTAAATCTTGATGCGATGGGTACTTGGTTAGTCGTCTAAATTTTGAAGCGATGGGTACTTAAACTTACCTTAGAATACTTTAAAACCAATGGAAGACTCATGGCTGATGACAGGATCCAGACGAAGGCGATCTTGACAGTGACTCTTTTTCTCGTTTTGTTTCGTCCGAACCTCATTGGATATCGGAGGGAGAGATACCTGTAGACAAAATTCATGTCAAATATATATTATGGTTCCCTTCTTGGGTTAACAATTTCTTTAAGGTCCACTTGCACGAAAAACTTAAATGAGAGTTAGGTGCTAACACGAGGTTATGTTAACAATATTGTATGACAAACTGTCAATTTAACCTCGCGTTAGCTACTTACTCTAAGTTAAGTTATTTCATTTATTTATGTATACACAAAACACTTAATAGAGAAAATAAATAATAGCACAAAGGTACTGCGTATTTCAATAGAAATTGCTTCTAGCAGACCTGCGACAGGAAAGTTGGATGATATACGAAGACACAGTGTGTAGAAGGAAATAAGGAAACTTAAAATAGACTAACAACTATACAACTATATAACTTAACTAATTATATATAAATAACACATAAACCTCAACTAAATATATAGAAGATAAAAATACATACATAATAACATATAATAATTACAATATGGTGGAAAGGTACTGCATGAACAGAGAAGGAGTGGGAATAGAAATTAGTACTATGGGATGGAAGTTTAGGTGATGTTTAAGGTGGGATCTACACGGGGCATCGGCAGGGCGAGTGAAGGAGAAGCGATCGCGCAGATATTCAGGGTACGAAGGGTTAAACAGGATATTAAAGCGGAGACGTAATACTCGAGTATTTCTGCGAAGGCGGATAGGGCGCCACTTGAGATCCTTGCGGAACTGAGAGACATGGTCGTATTTCCAACCTAATTTTTGAGTATAATTATGTTTATTTTTTGCCTAAAGTATTTTTACTTGACAATGAGCTCGCTCTTGACCTTGATCTCGCCTGACTGATGAGGTCTACGATGAAACGAGCAACTTGAAACTAATATGTCCGATTTATTCAACAAAAGAATTTATTTTTGGCTTGTAATAGTTTAAAGTTGAAAAAGAACATTAGCGTAGATCACGCAAATTCATGAATTTGCGTTATTCTAACAAAACTCTAAATTCAAAACTATTTTAATTACTCTATGTATCATATTCTGTAGCAATAATTATTATAACACCTTTATAAATTAATTTATTAATCTCAAAGCACTTATCTATAATAATATTATAAAGCTGAAGAGTTTGTTTGTTTGTTTGTTTGAACGCGCTAATCTTACGCATTACTAGTTGGAATATAAGCTATATAAAATCACGCTACGATCAATAGGAGCGGAGCATAAATGAAAAATGTTGCAAAAACGTGAAAGAATATTTTTGTTAGCTTCCGTTGCCTGCGCTGCGTAAATGATTTAAGTTACGCAACAATCATGTATGTCGGGTAGGTAGGGGAGATGGTTAGGTACGTAGCCAATTAACGGGAAGGAAACCGTTCGGGACAGCTAGTAATAAAATAATTACCCGTTGTATGATAGGCTAGCCGATTACTTATTAAATTAAATTTAAGTAACGTATATTTTTTATTATTACAATTATTTACAAACCTGTCGACGCTAATGGTGCACAGGTGCATGATAGATGCAGTACAGAGTAGCACGTCGAGACAGAGCCAGCACAGGCAGTATATTGCGGGTAACGGAAAGTAACCTGTAACAATAAAATATTTGATTATAATCAAATTACCATGATATTATTTAGATAGAGCTCATTATGCAAGAACTCAATCTGGTCATCAATATGGTCGCTTAGACCATATTGATGGACGCATTGCGAATCAATTCGACCGATTTGCACTTAAAATTGTCTTAGAAATACGTACGTGATATCGTCTATTTACGCAATTTATATTGCTTCGCGCTATCAGAAAAGTCTTTTAGAAGATAGCTGACGGCAACTTTTTTCAGCGATTCAGAAGCGCGTTTCGCTAACGTACCGCTGCATCGCTACTTTTGCCCATTTGTTACTTTTGCAATGCACGAGAGAAGCGATAAATTGCACAGTATTGAATTAGCATCACTTCAACATCGCTACTAACGTGCCGATTACCATTTCCCGAGTAGGGGGTTGATAGAATAAAACTTAGTTTAATACAATTTTTTCAGCGTTGTCTCAGAGCCCTGTATCTACTTATTTACAAATGTTTTAGTAATCTCTTAATAGTGAGTTTGTGGAAGAATTTTAATAAAAATGTGGAGAGTTTAGGTAAGTTTAGCAAAACAACTGCGCTGATTCTGATACTGCAGATGTCCAAAAACCGTAGAGACCATTAACGAAAAATGTTGGGAAAATCATCTTTGCTACACAACAAACTTATATTCATTTTGACACCCTTACGTCAATTATTTACAGGAGGAGCTCGTGGCTAAATAATAACAGCCACATGGGTCGATCGAGGTTAAGCAACGCTTGATGAAGTCGGTCCGTGGATGGGTGACCATTTCAACATTCCGAGTTTCCTCTGTGTCTCGGCAACCACGTTAAGCCGTTGGTCCCGACTGTCATTTGAAGATCTTTGACAGTCGTTACGGGTAATCAGAAGCCTGAGATCTAACACCAGTCTTGCCAAGGGTATCGTGTTACCCAGTTACAGGGTTGTGGATGTCAGATATGCAGTCTGGAATCCAGTAAGACTGGAAGCCGACCCCAATGTAGTTGGGAAAAGGCTAGGCAGATTGATTGACATCAATTCTTTACAAATGCTCGTCTCAATTCTTCGTGTAAGTTATACACAAACCCTGATTGCTACAAATCTTTTATTATCGGATATCTAATATATTCCCGAAACAAATTCCTGCGAACAAGAATAAGATCACAGGTTCTTCAAACAAACTTGTGTACCTTATTTCCATTGGGAAACATGGTGTGTTTGTTACCTGAGAACTTTGTAACGGATCAAGGTATAACTGAAAATGGAAGCTGGCGATTTGTGTTACGTAACCTGCCTTTTATTTACATGTGTATATTTTATATTAGTCGCGGTTCATTTTCGTACAGAGATTTTGTTTCATTTAATGGTTGTATGTTTTTCACATTAATAAATAATTGGTATTTTTGTTGATGTTAATACGTCAATAGTTTTACTATCTTCGTATATGAGAGGAATTATGCAACATTATTGTCAAAAAGTTATTTTCATACTTACCTATAATAATAGCAACATTGTCATAGTGGTTACAGAATACTTTTCAGTATATTAATCTAAAGTTATATTAAAGAGAAGTATAATTATATGTTTATGCATATTTTTGTAAAAAGGGTCTTGCTATCTTTTATTGAAAGCAAGATCCAAAACATCAACAATCAGCGCTTCGGCTACTTATTACTAAAGAAAACTGCACGGTTTCTGTAGAATAAGACAAAGCGAAGCCGAAAAAAAGACGGTCTATATGCGAAATACAGAAAGCAGATCTCCAAAATCGTTTTATCTATTTGATTCATGCAAGGCCGAGTCCAGTCCGAGAGGAAAAAATGCAAAAGTGCAAAAATTCCATATGAATTTGTATTGTGTAGTTGCACTGTCTCGTGTCCGTTTTCTGGACAGCGTCCGGGACATACAGTCTAACAATTGAATTATGCTGGACTAAAAGCTATGTTCGCTAAACGCAACTCCGGAAAGATGAAGATTCAAGCAAGACCGCTTAGAAACCGCAACCAACTTGAGCAGGCATTCCCTGTGTTTTCGACAAAGTGTCTTCTATCACCGATAACAAATTGTCAAAAGTACGAAATGAGTGAGACACGTGACATTTCAGTAGTATAATGTCAATCCCATACATTTACAGCTTTTGGACAATCGTTATCGCTTAAATCGTCCTTTTGTAAATCTATTCTGTAATAAATCTTACACGTAAAAGAAAGAGATATCTGAGTTCCCAAATCACAGGTCCCATTAGTCTATTCTCTGACAAGTGGGACTGAAACTAGACCCATAAACATGCCAGAATTCATTCGGATCCGTTGAGATATACGGCCTTCGAGGTTCAAGGTATTTTCAAACCAAAAGGGAACTTGATTGCCGAAGAAATATTGAATTTTGCTCGAACCTGAGACGGCATTCACCTTGGAATAGATATTCTTATTACACGTGATATATGCGACGAAATTAAAATTGATCGACTGTTCAGTTTGTGGTATGTATATTAAATTTTCTTCATTTTGGAACGTTTCAGCTTAGTATAAGGCTTCTAATTGTAAAGTAATTCTATTACGTTCCTGTGTAGTAAAATATGTGGGTAGATGGTTTTTTCTCAAGATATAAATAATAATTTTAGATAAGGTTCGGTATTTCTACACCTTCAAAGATGGGTTAGGCATCCATTTCTAACTAGTGTGCCATCAGTCAGGAAGTGCTTAAGCCGAAACTTTAATCAGTTTAATGCAAAGTAAAAGTTGTCGTGTGGTGTGAGCAATATGTTGGTTAATTTTATAATATGTTTAGTGGTCTGTTTGGCGATATATTGTAACAGTCGTCTTCTAAAGTGTCCATAGATATTCAGTTATATCCAATATTTTATAAGTGAAGAATTTTAATTGGCTGACTGTCAAATTTACTGCTTTTGTTCTGTTTATTTTTAGCTGTAAGTTTTCCATGTTATCTAAATAAATAAATAAATGTTACTTAGTAAGATGAATGTACAGAATGAGTAGGTGATGGCTTATCAAATAAAGAACATCTGATGTAATAATGTATTAAAGATCGTAGCAAGTGAACTCGATCATCATCGCTACGAAAGATCCTTTGGTAAGGTTATGGCCCGAACACCAAAGTGAAAGATTGCCACATCTGTGGGCTTAGTGTGAGTTTCGTTCTCTTCTATAAATTTGTATAAAAATAAGGAGTTCTTGTTACTGTCACCAGACGGTGCTTCCGTCCGAGTTCAATACAAATTGACGTTTACGTTAACGCGATCCAGCACGAGTATAAAACCACTTGCTAAAACCACAAAACTTTGCCCCTTATAACTCTTACAAAGACAGACGGTATAAATTGCCGTTCGGTTGCTCGACGCATATCACAAATACCACGAATACAAAACGCCTTCAAAGCTTTCCTTAAATGTAGTCATGGATTAGATCTATTCGCTGATAAATGGAAGATGATGCAGGAATGTCTGCGGATTAGAATCAAAGGTTTTATCTTTATAATATTGCGTATTTTTTTTTTGTTTTTATTCAGTTTTACTGGAATTTTGTCACTCACTGTTTAGTTATAAATAAACAAAAATATTGTCATATTCCAAAAGTTTTACGAGGCTAGGACACCATTTTTTTTTTAAACACAATCAAATTATATTTGATTGACATATAAAACAGCAAAACCAACTAAAATCCTCACACTTTATTGTATTTTTAACGTCACCAAGTATCACGTTCACAGGGCTTTTAACAAATTTGTCAATACGCCACAGGGGTGCGCCTCTACACAAACACGCGGTTAGTGACAACCCTAGCCACCGCTCATTAACCTCGCATCGATGTTTGCTGACTCCAAATTACTGGGAATATTATACGGAATGAAATGGGGACGCTTAATAGTAGGATCGGTATCGTTTGCGAGCGGGAAGATGGATTGAAAGGCTTGGTGGAGCGATTTAACTTTGTACCTACGTCAAAAGTTTTTAAAGGCAGATGTCAATCACATAAAATTTAAACTTTTTGGCAATTGATACTTTTGATATAATAATTATGTCGTTGTAGAAGGAATACATGAAAATATGTAGTTAATAAATAAAAGTTTTTCTTATTTCGTTTTTTTTGCCAAACACTGAGACACGTTATTACTGTTTGGTTTTATGATAGGCTCTTTAAAATGACAATTGAGACACCATTGAACTATAAAACAAAACTAATGGTATTTTATACTTCTGTCAAAAACTCAACATTCAAAAAGCACGATAACCCATCACGTTAAATCCGGTGAGATTAAGGTCAAGAACTGTCTCTTTTCAAAATGAAAAGAAAAAGCACTTACATATTTTAATTAAAATTGCTCCTCTACCCGCTCGCAGTCGCACCGCTCCCTCGCGTAACAAAGGACTGACAGTAATATGACCACTGGCATAAGTCATCTCATTTCACTTGCTTTATGAAAACCTTTGGGAAATCAAAAAAATCCAAGCGGAGCTTTGTTTTTTTAGTGAAATAAGACAACAATAACTTGGGTGTGACTGTTATTCTTTACAATAGTAATACAGTTTGAGATGAAGGTCAGAGAACTATAAAATACGGGAATTTTACACAATGATTTATGACAAAGATAATTTATAATTAATCGGGGGGTTAAAATATATTTATTTCTTTAAACTTTGTACAACAATAATAGGCGCACAAATCAAATTAATTGAAATCGTTACAAATAATTTCTGACTAAGGCCATCAAATAAATAGACAGACTATTGCGTAGTAAATCAGTATCCTGCTACGCCGTAGGCCGCGTAGCAATGACATCATTGCTTCAGCTATGTAGCAATCTTTAAGACTTGTATACAGGGTCGCACCAAGTTATTGGTAAAAAAAGCATCGGGAGTTAAGTTAGTTCAAATTCAAAGAAAATTCCCACAAATGTTTGGTTTTTTTACACAGAATCTTCACATTTTCTTTGTTCTTGTATATTCACAGTAAGAACATAAAAAGAAAGGAGGTTTCACACTAGCATAAATATCTTCGAAGAAAACAATATTAAAAACGTATAAATATGAATACGAAACTCAGCATATCGCATTGTAAGTCTCTGAAATTATACTTTAGCGAATTTAAGATCCAAACAAACAGTATTTTATACAAAGATGATCCATAAAAGTAAAAGCCTATCGTCTTTTTTCCAAGTAAAGACTAGAGACTCTATATTTAAGTAAGTACTTATATTTGCCAATACTTGATTATTTAAGTCTTATAATTAGTTATAAACAATATTACTCACTAACTAATCTTTTTATTCGGCCAGAAAATGGCATATATTTTTACTTCGAACTTACGCCTTAGAAACAGGTGCAACTAAAACCGAAAAGTTTTACAATATTCCTTGCAAATAAAGCTTTCAGTGCAGTACAAATTTTTTTTTTGGTGCTGCAGGCAGGGTTTTAAAGCAAGCATATTCAGAGGGAAAAGTCGATAGCTGTGTAAGTGCGTCTTTCTGATAGAACACCGAGAATTCTTCTTCATCGGTACGCTCTTGGCAAAGCGGTCTTGGTCGTTATGTTGCAGTGAGACTTTGGGCTGCCAAAATTTGCCACATGATGCGACGCCATCCCTCTCTTTTGGCTTTCACTCTTACTATGGGTCGCCTACTGCAGACTTAATCTGGTCGGTCCACTACATGGGCATCTTGCCGCGCGCTCTCGTTCCTTCCACTCTACCCATTTACTCCTCCATTGAGTAGCTTGTCGTACCCTACAAGATACTCAATAAAGTCGTTGCTTTGACGGGACACGTGACAAAAGAACTGGAGTATTCGAGCTTGGACTATAGCCGATAAATGCCGAGATCATGAAGAATGGATATGTTGGTACGAAACTCAGTCCCCTGTTACCAAGCCGCACCGCAACTTACTTGTTGGCCGCTACGTCGTCGGCCTCATCAGCACAAAACCTGAAGAGCGGCCTCTCCTCGGATTCCACTTCGCTTAACCGTTGGTTACCAAGCGACGGCTACTGAGCCCCCCCCGTCTCGCAATGCGGAAACCCACCGGGGGGATACTAGAACGCCTAGGTATATGTTTATGCATCGCAGTACGTACAGTCATACGAGACATTGCAATTAACAATTTGGCTGACATCGCGCAAGTTTTCGTGGACACGATCAACAGTAAAATACTATCCACACTGAGAACATAATCAGAAAATTTTCAGATAGGCATTCAGGGGTCTTCTTTCAAATTTAAAAAGGACACTTAACAAGCAAGAACGTTTATGCAATATGGAAGTGGTACCACTGACTAAATGCTTTTCTGATATTATATTCTCGGTATTTTCCCAGCTAGCCGCACCTACTCAGCTATCAAATTTTCACCCTGAATATGCTTGCTATCAACTTTTCACCCTGAATATGCTTGCTATCAATCCCTCTATTTAGGCTAAATGTGAAAACATAATTACAGTGAGTAAAGCCAAAAGCGTACCTAGTATTAATACACCCATTTGTATAAATCCTCTGTGTAAATAACAGAAACAAGATATGAACAGCTGACATAATCCCCAGTGAAATTACAGACGCCATATATCTAGACAGTGTCTCAGCCAAGTTCGCGAAGGAAAATGGCGATACACCGGTATTGGGTTTATTACACGAACCATTTGGATCCCCCATACTTTTAAATCTATTTAACCTTCAAATCTTTTAGTCGCATTAAGAAATGGTAAAAGTAAAAATAAGGTCACAGTTTAAAAATCTAAAACCTGACCACAAAAAAGCCCTCAGAAAAGTATGAAACATGAAAATACGTATATATTTAGAATCGTGGTCGTATGCCACTATTTTATTCCTGACTCTATGTCCTCGGCGCTATATTCAATTTAGTGTAACGTCATATAGCCTATAAACAGAGCACTATCAAAGCGCTTTTAACGATACCTCATTTATAATGAGGAAACAGATGAACATATATACACAATTAGCCGTTAAAATCATAATCTTCTTTTGGCTTCGCCCAAATCGGGTAAAATAAACACAAATTTTAATTTAGGGCAACTGATAAACATTTTGCATGACAGGGATTTCGAGAGAACTTGTTATACAGTTAGATCTCACTTATTTTATCAGCGAAGATATCAAGAACTTGGCTTTCTTTCACATTTACGTTTTGGGTGTGATTTGAAATGTTACACGAACAGTTCCTTGAGTGTATGTCAGTGTTCCACTTTGTATATTTATGTTGTTTCCAAGGTACATATTGTTTTGTTTTATGGATTAATTTTAAGGACATTCGTCGTCTTGGAGTTTACTTTACGAGTTCCTACGTCGTAATTTTCAGTCGCCTTTTGACAGTCGACAACCTATTTTTTTTGTTCCAGTGTTTATTTAATGTTTTTTTAATAGCATGCTATCCAGGAATGGTATACTGGTTTTTTCTTTTTTGAACGTACATTAGTAGATTGCACCCGTGTGTAGGAAGGACGTATACATTGATAGCTAATATATACGTCAACGTTTGATAAAATGTCAATCCATGTTTTGACAATATCATTAATGTACCAAACTCCAAGGTTTTTAAACGTTGCGCTCACATTATGAGTGACTTTCGTAAAATTCAAGTAGTTTTGCGTCATAACGGCATTTTACTTCACTTTTTCTTCAATTGGCGCATTATTATTAGCTTATTTATCAGAATAATTGTCCGCCGCCATGTTGAATTACAAAAACAAAGGATCTCAGCGCCTCTAACGGTGGATATTATAACTATGTTACGAAATAATCACTAATGTTTGACCATATCATGAAAAAGCCGTGCGTGTAGCTGTTCATATCTTCAAACGCTGACTATTCTTTGATCACCCCCCCCCCTCCCCGCATGAAATGATCTATTCTACGATCTAACCACGACATCTATATAAGGGTGGCAATTATCATACGATTTCAGAGTTGGTTCGATATTGAAAATTGACCATATTAATGAATCCTTTACTTCCAGAAAGCTTGCTAAAGAATTAAAAGTCACTCTGTAGTATACACATAAACGTTTCGGAATTGGACAAACAGACTAACAAAACCGATGTATGTATGGATATAGAAAGTGACTTGATATCACTACATATTACAAAATAAAGTCTCCCGCCAAGTTTGTACGCGACAAACTCAAATACTACTGAACGGATTTTCATGCGGTTTTCACCAATAGAAAGGGTGAGAAACAAGGCAGGTTTTTGTGTATGAATTGACATGGGCGAAGCTGGAGCGGGTCGATAGTTGATAATAAAATACAAGTAATTGTTCAACAAAACTTGGTGACTATATAGTATTGGACATCCTGCACTAGGTGGTATTACCTATTCTACAGGCAGGTATTCCCCTAGGGTTGAGTTGTGAAATTTTGGCAGCTGCCTTCTCTAAAATATTAACCCGAGACCGGTTTAATAGATGGCCCCAAAACTAGGATTCACCTGGGACTTGCTTTTCTAGATTTTGTTCCATTATTTTCTTTGCATGAATTTAATAATAAACACCAATTCGCCACTTTTGTGGTGTAGTAAACAATTGAATTTTATCAAAAGCTGTGATTTTAAATCAAATACGTGTCAGTGAATACTATTGCTGTTCAAATGTAAGTACAGTATCCTGCTACCACATATTATAAATGCGAAAGTTTCTGAGGACGGATGGATGGATGTTTGTTACTGTTTCATGCAAAAGCAGATTTGGATGCAACGACCCTGCCTCATGGGCTTTTGCCTCGAAAAAGCTGGCGGTAATGGCATGATGTCCAGCTTACTCAATCCAAGGCTTATCCAGGCAATAGTTAAGAACATTTTATACTCCCAAACAGCGGTGAGTTAGAGTAATTTTATTTACTCTTAACTCACCGCTCAACAAGTTGCTTCGTTTGTTCAGTAGAAATATTTAATCACAAGTTGCATGTTGTTCAGAACTAACATGTTGGAAATAGTACAAATGCTATTATTTTATTAAAATAGTTAGCTTAGTGAATTTTACTGCAATGTTTGAAGCTGGATTTAAATAAATTGTATCTACGTAACCATGTCTAAAGTTTTGTGATGTTTTTAGAGGTAGTGGTTCCAAAAAATTTATCTTGTGTTTTAGGAATACTGGGTTGTGAATAAAATCTATTAACTGCTACTTTCCTAAATAAAATTAGTAATACTAGTAGAAACAGATTAGGCTAGATTCTAAAAAACTATTTATATTTTAAAGGTATAAACGCAAGATTTTGTCCATTACTAATTCACTTTTAATTACTTTTTAACACTCAGAATACAGAAAAAAACAATATTTGTTTGGTCTACCTAATACGATAGCTCATCTTGGATTCAAACTAAGGACTCCACTGTCTGTAGTAACAGTAAAAATATACAAACAGTATAGAAACTGCCTACAAACGCTCGAAACGGCACACTAACACAAACTACCTCGAAAGTGCACGAACGGGTTCGTCGGTGCGTACGTTTGTGTGAGTGTGCCGTTTCGAGCGATTGTAGGTAGTTTCCATACTGTTTGTATATTTTTACTGTGCTGTAGTCTCGCTTGCGACCGCTAACCGACGGGCAATCTTAAGTGCCTACTTATCATAATTTCTGAAGTTCTTCAAAATAGTCCGTAATTTACGGCATTACGACGATAAGTTTCTCTCAAATTCGAGACGTTTGTTTGTGTACTATATTATATTACACTTTCCTACTTGTAGGGTACCAGGGACGCTATTATGACAGTTGAAGTGTTTGTACCGTAAGACGTGGTGTGAAATAGTAGAACTTGATTCTCTCTCAACCTCGCCTCAAAAAATGTTTGGTTAAACCTATGATAATACTAGTTCTAACATTTATCTCAGTTCAAAAGTGAAGTAAATAGTTTATAGTATAGATTAAACTGTAGCTATAATTTGTGGCGAGTTTTTAAAGATAGTGTTTGTTATTTTGACGCCCAATGACTCTTGCCCTTTTTATACGCGTTCGTAGTTTTTTACGTTTATTTAAGCGTATATATAGGTAGGTATTGTTAATTAAGCATTTTATAAATTATGTAAATTGATATATTTATATATATATATATAAATTTATATACATATTATTAAACTACCCAAAGTGTATTAAAAATAAAAACATCAAGTCGAAATATTCAAAACTTTTATTGCAGAACTGCCCAAAATTCTGATACTCGGTCAGCATTCCTAATAAAGATTAAAGGAAAGAGAGTTTCTTGGAAAATTATATCGAAAATAAAAGAATTTCAAAGTAAATCCTTTGTATTTTATTCATAGCGTGATAATTATAATATCCTATGGATTTTCTGCTTTTCTTGATTAACTTTTAGAAACGAAGAGAACCTACTTCAGGAAAACCAAATTCACTGACGTTGCTCGGAGATTCGCCAAACATAACATTAGCAGTGTGCAAGGCACATTGCTTGCAGAACGGATGGTCGATGAAGCCTAAAGATATTGGTGTGGCAACTGCGTACTGAAAGGCACAGCTTTGGCAGGCCCAACCAGATCGTTGGTTCAGCCGGCTCACATTGTTCCTGCAAGGTGTACTGACGACCTGGTAAGAGCCGTGAAAGTCCGCTGGGCAGACATGGTAACCCTTGGGTGAGGTTACATTTTGACCTTTCGACTATCGCCTTCGCTGACATCGAACGCCACTTGTCTAGAGCCACGGAAATCAGAAACAGACCCTTATTATCACCTAGCCATATCTATCTCTGTACCAATACGTACATATCTATTATATTATATACTAGCTGCTACCCTAGTTACGTACCTACCTACGCCTTACCTACCCTATCTGCGCCTTACCTACCCTACCTACGCCTTAGCTACCCTACCTGTGCCTTACCTACCCTACCTACGCCTTACCTACCCTACCTACGCCTTATCTATCCTACCTACCCTACTTACCCAACTTACGCCTTACCTACCCTACCTACCTACCCAACTTACTTATTTTTATTTTTATATTTTCAATGTACAAAATCGACTTTCTACAGATTTATTATATGTATTGATTGATGATATATAATTATTTCTTGATAACGTTACGGTGTATAATTACGAGTACCAAACTAAATCAAATCAATTAAGCAATTATAACCGACTGTTACGTTATATAATTGAACCATAAGGTCTAAGGTCCCGAAGCCCTTACGTCTAACTGTTGTAATCCATTAATTTAGGGAACAAGGTGAGTGTACGTGTTATGTTTCAATTTAGAGGCTTCTAGATCTTTGTGGAGTCCTGATTGAGTTTGTTTCGTATGTTAAGATAATAATATGTTGAGGCGTGTGATTTGATTACTTAAGATGCTGACATGGAATTAGAATTAGGATAATTCTAAGCTGATTAATTAAAATAATAATTCTAAGCTTGTTTTCTACTGTTTTGAGGATGTTAATTAACTATTTATAATGGATTTAGTTTATAAAGGAAGAGGAGAATTACAGTTTCGTTTCTATTAGCTATTTTGGGGACAACTTTTCGACTAACAAGACTAAGCTGAATACCAGTCATTTACATATACACACTATAATTTTTACTCTTCTTCTTTCTCTGTTATATATTTCATATGTATTAGTATATTGTGTTATTTTGTGTGTTTGTATTTTATGTTATTTATTATGTCTAAGTAGTATCGTTAATGATATTTTGTACACTGACAGCCCTATTTTTTTCTCCTATCGTTCAGTCAATCCAAAGGTTGTTTGTAAGAGATTGCCTAGTGCGATAAGACCGCCCATTGCACACTTCTTGTTTTTCTGAACTTTTGACATGTACGTTTTTTGTGGTGAACAATGAAATATATAATCCTTATATTTAAATTGAAGTCCAGTTAGTTACACCATTTATAATACGAGAACGGCTGGACCGATTTTCATTATTTTTCATTGGTTCGATTTTTCTCCGTCCCGAATATCTTTTTAACATCGGGCAAAAATATTTATAAAGTTATTTATTTTTTAAATTAATTTTCCCATACGTTTTGCGAACACAGCGCCATCTCTGATACATAACAGAATTCTGGGATGGTTGAAAATTAAAAAAGGTACTTAGGTAGGGTAGGGTAGGTAGGTAAGGTAGAGTAGAAGGTAGGTAGGTAACCAGTTGACGGGGGCGAAGCCGCGGGCACAGCTAGTAATTAATAAATAGAGTGATGGTTTAATTGCCGTCACCATTCCTGGTAATGCTAATCGAAATAAAGAAGTACATTAATTCATAAGCTGGGCAAGACTCATCACCGAACTGCGAGTATGGCCAGATCTTCTTCTTTGTGTGTATATATCGAGTTTGAACCATCGTGGTGAAACGATTAGTCAGCTAGACCCTACGTTACCGGGTTCTAGCTGTGCAGGGTGCGCCGGGCATTAAGAATCGCAATACGACATCTTTACCGCTCGGGGGCTCACTTTTACTAGTAATAGTCTAAGGTGAATGAAAGGTGAGCTAGATGTGTGAACATAAACGAAGCAAAAGGAGTATGGAGATGGCGTTCTGTAGTTTCTGCCTACCGCCATAGAAAAAGGTGTAATTATGAGTAAAGAAATAGTAGTAGAGACTAACCACTCTTTCAATGATCATGTAAATCCAGGCCACTTTTTATTTTATTATAACCAAAAAAAAAACTACAGCCATGCCACCATTTTGCAACCTGACAGATAACCTCAACATTTTCCATCCAGCGACATTTTATTTACATTTAGTGAACGCAAAATATTCGCGTCGCGTGAGAGAGGAATGGCATTGATAGATGTTAGCTCGACGCTCCACAATGACGGTGGGGGACAATGTCGGTGCCATTAGCCACGTTGAGCGATAAGATCTTTAGAAATTATGGATAGTAGGTACATAATTATAATGTATTTACACGCTTATTAGTGTTATGTATGTTAGGTTATTTATAAATTAATTATTTAGAAGTAAATTGTGGTTTCTGCGTACACCCATGGGAAAAAGGCGTTAGTTTATATAGTATGTAATTTGAGGTATCGTTAGAAAAGATTACATTAGCTGTTTAGGTTAAAAAGACGGGATTTTCAAGGCGTAAATCCACATCCCATCAGTTGAGACACGCACCACCTGCTCGACACCTAACATTACTTCTTAAGGGAGGTAAAGTTGTATGAAGCTTCCAAGGGAGTAAAGTGACTTGAAATTGTAACGTCAAATTTGAGTGGATATTTGTGGAAAACTCTAAATAAAGAAATACCCACATGGCATTGTAAAGAGGTTTGTTAGAAAATCGAACTGGCCTACAATGCAGAAAACAAAAAAAGAGAAAAGTAGCGCTATTTCAAAGAATGTGAAACCAAAGTCGGTGTTTGGTGCTGTGAATTTTATTGCAATAGTCTTGTTGACAAAAAAATGTCGAGCGATAGTGATTCTATTTCAGAGTTTCTACATCTTAAACGTCAGGAAACTTGTTACCAACATTCACGATCCAGAAAAACACGAAAAAAAAAATACACAAACACACGAATTTCTACACCTTTGAGTAATTAAATAACATCCATCACAAATTCCATAAAAATACCGAATATATTACTACTCTATCCTTCTATAACTGGACTGACGTATCCAACCTCAATATTAAATTCAAATTTATATTATTTACAAAATAAATACTTAATGTATGGAGCCCTGGCTTTTTACTGTCTCGCAGAAGGTGTAAAAGGTAGAGTATGCTCCTCTGGGATAAAGCCTGTCTTCGTCTTGGGCAGCCTGAACTCCTCGCTTCACTCAGGACTCTATATAAATCCGCTCAGGAGTTAACTCTAGAGCCCCTAGTTACACACAGGGTTCAATGTGCCGCCCGTGACATAAGACACAGCTTTATCCCCTTGCATAATCTTCTATTATGGTAAAGCCTCAGAATTCTACTTCATCATCATCCATAGCACGTGTTTGCCCAATACTGGGCACGTTTCTCTCTTTTCCGGTGTCTATCCCCAGCCAGCCTTATCCATGTTTTATCCCATTCTGCTTAATTTATCTTTAAATTCAATTCTAGATCCTCAGACTACGAATAAAATGAATCTTTTTCCTGTAAATCTGTTCTATTTAATGCCTGTTATTCCGGTTATTCAACCGTAGTAATAATATTATACATATCAGTATCATGATATTTCATAATGAAAAATATATCAATAACAGTTGGAATTT
Organism: Orthosia gothica; assembly: GCA_949775005.1. Taxonomy (NCBI): domain Eukaryota; kingdom Metazoa; phylum Arthropoda; class Insecta; order Lepidoptera; family Noctuidae; genus Orthosia; species Orthosia gothica. Next base: position 24,182,273 of record OX459048.1, read on the forward strand.
CTGTTTAACCACCAGGAGTTTTATGTAATGTGCTGTTGAATAATTTCATTGCCTTACGTTCTTCATGATTTAATAATGGAGTATCTATAGGTATAAGATACGATTTTATTATTTTAAGTGATCGGAATTAGTTGGGTTATTTCATGAACTTTCCTTACATTGGAACAATTTAGATTCAGTTGTATATTTCTTTGTTTTCAGGTTATTTATGAGTTTTACTTGACTAGAAACTATGTAAGATAAATTTCTTTAAAAAAAATATTTATTGGCAACGACACTACCAGCCGCACTACCAGTAGTGTCGTTGCCAATTAACGACACTACCAAGCCTTTTTTGGATTAAATTGTACAGTCAACACAGAAAAGTTCAGAAATATAATTCTTTATTTAATAAGTAAATCATGAGATATCAGTAACAGCAAACTTCAGAAAAGTAACTCTTTATTTATTACCAAATAAAAGCAAACTTAATTGATAAAAACTCAATCATGTGGAAATACATAAAATAACGCAACTCTTTTTTCGGCCTTACATTTTGTGCGACCCAAGAGTTTTTACTTTTGCCAGACACTTTTTAACCTAATGAACTTTTGTGGCCGTATAGTCCGGTAGATGTTACTTAATTAAGCTTAATAAAATAACTAGAGGTCTTCTTATTCATCATCAAAGCAAAAATAAAGGTCTCACATTGTTTGAATTGATAGAGCTGTCAATATCATTGTCAAGTTCTATAAAATGTTACCGTAATATTTTGAGAATGTAATATTTTGAGTACGAAGGTCGGCTTGCATGGTAGCTTCAACCCTGACAAGAAAACATTGCTGTACATGTAACTGTTACTGTTCCTAAACATTTTGCATTTTTATAATTCAAACGCCTCCAAATAGATGCACCATTTTTATATTTCTTCAGTACCTATATGATATTTGTGTTTGGCCAAAGGTAACGCAGTTCCCCCATCCCTCGGCAAAAAATGTAACACTGATTCGTTATTATCAGCTTCCAACATCTTACAGGTTTTATTAAATTTTGTCCAAAGCAAGACCTATGAACTGGTGCCACGAAAAAACGTATTGTCAGAAATAGTCTCACAATAATAATTTATCCATCAAACAAAAATGCTAACATTTTAGTTTTTGGGTTTGAAATCATCCAATGACTTCTCCCGCTCTGTGAAACGGGAGGGCGTGTCATACTTTTAGTGACTAAACCCACCCGTGTTCCTTCAGTTGCTTGTGACGGGACCGCGGTAACTCTCTTACACATTTATCCGCGCCCCAGACAGGCATCGGCCTTAGCAGGCCCCGTCACTTTTGCTGACATCTCTTTGAGGCGCGCGCGGAACACTACGCGCCGTAAACTTGGGCCTGATCCTTATCAGAGAGCGAGCTACCCATTACTTGCCTTCCGCAAGCCCGCGCCTATGGTGGCCGGGAATCGGCCTGCGACTACCGACGCCCGGGGCATCGCCTGCGGTGCCTATAGGCGTCTCCTTCGCGTCTCCCTCACGCGATCATCAAATACATAATATAATATATAGTCTAAGGTCAGAACAATTTATAGCCAGTGTAATTTAATCTTTGTCACATTTTTAAACTTCATAAGTAAAAAAGAATTTCCGTAAAAGAGATTGATCATGAATTAGTTCAACTTGTTGAACTTTGAGTTGACCTTAGTGGAATAGTAATCCAAAATTTTTGTTTTCACTGTACAATTTAATCCAAAAAACGCTTGCTAGTGTCGTTAATTGGCAACGACACTACTGGTAGTGCGGCTGGTAGTATCGTTGCCAAATAATGAAAAAAATTAACGCCAAATAAAATAAGTAAAACAACCTTTTTAAATTTCTCATTGTTGTTTGGAGTTTTGCTACCCACTCACTTTTAAATTCAGGCTATTTATAAGAGTCCACGTTTTAGAATAATTCGTAACAGTATCAAAATCACAATAAAATTAAGTTTAAGTCGTAACATTTCTCAGAAATGGTCCACAACAAGACACTAAGCGGCCTTCCTGATGGGTCGACGCGATTCGATTTATACACGCCGATAAGTAATTATATGTACTAAGCTAAATGGACGCAATGCGGTGCAATTCGACTGATTTTAACATAAAAAACCAAAGACTCCGAATTACGAAAATAAAGTTATTTTTCGCTTTGCGGTGTTTTGTTTTGGAACCCGGTTTAATTTTCTTGTTATTTCTTTTCCTCTTTTCAATTTTGGTACCTACCTTAGGTATATATATATATTATTATGGATGTGTATGGTTTCTATTAATGAAATGAAAATACGTATTTTAAAGGTAACTTAAGAACGACTCGTCAGATCTTGATCAAAATGAAATGGGACCACATGAAAAGTACCAAAATTCAAATGAACATCACAATCGATTCATAATTGGCGGTAAAGTAATAGCGTAACAAACACAAAGTCAAATTGAAAACCTCCTCCTTTTTGAAGTTGGTTGAAAATCCATGCGCGATATGAAAGAAAGAAAGAAAGAAAGAAAGCGCCTGTCGACGCAAATTAAATTGCGTCGCGCCATCAGGACGGTCCCTATGTAGTCGCTAAAACTTCTCAGAAATATTCCACAACAAGACACTTAGGAAACTTTTACCCAATTTTACCTGAAAGTAATCTTATTTCCTCTCAATCAATTCATAATAGCATTGTTTCTTACGCAAATTAATTCTTAGAGCGTCTAATCGACGTTGTGGTTAAATTAAGTTATGTGCCCGCCTACCGAAGTTACCAAGGCCATCCTCAGAAATTTGATTACCTTCAAATTTGTTTAAATACCCACTACTTTGTCTGTGAAATCTTTGAGGGATTTATTAGTGTTACCGTAATTCGATTTTCGTGAACTTGTCGCTTTTTTTAACAAAATTGGTAATCTTTTTCCAATATTTATTTTTTAACTTTTGTTCACTCCATGTAAAATACCTACCCACTAGAAGCCGACATAGATGGGAAATGAATAAAAAGATGATGGTAATTTAGTATTTCCATAGATTAATGTTTAATTTTTACTTAGTGCTGAAAACCGCAATACCAACAAAAACGCCTTGTTTTTATGAAGATCTTAAAGAGAAAAAAGACGAAACTAAAACTACTAAAATCAAATCATATGTCAATTAGATAAGTCTGTAAAAAGGCACAAGAAGCCCAAAATGGTTCACAATCACAACAAGCCCTATGTAGTTTTTTTTTTTTGATTCGTGTAATGCTCATGCATTCTGTGCTACGAGTACAACGGGAAGATATGTGGGACTCAAATCTACTAAAATGCCACGGTATCCTCCTGTGTCGCTTATGGCGAGAACACGGGCACGCGTTGTCACTCATCGCAAACCCGCCGCGGTTGTCCGTCACCAGAACCTCCTCTGGGGGGTACTCCTCAATGGCGCACCAGAACACATTGCACGCCGTGGCCACCCCAGGGATCAAACCAGCACATGGGTGTCGGACCACCCCGTGTAAGACAAAAGTTGGCGTCCAAACATATAATAGTATATTATGCAACTAGTGAATAAAAGACGGATTTAAAGCGAGGGCCATAGATGAATCAAGAGCAAGTGAAGGATTCTAACGACTGACAACGTGATTCAATCATGATGATTGAATCACGAGCATAGCGAGTGATTCAAGTGTTAGAATCATGAGCGACGCGAGTGATTCATGGCCCTCGATATAAATCCGTTTTATTCAAGAGTTGCATACTATATTTTATACCATGACTTCGAGAAAAATAAAGATTTAAGCGAAAAGCACAAGGAATATTACGTAATAAATAAATGGTTTCCTTCAAAATTTATATAAAATGTGAAACCCTGACCCCTGAGCTAGGTAACAGCACCTGTGTTTCAGGGACCAGTAACCACCTCCGTTACGTGACATAATTATAATTAATTAAATACCATTGCAATTAATGTTAGAATAACAATCCAAACAAGTATTCAATAAATATCTTAGACTAACAACAAACTCAAAATTAAAATCGAAGAAGGAGTTTGTGTGTCGAGTATTTTTTGCGCAAGGAGGCGCAAGGAGGTTACATAGCATTGAGATAGACGTCTAGAACATTGGTGTGTTCCAAATTCAAACACCAAAACAGTGATTAAAAGTGGTTTTATTCACTGTTTTCAGTGAATAAAATAAGCTTTTTAGAGGGGGAATGGTATAAAAGTTTTTTGATACCTATAATACCACATCTGTCACACTCCCAAACAGTACAGCACAGAATTATGTACGCTAAAAATATTACCTCAAATGAGAAATAACCCATCATCTACCTTCGGGCTCCTGATTAGCCTAAGTAATTGTCAAATTGAAAGACAGTCTAAGAAATATGATGTCCCAATAGCTATAACCTGGGGGTCTTTTACTCAAAAGTGAATTCTCTTCTTTTTTTTTGTTAATTCGAGTCAAGCGTGCTGCACCATCGTCAACATCATCGCTTACTATCTGGTGAGATAGTGGTGAAATGTGAGCAAAAAAAATGTTACTTTATTGTATAATAATATAAATTATGTAATTATAATATATTGCGAAAGTGTAGAGGGATGGATGGCTAGATGTTTGTAACTCAATCACGCCAGAATGGCTGAACGGATCTGGACTATATTTGGCACAGGCATTTATTGATTGGAATAGCACGTAGACTTTTTATCCTGGTATCATGTTCCCTCAGGATAATAAAACATATTTCACGCGGGTGAAGCCGCGGGCAGAAGCTAGTAAAATAAACGTTATAATAACAAATTTAAATTGTTGACTATCTGCTCGTGTTGAGCGTAATTGTTACTGCATATAGTAATTGTATCTTAAAAACTTCCATCTTCCATCTTCCATCTTCCATCTTCTATCTATCTAGAACAACAACATACTTTCGCTTTTATATATATATAAATATATAAGCGAAAGTATGTATGATCCTTATTGACTCCGAAACGGCTGGACCGATGTCAATGAAATTTACAGGCAATCTTTAGATTGATCCAGCGGATAATCCTGTAAAGTTTGGTGGCAATGGGAGCATTCTTTTAATGAACTTTTTACGCGGGCGAAGCCGCGGGCGGAAGCTAGTTGTTATTAAATAAATAAATTATAACTCATTTATATTTATGCATTTCTCGTTATTTTTCAGGAGCCACCCGGAGACTGAATGGCAATTAACCCACCCCCTATCACATGTGACATACCCCTACATTCTATGTCATTTCCTTTAGTCGAATCAATCAAATTGACAGCATGTTATTAAGTAACATTAATCAAGGGTTTTGCCGTTGTCATGACGACTTTGTCGATTGGGGAGGAGGAAGTTTCCTTCAAAAATACTTAAATATAATGGGCTTGTAGCTGCCGCTGGCTTGGAATTAGTATTTGCCCACAATCCATCCTAAAATAATAAATACGAAAGTATATCTGTCTGTTACCTTTTAACGCTTAGACCATTAAACCGATTTAGATGAAGTTTGGTATGGAGATAGTTTGACACCCTGGGAAGTCCATAGGATAGTTTTGATCCCGAAAATCATCCTTTAGGGGTTGGACAGGGAGGGGGGTAGAAGTTTGTTTGGTGAACTAATAATTTCTCAAGTAAGGCGGTCCACACACCTATAATTTTACCACCTATTTTATACGCTACGCAGAAGAAGTCGCAGGTAACAGCTAGTATCCTTATTAAATAATTATAATAAGGATTAAAATTAACTATAGATATATCAAAAACGATTCACGGTTTTTGGTTCGTTTTTCTTATTTTATTAGATACCAATCACATCAAAATTCAATTAAGCAAGAAGGAAACAGCTTAGATCATTTTTGTGAATTTTCGAGTGCATTCTTTAACACCATAATGTATTTTATTAAAAACGATCCAGATGGATTGGATTATTTTTGAATGATAAATTGTTGACCAGTTTCAATATCGTATAATTTCTTTAGAATATTCCAAGAAGTTTGGATCGTTTTTGTGGAATTAAAATAAAACCGGTCATAGATGTAGGTTGGTAATAATAATAAAAAGATCAAATTAACATATTTTGATGAGGGTGTTTTTACTTATCGAAAATATAGACCATATAGATACTAATTTGGCAAACTCAGGTCATTTTCAACCATATTATGGGTTGGATCCAAAGATATAATAAACAAGGTTGGATCTTTTTTGCGTATCTACGTCCAAATAATCGCCTTATTAAAAGTATGTAAAGTTTCATCAAAAGCCGTAAAGTAGTTATTGCGTGAAAGAGTAATTAAATATCAATAACCACCCTTCCATACTAACAAACTTGCACATAAAGAATAGTAGTAGGATAAATAAAACTTTAACAGATTTTGCACAAAGGGGGTTCCAGGGTGATATTTCTAGAGGTGGTCTACGTGCTGATGGTGACCGCTGGAGTGGTTTTAGTGAGGTAAAAATGCAACCTTCTCTAGTCTTTTCCCCCAAAAGTCTAGGAGGCTTTTGAAGGTTCCCTCCATACCAAAAAACTTAAACAAATACATAAATTGACTCCAAAAGCAAAACACTAGAAGTGCAAAATAACTATCGTTTCCGCAGTCGATGTATTTGGTACCTCTAGTATTTATCATTTTTCAAAACAGACTTCCGAAACAAAATTTTTATCGTTTTGCTTTTGAAATTGATTTTTTTTCTTTTTTAGTATTAGTACAACATCACTAAAATAATAAAGTTTAATGGCACGGTACCTAACGGATTAATAAAATACCCATAATAATACAATTTACACGTTCGTGCCTTTTTTCGCTAATGAGTTCGGTTGTATGCTCCATATCTTGAAAACAACTGGACCGAATTTGATGAACTTGCACTATTCCCTAAATTGAGAGATAATCAATCCAACACAAAAAAAAACCACGATAAGTAGTTTCGAAGAAATGCTTGGACATACTTGCAATTAAGAAATTTGGCACACGTATTTAAAAGCATACATAGAGTAATTACATACATACGTATCGAATTGATTACCTTCTTTGTTTTGAAGTCGGTAAAAAACACAAACAAAACTGGCGAAATATGGGTGTACTATGTACACTTCTGCCTAACTCTTTGGAGAAAACAAGCGTGATGATAAATCGTGTTTCTAAAATCAGAATAATGTAGTCTACATACCAACGTGAGTACTATCTAACATCACCGAAAACCCCCTAACATTGTTGTCGTCGTTTTACAAGTATAAACACATTACCGTTATTTATTGCTCGTCGGATAAGGCTTTTAGCACATTTTTCACGCACATAGCTTTCAGTATTTATCGCCGCTTAACTTTATCGTGTCAACGTAAACTAATTAAAGACAAGTATACGTTGACAAGAAGGAAGTCGATAGAAGGTACAATGCCTTTAATAGGGCATGTTTTGTGGAACGTTACGAGCCAGCCAGCAATGAAAGTTTCATTACCTGCTTAGTGAAACATTCTGAAGTTAGTTGGATAAGAATTTATATAATCTAAAAGAATAATAGCTTCTGCTAATAGCTTTGCACGCGTGAAAAGTGTTTTCTTATCCCAGGTGAACATTATACCTGGATGAAAAGTAGCATATTGTGCTATTCCAGACTATAATCTGTGTCTGTGCCAATTCATCCAGATCCGTTCAACCATTCTAGCGTGATTGAGTAACAAACATACATCCATCCAAACTTTTACATTTATAATATTAGTAAGATTTAGTTTAGTACGGATCTGCACGCGCCTTGTTTTTTAAGAATGTCCAATTGTTTATTTCTTTTGCCCGGTTGTTTCCACAGAGATCAATGCCCAAGAAAAGGCTACTCGGCTCATCAATTTGACTGAACGCCTCCTTGACTGTTCAAAAGTGTCTGTTAAAGATTTAATTTAAACAAATCCATCTAGACTGAATTTAAGATTAGCCTTTATCTAGCTTATAACGATGCCATTAAAAAGTTTTATTCAAAGATTTCCTGCCACCACAAGAATCAACAATTGTTAGAGTTCAGAAATGAGACAACTCACCATTGATGTATTAAAAAGAGGAAGATACGTTACGCGCTATCATCGCGATCAGAAAAGCTGGGCTCGGCGCACGACTACATGCATCGAAACTCACACATCTGTGTTCAGTGTCATCACCAGTCCCAAACCTAGTGTTACCGATAGACAAGGACAGAGATAGGAGACGGCGCTGTAGTGCAACCGAAATAGCGTTAGCCGCCAAATGTTGTCCGAATATGACATTGCAATATGTGCGTATCGTGTCTCTCACGCATTTTTGTAATATCTATCTCGCTCTCACAATTATGGCGAAACAAACATTAAATATTATTGTAATTTTCAACAAATCAACATTTTAGACTGTACTTACGAGTGGTTAGTGATCCCGTGTGACTTATTTTTCTTTCTGGTATTATTTAAACACACAAGAAGTCATTTTGATGCGTATTTATTGCAAAAAAAAATAAAAACACTGAAATTATTGAGCTGTGGGATCAACCATGTGCCGTGCGTGGCTGAGTGCCCACATTCACTTAGATTAGTAGGACCAAGAGCAGTCCCGTATCTACCTCTTTTTAATACATCAATGCAACTCACATAGTTTCTAATCAAATATATTATTAAGTTTTTCAAAAATCATTCGCGTGTATTGATAGCTCAATTAGTTCTGCGTCTTCCGCTGGCATGACTACGGCGTAGCGCCGACGTCATGACGTAGCAGATGATGTCATAACATAACCACACACAACTTGCCACACCACACCACGCCTGTATCTCCAGTATTTCTTACACTAAATATCAAACAATAATATTTAATAATAATATGTTAATACGAAACAGCCAGGTAACATTTATTCTAAATATAATTATGTATTGGACTGCTTTAAATTCTTGGGTTAAACAGATTTCGTAAGCAGTTCTGCTAACATAAAATAAACCACTAATCCACAAAACTAATGAAATTTTAGTATGTGTGTGTCCCATGTTATATTGTTAGTCTCATCAAAGAAAAGGACAATTAAATTCTCTAAAGTTTTAAACTTTGTTGCTAAAATAAAATACTGAAACCACCAAGCTGCTTTAAAAAAATATAGATTAAAAAACCGGCCAAGTGCGAGTCGGACTCGCGCACGAAGGGTTCCGTACTTGGTAAAATGCGGTTTATGATTTATGACGTATTAAAAAAAAACTACTTACTAGATCTCGTTCAAACCAATTTTCGGTGGAAGTTTACATGGTAATGTACATCATATATTTTTTTTAGTTTTATTATTCTCTTATTTTAGAAGTTACAGGGGGGGGGACACACATTTTACCACTTTGGAAGTGTCTCTTGCACAAACTATTCAGTTTAGAAAAAAATGATATTAGAAACCTCAATATTATTTTTGAAGACCTATCTACAGATACCCCACACGTATGGGTCTGACGAAAAAAAAAAATTTAGTTTCAGTTTCAAGTATGAGAACCCCCAAAATTTAGTGTCTTTTCTCTATTTTTGTGTGAAAATCTTAATGCGGTTCACAGAATACATCTACTTGCTAAGTTTCAACAGCCTAGTTCTTATAGTTTCGGAAAAAAGTGGCTGTGACATACGGACGGACAGACAGACAGACATGACGAATCTATAAGGGTTCCGTTTTTTGCCATTTGGCTACGGAACCCTAAAAACACAATGGTCCTGAGGTCCTGGGTTCAATTCTAGGGTGGAGCGTACCACCCTAGAATTGAACCCAGGACCTCATACTAAACAAAGCACTAGACTAACAAGACAACAGATAATTATTTTGTATTTCAATATAACAAACAATAACTGCCGATAGCCCTGAAAGTAAAGTATCTCTGCATTTCAAAACAAAATATTTTCCCCTCGTGAAACTGTCACAACATGGTAATCAAGTAATTACGAATTAATAGCAATCAACGCCTTTTGTATAGATAGGTGGGTTTTAATTAGTTTTCGATCATTTATCACTATTATCTGATGAGTGAATGATAACACATCTCTAGTGTTATGGATGCTGGAAATATTAGTTTAGTGAATATTGATTCCTTATTATAAAATTATTATGTAATTCTCTACGCTCCACTTTTCCTCAGAAACCGTGTATTTATCGGGACGCAAAGAAGTGTATGGTCCTCAGCAATAGTGTAGAAACCGTGATAGAATTTATATAGATCAGTATTTCCATAAACATTTTTTTTTTATTCGTTATATGCTCGCGCTTGACCACTATCTCACTTGATGGTAAGCGATGATATGGTCGACGGTGGAGCACGCTTGCCTAGTATTAACCTATTCACTCTTGACTTAAAGACCCCTAGATTGTAGCTATCGGGAAACACAGACTCCGGCAGGGAATTCCACTCCTTAGCTGTACGCATAATAAAAGTATTCTCAAAACGTTTAGTGTGTATGGGTGGAATGTCTACCATATACCGATGGCGCTTCGCCGTTCACAACATCGTTCTAAAAATAGACAAACCATTTTAATTCTTCATAATATTTGAAAACTGAAAACGCTATGTTTCTTGTAGCTTTTCTTCTTTTAACTCTTTCCTTTGCTCACGAATTCAATAAGTTATTTTTTTCCTGTCTCTGAAGGCCTCCATTGCCAAACCAATTTGTCAAATCAACGCTTGTACTTAGTCACAACTTCTCTAACAATCTTATAGTAAAAATCTTACCTCGTAGCAGCGTAAGTATCCCAAGCGGCATCACCAACATAGCCACAAGCAGATCAGTTATAGCCAGTGACATCAAGAAATAGTTCGTAACATTCTGCAACCTCCTTTCCAACCATATTGCAAGACACACTAGTACATTCCCTGCAGCCGTGCACAGTACCAACATAATAGCTATAAGAGCCCACCAGTTGTTAACTGCATCATCTTCTTTAATAACATTCGTGGCGTTTCCAGTATCATTGCCAAAGACATCAAATATGTTGTCTATGGTATAATTGACTGCTTCTTCGAACGGTTCTGTCAGTTCCAGTGCATTCTTTGATAAAGATCTATATTTGTGTTCACGCATTGTGACGCGATTCCTTTGGTATCAGTCTCATTTTCGGTGGTACTCCATTCATCTTATTTCGTAAATGTGGATGGTTTCCGGATACATTTTCTTTATGTTCTAATGTTGCTTGTTAATTTTGTGAAGCATCTGTAACAAAGAAATATTACATTTAATGACTGCCATTTCTCTGTTGATATTATTTCTAAGGATCATAATAGTAGAGCCTACTTCTTATTGAAAGTAGATATAATTTTGTTAAGTATTCCAACGTAAAAACAATAAGACAACGATGTAAACGCCATATTCCATAGAATTTGCTCACGGTTATACTTTCTGAAGAACTATTTCTATGAAAAATTGTGGTCACCTCGTCGTTCCTTATCATTTAGTGCTTCCGATGCGATGCACGATTTATTGATGCAAAAGGGTATAATTAAGGTACAATATCGTTTTTAGCGCAACTTTATTCTGCAATAATAGACACTTAACTGTGTTTAAAATAAAATAAAGTAAATTAAAAAAACCGGCCAAGTGCGAGTCGGATTCGCGCACGAATGGTTCCGTACCATTATCGCAAAAAAATGGCAAAAAATCACGTTTGTTCTATGGGAGCCTCACTCAAATATTTATTTAATTCTGCTTTTAGTATTAGTTATAGCGGCTAAAGAAATACATCATCTGTGAAAATTTCAACTGTCAAGCTATCACGGTTCATGAGATACAGCCTGGTAACAGACACACAGACGGCTTGTGGAGTCTTAGTAAAAGGGTGCCATTTTTACCCTTTGGGTACGGAACCCTGAAAATTAGTGCCACAAATGCTACAGTGGAAAGTATGATTTCCCTTCTTCATTTTCATCAACATTACTTTCACAAATAATATTTTAGTATATAACCACATCAAACCAATATTAAAGCATCACTTTTACCCCACCAAGTTTATTGCTCCATGACTCAGATATTCCAATATCTTGGATAAAGAACAAAAACAAATAGGACCTTTTGACCTTTTTCTATCTCAAATGATTAAGTTTACGATTTATGCCTAAAAGATAAGTTTGTGTTTTATTTTCTATATACGTATGTATGGATATTCGTATACGTATGTATGGATATTTGTTGTTGTAAAGAGTGTGCCTTAGTTTATTTAGGTAGCACTAAAATAAATCTTCTAAGGCCTATAAAAGCAAGTAGATAATATCGTAATGTTGACAGGTAGTCAATAGTCATTGTAGTTTCTTAATCCGTAAGTTTTATTAACATTCCATGATTTACAAAACCGTTTAAGACTGCAAGTAAACGAAATAATAAAAGAATTTGCTATTTATACGAATGACCTGTTAAGGTTCTCTAAGACAGACGCGACAGCCATTAAAAAATATTATCCAACGGATAATCTATTCTAGAACAATTTCCATGAAATTGCATAGATTCCATTTTACTGCAGTATTTTTTTTTACAGCAGTTTCCTATTGACAAGACTTATAAAATTAAGTACTAGTTCTGAAGAATTCCTGTTAAACAAATTGTTGTTGAGATTTTGTAATGATTTTCACTTGTAATTCTATCGCCGATGATTGTTGGAATACGGCAAAGCTTTGGTGTAATTAATTCCACGTGGAACAACTACTACTACTGAAAATATACCATTTATGTTATTTTATAGTATAATAATTTTATAGTATAATAATTTTCTACGAAATTAATGACCCGATAGTTTACTGCGAAATTTGAAGAAAGTTCAAACAAATAACATTTTCAGTTACTGGTTTTCTAATCAGAAATGGATTTAATTAGTTTTTGATAGGTAAAGCTTTAGTTACTTTAACATTCATTGATTGTTATATGTTCCAGAATATAATTTAGTTGGGATAGCAGTTAAACGACTACAATATATTAGGTTAAAAAAACCCTGTTATTTTTGGCTATAAGTTAAAAACTTATCTTCATCTATTATCTAATCTTTAGTCCAAACCAAACCAACATTTTCATTTTATTTTTGTGTGTAACCTAAACATGACATTATTTAACAAAATATTACATTTATAATTTTTATGATTTGACATTTATCTTTATTAGAATTGTATTTTTAAATTGATATTAATTACTTAATGATATTTGCATGCATATGCGATGACGGTAAAATATGGAGGACGTTATTTTGTGGAAGAAAAACGGCAAAATAATCACGTTTGTTTTATGGGAGCCCATATTTATTTTATTCTGTTTTTAGTATTTGTTGTTAGCGACAACAAAAATAAATCATCTGTGAAAATTTCACCTTTCTAACTAACACGGTTTTTAAGATACAGCCTGGTGACAAACAGACATACAGACGGAATCTTAGTAAAAGGGTCCCGTTTTGCCCTTTGGGTACGAAACCCTAATAACATCTATGTACCAATTACCCATGTTTGCAAATACGTAAATGATTTGATTTAAAATAATTTGTTACATCGATTAATACCAAACAAAAAAGTATTAACATACATTCACTATTCGCCTTTTAATATAGAACATAATTATAATGGCTGAGAATTTAACAATTAATTTTAGAATATCTACCAACGCAAACACCTTTAAATAATTAAAACATTCTTGTTTGTAACCAAATGTTAACATCACAAGAAACAAGAACGTTTTCAAATAAATTACATGACCACAAGTACCTTTCTGAACCCAAAACCCGAAACATAAAGTTAACCAGTAAATTGCTGTTTTTGAACGCCTTAAGAAATTCCCTTTTAAAGTTAAATAATTTATAAGCATTTAAAACTAAGCCGGTCAAAGGGGCAACGTGGTCCTAAATCCGGCTGCTAACGAGGGGTCGGCATAACTTTGAACTGTCTGTCAATCGTATAACTTAATCATATCTAATGATTTGGGTTTTATTGAGATTTAAAACTGTCTTTTTGGTGATCTGCAGGTGAAGTTAAGAAGAGGAAATTGATTTAATTCAAGATCAATAAAGCGGTCAAATAATTAAAGGCTAGTAATAATTAGGATGATAAAACACTTTTTACGGCGGTTGAAGCCGCGAGCCGAAGCTAGTACAGAAAAATTATAATATCCGTGTCAGCGCATAACACAATTTTTAGATGTCATAGCTGTAGTCAGAATTGTCACGGGCCTTAAATTTCTACAAGTAAAGATGTCACTCACATCGATTTCCTGGTTGTAATAGAAAGTTTTGATGATTGCCAAAGAGCTACTAAATCAAGGGTATCGACGGAGTAGGGACGCGTTTGCCTCGCAAGCAAATTTGAACGTTGAAGCGATCCGACTAGTTGTCAGTAATATGGCGGTGCTCAAAGGGCGTTCAGAATGAGTCGCTCAGTTGCAAGGGGCGCATGTAAATTGCCTCGCACCCTCGTTTCTTAGTAGACAGGGAAGAACTTCGTATACTCGTGAAATTTTATAAAGAACACAGAAGTTTTTGGGATTCAAAAGCTAAAGATTAACACCGTAAAAATAATCCTGATGACGCCTGGAGAGAATTTGGCAATTAATTTTTATATCTTAAAACTTTAAACACGAGAAAAATGCTGTAAAGGCGACTAAAGCGTTTGGATCCATGGCCAAACGTAAACTAACGCCTCGTAGGCTCGGCGTGGCTTGTGTTGATTGTGTAGACGGAAGCTGAGTGCACCGCGAGACTGCCTCTTGACTGCCTGCTAAATGCGAGGTCCAGATGAACATCCTCGCGAGGCAACCGTGCAATGTCAATAACCGGCGAGTGTAGAGTAATGCTGTGCCTATAAGACTAGAAATGCAGCTTAATCTCCAATAATATCTCTAACAATGGCCATCAAAGCGCCTCGATGCTCTGTGATAAAAATGGTGCAGCCATCGAACTTCCTTTAGATTCTACTCCTTGAATTACAGGCTTTGTTCTAAAGCTTTTTAAGGGTCTACTCATGGCGTCTTCTTTCAAAAAATCGGCTATCGGCTAAGATATTCTCATATAAAAAGTCGCTTGGTCGCCGCACGCTCCGCCATATATCGCTCCGCTAACTCCTTGGTGGACACCCAGGGTGCGACACTGGGACCAGGGATGTTATGGATATGAAATTTTGGATCGGGATGCGGATACGGCTATAGAATATTAGATTATTATAATATACAAACATGTAAGTGACGTGCGCGGCTAGTGTAACGTCTCGG
The DNA here is from genome assembly GCA_949775005.1 of Orthosia gothica. NCBI lineage: Eukaryota > Metazoa > Arthropoda > Insecta > Lepidoptera > Noctuidae > Orthosia > Orthosia gothica. The sequence continues at coordinate 24,197,437 of OX459048.1, forward strand.
CCGGGTAGCAAAACCGTTCATAACGTGTCTAATTTAGACTCCGTTCCTATCCAAAATTATCCGAAACTTTTATATCGGGTACGGCTACGGCTACGGTTACGGATAGATTTTTATTTCGGATATCCGATAGTTTCGGTTACATTTACGGAGCTCATAAAATCCCTAACTGGGACCACAGCCTCCAACATGGTGGCAGACCTACCATGCCTGTCTGGGTCGCGGATAAATTTGAAATTTGAAAGAGAGTTACAGCGGCCCTGGCACAAGCAACTGTAGGAACACGGGTGGGTTTTAGTCAGTAAAAGTCTGACACGCCCTTCCGCTTCACCCAGAGCGGGAGAATTCATAGGATGGATACCCAAACAAAAAAAACAAAAAAAAAAGACCTACCATCTACAATCCAATCTAATTTGCAGCGTCGTCAAGTCGTAGTCATGCAAAAATCTCAACTTTTTTAGTTGTATCTGTTTTTTATCCCACTCACAGAGAGGAGACCTGTGTCCCAGTAATGGAAACACTAAAAGGCTGACGGTGATGTGTTTTATGTAGGTATGTTTTATTTTATTTGGATGAAAATCTGGCAATAACCTATTTCATTTTTACCAAAGAACCAGCAGCATAATTATTATAGTGTGAACTGTCTGACCTTTATGCCTGGCATCATTTAAGTACGTACCTATCTTGCTACGACTACTGAAACCTGAAATCGATAGGCTGCAAGTATCAAATAATTTGCCATCGTATATTTTGCCGAGACCTTGAGGGACCTGCTTAGTTATTGAACTTAACAGTACCACTTGGGGAGATCGTTATTAGAGTTCTAATTTTGGTTTTGACTTAGCAGGAATTTGACCTTAAAATACTTTTGTGTTATCTTTGGTTATATTATAGTTAGGATTTTGTACACTTACGACAGTATTATCTTTTGAACCCAAAGCTTTTCCACCAATAATTGGCGTGGCTGCCTACTGGTTTCAAAATATTTAAAGGGTCTTCCATTGACTCGAAAAGAACAAGAACTGAAAAATTTACTCGTAGAGATGGCTTTTTATCACTACAGTAGGTAGATACATAAAGTTTAAATGAATAATAATTGCTGGATTAGTAACTTCCTTCCCATCTTCGTACCAGTCTCAAGCCCTGTCTATATTTAGTCATCAAAATCTCTTTTGTAAAATAAAGTTCTCGACTTCACCGTCGCTATTTCTTATTTTAATATCCAAAAGTGCGAAAATTGTATGTATAACGATAGAAATTTCAAAAACCCTATATCAATTTTATAAGGTATCACATGTAAGTAATCGTCTAGTTCCAGTTTACAATCCAAAGGTCTATATTCATAGTCATTAACTTAGTCTAGCTGCTAAGTAAATTTGAACTTTAGCTTTATGATTTGAAGTTCTATTTGGAATGGCACTTCTAAGTTATATAGGGAAAGGTCTTAAAGCAAATTATAGCAACAGCTGTAGGGATTGTTAACGTAAGTTTTCTTATGTTTACTGATGTTGATCGAGTATTGGTAATACGGTAAATGAAATCTTATTTCCATTTGGGATATAATAATTTTTTTGGCTGTATGCTTTCACTTTACTTCTGAAGTACTAAATAAAAATTGCCCTCTGTTCGCTTTGTTCGAAGGCTATCTAGTTTATTTATTATTGATTTTAATAAACATGCCTAATAACTTTTCAGTCATCACCATCTTAATTAGAGTTCGAAGTAGGTACTCACGATTATTAAGGTGTTTCACAGTTTGACCAACACTGATATTGCGAAATCCTTTGCTGTTCCCTCATGCTGATGAGTTGCGCAAATATTAATGTACCTGGTGAAATGTATTTTTTTTTATTTCATAGCTCAGCAATGAAGCCATAGTAAAAGCTGTTTTGAGACTGACTGACAAGAAGTTTTGCTAGAATAAGACTGTAGGCTACATATGTATTTTTCAGGTACGTTTGTACAGATATTTCTAAACGATTTTACAAAAAGGAGGTGGTTTTATGTTCGACTTTATGTTGTTTTTTTATTTTTTATGTATGTTCACCGATTTCTCCGTCAATTGTAGACCAGGTTTCACAATTGTTTTATCGTTTGTACAAATATGCCTCAAATTGGCCAAATTTTAATTTGGTAAAGATCTGTTAAAAAACTTAGAAGAGATACAACAGAAAATAAAGCAATAACTCTACAATAAATATATAAATATGCTATAAAGAGTTACGCAGATGTGTACAGTTCACCTTGGTACACTCTCATTGCACTGGTTATGTTCAAGTTTCATGATATTCGGGCATGATATTAGGGGATATTAGGTTTCTATTCTGGCATTATAGGTGGCTTACTAAAGAACTTGCCTATTAGGAACCACAACAAAAAAGTGAAAAATAAAAATCTTTTTAACAAATACAACTGATTTTTAAATAAAAACACTAAAAAGTGAAACAACTCTTCCAAATAAATTTCATAAGTGTATTTATGTTTGATTTTATGTATGTTTGTAAATTATACTATACTTTGCTCAATTTTGATAGTGATAGGGTATTAAAACTAAAAAGAGAGAAATAAAATCAAAACCGTCTTCTAAAGAAAAAAAATTATGGTTGTCTCTAACTATTCTCAATCTCATTAATTCTTTGTTTTTTTTTTCCTTATTTTGATTATTCTTTTTACAATGGTTTTCAATCATCTTCATAGCCAAAGGGCTAAGAATAGTTACAGCACTGATAACAATATTTGTGCCACATGTTAGATTTAGTCTTTTTTTTATTTTACTTTTGTATAGATTCCTTTACCGATTGTTTTGTAAATGTGTGAACATTGTAGGCCTTCTAGATGCTTGTTAACATTTGTTAACTTTTTAACTCGTTTTATTTTCTTTTGTTTAAATAATATGTAATATTTTATTTATTTTTTGCTTTTTGTTACGACTTATTCTCGGGCCTACGTTGTCCCCACATATCTAAGTACTAATGCTGTAACAAGGAAATATTGTAAAACCAAACCATTTTTTTAAAAGAGTAACCATGGAGTTTCTTGCCGGTTCTTCTCCATAGGAAACGACCAAGCCGAACCGTGCACCTTTTGTCGACGTTTTATAAGTGCCCTTGTAGGCCTATATGAAATAAAAAAAATGATTTTGATTTTGAATAAGTGCAAAAATAACTTTCGTTTCAGAAGTCAATGTTGTAAAACGATAAAAGCAAGAGGTACCTATTACCAAAGACACAGACTTCCGAAACAACAAAGTTATTTTTGCAATTTTTTGTGTTTTCTTTTGGCGTTCGGTTTATTTTTTTATTACAGTTACTGTCTGACTACAAGGCAAATGCCTCTTCTCGTACAGAGAAGTCACAAGTGTTAATCACCACGCTTGCTCAAGACGGGTTTGCGATTTCAAACTATTAACTATAAGTTCAGCTTTCCTCACGATTTTCATCGATGTCAACGAAAACAAAGAAATAAATATGCAATGAAAATGTCGCAATGGTATTTGCCTAGATTTAAGCCCACAACCTCAAGCTCGAGAGCTCCACAAAATTTAATTATAATCATGCAGCATTACGACAAAAGCCTCTTATTAATGAAAAAAACAATCATTGATGATCCTAATATCACCTACAATGACAATAGTCAAATAAATGCAGAAACATTCACAGTTTCACCCTTTCCGTAAAGTCCTCTCAGCAACGCATTTATAGCAGTTTTAATGGCCCCAACGTGTATTGGGGCTGCGACAATTACGTTAATTGCGATGGCATTCTCCACTCGTTCAGATTACAGGCACTTTTCTTTTACGCTTACCTTTTGTTTGACACCTTAATTCGCCGACTTTATGGCGTTAAGGCGCTAGGCGAAGAACATAAATAAAAAAACCAAGTAAACAACAAAATCAAAATGTACTTTGAAATTATTAAAAAGTTGTTTGGATTCTTAATTTAAGAGAAAAGTCAATACGATTTTTTTCCGATTAACAAAAACTATTTTAATCAATATACCGTGAATTCTCATCCAAACTAAACTAATTAATTTTAAAATTCTGTTGCGAGATTTGACCGTCGTATACTACCAACACAAAAAAGTAAGTATACAGAAGGGCCACTCCCGCCGTTTAGAAAATTGACAGCTAAACTTGACAGAATTACTAGGGTTGATTGCGAATTTAAAAAAGAGTAGGTTGTATAAGTTACAAACATAAATACATCGATTCATCTAAACATACTTCATATCATACTTACATGCCTTAGAGTGTAGACAGGGCATCAAATATCCATTTATGGGTTTAGCAGAAAAAAACAAATTAGGGCCTCAACAATATGGCGCCCAAAATCCGCCATGTTTCCTTTTTTATGTAAAAACACTTGGGAAGTCAAAACCAATCTAACGATGTCTAAATTATAAAAATCCGTCTAGCGGTTTGAAAGATATGAGGTAATAAAAAATATTACATACATACAAGATAAGCGCAAAAAACATAACCCTTTTCTTGCAGCCGGGTAAAAAAAAAGAAAAACTAACATTCAGAGACAACAACAGCACATAGTACATATATTCCGAATAACAACATTTTTTAACACTTCGTATTCGCGGAATATGTACGAATAAGTATAATTTGTTGAAAAGTTACACAGAATTGTTAGAAGTTTAGTCGAGTTGAGTATTTTGTAATTCATGTGTGTTACAATGAAAAGGCACTCAAGACGGGTTATTATGAGCTTGATGAAAGACAATGGAGAAACGGATACTTTTTTGAGGTTTGTTACAAAATAAGTTGGTATATTATCTTTTTTTGGGGTTGAAACCCCTTAATTACAAAAGTTACTTAAAACCGCTACCTAAAGTTTAATACTATGCAAAAATGTGGCCTCTTTTTTTGTTTTGTAATTTAAGAAGGCTCGTTAAAAAGCATAAAGTTTTTTTTTAATAAAACTAGATAGACATGTAGCTTGAAAAGTAAAAGCTCAAGATTTACTCCGAGTTTTAAATTAAGATTAGCAAGTCTCGGCCCTAACCTCTTTGTCCTTAATGTCAAAGAGTTCAATAAAAAAAAAAACTGGACATTGAAAATGTAATTCAACTTCTCTCACATAACTTATTTGTTTAATAATATTCTTAACATAATTATGTGTTTCATTATCAAGATGACACTTAAAAAACTCGTTAACATTTTAAAGAGTGATGACAGTTTTAATCTTGATCTAATCTTAGAACGAATACAAAAATTATTTGCTACCTTAACAGATCCTTACAAAAATCTGTCTAGCCGTTTCATATAAATTTTGAAGTCGGCTCCCCAGTCTAGTCGAATGCTGCTGAATTCTAGTTTTAGATTGAACGACTGCCTACCTGACCTCCAGAACCCAGTAATTGGGAAACAAGATGCTCCTTGACAAGATTGTTTGTAAGATGTTCGGGCTGCCGACTCTACTCGTTACGACTGCGGCATAGTGAGATTTCCGATGTACGGAGAGGTCTCGATATGCAACGGCTAGCCGCCCATCCACCGACCAACCTCAGCAAGCTTTGTTTAACCTTGAACACTGACTCGTTTGTCTATTTATTTCTTAGCCACGTGCCTCTTAATACTTCTAAAAGTGCTCGGAAGTAAATAATTACGATAAATAAAATGTATGAATACCATATGACTAACAAGCAACCCACACTGAACTCCGACCTTGGCGGCTCACTTCACTCCGCGATATAACACCTAGCTATTAAGGCTAGTAGTTAAGCAGCAACTAATCACGTTGGCACATCGTACCAACTCGTTAGTCTAACTAAATTTGCTCAACGTGATCGAAATGATAACGAATGATGGAAATCCTAACTTAAGTTCATTCTAACAAGACCTATGTTTTTATTTTTAACCGACTTACTATGTCCCAGCAGTGGGAACATTATTGGGCTGATGATGATGATCCACCTCGTTCTACAAGAGTTTAATGAGTGTCAGTCAGTCAGCTTACAAACAATTTGTTAGCTATGTTGATACCGACTATCAATTAAACTTGATATAGAGTCGCACGCACTTTAGTAGGTATGTCTTCTGTAGCTGGTGGTAGGTATGTTCAAAACGATAACGCACTTTTGACTTGTAAGCAAATTTTATTTTCCAAAATATTTCGTGGCACATTCGTCGGGTGTTAGGCCTAGACTATTCATGTAGCAAAACTACCCTTTTTATTACAATAAAATCTTAATCTACCTTAAAATAAAAATAAGTACCCTAAAGTTTGACAGATAATATATATGAGCCGCGCGTCGCTAACACTCCCACCCCTAGTGCTGACTCAGCACTCATCTCCCAATGAAATAGGAGCGACGCGTGCCGCAGAACGCCGCCAAGTACCTGTCTTGGTCTTCACGTCAATCTGCCTCACGCGTCCATCTTTAGATTGGAAAACTTTCTGGACAACGCCCTTCGGCCACACGTTCCGGGGAGAGTCAGGATCGACCACTAGCACTAGGTCACCTACCTGTAGAGGTTTCTGTTCCTCGTTCCATTTTTTTCTAGGTAGCAGCTGGGGCAGAACTTCTTTGAGCCATCGCTGCCAGAACATATCGGCCAACTTCTGGGCTTTTCGCCATTGTTTATTCAGAAACAGATCTGAATCATCGAACGCTCCAATGACCGGTAGGTTAGAAGTTGTACCCAGGAGAAAGTGGTTAGGTGTCAAACTTTCAGGGGTGTCTGGTTCGACAGACACGTGAGATAAGGGACGGCTGTTGACTATATTTTCAACCTCAGCCATCAGCGTGCTCAAAACTTCTTCCTTTGGGGCACGCTCGTTTAAAATTACCTTGAGAGAAGATTTCACACTTCGTATGAGCCGTTCCCACGCCCCACCCCAGTGTGGGCTCAGCGGCGGGATAAAGTGAAATTCCATGCTATTGTTCGCCGCTTCAGCTTTCAGTACCTCGTTGTCCAGCTGCAGCATTGACTTTTGCAGTTCCTTGTCGGCACCACGTAGATTAGTTCCGTTGTCGGAGTAAAGATGGCGTGGCCAACCACGTCTGGCCGCCATACGTCGCAGAGCCATGATAAGCGAGTCCGTGGTGAGAGAAGATACGAGTTCTACATGCACAGCACGGACTGTTAGGCATGTGAACAAGGCACCATACCTTTTTTCTCTGCGACGACCCACCGTAACTTCCATGGGACCAAATAGGTCGAGACCGCAAAAGGAAAAGGGGCGCTGATGATGCGCCATGCGAGCCTGAGGTAAGTCGCCCATTCTTGGTACTCGAGGTGTAGCTTTGCGTATTCTGCAAAGCATGCATTTCGAAACCACATACTTAACTGTAGGCCTAAGCCTAATTAACCAATATTTTTGTTTCAGCTCATTGACTACAGTCTCCCGATTGCCATGAGCTGCCTTGACGTGAAAATGTCGGACGATCAGGTGAGCTATAGGGTTCCTACCGTCGAGGATGACCGGTCTCTTCACTTCTAGGTTCACGTCGGATGCAGCGTCGATGCGGCCACTTACGCGGAGAACACCGTTTTCGTCGAGGAACGGACACAAGGTAAGTAGCTTGCTAGATTTTTGTATTGATTTACCGTTTTTTATTGCAGCTATTTCCTCGGCGAAAGTCACGCCCTGGGCTTGGCGAAGAAGAAGATGCTCCGCTCTCTCCAGTGTGTGGCAGTCTAAAGCGCAGGTGCGGCCCTTGCATCTATCAATGAACATGAGAACTGTCGCCGTGCACCGCAGCAGCCTCAGCCACGAAGAAAATCGGTGAGGATCCGGAATCGGTAATTTACACGGGACAGGTAAGTTGTTGGTAACCATAACGTTCTCAATGTTCGATTTATTTGTTTCAGATTGGCATACATCAGCGGGCCACGAAGACTCATCTAGGTGTAAAAATGAAGGTCCAGAAAACCACTCACCTTTAAAAATCTCATGGTCGAAATCCTCTCGTGTGGCCAAATCCGCAACATTCAATTTCGTGGGTACATACCTCCACTCATCAATACGCGTCAGATCGTCGATCTCACCTAATCGGTTTGCTTCGAATACTTGATACGTACGCGTATTGTTTCTGATCCACTGCAAGACCGTAGTGGAGTCGCACCAAAAAACCCGTCGCTTGACTGGCAATTTGTGCTCCTTCATAATAGTATCTGCCAATCTAGCAGCTAGCAGCGCAGCCTGTAGTTCCGCACGAGGTATCGTCAGCGGTTTTACAGGTACCACTCGGCACTTACTAGCTATAAATGCAACATGAATAACATTCTTATCTATCCAGCGCCAATACGCTACGGCGCTCATAGCTTTCAAGGAGGCATCGCTATAAACATGCAACTGTAGGTAGCTATAACAGGGAGGTGTACTCACAGCTGCTGTCGTGCGCGCAACTGATAACGCGCCGGGAGCGGGCAGCGGTGAGGGCGGGCGCGCGGGGGGTGTAGCCGCCACTGGCACTCGTGTCTCAGCCTTGCTTCCGTGCGCAGTCGCATGGTAGCACCTAGGTATGCGTATACGATCGACAACCTTTAGCAAGTCGATCCACTTACACCATTTTTCGTAGATATCCGTAGGTATGATATCGTCCCAGCCGATATGTAGCCGCCACGTATCTTGCAGCATTATGCGACCCTGAATGGTAAATGGCGCTAAAAACCCAAAAACATCAAATATAGACATTACTACTTGAAGCATAATTCGCTTCGTAGGTATTTTCTTACCTTGAATTACGTTATCTGGGATTTTCTTCAGGGATACGTCGAATCCTAATTCGTCCGTACCGGGAAACCATATTAGGCCAAGTGTGCGCTCACCTTCGAAATGATTATCTATTTTGAACTTGACCGCGGCAGTACCTAAAGTTTCTTTAGGTACAGAATTCAATACTTGGACACTGTTGCTGGTCCAATTACGGATCCGAAATCCACCTTGTTGGTGGATATAAGAAATATTTTTTACCATCTCGATGGCACTCTCTTCATCGGGCAAACTATCTATATAATCATCTATATAGTGAGACTTACGTATAGCATGTACAGCTAGGGGCAAAGATGACTCATAGCGCTCAGCATTCTTATTTTTTATGAACTGGCTAACAAAAGGAGAACAGTTTGCACCGAATATGAGAGATGTCATAATGTAGGTTTTTACCTTTTCTGTGGGGCTGTCTCTCCACAGAAACCTGAATGCATGCTGGTCGTCCGGCTGAATTTTGACTCTGAGGAAAAAATCTTGAATGTCACCTGTCACTGCAATAGAATTTTCTCTAAAGCGCAGCATTATGCCAAGCAGTGATGACAGCAAGTCCGGACCTGTATTTAAGTAGTCATTGAGGCATAAACCATTTACCTTCGCAGCCGAGTCAAACACCAGCCGCAATTTCTTTTTGTTGGGATTGTCGATCCCAAAATGTGGTAAGTACCACGTCTTTGTAGTAGCACCAGTATCTGTCAGTTCCCGAGCAAAATTATTTTCTAACAAATGTTTAATCCTATCCCTGTACCTTTCCGAGAAACCTTTGTCCTTTCCCATTTTCCTCTCTATACTTTTCAGCCTTTTCAGCGCTGTCGGGTAGGAATCCGGCATTCGGCAGTCTTCGTCCTTCCACGGCAACCCCACCCACCAGCGACCATCGACCAGTACGGCGGTCTTTTCCAGCTTGGCTACAGCAAGTAAGTCATTTTTATTCTGACGTGGCTTACCGAATACACCCATCGAGTCCAAGGCGAAGGATCGCCTCACCTCATCATGGAGATCCTGCAGCTGCTGGTCTGGCTGGCGCGCTGTGAGTGGCGATGGAGCTGACGGTGCTGACTCGGGCTCCGCGTCCGACACTAGCAGCGTCGCGTGGGCGGCGCCGGCGGCCGCGCACTTGGATGCGCTCCGCGGCACGTGCCACTTACCATGGACACACCAACCTAGGGGGGTAAGTGAAGCGAACGGCTCTATTGAACTACCTATATTAATTTCCTTTGGTATAATTAAGTGATAGTTATCCTGACCAATTAATATTTCAGGTTTCAAATCGGTGGTACATAACAAATGTTTTATATCAGACAAACTTTTATACCTATTACAATCAACTATAGACATACTATGCACTGGTAAATTTAAATTCTTTACAGCTCGAGCTCTAATAGAATAAACCTTATTGTCCATACCAGAAAGGTCCACGTTGGTGACGATCGATTCACAAGATAGTTCATCATTCCAGGCTCCGCGTACGCGTATTATCTCGGGCCGGCCGCGCAAACCCGCGCGCTCAGCTAGTCCGTCGCTTATTAACGAAATAGTCGACCCGTCGTCGAGTAACGCGCTAGAGTTTATAATACCGTTTGCACTATGTATACGTATAGGCACCACTTTCAATAACACTTTGCACTCACTATCACTATTGTTTATGTGCGACACGATTTCTGTACCGGAACCGGCGGTGACGGATGTCGGCGTCGCCGGCGTCGGCTGCCGCTCCAGCGGCGCGGACGCCGGCGGTGGCGCATGCTGGATCTCGCTACGCCGCTCGGGTGGCGTGGGGTAGTGAAGCAGTGGGTGATGCGACTGGCCACAGCCATCCTTATCGCAGACTGGGGCTGGGCAGGTGTCTCGATCGTGACGAGAAAGTAGGCATTTGAAACATAGGCCACTGCGTTTTACGAATTGCCAGCGAACTTTGCGAAGGGCCTTTTTGAATTTATGGCAGGCTGTTATCTTGCTATGCGTACTCGTCTTACAGAATAGGCATTTATTATGATCATACTCGTCTGCGTGCATTAGTACAGTTTGTAAGCGAGGTTGAGTATACTCACTGTTTTTATGTTTGTGTTGATCGCTGCGCGTGGGCACAAGGTAAGTATAAGACGTAGTAGAAACTTTCACAGCTTCTTCCTTCAAGAAATCTGACAATAATAATAAACGTGACTTCTTGCTTTCTGTTATCGGTATAAAACTGTAATCTGACCACCTGGACAATAGAACCGTAGGCAGTTTCGATAAAACAACCGACACAACACTCATACCTTGTAGGTATTCTTCTCGGCCGACGGCACGCACAGCTTCCGTGAAGTTCTGTATTTTAACCGAGAAAGACACAATTTCTTTGTGGTAATCTTGAGACATTGGTTGCAACTTTTTGATGTCTTGCACTAGCTTCGATAGGATGTACTCCGGATTACCGAATCTCAACTTTAATGTTGACATTATAGTTTCAGGAGATGATGCACTCACGAGCAAAGCTGAAACGGCTTCTTTAGCAGCTCCGCGAAGACACTTCCTCAATCTCCACATATTTTCCTTAGGTGTGAAACTACATAGTTCCGTAGACTCTTCGTACGCGTGTCTGAACTGCAACCATTCCAACGGGTCGCCGGAGAACTCTGGGAGCTCCCGGGGCGTGCAAATGCGGCTGAGTAGGTTCGCGCCCGGCGCGTGACTGGTGGAGGCAGCGGCGAGACCTCTCAACGCACTGGCTAGCATCTGGACTGTACCATCTGTGCTGGCGGCGGCGGCCAGCGCCGGGGTCGGCGCAGGCGGGCCAGCCGGGTTCGGCGCGGTAGGCACGCTTGGCGCCTGCGCCCTCGGTGCCGGCGGTTTTAACGTCGCCGCCGGCGGTCCAGCTTCGTGACGCTTGCCCGTGTGAATATTATCATCGGGGGCAGGCAGGTCCATGTTCAGCTCCTGATAGCTACGTTCCATCCATTCTTCAACACGGCTACGGCTTTGGCTACCATTGTGTGAACTGTATTCTTCGTCTAGGCTAGCTAGATCAGCATCTAGCTTTTTTTTTATAAGTTCCATACGAATCTGTGCCTTTTGCCTTTCAGCCTCCAAAATAAGCTGCTGCCTTTTTACCCGCATTGAAGAAGTAGAACCTTTAATGGATGTCAGGCTCCGGCGTTCGTCTTTACGTGATGCGGGTAACAATGGCGGCGGCTGCTCCGACTTGATACTGCTAGCTGGCATAGCTGCTCGGCTCAAAATAGGTTGCTTGATTACTTCACTATCTTTGGCTTCCGTAGTTTTCAAAGTCGAAGAAGTAGGGTCCTGGAGTTTCACTTGTGGCAAGTCACAATCTGTTGCGCGGTTATCCGCCTCGTGGCGAGCACGTTCGCGCTGCATTGCGCTTCGTGTGTTCACCATTTTTCGCGGCGCTGGAAGTGTTTTAAACATATATCCGGCCGAAGGACTCTGTAGCTGGTGGTAGGTATGTTCAAAACGATAACGCACTTTTGACTTGTAAGCAAATTTTATTTTCCAAAATATTTCGTGGCACATTCGTCGGGTGTTAGGCCTAGACTATTCATGTAGCAAAACTACCCTTTTTATTACAATAAAATCTTAATCTACCTTAAAATAAAAATAAGTACCCTAAAGTTTGACAGATAATATATATGAGCCGCGCGTCGCTAACATCTTCTATAAATAAATAAAAAAAACTATTTAAACAAATGTTTCTAATATATCTGTGTCGCACGCAAAATGTTTCTCATAAAATATGGTTAGCTAAATATACTTTTAAAATGTCATGAGAATTTGTAATTAAACAAAAATAAATTGTCAGAACGGACATAAATTTAAACAAAAATAAATTATAAGAACATACTTACCAGGGCGGCTGCGAGTCCCAGGCGCGTTTTGGTAAAATGTTAAAAAGTAATTTAATAAGCATAAGTTACGAATATTATTTTGGGATTATTAGGTATCTTGTCCCTTCCCTGTCGTCTCAGTAGGTACTTAAGTGCAACGTTATTAGCAGCCACGGTTCTAATAACAAAATGGGGACACCCCAAGCAAGCCTTTGAAATATAAATTGTACGAATCGATCCGCCATTACGATTCGCCAGACGCCAGTCCTCTTTACCCACGTTCCGTCACCAAATTAGGTTCCGATGTAAATCGTGAATAAGAGAGCAATTCCGACTTTTCTTGTTAAAACTTCTAAAACTCCGATCTGTTTTACGTCTCTTTCAAATATTTTGTATCAAATTAGCATTTCTCTTGGATCAAAACGCTGCCATTCTTAAGTCATAAAGCCACTATCAGACAATAAGCTGATTTTAGTTTTTTGATGCCATCGTAATCAGCAAAAAATCTCTATCGATCTGTCTAAATAGTACAATACTACTGTCAATAGAAGGCTGATAAACGCCGTTAAGTTCCCCCAAGAACGAGCCTTTTCAAAAGTTCGCTATTAAATCCATTTTTTTTACGACTGAAAACTCTGGCATGTGATTTCAAAATTATAATAAAAAACATTTTGCAAAAAAATACTACCGACTTCCAAATGAAAAACTACAAAGTGAAAAATAACTTAACTTTTGGAAGTCGGTGTCTTACGTAGGTACCATTTTTTTGCGATATGGACACCGACTTCCAAAAGTGAAGTTATTTTTCACTTTGTAGTTTTTCATTTGGAAGTCGGTAGTATTTTTTTGCAAAAAAGTTTTTTATTTTTCCCTTTTTAGTTTTACCTACCCAATAGCAAGTTGTTTATTAAGGTCCCTATAACTCCAGAATAGATTCACCGAATAATATGAAACTTGAACATAATCGGTGAAATGAGAGATCTGTGTACCCCTTTAGAGCGTACTGGCGTGATGTTATGTTATGAAATGGTATAAACAACAAACAGACATGCGATTGCAGCAATCCCGAGAGTTTTGCCGTTATTTATTGAAGAGTTCTGTTGTGTATCTCCGAAGTTCTTCATCAGACCTTCACCAAATTAAAATGGGACCAATTTCGAAACATACTCTTTCAAACAAAAAAAGAATTTTCAAAATCGGTCCACAATTGACAGAGATATCGATGAACATACACAAAAAAAAAAAAAAAAAAACAAACATAAAGTCGAACATAGAACCTCCTCCTTTTTTTGTAAGTCGGTTAAAAAGCATCACCATTTCAGCCCAAAGACGTCCACTGCTAAACAGGTTTTCCCAAAAATCCTATGCATCTCCCATCCACCAGATTCCTGCAACCTTAAGGGCAAGGGCAGCGAATTATAACAATTTCGCGGTTTTTCAGTTTTGTCTAAAACTCATATTAATAATATGATTTTGTCAGATAATGTCATTATAGCTTGAGGACGGCAAAACGTTGACATATTTGCTAGAAGTTTTTACTGTCTACGTTATTTTAATGAATGTAAATCCTGTAACAGAATTAAATTTTAGATTAATCTGCTTATGTTAATTGCGTGGAGGATTCGATGGAGGTTTGTGAATGAATGGAAGTATTGGAAAGAGAGTTTTCAGATGCTTGTTTACCCGTTTAGTTGGATTTTACTGTACTAACAGAAGTCAATATATATTTAGGAGATCTGGTCTTTGAGGATATACACAAGTGTATTACGTTCTACGACAGATGAAAGCAATATAAATGACAGGCCATGAATAAAAATCATAGTCAACCTTCAAAAAATGTTTTTCAATTACTCCTATATATTCTATTCCAGATGCTCATACTCGACTCAAACTCAAAATCGGCCACACCACCAATCAACTGCCAACCAATCACAACACTCAAGTTAGGCATATGATTCTTTAGCTTGACATAATTACGTGTACTCAATAAAGCAAGAGCCCAGACGCTCCAGACGTTACTGAATTCTTTCTACACAGAATGTGTGGTAGGAATGAAAATGAAAGTCCAAGTTAGCAATTACGAGTAAGTTCCAAGTATATGCCAATGCAAAATGATTTTGTGTTAAAAGAATTCGGTTACGTTTGGGGCATCTAGGATCTTGGACTTGAGCACGTTAATGTCAAAACAAACTAGTCGAGTGCGAGTCGGACTGGCGCACTGAGGGTTCCATATAAACAGCTACATATACCAAAATAGGTAACAATAATGTTGATGAGCATCTGGAATACGGGCCTAAGTCATGCCAACTCGAGTTCACCTCGAATCATCAAATAAACAGTTATAACTTGTCATTTGTTGTCATTAATCGAGGTTTTTTTTTCCGTTGACATAAGGACTAAATCTAATGGAGGTCCTTCAAAAGTTGCTTGAATTATGGGCCAAAGCCTTTGCAACTAATATTAAATAAGAACTGCAACTTACAAAGACAACTTTCTCAATGTAATCATTAAATATGAAAACATAAACATAAAAGCTCCTTGTCACCTTTACGCATCTTTGAGGTTTCAATGTTTCACAGAATTGCGGCTTAGAGCGAGGAGAGAAAATGGAAAAGTTATGAATAGACCGCAAAATGGGAATAGAACTTAGGGTGAAGAGTTTAAAATAGAAATTCTAAGAAGACTGATTAATGGTGGAGCAAGGAACGGTGAGCTAATGAATGAAAAGTTTTACGACTGACTTACATTCAATGTTGTGCTAGATGGTTTTATGAATTCTATCAGAAAGCTGTTTCAAAACGATCACATTCCAGTCGCAATATTATCTCAATGACAATCAATGTCAAAAACTTTACAAATGTTAACAAATCAAGGCCGAAACACACATCCATAAGTAAGTAAGTAAGTAAGTAGATTCCACGTGTGGACACGGTGTCCACACGTGGTTTCTACTAAATAAGTAAGCGAGTAATTAAGTAGAAATCACGTGTGGAGATGTTGCTTACAGGTAGGTTTAAATTTTTTATCAAGAAATTTTACCAATCACTACTACAAAAACCTCATCAGATCAAACTTATTCAAAATTCTGTCCAAGTAAATAATTTAATCAAGTTTCATGTAAATTGGCTCAATCATGGCGCCCACGAATCTGAGCCATCTGCCATTAATTTCAGAACCGAAGAATTCGAATGAATCCAATTCCGATTACCAATGTACGTCATTCCATTCCAAATTTGAAATCGGTTTCAATTATAAAATCGATTATAAATAAGTAGTACGGAATCGATTCCACAACAATTATTTTGATAATCTGTCCCGACTTTATTCGATTAGCGTTCGGATTTCAAACTACAGAAATAGATTTGAAAATGACAGTTCGCCTCGGATTTGTTGATTGGAAATTATTTGTGTCTGTCAAATTCAAAGTTGGAATGACTTCATTCTATCTGAAAATGTTTTTGACAGTTAATTATTTTCTTTATTTAACTCTATTTTTAAACATTTTTTTTATTCAAGAATATTCTGGAAAATTTCTAGCTCTCAATTTTGTTGTAGTACAATAGTGCAATACTCAATGTGCTATATTTTCTTACTCCGTTAAACTGCAACTAAAGCCTAATTATGGAAAGGAAATTGACACCAAAATAAAGTGACAATTTGTCAAATTGCTTGACTGAATTTAATAGCTTTATTGATTTGTGTTTTTCATTTATGACGCGTCGATAATTTCTTGCCTATGCTTATATTCGTAAGTTGATCATAATACTGTCGCATGTCGGTATATTAAAAGCCAAACCCACGACCACTCACTTGCAGTCTGATATACCTTTATGCTATAGCAGTTTAATGCATAGGTATCTCGATTTAACTATTCTATATTTAGATGTATAGATGACAGACGTGACGACAGAAAGTTATTCAGATATTTCCATGGTATTTTCCATTTCTTGTTATGAAGGAAATCATATGAATTATGTATGAAGTCTGAAATCATGTCGTACTTATATGGAGTTAGATGTAAAACGCTTGTAGTGATGGCGATGTGCAATTTAAATTATGACGTCATCTAAAGCCAGTCAACAAGCACTACTTATGAAGAGTAATGAAATGACGCTATGCGAGAAAAATTGCAGATTGTTCGTGAAGATATACCTCAAAACTGCAGTAGTTTAAATCAAAATATAAAACGTAAAACATGTTCATTGGCAAAAAACACTTTTGTTGAATGGGAGCCCCATTTAAATATTTATTTTATTCTGTATGGAGTATTTGTTGTTATAGCGGCAACATCATCTGTGAAAATTTTAACTGTCTAGCTATCATGGTTTATGAGATACAGACTGGTGACAGACAGTCGGACTGCGGAGTCTTAGTAATAGGAGCCCGTTTTTACCCTTTGGGTACAGAACCCTAAAAATAATTAAAAGAAAAATGTTAGTCTGAAATCCGACCAAAACCATCAGTTTCCTTCTACAGAATCAGATATTTTTTTTCTGAAATAGTAAAATAATTAAAAACAAAGACCCCCAATTTTTTTTTTACTGCAAACGTAATAACTGTCATCACACATCACATATTAGAATCTGGGGTACATACATATCAGCGATAAATACTTTGAGACAAAAAGCTGCTCCATTTATCATTTGAAAACGATACTTTTGTATGAAACGGCGCATTTATAATTTAATGTGAATGAGGGAACATGGGTTTTAATGGAACATCCTACACCTTGAATATAAAACAAGGGTTGTACTCGTAAAATGAAATGAACATGCGAGTAAAACGTGTGGTAAATGATTGTATATGTTATAGCTGTACTGGCATTTCATGTGCCAAGAACAGTAGGTAATTAGGTACCTATCAGACAGTACCCACTTCAAAGTCAAAAATGTGGAGGTTCTCAATTCGACTGTATCTTTGTTGTATGTTAATTACCACAGAACTATTTACTAGGTGAACCTATTTTGAATATTGAATTTTTTAACCCTTCGTGTGGGGTATCAAAATAAAGGTTTTTAACAGGTGATTTCAAAAACATACCTCAAAATAAAAATAACTAAAAAGTTATAAATAAAAAAAGGTAATTCAAAATCTAAAAACCCGACTGCTTAAAAAGCGAACTTAAAAGACTTAAACAAGAAGAAAATCATGTGCAGTCGGAGGATACATCTGGTTTTGGTTAGCCAGCTCTCGAACACGTATCCTCCGACTGCACAAAAATGGCGGATTTTGGGCGCCATATTGTGGGGGCCCATTTATTTTTTTCTTTCAAACCCATCGTGTGCGGTATCAAAATAAAGGGTTTTAAGAGGTGAAGGGTTTGAAGAGTGGTTTCAAATTATATGTTTAAATGTATCTGATTAGAAAAAAACTTAACTAAAAAGTTATAAATAAAAAAAGTTAAATCAAAAAACTCGACTGCTTCAAAAGCGAACTAAAAAGTCGTAAACAAGGAAAAAATCATGCTGTGCAGGAGGAGGATACATCTGGTTTTGGTCAGCCAGCTAGCGCGTATGTATCCTCCGACTGCTCAGCATGATCTTTTCCTTGTTTACGACTTTTTAGTTCGCTTTTGAAGCAGTCGGGTTTTAAAGCAGTCGGGTTTTTAGATGTTTTGAATTAACTTTTTATTTATTTGAATGCTGTGCTTTTTATTTCGTCCAATTTATATTTCATCAAGATCTGACGATTAGTTTTTGAGTTATCTTTAATAATGCGTATTTTTAATGTAATATAAGAAAATAAAACTAAAAAGAAAAAGAACGAGTCGGACACGCGCACGAAGGATTTCGTAAAATTATCACAAAACGGTAAAAAAATCACGTTTGTTGTATGGGAGCCCCACTTAAGAATTTATTTTATTCTGTTTTTAGTATTTGTTGTTATAGCGTCAACAGAAATACATAGTCTGTCGAATTTTCAATTGTCTAACCATCACGGTTCATAAGATCCAGCCTGGTGACAGACATACTGACGGACAGTGGAGTCTTAGTAATAGTGTCCCGTTTTTACCCTTTGGGTACGGAACCCTAAAAATAAAGATTAAAAAAAAAACAACTTCCAAAACAAAACACTACAAAGCGAAAAATAACTTTCTTTTCAGAATTCGGTGTAATTTTTAACTTTATTTTTTTTCGTTTTTGACAACGACTTCCAAAAAAGAAAGAAGTTATTCGCTTTATAGTGTTTTGTTTTGGAAGTCGGTTTAAATTTTTTGTTAAGTAGTTTTTTACATGAGCTTGTGCAATCATCATCTGTTTAGCCTCTCACCAAGTATGTTGGAATCGGGTTCCAGTCTAATAGAATGCAGATATATACACTGGTATTCAGCAGGTAGGCTGTCGCCATGAAACAAAAGGAATGGACCAACTACCGAAATGCTGACTAACCTACACAATCCAGTTACTGGGTACCAAGATACCGTTAAGACATCTTGTCAGGCTTTTGGGTTTGGGCATAGACTTCCCGTAACGACAGTGTCAAAGATCTTCAAATAACTGCCGGGAACACATTCGTAATGCGATTGCCTCTCATTTCTATTCCCTTGCATAATATCTCACACAAATTACACGCGTCATGCACAATGTCTACAGAAATGTCAGAATGTGTTTGTGACAAACGTATCTGACCACAGATCACGTCCCTTCTGAGTGGCGTGTGCCTATCAACTTTCATGTACACTACTTAACAAAAATGTTACATTTGCCATTTCCTTTGCTCTATTAAGTTGGAAACTTATTCTTTATTTTTAAACACAATGGAAAAGCGTTCTTCTTTCATTATATTTTGATATGGAAATCTTTACTTCAATCAGAAAGATTTATCGCCCACCACTTTTTGACAACTATTCCCAGTAAATTGAACCTTCTTTGAGGTTGAAACTACCTAACTATCATTCACAAAAGCAAAAGGACTTTGTCGTTTGATGACATGCAAGTGATATTCAACCTTAAGATGATAATGATAAGCAAGTAACTTGTGTACGTGATCAAAACTATCCGCCTTCTGTTTTGACACACCTACACCAATTCAGGGGAAGATTCATAAAATGTTGCTCTTTGCTAAGACAACACCATCTAACAGTAATAAATCTGCCTTACCTATTCCGTATATTGTGGTCGAAGTCTAGTCTTACAAGATGCTATTGAATAACAGTATTTTAAATGGGGCGACTGCCTAATTGACTCTACAACCCAATAACTTACTCGATACCCTTTTGCAAGTCTGGTGTCAGTTAGTATAGCTTCCAACCAGCGTAACGATTGTCAAATTTGTTCAAATAAAAGCTGGCACGGCCGGCTTAACGTGGTTTCAGAGAGTCGAACGATTTTTTTTTACAAAAAACAGCAGTTATCTATTCCCCAATGTTAACACAGTACTGGCTGTGCGCCCGCTCGGAGCCAGAGTATCAATATTGAAACTCCCTTTGGTCAGTTTTGTTTGCAAAATATTATTTGATTTATATAACATATTTTTACAATATTTTTTAACATTTTTTTTTTAATAACTTTGCCCCTCTCTAGGAATTTCTTCCTGTATCGTGGGTGCGTTTACAAACATATAAACTCACATACACAACACCCAGAGCTGGAACAACTCTCTGTAGGTTATACAAATATTTGTTCCGTGCGGGAATCGAACCCACGACACGCAGCGCAGCAGTCATTCACTCAACTACTGCGCCAACCTTGCGCCCTATTGATATACATAATGCTATTTTAGTTAGGAAGAAATGCTAGACATCAATTTTTATGCATAAAAATATTTTTAAACATCCAAGTCGTTTTGGAGGAGAATCCAAAAATAGCAAAAAAATATCATTGTAATTGTTTTTTTAAAGCAAAACTAGTAGATACCCGAAAACAACATGTTACACAAATAATGTACATGAATGAATAATAAATAATGATTGTTTTTTTTTCAAACCTTTTAATCTAGCTGTTACTAAGGAGTATGCTTTAGAAAGAAACCATTTTACGACGCTAAAGCGGTGGTCCTTAAGGTAAATCTCGGTAAACATTGGATGGTCACTCGTTCAAAGATCGATCAGCAAGCGTTGCTGTTTGACCGGTGTGACTGTTATTGCTTACATAACCAAAACCAGTGGCTGGCATTATTGGCAGAATTTGCTTTCAGGTAAATGCACCTACTTTATTATTAACTGCACAGTAAGAGGCGGAGACGGGAACGTAAGCGGGGCTTTAGTCGAGAGGTCTTGCGTCGGTCTTTTATACATTAATGGAATACGGAATGACTTGCATCCAAAACTGAGTATCAGAAATATTTAACGTCATAAGCGTGAATATTACAGGTATTCATAATCCAGCACAAAGAGAGGTATACTGAACTAAGACTAACTTGACTATGAATGGGACTTGTTTGATGGTATCAAAGGAGAATAGACAATTTCGGAGTAGCGGCGTAGTTATCACGGACATTCTAGGGCCAGGTTCTGAAATGAATATAATATTATGGAGTCAGACCCTATTTTATTGTCAATATTTGACAAGTTTTCAGGCTATAGCAGGCTTTTACATATAATTATACTTAACGGAGGTGAGTCTCTGCAAAGGATTATTTACTGATTTTATTTTTATTGATGTGCTTGCGTTTGGTTTGTTCAACCGTTTTATTAAAGTACCACTTAATTGAGGCCTAAACACATTGGAAACAAAGAAACAACCATTCCTAGTAAGAATGTAAAAGAAACACAATGCATTACAGACGGAACGGTGCAAAGCGATTAATACTCCGCCCCACAGCTATTCTATGCACGCTCAGTTTCAGTTCCTCTTGCTAGACAAAAGGAAATAAATGTCTTCCGTCAGTCTTGCGATTGTGCTGTTCATTATTTCTCGCATTATGAATGATTTAAGGATAACAAATAGGTCTTTACTGCAGATAAGACATCTGTCTTGATGAGAGCATTTTAGTTGAAATTGAGAGGCACTTTTCTCCGTCTACGTATTTTAGGATATGAGCCCATAAGGACTGGGAATTGTATTCGGACAGCATTTTTTGTTTTAATTGACTGAAAACTTGCCTGAAAGTAATAGGTCGCTGAATGGAATACATTATTCAAAAAAAGTTCTACTATAATCATCAATTCAGACAAAAGTAGTTTACTGCTGGACATAGGTCTCCCCAAGCATTACCACATTGACCGGTGCTGTGCGTCTCGTATCCAGCGGTTTCCCGCGGCCTTAAAAAGGTCATCGGTCCATCATGTGGGAGGCCTGCCAACGCTGCGTCTTCTATTTCAATAAGTTGGAACTTCAGTGAGGTAGAATTCTTAACTGTCACATAGACAAATAGACTTTGTCGTGTTATGACGTGCCAGTGACATTCACGTGATAGACCTTTAATTTATCTTACTATACATGCAACACGATGGAAACCAACTCCTATAATAGCGCGGGTAGTATTGCTGTAATTTTTTTACATTATTAGCATCATGACCCAAAGCTATAGAAATTGACAAACATTTATTTTAAATGTTTTAATGTCCCATACAGCTAAAGGGGCGAGCGCGAAAAAAATGTGAACCATCCCATCGAGTGGGGTATCGTTGCATAGATCTCGTTGAGTAGATAAATACAATATATTACCGACACGCATTGGGCCGGACATTAATCGAAAGTTTCTCCGTTCTCATACCGATTGATTTGATCGGAGTAGAGGATGTTGCCTTCAAAAGAACTTAGAATATAGGTAGGTATTGTATGGTCACAACATATCCACGTGTCATAATGTCAAACCGTTTTCTACATGTCATTTAAATTACATTTTTGCCTCAAGGGATCAGAAGGGGAACTTGTCACTGTCCCTATTTGGTACGGGTTTGCCCAATAGGAAAACCACTTCGACAATTTGTCAAAAGATTTGACATGTTTGACGTATTAACGTAACTTTGTATTGTCCTTTTTTGAAAAATGGACGGACAGTGATTTGCGATTCTGTTTTTTTCTTTGTTGAATTTCTTTTTTGTCCGGAAAAATACGAATTATAAAAGCAACACTATGTACCTACTTCTATAAAGTAACCTATGTGCTGATTTATGGCATTGTCTTTTGAATTTTTTGGGTTTTATTAAAGGAATAATTTTGAAGGATCTGTTAAGTGAAGACCAATTCACGTACATTAAAAAAGTTCAAGTCTTTTTTAATGTACGTGTACGTTTTTGGTCACTTTCATCCTGGAGCTGCGATATCATCTCAGCGCAGAATAATATCAAAATAAGGGAATAAGAAGTGTTTTTGACAGATTGCGATTAAAATCTAGGCATTGCCTCTCCACCCTATTAAATTACTAATAGGAATTTTGGTATATAACAATTTTAAGTATTTTGAAAACAATGATAAAATGCCCGGGACATAATTTCCCAAAAAATTTAGAGCCATTTTTTCGACAAACTTTAGCTATTCTGAAAGTCAAAAATTATCGATATAATCATCCTACTTTACATTTCTAAACAAACGATATATATAATTTACGACAAACTCATGTCATTCGACTATACATATATAAAAGGAATGTTAAATCACAACTATCATTATAACACGATGTAGGTAAAAAAGGAGTTATTCTCAGAAGTCATGTGACCTGTACTGCCTGTACTTGACCCCTCATACCTACTATACTAGTTGTTTTTACTGTACCTTCTGTGAGTATGACGTAGACAGTGATATTGAACTTGAGTAACCGACAATCTATGGTTGGTTCTCGATGTATGTAGATAAATGAAAATGCGAAACTTGTGTTTTAGCTATCACAGCTTAAGGTCTTAGGTTCGTTTCTCGAGTCAGGCATAGTATTATTGGGTTTTTCCATTTGGAATTTCTCAGTAGCAATCGGAGTTTGGACTTTGTTCGCAATTGATGAATCTTTCGGGGAATACAGGCATCATTTTGTGTTAAAAGGAGTTAAATGATTTATAGTTTGTTAGAGCTCTGGAAGTAAAAACGCTGCTAAGATTGCATAAAATATTTCACTGTTAGAAAACTATACCCCTTTTACTGAATGCCATTGGCTGGAGTGAAGCCTCTTAAAAAAAAAACGACTTCCAAAACAAAACACTACAAAGCAAAATAGTTATTTATGCTACAAGTGCGGAAGGTAGGTGATTTCCGATGAGTGGCATTTTTATTCACGAGCGAGCGAAGCGAGTGAGTGGATAAATCGACACAAGTCGGAAATCATCTTACGTACGTGTATCATACAATATTTTACTATGCATTGTGCGAGGAAATAAACAAAATTAATAAAATAAATTAATAAAATGGCGGGCTTATTCAAGCGCGTTCAACATATCCACAGATTATCTAATAGTTCCTCGGGCATATCTACTGCGCATGTGCGAATAGCTGTCACATCGTAACGCAATAAGGCACGAGCAAAATATACGTTCTGCCAAACATATTTAATGAATATTTAAAATTAATTAATTGATCAAAATCTAAATCTAGAGTAATTAAAAACGCCTAAAATAAAGTATTAGTTTTATTTTACCTTTTATATGAATGATAATCTGTACATAACTAATTTTTAAAACTTTTCTCAAATAATAAAAACTCTATGCGTCGGGCTGACGTTGGAGTTAAAATTAAAAAAGTACAGGAAAGTAAAAAGCACTAGTGAAAAAAAGTGACACTTTCCGCACAGTTTGGCTGCTTGGAAAACCGCTCTTTTCGAGGACATGCATTGTAAAATAACTATCTTTTCTGCTGTCGGTGTCTTTGGTAGATACCTTCTTTGTTTTCGGTTTTGACCAAGACTGCCGAAAAGAAAGTTGTTTTTCGGTTTGTAGTGTTTTGTTTCGGAAATCGGTTTGGTTTTTTTGGTAAAGAGGTTTTTAATTTTCTCTTTTTAGTGTTGATACCTTATTTATTATTATGAAAATATGCATTATAAAGGATAACCCGAAAACTACACGTCAGATCTTAATCAAATTCAAATTTAAATGCACCACATTAGAAGCACCAGCTTTCAAATAAAAAAGAATCATCAAAACCGGTTCACCTAGTAAAAAGCTTTTAGGTACATACATTAAAAAAATACTGTCAAATTGTGGACCTTCTCCTTTTTGAAGTCGGTTAAAAATGCTAGCTCTTAGTAGAATTACTGGAAAGCGGGTATAGCCTATGCAAATTTTGTCTCGAATTAAGTTTATACAGTATATAAATTTTTGCGAGACCAAACTATGCTGAAAGTAATCAAAATTATTTGCATTAGCTATAAAATCATTAATCATAAGAAAAGCAAAACGTACTTTGTAAAATATTAAATTCATTAATTATCACGACGAAATGAATAACTTACAGTCAAGCCTTGTTATGGATTGTTCATCAAATACCTGTTATTATAAATTAACTCAAAACCGGGCAAACCGTTGTAGTTCAAATAGCAATGCAATAATAATAAACGTTTAACACAGATGAATTGCAATAATATGCAAACGGAGAGTAAAAAAACGTTATCTTGCCTATATGCAATTTGTTATTCGTTTTTATTTCCCTATTTACCTGTGGTGACCTTTCACTTGACCTTAAACTACTGTGACCTTTTCAAGAAACTTCAAAGAGAGGTAGGGTGTCAACCAAGGTTGTATATACTTTCACTAATTAAGAAGCCTGGCAAACCTTTTTATAAAAGGGGGACCATCCCCTTAAGGCATATATATTCCCCAATGTCAACGCAGCACTAGCCGCGCGCTAACTTGGTGCTAGAATATTAATACTGAACCTTCTTTTGGACAGTTTTGTTTGCAAAATATTCTTTGATTTACTTATGCTTTTTCAGGAAGAAATTCTAGCCATCAATTTTTCTGTGTAAAAATATTTTTAAAAATCCAAGTTTTGGAGAAGTATCCAAAAGTAGCGAAAATATATCGTGTGGTTATTTTTTTTTAAGCATAACTATTATTTTCACAATTATTGAACATGAAGCAATAATAATTTTTTTTCAAGCCTTTTAACGCATGAAAGTCACTGAAGTTACTGAACGCAATATATTTACTTAAGATATTGCAGTTGACTCGGAAAGAAGAAGACAGGGAAACAAAGTTTTACTCAGTAGGTCTATGTAAAACTTTGTGTATACCATGTCTGTTGTATTCGTATTGTAACGTCAATAACAAAATAATTAAAACAAATCTGTACAATTATCAAAATATTTCCTTCCTACTGTCAGAAACGGTTAAAGGGGTATATTTTACCCCGTTTACTCCACCCACACTAGAGTCTAATGAATTAATGTATGTCTCGCTCATGCGTTAATTTCTTGAGGGGTAAACACGGCCTGGTCTGTAATTTCTGTTAATTTCAAAGGAAAACATTTATGTAGGTAGGACCGCTTTGCTGTTTTTACGAACTGGAGACAAATATTATTGTATAATGTTTTTACATAGGTAGTATAGAAATTTATGTTTTGTTATGGTGATCTCTATCTATAGTCCCCTTGACTATTTTCATTACTATATTTTCTTTAAGCACAATTTAAATGCCCACTTGAAACAAACAAAATAACAAAAGCTAAAATATAAAGTCTGACCACGGCAAACACCACCTAAAAAGCATGAAACACAATATTCAGGCTAAAATAATTGACGGAAATTGTTCGGTTAGCGAATTCAGTGTTATGAAAATCGAATCAATAAATCACAGTTGTAGTTGACAATTTACAGATTTCAAATCTACATAAACAAGGATACATCGTGGATGTCATGAGGGAATAGTGACAATCTTATCAGCTATGGGTAATAATTTACCAACTTTGAGCTACACTCTTTGCAGTAAAAATAATATTTTTTGGAATCGAACCACTTGATAAAAAGTTATGCATGGGGTTACACAAATATATGTATATATATTTGTGTATATATATATATTATACATGTCGAATTGAGAACCTCCTATTTTATATATATGAAAATGTCTATATCTAAAATACATACTCAGTTTCGCTTTGATCATCATTATCTGCCTAGCCTTTTCCCAATTGTTGTTGGGGTCGTCTTCCAGTCTTACCAGATTCAGCTGAGTACTAGTGTTTTAAATGGAGCGACTGCATATCTGACCTCCACAACCCAGTAACTGGATAACACGATACCCCTTGGCAAGACTGGTGTCAGATCTCAAGCTTCTGACTACCCGAAACGATTGTCAAAGATCTTCAAAAGACAGCCGGGACCAATGGCTTAACGTGCTTTCCGAGGCACGGAGGAAACTCGGCATGTTGAAATGGTCACCCATCCACGGACCGACCTCGGCAAGTGTTGCTTAACCTTGATGATCGACCAGTGCGGCTGTTATTATTTAGCCACGAGCTCCTCAGTTTCGCTTTGATATTACAATAAAATAAAATTTATCCGTCACAATATTTTTGCTGACGTTGCTCGTATACAATATTGAAAAGCGACCGCGGTCGCTTAGACTGCGAGTAACATATTGCGTTACAAGTATATTGTTTTAGCAATGTATTACAAACTTACTTACATGATTTATTACTTGATATTGTTACCCGAAATCATTCTAGTGAGTTTGCGCTTTTGCTCTTCAAAATAATATTATCTTTTGATATATATTTTACTCAACAAAGGCGATAAATAAAATTTGTAATATGTATTAATCAAAAGTTTAGAGGATCTCTAAATTTTTAACAGACATGCCAAATATTTGGAGGTTCTATGTTTGATATTATGTTGGATTTTTTTTTTGGTTATGTTCAACCACATTTCCGTCAATAATTGTGACATGATTTTGAAAGTTATAATTTTGTTTGAAAGAGTATCATCCGAAATTGATCCCATTTTAATTTGGTGAAAATCTGATAAAGACGTTCGAAGATATACAACAGAGCCCTTCAATAAATAACGGCAAATCTCTCGGGATTGCGGCAATCTCATGTCTGTTTATTGTTTATACCATTTCATAACATAACATCACGCCATTACACTCTAAAGGGGTACGCAAATGTGTACAGTTTACCTTGGTACACTCTCATTTCACCGGTTATGTTCAGTTGCATGATATTCGGGTAATCTATTTTGGCATTATAGGTACCTTACCAAACCACTTGCCTATTAGATAGGTACAACTAAAAAGTGAAAAATAAGGAAACTTATTGCCAAAAAAATACTACCGACTTCCAAATAAGGAAACTACAAAGTGAAAAATATTTTTAGTTTTGGAAGTCGGTGTCCAAACGCAAAAAATTGGTACCTACCAAAGACACCGACTTACAAAGATTATGTTATTTTTCACTTGTAGTTTTCTTATTTGGAAGTCTGTAGTACTTTTTTGTATTTCTTTTTTATTCTCTTAATATTTTTGATAGGTTAGTACTTCAGTCAATCGATTTTATAGACGCAAAATTTTATCTCTCAGTTATCTGTTGATCAATTTTCTTCGTGTCTATTTAAGTTATATGATTTGAGTAGCAAAAAAAAGTTACCTACTTTATGTTGTACGTGGAATATGGTTTATGGCTCTTCACTTGAGATTCGCACCAAAAATTAAAGGTACCTTTATGTACCTTCTCCTTGATTGAGTGCCTACACTAGTTTGTCCCCTACCTATAACCTCGCAAACTACTACTATAATGCCTAGGCCTTCAAGAACCGTTTAAATATTCAAGTCAATCTTTACTTAATCGAATACAAAGTAACCCGGTGACCCAATTATGGGTTGTCGTTCGTAGTAAGAAACAGTTTTAATCGTTCATTATTCGCCGGAAGCTGGTTAAATCAATCCTAAATATTTACACAAGAATCATTCTCGAATCTGCCTTTAGAAATGCAAATGATTTGAAGGAATTGAATCAAAATATTAAGTGGGTAATCGGTTTGAGTTATTAATGCGGAAATTGTGTGTTTAAGAATTTATTGGCTTTAGTTCGAAGGAGGTTCTCGTGATCGTATCAAGGTTAAGGGGGTTTTGCAAGGTTGAAGGTTCGTACTAGGCTTGTAGAAGTTATCTATAGAAGGCATAGGTATTGTTACTAGGAGAAAACGTGAAATATGTCTTGATTAATGACGTTGTGATTATTGTTCGTGCCTTGTTTGCTCTGCTGTAGCACAAATCATTGGTTGGTATTATATTAATACATTTTGATAACATTATAATTAAGTTCGCAAATGTAGAGAACAGAAATTTTGTTTTCAGTGTTGGTCCCGTTCTAAACGTAGACCCACCCTAGCAAAACACCGGGAATATACGGCTAGTGGAGAGACCAATTCAACAGAGGGCAGGTTGATTAACAACGGGTACTGCAAACGTCACTAAGAATAAAATAGACTTGACTTTCTCCTCCTACCTTTCAGGAACGCAATAGCTTTCAATCCCCATCCTACACTGTCTAGAAACCACTTCGCCGCCAATTAAGTGCCATCATACATCCAGTGTAAATCGCTGTTTAGCATTACGGCTTAGACTCAAAGGGGTTAAAGCAACTCCATGCATATTCATGGATACGGAACATAATTATCTGAAATGTGATTACATAGGCCTGGTGCCAAGAACTTGGTGGAGACTGTGATTTAGCTGGTAGACTTTTTGGTTTGTGTCTTAGCGGAGTGTGGAGAAGATTAGCTTGATGAATTGGCTGGATTACTTGCAGATCTTAGCTGAGATTTTATGGCTGAAACAAGAGCAAGTAACAATTTATGCACGAGCGGCCTAAATTGATGGTGGATCTTTATAGATTGACTGGTTATTTGGTTCAAGAACCGATGGATGTACTGTGTGAATTATGACTGCCTAGAATCACGGTGACTACTGAGATGAGAACTTAGAGAAGTATGGAAGACGAAGATATATACCGCGAACCTCAAATTAATTGAAATAGTCATGCAAATTGAGGCGTCCACTGGATGTGACAAGTACCGAACTAACGAGGTGGCGACACTTGGAAGTCTTTGTCCAGAGGTAACGTCTTTCAACTGATACGATGATGATGACCAAGATAGCTACACAGCTACAAAATAGGCATCTGTCTGCCTAGACAGGCATTGATTCATGTATGAATCTTCAAAAGTAAGTAAAGCCTGTCTCTTTAAACATTTGGGACAAAAAGAATCGCAATAAGACAAAAGAACAACAATTCATTGCAAATTATTTTTCCGCTGTTCTGATCTTCATTTAGCACCAATTGTAATCTCAGCCACTCATAAGCTTACATGACACCTACCTCTGCTATGCCAGGCCCTGATTCCAACTGCCACGTTCGTAATTACGAGCAGGCCACATAATCTCTGCTACATCGGAATGAGCGGCGATCATTACTTTTTAATTCAAGTTCGTCTTTTGTTTCAATTCAATCGGCTTTTGATTGTTTAAGATAAGTTGTCGGATTGTTAGAAAATGTTTAATCTGGTTTTGGGTTCAAAACTGGCTCGTATTAAAGTTCGTATTTTTTAACCCTCGTAAATTGAAAGAGTACTTAATTTTGAGACTTGTTAAAGTATTTGTTGCTACAGTATTCTCTACAGTGACAAAGACACCGTGGGAATTAACTCTGTCACAATTAAAGCATAACACAATTGAGTACAATTTACGGTTTAAAAAGGCCCCCTGTTGGGTTATTCCCTGAGCACCCCGATTACCGAGGCCCACGTCCCGGAAGACCCATTTATTTTTATCTAGATAAACTCAATTAAAAGTCAGTTTACCTTAAAAGAACTGTCAGCGGATAATAATTATGTTAAACATAATTTTATGACTTACTAAAATTATAATACTTAACTTTAAGAATCAGGATAAAATTATAAAGTTGCTTGGTTAAGGTAAATAATATAATTAGAGAACACAATATGGAATCACAATGGTTTTAATTATTATCACAATAGTTCCGTTTTCAATGCAGAAAATCAAAATACCTACTATAAATGGAACATTAACATAATTTAAAAAAAATACGCAAAAACAGTTTCACTTTCAGGTTTTTTTTTTTGTTATGCAGCTTTCTCGGCAGGATTGCTGACAGGCTGGACTGTGTTGTGTTGAATTGTTGCTCTAGTATTACAGCTGGAATACTGAAGCAATGATAGTTGTCTATGTCAATGTTAAAGGTAAATTTTTTGCAACACATCTCACCCGGCTTTGCTTCGAATTTGAAATAATTATTGTTGTCATAAATTGTCAAATATATTTGTTAAGTATGCTTTAATAATATTGTAACATGTATTTTATATTTTTCATACATTCTTTTCAAACCGTAATAACCTTTATTAAAACCACTCGTATGATTCAACATAGTACAAAACTTCAAATAAACTACTTTCGTCTTATGTATTTCATACATTTAAGCACTTGTTAGGTCAACCGTACAAGTTGAAAATCATAGAAAAAGGAATTTAAATTTATCATATTTGGGGTCTTCCGGGACAGGAGCATCAGGGAACGGGGTAGTCAAGGAATAACTCCCCCGTTTTCTGAAAACAATTATCGTCGCGTTAAAAATGTATTCAACTATTAAGAGTAGTTAACCAAGTTTGTCAATTTGTCACATTAATATTTCAATAATTTACGTATCAGAAACTTGGTTCAAGAGCTTAGAGCATTTATAGCTTAAATGCTCTAAGTTCAAGAGTTATAAAACCTTGAACTAATAACGAGGTGAATGAATCTTTGACTAGAATGGACAAGATATCAATCTTGACCCATACTAACCATATTTTTCTAAACACATTCTAATACAATTTGGTCGAATTTTACTTAAATAGTTTTTTTTTTTTTTCTTTTTATAACCTTTAGGCTCGCGCTTGACCACAATCTCACCTGATGGTAAGCGATGATGTGGTCGACGGTGAAACACGCTTGCCTAGAAATAACCTATTCACTCTTGACTTAAAGACCCCTAGATTGTAGCTATCGGGAAACAAAGACTCCGGCAGGGAATTCCACTCCTTAGCTGTACGCATAATAAAAGTGTTCCCAAAACGTTTTGTGCGTATGGGTGGGATGTCTACCATGTATCGATGGCGCATCGCCGTACGTCTGGTAGTCCGATGATGGAACGGGCTAGGTGGAGTGCAATTCCATCGCACACTCCCCGAAATGTAACCGATAAAAAACCGACAGGCTGGCAACTCGGCGACGATGTTCAAGACTCTGGAGCTTTGACTTGACCAGCGCCTCATCGCCGATGAGCCTCTTGGCTCGCTTTTCGATCGACTCTAGTGCGTCAAGCTGGTATTTGGCTGATCCGTCCCAGAGATGAGAACAGTACTCCATGCATGATCGAACTTGCGCTTGATACAAGTTGAGGAGCTGTTCCGGCGTGAAGTACCGTCTCACCTTTGCAAGGATCCCCAGCTTTTTGGCAGCCAGCTGAGCCTTTGCCTCAATGTAAGGGCCAAAATTGAGAGTAGATGTCAACGTAACGCCAAGAAGCTCAAGATGGTCAGTTATTGGCACGGTCGCATCTCGGAAAGTTGGATCTGGGTAAAATTGGCTCTTTTTAGCGGAAAAAAGACACGCCTGGGTTTTAGCGGCATTAAACCTGACCAGATTGGCATCGCCCCATTCGGAGACTGCCTGCAAGGACAGGTTCAAGCGCTCCACCATGGCCTCCCGGAGAGACCGGATCTGAGGCCCGGTAGCACGAGCGTTGGACAAGTATCTCTCAGCAACAGTGCTGTCGTCTGCATACCCAAAGGTGCCAGGTTTAAGCAGATCGTTAATATGCAGCAAGAATAAAGTTGCTGAGAGTACCGACCCCTGAGGGACCCCGGCATTGATATCCAATTGGTCCGACGAGCAGCCATCGATAACCACTCGAATGGACCGATCTCTCAGGAAGTCTGCAATCCAATCACACAGACCACCGGGCAAACCGAATGAAGGAAGCTTACCAATAAGGCTTTCGTGCCAGACCCTATCAAAAGCCTTCGAGATGTCGAGGGAGACGGCAAGCGCTTCCCCGTGTCTCTCGATGGCCTCACTCCAGATGTGAATGGCATACGCTAGAAGATCCCCAGTAGACCGATTTCGGCGGAAGCCGTATTGGCGGTCACTAAGGATATCGTTAGATTCTAGGTATGCCAGGAGCTTCGTGTTAAGTACACGCTCCATACTCTTACAGAGTATGGACGTTACAGAGATAGGTCTGTAGTTGGCCGGGTCAGCTCGACTACCCTTCTTGGGCACGGGCTGTACGTTAGCTAGCTTCCAAGCATTCGGCACTTTTCCAGTCTCATACGAAAGGCGGAATAGGCGTGTCAAGATCGGAGACAGTTCAGGCGCACAGGTTCTGAGAACTATTGCTGGTATTCCGTCCGGGCCACTAGCCTTGTTCACGTCGAGGTTGCGCAGTACCTTACGGACGTCCTTTTGATGGATACGAATGTCCGACATACTCGTCTCGCATCCATCAGGATAAGAAGGGGGCCGCGCGTCACCAGGGTTCAGACGTGAAGATTCCGCAAAAAGAGAGGCAAATAAATTTGCCTTCTCCTCAGCAGAGTGGGCCAGCGACCCGTCGGGTTTCAGCAGTGGTGGTAGTGAGGGACGGCTGAAGTTGGACTCGACCGACTTAGCCAGGGACCAAAACGCTTTACTACCTGCTGGGTAAGAAGCAAGTTTGGCCCCTATTCGGCCAATGTGGTCGAACCGAGCCCTTCTCAACACCTTCTTGCAGGACTTGGCAGCCCTGTTATAGGCTTTCTTCCTTTGACCCACGTCACTCGCTTTGCGCGAACGAGCGTCAACCCATGCCAGGTACGCCTCATGTTTAAGCGAAAAAAGTTATATTTCCAAAGCAACGAATAGGCCGAATTAGTCACGATTCAACTTACTTGACTGTACATACAGTAAGCAAGCGTGGTGAATAATGCCTTCACAGAACAGACAGAAATTATTAACCACTCTGGCGTATGCAATGAGGTTTTGCGGTGATATTACTGGCTGGCTGGCTGCAAATTAGAATAATGTATTTAATTGACGTTTGTTTGTTTGTTTCATCTTATTACAAATCTCCTTTTACCGTAAAAATAAATCTAATTATCCCCCTTAGCGCAAGTGCTAGCGACCGTTTATTGGGGCCCATTAATTGAATGTGCAATTCACCCCCTGCCATTTTATAGCCGTGAAGATAAACAGTGGTCAGGTAGAGGTCAATAGACATTCTCTAGTTTTAGTTAAACGATCCACTAAACCTCTCAAACCCAAAGCACAATATGTTTGTCTCCATTTATTTAACAATAGCCCTGCATCAACCGGGGAATGTCCTTGGGTGCACTTAGGAAGTTCATACAGGG
The DNA here is from genome assembly GCA_949775005.1 of Orthosia gothica. Classification (NCBI taxonomy): domain Eukaryota; kingdom Metazoa; phylum Arthropoda; class Insecta; order Lepidoptera; family Noctuidae; genus Orthosia; species Orthosia gothica. The sequence continues at coordinate 24,231,240 of OX459048.1, forward strand.
ATAATCGTCGGTTGGTGTCACATATCATGATACATGTCTAACAAGACATCTGCTAGTTAGCTTCGACCCCTGGCATGCCTTTCAAAGGACCGTGACGTCAGAGTCCCGAGATTATTAAAGACATAAAAATCTAATAATGTTTTAGTCGATTGTGACAGTCTTGAGGATTATGTGAGTGAATTTTCTACTGAAAAAAAAATCTACAATTTATTGATTGACAACACACAGCCTGAAAAATCATGAAAATTTGAAGAAGGGTACTTTATAAGCGAAGAATGCGTTTTAATTCATCCCCTAAAGGGGTTACATGGGGGATGAAAGTTTACATGGCAGTTCGTATTTTAGCTGACCCTACCAATGATGGTCGAGAAAATAAGAAAGAAAATGGTGAATAGTAAGTGAAGGAAATAATAATACTTTTAACGAATGAACAACCAACTTTATCAAAACCAATTCCCTAACCTAATGAGTCAAACATTAGCCCCACAAAATTGCTTTACTAAGCGCGGACTCAACCTCCAAAATGTAACGAACGTAAATCATAGAACTAGCTTCATATATTGAATAGGACAGCCAGGCAGCCATGTTTGTGACTCTCTGTCTCTGAATCACGTTTACCGCAATGAAATTGTTGTATTATGGAATTATATCCTGCTATTCAATAGCATAACTATAAGAGGATTTTTTTGTAAAATAATAACAGTCACACTGGTCGATCTTCGAGGTTAAGCAACGCTTGCTAAGGTCGGCCCGTGGATGGGTAACCATTCATTAGGTATCGAGACTCCTCTGTGCCTCGGCAAGCACGTTAAACCATTGACCTTGGCTTCTATTTGTACTTCTTTGACAGTCGTTACGGGTAGTCTGAAGCCCGAAAAGTGACAACAGTCTTGCCTAGGGGTACCGTGTTACCCATTTACTTGGCTGTGGACTTCAAATAGGCAGTCGCTCCAATTATTAGTATCCAGCTGTAAACAACTTCGTATTTTGAATACGAAGGCAGGCATGTTTGTGGCCCCTATATCTCTGAAACACGTTTACCGCAGTGAATTTGTTGTATAACGGAATTATTTCCAGCTATCCAGTAGCTATTATACATCGAGAGTGTTTTATTTTGTTGTTACTCTTTATGCCAAAAATGTAATTAATAGTTTTAATCGGAATTTAATTATTATTTTGAAGGAAGATAATTAGAACTGCTGGAATTAATAGCAAAATTAGTAACTAACTTTCCTCTGCGGCTGTTCTACCAGCCTGACCTGCAAAACTGTGGTTTTTGGCATTAAAAGTAACCGTTGGGCACTCGGCAATAGTGTAGCTTTTAAAATGGCTATATGTCATCTGCTGAAAAGCTTCTATATGTCAACTGTTGTTTGCCATAGTAAGCAGTCGCTCAAAGTCATCATCATCATCAGCCTATTGTTCCCACTGCAGGGACACAGGACTCCTCTCTGTGAAAGGGAATGGGCAGTAATCCACCACACGGGTCCAGAGCGGATTGCTGGTCGCTCAAAGTAACACCATCCTGAATCTGGTAGAAACCCGACCAAAGCATAGTTGTGAAAAGGGTAAGTAAAATAAATGTTTTTTTTAAATCTGATGCATGCCTTTGTTTGTCTGAAGCATGATTTTCGATTTTTCCGGTCGGATACCCCGTATTTGATACCCTAGAGTATCAGTTATTTAATAATATTTTCTATTCCGGTCTGATACACCGTGAGGGTATCACAAATAAATTTGAAAATCTACCATACAAAAGTATCTATGAAAGTAAGTGACTGCAAAATTATCATGAATGCGAGTCTTAATCCCTGATAGGCCATACACAAACTTTCAATTTAAATATATAAGGTTTTGGTTATCTGTACCAAATACCAGCCAAAATGACAAATAAAATGAAAACCCTCAAAACTAAACTAAACCCGTCTATTAATAACACATCAACAAAATAGTTTTAAATGAAAACTAAAACAGAAACATTAATAATACATGCTAATAACAGTTTCTGAAACGGAACGCAGCCGACACGGCTCGAGAAAATAGCTAAGTCTACAGAAAAACCGTTTGTAAGGGGTCTAGTGCGAGTGTGCGATTAATTGTGTGCGACTGTGCAATTAATCGAGTGCGATGTGCGATAAATTGTCATAAATACGAGAACGTGTGGCGTGTAATTGTGGTTTTCAAAGGGTTTCTGAAAATTATAGTTTTTATGTAATTTGTTAAAGTTTTCAGTGTACAGACAGAAAGTAATTTGCATGTTTCCGCTATGTTTAGTATTTAATTTAGAATGAGTTACTTTACAATACTCAATGATGAAAAAAAATGGTGCTTTGTGCTTTTGAAAGTACCATTTTTTTTAGTTAAACAGATTTCTTGAGAAGCATTAGATTAAATCGATGTTCAGTCTAGGCCAGTCTTTTTGATGTTATTTTTATAAGGGCGAAATTTAATCTAGCGCTAGGTAAAACTTATCCTAGATTTAAAGTCATTTCCCTCACTCGAATCAATCAAACTGACAGTTGTAACTTAAAGAGATATTACTTTACTGTCATTAATGGAGAGTTTTTCAGTCGTCATGACGATTGAATCGATTGAAGGGGACTTCAAATATAGGCCTGATACCAATGTATCATATACAAATGTTGCATATCAATCCTTATTATTCTTTAATTTCAAACATTGGGTGGTGGTAACCTTCATCGGTTGTCAAGCCATTGTACCGTTATCGCATTTATAATGTAGGTATTAAAGCATTGCGTGGCCTTGCCTCTGAATAAGACTACTCGATAGATTATTCCCGCTGCTCACGGGAGCTAACCAAAGGATTATATTAGTATTACATGTTAAGCTTTTACTACCTTTGCTTGTGACTTGGCTTAATAAAATAATATGTTAATTAAATTTGAAGATGGTGGAGCTAAATACTTTTTTATTTCATAAAAAACGTGAACGTGACTGCCTATGAAGAGAACTAAAAAGACGTAAACAAGAAGAAAATTATGCTGTCCAGTCGGAGGATTATATTCGCGAGCGGGCTGACCAAAAGTCGGCTAAAGACCAGATCTATTCTCCGTCTAAACAGTGTTTTATATTTTTGAAATCACCTCTAAAAACCTTTCATTTTGATTCCCAACATGATGGGCGAAGACAAAAAACAATTGGCCTTTACAATAGCGCTGCCAAAAGCCGCCCTTTTTCTATTTTCCAATTTTAATGTAGCCAGTGACACTTGCAAGGTTATGATGAATCGATTGACGTAAGAATCATCAAATTCGGCCAACGCGATTCGTCTCTAGAACGCCACATAGGAACAAACATACATACATGGACTGATAAACACATTACCTTCTTTCGGAATTCAGGTAAAAAAAATATTCGGATATTTTCACCCAAGGCCATTTTGCTTCGAGCAGAGTTATGGCGCAAATAGAAAGTGGAATACCTATAACAATTTAACGTGTTGCGACGTCCCCAAGTAACAAAAGGCAAAGACAAAAGATGAACATTATAAACATAATCTCATTTATTTAAAGTAATATTATAAAGAGACATTGCGAATTTTGTTTCCAAGATCTTTGGAGAATAAACGCGTGTCTATCCCTTTTGGATAAAACACAAATTCCTTGTTATAATAGGAGTTAAAAAACAGAACTGATAACCGAATCGTTTATTTAAGAAATGCTACAAAATACTGACACAAATCACAGAGTAATTACTAGCGGATGCCTCGCGGATTCACCCGCGTAGTACCGTTCCCGTGGGAATACAGGGATAAAAATGATCCTATATAACCCGGGGATAGTGTAGCTTCCCAACGGTGAAATAATTTTTGAAATCGTTACATACAAATATACAAATCTTTCCTCTTTATAATATTATTATTAGTATTAGAATATAGAAGTATAGACTAGGTTCTGCCAGCGGCTTCGCCCGCGTGAAAAGTATTTTCTTATCCCAAGGGGACATTATACTGGGATGAAAAGTAGCCTAATGTGCTATTCCAGACTACAATTTATCTTTGTGTTTTCATAAAGATCCGTTCAGCCGTTTCAGCGTGATTGAGTAACAAACATACATATATCCATCCAAACTTTCGCATTTATACTATGAGTAAGACAGAGTTGTAGACAAATGTTTTTATTGAAAATCTATCTCCGGCATAACCGTGAATGATATTCGACTGATTATTTTGAAATGTAGTTAGCTCAGAGTTCAGCTACAAATTTGGCGGCAACAGATGATGTAGTTAAGTGCAGTGGTGGCCTTGTAGTATCGGCCGCGACCTAAAAGTTGTAAGTCGTGGCTTCAAACCCAGGCAAGCGCCTTACTTTGTGTTAATTATTGCACGACCACTGCTCTCAAAACGGTGAATGATAACATCGTGAGGAAAAAGGCATGTCCTAGAAACAATAAATCGAATAAATGCCGCGTGGTGGATTACGGCCCATTCACTCTCACTCTATGACTCTCACAGAGAGGAGGCCTGTATCCCAGCGGTGGGAACATTAAAAAGGCTGATGATGATGATGAAGATTCTAAAATTCAATATTCGAATCAACCATTAGACGTTTTCACATGGTTTTGCAAGAGTATCCATCCACTAAAGACGAAACATAAGCGATAATATCTTACGATCAATCACGGCCTTGTGTTACCTACCTTATTTCAACAACACTAATGTTGCCGTAAATTACCGGTTTATATTTCAGATTATTATTATTACGACGATTACCCGAATTATGGGCCTTTTCCGGCGCACTATCGGCGCGTTTGAGGGTTGAATAACTTAATTATGGGAAAACTTGGTGATTATTTTGTGGGAAAATTATTTTCAGCATTCATTTGTTTAACAGAAATAAATTACTTATGTGTTTATGCTTTTTGTATTTAGTAAATTACTAGCTGCCACTCGCGGCTCAACCCACATACTATTAGTACTTCCCCAATATCTTTACACATTATATTTTATGTGGTATTCTGATGTATACATCAGAATACCACATAAGCATATAAAAGCTATATAACTGTAAAGTTCTATCAAAATCCATTCAGTAGTTTTTGTGTGAATAAGTAACAAACATCCATCCAAACTGAAAGTTTCTGAGGATGGATATCCTCAGAAATATTCTCGTTTATAGTATTTTGTTTTTTTTTTTTAACTTGACAGTAATCAACAAACATTGTCCTACTATTGGACAAAGGTAACCTTAAAACCGTAAAAGATTCGGTGAATTATCTTCTCCGAACGATCTCTCGTATACTCCTAAGGGTTAAGCACTACATCCGATCCGTGTAAGTGAAATTTCGGTTCCGAAGTAGCCGTAGTACTTCTTGTAGGGAAGTTTACGCACTACATCCGAACTCTATCCTTCATAATCTGTCATAAGTCAGAACATTTTGAAGTCGGATCTCAAATCATGGATACGGATCACGGACACGAACGTGTAGTACGTAACCGCCCAACGTCGTCTCACCAGAGTTTCCTTGGCTCTCCTCGGCGACGACCCTCGTCTTTTTATTATTTTTGGTGCTAAAAATATATGATTTATATCTTATCAATATGTTGATTGATATAATTAACTAAATATAACTCCATAGTCAACATTATTTACTCGCAGGATCCAGATTTAATTTCTTAATATATTCCCAAGGCATCGAGCCAAAAAATAAATAACGAATAAGCATTCTCTCATCAAACTCGCCACGCTAGCGGGACTCAGATTTTATTACTAAAAATTTTAATAAAATAATTTTACGATATTAAGTTACTAATCCTGTAGATATTGCTTTATTTCTTTTTATGATAGGGCGTTGACCACAGAGATCGGAACGACTTTCTTGCAGAGACTAAAACACATTACTAATGATAATACAGACACGCAGTTGCGCTGAGCACAATTTTTGGCTGCCATGGTCATAGTAAGACGTGGTCATGTCATGAGCCGTCAATTTCTTTGACTAAAAGGTGACACTCACTGACACACTCGGTTTGTATGGAAAGTATTGACAATGCCGTGACTCAAGCCTGTCACAGTATGCGATGCTCGGCCCGCAGGGACAGTCTCGCTGCTCTGTGCACTGGCCATTTAAATATAATGTCCCCAGTAAAATAAAATGAAAATGTTCGCAATTTAGCGTTGCCTGCCAGTTCTGTGCATTTCAAAAAAAAAAAGTAAATTCTGATATTCCTTTGTGTTTTTAGCATTATGGATTGAAGGTTCTGAGTTGGAGTTGCGTGCAGTATTTACACACTATTAGTGCATAGTGACTTTCTTCTTCTTCGTGTCACTGCCACGACAGTAATTCAGATCTTTTTAGCCTAAAACTTTTCCACTACAACGGCATCATCTCGTTGAAAACCTTCTTCATGAGTTTTACAGCGAGATTAAGAGATATAAGCATTCTGGTCTTGGACATCCTACCCCTAGGAGACTCATCCGGTCACTAGCCAGTGCATTGCATGTGCACAGAAGGTGCTCCATGCGTTCCGAATGTTCCCCGCACAACCTGCACATGGGCATCGCGGTTAGATCCATCTTCATGAGCATGTCGTTGGTTACAAAGTGGCCAGTGAAGGCCCCAAGCAGGTAGAGGATTTGCCCCTTGCTCATATTCCAAATACATTCCCGTGCTTTGAACGTAGCATCCAGAAATTTCTTGGAGTTTATGTAGCTTTTACGAGACACGTCGTTTTGCCTACATATGTATCTGGACCTACAAAATCATTTTCTGAGCCCTCTCTTGCCAGTTCATTTACATATATGGATTGTGGAGAGGGTAATCTCTGGAACCACTACCCATACTAAAATACTTTCAATATTTTAACGGTACATTATTGCAGATGGACACAGCTATTAGAACCGGGCAAAGCCGGGGCGGGCCACTTGTTTAATATAAAGAAACCGAACATTTTACACCGTCTTTTTCCCTGAAAATAAATCCGAGACCCAATATAGAATGATAATAAAAACGAATCCTCAAACTTATTAAAAAGGCCCACAGTTTATCTCTGTGACAAATTAAATAAATTAAAAAGGGTAAAAGCAAAGTTGAGTAAAAAACGGCTGTAACTCGATCATGAAATAAAATTTTCTGTGATTCAAGACTGTTTGCGTTGTTGAGATAACAACGGTTTTTTTTAGCTGATTATAAAAATAATCAGTACTCTGCCGACGCTGTGTGCAGTAGAGATGTAGATTCAGCCCCACTGATGTCTTCTAGGAACGAATCATTGAATGGATTGATTTTAACTATTTACGGAACTGTCGCGAAATACTCAAAGAATATCAGGGGTATGGCTGCGATTTCAAACACCTCGATAAATATACCCGATGGATTGCTACGCGTAGTCACAGATCCTGCTCGAAGGACCTTTTCGGTCCTTCGAGAACAACCATATCCAATGGATATGGTATTACCCAGTAATTGGTTCGTGGAAGTCAGATAGGCAGTCAGTCAATGTAAAATGTATTTGTTAGAGTAGAAGCCGACCCCTATATTCCAGTAAAATGACCAGGTGATGATGGAGTATTTCCACACGTAAAAAAGGTACTGTTTTATAATGTATATTGAGAGATGGATGGTTATAATTATGGAGCCACTTATTTTTGCAAACTTAAAACGAGGAAATGGGAGCGTGAGTCAGACTTTTACTGACTAAAACCCACCTGTGTTCCTTCAGTTGCTTGTGTCTGGCCCGCGGTAACTCTCAAATTTATCTGCGATCCAGACAGGGCGCAATGCACGACCTTGGGTTATTATTTCTACCTAGCTTATTTTAACACCATGTTCTGTGTTCTTCTCTAAAGGTAATCATTTACCTGAACAATTATTTGGTTTAGAAAATGTATGTCAAACAGCAATGCAGGTATGAGTACGAAACTTTAATTAGGATTTTAACTGTGATACCACTTTATTGGTTTCAAACAAAGCATATTTTTTAAACAACTATTTAATATATTGGAGTACCTAATAAAATGCTGCAAACAATTTTTACTCAAAAATGCATGTAATGTGGAATGACCACATTACATGCATTTTTGAGAACCTTTTAACCAAAAAGATTTTATTCCATATTAGGCTGTATAGTTCCAACTACCATTGCTAAAAAAAAAACAAAGAAGTAACAAAACGTGGTTCAGCGAAAATTTTGTTTTTATTTAGTAACTTTTTTGCTAAAAATTAGCTCTCAAAGCGAAAATTCTTCTGATCCAATGTGTTTAACACCACCTGACATTAAAGATGAAGCTAAATTAGTGGTTGAAAATTTGATACCGCGAAACTCAAAGGAAAAATATAAACTTGCATATGAAAAATTTGTGCAGTGGAAAATCAGTAGGAAATCTAAATCTTTATCCGAAAATGTTTTCTTTTCAATAATACAGCAGTCAAACACCGCATTAGAATTATCGCAAACTATTACTAATATCAAACCGGGAAAGTCGGTGTTGAGTTTTAGTAACTGGACTTTTCATAATTTTCATTTTAATTAAAATTCTAGTTAATTAATATATTTTTTATTTAAATTACTTGCTGGTTTTATTTAAAAAAAAAAAAAAAAAACTTTTTTATTTCATTATCACATTACACTTACAATCATTCTTACGCAAGGGTCTCCTTTTAAGTATATCAAATACCTGTGCTAGGAGGCCCCGCTCTTCATAACTTACAAAGTGAAAATGAACAAGGCTTGTAACAAACGAGAAAGAAAAAATAACTTAAAATAATTAAAAAAAAAAAAAATACTTAAAATAAAATCAAAATCAATACAAAACTATGTTGTGTGCGTGTGTGTACTGTGTGTTCCGTGTGTGTGTTCCGTGTGTGTGTGTATGTGTGTGTGTATATGTGTGTGTATGTGTGTGTGTCTTGTGTGTGTGATGTCCAAAGGTTGCTAACAATTCAATACGGTTGGACTCCAACCTCATTGAAGTGCCTGCAAGAGTGTTTCTATGTCGTAGTAAGTCTTGCTTTTTAGCCAACTGATTAATGCTTTTTTACACTCTCTGACAGTCATCGGGTAAATGTTCAATATTTTATTTATTTTGTTGTATAAGTTTATAGAAAGTCTAGTATATTGTCTTGCTGCGTATGTTGATTTAGCTGAGACCTTGTGTGCTACTAAATAATTCCTCCTCTTTTTTTGGGACGCAGGGTCATACGGTAGTGTTTTATGCAGTTTCAAAAGAACTCGTAGGGTATATAACTTCCTAACCGTCAGGAGATCACTAAGTGTGTATAAGTTTTCAGTAGGAAATCTGTATGGTTTTAGATGCATTACTTTTAGAAGAGACCGTTGTGCCCGCTCCAGTTCGAGAAATTTCATTTTAGTAGCTCCTCCCCATACTGGTATGCAGTACACCAAGACTGACTGGGCCAAAGAGAGGTAGATCTGCTTTAAGAGGTTCTTAGAGGTAACATGTCGTAATATCTTGAATATCCATATGAGTTTCCTTATTCGGGACATGACTACTTCTATGTGTGTGTGCCAAGACAAGCGCTGATCAACCATAACACCCAGATATCTAATTTGAGTGACTTTTTCCACTTTACTACATGAACAATTTTTATTATTAATGCTGGAGAAATCATGGCAACTGTGGATCTTAAGAGAATGATTAGGCCCCGGTTGGGTATTATTATATTTTGTAAAAGCAATGTATTTGGTTTTGGAAGTGTTTAATGTTAAAAGATGGGAGTTCAACCAATCGGCAATCCTGGCTAGGCCTTTTTCAGCAGACTTATACACAGTTTCCCATGTATCTCCAGTAAAAACAACGGCTGTATCATCGGCGTAGGAGAAAACCCGACCATTCTCAATTCTCAAGTTGCAAAGGCTATTTATGTATATTAGAAATAGGGTTGGGCCCAAAACACTGCCCTGTGGGACACCAAAATTCATATTTGCCTCCTCACTTGTGTATTTTCCTATTCTAACACGTTGCCTCCTATCTGTAAGATAATCTGTAAGCAAAGACAGCGGGATTCCCCTAATGCCTAAGGCCTCTAGACTACGCACAAGGATGGAGACTGAGACAGTATCGAAAGCTTTTTTTAAATCAAGGTAAATAGTTAGACACTTTTTTCCTGTATCGACTTGGTTAACAATATGAGAGGTTAATGCTAGAACTGCATCTTCGGTCGATAATCCCTGTCGAAAACCGTACTGAGAACTGGATATAATGTTGTATTTGTTAAGGTACTTTATTAGTCGACTGTTTATTAATTTTTCTAAAATTTTTGAAATTGCAGGAAGTACAGATATTGGCCGGTAATTATTTACATCGTCTCTGTCCCCACCCTTGTGCACAGGCGTAATTACAGCTTGTTTCATGGCGAGTGGAAAGATGCCCTGTCTAAAGCACAGATTTGCTAGTTGTGTAATTATTGGTACAACTACGTCTTGAGCTAATTTTAGGAATTTTGTAGGTATATTATCCCATCCTGGTGCACTCTCAGATTTGAGACTCATAAGTGTGCTGTAGACTTCCATCGGATCTGCTTCTAAAAGCACGAATGAGGAGACATGTACTGTAACATCATCTAGACTATTCTGAACTTGTGATAGATTATTTGTGATGATTTCTTCTGCTAGTGTTTTACCAATTTTCGAAAAATAGTCATTAACGTCATTAACTGAGTCATGTGGAGTGGGTTTTATTTCTAATAATTCTAGACTTTGCGATTTATTTGGTTTACGATGTGTGATACTGTTTATAGTAGTCCACATTTGTTTAGTATTTTTACTTGCATTTGACAGCTGTTCTTTATCATAATTTCTTCTTAGTTTTTTAATTAAATTATTGCAGTAGTTGCGGTATCTTCTATAGGTAATTCTTAGGATAGTATTTGTAGGATCAGAACGTAGTTTCATTTGCATCCTGTTTCTATTTTGTATACAACGTAGAATTCCTATTGTTATCCATGGTTTAATTGTGCGGTTATTTCGCGGTACTAAAGTAGTCATCGTGTTTTGTATTAGGCAATTTTGAATTTGTTTTACTAGTTGTTCGGTTAACATAACAGGATCATTAATTAAGTTTAATCCTGAAACTTTACTATCTTTTAAGGTTAGAAGCGCATTTTCAAAATTAATCATAGTTTTGACTTTAGAGGGTTTATATATTTTTTCTATGTCACTTAGCTTAAGTAAAATCATATAGTGATCAGTTATCGTTGTATTTATTATGGCAATAGAAGCTGTTTTATTGTGATTTATCTTTATAATAAAATGGTCTAGACAGTTTGCACCTCTAGTTGGCAGATAATGTCCTGGCAACAGGCCGTGCGTTGACAGCATGTTTAGATAACTGAGCCTATTCGTACGCTCATGACTTAGTTCGGTAGATTTACAGATAATATTTATGTTTATATCGCCTGTTATTATTATATTTGAAACTGACTGTAAGGACTCTAGGTGTCTATCGAGGGAATTTATAAAGTTTTCTGCATTATTATTTGAAGGAGAACGATAAATACCGAGTACTATAAGGTTGGGCATGCTGATTTGTAAGCATGATGCGTGGGTCAAAATGATTTCCTTAACATTAACTTTATGCATATTTTTAATATATGCCACTACGCCATCGCAGCGGTTTAAATGGTTAGTAGTAGAAAAAGACAAATAGTTGGCAATGTTAGGGGTAGGTTTGTTTGCATCTAGCCTGCATTCGCTTAAAATTAATAGGTCAGTATCAAATCCCAATTGAGATAAAGTAATATGCAAATCATCTAGGTTATTATATACACTTCTAATATTTTGTGACACAATTTTAAAATCTGAGTTTCGAGTACTGAATCGTTGAGAAAAATCTTGGATTTGGTATTCGCTAGCTTGCGCAACAGCTAATTCATCTATAGCTTGCACTATTGTTTGTGTACTATCCATGAAATAAGATCACTAGCTCATGAGTCAAAAACATATCATTCGGAATTCCAAAGTAAAAATCATAATTAATTAATTTTAATCTTGTGATTTTGCCCATCCCATTGCATATCATAATCCCACAAAACATCATAAAACTAAGTATATAAGAGTGAAAGTTCGCCTTTTTTGAAAATATTCTTCGATTTTGTGTGAGTGTGAATGTGAAAACACGTGTGTAAGAGCAGAGAATGTGTAGGAAATAGTGAAAGGGTTTATATGTAAATAATGTAGTTTGTGTGTGAGTGGCGTATATAATAGTTTGACTTACAATACTAAGGAATTTAAGCAAATTAATAACTGGTAAAAAGTTTTGTAACATACAGTATAGAAATTGTTGCACTAGTCATACTTCTTCTTGCATCAGAGCTTGAATTTGACATTCATTTTTGATTAAGTGGGTAGGTGATTCATCTTGTTTTTTGACATAGACTTTACCATATGCTGTCCAGCAATATTTATACTGTCTTGACTTAGCGAGATCTCTCGCTAGAAAGTGTAGCCGTGATCCCTTTGCAGTGAGTTGCTCCGAGACAAATATGGGATGATCTTCATCCCTTCTAAGGCCAAGGTGTTTGGCACAGAGCTTGGCTTTGTGTTTAATATTGTGGGACTTGCACATCTTCAGAATGTCAGTCTTTAGAATAGTGGATGAAAACTCCACAATTATGGGGGTATTTCCTGAACTCGGTCTCTTCCCTTTCATTCTATAAATATCCCTGATATCTGGTCTAGCAATTTCGCAGTTTATATTTTTGGTTAAGCATAACACCATGTCGATTAGATCCTCCTTTGTTTCTTTAGTCTGCTTAGGGACATTTTTTATTTCGATATTAGACTTCCGACTATTTCTCTGCAAGTCTTCTATCTTTTCCTCTAGAATGGCTATGTATTCCTGATCCTTTTTAGCTTGAGACTCCATTTGTTCTATTTTTCTTTTAAACTCTTCGTTTTGCGCCGTAAGGGCAATCACCGAATTTTCTATATTAGAGTTAGTCTGCTTTATTTCCAAAAGAGTTGGCGCAATTTTTTTTAGCTCCATTTCCTGTGTTAATAACATTGATTTTATTGTATTTATCATGTCTTCTCTAAATTCTTCCAAATCATCCTGTCTTCGTCTTTTAGTTTGCACTTTACGAAAAGAGACGTGGTTCGGTGGGGTGACACTTTTATCCGAGTATTGATCAGCAAGATTTGACTCAGACAGTGACTTATCCATTTTGAGTACCAGGAAAGTATAAGCGACGAATGGGTTCAGTCAGATCGTCTGTGCAAGCCAGCAAGTTTGAAATTGCCAAATAATAATAAATAGTACAATGTATCCAAAATAAGCGCTTACCGCGTCGTCGGTCAGCAGCGAACTATGTACCAGGGCAGCAGAAACTCAGTGAAGGTATCAACGAGCGAAGAGCAGTCCGTCCAGCGCTATCCTTGTCGGGGGCTGTCCTTGGAGGTGGGGTCAACTACGCTCTAGGCCTTTCAGCTTGGCCATCATTGCAGCCCTTGCTGTCCTCTCTGTAAAGGCCTCAACCTACGGTTTCGGCCTTTATCTTAGCTCGTCCATCAAGTGCTGCACGCTGACCGCGCTGTGTCGGCCTGGAGCTGCGCTACGCTGCGCTGTCGGCCATAATCAGCGCGACCAGCAAAGTAGTCATTATAGACCGCGGCAGTAATGTACTATTAACTATCGTGAAAATTCCCTTCAAAGTTTTGTTTCTATTTACTCCTGCGTTCCTATTCACCCCGTTTGGCGGTATGTTCTTTATTTCAGAAATGATCTGTTTTTTTTAATGCCGTGGGAAAGTGTAGAATAATATAAAAGTGTCAAACAATATTCTCTGTTTCCAAAATATCCTCCTTCCTCTCCAATATTATCTAAAAGCAATCAAAAATACCTACAGGCGAACCAAAGAGTAATCTTCAAAAGCATCAGGAAGTACCTACCTCCACTCTAATCAGGCACCCGCATTGAGAAACAATAATCACAGGAAAGGACCAAAGCAACATTGTAGGGAACACTTGGAGTGTAAAGATTAAAAGAAAATAAAGGGAAAACGGCATTTTGTCGTATTATTCTGTTTAAGGAAAAGGTAGCATCCAGAAATATCAAATTTTGTGGCTATTGAGCCCAAAATAATTCTAAAATACGTGGAAAATTCTGTCTTGAAATGTTTAAAACAAGATTTTTTTTTTCTTGAAACCTCATTTCAATGAAAAGCCTTTGCATTGTAGCGAGAACATAAAATTAAAATGATGACAAAAGTTCAAAACGTTTCGGATTAACCAAGTGATTGACAATACTAAATACAAAAAATCGAGAGATAAAAACTTTTTTTAAATAAAATTAAACATTACAACGATTAACAAAGCGGCTTTTCAGAAGTCGGTGTCTTCGGTACCAATATTTTTTTCGTTTTTGACACCGACTTTTGAAAATAAAGTTATATTTCGCTTTGCAGTGTTTTGATTTTGAAGTCGGTTTAATTTTATGTTATCATCATCATCATTCATCATTTCAGCCGAAAGACGTCCACTGCTGGACATAGGCCTCCCCCAGGCGTCGCCACATTGACCGATCCTGTGCGTCTCGCATCCAGCGCCTGCCCGCAACCTTAACCAGGTCATCGGTCCACCTAGTGGGAGGCCTTCCAACGTATCGTCGTTATTTTATGTTATAAAGCTATGTTATGTCTCTTTTTATTTTTGGCACCTTATTTATTACAATGAATATCATTTACGGTCAGAAGGCTTCTCATAAATTTTTCTCTATAATTTTTGCTTCTTTAAAACAATCTGTTTGTTGCTATACCTAGTCCCCGTCACACTATTCAATTAATTTAATCTATTAAATTGAGTCCGAATAATTGAACTTAAAAGTAACAATTTCGCTTTGATTGGAAACTTATTTTTGTACTAACTCTAAAAAAATATTTAATTGAAATAACTTTGTCGACGTAGAAACGTGATTGGAATAGTCAGTCTTTTTAGTTATAGTTTCAGAAGATTTAGAATTAAAAAGTCTAGTAAAACTTCTCAGTTAGTTGCAAGAAAATAGGAAAAGTGAAAAGTGTCGCCGGATTCACAGTTTATCATTTGTTTAATAGGTTTTCTGAACTGGATTTTGTACTAGTAAGCCTAAGATTTTTTTGTAAAATGATTTATATCTTAGATGCCCTTATTTAATTGTACAAGAATGGTACGGATATTGTTGTTTTGTAAATTATTACAAAGTCAAAAAATAATCCAAACTTTTTAATAATAGATGATAATTATTTAAATAATTATAATTAATACTAGTACACAACACCATCCTAGTAGTCCCTGGACTAACAAGAAGCCATCGAATTATTGCAAACACCATGAATTTGTAGTCGATCTCGTGAGATTGTAAACTGTAAATGAAAATTTTATTATCAAAATAACGCATCGCATTCGATAATTCATGATTTGTCCGAGTCATGACGAGAAACAGTAAATGGACAATCATTGGACATCGACATCGACCAATCAATGCACAGGTTTACAATCTATCCGATTTTTTCAGAAACTGTTAACCCGTTAAAATTTTAAAATGCTCCTGATTGACCGTTCCAAGTTGGTGTGAATCATAAAATATTCATAGACTACTTTATAGTAATTAAATTCTGTACAAAACTTTTGGACAAAAACCTGTGTATCAATCTGATCTTTAACTAAAATACAGAATTTTTCGAAGTTCCAGTCCTTTCAAAGTACTTTATTTGAACAACCTCTTTTGAGGACATTACTTAAACTAATGAAATGGAAACTTTTTCATAATATTACTTTTTCTTCTTATCTTGAATTTTCCTGATGAAATCTACTTCGGGCTGGACAGTGGGTTACTTTTTATTTATTTTGTCGGGTGTGTTACGTCACTTAGAAAAGTGTTTCTTTGAATAACACGTCCCCGTAAGTAGTATTTTGACTAACTAGATTTCGTACTTTATTTTTCAAATAACTTTAGAAGACGAACTAGCCTTCGGGTACGCATATGGACCATGGCTGTTGGACCAACAGCCATGTCTGTCCTATATCTGTTTGTTTATTGTGTGACCTTTGCAGACATACTTAAAGTAGCGAGGTCTGGTGGACATCATCTGCAACCATGCTCACAAACAAGACAATCCACATTGAATTCTCTGCTTTGCAGTGTTCACAGATTCTTTATATTTATAGGTTTTATAACCCTACTAAGTAGGGTTATTAAAGCTTTTGATTTTGTAAGTAATACCCGCTTAAGGTTCTTCAAGAAAAGAGGCTTATATAATTTACGACTGCTATTCTTTACCGAGATCATTGGTCCTCCTGTTTTATCATTCCAAAATTTACACAGTTGTTGCTTCGATAGTTACATATTAGTTTATTTATTTCTTTATTTTTTTAAACGTTGCCCCATTCTTGGAATTTGTCCTGTATTGTGGGTGCGTTAACAAACACATAAGCTCACATACACAAACACCTAGAGTCGGAAATAATATCTGTAAGTCATTTAGCAATAAACTGTACCAGAAAAATTAAATTTTACCGATTCTTGTAATGACTTATTCATATTGTAAGTTGATAAATAGCCCATTTTTAAAGAAAGTTGCGCCAAACTGGCTAATTATCCACCTTGCGGAAACTGTTAACCGCAAAACCGTCAAATTTAATTAACTCGATCCATATCCGATCCTCTTCAAGAACGAGAATGGGATAAATATTTATTGAAGCGCAAAATTTAAAGAGAGATTATATTTATTGAGGTTTCTATAGTAATGTTAACTATAGCAGACCTAGCATACTACGGAGCACAGAATGCGACGTCAGCTAATATGTTAAGAAAGTTATGTGTTTTTAAAAATTAGGTGTATAGTTTAAATAAAAACAAATTATTATAAAAACAAAAAACCTGCCTGCTAAAAATTATTTACTGAAAATACAAAAAACGATTACCTACTAGATATAATTTATTAAATTCTGTTAAGTAATCTAGAATGCACCAAAATAATTATATTTTTTTGTGACATATTTATTCAAGGAAATAATGAAATATATTAAAATTGACACTATGAGTTGGTACCAGCGGTGACAAACAAAGTTTTGGTAGGTTCTTCTATATTTTTTGTTTGTTATCCAGGTGTGTGCCCCACCTGCAGCACTGCAGCAATACTTTTTCTTTTATAGTATAAAATTATATATAGAAGATAGAAGATTCAGATACGAATTCTTTTGTTAAGACGTTTTTCTTTTGAAGTTTATTTCAATATATTTTTTCAGTTAAAAAACTTTATTTTAAGAAGCTTTTAGTTTACCGTGCATGGTTATCCAAACCAAACCTGTATGCAGAATTTCATTTAATCGGTTGAGGATAACTGCTTTAAAATTCAGTTCAAACATTTGACCCGAACATACATACATACATAATAGTTTGTAAAATTGGGCACTTTTGATTTAAATTCATCACAACATCACTCAAGTATTAGATGTCTTTTACAAAAGTTCGGAATGAATGTAACTAGCTTTAAATCATAAATCCTTGAACTTTAACAAACTTTAAAGCAGGCTTTGCTTTGAACCTACGACTTATACTGTAAGCATCATCAAGCTTTAATAAAGTAGGTCAGTAGGCACTATAAATTTTGAAATGGAACCAAAATAATTTCTCAATAAAAGAAAGTTTGTTTTAAAGTAGCTCTTTATTGCATTGACATCCAAACTAAAGGCGTATGCAAAATTTCATCTTATCGGTTGAGCATAACTGCTTTAAAAATCAGTTGCAACATTTGACCCGAAAGCACTTACATACATACATACATTGCAAGTTAAAATTTAAAAAAAAATGTAAAATTGGAAAAACCTTGCTCAACCGAACAAGATCACAATCGCATAATGTCAAATAACATAGTTGGTAATACATTTTTACACTTGGGCTTAACTTTTCCTGCTCTGTGAATAGTTATCATAGTGGTAGTAACGCCGCTGGTATTCATCAATGGGCTAGCGATCTAAGGTATTTCAATACAAATTATTGCGTATTTATGTCGTGGGTTCTAAACTGGGTAAGTACCAATGTGATGCTTTTAATTCACATGAACTTTCTAAGTTTATCTTGGAAATTACAGGCAACGGTGAAGGCAAACATCCTGAGGTAACCTGGACTAATATAGTTAATGTAAGTCTGAAATAGCCAAGTCAGATGCCTCTGGGGTTCCCAGAGGCGGCTTAATTAACACTGACACCTGAGGTGTCCACGTCCTCACACGAAACGAAGAAGAAGAATACAAATTGATTGTACAAATGCAAGTTACAATACAACATGCTCCAACTACATCCATCTTAGTTAGCACAAACTCATTTCAATACTTTACAGTTCACCCGAGCTACATCTCTTCCTACGCCCCCTACGAACGTGCCTCGATGTGTTTCTAATTAAGTTTCCAAGTCTACCGGCAGTTTGACGGGACGTTAATTACACATTGTAGTTCGCGATCAACTTATCACACATGCTTGATGCTTAAGTATGTGAGGAATAGTCTTTATCCTATGAACGGTCTATTTCTGAAAACCATAATTGAAAGAAAAAGAAAGAAAGTAAAAAGTATTTACCGTCACAAAAACTGACATGCCTATAAAAAAAATCACCAAAAATTCGAAGACATGTGACATCCACCAATCTGCAATTGGGTCCGCGTGGTGGATTAAGGCCCATTCCCTCTCTTACAGAGAGGAGGCCTGTGTCCCAGTACTGGAAACATTAAAAGGCTGATGAAAAAGATGACTAAAATCCTTCACAATAGTAGTAAGTAGTGCCTAAATTATGTAATGAAACACTATCTTAAGCAAAACAAAAGAAAGAAAAAAAGGCGGAATAGAAACTAGACGGTTGCACGTTGTGACTGTGACAAAAAGGCTCCCAGCTTGATGCTGTGCCATGCATCATGATGCAAGTGATGCCAAAAATATGACCTATTGCTACAAAAATGTAACGAGTTTAATTTGACAAAGTCCAAAAGTGATAACGTTTTCGAAAGGTGATTGTATACCAATGACATTGCAACATATAAGCATACTGGATTGATTCTTAACAATTGGGTCTATGATGATGTGGCATTAAGAATATAATTTTATTCGTATTATGGCATCATAGCCACAAGCGCAACTGTCAAATATGGGTTCCTTTATTTGAGCTTCGGGACTTGATATTCTAATTAAGGATTTCTCGGTAAGGGCCTGGATATTTTTTATGATTCACATCTGCAAACATTCGATGGTGTCCTCAAAGTATAGTAGTGTGTAGTCCTCAAAATTAAATGTAAATTCTTTAAATAATGAGCATTTTACTATATTTTGTTTGCGAATCTATTTAGTGACATTTGGTTTGTAGACTTACGAGGGGAGGTTAAAAAAATCGCGGAATATTTTCTTTAAAATAATCTTCTTTTAAAGCAAAATTTTCCTCGAACTTTCAGTTTTAATATTTTCCTCGCCGTTTAACCCATTCTATGACCATGATTAAAATTTTCACTACAACTATCTCGAGCAATATCCATATAAATATTGCTTTTATATAGGACATCCAATTTGAAGGAAGCACGCAACACTAAAGTAGGTTTATCGCTCTGGCTACCTTTGACTCATATTTTGAACTTAATACTGCAATTCATAGTGTAGGTGTTCCATATTAGCATGGCAATAGCGGTCACTACTTTTACCCTCATATCTTTTCGTCGGAACCCCAACTATAATCTCTATACAGTCGTTCTCATTAATTGTGAGGTTGTAATGTTTTGAAGATCACGTCAGATGTTTTGGGACAAGCCCGCTATACTATCCTCATCCACTGCGTACTCTAATAACCAGAATCAACAGTGGTAACCACCAGAAAAACGCTGAGTCAATGAAGCACTTCAACTTCTGGAGAAACTTTTCAACTTTCTTGTGTCCAGCAAGAAAATTAATCTAAAAAGAACAGCTAGCTGAAGAGTCAATCTAGGGTGGCTTCATGTGTTTTTCCGTATAATGAAATTAAGAAACAAAGGTGTAAAAAATATAGGTGTAGGTCAGTGACTGCTATCACTACACTACAAGCAAGCTACCTTTAAAGGCCTGATATAAAACATAATATAAGACATATTAGGAATGATATTCGTTGTTCCACAAAGTAAATTCCATTTCTTGGTTGAATCCATTCTTGAAATATTAAAAAGATATCTTCAGCAACTTGAAAAGAGGAATTTTGGTTAAAGCCAACATCAAACGAGCATTATTAATTTAAACTAAACGTTTTGATAATACAAGCTTATTCGTTTTTTTTTAACCATATACCTTTTAGGGGTCATTGCATTTGTCTTTATGAGCAAAGTGTACGTATTATTGGTTTATTATTTAATATATTGTTCACTACATCATTGCACCGCATAAGTCCCCCTATGCAGTGGTCCTGCAAACTACCTTTGGATGTACTGAAAGAACTCTGGTCAAACTTACTAAGCTTAATCTATACCAATATACTAACTGCTAATAATATTAATATAAAGAGGAAAGATTTTTTCGTATGTTTGTTTCTGTGTACCGCATAAGCTCCGAAACTACTGAACTAGTTTTCACGAATAGAAAGTTAAATTATCAGGCAGTAACATAGGTATTTATTTTATAAAAAGGACCTCCTTATAAAAAGCAGCAATGTAGCCCAAAGTAGCAAAAGTCATTATTTGGCGTGCGCTAAGAAAACTATTAATGCTACATAAAAATTATGAACAAT
Organism: Orthosia gothica; assembly: GCA_949775005.1. Lineage (NCBI taxonomy): Eukaryota > Metazoa > Arthropoda > Insecta > Lepidoptera > Noctuidae > Orthosia > Orthosia gothica. The sequence continues at coordinate 24,251,924 of OX459048.1, forward strand.
ATGATTAAAGTAGTCTAACAATCATAATTAAGTCACAATAGCAGCTTTTGTGTTCTAAAATGTAATTAGATCGCCGGTAGAAACATAAGTTGAAAAGTTGGCTACATTCGTATCGTAGCGTATTCTTATTCAAATAAATAGTTATCATCAAGGGTATTTACGAGTATTCTAAATTCCACATTGAAATACTTTTAAAACATTCGAATCGGAATTCGAAGTTCATATGAAGTTTATGGCAAAATTTATAAAGATATTGAGATAAGCACTAACTGCTCGCGGGCGGACTCGCGTGCTAGCAGACGCACGCGAGTCCGCCGTATTACTTATATGGTATAAAATTTTTCAATAGCCAGATAATTTCAAAACAGGAGAATTGAATAAGCAAAAGCTGTCACACCAACATTTTTATTACTCAGAGGCTCTAGAATACTATCTAGAGCTGACATACTGTCAGCGATTCAAAATATCAAGATGTGACTGATCATGTGACATTTCGATATCGCTTGGTAATGCTATTTTGTGGTAATGCCGAACATTTATGTAATTTTTGACATTTCACAATGATCGGCATTACCACGACACGGTAGCTATTGAGCTACCGTGTCGTGGTAATGCCGAACATTTATGTAATTTTTGACATTTCGCAATGTTCGGGATTACCACGACACGGTAGCTATTGAGCTACCGTGTCGTGGTAATGCCGAACATTTATTTAATTTTTGACATTTCACAATGTTCGGGATTACCACGACACGGTAGCTATTGAGCTACCGTGTCGTGGTAATGCCGAACCTTTATGTAATTTTTGACATTTCACAATGTTCGGCATTACCACGACACGGTAGCTATTGAGCTACCGTGTCGCTTTATGACTATTAAAAAATCTTATCTTATCTTAGACTTCATAATAATGGTAATATACTATTATATACAATACCTCCATAGTAATTAATATCAAATAAAAAAGGTGAAGAAAAATCACAATAAATATCGCAAAACAAAACAACACGAATTTCACCCAATTTAACCTTGCGTCATTTTTCAAATTATATATAGAAAACTATATGCAGTAAACCTAACATCAACTTTGATAACATCCACACATCCACAAGGGTAGAAATACCCTTCCTAACCTCATAAAATTCCACCCCCACATCTTGGTCTCACCATTTGAAGCCAACTGAGTGGCACTAATAGTCGTGGTAGTTAAAAGAGATGGTCTTAGACCGTGCTAATTACTCACTATTAAGTCGTTTCACACCGACACCTTTACGTGTATGGCTGGGAAAAGCTCGCGTTCGTTTTACTTGGTATTTTGATTATTACGTGGAAGATGTTGGATAAAAAGTTAATAAAATCAAAAACCCGACTTTAACAGTCGGGTTTTCGGGGGCAGAAGCGAACTGAATAAATGTGAACAAGAAGAATATCATGCTGTGCAGCTGAATACTCTATTTCTTTTCTGTTTTATACAATATGTAGGTAGTATGGGTGTTGTGTATGTGAGTTTATATGTTTGTAAACGCACCCACGATACATGAAGAAATTCCTAGTGTGGGGCAACGTTTTTAAAAAAGAAGAAGAAGAAGAAAAAGAAAGAGAAAGAAGTATAAGTTATTATTGTTTGATTTATTTCGCGTCTCTACTAACTTAATTTAAATACTACAAATACTATTGTCAAGGGTTTAGCATGAGCATGTACTTATGTTGTAAGTCATTTTGTGACAATTAAACACTTTTCTTTCTTTATACATATTCTTGAGCTGGCTGAACTAAACCATATTATTATATATATCCTCCGTCTGCACAGCATGATCTTCTGCTGGTTTACATCTTTTTTGTTATCTTCTTAAGTGGTCGGGTTTTTTGGTTTTCCTACCTTTTTTTATTTACAACTTTTTAGTTAATTTTCGTTTCGAATTTCATTTAAGTGTTAGTTATATTTTTGTAACCACCACCAATGAAAAATGCTTCATTGTAATACATCACTCAATGGATTTGGTAGAAATACAAAATTAGGACTCTAACAATAATGGCGCCCAAAATCTGCCATATTTGTTTTTCTTAATGTCACTTGTCTAAGTACACTTATGCGGTCAAGACGTACCGATAATTAATTAGGAATTATAAAATTAATAACGATTTATTAATTTTATAATTCCGTCAAGTTGTTTGAAAGATATGAGCTAATAAAGAATATTACATACATACAAACACACATACATCCAAAATACGTGCGAAAAACCTAACCCTTTTCTTGCAATCAGGTAAAAAATGGGTAGAGCAGAATGTTGTCAGTTTTGATACATTATTGCCTGGACTTGCCTGACATGCCTGGTAGGTCAGTTTATTGGGATTTCCCACCAGGAATGTCTCGGTAGGTATCAGCCTGTACTCTGGATTTGTTGATCGCTCGGTTGATAGCAATAGATTCACACCCTATTTGTTGACAGCGAAACGAACCTGGCGAATAGGAGTACGTACCTTCAGTTGGTACACTTCAGCGTATTCTTTCAATGACAAGTAAAATATAAAAATTTGATATCTACCGACACATTTTTATTTCATGCTATATAATTCGTCTGGTAGCACAAAACAATAAAACGCCCATAACTTTGAACGGCTGTACCAATTCTCATCAAATATAGCTAAGAACACCCTCGATAAAGTCATTATTCAACAATGTTTTTTACATGAAATCAAACGGTTCATCCTTTTCGGAGCTATGCGCACAGTCAGATACACAAAGACACGGGTACACACATCAAATCTATAACAGCTCTCTTTTTCCATCGGGGGTAAAAACACGTTTTATACTGTCAGTTATGTTTCAGTGAACGTACGTAACGGCTTTATTTCTGAATGAAACCTGTGCAATACCTCTAAATTTTTACTTAAATGAGATAGCTACTGAAGCCACTGCTGTTTTTATTTTTATTATTGTTTTTTTTACGCTTATTTCTCGTGTTTCCTGTGCGGGTCAAAAATAAGTATTTTTCTTTCTTTCTTTTTTCAAAATTTCCTTTGAACCTAGTTAGGTTGTCTAGACACAAATTATAATTGCAATGAAAGATGCAGAGAATATTTTAATTTCATTATTTATATAATTAATTACCTGCAATCTCCACAAGATTTAACCTCTTGATAAGAGGCTCACGTTTAGCAAAAAAAATCCAAGATAATGCAATAAAGGAGACCACACCTTTTACTAAATACTGTGGTATTTATTCAAGATCTACTTACGTTTCATAACACTCCACAATCCATCTTCACATCTTTTGATATCGCATCAATTTGTGTAACTCATTTTTATATATATTCTTTGTATTATTACCTGTAAAGCATATTTTTAGTTATTTCTGATTGTTTCTTTATTTCTTTAACTTAATTTGTATTGCTTATTTGCAAAATTATGGAATTTTTTATACTCTGACATTTTCATCTGACATGATATGTCTGTCTATTTTATTTTCTTAAAGCCATAGACATACCATAGGTACCATGGACTATAATACCTAGACCTTTCCTTAAGCTAGTTGTACATTATTGTAAGGTCAGAGCAGACTGACCCGCCTTTGTAAAGCCGTTTTTATTTCTCTGGTCTTTTTGGCGATTTGAATTTGAAATTTAGAAGAAATGGAGATCGAATGAAAAACGGGCTTCAGTTCTTTTTAGTCTTGGAACTGGTCTGAACGCTGAAAGTCGGTGGAATATTTAAGATTACCAATTTTACGATTGTATCAGCAAACTCTTTATTCTATATAAGCGGCCTGTGAGTTGTGTTTGTATCAAACCTTTGAAGTGCAATAAATAATAATAATTGAGTGTGATACTTATAAATGTGTGCATCTTTACTGGTACATAATCCTCCTCAGTCGTCACGACGTATCAAAGGGCTCGCTGTTTGGCGTAATGAGCCATAGCCGGCCTCCACACCCCTCGGAGCCTACGTACTTACCCGTTTGCCTGTTTATCCATCCTGCTATCCATTCTGCTGTTATTCTACTGCCTACCTGCCTGATTGCCTGCCTGGACCACCTACCCTTGGTGTATGCTGACCTGCCTACCTGCCCGATTGCCTGCATGTCCGTCATAGCTGCCTGATCACCTACCTACCTCGGGCATTCCACGACTTCTTGCCCGAGCTGCTGCCTGGATAGCTGCCCACGTCGTGCGAAGCTGACCATAGTTCTGCTCTCTATATCCTTTTATTTTCATAATTTAATTTAATTTTAACCTTTTATCTTAATTTTAATAACGTGGCTTACGTATAGCTCCACTGAGCTATACGTAACGCTACAGTTTGGCGCCCAACTTTTAAAATATTGGGCGCAACGTCATTGTTTTGCGCCCAAAATTTTTCTAACCCACACCCACACTCTTACTTACTACACTTTTTTTAACGTGGGCTCGACCTTTCATCATCCTTCTCTAAATTCTAAAAAACATACTTACACAAGTATATACAAAGGCTAACTTTTGGTTTCTCTTACAGGCCCCATTTCATCATCATTTTCTCTCTTTACACTTTTGATAGAACTTAAACCTATTAGGCAACTTCTTTTTCCCTCCTTATGTTTTCTCTTTGTTTTATTTTTAGAGCGGTATTCCTCTAGAGCGTTCTGCACAACTCAGAAAGCCTTATGTGCAAAGAGCGGTCCCGTAACTCTTTAAAAATAAGCCAAATGCGTGGAGTCTTCTTAAACTTCTTAATTCCCTTGAATCTTATTCTTAAAGAATGAGGTGTTACTTTAGAGCGGTTTGCATAACTCGGAAAGCCTTATATGCAAAGAGCGGTCCCGTAACTCTTTAAAAATAAGCCAAATGCGTGGAGTCTTCTTTAATATTATTATTTTTTCCCTCTTGTATCCTTCCCTCTTGTATCCTTCCCTCTCAAACCTAGTTCCCTCTCAACCTAGTTCCCTCTCAACCTAGTTCCCTCTCAAACCTAGTTCCCTCTCAACCTAGTTCCCTCTTATAGACTTGAGAGTTCCCTCTTATAGACTTGAGTCCTCCTCCTCTTGTAGACTTGAGTCCTCCTCCTCTTATAGACTTGAGTCCTCCTCCTCTTATAGACTTGAGTCCTCCTCCTCTTTGAGTTCCTCTTGTTTAATTAAATAGTTTCTTAAAGGGTTTTCAAACAGGTGCGGGTTACGACACCTATTAAAAATAAATAAGCCTTCGTTATATCTTAATAAATATTTCCTTGTGGAGTATACGTCATTGAATGTGAACTATATCCCCTAACGTGTGATTGAATGAGAGTGTTTGACGAAAGTATGAAAGATGTTGTGTGATAGAGCAAGGATTATATTTAAACCTCAAAATTTTCTTCTAGTTGAAATTTTTTCTGGGGTCATCGGGGAAATGTGGTATTTATTCAAGATCTACTTACGTTTCATAACACTCCACAATCCATCTTCACATCTTTTGATATCGCATCAATTTGTGTAACTCATTTTTATATATATTCTTTGTATTATTACCTGTAAAGCATATTTTTAGTTATTTCTGATTGTTTCTTTATTTCTTTAACTTAATTTGTATTGCTTATTTGCAAAATTATGGAATTTTTTATACTCTGACATTTTCATCTGACATGATATGTCTGTCTATTTTATTTTCTTAAAGCCATAGACATACCATAGGTACCATGGACTATAATACCTAGACCTTTCCTTAAGCTAGTTGTACATTATTGTAAGGTCAGAGCAGACTGACCCGCCTTTGTAAAGCCGTTTTTATTTCTCTGGTCTTTTTGGCGATTTGAATTTGAAATTTAGAAGAAATGGAGATCGAATGAAAAACGGGCTTCAGTTCTTTTTAGTCTTGGAACTGGTCTGAACGCTGAAAGTCGGTGGAATATTTAAGATTACCAATTTTACGATTGTATCAGCAAACTCTTTATTCTATATAAGCGGCCTGTGAGTTGTGTTTGTATCAAACCTTTGAAGTGCAATAAATAATAATAATTGAGTGTGATACTTATAAATGTGTGCATCTTTACTGGTACATAATCCTCCTCAGTCGTCACGACGTATCAAAGGGCTCGCTGTTTGGCGTAATGAGCCATAGCCGGCCTCCACACCCCTCGGAGCCTACGTACTTACCCGTTTGCCTGTTTATCCATCCTGCTATCCATTCTGCTGTTATTCTACTGCCTACCTGCCTGATTGCCTGCCTGGACCACCTACCCTTGGTGTATGCTGACCTGCCTACCTGCCCGATTGCCTGCATGTCCGTCATAGCTGCCTGATCACCTACCTACCTCGGGCATTCCACGACTTCTTGCCCGAGCTGCTGCCTGGATAGCTGCCCACGTCGTGCGAAGCTGACCATAGTTCTGCTCTCTATATCCTTTTATTTTCATAATTTAATTTAATTTTAACCTTTTATCTTAATTTTAATAACGTGGCTTACGTATAGCTCCACTGAGCTATACGTAACGCTACAATACGTCTGGCGGTTTTGTCCGAGATTTCCAGAATTTATGGCCTCCTTTTCCTCTAGTCCCATTTTATCCGAGATCGCAAACGTGCTGCGATAAAAGACCTTAAAAATTACTACTGAAAAGGCCTTTTCTGTGCAAAAAGGATAAGTGAAGACAGAGATTTAAAGTTTTTTGAATCCCTGTTAAATGATAGTAATAAATCTCTAAGTGTGGAGATTTGTGGGATATTGTGGTGTGGTTTGGAGTACGGACTGTTGGCTGTACATTTTTGTTCTATGGTATATGATAAATAATAACAATTAAAAAGAGGGGGTGTTATAATTTTTACGTGTGTACCTGTCTGTGGCATCAAAGCTCCTAAACGGATGAACCGATTTTGATTTGGTTTTTTTTATTTAAATGGTGATTTTGTCTAAAGTGTTCTTAGCTATGTTTGAATAAAATCGGTTCAGCAGTTCAAAAGTCATGGGCGTTTTACTGTTTCCAGGCAGAGGTAATGTTCCCTTGGGATAAGAAAACACTTTTCACCCGGGCAAAGCCGTTGGCCGAAGCTAGTATTCTATAAGAGCTCAATTAGATGTGTGTTTAACCATATCGTCTATCATCATCAGCCTTATAATTCCTCTGTGAGAGAGGTAACGTATCGGTATGTGAAGTATCGTGTATCTCACAGTTAAAAATAAAAAACTACTGTTGAACTGACTCATGGAAAACATTTTTTTTTAATTATCTTTAGGCTCGCGTTTAACCACCACCTCGCCTGATGGTAAGCGATGATGTAACCTATTTACTCTTCACTTAAAGAGCCCAAGGTTGTAGCTATCAGGGAACAAAGACTCCGGAAGGGAATTCCACTCCTTAGCTGTGCGCACAATAAAAGTATTAGCAAAACGCTTTGTGCGTATGGGTGGGATGTCCACCATGTACCAATGGCGCATGGCCGTACGTCTTGTAGTCCGATGATCGAAAGGGCTAATTTGTTTTTATTGTTCGCACATTTGTTTTTAATGTACCAAAACAATTTAAATCGACATTTCAACCATCTTCACCATCATTTCCCACCCTTTATTAATTATTATTTGCTGCTCAAACAACATGGAACATTGCAGTTAGAATGTCCAATGTTGTTTCACCATCTTGCTACCTATCACACAAATTCTTCTCGACATTAAATACCTATTTACTCTACACTCACTCATAAAACAACATTTTATAACAACGTGATAAATAATAGACAACTACCCTTATTTGTAGTCTATAAAAATGCTAGTTCCCGCCGACCTCATAACCACAGTGCAATAACAGTAAATCAGGTGTACACTATCATACCTGTACCTGTATATTTTAACCGACTTCCTAAAGAGGAAGAGGTTCTCCATTCGGATGTTCTTTTATATTTTTTTATTAATTTTTATTCGAAACAAGTTTATTCCGAAATGGTTCCATTTAAATTTGGAAATGATTTGGTGAAGAATTTCGGAGATATACAACAGAACTCTTGAATAAATGACGGTAAATCTCTTGGTATTGCTGCAATCGCATGTCTGTTTATACCATTTCATAACAAACCATCACGACAGTACGCTCTAAACGGGTACGCAGATGTGTACAGTTCAACCTGGTACACTCTCATTCCAGTTATGTTCAAGTTACATTTTATTCGGGTAATCTATTACTGTGGGCATTGGTACCTTACTACCTGAACCTCTCCATTATGTACCACTAAAAACTTAAAAATAAAAGACATTTTTACAAAAAAAATACAACTGACTTCGGCAGACGGTGTCAAAAAACAAAGAAACGAACACAGGAACACCGCTTGCGAAATTAAAGTTATTTTTCATTTTGTATTGTTTTTATTGGGAAATCGGTTGTATTTTTATTTAAAAGTTTTTAATAGGTCCATCTAGAAAAACACGTTAGTCCCGGCTGTCATTTGTAGGTATTCGATAGTTGTTACGGATTGTCAGAAGCTCGAAAAGTCTGAAAACTAATCTTCTTTCAATACCGTATTGCCCAGTTACTGGGTTTTGACTAAAATACTGGTAGTCAACTGCTTTCGTATACATATACTGGAAGACAACCCCAACACAGTTGGGAGATAGGCTTGGCAAATTAATTATGACATGTTAGGTCCTAAATGTACCCATTACAAGGATGTCGGAGGAGCCACTAACGTCCTGGGTGTAATTACAGGCACCTAGAACTAAGAGGTGTAATAAAATTAATTGAGGTTTGTGCTTGATTGTAGGTACTTGTGAGAACTATGTTTTTGAATTAGTGAAAGAACGGTCTTTTTAGGGTGAAAAAGGGAATATATATATATATTTAGTATAACTTACCGGGGCATGCAAAGAAAACAACAAAGAAAGGAAGAAAAGCCAGAAAGGCTGAAAGGATCTGGATGAAATTTGGCAAATAAATACATTACTATACATTACACATATGATACTGTGTATACCGGGAATATGTTTCCTCGCGATAATTTTCGTCTACCACGCGGGTGAAGCCGCTGGCAAAAGCTTGTTATTTGATAATAAACAATAGATAACAAACGAACAACTTTATTACATTCAATACATTTTTTAAACTGTAATTCTACCTCAAAATAGATACTTCGAAAGTGCACTTTATCTGTCCGATTTGTTACCGCTCCAGGTAATGCATGCAGAGTGGAAAAAATGCCAGACGGCCTACAGCGCTGCAGCAGCTCGAAGCCACTTTCACCGCTTCTTGTAAATTACACTGCATGTGTGTAATAAGTGCTTGACACATTATGCTTTCAAACTTACTTCCTTCTGTGAATAGGTTGTAACAGACAACAATTATGCTTGAAGTTTGCTATTTATTAGACCAAATGTGGTGACTTCGTTTTTGCACACCAACCAAACTAATGCTGATGTAAAGTACAAAATTTATTTCAGCATTAAATGCCATGGCAACCCAAGGTTATCATAGTTCAAAGTGACCAGTTTTATAAAAAGGTAATTTACCCAATAATGGCTGTGCAAGGCGACTTATAACTCTTTGATTATCTATCAGGATTAGCAGAATAAAAACACTTCCATTATCTCTGAAAAAAATCAATACCTTTCTACGTTATGTACTCACGGCACAGCATTATGCAGAGTGGAAGATTTTTTGCAGTTACTACATCCATCTGCTTTTATTTATACCTACATTAATCGTACTATTAAAATTTATTATTTTATTTTATTCTTAGTTTTCTTTACTAACATAGTTTTACTACTACTAATACTAACGTTAAGGGTTTAAAATAAGTAAAATTATTAATTAGTATGTCTTTTTTGTGGCTAATAAATACTTTTTCTTTCTTTTTTTCATTCTATGTTCTCATGACTCAACAAAATGTAAAGAACGGCTTTTTTGCGCGATATCACATTGTATTCCCACAGTACGAGTTTTTTATTTTCACGAGTACTTTCAACTCCTGAAAATCGCTGCCATAATAAAAGTTTCCCTGTAGCAATCAATTCGCGACCAATAATGCAGCAAATTAGTTTAGACGCATTTTTTTATTACAATCTCTATGCCAGAACTGTTATAAATTATATTGTTATAATTTGTAATATAAAGCTTCAAATCATATCTAACTCTCATGGTTATAAAAAAAAAGATACGACTCCTAATTACAGAACGGCAAATTACACAAAAATCTCCACAGCTGTGACCAAAACTCATTTAATAATAGCAAAAATCCTTGAGTTTTAATCTGACGTTTTCCCAATTCCACCGAAGAAAATAACATTACGAAAACAGGGCAGAAACGAAATTGCTTACACTAAATTTTTATTACGACTATACCTAAGTGGTAGTACCAGGTGACTAGTAATTGGAAGATAGATTTTTGAGCTTAGGTCTAGCTAGAATGAATGGTGTAGATCAAATTTATGCCCTAGGGCTTGAGGGTGTAATGCCTGTATTACGAAGAAAATCTGATAATATTACAGAATATGACGTGGCAGGATATTTCTTGGAAGCCGATTAAAAAGGAGCTGGTTGCGTGACGCACAGGAATAGTCTTTATGGCAACACTTGGAAAGACCTGTGACTGACTGTCCAATAGTGGACTTTTGATACAGAAATATACATATATATATATATATATTGAAGATTGATTTGATTATATTGAAGATAAGAATGCTTGGAAACATGCTGGTCCTGCTCCATAGGGGAATTTTTAGTGTAGACAAAATCAAATTTGTTCATTTAAATATCTATTCATAGTTATTGTATTACTTTTTTTTTGTTTATGAGATTGACTCACACGCTGTTCCGTTGTTGTTGAAATATGTGAGTATGTGAGAAACATAAAACTTAATACCTAAACGTAGTAGTAGTACGTAGTGTAATTTTATAGTGTACAATAAAGTATATTCTATTCTATTCTATGTAGTGCTATTCTGGCAGTATCGTCCTCACATATATGATTTTATGAATGTATGTACTTATGTAAATATTGTAAAACACATTTTTTTTAAGGGATTTATATTGTTTCTTGCCTGTTCTTCTAGCTTAAATGTTTATTTTTCTGTCTTAGAGCAAACAAACCGTAGTCTTCAGTCTTACGCTCAAACGAACCCCAAAATAAGGAACACCCAAGAATTTTAATAGCAAGTAAAACATTTGGACGTTAACAACTTAAACCATTGGAGAACTTAAGACTACAAACGTTATAAACCACAGATTCTATCGGACTGAAAGTGCTTCAAAACTTAGACCTTGTTCTAGGCGCAAAAATAGTCCATTAAAGTTGGCCAGGTAAGCCGGGGTTACAACCAGTGAAGCGAAAATTGGCTGATAATGTTTTTTATATTGAGGTTATAATGGATTTTTTTCGTCGAGATTATAAAAGACAATTTCTTTAATATTACTTAAAAATCTTTAGAAGCTTTTCTTTTTTAAGAAAGGATTGGGGTAAATGTAATAATCAGACATTTGAGTCCATACTCAAATGACGCAGACCTCCTTTCTGTGAAAGAGATAGAATATCGTGTAACGAAGGTGAAGAATCACTACCTCTCTCTTTAATAGTTGTTTTTCTTGATTTCTAAGTTTTGTTCCATACTTTTTACTATATATATTTGTTTATATAGTATGTTTATATATGTATTTATTTTCTATATAAATAGTACACCAAACTTACCTACAGTACTGTCTTTCCTTTCATTTTTAAAATACATCCAAAGAAAAAAGAAAAAAAAAAGCAATGAGGCCGCCCATTGTAATGTTTTCTTCGTCTATACTCTCTGTTACTTATATGGTGTACATAATAAAGAGTATTCTATTCTATTCTATTCTATTCTATTCTATTCTATTATAATATCATAACCACTTGACCACCAATTAATATTTTATGAAAATGACAAAGACAATCTTTGTTAATGTTCATGCAAAATCGATCACCTTTTTGTTTATATACTACGCTCAACTTACTTAAAATAGTGAAAAATAGTTTCTTATGCAAATGTATAAACCCATTGTAATTCTTATTAGAAAATAAATATTCTTAACCGTAATATTCACTATTGTTAGGTGAATGGAATTTATATAACTATCTGCATCCTTTTAACAATTGTGTTATAATTTTATTAGTAAATTCGTGTTAATGAAACGAAATACTAATAAATAAATCATTTTACATTACAGAATAATATAATCTTAATTAGTGCTTTCACATTTTTCAGAGTCATTGAGTTCAAAATTGCTCGTTTGAATTTAATTCACTCTTCAGATAAATACAATTCAGGTTTCAAATGTAAAAAGGCATCGATGCATAAACGGCTGCTCTTTTAATTTAGTTTTTAAATGTATGAATAACATGATTGTTTAAATTATAGATAAATATTCGGTATTTTTATTACTGATTTATACTCGCGTTTGACTACTGTCTTCTTATCTGATGGTACCACATCATGTGGTCGGCAATGGAACGCAATTGCCTTAAAGTTGTAAGTTCACTTTTGACCTAAAGATCCCCAAGTTATAAAAAGCAAATCCACTTCTTCTACTTTTACCAAGGCTTTTCATTTCTTTCCAGCCTCTCAGCCTTTTAATGTTCCCACTGCTGGGACACAGGCCTCCTTTCTGTGTGAGGAAATGGGCCGTAATCCACCACGCCGGCCCAGTGCGGGTAGGTGGATGTCACATCATCGCAACGTCAACGCAACGCGCAACGTCATTGTTTTGCGCCCAAAATTTTTCTAACCCACACCCACACTTTACCTACTTTCTTACTACACTTTTCTTTAACGTGGGCTCGATTTTTTTTTTTCATATTCTCAAAATTCTAAAAACATACTTACACAAGTCTATACATAAGCTAACTTTTGGTTTCTCATACAGGCCCTCATATCATCATCATCTTTCACTTTTGCTAGAACTTTTATTCTTTCACCTTGTACTAAACCTATTAGGCAACTTCTTTTTCCCTCCTTATGTTTTCTCTTTGTTTTATTTTTAGAGCGGTATTCCTCTAGAGCGGTCTGCACAACTCAGAAAGCCTTATGTGCAAAGAGCGGTCCCGTAACTCTATAAAAATAAGCCAAATGCGTGGAGTCTTCTTAAACTTAATAATTCCCTTGAATCTTATTCTTAAAGAATGAGGTGTTATTTTAGAGCGGTTTGCATAACTCGGAAAGCCTTATATGCAAAGAGCGGTCCCGTAACTCTTTAAAAATAAGCCAAATGCGTGGAGTCTTCTTTAATATTTTTTTTTTTCCTCTTGTATCCTTCCCTCTTGTATCCTTCCCTCTCAAACCTAGTTCCCTCTCAACCTAGTTCCCTCTTATAGACTTGAGAGTTCCCTCTTATAGACTTGAGACTTCCCTCTTATAGACTTGAGTCCTCCTCCTCTTTGAGTTCCTCTTGTTTAAATAAATAGTTTCTTAAAGGGTTTTCAAACAGGTGCGGGTAACGACACCTATTAAAAATAAATAAGCCTTCGTTATATCTTAATAAATATTTCCTTGTGGAGTATACGTCATTGAATGTGAACTATATCCCCTAACGTGTGATTGAATGAGAGTGTTCGACGAAAGTATGAAATATGTTGTGTGATAGAGCAAGGATTATATTTAAACAAATTTTCTTCTAGTTGAAAATTTTTCTGGGGTCATCGGGGAAATGTGGTATTTATTAAAGATCTACTTACGTTTCATAACACTCCACAATCCATCTTCACATCTTTTGATATCGCATCAATTTGTGTAACTCATTTTTATATATATTCTTTGTATTATTACATCTGGAAAGCATATTTAGTTATTTCTGACTGTTTTAAATATCTAAACTTAAATTATATTCGTAATTAATAATTCTTCTTGTAATATTTTTCTACTGTGACGTTTTATCTGACATGACATATGTCTGTCTATTTTATTTTCTTAAAGACATAGACATACCATAGGTACCATGGACTATAATACCTAGACCTTTCCTTAAGCTAGTTGTACATTATTGTAAGGTCAGAGCAGACTGACCCGCCTTTGTAAAGCCGTTTTTATTCGCTCTGGTCTGATTGAGATTTGAATTTGAAATTTAGAAAGGATAGCAAATCGAATGAAAAACGGGCTTCAGATTTTTGGTAGTCTTGGATCTGGCCTGAACGCCAAGAGTCTGTGATACCAATACAATGTCTTTTTCTATTCTGAAACTCTTAAAACGGTGAATTATCATTTTATGTAAGACTATTATTATTTGAAGTGCTCCAATTAAATATATATTTTGTGTGGTTCCCGAGAGCATTATTTCCTGGATACTTACCCTCAACGGCCATCTCGTGGCATCAAAGGCCTCGCTGTTTGGCGTTTTGAGCCATAGCCGGCCTCCATACCACTCGGAGCCTACGTATGCTTACCCGTTTGCCTGATTTCCTGCCTTGACCACCTACCCGTGGTGTCAGCTGACCTGCCTACCTGCCCGATTGCCTGCATGCCCGTCGTGGTGCCAGCTCAACTGCCTACCTCGGACATTCCACGACTTCCTGCCCGACCTGCTCCTGGTTAGCTGCCCACGACGTCTGAAGCCGGCCTTATACTTGATAACCTTTTATTTTTATAGCTTTAATTTAATTTTTATATTTTTATCTTGATTTTAATAACGTGGCTTACGTAAAGCTCTCCGGCGCTATACGTAACGCTACACATGTCTTTGAATTTTTCGTTCTAGGAAATGCCGGTTTCCTCTAGAGGTTTTCCTTCATCGTTTTGAGATGAGTGGTGATGAAATTATTTACACAACCCTTGACCTTCAACTTGAAAGTTGGACGTTACCACTGGGGGGCCACCACTGCCTCTGGCCCCTCTGGGTTTATTTCATTTGTATTGTCTGATATTTTATAACTTCAGTTTGACCACCCTATTGTTTTTCCTTATTTATATTTAAAAAAAAACCCAGAGCCAAGATTTCAAATTCCAAGTAGAAACGCTTGAACGGCAAAAGTTCTACATTGTTCGCAGCCTTTATAGATAGGCTATTAATGTTAAGACCCAGGTCGACAGGTCGCAGTCCCAGTTAGCGAACTGTAAAACACTGATAAAATTCTATTAGCTTTACAAATGGATATTACCTTCTAAATTTTAGATTTGATAATGTGATCATCGCTTCATTGAATTGTAACTTTGAATAATGTTGATTTTCGGTTCAGCTGCGGTTTCTTTTTGGTACTTTTAATATTTATCTGGGCAATTAGCAAGCTCATTCAACCTTTGCTATATGGCCGTTGTAAGCATACTCTTTTTGTCGCCTGGATTTACAGTTTACAGTCTGTGTGTGTAACATTCATTGCATTACTAAAATAACAAAAAATCAGTGATGCATTTATTGCATTACTAAAATAACTAAAAACGTGGCGACTGGTATTGTAGCCGCACGACTACCTTGCTGAATAACTTAAACAAAAAACATACATGAACAGGTATCAATCATACAGTCAAGTACATTATCATCTTTTTGTCGTTCTTTGTTTGTTTTTACTTGAGTTCTACCACATTTACTGAAATATGTTGTACTTCGTAGCATGACAATCAACGCATTCATTATAACTCTAGATGGTACTAAAATCTTTGTAATTTGTACTATTTTATACCACCAATTACAAATTTTATACCACTCAATTATTGCAGATATAAAGGTCGTGCTGGCAAGATTCTTTCCCAGCACGACCACGCTAAAATTCCAGCTGGCATAGAAGTGATGAGACGGGAGCATGCCTTAAAATTTTTACTCATTACGTACTCCTTTTTCATTACTAGTGTAGTGTCGTAAATTGTTAGAAAAGCAAAAAATACATTTTCTGCCACATTTAACGCCATCGAGTGTCAAATATATAAATATACAAAATTTTCGCTTTGCTAACAATTTACGACAATATACCACTAATGAAATAGGAGTATATATAATGAATGCGTTCATGGTCGTGCTGCGAAGTACAACACGAAAAAATGTGGTGGAACTTATTATTATTACTTCGATGATGGAGCAACCCTACCTAGACAATAATTATGTGTATGCAGCCGACATAATACATTGACTGCAATATATCGTGATAAATAAATGAGCTTGTTTTTATAAGATAATTAATCAATAATTTGACAGTAATGTAGTTACATATTATTGTAAATTGTAAATAAAGTTTAATAATATTTACTAGAAGAAAACTTGATGCGCACTTCCTTTTCTTTGATATCATTTACTCACACAATTGATTGAGTTACACCGAAATAAAGTAGGAGTGTATTTTCTATTAACGAACTATACGTTACAGAAACTAAGAAAATTACACAAATTACTGCTGCTTTGTCACCTCTTACAATGATGCCATTAAAGTTTCAACCAGGTAAGCATGGACCCACAACTATCCAACTGTGAAATGCTGATAACGTGGATGTTCATAACTTAGTCACCGTTGCTTAGCGATACAATTGTTTAAACTTATACTTCTCTTTACGCTTGAGAGTTTTGGGTAGGTAACTTAAAATTAGTTTGGCCTGTGACTCCGCTTGCACGAAAAGAGGTATTATTTTTGGAATATCAATCTTGCAACCTCTTTGCCTAATCTTTTTCCTAAAGTCACATGAACACCACTAATATTATTAAAGTTGAAGTGGTTGAACTAAAAACTCTTCAGCAAGAAAATGGGGTTTTAAATATATTAAAGAAAAAAAAAAAAAACTTATGAAATAAATATGTACTGCAAAATAAATGAAAGAAGGAATGTTAAGGTGTAGATAGGAATCTAGAACTTGGTGTACCTTCCAAAGTACGCAATCAAATAAGATGAAACAAATGTAAGAGTAGATATGGTAGGTAGGTAGGTAGCCAGCTGACGGGAGCGAAGTCACAAGGGTCAGCTAGTATAATTATATGTTTGTATTGTATATTATTAATATAATTTTCAAATTAATAGTAATATGAGTAGTTTGAATTTGCTTTTATGTAGGCAGACTGTTTAGCAGTACGTACGATAGAATTGGTATTTTGATTGTAAGTTATTAGTTCATATGTTTTTTTTAATCGGATTTAACACGGGCGACGATAGATAAAAAGCCTTCGCATTATTCAAACAATCATAGAGTCTACCAAATACTATACACATGTAAAAGAGCCTTAATTCAGTGACGTCACCACTCAGTACACGTGGCCGGTTGCACTTAATAATGCCATAGCACTTATGAATGTCAGCGTTTCGAATGTAGCTTTTGTCACTGAAGGGAAAATTGAATGTGCTTTAAATAGGAACAAGTGGGCAGAGTGGGCCACTGTGGGCATGGATTTATAATGATTAAGTGCTGACGATTTAAGACCTTATGCAAGTGATATAATCTGTCAGAGAATACGTGGTCATAACATAGTAAAAACTTAAAAAGATATGGAAATGGCAAGCGCTACGAAAATGTCACGTGATCTATTTATTGGAATTTCGACCATCGCAATCATTGCCAGAAATAACCTTGACTGGAGTTTCTTACAGCCCAGAACCAAAGTCTAAAGTAACCATTGCTAAACTCCAAAATGTAAGGGATTGAAATGCAATATCTAAATGTCACGGAGTGGATCCCAAACATTTTGGCTCCTTGTCCAATTTTGTTTTGCCATCAATCATCATTAGCTGTGTGTATGTGTTAGTTGATATTTTAATGGTATACTTTGTTCGCAATTTCCTGCACTTTATAAAGATCTAATGGGTCTAAGTCTGGAGCAGTGGTGGCCCAGTGGCAACGGCCGAGACATACAAGTTGTAGGTCATGAGTTCGAACCCAGGCATGCACTTTACTCTGCTCTGAAAATGGTGAAGAAAAACATAGTGAGGCAACCAACATGTCTTAGAATCAAAGACCAACCGCAGTGGGCCCGCGTGGTGGATTACGGCCCATTCCGTCTCGAAAAGAGGATGCCTGTGGTACAAGGTACCAACTAAGAGTCTAAGGGCGGAAAATGTATTGTTTGTTTAGTACTTATAAGATAAGCCACGGTAGCAAAGCTGCACGCGAAAGATAGCATATTATAGCTGTACAAAAATTTCACATTCACTTTTGTCAGTGATTAGTAAATTTTTGTTTATATTTACTAATCAGTGATGTACAAGATAAACTTAAGAAGTACTTATGAATTTGAAAAACAAATTGCTAGGCCTGGCCTGGATTTGAAACCACGATCTCAAGCGCGAGAGGTGAGGTTTAGCCTCTATAAATTTGAAAAACAAATTGCTAGGCCTGGCCTGGATTTGAAACCACGATCTCAAGCGCGAGAGGTGAGGTTTAGCCTCTATAAATTTGAAATAACTAGCCACTGGGCTCAACACGACACTCTATAAATTTGAAATTACTAGCCGCTGGGACCAACACAACACTCTATAAATTTGAAATTACTAGCCACTGGGACCAATACGACACTCTATAAATTTGATATTACTAGCCACTGGAACCAACACGATACTCTATAAATTTGATATTACTATCCACTGGAACCAACACGACACTATAAATTTGATATTACTATGAAGAAATAATTTTCGTTTATATTCGACTAAATAGACATGAACTTATTTAAATAAAATTCCCAGAACAAACCACAAAGGTCTACCCACTCTCATAATACACTGACCTCCAAAACCCACGCTAATAATAAGCAAAAATTCAGCTAAACTTCGCATAACTCACCAGCAACATAGTATTACTTGAAATCTAAATGCTCGCGTGTTGTTCAGTATTAAACGTTAGTTTTAATTCCCACCGCGCCCTTTACAGGCTAGGCCGGTGATATAATGATACTTGCACTAAATGTACACTTGTCAACTGCACTTTTAGAACGTAAAATACTATGTTGGAGGAAGAAGAAGAGGAAGTGGCCTTAATGGGAGGGCGTTTTTATGCCGGAAGTAAGGTGATGTGGAGGTTCTTTAAGTGGTGTGTTAGGCTTTATGTGGTAGAGTTATTTTGTAGACCAGTTTCGTTTCGAGTCGATGGTTAACTTTTTAGATAATAATGTTGACACTACACTTGTAAGTGCACAAGGGGCAACCATTTTCTTTTTCTTTAATATTTTTTTGTTTCTATCAATTTTTTCTATTATTGTTTAACCCTTCTTTCAAATTTTATATCATGTAAAAATATGTATGTATGTTTTTTTGTAAGTTTATGTATAGTGTTTTATATAGCTATATATTTTTACGTATTAATATTTTTTACGTAGCAGTACACCTTAGGCTACCCCCTGTTTTATTTTAAGTTTTTTTAAGTCCATCCAAAGGTTGTCTGGTAGATATCACTGTCAGCAGTAAGCCCACCTTTGTACCCATAGTATTAAGTTGTTGTAAAATATATGTGTGATTTCTATTTTTGGTGTACAATATAATATATTCTATTCTTTACACATATACCTACTTAATGTAACGCGTCTTTAAAACCCCTCGTTAATTGAAGCGTCAAATAACGTGGCGTTACAGCGAGCTTTCATAAAATTACGGGTGTTGGGGCGCTTGAGGCACCATATTTCTTAACATTAAAATGTTCAAAGAGATAAGAAACGCTTATGAACATACCTACATTGGTATGTTAATAAGTATTTCTAATCTCTTAAAAATCATCATGGTTTCTGATTTTCGTCAATATGTTTGTTTCAGGAAAAATAAATGAAAATAAAAATCACCATTACTGCTACCTGTCATAATTAGGTATGACCTACTTTATTACCACATGATAGCAACCATATATTCACTAATCAGAGTGACCCGAACTAAGTGTAGTATATGGAGGTGTTCCAGCCAATAACAACGAAATGCGCCGAACATTACCGAAGCCGTTTGTCTGCCGATTTATACTGTCGCGACTCTTCTACGTTGCCATACCGCAGGTAAGAACCGAAGATTTACTGGCACGACATTAACAGAGTATGATGTAAAATATAATTTCTGTAGGAGAAAGAGGAATTTGCAATAACTCATTTAGCACCACCAGAATGCTGCAGTATCATCATCATTTTAGCTGAATATCGCCCGATCGGCTTCTATGCATCGACTAGCGCTATGCTTTTCGTATTTTGTCTCGCTTTCATATGCTTATTATGTAAGCACCTATGTATCTATGTAACGGAATCTTTGAACGTAATTTTTACCCCCTTCAAAACGTCGGCTTAATTTGAAACCAAAGACAATCAAGGACTGATGACAATGCAATAATTTTAATAGTTTCTCCCATTATCCTTACCAGGATCTTCAGGAGTAGTGATTTTTTTTACCCGATACCCAGTAGTGTCTTTGTACCAAGTACCAAGGCGCGTACTGAGAGATGCGCATAGCTTAATTTTTAGTTATATCCGAAATCACGGTAGTGCCTTGCGCCAAGTACACTTATTAAATGAATGTTCCGGAGAGTGAACCTAAGAAACGGCTATCACATCCAGGGATGGCAGTAGGTACGCTACTCACTGACTCCCATCACAGAGAGGTAGTCGCATTAATATATTGTCGTTTAAATAACTTAAAACATGCTTTAATGGTAAATTGACCTAACAAAAAAGGAAATTAATAACAGTTTAAAAAATCTAAAAAAACACGCTTTAATAGAAAACCAAACTAAAAATTTAAAATTATTTTCAATGAATTAAAATTAAGAATAGTGTGATTAACAAACAGTAACCTATTTATAAAAAAGCGTGGGGTGGTTTTAAGATATATCTGTCAATAAAATATTTAAAAAAATAACATCAAGCACCCCACGCTTTTTCGTATACAGGTATGTATTTTTTTTAATCTCATTAGTTTTTAAAACTATTATTTGCATAAGTATACTAAGGGTATCGTCAAAGTGTACAAAAAAAAAACTTTAATACCTGTTTCTGACTGTGTCTTCCGGCTAAAATGCCCGATATTATTATATGATTTTTGCTTGTAATAAGTATCTCCCGTCAGATATGTATGGATGATCAGTTTCACAATCATTTTTCGATGACTGGTAATTGGTACAAACGGTTTTGGACAAACAAATTTTATAGATAAACCTACTAAAACTTCATTTGCCACCGCTCTGGCAGCACCTCATAATATTCAATGTATAAATTGTACCTAGTACTTGTTTTTCTCTTTTCAGTTAATTATTTTTAGCAGCCGGGTTTTTGTTTTTATAATAATTTATCCCGGTCCTGTAGGGTGCGCCACGGCAGTGAAGCCGCGTGGAAAAGCTAGTTTCAGTATAAAACTAAATGAACAAACAATGCTCACCCATTCTAAGCACCTACTAAACCTTATGTAACTCTTATTGGCTACATTAGGGTTCGGCCGGGAAACGAAGAAGCCGTGACGTCACCCAACCTACTTTTGTGTAAGGGAAATAGGACAGCCACTGATAAGGGCGGACACGGAAATTTGGACACAGCCGAGCCGAATGAATGGAAGTACTTTGTAACTGGTTCATTTGGGCTTGGAATGAGGCGGTTATAGGGTGACTAACTGAATACTTCTGCAAAGTGGAAGAATAACATAATGTACCTAGAATAGAATAGAATAGAATATTATTTATTTGCTCAGAATGTAGGTACTTACAATAAGGTGGTTACAATAATATTAAGAAACCTTGTACATTCTACCATTTTGGCATGCAAACATTGATGCAATTTATCATCAAACATACAAACATTGATACACAACACAACTAAAATTTATCAGCTAGAAAATCCGACACGGAATAGTAACATTTATTTAATAGAAGTATAGTCAGTTTATTTTTGAAAGTTGTTACTGATTCCTCTTTTATGGAATTAGGAATGTGGTTAAAAATAACCGGTGCCATACCAAAAGCAGTCCTATATCCACCTGTACGTAACAAGTTTTGGTATTGAGATCGCAAAGTAGTAGGATCTATATATACCGACCAGGCAAAGAATCTACTGAGTGGCTTGTGGTCCAGGGTAGAGTGGAAGGAATTAGAGTGCGAGTTCACCCATGCGATGGACCGATCAGATCAAGTCTGCAGTAGGCGGCCTATTGCATTAGTGCACACGAGAAACAGCCGACAGAGAGGGATGGAGTCGCATCCTTAGGCTAATCATATCAGCCCGAGGTCTCACTGCAACATCATGACCTCATTAATTCTGCTCTGCAAAGAGCGTACTAACGAAGAAGAAGAATCTGTACCTTCATATGTATAAGTAAATTACGAAAGAATCTACTAAAAACTCTGTATTACTTAAGTGACATCTCAGAAAAACATCGTAAACAAAGCTGTTTGCGAATATTGAAAACCTTGTGGCTGCGGCCCATTAAACACCATGACTCGCCAGGTTTAGACAAAGGAACACTCTTCGCATTTGCCAAAATAAGTTACTTCCTGTAGCCATATGGAAAAAAGTTAGATGATTGAAAGGAAAAAGCAAGGTCTTTGACTAGCAGCAGAAAACGTAGTAATAGTAGTATTACGATTTTGTTGGCCACTGTACCACTTCCACTGTTACGTCAATCAGTTTCAGTTTCTTCATGATTTTGGGATATAGAGAGCAGAATAAGGGACCTTCCTGAAGGCTCGACGTTATTTAATTTTATCTCGTCGATAAGCGATTGCAATTGCATTTGCAACATAATACGATGCAATTGGAACGATATGCAGTTTAATTTTGTTAGAAAATACGTGCGCAATATCGCTAATCGATGCAATTTCAATAGTGTCGCATCATCCAGAAGGTTCCCTAAAAAGTGGAGCATAAGTTATCATTAAGCCTTCGAAAATGCAGTTTCTGCAAACTAAGCCAGCTATAACCGAAAAAACTTTCAATCATCAATCCGAAGAAAATTTCTTTACCTTTGCAAACTTTATTTACTTAAATCCGTAGTAGGACGCAGAGTTGGCTGAATCCATTCCCAGAATAAAACGCATTACGTGACCAATGTAAATGCATAAAACACTTAAAACATTATCGTGGGACGTGCCCATACATGGATATCGAATGAAAATATTTGCCAGAAGCATACGGCGGGCGGGATTACCGGAATTTATAATATGTTTACGACGGGTTTGTTTAATGTCACCAGAGGGAACTTCAAAGGTTTCAAAAATATAATGTCGGGAGAAATTAAATAATTTGTATGGATTAGGGATACCAAAGAATGACATTGGGTTCCTAAACACAATGATGTTCTATTAGCGCAGAACTTTCTTTCTTCTAAATTTTTCTTTTTTTTTTTTCTTAAAAAAACGTTGCCCCACACTAGGAATTTCTTCCTGTATCGTGGGTGCGTTTACAAACATATAAACTCACATACACAACACCCAGAGCCGGAACAACTATCTGTAGGTCATACAAATATTTGTTCCGTGCGGGAATCGAACCCGCGACACGCAGCGCAGCAGTCAATCGCTCAACCACTGCGCCAACCGTGCGCCCTAAATTTAATTACCTGCTCACGGAGGATCTAATGAAACCGCCAGCAGGCCAGGCCAGGGATTTAACTTAGAAAATATGTTTGTCATCCACTCGCTAAGAAGAAAAGCGAAAGCGATTGTTAAAAAGTAAGATACGATTTACCGAAATGTTACGTAACATTGATATTAGGTTGGGGAAAAACACTTTTCGCATTATAGTATGTATGAACTTGTAATAAAATCTCTTTGGTTATTCTATTTGTATCTGGTTGGTTTTGGTATCATTGAAAGTTTAAATTTTAAAGAGCATAATTCCAAATTCAAATTAGAAAAATGTGTGATTTTCATTTGTTTTTCGTACCGTCAAGATTTGAGAATCCATTTTTGAAAAAATGGAGCAAGATCATATCATATCAGTAGTAACGACGTAGCTGAAGAACTGGGAATTGACCGTGTGCTCATTTGTGATACTTTATTACGACGTAATGAAACCGAACCATTTTTGAAGAAGCTGATAACTGGTGATGAAAAGTGGATCACGTACGACAAGAACGAGCGATAAAGGTCGTGGTCAAAGGCCGGTCAGGCTTCACAGACTGTGGCGAAACCCGGGTTAACTCGCAACAAGATGATGCTGTGTGTGTGGGATTGGAAGGAAATTATTCACTATGAGCTGTTACCATCAGGCAGGACCATCGACTCTGAACTCTACTGCGAACAACTGATGAGATTAAAGCAAGAAGTTGAGAGAAAGCGGCCGGAATTAATCAACAGAAGGGGTGTGGTTTTTTATCATGATAGACATAGGTCTATCATGATAAAAAAGTGGCTAAAGATGTGTGAGGTCTAGCATAGGCTAGACCTCACACATCTTTAGCCACTCATCAAAAATTAAGACAGTTTGGCTGGTAGGTATTAATGCATCCGCCGTATAGTCCTGACCTTGCACCTTCAGATTTTTACCTGTTTCGGTCTCTTCAGAATTCTTTATGCAGTGTCAGGTTAACATCACGAGAGGACTGCCAAAACCACTTGTCGCGGTATTTTGATCAGAAGTCCCAAAATTTCTATAGCAATGGGATCATGTCCCTACCTGCAAGATGGCAAGAAGTTATCGAACAAAATGGTACCTACATACTTTAGTTAAATGTAAATAAACTATATTAAAAAATGTTTTGAATTTTCTTAAAAAATGCGAAGAAACTTTTTCCCCAACCTATTAGTATTTCGCTTTGTTTAATCTCTCCTGTGTTCTATGTTTTAATTAAATTTACTTAATACATTCGTGATACTGAAAAATGTTTCGGGAATATTATGTTTACCAGTCAAACTAATAGTTATTATTTTTACATACTTTTTATTTTTTACTAATATCAATGCATCAGCATAGTACCGCATAGTTGGCCGGTCGAGCACTTTTCGCTCTTATAATTTTAACAATAATATTAAAGTGGTCTACTGGAAACATTTGTCGGTATACCTGCATAATTATCAAAACATTTTTAACTAATACCAGCGGGAATAGCGTGTTGAAGCAATTATTTTATTCTTTGAAATCTATACTATTGACTGTTACAAAGAAATTTATTGTAACAACTTTGTGGAAAACAGAATACTAACCTACAATTATTATATTTCACATACTTTAACATGTAACATTACGTCCCAAAGATTAGTAAGAAGTGTGTCTAAACTACAGTAATAGCCACATTTTGTCAGTTATTTTTAAGTCTCATGAAGAACGTGCCTTGCCATCAACCGGGCTTAAAACCAAACGCGTCGCTGTTACTGAGAAAATAGATTTATGTTTAAACTTAATACTACTTTTCCCGATTCAGGAATCGTACCAAGAGTCTTATGCTCAGCAGTAGCGCTTGCGACCACTTCATGCCTACTTTAATGAAATGAAATTACCTAGCACCCTATAAATGCCCGTTCATTTTTAATCGCCCCCAAAATTTCCCTCAAACAAGCCAGTCCTCCTAAATCTTTTCTATGTGTTACAAGATACCTTCGCTCTGCATTGGGTTAGCCACAGTCCAAAATAGATCTAAACTGAACTACGTTGGCATCAGTTTACATTCTAACCGGATACAGGTGAGGACCAACGTGTCTGCCCATCTGATTCTGCAACCCAATTTTTTTTTTCTGCCATTTTTGGGACAATCCCATCGCACTATTCCCAAACCACTGCAACTTCTGAAAACCTGAATCAACAGTGACGAAATTACGGTGAATGAATTTACCTGTCTTGTATACCGCAATGAAATTAACCAACAAATAATAAAAGAGGAGTAGGACAACAAAAACATAATTTCCACTTTCCTCCATTTCACGCAGAAGACAGAACAAACAAGGCCAATAGGCACGATGTCGATAACGACTGTCCAAGATGTGCAAATGACAGCTAGGACTACGACAGGAATCTCGTTATGTAAAGATGGTCATGTTGCTTTACCTTGAAGATCGACCCGTGCGGCTTTTATTATTTAGCCACGAGCTCCTCTGACACCGGTAGAAAAGAATACTCTAAATATAGCCATAGGATCGATTCACACGGGGCGACTATTAACCACTGTCAAACTGTCAGCTTCATGTGTCGTTATCAATTAGTTAATGCGTTGATTGTTATCGTGTCACACTCAGGGCGACACTGTTTTGAGTGCTTTACGAATTGAGACGGTGTTTTATGGTCAGTGCTAAAGAAAATGTAATGCTAAAGTTATACTGATCCTGGGCGGGGTTTGAAAGCCGGAAAAGAAACCCTTTCTTGTGCTTTTTCAAAATACTGAAACAATAATAGTCTGGATTATGGTGTACCTCTATGGTATGAGCGAGAGAACACGTCATGAAAAATGAGAGAGATAGACTTAATTTAGTATATTTACTATGTTTCCGTAGTCGAGAAAGAATCTCCTTCTTCTTCACTATGCTGTATTATTTTCGGTGTATCTTAAAGGATTACAAAGCTATAGGTACATTTATGGTAAACAGATATTTTGAGTATTCAAAGTATTATGCTTCCTTAAATATTTAATTGATTTTTAAAGATTAATTGAAGATGAAAGAGAATAATAATAAATATAGGTACTATACTATCTACGCTTTGTTTAAGGTATCCTTGAAATAACATTTTAACTCAGAAGCCTGCATTATTAAACCTCTAATATCTTCTCTCTAACCTGTGTCCTATAAAGTTCACAGACACAGTTCAGCAAAGCTCTCTAAGCCTCCTAAGGCGATTACACGATCCCGCGTTTACCGTCACGTCGCTTTGTTTGGGCTACTTTACAGCTTAGCTCGCGACCATCTTCCAGCAGTGTGAAACGACACTAAAGCATTGAAACCTTTATGTTGGCAGTAGATAGGAGTATACAGAGAGTTTGTTACAATATACAAACTCTCTGGGAGTTTACTTTTGAAATTAGACTATACATGAAAAGAGGCTGTAGACATGTGAAATGTTATCAACGAATACGTCATTCAAACATGGATTCGCACACGCCAGAGTTTGAAATTCATAAAAATTGCACTACATACTCGCACCGCCGCTTACGTACTTTGTGCTACTAGGATTTTATGACGGTTTGTAAAATAGGCCGAGATGTTGTGACATCGTTAGCTCAAGCCATCAAGAATGTTCAATTCAGGCATTATTCAGAAATATTTAGGAAATTTAGAAAATTAAAAACGAACCGGCCGGAAAAGTTTCTTTTGAAATCTCTTCACAACATTCATTGAAATCAATTAAGAAAAGGTCTACGTTACCAAAAATCGTAGGGAAAAAGAAAAAAATACTGGAGCGCCGCGATTCAAAGAAAATTTTCTAGGTCGCGTTTCTACGTCTTTTGAATGTCACTCTTTGTGTGATGTTGACACTAGCGACATCTGCATGTACTTGAGGCGTGTTTTTATTGTGCTGTGATCACCGTTTTGGGTAAAAAAAAAAAAATACGAAACCAATTAATTTTAATAACTTTGACCTTTGTAAAATAATTAAAATTAACCCAACGTATAACTGTAACGTATGACATAAAAGTCACACGGGTGTGTCTTCAAGGTTAAATATTACTTGCCAAGGGCGGTCCGTCGATGGCTGACCAACCATTAACGCACATATGAAGCCGTTGTTCACGGATGTCATTTGAAAGCTTTTGGAAGTCGTTACGGTAGTCAGAAACCATAAAATCTGACTGCAGTTTTCCAAAGGGTGTCATGTTACCCAGTTGAGTTGTGGAGGTCAGATAGACAGTTGCTCCGTGTAAAATACTTTTACTCAGATGCTTCTGGTTGGACTCCATATACACCAAACTTAGTTGTGCATAGACTCAAAACCTCCATGATTAGATTTGATATGACCTTGATATATTTTTATTGGTTTCGGTAGGCTCGCGTTTGTCCACTATCTCGCCTGATGGTAAGCGATGATGTGGTCTACGATGAAGCACGCTTGCCTAGAAGTAACCTATTCACTATTGACTTAAAGACCCCAAGGTTGTAGCTATCAGGGGAAAAAGACTCTGGCAGGGAATTCCACTACTTACCTGGGCCCACAATGAAAGTATTAGCAAAATGCTTTGTGCGTATCGGTGGGATGTTAACCATGTACCGATAGCGCATGGCTGTACGTCTTGTAGTCCTATGATGGAAAGGGCTAGGCGAAATCAAATTGTGCAGTTCCGTCGCACACTCCAAAATGTAACCGATAAAATACTGACAGGCTGGCAACTCGGCGTCGATGTTCGTAGCTCTGGAGCTTTGATGCAATAATTACAGTTAGCCACACGCGTAGAGGTAGCAGTTTCACTTTGACGGCCACGTCCAATTCAAGTGTCATACAGACATGACCGTACCTAACGTAGTTATCCAATTTATTATTTAGTGTCCAACTGCAATTTAGACTCAAACATCCATATTCATCGCTGCCATAGTTCGGTTATAAATACGACTTATTCGATGTAGGTATTGAAACCGCGACCTATTTCATGTTTGTATGAGGCCTTCCTTCCTCTAATCTGAGGAACCTTTTATTGCAGAAATTAATACCTATATTCTAAGTCCTTTTGAAGGAAACTTCATACATTTTACTCGACTTAAAAGCTTTGACAACGAAAAAAAATCCTCGACTAATGTCAATCAATGACAAGACTTGAGTGTCAATTTGGTTGACAGTGGTTGAGTTGAGGTTAAGTCCAGTGTACGAAATGTGAGTTGTTGCGAAAAGACTAGTATCTATAATATTATTATTTGCCTATTCTAAAATTAAAGTCACTTGAAATACGAGTAAGATACTGAGGACTCTAGAAAAAGTGTAGATTTACCACGTGATATTTCGATAGCGCATTTCAATGCCAAACGATGTGGCGACGTTTGGACGAGCTATGACCATCAGTGGACGTCTTTCCGCTGAAGTGATGATGATGTCAAAGTCAAAAATATTGGACTATTGAATATCGTTATCGCTGATAGAATGTCACTTTGTCTAAGCCCTTAAATTAACAGATCAATGAGAGCTTCCGTTTTTGTGTTCACTAGTTGGCGCCACTGGCGAGGTCTTTAAATATAGTTGTTATACGTTGTTATAACGCGCACGGAAGGAAATTTTGAATTAAAATAATTTACAGAAGTGCAATTAAATATAAAATACAGTGTGCTGCAGTTTCGCACAGCCCTTTAAAAAAAAATAAGTTTGTATATTTGCCAAAACTTAAAACTCTATTAAAGCAGTGGTTGGTTAAACCCGTACTTATCTTAATCTCCCATATTTGAAAATTATTCACAACAGTGAAAAAGTAGTAAATAAGCTCGAGCTAAAAGCCAAAAACTATGAAATTTTGAGGACCTCACTCTACCCCATCGCCCCTAGCGGCAAATGCAAACGCGTTGGCTCTCATAGGCGTCATGGCTACATATAGCGTGATCATATTGATCAACTCTTTTTATCACGACGAAATAATTTACACAATAACAAGTTGGGTGCAAAGGTCTCAATCACTTAGTTGCTAGTGTAATAGAAAAAAAAACTAATTATTCATTATACGTTTACTGCTTGTTAAGCAGTGTTTAAGTACTTGTAGTAATGTTTATTAATATTTTGGTTTGTGCTATTTAGAATTAGTTGAATTCTAGTAAAGCTCTTCTAAAACGTTATGATGTGGGTTTGAAACCTTGTCGGTATAAATTTATTATAATCTTCTAAACTAATAGGATGTTGGCGTTCTGTAGTTTCTGCCTACCCCCATGGGAAAAAGGCGTGAGTTTATGTATGTATGTAATAGGATGTAATCACAGAAAGAAAGGTGCAGTTTTCCTGAGTGCAAATACTACTTTTCTTCTAATAAAATGGATGGCCCTGTGGCTATGGGAACGAAAAACTATGAGATAAAGCTAGTTTTTAACTAAACCAACTATGTATCGAAGCTAGAACTTTACTGAATGAAAACTAATATTTTATAGAAAACCCTTCTTAAGACATTTCGTGTTCATCATACCTATACATACATATTGTGTACCTACGTTTGTAAATAACTTATCACTTATAATAAAATCAGACTTAAACAACCAAAAATACATAAAAAATCTTATTTTACAAAATGTCCCTAATTTCAGTTTGCCTTTTGGCATAGGCACAGGCAACTCTACCACTGTGGTCTGTCCTGAGCTACTCGTCTCTACCTTGGACCAGCGGTCCTCTTAATTTCCACCCCCCATCTCAGATACTGTCTTCCACGGCTTCGTTTCCCATATCTTGGGTCAATGCCTGTCAATGCCTTGCTCCATTGCCCAAGTTTATCGCGCATCATTATGGACGGTCCGCCTCCAGTTTTGCTGGTCTCTTCGGGTGAGGTTTTCGTCCTGAGGTCGGTACTTAGACTTTTGTCCTGACGTTTGAATCCTGTGATGCTGCGCTCCATTGCTCTTTGGCATGTGACAAGCTTATCTCTGAGGCATTTGGTTAGCAGGCATAGGTAAAGCATGAAAAGATGCAGGTTTGAAGGTTTTTTTCTTCAGTGCCATGCACAGGTCCTGTGATTTTAAATTTCCTACAGTGACCAGTTTCTCTTCCATCCATTTGCGATACTTGTATTCATTTCCTGTCCACTTTGGTCTTTTGAGGAATTAACTTGACCAAGGTAAGTGTATTCCTTAACAAACTCCAGAGTTTTTTGATTAAGTCTTATGTCTACCTTTGTTGAAGTTGGTCATTACTTTGGACTTGTTGGCGTCCATTTTCAGAACTTCTCACTTGAACCTAAGATAGACTTGAGAAAAAAACTATTTGTATCCATGTAGGTGCAAACATCATTAATCAAAGTACGTAAATAACATTTCTATTAATGTTTAGAATATCAATGAAGGGTCTAAGGTGATGTAAGGTCTAAAAAAACTAAAGTTCAAGGACCTACTGATTGTAGCTTACTCATTAATGAGTAACTTGTAGGTTCTACTAATAAGCCTTGCATAGTATAGGCTTTGTGAATTATAATTATGTCTTTTCTTTGAAATTGTTTGTCGAATAATTCAGCTACATTATGTTCTGAGGTGTCACGATCACTGTCAAATTCGGCTACAAACTAAACAGGCCAGTTAAATATGTTTGGTTCTCTCATGGCAATTTTTGACACTAATTTACATAGTTCTAATTTGTTCGATTTGACCAAGATAATGTCTCATCGTACAGGTTACACTGAACGCATCATTATTTTCATGAGGCCTTATCGTATTTTTTTCAAACCAAATTTTATCTATCAAAAATAAATGTAAATAATAACCCAATTCGTTATTTTAGCCTAATCTTTTTGAAGTCGGAAGCAAATATAATTAAGGGATTACGTAATAAAACGTTAATCTTTGTAAGCATACAGATCTCTAACTATATATTTTTTTATTCAATAACATTAACTATTTTTGGGGGCCGACTCACCCACTTCCGTAGGAGTATACCCTTTGATTCCCTACATGTGGTCCCCGGGTGGAGCAAATCAGGCTTCGGCCAAAGGCTTGGTCTCAAATCTAGGGGTCTTTAAGTCAAGAGGGAATTGGTTTTTTCTAGGCAAGCGTGCTTCACCGTCGTCCACATCATCGCTTACAGTCAGGTGAGATAGTGGTCAAGCGCGAGCCTATTGACAATATATATTTTATATATATTTCGCATTCATCAACGCAAATTAGAAACATGACTCAGCACATGACCGAAAAGCAACAAAAATCTGATCATTAAACATCTTTAGCCATTTAAGGTTATGAAAAAGATTTAAGTCTTACCAAAACAAACAATAATAAGTATTCTGCGGTAAAACGAGATAAACAGATCCACACACAAAACAACAAGAGAACAGTAAGAGTGAAAGGCATATAACGTCAAATTTTTAAATCCGTAAGCTAAAAAGGATTAGCTCCATTTATCATAGCCGACACAGGGTTGTGACTACACAAAGGTCTTCTAATGAACATTCCTGACAGAGAACAAGAAATTGCATTTTGCCAGCTTTAGGGTTCATACACACACATCAGTCTTGTTGGAATGTCATTTAAAGCTACGCAAATGACGTTAAGGATTTTTATGTGAAGAAATTTATAAAAAAAAAATTCAAAAAAAACTTCTTATTGAGGAATAAGAAATGAAAGTATAACCTTTGCATTAATTTCAGTAAAACCAAAATTAGGATAAATAAGCAATAAACTCTTTTTGTAGCATTTGAAATCTATATGAAGTTTTCAGACAGTATTATTACTACGCCAATGAACGTCAATTCTAGTGAGTTAGTATTTTTTCGCAGTAAACCTCTTCTTTTCCTGGGTTAATAGGAGCAGCTACATAAATTGCTAGAATGACGCTTCGTTAATTATTCATTGTACACTGAAATTTAATTTATAATATTAATCAGATTTTTTCATGTACAAAGGCACAGTAAAAATATACAATCAGTATGGAAACTACCTACAAACCCTCGAAACGGCACACTAACACAAAAATACGTGACCACGCGTCGCGACGCGGCACTTAGTACTGACATTACCTCGAAAGTGCACGAACGGTCTCGTCGGTGCGTACGTTTGTGTGAGTGTGCCGTTTCGAGCGTTTGTAGGTAGTTTGCAGACTGTTTGTATATGTTTACTGTGACAAAGTTGATGTTAACTCAAAGTTGAGCTTTCTCGCAGCAAACCTTGGAGTGAGAGAGAGATCATAGTTAAAGGTAGAATCCAGGTAGGATACTCTACATCAATATCCCTTGCCCCTTATATTGACGTGACTGACCGGAAAGTTGACCGTGACGTGACGGATGTGTATGAATGAACCTTTAGGCCTGAATTACAGCGGCATGACGATGCAGTTTCAGTTTGTGATGAATTAAAGGTGAAATGTCATGAGGCCGAGTCATCGTTAAATGATTCATTTTCTTTTTGAAGAGCGTTTATGAGCATCTCGTTATGTGAAATGACATTTGTTATTTGGAAAGCAATTCAAAATTACAAGATCTGATTTGAATGTTGTAGAAATCGTTGATCAGACGAAAAAACCGGCCAAGTGCGAGTCGGACTCGCGTACCAAGGGTTCCGTACCATTACCGCATAAAACGACAAAAAAAAACACGTGTTTTATATGGGAGCCTACTTAAATATTGTATTTTATTATGATTTTAGTATTTGTTGTTATAGCGGCAACAGAAATTCATCATCTGTGAAAATTTCAACTGTCTAGCTATCATGGTTCATGAGAGACAGCCTGGTGACAGACAGACAGACAGAAAGACGGACAGTGGAGTCTTAGTAATAGGGTCCCGTTTTTAGGGTTCCGTACCCAAAGGGTAAAAACGGAACCCTATTACTAAGACTCCGCGGTCCGTCTGTCTGTCTGTCTGTCTGTCTGTCTGTCTGTCACCAGGCTGTATCTCATAAACCGTGATAGCTAGACAGTTGAAATTTTCACAGATGATGTATTTCAGTTGCCGCTATAACAACAAATACTAAAAACAGAATAAAATTAATAATTAAGGGGGGCTCCCATACAACAAACGTGATTTTTGTGCTGTTTTTTTGCGATAATGGTACGGAACCCTTCGTGCGCGAGTCCGACTCGCACTTGGCCGGTTTTTTTACCCTTTGGGTACGGAACCCTAAAAACAATATACATTTTTTATCTCCTTTTTATAGTCGGTTAAAAATATGGAGTTGAAGCAAAATAAATACAACGATTTGTAGAGTGGATACGTTTCATAAATCTAGTGTACCAAATAATATCTAGGTAAAAAAAAAAACACATAAAGTTTTAACCATACCTTTCCTATATTCTGAAACTCTCGCCAGTTGTAATTTCTTACAAAGCAATACAGGGATTTAAAAAATAAGATCATTAAGTAAGTTACGGTACAAAAACTCGAGATTGAACCAATCGTCCAAGTACAAATTAGAAAAGAATTTACAACACACTGTACGTAGCAAAAGGCATTAAAAAGGTTGTAACAAGAGCAGTACTCCCCGCTAGCACCAATTCTTCATTGAGCAGTATTTCCCCCCCGCGGTGTGAATTGACACATAACCCTCGCATGCAGTGACACGCTTCTACTTCATTACTCGGATCATGGTAACCTATACATATATTTGCTCGCTGACTTTTACTCTTGTAATAATCTCGTAATGAATTTAAAATGTATTGAGTATGCTGTACTCTCTTTTATATGTCTGAGCAAAATGTGGATGGAGGCAAACAATAAAGCCGCTTGTACACGCTAAGAAAATTCATCCGCCCTATGCAATGCAGAATTCATGTCGTAAACGACCAATTCACCTTGTACACGACAAGAATTTCGTCAGACCTAGGCACGAATCTAGTTTAGCCAGACAAGATTTTTTCTTGTTCAGCACCATGGCAGTGTACACAGTTCTTTCACAGAAATGACACGATTCTTGCGTAGTCCCAGTGACTTTTCTTAGCGCGTACAATCGGCCTAAAGGAATTTATCTTGTCACAAATTTTCGTCCCATATTGAACCCCTTCAGGGTGAAAGTTTGCAAAAGTTATTTCTTAGCGCCTAGTTTTTTTGTGTAAGCCAAATTTCATGTTTCTAATCCCAGCGCGGCAGCAGTTTAGGCTATGCGTTGAGTACATGAATGAATGCATTTAAGATGTATGTAGACGGCAATCCTTGGGGTACGCCAAGAGTAACTAAAAAAAGTATATACATAGGGGTTGACTTGATATTCTCTCCCTTTTTGCCTCGGTTAGTGACGAAATATATTTCAGTAATAAACAAATATAGCGGTACCTTTTCATGCTGTAGACTCTAACACTAAAAAAATCAATGACATTTTACATAAGGCATTCTTTGTCTATACCAATTTCAACTTTCAATTCATCTCCCTATGGAGATGAGGTGAATGCAACGTTTAACAAAATTCTATCAAAATCAATAGATTACATCTTCAAACTTCACATCGGCATAATTTCCGGCAAAGCTCGCAATCGCTATTAATATTTCTTGGTCCGGCTTAAGCCTACTTCATCGAATGCCCTAAAACCAGACAAACTTAGTGAACCTCTCCCGAAGGGATTATCGTTTCTGTCCGGGCGGGCAACATATTAACCAACTGTGTGGTACGGAAAAGGTGGGGTACTGTTGGTAGCGGGTAGTTTATGTAATCATGATAACATATGTAAAAAGCAGACGTTGTACAGTGGGGGTCAAAAGTGCAGTCACTCTCTACTAAAGCTGAAATGTCTAAAATGATTTAACTAATTATGCATTTATTGTGTAAGCCGTACGCCAAAAGTAACAAAAACAGTATAAACTGGACTCTAAGATGCCTTTGAAATTCTGTATTAAGAATATTGTATCTTCCATATTCATTTTGATCAAGTCACGACAGCTTTACATTGAAATCCATTTTTTTGTTGTTAATGGCCTATGACTTCATTGGAGAAAGTTTTTCATTTATATGGGCAGAAGCAGTTTTAAAATTATGATCACACTGGTCTGTTGCACTCTGTGCTACCTACGCTTGGCCAGGGTAAATAGTACTAAGGTCAAAGTTTAACCAAAGCTTTAAAATCATTATCATCATCCGCAGTTTGACTTCGCCCACTGCTAGGCAGAAGTCTCCTTTTCTTGTGCCGATCCCCATGGACCGGTGCCAACCTTATCCAGGATCTGCCCACGATGGCAACAATGTTGTCTGCCCATCTCACTGCCGGACACCAACATTCTTTCTGCCTATTCTTGGACGCCACTCGGTCACTGCCTAACTCCACCTGTCATCACCGCGCCTTGCCATGTGTCCTGCCCTACTCCATTTGAGTTTCATAATACGTTTTCGGATATCGAATACCCACGTACGTCTTCGGATCTCGACGTTTTGAACTCGGTCTCATAACCTTATGCCAAATATAGAACGTTTCATGGCTCTCTGTACAACTCTCAGCCAATACACAGCCCCCTACGTGAGCATCTATGCCTCAGTACCGTAAGTGATGGTAGGCAAAACACATTGATTGTAGAGGCATTTAAACATGTGCATCTAAAATATCATGCGAATAGTGCTGTCTCGCGAGCGATTCTAATGATGTGGTATCCGAAATTATTTTTTTCCAATATTGCATAAATATTATCAAATACCTGTCTAAACCCTCATATAGCCAACAATGATGAAAAATGGTAAATTCTAGGTAAAAGCAATAGCAAGATTAGCTCAAAATCTTCGCTTCCATGAAGAAGTCACGTTTGCGAATGATGGAATATGTAACGACATGGATCCTTGGGTAGCTGTATAGCTTAAGTGTGTACCTTGTTAGATTGAAGATTTAACATGGAGAGGGTGGATTATCTGAGTTGAGTGCTTTGTTCTATGGCTCTACCAATAGCACGCGTCATGCATCTGAGATAATTTTTGCCAGCTTTCATATTTTTGTCGCTTGGCAAACTACAACAAGTAATAAGTAGCTAAAAAAAAGAAGATGAATATACCGATTTATTAAAAAAAATGGCTAATTGTTTTTAGGAGCAATTCTCAGGGATTTGGGGACGTTTGGGTACGTTTTTCCGATCTAAGGGCTATAAAATGCCTTCATTCCTATTACTCGGTTTAAATAGCCTGAACTAACTGTAAACTAAAATTACAAATATTTTTATCCATCCAGACACTGTCCCGACTGCTACAAAGCCAAATAAAAGGAGAAAGGTTTTCATGTCACTATATCGAGGTTGCCATCCAGTTTAAACACGTACAAATATCAAAAATAACTTGGCGCGACAGTCATCTGACGTCTGTGACCCAAATACAAAAGAATTGAACAGCAGAAACATCTATTTCGAAGAACAAAGAATAACCAGATTTATTTTCAAGTAATAAATGTCATATAAGTTTTTCTGTGCAAAACAAATTACTGCTATACAAACAAGTCCTGATGCCAGTTTGGACTTATGGTATTCAGCTATGGGGCTGCACCAAACAGAGCAATATATTAATTATACAACGATTCCAGAACAAAGTGCTAAGGGCAATTGTAAATGCACCGTGGTACATACGAAATGATGACCTCCATCGGGACCTAAAAGTTGAGTTCATCGATAAAGTGATCCAGAAATTTGCAGAAGCTCACGAAAAGAGACTTCATCAGCATGTGAACGTCGAGGCAATCCAGCTTCTCGACCACACAAACATAGTTAGAAGACTAAAAAGAACAAAACCGTTCGAGTTAGTGTTTAGTGTTAGTGAATAGTGTAACGTACGAAAGTGCTACCAAATAAACACAAGAACGAAGTGTATTCGCCTTAATAGAGACAGAAAAGTGCTATTGGACACATTCTTAGTAAAGACAATGTAATAGTTTAGGTTATAATTAAATTACTTATTAGTCTATTTATAAGGCTAGATTGTAATAAGAGTAGGGTCCATCCATTGATGAACCCTAGAAAAGGCAAAAAAAAAAAAAAAAAAAAAAAAAAAAAAAAAAAAAATATAAGTTTTTAAGCTGACATGGTCACGAGCACGATCGTTCTCGTGTTTATGGCGCTTGTAACGGTGCCGAAATATCGAGCTCTCAACCAAAATCAAAATATATATGCTAAATATCCCGAAACAAATATTAATTCTAAAAAATGTCATGTATCTACATCACAATAAAATACGTTTGTCGCCATAAGGTCTATTTTTGTTTACTCCTTTGATTATAGATTCTACTCTACAACTTTACTGACTCTATTTATACTCGTAAATGAGTACTGTCATAATGTCAATGATTCAGTTTGACACTCAGCTGCTTGCATGAAAAATGTGAGACCGACAATATTAACAGTAGTAAAATTAAAATAATAACAGTTTTTATTTTTATGTTTCATAAAATATGCATTCCAATAAAATAAAAATAATTTTATGACAAGATTTCGGTTAAATATTTATCCTATTTTATCCTTTTGATTTCCAGTGATTGAATATAGTTTCTTATGCTGTGAGTTCCGTAGATTCAAAATCAAAAAGTCTTTGATTAAATAAAAAAAACTGACGAAGATATAAAACCACTAGACTGCACTAAGTAAGCGGATTTTCCGCTGACATAGCAACCCCGAAATATATCAAGACAATCATTTGACGGTAGATTAAGCAGCGGCCACTTGCCCTGGAGATTGCTGGCTAAGCCGCCAGATTAGGCCTTACGCCAACCTTGGTCAGTATTATGAAAACCTGTCTTCGTTGGTTTATCATTTTTGATGAGCATTACCTTTTGTGACATTGAATAATGATTCTTGCCGAATTGGATAAGATTATTAAATTATTAATATGAAAAGATATTCTGTCTAAGACGAAAAGGTCCAAGTGATTCAAATTCGTATATTGTGTATCCCGTTTTATTTGTTATGAATTTTGAATCGCAATGTTTCGCAACGGGCTTATGCAAGAGATTAACGGTCATAATGAAATTGAAGGAGAAAATAATTCATCTTAAGATTGCCTAAGTCGATGGCGGCACGAACAATTTTGTGCGCGGGGTTAAAATGCATGCTATCTCATTCGACAACACGTGCGAAAGAGATAGATGCTGTGATGAGCAGTAAGAAGCTAGTTCGCGTACGAATTAGCACTTTTGCAAGTTTGTAGCGTAACGGATGATAATTTAGGACGAAAACGAGCGCGCGAAATTTTATTAACAGACCTTTGGGAGTCTTTATATCATGGAAAAACGGCTAAATGTATATTTTCAAAATAAAATTATTTGCGTTGTTGAACTACTAATATATCTCTGTATGGTGGTAGTTTTGACGCTCATAACTTTCAATTTTTTTTCCATACAGTACTAGAAAATAATGAGACAAAATGATTTATTTTTTATTTTTAACGTGCTTTGTCAAACAGTGGAGAAATCGCCAGACTACGTTTCTATGTAAGAATGATCGACTAGTGTAACCTTAAGTTCCATATAAGAGGGGGCGCGTCAATAGCCATCCGTACCGGTACTAATTTTGAATTCAGGCTACTACTGAGAAAAAATTAAATCACTAGCAACCCGACCCCGCGTTAACAAGGGACAAATTTTATACACAAACCTTCCTCGTTTATCGCTCTTCCTATTGGTGGAAACCTTATCAGAAGTCGATGCGTGGTTTAGAAGAAATAAGCTGAGAAGCAGACAGAGGAAGACAGCAACTTTGTTTTATACCTACAGAGCATAACTCAAGTTAAAGTAAAACAATAATATTTTTTTGCAAAAAAAATTGCCTAGGCAACATCGGAGTTTTTACTCCAAAAATTGGCATGACTATTAGGTACCTACACAAAATTATGACCCCTGTCCTTCAAACTAAGAAAATCTTGTGTCTATCTTGAATTTTTATTAAATGTATCACAGACCAGACTTCACAAACATGATTCTTTAAATAAATACCATTTTAAATCCCGTTTACGTTCAATACCAAAAGATGTTATGAAACAATTTAGAACTACATACATAACTTATGAATACGTGCAGACCACTATACACAACACACTCCCCTTTTCGATCTCGTTAACGGCCTTTCATACCTTGACAAATTGAATATAGCCCGCGCAGAACATGTTGAGGTTTACACACGATGGAGTCACTTATAGACTATACGGAGCGACTTTAAACTCATTGGCAATTTCATGGAGTAAAAATGCTCGTGCATATTAAAACTTTTCCTCAGGAATTAACTCTGAAATATGGGGAAAACTGCTGTATGGTTATTTATATATAACTTTCAAAATGTTTTCATTCATTTATTCAACTACGTTATGAGTCAATATTGATGAACTCAATATTGGTACATGACTCGACAAAATGTAGGTATGACAGCTGACTTTTTTTTAATTGTCTGTTGTCAGTTCATATTAAAAGGAGTTTCATATATAAATGAGAATTTTAACGTTATTAAATAAATACATTTTAATAGTTGTTTATAATAATAAGTCGTTTTACAGCTTACAAAGATTGCCAACGAATGAAATATCACCCTGCAGATATTTAACGTCAATAGTAATTTATGCTACAAGTGCGGAAGGTAGGTGATTTCCGATGAGTGGCATTTTATTCACGAGCGAGCGAAGCGAGTGAGTGGATAAATCGACACGAGTCGGAAATCATCTTACGTACGTGTATCATACAACATTTTACTATGCATTGTGCGAGGAAATAAATAAATTAATAAAATGAAATTAATAAAATGGCGGGCTTATTCAAGCGCGTTCAGCATTGCCACAGATTAACTAATAGTTCCTCGGGCATATCTACTGCGCATGTGCAAATAGCTGTCACATCGTAACGCAATAAGGCACCAGCAAAGCATACGTTCTGCCAAACATATTTAATAAATATTTAAAATTAATTTATTGATCAAAATCTACATCTAGAGTAATTAAAAACGCCTAAAATGAAGTATTCGTTTTATTTTACCTTTTATATGAATGATAATCTGTACATAACTAATTTTTAAAACTTTTCTCAAATAATAAAAACTCTATGCGTCGGGCTGACGTTGGAGTTAAAAATTAAAAAAATACAGGAAAGTAAAATGCACTACTGAAAAAAAGTGACACATTCCGCACAGTTTGGCTGCTTGGAAAACCGCTCTTTTCGAGGACATGCATTGTGATAGTTATTTATGCTACAAGTGCGGAAGGTAGGTGATTTCCGATGAGTGGCATTTTTATTCACGAGCGAGCGAAACGAGTGAGTGGATAAATCGACACGAGTCGGAAATCATCTTACGTACGTGTATCATACAACATTTTACTATGCATTGTACGAGGAAATAAATTAATTAATAAAATGAAATTAATAAAATGGCGGGCGTATTCAAGCGCGTTCAGCGTATCCACAGATTAACTAATAGTTCCTCGGGCATATCTACTGCGCATGTGCAAATAGCTGTCACATCGTAACGCAATAAGGCACGAGCAAAATATACGTTCTGCCAAACATATTTAATTAATATTTAAAATTAATTAATTGATCAAAATCTAAATCTAGAGTAATTAAAAACGCCTAAAATGAAGTATTAGTTTTATTCTACCTTTTATATGAATGATAATCTGTACATAACTAATTTTTTCAACTTTTCTCAAATAATAAAAACTCTATACATCGGGCTGACGTTGGAGTTAAAAATTAAAAAAAATACAGGAAAGTAAAAAGTACTAGTGAAAAAAGTGACACTTTCCGCACCGTTTGGCTGCTTGGAAAACCGCTCTTTTCGAGGACATGCATTGTAAAAATCCTTGTTGCTGTATCATAACTTATATTACAAATGTGAATGTCAGTTTATTTGTTTGTTACGCTTTCGCGCCTTAATGGCTGAACGGATTTGGATGAAACTTGGCATATGGATGCACCAGAACCTGATTATGACATAGGGCAATGTTTCCTTAGTACCTTAGGATAATAAAACACTTTTTATCCGAGGGCAGGGATAATTCGAGGGCAGAAGCTTTATACAGTGTAAAAAAATGCAAGTCAGTCACCGGCTTATTTTTAACCGACTTTCCTAAAAGGTTGAGGTTCTACGTTCGACTGTGCGTTTGTTTTTATTTATTTGGGTTTGTTCACCGATTTCTTTGTCAATTGTAGACCGCATTTGAAATTTATATATTTTTTGTTTGGTAGAGTATGTCCCCAAATTGGT
The DNA here is from genome assembly GCA_949775005.1 of Orthosia gothica. NCBI lineage: Eukaryota > Metazoa > Arthropoda > Insecta > Lepidoptera > Noctuidae > Orthosia > Orthosia gothica. The sequence goes on from OX459048.1 coordinate 24,293,380, forward strand.
CCCATTTGGTGGAGATCTGATGAAGAACTTCGGAGATATACAATATAACTCTTCAATAAAAGACGGCAAATCCCTCGGGATTGTTGCATTCGCATCATGTCTGTTTATTTTTCAACCATTCCATAACATAAAAAAGTGAAAAATAAAAACCTTTCTACAAAAAAATACAACCGACTACCAAATAAAACACTACGAAGTGAAAAATAACTTGTTTTTCAGAAGTCAGTGTCCAGTAGTTTTAAAATGGAAAAACGGTTGTAATTTTCGTAAAAAAAAAAGTGTTTTGTCGTGTAGTACTTAACTAGGTATTTTAGCATTATTTTTCAACTACCTACTAATATTTAAATAAAAAGAATATAATAGAATGTATAAAGATTCAATTACTCAGGACTTATAACGCCACTTCATATTAAACATATTCAAAACGAACTCACAGCTTTTCTGTCTATTTTCTTTTTCAATCATGTATTTTCAACACATGATTGAAAAAGAAAATAGGCTTATTTTAATAGTTATAAAGGCTTTCCTGAGCACACGTTTATTGCAATAGAAAGTTATCTCGTCTGCTTCGGATTGTCTTAGCTCAACACCTTGACTTTATCCCTGGAAAGGTTCATCCATTTAATCTAATCTATCAACTTATTTACTGCTAAACCAATCATCAACAGTATATTTTTATAGTAGCACAAACACAAAGTAATTTGCGCAAATCAACTTGCGCAAAACTATTAATTACGTACTTGAAGTAAGAAAGTTTATGAGATTACGTGCAAATTTACTTATTTCAATTAAGTGTAGACGTACTCTGAATCGGATTGGAATCTATTCCTATAAAGATTAACTTCAACTGTTATATTATAAAAGCTACCTGTCAGGCAACGGGTTCTGTCTGCCTAAAATCTTTTTCCTTTTACTACGAATTACTAATTTTTTTTTTGTTTTTTTTTTACCTAAATATGGTGTGGCCATCTCCTTTATCGATGGTTTCTGATCGTAGGCTTTTCCATACCTGCGAAAATGTAACCAAACATTTAGGTACAATAATAATTCTTGCATCATTCATTATGCATTACAACAATACTGATAAAACATAAAACTGTTGGATAAGCAAAGCTTATTGATATTATAATTTACAGCTGGTATTTCACACAGCAAAATGATTCCATGGAGAAAATAGGTCAATGTTGGACTTTGCCACGTGTAGACACACCTGTTGTAATGTACCCGCTATTATTATTTGAAAGATAAAGTATTAATATCTTGGATTCGTATATTAATAGAGGTGGGCTGGGAATAATTATTTTTGTATTGTTACTTTCGTGAGACAATTAAGCGTAGGGCAGGTGTGATGTGACAATTCTTAATGAAATTGTTCTATAGATAGAACGATGTCTATGAAAGAGCGTCGTCGAATCATTTATGTTGTTGTTGTGTAGCACCTGTATGTGCGGGAGCCTTTAATGCTTTTGCGTTTCCCCATGTACCTAATTACTTTCGGCTCCCTAAACCTTAAAAACAGATATGAAGAGGTTGTTGTTGTAAGGCAGAAACAATCAAGATACGTCTTGAAATAGATTTTCCTATCATTCAAGAGCCTGGACTTTCATGGGCTTGTTGCAGAATTATCAACTCATTTTACGAAGGTTCTTTTTTCGATCCACGACCAATAAATTTAACATACGTATTAGTTCTAATAAATCGGTTTTAGACGTCATACCTTTGGAGAGTTAGTTTGTTTGTTGCATTTAATCAAAACGCAACTTTATTAAACAAAATATCAAGAACGGGAGGAGTTCTTGATATTTTGTTTAATAAAGTTGCGTAATCTGAGTTTGCGTATGATATTGCGTAAGTTGAGTAATCCCTAGTTCTTAATAAAACTCCAAGTACTTTAATAACTGTAGAGTGTTGCCACAAACAAGAAGCACGTGTAAAGTGTAGTGGATTTGTTTTAAAAGCTATATCCGCAGGCTATTGAAACTTATCGGGCTATGACGTCAAAGTACTTACTTCGTGAAACAGTTATAAGCCTTATCTTAAGGGCATGTATGCACGGAGCGATTAATTTTGCCAAGATAATTTATTATTAGGTGGATAAGTGAAAAAGTTGCAGTTGCAAATATTAATAACTGACCCAATGTTATAGCATACGAACATTATATTGGTATGCTATAACATTGGGTCAGTGAAAAATATTTTTTGCTTTTTTTGGAATTACTATATTTGTCTACTTCGTTGAAGGCTACACTGTTCAGGGGATTTTTGCCCAACGAAAAGCTACAGCCACGCATTCTAGGATGGTGTGGGCTGTTGATTCCTATACGTTTAATCAACCTAGGCAAAGTTGGCTGTTTGTACCAAAAAAAGAGAAAGAAAAAGTATTTATTGTATATACCCTTAACTTTTAAGTAATGAGAAATATAAAAAAATGCAACCCGAGTGCCTGAAAGTCTACCCCTGACAATAGTTTTTGCACAATTATGGTTGTCTGCTAAAGGGAACGTTACAACATGATGGCTGGCAAAAAATTGTTTTGTCTGGATTGAATATTCATTTTCAAATTTTGTATAGGTTTAAACAAAATAGAACGTGTCGATAAAAAGTAAATTAAAAATTTCCTGTTTCTGTGACTGTGAATTCTACGTGAAATAGGGTATTCTACATGGACACCGACTTCCAAAAGTTAAGTTATTTTTCACTTTGTAGTTATTCATTTGGAAGTCGGTAGTATTTTTTTGCAAAAAAGTTTTTTTATTTTTCCCTTTTTAGTTTTACCTACCTTAGCAAGTTGTTTATTAAGGTCCCTATAACTCCAGAATAGATTAACCGAATAATATGAAACTTGAACATAACCGGTGAAATGAGAGATCTGTGTACCCCTATAGAGCGTACTGGCGTGATGTTATGTTATGAAATGGTATAAACAACAAACAGACATGCGATTGCAGCAATCCCGAGAGTTTTGCCGTTATTTATTGAAGAGTTCTGTTGTGTATCTCCGAAGTTCTTCATCAGACCTTCATCAAATTAAAATGGGACCAATTTCGAAACATACTCTTTCAAACAAAAAAAGAATTTTCAAAATCGGTCCACAATTGACAGAGTAATCGGTGAACAAACACAAAAAAAAAAAAAAAAAAACAATACAAAAATAAAGTCGAACATAGAACCTCCTCCTTTTTTTGTAAGTCGGTTAAAAAGTAAATTAAAAATTTCCTGTTTCTGTGACTGTGAATTCTACGTGAAATAGGGTATTCTACTTTGCTTGAAAAGTACTTCAATATGTTGATTTCTTAATAAAAATCCACAATAATAAAACACGCTTTCTTAACATAAAAATACATTAAAATTGAAACCTTTTTCAGTCCCGCAAAAACGCTGTCTGCCTTATTGTGACGTATTAACTGGTATGTATACAAAACAGTTGGGACGACCAGCACTCATTCAACATTAATCACTATTCGTATTTGGAATTTTTGGAAAAAAAATACAATCGAACTGCTTTTGTTTAATTTATATTATATAAATACCTACTCGAAGGGATAGTTGATAGCAGCTGCAGCAGTTTAAGTGTTTTACAATGTACTCTGTGCTGTTGGTTTAGACGGAACTGACTGATAACAACTAATAGTTATTGCCTATAAGACGTCAAGCCATGGGGGCTCGTGTTTTAGGTCAAGTGACATATAGATTAAAAATACTGATTATATAATTTTAACATATTAAAACACCAATGTGATTTTATGACTCAAAATAAGAATATTTATTTATTTATTATTTTATTATATACTTTATTGTACACCAAGATAATAACATTACATACGGAAACCTTAAAATAACAACAACATACAAAAGGCGGCCTTATCGCGATCTGCGATCTCTTCCAGGCAACCCTGAATGGAGAGAGATAGCCTGGACACGACATGGGGTTGCACTTGGTGCAATATTAAAATTAAATAATAAGTTATAACAGAAGCACTAAATATAAAATACTAAAATAGATACATAAATACATACATACATTTATAAATATACAGGCAAGAAAACAATACAGCTCCAACAAGAACATGATTACAGTGACAGGTAGTGCTCTTTTACCAGTCTTTTAAATATCGGTAGTGATTGCGCGCGTTTTATTGTCACAGGCAATGCATTCCATAGACGAGCGGCCTGGACAGTAAATGATTTGTCTAGGAAGATAGTGGAATGCATTGGCATTTTAAGTTTCAAGTTATCCGATGACCTAAGAACCTTCGTGTGCGAGTCACATAAAAAGTGAAATCGGTTTTAGAGGTAAAGAGCGGTAGACGGGATAAACAGTACGAAGTATTTAAGTATATTTCATCATTTATTTTCACTACAAAAAGTACCCAATTAATTTGCTTATAACTACGTAGTTTGTATTCAGTAAGGTAACCTTCAGTAGGCAACCTTTATAATACCGATCGTTGGATTCGGTAAAAGTGTCCACCCCGTACTTTGTAATTTATTTTAATTTATAATAAGCCCGTATAAATTGTCCAATCAGAGGTAATTTTACAGATGATAGGTAATTCTAAATGGTCGTCATACCGATGGAGTTACTAATCATAAACGATGTAAAATTTTAATTTGAGTACTAGTCCCAAAGGCAACGATAATTTATAATCGATGGTGATCGTTATCGAACAGTTCTGTCTAGACTGAAACAAGTTAAAATAATGTGCCTGTAACTGAATATTCACAATAGGCTGAAAAGTCGTAGTAATGACTAGATATCGCGCTATTAAGCGATTAGTAGAGTCTTACTTTATTTTTTTTATTTTTTTTTTATGTCTGGTTTGTCCGGTGGTTCTAGGCTCGCTCTTTTTTAATTTCGTTTTTATTTAGTATAGGCTCGCGCTTGATCACTATCTCACCTGATGGTAGCCGATGATGTGGTCGACGCGACGGTGAAACACGCTTGCCTAGAATTAACCTATTCACACTTGACTTAAAGACCCCTAGATTGTAGCTATCGGGAAACACAGACTCCAGCAGGGAATTCCGCTCCTTAGCTGTACGCATAATGAAAGTATTTCCAAAACGTTTAGTGCGTATGAGTGGGATATCCAACATGTACCGTTGGCGCATCGCCGTTCGAAACTACAAGACTACAAGAGTCTGATGATGAAACGGAACGACGGTGACGGTGTTCTATAAATTGGATTTAAATATAACTGGAGTAATGGCCAGGTGCGCAGTACTCCGGTAGTAAGCGGCGCCGGCGTGCATGTATGACTGAGTATATGAACGTGACTGAAGCAAAAGAAGTTTGTAAAGATCATAGCAGGTGGCGTTCTGTTGTTTCTGCCTGCCCCCATGGAAAAATGGCGTGAATTTATGTATGCTGCCGTGGTATAACTAAAATGCCGTTATCCGACATTTGGTCGATTTTTACTTTTGATGCTATATTACTGAGAAAAAAATATCTATCCATCGATATATATTTATAAATAAAAAACCGGCCAAGTGCGAGTCGGACTCGCGCACGAAGGGTTCCGTACCAATATCGCAAAAAAACGGCACAAAATTCACGTTTGTTGTATGGGAGCCCCACTTAAATATTTATTTTATTCTATTTTTAGTATTTGTTGTTATAGCGGCAACAGAAATACATCATCTGTGAAAATTTCAGCTGTCTAGCTATCACGGTTCATGAGATACAGCCTGGTGACAGACAGACAGACAGACAGACAGACAGACAGACAGACAGACAGACGGACCGCGGAGTCTTAGTAATAGGGTTCCGTTTTTACCCTTTGGGTACGGAACCCTAAAAATCGACCAGATGTCAGATAACGTCATTTAAGCTATACCACGGCAGCATGTATGGTGTAATATGGCTGTACTTTAGGTACACGTCCTCTGCCCCTTCGAACAATAAAAACGTGATGACAAGACGTGTTATCATTAATTTGAGTTGATTGAAAATTGAATTTGCCTTTCTAGTCTAGTGATCAAGCATTGATGGCCCAGTGGTACTCGTAACAGCCATGAGGTTGTAGGTTGTAGGTCGTGAAATATTTCATCACCACTGCTCTTAAAACGGTGAAGGAAAACATAATGAGGAAACCGGCAAGTGTTTGAACCAAAAGTTCGACGACATGTTACATCCATCCCGCCCTTTCACACAGAGGAGGCCTACACGCACGACGGACCAAATGGGCGTCTAAGTGCGGCAAAGGGAGTCCATCTATCCTATCCTAGTCTAGTGATCGCAAGTGTGACTGCTGCTCCTGTGAGTTTTGGATCAATCGAAGCATTGAGTTTTCGCATTAAGAAAGTCGTAGTAGCGGCAAGGAGTCTCATGTGGAACTGTGACCCTTTCGGGGAATGCAGACGTGATGTTTACACTAGAGGCTCTAGACAAGAGGCTTTCGATTTCAGCGAAGGCGATAATCGAAATGTCAAAATTCTGTCAAAATGTAAGGGACTGATCACGTGATTTTTCGATATCAAATACAATTTTGCCTTTGGACAATCGCTATCGCCACGCTTTCGATGATATAATATCACTTGTGTAGGGCCTCTGTACTCTCGAAAGGCTTAGACAGAGGTTCACCTATAGTACCCCTTCATTATATTATATTGTTATCATTAATCATAGTCGCCTAGTGAATGCGCCGCCTTAGTACTAGTTGTTGAGCTTTCAATTAGCGCCAACACTAAGTGTGTTTGAAGTAATATTGCTTACAATACTGCCATCAAGGATTAGTTTACATACACTTGCTAAGAATAATGACTTTAATATTTCACTTGAGTAACAATTACTTTGCCACAAAAACGTATGTTTGGCAAAGAAGTTTTTTTTCAATATTAACTACCTACTATGTTATGATTTAAGTTTAATCAAAAAGTAATTATAACTTTTATTTTTCAACACAACGTTTTCTCTTAATTAGTAACTCAGGCCATTCGTGGAATCAGTTAGAACCTAGACCATCAGAAATTTATCTATCAATCTATCTACCTTCTATCTATATATATAAAAGAGAAAGTACGTATGTATGATCCTTATAGACTCCGAAACGGCTGGACCAATTTTAAATATTTAGATTGACCCAGCGGATAAACTTGTAAAGTTTGGTGGCGACCGGAGCATTTTTTTTTTTGAATTTTGAACGCGGGCAGTTTCTCTTGTAGTCAATAAAAGTAAATAAATTAGTGAATTATCGCTCATATAATAGGCTGGGGAAAAGTTTCTTCCCATTTTTTTAAGAAAATGCAAATCATTTTCTTAATACGATTTATTTACAATTAACTAAAGTATGTAGGTACCATTTTGTTCGATAGCTTTTGCCATCTTGTAGGTAGGGACATGATCCCATTGCTATACAAATTTTGGGACTTCTGATCAAAATACCGCGACAAGTGGTTTTGGCAGTCCTCTCGTGATGTTAACCTGACACTGCCTAAAGAATTCTGAAGAGACCGAAACAGGAGGAAATCTGAAGGTGCAAGGTCAGGACTATACGGCGGATGCATTAACACCTCCCAGACAAACTCTCTTAATTTTTGCTGAATGGCTAAAGATGTGTACACGAGTACATGAGTACACTGTTCATTAGGTTTCTTTCAGTGAGCTCGTGAGGTACCCAAATATCGAGCTTTTTCGTGTACCCAGTTTTTTTCAAATGCGCCAAAACTGTTTTGTGGTCAATTCCCAGTTCTTCAGCTACGTCGTAACTACTGATATGCCGATCTTGCTCCACTTTTTCAAAAATGGCATCAATTTTATCCGTAATAGGGTGACCAGAGCGACGTGCATCTTTGACATCAAAATTGCCGGATTGAAAACGCTTAAACCAAATTTCTGCTACTCTCACAGACACTGCACTAGGTCCATAAACATCGCAAATTTTAAAATGTATCGAGTTTCTTAATTAGATTCCCTCATCTAGACGGTACGAAAAACAAATGAAAATCACACATTTTCCTAATTTGAATTTATGTTATTTAAAATTTAAATTTTCCTTGATACCAAAACCAGCCAGATACAAATAGTATAACCATAGACATTTTATTACAAGTTCATACATACTATATTGCAAAAAGACTTTTTCCCCAACCTAATATTTCTTTCTTCTGCGAGAAAAAGCTAAGGTCTGCTTACTTTTTTTTTCATGTCACTCAAGAGTCGTAAGTTCTTCGTAATTTATAAATGCTAGGTATTATAATCATAATCCCGAAAACTGCTACTAAATAGAATTAAACCCCAAACCACCATAACTCACGGTACAACCGTACCAAATTACGTTACATAAGTAATTTATAACCCAAGTAAAATTATGTATTTATGCACGAATCCGTGTTATTTCTGATACACTGGTTCATTTCTCACAACAAGGCAGTTACGAGATATTTGCTGGAACATTCTTATGTAATGTTGAATAAATTGTTCGGCCTATAAAACTGTTACAAGTTTTATTGCTCGACTGTACTTATAGCAAGGAAAGGGTTATAGTTTCGTAAACTTAGATTTTATTGTCTGTGACCTAAGTGATAGAAAAACCTTAGGCAGCGAAATCAGTAATTATTTGAAAATAAGTCCAACTAGTGCTATCTTTCGGCAGTTCTGAATATTTAGGCTGTGGCCGTGCGGATAAAACCGCAAATTTTGCGATATATGGAATTGTACGAAGCACTTACGGTAAAAAGCCGCAACAAATCTGTGTTTTGCCACAGAAACCATCGCTCCGCCGCGGTGTTTTTCAGCTCTATTAACAGGTAGAAAGAGACACAAATCGCGCGGTATTTTATCCACAGTGAGTGTTAGTTATGATTCAGTACGCAGACGAATTCCGCGCGGCTAAAAACCGCAATGCGTGCTAAACCTTTTCGTGTTTTTTCCGTAGTCAGGTTTTAGTTTTTTATCTTAGTGTTTCTTCAACTTGTGGCTGAAATTATGATAATGATGGGCAAATTTTATACTAAGTCTAAAAAGATTTAAATTTTTGCTTGTGTCCGCGCCAGGTGCAATAAAAAAAAAACAACGCTGTCAATTGAAATGCGTCTGCATGGAAAAATCTGAAAATATTAGAAGTAGCGAAATTAGTTTGAAGAATCAGCATTTTCCATCTCATAAGAGTGCAACGAGGTCAGCAATATGGAAGATAAACTTAGTAAGTAAATAAATTCATTGAAAAAGGCGTAGACAATTGGTGCTTGCCCGTATTTGAACCCATGACTTCAAGCAAGAGAGGCGACTCTTAATCACTGGCCCACCACGACATACAACATACAATAATTTTATAAATTCATAGAAATGAAAAGACCGTATTACACGCTATTGCCACGATCGACGAATACTTTATCAGAAACTTTAAGAAATATGTCCCATCCAGCCACAGATACAAAGAGAGATAGTTACAAACAACACAATAAAATAACCTTATTCAATTCATGGAAGAACTGCAATAAACACAAACAACCTCGATTCTTAGAAGAACAAAAATAAATATCAGTACCTTATTTGCTCGATAATCGATAAAATAAAAACTCCTTTGAAGACAAATAGAGCAAGGAAAACTCGTAATAGTTCCTTTATAAGGAAGTTTCAAAATAAAACAGTTGAGTTATTGCCTGAAAGTCTCTTTCAACAAGTCGAGCGGTATTTGTTTAGTGAGAATATTGCTAACTTTTCCCCGTAAAAGACAAATAAAGATAAAAAGTTGGCTGAGGTCGAAGCTATGGAGTTATTTGTAGACATTTTTAATAGTAGTTCGTGACTCAGTTCCGAGATTCTTTCTTTTGTGTATCATTTTTTCCATAAAACAAGCTGTGTGTCCGACGGGGTTTCTCATTACAAATTACCATGCAATCTTTCACCCTCTTTTCAACCCCACAATTGTTGGCGAATTACCAAAAATCCTTTCTAAATACGAAACTGTTGTGCTATTAAACTGCTGGGCCTATGTATGAAATTTTTCATACATAGGTCCAGCAGTGCGATTTTTATAGTAATTTTATGTTTTTATTACTTAAGTGAATTTATAAAAAAAATACGAGCACAAGTCTCAGAAAGTACTTTTCTCATCTTCCTTTCTATTTTCGTAATTAGTACTGGGAGCAGTGGTGGCCCAGTTGTAACAAACCCGACTTACGTTTCGTAGGTCGTGGGTTCAAACCCAGGCAAGCACTTTACTTTGTGTAAATTATTTCATCACTACTGCTCTAAAAACGGTGAAGGAAAATATCTCGAGGAAACCGGCATGTCCTAGAACCAAAAATTCTAAGACATGTGATATCCACAAACCAGCACTGGGCCCACCTGGTGGATTAAGGCCCATTCCTTCTCTCACAGAGAGAGCTGATGATGACGCATTAGTACTGACTGACAAGGATAAAATTATAACGAAACACCTAGACTTGTACTTAACAGTTAAAACTCGCAATAATGCACGGGCAAATGTTGTTCCATTTCTGTATAAAAAAGCCTATCATCATCACCATCTATCCACCTAGTATTTTTGTCACTTTGGGGTCGGCTTCGGACGACATCATCAACATCATCTTCCTCATCATCAGCATTTTAATGTGCCCACTGCTGCGACACAGGCCGCCTCTCTGTGAGACAGTCAATGGGCCTTAATCCACCACGCGGGCCCAGTGCGAATTGGTGGATGTCACTCTTCTCGAATGTTTAGTTTCTCACGATGTTTTCCTTCGCATTTTGAGAGCAGTGGAGATGAAATAATTAATACAAAGTAAAGCGCCTGTCTGGGTTCGAACCCACGACCGACACGACACGTAAGTCAGAGTCGTTACAACCAGTGACTGTTCTTTGGATGGCATAAGAAGATTATTTAAAAAAAAAAACTAAAATAAAACCAATCTAAAAGTTTTAAAACCACTCCGTGCAGTCAAAGGTATCCTATTCAATAGTACCTACCTACATTTCTAAAGGTATAAATACGCAATACTTACAGATAAAATACCAGATCATATATACCGGTGAATGTCTCGGAAATCCAACGTAGTACATTATTATCTCAATGAAATCCAATCGCATTTCTCTCAGCGGTATATCAGTTTCAATTGAAATATCACAAATAAATAAAATATATCGTAACCGAGTTGTCTGTCAGCAAATATTGGCGAGGGTTGTGAACTTTATTAAATCAGTTGAAAATAAAATAACTATTACGTTTTATAGGGATCTGAAGTATTTGATAGCTCAAAGGTTAAATATAATTTAAACTTTTTGCAGAAAGTTGCGGGTTCGATTTAAGGAAAGGTCGCCGCAGTTGGGAGCGCTGGGACAATGCAACTACCGTAAAACAATTTCGACGTAACATAGTTGTTGCATTATTGCGTCAAATCTATCTGTGGGATCTAATAATTATAGTAGGTGCCCTTAATTTTCATATACTCAATCTTTTTTAAAATTGGATTAGTTGTTCAGCTATCTAGCCCTTTTAATTTGATGAGGGCTATCGCGTTTGAGTTTGCCGCTAGGGGCGCTGGTGTAGAGTGAGATCTTCAAAATGTCAAATGTCACCGTTTCTTGTGTTTTAACGCGAGTTTTTTCACTACTTTTATATAGCTGTGAATATTTTACTAAATATGACAGATAAAGGGTACGGGTTTTACCAAACACTGCATTAATAGAGTTTTCTGTTTTATGTTTAGGAAAATTCTAATCCCACTCCTATTTAAAAAAAGGAGTTCCACATACCCCCTTCTTTTATGTTTTAAACTGTGGCAGACAGGATGTTATATTTAATCGCAGTTTTACGGATTTAGAAATTATTTTAATTTAAACTTTGCTTTCGTGCGCGTACCTAATTACAACGTTTACAGCTATATTCTAGGACTTTACAAGCCAGTGGTGCCAACTGGTAGGTACATAAACGGTAGCCCTCATTGTCTCAGCATTATAATTGCTGAATACTTACAAGTAATTCCAGTAGTTACAAGATCATTTCGTCATCATTCTCTTGCACTAATTTAATATTATTTTAAAATCGGCACAACATACATCCATGGTTACTTGTTACCAAATTTTTAAAACATCGATAATATGCAAACACAAAAGCCATTTTTTTTTAAATTTGTTTTTAGATAAAAAATTAAAAGATAAATGTGATCTTCTGATTTTAGAAATAAAATTCTGAGTACTTTCGTGTAAGTGCTTGCGGTGGTTTCATCTAAGAAACAGCTGTTTTAGAAGATTCATATTATAATTATTATTATTCATATTGCATTTAAAAATAATTTATATCTAAGTGTTCAAAATGCGAAAGTTATGTTAATTACAAAAATAGGGTACCTTGTTTAAATAGATTTATCATGTAAATACTGCCTATGCACTATGCACGCTCTAATAATATTATTGAACCACCATAATAAATACTTGCTACAATTATGGCCCACATTCTTATAAAATATTTACATTAAATTTAATAAATTGGATTCTACACAATATACCAGATTCTAAAGCCCATCAGAATGCACTGCTAAACGTGGTCAAGAAAAGCGTGGACCTTACCTTACTACGTTGTTTGATGACGTCACAAGAAAATGTTTTAAAATATTTACGTAATTGGATATTATTTTATCATAAGGTTTTTTGTCATTAATGATAGTAATAGTAATCGTAGATAATAATGTTCTGTAAAGTTTTAATTTTCGCACGCATATATTTAATTATGAAAATTTCATGACAATATTTTACACGTAAGTTGGGATTAAATGACCACACATGTGACCGAACCACACATTTTTATGTAATTTCAGTTTGACAGGTTTTCAAAAAAGACCCATACGACCTCCGAATTAGATGCATATTGCTCAAAAATATTAATTAAATTTATTAGAACTGGAACACTATATATCCAAAATAAATGACTTCCAGAAAATTATTAAAAAGAAATACTAGCAAAAACATTTTCAAAAGTACATACCTTCAAAACAAGTCCATGTGAAAAATAAAAAATACACTCAATTCACAAATTCGAATTCAAATATTAAAACAAAATAACTGTCACTTCATACGTCACGTTCACAGTTCACTATTTGAATTTGGAAAGTTATATTCGGTACGGAGCGAGCGAAGCGCGCGTGTGGCCAGTTCGACGGTTTTGGCCGAATGACGGTCGCGCCGCACCTGTTGTGTTCGCAGCTTTACGTTAACGAGGTACCATCAACCATGAATCGGGCTGTTAGAAGCTGTTGCGATTTAGCAGCAATAGGTACCGGAGTTTTTCATTGTTGGTCGTCTTAAGCTCTCTTCGCTTTTCAGAGCATTCTCGCCAGTTAAGACTAAGTAGGGTACTTATTTCAGCTTTGAAAGGGCAGTTTTTTGGTTTTGTTAATATTGTTTCAGGGAGTTTTTGTTTTCGTTTTAACACGACTACCTAAAAAAAGGTACCTATTAGGGATATTGTTTGCTGTAAGGGGACAGTTTTCGTCAGGAATGTCATGCGTTATGGTTTCTTTATCTGTTCAACACAAAGCTATTTAAAAAAAATTTGCTCTTTACTCATTGAGTACCTTTTTCATAATGTTTCATATATTTTTATTACTAGCTTCTGTCAGCGGCTTCATCCGCATGAAAAGTGTTTTCTTATCCCAAGGGGCCATTATACTGGGATGAAAAGTATCCCATAATAGCACTTATTCCAGACTCTAGATCTCTGTGCTAAATGACCCCGTTCCGTTCAGCCGTTCTGGCGTGATTGAGTAACAAATGTACATCCATCCAAACTCTCACATTTATAATATTAATAATAAGTAATATTATTTTGTTTTATTCTTAGTTTATCCTTTTAACTATGAACTAACATAGTTTTGCTAATAACAGCCACAATATACTTATCCTTCAAAGCTTAGCCCCAGGGACCCTTTTATTCGATGGGAGCGTTCACATGTAAAATTGCCTCTTGAGTATTTTCAAAGGGACAATTGGTAAGTTACGCAATTTTTGTATGGGTACCAGAGATTTCATTTTATTAGCATTTGGTGCTAAAAGTAGGTGAATTAATCGGTTAACTAATATCTTAAAGAAACTCTGGAATTAAAGCTGTTAAACTCGCAATGGTATTTTGCAGTGCGTCTAGATGTGCGATGGTAGAAGAGGGGGATGGGAATGTAGGGATATAGGCAGAAACTACATAAAGCCACCTGCTATGACTACGATTCTTATATATATTCTTATTCATTTATTAAGAATATAGGGCTAAGAATCCAAGTAAATCGCAGTAGTTTCCTGTACTCGAATCTATCAAATTAACAGTTATAGTTTTTTTTTATTTATTGAAATGAATCGAGGGATTATTTGCATTTGTTAGGGAGACTGAAGTGATTGGATTGGAAAAAGGTTTTTAAAAGGTATTTAAAATACAGACCTTACATATTCCTATTGCCTCACTTACGTTCATACAACCGAGTGTCATTCTATCGGCGATGGTGATGGTTAAAATGCCATAAATTAAGGGATTGATCACATGGCATTTCTATAACGCTTGACAATCTACTAGACTTTTTGCCAATCCTATCGTGACGCTTTCGTTGAAAGAATGTCATGAGTATTCTTTGCGCTGTAGTATGGTGCGGGTGACAGTTTCAATATATTTTTTTACAAATATACGTATACGCATTTTTTGTAGTTTAACGTCATACACTCAACTATGGTATATGTTATAACTATGGTATGACGTAAAACTACAAAAAATGCGTATATGTAGGTATATGCGTATTTTTTTTTTATTGAAACTGTCACCCGCACCATGCTACAGCGCAAAGAGTGTAGTAGTTGTCACCGAGAATATCTTTGGGAACTGCTTTAAAAGATTAATATTATGGCCATTTCTTGCCAATTCATTTATGAAAATATTGTGTATGTAAGGACAAATATACATCTCTTTAGTAAAGTTAGTGATACACACAATTGTAATACCAGAAATAAAGATAAGGTTAGATCAACCATATTATAGATTATCTAAAGCACACTCATCTTTCTTGGGTGTACTTTGGACAAATTCAATTATATAACAAATAATACCTTGTGATGTATTAAAACTAAATAATAGAAAATTTAAAACTTTTGTATAGACTAGCTGACCCCCACGGCTTCGCTCCCGTCAAAATTATAGCCTATGTTACTCGAGATTAATGTAGCTTTCCATGGGTGAAAGAATTTTTAAAATCGGTCGAGCCATTTCAGAGATTAGCCGGCACAAACAAACAGACAGACAGACAAAAAATGTACAAAAAAATATTTTGTTGTATGTACCGTTTTTTTATAAAGAGTAAGAGTCGAGTTTCTTGTCCGTTCTTCTTCATAACAACCTTTTTTTTTCGCATGGATGGTAGAATTAATTATTATTACTTTAAATTTACATTGTTGACGTTCAAAAATGCCGCTTAGTTTCCTAATTGAAATAATGAATATATACTTGACTTAGTGAATCATACAAGCACGCCGGTTGTGAGTACTACGTACCTGACCTTTCTGAAGAACGTTACCGATCAATTATACAAAACCAATTTATTCATTAAACCTTCGACTCACGACACATTCATCACGGACCGATTTAGAATAAATACTAATGTATTTTTATCAGTTTCTAGGAAAAGCATATAACTCGACTATTTATAATTTATTGCATAACCAGGACTAATTTTAGTAATGGAGAAAACCACACATACCCACGCGTCTAAATAAAAACTCATATTATAATACATTCCTGTATGTTTTGTGGTGTACAATAAAGTATATAATAATAATAATAATAATAATAAGAGAAGAGAATGAATGGAGAATTCAGGGCTAGGCTATCGGTTGAAGAGAGGCGGTCAGGTTATATCTCACCTCCTTTACATGGATGACCTGAAGCTCTTTGCCCCCAGCAATCTTCAGCTGATGGAGCTACTGAAGGTAACTGAAACTTTTAGTAACGCCATCAGGATGGAGTTTGGTGTGGACAAATGTGCGGTCATGCATGTAAAGCGAGGAGAGATTGTGGAATCCGTGGGAATTCAACTCGCGGATTCCATAAACCTGAGATCCCTCTCTCCAAACGAAACCTATAAGTATTTGGGTATGTCGGCAGCGTTAGGTATCAGCACTACTGACATGAAGCAATCGTTGAGGGAACGCTTCTTTGGCCGCCTGAAGAAGGTATTTAATAGCCTTCTTTCGGGCGGAAACAAGGTGCGCGCCTTCAACGGTTGGGTCATGCCGGTATTGATGTACTCTTTCGGCATACTCAAATGGACTCAAACGGAACTTGACGCCCTGGATAGACGGGTCCGTACACTGCTGACTGCATATCGAATGCATCACCCACGATCGTCGGTCATGAGATTGTATATCCCACGGAAGTGTGGAGGCCGAGGCTTTTAAATGCCAAAAACCTCCACAACCGCGAGATATGCAATCTCAGGGAATATTTTCTAAACACAGACGTGGGTATGCATCGAGATGTAGTAGCAGTGGACAAGGGACTCACCCCGCTCTCCTTGGCGAATGAGAACTGGCGCAGGCCTGTAGTGCTTGACACTAACGACCGCAGGGAGGTATGGCAAAGTAAGGAGCTTCACGGACGCTTTTTCCGGGCCCTACATGGGTCCGATGTAGACCAATCAGCGTCCGTAGCCTGGCTACGTTTCGGTGACCTCTTTGGGGAAACCGAAGGTTTTGTCTGTGCAATTATGGACGAAGTTATCATGACGAATAACTACCGGAGATTTATTGTGAAGGATGGCACGGTTGACATCTGTCGGGCATGTCACCGGCCGGGTGAATCGATCCGCCACATTATCTCTGGTTGTTCTCGTCTAGCTAACGAAGAGTACTTGCATAGGCACAACCTTGTAGCCAGGATTATCCATCAGCAACTTGCTCTGAAATACACTCTTGTGGCATCGGAGGTGCCGTACTACAGGTATGTGCCCGACCCAGTTCTCGAGAATGGCAATATCACATTGTACTGGGATCGGTCCATCATCACTGACAGGACTATTGTAGCCGATAAACCTGATATAGTGGTGGTGGACCGAATCGAGAGGCGTGCAATGATTGTTGACATTACCGTCCCTCATGACGGGAACCTCGTGAAGGCAGAGAAAGATAAGCAAATTAAGTATCTTGACTTGGCTCGCGAGGTTGTCGACATGTGGGATGTGGACACAGCGATCATTGTACCGATTGTCGTGTCGGCCAATGGCTTAATAGCCACGAGCCTAGACCAACATCTTAGGAGGCTCTCGTTAGGCGGCTGGGTCAAGGGCCTGATCCAGAAAGCAGTATTGCTGGACACGGCTCGTATTGTTAGGAGGTTTCTCTCTCTGGAGCCCTGACCGCCGGTAGCTTGGACCCTGTTCCCGATACCGGTGGGCCTCTATTTTTTATATTTTTAAATGTTTTTCTTTTTGTATGAGTTTTTTAAAAATATTTAAAAATATATAAAATAAGAAATTAAATTAAATAAAGGACATAATAATAAAAACCCCCGGCACATTTTTATGTCATGGCGCATCCACACAGGCCCGGCGGCACGGCCGTCATGACCGGCGGCCGTGCCAGCCGGCCATCGTTCGTCCGCTGCATTCAGCGGCAAGGCGGTCTGAAACCGGCGGCATGTGTGGATGCGCCATGACATAAAAATGTGCCGGGGGTTTTTAAATTTTACTTGTATTATAATATGAGTTTTTCTGAGTTAAATTAAATTTAGTCTACAAAATTTATCAAGTAGTAGACAAGTTTCGATCGACAATCAATTTAACACGTAATTATGACACGATATCTTGAGAAAACACTCCGATTCAAACGGTAAAACGCCCATAAATTTTTAACGGCTGGACCCCTTTTTATCAAACATAGCTATAAGTAAACGAAATTGAAATAGGTTCATCCGTTCAGATACAAAAATAAACATACACACAAATACACAAACACACATGTACCCACGTGAAACTTATAACACCCTTCTTTTTCCGTCGGGGGTTAATAAAGAGGTTGTTATCCTTTGACGCATAGACAGACGGGTTGATAGTTATGTATTTATTAATTTAGGATTTTAGTTATATTAGACAGTATGTATTACTTTTATATGCATTGTGTACACGTATTTGTTTTGTTTATTAGTTAGTATGAATTGAAATATTAGGTATTTTTGGGCATTTGAGTATACTGTCTACATTAATCAAAAAGCTCTCTGAGACTGAGGTTTGCTGTAAGAGAATCCAATTATGGTTTAAGCTCGCCATTGTACATAAACTGTCTTACAGTATTGGTGTTCTGTGTACAATAAAGAATATGTATATGAGGTAAAATTGTACATATGTTTGTTTGTAGAAGATAATTTCTGAAAGTTCTTATTCGATTACTGAAATTATTTTATTAATAGAAAACAACACTATTGCAGGGTGTCAAAGATTGCTTTTATTCCGAAAAACAACTACCGTAAACGGAGTGAATAGGAAAGGAGAGGCGAATAGTAACAAAAACTTGAAAGGAATTTTACACATTATTAAAAAATTGTTTGCAGCATTTTAGTAGGTACTCCATTAAATAAAATAATTATAAAACAAAAAACTGGACAAGTGCGAGTCATTATCACAAAAAAACGGCAAAAATATCACGTTTGTTTGTTACTTTAATATTTATTTTATTCTGTTTGTATTATTTGTTGTTCTATCGGCAACAGAAATACATCACGGTTCATGAGATACAGCCTGGTGACAGACAGACAGACATACGGACAGTGGAGTCTTATTAATAGGGCGTTTACCCTTTGGGTAAGGTACCCTAAAAACGATGCTTTGTTTGAAACCATAAAGTGGTAAGAAAGTTAAAATCCTAATCAAAGTTTTGTTTCCATTCACCCATGCATTCATATTCACCCTGTTTTATCTCGTACCCCATTGGTCTTACGGTCACAATCGCTACTGCTGTGCATGAGATCCTTAGGTCGATTCTCGGATTGGGCAAAGTGTTGTTGGGTTTTTCCATCAAGGGTAGGGAAGGTAGGTAGCCAGTTAACGGGAGTGAAGCCACGGCGTACAGCTGATCACAAATCAATCAATAAATAACATGGTAAAACGTCAAATGTTATGTATTCTATTCTATTCTATTCTATTCTATTCTGTTCTGTTCTGTTCTGTTCTGTTCTGTTCTGTTCTGTTCTGTTATGTTCTGTTCTGTTCTGTTCTGTTCTGTTCTGTTCTGTTCTGTTCTGTTCTGTTCTATTCTATTCTATTCTATTATATTCTATTCTATTCTTTTCTATTCTATTCTATTCTATGAATTGGAAGTTTCGAATCGAAGTTACATTTCTCGAAATAGTTCTTTGACTTTATCTGATACTGTACTAAGTATTTACAGTGCGAAATAAAAGAGTAATAGTTAAATATTTGGGAACTAACAGATTTAATTTTCTGGCAACATCTAAAATGAGTACTTGAGCTGTCAATTCATCTCGATCGGTTTCGATTTTCGTAAGAATTTTAGTTTTTGTGTGATATTTCTGTGTGTAGATAGAAAAACAGTGGAAAAACATAAATAAGATAATTCGTGGAGGTGCCCGTGATATAGTTTACAAAGTTTATATGCGGTGTATAGCCGAATTCCAAGATGGGAAGCTTCTATCCAACTTAGAAGATGTTTACCATCTTACAGCAGATTTTCCTGGTAAGTAACTATTGAAAATTGCACTAAACGTTAATAACGATAACAAACGATTAATACATTCAGGGAGCAAAATATTCGAACCAAATATCATTTTCAATTTATTTGTTTACCCTTTTTTGAGGTTGATGCTAAGATAAACAAATAACGTTGTAGTTATAGCGCGACTTAAGAACGTTGATAGTAAGGCATAATTTATTGCGGATACGAAATATTTTTTTTGGCTATAATATTTTGTACCATATTTGTTGATGCAATCGACCTAATAGAAAGAAGGAATTTTAAAATATATTCACGTTCATTTACCGCGGAACTTCTTTAATCGGACTGACAGTGTTTTTTTTTGCTTGTTTTAGGTGTTTCTGTAAGCACAGTGCGCAGAATCGTGAAACACGGCACTGAAAACGGTGGGAAATTCTCAACACCAGCTAAACAAAGAAAGGGTCGTCCCCCAAAGGTATTGGATGACTTTATATTGAAAGCATTTGATTATTAAAAATACTTATTTTTAGTGAAGTTGTTGTTTTATTACTACTACATAATTATCAAATATTTAATTAACATACTATTTAATATATTTATACTCATTATTTATACCCAATAAATAAATAATACTATTCGAGTATCAAGATCAGCTGGGTCGTACTAACTGGGTTGCTATCTGAGCGATTGTGGCGCCCTTATTTATTTTCAACTCTTTTATGTCGCACTGACCACAGACCATGAATTGTAATCTTATGCACGAACCAAGTAAAAGTTGGCAACTCACCGCGCAACAGAGTTAAGCAGAAAATAGATTACTCTAAGATTGCTGATGATATTGGCAGAGTCGATTGGACTGATGTTATGACCAAAACCGAAGTAGGCGATGCCGTGCTACTGTTCAATAAAATCATATCAGACACCATAAAACGGCACACGGATAAAATCAAAATTAGTCGTTCCAAGTTTAACTTAAAACAGTGGGTAACCCTGGTCTGATTCGGTGCATGCGTCATCGTGATTCGTTGCATGCTCAAGTAAAAATGCAACCACTAAACCTAGAGCTGAAACGAGCATACACGCACAGAAACTTTTGTAATAGCATACTTCACAAACGCAAGGCAGAGCATGAGAGAAAAGAGTTAGAGAATCACAGTGGTTAACCAAAAAAAGTCTGGCGGGTCATCAAAAACATTTGCGAGTTCCCAGAAAAAAAAAATGATAATCGGGAACTCCTAAACGCCGGCGCAGATAGCGCATCATCAATCAATAACTGCAACAGTCACTTCGTCTCAGTAGGTAAGCGCTTAGCACACACAATTTTAAACAAACTCCAGACTACGGAGAGCAAACTCGGCAGTGAAGCTTCTCTCGAAAGCCGTTTCAATAACTCTCTGTTCTTACATCCAACCGATAGCCGAGAAATAAGCAGTCTAATCTCTGATTTAAAAGACGACAGCGCACCCGGGTCAGATGGGATCCGTCCATTACTTCTTAAGCATATTAAACCTTTTATACTAGAGCCTTTAACGCACATCTGTAACCTGAGTATGTTGACGGGTACTTTGCCTGACCCTTGGAAGATCGCGGCTGTAACGTCGATTCACAAAAAAGGTGCCAAAAACTGTCCGGACAACTACAGACCCATCTCTCTGCTATGTGTCACGTCAAAGATCTTGGAGAAACTCGTAAACAACCGCCTCATCAATTCTCTGGAAAAACACTGCCTGCTTTCCGGACGCCAATATGGATTTAGACGTGGGAGGTCCACAGAGCAAGCTGTGGGGCTTTTGACTGACACTGTCTCCTCAAGAATCGATCAAGGGCTACGGTCATTTGGGATCTTCCTTGACCTGGCCAAGGCATTTGACACAGTATCTATTTCAATGTTACTTAAAAAGTTAGAATGTCTTGGCGTAAGGGGCACTGCCTGGGACTGGTTTAGTAGCTACTTGTCCGACAGGCAGTAGTATGTTGCTATCGGAGATAGTGGCAGCGAAAGCCTGCCAGTTGTTTTTGGGGTGCCGCAGGGCAGTGTTCTGGGCCCGACATTATTCACCGTGTACATGGATGACATACTCAGGCTAAACATCCCACAGTCAGAGATGATATGTTACGCAGATGACACAGCGGTCCTATTCTACGGTGATACATGGATGGATACCATGGATGCTGCAGAGGATGGCATGCGCACCATAAGTGACTGGCTTGACAAAAACTTACTCACCCTAAACTTTGAAAAAACTAATTTCATGATGTTCCACATCAGTCGTGCTGGCCGTCCGGATATAAACAAAATAAAAATCCACAGCCATGCCAATAACTGTTCCTGCGATTTCATAGATGAAGTCAAATCTACCAAGTACTTGGGTATTATGATCGACCAGATTTTGTCCTTTAGAAAGCATATCTCCATGCTCTCTAAAAGAATCCGCAAATTTGTCTACGTCATAAAGTCAATGCGGGCCAGTGCCCCGAAAGACTTATGCAGAAAGGTCTACCTAGCCCTGTGTCAATCGCTGTTACAGTACCGTGCTATCTGGGGTAGCGCGGCTAAGTTCTATTTGCTAGAACTTAAACGTGCTCAACGAGCTGTTCTAAAAGTCATGCTTGGCTGAAGAGATGGCTTCAAGAGCTGACTTATGAAGATACTGAATTTGTTCTATGCGCGATGAGGTGACCAGCACCTGGACACATACCCTCACAAAGACTGCACATATCCCTGTCCTGTCCGTGTCTAACATTCTCACACGCACACACACCATAAATCTACACTCTCTCCTCATCCTTCCACTACTCCTATGTTTGACTGATTGATGCTTACTTATCTTATTATTGATTTGTTTATCACTGAATGATATTGTTGATCCCTACTTATTGGCTTCTGATGTTAATCTATCTATGAAATTTATAAAATCATAAACTTATTTTCAATTACTTTTAGTTATTCTGATTCTAATATTTTTTCTTAAGATGAACATTGTATTTGACTAATGTTATTCATTTCATTATAATTGTAATTGTAATTTTTGGTTTTGCCTGCTATTATTATTTTATTTTCTTTCATTAT
Organism: Orthosia gothica; assembly: GCA_949775005.1. Classification (NCBI taxonomy): domain Eukaryota; kingdom Metazoa; phylum Arthropoda; class Insecta; order Lepidoptera; family Noctuidae; genus Orthosia; species Orthosia gothica. The sequence goes on from OX459048.1 coordinate 24,316,086, forward strand.
TGTTTCAATTAATTTAAATTTTGTTTTTAATGCCCAATTAGTAACTTTGTGCTGTGTAACATTGAACACTCCATCTGCCTACTCTCAATTTCTGGGCCTCCAAGATACAGGCTGTGCCTAGTTTGGAGCTCATTGCCACTTAAATTTTGTTACAAGTTTATCATAATCATCTCGTTGTGTAAAATGTTTCTTTGTTGTAACTTGTGTGTGTGTCAATAAATACATTATTTAAATTATTTTACTGTAGTTACATTTATGTTAGGTTATATCTTAACGTATCTGTGTGAGTGTTATTTTAATACTAGCTGCATCCCTAGACTTCTTCTGCATTGACTTTAGAATAAGATCCATTTAGAAATGATTCTTAATGATTCTAGTCTCCTGGTAGATCATGTTGACTCACGAAATACCAGGAGACTCATTATCTGACCGACCCTGTAAATATTTATTCTTGATTCTGGTCACCTGGTACTTTGTGAGGTTTTACTGCTCACGATTCCAGACCCCAAAAATATAATTTTCACATTTTTAATGTACTGTAATATTATATGCGTGGGATTAGTACGTTATACTTTTATTATTAATGTAATAATAAAAGTAAATAAAAAATGCATATTGTTGTGTTGGTAGTTTTAGATATTTCACTTCAAGAAGCTGTTCTCCGGTAGTTTGTATGGGGCTTTATTTTCTAAACATGATTCTAGCTCCTGAAATACCTCTTTTCTTTACGATTCTGTTCTCCTAGTAGCTTGAGAGTCTTAACCACTCATGATACCGATACCAGCCACGAATTATAATTATTTCATTTTGCTTTTCTCCTGGTACATACTTTGTATGTACTTAAGCAAATCCCACGAATTTATACAGAATTTAAAACTATGACCACGTGGTATACTTCTCGCAATATCTTTATAAATTATAGCCTCTGTTTTATTCTGATGTTCAAGCTATATTTCTGTAAAGTTTCTTCAAAATCCGTACAGTAGTTTTTGCGTGAAAGAGTAACATCCATTCCATCCATCCATCCATCGATCCTCACAAACGTTCACGTTTGTAATTATAGTAGTAGGAAGTAGGATTTATCACAAACTTGTTGCTACTCTAACTCCAGTGAAAGGTTCAGGATAACTCATAAACATGACATCATCCTCGTAATCCTCAACGGGTAAGGCAGAGGTTTACCCACAGGACACCTATGGTCGGAGCCATAACATATCTCAAATTGTAGATATAACGGTTAAAACACAGTGCGGTGTGGTTCAAGGTTGCATCAAATGGGACTCCGGCTCAGCACGTGTCAGGCAAATATACCGTTGTAGGTACTGTTGTTAAGCTTGCAGTTATAAAATAATTGATAATTTTTATTGTTTCTTACAGCGTGTTCTTTAGTCAGAAATAAACTTAATAAAAAAAAAAAACAAACTGCTATTCCCTCGACATTTTGTTCGTCCATTAACCACCAAACCAACACATTAACTGAACAAAATTCATAAACAATAATCAAGTTAGAAGCAACTTAAGAAGCTTACAACGTGGGCGTCATATACCAGGCCCCTCAGAAAGTATTGCGAAAAAAAGTTTTTATATATGGGAGACTGGCCAGTTATAATGTTTTTCGAAAATATGATTATTTATAAGTAAAAATAAGTAAGTTCCAATTTCAAAATTTCCCTCCACATTTTTTGCGAGTTAATTCAAAGTATTGTGTCTCACTGAAATATGGATCTGCGCCGGGAACATTTTAGAGCTATGATTTTATACGATTTCAAGTGTCGCCTGAAACCGGATGAATCGTACGATAGACTTCAAATGGCATTCATGGATGAAGGCCCTTCCAAGGCAACCGTGTATCGTTGGTATAACGAATTCAAGCGCGGTCGACCAACTTTGGGGGATGACGAAAGAAGCGGTCGCCCTTTGACGGCTGTTACCGAAGAAAACGTGCTAGCAGTGAAAAATTTAATCCAAGACAATAGGCGAATTACATATCAGGAGATTCAACACATATTGAAGATTGGATCGGGAAGCGTTCACGAGATTCTACACAGCCATCTTCGCGTGAGGAGGATAGTATCACGCTGGGTGCCGCACAACCTCACCGATGCTCAGAAGCAGGCCCGGGTGGAATGGTGCCGTGATATGCTTAACAAATTTGAAGCAGGCTCGTCTCGGCGTGTTTACGACATCGTTACAGGTGATGAGTCCTGGATTTATCAATACGACCCAGAAACCAAGCGCCAGTCGACTGTTTGGGTGTTTCAAAATGAGCCAACGCCTACCAAAGTGAAGCGATCTAGAAGCGGGGGTAAGATTTTGATCGCTAGCTTTTTTAATTTGACTGGCCACTTGGTATCAATTCCCTTACGGGATCAAAGAAGCATTAATGCCGAATGGTATACTACCAAATGTTTGCCAGAAGTTTTCTCTGTTATAAGCAACAAGCGACCAAACACAGGGCTCCGCGGGCTACTGCTCCACCACGACAATGCACCTGCGCACACCGCACTCAAAACGAGGGACTTCCTGGACAGCACGCCAGTCAAACTCCTGGGTCACCCTCCTTACAGCCCTGATCTAGCACCGTGTGACTTCTTTTTATTCCCAAAAATAAAAAATCAGCTCAAAGGGATACAATTTTCGTCGCCGGAAGATGCGCTGGCTGCGTTCGAGCAGGCTGTAAACGAGGTGTCTGCGGCGGACTGGAAAAAGTGTTTTGAAAACTGGTTTAGGCGCATGAATCTTTGTATAGAGGCTGGTGGAAAGTACTTTGAAAAGATTTAATAAAAATATATGTACGTATAGAACAATTTTTTTTAGTTTCGCAAAACTTTCTGAGTGTCCCACGTACTATGCAACAACGACTTCTAAGTTCACTAATGGACTTCATTAACACCACAAAGCAGCCGTTATTGGCTTAATTGTTTAATAACAGTAATTAGCTCGGGATAGTAGGTGTTGAGAGCTCATTTACACGGGCAGAGTTTCAGGCTTCAAAATAACTATTGAAGGGATATTTTGAAGTAGACTCGTATAAATATTAGGTGCAAATATATGAGTATCGATCAACATACGTATCTATTGGAAAGAGAGTTATTATTTCTGGCTTTAGGGTAGACATGAGTGCGATTATCACCTAGCTTGTCTTGCCAACGAGAATTTCGAAAGAATGACATTCGCATCTCTCCACAGGTCAGAAACTCTTCCATTGTAAATGACTCTTTATGCTGGATGTAATAAGAAACCATAGTCCAGTGCTAAATGTCAGGTACATCGTTGTGTTTTACGTATGTGTGAAGGTGGGTTTAAGGACCTGCTTTTAAGGTTTCAGGTTGCAGTGTCTAAGAATACTTGGTCTTCTTGAACAGTAAAGAATTCCGATACAGACAAAAATATAGTTGGAGGTCAAAAATTGAATGTAAAAATTTATAAACAAAAACCAAAAAGTAATACTGGTATTATACAGAGGCCAATTTATAGAAAGTTACACTATCATTGTATACCATAGGTAACTATTTATGTGAAATACAAATTACTATTACTTGGGGTGAGTTCGTTCATGGTTGAAGTTAATGTTGTTCTTCATTAGACACGATAAATTTTCTCTTTATTATCAGCATTTTTTAACAATATACGAAAGTAGCTCGAAAACGGGCTGCCATTACATTTTACCAGCAGGTGAACAAGTGAAACTGGTGACATGAACATCAAACCCAACCTTCTGGATTAATAGGTTAGGTTTCTGGTAACCCTTCATATATTTAGACTACCTTCCGCCCCGCCTTTGGTCTCATGAAAAGTGTTTTACTATCTCAAAGGAACATTATAGTGGAATAAAAATGTAGCTCATGTAGTATATTAGATATATATCTATCTCTGTGCCAAAATTTTATCTGCATCCTAGGCCTAATAGTCATTGGATGATTTCCCAACTAAAAAAAGGCCTAATAGCCTTCTCCCCGTTCCAGTTAAGCTGTTTGAGTTCATTATATAATCAATATTTATTTTACGGGTAAGTAAGTATAAATAATTATTGAAGGAATTATTAATAAATAACTCATGTTGATTATGATGAGTCGCCAAACTTCTGGGCCGCCCTGAAGTTGGCTTTCTAATGTGCAAGGCACGGATCGGTGCTGTTTTTGTATGAGATTTACTACTGCGCAGCCACTGTAGCCAACTTCAGGGTGGTCAAGAAATTTAGAGAGAACTATAATAGTGTGTCCACTCGTCTACTGCATCTGCGTCGATCGTCAGTCCTCCGCAGAAACTCGGTTGAGAAACATGTCCACATGTAAGAAGTCCGCAGGTTATTTATTTTCTTCACCACCGTCTCGCTGTTGGCATTGGGGACAATAGGTTTCTACTTTTCAATTAGCCTGTCGTAAGCAGCATTTTCTTGTTGCGGTTATGAAAATCTTTACTTTTCTGTTTCCACAAGCAAACTTAATTTGTATAGCACTGGATAAACACTTCCAATAACTCACGGATTTCACTACAATCTTCTTGCGTCATTTTTTGCTGTAAGCTCTTGTGAACGAACTGAATGTTTGCTCCAACTTCCATCCACACACCACGATAAAACTGTGCAAACACGATCGACAACGATTTATCGAATAGATTTTGTAACTGCCTGCGATCAAATGCACCAACCAACAAATCTGCGCCAATTTTCGGACACACCATCGGCAAAACTGCGCAAACGGACTGCGCAGTCAGATCGCTACTATAAATCGTTGTCGTGTAAACCGGGCTTGTTACTTATGTTTAAGTACTTCAGCTATGTATATTTTTCTGTTAATAAAGATTTTATCGAAACTATCTATATCGTTCAGCCATTCTGGCGTGATCGAGTAACAAACAAACATCCATTCATCCATTCAGGTTCGTATTTATAATATAAGTAGGATATATAATTAGGATACTGGATAATTTGATTGCCTATTACGGCAAGCCAAAGAGTGCTGTGGAACTGATTAATTGGGTTTTGGAAGTCAGGCAGTCGTTCCATCTAAAATACTGGCACTCCACTGCATTTGGTTAGTTTGGAAGCCGACTATTGGGATAAGATTAGGCAGATAATAACCACTTTATAAAAAAACACTTACTAATAAAATTTGGTTGCTTATGCATAGCTCCAAAATGTGGTTTATTGGCTAAGAATCACATCACATCACATCATTAGCCTATTAATGTTCCCACTGCTGGGTCACAGGCCTCCTCTCTGTGAGAGGGAATGGGCCGTAATCCACCACGCAGGCCCAGTGCGGGTTGGTGGATGTCACATGTCTTTAAATTATTGGTTTTAGGACATGCCGGTTTCCTCACGATGTTTTCCTTCACCGTTTTTGAGAGCAGTGGTGAAGAAATAATTTACACAAAGTAAAGCGCCCGTCTGGGCTCGAACCCACGACCTACAACTTGTAAGTTGCGGCCGATACCACTGGGCCACCACTGCTCTTGCTAAGACTAATTTCTGAATAATATCCATCGTTACAAATCCAAACTTAAAAAACTTGGATGCATTTTCGATGAAACCATACCATAATTTGCCACTCTAACATTGCACTCTGTACATTCGCAGCGAATTTTATTAAAACTAAAAGACTTCCGTAATAGGCCCCGCTCCATTTCACCCCTATCGAATAAATTCACCTCGCCGTTTCACCCCCGAGGGAAAAACTTGAAGAAAAAAGTTACATACTGCGTAGGTGAGAGTAACATTCCACTAAGTTATTTAAGGAACTTACCGGCTATTGGGGAAACTTTTAAGAGTGTTTACTGAAGGTCTATTAGGTTTAGGAGTAGATGTGTTAATTTGGTAGCAATTTGTATCTATTTCGTTATAGTTAATGTTTTTATCCAATTTTAGGGCTTTTGAACTGATTTGGTCAACATTTTGGCTTGTATTTCAAACATGTTTACTTGCATTCTTCAAATCTACGATATATATATATCTACGATACGAGGATCTGAGCGGCGCCGTATGCAACATTTGTATCAACAAGCATAGTACTTACGGTGAGACACAATTTTATTCTGCAGGTTGTCACCAAGCAGCATATTGTATGGCTTATGATGCTCAGTTATATAGAAAACGCAACGTACCAAACGTTTGCTTACCAGTGTGCTACCACACGGCGTCTGCTAAGAGACAATAGGTTTCTTTTGTTGGACAATAGGCTTTCTTTACGACAAATTAAACCGGATCCTCAGTAAATCCCCTCGCGACTCGGGAAACAAAGAGGAGGATAAAGAAATTGCTACTGTCTCGGGACTACTTCGAAACCGAAAACATATTGTAATAAAATTAACATAAACAGAAAACTACTGGTATTCTCCACACACATACACACAGACTCACATTCATACAAACCAGCATCCATATTTTTGATAAATAATAATTTAATTGGATTTTATTACGAAGATTTAATTTTGATTTAATTTAATTTTAATTTGTCGATGAAAAATCCTTGTTGATAGCAACTGTCAGCAACACATTTTTTCACGCTGACCAAAACTATTTAATATTTGAAATAATATAAAACGGATTCAGAGTTTATCCGAACATACATCATTGTCTGCAGCCATTTCGGCCACGGCGGCCAATCTCAATGGTGACCGGATATCGACGCAGGAGTTATTATAGTGCACAAGTGTGTGCGCTACTATTCGTGGATCGGTTCAGAATATTGGAACAGGCAGTACCATTGCATGCAACAAGTGATATACGATTATTTTTTATGATATGCCTTGTCAAAACGCACGACGCGACGCTACAATTCACCAAGACAACGGTTGCGAAGGATGCGCCCCCTGCACCCTCCCTGCACGGCGGGCGCCCTAAGCCCGTACCGCGACTGCGCCGTGCCGCTGCTGTCATAAGTGCCAAGTTCCGTCACTCAATTTTGACATTGTTTTTTTTTTGTGTTATTTAGTTTTCTAGTTATTTTATTAGTGATAGTGTGTAAATAGTGTTTTAATAATATTGGTAAGTGAAATTTAATTTTTATGTTAAGCGCCGGCTGTAGCGATACCGGAAACTGTAGCAGTCAACCTGCTACATCACTTGATATTCAGCTGGTGAGATGTCCCCATTGCTCTCAGGCACGTTTTTTTAAGGGCGAACGGGGGCTACGGATCCACTATGGTAAAGTACACAAACCCCATAGTGTACCTTCGTGCCCCCCAGCTGTGCAGACACCACAAATACAAACCGAAACGCTTTGGAAAACTCTTACGAAATTAAAAAACTCTACACCGATTTTAAAGAGAATTCCCCGGGGCGCGAGACGGTCTGTCGCGCTTAGTCTGGCGCGATGCGTCCGTCTTGCGACCCAGGAGAACTCACTAAGTGCCTGGGAGGAATTGCTCACCTTCCCTTATAGGATTCTGCATGCCCAGAAAAATTTGGCTATAAAAAAAACACTAACGACCCAAATTAAAGACAATTGTAACGATTCGACCCTTCTTTTAAATTCAAAATTACCAGCATTCAATCACCCTTCCCAGAAAGGTGTGTGTTCGCATGTAGAGTCCAAATTAAGTGAAGGTGACATTAGGGGAGCGGCCAGGCTATTGTTCAGTAGTGATGTGGTGGCGCCTTACTCTCCAGAAACAATTTCAGCCTTGGAGAGTAAACATCCAGCGCCTGCGGATGATCTCACCTTTCCCGACCCACCCAACACCCCCGAACTCAATTCATCCTATCTACAGGTTTCAGCCCCCCAGTTGATTGCAGCCGTGAGCTCCTTCCGAAGCGGTTCCGCTGGCGGCCTCGACGGCCTGACTCCTCAACATTTAAAAGACCTTTTAAGTTCAGGCGCCGGGGACGCCGGTGAGTCTCTTTTGAAGGAGCTTGCGGCTCTAGTCTACCTAATGCTCTCCGGCGGTGTGAACGATGCCGTCGTCGATGTCTTATACGGGGCCAACTTATGTGCCCTGCGCAAGAGGGACGGCGGTATTCGTCCAATTGCCGTCGGTTGCACCTACAGGCGTATGGCAGCCAAAATATGCTGTAAACTGTATAGTAAAACTCTAACTACTAAATTCCAGCCCCTACAGCTTGGCTTTGGTTCCAGAGGGGGTTGTGAGGCTGCCGTACATGCCCTTTCCACTTTTTTGAATTCCGGTAAGGGTGAGGTCATCCTCAAGGTTGACGTTAAAAACGCCTTTAATTCCGTCAACAGGGACACTTTGTTGGCTGAAGCAAAAAAAGAGTTACCAGAAATTTTCGGCTTTTTGTGGCAGTGCTATAGGCACCCATCAAAATTATTATACAAAGACAATGTTTTGGAATCTTCAGTTGGTTGCCAACAAGGTGACCCTCTCGGGCCAGTCATTTTCAGTCTGGCTATTCATCCGATCATTCAAAAACTAAATTCAAAATTTAACGTATGGTATTTGGATGATGGAACACTAGGAGGTGACGTAGACACCGTTTTAGCAGATTTCCAATTTCTGAAAGAGCACTTTAAATCCATCGGCCTAGACCTGAACTACTCCAACGGTGAAATTTTTCTTTGTGACAGTACCGACAGACAACCGACCCTACAGAAATTTCATGCAATAGCCCCGGACATCAAAATTTTAGATAAAAGTTCACTGCACCTCCTAGGTTCCCCAATTTTGGCAGACAGTTTTTCTTCATTCATTGATGGCAAAATTAACCATTTTAATGATATTTCGGATAGACTATCAAAAATTAACCTTCATTCGGCTTTTACCCTCATTAGGTATTGCTGTTTTGGACCAAATTTTATGTATTTTCTCCGCTCTTCCCCTTTATGGAAGCAGCCACTTCTCCTGGAAAAAATTGACGAAATTATTCGATGCACTCTGTCATCTATCTTAAATGTGGCCTTGGATGACCGAGCCTGGACGCAAGCCACGCTACCCATTCGTTTCGGTGGGCTCGGCATCCGCAAAATTTCTAGTATAAGCCTACCGGCGTTCCTGTCTTCGGTCCACAGCACTGAAACGTTAACCACTAAAATTTTATCCCTGTCACTGGTTAACTGTGAAGTGCCGTGCTCGACCGACGCAGTGTGCGCCTGGAAAGTGGCTTGCCCGAATACGGCGTTGCCCGAAAACCCATCTTCCCAAAGACAGTGGGATGAGCCGCTCTGCAGATTGGTACGGAATAAACTCATAAATACGTCCACCAATACTGCTGAGCGTGCTCGCTTACTGGCTGTGGGTGAATGGGAGTCGGGCCTCTGGCTACAGGCTTTACCGTCACCCAACTTAGGTACAATGTTGAGTGACACTACTTTCCGGATCGCTACATGTCTGCGCCTAGGCTCTCCCAGCGGAGCTCCACATCGTTGTCAATGTGGTGAAGCAGTCGACCGCCTCGGACACCATGGCCTATCCTGCAGTAGGAGCGCTGGTCGGATAGCACGGCACGCCAGCATTAATGACATCATACGTCGAGCTCTTGTTACCGCCGGGGTGCCAGCTGTTTTAGAACCCAATGGCTTAGCACGCGACGATGGGAAGAGACCGGACGGGATGACCATAATGCCTTGGAAGTTGGGTAGGCCTTTGGTGTGGGATGCAACATGTGTCGATACCCTTGCGCCATCCCATCTTCTTAGCACGGCGGGCTGTGCTGGGGCGGCTGCTGCTGGTGCAGAAAACCTCAAACGGCGCAAATATAACAACTTTATTGGCAATTATATGTTTGAGCCGTTTGGGGTTGAGACATTAGGTCCATGGGGTCCGAGTGCTCACCGAGTTTTTCGAGACATAAGTAAACGGTTAGTCGACTGTTCACGTGACCAGAGGGCTGGCCTTTTCTTCAGCCAGAGGATCAGCATTGCCATTCAACGTGGCAATGCTGCCAGCGTTCTGGGCACGTTGTCCATTGACATCGATGTGGACGAATTTTTTGATGCGCAATGAGCCCTTTTCCTTCTCCCCTTTGTATGTAATTTTGTTTTGTTATTAGTCATAAGATTAGAAATATTCAGTTGTATATATTATTTATCAATAAAGATCACAAATTTTAATTTTGATATTTTTTTTTGTCCTAATTTAATTTTTAATTTAATTTTAACTTTAATTATAATTTGTAGAATGAATTGGATTGTGAATGTAATTTTAGTTCTATTTTAATTTTGATAAAATCAAAATTCATCTTGATTCTAATTTTAACTTTGAGTTTGGTTGTAATTTTAGTGCTCATTGTGATTTTAATTCTTATTGTAATTTTATATTTCATTTTAATTTTATTGTTCACTTCGATTTTGTATTATTGAGTTTATTTGATTTTATTTATGTTTTTGATTTTAGTCTAGGATTTTTATTGAATAATTATTTAAATTGTAATTCTAATATTAATTGCATTAGTGTCTAATTAATTATTAATTATAATTAAACAAAACGGAAGAGGTCACTGGCCCCTGAAACGCAGGTTTTGTTGTGCTGTCACTCTTTTTTTTGTAAATTTTGATGCTAATAAGCAATTTATTTATTTTATTTATTTATAGTGGTTCATGAAACATGACCAAGAAACCGTAGGTTTTTACGATGGAAAAACATGTAGGACATCAGATCTAACAGTAATTTGATTGTGGAGGTTATGGTTCTTCGCATCAGATTAGAGTCTAACCCAAACATATTTCTCTTTTTTAACGTATCCCCACAAGATACATACAATACACAGAATATAGAGTGCATGACTCCTTGCAGTGCTGGGAACGTTATTTCTCAGATCAGGAATTTATAATTCTCACTAAATAGTCACAGAAAAAAGTATTGTATAACTAGACCGACCGGGCAAGAAACGATGGATGAAACAACAAGACATAGTGCGCTGACCAAAACTTAATTGTGATAAAGGGCCCGAAAGTGTCCATAATTATTTCTGTAACTTATTACCACCTATATGTAATAAATTTAATTTTAATTTGAAGGGCAACAGAACCATGAATTAGGCGGATACCAAGCAAAGCAATCTTTCAATAAGTACTGACTAATCCAATTAAAGCAGGCGTGTCATGTGACAAACGGTTTCCACTTACAAATGAGTAACTATACAACTAAAAACAACTTTTTGTTTCATAAGCAGTCATAGTAACGTTGCAAAAAAAATTGAATTGTCAATTAGCTCGTTAGGTCAGAAAGGTCAAATAGTGTGAAGTATAAGAAGCCTAGACTGGTTGCGCAAAGTTTTTTTTTCATATTGTCTTTACATAGTAACATAAATATTACAAATCAAACACTGTAAGAGAGGTCAAAGTTATAGTGCCAGTGATCTATACCTCTACATCTAAATTATTAGGGAATTGACTGCCAATCTACACTAGGGAAGAAAACCTAATAGAATGACTCCCTACTTTCATGTCATCATCATCACCTCAGCCGAAATAAAACTACATCTATCGGTCCTGTATGTCTCGCATCCAGCGGAATCATCGGTCTACCTAGAAGAAGGCCATCCAACGCTGCGTCTTTCGGTACGCCGCGCCGTCGCCACTTCAGAACTTTACGAATCCATCGGCCATTTGTTATGCGAGCTATGTACTGCCCACTACCACTTAATGTTGGCAATTCTTCGTGTAATTTCGGCAATGGTTACTCTTGCGGATATCTTAATTTCTAATTCTATCAAGCAAAGAAACTCCGAGCTCTCTCGATGAGTCCAATTGTATGCGACCATGTTTCGTGTGTGTTTACTTATTTAATATGTGTAAATATTCTTACCCTAGCAGCCTAAAAAACAACTACAGCTGTATGAGAGATTACCACTGTTTTTACAACTTCATATACTTTGACCCGCGATTGACGATTAAAGTAGGTACAGCAGGTATACCCCTGAAAATGTAGCATTGTTTTTTGTCACACTTGAATGTGAAGCAACCTTCTGGCAAGTTTGTATTTTTTCGTTCTCAAACTTCTGACATGCAAATAATACAAAATTAAACAACAAGATATTCTAAACTATTCGCTGTATTTAAATACCAAACACCATATTCTTTTGACAACATTTTAATGTCAATTGTGTTTGCATAAAAGGACAAGTCTTTTTAGAGCTCAAGTTTCGCAGTTGTTTGGAATAAAGATGTATAAAGAGACCCACAGAGCACCAAGACGCTTTGGTGGCCACTGCTAGAGACTGTATTGTCAAATCTTACCACACAAACCAAGCGTGTCAGTTAGTGCCGCTGGTTCAATCAATCTGCTTAACCTTCAACTTACCTTGGCTTCTAGTCATATGGATCCAACTTAATACTAGTGTTTTAAATGGAGTGTATACCCCTTGAAAAGCCTTATGTAAGATTTTCTGGATTCTGACTACCCTTGACTGTCAAAGATCTACAAATGAGAGCCGCGGCCGTCGTTTAGCCTAATAAATTGACGGCCAATGAGAATTCTGACTTTGACCATGACAACTGCAACTTGAGCTTGCCGTCCTTGCCGGCACATATTGCATGTGCATGAATATTATAACTCTTGTTGCTGCCGGCATGGCGATTCCGAGCTCTGTGATACAAAGATACCCAACAGATGGTACACTTTTGTTTTTTGGCTTTTTATAGTAAACTTACATTTAAAGTTCTTTTAATTTCCAAAGGTAACTTGTATTGTTTTAAAACAATGTCATAGGCTTGCAGATTTGCTATTCATTTTTGTCTTAAATCAAAATCAATTTATTTTTATTTTAACTAAACCATTTAAAGCTTATTTTGAATTTTCAACAAAAAAAACTACTGAACTGACTAGAAAAACTACTGAAGATATTTGCACATTCGCAAGCATCAGAAGGTCTCCGTGGAGAAGATTTGCAAGCAACTTCACACACACTTTTTTCCAACAGTAAATTTTAATTACAAGTATTTGGTTACTACTTCATTCTTGTTGGAAAAATGTGTATGTGAGAACGATGTGAAAAGATATTCACGCAAAAACATCTAGCAGGAACAAAAAAAACAACCCCAAACGACAATAAATCATATAATATAATCATCAGTTATATAATACAAAAATAAATTTAACACGTCACTTGTTTTTGCGTCCTGGTGGTTGTGGATTAGGACTAGCATTGAGCCAAGCATTTTTATCAGCGATGTAATCTTCCAACTTATAATATGCCTGCCTGCATAGTGCGCGTTTTATACAAGTTTTAAATTTCGTCTCATTCAGTTCTAGGATGTGGGGAGGTATTATATTGAAATTAAAGATGACGCTACTTTAGCCGACGTCCTTTGCACGATAAACTATATTGTTTATCGTGCAAGATGTTGATGTTATTTTTATTAAAATGAACGAGCATTTGATTTAGCATTCTCATTTCAAATACCTTTCTGAAAACCGACAACACGGAAACTGGCATATAATTATTTGTATCTGTCCACGGATTTAAAAAGTGGTATAACCTTACCTTTTTCATTAGATCCGGAAAGACTCCTTAAGACTCCTTGATCTACACACAAATTAAAAATTAAAGCTAAGTACTGCGCTATAGTCTGAATAATGAAGGTGCAAACTTTGATGGACATTCCCCATAGATTCTTGATTTGCTTAAAAGCTTTTATCACTGTTATTGGGTTTATAAGTGAAAAGTTAAATTCAGTTGTTCAGGCAGAAACTTTTAAGTTTAATAAACCAGAAGCAAGCGAGGGTGAATAATGTAATGTTTCAATAGTTTTAATTGATGCTGTTAAAGAAATTTACAAATTCTTAAACATTTTTTTTGCTATCCCTATTCGGCCCATGTACAGTCTCAAGCGTGTAATCAATATTTATTTCTTTTGTTCCTGATCATTTCATTTAAACCGTCTTAATATTTAAATTCTCGTAGATTTTATGTTTTTTTTTGTCTATGTTAACTATATTACTATTTATAAGATCTTGTTAAGCACATGTGTTATGAAATAAAGATTTTAATTGGAATTTGAACATTAGTGCCTACTTAAATTATAAGGAAACTGTCCTAACAGGTAGGTAGGCACTAAAAACTTTTAAAAACCAAAAGAATCTATTCATGTTTTCACGTTGACGTCTAATAAATATTATTTTTGTCACACTTGAATCGAACCTAACGCACAACAGCTGCTATGTTCTTTAATCAAATATATTTTTTACAATCACTTACAATTATAATACTGAATAAATACGCCTTTATTTTATAGTCGACACCGAGTATCCAATAAACGTGAAACTACGTAGTACAATCATCAGCATAAATATGTAACTTCGCAACATTTGAAAGTGATTTTCTCACAGTTCAATTATAACTTTCACAGAAAAATCTTTTTCGGAACTGTTTTTTTTATTGAATATACTATGTTCGTAACATCAGTAAATATCTATTAACGGTTTAGGAGAAAAACGCGTTAGTATTTTGCGTTAGGCCTAAATAATGAACCCCTGTAACTTGCTTAAAAGTTTGCAAGTAACTTGCATGCCTTAATGCCATAATTGCACACTTTTATGCAAGCTACATGCATGTGTATTTCACCCTTATTGTCACATATTAATGCCCGTGACTGTACACTGGTCGTACGCGATGCTATAAATCGTAAGTGGTGATAAATTGCTGGCCCAAAGCCAACTAATGCCGTGATAGGACTTTTCCGTCTTTGATACCTTACAACTAGCATGACTTGAGCTATAAAACTGATCTGTTTATAAGCTAGTATTGCACGATTTTTTTTATAATTCTTTTAGTAGGTATGTTTTTGTAGTCGTAGGTGATTTTTTGTGGGTATATGACCACAGATAGCAAAACACAACAATTCTAACAGATTTTTTATAATAGCTGCGGTTCATCAGTTAGGTTTTGATCTAATAAAGAGAGTGATAGCCAGATCTATTAGGCACAAAGCCAGACCCCGGGCTGCTAATATGTTTATGATGATAAAATCCAATAATATCTACTTTACCTGTCATGGAAATCGAAGTTAAGAAACTCTGCTATTACAACATTATCTCATTACAAGCGAAGGATGTATAGTTCATACTGCTTGACAAAGGAGCCCAAAAACGCCTTTATTTTGCGGTACTGCTGAAATCACAGGTAAATAACTGTGGCATCAAAGCTTTATTTTGTCACACAGTGGAAATAATAATGTATTATTATAAAAAAATAAATAAAAAAAAAAACAAAATAAAACTTAAAAAACCAGCCAAGTGCGAGTCGGACTCTCCGTACCATATACAACAGAAATACATCATCTGTGAAAATTTCAACTGTCTAGCTATCACGGTTCATGAGATACAGCCTGGTGACAGACAGACAGACAGATGGACCGCGAAGTCTTATTAATAGGGTCCCGTTTTTACCCTTTGGGTACGGAACCCTAAAAAGAACATGTAAACGCACGATGACGTTTCATTGTACGTAACTTTGAACAAAAATAAAAAAACTACGCGTTTGTAGTTATGGGGTGTCATTTGAAAGCGGCAACCAAAATTGGATACTAAGTTCAACCCAAATATATTCATATCAAACAATTTTCTAAATAGTAGTAACGCAATTTAAAAACACACTTCCTGGCCTTCCTGTCCACAACACTAACATTATGTATAGCTGATACACTTCAACACCCCCGAAGGCATACGTGCACCCCATTCGTTTCGTGTCAGAGGGTTGATAGAAGTTGTTTGGTTTATTTATAAGGCATTTTATACTGTTTAGATAAAAAAATGGGGTACATGAATGCATAGACATAATAAATTCCTCGTCTCCTGCCTTTTGCATAATTTATTTGTGGTTGGCGTAGCATTTTTCTTCTTTCGGTCGTCTCCAGCAGTGGCCTTCAAGGACTGGCAGAAAGACTCTTGGTCGTCCAACAGCGAGATGGGCAGACAGCATTGTTGCCATCGCGGGTAGAATCTGGATGAAGATGGCAAAGGACCGTGGAGATGGAATAAAAAAAGAATTACAGCCTTTCTAGCCATTTGGCAAGTTGACGATGATCTTTCACACAATTCATTGATCGTTACTTTGTTACCCACATTCACACTTTTTTTTCCATTTGTCATGTTCCTGAATATTTGAATCCAATTCTGATGAAAATCACCTTTAACCAAAACTCTCGAAATTATTTAAAAAGCCTTTCGAAAGTAAACCTCTAGTCTATAATTATACGATAAATTCACAGAACATCTACTTTCGTGTAAAAATAGAGCCTACGACAATTTGTATGCGAACTAGGGTGCTACGCGTGCCACGAATTCAATGAGCTCGCGTGCTACGAATACGCTACGAGAATCGGCTACGAGATTCGTAGCAATTTTAATTGGTAACTCGTCTACCAAAAAGTTTTGATTAATCTTAAATGTCATTTACAACTTCAGATGAGGCTTAACTTCAAAAGCACCGAAGGCTTTTCAAACCCAATCATTTGGACCTTTTAAATGGATTTTGTGACTTGAAAATTGGTCTTCGAAAAGTACATCAGAGATTTTATTGCACAATGGGGGAAATAAAAGACTAAGTAGAAAATTAGAAGTTTACAAGCGAGTTTGAAACCAATTCGGTGAGGTGATTATTTTACATTTGTTTAATATAACATCCTGCTATGTTAAGGAACGGTAGAGCCCGAAAATATTTTTAGTAACTTTTTGGTAAAAGAAACAAATAGGTATTCCTAAACTTTTGATTTACGTAGGGAAAATTTAAACTTTATTACTAAATGCATAATAGATAAAATTGTAAAAGCACTTCTTCGTTTTAATGCGTTTTTAATTTCATGATGTCAAAAAAAAAACTTTAAATAAAAACCTGACGATTCTTTTTTTAATTCCTAATGTCAAAAGGTTCCCGACTCTCGTTCATCGCAACATAATTGGACTCGAAGAAACTCCTTTCTATAAAGTCCCTCTAAGAGGATCATAAAGTTAGCATGTAAATTGAGTGTTTTTACCCAACTGCCGAAGGGGGTTATGTTTTTTACACAAGTACTGTAATACCATTAAAACTTGTTTCAGAACTTTCCGCGACAAACACTTTGGAAAAACAACTAATTCGACTAGCTAACTTTTCAATTAAAGTTAAATTATTCGGCCACGTGATTAGAATGATGGTCGCATTGATTGCTTTTGAGGAAATATTTGTAATTTTATCACAGGTTTATCACCTAGTTTAAGGGTAGTGCCGATTAACTGAAATAATTGACAGGTTTATTATGCCTTTGCTTACGACATTCATCTTACTATAATAAAAGGGGTTAAAGTATGAAATTGCCGTTTTATTGTAATAGGTACTTCGAATTGACACCTTCATGGTTTGAGATTTTGAGTAACTTTTTTTAATCGACTTACCAAAAAGGAGGAGGTTCTATGTTCGACTTCTTGTATGTTTCTTTTTTTTTATTTATGTTCACCGATATCTCCGTCAATTGTGGACCGATTTTGAAAATTATTTTGTTTGTGTGATAGAGTATGTTTCGAAATTAGTCCATTTTAATTTGGTGAAGATCTGATGAAGAACTTCGGAGATATACAACATAACTCTTCAATAAATAACGGCTAATCATTCGGGATGGCTGCAATCGCATGTCTGTTTATTGTTTACACTATTTCATAACATAACATCACGCCAGTACACTATAAAGGGGTACGCAGATCTCTCATTTCACCGGTTATGTTCAAGTTTCATGTTATTCGGGTAATCTATTCTGGTGTTATAGGTACCTTACTAAACAACTTGCCTATTTTAGGAAAGTACAACTGAAAAGGGAAACACCGACTTCCAAAAAAAAAGTTATTTTTCACTTTGTAGTTTTTTATTTGGCAGTCGGTAGTATTTTCTTGCAAAAAAGTTTTTTTATTTTTTCACATGGTGCCTATGAAGTTCTTCTTTTAAAAAATTTACAACATTCGATTATCGACTTTCTGTTGTTTTTTTAATCGGCTTAGAAAAGGAAGATGAATGCTTCGAAAATTCGAGTGATTTTTGAATACGAGTTCCGAAGCGGAACTAACTTGGCAGAAACAGCTCGCAAAATCAATGTTGCGTTTGGAGAGGGGACTTCTAATGAACGCACCGTGCGATTTTGGTTTAAACGCTTTCGTGATGAAAACTTTGATTTGAAGAACGAACCACGTGGAAGATCGCCCACACAGGTGAATTGAAAGAGATGGGGGAAGCCGATCCGAGCCAAACTACCCAGGAATTAGTGGCATGGTTTAACGTTACCTTACCAACAACATTTGCGTCAAATCTATAAAATAATCAAAATAAAAAAAATGGGTGCCTCATGATTTGACTGATCTGCAGAAAGATACGCGTGTTGAAACTTGTGTTGCCTTGTTGAATCGATACAGAAATGAAGGAATATTGGATCGATTTGTGACATGTGATAAAAAGTGATTTCTTTACGATACCCGTAAGCGAAAAATGCAATGGCTGACCCCAGGTCAATCGCCGCAACAGTGTCCTAAAGCAAAGCTTACCAATAAAAAGGTAATGTTAACTGTTTGGTGGTCTCAGCATGGTGTTATTCACTATAGCTTTCTCCGATCTGGTCAAGCAATAACGGCAGATGTCTACTGTACTGAACTCCGAACAATGATAGCAAAACTAGCAATGAAACAGCCCCGACTCATGAATCGGTCTTCACCATGATAACGCTAGACCTCATACAGCACGAGAAACCGTTTTAATTCTACAGGCACTGCAATTAGAAACCATTCGTCACCCTCCGTATTCGCCAGACCTTGCTCCAACGGACTACCATTTTTTTTGTGATTTGGACAATGTTCTACGTGATAAAAAAAAATCTTCTCAGGAGGCAGTACAAAATGCTTTCACATAGTTTGTTGAATCTAGATCACCAGAGTTCCATCTCAAAGGCATAAATGACCTTTCTATTAGATGGCAGCAATGTATAGATAATAATAGTAATTATTTTGATTAAATAAATATGTTAAATTAAAAAATAAAACTAATTTAAATTTTTCAGTACTAATCGGCAATTTCATACTTTATTCCCTAATATTATAAAAAAAAACATTTCCTTTTTAATTATGTCTCAACATTGTAGATAGTACCCACGGGAAGTTGCGAGGTAACACCATTACAAGTATCTATATAACTTACCGGGGCTGCCTGCCTCAATTTTGTTCTGTAGAACGGTTTATTCCAAAAATCCCCACCAACAAATCCCCACCAGTGGGGATTGTTTGTAGAACATTGTACAGGGGGCGTTATCTAGTTCCATACCAGGCCCCTCAGAAAGTATTGCGAAAAAAAGTTTTTATATATGGGAGACTGGCCAGTTATAATGTTTTTCGAAAATATGATTATTTATAAGTAAAAATAAGTAAGTTCCAATTTCAAAATTTCCCTCCACATTTTTTGCGAGTTAATTCAAAGTATTGTGTCTCACTGAAATATGGATCTGCGCCGGGAACATTTTAGAGCTATGATTTTATACGATTTCAAGTGTCGCCTGAAACCGGATGAATCGTACGATAGACTTCAAATGGCATTCATGGATGAAGGCCCTTCCAAGGCAACCGTGTATCGTTGGTATAACGAATTCAAGCGCGGTCGACCAACTTTGGGGGATGACGAAAGAAGCGGTCGCCCTTTGACGGCTGTTACCGAAGAAAACGTGCTAGCAGTGAAAAATTTAATCCAAGACAATAGGCGAATTACATATCAGGAGATTCAACACATATTGAAGATTGGATCGGGAAGCGTTCACGAGATTCTACACAGCCATCTTCGCGTGAGGAGGATAGTATCACGCTGGGTGCCGCACAACCTCACCGATGCTCAGAAGCAGGCCCGGGTGGAATGGTGCCGTGATATGCTTAACAAATTTGAAGCAGGCTCGTCTCGGCGTGTTTACGACATCGTTACAGGTGATGAGTCCTGGATTTATCAATACGACCCAGAAACCAAGCGCCAGTCGACTGTTTGGGTGTTTCAAAATGAGCCAACGCCTACCAAAGTGAAGCGATCTAGAAGCGGGGGTAAGATTTTGATCGCTAGCTTTTTTAATTTGACTGGCCACTTGGTATCAATTCCCTTACGGGATCAAAGAAGCATTAATGCCGAATGGTATACTACCAAATGTTTGCCAGAAGTTTTCTCTGTTATAAGCAACAAGCGACCAAACACAGGGCTCCGCGGGCTACTGCTCCACCACGACAATGCACCTGCGCACACCGCACTCAAAACGAGGGACTTCCTGGATAGCACGCCAGTCAAACTCCTGGGTCACCCTCCTTACAGCCCTGATCTAGCACCGTGTGACTTCTTTTTATTCCCAAAAATAAAAAATCAGCTCAAAGGGATACAATTTTCGTCGCCGGAAGATGCGCTGGCTGCGTTCGAGCAGGCTGTAAACGAGGTGTCTGCGGCGGACTGGAAAAAGTGTTTTGAAAACTGGTTTAGGCGCATGAATCTTTGTATAGAGGCTGGTGGAAAGTACTTTGAAAAGATTTAATAAAAATATATGTACGTATAGAACAATTTTTTTTAGTTTCGCAAAACTTTCTGAGTGTCCCACGTATAAGCCTGAGCATAGTTGATAAAAAGTCAAGGCAGATTGATTTTAATTGACAATTTAGCATTCATTGAAAAATTTTAGTCCACAATTTATTCGTTTTTTTTTTAACAATCTTATTGGGTTTCCCTGTATTTTCATCTAAACCAAACGTGCATGCAAAGTTTCATCTTAACCAGTTGAGGATGAATGCTTTAAAATTCAGTTGCAGGTTTTGACCCGAACATGTATACATAAATACATACATTGCAAGTTTATTTTAACAAGTAATACAGTTTAAAAACCCCCGACACATTTTTATTTCATGCTACATAATTTATCTGGTAGTAGAAATGCTTCGATCGAAAATCTATTGAACTCGTAATTATAACACGATATCTTGCGAAAAAACCCCGATACAAACAGTAAAACGCCCATAACTTTTGAACGACTAAACCGATTTTCATCAAACATAGCTAAAACACTTTTGATAAAGTCACCAAAAAAAACTAAAATCGTTTCATCCGTTTAGGAGCTATAATGCCACAGAGAGATACACAAATACAGATAATATTATACACAAACACACAGGCACACACGTCAAACTTATAACAAGTCACTTTTTCCGTCAGGGGTTAAAAAGTTTGTAAAAATGTGACAGATTTAAAACATTTTAAGTATGTTTAAATGTACTGGCCAATTAATAGAAGAGTACCTGAGCGACCGAGCTCTGCTAAAAATGAAACCTAGCTAGATCGATTTATCGCCCCCGAAACCCCCTGCATACTAAATTTCATGAAAATCGTTGGAGCCGTTGCCAAGATTCAGATTATATATAACATTTATACAAGAATTGCTCGTTTAAAGGTATTAGATTATTTACCAAAGATATAAAGCAGTATCTTATGTCACTCCGAACAGTATCCGCACTCAGGTCGGCCACAGCAAAGACTATCTCCATAGATAGGGTTCTCGGATGGTTCCGATCCTCAGTGCTTGTGCGGTATCTCTCCGCAGATCATGGGCAACCTTTCGTCTTGTACCGCATGTCCTGTTCCAAGCGAAGGGCGTTGCCTTGGCTGAATTCTGGGTCAGGCAAGACATTTAACTAAAAAGATTCGGTTTGTCATCAATACCCTAAGAAGAAAAAGATGTCACGGGTGCAATATTGCATCTCTAGCGCAGTGGAATTCAAATCAAGCTAAGATTCACCCCAAACATAGACACCTTTATCCACATAAATTTTATGTTTCACACTTCTGCGAAGTAATATATTTCTTTGAAATATTATCAATTTTATCTATACTCACAACGTAATGTTCTAAATATGAACTTAGCATAGCGAGTGATTCAAGTGATAGAATCCTGTGCGACGCGAGTGATTCATGGCTCACGATATAAATACGTTTTATTTAAGAGTTGCATACTATACTTTATGATGACTATGAGAAAAAGAAAGATTTAAGCGAAAAGCACAAGGTGTTTGTATGTCGAATATTCTTTGCACAAGGAGTTTGTATCGAGAGCATTTATTGCGCAAGGAGGTTGTATAGCATTGAGATGAAGGTAGAATATATTGCTGTGTTCTAAATTCAAACAACAAAATAATGATTAAAAGTGCTTTTTATTCACTGTTTTCAGTGAATAAAAAGTTTAATTTTTAATTTTATATCACACTTTTCCTTTCTAATTTAAAGGCGCGTATGGGCATTGACTTATTGTAGAAAAATAGTGTCATTGTCTATGTATGCGCGCGCTGCGAAGTCATGCGCAATGAGAATTTTAATTGCCCGCCATACCACATATTTTTTCTATTTCCACTTTTGTTTTATTTCAACTGTAGTGAAGATAAAATAGTGTATGCAACGGCATATAGTTAGGTAAAGAAAGAAAGCAAGAAAGAAAGAAAATATATTTATGTAGCACAGACTAAAAGACACACAATATATTAATACATCAGATAAAAAAACAAATAAAGTAAAAACTGCAAAGTCTGACGTAAGAAATCAGCAGGAAAGTGTGCCTCACGGATGCGCCAAAAAGGCCCAGTTCAGCAAAAATGCCAGACAACTAGTGCCTGACGCTGGTTTTCAACTGGACCTGATGTTTGAGGTGGCGGATGTAAATCAGTTTTATTCTAAAACACTTGTGTGATAAACCCACTCTAGGCGTTGCGTAAACTACAATTCATTGTTGAGGATTCAAATTCAAATCACATTATTGACCAGCGGGTTATATATCACATTATTGCCCAACGATAAAATCTTCTAAAGGTTAGCTTTGAATCATATTTATTTGACATTATCAAGCAGGTGCTGTTAAAAGGTTAGCTTAGAATCTTATTTATTTGACATTATCAAGCAGGTGCTGTTAAAAAGTTTATAGGATATTTATTTTGCTTATTTTTGAGTATGAATATCGCTACATTTAATACCAAATAAAATACGCAACAGCCTGTACCAATCTAATCCTGAGTCATAATAGTATATTTCCAATACTATACAATATTGTCATGGATGGTTGATAGGGAGATGCGACTGACCCATTTCCATCCCTACTCGTGCTACGGTAAGAGGCACCTACGCCTACAGGTCAAACATGATTGACAGCTATGCGATTAATATTCAGGAGTAACAATTTCTTTTTTTTTTGTAGTAACGATTATTATTTTAGGTACTATACAAAATGTCTTGAATGGTTAGTAACGATGCGATTGACCCATTTTTTATCCCTACACGTGTTACGGTAAGAGGTAAAACCATACAGGTCAAATATGAATTCTTTTGTCATTAGAAGAAAAAATTGAGGAGATGCAAAGGATCTCAAATATAAATTTTCTGGAAATAAGGAACTTACCGAGGAAGCATGGAGAGTCGAGGAGTGACCTAGACAGATGCATGGGTAACCTATTTAAAATTGTTAACGCCAGTGTATCTGTTTCAGGTATAAGAGACGTTTTTCGATTGCCAAGTAAGAAGGACAGCCACCCTTCTATACTAATTGAATTTGTCAATAATACTTCAAAAAATACTGTGCTAAGGGCGGTTAAAGCCTATAATCAGTCAAAGGACCAGGTCCAGTTGAACGGTGCCGACTTAGGAGCGGGGGTGTCATCCCCCGTGTATATCTCTGAATACCTTACTCCGAATGCAAGGAAACTACACTTTATCTCAAGAAAGCATATTAGAAACAATCAACTGAAATACTGTTGGACTTCTAATGGAAAGATTTTGGTTAAAAAAGGCGAGCTGGAACCTACTATACATATTAAAACCGAAGAACAACTTGTGAAACTGATTGATACGAAGATATGACTTATAAAAAGGTCAATGAGGTTATACTGCTGCCACACAAACTTTTGCATTCTTACTAAACTGGCTACTAATTTAATTGTATTTTTTTTCTATCGCTATACCTTTTGGTTTTTATCGTTAAAAATGCTGCTATTTTTATATCAAAAATTCTATATTGTTTTTGCATGTATAACGGCAAACTTAGACCAAATCATACACAAATTTACTTACAAAAACACAACACAACAAACATACATACGTGCCCATAATACACTGTTTACTTATACCACACACCTACTGAAAACTAAGGATTTACCTACCCCACATATCACAATTATGCATAAAATTTTTACTAATACAAAACTTTTCAAAATAATTCTTGTTTACTGTAGCATGACTATTCTAATGACTTTACTTAAATATAAGATACAACATATCTGTTTCGTAATATTTACAAACAAACATCACGTATCAATGTTATGCACCATTGTGAAATTTAATCTTAAAATTCGATAAAGATGTATTATGTGATATTGATAACTATTCAATATCAGACACGATTAGCTGTGAACCTGAATGTTGTGCGTCTTTTCTTGAAAACCCTAACTGCTACTTAAAAATCTTGTCGCAAAATATTCGTAGCCTCAATGCTAACTTTGATAGACTTAATATTCTTCTGCAAAGATTACAATTTGATAGTGATGTTATAGTTCTTTCTGAGTGCTGGATGTCATGCGTTCGAAATCTCCCTGTATTAGATGGATATCTAAGTATGTCTACATCTTCCCACTATAACCAGAATGATGGTGTGGCAGTATATATTAAAAGTAGTATTAAAGCCTCTCTAGAAGAACCCATAATACAAGATGCAAACTGCTTATTAATTAAAATTAATGATGAAGTGGCAATCTTAGCGATATACCGACCATTTTGTTTTAAAACCATAAATAACTTCTTAATGTCCCTACAAAAAATTATAGATAGATTGTCATCCTTCAAAAACATTATTTTGGTGGGTGACATTAACATAAACATTGCTACCAATAGTTCTGATCGCTTCATGTCGGATTATCTTGATTTTCTATCCCTTAATGGACTTATTCCAGCATTTACCACAGCGACTCGTGCAAAGAGCTGTCTAGATCATGTAATCTTGAAGACAAAATTACCAATAACTACGTTAATAATTGAATCCCTTATTACTGATCATGCACCCATACTTTGCTGTGCAAAAATTAAAAACGTTAATAAACATTTAAAAAGGCAAATAGTTAAACTTGATTTTGAGGCACTTAAGCTGGCTTGTGATCAGCTTGATTTTACATCTATTTTTAATGCGACTAACCCAAATTCTGCTATGGATATATTTATATCTAAAATTACTCACGTTATGCAAATAAACACAAAAAAAATTACTGTAACAAATAAATGTAGAATACTAAAACCTTGGATGACACTTGGACTTCTTAGGTGTAGTCGTAACAGGGATCGGATGCACAAAAAATTTAAACAAAATCCGGATAACGTTGTGCTCGAAATCACGTACAAACGTTACAGGAACTTCTATAATAGGATCACCAATAAATTGAAGCGAGAGTACGAAAAAGGTTTACTAAGAAAAGCAGGTAATAATAATAAAAGCATATGGAAAGCTATAAATAATATTACTAATAGAAACATTAAAAAAGATAACTCGTTAGATCTTCTTTCTATGGGGTTAACACCTCACCTATCTGTCAATGCTACAAATAAGTTCTTTGCCACTATTGGTGAAAATTTAGCAAGTAAAATCACCTCTCCAACAGGATTACATCACTTAACAGAGGTGTTATCGCAAAGACACACGTCCTCAAATGGAAATTCATTTGTTCTTCTTGACACTGATGAAGATGAAATTGAGAGATTAATCACTGGTCTGAAAGGTAAATGTGCTACAGGTGACGATGGAATCTCATCTGACATACTCAAACTGTTAAAAAATAATATAATAGCCCCGCTCACGCATATCTTTAATATGTGCCTACAGATGGGTATTTTTCCTGATTCACTTAAACGGTCTATAGTTAGACCTATTTTTAAGGGTGGAGATAGAAGCCGTGTCACTAACTATCGCCCTATTTCTATTCTGACTTCTTTATCAAAAATCTTGGAAAGGTTAATTAATAAAAGACTTACAAATTATTTAGAAAAATACAACCTACTTTCAAAAAATCAATTTGGTTTCCGTACAGGCAAGTCCACGGAAGATGCATTAAATGACTTTACTGAACATATTGTCAAAACTATAGACAACAAAAAGAAATGCCTTACTATATTTCTCGATTTGGCGAAGGCTTTTGACACTGTTTCTATTCCTAACCTAGTTAACAAGCTATATCAACTCGGTATCCGTGGAAATCAACTTAAATTACTGTCTGATTATTTATGTGGAAGAACACAAAAGGTGAAAATTGGCAATTATACTAGTGATAGCTTACCTGTTACACATGGAGTGCCACAGGGTAGTATCCTAGGTCCAACGTTGTTCCTAGTTTACATAAATGATCTAACACTACTTAATATAAAAAACTGCAAAATAATTTCGTATGCAGATGATACTACCCTAACATTCCATGGTGATACTTGGAGTGAAACTTATCAAAACGCACAACATGGCTTTAACACTGTCAGAAAATGGCTTGCTCAAAATTATCTCTCTCTTAATACCGAGAAAACTAAATATATCGCATTCTCTATTCGAAACCCGGGTGAAGCGCTACAATCAATATATTGTATAACCTCCCACAATTGCCTTAATGAAACTGTCAATTGTTCCTGTCCGTCTCTCTCTCCAGTTGAATATATTAAATATTTGGGACTAATATTTGACAAAAATCTTAATTTTAAAAATTATTTAATTCATCTCTCTAACAGAATAAGAAAACTCATATATATATTTAAACAAATAAGACAGTCAGCCAATGCTAAGATTATGAAAATGATTTATTACTCCTTGTGTCAAACAGTTATAACCTACTGTATTACTTGTTGGGGCGGTGCCGCTAAAACGCATAATTTAATTGTGGAAAGAGCTCAAAGAGCCTTATTGAAGGTTAGTTACTTCAAGCCCAGGTATTTTTCTACCACTGAGCTGTACAGGGAATGTGAGGTGCTTACTGTACGTAAACTGTTTGTACTAGCGTTAATTATGAGACAGCATTCCTGTATCCAGCTAAGTAACCTGACTGAAAAAGAAATTACAGGGAGAAGACGTTTCGATCTATTAAAATCTGTACCCTGCAGAACATCTTTTGCTCAAAAATTCAACATGTTCCTAGGCCCAAGACTATTCAACATTGCTAATAAACATTTGCACATTCTCCACATGACAAAAAGAGAATGCAAACAGAATGTCATCACTTGGCTTCTATCCTTAAACTACGATGAAACTGAAAAGCTATTCAGCATACTTGCATAATTTCTCTATGTAATAAAAATTATATTAGTTTAAATCGTTTATTTGTTTATGTCTTGAATGACAGAACTAAGTGGACGATTATACATTGATTCATGAGTTCAGCACCTATGTTATTCTACTTGAAAACAATCTAAATCCTAAGTTTTCTCTGGCACACACACGCACTCACATAAACATGACACGCACACACAAAAATAACACTCCCATACACCCAACACACACACATACACTCACACACCCATACACTCACCAGCAGACACCATTTATTTTTTGTTTGTTAATTTTAATTCTAGTTTTGCACCTAAGAGTCCCTAATTCTTTTGCTCTTGTAATGAGACTAATCTATAAAACTATTCCTGTAATTAAAATACGTGTTGTTTATGTTGTTGATCAACAGTTACAATTTGTTAACGAGGGTGGGCGCTGATACCTATAATTACAAGATATTAACTTATCTTAGTTTAGGTATTGGCTGCAACTTTAACTTACAACTTTACTTACCTTTGGCTTATTTTTATTGTAAACCTTATCATTTTGTGTTTTTACTTGAAGGTGCAAATAAACTATTTTATTTTTTTATTTTTTTTTATGAATGTCAGCTGTGCGCATCCATGGGTAAAGAATGTAATTCATTTAAGCAAAGAACTTGAATTGTTTGGGTTGTAAAACTAATATAATAATTCATTAATTTTCAGACCAAAAACCGTACTTCATGATTACAAAGTAGGAGTATATTACACACACACGCACAACTATTAGTTAAAATACACGACATAAAAACTTTTTGCAGATATTTAAAATGACGCTCGAACTATAAAATTTTATTTCAACTAATTGTCTAATATAAATTCGGGTATTTATAGTATATAATTATATTAAAATATTGTATTTATTTGAAAGTTTATGTCTTGTATTTAAATAAATATAACGTTATTGCATTTTATTATCTGCATTATTATTCATTTTGGTATTGCTCTATTTGTCTCTGCATCATGCATCACCCAAAGGTTGACTGGAAGAAAATGCCTAAGGCATTAAGTCTGCCTCTGTAAATTTGATTGCTTAAAGTATTAAATAAATGAAAAACCAGCGATTATGTGTGTTATTAGTTAAACATACACGAAATTAAAATCTGACTTTGATATTCTTATTATTATTCTTTGAACACGACGTGAGAACGGCTCTGAGCCTACCTGAGGGCGAAAGAGGCCGAGGACGACCTCCTTTAACATGGTGGACCAGTACGACGAAGCTCCTCAAGAAGGAGAAATTGCCTGACCCGGCAACCCTCGACAGAATGTCTTGGCGGCGTGAAATAAGGAGAGCCGACCCCACCTAAAGTGGGAAAAGGCTAGGAAGAAGATTCTTTGAAATTCAAGTTTGAATGATATTTTCTGCACCAAACATGCATGAGGGAAGAAATAAAAAAAAAACATGAAAATATAATAGCAAACCACGCTCGTTTTCCACGCATGAGCGTTGCTATCGGAGGGCTAGACGGTGTAATGCAACGAGCCCTTAAGCTCAGGGGGCCCTCCGACCCTAACAAGCAACCTCAAATTTAACTAGCAAAAAATTATCTCGGCATCCCGGCATCAATTTTATTTATATCCCTTCGGCATATAAATAAAATTGTTTGCAAAACGACATCAATCATAGCCACTCATTTGTAAGAAGAATACAGGGAAATCCCCAACATTTTTTGAACTACTATTCAAAACTTGTGGTACCTAAATGATGCCACTAGCACTTATGTGGAATTATAAATTTTTTGCACAACGTTTCAGGATTAGTATAATTTTTCGGAAATGGCATCAAACCAAACCAATGAAATTTGCTGACAAAATGCACTGACGAATCCGCTAAGACTTTAAAACTCTTCTCTCTTCTCTTGACTCGCGCACGAAGGGTTCCGTACCATTATCGCAAACAACGGCAAAAATATCACGTTTATTGTATGGGAGCCCCCCTTAAATATTTATTTTATTCTATTTTTAGTACTCGTATTTGTTGTTATAGCGGCAACAGAAATACATCATCTGTGAAAATTTCAACTGTCTAGCTATCACGGTTCATGAGATACAGCCTGGTGACAGACAGACAGACAGACAGTGTCCCGTTTTTACCCCTTGGGTACGGAATCCTAAAAAGACTAAATCTGATTATATAGTCAAATAGATATCTGCAATTAAAGTTTGTTTTTCTATATATCGATTAACGATTTTAGATTATAATCAGAAATAGTTGTCAAGAGTTGTAAACATGCAAGAAAGAAGAAAGTATTTAAAACAAAAATTATAAATTTCGAGTTCCTTTGCGAATTCATGCACCGTATATTGAATGACGTCAACTATGAATCCAAAACTACAAAATGTGACATCAACACAGATGAAAGTAATAAGAAAATTTAATAATTTCGAGCTCGCTTCTGTCGCTCTTATATTCTTAGATCTGTGGCTTTTATGCTGAATGCGACTTCTATATCTGCTAGGTTCTTAAACTTTCGTTTGGTGCGATTACATTTTAAATTCTCTTAATTTTACTAAAGCTTTTCTAGCGGCGACGTAGTCTGTATCATAGTCAAAGATCTGAACTGACAAAATTTTCGAGTTCGTTTCGCTCGCTCTTGCAATCAATTGTTTTTTTACTTTACCTTAACAGAAAGTCAAAAAATGTTGTTTCTAAGATTAACATATAGCCATGACCTGAATCATTGAATTTGCCACGCTCGCACGGAGAGCGTCGTGAAAAGAAAGAGAAAGTGTCAGAATTCTGCCTGCCTTCCTTACCTACACTCTATCTCTCTTTTAGGACGGCAAAAGCAGCACGAGCTTAGTAAGACCGTCCCACTGTCGTTCTCACTATACATTATCGGGATAAGCGAAACAAAGACAATAACAAAAATGTGAAAGAGGAGGGATATTCAAGGTTAGCCCGAGGTGGACAGAACTCGAAATCAGGTGCTTGCTGATGATAAAGTGGCTTTGCTCGTTTAAAGTATATATTTATATTTTGATTTTATCAAACCTAAACAGTTCAGCTAGGGCTCTAGTTATTTTTCATGCACCAGAGCTTTTGGTTACCTAGCCTCTGATTCTGCGAAGGGCAAGGCAGAAGAAAACGTGTAGTAAACCCACATTTAGCTAGTTAAATTAAGTCCATTCACGATCATCGTAAAATAACAAAAAAAAACTTGAATTGCCAATGGGAAAAAAGAAACATTTCATAAGCATACGCGTAAAAAAATATTAGAAGTTATTTATAGTCCTTTAAGAACATGGCAGGTATTAAACATTACTCATCAATTTTCAAAAAGAAAACCTCTATAAATAATGCGATAGAAAATAAATACACACACTGTATGTTTAGTCTATGAATAACTTGTATTTTTACTGAAAATCTCGTCTAGACGTGTGTCAGTAGCCATTTATATTTATAGCCTTGGCTCCTTCTTTTTATTACGACCCTATTCATAGTTTTGAACTAAAGTTGTATCATAAAATTGTGTGATTGGTGACAGCTACATATTTTATTGAAAAATCTTCCATCAGTTGTCTTCTTAACTGGACACATGATGAGGAAGAAGGTTAAAAATTAAAGTACCTTATAACTCGGCTATACCAACTATGTAAACATTTTTCCAAGAACGCTGTCGACTGTTGCTATATTATTTAGAACCATTCAAAAACCACAGATAAAGAATTCCGAGCAAAAAAATAAGTTAGCCCAAAATGAAATGAAAAGGAATCTACTTGTTACTTTGATCATAAACTTATATAAGCTAAATTGTTTTCTTGTCTGTATATTAGTTGTATGTATGTATTTTTGTATCTATTTTTATATTTTTTTTTTTCTTAATTTTTTGTTATTTTGCTCCAAGTGCAACCCCATATTCTTTCCATTCTTGGTTGCCTGGATGATATCGCGAATCGCGATAAGGCCGCCTGTTGTATTTTTGTTTTAGTTATAAGATGTCTTTTTGAATTATTTATCTCTTGGTGTACAGTGTAAATTAATAAATAAATAAACAGTAGTATTACATTGTTCCAATTTGAAAGGATGCCAGGGAAATCTTTTTTACTCTGTCTCTCCAGAACGCTAAAAAACTACCCCACACACGCTCATAGTTTGGTTGCAACAAAACTTTTCTATTCAGAGCCACAAATGAATTTCCCAAACCAGACCGTAGCAACCAAGTTTTTTGTTTCCTTTGTTCATCAATCTGGTATGCAAATTGAACACCAGCGGATATATTTTCCGATTCACTCGTGTCCACATAAAAGCAATGGGAACCAAAATCTATTAAAGAAAGCATACAATTTATAAATATTTGTAGCTCGTTTTGAGGAAAATAAATAGTTTGTCTTTCTTCTTATTCATAATCATTTCAAGTACGCAAGTAAAATCTTATAAAATAAAGTAAAATTATAATTGTACATTTCTAGGGGGGCATTGTCAATACTATCAGTTATCTCAGTGAGTGATTATCACCGTTTATCATAATAATCTCATAAAAATAGACAATCTGTGAAAATACCGACTCAGTATGACTTAACGTCTCTAATAGCGTAGTTTTATTAGTAGGGTACCGAGCAACAAACTTTACACAATAGTCCAATATGAAAAACATTGAATGTCACGAAAGATTTTGATTTAGGATGGTTTTATTTAATTACCTCATTTTTTGAAATGAAGTATTTCAATGACCGCTAATGCCATACAAAGACGAAGCATATACAGTTGCGCAAATACAGCGAATCCCGCATGGTCTGCGAATTAAACGACATAGATGTATTGTTTCAATATTTTTTCCTTTTTCCCTAACCCTCGTCGATATAAAATTGCAAACAGTGGAGGATTAAATAAGGTCTGTTTGAAATATGTGAGAGGGAGCTATGAACAATTTAATGCTGGTTGGATGTGGTATTTTAACTGCAAGAAAATCACTGACTAAATTGTAATTGTGTAAGCTTATTACGTAAGGAACAGCAAGCAGCAATAAATGTGCAATTATCGCGCGATCAATTTAATGATCTGGCTACTGAAGCCTTTAAGTTAAGTCTTTTTTTTACATTCACTTTTAACAGAAGCTATTATACCTGTCCAATGATTTATAAAATTTATCTTTTATAAAGTAACCAGCTTATGAAAATGCAACACTTCGTGGACTCTGTTTTTTTATTACTTAAATTTTAATTGATTATTAGGTACTATTTAGCTTCAATATTCCGTTAAATTAATATTTTGCTGACTTAAAGTTTTTGTTTATCAGTAAATATGCCAGTGAATTACGTTTACCACAGCCGGGGGATTGGAAAGAAACCCGAAATTATTCTAAAGTTTTAATTATTAAAGTAAATTACAATGAATTATCCTACAAATGTCCATTCCAAGCCGATGTTAGGACATGTAATGGTTACAATAATTAAATAGACTAACTACAACTAACTAGCCTACGAGAATCCATCCTACTCGATGTAGGAATATGGAATGCCTCCTTCTTACAAGAAATGCTCTTAAATATTAGTTCGGAATTGATCGATTCCCTGACGTCATGGCTAGATCGGTTTCAATGTATTTGCACCGTCTGTAACTTCCTGTATGCTCCGTACGTTTCTGTGTCAGCGAATGTCTACTACGTGCGTTGACTTCACAGTAATGGCACTGTCATCAAGGTCTGAGACTACTCAGTGTCCGCAATGTCAGCAGATTCCTAGGCATACGTAACACCTCCACCCTTAGAACGGCAACTATTTTAGCACGTTGAGTGAAAATGTTGCCGGAGTCTTGTCGGGCTCTGAGTTTTTTTCCAGGATTGCGGTCGGAGGCTGCTGGTTCTTGTGGTATGACAGGTCTTCTTTTGCGCGTAGCCCATTTGCATGGGGGTTCTGGATCATAATTCTGTCCTGGAATCCGTGTAGTCCCTGAAGATCCACGGATTAAAAATTGATGTGAGTAGTTGACGTAGCTCGTTGCCCAGAATCGAAGGGTATCCTCATAATTTTGTGAGGTTGGCCTTTGATTTCATCGTCGGCATCTACTATAATGAACTCTTCAGATTTTCGTCTACATCCAACGGAAGTTGTACCGAAATAACTTCCTTGAAGCGATGTGTAGTCTTTTTGGTGACAGATAATTTGTACCTTCGTTTGCTGAGGGGAGTTTCTTCATAGTTTCCCGCATCAGAGCAACTGTAGTGGGATGGCAGGAGTCCAGCAGAACTTGACTGGTGATCGACTTCTGGATGCAATCCGATTTGGTGCGGATCTGTTGGGCGACTTCTTTCTCGCTGTGGCACCAGTTTGACTTCGGGCATTCAGCCTCAATGTAAGTGAATGTCAACTCGTTGGTTGCTAGGACTGGGAAGGATGGGATAAGGGCCTGTGCGTGTTTTAGGTTCTACAGATAATCTTTACTAACCCACACTGGGCCCGTGTGGCGGATTACGGCCCATTCCTTCTCACAGATAGGTGGCCTGTGTCCCAGCAGTGGGAACATTATAAAAAGCTGATGATGATAATCTTTAAAGGTCGTAACTATTCTTGGGGGCAAAATTAAAGGAAAATTAAAAAAAACGAAGGGAGTGGACCTACGGGAGCTGGCCAATTAGGTACCGGCTCCTTGAAATTATGGTGCCGGTCTGAAAGGTTGTTAATCAGGGCGTTTCAACTGCCCAACCAACTCTCTGGTATCCCATTGAGTTAGTGGTACACAAAGTGGTTCCAGAAACCTTATTAAGAATTCTGGCTAATGGCGACATGTTAGAAAATTTGC
Organism: Orthosia gothica; assembly: GCA_949775005.1. Taxonomy (NCBI): domain Eukaryota; kingdom Metazoa; phylum Arthropoda; class Insecta; order Lepidoptera; family Noctuidae; genus Orthosia; species Orthosia gothica. The sequence continues at coordinate 24,350,057 of OX459048.1, forward strand.
TTCCGGGTGCACCACTTGGGTATTGTGTTGCCAATGAGTCAAGGATTTTAATAAACTGCGCAAGCACGTTAGGGTAATTATCAAAAATCGGGACAAGGCGAAAGGCCTTAGAAATGGTATTTGGACGTGCTGAGCTATATCTAAACTAACCAAGTTTTCTAATTCTAGCTTATCTAAAAATATATCTCTAATGATATCTACAGTTTGTGGGCGGGCCTGACGTGATGCAGGTACCCGTGCACTGGATGTTCTGGGATGGTAAACCCTAAAGGTTAGGATTTAGGAGGGAGCAACACGAGAATAATTCACATGTACTTACAGCTATTTCACTTCTGGTTTCTCCCCGTGAATCGATTTCTAGATTCTCCTCTCGGTCTGCAGCAGGTCCGTATGTTCAGAATATCCGGAACGGTGCTTGATTGCCACCCGGGTGACATGAGACGTAATTATCGATGTGTGATGTGTCCCGACGTCTCCCGCGGATATCCTACCGGCTGCGCCAATTACGTTTACCACAGCCGGGGGATTGGAAAGAAACCCGAAATTATTCTAAACTTTTAATTATTAAAGTAAATTACAATGAATTATCCTACAAATGTCCATTCCAAGCCGATGTTAGGACATGTAATGGTTACAATAATTAAATAGACTAACTACAACTAACTAGCCTACGAGAATCCATCCTACTCGATGTAGGAATATGGAATGCCTCCTTCTTACAAGAAATGCTCTTAAATATTAGTTCGGAATTGATCGATTCCCTGACGTCATGGCTAGATCGGTTTCAATGTATTTGCACCGTCTGTAACTTCCTGTATGCTCCGTACGTTTCTGTGTCAGCGAATGTCTACTACGTGCGTTGACTTCACAGTAATGGCACTGTCATCAAGGTCTGAGATTACTCAGTGTCCGCAATGTCAGCAAATTCCTAGGCATACGTAACAAGTGAATATTGGATATTTTCATTTTATTTACATACTATAATAATTAATTTAAAAATTTGAAAAATTGGGTGACTAAAATGCCAACGTGTAAAATTGATTAAAATTTCGTCGTGTGTTATAAGAAATCGTTTCGATTTCACATTAGGACATCACTAAATGGACATCATCATCTCGTATTTGAGCTATAAAATGTAAAATAGATCTTGAACACACTTATTTTCTAATTTACTTTAGACATAAATAAAAATAATAAATAAATAAACATTGGCAGAATAGTTGACATCGGTGCTTGCCATATAAAAATAAGAATATTATAGACTACGCTTATTGCAGACATAACAGATTCTAGTGTGTTTGTATTTATTTGGCAGTAAACATACCTAGCGTGAAAACCTTTTTGGCAAGCTTCAAAATACAAAAATTTCACCACCACTTTACCGAGTCACTCTCGTTTCAATGATTCAATTAATGTTCCAGTTGCGTAGAAATTTAATTAATTTGCAGATAATTAAAGTAGCCACAAAATAACACACGAAATTATGCCGCCTAAAACTCAATAACTTCTGTACCTACTCAGCCATCAGCGAGCGATTGGCAATCGACCAACAACAAGGGAAAAAGTAATCGCAATTTGACAGCCACATTGTTCGCCGATGGCTGTCGCTCTGCTGTCAAAAACCATGCGTAATACGAAATGATCGCGATCACCTTGCGATTAATGCATATTTTATTTACCAGATTTTTATTGTTTGCAGTGCTGTCGTAAAATTATTATGGTGTGGCTATCAATCATACATAATGCGGATTCGCGATTGAAGAGCAATTATTTCGCAAAAAAAGGTTTTTTGACGTAAAGCGATAATCGCGCGATGATTGTACAATCTCTGCGCAATTATTGCTGATTGCTGTTTCATACGTAATAAGCCTGTTGCTCAACGGTTCACAAAACTTCCGCCTTGGGCTTAATCACAGAAAAAAACATCTCTTTGACGATATGAGGCATACAAAAAAAGTGGTTGTCTTTAAATATAACGGCAAATGAATGCAGTGTTGGGTGTAGAACGATCAGACTGAAGAAACGCTATACTAAGCCATAGACTGGGATCATAGATACAGTAAAAAAGATGACCAGGCTAAATAAGGATTAAGTGGGTCACGTCAGTCGTTTGAACAGTGACCACTGTCCTTGTGCTGCTCTCAACGGCACCATTCATCCTCAGGTACCCCTGAGAATCAACGGTAGCGAAGAGACCAGCCCAAGAAAAGGTGGCAAGACCACCTGGACGCCTCCTGCAAAGATTGGTTGGAACAGTGTACAAGAAAGGATTTGGGAAAGGCATTTGCCCATCTGTGATGCAATGTAATTTTAATAAGGGATTTCGGTTAAGAATTGTTCTTTTAGGTGAATTTTCGAAAACAAACTTTTCATTTGGTACTTTAATACTTTCCGCGGTAAACATTTTCCAAACGAGGTCTATTTTTAGTGTCCAATCTCCCTTCACCCACGTTAAAACCTATCTATCCCATTTGTAAAATTCGCATAGCATTTTAATCCGTTTCCATTTTCGCATTAATCAAGTAACAAAAGGCAGCTTTGAAATTCTACCCACCTTTACCTAAAATAAATGAATGCTCTAACAATAAAATCTTCTCTGTTCGTGTTCACATTACATTTGCCGTCCGAATCTGAACACATCCGAATACCAGCTGTCTGGTCCGTCGTCCGCAAAGCTATACAACACTGCACCACTGCGGATTAATGTTATTTTTATTTAAACATGCGAGGGTATACGTGGCAGTTTTGAACATGAGAATTTATTTTTGTTTCTCGAAATTGGATTTGTTTTTAGAAGACTGGTATTGGACGGGTTATTGAAGTAGTTGAAAAGATTATTCTGAAAGATAGAAGGCGTTTGACCTAAACCATATTTATGAAAAAAAACTTCCAGTTCCGTATAAACAGCTACATTCATCAGAATGATAGGTAACATTACTAACGTTTTTAAACAAAACGGACAAAATTAACTTTGCCGTTCAAAAACTGTTGTCCCCACCTACGTAATGTATCGTAATACATTCTGCAAAGTAGGATAGACGGACGGACAGACGGAAATGGCGAAACTATAAGGGTTCCTTGTTGACAACGTCACTCTAAAAACTAGCTTCTGCTTCAGCAGCTTCGCCCGCATTTAAATTATACCTAATGAATATACTGCCGGCATAAAAATATTCTAAATCCTAATCAGGACACGGTCCGCTTAGCCGTTAAGACTTGAAAAGGTAACAAATAGAGTTTCGCATATTTAATATGAAGTATGGATTGTTTGTTTACGTATAGAGAAAAAGATCTCTCTAAATACCGATTTTGAAATCTTTCACCAACAGAAAGCTACGATATGTTAACTCAGAAAAAAAAATATGGTGCCTGTGGGATGGTCCACACTATTAAAGCCGCGAGGAAATCTTGCGTTGTATATTTTGAGTATTTGTTAGGGAACTGGCATTTTGCCCACCTGATGTTAAGGTGTTGTTGACTCGTAAGTCACTGGAACTCAGGTGTTCTTTTCATTGTGTTTACTACGTTTAAAACATGAAAGGACTGAAACGTACTACGGATATAGAAAAAAAATGTTTTGGTGTTTTAACTTATATTTCGATTTAAATCAAAGGTTTTTAATTCGTTGGTAAGCGCATCACTTGAAAACGGCTCGACCAATTTGGCTAATTTCTGTTCTTTTTTTAGGGTTCCGTACCCAAAGGGTAAAAACGGGACCCTATTACTGAGACTCCACGGTCCGTCTGTCTGTCTGTCTGTCTGTCTGTCACCAGGCTGTATCTCATGAACCGTGACAGCTAGACAGTTGAAATTTTCACAGATGATGTATTTCTATTGCCGCTATAACAACAAATACTAAAAACATAATAAGACATATATTTAAGTGGGGCTCCCATACAACAAACGTGATTTTTTTGCCGTTTTTTGCGATAATGGTACGGAACCCTTCGTGCGCGAGTCCGACTCGCACTTGGCCGGGTTTTTTTGTAATTTTGAAGTTCGACTAAGTTATTAAGGTAAAAAAGAGTGCTTATTTTCTATAGTTTAGTATGAACCATGTATGAAGTCAGTTTGTATAGGACAAATCCTGTTGGGAACCAAGTCTAATAAATAAACTTATCAAATTAACTTTAACAACCCCGTCCGTTCTTCTCCACGGAGGTATTTTCTGAACGGGTGGTAGAATCACTTAATCATGATCCAGCCATAGTTGTCCCCCTTAGGTTCAGCTTTTTGCGCCTGGGTGGCGGCTCTAATTTAGTCTCCACAGGTTCGCCCGGTTAAGCAGTAGCCTTTCACTCTGTTTGAACTGCGAGATGACCATAAAAAAAAACTTTAAGAACATATTTTCTGATCTTTTACCCTTCGGTACGAAATTACCACGGTTCCTACTAATTATAAGCTATTAAGCTTAAATATAAAGCTCATCCTATTAATGGCCTAAAGCAAACACCTGCGCTATGACAATCACATTTATATTTTAATCTGTTGCATGCCCATGCGACAATGCCATACTGAAGAACTATAGGCCCATTTCACTTCTTTGCCATGTCTACAAGCCGTTTTAAAGAGTCATCACGAATCTACACGCGCGCAGGCTTGAAGATTTACTGCCTCCCGAACAAGCCGGTTTCCGTAAAGGCTTTAACACCATGGACCACAAACATACGCTGCGGCAGGTCATACAGTAGACCGAAGGTACAACCTGCCTCTCTGTAATTTGTACAGATTGTGAATTAGACTCGTGAAATATTACATTTACGCTCTTGATTGATAAATAGAATTCATTTATTCTTGGACGATGCGTTGGAAGGCCTCCCACCAGGTGGACCGATGACCTGGTGAAGGTTGCCGGGATCTGCTGGATGCAGGACGCACGGGACCGGTCAATATGGTGACGCTTGGGGTAGGCCTATGCCCAGCAGTGGACGTCTTTCGGCTGATATGTCGATGATTATTCCCTCTCACAGAGAGGTGGCTGTGTCCCAGGAGTGGGAACATTAAAAAGGCTGACGATGATGATGAGAGAGTAGGCGTTGGTTTATTATTTTAAATTTGAAGTAGAAACGTAAACATAAAATGTTCGGTGATTTGCTGAAATAAATGACAAATAAAGTCGCGATAGTATACAAAGTTACACAAGCGATGTTATGAGTGAAAAGTTGTTGATGAAATATTTGTTACAAACAATTGAAGAAGAGTGTATTATTATATTTGAGGATTATTATGAAATTCAGTGTCTCATGCTACATTTATTTTGGATCGTAATTATAGATTGGGCCAATATGGACAACCAAACTAAGAATATTGCCGTACATGGCTTGAATATGGTGACAAATAGTTTGTTTTATTTGATATGGGCTTGCGTTTGACCACTATCTCTTGCATCTAATTTCAAAATTATTCAATATTAGCATCTGGATAAGGTTCAATTGTGCAAATGCTAGTCGACCTGTCAACCTATGCACGCCATGTACAGATTTTGTTGAGGTAAAATGGTTTTTACCCGACTACGGCGAAGTCAAAAGGAAGGATTATGGTTTTAGCAGTCTATGTATGTATGTATTTTCCTTCGTAGCGCCTAAATTCATCCGAGTTTGATGAAAAAGGTTCGTTATTCGTTATTATGGCCCGGATAACAAAGGCCAAATATGTTTGCTTATTTTTTTATATGTTTGTGTTTGTTAAACGGCAATCTCTGCATCTTCGCATATATATGCAAAGAGAGATTCGCGTGTGAGAGATTATACTCCATTAACATTTATTCCGTAATTACTCCACTCGACTAGTTTGCGAAATATATTACCTGGGTTTGCAGATAATAGTTTTGGTGATAAGGGGTCACGCTGTCTACGTCTAATGGAAAAACATTTTCCAGCCCTTTCTGTCCATCTTTTTGCTTTCGTATCTTGGTCAAATAATATCCCCAACAGATCGCACCACAAAATAAATCAACAATAAAATAAGCCTAGGATAGATGTAATGCTGGTATTTAAAAGAAGTTATGAAAAACTCAGAAATAAAATCGAAAAAGAAAGTATTTAACACAAACATTCTGCCAACCATTACATAAGGGTGTCAAACATGGCGCTAATCTTAAAACAAAGCAAACTCTAGAAACCTGTCAACATAGAATGGAAAGAAGTATACTCAACATAAAACGAAAAGACGAAGACACACACCAAAATTACAAATGTACAATTACAAATTAAACAATTAAAATGGAAATGGGTAGGCCAATTTAATAAGAAGATTGTTTGTTTAATAAGAAGAAAGACAGAGAAATAAATGGATCAAAGAAGTGACAGAATGGTGTCCTAAATATAAAACAAGAAGGAAAGGCAGACAGTATCGTAGATGGGAAGATGACATCAAAAAGGTGACAGGAACGACTTGGACTAAGAAAGCAAGAGATAGATGCTTACGGAGAGCACTTGGGGAGGACTATGCTGAAAAGCAAAACAATTGAGGAACCGGTGTTGAATAAGAAAATGTACATATAGTGAAATTTAAACACTATCGTAGTAATATGTAGAAATAGGTTAAATTTTAATTGTAAGATTGTTAGTAAAGGCTATTGTTATTGTTATAATTTATGTAATTACTGGTAATGTTTTCACAGACAGAAAGCATCGTTACTGATGCGTGTGTGTAACTCTTTACAAGCTTTATAATATTACCTAGCTATCTTATGTGTCCAGCAACTATTATTTGACTTTTCAAGCACTTCCTGTCATCCGATTAAGCTGAAACATGGCACACTTATTTAACTTTAGAACCATTGAAATAAATTGTTATTATGGAGTGGGTCTGATGATGGATGGTGGGTATTATGATCTCTATCACTCAAAGGTTTGCTGGAAGAAAACGTTAAGCTCGCCTTTGTACATGAATTTTACTATCAAATTATTAAAATGTAATGTCTTGTTGTACAATAAAGAATACAAATAAATGGAGTGGGAAGGTGTTCATATCAATTCCTCAAACAGACATATAGCACCATCATGTTTAGTCTCATTGGATACCTATTCATAAACAATCAATACCTATTACATTATTATTTTTATTCGATATGGGTTTGCTCCTGACTCTAGTCTACGTCAGAGATGACAGAGACAAAGTCAACGACGGAGGAGGAGCAGTGGGTTCGAGCCCAGGCAGGCGCATTACTTTGTGTAAATTATTTCTTCACCACTGCTCTCAAAACGATGAAGGAAAACATCGTGAGGAAACCAGCATGTCCTAGAAACAAAAATTCAAAGAAATGTGACATTCACCAACCCTCACTGGGCCCGCGTGGTGGATTACGGTCCATTCCCTATCACAGAGAGGAGGCCTGTGTTTCAGCAGTAGGAACATGATGATGTTATGTGGCACACGGGTAGACCATATCCTGGATTAGGACTTAGGTTAAATAGGCCTACCTACATCATACATACACTACATCATACATGTACTACCTACGATAACCTACTTTTTATTGCAGGATTGCTAAGTTCATATTGTTTGATATCCGACTTTTGAAGACGAAGCCGTTGGCAAAAACTAGTTCAAAATGAAAACAAAACAGCAAAATTAACTCATAAATCCGTAGAATCAGATATCGCAACTAGATGGCTGTTAATATTACCACCAAACTTAAACATTGTGAATTTCAGCGCCTGTGATTAACACGATTTCACAAGTATCGCTCCCAAAGTTTCATGGCAACTCGCAGCAAATAAACAAATATAGGGTATTTAACGTAAATTCTTGTTTATTTTACTGAAAGCAACTTGTTTTGTAATTAGTAGTCGAGCTCCTGCTGAAATTCTGCCGTCCTATAGCTAAAGTGTCACTGTATGACATTTGGCCGATCTTGAGTTTTGAATACCTTCGTAATCATTAAAAAAACTATTCATCTGTGTAAGAAGTATTTTATACTATCTGGACTATTATAGATAGACTAATAGATAGACTATTATAGATTCTGGATGTAAAACAAAAAAAAACAAAAAACGCTCAAATCGAGATGTTTTGCTCAATTAGAACGCAATTAGATCTATTTTTTGACACCGGAAACTCTCGCATAATATGATTCGTCTATCTATCTATCTATATAAAAGAGAAACTGTGTATTTATGATCCTTATAGACTCCGAAACGGCTAGACCGATTTTAATGAAAATTTTGAACAATCTTAAGATTCACCCAGCGGATAATCTAAATAAGATGATAAGATACATGTTATGTTTGGTGGCGATCGGAGCATTTTTTTTTACTTTAATCGCGGGCGAAGCCGCGGGCAGTAGCTAGGAATTGATGAATAGTTTGGATGTTTGTAATTACGCGGTTTTTTGTTTTTCATGTAGAACTCAAAATATGATTTTGTCAGATAGTACTCTAGCTATAAGACGGCACAATTGCTCGTCAGGAGAAATATTATTTCAGAATGTATTTTCACGGGCATTTGGGCAAGCAGAGTTACGTTGTTTAATGTTGATGATACCTTGATATTTTGTGTCGGTGAAACAAAAAACTGCTTAGGTTGGTTTAATATCCCTATCATGCATCCCATAAAATGCAATTATTATGTCACTTGTTCGACTTTTATTTACAGCAACTGTACCGTTGTTGTCGACAATTCTGCCAATATCAGATGTGTCTAAAACAATGGCGTTTGTGACAAATAAATACATCTGAATTAAAAATTGAATTTGGTGTGAAACTGAGATAATGGAAAATTTGAAGCTTAAAATAGAATTCAATGGAAAATTCGCTGTTGAGATTAGTACCTACTATGAAAAAATAATATCAATTGTACTCTAGACTGAGACTCCAGGCAAAGTTTCATTCTATCAGCGATGGTAATTGTCAAAATTACAAAAATAAAAGGGATTGATCACATGATTTGTCGATAGCGCTTGGCGATTCCATACATTTTTGACATTTTACGCTGTGGTGATATTTTCAATGATAAAATGTAACTTGCCTTAGGCCCAAGAGGCTATAAAAATGTCATTTGACGTAAGCGATGGCGAAAATGTAAGGGATTGATCACGTGACATTTTAATAGCGTTTGAAATACCCATACATTATTGACATTTGTCCAATCATTATTGCCACGCTTTCGTTGTTAGAATGTCACTTGTTTAGGGCCTTGGGTGAGGAAATATCAGTCGCCTTCAAACCCTCCTCTTTATCCTAGCCTTTTCCCACTTTAGGTGGGATAAGTTCTCCTTATTTCACGGCGAAAAGACATTATATCCAGAGTTGTCGGGTCAGAAAATTTTTCCTTCTTAAGAATCTGAATAATAAAGAATAAAAGAATCTCTGTCATATTGACAAAATCTTTGCTCTAGACGATGTATGATTCGATGTCAGGGAAGGCGCATAGTTGAAATGCCAAAAGGTAAGGGATTGATCACGTGATAGTTCTATAGTGGTTTTCAAACCAATATAATTTTGCCTTCTTGACATTCGCTATCGCCACGCTTCGCCTCTGGTCCACCATGTTCAAGAAGGTCATCCTTGGCATGTTTTGCCAAGAGGCTTAGAGCCGTCAACACTTCGCTTAGCAAAATTAGTGATCATGATATTGCTAGTATTATTGCGCGGGATGTGTCTTTACAATCTTGCCATACACATTAAAATGTGTGTTTACCTTTCTGAGAAAGCTGTAAATAAGTACCGGGGGGATTTTGCCATAGCAATTTATTAAAAGACTAGTTTATTAAAAGATTTTGAAATCATTACTTTAACGTGTTTCGTGTTTTGTTCATAACTAGCGGATGCCTCCCGGTTTCACCCACGTAGTTTCCGTTCCAATGGGAACACAGGGATCAAAAATAGCCTATGCCAGCCGGGGATAGTGTAGCTTCCCAACGGTGAAAGAATTTTTGAAATCGGTCCAATAGTTTTTATGTTTATTCGTTACATACAAAAATACTAATCTTTTCGCTTTTTAACCCCTGCCGGAAAAAAAGGGGTGTTATAAGTTTCACGTGTGTATTTGTGTGTCTGTCTGTGGCATCATAGCGCGTAAACGGATGAACCGATTTTGAATTAGTTTTTTTTTTGAAAGGTGATTTTGTCGAGAGTGTTCTTAGTTATGTTTGAATTAAATCGGTTCAAAAGTTATGGGCGTTTTACTGTTTGAGTCGGGGTGTCTTCGCCAGATAAATGTCGAGGGTTTTTGAAATTTTGAAATTTTACTTATTAATAATAAGCATAGATAGTATAGAAGTAAAATAAAATAAAATAGATAAACAGCCGACTCAGTTCTAGAAACTTAGAATGTATTTCTTTTTCTGTCCTAATCAGATTCATTTATTATTTTTAAGTACATAGGTTGGCTGAAATTTAATTTACAAGCCTCTGTGATTTCAAGATTTCATGCTCCCAAACACCTCTCTCACCTCTTGTAATCTTCAGAGTGCATGTGTTGTTATACATGCACTCTGAAATACCTTTACGAGGCTAATCCTAACGCTGCCGACGCCAACAGGGCTGAATACTGGTCAAAACACATTTTGTTTTAATGATAGTTATGCTCGCGCTTGAACACTATCTCACCTGAAGGTGAGCGATGACGTGGTGTACGGTGAAGCACGCTTGCCTAGAAATAACCTACTATTCACTATTAGACCCCTAGACTATAATTAGGAATCAATGGTACAACGAAGAAGAAGAAGGTTCGTTTTAATTTATCAAAACCTCAATCGTGTTCTCTTTGGTACTCTCCAAACTAACCCTAAACCACTGCATAAAAGAAAATAAAATCAATCACAACAACGGTTCCTTTCCGTGCTCAATACACGTTCGCGGTGGTCGCTTCTGAAAAAGATTAAACCGCTATCTAACGGGGTCAACGTTCCACATTGTGAGGCCCAACAAAGCACCAGGTTATAAATCATGGTACAGGTAATTTCCTACCATTAAATCCTTTCTAACGATCTGTATTGTTCCGTGCTGTATGCACGGGGAAAATGGGCAGCGAGGTACAAATTACCCCCGTGTGTTTTGCAAGGGTTTTGAGGTTTCAGAAATTGGAGCAATATGATTATCGGTGGTTTGCGAGTCTAAGTATTTTTATGTACGTTTCAACAATCTTCAGCTATGACCAAGATAGGTAATTGTAACACTACAGGGCACATTACTTCAAAATTTAACAACATAGTCCTAACCTTTTGTGATTACCTACTTAACATATTTTTCAATTAAACTCGCTCAAAGAGCCATGCTAAGTATTTTCAAGCTCGGAAAACAATACAACCTAGATTTATCCCCATTAATAAATCTGGAGACACACAGAATATAGATTGCGAAGTCAGCAAGCTAAAGTGTCAGTGGGCTGGCCTCATCTGTCTTTATATCAAACGGGACAGAGCGCACCTCAACGCGAATCTGACGTATTATGGATGAGGTATCCAGTATATGTTATGCCCTTTAAAACAACTCATTAGCAAAAAGACATCGTTAGGAAGATAAGACAAAAACATCAAATGATATAAGTCTTTTTTGAGAAAAGGTTTTCCAAACAACAAAGTTGTAAACAAAAACGAGAAACTTTTGATAAACAAAAAAGGATCGCTTTTCTAAGAAGATTTTTGACAAAGAAAACCTTGGAGTTCGAAGAAAAACGTAAACAAAGTGAAAGGGTATCAATCAAAGTTAACCAGTTCGTTAGGGACTGTTACAAAAAAAACCGGCCAAGTGCGAGTCGGACTCGCGCACGAAGGGTTCCGTACTTGGTAAATTGCGGTTTATGATTTATGACGTATTAAATAAAAACTACTTACTAGATCTCGTTCAAACCAATTTTCGCTGGTAGTTTACATGGTAATGTACATCATATATTTTTTTTAGTTTTATCATTCTCTTATTTTAGAAGTTACAGGGGGGGGGACACACATTTTACCACTTTGGAAGTGTCTCTCGCGCAAACTATTCAGTTAAGAAAAAAATGATATTAGAAACCTCAATATCATTTTTGAAGACCTATCCATATATACCCCACACGTATGGGTTTGATGGAAATAAAAAAAAATAGTTTCAGTTTCAAGTATGGGGACCCCCAAAATTTATTGATTTTTTTCAATTTTTGAGTGAAAATCTTAATGCGGTTCACAGAATACAACTACTCACCAAGTTTCAACAGCATAGTTCTTATAGTTTCGGAAAAAAGTGGCTGTGACATACGGACGGACAGACAGACAGACAGACAGACAGACAGACAGACATGACGAATCTATAAGGGTTCCGTTTTTTGCCATTTGGCTACGGAACCCTAAAAACAACAAATTGATTTACTTTAAATTTCAAGTACGAGTTAATTCATGGCTCTTTTGAGATGAGGACACCAGACGTAATTTATATCTAGTAATGAAACGCTTATTGATCCTTACCATAGCGGAAAAAAAACTTCCAGAGGTCAAAAATCATATCATGAAACACTATTTGCCGCTGTCTTGGCCAATGTTGCCGCAAATTGCGGCAGTGAACGCTGTTCTTTAAGATTCATCATATACTTTTTTTACAGAAAACAGAAATATCTAACAATTTCAGGCAATTTAAAACTAAATGTTGCTTTTATTTTGAAATCTAAACTGTTGTTCGAATGGGGCTTATAGTAATCATCTATATCGAGCGAGTTTATTTTAATTATCATCATTATCATCTCAGTCAAAAGGCCTTCTCCAAGCGTCACCACACTGATCGGTCAATATTTTAATTATAAAATATTTAAATTCATTTACAACACGAGTGCCATTTGACTTAGTCGCGACTAGACAATCTATACATATAATAAATCTGTAGAAAAGTCATTTTTGTACATTGAAGAAATTGAAACAAAAAATAGCCAGCGTGTGAAAAGATAAGTAACAGAACCCATTTCCATCATTTTTGAAATTTTTGTCTGTTTGTCTGTTTGTCTGTTTGTCTGTTTGTTTGTGCGCACATCACGTAAAATCTACGAATTCAATGCTGACAATGTTTATATACAAAAATTATACGCAACTTGAGGTTTAACTTAGTTTTTGTTTCATCGAAATCGGTTCACTCTATCAAAAGATATGATTAATTTAGTGAGTTCAAGAAGTAAAATATTACGTTACGCAATTAAGTATAGTACTTGCAACGACATCTTAAGACTAAAAATAGAACTAATGTTGATAGTTGAAATCTAAATCCGATAGATGGCGTTGTGCAAATGACGTCATTTTCTGAATCGCGGTGTTAAGATTTTCCGCGCGAGGATGACGTCCACCGTGTTTACTAGGCAAATTGGGTTTCGTTAGGTGTCTTAAAAGTTCTTGCGTGTGTCGTAAAAGTTCTTTGGTTGCTTGGTTTATCGATTTTCTAAATTGGTCGAAAAAAAAGTATTTGCTTATCTTATTGGTTTCGTTTGGTCAACTTTGGTCATTGGTTTGAAGTACGAAGTTAAGATTGTATTTGATTTACTTCGTAGTTTGAATCCAATAGTGCCAATCGTTATACAGTAAGTTAGTGTTGCCAATTCGTTGAGTCACGACCACGAACAGACGATACGTTGTCACACTAGACTGTTCGACGCACCGTTCTTTTAAGTTTGTAGGCTATTCAGTCATAAGTGTTGTTAGTTTTGTTTATTGCTTTAATTTTCCTTGAAAATGCCTCAAAGAAAAAAAACTAACCTTTCGCTGCGTAGCCGAAATGCGAAAAGGATGAGACTTTGTAGGTCTCAGGAATCGGAAGAAGATCGTGAAGCACGGTTATCTGCTAACCGAGAGCACATCGCTCTTTCACGTGAATCGGAAACGTTCACCGAAAGGGAGTCACGTTTAAGTTCACAAAGAACACGGACCGCGACTTTGCGGTCTCAAGAGAGTATCCAGGAACGCGAAGACCGGCTGTCTGCTGATCGGGAGCGCCACTCTCTCTCACGTGAGTCAGAGACATTCACAGAAAGGGAGTCGCGCTTAAGTTCGCAAAGAACTCGGACCGCGACTTTGCGTTCTCAAGAGAATATCCAGGAACGCGAAGTTCGGCTGTCTGCTGATCGGGAGCGCCACTCTCTCTCACGTGAGTCAGAGACATTCACAGAAAGGGAGTCGCGCTTAAGTTCGCAAAGAACTCGGACCGCGACTTTGCGTTCTCAAGAGAATATCCAGGAACGCGAAGTTCGGCTGTCTGCTGATCGGGAGCGCCAGTCTCTCTCACGCGAGTCAGAGACTTTCACAGAAAGGGAGTCGCGCTTAAGTTCGCAAAGAACTCGGACCGCGACTTTGCGTTCTCAAGAGAGTATCGAGGAACGCCAAGCACGTCTGTCATCTGACCGAGAGCGACACGCTCTCTCGCGCGAGTCTGAATCTCTCTCCCAAAGAGAAGAACGATTAGAAATAGCTAGACATAACTATGTAGGTGTACAAAGAAACAATGAAAGTTATCTTGCATCTGAAAGGGAAAGAATAGATGAACTAAGACGAGCAGAAACAGCAGAACAACGTCAATCTCGCCTAGAAATAGAACGAGCTCGATACCATATGAATAGAGAAACAAATAGCGGAGCTGATGAGTCCATGGAAAATGACGATGCAAATATTTTATTACCTTGGGACAATAGGGAAAAATCAGGGTTCACATATTCGTCTAGAATTAATTATGCTGGCTTTACTTTCGTGGGTGACATGAGAGAAATTTGTAATTTTTGTCATGCTTTGAAATGGAGGAAAGAGACAGATGGAATGTGCTGCTCAAATGGAAAAATTGTTCTTCCAAATTTCCAAGATCCACCACACTTACTTATAAGTCTCCTGAATGGCGATCATCCCCAGTCGAACCGTTTTTTGGATAATATTCGTTTATATAACAGTGCTTTCCAAATGACTTCCTTTGGGGCAAAACAAATAACGGAAGGACCGTTCATGCCAACCTTCAAAGTACAAGGTCAAGTTTATCACCTTATTGGATCTTTGCTGCCAGAAAATGAACCCAAATTTCTCCAAATTTATTTTGTATCCGATTACACGCAACAGCTCAATGTTAGAAATCACAATTTTCCCCAGCTCAATGCTGAGCTTTTGGGTCAACTTCAAGAATTGCTGCATCGCGTTAACCAGTACGTTCGTGAATTCAAAGCTGCATTGGAGTCAATTCCACAAGGCAGCAATGATTTCAAAATTGTTATAAGTGCCGATAGACGTCCTGTGGGTGAACACCGTGGAAGACACAATGCACCCGTCGCAGATGAAGTTGCAGTTGTTTTAGTCGACCAGGAGTGTGAGAGACGTGATATCGTGTTGCGTACACGCGACGATCGCCTTCAACGCATTTTGGAAACCCACCGAGCTTACGACGCCCTGCAATATCCACTAATCTATTGTCATGGTGAAGATGGGTACAATTTTGGGCTGTACCAAGTGAACCCTACTACGAGAGTCACTAATTATCAAAAAAAAATATCTGCTCAACAATACTATTCCTACCTTTTACAAATAAGGCAAAACAGTTTCGTATATTTGCAACGATTTCGTGGTTTGTTCAGCCAATTTATTGTGGACATGTACGCAAAAATAGAAACTGAACGTTTAGTGTATATTCGCACTAACCAGCGACGGTTACGCGCTGAAGAATACGTGCACTTGCGGGACGCCATGCAATCAGATAATAACGTCGAAAACTTGGGTCGATTGGTTATTTTGCCATCCAGTTTCACAGGCGGTCCGCGGTATATGCACGAACGAACGCAAGATGCTTTTTGTTACGTCCGTAAATACGGCCGGCCGGACCTTTTTATAACATTTACAACAAATCCAAAGTGGACGGAGATTTGCCAGGCACTTCTCACAGGACAGGCGTCATACGACAGACATGACATTATTGCTAGGATTTTTCATTTAAAACTCAAAGTCTTGATTAATCTACTTACAAAGGAGAAAGTTTTCGGTTCAACTCTTTGTTTTATGTATAGCGTCGAGTGGCAAAAGCGTGGTTTACCCCACGCGCACATTCTTCTGTGGCTGGAAGAAAAAATTCGTCCCGATGCTATAGACAGTGTCATAAGTGCAGAATTTCCGGACTATAATGCAGATCCGATTTTGCATGACATAGTAAAAACACATATGGTTCACGGGCCATGTGGCCTCTTAAACAGGGAATCACCGTGCATGAAAGATGGTCAATGCTCAAAAAAATACCCCAGAGCACTGAAAGAACTAACTATGGCTGGGGAAAATGGGTATCCGCAATACCGGCGAAGATCACCGTCACAAGGTGGTTTCACAGCTACTGTCAGATTCCGTGGACAAGAAATAATTCTAAATAATAGTTGGGTGGTACCGTATTCTCCAGTTTTGTCAAACGCTTTTCAAGCACACATTAATGTTGAAATTTGTAATAGCGTCGAATCTATAAAATATATATGTAAATATGTTAATAAAGGTAGTGATCAAGCCATGATAGCACTAAGAAATAACAACCAATTTGATGAAGTGACAAGGTATCAATCTGGCCGATACATAAGCTCTTCGGAGGCAGTTTGGCGCATTTTGAGTTTCCCTATTCATGAAAGGTATCCGCCAGTCATCCATCTTGACGTGCACCTGGAAGGCGGGCAGCGAGTTTACTTTCAGCCAGAAAATGTGGCAGAAAGAATGAACAACCCAAGACAAACCACCTTGCTCGCATTCTTTCGCCTTTGCGAAAGAGACAATTTCGCTAAGTCTCTGTTGTACAATGAAGTGCCACATTATTATACTTATAACAAGCAGCAAGGTGTTTTTAATCGCAGGAGACGTGGAACTGCTGTAGAAGGCGAGTCCGGCATTTTTAAAGAACACGTGATTGGAAGAGTATACACGGTGCACCCAAATAATGCAGAGTGTTATTATTTACGCCTTCTTCTTCACACAGTGCGAGGACCTACTTCTTTTGCTGAGCTCCGCAAAGTGGACGATATAGAATATCCCACATTTCAAGCTGCTTGCCGCGCACGGCATTTATTAGATGGCGATCAGCATTGGGATGATGCTTTAGCCGAAGCATGCGTCAGTGATAGTCCACATCGTTTGCGCCATTTATTTGCCATTTTGTTGACATTTTGTGGCCTATCGGACGCTGGGCAGTTGTGGCAAAAATATAAAGACGCGTTTGCCGAAGATTTTTTGAGACAGCAAAATATAAATAGTGAAACTTCTGACCAAGTACGTGAAAGCTGCCATAATAGGGCTTTGCTGGCTATACAAGATATAGTTACAAGTATAGGAGGGAACCCCCTCAGTCAATACGGCTTGCCGACACCGACAGTTGGTGGGGAACGAATTAATAGGGAGTATACATCTGAAATAAATTACAACCCCGAAGAGTTAGCAGAAATATTGCGAAATGGCTGTTCAAATTTGACGTCAGAACAACGTCAAATCTTTGATAGAGTATGCTGTAGTGTAGAACATTCATTAGGAGAAATGCTGTTTTTAGATGCACCTGGTGGAACAGGTAAAACTTTCCTCACTAAAGTTATCTTGGCTCAAATAAGGAGCCAAAACAAAATTGCCCTTGCCGTCGCTTCCTCAGGAATAGCTGCCACTTTATTACCAGGAGGAAAAACTGCACATACAACATTTAAAATACCAATCGACTTGGACCGCACAGAAAACCCTGTTTGCAACGTGTCTCGCAATAGTGATAAAGCAAGGGTTTTACGCGATTGCGCCCTTATCGTTTGGGACGAGTGTACGATGGCAAATCGTAAAGCTGTGGAAGCTGTAGATAGAACGTTGCGAGATATAAGACAAAATGACCGACCGATGGGAGGCTTAACGGTGCTATTCTGTGGAGACTTCAGGCAGACACTCCCTATAATACCCAGAGGAACGAGGGCCGATGAAATAGGTGCCTGTTTAAAGAGCTCTATTTTATGGCGTAGTGTCATATTAACTAATTTGAGCTTTAATATGCGAGCATATTTGGGAGGTGACGCAAACGCGCAGGTTTTCTCAAATTTACTACTTCAAATTGGTAACGGCACATACCCGACTCAAGAAGGAGGTAAAGTAACTTTAGTCGAAAGCCTGTGTTCTTCTGTTGCCTCACAGCAGGAACTCATTTCCTCTGTATACGGAGATCCATCAGAGATCTCGAACCATGACGCTGCTTGGCTATGCCAACGAGCTATTTTGGCACCTCGCAACGACCAAGCAGCAGCAATAAATTCTCAAATATTGGTACATGTTTCTGGAGAAAGTAGGGAATATTTATCTATTAACACGGTTTTAGAAGAAGGAGATGCCACCCACTATCCAGTAGAGTTTTTAGACTCTCTAAATACACCAGGTCTTCCAGCACACAAAATTTATTTAAAAGTCGGAGTACCAATCATTCTACTCAGAAATTTAAGCCCACCAAAACTATGCAATGGAACTCGGTTGAGAGTAACAAATCTCCAACGAAATGTCATCGAAGCCGAAATCTTAACAGGTTGCGGCTCCGGTGATGTTGTTTTCATTCCCAGGATACCCATTATCCCCAATAATTTTCCGTTTACTTTCAAACGTGTGCAATTTCCTGTAAGCCTCTGTTACGCTATGACTATTAATAAAGCCCAAGGCCAGACGTTATCCGTTGCGGGTGTAGACCTTACTTTTGATTGTTTTTCACACGGCCAACTCTATGTTTCTCTATCACGTGTTAGCAACCCAAACAACCTTTTTGTATATGCTCCGGGTAATTCCACCGCTAACATAGTATATAGAGAAGCATTAACGTAATCAACTATACCAAAGTCAGGACTCTTATCTAAATCATCAAAAAGGTGATATACTCTTATCTAAACGACGTTGTTTTGCTCTCGACAACCACGCGAACGAAGTCGCGGGCACAGCTAGTTTAAAATAATTAACACTGCCACATTAATAACTCGTCGGCGATAACGCTCTTTACAAATCGAATAATCAAATTATTGTTAATGTTAGCCATAGTTCTTTTCTACGAGATACAAACCCAGACAAATCCAAAAAGAAAATGTAGTGCTGACACCAACAAACAAGGCGATTAATCACTTCTTTGTATCAATAACTGAAACATTGTTCGTTTAACGTCTTCTTTATCATAAAAATCGTTTTATTTATACACCTATTTACCTCAAAACTTTGTACATTGTTCCTATTCAAAGCCTCGAGTCAAAAGAAGAGTTATGTTCCGTGTTAAAATAAAAGTTACCTACATTACGCCGCGAGAGGTAGCCTTTTATACTATATTTTTTTCATCTGAAGCAATTTCTGATTCTAAAAAAGGTGATGATGTAATTTTTTTGATGAAAGTGTTTTTATTTACGGAGCAAATAGCGATAGTTGAACTGTAATACTACACATTTATGAAAGTTTTATGGATTAAGAGTTGTTATATGCTATTAAGTGGAAATGCGGTCGCAGACATCCGATTCAATATTCTAATTAAAAAGTCATAATTCGAGGTTTGGCACTCGCCTATTTTCATCCTCCAATATTGGACCAATTTAAAAGATTTTCTACAAACTGAAAAAGAAAGATATATTTTGTGCTTCTATGTTTTTATTTTTTATTTATAGTTTCCAAATTTGTATACTTATTAGGCCTCTATTGGCAACGCAATACTGAGCATTTGGCAACAGTTGGCAACTAATAGACATCGACTGCTTTCCAATAAATAAACCAATATTTAAAAAAAATGTTGTATGATATGTCATACATAAACTTAAGTAACAGGTCCAGTTGAAAACCAGCGTCAGGCACTAGTTGTCTGGCATTTTTGCTGAACTGGGCCTTTTTGGCGCAGCCGTGAGGCACACTTTCCTGCTGATTTCTTACGTCAGACTTTTCAGTTTTACTTTATTTGTATTTTATCTGATATATTAATATGTTGCGTGTCTTTCTATGCTAAATAAATATATTTTCTTTCTTAAGTATCTTAGTCAAATACTTGCACGACTACAGTAATCGCCACTCGTTTTATTTTAATTAATTCTTTATCTAAGACAAGCCGTAAGAATTAAAGTAATAAATATTATATTATTTTATTCTAAACTTAAACTTTTTGGAGCATCGAACAGTAACGTCAGCACTGCGACCCAAACCCCCTAAACTGAAACAAGTTACATAATACACCTACAACGAAACGCGTCGACGTAACAGCAATGAAATGTTGATTCCGATAACTTTACGGCCGAGTTTTACAACTTCCTTGAGAAAACCAATAAATTCCGACGGAGGGGAGCAGGAAGACAATATCTGGTAATATACTTATTTGACTTGGATAGATGTATTTCCTACCCTTACACCATGAAGATATATTTTATATTAAGGTACTAGCGACCTGCCCTGGCTTCGCATGGGTAATAAAGGATAATATGCCTACATGGTTTTTAGGGTATCGTACCCAAAAGGTAAAACCGGGATCCTATTACTAACTTTCCACTGTCCGTCTGTCTGTCTATCACCAGGCTGTACTTCATGAACCATTATAGCTAAAAAGTTGAAAATTTCTCAGGTGTTGTATTTCTGTTGCCGCTATTAAATATAATATCATATTTAAGTGGGACTTCCATCCAAGGTTTATTCCCATCGGCCACCGGGGTGACGGATGGCACTAACTAGTGGCGTTTGCCGGTTTATTCCCATCTGCCACCTTCATAAGTTTAGTCGGGTGGTTGATTCTCATGACCGTAAAACGGGGTGAATAGAAAAAATATCAAGAAAGTTTTCAAGGTTCATATTTGACTATTTTTCTTTGAAGGATTTTGATAGCATTTTAAACCATCAACATTTTTTCTTTGAGTTGGCAACAATTTTATGCCATTAAAAAAAAAATGGAAAAAGAAATAGAAATAATAACTTTCATGTCCTTGGCAAAACATAATAGTCTGGAAGAATGGAGGCTCTGATCGATATTGTTCACACATACTGCAAACAAAAAAGGACCGAGCAACAAACCCTGAGACACTCCGCTGTGCAAGTTTACCCAACTAGACATATAATTATTGAGAACTACTGCAGGCGCGCATTTAGTTAGAAATTTAGATGATATTATTAAGTTATCAGGGCCAGCACTATTAGTTGGATCCAAGTAACAAAGTAAACCGGTCACAGCATCAACATTCACTTTTATGTGACAAATGTCATGAGAATCGCCCACCACCCCCCGGTGGCAGATGGGAATAAAGGAAGTTAGTAAATTTCACTAAATCATTCCCATCGGCCACCGGGGTGGCAACTGGGGGGTGGCCGATGAGAATAAACCCCATCCAACATACGTGATTTTTTTGCCATTTTTGCGATAATGATACGGAACCCTTCGTACGCGAGTCTGACTCGCACTTGGCCGGTTTTCTTAAAATAAGGTCCTATCTACCATACACAAATCAAAAATGTGACCTTGACATTTTACTTTAGAATAATTCACTATGTAAAACAAAACCAACGCAATGAGGGCTGCCGTTTTTGTGCTCGCCGATGCCGCCACTGGCGAGTAAGGTCCTTATGGCGTATTATATTCCCGGATGTTAACACAGTACTGGCCGTGCGCCTGCTCGAACCGGAATATCAATATTGAACCTCTTTTTGGACAGTTTTGTTTGCAAAATATTCTTATATTTACATAATAATATGCTATTTCAGTTATGAAGAAATTCTAGCCATAAAATTTTCTGTGTACAAATATTTTTAAACATTTAAGTCGTTTTGGAGGCGTATCCAAAAGTAGCGAAAAAATATCATGTTGTTTATATTTATACGAAAAAAACATGTTTTACAAAATAATGTACATAAAACAATAATAAATATATTTTTTTCAATCCTTTTGACCTAGCCGTTACTAAGGAGTATGCTTTAGAAAGTAACCGTTTTACGGCACCAAAGCGGTTGTGGACCCGTTGTTATTGTGCGCCTTCCATGCGCAAAGTTTGAGAAGTGCGATTAAATATAAAAAAAATGAGAAGTCGATTAAATATTAAAGCATTGATTGGTAAAATCGGAACCTATCTTAATCTGCCATAGTTATTCGGAAAATATTCACAACATTCAAAATATTCTACATAAACATTTGCAGCAATTATAGTTATATTTCAACCAATTTACCCAAAACGTTAACAAATTATACACATAAACCCTCCTCATGAATTATTCTGTCTATTGATGACAACCGTATGAAAATCCGTTCAGTAGTTTTTGAGTTTATCGCGATCAGACGCGGCGAGGGACTTTATTTATAATATGTAGTGAAGTTTATTTGTGTGAGCGAATCAGAAATGAAGAGATTCACACGAGAACCAAGGTAACCGAACAACCCCGAACTATTACCAAACTTGCGTGGCAGTGGGCAGCGCACATTGCTCGAAGAATGGAAGGTCGATTGGGCCGAATGGAAGCGGCAGACGCACGTAAAGTCCGCAGGTGTTTTTGGGTGTTGTGAGATGCACAGAACCAGTCTATGTGGTGACGCTTGGGGCTAGCCTATTTCTAGAAGCAGCGGCTGCGACCACTTGACCAACGAGAAAATACCTAGAGGAACTATAACATCACACTTATATTATAGAAGCGAAAGTTTTTAAGTGTATTTGTATGTATATTACTCTTTTACGCAAAAACTACTGAACAGATCTGGATGAAATTTGACAAAAAGATAGATTATAGTCTGGAATAGAATATACGTAGAATCCCGAGAGTATGTTTCCTTTTGATAATTTTCGACATCCACGCGGGCGAATCCACTGGCAGAAGCTATTGAGTTAATATTAAAGTGAAAACTCGTTATAAAAAATACACTTTTCAAAATCAATATAGCCGAGTAACATGGTCAAAAGTACAGGATAGCTGAGTGGAAAATAATGTTAAGCAGAAACTTAACTGCCTGCTTAAATAAAGTGGGACTTATAGCAACATTATAAACTGTACAGAATTTATTGGCAGGCGTAGGCGTTGAAATGAATTACCAAGAAATGTGCCTATTTTTTCTACATTGTAAGGATAAAAGTAGTGTTACTGAGGTAATTCCCTTATTTTTTTACGAAACTTCGTCATTCGCATCTCGCCGTCGTTTGAACATATTAGATGTACGAGAAGTGGCATTCTATCACAGTTTTAATAAAACAAGTCATCGCACAACTAAACAAACTCAAATTATGTTATTTATACAAAATTTATTCAAGCGTAACCTTCCAATCAATTTCTTCTGAAAATGGAAAGAAATTGTGTTGTAGATTGATCCATTTTGGCCCATAACTGAGCCTACTGACACAATGTGGGCAATAAGTTGCCTATAGTATTTATTTGTGAACATTTGTGAAGGCGATTACGACACCCTAATGGGGGTAGAATGGCTTACCCTGATTTATTTAGGGGTGAAACGCGAGGGTTATTTTTACTCACGATGTTCATAAGATACAGGATAACAGGAAGAATTTCATGTGAAATATGAGTGGGAAGTGACGTCGTGTCAAATTAAATAAACATAATGAGTGTGTGTGTGTATCTTTTCATTCATAAAAACATTAAATATTTTAGTTCTTATTTATATGGAAATAACAGTCATGATAGGGTTAGAACCAAACAAAATGCATACATAAATAATATAACTCCATGTACTACCGAAGACCTAGACGAAGTGTAGGTGTAAAAGGTGCACCTACACCTTTTACACCCACACTTCGCCAGTTAGATATGTTAGGCCCCATGTCACAGGGGGTATATTGTCTTTAACTGGGCAGAAGTCCAGACTCCAGGCTGCTACTGTAAAATTCTAGATGTGAAAATCCAACAACACTTTGCATGTCCCGGGAATCGAACCTAGGACAGCTCAGCAGTAGCGTTTGCAACCATAACACTAACGAGACAGTCAAACCAAATTTATTATTTCAAGCTAGAAAGAAAAATATTTCTTTTACCCGTTTTTTACTACCTATTGTTCCAAGAATATAAATATTATCAACAATACTGAAGTGTAGGAGGAAAACACAATTTTCTTTGCCTTTTCAGTTATTGTTAAATATTTGTCAAATTCCTAGTATTTTCTTAGTATGTTCTCGTTTTTATTGAATTGTGTGTGACATATCTGGTAATGGATATAATATTGTGATCTATTGGAAACGACATTACAGTGTGCTGCCACTACAATCGCGATTAATATCACTCATGACACACGGATTAGAATGAAATAAAAACGTAGTCAGCGTTTCAAGTTACCCCAGCGAGCGAAAGGTTGAATGAAATTCACCCGAGGCAATTTATTTCACTCGACAATTTAAATTTGTGGCGCTAAATAACTCCGAGCCATTCAGTAGTTAAGCGTGGTAAAGTAAGGAGCCAACGGGAGTCACGGGATTTTGTCTTGTTTGTATGTTTTACAGATTTGGGGTTAAATCGTCGGACAGACAACGTGCGAGTTTTTTTATATTATAGATTCGCTCGCGCTTGAGCACTATATCTCCTGATGGTAAGCGACGATGAAACACACGAGCCTAGAAGAAATCTAATCACTCTTGACTTAACTGCGAGACACCCAGGTGGTAACTAACAGTAAATATAAACTCCGGCAGGGAATTCATCTCTTCTTTGCTGTACGTATAATAAAAGCATTCCCAAAACGTTTTGTGTATTTGGGTGGGATGGCCACGATGTATCGATGACGCATCACCGTACGTCTTGTAGTCCGATGATGAAACAGGCTAGGAGGAATAAAATTAGTTCATGCAATTCCAACGCACACTCTAGGCTGGCATCTCGGCACAGATGTTCAATTCTTTGGAGCCTAGACTCGACCAGTACCTAATTGCCAATGAGCCTTGCGCCATGCCAAGCAATGTTTAATTGTCCCTTTTTTACGATACCCCAGGGAGATAATGCAGTTATGTCGGACTCCAACCCACTAAAACTCCACAGTGTTCTACTGTGCCGCTTATGGCGGGAACACTGGCTTGCTCAGCATACATCCGCGAACCCGCCGCGGTTGTCTGTCACCGGACTCTCCTCCGGGGAGCATTCCTCATCACCAGCGCACCAGAACACTTTGACTACCCTGGGGTAGTCACGGTATGCAATGTGGTTTGGTTCCTGGGGACCAAACCACGCAAGCCACCAAGCACATGGGCGCCAGACGACGCCGAGTAGGGCATCCTTGGTCCTTCTGTGACGGCACGAGATAGTGGCCCCGCTACCTACCACTTTTCTTCCGCAGAGGATAGGGAGAGCGGCCAACGCTATACCGACACTCCTTCTCCCCTACGGCCCCACCGCGTCCGCCATCAGACGGTGGCGACCCAATGCAGGCCGTGGAGAGCGGCGCTCCGTAATACCGGCACTCCTCTCCCGCCACGGCCTCCAACCCTCAGCCGCGATGCCTACCGCGCCCGCGGCTCGTCTCAGTTGCGATGACCCCCATACGACACCCCAACCTACCTGTTTGCCGCTTAGTCGTCGGCTTATCGGCAAAAGCCCAGACGAGCGGTCCCTCCTCGGGTTCTTCTTTGCTTCACCGTGGAGATCCAAGCCACGGCTACTGAGCCACTCCACCTCACCCCAACCCAATTTATTTGTGGATGACGTACAAATTATACCTTTTTCCTTACTTCTGTATGAGTAGTCATATCAACCCCATATACCCTCTTTCTAGCAATATCAACTTCCAAACCATGGATGGACTGTGTGGTCCATCCATGGTTTCTTTAAATTTTAAAATATTTGATTATGTATTTTATTTGCCTATAGGGTGGGAGTCTCTGGTGTCCTGAAATACAGGTTACGGCTTAGCTTAGGCACCAGTCTCCGGCAAATAACTTTGTTATATTTTTTCCGTTTTTGAGTTTTTAGTTAATAAGTGTTTTTATGGCAGAAAAATAAACATGATTTTGATTTGATTTTGAACTGCCGAGATGATGATTGGTGACTAAGGCTGGTTACGCACTACAAGTCCGACACGGATCACGAACAGTGATCCGTGTCCATGATTTGAGTTCCGAGTTCAAAATGTTCTGAATTATGACAGATTATGACGGATAGAGTCTGGATGTATATAAGCTTCCCTACATGAAATACTACGGCTACTAAGGCACCGAAATTTCACGGACATGGATCGGATGTTGTGCGTAACCGCCCCTAGTCAGCACAGGCGATCGACATTCGAAAATGTAACGTATTGGTCACCTGACATTTTGATGGCATTTGACATACCCATATATTTTTGACGTTTCTCAAACGCTATCACCACGTTTCCGATGTTAGAATGTCACTTTTCTAAGGTCTCTGATGGCTCGACGTGATTTGACTTATACCACACCAACAAGCAAGCATTTATACCACTCTTATAAGCATTTATATTACACCAATAAGCAAAATTACAAGTACTTTCACATGAATGGATTGCGATGCAATTTGACTGAACTGCACTTGAATTTGTTAAGAAAAACGTGCGCGATATCACCAATCGATGCAATTAATTCCGCGCCAACCCAAATAAATGAAATAAAGTCCAAGAGAATGATGAATATCATTAATCATCTCCGGTTTAGTGGCCACAATCTCATTCGTGGATATAAGCAGAGATAATGGTGTTCGTATCGATTTCGAGGGTCTCAGTGTGACCTTGAACTCGATAAAATATGTAGACGGATTTCGCGAATTCATTTAACTTCATATCAATATAACGTACCTACCTCTGCTTCGAACTGTTATAAATATTCAAAATTTTTGAGAAAAATAACTAAAAGAAACATCACGCTAGTACTCCACGAAGGTTTGTGTAGAGAGAATTATGTTTAAGTTAGGGGGCGAGCCTAACACCATCAACCGGGCACAAATCCAGGTTCCAGGATGCTAATGAGATATTACCGATGATAGACCAATTGGACAATTTCGAATTTTTTGGTCTACTGAATTTTTTGCTAATTGGTCTACGGAGCACCGACGAAAATAACACTTTACCCGACCTCAGCAATTTCATGCAATCTCATGCAAAAAAGGTAAATGCAATATTTGATGAATTGGACTGATTTTATTTTATTTTTTGTCTGTCATTGGTTTTTTTATCATATAATTTTGTCACTGGTACTGTCACTTGTAGTTTAAGTTACAAAAAAATATTTATGTTAAATCTTGTTTAAAAAAAATATGGATCTTTTAGCTGTCCGAAGTGAAAATAACTAAACTCATTTGGTACCCATCTTATTTTTAACCGACTGTCGAAGGAGGGTAATGTGTTTATCAGTCTATGTATGTATGTAAGTATGTATGTATGTATGTTTGTTCCTATATCACCCGGGGCATGACTAATGCTTCCGTGGTAAACTGGAAGTCGTTATGTACGGACCTACAAAGTAGGTTCACCTTTTCTTTGCTCCTGTTGGATAGGGTGCGGCGTTCCAGAGGCCAAACGCGTTGGCCGATTTTGATGATTCATACGTCAATCGATTCGTCTTAACCCTGCGAGTGTCATAGGCTACATTAAAATTGGACTATAGGGCCCATTTTTTTTTTCTTCTAATCCCATCGTGTGGGGTATCAAAATAAAGGGTATTAAGAAGTGATTTCAAAAATACATAACACTTATATGTTTAAATGTATATAATTGGAAAAAAAAATTATAAAAAAAAACCTTAATTTAAAAAATCAAAATACCCGACTGCTTCAAAAGCGAACTAAAAAGTCGTAAACAAGGAAAAAATCATGCTGTGCAGGCGGAGGGTAGGTACACCAGATTTTGGTCAGCCAGCCCGCGAATATGTATCCTCCGACTGCACAGCATGATTTTTTGCTTGTTTACGACTTTTTAGTTCGCTTTTGAAGCAGTCGGGTATTTTGATTTTTTAAATTAAGGTTTTTTTGATGACTGCGTCACTGCGATGGAATATCGCTCGCTTTAAGGCCTTAATTACAACCGTCTTTATGATTTTCGATAAGTGAAAATCAGCTGATATGTAAGTGCTATTTTACTACCAGAAAAACGTAAAATATTAGACGTATTTTTTGTCTATAAAGAGATTTCTTATAGATAAAAAAGTAAGTAAAATATTTAGTTTTTAGATCAGTGTAATTTCCAAATTCAACTCGATTTTATGTGTGTTTTAAGAATCCAGGGGTCTTACTCAGTCGCGTCAAAACTATGACGGTTCAACAGTGAGAGAAAACGGAGCTAGTACACAGACAAAATAACAGTGTACTTCGTACGTCAAGCGACCCCACCCCGCCTACCCGCGCAGCGCCCCTCTTTTTCATCGTACGCCAATAGCGAAAGAATACATCAGAGTGATATTGACAGCTTCAACTGCACTGTTATTTTAACCCTCTAGTATACTGGACGAAGAACACTATAACTTTTTCACAGCGGAATCACGATGGCGTTGACACGTTATGGAAAGACCCAGGTGTAAGTGCCATAAAAAAATCCGATCCGTCACCAGACCCTAACAAAACAGGAGCAAGTATACAGGAAATTCGCATAAAATACCCCATTTCGCAACTAAGTAGGACTCATGAAATTTGTTCAATCACAAAACTGCCGGTAACTTACTACAATGATCGTTTGTCACGCCATGAGGGAGCGAGCCCGATATATTTTGCCCAAAGGCAGAACGAGACAACAGCATAAATAACAGTTTTATCTTTGACGTCTGACGGTAGAATGGTTTTAGGAGCTCGCTCGGTATTAGGTATCTATTACAAAAACGTGAATTTATTTGCAGTAAAAATGTTCATAAGGCTTATCTGTGATGAACTGGCTAAGAAAAGAAATAAAGTGTTCAATTGAATTGTAGACTGATGACTTCATTCGTGGCTTCATTTTTACTGCTTTTTGATTTGATTATCGTTTGTTTTCAGGTGATGAGTGATTCGTGATAAATATTAGGATTCACTTTTGAAGCTCAGTGA
Organism: Orthosia gothica; assembly: GCA_949775005.1. Classification (NCBI taxonomy): domain Eukaryota; kingdom Metazoa; phylum Arthropoda; class Insecta; order Lepidoptera; family Noctuidae; genus Orthosia; species Orthosia gothica. The sequence continues at coordinate 24,378,903 of OX459048.1, forward strand.
CACACTTTTGACCCTGGTAAGTGCCTATGGCAACATACACATACACTGAGGCTCTTTCACAAAAGGGTAGACAAAACCCATGGCGATGGAACCCTTTGAAAATAAAATAAGAACACAACTTACGTAATCTAAGGTAGTTGGCAAATTGTATAAGCATCCAAAGGTAAGGTAGATACATCTTGACGTCGTTCTTGGAAGCGATATTTTAATTCGGCACAATTTTTCCTGTTCTACAAAGTATTGATTACCAACATTAATTCGTTTTTTATTTCAAACAAGTTTGGAAGTTTACTGTAAGGCAATTCCTTGGCAATATAAAACACTGAAGCAGTGGAGTGTAAGTTTTCTCATTTAAACATGCTTGAGGCTTTAGACAAGTGACATTCTATCATCGAAAGCGTGAAGATAGCTCTTGGAAAAATGTCAAAAAATGTATGGAAACGTCAAACGCTATTGAAATGTCACGTGACTAATCCCTTACATTTTGGCATGGCGACTATCACCACCGCTGACATCGAATGACACTTGTCTAGGCCTTGTTTTCTTGCTTTAATTTTGGTCTGGGAAATCATCTAATAACTTCCCCCGCTCTAGGTGAACCACTTGTTTTCCTTCAATTGCTTGTGCCAGGGTCGCGGTAACTCCCTTTCAAATTTATCCGCGATCCAATTTATGCGCGACCCTATCTAGAGCATCTGGTATTCTAATCAATCTTGGTTAATGTTGATAATACATTAAAATGTTGTGAATTTACTGAACTGATGTCTTACTATTACTTGTGAGTTAATTCTAACAATAATTTATTATTATTTGAAAGGCGTTGTAAATTTGATTAGATAGTACCTACTAAAATTCTTTCAGCGACAAACTATTTATGCATTAAGAGGAATTTTGAAAGTGGCCCATATGACCGAAAAGATTGACAATCGGTAAATAGACTAGTGATGCAAATATAATAATATATTAATATAGAACAACTATCACACAAAGTCGCATGAATCGTCACAAAACTACTCTTATTTCGGCTTCATAACAGTCACGTAACCCGCTTTCGTGAGATAGAACTACTATATCAGGCTGTTACTCAATGCAGGGCATAGACCTCATCGCATGCAAAAATGGACCAAACATTAATCACCACGCTTGCTCTATGCATGTTGGCTATTTCAAACTTATATTAAATATAAGTCCAGGTTTCTTCACTGATGTCAGCGTTGTCTAAGATAATCTTAGAAAGTATATATATGAATTGAAAAAGTCACATTAGTACTTCCCCGGATTTAAATTCACGACCTCAAGCATGACTAATGACCTTGCGCCTCTCATGCTTGTGACGCAAAGCAATGAGGAAAAATGTCATGAAAAAAGTTTTGAGTATGAATGTGGATGACGATAATAGTAGGGGAATACCAAAGAAACTACGGATGGACTGTTTGACAGAGATATGAATAGAAAGGGAGAGGCAACTGAAATTACGACTAATAGAGAAGTATGGAAGAAGAACACGTCTTGTTGCGCCAACCCCAAAAAATTTGGTGTAGGTATGGACAAGAGATCGATTATTTACTTTATTGTACTTTACGTTATTGTCGAGAGATAATAAAGAAATTACAGAAAATTTAACTTTTACATTTTTATTACAACATCTTATCACCGTATGGTGACGGACGTAAAGAATTTCACCATCTCATATCATCCCCTGGGTGTCGCAAGAGGCGACTAAGGGAAACACCAGAGAATGGGCAGCAGCATTCTCTGTGCACTTTAAGAACAAACTGCGATCGCCAACCCGCCTGCCAAGCGTGGCGATTACGGCAAACCCCCCGAAACCATGAATAGCACAATTAAAAACGGCCCCGAGTGCCCGGCAGCGCGTCTACCCTCGGCTACGGTAGCGGTCGAGGCGATGGCGTGGCAAGGGGTGCAAAGAATCCCCAGAGTGGACCCGGCTACTCAATAAACACCGACGACTGGACCTGGCAACGTATAACACGCGAACACTCCGGACCGACGAGCAGATAGCCGAATTCGAGGAAGAATTGGGCAGGTTACGATGGAGTATAATAGGGTTATATGAAGTCCGAAGAGAGGGGAAGGACACGATAAGCCTTAAATCCGGTAACCTGCTCTATTTCCGAGAGGGTGACCGGCAGTCCCAGGGTGGTGTCGGGTTTATCGTCCACAAGTTCCTTGTGAACAACGTGGTGAAGATCGAGAGTTTGTCGACCAGGGTGGCGTACCTTATACTCAAAATATCCTCAAGATATTCGCTGAAGGTCATACAGGTTTACGCCTAAACCTCGGCACACCCCGACGACGAGGTTGAGGTATGAGGAAGCCATGCATGGTTTCAAAACTCACTACACCGTTGTCATGGGGAACTTCAACGCAAAACTGGGCAAACAAGACGAGGATGAGCTGCAAATGGGGCAATTTGGAGTTGGACGTTGGAACCACCGGGGTCACCTACTGGCCAGTTTTATGGAGAAGGAAGGCCTCTATGTAATGAACTCCTTCTTCAGAAAGCGTGAACACAGGAAGTGGACATGGCAAAGCTCCGATGGTGCAACTAAAAACGAGATTAACTTCATCATGTCAACCAAGAAGAAAATGTTCAATGATGTCTCTGTGACCAATTCGGTGAAAACCGGGAGCGATCACCGTATGGTAAGAAGCACATTGAACATTCATATCAAGCTTGAAAGGTCTCGACTGATGAAGTCCACGCTCCGTACAGCACAGATCCAGATCCTAAACCCCGAAACCTTTCAGCTCGAACTCCAGAATCGTTTTGAGTGCCTAGGGAGCTCCGTGGACGAATACAGCGACGGGTTCGTGGAAGCTGTCCATACGGTCGGGTCTAAGTTTTTCAAGACCCACCGTACAGATAGAAATAAAAAGCTCTCTGATCCTACTCTCTAGCTAATGAAGGAGAGGCGTGAGATGATCCTGCAGTCTTCAGACGATGCGGTGAAATACCGGCAGCTAAAGAGACGGATCTCTAAGTCCTTGAAAAGCGACCTCCGCCGCTTTGATACCGAAGGTATTAAAGATGCTATCGAGCGGAATAAGGGCTCCAAGGTCTTTGCAAGAGATCTGTTTATTGGGCAGAGCCAGCTCAAAAAACTAAAGACCGATGATGGCAGGATTGTTTCCGCCAAACCGGAACATCTGAGAGAGATCGAGAGTTTCTATGGGCAGTTGTACACGTCAACCAGTAAACCCGTTGCAAATCTAGCAAAAGACCCAAGAGCTAGATTGACCCGACACTATACCGAAGATATCCCGGACGTCAGCCTGTACGAGATTAAGATGGCTTTAAAACAGCTTAAAAACAACAAGGCACTGGGTGACGACGGAATCACGGCTGAACTTCTGAAGGCGGGTGGGAAACCGGTATTTAAGGCCCTTCAGAAGCTGTTTGATTCCGTCATACTCGAGGGCAAAACGCCACAGGCATGGTGCAGGGTTGTGGTGGTACTCTTCTTCAAAAAGGGCGACAATGCCCGGCTAAAGAACTATAGACCCATCTCACTTCTTAGCCATGTCTACAAGTTGTTTTCAAGAGTCATCACGAATCGTCTCGCGCGCAGGTTTGCCAATTTCCAGCCTCCCGAACAAGCCTGATTCCGAAAAGGCTTTAGCACCGTAGACCACACACATACGCTGCGGCAGGTTATACAGAAGACCGAAGAGTACAACCTGCCTCTCTGCTTAGCGTTTGTGGACTACGAGAAAGCCTTTGATTCGATCGAGACTTGGGCTGTACTGCAGTCTCACCAACAGTGCCAGATCGACTACCGGTACATTAAGGTAATGAAGTGTTTGTACAGGAACGCCACCATGTCAGTCCATCTTCAGGATCAGACCTCAAAACCAATATTTCTCCAGCATGGCGTCAGACAGGGCGAAGTCATTTCTCCGAAACTGTTCACTGCTGCGCTGGAGGATGTATTCAAGGTTCTGGACTGGAGGGGCCTAGGCATCAACGTAAATGGCGAGTACATCACTCACCTTCGGTTTGCCGACGACATTGTGGTCATGGCTGAGACCATGGAGAGCCTCAATACAAAACTCGATGACCTCAGTAGAGCTTCCAAAAGAGTGGGTCTGAAAATGAATATGGACAAAACCAAGGTGATGTTAAATGCCCATGTTACACCCACTCCTATCAAGGTTGGAGACTCTACACTCGAAGTAGTGGACGACTATGTCTACCTGGGGCAAACAATCCAGTTGGGTAGGGCCAACTTCGAGAAAGAGATCAACCGTCGACTCGGCTGGGCAACGTTCGGGAAGTTGCGCGATGTCTTCTCATCCAACTTACCACAGTGTCTCAAGACAAAAGTCTATTACCAGTGTGTGTTGCCAGTGATGACATATGGCTCTGAGACGTGGTCGCTTACAATGGGCCTCATCAGAAAGCTAACAGTCACTCAAAGGGCAATGGAGAGGGCTATGCTGGGCATTTCCTTGCGTGATCGAATCAGAAATGTTGAGATTCGTAAGATAACCAAGATTACCGTCATAGCCCGATGAATTGCCAAACTTAAGTGGCAGTGGGCAGGGCACATTGCTCGCAGAACGGATGGCCGATGGGGTGGAAAGGTTCTGGAGTGGCGACCGCGAACCGGCAGACGTTGCGTTGGAACGCTTCCCACCAGGTGGACCGGTGAACCTGGTGAAGGTTGCGGGGATCCGCTGGTTGCGAGACGCACGGGACCGGTCAATATGGCGATGCTTGGGGGAGGCCTATGTCCAACAGTGGACGTCTTTCGGCGGATATTATGATGATGATGATCACAATCATACCCATGTAACGTTACATTATAGGTAAGGTAAATATAAGGCATATATGGACACAGCCGTCTGCCATAACGCACATTTCTTAATCTCAATCTCCTACCAGGCTACCTGAGCAGCAACTTCCACCGTGCGACACTTGAAGCTGCTTAAATAATCAAATATCATCATAATATTTAAGTGGTGTTACTACCCGTATTAGGCTTTAAGTTTAGGAGTGGAAGTTTTGGGCTCGTTTAGTACAACCGTCCGGCACAATCGAGGATGGCTGTAGCGTCCTCTAACGGCCCTCACCAAAGCTGCCAGCGCATCAGAACATCTCAACCCAGCGGGTCTTTCTACCTCGAGGCCAACTCCTCGGCTGCTGCGACGTCACCAGCTACGCGTTAAGCCAGGACAGTACTTAGCGCGGCTACCTACACAAGACAGAAAATTAAGTGACGGGCCCTGTGACCCGCTACCACGTAGAAATAAATTTATTGAAAGTATTGTTGAGTTTTCTTCCTTATATCTAACTCACACGCTTCATATTGTTAAAATAGGGACCTCAAACAAAAGACTCTCATGGAGGAATTCTAATACAAACATGTATAGAAAACGGGCTTGAATCACAGAAAATATTATTATCGTAGAAATAAAACAGCATGTTCTTTCTAATTATGATGAAAAAGACTTCTGAAATTGCTAAGATCTTCTTCTTTCGTGTCGATTAACTCAAACAATAGTCTCAACCAATCAGATTTATTCCGACCAGAGTGGCTACACACGGACAGCTCTGTAATTCGCCACGCTCTCGTCCAGGAACGTACAGGAGGTCGAGCATGAAGGACAGACAAGGAGGTGGGCCATATCCTGCGAAGGGGCTCTACACTAGCACTGAGTTATGGACGGGTCTATGATATCAAAAAAATTGGCTTGGTTTTTTCTACAGCGGCCAACATAGGCCCGCAATCGTTTTAGGGATTGGCAGATTTGCCACTGCAGTTCGTGTTATAAGAGATTGACCAAATGACATTCTATCAGCGATGGCGATTGACTAAATACCATAATCCAAGGGTAAGGTCACGTAACTTTTCGATACCGTTTGGCAATCCCGTACATTTTAGAAATTGTACTATTATTTTCGTTATTTTCGTTGCTAGAATATCACTTGCAAACAGCTTCTGATCCTTCTTTGATTTCCATGAGCAACTAGTACACAAGTACAAAAAATAAAAAAGGTATAAGACAACGGAAAAACTACAGGAATACAAAACAAACCTTAATTAAAATTAATAACACATTCCAACTCAACGTTGATACTATGACTTCACCCAGCTAGGTGTATTGTGGACTAAATACCGTTATAAACAACTTGTACCTGCTCGTATATTATGTAAATCCCAAGGAAGTGTAAACGTTCTTAGCTACGTATTTATAGGTGTTGATGATAAGAAAATGATACAAGTTATAAGAACAAGCGATTTTGAGGTGAGGAGAGATCCTCCCAACAACGCCTGCTTCTTTTTACACGTAAATACTAGGTCAATATCAATGTATTATCTTTCAGTTTTAAGAATAGTAAAATAGTGTCACCTATGAAGCCTTATTACCTTATCTATGCCTACACTGTCTGTCTGTCAGTGTGATGTGTATTTTAACCGATACAGTGGTTTTACAGAATACATTTATATTTACGTGTATCTACTAGAGTTGCCGCGAATAGTGTTTATAGCGAATAGCCGAATACCGATTAATCGCCATTCACTTTGGCGAATAGTCGAATAACTCGACATTACTATTCGACATAAAAAAAATCATTAAACACATAAAAATATTTCTAATTTCTTCTAAGGTTGTGAGAAAAAAAAGAAAACGAAACCGACTTGCTCCAGAACGTGCAGAAAAATTGGTTTTTGCACCACAATCTGCCTCTGTTGGATTTTAAATATTATTTAAAAAGCCTTACTAATTTAATTTCATGAATATGATAGGCACAGGCACATATTACAGATAATAATTGATATTGTGTATTGTTTTATTAAGGAAAATAATTAAAAAAATGATTATTCTTAACTCATTAGTTCTTTTGTTCGTTAAAAGTTTATTTTCGACGACTATTCGCCGAATGCCGAATAATACTAGCTATTATTCGGTATTCAACGAATATCAAAAAAATTACGAGTAATGCCGAATACCGAATAATAGCGAGTATTCGCGGCAACTCTAGTATCTACTAATACTAGTACTATGGCTTTTGTCATGCCAAATAATAATGGCCAAATGCTAATTTTGTACCATAATGTACGAAATAAATAATTATTGCGTGTTACCGAATCGTATTGCGCTGCCTTTTTGGGACATTCAAAGTATTTGAAAAGTTTAAATAATAGGAGGAACATAGATATAAAAAAATATGTTGAAATACCAAACAAAAATTCAAGGTCAAAACACGCCCCCGCTTCCACTCATGATAGCCCGCTTATCTCTCACACCACACACCAACCGCCAGACGTCACTTATCTCCAAATACAATATCGCACTCTATCCGCGCAGACGCGGGTTGTAGTTCAGTATACATTTTATTAAAAACGACCCATTAGTTTCGTATGTGACCGGCATAAACATACATACAGTTTAAATAGTTTTGTGTTAAAATGAAGACGCCTTGCGTTTTACCTGGATGCTCTGCTATCGTGAGTTTTTACTTATTATCTATAAGTGATCAGATTATTTTTAATTTAGGTTATGTTGATTTTTTATCCATCGTATTTGGTAGCAATGTTATGAATGACATGTTGAGTGAATGAAAGAATACTGTATGGGTTATGTGTAGGTACTTTGGTTAGGTGTTGTTAAATTGTTGGAATGGTGATTGTGAAAACTGAAAGTAGATACAGGCATAGGGTATTATTTCTGTATGCGACTGATATAATAATCATGCAACAGTCATACGAATGTTTTAAAGAATCTAACAATGCTAATCAATATTAGGTTGATGTAGGCTCTAAATATAATATCTCCAATAAATATTTTCAAATCGTGAAGAACAACAATTTTTCAATCCATTAAAATAAAAATAAAACCTTGTGTATTTTATACTGGTGTAGGTAACAACTGGAAAAATATTGCTCGGTAAAGTAAATATCAATACAAATGCAACTGACTGAGTTTTGTTTCATAGTTTAAATATCTAACATGAGTAATTATTTATTTTTACATAAGTACATTATTATTTACAAACTAATATTAGAACTAAAATAAGACGAAAATGTGTACAATTACGGGGCGTCAAAAAATTCGTCCACATCGCTGTCAACAGGAAAAGTGCCCAGAAGGCTGGCAGCATTGCCACGTTGGATGGCAATGCTGATTCTTTGGCTAAAAAAAGGCCAGCCTTCTAACATGAGTAGTTTTTTTAATATGACATGGACAACAAAAAAAGACGATCGGAATATCATTCAACTGCTAGGTTATTTTTTTTGTATTCAATACATCTGGCCAGTGCTGGACAGAGACCAGTTTATCATTATGACCTTTGATAGAAGTCTATCATCGCTGATTTTATTGATGCCATATACGGCCACTATTTAAAAGATAAAATCTATGTTGTCTTTTCGCCAATATATATCATCATCATCTTCATCTCAGCCCCTATCCCATGATATTTGGGGTTGGCACAACACGTTTTCTTCTTCCATACCGTCCTGTCCCCCGCCACGCTGTCACCGACTCCCTTTTCATTTTTCTTATCACTTCTCACACAGTCCTTTCATATTTTCTTTGGCCTTCCTCTCCCTCTCCATCCATCCTCTATTTCCGCCAATATATAGTTACATAGAAAAACATTGAGTGGTGCACCCTCTATCTTTAACTAATACTTTTGAAAATCTATGACAATAACGATGTTATAAAATTAGAAGAATTGGGTAATCCACCTACTTGAGCTTCCCAACGTGTAGTATTTTGGTTCAATCCCTCTCAAAGAGAGAAGGCTTGTATTCCAGTAGTCAAAACACTATAGGCTGATTTTGCTGTGTCAATAGTACAACTGCTCTAATATTTTTCTTTATCAAAAAATGATGTGGTAATTTCCAAAACAATAAAAAAATACGTGCATGATATCATACAAGGTAAACTTTCAAATTAATCTCAGGGATATGGGTCAGCGTGATCGTCGTGATAGATAAGATAAGACTATCACTATCTCTACGGCTGCGTCTGCGCATCAGAGGGTCAGTAAGGCTGTAAATAGATACTTTAGCATTATAATCAAGAGATAGCACGACAGGCAAGAAGTTCCTTAACTCTATAATTAGATCGCCAATCGATGGTAAACTAAGTTCAAGTAAAAATGTGATATTGTTTGTCGAGTTGTTGAGTTACACGATTACTGACAAATAAGCGTGCACTATCAAGATATGTCCACTTAAACTAGTGCTGTTTTTCCTCAAGAGATCAACTAAGACACTTACTTGCGTGGTCCTCTACGACTGTAGTAATCTTTGAGTTTTGAAGCTTATTTTCAGAGTAATAGGAATTATCGTCCTCGTCTAGCTTTTTTTGACAGTTATCTTAAAAATATTTTATACTTGATGTTCTAAAATGATTGTTTTTAATCCTTTTGACGGAACTAAATATCATAGTTTCCCGCCATTTACTCATATAGTAGAAAACTAGGTCAAAGAGTTTTTGAAACTTGATTTTTCTTTAAGAGATGTAAATTACAGTTTCAAATAAATACAGAAAGTCAAAATTTCTAAGAGGTCTTTATTCGTTATAAGTGACATCAATTTATTGTTAGATTTTCCAGCTGCGTGTAGAAAAAATGAACAACATCAAACATGTATCATCTAATGACTTCTACAACGGAAGCCGAAAATAATAGTCAACAAAAAGACACTAAACGAGTTTTAATGATCATAAATCATACTAGCAGTGTTATGTGAAACTATGATTCATTATCGTCAGCTTGTTATTAAAATAGTAAATTGACTATTAAATATAATAACTGACGTACACAATTTATAAACAATCGGGATTTAATGAAGTAGTGATTAACCTAAATAATTAAATTAATTACAGTGTCTAGGATTACGATTCCAAACCTGATTTTATTAATTTGTTAACATGCAATTAGTTTATGAGTGCATAACATTACAGTGAATGCATAACTGGCACAATAAAGCAGAAGGTCAATTCGTACTACAAAATCATTATAATACAAGTACCAATCTCGTCGGCGGCAATCAATATAAAAACCTTTTCAGATGTTTCCTGGGTAGAAAAATGATAATTCTATTTAGTCCGTCAGTGAGATTATCAAATAATATTGGACTCGTATTTTTTGCTTTATCAAATAAATACAAACTGACAAAGATAAAGCGCATCAATGTTCAGGAGTGGGGTATGGTGACGTCACTTTGTCCGTATAAAATGTAGCACACCGTGACGTCACACGATATTTCAACGCACTGTGTCGTCGTAATTGTTTGTTGACGTGGCAAATATTGTTAGGTTTTCAATCGCTGACGGATTAAATAGTTTGTTTTTTTTGTTAACTGTCTTAATCTCAGAAGTTAACCCTTTTCTAGTCATGATTATTCATCATCATCTGCCTAGCCTTTTCCCAATTGTTGTTGGGGTCGGCTTCCAGTTTTACCGGATTCAATTGAGCACCAGTATTTTAAATGGAGCGACTGCCTATCTGACCTCCACAACTCAATAACAGGGTAATACCATACCCCTTGGCAAGACTGGTGTCAGATATCAAGCTTCTAACTGCCCGTAACGACTGTCAAAGATCTTCAAATGAAATGATTATTAGGTATATTAATTATTGACACGGTCCACCCTTCTACACTTTCTACTCTTACTGCCATCCAAATTCATATTCAAAACTTTCTTTACGAATATTTTCTCATTTCCATAACTGACTTTCTCACATTTTTTTCAGTTTTCAGTGCCACTTTCTTACTCCCTCATATAGATACATACTGATTTCTTATTTAATCTATTATTCAAGCTAAAAAGCAAAAACACTTTTCTAATATAACGCCCGTTAGATAAGCAATATGGTTATAGAATATTAATACCCTTTCATCCTTTAGATGTTTGTAAATATTCGTAGGTGAAATTGAAAACAAGTTCGAAGAACGAAAGCTATTTTTAGCCTCAAAGAATCTGGATAAAATCATATGCTCGAATGTTAATAAACTCATATTATCCACACAGTTCATAGAAAAAGCGATGGATATATGGAATACTAGCTCTTGCCCGCGACTTCATCTGCTTAGCATTAGTACTTTGCATTTATAATCCTTACTAATATTATAAATGTGAAAGTAATTCTGTCTGTCTGTCTGTTACCTTTTCACGCTTAAACCGCTGCACCGATTCAGATGAAAGTTGGTATGAAGATAGTTTGAGACCTGGGAAAGGACATAGGCTATATAGGTATGGTAGGGTAGGGTAGGGTAGGGTAGGGTAGTTAAATGTTTGGTGTATTTATGGCAAAACAAAGTTTGCCGGGTCAGCTAGTAATAAATAATAATTTATATACTATGGATTGGTGGTAAACTCAATAACCTGTTGAAATTTCTATTCGACTAATATTAGAACGGCGAAAGGATTTTGATGTTACTTTACAGTAATATACACACACACACAACATATCCATACTTCTATACCTACTAAAATAGAAATGCGAAAGTAGCTCTGTAAGTCTGTCTGTTACCTTTTTGCAGTTACTGAAGTGAATTTGAAGTTTTAGTTGAACTGAATTAAATGAAAGGTATAAGGTCCCTGGAAAGGACATAATTATGATGTTGTGATGAACGTTTTTATCCTGGTAGTACACACTACCAGGATAAACACTCCCACGGGATGTTAAATCACTTTTTACGCGAGCTAAGCCGCGGGCGACAGCTAGTCTATTAAAATGGAGGAGAAAGAAACTTCCCGACGCATTTATGATATTAATTAGTACAAGGCTAAGATTACTCTTTATACAAGCTCTACTCGTCTTCTGGTATACTAAGAAAAACTAGCTTTTCAATGAAAAATACTGGCTACTAATTAAGATGTTCTTCTCAGAAAATAGGAAATGAAAGATGGTTTTGTTCATTTTGCAAAGAAGAGAACTGACTTTCTGTCACCGAAAGCTAGGCGATAGCGATTGGAAAAATGACGAAAATGTATGGGATGGTCAAGCGGCATCGAAATGCCACGTAATCAATCCATTTGACATTTCGACTATCACCTTCGCTGTCATCGCATAATGTTTTGTCTATAGCCTTGAATGTCTCGTGTCCGAAAATTTTAGTCAAACCTTTAGGGTAGTATTATGCTGGATTAAAAGCTGCAGTGTTTGAACACAGCTTTCTAAGTGAACCCCACGTGGTACGTAGGATGCAACTGCGATCATCATTCTGCTTCACAGCGTGACTTAATTTGATTTATTTGACTTAAGATCCTAATATGGGCGCTCGGTTGGCGTAGTGGTTGAGCGATTGACTGCTGCGCTGCGTGTCGCGGGTTCGATTCCCGCACGGAACAAATATTTGTATGACCTACAGATAGTTGTTCCGGCTCTGGGTGTTTGTGTATGTGAGTTTATATGTTTGTAAACGCGCCCACGATACAGGAAGAAATTCCTAGTGTGGGCAACGTTTTATTTTTTAAATAACAAATATCCCCCCCTAGTTGGGGCAGAGGGACGTCCACAGTAGCCCTCCATCGCGACCGGTCATGAGCTTCACGCTTCACCTCGCTCCACATCATTCCGAACCTCGTCACTTCAGCCATGGTGCATCACCAGGTTTGACGGGGGCGGTCACGCTTTCTTTTACCTATTTAAGAATGAGATCGGAATCCCTCCGGAGCGCGTAACCAACCCATTTCCATTTACGAAGCTTGATCTGGCTGTCGATTGGGCTCTCGTGGCATCTCACCTGCAGCTCTATGTTAATAGATGGTCTCGGGCCAGTGTATTGCGAGGATGCATCGGTTGACGAAGATCTGGTTCCTTCTTCTTAGCGTGTCGATGGCAAATATATTTGTTAAATATTATGTTTGGCACAGTATATCAGTTTAGTATATTAGTTTGATCACTGCAATGTTAGTTACTTGACCAAATCGGGGAGAGCGAATTTCCTCCCGCATCCCGAGTGGGATCGTGGGATCGCCTCAATTTAACCACAGTTGTAAGCTAAACTACTCGATAAGATTTTTAATTAACCATGAACGAAAATGAATAGATTCGAGTGAATGGAAAAAAGCCTTCACATGTGCCCCGCTACCCCGTTACTAGACTGGCTAATATGTTTACTATGACCTGAGCTGTTCCTATGTAAAAATAAAATTATAGAATGAAACTTATTAAGGCGCTCCTAAATGTGAAATAATTTCACTGCAATATGTGGATGACATTCTAGAGTATGGCTCGGGAATACCGACAACTTTTTATTCGCAGTAAATGTATGGCCAGGCAATCTTTTACTACAGTATAACCGGTAATTCTTGCGTTTACATGGGTAAAGTAAACGCAACAATTTGCGGGCTTGGATGACAAATTAGTTAAAAAACTGGCACGGGAATACCTTCTGTTTTTTTCGTGATTAACCTTAATTTTGTTTCTCGATATTTCTCTTCACTTCGGTCTTGCCTGATGGAGGCGATAGATGAGGCCTACAATGAAATACGCCAGAAAATGCTCGTTCACTCTTTCTTTCAAGGCTGATGGGTGGTTACTGGATGAGAAAGAAGACAGAAATAGATGTAGACCTTGATATTGCTGGCAATGATTATAATTCGGTCATTATATTCTATTAGATCACATTGTCGGGCAAGTGTAGCCCGTTAACGTTAACCTTCAGATTTACATAGGGTACCAACTTTTACTGGTCATCGTATATGCCGTTACTAAACCCACTATCTATCTTATAATTTGTAACTAACGTAATCTTTTCTTATCTGATAAGTTGATAACTCAATGCAGTAGACGCTCAGCTGTTGAGCAATCGTAGCAGCTATTTAACGTGTGATAAGAAAGAGTATGCACACATGAGTGTCTTGTTTTTTGGATTTTTATGTAATCTTTGATTATACTTTTAATATTAACCCACTTTGGTGACATGGAGGCTGAAATGCAATGTAGAAAGCTGAAAGGGGCCCCTTAAAGCAAACCTGTTTTTCAAAAGTATGGAAAACAGACTGCATCAAACGTTTTTTGAAAAGTCACTTGCTATGGCCCAAACTGGAAATCGAATGATATCAAGTACCTACATAAAATAAAATAACATCTTGCATTTATTGATAAAATTTATGTTATTTTCCAAGTGTTTGAAAACAGATAAAAAAGTATATACCTATAATTGAAATAAAGATTTCAATACTCTTCAATATTCACATATTACTTTTAATTTTAAACAAACAAGGAAATCAAAAACTTAATTATAAGTAGGTTTTATATCAGCTGCAAATTTTTCCTTCAACTGGGAATTACACTATCATTCCAATAATTAAATTATGAACGTTTATTTTATGAATCATGCGGTTTTCCTGTCAATAAAGTGTTCCCGTTATCTTGAAGTGAGTTGAATTTTTAAAGCCGTAATATTTGAAATAAACACGACCCGGTCTTGTTTTTATTATTATTATTAATTTGAAACGAATCTGACCTAAAATTTTATAAGCTAACTGTACTATCAGTCAACGCCAAAGACCTTATACTTCTTACTACTAGACTGTGCACTATGGCGCAAAAACCGGTCCTAACGAGAGGGCTCCCGTTGGTAGTGTGTCTCTTTTTGATGAGGAGACCATGACCAAACATAACACGGGACAAATTAATTGTAAAAACAATAGTGTAAGTATCCCAATATATGTATTTATGCTACCTAACTACGCTACCAAAACCTACCAAATTCATTGAAAAAAAAAGTGTGTATATTTTTTGGAATCTACGTCACTTACAGAGTCGGTGTCGAGCGTACAGAATTTCGACATCCCATGTTTTTCCATTGGTGTCGTAAGAGGCGACTAAGGAACAAACCAGAGAATGATCAGCAGCGTTCTCTGTGCATTTGTAACAACTATACTGGGATCGCCAACCCGCCTGCAAAGCACTCCCCATGAATAGCACAAATAAAACATAGCCCCTAGTGCCCGGCAGTCTGCCTAACCTCGACTACGGTAGCGGTCTAGGTTACGGTATGGCAAGGGGTGCAAAGAATCCCGGACGAGATCCGGCTACCCCAACAAATACCGACGACAGGACCTGGCAACGTACAACACGCGCATACTCCGGACTCCAGACCGACGATAAGATGACCGAACTCGAAGAGGAATTGAACAGTTTACGATCGAGTATTCGGGGAGGACTCGATAATCCTGAAATCCCAAGTCTGCATAAGTGTTATTCTTCAAGACCCATCGTATAGATAGGTAAAAAAACTCTCTGATCTTACTCTCAAGCTTATAAAGGAGAGGCGTTAGATGATCCTGCAGTCTTCAGACGATGCTTTGAAATACCCCAAAGGATCTCAATGATTTCACATATTGTCCAGTTGAGTAGACAGTTGTGAAACAAAACTACACCAATTTTATTCCACTAGGAATCAATTTGCGAATAATATTAACAGCCGCTGAATTTGTTTGGTGGTCTGGTGGTCTTTTTTTTTTTTTGTTCCCTCTTTTCGGGCATGCTAAGATCTTGGACCATACCGCCTCGTCTTCAGTGCAATTATAACATTCTTTAGTATGCATTAGAATACGGGTGTAACAGATTCTAATGGTTTTTGGAGTATTTGGCAGCAAATTGTATCCAGTCAGCCTTCCCAGTAAGCTTTGCGGAGGTAGTCAATACTACAATAAAATTCTCCGCTCCACTATCCTGAGATCGCTTCTGTCAATGATTTCACATATTGTCCAGTTGCGTAGACAGTTGAGACACAAAACTACACCAATTTTATATAACAATATCCACTAGGAATCAATTTGCAAATAATATTAACAGCCGCTGAACTTCACTCGAAAAAATCCGGCCAAAACTCCAACCTGGTGGTCCTACATTCAGTATTACCAGGCCCAAACATTCACTACTCTTACCAATATTAATGTTTTTTTTTAAATACAATGAATTGATTAATTATAGGAACTGTAAAAATATTTAAATACGTTTCAAAGTTTCATAGACTTTGAAACGTATTTAAATATTTTTTTTGTTCGTTCGTTTTGGTATAACATAAAAATGAAAAATATAAAATTTTCTACCATTTCTACCAAATCCAATGATTAGTTGAGCTAGCAAGATGTCAGACAAGGACACACTACCAGCGGGAACCCTCTCGCCAGGATCGCTTTTGGTTAGCTACCGCTTATAAGGAAATAGCTAACCTAGGTGTATGATATTAGATTTCATTTTAGCTAAACAAAAATTTTTGGTGCACAGTCTAGTAGTAAGAAATACGTATAAGGTCTTTGGTCAACGCAAGTACAAGCCGGCATTTTAGATTCGTTTATTGAATGCATTGGCTTATACCTATCTTTAGAGCAGACTAGACCAATTATAACTCTAATAAAACAGCAGTTTCTACTAATTCTAAACTGAGATAAGAACATAACCCTCACGTTAGCGACTACAGCCGTTCTCACAATTATTAGGGTTAACGACCAAAATATGACGTTTCAATTAACTTCACGACCCACTGACTTAGGCCGGTTGCATGCTCAACTGAATTAGTGCCATTTTGTGAAACATTGTTTATGATGTTTTAAGACCAAATCAGTCTATACTTATTTATTGCATTGTTTTTCTTTGATGTCAATAAGATTTTGTTCAATTGTAACTTTGTTATTAGCTAAAACTCTTATGAGTACTTACTAAATCAAATAGCTGTGGAAAATTGATATTTTATATAATTATAGTATTCTGGTAAATGTTTGCCATTACCATACAACTTTAAAGGCTTTGCCACACTGGATGCGTTCTGCGTCCTGCGGTCTGGTCAACTCGAACATAGGGTGCGGGCAGTGATATAGTAACCGGACCGCAGGTCGCAAAACGCATCAAGTGTGGCAAAGCTTTAACCGTCTCACATCCTATGGATGTTCGCCTATTTTATATGGAGTGGTATATTGTTGACAACTGGTCATGCATGATATGGCGTCCTGTAAGAAAATAGGTCACCCTGTACGCTCTGTTATTAGGTGATTTTTCTTTCATCGAGCTGGTACCCAGTTAACTTTCTCAAAAGCCATTCTAGTTCTAGTGTCGTTGCCTTGAACTGTATAGAAATAAGTTTTGTAGACCAATAATATGGCTGACAGCTCAAATTTATTCTTAAAACAACAACCTCGCGTGATAGCCTGAAGCTATCTGTTATAGCGTTGTTTTTTTTATTATTTACTAACTTCTAAACAAAAAATCTTCGCAATTTCCTCTTCATTTAAGAAGTTCCGTTTTGGTAACTATAATACAGCCGTAACAGATAAAATAGAAGCCTACTATATTATATAAAGGTGAAAGTTTGAGAGTGTTTAAGTGTGTTTTCACTCTTTCACTCAAAAACTACTTCAAGATAAAGGAAGATTCAAGGATGAAATTTAGCACAGAGATAAATTGTAGTCTGGAATGCACATATATGATACTTTTAATCTCGGTAATATGATCCCTCCGGATAATTTTCGACTTTCACGCGAGCGAAGCCACTGGCAGAAGCTAGTGAAAGGTAAAGAAGTGGGTAGATACCCAAAACGTTAAAAAAAAAAACGTTGCCCCACACTAGGAATTTCTTCCTGTATCGTGGGTGTGTTTACAAACATATAAACTCACATACACAACACCCAGAGCCGGAACAACTATCTGTAGGTCATACAAATATTTGTTCCATGCGGGCATCGAACCCGCGGCACGCAGCGCAGCAGTCAATCGCTCAACCACTGCGCCAAACGTGCGCCCGTTTGTAAGTTAAGCTGATTAAAGTTTTTTACTCAAGGAAATTAAAGTCACCTACTTATGCGTAAGCAAGCATTCCTGCTGTGGCTACCAACAAAAAAAAACCGGAAATTTCCCTGACGGTATTTGACGCAAAAACTTGCACATTGCGGTCAACCCGTCACTAAAAATGTACCAAGAATGATGACTCGACCACTTTTTCCTCTATTGGTGAGGACTTGCAATCTACCAAATTAATAGTGTGTAGACCTCCTTATGTGTCAAAGTAAGTAGGTGCAAAAACAAAAAAAACAACAAAGCGATGTTTCCAGCCAGAGTTCATTCAACAACAAAGGTATACGTGCGCTATCTAATTCGCGTGACTTTTTGTAATTATTCTGCTACAATTGCCTTTTTTATTCACCGGTGATTCGACATTAATTTGACAGATTTTGATGTCTACCGTCAGTTTGTTTGAACGCTCCGTGGAATAAGGACATAAAGTGACGTATTCTGAATGGTGTAAATGTTGTGTTTGCGGAAGTGAAAAGCCGTTATTGTATTGAAACAATGTACAAAGTAGGTCAACTTTTATTTTTATTGCATGGTGTGTGATAGTTAAGTGTGCCTGTGTTGAAAGTAGGATGTTGTGTGTCATCTGAATGAATGCGTGTGATGTTGCATCTTGGGACTTGCTTCATCTTTCGTGGTTCGGAAGAAAAGCAAGTTAGGCTTAGAAGTAACTTAGATTCTTCCCATTTTATAAGGTATAAGTTTTCATCATCGGACTATGACATTATGCGTACAGCTAAAGAGTGGAATTCCTTGCCAGAGTCTGTGATTCCCGATAGCTGAAATCTCGGGGTCTTTAAGTCAAAAGTGAATAGGTTACTGCTAGGCAAGCGTGTTATATCTTCGGCTACATCATCACTTACCATCAGGTGAGATAGTGGTCAAACGCAAGCCAATCTTAGTACAATAAAAAAATAGGTCATTCCCAAGATTTTTATAAACTTACTCCCCATCCCTGATGGCTCGACGCGATTCGATTTATATCGCACCGATAAGTGATTTTTACTAAGCGAAATTTCAAATACGATCACATGGACACAATTCGATGCAATTCGAGCGATTTGCATAGGAAATTTTCTTATATCCTATAGCCTATCAACGCAATTTGTATAGCGTCGTGCCATAAGGAAAACCCCTTACAGTGCAGTGTTCATAATCACTACGCTTAGCTTGTGGATTAAAGATTGCAGTTTGTTGAACGCCTAAGTACGCCATCTATCAACGCTTTGTTGATTTCTTTAACCAACTAGGTAACATTAATATTGTGCAATCTTGCGCCGAGAGACATATTCATAATGCATTTGATAATTGCCTGAACACTAAGTTAACTTCAGCTAATTTTAATTTATTCTGTTTTTGCCTTCTAATTATTGTTTTATACCAAAACTCTAATAGCCAAATCGCCGTTTTCATTCATTCACAAGAAACATACAAAGTACGCTGCCTTAGTCACGCTCGCAGTCCGTTTATCAACATTTTGCTTTATCAGACGTGATATTACTTTGATAAATCGAAAATACATTATAACACAGTTTTAGTCGATTGTTTTTTTATTTGGAAATTGAATCGAATTGTTTGTATAGTAATTCTGTGTTCGACGTTCAAATATTATGAGATAAAAGATTTTTGGAAAATTCGGTGATTTTCCAACTGAATAACTTACCCAATCAAAAATCAATCAGGCTTTTCCCAACTACATTGGGTCGGCTTCTAGCCTAACCGGATTCAGCTAAGTACCAGTGTTTTACAGCGACTGCCTATCTGACCTCCACTACCCTGTAACGGGGTAACACGATACCACTTGGCAATACTGGTGTCAGATCTCAAGCTTCTGACTACCCGTAGCGACTGTCAAAGGCTTAACGTGCTTTCCGAGGCACAAAGGAAACTCGGAATGTTGAAATGGTCACCCATCCTCGGACTGACCCTGTCAAGTGTTGCTTAACCTCGATCGACCCGTGCGTCTGTTATTATTTAGCCTCGAGTTCCTCAACTGAATAACTTACCCGTTGCAAATTTTTTGTTCTCTCAGATAGTGTATTCAGTTAAGCATTGTTTTTTAAATCAGTGTTATTTTTTTTCATGTTGGTAATTCTTTTAGAAACCCTTGTAAAAATCTTAACAGTTTTTATGTCTCGTCACCACTGTAACCCAAATTTTATTAGTCCTACATTCTTACAAAAAACGACCTCGAGTAGATATCCCCTTACATCGTTCAATCGTCCCGATGCCCACAAAAAAAACTATTCGATTTTTTATCTCGATCGAATACGGAAACTCGATAAGTATGTAATGTTAGTCGCACATTGGTCGAAAGTCCTTATCGCGATAAGAATTACATTCGTAAGGACAGAACGCGTATGCCCACAACAATTGGCCAGGATATCTCGAGAGTTAGTGAGAAGGAGACGTGTTCCGTTGTTTTGTTTTTTATTACATCTTAAGTGACCTATGATGGTAAATATTATTCATTTTTTTTTTATTGTGCTTGTGATAGTAAGAAGGCCATAATGATTTCTTAACAGTGTGTTTTAGTGAATATTTGGTAGAAATCTGGACTAAGTTGATAATTATACCTACTGACTTAATTCTCCAATCAGTATTGAGCAATTGTAATTTAACTTGATTAAGAGTGACAATCAATTCTCATTACTTCTCTGTATAATGCTTTTTGCTCTCAAATAGGACAATATGCATGGGTATTGGTATATTATTCGAATCACTGTATCAATAAATTATTTTTGTTGAGGTAATGCAGTTTATTTATTATTAAATTGACTCGATTCATTTTGCATTTAAGTGCCAACAAACGCATTCTTTGTTGCTTATATAAAGAATGGATTGAATGAATGAAATTAATTTCCGTAGAACAAAACTGGTTTATATTACCAGCATAAATGTTGCTGACGCACTACAGAGCATAAGGCTTCTCCTCGTATTTATAAAAAAAGTAACACTGATCACCACCCTTGCTCAAGACAATCATAAAATTCTTATTGCATTAATGGATTGGAAGATAATTTTGCAACCCTTACATTATATCTACCGGTCAATTAATATGTTTCAGTCCACGGGGGTGACCATAAGCTCTTAAAGTAAGGTTATTTTGAGTGTGTGTAAAGGACAGATGTATATAACTTGTATACATCTGTCACTTACGCGATCTCAAAATAACCTTACTCTAAGAGCTTATGGTCACCACCCTGTACTTACTTTACATACCTGCTTGAAGTTTACAAGCTAACTAGATCCTGTGCCAAAATTTGAAACTAGTTTAAATAAGTGTTCATGATTGAAGCTAAAAGTAATTAATGGCAGGTTCCTTAATTTAAAACAATAACTAATCAGTAGTCTAGATATTAAAACTATCTAAGATATTAAATGGAATTGCTGTCAATTAATTATTATAGGTAAATTATTATAGCTTTTTGCAGTCTAACCGGATGCAGGTGAATACCAGTGTTTTATATATAGTTCTCAACTCATCTGTGCGCACGGCGCCATGTGTGTGTGCACTTGTGATTATACAGCTTTAACACACGTGTTGCTCGGACGACGACTGCTGCGTCCTTCGATTAACAATACAGTTGATCGAAGGCCGCGTCACTGCCACACAAATTAAAGCTGTATAATTACACACACGCACAGATGAATTGAACTAAAGGGTGTCTCAGAATGTTTTTCGTTTTTGATACTTAAAAAAAAGGTAATAGAATAAGTTAAAACTCGCTTTATTTACTGTTTAATTAACGAGCAGTTTTCCAATTTTGTTTATTAAAAACAATAATAAGTAAATGTGCATCCTTGACTTCCTGACACTCAATTTTCCTGGAACTAAAATCTTAAATCACACGCCAAAAAGTGAGGGACCGACTATTCCTTGACGTGATATGGCAGCCCAAATAGCCCAGATTAAACGCTTGCTGATGTTCTCCTATAGAGCTGCTTAAAAAGTTAAGTTTACAAACTAGTGCCACCCAACCTGAATGTTTAAAAGCAAGCAAAGACTCACAGACGAAACAAATAATGAAAATTTTAGTTGCAGGCCAAACGAGTGTCAGGACGAGGAGGGTGCGAATTTACTTAATTTCGTTTTTTACAAATAAAATTACAATACTGCTCATTAATTCAACAGTAATTAAACTGAGTTTTAACTAATTCTAGTACCTTTTTTTTAAGTATCAAAAACGAAAAACATTCTGAGACACCCCTTATCTACGAGTATACATAAAGTGACTGCTTATTTGTATATCTTTGACGACACCCAGTACCAACGGCTTAATGTGTTTTCCGAGACACGCAGGAATCCCGGTATTCAATGTATGGGCACTCATCCACAAACCGACCTCAGCAAGCGTTACTTCACCTTTTAGATTGATCCGTGCGGCTCCTAGTATTAAATGGCCATTGCAAAAACATAATATTTGATAAAAAATATTATTCGTAATTGTCTGCTAGCGTCATTATTGTACTGGTCTGATCATACGACCATAGCTAACAGTTTGAATGTTTGATAATGATCTGCAAATAAATAGGAAAATACTCAAATTCTGCAGCTAAATGTTATTCTTATGACCCCTCTTGGATCTTGTGTGAAATTACTAACAAAAATCCGTTATTCCTCTCTGATTTATTTCATTGGGATCTAAGATAAGTAGTGTATTATTGGGCATTCTATGCCACTGTCGGCAAGTAGCTCGGCCAGTGCGCCTCGCTACGCGACAGTGGCATAGAATACCCAATAATAAACGATCGACTCGACTGTGTAGTATATTAGTGTACTCACCTGAAGATCTTGTAAGAAATACCACTGGCTACCAGTAGCTGGGCGAGTACGCATTACTACATAAAGTAACGCTGAATAATGTAAGTACGATCGCTTCTCAAACGATCACTCTATCGTGAAAAACATGACTGTGTAGTATATTAGTGTACTCACCTGAAGATCTTGTAAGAAATACCACTGGCTGCCAGTAGCTGGGTGAGTACACATTACTACATAAAGTAACGCTGAATAATGTAAGTACGATCGCTTCTCAAACGATCACTCTATCGCGAAAAACACAACTGTGTAGTATATTAGTGTACTTACCTGAATATCTTGTATGAAATACCACTGGCTGCCAGTAGCTGGGCCTAATACTTCATCGCAACAGAATGTTTGAAGTATGTAAGTAAAACAACAGTCTATTCATTAAACTTTAATTGTATCCAATAACGTTACAAGTTTTCTCATGTGTGTAACAACAGTCAGTTATCGTAAAATTTTGGTTGTTCTGGAAACAATGTGTCAGCCGAACGGACGAACTCTTGCAGTTTTCGCCACTGAGACGAATCCGCGTTGCTCTGGAACTTAACACGAACGAGCGCCTTCTTCCATAGCTCTTGAGAGTCGGTGAGGCGCGCGTCGCTAGCCTTGTAGACCTTGCAGTCTATGTAGTATTCACCGACCGTACTTGCTGTTCGACGCTCGCAACCGTTGGCCACACGGCTTACGAAGTACGATGGCAGACCAGATGAACCCGTGCTGTGCTCTGTGTCATTTTCATGGTTGCGACTGATACCAAATATATCAGTGCTGGTATTTGATAATTTGCTGAAAAATAAAACTGATGTTAATATGTTATCCTATTAAACAATTTATATATTTATCATTTATACTAATTAGGGTAATCTCTGGAACTACTGAATTGAAAATAGTTTCTCTACTAGAAAGCTACATTATATTTCCTGAGTGACAAAAACTGTATTTTGTTTAGAATTACACCTGTGCAAATCCAGAGCAGGGCGTTAGATTAGGATAGAATATTAAGAACACATAAAAAATACACAAAAATAACAAACGAATTATTTGTAAAATCTATAAGACATAAGACTTAATTAATAGAAAGCAGCATTAATAGAGTTAATTCAAAATAAAAAATCGTTTACCTTGTGCGAATTGCATGAGTCGATGGTGAATCCGACTTGCGTTTCCCACTGACTTTTGTTGGTTTGCGAGTTGGTTTAGTTTTCTGATCAAGTGTTAGAGCTGGTTGACTATATTCACACTCAGAATCAGACCTGAAACAAAGATATGAAATGTTTTGTTTAAATCATGGCATGCTATAAATATACAAACAGATCACGGGTCTCAGTAAACACTTAAAATATTTTTACCCGACTGCGCTAGAAGGAGGGTTATATTATACTTACATTTTGCCAATCTGCAGTTAGAATTTCACTGAATTGATTTGATGAATATTAATACTGGTATTGACAACAACTCGAGATTTACACTATCTAATTATAACTGATGGTACAGAACTTCTTATAGACGACTTCCACACTTGCAAACTGCAATTAGATTGTTTAATGTACTCCAAAAACACGTAGCTTATAAAATCGATAACGCATTATAATTAATTGTTTCAAAAATTACCTCATTCAATCAAATGTGATACTATAAATCGTCTTTTTTCCTCGGACGTATAATACCAGTTCAAAAATAAAGACTAAGCAGTTATTACTCGTATACCTAGTAGCGGATGACGATTTGGCGATGCAGCGAAATAACGTAGGGTTGACGAAACGAAACAGTACTTTAGTAACAAATCGGACGGTGAGCTATGGGCAGCTCGCTGTCCGACCGTTCAGAATCCGTCTGAATCGAGCCCAAGTCGTCAACGGCGCGCCCCTTTCGTCAATGCATGATTTTTTGTAGAGCATTAAAAAAAGAAAAAAAAAAAAAAAAAAAAAAAAAAAAAAAAAACTTTTGTAACAAATAAAAAAGTAATCAAGTGACTTAAATATGACCTTTAGTTTATTGTAAAAATGCATAGCAACTAAGTTTATTAGTAAAAAAGAGTTTTTTCATATTTTTCATTCTCTGAAAGTAGGTCTAAAGTTGCCTATGGAGCAGGATGAAAGCTATACTTTTTATCCCTAGGAGTTCTATTTCAACTGAAAACTGTCAAATTATTAAAAAAAACCAAAGGAGCATAGATCGGGCGACTTAGCAATGAGATTCTTAGATATCCTTTGGTTGAACGGAACAATAACAACGTAATTATCTGAATAGGTAACATAATGTTGAATGCGTGTCAACCCTACCTAAAATAGATGATTGATGCAAACGACACAAAACGACTTAGTTGACCCAAAAAAACAAATACTTGCGCAATAAGTATTATAATACAAAATATGATACTTATACATCTTTTAAATTTATTACCTAAAATCAACGACGGAAGCCTGCTCAAAAGACGTTACTTATGGTTAAATATTTTTGTATTAAATTAATTATTTACCTAAGAATTTGGGCAATTGACATCTGGATCATTCTTAGGTATAAACATTTTGCAGGTAATTTTATACACTTTTTTTGTATTTTTTTTATTCTACTATCTGAGGGACGAATTATTATTATTATTATTGTGCATTTCTCTTTCCAGAAACAATTATTTCAACAAGCTTCTCGAATATTTTATAAAGAAGAGATTATTAAACTAGAGGACTAGCAGCAAACTTTCTAATCTGGATGACTAGACTATCCATTTTATTGAAGGTAATTTTGTATACTATATTTACTATAATTATTTGAACTGGGCGCCTAATTAATAATATGCTTTTCTCTTTTCAGGACTATTTTGTCAAGCGACTCGAATCTCGCTAAATAAATAACTACAGCAAATTATTGACCTCTGGATCATGCCTAGGTATAAATATTTATATTTTGCAGATAATTTTATGCACTTTTTTGTATTTTTTTTTTAATTCTTAAATCTGAGGGGCAAATTATAATTATTGTGCATTTCTCTTTCCAGAAACAATTAATTTGACAAGCTTCTCGAATATTTTATAAAGAAGAGATTATTAAACTAGAGGACTAACAGCAAACTTTCTAATCTGGATGACTTGACTATCCATTTTATTGAAGGTAATTTTGTATACTATATTTACTATAATTAATAATAATAATAACATTCCAAAACTTTCACACAACGCTTTCTAGTCCTAAACTAGCAGAGCTTGTGTTATGGGTACTAGACAACTAATAAACATACTTATATATTTCTAAATACATACATATTATAGATAAATTACACCTAGACACAGAACAAATGATCGTGCTCATCACACAAACATTTGTCCTGGGTGGGAATCGAACCCACGACCTCCGTCACTAATCACTAGACCAACAGGCCAGCCAATTGAACAATTATTTGAACTGTGCGCCTAATTAATATTATGCTTTTCTCTTTTCAGAACTTATTTTTATTTGGATGTCAATAATTAGGTAATCCTCCTAATACTTTCTTCAGTTACTGTATACTTTTACTTTTTCTCTTTATTTCTGTAGTTTTTTTTTTTTTCTACTTTTTTGTTTGATTACTTTCACAAGATCACTAATTTTAGTTCTTAGTATTATTCTTGTTATACATATTATACTTAGAAACTCTAATCTTTTAGTCAAACGTTAAGTACGTTATAGTAACGATAAGTTATATTAAATTAATCAATAATGCCCCATTGTTCAGTTTGTAATATATTGGTAGATAATAGTCGATGGTCTGGTCATTTACGTAGTAATAATCATAAAACCAATAGTGCGACCACTGTTTTTGACAATGTCGCAATTATTAATTCTGCATTTAAAAAACGAATCGTTAGTTACAAGATCACCGCAACTGGCGAACAAATAAATAATTTTCCTGAAATGTTTCTCATTAATATTAGTAGACAAGTTAAAACTTTAATAAATCAATCATTATTGAAACATACAGCTCTGAAAATAAATTTTGAACTTTTTTCTTTTTTTCTAATGTTTAAAAATGATCAAAAAGAAATAAAATCATTCGCCACAAAAAACATTATTGTTAATTTTAATTACGACTTTGATTCGATTTATAAAGCAGTGATTGATTTATTGTTAAAGAAAATTGAAGAGTTTCAGGAGAGAGATAGCGGTTGGACATTTTTAAGCAATTCCCATGTAGAAATAAATATTAATAAATATCAACCTCTCGGCGGATCTAAATTTATAACTTTACCGAAATGTATAAAAAATAAAAAAGCTTGCTTGAATATTCGTAACAATGATGAGTATTGCTTTTTATGGTGCGTAGTAGCGGCTCTGTACCCTACTAGCCAACATCCCGACAGAGTTTCATCTTATCCTTACTTTCAGGATGTTTTGAACGTTGATGGTTTGACATTTCCGATAACATTTTCAGACATAGCTGTCTTTGAGAAAAATAATCCGTTTTTGAATATTTACGTGTATGGTTTAAAAAATAATAAAACTATCGTTGGACCTTTGTATTCTACATCGAATCATAAATCTAAGAGCATCCATCTATTGTTCTTGGAAAATAATACTAATACTCATTATTGTCTTATCATTGATTTACCTCGTCTAGTCAGAAATCAGATAACCAAACACCATGGTAAACTGTACTTCTGCGAAACGTGCTTATTGTTTTTTCCAACGCGCACCCAAATTGATTCACACCTATGTGGAGGGATTGCCACGGTATTACCAGAAAAAGGAACATTTTTAAAGTTCAAAAATTACGATAGAAAACAAAATGTTCCTTACGTCATATATGCTGATTTCGAAACGATACTTGAACCGATTTCCGGCGAAGATTTCAACACCGCTAACACGTCATATTCTCACCGACACGTGCCGTCTGCGTTCGCCTATAATATAGTGTCATCATTTAACGATACGGTTGGTGACTATAGAAGTTATCGCGGAAAAGATTGCGTTTCAAAATTTATACATTTACTGACTGAAGATGCTAAAGCAATACACAGAATTCTCACTCAAAACGAGCCTATGATATTCACAGATATAGATGCTCTTGATTTCAAACGCGCTGTTAAGTGCTACGTTTGTGAAAATTTACTGTTGAAAGATAGAGTTAGGGATCACTGTCATATGACAGGCCGGTACCGGGGTGCAGCACATCGACACTGCAACCTACAACTCAAAGTACCAAAATTCATCCCAATATTTTTTCATAACTTATCCGGATACGATTGTCATTTATTTATTAAAAAGTTAGGCGAAATACCTGGACAAATTAAAATAATACCCAAGACTAAAGAAAAATATATATCATTTACAAAGTTTATTCCTATTGCTGATAACGAGTTTATACAAATAAGGTTTTTAGATTCCTTCAACTTTCTAGGAACTAGTTTAGACAAACTTGCTAAAACATTGCAAACAGATGATTTTGTTAATCTTAAATCAAATTTTTCTGATGAAACACAATTTAGTTTGCTGATTCGTAAAGGTGTGTACCCGTATGACTATATTAAAGATTGGAAATGTTACGAACAAAAGTCGTTACCTTCTAAATATTATTTCCATAATTCTTTGACTAACGAAGGTATTAGCGATGAAGATTATAGTCATGCACAAAATGTTTGGGCTGAATTCAGTATTACTGATCTGGGCGAATATACAGATCTATACTTAAAAACAGACGTGCTTTTGTTGACAGACATATTTCAAAATTTTCGGAAAACATGTAAACATTATTACAAACTCGATCCCGCCTTTTACATAACTGCACCTAGTTTATCGTTCGATGCAATGTTGCTAAAAACAGGTGTTCAGTTAGAACTGATTTCGGATTTAGCTATCATCAGAATGATTCAAAGCGGTATACGAGGCGGCTTGTGCATGTATTCCCATCGGTATGCAAAAGCAAATCACAAATACATGCCAGAATATGATGCATCACAGCCTCAGAGTTTCATAGTATATCTAGATTGTAATAATTTGTACGGTTTTAGCATGTGTCAGTATTTACCTTATTCTAATTTTAGATTCCTTGATGAAAGTGAATTAACTAATTTTTGTGTAGAAAATGTCGAGGATAACTCTGAGTGGGGATTTATATTAGAAGTCGATCTTTTTTATCCTGAACATTTACACAAATGCCATAATGATTTACCATTTTGTCCCGAAAAATGTATACCTCCAGGAGGTAAAACAAAGAAACTAGTTGCAAATTTACATAATAAGTACAACTACGTAATACATTATATTCATTTAAAAAAGTGTTTAGAACATGGCTTAACATTACGTAAAGTTCATAAAGCTATTACTTTTAGACAAAGTCCTTATTTAAAACAGTACATAGAATTAAACACTCGGTTAAGACAAAAGGCAAAAAGTTCTTTCGAACAAGACTTTTTTAAATTGTTAAACAACAGTGTTTTTGGCAAGACATTGGAAAATACTGAAAATAGAGTAACCGTACACTTAGTTAATCAATGGTGTGATCAATCTAATCGAACTAAGAAATTTATATCCTCCGAGAGACTTGTAGCCAACCCCTATTTCCATAGCGCTTCAATTCTAACTGAAAATTTAGTTGCTATACAAATGAAACCTGACCAAATTATTTTAGATAAGCCTATTTATATTGGATTCACTGTATTAGAACTTTCTAAGACACATATGTATGACTTTCATTATAACATTGTAAAACCTTTTTATGAAGATCGAGTGCAGCTGTGTTATACAGATACCGATTCGTTTGTCTATAAAATATTCACGTTTGATTTTTATAGTGACTTAAAGTATAATTTTTTACAATATTTCGACACCAGTAACTATGATGACAAAAATAATTTTAAAATACCAATTATTAACAAAAAAGTTCCAGGTTTGTTCAAAGACGAAATGGGAGGAAAATATATATCAGATTTTGTTGGTTTGAGATCGAAACTTTACTCAATAAAAACAGTCGATAAAGTCATTAAAAAAGCAAAAGGAGTAAAATCAAGTGTAATAAAAGACTTAAATATAACAGATTACGAAAATATTTTATTAAATGGGGGAATTATTCGTGGAAAAAATATTATGTTTCAATCTATAAAGCACGAAATATTTACTAAGAGTGTCAACAAAATTGCCTTATCTCGAAATGACGATAAACGCTTAATATCTGTAGATCGAATATCAACGCGAGCCTGGGGTCACTCGCTTATTTTAAAACGCTAAAATTAATTTGAATGTAATTAGTAATAGAGTTAGAATATGATTTATGTAACCTATGTAACATAGTTCTTGATCTTTAATGTATGATAAATATAATTCATAGTTTTAAAAAGCTAAGTTTATGTAAAGATATTAATTTAATAAAATGTGAATGATTATGACTACTTGTTTAATTTATATTTTAAGACATCATCCTCCTTTTTTGTAGTTGGTTAAATAAAATGAAACCCGACCAAGATTTAAGGGTGCCACACACGACTAAGGTACTATAATTATTATTTTATTTGATTTTTTTAATAAACTAGTGCGCCTCATCTTCAACGATTGCATTACTGCTTAACATGAGGTGGAATCGCAGTCAAGCACTGGTTTATAAAAAAATGTCTTAAGATACAATATCACTCGTCATACAATTCAATGCACCATTACACACGACGAAGATATTTATTTAATATTTTCGTTAATAGGTGAATTGTATGGCGAGCAACATTGTATCTTAAGATAAAATATTATAGTATCGTAGCCATGTGTAGCGCTCCTAATTTGCAACATGATATGCATGTTGAAACATGAATCGTTCATTTTACGTAAAATGTATTTTGTACGCTATACAATAAGACTGATTATACAAATTTCAAATAATGAATAGTTGCATCAATTGCATAACGCTGATCATGCAAAATAACTATTACAAAGACATAGCAGTGCATTACCCTCATAAAAGCTTAGTTAGCATTTTAATCTAAATTGGAACATGTTTCGCCATCGCAATATATATAATTTTTAGGGTTCCGTACCCAAAGGATAAAAACGGGAGCCTATTGCTGAGACTCCGCGGTCCGTCTGTCTGTCTGTCTGTCTGTCTGTCTGTCTGTCTGTCTGTCTGTCTGTCTGTCTGTCACCAGGCTGTATCTCATGAACCGTGATAGCTAGACAGTTGAAATTTTCACAGAAGATGTATTTCTGTTGCCGCTATAACAACAAATACTAAAAACAGAATAAAATAAATATTTGAGTGTGGCTCTCATACAACAAACGTGATTTTTTTGGCGTTTTTTATGATAATGGTACGGAACCCTTCGTGCGCGAGTCAGACTCGCACTTGGCCGGTTTTTTCAATTTACGAAATAAAATTCGTCTTGAGTACTTGTATCACGCACACAGTGTCTTGCGATCATGTCATCGGTAAGTTTCTCAATTTTTTTTTATATTATTTATAAACTAGCGATTTATGTAGTGTGAATAGTGTAATCTGCTGACAATTCGTGTATGCATCACTATTTTTAACCGACTTTACAAAAAGGAGGAGGTTCTCAATTCGGATGTTTGTGTTAAATAACGAAGAGAAAAAAAAAAAAAACTTTAATAGAAACACCGACTGCCGAAATTAAAGTTATTTTGCACTTTTTGGTGAAGTCGGTTGTATTTTTTTTGTAAAAAAAAGTTTTCAAAGTTTTCTTTTTAGTTTAAATTTCATAGGTGTCTATTTTTGTTCCAGATTACGGAAACGAAATGTTTCCCGTGCGTCTATAATACTTTGTGAACGCAATGTCCCTATAAGTGTATTAAATTCTTTTATCATATTAGCAGTCATTCGATCTACATAATCCTTGTTCACTGCATCGTCAGCTTCTACTGGATTTTTGATTCCTCTCAGTCTTGATGTTTTTAAATCAAAATCTCCGTTTTTTGATTTTAATAATGTATTTTCATTAATCTCAAATAACTCTGATAATCGCATTCTTTTATGAATATGATGTCCGAATTTATCTACGTTCATGTTTAAGGTGTATTGTGTTGTGAGGTTTATAATAAAATGAACACACCTTTTAGAAAACGTAGATGTATTATTTATTTATAATTTTACTTTCACGTAATTCTTCAATGATAGATATAATTTCATTATCTAATCCTGTGTTACCAGCATCTCGAGATGCGATTAATAATTTTAACCTATCCACCAGTTCATTTGGATCATTCCAATATACAAAATCAACCTTTTTCTTCCACATTTTGGTTAAGGGTAGTCCTTTTCCCTTCGATTGAGGAGTCTGAACAGTGTTTTGTATTTTGAAAATAGGCTTGATAACTTGCATATACTTTTGACCTTTATTGCTTTTTATTGGTTTATCCGGCTCATAGTCTCGTCGATGTGCGTTTGTATCAAGTAGCATTGACTTATAATGCTGCATATCACTTTCTGTAACCATGTTTAAATCTACGTTCTTTTTCAGTAACAACTGTTTCAAACCAGACGTATTTCTATAATTGTGTCCAGCTACTGTGATAAATTCATCGCCGATCGTTATACGAGCAGAACCTAACATCAATCTCCCATTTTCTACTCTGACACCGAATGGAACATCTGAAAGAGCTTCTGAGGATACTGACCAGGATGACGTGTCACGAGCGGGGTTGTTTTCAACTAATGATTTATATGAAGAGTCACTTTCGATATCAGATTCATATTCATTTGAATTTTCTTTTCTAACATTGACTTCTTCGTTCTGCAAAGCTTTATCAATAAACGGAAGTTCTTCTTTTTTTGTAGGACACAGGTAAGAAGTCTGCTTACTGGCATTAGCAATCTGGTTGAGTGGTTCTGTTACAGGCTTGAAAACTGATTCCAGTGTTTGCTGATTGTTATTCTCGACATCTCTCATTTTTCTTACTTTTTTCTTAACAGCTTCAGCTGCAACTACTATTTGTCTTTTTAAAGATTTTTCCATTGCGAAAAAAAAATGAGCTGATAGTGATTGATGAAACGATGTCTGAAGAATAATAATAATATCACGAAGGTAACGGACTTAAATAACCCTATTCTTAATCAAAGACTACAAAGGTGTCAAATTTGTTTCTGTAACATCCTTTATTTTTTAAACAATCTTTATTAATTACTACATAACTGAAGGGCTCGTTCCATATTTTTGAACACATTTCACGAAATTCATTCCATGTCATATCAGTGTTGACATGTTCTTCATAAATATGACGCAAATTAATGTCATCTTGTTTGAAAAGTATGATTAAGTTCGCGTTGTCTCTTACTAACTGCTTAGGGATTTTACTATAAGTTTGATTTAGATAAAAACAATCGATGAACTTGTGTCTTCCCATTGCAAAATAATCACGCATGCTATCTTGATTTTCGCAAGCCACATCATCAAATATTATCACAGAGTTAGGTTTTGCGTCTTGAACTCTTATCACTTCCTCATTTCCATTATATTTCTGGAGTAAAGTACCTGGCACTCGTTGTAAAACTTTTTCTAAAAACATGTATTTGGGTTGATACAGAGTTTTCGAATAAACATAAACATTTTTAAATCTTAATCCATTTTCGTGTATGAGAAGACCAATCAATAAATTGGTTTTTCCACAGTTAGACGGTCCGCATATGATACATCGAACTGAGTCAGGTAACAATTCTCCGTGACGAAAACTAGTCTTACTAACATCCTCGCAGATTGTTGTAACATGCAGTGATTGTGGCTGCTTTACAAACTTCATGATTATACTTGGAAACAATCTGATTGGTAATGAGTAAAATGTATCTGATACATTAATATTTATAAATTGAAATAGTAGTGCAACCTTTTTCGCGATAGAGTGATCGTTTGAGAAGCGATCGTACTTACATTATTCAGCGTTACTTTATGTAGTAATGCGTACTCGCCTAGCTACTGGTAGCCAGTGGTATTTCTTACAAGATCTTCAGGTGAGTACACTAATATACTACACAGTCGAGTCGATCGTTTATTATTGGGTATTCTATGCCACTGTCGCGTAGCGAGGCGCACTGGCCGAGCTACTTGCCGACAGTGGCATAGAATGCCCAATAATACACTACTACTAAGATAGTTAAATTAATTCTCCAGGACTTCGTCGAGCTTCATTGTCTCAGCGCTTTTCTGGTGGTCGCCACTGTTGATTCTGGTTTCAGGAGTTGCAGTGGTTTGGGAATAGTGCGGTGGAAATGCCCCAAAAAAATAAAAAAAAATATCTTACAAATTTTATAATTGTGAAAGTTTGGATGGATGTGTGAATGTATGTTTGTTACTAAAACACGCCAGAACGGCGGAACGGATCTGGATGAAATTTGGCACAGAGATAGATTATAGTCTGGAATAGTACATAGGCATACTTTTTATCCCGGTATAATGTTTCCTTGGGATGATAAAAACTTTTCACGCGGGCAAAGCCGCTGACAGAAGCTAGTTCTAAAATATCTTTAGAAAGATAATATTAATCATATGTTACGAAGGAATAATATTTCACTTTATATTCATAAGGTTTCTTTATAATGTTTTTATAAATAATAAATATGAGAACATCCATTATAACGAACCACTCACGGTCCGGAAACTCCTTTTATAACGCATCTACTCCTGTTACCGCTATGAAGAATTAACTCACAGGAAACCAACAAAATTGTTGTGAAAACCTACATGATAATAATTCCAACATTATATATCAACAACGGAACTTATTGTTTGTATAAACTAGACAATATTTTTATTTTTTTAATTTGATACATGAAATATTTTTAAGGTTTTCCCTGCCGTCGGTACCTATATCTCATGAATATACTTGCCACATTCATAACTTAATCACAGTTTTAGAATACTCACAGCGATAGACTAGAAATCAACTACACTAAAAACTATTATCATTATACGCATTCAAAGTCCCACTACAGGGCAAAAGGACTTTCACCCTCTTTTTACTTTATCCGGATATCTGATATTTAGGGCCAGTCCTTTGAGGAGGAGTAGTAAAGAGTAGCTCATCCTACTATCTCTTCTACAACTAAACCACACCAAAAGGCCTGTCACCCTCTTTTCACTTTTGCCGGATATCTGATATTTAGGGCCAGTCCTTTGAGGAGGAGTAGTAAAGAGTAGCTCATCCTACCATCTCTTCTACAACTTAACCACACCAAAAGACCTGTCACCCTCTTTTCACTTTTGCCGGATATCTGATATTTAGGGCCAGTCCTTTGAGGAGGAGTAGTAAAGAGTAGCTCATCTTACCATCTCTTCTACAACTAAACCACACCAAAAGGCCTGTCACCCTCTTTTCACTTTTGCCGGATATCTGATATTTAGGGCCAGTCCTTTGAGGAGGAGTAGTAAAGAGTAGCTCATCCTACCATCTCTTCTACAACTTAACCACACCAAAAGACCTGTCACCCTCTTTTCACTTTTGCCGCATATCTGATATTTAGGGCCAGTCCTTTGAGGAGGAGTAGTAAAGAGTAGCTCATCTTACCATCTCTTCTACAACTAAACCACACCAAAAGGCCTGTCACCCTCTTTTCACTTTTGCCGGATATCTGATATTTAGGGCCAGTCCTTTGAGGAGGAGTAGTAAAGAGTAGCTCATCCTACCATCTCTTCTACAACTTAACCACACCAAAAGACCTGTCACCCTCTTTTCACTTTTGCCGGATATCTGATATTTAGGGCCAGTCCTTTGAGGAGGAGTAGTAAAGAGTAGCTCATCTTACCATCTCTTCTACAACTAAACCACACCAAAAGGCCTGTCACCCTCTTTTCACTTTTGCCGGATATCTGATATTTAGAGCCAGTCCTTCGAGGAGGAGTAGTAGAGAGTAGCTCATTCTACCATCTCTTCTACAACTAAAGCACAGCAAAAAAGTACAGTACATAAGATGATTAAACATTACTAGCAAAATTTCAATGATCTAAGGGTGATCATCTACCTAGCCCTTCGTGGAATACTGTCATGGTATTACGTTACCTAAAATGATTATAAGTACCACTTATGTCAGTCCCACCCCAGAATAGGAATAATGCATCATGTGAACAATAAAAACAGCATAATAAACGGGGGTCAAAGGCCTTCCACATAAGACTTATTGACAAGTGAGTCCATTGCAAACCGACACTGGGTACGTACGTTTCATATCCTCAATTGACTGTAATAACACGGATGGCCACGTTATGTAAAGAAGTTTGTTTGCTATACTATAGTGTACTATGCTGACCTTTATTGCCCCACTGCGCATTGGAAGGTCAAGGCCATTAAAGAGAAGAATTGGTTATAACTATGTTTGCTGAAAGCGATTGTCAATTTGTCAATTGACCTTTGCAAGTTTACCTTCTCTCGATGTCACTTTTTCTGATGTCAGTGATAAAATTATTTGTTTTATTTAAATTGAACGGCCGAAGCCTAGCTACATTATTAAAACACGGTATACATAACACAGAAAAATCAAAGTTAAAAAAACCATTAAGTATATTATTAATAAACCGAATAGTTATGTAAAGACATAGCAAACAAAACTATAAAAAATAAAACTGGCCAAGTGCGAGTCGGACTCGCGCGCTGAGGGTTCCGTACAAACAGCTACTACATTCACCAAAATAATTTAATAACATTACTGAAGTTCGTAAACTATGAGGGCACCGAACATTGCTCCAACGATAAGATAAACAGAATTCATGGACAAAATTAACTTTGCCGTTGAAAAACTATAGTCCCCATACATCGTTATAAGTCACAGTCAGTTTACTAACTGCAAATGAGTTGATCTTTTTTTTTTATTTATGTACAAATTTATGGCTGTCGTTTTTCCTTTACTTGTGCTATAAGGTATACGACATTACTTCCTGCCAAATTTAATTATTCTAGGCCAAACGGAAAGTACATTGTAGGTTTTGATCCCCTCACGAGTGTAAAATAATACATACATACACTAACGGCTGTATCTCTTTATTGCGTTGATCTAGAAGTGTTAGTGATTTTTTTCACAGCTGCAAGGGGTTGCAAACTTCAGTATACGATATTAATTAGATAAAGGGTCTTGACAGAGATATTAATTAGATAAAGGGTCTTGACAGAGATATTAATTAGATAAAGGGTCTTGACAGAGATATTAATTAGATAAAGGGTCTTGACAGAGATATTAATTAGATAAAGGGTCTTGACAGAGATATTAATTAGATAAAGGGTCTTGACAGACAGACGGACAACAAAGTGACCCAATAAGGGTTCGGTTTTTTTCGTTTGAGTTGAACCCTAAAAATACAATAAAATAGAACGCAAAAATACAGACACATTCTACGTAGGACGTTTTACACATGATACACAGTCACACAATCATCTCATAAAAACACTTCATACATTCAGACATAACGTCTTTGATGGTTTAATGATGAAAGTAGGGAACTTATTTCGTTTTTTAACGAATTTCTATACTCATGGATAGTGGTTATATTCACACTCTTATGGATATTATTGAAATCTTTCGCTCTTTGGCAACAAAATATTTCAATTACATGACGAGCGCATATAGGCGTATTAGGCATCATTTTTGAGCTAATGATATATGCAGAACATTTATAATCCTATTTAACCGGATTAAAAACCCTTTAAATATTTTTGAAAGAACCATAACTTCCGTATTGTGGTTCTTAATTTATTTTTATGATAAGTACCAGTTTTCCAGGTAATTTTCCTTGTGAGTAAAATTACGCGCTTAGCCGTAGATAAAATCCTTATCTTGTAGGCGTAGTAATTCAATATCTATTTTTGATACATTCCGGTGGATTAACATAACATTAGAATTCCTTAACAGAGAGATTAGGGTCTAATACTTTACACGTATACCTAACATATTTAGATAACAAAACTACTTAGTTTTACCCGTGGCTTTGCTCCGATGGTGTGTACCACAAACACCGTGGACTTTTCAGGACAAAAAGTAATAACACACGGTGGTAGTGTAACATTCTTTCATTGAAAAGATTTTTGCACTTGAACAAGTATCTACTTCCAGAGCATACATATTATTAACAAGCATTATTTTATAGAAAACAGCCTCTACAGAAAAATATTGATAAAAATTAAAATAACAGGATGTACGTATGTAGATACAAGTTTTTAGTTAATGGCCGTTGTATATTTTTATTATATGACTATTTTTCTATGATAAGGTTTTCAAGTATTTCCGTTAGAGCAATAAAGATTGTAAAAGTACGAACACAATAGTTTCAATCCGTATTGTTTCATAAGCGGTAGAAGTGATTCACGAAAAATATTTTTACAATGCATGTCCTCGAAAAAAGCGGTTTTCCAAGCAGCCAAACTGTGCGGAAAGTGTCACTTTTTTCACTAGTGCTTTTTACTTTCCTGTATTTTTTTTATTTTGAACTCCAACGTCATCCCGACGCATAGAGTTTTTATTATTTGAGAAAAGTTTTAAAAATTAGTTATGTAGAGATTATCATTCTTATAAAAGGTAGAATAAAACTAATACTTCATTTTAGGCGTTTTTAATTACCTTAGATTAAGATTTTGATCAATAAAATAATTTTAAATATTAATTAAATATGATTGTCAGAACGTGTATTTTGCTCGTGCCTTATTGCTTTACGATGTGACAGCTATTTGCACATGCGCAGTAGATATGCCCGAGGAACTATTAGTAAATCTGTGGATATGCTGAACGCGCTTGAATAAGCCGGCCATTGTATTAATTTCATTTTATTTATTTATTTATTTCCTCGCACAATGCATAGTAAAATGTTGTATGATACACGTACGTAAGATGATTGCCGACTCGTGTCGATTTATTCACTCACTCACTACGTTCGCTCGTAAATAAAAATGCCACTCATCGGAAATCACCTACCTTCCGCACTTGTAGCATAAATAACTATTCTAAGCATTTATTTCTCTGATTTTGCAAGGTCTAGCAAACTATTAAATCACGGTATTTCAATTCACCAGTAGTACTGTAGGATTCAGATGTATCAATCTCTCCATTTAAAATTTCGGTTTTTACTGCTTCCATGACTGGCAAGCGAGCCTATTGTAATTTGGAAAAGTACCTAGCCTTTTTCCAATTGATCCCCATTGATTCATCGCTTTATAATAATAAAAAATCACTCATTAGACCACTTTTCCTGTCTGTAACGCCTACTCAAAAGAAGGGTACTTATACTTGATTATATTTCTGTAACGATATCCAGGGCTCATCGTTATAAAAGCTGTACAATGATAATATTGAATTAATGTGAACATTAACAGTAAATTCGAGAAAAATCTGGATAGGTAACTTATATTTCTCGTGTTGCTGGCCGGAAACGAATGGCAGAAAGATATTTAATTAAATGTAAATCTGAGATCCCCACTTAATTACTTAAAGTAAAACAATGTTTCGGAACATAAGAATAATGGTATTAAATAGCCCAGACTCAATGACCAATTAATTATTGGGCCACACCCTGACCATACCTGCTGGAAGTCAATATTTCCATTTTCTCTCACGACATATTTTCCAGAGGCTTATGTTTATATGCTTAGTAATTTTCCTTTTACTCGACTCTAACTCATATCACTAAATTTTCAGTTTTGGCTACAGAAAAAAGTGTGAAAGTGTCCATAAATAATAAGCTGCCAAGGTGTCAACTGACAATTTGGCTGAGGCGAGTTGGGAAAATAACTTAAGACGGTACCCTGACCAAAAAATCGGCATGAGATATGAGCGTTCCTATTGGTCTAGCGGCACTGGTGGCGCATGAATTACAGTAGTGAATACGCCCAGATTTTAGAATAAAATCTTTATAAAATCGAATTTTGGTCTTTTGAAAAAAAAAAATCTACAAAAATGTTCGTTATTAAATTGTCTATCCATTAGTGTTAGTACAAAAAATAATCAATGAACACTTTACGAGGAGATGCATAATATCAATAATTATTTCTCATTTTTATGATTTTTTGGAAGGAGATTAGTGAAATATATACAGCATTTACAAAAAAACTAAATCTACCATTTTAGAATCAATATTATGTAGAAATTTAATGTATTTTTATTAATTGATATTTCTTTTTAAATAACGAGTAGATAGCTCCTAAAAACAGCACAAAAACGGCTTGCGCGGCGTTTTGCTCGGGGTACCGCCTTAACATATAGGCCATAGAACTTTATCTTCGTCTTCCGTGATGAGTTGGCTATGAGGAAATAAATAATATTATATACAACAGCTACAACAGTCAACACGCTTACTTTCAAAATATCCTGGACAGACACCTTACTAATACTTAGGTGTATTAAGGTGATAATGTTATAAAAGATTGTTTGGGCCTTGACCATGAAACATTGTTGACTTACTAACTCATTGATTAGCCTGTTTACACTTTGATTAATATAAGTGTTTAGGAAGTAAAAAAGTACATTGATTTTGTAAAGAATGAGGTAGGTAACTCGAACCTATATTTTTATGTATGTAATTTCGTTAACATTATCTTCAGCCGTTAAAAAACACGTCTTTGCGATGAGATGGTCTATGAAATTTCTGTTATTGTTGTTTAACGATAGCCTCGCGTGTGACTACTATCTCGTCTGATGGTAAGCGATGATGTGGTCGACGTTGAAGCACGCTTGTGCAGTTGCGCTTGCAGCTGTAATGTAATACTTTACACCTGAACAGCTGCTCAACTTGTTTAAAGCCGTCTCACCTATGCAAGGATTCCCAACTTTTTGCAGCCAGCTGAACCTTTGCCTTAAATTAATGTAATAAAATTGATATATCAAACGGGTCATTTTGAACTGTGATCACTACGGCTTGACTTGAAATTATAAGTTCAAATCTACTCTACATTTCAGGCCAGTTGTTCCTTTTCCAAAATCAGTTACTCATTTGTTTCCTTGGGTTTTTTTTAAATTTAATAACTTTTTATTGTATTAATAAAGATGAAAGATTGACAGGATAGTTTGCGCCTTGACCATGAAAATTGTTGACATGGGTAGGTACTAGCTCATTGATTAGCTTGTTTGCACGTTGATTAATGTAAGTGTTTAGGTAGTAAAAAGAACATTGGTATTATAGAGTATGAGTATAGATTATAGGTAGGTTATACCTGTATATATATGTTTATGTATGTTTTTTTTTAAATTGATATTAATAGCAAATGATTAGGTTCAATTATTTGTTGTTGATTATAAAAAATCCGTACTTAGTATACGAACTCAGAGTCAATTTACTTAATTTTACTTGATTTAAAAACGATTAACAACCCATTAAAATTATTAAAGAAATAATTCAACGACATCGTCGAATACCACCAAACATAACGACATCTTGAGCAAACGGTACATACATCTAGATTACAAGAGGTTTAGGCGCTGTGTTGTCTTTGAAAGGAGAGAAAACAATAATTTAAAAACAGTATCATACTTGTAGGTATCTCGTATTTATGACATACCAAATAAGTAAAATTTCAAAATTTAAAAAACCCCCGACATATTTATCTTGCGAATATACCCCGATTCAAACAGTAAAATGCTCATAACTTTTGAACGGCTGAACCGATTTTATTCAAACATAGCTAAAACACTTTTGACAAAATCACCTTTCAAACAAAAAAACTAAATTAAAATCGGTTCATCCGTTTAGGCGCTACGAAGCCACACACAGCATCACACGTAAAACTTATAACACCCCTCTTTTTCGGCGGGGGTTAAAAAAACATCGTTCATTCATCCGGAAACAGATTGTCGGTTGGATTGAGTTATCAATCAAGCGAGTTCATCCGACCAGCTTAGTTTCAGAATTTTATCTAGTTTTATATTAATTTTCTAAACCAAGGATAAATAAGCCGATTCTAATTTTACTATCTGAAATTACAATGAATAAGGAATTTCCAATGAAAGTAAATCATTACTTGAAACGGATTTCTAATCCATCTTATCTAAATTCTAGCTAATTACAGTACTCATGTGCGTTATAAGTTATAATAGGTTTATTGATATGACTAACAGTATTTATCACCTAGTTTAAACATTCAAATTACTGTAGAGGAAGTAATATTTTTTATCTGATTGTATAAAATGACTTTTCAGCGAAACCAACATAGGTAGAGGTGGCAGAAAGATTAAGGTATTAAAGTGTGACTGAGTGAAGTATGAGTCAAACTGAAGCTAATAACGGAAATCAGGAAATAAACCTTGAAAGTTTTATTTGTTATGAGTAAGCATGAAAAATTGAGAATGATATTGAATGACCCTAGAAAACAATAACCTTTGCAATGCTACTAGTCTCCAACAGAAAATAAAAGAATAAAAGTCATAGATTTGACGTGTACCAAAAAGTATAATTAAGTGACTTGAAAACATGATTTTTGTTTATGGAGAGATTTTGATAATTTTGGTCCCAAATGAAAGGTATACGCGTAGAATCATTTTATCCGTATAAATCATGTTTTCCCGCACGGAACAAATATTGGTATGACCTACAGATAGTTGTTCCGGCTCTGGGTGTTGTGTATGTGAGTTTATATGTTTGTGAACGCACCCCACGATACAGGAAAAAATTCCTAGTGTGGGGCAACGTTTTAAAAAAAAAAAAAAAAAAAAAATTAAATATTTGGTTACAGGGTTATAATTTGGTGTATGAATTTCATTATATTAGTAAATACCTACCTAAATAAATAAGACTGAACATGGTTTTGTAGACTTTACATTTTTTTCGTATCATTTTGAAATATTGGAATACATTGGTAGACAGGGGTGTTAACGATTTTATTTATTTTGTTATGCGGCGGTGACTTTACTAGCATAGTACTAGA
The DNA here is from genome assembly GCA_949775005.1 of Orthosia gothica. Classification (NCBI taxonomy): domain Eukaryota; kingdom Metazoa; phylum Arthropoda; class Insecta; order Lepidoptera; family Noctuidae; genus Orthosia; species Orthosia gothica. Next base: position 24,421,295 of record OX459048.1, read on the forward strand.
TCCACGTCCTATTAATGTCACAATAGTATTTACCTATGCTCATCAGGCATTTTCACGCCATAATATCGATATCTGAATTAGGAATTTGAAGTTGAGTAATATTATCAAACTCTAGTTTAAAGAAGGGTTTCCGGAAACCGCTACATATCATCAAATAAAATAAAAATGGTTGTCATATCATTAAGATATTGACTTGTCAAATTACAAATTAATTTAACAATTTAATCTAAATAAGATAACACTTTGCAGTTGTAAATATCTCGACTAGACGTCATACTTCTTATCTACAGAACACCGTATCACCATGATAACTAATCCGTTCATTCATCTTTTCCAGACTAAACTCTTTACTTCGAAGTCGAGCGAATTTGAGCTCGAAGCTTTGGAAGTCCACAACGAGTTCAGAAGCGAACATGGAGTCCCACCGCTAGTACTCAGCAAAGAAATAAGTAAACACAGTCAAAAATGGGCTGAAGATTTAGCCAAAAAAGACGCCATGGCTTACAGCCTAAACCAAAACTACGGAGAGAATGTCTACTGCGGATGGTCATCTGACCCGCACACGAAAATAAAAGCCAAGGACTGTGTCGAAAAATGGTACAGCGAAATCAATAATTTTTCATTCGGAAAAGAACCAGATGTTTTGACATGTGGCCACTTCACACAGGTAGTCTGGAAAGGTACCAGGGAACTAGGAGTAGGAAGCGCTAAGAGCAAATCAGGCAAGCTCTATGTCGTCGCAAATTACTACCCACCAGGGAACTACAGCGGACAGTTCGCCAAAAACGTTCACCCTCCGGGCGCCAATCAGTTCAAGAGCTACAACAATAACTCTCCAAGAGAATCGTACAAAAATTTAGCACCACCTTCACCGAATCAAAGACCAGCTTCACCGAACCAAAGACCATCTTCACCGAGCCAAAGAAACAGCAAAAACTTGAGTGACATCGCTTCAGACTTGGTGAACAAGTTCCGATCATCTTCAATATCTGGTGATAAATTCGACGAAGAGTTTCTGAAGGCTCACAATGAATACAGAAAGAATCATGGAGCAAAACCTTTAGAATTAAGCAAGAAGCTTTGTAAACTCGCCGAAGACTGGGCAAAAACCATAGCAAAGAAAGGTAAAACCGACCACAAAGATCAGAATGAATACGGAGAGAACATATACTCTGCTTGGTCTACTGACCCAAACTTCACAGTTACAGGGAGAGATCCTGTAGACACATGGTATAGTGAGGTGAGCAACCACAAGTTCGGTAAAGAGCCCTCAGACTTGAAGTCTGGACATTTTTCACAAGTTGTCTGGGAGGACACTAAGGAACTTGGAGTGGGTGTTGCTAAGTCCAAGGAGGGTCACATTTACGTCGTAGCGTATTACTACCCTCCGGGCAACGTGATCGGGAGTTTCGCGAACAAAGTTAAGCCTCCTATTAACTGAATTTATGAACACCTTAATTAATTTACACAACCAAAGAAACATTCCATAGAAATTAGACTAAGTTATTTTATCACGTAATTATCCATTACTTTTATGAAAGTTATATCTCTATTTATTATTGTTTAAAACACGTATTTAAATATAGTTTTTACTCAAGTTTTTGGTATTTTATTACCCAATTTGTCATTAAATTAAGAAATTACACAAATGAACTTGGAAACATTAAACTCGGTTTCAAGATCAGACATAGTTTGCAATATGTATGAATTTAATACTGATTGATAATTCGAAATATATTTACCTGCAGGGAAAATGGATATTCCTTGATTAGCGAAATTATTTTGTATTAAGTAAATAAAAATAATTCTCGATGAAGCACTGGATGAAGAAATTTATGTAAATTCTAACAGTGTATTTCAAAAACACATTAGAATAAGATATTAAACCTTTTAGAGCGTTAAAACAGAACATTTAAATGGAAACTTAGTTATTCATAGATTTCCAAAACACTTGTTTCACAACAAGTACAATGCTAAACTGCTGGTAGACACCTAGACGGTTCACGAACCTTTTGTTTCACAGAACTAAACATTAATTATGAACCCTAAAATAGAGGCTACGGAGTTATACTAAATGTTAAATCGTGGCGATATTTCTGGCCATGAAAAGGTTAAAACATAAAAGGTGCTTTAAATCGGCCTTCAACAGTTCGCTTCGAGAGAACTTGCCCGCAGAATAGATGTAGATAAAGCATGAATCGTTGCAAGGGTATCTACGAGCACACTTTTCCACTAAAATTTGTTAAATTACTGCTGCCTCGATTTTAAACCCTAAAACCACAGAACCCAAGTCTGATTTTAAAACATTTTTAATTTTTTATATTACCCGAGTAAGGTTCTCGATGTCTCGTTGGAATTTCGTATCATTAGTTTTGAAAAGCGTGTTTCAGAGCTGAGAGCAGTCTCTTAGTGGACTCATAAATTTTAGTGGAACCCTTTTGTTTGGTCAAATAGATTTACAGCTAATGTACCTTTTCATAAAATAAAGACGATTTTTTATATTTACATTGTCCTTTTTTTAAAGAATTTTCTTTTAATATTTTATGTCTCTGTGTATTGTTATGTGCAACAGAAACCATAAATGTAAAGGAGAATGAAAAATTAAGTAAAATACGCATACCAGTATGTAATAATTCGCTAAGAGATCTTTAGGCTAGAATTTTACTCATCTTTCATTTAGCATATAAATGAAATAAAAAGGTTATTTCTATAACATAACGTTCGACAATTCAACGTTTTGGAGGATAGTTACTTATTTGATAAACAAAAACCTAAGAAATAATAATATTAAAGCCATTTATTCTAAAACCCTTAATTTTACATTTCAAATGTTGTTAGTCATTTTTATAGGTTTGCTTAATATCTTGTGTTAGTTAGAGTTAAAAGTACATACATACATAAACTCACGCCTTTTTCCCATGGGGTTAGGCAGAAACTACAGAATGCCTGCTGCGATCCTCACATACTCCTTTTACTTCACTTCATATATATATCACCTCTGTGGCACCGAAAATCCGCGTATAATCCAGACAGACACAACCATTCAAAATTACTGCATGGTGTGTTTTTACGCTGGAGGCGTCATCGGGCCGCCAAACCACTACTGTGGTCGACGAGGGCGCAGGGCCATGATCAACATATTTCTCTATCCTCAAAAGGAATAAATTTGAACTAGAGTACATAATGGTTCCAACAGGAAAATGCAACGGCGCTTACTGTACGAACTGCAACGGAAATTCTGAGGGCGGCACTAACCGGACTTGCGCTAGCCAGTAAGATCGCCTGATTTGACTTTTTTAGACTTATTTGTGTGGGTTTTTTTAAGTCACGGGTCTATGGCAACAAGCCTCAGACTATCTTAAAGCCCTCAAAGATAATATCCGCCGGAAGTTCTGGCAAGAGTGATGATAAATGCCATAAACTAGCCCAAATGTTTAATAATTCTGGGGAAGCGACGGCCACTTAGCCGTAGGATTTTCTCGACTAAATGGAAAATGAATTAAGATACCAAATAAATATTAGCCAAAAGCAAAAACAAATGTTTTTGATTCCTAAAAAAATACAGCCAAAGAACATCGGGTGATAACTTTTGCGCCAACCTGTATTAATTTTCTGTCGTGTCGGTAGTAGGATTCAGAAACTGAAAGCAAAGTAACACTGTAAGCAAAGTAAAAAGTGTATCTCCACGTAAAAATCGATCCCACTAGATCTCCGGAATGAAAGTCCAGAGGCTCTAGCTATTAGAACAGGAAGGCAGTGCAGTTTATGCTCATTTTATATCAATTCCACCTAGCCCGTTTCATCACCGGACTACCAGACGTACGGCGATGCGCCATCGATACATGGTAGACATCCCACCCATACGCACAAAACGTTTTGGAAACACTTTTATTATGCGTACATCTAAGGAGTGGAACTCCCTGCCGGAGTCTGTGTTGCCCGACAGCTACAATCTAGGGGTCTTTAAGTCAAGAGTGAATAGGTTATTTCTAGGCAAGCGTGTATCGCCGTCGACCACATCATCGCTTACTATCAGGTGAGATATTGGTCAAGCGCGAGCCTATAGTAGTATAGAGCGAGAGTATAGGTAACACGTAATTTTATAATTCGATAAAATAATAAAGTTGAGAAAATTTTGTGGTCTATGCGAACTAAGACGCGGGCGGAAAACTATGTTTGGATAATAATTTGCAATATCCTGCCTGAACTGGTAAAAACAAAACAGCCAATATCGTGTAGTCCACGCAGGCGAAGCTGCGGGCGGAAAGCTAGTGTTGATATATTTCTAGTTGATTTTAGCGACTTAAGTGCCTTCCAGATGGAGCTGTGTCTAATGTTGTAGAAGGCTTTGCTGTAATAGTGCTCTACAACCCAACGATCTGAGTTGATTATGCCTGATATACACTCTTATTAATAAAAAAACCGCTGATTTTTAAGTACTAATTAGCAGATTCTTAATTCAAATTCTCTATAGAAATTTTGAATAAAGAATTTGAAAATAGAAATAAGGACCGTTTGGTTACTGGACATGAAATTATTGGTACTTACTAACTTTATCTTACGAGCAACAAATTATAGTTTAGCTATTTCCTAATTAGTTTTGTATTATTTTATTAGTTTATTTTCTAATAACTAAAGTTTTCTTATGTTACAGTAAATTGTTTTAGTGTAAGCAAACGGATGTAACAAAAAGTAAATACAGACAAACAGACACACATCCTTGATCCACCATACATATTGAACAACGCAAGTGCCCCATTTCACGGTATGCATTCAATATTATACTTCCAGTGGTTTTGATGAGGAAAGTTTTATTACTGCAACGTACTGTGAGTGATGTGACCATGTCTGTACTGTGACTTTTATACTGAAGCTAAGCAAAATGAATGTTTTTATTCTTGCTGTCTGTGTGGTAGGTTTGATTGAGCGTTATAAAGTTATTTTATATAAAAGAGGTATACTGCACCCTTGGTCTCGTGTACCAAAGCGCGGTTACTGAGTAAGAGTCATGGGTTCGATTCCCAGGTCAGTTTTACTGGTCTCTTGATTTATTAATTTCTCAGTAACAGCCCGGAGTTTGGTAGTTTGTAGTGTGTCACCTTCGTCCCTGGGAAATCGCGTACGACCGTTGGTCCTGTGCTTGATCTCTCCCATATTGTGTTGGATTGCCACCTCATCCATCAGACTATGAGAATAAGGGGCCAGAGTGTCTGTGCATCAGTGTTTACGCGCACACTTTTGCACTATTATATAACCTGCTTACTTGGCTAATCTCCGTTGAGTTTGGTTGTTTTGCATATTAATCAGTGACACAATGAATATATCTATTATCATACCTTAGTGAGCATAAGTGCCTACCTATTCCCCATACTCATACTATTAGTACTAGAGAGATGAGAGTTTTGTCTTATAGAACGAACAAAATTATCAATAAAGGCTTCGATCATGGCTGGTAAGTAAGATAAGTTGATAAGGAGAAATCTATCTTATCCTTGGTGCAGTGTTATCAAGATCGATGTAGTCAGATACTCAGAAATAAGCATACTTCATTTTGTTTTCTTGGTGCAAGGTTCGATTCCTAGCCTGAAAAAAACTTGGAGTGACTTTGAAATTCCATATTAATCTTGCGTATGATTGTATCACTTAACATCAGCCTATTAATGTTCCCACTGCTGGGACACAAGCCTCTTTTTTGTGAGTGGGAATGGACCGTAATCCACAGCGCAGGCGCAGTGCGGATGGGTGGATGTCACATGTCTTCGAATTTTTGGTTTTGGTTCTAGGACAGGTGCTTTTATCATGTTTAAAGATAGTTGTATTGGCGGTTTCAGAATCTCTTAACAGTTGTGAATGGTGACGAAGACATCAACTTTGCCACATTTTTGAAAATATTAAAGGTAAGCGAGACCCGGGACCTCATTTTCAGAGAATTGTAAAATGGTAAGGAAAAATATTGTTTTTTTTTTAATTTCTGAAAATGTTGAAGGTGAGTAAGAAGGCCGGAATTTGTTCAGATTAAATAAGTTAAACAGTCACAATTTTTTTTTATTCGCTTTCGCCATCATCATCATCATCATCATCATATCAGCCGATAGACGTCCATTGCTGGACATAGGCCTCCCCCAAGCGTCGCCACACTGACCGGTCCCGTACGTCCCGCAACTAGCGGCTCCCCGCAACCTTCACCAGGTCATCGGTCCACCTGGTGAGAGGCCTTCCAACGCAACGTCTGCCGGCAATGTGCCCTGCCCACTGCCACTTAAGTTTGGTAATTCTTCGGGCAATGTCGGTAACCCTGGTTCTCTTGCGGATCTCTACATTTCTAATTCGATCACGCAAGGATACTCCGAGCATAGCCCTCTCCATTGCCCTTTGGGTGACTGTAAGCCTTCTGATGAGGCCCATTGTAAGCGACCAGGTCTCAAAGCCATAGGTCATCACTGGCAACACACACTGGTCATACACTTTCGACACTGTGGTAAGTTGTACGAGAAGATACCACGCAACATCCCGAACGTTGCCCAGCCGAGTCGGATTCAACGGCTGACCTCTTTTTCGAAGTTTGCCCTACCCAACTGGATTGTTTGTCCCAGGTAGACATAGTCGTCTACAACTTCGAGGGTAGGGTCTCCGAACTTGAACATCACCTTGGTTTTGTCCATGTTCATCTTAAGACCCACTCTTTCGGAAGTTCTACTGAACCGTTGGCAAACCAAAGGTGATTGATGTATTCGCCATTGACGTGGATGCCTAGCCCTTTCCAGTCCAGAACCTTGAAGACATCCTCCAGTGCAGCGGTGAACAGTTTCGGAGATATGACGCCTCCATGTCTCACACCTCGCTGCAGAATTATAGGTTTCGAGGTCTGATCCTGAAGTCGATTTGACATAGTGGTGTTTTTGTACAAACACCTCAACATCTCAATGGTCGGTAGTCGATTTGGCACCGTTGGAGAGACTGCAGTACAGCCCAAGCCTCGATCGAATCGAAGGCAAACTATAAACAAACGTTGCACAAACGATAAGCAGAGAGGCAGGTTGTACTCTTCGGTCTTCTGTATAACCTGCCGTAGCGTATGTATGTGGTCTACGGTGTTAAAGCCTATACGGAATCCGGTTCGGGAGGCTGGAAATCGTCAAACCTGCGCGCGAGACGATTCGTGATGACTCTTGAAAACAGCTTGTAGTGATGGCTAAGAAGTGAGATGGGCCTATAGTTATTCAGTAGGGCATTGTCACCCTTCTTGAAGAAAAGTACCACTACACGCCCGCACCATGCCTTTGGCGTTTTCCCCTCGAGTATGAAGAAACCAAACAGCTTCTGAAGGGTCTTAATTATTCGTTTTCCACCCCCCGACAGGAGTTCGGCCGTAATTCCGTCATCACCCGGTGCCTTGTTGTTCTTAACCTGTTTAAGAGTCATCCTAATCTCACACTCTTTCACAGGCTGACGTCCAGTATGTCTTCGGTATAATGACGGGTCAATCTAGCTCTAAGGTCTTTTACTAGGTACGCGACGGGTTTACTGGTTGAAGTGTACAACTGCCCATAGAATCTCTCGATCTCCCTCAGAAGCTCCGGTTTGTTGGATACGATCCTGCCATCGTCGGTCTTCAGTTTCGTGAGCTGGCTCTGCCCAATAGTCTCATTTAAAGACCTTGGAGCCCTTATTCCGCTCAATCGCGTCGCTTTTCAAGGACTGTGAGATCCTTCTATTAAGCTGCCGGTATTTCAACGCATCGTCTCGACGACTGCAGGATCATCTCACGCCTCTCCTTCATGAGCTTCAGAGTAGGATCAGAGACTTTTTTGTTTATATCTGTACGGTGAGTCTTGGAAAACTTAGATCCGACCGTATGGACAGCTTCCACGAACCCATTGTTGTATTCGTCCACGGAGCTCCCTAGGCACTCGAAACGATTAGAATAATAAAAAATAAATATGTTGCCAGGTCCAGTCGTCGGTGTTTATTGGTGTAGCCATATTATTAATTTATAATATGTTTTACCACGTAACTTATTTGGAGATCTTTTTCATTAATAAAACTAAAAAGACTGAAAAAAAAACCCGACTGCTTAAAAAAATTTAACAGCGAAGAGAAAAACAAGTACTAAAGTATTTTTATATACATTAAATATTATGAGGTGCTGCAAGTGGGACACAAACCTAGAAAACAAACAAAAATTACAGGAAAACCTATCAAGACTTCGTTTGTCACCGCTGGCAGCATCTCATAATATTTAATGCCTTTTTTATATATTTCTTTGAACAAATATGCCAAAAAACAATATAATTATATATTCATTAAATCTTCTAAGAGCAATTTAAAGAAAAGCAAAATGATATGTAGTCAATCCCTTAATAACTATGTAAATTTTTCACAAGAATGAAGAATTTCACTTTGTTTAGGCCCGCCTATTTTTTGATCATTATGGTCAGTATCAAAATAAGTTATTTAGTGTGCGCTAATTATTGCAGGAGTCAATCATTTACAAAATGACATCTCATGACGTTCCAATAACATGAAACAGAGTAAACCACAGGAATTAATTTTGATTAATCAAACGCCAAAACAGAAAGCTATTACACTGAGCTAATTACCTAGTGATGTCGCCATTCGTATCCGAATGCGGATTGCGGATATCCGAAATACGAAACTAATCTCGCGGTACGTACATCGTTTGACGGGAACGATTCGATTTGTAGATAGGGGCACGGGGTATACACAGATTGTAGTTAATATTATAGCGATGTGACTATACGGTGTTCGTTCAGATAAGGAATTGGGCAGAGGAACTATTTTGTATAGAAAATACACCTAGATTATATTCAAGAACTAGCTTGTTGACGCATAAATTGTTTCTGTTAATAAATTTTAAAATCATAATTTTGGGTTGCCGAAATATTACTAATCATACAAAATTGTATATACAAAATTGTGTATATGTGCGAAATTGCCGCTTTTTGTCAGTAGCTGTAAAATGACGTTAGCTTTGTATCGCACTTTGTATCTAAATAAAATACAAATAATATTACATAGAAATAAATTTTATTTTTGTAGGATCAGGCCTCTAGGTGTCCGTTTCCTACACCCTCACTTCGCCAGTTATGTTTACAACACAACTCTGTAATAGAAGGCGAACCTATTGCCATGAAACGAGACCAATTGTATACTCCAGGGTGCTACTGAGTATTCTAGAGAGAAAAACCAAATAACACTTCTCCTTGTATCGCCATCGATTCCCCCAAGGCTCATGGTTTCAAAACCTTCACCTTGATTATATTTCTCCACTTCTTCCTACTTTCAGCTACATGCAGGGCTTCTGAGGCTTTCATGTTCAAGGTGGTGCGGATTTGGTCTAACCAGAGTAAAGGAATTCCTTGACGCTTGAGATCTGACACCAGTCTAGCCAAGGGGTACCGCTGTTACCCAGTTACTGGGTTGTGGAGGTCAGATAGGCAGGTGCTCCATGTACAACACTGGTACTCAACTAAATCCGGTTAGACTGGAAGCCGACCCGAACATAGTTGAGAAAAGGCTAGGCTGATGATGAGAGTAAAGGAATTCCTTCTCTAGGTCTTTTACCCTCGATTTTGCCATTCAGAAGGTTATCACCAGGTTTTCGGGCGATATGACCATAGAAGTCGAAGGCGGGGGCACACATTCGATAATATAGGTCTTTTCTCAATTTGGAGCTCCTGCAGTATCGAGATGTTCATTCTGTGTGCCGTCCACGATATATGCAGGATCTCCCTATAGTACCGCTTTCTGAAAGACTCTTAGAGGCTACGTCACTGCTCCTTATAAAGAATATGGAGAACACAAGAGAGTTCAACATTACTATTTTTGTTCAATAACACTTAATATTTACTAATATCATATTTATACTAAACAATTATGTCTGTACCTTCATTGTAAGCTTCCAAAAATAAAAGGAAATAGTTTCCCGCCAATATGCTGGTTCCACGTATTTTTCTCAATCCCAAGTTGGTTGCCTATTAACGTTTATATGGGGTAGTTATAAGTGATGGAGCGACCTAACTTCGGACGTGAGAAAACTTTCCTTAGTCCTGAGAATTTCCCATTTTGTAATACCGGGATTAGGAAAATGTATGAATCTCGTAGGATTACCACTATTTGCTTGTTTAGTTTGACAAGTTTCTCTGGTTTTGTGTGTAGTGTTGATCTAGTGGATGTTTCAGACGTTAACGTTCGCGTTTGCGTTGTCTTGACATTTGCCCTTTCCCATTTTCAGCTTGTACGGAAGTTATTACTTTAAATGCCTTGATGGAACTATTAAAAGAGATTTTTGTATTTTATTTAGTATGGTCTATACAAAAATGGCGCCTGTCAGCATACGGTTGTCGGTCTATTGTTTTCTTTAATCTAAATGAAAAATAGTATTTTATATAATATGTGGATTTTTATGAGTTAACTCGCCATATTGTCAAATGTTTTTTCTGTTTAACAACTTATTTTCAATTAAATTAGAATAACACTCCAGAATTCAGACCATATTCTTTCAGAATTTTTAATGTCAAAGATTTTTATCAAAGAACGGATGTCAGAATGTACGAACGGCTCATCCGTATCATCCCGGATTACTTTTGACGCGCAAATCCAAGATCCGACCATATTTATCAATAATATTTGCATACATCAAGTTCAAAAGGCAGGTTTATATTAGGTTGCTTTTAATATTTTAGACGAGGATATATTCGTATTTTGGTGTATTTTCAACTGATATTTATGATTTGAGTGATGGCCGGTAATGTAGCGTTGTGGACTTATTTTTAGCTTTTCGGTCGTCTGAGTTTTTTTGAGCTTCCATCTGAAATTAGGTACCGTTCGTTTTCTACTAAGCGTATTTTACGACAGTTCTTTTAGAATGATAATGAAAACATTGAATTTTTACCTTGGAAATGACCAGTAATTTCTGTGATTCCTAACATAAAATAACAATACCATCTACTATTTTGATTTACAATATAAAAGCTCTTTTGCTGCCATGCCCTATAGGCATGGCAGCAAAAGAGCTTAGGGTATACATAAGATCCCACAGGAAACATGGATTTTGGGATACAAATTAGCCTGTGTCATTCGGCGGCAATATATTACTAACAATGGATGAACTGTTGTAACCGAGTTAGTCTTAGTTATCTTGTTAACCCTTACTAACATAATAAATAAACCCGTAATCATTAATCGAATACCTTTAAACGAGCAATACTTGTATATATGTATGTACCTATATATAATCTCGGAAAGGGCTACAACGATTTTCTTGAAGTTTAGTATGCAGAGGTTTTCGGGGGCGATAAATCGATCTAGCTAGGTTTCATTTTTAGAAAAAATCGTTTCGTCTATATTGACCAGAGCAGAGCTCGGTCACCCAGGTACTAACCGTTTTATAATATTAGTTTAGATGACACTAATGTTGTCTAATTGTTTGGAACATCAAAATTTAATCCGTGTTCTAAACATGGTTGATGTACCTAATTCACGTAGGTACATAATAGTTATATGGACATAAACCGCCTACATACTGGTAAATCTAACAAGATGTGATTTAATATAAATGACGTCTGACCTGGTTTACCCAATTACCGAAGGGTGTCGATAACCTAAAGATAACCGTAACGAGTTTCATATTATGACCTAGCTCATAAGATTATTAAACGTAGATTATTTAAGATACATGATTGAAACTATATCGTAATAGATAAAGTGCCAATCTATCAGCAATATAGATAGATTGTCAGAAGTCCAAAATCATTTAATTTTTAGGGTTCCTTACCCAAAGGGTTAAATCGGGACCCTATTACTAAGACTTCGCGGTCCGTCTGTCTGTCTGTCTGTCCGTCTGTCACCAGTGTGTATCTCATGAGCCATGATAGCTACAGTTGAAATTTGAGATGATCATGTATTTCTGTTGCCGCTATAACAACAAATATTAAAAACAGAGTAAAATAAATATTTAAGTGGGGCTCCCATACAACAAACGTGATATTTTTGCCTTTTTTTGCGATAATGGTACGGAATTCTTCGTGCGCGAGTCTGACTCGCACTTGGCCGGTTTTTATTTAAAAAAAATACTTTTCATCCCACCATCTCGGAAAGAGTATTTTTAATCTTCAATATCTGAGTGGAAAAGCCGTTTTTATTCACTAGAGGATAAAGTAAATTGAATTTAGAACATCGTGTGCACTAAGTTTGTGAATTAAAAAAAAAATTAAACCTATTTACTGCTACCTCTATGGTGCCGAATATATCATACAACTTTTTTTTAATTTGTTAAAAACTCAGACTCGGAACCTTCTTTGTGTTCTTTTTTCAATTTGCTTTGTACGCGGTTTTAACCATCTCCCTCTCTCTCCAACATTCACGCCAAGGGAATCCGATGAATCGGTACAACTAATAAGTATGACAGATAGTTTACCGAAAAACAGTACACAAGTGACTAACACCAATATTACAGTACCAAAGAAAAAAATATTACACTCAATTTAAATAACTGTAGCAACGTTACTTTAAAATTTTCTTAATTATACCTTAGTATTATTTTGTTATAATTTAAAGATTATTCTGTAATACTTACCTGTCATAATGTAGTAATTAATACCTAAACTGAAATAAAAGTGTACCTATCTTGTGATTGTAAACGTTTTTTTTTTTGCATTTAGTCATTTCCTCGCTGAGGTGGAATGAAAAGTTACGTGTTGCACTCGAGTGCAAAGATTTTTCAACTCGTGCTCTTTTGATTCCCTCGGTAACGCTCAGGATTCTAATTTTGAATCCTTCACTTGCTCGGCCATCAAAATTGAACACGCGGTTAAAAAGCAACTTTGCACTCTTGTATAACAAATAACTATTTCCCCACACTAGTCATTTAGCCTGTATCGTGGTGCATTTACAAACATTTAAACTCACACACACAAACACCCGGATCCGGAACAACTATCTGTTGGCCATAAAAATATTTGTGCCATGCGGGGATCGAACCCGCGAAACAGCAGGGCAGCACTGCAGGGCGCAGTCGGGCGCTCAACCATTGCGCCAACCGTGTTGTCGAATAAATTATACAACTAAGTATTCCCGCGAGTTTTCTCTCTTGGCCTGTCTCACAGGAAAAATGCATTTTCCGAGTGGACTTTCTCTGAGTAAAATTGAACCTACGAACTAAAAAGCAAAAAATATATTAAATTATAGTATTTTGAGTTGACGCCAAACCTAGACCTTTTTTTAAACTTTTTATTTCGATAATTCGTCGGTTATTTTTATTGTGAAAAGGTTTATCTGCATTGAAGTTTACTTAATTTCAACAGAATCAGTTCTCAATTGAAAATTCAGTGGGAAAATTAAAAATAAATCCTTTTTTTCTACGTTTATGGATGGATATTATTTTTGAAATTTAAATCAACTTTAAAATCCAATAAAAATAATTCTTGAAATCGGATCACGCTATAAAAGTTATGCGTGGTCATACATAAAAATATACATGTCGAATAGAGAACCTCCTCCAATTTTTAACGTCGGTTAATAAAATGGTGTTATCAGATCAGTTGTTACGACTTCCAAAAGATATAATATTAGTTCAGTTTTAGCTTTTATCACATTTTAATGTTCTTTCTAACAGACGGTTTCTCTTAATGTGCCAAACAACTAATTCATTCGAGTGGCAGAAAAATAATATATATGTAGCTCTTTTACACATTTCTGTAATAAAACTTTACCTATGTTTTCAATTAAACAAATCGTTTCGTCAAGAAAAAACAAAGTTCTGAAAAAGGAATTCGTGGAACAATGATTAATTTTCGTATTTTCTACAGTCACGCGCAGTATTCTTTCAACATAAGAATATCTGTCTAAGCTTCTAAAAACTGTAGCCATTTTTACATAGGTACCCGCATTCCGGCTTTTCGCATCAATCTTGTAGAAAACGCTCCGGTACAAGCCAGACGATTCATTAAATTAATGTGACGTCACATATCAACATACTATTTAGGCAGTGTTTAGGGTTATTAGGTTATTTAGTTACATGCTAATTACGTATTGTTTGGACTGGTCTAAAACTCAAAAGATGTTGCGATGAAAGTACTCGTAAGCTCGATAGGTAATTTCTCGTAGAACGGATAGGGACAAAAGGTTCTGGAGTAGTGATCGCTCGAAAGATCCAACGATGATATAACTTCGCGACGGTACCACTTACAAGGTAGTGATAGCGTAAAATCGATTTTACAATAGGGTGAGTCTGCCAGTTAACAGCTTTTTAGATGTTAGCACCATTTTCGAGTCATTATTTTGAAATGAGAAACTAAGTTTCGTTTGGCTGTAAATCTTCCTATATTTTAGGTACTTTAAATTATTTCTAAAGGCGTCTTTTCTTGAGCTAGCAAAGAACGTTAATTGAAGCAATGATTTATTATTTTAAACCTAAACAATGAAGCGTAACTGTTGTCCTACGATTTATAAGAATATAAAAATAAATCTTTGCTAAGAATAGTTACAGCACTGACATCAAAATTTGTGCCACATGTTAAATTTAGTCTAGTTATACTTTGTATAGATTATTTTACCGTTTGGTTTGTAAATGTGTGAACATTGTAGGCCTTCTAGATTTCTAGATTGTTAACATTTTATCTCGTTATACTTTTTTAATCTTTTGTTTATTTATTATATAGTCATTTTTTGTTTTAGTTTCTTACGACTTATTATCGGGCCTGCGTTGTCCCCCCATCTAAGTACTGCTGTAACATGGAAATATTGTAAAACCAAAAAAAAAATTAAAAGAGTAACCATGGAGTTTCTTGCCGGTTCTTCTCCATAGGAATCGAACAACCCGAACCGTGCACATTGTCGACGTTTTATAAGTGCCCATGTAGGCCTATGTGAAATAAAAATTATTGATTTTGATTTTGATTATAAATATTGAAATAAAACATGCTTATGTAACTGGAACCTATTATCGCGAAAATATTGAATGTCATTGCAGCAGTTCATAAATAAAAGAAATAATGTAATCACTTAATCTTTATTCACAAAAAACTATAATCCAAGCCGATAATTGGTACGTTTTCCCTACAATAAACTTGTTACGGACTCTCTCCCGACATAGATGAGAAATTAAGTACGCATAGCCACACAGCTTGCACCCTGCTGTACGTACATGTACGTTGAATTTCGTTTGCAACATGCGCTACCCTCCGAACGAAGCTCTTGTTAGATTATAAGAAGTTTGTGCAAGTAGTTTTAAAATTGAACGATTGGTTTTTGCTTCAGTGGTGTAATAAAATAAGTGCTTTCTGTTTCAGTCTGAAAAAAGAGAGATACCTACGTACCCAATAAACTTCATTAAAACTGAACTAAAAAGATGTAACATAAATAAAATGAACTGAAAAGTTGTTAACGAGACGTATAAGTATGAGGTTACGAGCGGTTTTGGTCAGTAAATAATAATACCAGCCTCTTCTCATGCAGAGAAGGCACGAACATAATCATCACGCTTGCTCAAGGCGGGGTGGTGATTTCAGGCTTATATCTATATTGGTTTATATCTATATTGGTTTATATCTATATTGGTTGATCTTTCCTCTTTATAATATTGGTATTATAAAAAGGAAAGATTTTTTTGTTTGTACCGAATAGGCTCCGAAACTACTGGACTGATTTAAAAAATTCTTTCACCTATGGAAAGCTACATTATTTCCGAGTAACATAGGCTATAAT
This sequence comes from Orthosia gothica, assembly GCA_949775005.1. NCBI lineage: Eukaryota > Metazoa > Arthropoda > Insecta > Lepidoptera > Noctuidae > Orthosia > Orthosia gothica. Next base: position 24,437,021 of record OX459048.1, read on the forward strand.
TTTGATGGGAGCGAAGCCGCGGGGATCAGCTAGTTAACTATAAGTCCAGGTCAGTCAGTTCACGAAAATTATTACTAACCACAGACTGCATGTACAGTTTTAAGTCTCATTAATATCCTTACGTACTGTTTCTTTTATCATGTAAGTTACGCAAGCCTATTACAAAAAAAAAGTTATATTTTTTTATAAAATTTTAAAACACCTAAAAGAATTAAAAAAATATATTTAATATTAACATTTATACAATTGAATATTCAAAATAAGACCTAGAAGGTATACTAAGGGGAAAGGGCTAATTTTTTCAATTGTTTTGTAAGAACATAATCTTGTTTCCATTTTTAATTAAGTTTGCTTTTATGCAGACGAGTTCTATATTCTCAGCAAGTAAATCACATTTTCATAATGATATATTTCTCAACTTTAGAAAAAAAAGAAATAGTGAAAGTTTCTGTCACATACCCCGTGACAGAAACTTTCACTATTTCTTTCCAGCTGATATTTCATATTTTCCCAACAGGAATATTGACATCAATATTGACGTGTTATAAATTCAGCACATTATTTTATAGCCAAAGAGTAGTAGCAAATGGATATCACTGTCGCACTCTATCGAAGTTAAATTAAATTCAATGCAAAACTAAAGCTTTAAAAGAAGTACCGGTTGAAGTACCAATCACGATAATTATATTATCAGCGCACACTTTGTTGTTCTTTTTTTCGGATGACTTCACTTTTGACATCGATATTGACAGATCGTAATCGACGGATAAAGTCTAAATAAGGGAGTGAAACCAAAAAACGCATGTTTAGTTTTGTTTTACCGCTAGTAAATTCATGTAAATATAGATATTATGGATTGGATTTCTGATTAGAGCAACAGGAAAGGAGGAAAAAAGAAGAGAATGCATATGTTGGTATTTAAATTCGCCCAACCTTGTTCTTGATAAAACTGCAGTTAAGTATTATGCAATGTGGCAGAGTCATTTCTATGGTGTCTATTGCAAAACAGTAGTTGTATTGTGTGTACTCCATTGACTTACTCCTCCGTGCCCATATACCCCGACAGCTGAAGTTATTTCAGCCAAGTAACTATAAATAAACATAGAGTTGGCTTGGAAGCCAGAATGCACGGGCAAGTTATCTGAGGGATGTCTTTGAGAAAGTTATCTGGCTTGGTATTCACCCTTCTTGCTAATTAGACTTGCATTCCTCCGCTCTTATTTGATTAATTTTAATTACAAGAGCTGTATCTTTGTTGGTTTTGTTTAAGTGGTTTTAAAACTTTACCGGTATTTTAGTATCAGGAAAATACCGCTAGGTATTTTAGATATCACGATGATATTTTGCATCGTTTATTGCATTTTCAACGTGAAACTACATCGTAGCAAACGCGTGATTGCGTTTGCTACGATGTAGTTTCGCGTTTGATGCATTTTGTTTGTTTGTTTAAATTTGATGCATCAAACAAAAGGTAGTAAATACAGAGCACGACACACACAAACATATCGTTGCTGCATCACGTATTTATTCGTGCTTTAGTGCAAACGTTTATAACCCTAAAAATAAAACAAAAGTACCTAGTGATGTAGATTCGTTGTACGAGGGCAAATGTATAAGACCAGAGACAGCATCGCGACTGTATTGTGATCTTATTGCGATAGTATAGCTGCAAAAAGTCACCGTGGGCAATCTGTCTTGGTCACAAATTTAGTTTTTGTTAGGATTAAAGTAAAATTACTAAGCGTCCTAGTTTTTATTACTGTGTCCTTCGTGTCCAATACAACAATGCGTTCAGGGCAGTGTTGGGGCTACCCCGCTTCTGCAGCGCCTCGGGCATGTTTGCGGAAGCGCGCACTGACTGTTTCCACGCCACCATGCGCAAGTGGTGCACGTCCTTGGTGCGCAGGGTGCGGGCTAGCTCCAACACTGTCTTGGCGATGGTTGCTCAGCGACTGGATTGCCCCTACATAAGTCATTGTTGTAGCAGGCATATTGTTGGTGGTTAATTTGATTTAGATTTGATACAATTGTGTCTCTTGATACTATAGTTTTTGATTCTGACATAACTTAATTCCATAATTTAATTCGTTGTCATAATACATCTTATTCAGCTTTATTATATTTTATTTTGATTTGTGCTTTTTGACATCAATCGATTCCATGTTATAAGGATATTATAATTTGGTACTGACATAACTTCATTCCTCAATTTTATTCATTGTCATATTTCATTTTGTTTTGTTTTATTTTGATTTTTACTTTATTTTTATTGCATGAATTGACTATAGTGTATTTGTATTTTTGTGTTACTTATATGGGTCAAGGACCTGAAATAAACGAATTTTATTGTATTTTATTTTTTTTAATAAAAAGGCGAAAGCAAATTAGATATTATTTTATACGCACAAATTATTTATGACTATATTAAAACAATAGGAGGGGAAAAGGCCCAGACGAGGCCCAAAATACTAACGGCATTATTATGTTCTTCTGACCTTTCATCCATTTGTATTACAAAAATACCACAGACGAACGGTTTTTAAAGAAATATTAAAAATAATAAGATCCTTCACTTCTCGTATCTTTCTACTGTATCAAGCAATCCTCTTTGACGTCAGTCCACCAATGTATCAATTTACACAGAAATTACCACGTCACAATCTGTTAGGGTATTTTCAACTCTACCTTTCTACACATACGGTCCGATTTAGTTTGTCTGACAGTTTCTGCCATTTTATTTTCTCCTTTGACTTTTATAGGGCGTTTTCAGTGTATATTTTCCTAGATTCAGTGGTAATTTTGTAGGTAATGTTCATGTTACGAGTAATATAGGATTAAAGAGAAAAAGGCGTTATATGCATGCAAGGGACGATTCTTAGAAATCTAGCTGGCGCCGACTTTATATGGATAGTAAAATGTGACCATTATGTTTATATTTATTTATTTAAAACTTCATGCATAAAGTACAATGGCGGACTAAAATGCCTTAGGCATTCTCTACCAGTCAAACAAAGGTGGTGAAGAGATAACATGGCAGGTTCATTATTTTCACTGCTTAAAGAAAGAATAAAGAAAAAAACCTTATTTGAGCACGGCGAGACGCATTCCATTAAAAAAATACTTAATTACTAATGGGGCAAGTATGTGTCACATCCACGTAAGGCTCAATTTAAATTACGAACCGAGTGAAATTGTACATAGCGTACAATTGAACTTTATGTCAAGTATATAACGTAAAAACTAAATAAGAGCAACAAAGAGGTGCGCATTCTCGAGAGTACCCGTAGCTACTAGCTCGTATTTAGTTTTTACGTTAAATAACTGACATAAATACGCTATGTACAATTATTTCGTTGCAAAAATTCGCTTCCATTTCTTTCCGTGGCAATGCAAATTGAGCCTTAAACGGTCATAGCTAAGCATAATGTTGGGACTCTGGTGCGACAAAGAGCCACAGCGATGGTTTTCAGTGATAGCCGCAGTCACTTTAATTCACTCACTTCGTTGATTAAGTTGTAGTGAGATTCGAGAAAGATAAATTGCGTCAAATATAGTAGGTAGGTGTTGGGTTAGAAATGCAAACTCCAAAGTAATATTTGTTGCCTATTTGCACCTGCAGACAAACAGTTTATAACATTTAAAAATATTTCAAGCTTTCTTCTAAGTCGCAGTGACTTAGAAGAAGGCTTGAGGACTCTATTCGACTCCAACTTTACTCAATCTCCCATAAAATTAATAGTATAGCCTGTTATTTATTAAATTAAGTTACAAAAAAATGGGCAGTCATGGCGACTGACGACGGAAGTGAAAACTTTAAAGTTTTCATTGGCGCAACAGCAACACGTTACATTAGCATGTTGGTGACGTATACCGTTTAACTCTTACTAATAAACACGGAATAAAGTTATACCAGAAATAACAAAGGAATAACCATAAATGTCATAGGTTTAAACTTGAAATAACTTTATTCTGTGTTTATTAGTAAGAGGATTAAGTTTTACCTCTACCAAATATTGCTCACTGCAACGTTTGACTTCAAACAAGTAAAATTTCAAAATTTATAAACCTCCAACACATTTATCTTGCGAAAACACCCCGATTCAAACAGTAAAACGCTCATAGCTTTTGAACGGCTGAACCAATTTTAATCCAACATAGTTAAGAACACTCTCGACAAAATCACCTTTCAAACAAAAAAAAACGCACGCAACACACGTGAAACTTATAACACCCCTCTTTTTCCGGCGAGGGTTAAAATACAAGTAGAGCAGTTATTTACCTAAAAAATAAAGGATGCACCTCTGCATCTTCGGTGAATACAGGCGTATAATATGTTATAAAGAGCCAAACATAGCACTAAAAGAGCACCTCCATTCTGTTTATCACAAAATGTTCGTACAAACACTTTGACTGCATTTGAAAACTTCGGAGTGAGAGTCTGTGTTGGAGCGTTAGATCCTTTTATCCGCAGAACAAATGACTGGTACACTGTGCACCACGATTAGGTGAACAGTTTGTTTATTCTGGGATTAAGTGGTGTGAAAAATAGAGGTTGATTAAGTGCTTGGATGTTTTGTAAAGTTAACTGTAGTATTATTATTATTTGTTAGGGTTAACACGATAGTATTTTTACATGACAGTTGTTGCAACATAATCGGACCACAGTTTTATGGTTTATTTTATTTTATGTTGAACAATTTTAAAACTACGTAGTCTTCATATTTGGGTATTATTTAATATTTAACAAAAGTTATGTTTCTCAGAAGTTATTTACCTACTAAATAAAGATCTAAAACACAGTACCAAAAGCACATCCATTCTGTTTATCACAAAATGTTCGTACAAACACTTAGACTGCCTTTGAAAGCTTCGGAGTGAGAGTCCGTGTTGGAGCGTTAGATCCTTTTATCTGCAGAACAAATGACTGGTACACAGTTCACCACGATTAGGTGAACAGTTTGTTTATTCTGGGGTTAAGTGTTGTGAAAAATAGAGGTTGATTAAGTGCTTGGATGTTTTGTATAGGTTTATTTCTCGGGTTAGGTTAACACGATGGTTTTTTGAAGTGAAAATCTGTTTAGCCACGTTGAGCTTTTTTTGTAAGTGACATACTTATGGGTTCGCGTCAGTGACATGCTGATATGACAGCGTAATCTACATGCTAACGTGACGTGTGGCGGAATAACTGTGTTTTTTTTTCATTGATGATATGCAAGCGTTTAACCACTTTACTTTCGCTCGCATTTCTGTTCACGTTCATTAGACGCTTACACCAGGGCTTCTAGTAGTGCCGGAAGAACACGAAGCGGCATACAGTGGCAGTGTGCCGTTTGGGAAAAGCACTCATCTCAGGAGTAGGCAGTGACCTGTCGCTGCCAGCCGTAGTCGAGTCGATGGTCGGCAGCAAGTTCTGGGACGCGGTAGTATCATTCTGCGAAACAGTCATCTCACAGAAAAAGACTGCAGACAGGAAGATGGAGATCTCGCCCACTCACCCGTCCGCCGCAGATGCACCAGGCGTCGTTGGGGGGGAACGCTGGGTCTAAATGGGTCCAGGCATGGACGGGCATGGTGTGGGGGGCGACGGACGTCCTCGAGTCCGACGCCCCCCCACACATAAGGACCTGAGGTGCCAGCGCGTAGCGTTCCATGAACGCCCCGCTTTGACGTCGTGGGGGGAGTCAAACACGTCACTCCAACCGACCCGACCCACCGACCCGAGTTCGAAGACTGCGGTTTGCAGGCCGGGGTTTGCGAAAGGATCGTACGTACCCGCTACCCCTGGTGTAGGTGGAAGATTGAACACTGGGGTGGGTTTTTAGTCAGTAGGAGTCAGAAAGACCCCCAGGGCGGCGGTCATCCATTAAGGCTATTGACACGGCAAAAAAGGACTTCTAGCAGCATAAATGTTGAAATTGCAACTGTTAAATGATTTTTGCGGTGCAAATATGTATGGTATTTTTATAGTTCACACTTTTACGTGTAAGTACTGAGACGAGGCTAAATATAAATTTAAAATACAGAGAGCCTACGTAATATGTTGGTAAGGGAGTCATATTATAGTTTACTCGTAATGTCTTTAGCATGACTTCTGTAGTCTTGGACAGGTATCGATATTAAACTTACCAAAGTTGCATTAACTGCTACAACAGATGAATTTTCTATTGACGTCAAAAAAACAAATAAAAGAAATGCTCGATTTCTTGGGATTTTTCATTAAATTATGCGTTATTATAGCTGAAATTCCACGCTAACAGTGCTATTAAAAACAAACCGTCGTTTATTTATGGGAATAAAATTATACTCGTCATAAATTTTATTCTGACGCTAATGAACGATAAAAACAAACTTGGGTTCAATTATGGTTTCGTGCTAAATACTTTGGTAAACGTTTTCTTCTTTCTTACGCAACTAATTTGTTGTAAAAGAATGTCCGTTTTACTAAAGCTTACCTATTTTAGTGAAAAGAACTTTTTTTTTTGCTTTTGGGTTTTTATTATCTACCTTGCTATTTTCCAACTATGTTGAGGTTGGCTAGCTTCCAGTCTAACCGGATGCGGTAAAATATCAGTATTTTACATGGAGCAATACATTTTTGTTGATTACAATATTTTTTGCTACCAGTTTTTTTAATACCTCATTTATTTAGAACAATACTTTAAACAATAATTATTAAAGCTTATAGGATGCAAAAAATACGCAGGTGTTTAATTAATAAACCACTGTGGCAATGTAACCTTTATGATTGGCGTCATTCAACAATGTCTACAACACTAATTATTAAAAAATATAAAAATAGTTTCCGTTTACACTTTTATGCTCGCCAGTTGAAACTCTATCGCACCAAGTTTGGCGTGTCAAAACTTTTGGTAGTGAAGTCTGTGTGTTTCATAATGTTGTCTCTGAAGTCTCTACTTACTTAAACTTATTTAAATATACGAAACTTTAAACTTTCCGCTTAATTAATGCACATACACATACTGCTACTTCAAATTAAAATTGTTTTTAAACATACATGGTTGTTCTTGAAACGACATTTATGTTTTGTCAGTCTTAAATTAGTAAAAGAGAATGATGATGTAGCATTATTATAATGAAATTCAAAAATTTGGACAGCCACTTCTCCAACACGACGGACGTTACGAACTTGTTAAGTCCAGTGTGACTTTCTTCAATCCTACTCTAGACAAAGAGATTTTATAAGGAATATTCAATAGTTTAAAATGTTCAGAATAGAACACTTGCAATTCGGTAGCGCATACTTTTTTGACAATAGATATCGATGGTAAAAATTGTGAAAAAAAAACATAATGCCCTTGATTTTTTAAATGAATCTAAGACATGACTTACTTTAGTCATTCTTTAGATAGGTATCTGCAAAAGGAGTGTTTGCTGGTGGTCAGATTGGGGACTATCTGCCCACCAAGTGAATCCAGGAAAGAAGGTGGCACAGTGATAACGTACTACCGTGCACAGCGAGGCTCAAGGGATGTGCTTTTTCGGTCTCCCCAGGGATGTGCCCTAACAGGCTTTGCACAAATGCGACTCCGGGGTGGTCTTTTGTGAGGTCACGGGGCTTCTACGTGCTGATGGTGAACACCGGAGTAGTTTTAGTGAGATAAAAATCAAACACTACCTAAACTTTTCCCCAAAAGACCAGAATTAAAAAAAAAAGGTACTTGCAAAGGGTGATACTAAGATACTTAATTTCGGTGCAGAAGGTGTAAACCCCAACCAATTTTTTTTGTTGTTCTTTGGTAATCTCTGGAAGTAGGTACTGCTTTGATTTCCCTTTCCGTTAAAATAGCGTTGAGTGCTAATGTAGACTTTTTAGCTCGAAACCCGACTCCTGTAGGATATGCGAAGGAAGCAGCGGGAAAAAAACTAGTCGCTTATAATGTATATTATTGATATAGCTTTTTCTCCACTTCAGCCAAAACAGAGACAAGGTGATTATTCAAACATTGAAGAAACAAATGATCCAGTAGAAGTGGTACCTATCATACCTGGATATTATATGCAGAACCCAAAAGACTTGTCCAAATCTTTATTTGAGAAACCAAAGACTTTGTCTGATGATGTACTTGGCATTCTCAGTAATGGAGCAACCAGGTAAATTTTATTATTTGTTCATATCCGTGCCTCGGAAAACATGTTAAGCCCTTGGCCCCGGCTGTTATTTGAAGATCTTTGATATTCGTTACGGGTAGTAAGAAGCCTGAGATCTGACACCAGTCTTGCCAAGGGGTACCATGTTACCCAGTTACTGGCTTGTGGAGGTCAGATAGGCAGGTGCTCCATGTACAACACTGGTACTCAACTAAATCCGGTTAGACAAACCGGTCCAGGGGGAGGGGTCCGGGGGGGGGTCCGGGGAGGGTCCGGGGGGGGGGTGCCGGTCCGGTTCCGTTTTGTGACAAATAAACACTTTTTCTTTCTTTCTTTCTTCTTCTTCTAGACTGGAAGCCAACCCAAACATAGTTGGGAAAAGGCTACGTAGATTGATTTGTGTATAAGTCGAAGTGGCACCAGTAATCGAAAAGCGGTTTGTTTATTCATCATCATCCACAGCCCGACTTCGCCCACTGCTAAGCATAGGTCTCCCTCTTCTTGTGCCAATCCCCACGTTCCTGCACCAGCGTCATTCAGGTTCTACCAGAGATGGCAACAATGTCATCTGCCCATCTCGCTACCACACGACCGATGGTACTTTCCGCGATTACTTCTTGCAGTCCTTGGACGCCACTTAGTCACCTTTTTACTTGACCCATCATCATCGCACCTTGCCAGTGTACGCCCCAGCTCCATTTGAGTTTCGAAATTCATTTTCTGACGTTGAAAACCGTTGTACGTCTTCGGCTATCGACGTTATGAACTCAGTCTATTAGAAGTGTGCCAAGCATGGAACGATCCATGACACCATGTGCAACTCAAAGCCTGTACACCGCCACCTGTGTGAGCTGCCACGTCTCGGCACCATAAGGCATGGTGGGCAAAGCACACTGGTTAAAGAGGCGGGTCTTTAGATATTATAGAATTTTGTCTGACTTTAGAATAGTGTCCAATTTGCTAAAAGAATGTAAATTTGTCGTGTTGATATGGGCTGGGCATAAGTAGCGGAACTAAACAAAAGAAACGATGGGTGAAAATGATAGGTGCAGAAAGGTGGTTTACTATTTATTAAGTTGATAAATAAAATGAATGGGGCATGATAATGGTTATTTGTCAAAATCATGTATAATCCTTGTATAATAATCAATTTGTCCATTTTATTTGCAGGCAAAGTAAGATAAATAAAAGTACAAAGACGAAAAAGAGAGGCACAAGAGATAGTTATAAAGATAATTACCTAAATGTAAATATATTTTTCTTACTCTAACTAAATAATAAGGCTGCTACACCACACAATCTTTTAAAGCTTTTAGGGTACCGTACCCAAAGGGTAAAAATGGGACTTTATTACTAAGACTCCGCGGTCCGTCTGTCTGTCTGGCGGTCTGTCCTTCTCATGAACCGTGACAGCTAGGCAGTTGAAATTTTCACAGATGATGTATTTTTGTTGCCGCTATAACAACAAATACAAAAAACAGAAAATAATAAATATTTAAGTGGGGCTGCCATACAACAAACGTGATATTTTTGCCTTTTTTTGCGATAACGGTACGGAACCCTTCACGCGCGAGTCCGACTCGTTTTTGGCCGGTTTTTTTCGAACGCTTCACTCAACTGCCAATTTCACCATAACTCCTTACTTGTATCACAATGTTGTCCTAAATATTATAGTTACCCCTAAAACCACGAAACAAACCCATAACCCATAATCCGCTTTTCTCTACTTATGACTACGTTTTTCACCGACTACACCAAAAGGAGGAGGTTCTATGTTCGACTTATGTATATTGTGTTGGTTTTTTTATGTATGCTCGATTTCTATATTAATGATCCGATTTTGTAAATCCTTTTTTGAATTGATAATTAAAAGTTTAGAACGAGTCAAACTTTAATTTCAAAAGTATGACAGGATTCCAGGATAAGTAGAGTAAAAAAAAAACACACAAATAATCAACATCAAATTCTTAATATATTTTGAAATCGGGGAAAAATATAATTATTAGCAGAAACTAAGCTAATTGAAAATATTTATTGTTTTCCTTTATATCTTCTATACTATGATTGCAGGATAAAATCATGAAAGCTGTCAAAAATCTCAACAAATATCAAGAAAACCAAAAGTAAGTGTTTAGTTGTATAATATCTACTGATTTATTTATTTTTGAGAATTACGGCATTTTAGTGTAACGCCTGAAAAATTATAATTATTTACCACAAAACTAACAATTACAATACACTCTTGGCAACTAGTCGAATTATGACGTGCAAGTGTCATTGTGACAGTACCAAACTGAAAACATGTATTCTGTAAATGTCAATTTATTATCTAAATGTACGGTTCTACATTTTACATTATTCTTCCAACTTTGAGACACACCAAAAGCAAATTACAATAAAACTGACGTATGTTGAGTTGAGCGTGGTGACAATTTCTATTTAATCCATTGACACTTTATTTAATTTTGCCTGAAAGAGATGCCTGATTTAAATAATTTCACTCTATTTTCAGACCCAAGAACAACAAATTTAAAATATATAGAGCCTCTGGAAATAATCGAAAAGAGCCGGTTATAAACATGTTGGTGAGTTTAGTTCTTTAATACGAAACTTTGCACATTTGGATGTTTCTATCAATCACGCCTCAACGGCGTAATATATTTGGATGTAGAACACGGATAGACAATGGCCTGCATTACGAATAGACATAACATACTTTTTATATAGGTACTTAATTTATTTTTTTTCGACTTTATTTTATTCGAGATATTTTCGAAACTAAATGATCTAAATTAAACATTTGTCGGTTTTAGATGCCGAAAATTTAAGCAAATGGCGTTTAATTGCAATTGAGAGGCATATATCCAGCAGAAGCCTTGTATAAGCTGATGATGATGACATAATGCATATTTTGAAAAAACTATTTAAAGTTTTGTATTGTTTTACAGGGCCGAATGTTTAGAGGGTTAAATGATCACGTACATTTTCGTGGCAAGAAAATGTAAGTCATTACAGAATAATTATCAAAAATATTACCTATATAGACTTAGGTAAGGTTCCTTCTTAAATAAAAAAAATACTTATTGGTTATAGGAAGAAACCTCAAAACAGAGTTTCAGAAGTCAGTGATGCTAAAGTACTTGGTCACTTACTGGTAAGTAGAGAAAGCTATACTGGTTTATATAAAAACAACGCAACGCTTTCAACCGATACTCTTCGCAGCTAAAATATGATGGTCCAATATCCCAGAGCTACAGATTTCAAATAAAATATGGGTTAGTCAATACTGCTCTACTATACTTTGGTATGTACTTTGAACACATTTTGCTAAGGATAATAAGTAACGTCTGGGGGGTTTTTGGGTCTTGGCCTATGACACAAAGTACCTAAGCGGCGGCGCGGTATTTTGGGTATATGACGTCTTACCAGTTCATAATATTCCAAATTTGAACACTAAAGGATATAATAGATTTTGTTTGATGCGTAGCACCAGGCCCCGTAATGATTGATAAGTCATGAAAAGCATGTCGATTTGGTCCTTATGGTCTCTAGATTACAGTGGTATAATTTTATTACCTTGTTAAATAGCAAACTAAAACTCCACGCGTCGAAATGCTCATACCAGAGGGCCCCATTTCCAGCAGGTTTGCGCACCTATCGTTGAAATCTGGCTTAGCAATTACGGTCACCTGATATGACGTGTCATTCCTTCCATTCCTCTTGTAGTATACTTCATGGTTAAAATAGGATGAATCTGCTCCCTTTGTTCTCTACCTCTGTAGTCTTTGGGCTGTAGTCTGTAGTCTGTGGGCCTCTGTAGTCTTTGGACCTTTAGAGTGTATATAAAAACCAGAGGCGCGAAGGGAGAGCAACCCCACTTCCCGCAGCGCCGGAGACGATGCAGAAGCAACTTTAAAGTTCAATAATATAATGCAAAACAATACCGTTATGATCACTTTTTGACTTGTTTGGATAATGTATTATAAAATGATATTTATATGTTTTATTCTTGTCCTTTCTTTGTCATATATTTGATATTTAGTAGTATTTATGTATTATTGTATGTATGTATTTTATGTTCTTATTTCTAAATAATATTACTCATATATTTTGTACACTGACATCCCTAAATTCTTTTCCTCTCGTTTAGTCCATCCAAAGTTTGTCTGCAACAGATTGCCCTGTGCGATAAGACCACCCATTGTGCACTTGTTTTTGTTGTAAATGTTTTAGTGGTTTTCAACAAAGTTTATAATAAATAATAAATAGGTAGGTAGAGCGTGTCATTCCCATACAATTTGAAAATTTTAACAATCGTAATCGCTGATAGAATGTTATTTGTTCTAGACTCTCTTTTCCTTTTTACAAAATTGGTCAAAATTGTATATTTCACTAGGCTTTTCTTCCTGTATCGTGGGTGCGTTTACAAACATTTAAACTCATACCCAGATCCGGAACAATTATCTGAAGGCTATTCAAATATTTGTTACGTGCGTGAACAAATATTTATTATAAATTTTTGAATATTGTTTTATTACAGAAGAAGCTTTTGGTTGGATCTAGAAACAAAAAAAAGCATGCGTAAGTTATACACACAAATTTTATACCCCACTAGCTGCCGACCCCTGCCTTCGCTCTGGTTTATATAGATTTTGTGATTTTCCACTTCTTCATGATTCTGATTTCCTGGTAGTTCGAGAGTCTTTACCACAAAGTAGTCTTTACCACAAATGGTTCCACGAATATACTTCTTTTCTTTATGTTTCTGTACTCCTGTTAGTTTCAGAGACACCAACTCACCACTCTTGATTCCATTCCCGAATTTTATTTACTTCAGGATTATTGTCTCCTGGTCAGTTAAGTAAATAAAAATGACCATATTTTTTCATCACCTATTTCTCATAAAGGATTTTTCAAAATTCACCCTGTCTAAGGCTCCCGTTACGGGACAGTAGTGATAGATTATAGTCTGGAAACTTTTCATCCCTGTATAATGCACCCTTGGGATAAGAAAACACTTTTCACGCGGGCGAAACCGCTGGCAGAAACTAGTTTTATACTAAACTGGATAAATTAATGAATTAGTTACAGATACTATGGAACTGAAGAACAAAGTCAAGAGAACGGAGACTTTCTAGTGAGTTGAAATTATTTAAAGAAAATGGATTTATGCATATGATCAGAAAATAATGTGCCCACTGGTGAGATACAGGCCTCTAGCCACAGACCACAGAGAACTACCACGCAAGCCCAGTGCAGACTTGAACATGTCACAATATATCTTCAAAGTTTTAGTTCTAGGACACATCGATTTCCTTACGATGTTTTCGTTCGCTAATCGGAAAGCAGCGGTGATTAAATATTATACAAAGACAAGCCCCTGTTTGAGTTCATGACTTGACGTGACGTACACCTCGTAAGTCATGGTGATTGCCACAAAGTCACCATTGCTCCTGAATTTATACAAAACCGTTGTTAAACAATATTAAAATAAAGCAATAAGCGTGCCAGACCGCACACAACCACATTATATTGTTACCGGCAAATTTCAATTAATTAAAATGCTCTGTTTCCAATTAACCGCAGGTACAATGTAAACAAGCATGCACTTGTTTTGCGTAATTACCTACTCATATGTTTACTGAGATTTCAAGGCTATTTATTTATTTGTTTATAGTTAAATAAAACGATACAGATACCAATTACATTAATTAACATAGGAATTGTGAAATATAACAATGTTGACAACTGTGTCACATAAGATAATTAAATAATTCACATAAACAATTAACATGGCAACGTATTAATAATTATATTAAAATATATTGTCAATAATTCACAAGTAACATGGAACAGTGGACACCCTCGCATACTTACTCTCACAGAACACAAGACATGCACGAATTAGTTTATGCCATTCGTCCGCAAACAAATCACATTCAGGATTGGCAGTCAAGAGGGCATTGAGCATCTTAAAAGCACGACACACTGGGGATTCAGATCTAGCGACCGTTCTGGATGACGGTGGTGCGAACAGGTCGTGACGTTGACTCAGGTACCCAACGTTATGTTACTTATTAGGAAAATAAGACAAAAAAAAAGAGTTTATTTGCACCAGGTGTACAAAACTACCAAAAAGTATTTGTTTCATACGGGGAACTGACTTGCGACACGCAGTGCATCAGCCCATCGCTCAGCCACTGCACCAACTGTGCCGTCTGCCAGTTATTCACACAATTTAGAAGGGAGACAGAGTACATAAATAACAAAAGAACGTGATTTACTCGTCTACTATAAAAAGGGACTTATAAGTAAAATTTCACAATTAAAAAAACCCCCGACACATTTATCTTGTGAAAACACCCCGAGTCAAACAGTAAAATGCCCATTACTTTAGAACGGCTGAACTGATTTTATTCAAACATAGCTAAGAACACTCTCGACAAATTTACCTTTCAAACAAAAAATAAATAAATCGAAATCGGTTCATCCGTTTAGGCGCTATGATACCACAGACAGACACACAGATACACAGCAACACACGTGAAACTTATAACACCCCTCTTTTTCCGGCGGGGGTTAAAAATTGTAATTTTTTTAGGAGCTTGAAGTAGTTATGAATTGAACAACAATTTTCGAAATGACCCAAATGCTAAAAAAAATTGTACATGAGTACCTTGAACTCTCGGTAGCTCAATAATTAAAAATCACGATCAACAAGAAAATATTCTTGTTTCATACATCAGTAGTTGGGTTTTAGTTTTTGAACTTATTTTTTATTTAAAGTATTTTGGGGTTTTGCAGAGCCACACCACATAGTTTCTGTTTAGGGTTTGTTGATTTAAATGTATCTACATAATGCATAAGTTACAAGAGTGAAATTTGCGACGCCGTAATCGGGTAATAAATTAGTTTTCATGACTTTGACGGGGTATACCTCGCAAACGGTAATTAACGGCTTGACAAAAATATGATGTACCAAACCCTACCTTTATTTTATTATATTTAAATCCTTGTTCAATGATACCATACATGATGGAGAGGGGTGAAAAGAATTATTTTGTTTCTGACTTTGCGTCCCCTAGAGGGCGCCATATTCAATTTAATGTGACGTCACATAGCTTACAACCAGCGGACAAACAAGACGATTCTAACGACACCTAATTTGTCAAATTATGACAATAATTTAAGAAGTTATGAGGAAACAGATGAACATACATACAAACATTCATACATACACACACACGTACCGGTCAAAAACATAACCCACCTTTTTGCTTCGCCGTAGTCGGGTAAAAAGGCAATCTGTACTAAGAGTACTACTAGCTATTGATTCCGTATTTTACAGGAGGATATTGTAAATGCTGTCCAAAATAACAACCAGATTCTCGAAGCTCAAGGAAGTGATATGTAAGTTATTATGGTATTCAAAATGTGACTTTAAATGTTAAAATCTTCATAGTTTGGGCTTTCCTCAGATTTTATTACTTGCTGTTGCTATCCCACAGCCGGGTAAAGTCTAGTCTTTTTACTTTCTCGGAAAAAAAAAACATATGTAATCTTAGCATCGCAATAACCATAAAGCCAGAGGCTCTAGACAAGTTATATTTAATAACGAAAGTGTCCTGATATCAATTGGAACAAATGCCAAGTACTATGAAAGCATTGTGGCATTCCGATCATCGCCATCACTGGTAGAGTGACACTTTGTGACCTATGACGAAAGGCACTCGTTAAAAGTTAAAAAGCTTAGTGTAGCTACGCCGTAACCATAATAATTAAAATTTTAAAATTATTTAATATGTGCCGAGTATTTTACTCTTTTTTTGTGACAATTCTTCTTAATTGTGATGCATTATTATTTCCTTTAAATTACATGATAATGTAACTTAATGCTCAATTATTTAATTACAGACTCCAGCGGCGTCCAACGATGATAATAATGTAAGTTCTATTAGATTAATAATATAATTATTACATACTTCTTTCAGGGGGTCTACTTTTATTATAGAATCAAACTATAAAAGCAATATCAAAAAGTGCTGTTTATTAGATTTAATGTTCGCATAACCCGAAAAGTGTTGGGAACAGCTAATTTCAGGGAATTAATTGTTGAAGTTTTTTTTTATAATGGGTAAAGGGGTAGAAGGGGAATTAGAAGGGATAATTACCCTCAGGTAAGATTGCCACAGAATTATAAGTAGCATTTAACCTGTTTCTGGCAAAATAAACAAAATTGAATATTTTTTTTACACAACAAAATAATCAAAATTATATTTGTTTTTACACAGTTCGAATGAACCACGTCATGAAAACGTAAGTAAAATTATTAGTTTGAATAATACTACCACTCCTAAATGAGAATTGCACAAGCGCTTGTATTTTTAACCGACTTACCAAAAAGGAGGAGGTTCTATGTTCGACTTTATGTTATTATTTTTTTTTTTGTATTTTCTCCGATATTTCCGTCAATTGTGGACCGATTTTGAAATATTTTTTTTGTTTGAAAGACTATGGTACCATTTTAATTTCGTGAAGGTTTGATGAAGAACTTCGGAGATACACAACAGAACTCTTCAATAAATAACGGCAAAACTCTCGGGATTGCTGCAATCACATGTCTGTTTGTTGTTTATACCATTTCATAACATAACATCACGCCGGTACGCTCTAAAGGGGTACGCAGATCTCTCATTTCACCGGTTATGTTCAAGTTTTATGTTATTAGGTTAATCTATTCTGGAGTTATAGGGACCTTAATAAACAACTTGCTTTTAGGTAGGTAAAACTAAAAAGGGAAAACTAAAAAAACTTTTTTGCAAAAAAATACTACCGACTTCGAAATGAAAAACTACAAAGTGAAAAATAACTTAACTTTTGGAAGTCAGTGTCTTGTCAAAGTTTTTTTATTATAATTTTCTTTAAGATTGATTATGTTATTTTCAGGAACTTGAAATAGAAAACAATGCCAAGGAATCCATGGAAGAATTGTATGTTTACATTGTAGTTTCATTACAATAAATCTTTAACTCCTTGCATCATCATCTTCGTTCTTGTCCCATGTGACTACGCGGCGACGCAAAACGTTTACTTTTTCGTGTGCATAGAATGAATGAATAAATTTAATTCAGGATGACTTTTATTTCTAGTGATGAAGAGTATGAAGGCTCTGTAAGTAAACAAGTATATATACGTCGACTTTACATAATATCCCTCATGTTTTAAAGTTTATTACTTATGTTCTGAAAGCTGCAGTATCTTATTATAATGCTTTCTTCAAGAAAGCCTTTGTGAATTTTCAAAAAATATAATTTGTTCTCCTATAGATCCCTACTATTTTTGATCAGACGATGATAATTTTATATGATATAACAATTATTTAATTCCTTGACGAAAGTTGTTAATTTCCAAGGGCAGAAATATTTCCTAAAATATGACTACCTATTTCGGTTACGCCCAATATAGCCAAAAAATATTATTTTTAAAAGGACGCTCTTAACCGATACCAAACAAGAAGATCCGGTAAAGCAAAAGTGGATATTGGCGACAGCAACGACGTCTCTTCATCCCCCGATACTGATACTTCTCAATCCTCATCGTACGAAAGAAACCCGGGCAACCCATTCACTGTGCACAAGAATAAATACAAGCAAAATTGGCCATATAATCATTATGTAAGTTGATTTTATTCCTTTCTAGAGAACCCTTTACAGTAAACTACTGGTACTGAACATTGGCCTCCCCGAAGTGGCCCCCACATTGACCGTCTCATCTTGCTCTCTAATCACAGTTATTCTCTCTAAATCCAAGGCTATTTCAATTAACTTTGATCTCTGTCTGATCTGTTTTCACTGGTATTGTTCTGTTTTAGTAAATTTATCGATAAACTAGTTAGATTTATAAAGTATTTTTCATGCATATTCTATATTGATGATTGTAAAAACCAAACAACAGTGAACATTTTTGTTCATCAGGGAAATATGTGTAAAAATAATTGAGTTATTGATAGTAAGTAATATTTATGAGTCTAATTGTAATAAATTTTAGATGGATGGCGACCACATGAATATCAATCCGATGGGACCACAATTCGGAAGCATGGGACCTACTGGTCCCGAGCTGTTCTTTGGCAGAAAGTGGTGGTACTTCAATCAGGTAAATTATTGTTGGTCTTTTATGTCCTAATTTTGGACAGAAGTAAAGAAGGACTTCACCGTTTCCCACATACGGCCCCATTATCAGGTGATATTGTAGGCGCCATTTATGTTACCTCAAATGGCTGGTGTGTTCGCTTGCTAAGCAACTGAAAATCTCCAAGTGCCTGAACATAATGTACTCTTATAGTAGTTATCGAAATTTAGTATCGTAGCTTTCTTTTTCATCTCGCTTTTCTTAATAAAAACACAAGTTAGCAACTCAGTGGTCCTCATTTTTTTGTCTGTTCACGAAAAAATTTCTTGTGAGATATTTATTAAATTAATCGTTATTCTAAATTTGTTTTCAGGATGACTTCAAGCCAATGGGTTAAAATTTGGAAAAAGTACCTACTATAAAAGACGTACCTAAATAATAATAAAAATATAATAAATAATAAATATACTTACATTTAATTTAATTATAATGCGATTTTTATTCCTTCATTTATTGTCATGCTAAAACAGCGAAAACCTATTCTTCTGCCACCAGTAGACCTAATGCTTCCAATAAATAACTTTTACTACCTCTATGGAAATCATAAACAATATCAAGGGAACAAGAATTTGACATAATAACAATACATTGTTGCCATTGCCCATACCCGAACTAAACAAAGAACTTGAGATCTATGAAGGGTTATGAAGGCACTAAAACGCTTTCCTTGCTACGGAAAGGTTGGAAAATTCTTATTGACAGTAATTGATACGGGGTTTGGACCTCAAATATCGGCCTAAGAGGAAATATGATGAACCAGCTTTACCCTCGAGCATCCACTACGTAATCAAAATTTTCTTTTCCTCGAATTTCCCAAGGGAGCTATTACGTATTCGTAGGTAAATACGGAGATGGTGATCTGAGATATGGTATTTTCATCTTAACGACGGTTAAGATTTATATTGTATTTTTTTAAATGTTATTCCCATGGTCAGCGAAATTATTTCACAAAATACACAAAATGTTGTTAAATTGCGATCTTGAAAGCCGGTCCCAAGTAAGCTACCGAATATTCTGATTGATTCTCATTTTACTTGAGTTCATTTATTTTTTCGTTCGGATTACCGATTGACGAATTAATGTGAGTAGCTACTGTGTTTAGATATGTTTACAAAAATAATGTCTATGTTTTTAATTGTAAGGCAGTTTTATTTGTACATGATTGTGTTCATTTCATGGTTATAATCGCTTTACCCAATTTATATAAACATTGTAATGTTTTTTTTATTTTTGGACTTGTAATAAAGGTGTCAGCTCAACTCTTCATTTACAGAACATTCTAGAATGCAATGGATACAGTTTTGGGGATCAGCTCTTGCGATTTTTGGTAAGACCATTTTTAACATCTTGCAGATCTCCTTTTTAAACACGGTTTATTAAAATTCGTATCTGATTATGGAAAATCTCTATCGGTTTTTTAACGAGTTCCTGAAGCTCTAGCCAAAGTTGCCTTTATTCAAAGATACCGGCGCGCTTATTACGTAAGGAAGAGCAAGTAGCAATAATTGTGCAATTATTGTGCGGTCAATGACCTGGCTACTGAGGCCTTTAAGTCAAGTGTTTGTTTTTACAGTCACTTTTTACCTAGCCAATGATTTATAAAAAAATCCTTTGATTAAGTAACCAGCGTATGAAAATGCAAAACTTCGTGGACGCTGTTTTTTTTTACTATAGTTAATTGATTACTATTTAGCACCTATATGCCGATAAATTAATATTTGCAGATGTAAAGTATTTATGTAACAGTAATAATGGCAGTAAATATTCGATATTTTTATTTTATTTACATAATACCTTCAAGTATCAATAAGCAGACACAATAGAAATTACCATTGTTTTAATCCGATTCGGATGAATGGACAGATGACCGGATATAATAATTAATTAGAAAATTTATTGAAACTATTTGAAAAATTGGATAACTAAAATGCTAAATGTGTTAAATCTATTAAATTTCTTCGATAACGCATTATGACATCACTAAATGGGCATCATCATCTCGTATTTGAGCTATAGAACGTAGAATAGATCGTTGAACACACTTGTTTTCCAATTTACTTTAGACATTGGCATAATAGTCAACATGGATGTTTGCCATATACAAATAAGAATATAATAGAAGATACTTATTACGGACATAGCACATTCTAATATTTTGTAAGTATTTTTGCCGTATTTATTAATGCCGCCAATACTCGATAACTTCTGTATCTACTCAGCCATCAGCTAGCGATTGGCAATCGACCAACAACAAGGGAAAAAGTTATCGCAATTTGACAGCCACATTTGCTCGCCGATGGCTGTCGCTCTGCTGTCAAAAACCATACGTAATACAAAATAATCGCGATCACTTTGCGATAAATGTACTTTTTAGTTAGCAGATTCTTATTATTAGCAGTGCTGTCGTAATATTATTATGGTGTGGCTATCGTTACACATACATAATGCGGATTCGTGATATAAGAGCAATGATTTCACAATTTTTTTGACGTAAAGCGATAATCGCGCGATGATTGCACAATCTCTGCGCAATTATTGCTAATTGTTGTTTCATACGTAATAAGCCTGCGGGTTGTAAAATGTATGAAATCGACTTTGCAATGCTGAAACGTTACGAGGTCAATTCCAAATATTTTTGACATCTCCGACAAGTATGACTGGGTACCCTTCCTTAAAACTGCCAAGGTCTACTAGGTTAGGTACTAGGGTAGGTTAACCTGGGTCTTTATTTTTTCAGAAATAAAGACGAGTACAAGAGCCTGGAAGTTCGCAAGTCAATGTAAGCCAAATTTTAAAAGATATGAGAGGATAGCGGTTTTATTTAAAATGGTACTTTAGACATTTTATTGTAAAATAAATCCCTAAACCAATCTAATTAAAAAATAAGTTCTTCTTAGCGTGCCGATAGCAAATTTAGTCTCTAAATATTATGTTTGGCCCAGAATTCTGATAAAAAAAGTTAAAATACTAAAATCAGACAACGGAAAATCGCACTCTGAAAAGCTTGTAACAAGATAATATTCTGACATTCTTAGAGGATATTTAGACAAAAGCCGTGGTTGTATTGACTTGTGGATTGTTTGTAGAGCAATACATACATTATAACAGTAGATAGATATATTTATTATTATTACCTGTGCCACCTCGGACCAGCCTCTGCAGTGGGCGTCTAGGTCGTCTCGTATTGCAGTAACAGTAGATAGTAAGCAATGTTTATGGCTAGTGGGCAGTACGACCATGGCTACCTCTAAGAATATTTTCATGATTCCTACTTTTAAGAGCACAATTTTTCGTTCCTAAACTTTTTTTTTTGTTGGCTGGCGACCAAATGAACATCTATCCCATAGGATCACAATTCGGAAGCATTAAACCGGTTGGTCCCGAGCTATTATTTGGCAGAAAGTGGTGGTACTTTAATCAGGTAATATTGATCAATTTGTTTTTTAAAAACTTGGCCCACTTTGGCCTCTCCTATTTTATCGTCTAGGTTACCAATACAGTGAACTTCATTATTGTAGTCTGATTAAACAAAGTTCATAATTATTTATTAATCATTTAATCCAAACTTTGTTTTTCAGGATGACTTCAAGCCGTTAAAAAAGGATTAACTTTTATCTATCTAATGAAGTATTTATAAATAAATAATAAATAAACCAGTCTCCTTCCAATAAATATGTTTTACCACCTCTACGGCAATCATAAAAATGACAAATTAAACAGTACAAGTCGCTTGAATGCTATTGTGACGTTGGTGAACGTCACAATAGCATTCAAATTAGAAGTTATGATGGTACAATAGCATGCAAGGTACTTGAACACTTTTACACAAGTTACAAGCATGTATATTGTGTATGTCGCCCTTACTTGACTTAACGTCCTATATATTCCCTACCTGTGGCAGAGGGCGTTCACATTACAAAGTCCTCCCTCGAATTCGGTTTTGAGCTTCACGCTTACCTTGCTCCACGTCATTCCGATGTTCATCTTCAAATTATTTGTGCTCTATCGAAAACTAAACTAACGTTCATGTACTGCAACAACACACAACATAACATCACGCTTGTAATCTCGAAAGGGTTAAGCAGAGGTACACCCACATTTCACCAGTTATGTTTAAGCCCAATGTTAAAAGGGGTGACCACTGCACTACTCTGTTAAAACCACTCTAAAGCCTATCTGGGTCTATAGATTGCTTTCTATTTTCTGCACCGACTGAAAGGCTTTTACGTTCACCGTTCTGTGGCAACACTGAATGGTTCTGACACCCACACGGCTCGTGTTTTGGTTGCGTTGAAAACAACACGATGCTATAATAACATGGAGCTGCGATGGTACGGAGTTGAGGATAGGTATAGATATAGTCTGTGAAATATTGAAGGTTTATTATACCACATGAAGTCTAGCACCATAGATTTGCGTGTTGAGTCGTTGTTTAGTTTGCAGAGCTCCAAATATTCTTTAACTCATAAGCATGATATCTTAGAATGGTTTCATAATCTTCTTTAATGCTGGACAAAACAGACGCCATTTTTTTGTAAATAATTTGTATGTATCTATACAAATCAATAATCTATTTAAAACAACTGTTATCGTACAACTAACGATTTTAAAGCATACTACAACATTCAAAGATCAGTGAAAATGAAAAACATAATGGCATTTATCAACCGCAAACAAATCATATACAACAACAAATCATATATAACTGAGAGTAAAGTTTTAACTTCCTAACTTCACGACAGAATAGTGATCTAAGTTTTGAGTGGAATGCGATTATAAACCAAAGATTGTTGTGAATGAAAACGTGTTTTCAATTTGGTGTTCTTCTGCCGTAATGAACAATCGGTAGCAGGATACAGTTCTAGACCTTCAACCTTAAGTAAGGATCATTACTAATTTTGGTATTCACCCTTCGATGAAGAATACATTGTAGTGTATTCTTCATCGAAGTATACACCAGATAAAGACGACGTACGCGTAGGCAAAAAACAACACCATTATCTTTTTTTTAAAATTGAAAGCCTGTCTGTAACATTTTTTTTATTGTTTATCTCGTGGAGTCTTCAAATGATTTCTTATCACATCATAAACCTTAATAGATTAAACGGAGATGTGTGCCTATGCAGTCGTATTATAGGGCATTCTTTTGAAACAACCACTTCAAATTGGAGATCCATTTTTACTTTCTCAGTAAAAAAAGGTGATTCGCTGCTAGATGATTGAAGAAATCAAACGAAGACGCTGACCAGCAGACAGAATCTTGGGTACAACTAACAGAGCCAATTCAATACAAGCTCCCACTTGTAACTTGTACCACCAGTACCAGCGACACATCCGCCGACGTCATTAGCAGCCCTCGCTAGTGCTACTTGCAAATTAGCCAGGCTTAGAAAAGAGCCGGCGAAAGAGACTTTCAATGCCTTTTCGGGTGTTCTTTTTTAAACTTTATAATTAGGAATTTTGGTTTCATGATGCTGTCTGTGATTGCGTTTAGACAAACGTCAGGTTAATTGGATGTTGAATACGATTATCAATGTTAATAATTAATTTCATCCCAATTACTTGTATCTTTCTATTATAAATGCATTAGCAACTCTTTATATCTGTCTGCGTTTTTACGCTAAAACCGTTGGACCGATTTTGATAAATTTTGTTAGTATTGAGTAAGTTTGGACCTTGGAAAATGACAGGACAATTTCCGACGCTCACTTGGGCGAAGCCACTGGCAGAAGATAGTTTCTATCAGTAATCCTTCTAAATAATATTATAAATGTGACAGTTTGTATATCTGTGTGTTTGTGTTTCAATCATGCAAAAACGGCGGAACGAATTTGGTTGAGTTTTCGCACATGGTTAGTTCATAACCTGGATTAACACAGAGGATACTTTTCACGCGGAAAAAGCTAGTACATAATAAAAATCACGCTAAACTGTGAAGGTGATTTCTCGAGTCTGACGCGCGTCTGCGCGCCTTAACCCACGAGTAACTTGTGGAGGCGCGCGATTAACATACGTGGGTAGAATGTATTAGTTCAGAGTTTCCTCTTCAACGCGCGTTCGTTCGTGCGTTTGTATACCATCTGGGCAGCCTCTTAAGGACCAACTTTATACTTCGAGGAACAATTTACATAAATACCGACAGAACACGTCATGGATACCTATGTCTTGTAGAGAAGGTTCGCCGAATGAAATTAAAACTTTACTTACAAATTGTTTGAGACGGTAAAAGGATAACATGTCAGGTAAACTTTTAAGAATTATATGCGGCACACATTGAATTTTGACTGTAATAATTAACCACCGACGGAAAAAGAGGGGTGTTATAAGCTTGAAGTGTGTAGCTGTGTGTTTGTATATCTGTCTGTGGCATCATAGCCCCTAAACGGATGAACCGATTTTGATTGTTTTGTTTTCTTTTCTTTGAAATGTGACTTTAGCAGGAGTGTTTTTGCTATGTTTAATGAAAATCGATACAGCCGTTAAAAAGTTATGGGCCCGTTTTACTGTCTGAATCGGGGTATTTTAGGGTATCGGGGTATCGTGTCATAATTACGTGTTCGATAGATTGTTGATCGAAGCGTGTCTACTACTAGATAAATAAAGTGGTATAAAAAATAAAAATAAAATAAAATTGCCGGGTTTCTTGGATTTTTTAAATTTTTACTTATTTCTTAAGTGTTTCTCACAGTGACGATATTATGTTGAATTATCGAAAATCCGACTTCCAATACAAAACACTACAAAGCAAATAATTACACTATTTTCGGAGGTCGATATCTTTGGTACCAATTTTTTTTCGTTTTTGACACCGACTGACGAAAAGTAAGATACGGAAGTGTTTTGTTTTGGAAGTCGGTTTAATTTTTTTCTTAAAAAATTGTATTTTTCTTTTTTAGTTTTGGTTTTATTACCATGAAAATAAGCATTATTAAGGATAACTTAAAGACTACTCGTCAGATCTTGAACAAAGTACGTATAAATGAGGCTACATGATAAGCACCAGCTTTCAAATAAAAAATACTCATCAAAATCGGTTTACAATTGGCAGAGTAAACGCATAACAAACTACTAAAACATATAGTCGAATTGAGAACCTCCTCCTTTTTGAATTCAGTTGAAAACTACGAGCATATATAACACTAATTGCAGGAAACCTTCGAGTTGACCGAGGGTTACTGCAATTAGTGTTATTTTTTAATAATGTTATGTACTGTCGCGGTTCATCGGTGGATCTAATGCACAAGATATTCTCTTCCAGTAAGCCTTTGGGTTAAACTACAATATTGTGATGTGCACAAAATGTGTAATGTGTTTTAATTGTAAAAATGTATAATTGTACCTGTGTTAATTTCACGGTTATAGTAGCTATATCTAATTGAATTGATTAAACATTACGAACACGTGACTTGAATGAATGTTGGAATGGACTTAGCTATTGTTATTGTTACTTTTACTGTAAGCAATCTTGTTTTTCCTTTCTTTTTATGGTTCGGTAACCAAAGGGTTCAAATGGAGCCGACTATTGTCACTGACGTGTCTGTCTGTCCGTTGTCTGTCACACAATTTTGATCCGAAGATTTTTTTACATCCTATGAACTACCTATGAACTTGAAATTTGGTGACAATGTTTATTATTACATACATATTATGTTTTACTTACACATACCAATACGTGGGACACTCAGAAAGTTTTGCGAAACTAAAAAAAATTGTTCTATACGTACATATATTTTTATTAAATCTTTTCAAAGTACTTTCCACCAGCCTCTATACAAAGATTCATGCGCCTAAACCAGTTTTCAAAACACTTTTTCCAGTCCGCCGCAGACACCTCGTTTACAGCCTGCTCGAACGCAGCCAGCGCATCTTCCGGCGACGAAAATTGTATCCCTTTGAGCTGATTTTTTATTTTTGGGAATAAAAAGAAGTCACACGGTGCTAGATCAGGGCTGTAAGGAGGGTGACCCAGGAGTTTGACTGGCGTGCTGTCCAGGAAGTCCCTCGTTTTGAGTGCGGTGTGCGCAGGTGCATTGTCGTGGTGGAGCAGTAGCCCGCGGAGCCCTGTGTTTGGTCGCTTGTTGCTTATAACAGAGAAAACTTCTGGCAAACATTTGGTAGTATACCATTCGGCATTAATGCTTCTTTGATCCCGTAAGGGAATTGATACCAAGTGGCCAGTCAAATTAAAAAAGCTAGCGATCAAAATCTTACCCCCGCTTCTAGATCGCTACACTTTGGTAGGCGTTGG
This sequence comes from Orthosia gothica, assembly GCA_949775005.1. Classification (NCBI taxonomy): domain Eukaryota; kingdom Metazoa; phylum Arthropoda; class Insecta; order Lepidoptera; family Noctuidae; genus Orthosia; species Orthosia gothica. Next base: position 24,463,569 of record OX459048.1, read on the forward strand.
CTCATTTTGAAACACCCAAACAGTCGACTGGCGCTTGGTTTCTGGGTCGTATTGATAAATCCAGGACTCATCACCTGTAACGATGTCGTAAACACGCCGAGACGAGCCTGCTTCAAATTTGTTAAGCATATCACGGCACCATTCCACCCGGGCCTGCTTCTGAGCATCGGTGAGGTTGTGCGGCACCCAGCGTGATACTATCCTCCTCACGCGAAGATGGCTGTGTAGAATCTCGTGAACGCTTCCCGATCCAATCTTCAATATGTGTTGAATCTCCTGATATGTAATTCGCCTATTGTCTTGGATTAAATTTTTCACTGCTAGCACGTTTTCTTCGGTAACAGCCGTCAAAGGGCGACCGCTTCTTTCGTCATCCCCCAAAGTTGGTCGACCGCGCTTGAATTCGTTATACCAACGATACACGGTTGCCTTGGAAGGGCCTTCATCCATGAATGCCATTTGAAGTCTATCGTACGATTCATCCGGTTTCAGGCGACACTTGAAATCGTATAAAATCATAGCTCTAAAATGTTCCCGGCGCAGATCCATATTTCAGTGAGACACAATACTTTGAATTAACTCGCAAAAAATGTGGAGGGAAATTTTGAAATTGGAACTTACTTATTTTTACTTATAAATAATCATATTTTCGAAAAACATTATAACTGGCCAGTCTCCCATATATAAAAACTTTTTTTCGCAATACTTTCTGAGGGGCCTGGTATATTGAAAAAACCAGTTTTTTCTTTAGTAATATTCTAGACTGCATTGGAACCAGTTTGAGGGATCAGCTTTTGCGGTTTTTGGTGATACCCTATGGAATAAACACCTTTCGGACGTCTTACCTTGTAATAACGGTTTATTAAAAGTTTGTTTCGGTTATTAAAACTGTAAACTTTAAATTAGATAAAAAAATAGACATTCGATTAAAGGATAAAAATTGTCACAAAGTTCCAATTTTTTTGGGATTGACTTGCAATATTGAACTGTTATTGGGTCAATTTCAAATATATTGGACTTTCAACAAGTAAAAAAATACTGTCACTAGTCTATATTGTAAGAGATTATCCTTCTTCAAAATTGTAAATATCTGGGTCTTTTTAGAAACTTCCGCCAATGTAAGTAAAATGTCGCAAAATATCACTCATGTCGCTATATATTTGAGGCCGCAGTATTTATCAAAAATAATATTGACATGTATAATTACTACACGCGTATATGGCGTAAGGACAAATTACGTACAGTAGCTAGCAAGACTCATCTAATGCATGGAAATATCTTTAATAATATACCGGGGCCTAGTAGACTAATAAACCCTAGATATCTACGATTCCCCATGATTTATTGATTTAACAATTACTTATATTTCTTATTTTCTCTTTATTCTCAAACTGCACATAAGAAAGTCATCGGTAGGACAAAATATGAAATCACGCGAAGGAACTCATGGACGGAGTGCTAGTCTATATATTATATAAAAGAAGAAACTGACTGACTGACTGATCTAAAACGCAGAGTGGCCTAGAAGTCTCGCAAAATCTCGAAAATGGCTTGATTGATTTGATTTTTTTTTGTGTTATATAATAAAAATATATAATAATTTTCAGGACAAGGTTTGTATGAAAAATACAAATATAATATTTGTACGAAACCGGCGCGGATCGCTAGTTTTACAATAAAGTACAGGCGTTTTGCTAACACGCATTGCTTTCTTTTCTGTGCGGTTCGACAGCCTCATCCGTACCTTAAATTCTTATTTATTTTTTAAATGTTTTATTTTTGTAGTATTGCGTGAAGTACGGATTAATATCCGTACTTCACGCAATAATAAAGGGAGACAAATTTCATGTCAATAATTATCGACCTATTACCTTAATACCTATCTTGGCAAAATTAATGAAAACTGCATGTATAAAAGGCTTATTGATTTCTGCGATAAATTTGATATTATAAGTAACGAACAATTTGGTTTTCAAAAAAAATTATCCACATCATTAGCTATTTTCTCTCTCATGAAAACAATTCTTACAAATGCCAACAAAAATTACCTGACTACTGGACTTTTCTTTGAACTGTCAAAAGCCTTTGATCTAGTCTCACATGAGGTATTGATGGATAAGTTGGAGTCTGTTGGGATTAGGGGACCTGCTGTTCAGTGGATGGCATCATTTTTAAGTAATAGGCAACAATGTGTAACAATCAATAAAATTAACGAAAATAATGATATTATAGCCTACTCGTCAGAATATAGGCATAATAAATATGGCGTTCCCCAGGGAACTGTGTTAGGACGAATTTTATTTCTAATATATATTAATGACATCATAAATATAACCAAGCATAAATGCGTTTTATTTGCTGACGATATATCCATAAAAGTGACATCTGATAAAAAGAAAAATACCATTTCAGACTATGAACTTGACATTAATAATACAATAGATACATTACTGCTTTGGCTTGACATAAACCGTTTAAAAATTAATTTAGATAAATCCGTTTATATTCAATTTAATCAATCGGATAATTATAAAAATAACATTAATCTTAATATAAATAAAATCAAAGAAGTAACAAGTACTAGGTTCTTAGGGGTAATAATAGACAAAGATATTAATTGGAAAGATCATGTAGATAATGTTAGTACTAGAATTAATAAGTTCCTATACGCGTTAAAACAGGTAAAAAAATGTAACAAACACAAAAACGGCCATTATGTCTTACCACGCATATGTGGAATCGTTATTGCGATATGGTCTTGTAATGTGGGGTACTCGTAATAGCGTTGTTCTGAATAAAACATTTGTTGCCCAAAAAAAGTGTATAAGAGCAATGTATGGTCTTAAACCTGATGACTCTTGTCGACCAGTATTTAAAAAACTTCTTTTGCTACCGCTGCCATCTCTCTACATTTTTGAAATTTGTGTATTCATAGTTACACACAAAAACTATTTAAGACAGCAAATGAAGAGTGCCGACGGAACAGACGAGATCACTTCAAATTGGTTCGAAATGATATGCCTAGACTTACCAAATATAATAAAAGCTGCCTAGCAATGTGTGTGCACATCTATAACATGATACCAAACCACTTCAAGACAATGAGTACTAGGTTAAAATAAAATTATACAAGTGGTTAACGGTCAATGTAACTATTTTAATATAAAATAATTTATGGATTTTAAACCCTCTGAAATCTTATCTTGTGGAGGGGCCGAGAAATAACTCGGACACTTCGACCCATGGGATCTATTGTGTTCCCCTAGATAACTTACTCCTCGCCGATCTCGTTGAAAACACTTTTCATGAGTTTTACAACGAGACTAGGAGATATGAGCCTATAGTCTTCTGGTTTTGGATATCCAACCCCTAGGAGACTCATTCGCTTACCAGCCAGTACATCGCATGTGCACAGAAGGTGCTCCATGCGTTCCGTATGTTCCCCACACAACCTGCACATGGGTGTCGCGGTTAGACCCATTTTCATGAGCATGTCGTTGGTTCCAAAGTGCCCAGTAAAGGCCCCAAGCAGGTAACGGATTTGCCCCCTGCTCATATTCCAAATGCATTCCCGGGCTTTGAACGTAGAGCCTAGGAATTTCTTGGAGATACTCAATAGCTCATGATTTCATTGATCTTGTTTGATTATTGAATTGAATTTATATTATTAATTATTTTAATTATTAATTTTAATCAATTTTTTTTGCTTGTAACTAGTTTGTTACCCAAAAATTGCATGCCATGTCATAATTTAGATAAGCATGTTTTTACTTCTTCCATTTTAATTAACACCATTTTATACTATGTTTTATCCAATTAAATGATTTGAATTTGAATTTTGAATTTGAATTCGTCTTAATAAAGTAGAAACAAAAATAAAGCATTCAATTCATGGTCCAAAAATTGGTATTCAAGAATTACCTGCATTAATAGAAAGAACATCCACGATGTTGTTAAATCTTTGGTGGACAACACAAAAGTATTACATGTTCCATTACCCCCAAAAATAAACTAAACCAATTAGCATTGATTTATACAGACAAAATGTAATACTAGGTAATAAATTATATAGCAACGAATCAAAACATTTTTACTTTACACAACCTAAAAAGAATGTACTTTAATGATCAGATGACGATGGGATGATGATGGTGATGATGATGTCTTTCAGTTAAAGATATAATAATTAAATAGATATGCATGATTACTGGTATGATGTATTCAAAATAACTAATGATAGTCCTGATGAAAATATTAAAACCCACTGAAATGACGATGGTGAAAGGGTAGATATTAAAAGATAACTTAAATTGTTTATTCAATTTAAAACATAAAATACATGACAGTGGAAGAAGCATATTGCTTGCAGAATGGAAGACAGATAGAGCAACAAAAAAATCTGAAGAAGGGACTTGAACTAGAAGGCAGGTGTAGGCTTCCCACGTGGTTGACGGGCGACCTGGTAAAGGTTCGACTCCTATGCGGGCGGTACAAGACCGGTAGCTGGTGAGCGAGTGAGTGAGCGAGCGAGACTCCAGAAAATATCACGTGCAAATAGGTACATTTTCAAGACTAGTTTTATCAATTGCAGCCATATTACTTTGTACAATATTAATTAACTTGTGAGTTAATTTCACGGTAATCATTATTATATTGTTATTGAAGTTGTTCTTACTTAACAATCTTAATAACAGTTGATTTTATAACAGTTACAGAAACAAACACGAAAATTATATGAACAATTAAATGAATTCCGCCATAGTTATTCTATTTTTTGCTATAAATGTAATTATTATTTTAAATTAATTTATACAATCTCATAAATCAAATTTTATTGAAGTATAGATGAATTTTGCGGTAGTATGATACGTTATTTATAAGCATTTTATTTATAAGGATTTTATAATTTTTGAATATCCTTTTTGGAAGGTTTAGAAGGAACTTCAGAATGTCACCAACATATATTCTCCTTTCACCCATATTTATAGGTCATACTAAAATAATCTATTTGTTTAATTATAGCAAATGAGAACTGATCAAATTCTGGAGAACCATTTCGACACTTTTTAAAAAAAATATTGGATGTGCTAACCTTGTGGAAAATTGACCATGAACGTGGTCTTGTAAAAATAGCAAAAGATATAATGTCTACGGCTGAGTCACGAGATGCGAAGTTACAGGAGACATACTTTGACATAAAAAAACAATTGATACTTTGTCCAAAAAACTTGATGTAATAAATAATGTTAATGCCGGATTGATTCCGTACGATGAGCAGGATGCAGCTGACGAAATAATACAAGTAATATATGAAGAGTATGAATTCTGATCTTTATTTAGAGTAAAATATTGTATGTACAGGGTCTTAAAATAGTTTCACACATTTAACATGCAAGAAATCTTAAAATATCTTTAACATTACAATTTAGGGCGCACGGTTGGCGTAGTGGTTGAGCGATTGACTGCTGCGCTGCGTGTCGCGGGTTCGATTCCCGCACGGAACAAATATTTGTATGACCTACAGATAGTTGTTCCGGCTCTGGGTGTTGTGTATGTGAGTTTATATGTTTGTAAACGCACCAACGATACAGGAAGAAATTCCTAGTGTGGGGCAACGTTTTAAAAAAAAAACAAAAAAAAAAAAAAAATTACACATCGACGCCACGAAACATCAAAAACATAAAAAATCAGAGTGGGTTCCGTAATACCAAAAAAACCACTTTCAGCACTATATCTTTTATAAAGACCTACTTTAATAAATAACAGTAACAAATTATATAAGTTTTATTTCTTACCACCTATATTCGAAAAGTTGCGAAAGGTTCAGTGCGACTAAGAGGCCTCCTAAAAGGTGAATCAATTTCTTGAAAAAGTTCGCGGGAATTCGATGTATGCGAGAAGAGCAGGACCCGTCGTTGTAGCGATGCTGAGATATCAAATGAATGTTGATGACTAATCATCATTTCAGCCAAAAGTCGTAGAATGATGAACATGTCGTCACATCGATCGGTCCTGAGCGTCCCACATTCAGCGAATTCCCGCAGTTTTAACTAAGTCTTCGGTCCATTAGTGCGAAGCCTTCAACGCTGCGTCTTGTTGATGAATAATTAATAATACTTAAAGTCATTAATTAGTTCACATTCTATAGTCACACAGTATAAATGAGATCACCTCGAAGCACTACCACCAAATTAACTTGTATTATGATTGCATCATTTTATCAAAAAGGGATGATGAGTTTCATTCATAAAAAATCTTGATATTGAGCCCGTTTTTAAAATCAATGTGTTACATACTTCACAAAACAGCCATCGTAGTTTTTTTTTATTTGTGATGGGTTTGCTCTTGACTCTAGTCTAGGTCAGAGGTGACAGAGACAAAGTCTACGATGGAGTGAGCTTACCCAGAAGAAGCCTATTCACTCTAACTTTGAAGAGATTCGGGTTGAATGCGTTCGGTAACACAGACGAAGGTAGTGAGTTCCATTCATTCGCTGTGTGCATTATGAAGGATGTTTGGAAGCGCTTGGTGCGAATTGGTGGAATGGCAACAAGGTCAGGATGGTAACTTGCAGTGCGTCTAGATGTCCGATGGTAGAAGGGGGCTGGTGGGATGAGGTCGTGGAGCTCTTGAGCACACTCACCGAAGTACAGTCTGTAGAAGACCGACAAGCAGGCAACCTTGCGGCAATGAGCCAAGCTATTAAGCTTGGCATCCACCAGTTCAACGTCGCTGATGAGCCTCTTGGCTCTGCGATCCACCGAGTCAAGCGCGGCAAGCTGATACTTTGCTGAGCCATCCCAAAGGTGGCTGCAATACTCCATGCAGGATTGGACTTGCGCTTTGTATAGGGTTAAAAGCTCTCCAGGCGTGAACTATCGCTTCACTCTATTTAGGAAGCCCAGTTTTTTGGCCGCAATTTGGGCTTTGTACTCAATGGACGCGCCGAAGTTGAGAAACCTCCGTCCGTCCGTAGTCCTCAGAAACTGACAATTCAGAATGTTTTAGTTAGAAAATATGATTGCTTCTAGTATATTTTCTTCGGCTCTTCGAACTGTTTTTTTCTAATATCACCTTTTTATGCTATCGAGGGCAAACCTTTAAAAGGCGCCTGGTCTTTCTGGGCAAAGACCGGGGTGTGTGGGATTTTTATCTCACTAAAACCACCCCGGTGATAAACACAAGGAACGCACCATGACCCCATTGACCTCTTAAAAGACAACCCCGGACCCCACTCAGTTCTTTCATATCATATACCTATTATAAATTATATAGACAAATTTTAATGCAAGTACCTTGCGTACTTCTATGAGAATTAATTTCACGGCAATCATTTCAATATCAAGTTGTTACAGTAGTTAATTTCTATAGCAGTTACAGCAACAAACACGAGAATTGATTGGACAATGAAATGGATTCCGTCAAAAGCATTTTTATATTAACATTATTTGTAAGATTTTTTTTACTATTTTTTTATATTTTTAACCATAGTTCCTTATAAGATGTTTTGTTTTAATTATCTCAAATTATAATAAGAAACCATCGATAAGTCTTTAAAAGACTAAGATAACGACTATGAAGTCATGCTGTGGCGACCCCAAGTAAATAAGAATAAAGGCAAATGCAAATGTATTTGAAGACCTTTAAGCCTCCTAACATAGATTAGTGTTAATTAGAGATAATATAGTTTTATCCCTAAGGCCTCTTACACATGACACCGCGAACCGCCGCGGTAGGCGGTGAAGCGGATCTCATGTCACATTGGCCTCTAATAAATCCGTTGATGCCTAACCCACGTAGACCGCCCGACCGCGCGGGTCGAGCGGTGTTCTCCCCTCCGCATCCGCGGCAGTGCGCGGTGCTGTGTGTTAATCACCTAAGAGCACTCTAATCAAAGTACTAAATCGAAGCACTAACAGACGAATTAATGAAATCTTATTTATTGCAGACCATTCTAGAGTGTCATGCTGAAATCAGTGGGCACGAATTATTGAACTTACTTATGGTAAGAAATATTTTTGTTTTATTTTGATATAATGGAGGAAGTGTGGGACAGTACATGCTCGCAATATAAATATATATACGTATAATGGAATATAATTATATTATCAATTGAATATTATGTAACATTGCTGCAAACCATGACGAAGATTGGTATGTCAACTTGAGTCACTGGCAGGCAATAGTTAGTAGAATACAGAAGTATGTGGCAAAGGGCAAGGTAGGTAAAGACCTGCCTTAAAGACCCTGTAGTGCGGTATATGTCATGGTGGCCCAGTGGCTAAGACCTCGCCTCCCGTGCTTGAAGTCGTTGGTTCGAATCCGGGCAAGTACCAATGTGACTTTTTAAAATTCATATGTACTTTCTAAGTTTATCTAGGATATCATAGGAAACGGTGAAGGAAAACATCGTGAGGAAACCTGGACTTATATAGTAAATGTAATTCTGAAATAGCCAAGTCAGAGGCCTGTGGGGTTCCCAGAGGCGGCTTAATTAACTCTGACACCAGAGGCAGCCACATCTTTACACGAAAAAGAAAAAGAAGACCCTATAGTGGTTCAAAACTGGCAGACAAATAAATTGCTTTATAGAGTAGCATTACCTGTTGGATAAGGGATGGAGAGCATTTTTTTTAATAATTCAATCATTTATAATGCTAGCTTTACACAAAGAAAGATAAATCTCTGAAGTTTCCTTCTGATTAACGTATGCCTAAAGCTCAGGCCACACCGCCAGCTAGCAAGCGAGCGAGCTGGCGAGAAAGCAAGGCCAGGGAAACTACAAAAACTAAGCGAAGCTTTGGCGATCTAAACTATATGGGTTCACAACGAAAAATACGGACGGACGGGCGAGCAAGCGGGCGTAACTACACTCTATTCTCTCAATCAATTCGAAAAACTAGCGTCGACTACTACGAAGAAGATCGCCAAAGCGGGATTGGGCAGGCGCACCGAGCGAGGCGAGAGTGCGGGCGAGCCGAGCGAGCATCGTTTCACCGCTTTTTATACTTCGATTCACACCACGAACTAGTACGAATAGCATCCCTGGCATCGTCTCATATTTCGTTCGCATCATTTGTATCGCTGACGTAAATTATCTCTGTAGTTCGGGGTGTGAACCGAAATATGAAATGAGAAGAAACGATGCTCGCCCGGCTCGATCGCTAGCTCGCTAGCTGTTGGTTTGGCCTGCGCTTAATACTAACATTATTTTGCAGGGAAATAGGAGGGCAGCGGGTACAAACAAAGTTCCTACAATTTTCGTAAGTACCCAAAAGGTTTTTTTACCTCCCTACATAGGATGGAGAAAAGAGTTTAACAAATCAAACAAAAACGGTCCTCATTAGTCATGGACCGAAATAAGCGGTAGAATGGATGGAACTTTTTTCAACCAGTGAAAGTATGCAGGCTGTCAGTAACCAGTTTATATATTAAATAAAACGCTACAACAACTGATTAGCCTTATTGCTGCTTTGTTGGTCTAGTACAGGGCTCAATTAATTGCATTTGGGGTCCGTTTTTTAAATAATATAACGTGACGTGTATTTAATTTATTATAATTATAATCTAAAAATCCAATATTATAAAGAAGAAAGATTTTTAGTATGTTTGTTTGTTTATACCGAATAGGCTCCGAAACTACAGGACCGATTTAAAAAAATATTTCACCAATAGAAAGCTACATTATTCCCGAAAATGGGTCCTGTGGGGTGGTCCATGGAAGCGAAGCCGCGGGGAACAGCTAGTAATAAATATATAATCATAGATACAATATCAATGCAGATTTGGATGAGATGATTCGTCTAATCGACTGAAGTAAAAACAGAGGGCAGAATAAATGATTAAATTACGCTCAAGTAACAGAAATAGATGATATTTTACTGTTTACTTGAGGTCCACACAAAATAGATCAGTGGTCCGGATCTGTTCTCAGTTGATGGCAATACGCTTTGCCCTTATTACTTGTGACCATAACTGGTGAAATGTGGTGGTATGCACCTCTGCCTTACCCTTCGAGAGATACAAGCGTGATGTTAAGTTGTGTTACAACTGACCTGCCTCCTAATTTAAAGTGTCATCGCTATATAGAGATAGGGCTACTCTATACGTCCTCTATAGTTCTGACTCTCTCGTTATATTGCCTTGCTCGTGGGTAGGTAATTAAAAAACGTCATAAGATTCAAATACAAACGAAAATAAAGTGGTTTTGATAGATTAGGACAGATATTCCGAAAATACATTAAACCTAGTTAGCAATTAAGTAACTCTGAGTTAAGTTTTTCGTGCAATTGGTCATAAAAGATTGAGAAATTCTTGTTAAGCTATATTACTATATACTCTATTATTCGACGATATTATTATATATTATTATTATTCGACGACACTGTGAGTCGCGGGTTCGATTCCTGCACGGAACAATTATTAGTATGACCTACAGATAATAGTTCCGGATCTGTGTGTCTTGTGTATGTGAACGCACCCACGATACAGGAAGAAATGCTTAGTGTAGGGACTAAGCCATAAAAAAACAGTATTTTTGCCATAAATTTGAGACGGACCGGTCAATGTGCCGAAGCTTGGGGTAGGCCTATGTCCAGCAGTGGATATCTTTCTTCTAAAATTATAATAAACAAAGAGGCATCTGTCATGCGTCCATAATTTGCCTAGTCTTTTCCCAATTATTTCGGTGTTGTATTCCAGTGTAACTGGATTCAGTTAAGTTTCAATATTTACATGGAACCACTGCCTATCTGACCTCCACAACCCAGTAAGTGGGTAATATTATTTAATTAAACGCTATTTTTCGTTACGCCCGTTTCCGTTCTTCTGTCATGACACGGATCTTAACAAACAAAACGAAATTTGATGTAGTTTGTCTTACATTTCTGATTTTTAACCGATTTCGCAAAAAGGAGGAGGTTATCAATTCGACTGTATATATTTTTTTATGTGTATTACCTCAGAACTTTTTATTAGGTGAACCGATTTTGATGATTCTATTTTTATTTGAACGCTGGTGCTAGTCATGTAGTACCATACAATTTTCGTCAAGATCTGATGAAGAACTTCGGAGATATACATCAGAACTCTTCAAATAATGACGGCAAATCACTCGGGATAGCTGCAATCGCATCACTGTTTATTATTTACACCATTTCGTAACATAACATCACACTGGTACGCTCTAAAGGGGTAAGCAGGTGTGAACAGTTCACCTAGCCTTTAGAACTGGTCCATTATGTACCACAACTAAAAAGTGAAAAATAAAAAAACTTTATTACAAAAATTACAAACGACTTCCAAACAAAAACACTACAAAGTGAAAAACTTCAATTTCGGAAGTCGGTGTCAAAAAACAAGAAACAAAAACAGGAACCCCGACTTCCGAAATTGAAGTTATTTTTCACTTTGTAGTGTTTTTGTTTGGAAGTCGGTTGTAATTTTTGTAAAAAGATTTTTACTTACAGAATACAAACATGTATGATATTCAATCGATCTTGAAGGATATGAGGGACCAACCAGATGTAAGTTTGAATGAGAAAATATTATTTCAAAATCGATATTTTTCACTTTTTGTATGATAAAAAGAAACGATATAGCTCGATGCAATAAATCATAAATCACTTCATACACAAACAAAAAGCAAAATTAAAAACAAACATTAAAAAATATATATACTGACTACAATATGTATTACAATACGTACAATATGTATTGAATCAGTCAGTATAATTATTAAAAAATTAAAGGCAAAGGCAACATGGCTGTTCAGCTTCATGTTTTAACATGATGATGACTATATTTACTTCAAGTGCTATAACATGAAGGTTGCATCCCTAAAAAAAAATATTTAAGAAGGTATCACTGGCAACTAAGAAAATAAGTGGTATCAAAAATTGTATTCTTTTGTTTTTTCGACGTTGCTTTATTTTGTGTTATGAAGTTAATTATTTTCATTTTGATGCGTAATTTCAGTTTAATAATGTTAAACATTAGAATTATTAGCTGGTTTCTGTGTAAAAGTATGATTACCTATATTTTGAATGTTTTATCACCACTTTTATAGCGAAGAAGTTTAGTAAGTACGGAGGATTCTGAACATAATCTTCATGTTTTGGTAAGTGTAAATTTATTTTTGTTATTAACTTAATCTAAGGCCTTGGTTCCAGTAGGGCTTGACAAAGGTGCTTAGTATTCTATCTACAGTAAAATAAGCCTATGTTCAAGTTTTATGAAATAGACGGTTAATATTAACTGGGTAAAATCAAGTTCCTGGGCTACTAAGTCTGATGCTGAAAATTTAGCAGACCTGCGAATCGACGCCAGGATCTTTTGCTTTGCAGACAACTTTTTGCTTTTACGACTGAGACTATCTACACTACCTACGTTAGCTATTGATTACATCTATCTATCAACAGACGACATTATTTTATCATTTGTTCAACAGATCACTCTAAAAATATTATTATTGTTTTATTTCTTTGTAGCGAAAAAGTTTGTATGATCAAGATCATCCCAAAAACAATTATAAAGTGCACGTAAGTAGATATTATAAGGTTATATATCAGTGCTGTACAGACCATGTCTGTTATGTACCGTAGAAAAGCACCCTTACTGCCATAGTTGTAAGAATGTGTAACTTTTTAGGGCCTAGCTCTCATTTGTCTGAAATTGTAATGTGAAAATGGCAATCGGTCCTTATCAAAATTGTAAACTGGATTATTACCACTGTACTACACCTATAGGGCAGATAATTGCTTGCATTTTTATCAATTTTATTGTAACATTAGTTCATGACTGTTTAATCCTCTCTCACTTACAGCGAAGAATGTATGACTTCCACCAAGGAATGAGGTCCCCAATCATCAGTGCCCCTTCATCTCCCAATCATTTGCCGGAAGCTGAGCCCATCTTGCCCGGGCATACGCTGCTTAGGCCAGCTCTGGGCATGTTGAAGTCACAAGTCAAGTTTCCACACAAAGATTTTGATGATGCATCTGGCGTTTACGGGAATATGAATAATTTGGGTATCACGTAAGTGTTACTATATATAACATATCGTCTGTATTTCCTAAAGGCTTATGCAGAGGGGGAAAAAAACTGTTCATACACATTTGAACAGTTTTTTTTAATCCCATGTAATTTTGGGGTGAGCCTATCGCTATCAACCAGGATCAGCTGAAAAAATCCTAAATAGAAAACCCATTAACGATAAAATGGTTGAAGTGGTTGTTACTTTATGTACTGTAAAGGGATAAAATTGTATATTTAAGTTGTGGTTATTTTTGTATTGTTATTTGTTTTTTTTTTGTTTTTTATCTCTGCAAAAAACTGAACTACTCATACAATTTGGATTTCGTAATCAAATCAGTAGTTTCAGAGACTGCATCTTACTAAAGTTAACTTCATTAGAAACGATTAGATTTAGATTAGATATTTAAAAAAATCTTGCTTATTTTAACTGGTGAGCGGCTGCAACAAGATATTTTAGGAGTTAAATAGGTAGCTATGTCAACTCACTAGATAAAAGAAGATTAATCAATAAGAAATATTTTATTTCAGGTACAGTGGCACGGGTGAAAGAGTTTTATACACTGGATTCAGAAGAAATAACAACGATTTTAATGAAAAAAAGGTAAGATTGTTATTTAGATCATGCACACACTGTCGGTGTTGTAGTATAGAGTTTCAATAGAACACGATCGATGTCTTTGTTGGTCTTGTTACCAATGACGAGCGGCCTATTTTACTAACAGCTCTAATATAGGTAAGACACGCAATATCGCGGTATATACACCAAATAATTTTCCAACTACTGGGACCTAAGCCTCCTTTTTGTGAGAGGGTCACCATCCACCGCATGCGCATAATGACTAAAATAAGTAAAACTGCTAAATAATTATTTATGATTTCACTCAAGTTTTTAGGCCCGGCCTTTTGAAGATAATTTCCTCCATTCCAATCGACTTGTTATTTTTTTTATTGATTAGGCAATCATTCAATGACTTCTCCCACTCTGTGTCAAGCGGAAGGGCTTGTCACACATTTACTGACTAAAACTCACCCCTGTTCCTTCAGTTGCTTGTTCCAGGGCCGCGGTATATATTTTTCAAATTTATCCGAGACCTGCTCGACTCGCGATGAAAATGGAAAATATTCTTAATTGATGTCAACAAAAATTAAGATGTAACTGTAAATTTGATGGAGGCATTTTTTTCACAGAACGACAGCCCCACGTAAGTACAGTTTTACTGTATAGGCGCAGTAACTTCTCTATTCTGTGGTATGGGCCTTATTTATAAGGCTCTCGTAGCTTTTTTGTAACTTATTAACAAATTCTAAATTCAAAGGTTTTCTATAGAAATTCAGTTGCTATAGAAGTTCAGCTTAGAGATTTTTATAAATATTTTTCTGCGTTTATGAATAAATAAGTTGACAATATTATTGGTTCAAATTAATTTCATAAATATTTTTGTGTTCTGCCTTCAGGTTTCTAGTAGCACTCCTGCGTAAAAGGCCTGATTACGAGGTAATTAATGCATAAAAAATAAACAAACGAGTACATTTTACTTCATTGTTTTTATTGTATCTGGATGAGTATTTATGTATTTATATTATAATATTTTGTTAAACTGATATGAACTGTTTAAATTAATGTTACAATGCAACATATTGCAGTAAGTCAAATAAATGCAAAGAAATACCAAGATACGTCTTTACAATTTTGTTTAATTAAAATAAATCTATGCAAATATGAAATATTTTTATCTTATTTGTTATTCCTCAAATATTACATATTTATAACTTCTGAAATAAATAATTATTTTCTTTAGGACACGGACAAACCAATCGCTCGTTATATAGATTACCGAAAGCGAGAAATAGAACGTAAGATAAGACTAGAAGAAGAAAAGCGCAGGCGAGAAGAAGAGGAGTTTGGATTATCTATGTGAGTACTTGTTTGTTTTACTTTCCACCTAAACTTTATATACTTTAGTACAGTTTTGTTTTGCACTGCCAATACTGAGGCCCGACATAGGCTCAACCACAGATATAAGATTGGTGAACTCAGCCATTATACATGTTATATCATCGGCAAACCGAAGGTGCGGGATGTAGGTACCCGCCATTTACGTAGATGCCCTCTCCAGTCCAGAACCTTGAAGACATCCCCCAGTGCAACAGTGCATTGTTTCGGAGAGATGGCGTCTGCCGGCAGAATAAATACAGAATAAATTTTGCAAATGTGCGTGGATGGCCCATTCCGAAAATATGATGAATATCGAAAAACAATCAAAGGAGCCACGAGTCCTGTTTTCATGAAAACTATAACTGCATCATTAGATTTTTGAAAAAAAATAATTATTCCTATGAATCGAACCCGTTAATTTTAGAAAAATAATACACGCGCTATATATATTTTTTGTATAAAATTTGGTCTTTCCTTAAGTTTTCCGTATAATATTACTTACTAGAGTTTGATCCTTATCAGCAACACAACCGGATGGAATAATAATACAGCATGTGTTTTATCCAAAAATCAACGGATTCTATTCCAGGCAAGATATATTATTATAGATTTTTCACAAATCTACCATTAAAATTTTCGTTTTCATCAAAATCGGCTCCGTGACTCTTTTTAGTGTTTGTCGCTATTCTTCACTTGGGAAACTTATCTCGCATCCAGCGGATTCCCGCAACCTTAACCAGGGCATCGGTCCACCTAGTGGGAGGCCTTCCAACGCATCGTCTTCCAGTTTGCGGTCGCCATTCCAATTCTTTTCGGCCCCATCGGTCATCCGTTCTGCGAGCAATGTGCCCTTGCCCACTCCCACTTAAAAAAGTAAGAAATAATACAAATAAATAAATATTTTAAATCTCCTAAACAGGCCACCCACCGAACCTATCGTAAGTAGTGAGCTATTTTTAATAATTTTGTTTTTAATTTAATGGATTTAGAAATAACTCGCTGTTATCACAATTGTATTATAAAATAAAATCGTTACTATTGGCGATTTCATTTTTGTTTCATACACCTTCAACTGTCCATTTCCAGACACAATAGAAATTACCCTTGTTCTAATCCGATTCGGTCTGATGGACAGATGACCGGTGGTACAAAGGAAATTAATAGTAGTTTATGCAACGATCATTTAATAGTTTATTAAAACACGAGTGTTATAATAGTATCACACGAGTGTTTTGGGTGTACTTTGTTGATTATTTACAGTAGTTTTTACCTTCTAGTCATTAATTTTTCTCACAATTCTTTGTTCTCTTTTGAACTTCACAAGAATGGAAAACTCTATAAAAATGTTGGGCCCAGTAGGTGACACATACTTTATACATCAAATAAAAGACTTAATTTATAATTACATATTTTTTTTTCGTAATACATTAGGTATAATGTTTCGGGGGTTTTATATATTTTTTAATTTTGTATGATACATATGAGGCAAGGTAGTGTGGTATTCATTCCACATCTTTTAATCTACTTACGTTATTAGATCAACTCATGTTACTCACTTGTACGTATTCTTTGATATTGTTAGCATCTGAAAAGCATACGTTTAGTTATCTCTGATTGTTTTAATATTAATTAATATTGCAAATTTGTAAAATCTTGGAATATTTTATACTCTGACATTTTCATCTGACCTGACATCTGTCTGTCTAATTTATTCACTTAAACCATAGAAATAACATACCATGGACGAGATCTTCTCAAAGCTCGTTGTACATTATAATATTCATAATAAACAAGCGGCAGTAACGTTACAGTAGTTGGCATTCCATCAACGATAGCGACGCAATAGCGATTAGTAAAATGTCAAAAAATGGTTTGCCTGGCGCTATTGAAATTTCACGTCATAAATCCTTTACATTTTTGCATTTTCACAATACTCATCAATCAAGCAATTGGGTTGTTGAAATAAAAAAAACGGTTTTTTATGAATTTAAAAATTTACATATCATAAATTATATTGTCGTTGCAAAAAAACTTTTATTGTTTACCAGATACATTAAGAAACACAATTTTCATAATGCAATCAATACATCAAAAAAAATAATCATGTTACGTTATTTTACAACAATGTTAACTTTGCTCTAAAGCTACCTTACAAATTTACTTTTCTCAGTCTTGAAAGATCAAATTAAGAAACCAATCTGAACCTAATACTACATTAGAACAAGATAAGAACATGATTAACTCATTCTAACTGGAATCTAGTTAGACATAGAAAATTTCTCAAAACTTTAGTATAGATTGCTAGATACGCTATTGCGTGAATCACATATTTTACATAGTTTAGTTTTATTTTTCATAGTTTTTCCTAGTATTCGGACATAATGGTACGAAGCAAGCACGATAACTATTAGGAATCTCAAAAACTCTGAATCGGTTAAAAGTCAAAACACTGTATCAGCTATGTGCTACCATGAGTAATCGTGACGTAAATGAACATCGTGACGTCACACGGGCTCAAGTTTGTCCGGGAACTGTCGGCGTGTTTTCTGTACTGGATTCAAAAAAAATATTTTCAATTTGATATTACTTTGTAATTATAGCGAAAAAAACACAAACTAAAAATAGTTTTGTTACAAAACTTAAATATGATATTTCCATTTATTACAAAAAAAAGTTGGTTCAACAACCCAATTCAATAGAGTATATAAACATTCTTAATACCACTACATACATACAGCAGATTAATAGATAACGCCTCAGCAGAGGGCAGATCAAGACCCAATCTCGCGCTAGGAATTAATCTGTGTTACAGGCACTTTCTTTTTGGGTTACGATATCATCAAATCACATCTCCCGCTCTGGGTGAAACGGGAAGGCGTGTCAGACTTTTAGTCAGTTTTTCAGTTGCTTTTGCCAGGCCGCGGTACTCTCTTTCAAATTTATACGCGACCCAGACAGGCATCGGCTCTGCCACAGCCCCTATTGCACTCACACTTGCAGCACATTGCTGATCGTATGACGCTTAATACGTATTTTAAATCACAGGATCCTTTTCAACTTTAACGCCACAGGTAATATTAGATATTTTTATACAGGTATTCTGATTGTGTATTTAGTTTGTACTGTTTAACATACTGATGTTGCTATTTCATATATTAAGTAGATATAGGTACATTTATAACAGGATTATTGATACCTATATTATAAATATAACATCAGGCCTGTATTCTTCGCAGGATTAGGTAGATGTGCATCTATGAGTAGTGCACACCCACATTTCACTTATATTATATCCTTTCTTTCTCTTTCCAGAATTGGAGTCACTAGATATGCTAAGCCATCAGGAGTAAATAAGTACTTAAGAAGATAGCAATGATTGTACATAATTTTAATTACATCACGGGTTCACTCGCTCACTCGCTTAGTCGCTCTTATCGTAGACCTTATGCTTACCATCATGTGAAATGAAGGTCAAGAGCGGGCTCAACAGGAATAAATAAAATAAAATAAAATCAAAGGCCAAATAAAAGTTGTTTTATTTAATTTTAAGAAAACTCTCAAACACCCTTTTGATTTGTACATAAAAACCGACACCGATACCAAACACGGGCGAACACAAACAGAAAGAAACACCCATCCACATGTTCGTGTTTGTTGGTTTCTGTTTGCTGTTTGCCATTGTTCGCCAAGCGTGTGGAGCCGGCTTAAGAGAATTTCTAGTGCAAATAAGTCTAATTTCATCGCTTTGCGTCTATGTGAACGTATTGGTTTTGGGTATTAGTGGGTAACGGATTTAAGTGAATTGTTAAACACGGGTAGACCATGATCTGCATTAGGAAAAGGATACTTTTTATCACAGTAGTACGTTCTCGTGGGGAACGAATGATATTGCCAAAGCTAGTTTGATCTTGCCCAATGGTATTTCCATATCACTGCAGTCTCTTATCCTGATGCTAATTGGTTTATAAAGCACCATTTTGTAAATCAACCAACTGATAAGTAATGCGGCGGATTCTGTTATTTGGCTACAAAATATTTAATCACTAGCTCCTGCCAGCGGCTTCCCCGCGTCAACGTCGAAAATTATCCCGAGGGAACAATGCCTGGGTTAAAAGGTATCCTATGTGCCATGTCTGATTATGATATTTCTCTGTACCAAATTTCATCCAGATCCGTCCAGCCATTTGAGCGTGCAAAAGTAACAAACATACAAACACACACACTCACAAACTTTCGCCTATATAATATTAGTAGTATTAAAACTACTCTTCTACTTCTTATGTTCAAGGTATCTTTCAATTACAATGCGATAAAGTTTGCATCCATAAACATTTAGTATTAATAACATCTTGTGAACCGTTAGAATCTATTAACAATTACGTAGTACAAGAGAATTATTAATTAATACATTATAAATTATTGTAACACCAACAATTTTCTAGCCGAACGAATCACCTGCCCAATAAATGTCAACTCTAATTGTCATATAATTTTCCCCACTTCTTATTATTATTTTTATCTTAGACATATTTTATTACAATTTAATTTCACGGCAATTATTTTGATGCTAATAAAATTGTGTCAGTCGTTCAGTTTTATTACAGTTTAAGAAACACGAGTACGGACTTGAAAATGAAATGGATTCGGCCATCATTATTTTTATTATAACTATTGTAAGCAATTTTACGGTTGTGTTGTATCACTATTTCATCATCCATAAAGATTCCAATTTATCTACAAATAAAAAACTACTACACTAACTTACTCGAGTACAAAATCTGGGGAAAAAAACACTTTGGTCTAAAATCATCGTGTCTGCACCTCATTTTGACCATATTTTCGCCATATTAAATTTCAGAGGAATTAATAAAATCAACCAACCCGCACTGGGCCCACGTGGTGCATTACGGCCCATTCCCTCTCACAGTGAGGAGGCCTGTGTCCCAGCAGTGGGAACATTAATAGGCTGATGATGTATGTATGTATGTAATAAAATCAAATTAATTAGTTACAGACCATATTGGATTGCAATGGATTGAGGGAACAACGGAGACGTCTCCAGGTAAACTTTTTTATTTTATACTATCAACTTCTTCGAAATGATGAGTATAAATGTGAACAAGACTAAGGTAATGGTGTTTGAAAGAGAAGACGATGTATCGGAATGAAGTAAAACTAATGATAAGAGTGTCGAGCAAGTGAACGAGTTTGTATATCTAGGAAGTATGTTCACATGGGATTGAAAGATTGAAGAGGATGTGGGAATGAGAGTGAATGCAGGGAATAGAGTGAATGGTGCTATAGTGCGGTTGTAACCAGCAAGTCGATGTTTCCGGAAGCTTGACTCGCCATTCACAACAGCGTGCTGGTGCCTACACTTATGTATGGAAGTAAAGGTTGGGTATGGCAAAAAAGACTTGAAAGTAGGATTAATGCAGTAGTAATGCGCTCCTTGCGAAGTATGTGTGGTGTAAATTTAAATGATAGATTGAGGTAATTAATAAGGTTAATTTTGTAATTTAAAAGAAGATGTAGTGACTAAAATTGAAAAGAGTATGTTAAGATGGTTTGACCATGTTCAGAGGATGAACGAAGGCAACTAACGAAAGGTAATTTATAAGGCAGACGTGAATGGAAACGCCGGGAGGGGACGCCTTAGAAAGACATGCATAGACCTTATAGGTGTTGTTCTTGAGAAAGGCCAGGTGTGCAGTACTCATAACCGGCGTGTGTGTATGACTAGATGTATGAATGTGAGTAAGCAAAAGAAGTATGTAAGGATCGTAGCAGTTGGCGTTCTGTAGTTTCAGCCTACTCCCATGGAAAAAAGACGTGAGTTTATGTATGTATTTAAATTGAGTATTTGTCTAGAAGCTCTGGGTCGTTTGATTGCTTAGGCTAGACCTAGTAAATAAAAGTAAGTGAGTCAATAGTCACCGACAAAGAGAAGGCCACGCCGTACGGGCGTGGGCTTGCCATGTTTGTAATGCTCAAAGTTCAAAACCTCGTAATTTTGGTCTGATTGCCACCAAAATTTACTACTACTCGTATCATTTTACTTATTAATTTATGTTAAAGCAGCTATTTTGATAGAGTTATTATTTACAGAGTGACAGGAAACGGTTAGATGATCTCGATGACTTCCGGATACTAGTAAGTTTTTTATGTTAATAATTATGTTAACAATATCCTTTTACATATTCGTCAAAGACTACATTACTATTTATTTTTATTCACTGCGTGGTTGCAGAAAGCAGTCACGTTTCCTGCCTTCTCCCTTTTATGAGAAGGTTATCCACATCATCATGCATACAGCAAGGACAATTCAAATTTTAACAGTTTATCAATTGGAGGAAACCGTGGCGTTAAGTATCACCAGTCCACTGCTGGACATTGAGCTTTCTAATCGGACATCGCATCGCATTCAGCTACTAGCAGAGGCAGGCTAGACAAAGGTTAATTTAATTGGTGATAGCAATACAAAATAATACAAAACCGGCCAAGTGCGAGTCGGACTCGCGCACGAAGGGTTCCGTACCATTATCGCAAAAAACGGCAAAAATATCACGTTTGTTGTATGGGAGCCCCCCTTAAATATTTATTTTATTCTGATTTTAGTATTTGTTGTTATAGCGGCAACAGAAATACATCATCTGTGAAAATTTCAACTATCTAGCTATCACGGTTCATGAGATACAGCCTGGTGACAGACAGACAGACAGACAGACGGACCGCGGAGTCTTAGTAATAGGTTCCCGTTTTTACCCTTTGGGTACGGAACCGTAAAAACTAGTTTTGTTGCTAGTAAGAAAATAGATCTCAAGTTACAATTATGTTATATTTCGTGACATTTCGATAGCACTTTTCAATCTCATAAATTTATGATTTTTGTCAATTGCTCTCGTTGATAAAATTTCTCTTATCGAGACCTTCTTGTTAGTTGTTTTTTTTTTTTTTTTTAGCGGAGATCAAATTTCTTCTACGCTGGAATGAATCCATCTCAGTCATACCCGCCTGTTAAACCGCCAGAGAGGCCACACAAAACTGGAACTCGTACCGTCAAAAATCGCAATAGTATGAGCATTACGTAAGCATATGTTTTTTTTATTTAACTTTGGTCTCTTGATTGGAACGCATAAAACGCATAACGCTGTGGTATGCGTTAGGTGGTGCCAGAAGCAAAATTGTGTAAAAACGCTTAGAGTGGTATTTTGGTCCGTCGCTAAATGCTTCAGCGGTGAGAAGGATTATGTGTCCGGCACTGCATATCAGTGTTGTGCGTTCTGAGACCTAAAATTTTGTAATCTAACAAATTAACTGAGAGAGCAAAGAGACGGCCGTAATTATCTATGGGGAATATAATTAATTTAAGTAATTTCTCTATGGAGAATTTGAATTAAGAATCTTCTAATCAGTGTTTAAATTATATAGTATTAGTATGGTTAATAAGTTTTTATAAATAAGACCCTTCACGCAAGTGCAAAAATGCGATGGCTGTGCTGTTTTTTGTCAAATAACAATTTGTCACGTCGCATAGTGAGTTAAATTGATCAGGTCGTGTTCACTATCTGTGGACTTGTCTTTATAACCAAATTTTCATAATTGATAAATAACAAACAACTTGCAGGGACATTTAGTTAAAATCTTGACATTGTCCTGTTCCAGATACGGTGGAAAATTAGATAAATCAGAAGAAGAAGAAATCTATGAGCCAGATTACAGAAGAGCTAACGTGCCACGGGTAAGATGTCGAAATAATAATAATACTTTGGTAAATGTCCAAATAGTAATACTTTGGTTGACCCTGAAATTAAAGTTTTGTTGCGGGCACAGTGCGGGTTGGTGGATGACACATGTCTTCAAATTTTTGATGCTAGGACATGCCGGTTTCCTCATGATGTTTATCTTTACCAATTTGAGAGCAGTGGTGATGAAATAATTTACAGAAAGTAAAGCACCTGCCTGGGTTCGAAACCACGACCTACAACTTGTAAGTCCGTTACCACTGGGCCAACACTACTCTCACTAGTCTATGTAGAATAAGCAAAAATAATGATTCAGTTTTCTCATACTTTTTACAGAATTCCGGACCCGCGTAAGTGCAGATCCCTTTTTTAACCGACTTTCCAAAAAGGAGGAGGTTCTATGTTCGACTTTATGTTTGTTTTTTTTTTTTTTTGTGTATGTTCACCGATATCTCCGTCAATTGTGGACCTATTTTGAAAATTATTTTTTTGTTTGGAAGAGTATGTTTTGAAATTGGTCTCATTTTAATTTGGTGAAGGTCTGATCAAGAACTTCGGAGATATACAACAGAACTCTTCAATAAATAACGGCAACACTCTCGGGATTGCTGCAATCGCATGTCTGTTTATTGTTTATACCATTTCATAACATAACATCACGCCAGTACGCTCTAAAGGGGTACGCAGATCTCTCATTTCACCGGTTATTTTCAAGTTTCATGTTATTCGGGTTTTCTATTCGGCGTTATAGGGACCTTATGAAACAACTTGCGTATCTATTAGGTAGGCAAAACTAAAAAGGGAAAAATAAAAAACTTTTTTGAAAAAAAATACTACCGACTTCCAAATGAAAAACTACAAAGTGAAAATAACTTAACTCTTGGAAGTCGGTGTCCATATAAAAAAAAATGGTACCTACGTAAGACACCGACTTCCAAGAGTTAAGTTATTTTTCACTTTGTAGTTTTTCATTTGGAAGTCGGTAGTATTTTTTTGCAAAAAAGTTTTTTATTAAATTCTATTTTCATTCATAAAAAACATATTATTCAAGCTCATTAATTATTTGCTTATTTTAGATTAATCATAGCACTTCTGCCGTCTTATAAAGGGGTAAGGATTTTTTTACGTTTTCTATTTTTATATTGCTACAAAATATTATAAGGCTTAGTACGCATAGCGGTTTTTAGCCACGCGAGTTTTATTAGATTTTTGTCTGTTTCTACCCGTTCCTAAAGCACAAAATATTCACACGTATTTAAACCGTGCCGCGGTGCGGTGGACACTGTGGCAAAAGAAGATTTGTTGCGGATTTTTACCGCAAGTGTGTGCAGCTTCATACAATTCCATATGTCCCAGAATGAGCGGAAAAAAATCCTGCGTATAAAAACCGCTGTGCATGCTAGGCATAAGAATAATCAAATTAGCTTCTTGACGACGTATGTCATGCATACCTAATAACAAGCACTAAGGCTGAGGCCTCTATTAGTGCGTTGCGTTGCGACGACGCACGACGTCGTAACGCAAGAGGGCCACGCACGTCGTCACAGCGTAGCGTATCAGTGTGGATTTCAGATTCGACAATGGATCGGAACAAACACTGTCCGCCGTCGAGACACTGGAGCTCCGACAGCGCAGCGCATCACCCGTCCCCGTTTTGTCTCTCGTCCGTCGATCCGTTAAAACGTCGGGTGCGACGACGCAACGCATAATGTAGCATGTCACTCAAAATATATGCCAACCGACGCAGTGTTGACGCTGCGAAGACGTAACGCAGCGCAACGCACTAATGAGGCCTCACGCTGAGGGCATAATTTATTATCTCTGAGGTGTGGTGAGGTGTGTTTAACAGATTCTAAATTAAAATTCTCTCAGGAAAATGCAAAAGCTAATAGAGTAAGAGCCTGCGACGATCTAACCTTCGTCATTATATAATATCTACCTGTTTTTTGTTTTAAACATGATTCCATAACAGAAACTATCAATTTAAATGTTAAACGAAACTCTTGAGCATAAATCCTAATTTAACTAACCTAAATTACCACACGTACGGATTTAGTACCAAAACGAAAAACCAAAAAAAAAATTGTGTCGTATTTCTAAAACTAATGAACATTAGTTAATCTTATGTAGGATTTTTTGTGCACAATTTAACAAGAAATAAGCTTGCCCTAGCACAAATTGCATTAAAATCGAAACTTTACGAAAATTAAGCTAAAACTAATTTTTGGGCCCTTTGACCGCTCATTTATTTTTGGTTGTTTGGTTTTTTATAAACTTTTCAAGCAACATTACTACTACCATGAACATAATTCCGGAGAAAGAAATTAACATAAACATAGTTATTAATATAAAATGACGACGGTCACTGTCGCAGGTGACATAGTCGCAGGCTCTTGGGATATAAACAGTATCAAGATTTTTATAAATTAGTGTGACAGTTATTATTCTCTTTGCGCTGTAGTATGGTGCGGGTGACAGTTTCAATAAAAAAAAAATGCGTATACGTATACGCATGTTTTGTAGTTTAACGTCATACAAGCAACTATGGTATATGGTATAACCATGGTATGACGTTAAACTACAAAAAATGCGTATACATATTTGTGTAAAAAAGTTATTGAAACTATCACCCGCACCATGCTACAGCGCAAAGAGTATAATTGTGACATTTGTGCTGTTTGACGAGTTGTGGACAACAGCTATTGCATACTAATGTTAGCTATTATCATTATTTATTATGATCCACACTTCTTCTTCTTATTCAAACGGATGAAGAGTTTTTTTATGGCCCTCATCAATTGTACATTTGTCGTCAAATAATATCAATTTGAAACTATAGGATGCACCAAAAGAAAACCTCTACAGGTTTTACCCAACAGATGATTGGAGAACGCCAGAATTAGATCTCAGAAAAACGTAAGTATTTTAATTGTAAATTTCGTCAAATTATATCAAACATAGCTTATACTTTAAATTCATCAACTTGTGTTAAAATAAATGTGAACGGACTCGAACTGGCGACCTACCAGTTTCTCGTATCGTGGCGTGGATGGGCGTTTACAAAAAATTGCTGAGTTTATAATCTCTTGAGATATTTTATATACTTAAGGTTATTAAAAAAAACCAATGGTGACATACATAAGTTTTGCAATCGGTATGACTGATCTAATCTATCTACATTTGCACGAGCAATTATTTGTATATAAAGTTATATCGCGTATATCGGAAACAACCTTAACGATTAGGATGAAATTTTGTAATTAGACTAGCTGTTGCCCGCGACTTCGTCTGCGAAGCATTAGTAATTCGAATTGCTTATTTTTTATATCGCGGCTTAATATTGTAGGTTTTCCATACAAACTTCTACCCCTCTTTCCACTCCCTTGAGTATGATTTCCGTAAGTATGTTTGGATAAAAACTATCCTATGTCCTGCCCAGGGTCGCAAAATATCTCCGAACCAAATTACATTTAAATCGGTGCAGCGGTTTAAGCGTGAAAAGGTAGACAGAGAGACAGACAGAGTTACTTTCACATTTATAATATTAACTCCGCCCGCGACTTCGTTCGTGTGATGGCAACCAAAAATAAGCTGTTATTAAACCAAATAAAAATGTGGTTTTGTAAAGTTCTACGGTTTATAGGTTTGGGACGATACGTTATTTGACTTAAAGAATAATACATTTTAAGTTACCGCTACAAAGTAAAATCCGCCCCTTAAAACTTAATATACCCTTTTTCTCTTTTTATTTTTTTGTTTATTTTAGTTAGATTGCTCAGTAAGATGTCTCAAAAAAACTAAAATCACTTAACCCTATCAGGGGGGAGGTAGTTTTAAAAAACGTACAAACAAATCAAAACAACATCATACAAACAAATTGCCCCCTTTTCACCCCCTTAAAGGTTGACAGTTCAGTGGTGACTGCGATCCGGAAAACGCAAATTAGGAAGTCCGACCTGGTCAAGGCTGCGGGAGTCCGGTGGATGCGAAACGCACAGGACCGATCAGTGTGGCGGCGCTTGGGGAAGGCCTATGTTTAGCAGTGGACGTTATTGGGCTGAAATGTTAATGATGGTGAAAGGTTGATTTTCCGCAAATTTCTTCTTCGTGCTCCCCTAGATCCCACATCATACATCAAAAACGAAACCTTGTCCAGTATGATTCATAACAAACTTTAACACCCACTTAATCCTATTTTGGAGGGTAGTTTCGAAAAAATATAATGACAACCTTTTATTGTTTACTTAGGTTGGTATTTATGTCAACTATCAAGTTTATTAACCCAAGACATAAAATTCTTTAACAAAACTTTATCACCTGTTAAATCGTATTTTGGAGGCAGTTTCGAAAATCTATTAATATCAACCTTTATTGTTTGTTTAGGTTGGTATTTTTGTCAAGTATCAAGTTTATTAACCCAATAAATAAGAATTTTCAAAAAACTCTCCCCCGTAAATCTGTTTTGGGGGTAGTTTCGAAAAACTAATAATAACAACCTTATAATTTATTTAAGTTAGTATTTGTGCAATGTTTCAAGTTTAGTAACCCATGAAATAAAATTCTTCGATACAAACTTCAATACCCCCTTAATGCGAGGGTAGGACTTGTGAGGGTAGTTTCAAAAAACTAATAAGTCAACCTTTTATCATTTACCTAGATTACTATTTATGCCAAGTTTCAAGAGTATTAGCTGAAGGAATTAAATTTTTCATACAAACTTTGTCCCCCTTTTCCTCCCCTTTGGGGGAAGAATTTCGACAAATCCTTTCTAATCGGATGCCTTCGTCATACAAGAACATACTCTCTAAGTTCCAGGTCTCTACGATCAGCGGTTTAGGCTGTGCGTTGATCCGTCAGCCAGTCATTCAGGACAAAGCATTTTATATGTATAGAAGAAGATATTTTTTTTATATGTATAGAAGGAGCAGAAGACTGGACGGGTTTTTTGAGACGCATAATTTCGGGTGGCCCAAAAATTTCTTTAGTATGAAAACGAATGCTGCGTAAATTACGCGACACAACACAAAAACCTAATACAGCGTAAATTACGCAACACTAAAACGTCACTCACAACTATGTTTACCTGAGACAAACGGTCCAGTTCGGTAGTTCCCCGTATTAGTGCCATTTGATTCTTCAAAGAAACTTTAACACCCCTAAATCGTCTTCTGGGGATAATTCCGAAAAACGAATGATGCCAACCTTTATTATTTTGCCAAAGGAATAAGATTTTTCATACAAATAAATGTCTCCCTTTTAACCCCTTCAAAAGTTGAATTTCCAAAAATCCCTCCTAAGTGCTCCCCTACATCTTAAAAAGAAGCTATGTGCAGTAAAAGTAATCAAAAATCTTTACCACCCCGAAAGCGTATTTTAAGGGTAGTTTCGAAAAACTAATAATGAAAACCTTTATTGTTTATTTAGGTTGGTATTTAAGCAAAGTTTCATATTTATTGACCCAAGAAGTTAGATTCTTCAAAAAAAAATAACATCCCCTAAATCGTCTTTTGGGGGTAGTTTAAAAAAATAATAATAGCAACCTTAAGTTTAGTATTTGTGGCAAGTTTCAAGTTTATTGACCCTAAATATCAGATTTTTCAAAAACACTGTAATACCTCCTAAATCGTCTTTTGGGGGTAGTTGCAAAAAACTAATAATGACAATCTTTATTGTTTATTTAGGATGGTATTTATGTCAAGTTTCATGTTTATTCACCCAAGAAATCAGATTCTTCAAAAAATTGAACATCCCCTAAATCATCTTTTGGGGGTAGTTTCGAAAAACTAACAATGAAAGCCTTTATTGTCTATTTAGATAATTAGATACTTCAAAAAAAAATTAACAACCCTAAATCGTCTTTTGGGGGTAGTTTCAAAAAATAATAATAGCAACCTTAAGTTTAGTATTTGTGGCAAGTTTCAAGTTTATTGACCCAAGAAATCTGATTTTTCCAAAACACTGTAATACCTCCTAAATCGTCTTTTGGGGGTAGTTGCAAAAAACTAATAATGACAACCTTTATTGTTTATTTAGGATGGTATTTATATCAAGTTTTATGTTTATTCACCCAAGAAATCAGATTCTTCAAAAAAAAATACTTCCCCTAAATCATCTTTTGGGGGTAGTTTCGAAAAATCAACAATGAAAGCCTTTATTGTTTATTTAGATTGGTATTTATGTAAAGTTTCAAGTTTATTAACTGAAATAATAAGATTCTTCAAAAAAAATTAACACCCCTAAATCGTCGTTTGGGGGTAGTTTGAAAAAATAATAGTAGCAACCTTTATTATTCATTTAGATAAGTATTTGTGGCATGTTTCAAGTTTATTGATCAAAGAAATCTGTTTTTTCCATACAAACTTCAACACCCCCTAAATTATCATTTGGGGGTAGTTTTGAAAAACTAATAATGTCAATCTTTATCATTTACTTAGAATACTATTTGTGCTAAGTTTCAAGAATTTTGGTCGAAGGAATTATATTTTTCATACAAACATTAAACCCCCTTTTTACCCCCTTAGGGGTAGAATTTCCAAAAATCCTTTCTTATTGCACACTTACGTCACTTGAAGAACCTTTCTGCCAAATTTCATGCTTCTAGGTTTAGCAGTTTTGGCTGTGCGTTGATTGATCAGTCAGTCAGTCAGTCAGTCAGTCACCTTTCGCTTTTATAGATATATATATATATAGAATATAGATATAGATAAGATAAGGTTTTTAAGTTTACTTATATTGTTAAATTTTTTGTAGAAACTCGGCTGGATCACGCAGGTACTACTATTATTATATTACAAGAAACGACCAATAGTGAAGGCCTGTCTATGTTTTAGTTTTTTTATGAGTCTAATTTAATCTATTTATGTAGTTTTTGACTATAACAATCTGTATAACAATACTGTGACTTAAATATATTATGTGTAATTACTTCACAGGCCTCCACCAGATATTACTTTCACAGAACAAGTAAGTATTATTTAGTTATGAAACATCCATTTTCGAATTGATACCTGAATTATATTTTGCACAGACGCAGCGTTTTTTTTTTGTCAATACAATTTTTTTTTACTGTTTTTTTTATTGAAATCATTGATATAATCAATAATACTCACTCATAATAATTATTATTTCCGAACAGTGAGCCACCTTACGTTTTAATTTTAGCATTATTTTCTACCATCCCAAGCTTGTTTTATGTTTTTGATTTAATAGCAACGAGCAGTAAAGTTATTAGTAAGTAATTCCCTGTTCTAACTAAAGACCTTGTCTTATATAACTCAGACACCACGACGCGTCTGACCATAGTTTTAAAGTTTATGCCAGAATTATTCTTAATTAGTTAAAATAAAAATGTACTATAAGCGTCAAAAGTGCAGTCACACTACCGAAACAAAACAGGCATTTTTTTGTAAGTAGCAGAATTTAAACTTTTCGCGTTTAGTGGGAATAATCTATACTTTTCTAAATCAGTTGTGGACGATTTAACTTCTTCCACAAAAACTAGCCATTTCAGTTTTGGGAGAGTATGAATGCACTTTTGACCCTTGACTGTACCTACTAATTTTGGTTTTGCTTTTGGCTCTATAAAAAAATTGCTTGCTTAAGAAAGTTAAGAGCTCTATCAAACCCTTCTATAAAATATTAGATAGTATTATTATGAAACCTACTAATTTTGGATTTCCAATTGGCTCTATAAAAAAATTGCTTGCTTAAGAAAGTTAAGAGCTCTATCAAACCCTTCTATAAAATATTAGATAGTATTATTGTGAATGTGATTGGCGATGGCGATTAGCACGTGACATAGTAAGGGATTAATCAATTAACATTTTGATCGTTTTTCTATTCCCTATTGCGACACTTTAGTTGTCACTTGCCTAGAGCTTCAGGGTTTTTTAGAAAGTCTACTGAATGCATTATTATAATATTCTTTTCTCCAGGAGATGCCAATAGCACATTACGTTAAAGATTATCACAACATTGGAATGGAACTTCAAAAGAGGGCGGTAGAAGTGCAACAAAAGTGAGTGCTGTTTCTTTTTGTTAGTTAAAACATTGTGCAGCTTTGTACCGGGCATTATAGCTGTAGACAAAATAACATTATATCAATGAAAACGATTTAAAAAAAAAGAAAACGGGTGCGCGTCGGTTTCACTGAATCTATCAGCGATGGCGATTGTAGAAATGCCAATATTTACCTATGAGATGTTTTGAAAGCGCTGGTCAATCTCATATATTTTGACATGATAACAATCGCTATCGCGACGCTTTCGATGATAGGATGGTACTTTTCTAGAGCACATTAAACATATACAATATAGAAACTACTTACGAACGCTCGAAACGGCACACTCACACAAACGTACGCACCGGCGAGGCCGTTCGTGCACTTTCGAGGTAATGCCAGTACTAAGTGCCGCGTCGTGACGAGTGGTCACGTATTTTTGTGTAAGTGTGCCGTTTCGAGCGTTTGTAGGTAGTTTCCGTACTGTTTGTATATTTTTACTGTGTCTAGAGTATCGGAGCCACTCCACGTATTCGTTGTTTTGATGACTCTATAGGCGTTTATTCTTGTGCTTATCGTATTGATTCCTGCCATTTGAAACTTAATTATAAACTTAATTAATTTTCGTATTATTATTACGATATATTTGGGGTCCAGGTGCTTGTGCAGTATTTTTATATCAGGAAGTTGAACATCGTATTAGCAATTCAGAACATATCTTAATTTGCGAGATCGGGAATCGTTACCAAATTAACCTGTGTCAGGACTTACCATATATGTATGTGCTAATGTGTGGTTGAGCGATTGACTGATGCGCCTCGTGTCGCTGTTCGATTCCCGCACGGAACAAATATTTGTATGACCTACAGATAGTTGTGCCGGCTTTTGGCGTTTGTGTATGTTAGTTTATATGTTTGTAAACGCACCCACGATACAGAAAGAAATTCGTAGTGTGGGGCAAAGAACATAAAAAAAAACTAATCCACATGATATTTACAGTCAAGGGCTACGGTACAAAATTATGTTTTTATTTAATGCGAAATAATTTATGTAATAAGTATGTAGTTATATATAATTTAAAAAATATACAATTTAATATAGCCAACAACAAGGTCGAGAACTCCCTTATGTGCCATCAGTAAGTTTTACTTTGTCATAATTATGAGATTGCTCTATGCTTTAAGATCGCTTGTTCGCTTGATCGCTTGTTTGTTGTACTTATATTTACAGTAAAGTATTTAATAAAAAAACCAGCCAATTGCGAGTCGGACACGCAAGGGTTCCATACAAAACTTAACCTAAAGGTATTATAGACCTAAGCATTTGATATTAATTTCAATTTAATACCTCTTCGCGTTAATTAGGAAAGGGGTAGTAAGTTTAAAATTAATAAAAAAATAGTAGAAATAATTATATGGTATTGTTTACCTAAAAGTCAATTTAAGTCGGTAAGTTTCTAAACGAACCATAGAGGGAATGCGATAGATGGGTGAGAGAGAGAGGGAAGATAGAAGATGGCGGAATGTTAGCAAAGTTGGTTGCGTGTATTTTTTATAATATTAAGAAGTTTGAAATATATGAAGTTAAAGAAGATTTCTGCGCTTTATTTCGATTTTCGATCCTACATATATGATGTAACTAAAAATTTACAGATTTCGCAATTGTTCCTTTATCTGTGCTCTTCGTACCAAATTTCAAGATTCTGAGTTTTCGCGGTTAACGCGTTTTGCAAGGGAAGCGACCTTCGAAAATTTGCGGCAATTTGCGGCATTAACGGCTGTATCTTTTGATTGCGTTGGTTTAGAAGTTTGATTTTTTCACAGCTTTAAGGGAAAGTAGACCTGAGTATTTGATATAAATTTCAGCTTGATACCTCCTTGAGTTCCTGAGAAAAAGGGTCTTGACAGACAGACGGACGGACGGACGGATAACAAAGTGATCGTATAAGGGTTCCGTTTTTTCCTTTCGAGGTACGGAACCCTAAAAAGAAAGAAATTTATTATATGGCATAATTGTATCATTGTTAGTAACTATCTATTATTGGGTCGTATAAGTAAGATAAAATTACGTACCTGATATAATATTTTAGATCGAGAGTCGAGTATAGTAAATATAAAACCAAAAAAAAAACCTGAAAAGTTGTGACCGTAAATTCTTTTCATGTTGGTTAAAAATACATAGATAGTTGCACCTAGGTAGTTCGATGTAACTACTAAATAATAATTATGTAAATATTTTCTTACTATTAGGATACTCATATGGAGTATATGCAAAATTACAACAACTATAAAGAAGAAATGTTACAAAACCAAAACAGATACAAAATCATGCAGGGCGAAGATATAAGTAAAAAAAAAGAAGTTTTATCGAACGAGTACGAGGAGAGAAAAACAAATGAGTATAATTTTAATAGGTAAGTATCTTTTTCAGCCATTACTTATTGTCTTTATTTCTATGAATGCTTAAGGCAAACTATTTAGTCTAATTGACGGAACGCAGAGGCGTCATTGGTCCCACTAAAAGTATTTTTAAGACTCACCGTGTCCGTAATCCGTGTCCGTGATCTGAGTTCCGAGTTCAAAATGTTTTGAATTTTCAAAATTTCCTGCCGGTGTCTGTGTTTCCCAATAGCTACAACCTCGGGGTCCATAAGTCAAAAGTGAATAGGTTACTTCTAGTCAAGCGTGCTACACGACCACTTCATCGCTTACCATCAGGTAAGATAGTGGGCAAGCGCGAGCCAATCAAAAATAATAAAAAAATTGTATGTTTAA
Source organism: Orthosia gothica (assembly GCA_949775005.1). NCBI lineage: Eukaryota > Metazoa > Arthropoda > Insecta > Lepidoptera > Noctuidae > Orthosia > Orthosia gothica. The sequence continues at coordinate 24,497,058 of OX459048.1, forward strand.
ATTGTATGTTAAATTTCACGGACACGGATCGGATTTAGTGCATAACCGCCTTTAGGCTCTAGACAAGTCATATTCTACCAACGATAGCATCGCTATAGCGAATGGAAATAGTAAAAATATATATGAATGTCAAGAGCTTTCGATTAACACCTTCTGCTGATCGAATGTCACTTTTCTAAACGCTATGGACAGTAAGTAGCACAATTTGAATATAATAAGTATCACAGAAAATTTTAAATTATAGTTAATAACAAAAAAAATAAAAAATACCTTTTTATAATACTAAACACAGGATCCCACAGCGGCCACAGTCGAATGACCCACAAGCTTTTGCTCTACAAAATCAGGGAATATCTATTGCAAGAAATCAAGCTCAAAATGTAATAACTCCAGTACCTCCCATGCAAGATCCAAGACCACAGACCCCAGATTTACAATATCATGATACTATGGGCCAAAGTGAACAAACCACAAGTCAGCCATACCAAGACCGAGATAATCCTGAAGAGATCATGCCTAACTGGCAAGCGGTAAGTTCCTATGCTCCTCAAATCTTACTCGACACAATTCTTCCAACGCTTTCTGGGCCTTCTTCTGGATCTTTTCAGATTCGGAGTCCACTTGCTAGGCATGATTTGAACATCTCTACTGTCACAATTTTTTTCAGGTGATCTGACCACCTGGGTTCTCTAAACCTGTGTTCTTTTTTTAAATTTTAAATACGCTTTTCATTATTTTATGACTTTTTTGTAGGAACCTAAGCCACAGAATTTTGCGGTAAGTACTGTAAAATTCTTTAACATTTTTGATTGATTGGGTAAAACATGTGATATGAAAAACCTTTAGCCGCTTTTACTATCTAGATGATTTCATTTTTGTGTGATAATAATTAACACTTAATGATATATCAAAATTATAAAAATATACTTAACAAAATAATGTTAATGCTTAAAGGTTCCAATCTTAAAACGTGGTGAAGAAAACTATAATTTGCAAGCAGTAGGTACTCGTAAGTATATTCTCTATAAAATGTGTAAATTTACTTATAACATTTAAATGCTACGCGCCTACGCAGTACGCTACGAGCCAAGCTACGGCGTAGCTGCGTAGCAGCGGAGTTTGAGATTAAGTCCATCTCATTGCCTTTATAAATTACTTTATTAAAAGGACAATATGTATCGAGATAATTTAAAAAATATATTACCTGTGTGCGAGGCTGTGTAAAGTTCGATGTGTCATAGATGTTTACTATGACACATCAATTCTCCTTAGTTTCTTGTAATAGCCTAAGATCCGACTGCAAAAAGCTACCATATCAAAGCTACGATATCAGGGCTTTTGATAAAACTTAATTTTCATTAATGATACTTGATATTTTAATAAATTGCTGCAGGGTTGCCTGGAAATATATAGCCGCAATAACCTTAATTCGATGAACTGAAATGTGTGCTAACTCCAAATATAAAAAAATGTCAAGTGAATCCAACGTCATTTGAAATAAAGTTGTGTATAAAATAGGAAAAAATAAGGTTGCCAGCTTTCAGTTACCAGAGACCTGTGGGTTGCCAGTTTACCTGCTAAACCTGGTAACACATAAATAGCGGGGAACTGAAAGCTGCATGATGCAGCACGCAACCAATCAATAATAATATACAGGAGAAATTCCTTGTGTAAGGCGCAAAGTTAAATAACACAAGAAAATTATAACAAAAAACTGATTGCAGCCATATGCGGTCAGGCAACCCTGCAGTAATCTATTCTACTATCAAGAACCATACATAAAAATTAAGTTTCATCAAAAACAATATACCTACAAATTTATGCAGTGTGATCTCATACTATAATGATAGATGTGATGAGGTTGAAATAAAAAGATAAACTCCCGGATGCTTGGAGTCTCCCTATGCACGAAGCCCGTATTTTGGGCATTCGTTACTGGCGTTTCCTACTTCGTATCAAAAACGGACGCATGATTGATTCGGGCCCCGAACTACTGATGAATGACAAAATAATTTAACAGTTGTACCTACTCCCGATGTGTTTTTACCAGTCCGAAAATTTTTATCATTACGGAGTAGGGTCCACTCCGAAGTACTTTCGGACGGGCCCGTAACTTCGATGACGGAGTTTGGGAGTAGACCCCTGTACTGCAGTATTTTAGTTTGACTCTTTCATAGGATCAATCTTCAGCAAACTTAGCGGTGAGTACGTACTTGTTTTAGAATTATTTCCCGCCATTGATATGACAACAACGACATGAACAAAATCTGAAACATCGCTTAAAGCCAGAATATGAAATCCCTAATGTTATCACCGTATTTGCTACTCATCATCTCCCAATTCTTTTCTCAAGAATGTTGGAGTCCGCTTCATCATCATCATCATTTCAGCTTAAAGACGTCCACTGCTGAACATAGGCATCTCAGAGGTGCCGACACATTGACCAATACCGTGCGTCTCGCATCCAGCGGATCCTCGCAACCTTCACCAGGTCATCGGTCCACAAAGTGGGAGGCATTCCAACGCAACGTCTTTCGGTTCGCGATCACCGCTCCAGAACTTTTCTGTCCCATCGGCCATCCGTCCTGCGAGCAATGTGCCACTGCCGTTAAGCTTGGCAATTCTTCGGGCTATGTCGGTTACCTTGGTTCTCTTGCGGCTTCCAGTCTAACCAAATGCATAAGAATACCAGTATTTTAAATGGAGTTACTGGGTAACACGATAGGTAGGTATATAAACTAACAAAACAGAAATATGTTGCATTTTTGTAGGATATGTCCATAGACAGTTTGGTAAGCGAGTACCGTAAGCTTGAACAAGAAATAGTGCGCAGGAAACAAGTGTTAGAGAATTATCAGTAAGTATTTTATTTTTCACTATATAAATCTGAGATCGTAAAGCCGCCCTGTGCAACGGTTGCTCGTTGTGATAAAATAAAAATAAAAAAATAAGTATAATTTTCTTAATTTTTGGGATTGGGATCTTGGGGATGGGACTTACAAACATTGTCTTACTCTAATTTGTTTTGTATTATTTTATTTTTGAAGTTACTAAACTTGTTCGCTTGTTTATTTTTAGAGTTCCGTGCCCAAAGGGTAAAAACGGGATCCTATTACTAAGACTCCACTGTCCGTCTGTCTGTCACCTGTATCTCATGAACCGTGGTGGCTTGACAGTATAAATTTTCACAGATGATGTTTTTGTGTTGCCACTATAACAACAAACACTAAAAACAGAATAAAAAAAATATTTAAGTGGGACTCATACAACATGGGATACATAAAACGTGTTTTTTTGCATTTTTTTGCAATAATGGTACGGAACCGTGCACGAGTCCGATTTGCACTTGGCCGGTTTTTTCAGTGTAATATTCGTAACTTTTCTATACCAATGGGAAAAAACAGTGTCTTCTTAAAACTTGGTGTTTTATGCTTATTTATTTTTATTCAAAATAGGAAGGCTCTGCAACAGCCATCTTATGGTGATCAAATGAGCAAACCGGTAAGTAAACTAAAATTTCCATTTACATTGCAGAAATAGGCAATATTTCATGACTAAAAATCAAAGAATTTAAATTTTTTTTTTTTTTTTTTCATTCAATTTGACTTTTCAATATTTCATAAAAGACGCGAGTGTTGCAATCTTTAAAAATCCAAGTTATTTATAACGTATCTGAGTCTGTGATTTTCATTAAATTTTCAAGTAAAATAATATATTATATTTGATTTGTACTTAACAGGAATATGCACCACAACCAAATTATGACGTAAGCACTTTCACCTCGTTTTTATTTTACTTAAATTAAAACAGTAGAAAACCAACTGCTATACATCCAGAACTAATATACAATAGCACTTGCAAACTTTACGGCTTCGTAAGTCGTAAAGTGCATTTTATTAATTGTTCTTATTAAGATACACGGTTGTCTTGTTGTTCACTAACACATTATAAGGTTATATCCACTTTCATAACCTGACATAAATCCCCTACGAGAGTAATTATAAGCTTATTGAAATTTCAATTGCATTCGAAAATATTAACAAATTATGCTGGTAAAATGTGGGTGTACATATTACACCACTGCCTGTGCCTTAGGGGAACGTAATGCTTATTAGTTTAATTTATTCGTTTCTTCATAGCCTTTTCCACAAAGTCGACCTAGCTTATCAGACCCTCAAGGCTCACAAAGCCGACCAAGCCAGCTAGGTCTATCAAGCTCACTAGGATCAGACTCGCGTGGACAGCAAGGATTGCTAGGCTCAACAGGCGTATCAGACCCGCGTGGACAACAAAGCTCGCTAGACCAATCAGGCTGGCCAGGCCCGCCGGGCCCACAAGGCCTACAGGACTCATATCCAACAAGTCCATCACCAGCGCAGTACATTAATGTAAGTAAATTAAAACAAATTTTATTAACTCTAAGATCCACTTGCTTGAAAATCTGAACTCAGAGTAAGTTGCTAACGTGATGATAAATAAGAAATACTAGTATGTGATACATAATTAGCCGTGTTAGCTACTAACTCGGAATTAGTAAGTTAACCCAGGGGCCGCTCGTCAGGGCTTTTGCCGATAAGCCGACGACGTAGCGGCCAACATGTAGGTTGCGGTGCTGCCTAGGCGACATCGCAACTGAGGCGGGCCGCGATGTCGTATGGGGTCTCCCATACCCATACGATATCGCTGAGGGTTGGAGGCCGCGGCGGGAGAGGAGTGCCGGTATTGCGGTGCGCCGCTCTCCCTATCTTCCGCGGCCTGGACGGGGTCGCCACCGTCTGATGGCGGACGCGGTGGGGCCGCAGGGGAAGAGGAGTGACGGTATTGCGTTAGCCGCTCTCCCTATCCCCTGCGGCCGACAAATGGTAGGTGACGGGGCCATTGACCTTGATCCGTCACGGGGGACCAAGGGTGCCATACACGGGGTTGTCTGGCGCCCATGTGCAGGTTTGGTCCCTGGGGTGGTCACGGTGCACAGTGTGTTCTGGTGCGCCGGTGATGGGGGTACTCCCCCGAGGAGGGTCCGGTGACGGACAGCCGCGGCGGGTTCGCGGTGAGTGCTAACGCGTGCCCGTGTTCCCGCCATAAGCGGCACAGGAAGACACCGTGGAGTTTTAGTGGGTTAGAGTCCCACATAATTGCACTATCTCCCCGTGGTAGTGCAGTATGCATGAGCATATCTCCACGCAAAAAAAAAAAAAAAAAAAAAAGGGTGGCGCAAGCGGGCCTAATTGTTCCAATAACCATCTTAACTAACGTTATAATGTGTTTGAAAAGCATTTCTGAAGTTCGTATTTTTTTACATAGACCAACGAAAATGTCGTGATTTTTTTTTCTTTTAGTTTTTACAATACGTTGTTTTGAGTGAATTTGATGGCATCCATTACAGAGTTTAGTCTGCGAAAGCACCTACCAAATTTTTATTTTTAATATGGAATCCACAGATACTAATAGAAAAGCTAATAAAAAAAACTGTCGGGAAAATGTAGATTATTGAATATAAGTTAAAAATAAATAAACATATTACTCTACACGGCTAAGTTGCTAAACCGATTTAAATGACATTGGTGAAGGCAGGTTACAAATTCAAATACCTACATTGAGAGGACTTATGTACTCGTACCGGTACCAGGCCCCTCAGAAAGTATTGCGAAAAAAAGTTTTTATATATGGGAGACTGGCCAGTTATAATGTTTTTCGAATATATGATTATTTATAAGTAAAAATAAGTAAGTTCCAATTTCAAAATTTCCCTCCACATTTTTTGCGAGTTAATTCAAAGTATTGTGTCTCACTGAAATATGGATCTGCGCCGGGAACATTTTAGAGCTATGATTTTATACGATTTCAAGTGTCGCCTGAAACCGGATGAATCGTACGATAGACTTCAAATGGCATTCATGGATGAAGGCCCTTCCAAGGCAACCGTGTATCGTTGGTATAACGAATTCAAGCGCGGTCGACCAACTTTGGGGGATGACGAAAGAAGCGGTCGCCCTTTGACGGCTGTTACCGAAGAAAACGTGCTAGCAGTGAAAAATTTAATCCAAGACAATAGGCGAATTACATATCAGGAGATTCAACACATATTGAAGATTGGATCGGGAAGCGTTCACGAGATTCTACACAGCCATCTTCGCGTGAGGAGGATAGTATCACGCTGGGTGCCGCACAACCTCACCGATCCTCAGAAGCAGGCCCGGGTGGAATGGTGCCGTGATATGCTTAACAAATTTGAAGCAGGCTCGTCTCGGCGTGTTTACGACATCGTTACAGGTGATGAGTCCTGGATTTATCAATACGACCCAGAAACCAAGCGCCAGTCGACTGTTTGGGTGTTTCAAAATGAGCCAACGCCTACCAAAGTGAAGCGATCTAGAAGCGGGGGTAAGATTTTGATCGCTAGCTTTTTTAATTTGACTGGCCACTTGGTATCAATTCCCTTACGGGATCAAAGAAGCATTAATGCCGAATGGTATACTACCAAATGTTTGCCAGAAGTTTTCTCTGTTATAAGCAACAAGCGACCAAACACAGGGCTCCGCGGGCTACTGCTCCACCACGACAATGCACCTGCGCACACCGCACTCAAAACGAGGGACTTCCTGGACAGCACGCCAGTCAAACTCCTGGGTCACCCTCCTTACAGCCCTGATCTAGCACCGTGTGACTTCTTTTTATTCCCAAAAATAAAAAATCAGCTCAAAGGGATACAATTTTCGTCGCCGGAAGATGCGCTGGCTGCGTTCGAGCAGGCTGTAAACGAGGTGTCTGCGGCGGACTGGAAAAAGTGTTTTGAAAACTGGTTTAGGCGCATGAATCTTTGTATAGAGGCTGGTGGAAAGTACTTTGAAAAGATTTAATAAAAATATATGTACGTATAGAACAATTTTTTTTAGTTTCGCAAAACTTTCTGAGTGTCCCACGTATATCGCCTATATTCACGCAAAATAATACGCGGGCAAAAGAACTCTGTAGGATCCAGTCGCGATAGATAATGAGTAGAGAGACGTAATAGTGTTTCTCGTAACTTCATAAAACCCACCTATATAAACATTGTCAAAAAAAAATTGTATAAAAACCGTTTTTGTCGTACTATGTAGGGTTACAACATGCACGATAGTGGCGCCACCATTATTTTCACGACGTTTTTGCTAAACTTTTATGTTATAGCGCAAACTTGAGGAAAGCCATAATTTTTACAATATGATGGTCGTTATTATATTCGAATTCGCTAACTCAAGTATTTTACTACATTCAGCATTACATAAAATTTTATTTAGTTTATAATATCCACCACGGACATTTTCATGTCATCAATTGCATGAGACGTGTCTTTGTAGATTTCTATTTTGTACAGAGTTTAAAAAAATATTTTATAAAAATTAAGTCTTTCCTCAGATTTGCCGTATACTATTACTTACCAAAATTTTATCCTGATTAGCAACACTAACAGATGATGTAATAATACAACTTGTACTTTTCTTTTTTAAATCCACTGTTTCGATTCCTGGGAAGAAATATTGATTTAAAAAAAAATATTGATGTAGTTTGAATTTTCATCAATATCGGGATCCTGACTCCTTTGAGTATTTTTGGTCATCCAACCCCACCTCTTGAAAAACCAACCCTGTTTATGTATGTATGACGATAATTGAAATTCCACAAATTTAAAACAAACATTTTTGACATGTTACCAGTCGCTATCGCGACGCTTTCAATACCTTTTATTAAGGTTTTGTGAACCCAGGTAGACTTAATGATCATCATCATTTTAGCCGAAAGACTACCATTGATGGGCATAGGCCTCGCCCAAGCATCGCCACAATGATCAGTCCTGTGCGTCTGTGGTAGACTTAATAAAACAATTTACAATTTTTTCATCGATACATAGTGCATATGTTTTCCCACCAATATGCACCAAACATTTTGGGAATCCTTTTAATATGCATATAGCAAAGGAGTGGCATTCCCTGCCGGAGTCTGTTTTTCCTGAAAGCTACAACCTGGGCGTCTTTAAGTCATGAGTGAATAGGTTTCTTCAAGGCAAGCGTGCTTCATTATCGCCCACATCATCGCTTACCATCAGGTGAGATAGTGGTCAAGCGTAAGCCTATCAACAATAAAAAAACATACATTACCAAACATACGACTCAAAAAGAAATCTTCTCACATTTGAATATTCGTAAGCATTACGAGTAAGGACAACTTCGACAAACAAACCTGGGCAAGTGGTGCAGAAAGCAATAACAACATCTACAATAATGCATATGCAAGTGGTAAGCAAAAAATACGAAGACTAGATTTTTTTGGTTAAAACAAAATTATCGTCGTTTTGATTCAATTAATAATGGTTAATAATTTTTCATTTATTTAGATTTTGTTGAGGTAGGTAGCCAACTCGACGGTTTTTTTCCTGTGCAAACTAATTGTTGATTTATTTTTAAACAGGAAGTCCTATCTAGTTGATTTCTTTAACATTACATAAATTTAAAAAGATATCCGCTAATAGATATGTTGATAGGTACGTTCGAAGTTAGAACTAAATCTGTTCAATGGATCACATCAAAACATTTCTTTTTTGTACTGGTGCAACTTAAAATTTAAAAAAGTAAAATAATCATAAATATAAATTGATGATATAAGTCATAAAATGATAATTTAAGCGCATGGCGAATGTATAACTTTTACTATGTTCTATTTCTTAAAAGAGATAGTAACAATAAGTATGAATGAGTCAATCCAAACTTGTTACACGACGATATTTTTAAGTGGTCTAATTTATTTATTATTATACCTATTAGGAAGAAACACCTGTATTCAACCAACCATATTTATCCGATTCAGAGGTATGCAATTTTCCTAAGTAATTTTCTTAGCTATTTAATAAGTCTATATGTTTTAAATGCAGTTAATTGATTTAATTTTAATGGCTCATTAGCTGTACAAAATAAATAAATACTAAAACAATATATATTTTTGTTTCTCTTTATTATTTTTACGAAACAGTTTTTTTTAATTTAAGTTATTTATTATTATATATTTAATTTAAGTTATTTTTAAAACAAATTTTGGGAAGAGATACCATATACTTTGGTGATATTATTTTTTTAATTTTTTACAATAAAAATATCATTAATTTCAGTTAGCTACATTATTTACCCCGGCGAAACAAAGCGTAAGCTCAAGACAATACAATATATCCTGTTTTTTTTATCGCCATCCAATGACTGCCTAGTTTTTTCCCAACTATATTGGGGTTGGCTTCCAAGATAACCGAATGCAGCTGAGTATAGATAGTTCAATTCACCTCTGCGCACGGCGCCATGTGTGCGTGCACCTGGAAAATATACATTATTCATTTGTTTGGCCGTAACGCGGCAATCATCATCCGAGCAAACAACCACCTACACATAGCTCCACGCGCAAAGATGAGTTGAACTGTCTATACCAATATTTGAAATGGAGTGACTGCCTACCGGACCTCCACAACCCAATAAGATTTTGTTAGCAAATCGGATGGTCATACAGAAATGAGGCAATATTATAAGGTTCCCATTTTTTGTGACCGAGTCAATGGTGAATAAGGATCATTATAAATTAATAATCGTAAGACTACTTTACTTAGAAAACGGCATTATTTATATTGCAGCCTGATGAAGTAACTACTGAGTCATATCAGTTTGATGTAGGCGTAAGTACATTATTCACATTTACTCAGCTTATAACATGGGTGGGCAAACCAGCGGTGGTTATCGGAAGCATTTTCCGTTTCGATCTTGGTAATTTCCAAATATTAAATATCTAAAAATGGTAAAAAATAACGGCAAATTTCAAATAAAAAAACAACATTAGAACATAGTGGGTTCGAAACAGAAAAAAAATGCCAAGGGCTCGATGAGACAAAAAGTTTGCTGAACTTTGGTCTTCTAGACAAAATAAATTCAATATCAATGATGAAGCACGAAACCCAACACCCAAACGCAAGCCCGCTCAACGCTTTAAATTGGCTATTAATGCGACCCACTTTAAAATGCTAAAAGGCAAATATTTCATCAAATTATCTGATTCAAGAATACATATAAATTTGCTATGCATATAATTTTACTAATTATGCACTACTTTTTGAATGGGATAACCCCTGTGAAAATTTTATCAGCGATATATTAAATTTTTGTGTGTGCTAATTCAAAACCTATGGGAACCATGTGCTTATTCAAAACTTATGGGCCAGCCATTTTTGCGGTTTCTGTTTTGTTCCTATAGTAAAAGTTACCCCTTTCTAGGTTTATGATAAAAAGTTAGGATTTTTATAGAAATAAATTATCAGTATCATGGTGATTTAAAATGTTTATTTTCATATTATTTTTAGATACGTCATAATCTTCAGAATTATGCAAAGGTGAGGTGCTAACTGAAAATCTTCTTGCTACCTCAGAATGATAATCCTATATTTTTACACACCAAAGATAGTGCAGAGAAAACATGACCGGTGTAGTTTTAGCAAGAAAGGAGAAAATACATTAAAATGAAATCAGTAGTATGCTTTATTTTTTTGTTCATGTTTCAGATGGAAAGTAAAGAGAAGTAAGATTTTGTTTTTGGATTCACATATAGCTATGCGTCGCGGTTTCACCCGTTTAAGCTATTATTCTGGTTTAGCTTCTATGGGTCGAAGCGTGAAGTTAAATAGCCTTTTCCTCAAGAATTGGGCCATTATCATTATGCGTATTTTTATTTAAATACTAAGCAAAATCCAATCGAAGTTAGAGAAATTGAATGGTTAATATGTATTTATGACATGTTACTAATTATAGTTTGACAGTGCTAATATATATTTATTCAGTAAAAAATATGAGGGTAGCGGGCGATTCAACGCGCGCGATGTTAGATGAAACATTTTTTGCCCTAAATCTTTATCAAATACAGAAGCTTAGTATTAAAACGGTTTATTACTTACCTTTACATGTTGTTATTTCAATTTAATACTTTTATTAAATGAGCGTAATGGAGTCGGTTGATAGCCTGCCACACAGCATTTAAACATGCGGTGCTAGTGCCGGTTAGGTCGATAACGAGTGATGTTATGCCATCCTTGTATATTCTATATATGTATATATATAATCTGAATCTACGGCTCCAACGATTTTCATGAAATTTTGTATGCAGGGGTTTTCGGGGCGATAAATCGATATAGCTAGGTTTAATTTTTAGAATAAGTCGTTTTCTCTATTTTCACCCGAGCGGAGCTCGGTCGCCCAGGTACTATTCTTTACACTTTACTCTTTTAAGTACGTCAGTATTGTAAGACCCAATTAGGGACGCCGACCAAAGCTGACCATTTTGATGACTTTTTCCAATTTTGTTTTTATATTTTAATATGGTTAGACTAGAAATAAGTTAAATGCATCACTGATTTGTTTTTACGTTATTTAGCACAAACAAAGTATATGGACCCGAATCCCTAATCGGTGATGGAACTCCAACTGGGATCGTAACATACGCCAATAGGAAGTCTTTCTACGAGTAGGTACTAAGTTTATTATTATAATTTTTTAGGTACCTATACAAGCTGTAAATGAAATACAACTTTTACTGGGACCGTGAAAAAAAGCAGTTGCTCCACATATTTTACTTTTATGTTCATAATGATGAATATATTAAATACGGTGTACTTTTCAGTTTTTGCGTTTTCTCTGTTAAGTTATTAATTTTGGTTTAGTTTATAGTGTAATGTTTAAGCTATGCCCATTGTGATATCTTGTCGTACCAATAACGTCGCGGAATTCACTTTCCAAAGTGAATTCCGTCGATATTTGTGACATCAAGTAAATATAAAAATGCACAAACCTCGAGAGCCAGGTTTAACAAGGCAGGAAAAGAATGCCAACTGTCGCACTCGCACAATCGCTAAATAATATACGCCAATCGAGTCATCAAAAATTACTATTAGCTATCAGGAATAAGGTTCATTATTGTTTATATTATATTTAGTTACTTGTGTATAAATTAAACTGTTTAAAGTATTTTTTTGTTATTCTTTATTTTACAGACCAGAGTTCGATCAGGTAAGAATTAAATATGTCTTATGTTATTTTTATTTTTACTGGAAAGTTATTTTATTATAAGCGTTATTAATGTTTACAGCTATATGTTATATACCTACAGAGGCTCCAACCAATGAACGGCAAAAAAAGGGGGTAAGTAATTTGAGCTTTTAAAAAAATATAACTATTTAATTCACATTTCGTCCTGTAATAATCAAAGCAGTCAGCTCTTGGAGAAGCATTATTGAGATTATTATAATTTAATATTTAGTTCAATTAAACGCCAGGAGAGGACGGCTAGGAAGGACATACATAGACCTTATTAGGGATGTTCTTCAGAAAAGTCAGGTGCGCAGTGTTTATAACTTGCGTGCGTGTATGACTAGATGTGTGAATGTGAGTGAATCAAAAGAAGTTTGTAAGGATCACAGCAGGTGGCGTTCTGAGTTTCTTCCTACCCCCATGGGCACAACTCGTGATTTTATGTATGTATGTATAAAATAATTTATTAAAAATAAATTAATGTTTTTTTCTCATATATTTTCAGAATCAGACGAAAGCCTCCCACATCTTCGGTGAATATGACTAGTAACCAGATAATTAAGAATATCATATGATGGAGATAGCCCACCTCTATACCGTTTCCGTCCTCTACTTTGTTCCACATACAAACACAACATTTCGCTTTTATTTCCCGAAGGTTCAGGCAGAGATGCACCCGGATCTTCAGTGCATAAAAACATCCTAATGTATTTTTAATGCATTTTGATAGAGGTTCAGAGGTGGAATTATCTCTGTTAATTCTTTGACCATCTTTCAAGTGGTGAAATTTCTCATGATATGAACAACTTTGGAAATAAGAAAAAAATGTTCAAAACAAATTGAACTCGCATATAATGTGTTCCTTATCGTTGCTTTTTGCCAAATTTCATCAATCTAGGTCAGGTACCCTATCGGTTGACCCTTGGTGCACGAGTCTGTCTCGCAGTTTATCATCATTTCAGCTGTAAGACGTCCACTGCTGGACATAGGTCGCCCCCAAGTGTCACCACATCGATCAGTTCTTTGCAGCGTCTTGGATCGACCGGATTCCCGCAACCCGCATTTGACCGGTTTAAATAGATAGAATTATAAGTATTTTCACCTGTTGAAAGATAGGCAATGAGTCAGTCAACTTTTATAACGCATTTAAAAATACATACGTTTCAGTACCACTACGCTTATGTGGACTTAGAGCACCTTGAAGAAGTAATCAAGAAGTTCAGACGTCAACAGGATTCTCATAATATGAACTTTGACGGCAATATGGGCAAAGAGGGTGTGGATGAAATTACAGTTATTGCAAAATCAGGGCCAAGTATAAAGGATGACCCTGATATAATCAGTTCATCTGAGTACAGCACAGAATTTAGACCGATCAAAAATGATAAACCTGACGCTAAGAGCACATGGTTCGCTAATTCCAGGGTAAGTAGTAGTATTTTTAGTGACTCGATTGCTGCTTCTCATTTGTAGACTGTGTTTTCACCTTGAAGAAGGACAAAGGATACTTATTATCTCGGTAATATGTTCCCTTGGCATAATTGCCGACTTTCAAGAGGGTGAAAGCACTGGCAGAAGCCAGTCTATATTATAAATCAGTAAAATACTTAGTTGGGTAACCTTGAGTGCCTTAATTACCAAAACAATGAAAAAGCCCTTGTGTCTCGCGTGGATCCACGTTTACGGCATTCAAAGGGTTACATGTTTGGAATGGTAATTTCTGAGCTGTACTATAAGAATGACCGATTGTGAAGATTCACTGAATGACAGAAGGCTACACTATAGCTGAGTATCAGAGGCTAGTTTTTAGGGTTCCGTACCCGAAGGAGCCCTATTGCTGTTTCTCACGTGTCCGTCTGTCTGTATATCGGTTTGTCCGTTTGTCTGTCGTCTTTCACACAATTTTGTTCGAAATATTTTTTTTACTTCCGATTGACCTTTGAACTTGAAATTTGGTGATAATGTTTATTATTAGGTATGTATATTTTACTTGCAAATACCAATACATTGAAAAATCAGATTCTTTCTTTGGTACGGAGCCCTAAATGTTCGAAGTCCGACACGCACTTGACTGGTTTTTAATTTCAGATAAATACACGGTCCCTTTGCTTTATGCCACAGGCGTAAAAAGTAAATGGCTGGACTACGAAGATTGCTGCTCTAGAACTATCCGATGACATATAACATATTAACCTTCTTGGTTTCGATTTCAGGATGCATACAACCATATCAGGCTCGACCCAGAAGCTCCAGATATGATGGACTTCATGCCCAAAGTTATTTTACAGGATCAAGGCAATAAATGGTGGTTCTATCATCAGGTGGGTTTTTAGTGACTTTATCTGGTAACTTTTGTATTAGGAACATAAAATAAAATAAAAACCTATTTATATTCTTATTATCGATTTTCGAACCTTAGTTTTTTTTATAAATTGTCTCTTGTTCGATTTATTAAAACATATTTTTGTTTTTGCGTACAAAAAAAATAACATTTTTTATTTCTTTTTGTTTCAGTCTGACTATGATCCATTAAAAGGTTAAAATTTGGAATATTATCAGGAATAAAGTTTTTAATTTTTACAGATCGTTTTTAATTTTAATATCTTCGTATAATTTTTTGATGTCTTGATTCAGAAATTCAGCGTTAAATTGGCGGAAAGTTGTTACAGCCTTTTTTTATCTGATACACCAACTCGTAGGTATAATCATCCAATCTTTATATTTTGGTGGTAACACAAATTCATTCGCAGTTTTGTTTCATTTAAGTCTAGGTTATTTTAATTACCATAATATGCCCCTTTTAGCGCTCAAGCACTAAAACTTCGTAATTATTCAGCATAGCGAGAAAGCTCTGATAGATTGAAGGTCAGCCCACCTTATCTCTATTCAAAACTATTCTTCAGAATTTCCGCTACCCTTTTAAGGTTCTCCCATAAACCATGACGTCCCATCACAGGCAAAGGCTTTTTTCGTTTTGTTTCGTCAAAGTTCGACGAGGGCACGAAATAACACCTCGGGGAATAGCAACGGCGTCTTGGAACTTGCCTCATACACTATTCATGGGGCGAACCTCGCCATGCTCTATTTTAGAGTGCCCCGGTCTGAAAATTGAGTGACGACCGTTTTTAATATGGTCTGTTTGTAGTTTGCCTTGTTTTAGAATGGCATTAGCAGTCTTTGCTCTTTGCCTAATAGCTCTTTGTAAGAACCTAAACCATAACTATTTATCGTTTTTTTTAAAGATGTTAAGAGTTACGATAAATGTTGATTCAGTACTGATTGGCCTTTTTTCGATTTTTAAATTAAGAAAGTCAATAATTAATGTTGCCTACTCTACTCCTACTTACTCTGCCCTACAGTGGGACAACTCAGGGGCAAAAATAAATAATAACTGCAAGGTTCAGTTGCCACTATTGTCCATGCTAAAACGCAATATACAGTTGTAGGACCTTATCATGTCGAAGGTACTAGGCTGGCCCTCTGCATGAATCTTAATCATAACTTGTGGCATGAGGGTCGTGGGGTTAAAGAAATAAATTCTCAAGCTTTCTTTCGAAAACTAATCTTAATTCATTCCCTAATTTTGTACTCTATCAACCCGAAAAAGTAAAAAATACAAATACCTCTGCATCCATTTGCATACTTAATGAAAAATAACCATTAAATGTTTTAATGAAGCCTTTAGATTAAAATTTGGTTCTTGATTGGTAGCTTCGGTTGGGCTGCCTTTAATTAATTTCAAACCTCATCACACAGTCTGTGATCTCTTAATAGTTGGATTTTTTTAAGTCTTATAAAATAGTCTAGCTGATTTTAGTAAAATGGGGTGATCTCTAAACCGTGCAGTAGACCATAAAAATAAAGACTAAGACCCATATTCCAAGTCCGTTTGAAGGACGTCCTCTCGACTCAGTCGCTATGACAACGGATAAAACCTTCAACGAATGTAGATAAATACAAGCTATAACTGTCAATTTCATTAATCAAGAAAGATTCAACTGTAGGTATATGACTTCGAATATGAGGGTGAGCCAAGAAAAAGCACATTTTATCAAAGCTAGTCAAATCATACGGGGTAGTCATTTTTCTGTAGTCTATCTGCAACGATTGATAACATAGTCTTAAATGAAAATCTAACTGTTTTATTTTCCTTTTCACCAATCATTTACACTGCGAGTAAAGTATGACCGATTCGTGGTATGCAGCAGTGAAACAGCATAATTATTGTCGGTTATTTCCTCAAATGACTGGCAGAATTATCGCCATTATTAATTTATATGAACCGACCTACATTGCGGCGTGTATCCCCCGGGGTACACTGCCTTGGACAATTACGTTATATCTTGCAATTACTTCATCCAATTTACGGTGCATGTTCTGATTAGTTATGCAAATTCTGAGTATGTGGACTGATTATGAAGACGTTGACGAGGAGTTAATAATAACAGCCACACGGTTCGATAGTCAAGGTTACGCAACGTTTGCCGAGGGCTCTCCGTGGATGGGTGACCATCTTTACATAACTATCTCCGTGCCTCGGAAAATACGTTATGCCGTAGGTTCCGGCTATCATTTATAGATATTTGACAGTCGTGATAGGCCAAGAGCCAGAAAATCTGACACCAGTCTTGACAAGGGGTATTTCGTCTCCCAGATACTAGGTTTTGGAGATCAGATAGGCAGTCGCTCCAAGTACCCGTAGAAACCATAATAATTGAATGAGCATTTATGTAGTACTAGCTTCTGCCAGTGGCTTCGCCAAAGCGTTTTCTTACCCCAAAGGAACATTAAACCGGGATGAAAAGCCTATGTGCTATAACAGACTACTATAATCTATCCCTGTACCAAATTGCATCCAGATTTGTTCAGCCATTCTGGCGTGATTGAGTAACAAACATACATCCATCCAAACTTTCGCATTTGTAATATGTATTAATAAGATGATTATTTAAAAGAACTTAATGGTAGAATTTTTTTTAACTGAAAACTTCTTTAGCCGCATTGAGTGATTATTGGAAGGGGCTAAAGTTATATATTCACATTTTCACATTCGAGTTGTTACTTCATACATTAATAACTAAGACAGATGTATGTAGGACGTAGGTAAGTCCTTCAAGCCAGACACTGCATTTAATTGTACCATGAAACTTTGCAAGGAATTGTTAATATATAATTTAACAATTCCTGGGTATTTGACTGGCTATTTTTAACATTTCTCAAAACCTAGAGAAAAGATAAAATGCAAAAACAAATAAAAAGGCAAATACCCTATCTATATAATTATATAAAAGAAAGTCGTGTTAGTTACTTCACTTATAACTCAAGAACGGCTGAATCGATTTAGCTGAAAATTGGCAGGGAGGTAGCTTAGAACCAGGAGAAAGGGTAGATAAATGTTTGGTCTTTTTATGGCAAAACAAAGTTTGCTGGGTCAGCTAGTTATTTAATAAAACTCACAAACGGTTCGCAAGTGTTCATCCATTTGTGTCAAAGTTGCAATGCATCTATTTTCCCGACGCTGACGCCCGGTACAACGGCATTAAGTTTTAAAAGGTTTCAAAATAAAAACGCATCGTCGGTTGAGGTTATAATAATGAAATAGCTGACCTTTGTTAATTTGGCCTTTTTTAGAGAAATGATAGCTTTATGGAAACAAGGTTTGTGTGATAATTTTGGTATTTATTTAGCGGTAATTTTAATATAATGTGTTCAATAAATGCTGGGCAAAATATCCAGGAGCAGGCCATTCAGCAATTTAGAGAATATTTGAAAGGTCTTCATCATCAGTCTTTAATGTTCCCACTGCTGGGATACAGACCACCCCTCTGTGAGGGCGAATAGGCCTTAATCCACACCGCGGGCCCAGTGCGGGTTGGTGGATGTCGCATGTCTTCAAATTTTTGGCTCTAGGACATGCCAGTTTCCTGACGATGTTTTTCCTTCAACATTTCGAGGCGTCACACGCCCTTTACGTCATTAATCTCCGATTTTGTTGAAACCTACCTTTGCCACAGTTATTTTACCAAGGAAAAATAGAACAGGTAAAGGTATGGACAAGAACTTAGAACAAATATTAATAAAATCATATTTTTCTAGTAATTTTGTAAATTACGGCAACTACGGTAAGTAGGTACTCCAGAAAGTGAGGCGATTTGTTCGAAACTTTAATTAAAACAGTAATTTCTAAGAACTTTAATATTGTTCTTGGTGCCTACCTACTTATAGCTTTCAATAATTCAAATGAAGATATAACAAACATCTTCAAAGTTTTGTTGCTACGTGGGATGATCTAAGAAATAGCTTTAATATAATCAAAAGGAGTGGAGTTACTAGGTAATATTAATAAAAGTTTCTCATAAGGTGGATAAGGGTAGCTAGTAAAGTTACCTCATGAAACTATTCTGGTTAAGGCATATACACAATCATAATAATACCCGAGAATATTGCTAGAAACTTGAGGAAAATAAGCTCTTGGTCGAAATCTGGGTCTTTTAGGTTCAGAATGCAGTGTAATTCAAACATGTTGTTGAAGTGAAAACTTAAATGACCGCGTTGAGCGATACTGGCGTCTTTTAAATACGCTTTTACGAGTATTAACTTGGTATGTATGTATCTATGTAACGGAATCTTTGAATGTGATTTTTACCCCCTTCAAAACGTCGGATTGATTTGAAACTTTGCACACTTATCGAGGACCGATGACAATACAATAATTTGAATAGTTTGTCCCATTAACTCTACCAGGATCTTCAGGATTTGCGACATTATAGTTCAATTTACCATTAAAACGTGTTTTTTAGTTATTAGAACTACAATTTACTCTCATATATTTGCTATTGTACAACGTAAAGTCTTTGGTTAGTAATTATAAGTTACGTTAGTCCAAAACGAGTGGATTTTTAATTGCCTTGATATTCAT
This sequence comes from Orthosia gothica, assembly GCA_949775005.1. Classification (NCBI taxonomy): domain Eukaryota; kingdom Metazoa; phylum Arthropoda; class Insecta; order Lepidoptera; family Noctuidae; genus Orthosia; species Orthosia gothica. The sequence continues at coordinate 24,516,063 of OX459048.1, forward strand.
TGCAATAGAAAAACTAGTACAACCGATTTTTGAAAACCATGTTTTTAGTTTGACAGTTACAATAGTAATCATTGCCCCTTAAACTAAACTTATCATGAAGCAAAACAATGTCATGACAAAAATATTTACTTAAGAATTTTTCTCGAGCTGCCTTCCATTTCGCATTTTAAAGTTGACTTAAGCCGAGGCGGTTAAATAGCACTCGTCGAGGCGCCCGGCGTCTTGCGTTGTCGCTAATCTTCAGAAAATACAGGATAAGTATTACTTATATCTTGCCTCTCTAGGACCTAATCCCGGTATCTAGGTATGTAATGAGGGCATCCGTATTTGTGCTCACGAGTTGGCGTCACTGGTGCCCATTGGTGAGCGGCAACGTTCTTAAATATAGCTGTTAAACTTTGTTATTACGAGCACGTAATCAAAATTGGAATAAAAATTATTTCTAATGCCTTAAGCCGGCGACTGACCTGTAACATTTCGTCGTAACGTAACGTTACGTTATGACGAAATGTTACAGGTCAATATAGCGAGCCAAATCGCTCGCTGCGAGCGCCGCGTGCTTCACCGGCAGGCTTATTACGTATCTTTTGGAGTTTCTTGTGCGTTCTTCTCCATAACAATCTACTTGCCGAATGCACGGTAGAATCTTTTTTTTTTTTTTTTTACTTTTGAATTTTAATTTATGTGACGTTCAAAACTGCCTAAGTGCCTAATTGAATAAATATTTGACTTTGACTTTGCAAGAGCAAAACGATAGCGATCAAACGCTTTATGTCATAAATGTCGGTATTACCTGCATTACCTACCAGTGTAGGTATGGTAGGTCCTATACAATCGTTTGCTAATCGCTCGCTGTTTGTCAAATGCACTTATTTAAAAAAAAAACGTCAACAACTCTAAAACTTCTGTATGGAAGAGCACACAAATTGCTATCGTTTTGCTCTTGCAAAATATTCGTAATAAGCCTGCCGGTTGTCTGTATTTTTGCGAATCCCTTTGAGTGTTACGTTACGCTTTAAACATAGGTCAGTACAACCAAGTGTCGTCGCGTCGGCGGAGCGCAGTCGAGCACTATGCTCGTCATGAGCAAGGGTACAGGTCAGTCGGGTAATGCCGTAACGTAAAACGCTCGCCTTGAATGTTAAGTTACGGCTAAATGCTCATGTCAGTCGCCACCGATGTGCGATGAAATATAAACTACATAAAATTATATTAAAGCTGTGGTTGGTAAAACCCGTACCGATATTAATCTGCTATATTTGGAAAATATTTATATCAATAAAAAAGTAGCAAATAATCTCGCACTCAAAGCCAAAAAAGGTATGAAATTTGATGTTTTGAAGACTTCACTCTACACCAGCGCCCCTAAAAAAATTCAAACGCTGTAGTCCTTCGAAATGTCATGTCACATAGTCATGTGATCAAATCCAATTTTAAACTTTTATTTGCTAATAGATCACTTTGTATCGAGCCCTGGGAGAATGGTCTACATAACTTTAAGTGCTTACGTATTGTTATTTATACAAGGTACCGAAGCAGTCGCAGTCATAAACATTTCGTCGGTACGGCCGCAAGCGATCCCAAATGATCACTGAAATTTTCAGACCTTTATCCAGCAGGGGCGCTTCTCTGTGTACGCAAATTGAAACCGGTATTTACAGGTTTTGGGCCCTAATACAGTTTCAATATTCCACACAGTAAAGTTTTGTAAAAAGTTGAATGTTTTGTGTGTTTTCTTCTATCCTCTACAGGCGCGCCGTCTCTTACGTACTTTGTGCCTCTACCAACAAACTAGATACTTTTGAGTTTTTGGATTTGTAACTTTTATCTGAGTTAAATGATAATTGGAAGCAATTATTTATTTTTCTAATGTGATACATTGTGATCATATTATAGTGTATTTATAAGTCAAAATAATGAGTATTCAGGAACTTTCGATCCTGCCACGACTATCGTCGACCCTAGTATTTTTTTTGGGTCCCGTAGTCAACAAGGAACCCTTACAGTTTCGCCATGTCCGTCTGTCCGTCCGTCCGTCCGCAGCTTAGGTCTGAGACTCTTAGTACTAGAAAGCTATAATTTGGCATGGATATACAGCGTCACACGCCCTGTACGTCACTAGTCTCCGATTTTGTTGAAACTTTTTGAGGATATTGTTCTCAAATTGTTCTATTCAGTACCTTCAATGAAAAAAAGTGTACCTCTCGGGTTTCGCTAAAAAATGGAAAACAAAAAATGCCGTACAGGGCGTATACGCCCCGTACGTCATTTTTTTTTCTATAATACTTAGAGATGCACAGTATACATCAAATAAATGTTCCCGAATATAAACCAACGAATACTGAATATTGACTCTACAGTGCCCACCAAACCGCCACAATATTAAATAGAAAATCGTAAAAATATAACCTAAAAATTTTGGACCCAGAAAAAAGGCATTTTGTTGAGATTTTTTTACCTGAAATAAATGTTCTCATTTAGCGCTCCACAAATATGTAATTATATCTTAGAAACATGCGATACTTTAATAGATAATAGCAAATCAAAATTAAACTCAACATCACCAACACAGACCTACAGATTTTTGCAGTGCCTAGATGTGGCAATCAAATTTCAAGTAGGTACAAACTATCGTTGATACTATATTTACTTAGGTTTTTTTAATAATAATATCAGTAGTCGGTAGTGATATGCGAACGTAAAAAAATCGACGGTATTCTTTTACGCAATTCCTGCGCTGCTGGCGGAAAGAGTTGCCTGGTAGAAATCGTAACGTAACGAGACGTTCGGTGCCGTCTGGCGAAGGTTCGTCTATTATCATTAATCAATGGCCAACATACTTATTGTTACGTGTTTGGTCGCTATTAGAAGTGCAGCTATTACATGTGGCCTGTGTGTTTTGAAAAAAAATGTTTGACTGATTATGGATGAGAATCTCGTTCATTTAAAAATGTAGGTATTTTTCAGTATATATATTTTTTGCATTGTTCGTTTTATTCAATTTATACTATATTATACATAGATAGCAGTATTCGCGCTCATCTGAGAGAATTTGACGCGTCTCTTCGCTTCGATTCTGTATCAGCTTGATTTGACTATAAGCGCATGTATGTACTACCATCGAAAACACTGAAATGTTCAGATTATGCAAAATTTATGAATTTGTAGGTCGAATTGTGGCAAATAAATATGTTTTCTTTATTTCTTACTTTGTTTGTTTTTACATTTATTTGTCCACTTATTTCTCAGAATCTCGAAATGTAATTGCAATCTGGGAGCACGGCAGTTAAGCAAAAACAAACAAACAACACATCACTACCACACACATCTATTTTTCGAAGCCATTCAGGACATTATGTACCCTCACGTTACTTTGTTGTGGTTGTGGATAAGGCACTTGTCCCACCGCCGACGAGGAAGTGATGAGGTAGCTATTGACTATTTTCTCGCTGAAGAAACGGACAAAAGATATATACGTATTAATAGTTAATCGATGGATGTTCACACTGTCGGCGAGAACCCTCTCACCACTATTGTGTCACAGCGACAAGAGCTATCAAAGATAATAATCGCTCAGCGATGCTCGCTTGGCAGTCGGAGCTCACGATGAAAGACCAACCACAACCGAATGCCCCGAGCGAGTAGTGAGAGTAATCGCCAACCGCACAAGAACTCGCTTATAATAGCCAAGCGACAAAACCATCGAAATTACACACCCGCTTTGCGCTGCTCGCCAACTCTTATCTAGTGTCTAGCTCTACTCGCTTCTCACTGATTGTCGGCGGAAGGCTGAGTGCCTAAAACTAGAAGCCAGATTATTATTATTATCTCCTTTATTCATATTCTTTCTTATTGTCTACATTTTAAATATTTTTATAAAACATACAAAAAAAAAAAAACATTTAAAAATATAAAAAATATAGACCCTGTTCCCGATACCGGTGGGTCTCTAACCCACCGGTATCGGGAACAGGGTCCAAGCTACCTGCGGTCAGGGCTCCAGAGAGAGGAACCTCCTAACAATACGAGCCGTGTCCAGCAATACTGCTTTCTGGATCAGGCCCTTGACCCAGCCGCCTAACGAGAGCCTCCTAAGGTGTTGGTCGAGGCTCGTGGCTATTAAGCCATTGGCTGACACGACTATCGGTACAATGATCGCTGTGTCCACATCCCACATGTCGACAACCTCGCGAGCCAAGTCAAGATACTTGATTTGCTTATCTTTCTCGGCTTTCACGAGGTTCCCGTCATGCGGGACGGTAATGTCAACAATCATTGCATGCCTCTCGATTCGGTCCACCACCACTATATCAGGCTTATTAGCAATAATGGTCCTGTCAGTGATGATGGACCGATCCCAGTACAATGTGATATTGCCATTCTCGAGAACTGGGTCGGGCACATACCTGTAGTACGGCACCTCCGATGCCACAAGAGTGTATTTCAGAGCAAGTTGCTGATGGATAATCCTGGCTACAAGGTTGTGCCTATGCAAGTACTCTTCGTTAGCTAGACGAGAACAACCAGAGATAATGTGGCGGATCGATTCACCCGGATGGTGACATGCCCGACAGATGTCAACCGTGCCATCCTTCACAATAAATCTCCGGTAGTTATTCGTCATGATAACTTCGTCCATAATTGCACAGACAAAACCTTCGGTTTCCCCAAAGAGGTCACCGAAACGCAGCCAGGCTACGGACGCTGACTGATCTACATCGGACCCATGTAGGGCCCGGAAAAAGCGTCCGTGAAGCTCCTTACTCTGCCATACCTCCCTGCGGTCGTTAGTGTCAAGCACTACCGGCTTGCGCCAGTTCTCATTCGCCAAGGAGAACGGGGTGAGTCCCTTGTCCACTGCTACTACATCTCGATGCATTCCCACGTCGGCGTGTAGAAAATATTCCCTGAGATTGCATATCTCGCGGTTGTGGAGGTTCTTGGCATTTAAAAAGCCTCGGCCTCCACACTGCCGCGGGATATACAATCTCATGACCGACGATCGTGGGTGATGCATTCGATATGCAGTCAGCAGTGTACGGACCCGCCTATCCAGGGCGTCGAGTTCCGTTTGAGTCCATTTGAGTATGCCGAAAGAGTACATCAATACCGGCATGACCCAACCGTTGAAGGCGCGCACCTTGTTTCCACCCGAAAGAAGCCTATTAAAAACCTTTTTCAGGCGGCCAAAGAAGCGTTCCTTCAATGATTGCTTCATGTCAGTAGTGCTGATACCTAACGCTTCCGACATACCCAAATACTTATAGGTTTCGTTTGGAGAGAGGGATCTCAGGTTTATGGAATCCGCGAGTTGAATTCCCACGGATTCCACAATCTCGCCTCGCTTTACATGCATGACCGCACATTTGTCCACGCCAAACTCCATCCTGATGGCGCTACTAAAAGTTTCAGTTACCTTCAGTAGCTCCATCAGCTGAAGATTGCTGGGGGCAAAGAGCTTCAGATCATCCATGTAAAGGAGGTGAGATATAACCTGACCACCTCTCTTCAACCGATAGCCTAGTCCTGAATTCTCCAGCAGCATGCTTAGAGGATTCAGGGCCAGGCAAAACCAAAGTGGACTCAAACTATCGCCCTGGAATATACCTCGCTCGATCCTTACAGGTTCGCTATTCCTCTGGATATTTCGATATCCTGGATAGCAAAGGACTGTGCTCCATTGCCTCATACACGACATCAGGAAGGTGCGTAGAGTTGTATCTATTTTATACAATTCTAGCACCCTCATGAGCCATGTATGAGGCACCGAGTCATATTATTATTATCGGAAATTCACGAACTAAAGATAAGGAAATATAGCGGCAGTGTGAATTCAAGATGAGGCTGAGTTTTCCTCGTCCAGCTGCATGTTTTTTCAAACTATTCTACAAGTATTTAATATGGCAGCTTTCTGTTGATTGGTATAGATTATATCATATATAATTTTTATCGTGTTTATTCATACGGATTCTTCTAAATCATTTAATTTCAGGCCACGGAGAAGATGATATTTTTTATGTATATCTCGGGTCCTTAGGGTCCCGGTCCTTTCGGTCGGAAAGGCGTGCGAGGAGCCAAAGCCAACTCGTAGAGGCCCCGTTAGGCATGTGTCAGGAAATATGATACCAGATATTATTATTATTACTTTTTTATTAACTGTAGTCTCACGTTTGACCACTATCTCAAGACGGTAAGCGATAATGTAGTCGAAGATGAAGCACGCTTGTCTAGAAGTAACCTATTCACCGTTGAGTACTCTTTACTTAAAGAAGACATAATAAAATGAGAGCGAGGGCCTAGGGCGATTGTAGAGTGCGCGCAAGTTAAGTCTGCGCGCGGCCAAAAACGGAACTAATCGTTTGTCATTTATGTCAGGTGTCAAGAGAGTGTGTTGTATTCCGTGTTTTTATTCGTTTCCGCAGTAAATAATCGCCATCATTATGCTAAAAGTAATTTAAAGTGATGGCAGGGATGTTTTCTTCAAGTGCACAAGACAATAACGGGCCTAAGGTACCGTTTTACAATGATAGAGCCCGCGTTGCTTATTTGACAGGTAACTTTTAGGGATACCACAATACTAAAATTTCCCTAAATTTTCGTACTACCGGTGCCCGACAGTATTGGTTTTTGGGTGGTAGATAAATATACCGGCGGGACAGGACCGGCATCATGTAATTTAATGCACCATCGTTATTTTGTTTTAGGCGTTTCTGAACGCATCGTCACCCAAATAACTCAAGAGGGTTATGTGGCAGCAGCTTCTTCAAAAAATGTTGAAGAAGAAATTAAAAAAGAATTGAAATTGAAGGTATTAGCCACTGCAGGACCATTGTTAGACCAAATTTAACAGTAGGTACAACTAAGTATTCAATAAAAGATTTATAATAATTTCATGAAGCTTCTTTCATCATATTCTATGCAAGTAGAAAAAGCTAGTAATTAATTATGCTTAACTTAAATTACTTTTAAGTTTCGAGAGAAAAAATGACTATTGATCAAATGTAGGAAAAAAGATCAGTTATGCTGGCAACATTAAGCACGCCACCCGGCGCGCGCAGACTTATCGTGCGAGCACTCTAGCTATCATGCTATTATCATCATCAGTGACTACAGTCATTTTCAGTGACTAAGAAGGCATAATATAACTAGTATGTTCTCAAATTTCCTTAATTTTGTCCTTGACATCATCACCCATCATCAATATTCTAAGGTACTTCTTTTTGATACACAAGCTTCAAATTCTGAACACGATTGTAGTGTTTAAGACGTCAATAATATCAGCCCATTTTCTGCAGGGTGTAACGTCATATTTTAAAAACTTCTTCTGCCCATGCCAATTTTTCAAATGAAGTTTTGCGGCAAAGTGAAAAATTCATTAATCTAACTTTTTTAACAAACAAAACGTCAAATTTACTAACTTTAAACTAAAAAATATAAATATTATAATCACATGTTCAGCATAAAAACGAAACAATTTCGCATGCTGGGACGAGTGGAAAAATATTCCATGTATTCCAACTGATTGGGATAGCCAGTTGGGATAGACGGAACCGATCATTAAGGTTAAAACAAAGGTTAATAGGTTAATTCACAGCATCTTCTCAAAATCGAATTGAAATCTAATTTTCGATTCGATTTCGAGAAGATGTTTCGTTAATGATACTTTATTTGAAATCAACCTATCACCTGCAAAGTTCAAAACTAAAATAGCCATGAATACATGGAAACCTGAAATATGATTAATAAAAATTAAAATCGATTTGTCACTTATTTTACATTAACAGTGGCAAATTATGACAATTTTAAATTAAATTAACTAATTAGCTTAGAAATTATTCAAAATTAAGCAATATTTTCTTGAAAATTATGAGGTGAAAAAAATTATAATATCCAAATCAATTTGATGCAGGTATTATACAGTCGAGGCAGAACCAGTTATAAACAATCTCTAGATAACATACAGTTCTATCTATACGCTCCAATTTGAAATTTAATTACCACATCTAGGTACTGCAAAAATCTTTAGATCTGTGTTGGTGATGTTAGTAAAATTTTGATTTGTTAATAACTTTGAAAGTATCGCATGTTTCTTAGATATAATTACATATTTGTGGAGCGCTAAATGAGAACATTTATTTCAGGTAAAAAAATCTCAACAAAATGCCTTTTTTCCGGGTCCAAAATTTTTAGGTTATATTTTTACGATTTTCAATTTAATATTGTGCCGGTTTGGTGGGCACTGTAGAGTCAATATTCAGTATTCGTAGGTTTATATTCGGGAACATTTATTTGATGTATACTGTGCATCTCTAAGTATTATAGAAAAAAAAATACGGGGCGTATACGCCCTGTACGGCATTTTTTGTTTTCCATTTTTTAGCGAAACCCGAGAGGTACACTTTTTTCCATTGAAGGTACTGAATAGAACAATTTGAGAACAATATCCTCAAAAAGTTTCAAAAAAATCGGAGACTAGTGACGTACAGGGCGTGTGACGCGATATACATATTCACCAAGCCGACAAACTGGTAAAATAAAATATAGCAATACGATTACAGCTAAGTAGGCTTTACAAGTTTACGAGTAATAGTCAACCAACATATAAAATGTACTTGAAAAAGTAACAATTTAGTATATTGATGTATGTTAATTTTGTCCCTTCGTGTTTATGAACGTTAATAATGTTAACTTATTCATTTTGGTAAATATAGCTGTTTATATGGAACCCTCTGTGCGCGAGTCAGACTCGCACTTCGCCAGTTCTAATGCTTATTTTGTTTTTGTAACAGAGCTTCCTTACAAAAACAAAATAAGTTTAATAAAATATAATATAAATCATAAAAAATACAGTTTAATACTGTCCTACTGCACGGCAAAAGTCTCTTCTCATATAGACAAGCAAGGCACGAGTATTAATCACCATGCTTGCTCGGGTCGGCGATTTCAGACCTTTAATGTCCTGAAGTAAAATATATTTTCGTACCACTTGCTCAAAAAAGTGACATTCTATGCCACAAAAAGCGAACATAACAATAGTCATTTTTAATCTGTTAAAAACAGGGAAAGAAAATTGTACTGAATTTCATTCATCCTCTAGGGGGCGAATGTGATTTAAATTTGGAATACTTACCGAAATTTATACTGAACTACATCTGTGTTTACACCATTGAGTTTGTATATAAAGCATTATACATCTTTTAGAAAAAGGAATACGCATTTATTATGCAGTTATGATTATTAAATAAAATTACGAAAACCGACGAGGCCGTATGAGCTTGATGCCTTTGCTTTTCCGACAAAAGATATTAGTCTAGGAATTTGCCGCGTTTTTTTTGTTTTCTTCAAATAGGTACATAAACGTTAAGTTTATTTTTCTTTTAATTGTCATTATTTTTAATAAATGCTTATCTCATATTATTATTGTGTTAATTTTTTCACAAATGGTACGAAAAGTAGAGTATTTTCCTCGGTGATAAAGCTGTCTTAGTCTTGGGTGAACTTAAATCCCTCGCTACACTCAGGACTCGTCTTAAATCCCTCGCTTCGCTCGTGATTTAAGTTTTTAACACCCTCGCTACGCTCGGGAGTAAACCTCGAGTCCTTCGTTACGCTCGCGATTTAAATCGTCACCCGCGACAGAAGACACTGCTTTATCCCCTTGGTTAATAATCTACTATTTCTATTTTAATTTTGATTTTAAAATAAATAATTCATAAAATCAAAAAACCCGACTGCTTAAAAAACGAACTAAAAAGACATAAACAAGAAAAAAAACATGCTGTGCAATCGGAGGATACGTATTCGCGAACTGGTTGACCAAAACCAGATGTATCCTCCGACTGCACGGCATAATTTTTTCTAGTTTACGTCTTTTTAGTTCGTTTTTTAAGCAGTCGGGTTTTTTGATTTTATGAATTATTTATTTTATGTAACTCTTTTTAGTTATTATTTTTTTCGAATTAAGTACATTTAAACATATATATTTTTAAAATCACCTCTTAAAACCCTTGATCTTGATACCCCACACGACGGGATTGGAAGAAAAAATATTGGGCGCCTACAATATTGCGCCCAAAAGCCGCCATTTTTCAATTTCAAAATGTCGCCAGTGACACTCGCAGGGTTAAGATGAATCGATTGACATTCGAATCATCAAAATCGGCCAACGCGTTTGGTCTCTGGAACGCCATATAATGTAACGTTATTAAAATCAAGATAAAAAGATAAAAATTAAATTAAAGCTATAAAAATAAAAGGGTATTAAGTATAAAAACTATGGGCTGGCTTCGCTCGACGTGGGAAGCTAATCTGGCAGCAGGTCGGGCAGAAAGACGTGACACGGTGTGATGGTACGGCTGATGGTGCGTTACCAGTGTGCGCACCCAGTCAGCAGGTCAGGCAGGAGGACGTGGCACGGTGTGATGGTACGGCTGATGGTGCACTATCAGTGTGTGCACCTAGTCAGCAGGTCGGTAGATGAGTAGTCAGCAGGAATCTGCGCGTGCTGAAACGGGCGCGCTGTGGTCTCGCGCATCACTGTAGACTTGACTGCCACAGCTCATACACCACGTGCAGTAGATATGAAGCAAGGTGTTTCGGGAATCAGACTGTGACGTTACACGCCGCAGATATCCAGGAACATGGTAGGCAAATTATACACGGTATAACACAATAATAATATATATTTAAACTAGAGCACTTCATAAATTATTACACAAGCTAGATTTAAGGCTTTTTAAAGAGTTTTAAGAATAGAAAATACACTTCGTAATATAGTACTCAGTATCACCCACTCTCGGCGTTCAGACCAGACTATAGACTACTAAAAATCTGAAGCCCGTTTTTCATTCGATTTGCAATCCTTTCTCAATTTCAAATTCAAATCTCAATAAGACCAGAACGAATAAAAACGGCTTTACAAAGGCGGGTCAGTGTGCTCAAACCTTACAATAATGTACAACTAGCTTAAGGAAAGATCTAGGTATATAGTCCATGGTACCTATGGTATGTCTATGGCTTTAAGAAAATAAAATAGACAGAAAGACGTCATGTCAGATGAAAATGTCAGAGTATAAAAAATTCCATAATTTTGCAAATAAGCAATACAAATTAAGTTAAAGAATATAAATTAACCAGAAATTACTAAAAATATGCTTTACAGGTAATAAGAATATCAAAGAATACTTATGAAAGAGTTACTAAAATTGATACAATATCAAAAGATATGAAGATGGTTTGTGGAGTGTTATGAAACGTAAGTAAATCTTGAATAAATACCACAATAGGAACAAACATACATACATATTTCGATCTAATTCCTACTTTCCGGGGTGCGTCTGTTCCTGTGACTGATCGGCTCGAGCTCCTAGGCATGGAGTTGACATCCAGTCTCAACTTCGGCGCGTCCATTGAGTACAAAGCCCAAATTGCGGCCAAAAAACTGGGAATCCTAAATCGAATGAAGCGATACTTCACGCCTGGACAGCTTTTAATCCTATACAAAGCGCAAGTCCGATCCTGCATGGAGTATTGCAGCCACCTTTAGGATGGCTCAGCAAAGTATCAGCTTGCCGCGCTTGACTCGGTGGAACGCAGAGCCAAGAGGCTCATCGGCGACGTTAAACTGGTGGATGCCAAGCTTAATAGCTTGGCTCATCGCCGCAAGGTTGCCTGCTGGTCGGTCTTCTACAGACTGTACTTCGGTAAGTGTGCTCAAGAGCTCCACGACTTCATCCCACCAGCCCCCTTCTACCATCGGACATCTAGACGCACTGCATGTTACCATCCTTACCTTGTTGCCATTCCACCAATTCGCACCAAGCGCTTCCAAACATCCTTCATAATGCGCACAGCGACTGAATGGAACTCACTACCTGCGTCTGTTTTTCCGAACGCATTCAACCCGAATCTCTTCAAAGTTAGAGTGAACAGGCTTCTTCTGGGTAAACTCACTCCATCGTAGACTCTGTCTCTGTCACCTCTGACCTAGACTAGAGTCAAGAGCAAACCCATCACAAATAAAAAATTAAAAAAACTAACATACCATACTTACATACATACATACATAGATTGATAAACACATTACCCTCCTTCGGCAGTCGGGTAAATACTTCTCCAACAAAACAAACTTTATTCAAAACCTTTCAATTTTCTAATGGCAAGGATTCGCTTCAGAAATCCGATGCACTTGGAGCTCAAACGGTACTTGGTATATACAGAATGAAGTTTACGAGAGAGGTAACGTTTGTCAGAAGCACGTCTCGATGCCCGAGCTCAAAGCGTCTGTCTACTCTCTTGGACCTCAAAGGCTTGGGTTCAAATTATTAGCAGGATTGGTGCAGAATTTACGGGGCAGAATAGATACGGAAACTATTTCGGTTTGTGTAATTTGTTACATTTAAAATAATTGAGGTAAATAGTTATTCGAATCCTGGCTAATCCGTTCCTATTGTTTGATAAACTATGGTGAGGCTTTTAATAAATAATCTTCACGTACTGGGCCATAACCAATAACCATCGCTGGCACTTTTGTGTCATTAAAGGCATCTTCTTGCTTATTTTCATGCGGTTTAGCGCCCGAGGACAAATGAAAAACAAGGATAAAAGAAAGAGCAATTTTTTTGTAGTTTAAATAGCCTATAGCAATCACGATAATGATGCTGTCTAGAAGTAAAATACTTTTTGTTATACATTACTTTCAAATGTTACTTAAAACAATCTAAATCTTTAAAATGTTTTTATGGCAAATGTAATTCATTTCTTCAGTTAAATAAAATACCTCTTTAACCCAACAAACTTTATTCAAAATGTTTCAATTTCCTATCCGCAATAAATCCGATCCGCATGGAGTTTAAACGAATTGTGCTCGGGATCTATAGGAACCAAATTTACGAGAGAGGTAACGTTTGTCAGAGGTTCCTTTCTATGCCCGAGCTAAAAGCGTCTGCCCACCGCTTGGACATCAAAGGCATGGGTTCAAATTGTTATTAGGATTGGTGCAGAATAGATACGGAAACTATTAAGTTAGCATAAAATGTAACCTTTGAAGTAAGTAATACCTACCTACTAAACCAGTAAAAAACGTTAATTCCCCGTAATACAATTACAATTTTGAATAGAATAGAAAACATATTTGCGACACATAACACAACAGCAACAAACTTATACTCACTTTAAGTAAAGACAAGAATATTATTTAAAATAATACAGTAAAATTACGCCGAGCGTACCCATACTGAAAGGGTTAACAGCTCAGCATTAACTGGACGTGAGACATTTAGCGTTGAATTTCAGTTGCCTTCCCACAGTGGTACACGATGAGGATAAATTAAATAAATAGGTACTTAATATTAAAGGTAAGATGTATTCGAATCCTAGGGAAACTTTTTGTATTGTGTAACTTTTTGACTTTAGTCTGGTTTTTAATGCCTGAGCTTAACTTCAATACTTCTACTTTACCATTATTCATACAGCGCAAACGTAAACTAACTTATTTTAGTTATGAAACTTTCGAATGTATAAAAAATACTTTTAAAATTAGGACAAAGAGAAGCCTGGCTAAACTTTTTGTACTTAAAGTTACTTAGAGTTATGTACGGCTGTTAACAAACTTAGCTACTCTAAATATTATAAGTGCTTAAACAAAATCTAACTTCTCTCTAAATCAGACCATCTCTTAAAACAAAAATCGTTAAGAAAAAACCAACAGCACAAATGTCCACAAAGTGGAAATGTATTTAATGTTTACAGTTACTCTTTCACCCAAATACTACTGAACGGATTTTCTTGAAACTTTACAGTAAGAAATCAGGCTTGTGCATCAAAATAACACATTCATAAAAATAATATAGGAGCAGTACTCATTTTACGTGGGTAGAACCACGGACGGCAGTTAGTAAACAATATAATTTAATTATCAGACTCACATATATACTCCTCCATACCACAGTTAAATCATACATCACTACATGTCACCACCCACATGGGGCCTAGGTGATCGCCTTGAGGCATCTCTGTCTGACCGTTCAATTAAAACTTTCCAACTATCCGTAGGATATTAATAAAACTTTTTTGCAATAACGACGGGTCGGGTTTACGCTGTATCATCGATTGAAAGTTTCGATAGGATTTAGTTCGATGCGGTTGAACTCATAGAACTGTGAGTTAATTTTTAGTTGTTGGGTAGCTAACAGTTTTGATTGTAACGGTAGTTTTAGAAGCAGTGTTGTGTACTTTTAGTTAGGGGTTTTTAACTTTGTTTCTATGGCAAATAAAAAACTATAGCACTACTATACTTTAGTATAATGTCCGTGACGCTGAGCATGTCGCGCACCTAAACCCATAAGTTTAGCCTCTACAAAAAATCGCTCAAGGCGGCAATAAAAGTTATATTGTGTGTATTGTGAAAGGTGACCAAACAGATGAATTCAGGGCAATGAGCGGCGTCTTTTTTGTCAAAAGTAATGTGAAATATGTATGTTTGATACTGATACAAAGTACCATCGCGATTAAGAAAATTATTTCACAGATAGCAAGCTACACTATCGTAGGCATCATGGGTTACTTTTACCCTGACATTCTGGCAGGACGGATCTTGAGTAGCAGGCCATTGAAGCAAAACCGCAGGAAAAAGCCAGTAAAAGCAGATTCTGTTCACAACATTAAACTGTAAAGCTACAGTTTTAAAGATGTAAATAAAAAAAAGAACTTTTTCTCCTTCAAACTCAAAATGAATCAAAAGCTCATTGCGCCTAAATAATATAAATCAAAATAAGCTTTTAAGCATGTTACTTTGTGAAAATTACCCTTATCCCCTAAATATGTACGTTTCACCATCTGAGGTGTTGAATATTTCTCGAAACGAATGGATAATTTTAATGTAGTAGTGCCAACCAGCAATCTTGGGACAAATTACCTAGAATTCAAAGTAGGGTGACGAAGCTATTTATAAAGTTGAGGATAAAAAAATGGTTGACCTTTTTTTTGACAGATGACCGATTATGTACAAAGGCTTTTTGGCGTTGATATTTTGATCCGGATGAGCTTTGATAAATAATGCCCAGCAATTTATTTTTCATAATAATGGTACACTCTGTCAGCGAATTCCTTACTGAGAAAGAATTTTGAACAAGTATTGTCTGTCTATATAATATAATTTGTGTTGCGTTGATCTAGTTAAGTTGTGATTTAAAACTATTCGATGTACCTGTTAATTGACCTTATTGTTTTAGCGTCAAATTATGTTTTCTGCATGCCTACATTCTATCTGTTTATCACCATGTACTGTACCCATAATTGCAAAATAAAAATATAATTACTGACCTACTTTTGTAAACATAACATGGTTCGTGAAAATCTAGTGGCTACTCAACAAAAGGCATAAACAAAGAGTTATAATAATTGATCTAATCTCGCTTTACAACACATTTCATCCACCTGTACTTACGTGTTTCAAACCAGCTTTCGGGTCATCATCATCATTTCAGCCGAAAGACTTTCACTGCTGTTTAGGCCACAAGTGTCACCACACCACCCGATCCTGTGTTTCTCATGTTCAATGGACTCCGCAGCCCTAATCATCAACATCACCATTATTTCAGCGAAAGACGTGCACTGCTGTTTACGCCACAAGCGTCACTACACCACTCAAACAAACATAACTTCTTTATTTCAATTAGGCCATTAAGCGGTATTTTGATTTAATAATAATTGTTTCTACCGTCCATTCGGAAAAGATGCTTTTTATGGAGAAGAATGGAGAAGAAACTGTATACTTACTCTTTAAAAAAAAGTTTTTAACAACAAATGTTGTACATACATACATTAATTCTTTATTATTATATACGTGAGGACAATGCACCCAAACGAATACTACTATACTACGTAGATATAAAGTATTATAAGCACTAAGAGGTAAATTCATTCATTTGATAAATAAGAACATGGTTCTCACATACTTACAAATATTGCAAACATAGGTAAATTACCTAATTCAACAACAACGGAACAGTGTGCGAGTCAATTTCTTAAACAAAGAAAAGAAGAGAAAAATAAAATTAAGCATTACTATAATTATGAATTAACGAGTATGATTTTGTCTACACTGAAGATTGCCCTATGGAGCAGGACCAGCAAGTTTCCAAGCATTCTTAACTTGAATAGAAAAAAGTTTTTTGAATAGAATCATCTAATTATATTATGCATGTTCACAAAGTGTGCTTTTAACAAAAGTTTTAAATTTACTTTCATTTAGTTTTAATAGATCACAAGGTACTTTGTTAAAGAATTTAACACAGTAGCCCATGAAAGATGTGTTTACTACAGCTAATCTATAAGATGGTTGATCTAACTTATCTTTATTTCTAGTATTATATTTGTGTCTATCATTGACTTTAATAAAAAAAAAAAAAAAAAACTATAGAAATCACATGGAGCTATTAGCCTTCAGTGAAATACATCATCCTAGGTCCAAAAACACCCTACCAAGTCTCCATAGCCTAATTGATAACTAAATTCCATAAAAACATTATTAATAAATGACATCCTGAATTCCCGATCGACGATTCAGAACACACCACGCCGCTCC
The DNA here is from genome assembly GCA_949775005.1 of Orthosia gothica. Lineage (NCBI taxonomy): Eukaryota > Metazoa > Arthropoda > Insecta > Lepidoptera > Noctuidae > Orthosia > Orthosia gothica. The sequence continues at coordinate 24,532,648 of OX459048.1, forward strand.
CATTCACTTCAATGATCTGGCCATACTGGAAAATTCTATGCTAAACTATAAATGAAATAAATGCATACCCCTAATTGACACACAAATTAAATCAAGACAATATTTTCCTGTAATCCTAAAACAAAACTTGAATTGAACCCGATCGTTGACTAATAAAAAATGATTTTAAATATACAATTCGTCAAACACACAATTCGGCCTGAATTTGCGCGTATCGGAACGCACGCAAACGTCAGCTGTCAACCTGTCAAAAGAAACTAAGAGAGTTTTTGGCGGGATTTTTTCGAGTGAAGTTCAGCGGCTGTTAATGTTATTTGCAAATTGATTCCTAGTGGATATTGTGATATAAAATTGGTGTAGTTTTGTGTCTCAACTGTCTACGCAACTGAACAATATGTGAAATCATTCACAGAAGCGATCTCAGGATAGTGGAGCGGAGAATTTTATTGTAGTATTGACTACCTCCGCAAAGCTTACTGGGAAGGCTGACTCGATACAATTTGCTGCCAAATACTCCAAAAACCATTAGAATCTGTTGCACCCGTATTCTAATGCATACTAAAGAATGTTAAAATTGCACTGAAGACGAGGCGGTATGGTCCAAGACCTTAGCCTGCCCGAGAAGGGCTAACAAAAAGAAAAGAAAAAAAACAAAAGAAACTAACGTAAACAAAATTTCTGAGCAATAATGTGTAGTGATATCAATTTATTTTAGTGAATAAATGGGTTCAGAATGAAATTATTACCCCATAGTGTAGTTTCTATCTGGTTCCACAATCTAGCGACGAGGATAATGAAGCGGAGAATAATGAAGCGTCAAAAAAAAGGAATGGAAGATGGTGTATCTCAGTTACGAACAAATTTTCCCTTAACTAGGATTCTTACCTAACAAAAAAAAAGTGTTACAAAATCATTTTATCTCTTACTATGTACTTTTTATGTACAATAATAGACTAAACAACCAAAAGCCACGCACTGCTGGACAAAGGCTTCCAATGAAAAATCGGAGCTTCACAAGCTTCGCTAGAATTTTACAATAATAATATAGTTATAAGTATAAATATAATAAGTTTCTCTAAAATAAAGTACAAGATCGAAACAAAAATCTCAGTCTGTCCAATAAACTGGAAGTCACTAACATTACTCATTTACTGTCTGGTCACGCCAAGTTCCCTCAAACGAAGCCACTACTCCGGAGAACCGCAGTGCTGTGGTAGTTCCTAGTGATTGATTGGACGCAATGCAGGCTGACGGTGGAAGCATTAATGCACGTGGCCATATTTTATAACCCTGTACTTGTAGGTACAGAAGGCCAGTTCAACACCGGAAAAAGGTGTACACTTATATAGACTTAAAGTTGTCAAAAACTAAAAGGCCCGTTTTGAAAGCTTTAAAAATACTGAATAATAATAAACTTGATGCTTTCGAATGATAGGTTTTCGTTGTTATAGTGTATGGGTAACATAGTAATACATTAGAATTATGAATTTGATTTTTCAATTTCTTACGTAGTATCTAAGTTATCGCGGCATGTAAAATGAGAAACGTCAACGGACTTCTTAGATTGTGACGACTTTAGCAAAATACATCTAACCTTTTATAGCCTTGTTTGATGTGGCTTGTAAGCAAGCGAAACGTGTGTGCAACTTTATACCATGTCACAGTCTATCAGTAGCAATGGTGGTGGACTTTACAGTCTGCGCCAAACTGTCACACTCTCTTTGAAGTCGTGGCCAACACGCTGTCAGTTACACAATGTCGCTCCGCATACTCAAAGTCAAAGTCAAAGTCAAATATATTTATTCAATTAGGCCAATAAACGGCACTTTTGAACGTCACATAAATTAAAAATTAAAAGTAATAAAAAATAAATTTAAAAGTAATAAAAAAAAAAAATATAGATAAAAAAAAAAAAAAAAAAAAAAAATGATTCTACCGTGCATTCGGAAAGTAGATTGATATGGAGAAGAACGCACAAGAAACTCCATACTTACTCTTTTAAAAAAAAAAAAATTGGTGTTTTACAATATTAACATACGTACATACATTAATATATGTGAGGACGATGCACCCAGAATAGCTCTACACGCAGGTATAAAGTATTAAAAAGCATTAACAGGAAAATTAATTAATTTGATAAGTAGGAACATGGTTCTCACATACTTACAAATATTACAAACATAGGTAAAATACCTAATTCAACAACAACGGAACAGTGTGTGAGTCAATTTCCTAAAAAAAAAAAAAAAAAATACAATGAATACAATAACTATGAATGGGAATATAAATTAACAAATTTGATTTTGTCTACACCAAAGATTGCCCTATGGAGCAGGACCAGCATGTTTCCAAGCATTCTTATCTTGAATATAATCATCTAATTTGTAATATGCTTGTTTACAAAGGGTGCTTTTAACTAAAGTTTTAAATTTACTTTCATTTAGTTTTAATATATCACAAGGTATTTTGTTATAGAATTTAACACAGTACCCCATGAAAGATGATTGTACTTTAGCTAGTCTGTAAGAAGGCTGATCTAACTTATCTTTATTTCTGGTATTACAATTGTGTCTATCACTGACTTTACTAAAGAGATGTATATTTTTCCTTACATACATAATATTTTCATAAATAAATTGGCAAGAAACTGTCATAATATTAATATTTTTAAACAGTTCCCTAAGAGATTCACGGTGACTTAACTTATATATGGCTCTGACAGCTCTCTTTTGCAATATAAATATGGATTCAATGTCAGCCGCTCGACCCCACAGTAAAATACCGTATGACATTATGCTGTGAAAGTAACTAAAATAGACCAAACGCGCGGTTTCTACATCCGTTAACTGTCTTATCTTTCTAACAGCATAAGCGGCTGAGCTTAGCCGACCCGCAAGAGATGTTATATGAGGACCCCATTGCAATTTGTCGTCTAGAGTGATTCCCAGGAAAACTGTTTGATTTACAAAGTCCAGCTTTTCGCCATTCAATATGATATCGCATTCGGTACTTCTAACATTCGGCAATGTGAATCTAATACATTTGGTTTTTTTTTCATTTAGTACTAAATTGTTTGCCGTGAACCAATTTTGGACCTGATAAATGGAGTTATTCACGTCATCAAGATTTCGTGACCGCCGATCTATTTTAAATATCAAAGATGTGTCATCAGCAAACAACACCATCTTCGGTTGATTTTGTAGTAATTGGGGTAAATCGTTAATATAAACTAAAAAGAGGAAAGGACCCAATATCGAGCCTTGAGGCACACCCATTGTCATTTCAGACCCTAGTGAGTTTACGCCGTTTACCTGAACTTTAACTTGTCTGGCTTTTAAATATGATCTAAGTAACTCAAGGGCTGTGTGTCTAATTCCATAGTGCTCGAGCTTCAACAATAGAGTCTCATGGTTAACGCAATCGAACGCCTTCGAGAGGTCGCAAAAGATTCCAATGGCGTCCTGTGCTTCCTCCCAGGCCTTAAATATGTTCTTTATTAGGGTGACACCCGCGTCAGTTGTGCAACGCCCTTTGGTAAAACCGTATTGTTGATCATAAAAGATGGAATGTTTGTTAAAATGACGCAACAATTGGTTGAGCATTAACTTTTCGAAGACCTTACTGAGAACCGGCAGAATTGACACTGGCCTATAATTATTGGCTTCTTTGCTATCCCCAGATTTAAACAATGGAACTACCTTACTGTGTTTCATGAGGTCCGGAAAAACTCCTTGCTCGACACTAGTGTTAAATATGAAAGCCAAATAGGGTGCAACAGTTTCAATGATTGGTTTACACACTTTTACAGATAGTCCCCAAAGATCTTCTGTTGATTTAATTTTAAGATCTTTAAAAGCTTTTAAAATAGCCTGGGGGTTTGTATGTTGAAACTTGAACTCCGAAGGGCACGCATTTACGTTCTTTCTAAGTAAGGCAGCAGACAATGCAGGTGAGGAGTTTAAGGCTGCTGTAGTTTTAAGTGGAATATTAACAAAAAAGTTTTCAAATTCCTGAGCTACCTCTATATCTGAGTGTGTGGGGCCATGTGCAGTCGCTAAATTAAATTCTGTGTTACGCTGTTTTTTCCTACCTGTTTCATTATTTATTATTTTCCAGGTAGTTTTTATTTTATCATCTGCTGATTTTATTTTATTGCTAATATACAGCGCTTTAGCTATTTTGCATGCAATCTTAAAGGTTTTTGAATATTTTGAAACATATTTATCAAAACTTGTACTATTCATATGTTGCTTTAGGCCATAGAGTTCATAAAGTTTTTCCCTGCTTTTACGAATGCCTGGAGTCGCCCAATCGCTAAATATGAACTTGGTGTAAATACTTTTTGCTTTCAGTGGAAAAGTGTCATTGAATTGCGTGTTGAGTACTTTAAAAAACTCGGCATAGAACTCATTTGGGTCATCCATATTCATAAAGTTTTGAACACATAATTTACTAGTCAAGGTTTTATTAAATTTTTCTAAATTTTTACATGTAATTGGTCTAAATTTTATTTGCATTTTTTGCAAAGGTATGTAGGTGCTAAACGTTATTGTTTGTCCACTGTGATCAGATGTTAATTTATTTATAATTTCTTTATTTAGGTAATCACAATTACAAAAAACGTTATCTATGCAAGTCGCAGAAGAAGCTGTCATTCTAGTTGGCTCCATAAAAACATTTGCTAGATTAAATGATTTAAAAAGACCCAATAACCTGATAGTGTTAGAGTTATTTTCTAATATGTTAATGTTAAAATCGCCGCATATGACAATTGATTTACTACTAGTACAAACTTTTTTTAACACATCTTCCATTATAGAGTCAAACACAGATAGATTCTGGTAACTTGGAGGTCTGTAGACACAAACTACAATATGCTTATCAAGCTCAACACAGGACAATTCAATGGTGTGTTCAACCGACAGTCTAACAATGTCTTTTCTTTCTTTAGATTTAATAGAATTTTTAATTAGTATTAATGATCCGCCATGTATCATACGTTTTCTGCTGTAATGGCTAACTACTCGATAATTTTCATAATTAATGGACCTTACTTGGTGATCTTTTAACCAATGTTCTGTTAGACAAATAATATCAAATTTGGTTTTTTCTAGAAATAGTTCAATTTCTAATAATTTGGAAGAGCAACCTTGAATGTTCTGATTTAATAATTTTAAAGAGTATTGCTCTCCCCTCAGCTTAGTACCATTAAATGGATTGCCAGAAGATACCTTCATACTATTTACTAATAATATCTGATTATTTCCAGGGGTAACTTCTATTGTCTTATGGACTAGTTTAAAATTATGTTGCTAGTTGAACTAGGCAACACAGGGTCGTCGCTTAATATACATTTTGATAGATTTGCTATCAATTGATTAATAGAATATGCTAACTTGCCACGTAACTGCCCGAAGTGGCTACTAGAAGCACGAAATAAATATAACAAAACAAAACACTTTCTTTCATTTGTTTGCTGTCGCAAGTCACGCATGTCGCTTGAGTGCGACCAAGAGAATAAACTTTGTTAATCGTGAAAACGATTATCTGACGAAATTTCACTCATTGTACATAGTCGGGTGTCTTTGTATGCGCTTTTTTTACACTTTGTATATAGTGGCCTTCTGTGCCCATACATTCTGTTACACTACGCTTGCTCTGTAAGCCCGACGTGCTAGTCTGCTGTGAATAGATTACCTTATCAGTTTCACTAGGATGTAAAGCGGTATATTAGGTCGGTGAGAAGTAGCTTCTAGCTTGTAGTAGATTTGTCTTTGAAAGTGACTTAGTAGCCTTATTAGAAAATAAGGTTGTTATTGGTGGTTTAACGCCCCATCATGATCAAAGCTAGGCTTTTTCCAACTATGTTGGGATCAGCTTTTCATTGATACACTTGTATGTATTAACCCTCAATAACTGGACCGACGAACTAGTTAAGACTGAGACCAGTCGATGTGGTAATACTTGAGGTAGATTTATGATGAGCAGTGGACGTCTTTCAGCTGAAATGTTGATGATTAAAAATCAATTTTGATTTACTAGAAATCAGAGCAAAAGTAAATTAGTATGACATTAACACGAATAACACGATGTTAACGCGTTGTCCTAAACTTTCAACAAACGTGGCCACCTTAAATAGAGGGTACAAATAGCAATTTGTGTAAAGAGCAAAAAAATAAATTGCATAGATTAGCTTTCGCAGACATATTACTCCTTTGTCGAGCTTGATTTTTTCTAAATTATCTTTTAACGTAAATAAATGTCTCTTCGCTAGGGATTTAGGAAACTTTTACATCTCTAGTAATTTCGTCTGCCAGGTACAATCAACCGCAAAATATAATTTAGTAGTATACTTATCTAAGTATTTGGACTAATAAAAGTTTGCAGTAAGTTTTTTGTACTTAAATTGCTTTATTTTTTACGAGTTATGTTGATAACAAGATTTATATTAAAATATACCATTTTAATTTATTGCGGCGCTTGCCGTCGCATTGATAAAATTAAATGCTTATTATCGTTACTCAATTTTAAAAACAAAAATAATAAAACTTTAATTTTGCATGAATGCATTTTCTTTTGTTATGATATAATTATCCTAAAGTCAGCTGAGTCACCACCATAAAATAAACAAAATAGAGCTGCTAATGGATTGGTAAAGCAAAGGGAAAATCCTGGGCAAAATTTCAATCGCTCTACTTCAATACATTCACTAACAGGCAACCACTCGGTATTGAAGCGCGATTGGTCAAGAATGCCTTACACAACGAAGGTAAGTAGCTGTAGGAAGGTTTTTGAAAGTTCATCCCTTGGTAGGGTTGATATATATTCGGAATGAGTTTGCATGGAAACTCCGTCATTTACCGACAGCAAACTCCGTCGGGCGCACAAGTTACAGAAGATCAAGAACTCACTGACAATCTCATATTGATTTACGATAAGCTTGCAACTGAAAGTCGAGGGAACATAAATTTTACATAAGTATTCCACTCCGTAAGCTTAGAACAGCTTAGGGGACCGAGAAATGTTACCTAAACGTGTCTTATGATAAAACTGGAACTAACTGAATTTGAGATTTACCAAGTCTGGAAAGGGTTTTTTTTTTCTTATCTAACTCTTTGTTAAAAGTAGTCCTAGTCATGGTTCCTTTCAGTGAGACCATTGTTTTTCTGGAAAGTAAATGAACTTGTGTTTGAAACTGTATTCATTAGATTTGAATGCAGTTTAACCATAATTCAGAACATTGTTCAATTGATGAAAGTTTAGTACCACAATAATATATTGGTTATAAAATCGCTAAGCGGAGCTCGGCCCCATTACTAGTTACTAAAGTAGAGTAGGAAGTCGACGTACGTCCACCCAACAATGATCAATCATATCGTATCGCAGACCACCTATTTGCCTGCCTATGGTTGTAATTATGACAACTACGCTACAATTACCTCTTGGGTGCCTTTACAAATGACGGAAGCTATGAATAGGAACTTGTTTAAACTTAACAAAAGTGATGCTATTAATTCTCAAAGTAAAAGAGTATATAACTGTTTATCTATATATATATATATAAAATAAAGTCGTGTTAGTTACACTATTTATAACTCAAGAACGGCTGAATCGATTTGGCTGATAATTGGTGGGGAGGTAGCTTAGAACCAAGAGACGGGCATAGGATAGTAGGGTAGGTAGGGTAGGGTAGTTTAGGTAGGGTAGATGAATATTAGGTGTTTTTATGGCAAAACAAAGTTTGCCGGGTCAGCTAGTAAGTAATAAATGCGAATTAAAAGCCTTCTGTTCACTTCACGTTTAAACCAATAGACAATTGAATTCTATACTTCGGACAAGCCCGCCATACTACTCGTATTACATATTACTGCAACTACTGAAAGCCAAAATTAGACGAGCACCGAGACAATGAAGCTCGACGAGTCGCAACGAAATCTATACCAATATATAAAAAAGAAAGATTTTTTTGTTTGTTTGTTTGTACCGAATAGGCGCCAAAACTACTGGACCGATTTTAAAAATTCTTTCACCTACGGATAGCCACATTATGCCCGAGTAACATAGGCTATAATTTTGACGGGAGCGAAGCCGCGGGGGTCAGCTAGTCAATCATAAAAGAACAGTGGAGAAATACGACAAAATATAAATTAAATAAACTACAGCTATGTAAGAAATCTGCACTTTAATAAATACATTATTTAAAAAACTAAAAGAGACATTTCCCATCCAAAACCACAAGAACATACTTCAAAGTCAGCAATATAAACGAAATTTTATGAACAGCAAAACGTTCGGATGGGCCGGCATTATGCCATAAAATTTTATCATGCCCCGACGAATGGACGTCCATTATCATCCGAAATCATCTTCTGCCCTAATATCCGCCATTTTGGGGCAAAACACTGGACCAATAAAAGGGAGGTTGAGAGTCAATAAAAGGGCAGCGCCATCTACCGGTGGTTAGAACACGGTTTTATGGTTTTTGTTGTAGCCATGTCTGTTATAGCTTGAAAATAAATTAGGGCTGATGAAGGCTTTTTGCTATAAAGAGCTCTATGGGCCACAGGAAGACTTAAGGATTTATTATATTTTTTATATTTGACGGAAGAAACAAATTCATCAAAGAAAATTCACATTTTCTTTGAAGAATTTGTTTGGAGCTTCAGTAGTAGAGAACAGTGGTAGAAATTAGTTTGCTGACTTATAACTATGGCATAAACTAAGAATATAATAAGGTATAGGTTCCTCCTTACCTGCCATGCTTATCTGGTCTCTGCGAGTCACAATCTCGCGATCTTCTGTATGTCATCCACTGGTAAATTTTTCTGTCTACTGGCAGTTGGTAGAATAATGACAAAAATAAAATAAAAATTGGTGCGTTAACATGGGAACTATTCATAAAAACAAACCCTTAAAATCCTGCAAAACTACACTGACAGCAGTTGTGACATTATCTTCGTGTCTAAACAATAGAAGCCAGCCGCCAAATGAGCTACCTTGAATTTTAATCATCTCATTAGCATCATACGAGCCTCCTTGCTGTTTAGCCTACAAATAACTTCGTCAGCACGATAATCTGGGGACGAAACGTGCGGCATTTAAGCTCATCTAAACCACTAATGGAGTATGCAGATAACAACTTAAAATGTTGGTTTATTTATTTTTTTCGTGGAAAAAGATAAATGGAGTCGGCCTTACGCTGGGCATTTTGCTCGTAGTGTGATTACGTTTGCAAATACAAATCTTATAATTTAAACACAAAGTATGTATTATCTAAGACTTGAATGTTTTCAGATTAGCTGAGAAAAACTATACCAAGAGAAAGCATTTTCATACGGCTTTTCTTGCGTAAAATGTCGCACTCGATGCGTGTATTTTTCAGCGTTAAAAAACCTTATGACTCTCAGCTATAGTGTATATATGTCACCTCACTCTGACATTCACTTTAGTATGTATAGTGTACATAGTGTTTTCTATCAGTGGTAGAATATTCATGGTCGGTTTATTACTTTCAGAAATAATATCCTACAAACAATGAAACAAATGCCTCTTTAGTTTGTTTTCATTTAACTTTTAAATTCGATTTATTCCGGTTGGATACACCGTATGTTAATAAAGATTTTTTGGTTTCTTAATGAACAATATAAGCCGGTATTTAAAAAAAGGTATTTAAATTTGAATGCCCATGTTACACCCACTCCTATCAAGGTTGGAGACTCTACACTCGAAGTTGTGGACGACTATGTCTACCTGGGACAAACGATCCAGTTGGGTAGGGCCAACTTCGAGAGAGAGATCAACCGTCGAATCCGACTCGGCTGGGCAGCGTTCGGGAAGTTGCGCGGTGTCTTCTCGTCCAACTTACCACAGTGTCTCAAGACAAAAGTCTATGACCAGTGTGTGTTGCCAGTGATGACATATGGCTCTGAGACGTGGTCGCTCACAATGGGCCTCATCAGAAAGCTTACAGTCACTCAAAGGGCAATGGAGAGGGCTATGCTCGGCGTTTCCTTGCGTGATCGAATCAGAAATGTAGAGATTCGTAAGAGAACCAATGTTACCGACATAGCTCGAAGAATTGCCAAACTTAAGTGGCAGTGGGCAGGGCACATTGCTCGCAGAACGGATGGCCGATGGGGCAGGAAGATTCTGGAGTGGCGACCGCGAACCGGAAGACGTTGCGTTGGAAGGCCTCCCACCAGGTGGACCGATGACCTGGTGAAGGTTGCGGGGATCCGCTGGATGCGAGACGCACGGGACCGGTCAATGTGGCGACGCTTGGGGGAGGCCTATGTCCAGCAGTGGACGTCTTTCGGCTGATATGATGATTTAAATTTATTTCAAAGCATCGCAAAGATCTTCTTACTCCCGTTCCAATTATCTTAGAAACAAATAAGATGAAAAACACACGTCTGCAAAATTAGCCAAACTTAACCCAGCAATGCAAAACCAATAAGCAACAGCATATGTCGGTATTTGTACCGTGTATCGGTGAACGTTTTCCATTCGCCAATATTCGCCGAGTTCCAATATTCATTCGGAATCAATTCGTTTTGTATGCGGCCCCGCCATATTCATGTCTGTTGTCAGTTTAGCTTACCGGTGTCAGCTTTTACGGCTTAAAGGCTGGTAAGTACCAGAGTGACGGAAATGGACGAGGAATTTTATCTCTGGGACATAAATTTCTAATCAAAATATTGTTTTATGTATAATAGGGATTGTGATGTAGCTTTGAGAAAAGAAATGTTATGCAAGTGCAATGTTCTAGTTTTAATGTAGCGATAGCCTGGTTAGGGATACAGAAAACCGCTGGATGCGAGACGCACATCGATATGGCAACACTTATCTTATGTCCAGTAATGGACGTCTTTCTTCTGAAATGATGATAATGAGTTTTAATTTCGCCAAAAACCGGCAGGAAGACAGTTTTGATTGTCGGATTTGGTTTGCCCTATGTAATATGACCGCCCATTGTACGCTTAAATTGTTATTAGGATTCTGTTGTCAACAAGGAACCCTTATAATTTCACTATGTCCGTCTGTCCGTCCATCCGTCCGTCCGTCCGTCCGCAGCTTAGCTCAGAGGCTCTTAGTACTAAAAAGCTATAATTTTTGGCTTGGATTTACTTATTAATCACGCCGACAAAATGATAAAATCCCATGGTGTGGATCATCCGATAGGCCATTAAAAATATTACGGGTCTGTGAAAACCATTTTTCGATTCAGGGATCCGTTTGCGTAAAATTTAGCTTTAAATGACAAATTTGTGTTAGAGCCAAGTATGGGGGATACTTAACTTTAAAACAGAAGTCATCAAAAACAGAAAAGTTATTCTAAGGCCACTTCACAAAACAACCACGACCGTATAATTCTTGTGATAACTTCATAAGTCCCCAACAATCCAATAGAATGTATAATATTACTGACACGTCGTCTCCCAAGCGTTTACTTCGGAGCATACGTCGGAACGTATTCGCGAACCAGTGCTTAGGTTAGGTCGCAGTGATCACGGCAATTCTGAAATAATTTGGTGGACAACAATAGAGTAAATATATATAAGATAGCGTCGATTGGGTGATAAAGAGATGTCACAAGCAGTCGGATGGGCTACTGTTGAAAAACCATAGAAAACGCTGACTGGATAGAATTTAAAAATTAACTTGCTCTGCATAACTGACGAATACAATCATTACTTTGCTGTTATCCCAATTTAGTTGGTGAAGGTGCAACATACTTTCTTTTTCTTTCATACTTCTTGTTGCGGTATCTATCAGAAGTCAAACAACCACTTCAGCAATTTTAGAATTATCTTTATTCAAGTATCGTATGACTCAAAAATGATCAGTAAGGCTTATACCTGACTATATAAATAAGAACTGACACTTCACAAAAACAAACAAATAGTTGTAGATCACCGTGTGGCAACTCATGTGAGATAGCACAACAGTGACCCACGAAAACAGAGTAGGCAAATTTATGATACCGAACCAGAATTACTTTTCATAACTTCATAAGTCCCCAGCAATTCAATAGAATGTATAATATTACTGACGCGTCGTCTACGACACGAAGCGTTCACTTCGGAGCATACGTCGGAAGGTATTCGCGACCCGGTGCTTGTGAGGCTAGGTCGCAGTGTTGACGTGAATAACTAGCAATCACAAGGGTTCATGAAAATTCTTAGTAAACAACATCAATGTCTGCTGTCAAAAACACCTCTAATTTTCTACATTTTGTGAAGTTTTTGGCATTGGTAGATCGCCAAGATGAGATTGCGATTTGAATTTGAACGACGATTCTAGAAAACTTTTAGTCATTTGGCCCTCTTTTTTTCGTTTTGTTTATTTAAATATGATTTGGGTTGTGTCCGTCCATTAAATTTGTTACATCTTATTACGTTTGAATGGCTCAATGGTGACCTGTCGTGATCAAAACTGCACCCGTACCATGACGAGTCTAAACTATCATAGTTCGACTGTGAAAAAGGGATAGATGTATACAAGTCATATACGTCTGTCCCTTAACCGCTTGTATGCCTGCATTCGAGACACAATGAAAAAGCCATTGGGTCTCGCTTAGATCTGCGTTCAAGAGAGAAGATACAAGAGGTTAAACACACTCAAAATAACCTTACTCTAAGAGCTTATGGTCCCCCTCGGACTCGCTAATCCTACCATCCCGCTAGCATGCTCACCTAGCGTCATGGCCGCTACCTGGCGACGACTGCATAAACTCCATGCATAACATTATTCAGGGACAGGCGGGGGCTACACGTGCGTGAATCGGAAATCCGTTTCATAAAATGTTTACACCTTGTGTAGGGTAGCATGGATGCGGCTTTATTGCTACAGGAGTAATTACAGAAGGCTCAATGATAACACCACATAATTTTCTTTCCCTCATCCCAAATTACTTTTCTATTAGTCGTCACCTCAGTAGTTCCTGGTTTTCTAAACACAAATTTTATCATCTTTCTCACAGTCCATTCAACCTCATTCATATTCCAAACTTGCCTCATGTTTCTCGTATTCCATTCGTATCACATTCATACGCCGAAATATTCTCATCTTTCTCGCAGTCCATTCAATGAAAACTGCGAATGCTGGGCGGTCATGACCGTGAGACAATTATACATACTGGGTGTTGTCCTCCTACAACGCAGTAAACTAAGCTACAACCCACTACTTCTCCAATAACGAAAAAAAGTAAGTATGCGAAAGAACTTAGCAATTTAAAACAAAATTTTCAGCAATCTCTTCATCTCTCTTCGGTTAAAAATACATACTTAATATATGAAGTTATTATGTTCCTTTAGCTATTATGATGCTAATTTATTATTGCATTAATGTCTGTTGTAATTATGTATGTATAACTTTATGTGCTCCACTTTTTGTGTTGAGGTAACAGGTTAAATAGAAACGACCAATTAGGACTGTAGTTTATTTGCGACTAAAAACTTCTCTGTCTCACGGGCGCAGCCGTGCGTCACCAACTATATTATATTTGCTGAGTTAGCTTGTACATATAATGTGTCCCTACAGTAGCCCCCTCCTTAAAGAAAAAAAATATGGAACTTACACTAAGTATACTTTTTAAGAACAATACAAATAAATTTTTTTTTTTTTTTTTTAAAACTACATGGTTTTTTTATTTTAATGTCCATACACTACTTTATCTTCATAATCCTATTTCTTCATGAAGAAGAAAACGACACATGTGACACCACACTATGCTTACAATTAATACACATCTGGATTACGGGGTATGGTCGGCGGTGGCACTGCTTGCACCTTAACGACTGGCAGACTCCAACCAGCCGCAACTGCTTCCTTTTGGAACCAGCCTCGTACTCGTTTTTTACATTGGCCTCGGATTAAATACAGAATCAACACTCCCATGAGCACAGCGCACACAATCACCATAATTTCCAATACACCCACTCTTTGCCCCATCGTTTCGTTAGACACCGACTGTGCTAACGCGACATTGTTCTGTTGTGGTTTACTTTGTCCCCAACCCATTATTAATTTCAGAGATTTTTATTCTATTAACAAAACAAACACGTTCGTAAGGACTTATTCCAACAATGGATAAATTACGTTTAATGTTACAAATGCTATTTGTTACACTACCAGAACATTTTGTCTTAGTTATAATTTAATCTTAGTCAGCACTTCTTTATGATACTTCGCAATTGGCTGGCCTAAATAAACATCCTTCAATATGCTAGAGTTGCATTCATTGTTTATTACTAAATGCTTCTACGTTGATACAATATTAACCAATTTACATGTTACCTACTTATTGAATATCACCTGTAACTTATATTATTAACTTGTTTACTTAATTACATGAATACAATACAATTATAGTAGAGTACACTTTTTTTTAAACTGGGAATCGAACCCATTTCCCGTAATGCTCTAGCTTACTGTACCATAAGGTATAACATACATAGTTTTCATTCTGCAAACCTTATCGGCTGCTTAACCGTTCTACCGCTGTGGGTGGTATAAGTTATACGCTTAGTACTACAAGTCTTATCATTAAACAGTTTGTTATTAGGTTTAGTTACTACGCAATCTTTTTCTTGTTGTATTAGTGGAAAGGTTCCGTCATTAACTACGTACGCCGGTTTTAACCTATCGATTGATATTTTCACACGCTTATCTGCTATTTGTAACATGAAATACTTCTCTTTTCTCTCTAAAACCTGATATGGACCGTCATAGGGAGGTTGTAAGGATCTTTTAACCAGATCTACTCTCACAAAAACATGTGAACAAGTTTTTAAATCAGAATGAACAAATATATTCCTCGCGTCTCTCTGTTTAGTCGGTCTCGGCCTAAGGTTTTCGATAATATTTCTAATTTTGTTTACATATTCGTTTGAATCGCTAACGCTTATGCTATTGCCCCCGTAAAAATCCCCGGGTAACCGTAATGTCTTTCCAAATGCTAATTCCGCGGCACTGACACCAGTGTCGCTCCGCGGTGTTGCTCGTAACCCAAACAGAACTGTCGGCAATTCTTCCACCCACGCGCCGCTGTCCCTCCTGGCCATCAGTGCTGCTTTTAACACGCGATGAAACCTTTCTACAGTGCCATTCGCCTGCGGGTGGTACGCTGTAGTTCTTAATTTATCTATCCCTAAACATTTCATTAATTCATTGAACAAGCTGCTCTCGAATTGTCTGCCCTGGTCTGTAGTAACCCTTACCGGACAACCGTACCTTGAAATCCAACCTTCGTACAACGTCTTGGCTACCGTACTAGCATACATGTTTCTGATTGCAAAAGCTTCTGGCCATCCTGTCGCCCTATCAACCACCGTAAGGCAATATCTATACTCCTCTGGTGACGTAGGTAATGGTCCTACTAGATCGACATGTATATGTTCAAAGCGGCCACTACTTTCGTATTGACCCAGTCCGGATACAGTATGACGTATAACCTTCGACTTCTGGCATTGAACGCAGGTTTTGGCCCACTGTCCTACGTCTGTGTTCATACCTGGCCAAAAATACTTAGACGTCACTAATTTCCGAGTAGTACGAACTCCAGGATGGCACAAACCGTGTACTGCTTGAAATGCCCTTTTCCTAAAAGCTACTGGTAGATATGGCCTTGCAACCGAAGTAGATAGTTCACACATCACCTCGCTTTGACAGTCGGGTAAATTAATTCGCTTAAATTGCATCACTTTGTTTTCTTTCAATAAAAGCGACGTCAGCTCGTCATCCATCCGTTGCGCCAACGCTATTTCGCTGAAATCGAGCGTTGTTGGACATGTGATAGTTTCAACCCGAGACAGTGCATCCGCTGCCGTATTTTCATTACCGTTAATGTACTGTATATTTGTTGTGAATTCACTGATAAACATAAGTTGTCTAACGCGTCTAGTTGTTTCTTTGTCACTAGGTTTTTGTGTGAATGCATAAGTTAATGGTTTATGATCCGTGTAAATTACAAAAGATCTGCCTTCTACCATATAACGAAAATACTGAACCGCCGAATAAATAGCTAATAGCTCCCTGTCATACGTACTATATTTAAGCTGCACGTCACTGAGTTTCTTAGAATAATAACCTAAGGGGCCCCAGTGTGAGCCAACCTTAACTTGTAACACGGCACCGATACAGTCGTTCGACGCGTCCGCCCATATTGCAAGCTCGGCGTTTAGCACCGGGTACGATAACATAGTCGCATTCTGTAGGCTAGTTTTACATTTCGCAAACGCAACGTTTGCTTCTGGCGACCAGTTAATTATAGACTTATCTTTTTTCTTAGCCTTCTGTAAATACGTATTTAACACTGATTGATATTCCGCTGCCCTAGGTAAACTAGACCTATAAAAATTTATCATTCCCAAAAAACGCCGTAACTGATCTACCGTTTCGGGCTTTGGGAAATCAATGATTGCCTGAACTTTATCTGGTAATGGACTGATTCCTGATGACGTGACCTCGTAACCTAAAAATTCTAGTTTCTCTTTTCCAAAACTACATTTTGCCATATTGATAGTTATGCCGAATCGGCTTAATCGCTCAAATATCGCCTTTACGTGTAACTTATGAAGCTCGGGCGTCTCACTAGCTACGATGATGTCATCTATGTAACAAAAGTAGAAATTAGACTCGGTTTGGCCTTCTGCACCTATTTTGCATTGTGCATCTAAGCCTTGTAATACCACGTTATTCATATATCGCTGAAATGTTTGCGCGGCGTTCCGTAAACCGAAGGTCATGCGCGTAAACTCATATAACCCAAAGGGTGTGGTTATCGCGGTTTTTTCTACGTCTTCAGGTGCAATCACAATATTATGATACGCTCTGTTTAAATCTAAACGCGAGAATATACACTTATTCCCTAAAATATATGTAAAGTCATTTATCCGCGGGATGGGGTACCTATCCGGTATTGTTATTGCATTTAAGGCTCTATAATCACCGCAGGGACGAATCTGCCCGTCCTTTTTGGGTACCACATGTAACGGACTGGCCCAAGGACTTTTCGACGGCCTACAAATTCCCATTTCCTGCATGCGTCTAAACTCCTCCTTTACCTTTACATATTTCTCTGGGGCTAATGGTCTAGCTCGAGCGAATACGGGAGGGCCGTGTGTTTCAATGTAATGTAACACCGCATGCGGGGGTTCCTCATTAAAAGACACAGGTTTAGTGATCTCGGGAAACTCGGCTAGAATATCCGAATAAATGCAAGCGTTATCAATCGTAGTTAAGGATGGTCCCTTCCACTTTACAATTAAACCTACTGCACTTAAACTCGTTACTTCATCTATGAGTCGTCGGCCGCTTACATCTACTAGCAATTTATACTTTGTTAAAAAATCTGCGCCTATTATGGGCTGATTCACATCTGCTACAATGAAATGCCAAGTATACGGCCGTCTTAATCCTAGACTTAAAGTTAATGTTTCAATACCGTAAGTTTTTATTATTGTACCGTTAGCGGCATATAAAGTAAAGTTAGACCTATTACTATCATAATAACTACGCGAACGATTTTTCCTCACGGGTATTACGGATACATTAGCTCCCGTATCTATTAAAAAACTCATACCTGTCTTCTTATCACATACAATTAGGCGGTTGTACACCGTGCAACGTCCCGCCGTCGGCTGCACCATGTCTAGTTTCCCGCCGACTTCTCCTGGCCCTTGCTCCAATTACAGGGTTTCACACACTTTGTTGCCTTCTCCCTGTAACGATAGTGGTAAAAACACAACCAATTAGCACTTTTTCTCTCGCCACCCGCATCACCATGTCTCGATGCCGATCTCGAACCTCGGCTGCCGCCGTCCCAACGCTCTCTGCCTCTGCCACGCTCCAGACCTGTGAGACGCAGGTTGATTTTCGCTAGCTCCCCCAGGATTTGGCTGGTGCTTGATGATCCATCACTCCTGGTCTGGACCTCCCCTGCCTTGACCTCTGCTACCATTGCTGAGCCCTCTCCTATGCTTTCCAGCACCTTGTCTGCTATGGTTGCGAGCACGTCCAATTTCTTCGAGTCGGACACTGCCAGCACAGCACGCACTGATTTCGGTAGGTGTGATTGCCACATCAACTTCAGGGTATCGTCCGCCACCTTCTCCCTGGCCAACTCACGCATCCGACGTAGCAAATGGGATGGGCGCTGGTCTCCCAACTCCATTTCGCTGATCAGCTTCTGCAATTTCCTCGTCTCCGACTCCTCGAACACTTCCAACAGCCTTTCCTTCAGCGTCTGATATTTCCGAGACTCAGGCGGAGCCAATAACAAATCGCTCACCTGCTGTATAGCGACCTTGTTTAGCTTTGTAACCACCAGATTTTGTTTGGCTGCATCACTCAGCCTTTGATTCTCCACCGCGGCCTCGAACTGGACAAACCAGAGTCGCGTTTGGTCTGTCCAAAACTCAGGAATGCGCGAAGAAACAGTTATGCTGGCCAGCGCCTTTTCGCTGGCATCTCCGGACATGTCCTCCTTCACACCTTGCGCCCGCGGCGCAACTCCTTGCGGTGGATTAATTTTTCCGTCCATTTTTCAGTCTATACGTGTACCTCACCCAAAATAAAATGATCACGTCGGGGTCACCACTTTAGCTATTATGATGCTAATTTATTATTGCATTAATGTCTGTTGTAATTATGTATGTATAACTTTATGTGCTCCACTTTTTGTGTTGAGGTAACAGGTTAAATAGAAACGACCAATTAGGACTGTAGTTTATTTGCGACTAAAAACTTCTCTGTCTCACGGGCGCAGCCGTGCGTCACCAACTATATTATATTTGCTGAGTTAGCTTGTACATATAATGTGTCCCTACATTCCTATGTATTTTTAACCGACATAAAAAAAGGGAGGAGTTACTCAATTCGTCAGTTTTATTTTATTTTTCCCGATTAGTTAGAAACGCCTGGTCCGATTTGGCAAATTCTTCATTTTTAGTAAATATGTAAAAGTAAAAAAAATCTCCATTTATACTCCGAACTTTCGTCATCATTCTCGCAATCCATTCAACCACGTTCATACTCCAAACTTTCCTCATGAAAATTTCTTCATTCTTTCGCATTTCATGCCCATACCATAACAACCAATCCAAAACATTTTTTAGTTTGTAATCGACTTTTTCTAAATATACCCCCTGTATTTTTCTGTACTGTGGACCAATGTTTATTTTAATGTGGGAATTGTGTGATGCGTTAACCCTTCCAAATGTGTCAAGTTTATTTTTGTATGCGCCCCTTTAATTTGGGGTTGGCAACAAAACCACATTGCTGGTTTGGTCACCATTCTTTATTAAATATTTGTACCAGTGTAACCAGTTATTTAAGCGGTCATTGTTGTCTGAAACAGCTTATGTAGTACCTTTCCGAATACTATATTTTTATGCATCGTCTGCCTAGCCATTTCATTAGTACTTTAGGGTGAGATGCCAGTATAACTGGATGCAGCTGGGTACCACTTTACCATTTACTATTTTGGGTACCATTTTACATGGAGCGACTGCATAAACGAAACCCCCTTGGTGGGACCACACTTTATTGCACATAAAAGCAGAATTTTTGTGGCCAAATACTCGTAAATGAATAAATAAACACCAAGGCCTTTTGAAGAAAATTTGCTCAACTTCAATCGGCTCAGGTACCAAAACGGATCAAAGCCCTCGATTTAATTGAGTCGTGTGGACAAAAGGACAGAATATAGGGATTTAAGGGGAAAACACATCCACCAATACCATTCCTCTTTTTAACACCCGCGAAGCAGCTCCTTGACCACTACAGAAGAAGAAGGTTGTCTACCATACCTTCTTCGAATAATAAATAAAGAGCCGGTGTTGAGTTTGAAGCGATATAAATTGTGCCGGACTACGTATGTAGGGCGTAACAAACCGCTGTTTAGCACGGGACGAGACCAAAGGCGATACATCATCGGAATTGGCTACACGGACCATGAGCTGGGGAGTATAAAGGACACACAGTTTTCAAATTGGTTTGGTTGAGAGACGTCTCTGCAATACCTCAAGCATCGCAAGTGCTTTGCAAGCAAAAAATCACTCTGAATAGATTTCTACGGTCATACTCTACATGTACTAAGTGCTCTTTTACTAAAAAAAGCTCTTCTACTACATTATGGATCGAAATATTGCATTACTGTTTATATTTATCATCAGCCTTATAATGTTCCTACTGCTAAGACACAGGCATCCTCTCTGTGAGAGAGGTTAAAATGCCTTAATCTACCACGCGGGCCAGATTGGCGGATATCACGTCTTCGAATTTTTGGTTCTAAGACATGCCGGTTTCCTCACGATGTTTGCCTTCACCTTTTTTAAGAGCAGTGGTGATGAAATAATTTACATAAAGTAAAGCGCCTGCCTGGATTTGAACTCACGACCCACAACACGTAAGTCAGGGCCGTTACCACTGGGCCACCACTGCTCTATGATGTTTAAAAGTCATAAAGATTTTGTGCTGAAATACCAAAAATTTCTATTTATCTGCCGACATAATGAGGCAAAGTAAGAAGTTAGACGCGAAGACCAAAAAACCCTTCCTTTTGCGTACTATAATAACAATTTGCAAACAAAGGCAACAATGGAATGACAACTCCCGTTCTCACTATTCCAGTATGCAATACAAAGCAAAAATATTGAGCGTAAGTGGCTCCATTCCGGGATTTATTAAAACTAAAAATCACTGCAGAGTTGTCCTTTTTTCTAACTAGATGCCGTTGGGATCGAGTTAGATCGCGCTATCGTTTCGTTACCGCGAATTAGTTGGGTGGGCCGGACGATAATTAACATTTAACTTTGCGCAGAGGCAATATCGTAACCAATGAGGTCAATCCGAGGTGCGATTATTGCTAGTTGAAAACTTTACCAATACCCCGCCGTGTGGACGTGAAATACCGTCCGCGATGGCAATTTTTGAATGGCCTTAATTGGCCTGAGAATTCACTTCAATTGGACTAAGTACTATCGAACGGTAATTAGGCCGTAAAACCGTAATGGTGGCGCCACCGACCGTAAAGAAAATATCTGAAATCCAGTAAATTTGATTCGTTTTATCTTTCAGAATTTAGACGATGTTTTTTTTCAAATACCAAAACAAGATATTCTGATAAGTTTAGTTTTGCAGTTTACCAGGAATGGTCAACAGCTATAATGTTACTCAGATACTCGTATCATGTACCATCTATATTTGACCATTTTTTGCAAATAAATTATTTCAATTTCATTAAATTAATCTAATAATTACAATATTGCATTTTCTTATTTTGATGTTAATTAATTCTATAATAAGACAATAAGGATTGGGTTGAGAACTTTTAGTTTGACATATATTTTAGTCACATACTGTATCTTTTAAAATATCCTACAAACAGCGCAAACGATGGTTACCTCTAGTTCAACTGCTACAGCGGTACACGGCTGAGATTTATCACGACACGTGCTAACGCGGTGCCGAATACATATCCTTCACAACTTATTTCATACAAAGGTCCTTGTTTTTATTTATCAAGTAGAAAAATAAAGAAACAAAATAAAAGGTTTCATTCGTTTTCGTTTTCTTATTGTTTTATCATTCTTCATAAAAAACTCGTTTGGTAGAGCTGCCTGGTATCAAATAAATCCGTTCTTACTGTACAGGGTTTTACGTCGTATAACGCTTAATTTACAATAGTTTGCTTTTTATATTACAATATTTGCATCGTAATGCAATATTTTCTAGGCAAGCGTGCTCCACCGTCGACCATATCATCGCTTACCATCAGGTGAGATAGTGGTCAAACGTGAGCCGTTAATGAATAAAAAAAGGTATCTTGTGTAACCGCGAATCGATGCCAGAACTTTAAGATGTCAAGTAATGGGTTTGATGCCTGGGTTAGTCAAAGTCTCATCAGGTTTTTCAGAAGTTATTCAGTAGCGGCTTGAAGCATATTGACAGTTATAACTTATTGTATAAATGTATACTAATATTATAAAGAGGAAAGATGTTTTTGTTTGTTCGTACCGAATAGGCTCCGAAACTACTGGACCGATAAAAAAATTCTTTCACCTATGGAAAGACAAAGACAAAAAACAAAAGATATTTATTTCAACTGGGCCACCAAGCGGCACTTTTGAATGTCACAATTTAAATTTAAATGGAATACAAGTTTATTCTACCGTGCATTCGGAAAGTAGCTAGTTATGGAGAAGAATGCAGAAGAAACTCCATACTTTTTAAATTTACATGGAATAAAAGTTGATTCTACCGTGCATTCGGAAAGTAGCTTGTTATGGAGAAGAATGCACAAGAAACTCCACAAAGCTACATTATTCCCGAGTAACATAGGCTATAATTTTGACGGGAGCGAAGTCGCGGGGGTCAGCTTGTAATTTATAATAGAAGGATTTTTTTCCGTTTTCAGAGCCATTGTTTCGATTGGATTGCAGGAATTTTCCTTCAAAAGGACATAAATGGTGTGGCACCTTTGTCTAATCGTTCAAGGAATACATGCGTGGTACTATGTACTAGTAAGTTTGAAAAAAATAAAACCATAAGCAGTACTACTGTTGAGGCAAAATGGCCCAAAAAACATTTTTTTTAATGAACCGTGTTCTTCACAGTTCCTTCTCTGTCCCTAATTAGGGACGTTGTGGTTTTATAGAGGAAAAATAATTAAGGATTATGTCCAGTGATTACCGTACTTGACACTAGTAAATGAAACCGCTTAGAGACTTGTTTTTGTAAATATTATTTGTACGGTGTGGGCTATACTTTTATTTATTTCTTAAAATCACTCTCTGATTTAAGTACCTAACTAATCGTATATAATAGTTAAAATGTCATCAACACTTCACGGAAAACACAAAAAAAAAAAAAAAAACTACGAACTTAATTTCTTGCTTGTTTCATCCCTTTTTGCTCTCGCAACTGAACAGATTTTATCTTGCATTAAAATGAGTTACTACGATTCAGTTACAGGTAAAGGTTTCTTTTTCTTTATTGTACGAAAATAAAGAAAAAGTCACGTAGGAAAGAGTCATTTCATTTTTCGGGTAACATTGTATTTTTCCCTCAGAAGTTCAGAAAGCACGTGTATTATTTTGCTACAGTTTTTAATAAAAACACCTGTCGCAATCTAGAAATATTTTTCTTCAATATTAATTATTATTATTATTCTCCAGTCGCGCGCGCGCAGCGATACGCGTCGCTTGCTTTTTGCTACGATCGATTTTTGCGACGAGCGAAATGTCCGCCACAGTAAAGTGTCCTCAGTGTAACATTGTTATTGACGAACTGTTATGTTATGTACAAAATAAACTGTCGACGAGTGATGACGATACCTTGATTCGCATATGTTTTTCGGCCTTCAGTAACGATCAAATCAAAAATTCAAAAGCGTTACTGTTTGAATCTGTTCCGACTAATAAAAGGAATATCCAACGGAAGCAAAAGGGCAAAGAGCACCGTGACTTAGCCGATATAATTGGCCTGTTCAAGTCAACTGACCCTGATGTAATCCCGATTTTCGTCGCGCGGCACCTTGACGATCTACCTCCAATCACATTTGATCACTTGGATGTGACTAAATTGCTAAAGGATCTCACCGTACTCAAGGAGGAAGTGCGAGAACTGAAATCGACAAGTGTGACGGTGGATCAGTTGGAGAAATTCAGGGTGGATCTTCAGTATGACCTAAAGTTTGGATCGTTGATCGAGCATGCACGAGACGAGCAGTGTGTAAATTCAAAACGAGGGGGCGGCAACGGTGACATCTCTCTTGGCAACTCATCATACAGAAGTCTGGAGGCTTCTAAGAATGCAGTGCTAAGTCCGAGGATTCCGGAAAGTTTGAGTGTCGCGAAACTCTCAGCTGATTTTGTGGATAAGCAAATGCCGCATATTCAAAATAGTGGGTATGTTGAGAATGAGGGGCCGTTATCGGTATCGAAAACCGGTTCTAAGGTGCGCGCTCGCTCGCCGTCACCGATACAAACAGCTGTTGGTGTTGCGTCACTATCGCAGATAACGAACTCGGCTAGTAAACAAGTGCGTCACTGCGCTGATGTTCTGCCTGGGCATGATAATGTTGGATGGATCGTTGCAACGCACCGAAAACAGAAGCAAAAGTACCGTTATTCTGGGAAAGCGGGTGTTGCTAAAGACACAGTAGGGTGCTTTAAAGCTGCTGAAAAGAAAGTACCTATGTTTATCACGAATGTGCACAAAGATTCACACACAGCTGACATAATTAAGCATATTGAATTAAAAACTCGCGAAATAGTTAAATTGGAAAAACTTTCTCTTAGAAAACGGGTTGACTATGATGCGTACAAGTTCTTTATACCTGAAACTAAAGTACCTGCATTTTTGGATGAAAACATCTGGCCACAAAATATAATTTTCAGACGTTTTGTGCACTATAGCCAAAGAAGTAGTGACGATAAATCGCTTAAAGTCGGCTCTGTAAAGAACAAAAATGAGTGATACAAGTTTGTTGCGATTTGCCAGTTTTAACTGCAGGAGTGTTAAGCGTTCAGTTGAGGGTGTTCGTGAACTCTGTGGAACTTGCGACTTAATAGCGCTTCAGGAGTGTTGGTTGCTGCCGGAGGAGCTGCCGTTCCTGAGCACCATCCATGGTGACTTCAGCGGTACGGGGACGTCAGCCGTTGACACGTCTGCTGGCATGCTGCGTGGGCGACCCTATGGAGGGGTGGCTCTGCTATGGCGAAAAAGTGTTTTTGGTGATGTGTCGGTCGTTCCGTGTGATAACCCGAGAGTTTGTGCGATACGCGTCAATGCGAGTGAAAGACCTTTCATTGTGATGAGTGTGTACATGCCCACGGATGCAGTGAGTAACCTGCCGGAATTCTCACATTGTCTGGGACTGTTAAGTGCGATCGTGGACAGCAGTGATGTGGAGGCGGTCTATTGTCTTGGTGACTTTAACGCCCACCCACATGAAATGTTTTATACGGACCTGATGAATTATTGTAGGGATAATCACTTCTCATGTGTTGATGTAGATAGGCTAGGATTGACGTCGAAAACGTACACTTATGTCAGTGACTGTAACGGGGCTAGGCGATGGCTTGATCATTGTATATGTACAGAATCGTCTCTGAAAACTGTTCGTAGCGTTAGCGTTGGATATGATGTTATGTGGTCGGATCACTATCCATTGTTGATCGAATGCGATATTAATATGATTAGGCCGAAAATAAAGCAGAGCATGTCCGGTGACGATCTAGTTTTGTGGGGGGAAAAAAGCTCAAAGGCTATTTACACCTTCGGACAAGAGTGTCATCGTCGATTGCGAAATATTGACTTCCCTCGCGTATTGTCCAATTGTTGTGATCGCATGTGTAGTGATTCGGGCCATAATCAAATAATTGATTGCCTGTATCGGGATGTGGTATCCGCTCTGAGGGGGGCCGCCATTGCTAGCAGGGAGCCGCGAGTCTTTGGTAGGAGGTCGAAGCGTGTGGTGGGTTGGAATAAGCACGTCAGCGAGGCTCACTCGCACGCTAGGCTAAAGTTAAATGAGTGGATTTGTTGTGGCAAACCTACGTCTGGAGTGTTTTATAAGGAAATGTGTGACACTCGTAGGATCTTTAAATCTAAATTAAAATGGTGCCAGAATCACCAAGACCAAATCCAGATGGACATCCTAGCCGAGTCGCACACTAAAAAAGACTTTCGGGGCTTCTGGAAGTCTACAAAGAAGCACAACCTTAGGCCTGGTTTGCCGGTGAGCGTCGATGGCGTGTCTGCTGAAAGGGATATTGCTAATGTTTTTAAGTCCCACTTTTGTATCGAGCCAAGCAGTATTCCACCCTCTGAGGTGCTCGATGCCGAGTCGCAGTGTACTGTCCTGGAACCAAGAGTTAAGTTCTCAGCAGCAGACTTAGCTAAGACCATAAGGGGTATGACCAGGGGTAAGTCTCCAGGCCATGACGGACTCAGCATCGAGCACCTACAGCATGCAGGTCCCCACCTGCCACGTGTTTTGGCCATGCTGTTCACGTTCTGCCTGCGCCATTCGTACTTGCCGGATGAGCTGATGAGGACGGTCGTAGTACCAATTGTCAAAAATAAAACAGGTGACATATCAGATAGAAACAACTACAGACCGATCTCATTAGCGACAGTTATCGCGAAGGTATTTGACAGCATGCTTAATGCTCAGTTAAATAAAACAATCACTTTGCACGATAACCAGTTTGGTTTCAGGCCCAAATTGTCAACAGACAGTGCTATACTGAGTCTAAAGCATGCTGTCAGACACGGATCGGAACACGCCTGTTTACGCCTGCTTCCTTGATCTGTCCAGGGCGTTTGACCTGGTTTCGTACAAAGTGCTGTGGCAAAAATTGTTAGATAGGCAAGTTGCACCTGAAATTGTAAAGATCTTCCAGCACTGGTACGGGAACCAGGTCAATAACGTGAAATGGTCGGGAGCTCTGTCGGACTCGTATAGGTTGGAGTGCGGGGTGAGGCAGGGGGGATTGAGCTCACCAACGCTCTTCAATGTGTACATCGATGGGCTTGTTGCCGAGCTCAGCGGCCGCCATGTTGGATGCCATGTTGATGATGTTTGCTTTAACAACATTAGCTACGCTGATGACATGGTGCTGCTGAGCGCGTCAATTGGGGGACTCAGGGAGCTCATAAGCATTTGCGAAACGTACGCTCATAGACATGGCCTAAAATATAACGTAAAAAAGAGGGAGCTTATGGTCTTCAATTCGGGTTCCAAGTGTCCGTTGCAGGTTCCACCAGTAAGACTGTGCGGGGTACCCTTGGAGCGGGGACATAGTTTTAAGTATTTGGGCCATATTGTGACGTCCGACCTAAGGGACGACGCTGATATCGAGCGAGAAAGGAGGGCGCTGTCGGTGAGGGCGAATATGATTGCCCGCAGGTTTGCTCGTAGCTCCAAGGAAGTAAAGATCACCTTGTTTCGAGCCTACTGCACATCTTTTTATACGAGTAGTCTGTGGGTGTCATATTTGCAGAAATCCTACAGCGCTTTCCGCGTTCAATACAATAACGCGCTGAGGGCTCTGCTGCGGCTGCCACGCTTCTGCAGCGCATCGGGAATGTTCGCTAGTGTCCGCGTTGATTGTTTTTATGCCAGCATGCGCAAGAGGGCGACCTCGATAGTGAGTAGAGTGCGGGGCAGCGGCAACAGACTTCTTGCCGTCGTTGCCAATAGGTTGGACGGGCCATTTATGCAGCACTGGCAGTCCTTACATGTACCTGTGTATCGGGCGTGGGGCAGGTGAACTTTTAAATGTATTTTATTATTATTTTAATTTTATTTGACATTTTTATTTGCTTTCAATTTTATTATTTCATTTTAAAAATTATGACTGTGACATTTTTATTTGTATACCTTTGTGACATTTTTGCTGACATGTTTAAAATTATTATGTAAGTATTGCTGACAGTAAAATTTTGGCTTGGATAGATTAAATTCTAATGATTTCAGTATTTTATGAAGTCTAATGCTAATGAATGACATTGTATTTTTATATTTATGTAATGCTTATAAATGTAATACTGTTATGGACTACTGTGTCTGAAAATAAATGAATTATTATTATTATTAACTTGTGTTTCCTGACAGAATTTAGTTATCCTGACTCCAGAGGCTCTAGACAAGTTACATTCTATCAACGAAAGCGTCGCGAAAGTGTTTGAAAAATGTCAAAAATGCCAAGTACAATCGAAATGTCACATGATCAATCCCTTACATTGGGCATTTCGACCATCGCCTTCACTGATAGACGAAAACTATGTCCAGAGAGCTTCAGTTTCCGTTTCTAGTGCGACCACTACCATCCAGCGATGGATAATAAGGGCCAAGCCAACGTACACATTTACCTACAGTAACAGAGTAGATAGTTCAACTCATCTTTGCGCGCGGCGCTACGTGTGGGTAAGCATGTGTGGGTGGTTGTTTGCTCGGACTACGACTGGCGCGTCATTACCCTACAAATGCATAGTAATTACAAGCGCACGTACCCATGGTGCCGCGCACACAGATATAATGAATCTATCGATCTATATTTTTATAAATTTATGTAGGAATAATTATTTTATATTGTTTACTTTAAAGTTAAGTTAAATCAGTAAGTTTCCGAACGACGAATGCGATAGATGGGTGTGAGCGAGAGGAAGGAAGGAAGATGGCGGAATGTTAGCAAAGTTGGTTGCGTGTATTTTTTATAAAATTAAGAAGTTTCAAAATATTATTATTGAGAGCAGTGGTGGCCCAGTGGTATCGGCCGCGACTTACAAGTTGTAGGTCATGGGTTCGAGCCCAAGCAGGCGCTTTACTTTGTGTAAATTATTTCTTCACCACTGCTCTCAAAAACGGTGAAGGAAAACATCGTGAGGAAACCGGCATGTCCTAGAACCAAAAATTCGAAGATATGTGACATCCACCAACCCGCACTGGGCCCGCGTTGTGGATTACGGCCCATTCCCTCTCACAGAGAGGAGGCCTGTGTCCCAGCAGTGGGAACATTAATAGGCTGATGATGAAGAAGTTTCAAAATATAACAAGTTTAAGAAGATGCCTGCGCTTTATTTCAAGACTCGATCCTGCATACAGATATATATCTAGGAGCAGTGGTGGCCCAGTGGTATCAGCCGCGACTTACAAGTTGTAGGTTGTGGGTTCCAGATGATCCTTATAGACTCCAAAACGGCTGGACCGATTTTAATGAAATTTTCATTTCGAGAGTTTGGTGGCGATCAGAACCTTTTTTTTAACTTTGAACGTTATCAATATTATGTAAATGTTCCTAACGTGGCTTCCAGTCAAAAGTCATGCTATTTTACTTCTGTTTTTCGCAATTGTGTGGAAGTCTTTCTCTTGTCCTTAATTAAAAAAATATAATAATACCAGCCTGATACTGTCCCACTGCAGGTCAAGGGCCTCTTCTCATACAAAGAAGGCACGAGCTTGCTCAATGCGGGTTAGTGATTCCAGACTTATATTAACTATAAGTCCTTTTCGTCACCGTTGTCAGCGATGTCCAAGATAATCTTAGAAAGTACATATGAATTGAAAAAGTCACATTGGTACTTGAACCCACAACCTAAAGTATGAGAGGCAAGGTCTTAGCTTCTGCCACCACGACGTTGCCCTTATCTCAATATATTTGGGACGAAACAGGTTGCCTTCTTCCGTACTTCTCTATTATTCGTCATCTAATAGTCAACCCCTTTTCTGGCCATATCATCATTCACACTTACCATTCATGGTTTCTTTGGTCTTCGCTTCCTTATTGGTATTTACTTTCATGCTAAAGACATTTTCATCATTCTGCCGCATCAAAATTTCTATACAACCTTTCAGTCGCCACATTATTTCAGCTGAAGGACGTCCACTGCTGGCAATGGCTTCCCCCAAGCAACGCCACCTCAATCAGTCATGTGAGTCTCGCATTCTGTGGATTCCCGCAACCCTGAAAAGGTCTTCGCCCCACCCACAGGGAGGCCTTCCAATGCTGCGTCGCCACTCCAGATCATTTTGGCCCTTCGAACATCCGTTCTGCGAGCAATTTGTCCTGCCCACTGCAACTTAATTAAGTTTGCCAATCCTTCGGGCTATGTCAGTAACCAGAGAACCAGTCCCTTGCGGATGTCCCTTCCCTAAAGACATTTTCATCATTTTTCCGCATCACATTTTTTAAACAACCTTTCATTCGCCAAACTGCCTCTTACATACCACCAACTCATTTCTAATTATATCCATTCGCATAACACCATCACATCCCTCGGAATATACCAGCTGCATAATCGCATACAACAAACAACATCATATTTAAATGGACATATTACATATTCAACAGATTACAGGCATGTTTGACAAAATTCGGTATTACAGATTCTGCATAAACATTGCCAGCTATTTTGTTCAACGCCCACCCACCACTATTCATACAATAGCTCGATTATGTTGATGTTTGAAAAGACAAATATTACTGGAATACTGTTCGATCACATATTCACATCCCACGCACATGTTTCACGGGCTTATGGTGCATGTTATTCAACAATTATGATTATAGGTTTAAGTAGGCCTGCCGAGTCCTCTCAGAGGTCAACGGTGCACGTTTTGAAAAGTCTTTTCTCTATGTGGATTTTGTACCGAAGGTTTGGCATCGCAGGAACGGTCGTTGCGACCATTTATGGAAAGGCATCATAATACGAGAGGGTTGAACAAAAACACAGTCTCAAAGCTATAAAAATTTCAAGCTGACCAACATAAGATTGACATAGAATACTATGGGTCATACCCAGATATCACGAACAAGAATCAGATACTGCCTATGTTTTTGCGTAACTCGACCAATGTTGGGAGCAGCCTATTGACAAACGGTGATTTCCTAGCAGAATGCAGATTTAAAAAGTATGACTTTGATATACCTCTGTGGCCACTGTTGCGATATTGATTAGTAGCAATATTATCTACCAATATTGGCAGATTTACACGTGTTGTTTGTCTTCGGCTAGATCAATTATTTGCAAATTATGTTTACCTACCCCTAGGGTATACTTAGTAGTTGTTAAACAAACAACTATATATATTTACTGAAACAATATGTACCTTCTTGAGGTGGAGCTCGTGGCTAAGTAATAACAGCCTCACGGGTCGACTTTTAAGGTTATGCAACGTTTGCCAAGGTTTGTCCATGGGTCCATCATCATCATCGTCAACCATCCATTACACACCGAGACTCACCCGGGTCTCCTGGGCTTGGCTGCTACAACAGTTGTTACGGTGACAGTACGGTAATCATTGACAGTTGGTGCTGGAGGAGCCCGTGGTGAAATAATAACAGCCGCATGGCTCGATCTTCAAGGTAAAGCAACGCTTGCCGGGTGGTTCCTTGGATGGGTGACGATCTTACATAGCGAAATGCTTCCGTGCCTCGGACAGCACGTTAAGTCGTGGTCCCGGCTGCCATTTGAAGATCTTTGATTGTCGTTACGGGTAGTCAGAAGCCTGAGATCAGACATCAGTCTTGCCAAGGGGTATCGTGTTACTCAGTTACTGGGTTGTGGATGTCAGATAGGCAGTCGCTCCATGTAAAATATTTGAACTCAGCTGAATCTGTTTAGCAACCCCAACACAAACAGACAAAGGCTATGCAGATTGATTTTTGACAGTTGTTACAGAAGTCCGAAACCAGAATTTGAAAGCAGTCTTGCCAAGGAGTATCGCGCTATCCAGATACTGGGTTTTGAAAGGTGGATAGGTAGGTAGTCGCTTCAAGCAAAATACTGTACTCAGGTACATCCGATAAAATTGGAAGCCGACCCCAACATAAATATTTGGCGAAAGGCAAGTCAGATTGATTATTATTACGTTCCTGCTTACGGTGGGATATTGTTTGTAAGGTTCTAACAAATTGAATAAACCCGAAATTCTCAAACAACCGATACAGTAAATAACATAAGCACACGTATATGGATTCCTGGTAAGAACAGCATGTTCAATGTGAAGCGGCTACGTGCTTATATTTGCATTGCGATAAAATATTTGCAAAGGAATGGCGTGGGCTCAATTGAAAATACCTGCCTATAGACGGTAGGAAGAATATATCTGTAGAATAAGCGTATTCATTCTTATAGGCTAACGCCTAATACGGATGCAAGAAGACCCAAAGTTTATGTCATCAACATCATCAATTCAGCCAGAAGACGTTCACTGTTGGACATAGGCCTTCCCCAGGTGTCGCCACATTGACCGGTCCCGTGCGTCTCGAATCCAGTGGAACCCCGCAACCTTCAGCAGGTCAGCGGTCTACCTAGTAATCGGTCAAACTATATGTTTTAATTACTAACTCCTTGCCGGACATTGTCATTTGAAAATTTTGTAATACGTGTGTAATAAAATTATCTTTGATGAAAATATATTTATTATTATTAATTTATTCAGCCAATAACTTTACCGTTGCTGAGGCCCAAGGCTCACTTCAGGCTTTCACCACATGTGCACATATCAACCACCAGTTTGGGTAGTAGAGTCTTCATATTTTTTATTCTAAGTTATGCCGGTTTCCTCTCGATGTTTTTGTTTACTGTTAATAATATAACTGGTGTCGCCCGGTAGTGGTCCCACTAAAGGGCGAAAAGTTCATCTTATACAGAGTAGGATAGAGTGGTAATCTCCACGCTGCGGCACATCCGGGGCCTCTAGACAAGGTGCGAGCGATAACAATTACTGTCAAACATCTATGTTTGGGGTTTACCACGTAATATTCAGGTGGCACATGCCAATCTATGTATAGCTATAATAAACACAACAATTGTTTCTATCTAGATTTCCCGTTATAGAATTGAAACCATCCAACGTGTGGTCGCTGCATCCAACCGATGTGCCCCAAACCGGTTTCATTAGAAAGGCAATAATACGAAGATGGTCTGACCACTAAAACAATGCATAACCGGTCCATTTATGAAGTTATTATTTTGGTTATTTTTACTTACTCTAAGACCGTCTAGGAGCTCAGTTAGGTTTTTCAACACTGATCAGGACACCAGAATCCTGAAGTAAAAAGCAACCTGAGCTGGAATCATGAATGAAATAAAAAAGTGACTCCTGAATTACCAGGAGAGCAGAAAATAAACAAAAGAAGTATGTCCGGGGATGGAATCATGTGTGGCAAAGACTCGAACCACCAGGCAATCAGAATCATGAAGAAGTAGATCGAAAATGGCGAAATCTTCATTAACCTGAGCGAAGCCGGGGCGGGCAGCTAATCCCATACATTTAACCTCTAATTGAGTGTCACTTTGTTTAAGGACTGTTACCTTAAGGTGTTTTCCTTAGCTGTCAGACACATAGGACTTGCCAGAACCAAGCCCAAGCTATAATCGAATACGAAGATATCATAACAAATCAATAAACCCAAATCAACTCACAAATCCCAACTCAATACGAACGCAAATATTATTACAATCGATTCATAATAATCGTTTACCCTTCTCGATTATTATTCCGAATACGTTCCTCACACGACTCGATTGGCCTCAATAGTTCATTACTCATGACGATTGGTGATCGGTAATGGTCGGGTATGTTCGGCTCTCCTCGGGAATTGCGAATATTCCACACACGTTCTGACGTAGATGTTGGAACCCGATTTAATATAGGACCTACATAATAAGAGTTTGGCAAGCTAGAAGGGCTTTGAGGAAAGCTTGAGGAGAGCTCTCCTGATGAGAATATATTTTTATTTGATTTATTCGGTAAGAGTATCCAATATTAATTAGGTGGATAACTTAGTATTTCCTCAGCGTGAATCTAATATTAATACTCCCGACCAAATTTCAGTCACTATGACCAATCTCGACAGAGATTCGCCAAATAGGTACGCAGGAGATATTATAGTGTACAAGTGCTCACTTGTGCTCTATAATATCTCCTGTTTCTCTCCACAACACCAACTACTGAACGCCGAGCTGCTACTGAGAAATCCCTAATGAAAAAAACTAATAACACTTTTAACCGATTTGAAAATCGAATGGGGTCCTGACCCCACGTGAGCGTGAGCGTGAGCTTGCAACCACGAGATCAAGCGCGAACCTTGGACATCACTGAATAACATCGTACTATGGTATTTTTAGTCGGCATAACCTCTCATCTATTGAAAAATAATATACATTTCCACAGTCAAGTATATAACATACACGGGTTTACAGCATGGCGCATCCGTCGCGAGCGAGCGATCAGCAAACCGGTGAACAGTCTAGATGTACTGCCACGTTCCGGTATCAAAATAAAGTAAGTGCATTATCGGTGGCGACCCCCTTGTAGTCTTGCAACATTTAAGGAAATTTAAGACCTTGTATTCACCAAACTTAGGTAAAAAGCTACATCTATTTCTCAGAAAAGTGATCAACGTAATGTTGTCATCTGATTTTTTTTTTTATTTTGTCTGACAGAAAATGGTGTTATTTATCCTGCCCTGATTATTTTCCTGATGAAATTTCATTGTACAGTGGAAAAGCATTTTTCAGAGAATTTAATAAAACAGTAATTGCAAATAATAACTGCCGTTTTGTAATTATTGAAATCTGATTAAACCAAACAAGAAAAAATATATTTTATAACCTACTTAGTACCTATGGTATTCGCTGAGCGACATGAAAACAGCTAAAGACCATTTGGACAATCGTGGCTCTTCGTCGATCCGTAACCGACGTCCCCGAAAGATGTCTTCTTGCAAGTAACCAGAAACCGTGGTTGTTTTGTAATTGTATTTTTTATGCAACATTTTATCCCACCGCTGGGCAAAGGCTATACCTTTGTCCAGCAGTGGGATAAAAAAGCCACTTCTACTCTTCCCGGTAAGTTGTTTTTAATTGATTATTTATTTTGCCCTTTTCTAGCCCACTGCAAGGTCAAAGCGTATTTTCTTCTTTTCATTTCGCCCAGTTTTGAGTAATTGAGGACATTTCCTGTTGATATCCTTCAAATTATGCAACAAAATTTCTTTCGAAGGAACGTATGTTTCAATCTTCATTATTAACAACGATCGTAACAATGCAAACGGGTACTTAGAATTTCCAGGAGACAATCGTGGAATCCTGTTTGATTGATGAGTTTTGCACAGCTGTAAGTGCTACTAATATCTCTCTCTAATCTCTAGTCCTTACAAAAACAAAGGGTTGAATTTTACTATGTGGAATTAACTAATCAATTTGTATATGTACGTAGATGCTTGGCCTATACGACTTTATCAACACGAAGCATCTCTCACTAAAAAAAAAGCGCTTAAAAAGCGAACTTAATTACGATACATATTCGCGAGCTGGCTGACCAAAACCAGATGTATCCTCCGACTGCACAGCATGATTTTCTCCTTGTTTATGTCTTTGTAGTTGGCTTTTCAAGGAGTCAGGTTTATTGATTATTTGAAAAACACAATTTATAACTTTTTAGTTATTTTTTTGTCGAATTAGGTTCATTGAGACATGTAAGTGTTGTATATTTTTGAAATCCCTTTTTGATAACCTACACGATGGGATAGAAAGAAAAAAAAATTGGGCCTCCACAATAAGGCGCCCAAAATCCGCATTTTTCTATTTTCAAATTTTAACGTTTAAAGCCAGTGACACCCGCAGGGTTAAGACGAATTGATCGACGTAAGAAACATCAAAATCGGCCAACGCGATTGGCCTCTAGAACGCCACATAGGAACAAACATACATTCATACGTACATAGACTAATAAACACATTAACCTCCTTCGGCAGTCAGGTAAAAAGGATATAATATGACTTGGTATAAAATGGCTTAACTCCTTTAATAAAAATACATAACTATATTCTCAAAACACAAACCATATACATCACAAGATGATAATATTTTCTCATATTCTCCATTCACGAAATCTACAGCCAGAGAGAAAAGTCAACCCCAAGTATAATAAACTCGTATTTTGTTCCGAACCACGTCGCGTGTAGAATAATATTTGCCATAAGCAAAATTGAAAACGGGCTAACCCTAATTATTATTTTGGGCACACGGCTCCGAATGCTCCGATGTTGAGTGACTGTCGGGCACACTTTTTGCTAAAGGCCTTAGAGAGTACATTTGCATCACAGAGTACGGAACCACCGCACGTGGCAGAAACTAAAGACGCCAATACTTATAATATTCGTGCAAAAGTGCTAGTGGTTAAGTAACAACATCTCCACGATTTGATCTTCTAAGTTAAGCAATCCTTTTCAAGGGCGGCGGTCCGTGAATGGTTCTCCATTCATTACAGACCAAGACTTTTACGTGCCTTGAAAAACACGAAAAGCCTTACAGCCTTGCGGCTGTAATTTGTAATTTTTGAGAGCTGTTAAAGATAATAAGAAGCCAAAAATTTTGGACCAGTATTACCAAGAGGTACAGTGTTATTTACTGTGTTGTGGAGGTCAGATAGAAAGTTGCTCCTTGAATAATATTAGCTGCATCCGGTTAGACCAGCAGCCGACGCCAGCAAATGGAAGAAAATGCTAGACAAATTGGTTTAAATGACGTTTTAACATATTTCAGCCTCACAGACATAGTTCGAGTCGTCACTGGTGTCAGTTTCTTTGGATAATAATCGGTGACACTCACTGACACGATTGATTTGGATGAACATTTGACAATGCCATATCTAGCAGCGGCCGCGTGGAGGCATCTCTAAGGTCTGTGTTGCATGCTTAGACTAACTTACAGAAGTGAGTTTAAAGGAGTTTTCGTGTTATTTTTGTGATAACCCACCCTAAACTTGTGGCATTTGAGTCAAATGGCAAGAAATATAATAACTCCTTAAAGTTACAAAACGCACTAATTTAATCACTATACAGATATACGCACGCAAAAGCTTAGCACTACCAGTGGTGTCTCATCCCATACAAAGAAACCGTGCCAACGTACGGTACTGATTATACTGATTATTTTTTGTACATCGATCGCGTTCGGTTCCATTCCACGGATATAGATGGTGATCTATCTATCGCCGTGGAACGGAACCGAACGTAATCGATTTACAAAAAAAGAATTGGTATAAGCAGATGTAAAACACTAGTAACGTCGGCACGGTTTCTTTGTACGGGATAATAAATCTGTATGCTAGTGTTATATTATCTGTGGCACTATTTATTAGTCTTATGTATGACAAAGCGTTATAAAGTATTACAAAGGTTTCATTTCTCCTTTTCAAGTACTTACTTTATACTTTCCTACTTAAAACGTACATCACTAATCAAGGAGTTACTTACATTTTTTGCAGCACCCACTTATGCAAAATCAATTAATTCAAGCTCCAATACAAAACAGCCCATCACTCTTCAGGACTAAAAAGCCGTGCTAAAATAAATTGCCAAATCAATTTGAGAGTCAATAACTTCCGATTCGATTAGTGTCGATATTTCTTAGGAAAGCGGGTATTAAATACGTACTTTAGACCCTCGACGCCTTTTTCATAGCCTCTCGTCAGGTTGCTTGTGAACTTAGGTCACGTAGGGGATCGGAGACTGTATCCAATGGATTAACGACAGCTGTGCCCGAGGACTTAGAAGTGAAAGATAAAGAACGCCTGGGGTCCTGGGGTGCTCATAACTCTTCTGTTGTTTTGTTTTAGTTGATGGTGGGCAAATCCGTTTCAAAGTTCTGAAACAAGTAAGAGGGTTCCTGTTTCTACTTTATGAGACTGTGTTTTGGATCAGGGAATGGTACCAGAAAAATAATAAGCTTTTAAATTCTTTACTTGTGAAAAATTTAAGGTACACTTAAAAAATCAAAAGTTTTCTCTTTTTATTTAAAGTAGTACTTATGCTATTTTACAGCATTTTATCCGTGTGTTTAAAGCAGTCATATTCTTTTCATACAGACATGCTCATTGTGTGATATATAGGTAGCATCTGCTCAAAATTATCATGCTTTTGTGCTAATGAATAAGGAAGCACTGCACAAGGAGAAAAAAATCAATTTTGGTCAATAAATAATAAGCTAGCAACTGTTAATTTGATCAAGTCTGAATCCTGGGAATATAGAGTTATGGTGAGTCACTTTTTCGTAAGTTATATTTAAACATCCCAGTATCGCAAGATATCCATGACGCAAATGCCTCGGGGCCATTGCCCGTCTATAAAATCCAGACGACTGTTAACTTACCGCAACCTGCGTCACTCAAAACCTTCTTCAAATAAATTGCATTCACTCTAATACAATATTCACCAATAAATTTATTACTAACATTTACGCCTACGATAAATTTATTATCATCTTACATCAGACAATGGCGTCTAAAATTAGCTTCATATTTAAAGGTTATTCTCGACACATCTCAGGCGATAATGTGCCAATCCCCTTACTTTATATTCCCAAAGGATTCGGGTCAAAATTAAGCGGATTTCAATATAATCGGGCATCGATTCGGATACCATTTATCACTCGTCGACCTCGACTTTACCCGGAATAGGGACTTTGGGACTATAAGGTCGAGTATCTCGTAATTTGGTTTAGTCGCCGTTAGATTTGGTTTCATGGTCATTTGTAGTAACGGTTAGGCTAGGCAATTTACGGGTCTAAAGTTTTAGCAAAAATTTAAAAAAAGAATGAAAGTATTTATCGTCACAGAAACGGACATGTCAATTTTTTTTATTTTTATTATACCGATGCAACACACTAGGAATTTCTTCATGTGTCGTGGGTGCGTTTACAAACATTTAAAATCACATATACAAGACACCCAGATACACACACAAACTCACGCCTTTTTCCCATGGGGGTAGGCAGAAACTACAGAACGCCACCTGCTACGATCCTTACATACTTCTTTTGCTTCACACACATTCATACATCTAGTCATACACACACGCCGGTTATGGGTACTGCGCACTTGGCCTTTCTGAAGAGCATCACCTATAAGGTCTATGTATGTCTTTCTTTACACCCAGATCCGGCACAATTATCTGTAGGCGATACAAATATTTGTTCCGTGCGGGAAACGAACCCGCGACACGTAGCGCAGCAGCCGATCGCTCAACCACTACGCCAACCATGTCGTCTATAAATTATGCTAAACTATTCTATTAACTATTCCTCCATACTCTTCCAATTCCAATCGATAGTCCTCCGATTCCCATCGCACTGGGGATGGGCTCCGTAATTTGATTGGGAGTCTGCATAGCTGCGGCGCGCCAACCCTAATTCTCTCATAATATTAACATATGTCGGAATGTGCGGCGAATGTGTTATTGTTAGGGATGCCAATGATCGTTTTGGATGTGTGTAATTACTATACCTGTAGTATATTAGGATCAGAAGTGGCCCAGTGGTAACGGTCTCGACTAACGTGTTGTAGGTCTTGGATGCGAATCCAGGCAGTCGCTTTACTTTGTGTAAATTATTTCATCGTCATTGCCTTAAAAACGGTGAAGGCAATCATCGTGACGAAATCGACATGTCCTAGAACAAGGACCAACCCGCACTGGGCCGGCGTGGTGGGTTACGGCCCATTCCCTCTCACAGAGAGGAGGCCTATGTCCCAGCAGTGGCAACATTAATAGGCTGCTGCTGATGATGATGATAGAACAAGGAATTTGAAGACATGTGACATCTTGTCATGACCCATTGGTGTGATTATGACTCATTCCCTCTCACAGAGAGGAGGCCTGTGACCCGGCATCGGGAATTGCATCGCCACGCGTCCATGTGATCTTGCAATTTTGCTTATTAAAAATCACTTATCGGTGTAATATAAATCAAATCACGTCAAGCCATAAAGAAGCCTGCTAAGTTGACCACAAATGTCCGAAACTTACTTAAAAACCCTTCACAACAAGATTGTGGAATGCCCAAAATCTTCATGAAAATAACTACAAATGTAGGTATCTGCGTATTTGATCTCACACCGGTCGATCGGTACATACTCTCTATGGCAGATATCCCAAGCGTGTGTACATAGGATTGTCAACAAGTTTGCGGGCCCACTAACACAATTAGTGACTATAATGCGGATAACGTGTGGCTTGCGTTAAGGTACTAGTTTGAACTAATATCAGTAAGTTTAGAAGACTGTTTAATAAGGAGGCATATATTTAGATCTAGAGAAAGTGATATCAAAGATTACCACTGTCAAAAATCCTAATTGGAACTGTCCACGTTACTCTTCAGTAGCGCATGTCAATCCCAAATATTTAGGACATTTCATCTATCGTTTTCGCCGATAGAATGTCACTTTGTCTAGATCATAGAATTGTCATTTGTAATTTGGTGGTTTGGTCATGAATACTACTTTGTCATATTTTATTTTATTATAGTCTAAACTATCTTCTGCCCGCAGCTTTGCCCGCGTAAAACGTATTTTATCATCCCAAGGGAATACAAATGCTATCCATGCCAAGTTTCATCTAAATCAATTTGATAGATTCCCTCTTTATAATATTAGTATAGATGACTATTACTATTGGTTCTTTAAATAATGTAACCATTTTTCACAATTTCTTTTATCTTTTTATGGCAAATGCTTTGTTTGGAATGTATTTGTCAATCGACTTGTATAATCATCATCATTTCACCCGAACTACGTCCATTGCTGGACGTTGGCCTACCTCAAGCATCGTCACATTGATCATCGGTTTGTTTACTTTAAAAAAATATTCCCAAATATACAAATGAAGATCAATGCCCTTTAACAAGTAGACGATAACGTTCCACGCAAAAATAATTAAACAAAAAAGAAGCACCTTGTTACTAAAACAGAATTATCCAATGAATAATGTTCTCAAAAACAAGAAAATTATACAAAGTTAAACGAACTTCATTACAAATTGTATAACAATGTAGAACAAGAAGAATCTGTAGCGAGACCTATTGTAGCGTTCAATTAAATGCTGTGTCGCTTTGTGGAACTGGAGTAGGGTTGTATCGGAACTTTGCCTCCGCTTCCGCAAATGCGGCAATTCAAAAGAAATCAAACCTCCGCCCGCATGCCATATCACGTTCATAACGTTTGAGAGGTCGAATAAGGAAAAAGTGTAAGTTTTGGGAGACGTTGAAATTGTTGGTATTGTAATAGAATGAAAAAAAAAAAATATTACCTGCTCTAAAAATGACGGCAATAACATATAACTCTCGAAAAAATCGTTATTATTTGTTAAGGCTGCTGTAGTAACACATATTTTGTGAAAAGTTAAAGTGTCTGCCTATTACAGTTCTAAAGACACAGTGGCTTTTAACCACACGGGTCCGAAACCCTTTAAATGAAAATAAAACTTATTTTTCTTCCTCCGGATCCTCTAACATGACTTAAAGTTACATCCTTAAACTGAAGAATGAAATTAAACAACAGATAGAATTCTAAGTAACAGAAAGCTTTCAGTCATTATACAAGTTTATGAATCTTTTAAGACGTTAGGTATCGAGAGAAAGATTCGACTTCGAAAATAATTTCAGTTATAAAAAGCTATACTAACACTTATTATCGAAAGCTAATAATAATTATCATAAAAAACAAAACACTATAATGTAAACACATCAACACGGTCTAGGGATATTTTTAAAAAAGGGAATTACTATCAATGTGTTAATTATTTATATGACATGTATATATTTAAAAGATACGTTATTTAATATTCTACCATTTTTTAATAATGGTTAAGGTACTTCGATTAAAATTTCAGGATTTTATGGAAAAAAATGAAGCATAGGCGGAAACCGTATATGAATTAACTTTTAATTTATGAGTAAAAACTGAAAAAAATAGAAAAATCATTTAATATGTGTTTATAAACTTGAAGTTAGTAGTCTGAGAAAGCGCCCATGTTGTTCATAACACATCGGCAACGATTCGGCATGCTCAGAACAAGGTTGTCAATGTCTTGCTGCGGAATATTGTCCCATGTCCTACTGAGGTGCGCAAAAAGTTGATCTTCTGTAGCCAGATTTTCAGGAACTTCCTTCAGAGCTCTTCTTTGCAGCATATCCCACGCATGCTCAATGGGATTTAGATCTGGCGATTGAGCAGGCCAGTCTAAGGCCCTAACATTGTGTGTATGTAACCAAGCTGCTACCGTTCTCGCCGTGTGTGCCCGGGCATTGTCGTGCATGAGCAGAAAATCTTGCCCCATTTGTGTTCTGTGGGGCAAGATTACGGGCCCCAGCACCTGTTGGACGTATCATTCTGCCGTCATATTGCCCCGCACCCAAACGAGATCCGTCCGTCCTCCATGACGAATTCCTGCCCAAACCATAATTGTTCCTCCTTGGTATGGGTGAACTTCCTGAGGGTTCTGAAGACGGCTCCATCGTCCAGGAACTCGCCAAACACGCGTCCTTCGTGAATCTGGATGGAAGACGAACCTGGATTCATCCGTGAACAGCACAATGGACCATTGCTCACGGCCCCAGTCCACGTGGTTCCGAACCCATTCTAATCGTCGTCCACGATTGCCTCTCTGTAAAGGTGGGACCCGGAGTGGTCTACGAGAGCGTGGATTGCTTTCATGCAGTCGCTTTCTTACAGTTTGGTCACTCACAAGCACTTGGTGTTCCACTCGCAGCCTTTGGACCAATTGAGTCGCCGTTGCATTTGGTTGAGCTCGCGCAGTAATTTGCAAAA
Source organism: Orthosia gothica (assembly GCA_949775005.1). Lineage (NCBI taxonomy): Eukaryota > Metazoa > Arthropoda > Insecta > Lepidoptera > Noctuidae > Orthosia > Orthosia gothica. The sequence continues at coordinate 24,574,775 of OX459048.1, forward strand.
ATCGGTCTTGTCTGGGGGTAGTGATGCGACTTGGCCCCCGGTGCCTCTCCGCTACTTCACCTGTGGCACGATAGCGTGTCCACAATCTTGAAATTACATTTTGGTGGGTCCCTATGGCCTCAGCAACATTACGCTGAACAGACCCAGCTTCCAGCATTCCCACAGCTCGTAACATCGCCGCCCTCGTCAAATGTTGGCGTTGCATGGCTACAATACCTCAATTTTAACTTTATCTTTCGTTTAAAATTGAAAAAAAACTGTAACTAAACGTAATTCGTATTGTTTTCTAAATTTCGCACAAATGAAAATTCCCTCTCCTACACATCAAGACATTTTTATGCCACCGAAACAAAAGAATTTTCAAAAATTTGAATTTGGAATTAGTCTGAGATAAATTACAAACAAATCGGTGTATAAAAGATTTCAATGCGGCCAGTACTTAATAGAGTTATTTAATAGAGTATGAAATATCCCTAGACCGTGTTGATGTGTGTATTAAATTATCATGTGTAAATTTTTATGTGTATTTCATTGACCCCTTTTATTACATTTGTAATCTTACGTTACGTTACTTAATATTACGTTAGTATTCGAGTTTTTTACGTTAATATCTAAATAAAATAAAAATAATGGAATCTTCCCATCACCCGGCTGCCTAATGGTACCTTCCATTCAATTCTTTCTATTCTCATAACACACAGCAGATACCCGATTTTTCTTAGAAATTGGCGCTCAGTATATGAAAATTCATGTGATAATATTTTATTGAATAAGAGATACCTTTCATATAAATATTTTATATACATACCTAAAAGCTAAGCAGGAACTTACCAACATATAATTCAGTACAAGCATTTCATTATGAACAAAATAAAAAGAGAGATTGAAATAACTAATTAGACGCCATTATATCCTTCGGATGAGACTTTAGTAGAATCGGATTACGAGAAAGAAATCTCTCACCATCTGAAAAAGAGGAAAAAATGTCTTCTACGCTATGCAGTATTAAGGCTCCGGAGGTAGTTCAATAGATCACATAAATCACGGCTGTATTCTGCGAAGGGTTAGTCAGAGATGCAAATATAGTACACCCACATATTGCAAGTTATGAAGAGATCACTTTCTATAAAAATGTGTAGCCGCATTGTTGCATCGTGCCTGATTGCGAGAGCTTTTGCACAATCACATGTTTATTTATTACGTTTAGTGTACGTTTATTTATTATTTACGTTTATTTACTGCAATAAATAAACGTAAATAATAAATAAACGTTTATTTGGAACCATTTAGGAATTACACAGAGTACAATGGAACGATGAAAGCTACAGAAGTATAAACTGTAACTGTGTAACTGTGGCGCAGCTAAAATAATATTTGTCCACTTTGCCCATATATAAATAACCAACTCCGCCATATTTCAATCTCGTCTGACCTTCATATACAACCCCAGGACATCGATGATCATCAACCGTCCCTGCCTCTTCAAATAATGAGGCAAATCTTTACACTTCACCACTCTTAAAGGAAAATCAAGTGGGTCCACGCAGACCCTCGATCGCTCCGCCACACAAGAGACGCACCCTTATTTTTACACTCAAGACACTTTATTAAGACAAGTCGAAGATTAATTAGAGTCTGCAAATATTTGAAAAGATACCTGAAAAGGTTTATTTTTAGAGGGAATTGTGAGACCGGGATGAATGCCTTAGATTTGTACAAAAAAGTTGTCAATGAAACGCCAGGTGGCGAACAAAGAAAGAAGATTAAAGATGTTTACCTAGTAGAAGAGCCCTTTGAAATGTCTTAGGAAGAACTGCCACGGTACTTATAATGTTTGTTCTTAAAAGACTTTAGCAGTAATTATCTAGAAGCCTTAACCTCTAACAAATAACTTTTAGCCAGAAACCGCGGTATTCCAAGTCATGAGCTCCAACTCGATTCGGTATATAATCATCAAATTGACAGCTATAGCATGTTATTTATAGATATTAACATGGGCTTTTCTCGTTGTCATGGCGAATGAGTCGTGTGGAGATCCTTCAAACTGCCTTGGAATACGGTCCTAATTTAATAACATTCCATCAGGTAGATCTACTAACCGCTTAGCTTCGCTTCGTTGAAAAAGATTATCTTTTCGCATACAGCCAAAACCTTTCCAAACGATAAAAACATGTCTCAAACACGTCTAAAAATTAAAATATGTACATCATCCACAAAACATTTTATCAAAACTACTCCAAAGCTTGCAAACAGCATTATTCATTCAGATAGGTGACTCAAATTAAACAAAATGGATTAAACTAAGTCCATAAAAATATAGATGTTGTAATGTTACACCATTAGTGTATTAGATACTCCGAATAATTAGTTATTTGATACTTGTGCAGCATCCAATTACATGTTGCTTATTGTTCATACATTTTAGATGAGATTCGCAGAGTTTATTGCACTTTTTACTTTCAATATTACTTTTTTCAAGTGTGATAGTAAATTAAAATTTCAACAGCAGATGGTGCTTGAAATGTGAGAGTGATTATTTATTTTAGAGAAAATACAACAATAAGAGACTTTAGTGATGAATGTGTAAATATATAATAGACTTTGAATTGTTTATGATGTTTTTTCAGCACTTACTCAAAAGCTGTCTCTTACCCCATCACTTTTCAGGCACGAAATGAAGTGTATTTAAAACTCGTGCGGAAAAGTGCGGCAATTAGCTCCCACCTATTCCATTTATTGCATTTATTATATCAGGCTGGTCACTGCTCACCGGCCGAAACCTTAGAAAATCGAGCAAGATACAACAATTTGTTACTAAAGTATTTTAGTATTAAATTTAAGAAATGTTAATTTATTTTGAAAAATTCCCTTTGGCTCACGTATTCATTTGTCATTGCAGTCTCTTGGCTCCATAACGGTGTCTCCTTTGGTTCGTGTCTATTCCGCCTCGGCTATAACATAGCTTGCCCATTAGTATCAAAATGTACTGTTAACGATCTTCTTTTAAACATGGTTGACGAAGAATGTTGATATCATCACTATACTCATAGAAATATAAGAATACTCCTATGTATACAACATTGGATGCAGCACATATTATAATTCAGGCTTTTATAAAATAGATATCGTTACTTTCCTTTGATAAATTAATATTCTTTAATTTAATAGTTAATATTTAAATCTTCGCTTCCGATCTAATAGATGAATATAATACTTCCCGTATTACAGTCTTACAAGATGAATAGCGTAGATATCCATCATAATGTTCTTTTATAAGACTGTCTTTGTCAAGTTCACAAAAGCGACATATGGAAGTTCGGATATTACTTGCCAATATGTGGTAAGAACTATGTTGATACTGGTTCTGATCCGCAGATTACTCGTAGACTGGTTGGTACGTAACTTTATGAACTTTTTCATAGTATATAAGCAATGTTGAACTAAGCCCTATTATTAGTTAAAGGAAAAAGATATGCTCGTCACGTCACGTCAAAAAATGCGTCTATTTGCTCAAAAGGATAAAGCAGATATGCCTTAGGTATTCTCTACTAGTCAACCAAGGGTGGTAAGGCAAGTGCTTTGCAGTTTTCACAAAGTTTACACCAATGTTTACCCGACTGCAAGGAAAGGATTATGTTTTTCACGCGTATCTTGTATGTATGTATGTAATATTGTTTATTACCTCATATCATCCACACCGCTAGAAGGATTTATATAACTAAGACATCGTTAGATTCGTTGTGACCGCCCTAGTGCCCTTGAAATAAAAAACAAACATGGCGGTTTTTGGGCGCCATATTGTGGGGGCCCAATTTCTATTTTCTTCCAAACTCGAGTGGGGTATCAAAATTAAGGGGTTTAAGAGGTGATTACAAAATAAATATACCACGGAATTGTTTAAAATTAAGACGAAAAAAAAAAAAAGGTTTCAAAAAAAACCCGACAGCTTAGGAAGCGAACTGTTTCTTGTTTACAGCTTTACAGTTCGCTTCTTAAGCAGTCGGGTTTTTGATTTTTAAATTAACTTTTTTTTTACCTTCAATATACCTTCCCATAACATGAATCGTCCAAACAAAAACATTGCATATTTGCTTCCATCCTATCCTGAATTGAATAAGCAAACAACAGCATGCACATGGATATCTCCCACACAATACGGCTGAGAATAACGAATCTATAGTGGACGTAACCGCCGAACGTGCCTCGAGTGGCGTCCCGGTCGTGAATTGTGTGCTGCACCAACGGAGGCAGAGGGCCCATCCCCTTTAATTTATTGTTAGTTATAGCTTTACTAAAGTGACTGTTGAATTTAATGGTAGAGTTCTTACTTACACATGACATTCTTAAATGTAAGTTGGCGATTTGTGGTCATTATTCAACTCACAATATATCTCACAGATGATGACGGTAGAATCTTTTTTTTTTTTTTTTTTCGTCTTGTTTTTTTTTTTTTTATTACTTTTAAATATTTTTTTATTACTAATAATTTTAATTTATGTGACGTTCAAAAGTGCCGTTTATTGGCCTAATTGAATAAATATATTTGACTTTGACTTTGACTTTGATGCGTTCATCATCATCTTTATTTCAGTCTGAAATCCGGTATTGTGGGGTCTAAGAAGACCATGATTTTAAATGAAAAATGAAAAGTCACGTTTATAAAAGCAGCAACAGTTGAATAAACAAACAAGTAATTGTTTATATTTTAGTTAATAATAATAAAGTTGATAATCATTTCAGGAAATAAACTGAAAAATCATTTAACTGTCGTGAAATGTAAATAATGTTTTAAATCGAAAATGGTTTTCTACTTATTATTCATCTACATTTAAACAATAATATAATTTATAACAAACAAATAATACTATGAAAATGCATGTTTAATTTAAACTTTATCTTCTAGAGCTCCACTACTGCTAAGTAAAGTTGTAATAAAAGTCAAAGTACTAGCAGAGATTTTTCATTTTCATCTTCAACCTCTGGATAAACAAACATTTAAGTTATATTAGTTTTGACTTCTCAAAACAGCTTTGTGTGATAGATCTTTAAGAAAATTGTTTGAAGTAAACACTTAGATATGTATGCGGTTTGAATTTCACTTACAGATAGAATATTTTATTTGATAATTTTTTTAATATGATTTATTACTAAAATTATATCACTCGTAGTTTTTTCTTAAATGCTTTCTTTTCTAAAAGCGTTCGATTCCTGAAATATACACTGAAAAAAATATTGGATCTTGCGAACCTTTTTCTAACCAGCGACAAAATGAATTAGCAAATAGCAAGACTATATCTTGTTGATAGTATGAAAATAGCAATCCCCAACATTATCAGTGTGTTTTATCAAAAAAAATGATCCTTTGCATTACTTGACTGTATCCATAAAAAATTGTAATAGACCACAAAAGTAGACAATAAAATAATAATAAGTTTCATCACAGAAAAATAAAATCTCAATTATACAGAGAGAAATAAAATATGTTTATTAAAAAGTTGCCAAAATCCGTCAGCAATAATTCTGCTGAGAGGTTTTTCTAAATTAAATTCGGTGAAGCAAACTGAATTTTAAAAGGAAAATGAGGACGACTTTATAAATTCACTTGCGCTAAGAATGTTATATTTTAACATTTTTAGATTTGTTGCATCCTTCATAACAACATGTTGAGCAATGATTGCAGTTTAGTATTAGTAACAGTATCTAGTTCTTTTTTATAATTGGATAATTTAGAGGATACACAATTAATAGTAATTGCTTCTCCGAAAATGATTCGAGGAAAATCCCTGTTGGAAATTGATTCAAGCTGTTAGAAATTTCCTTATTTGTATTGGCAACATCGAAGGTATAGTAGATCAGAAGTATATTTATGAAACTACATAGAAATAAAGAACAATGACGGTGTCGGTAGCCCAGTCCTGTAAGCACGACTGCTGAACTGCAGCCGTATTGCGTAAGTGCGCAAAGAGTTTAAACTCTATCCAATCGACCAAATCGGTCAATCACACAAAACGGTAATCCACATCACGTCATTCATCTCACATGTGATTGGTCGATTTGATCGGTTGGATAGAGTTTAAACATTTTGGAACTTAAGCAATACGGCTGCAGGTCTCGGGTTTGACTCCCAAATCGGGCAGTTACAATGATTTTCCCATATGGAATTTCTCAGTTTCGGGTTAGTGGCAAATATGACATTAAGCTTGCCATATTTGCTTTTTTTACAAGCTTTATACCTTGCTTTTGTATGTGTGTCCGGCAACAATTAATCGATTTTTCAACCACTTACTGGCATCTAATTAAGATTGATTTTTGCATACTTATGTAACTTTAAAAACATTTAAATAATATTGTACTATGGAGCTTGTCTCATGATGGAGCTGAAAGGTGACCATAGCAACTTCTCAATCAGACAAGATGGCACCAGCGTGTTTGGGCTCATTGAAAATGTAAGTTTTTAATCTGACATGGTCACAATCATTAGAATTAATATTTGTAAAACATTACATATGTGTGTATTTGTGTTGTTTGTATTTATTTGATGTTGTATTTGTCAAAATCAAAATATACATGGTAAATATCCCGAAACAAATATTAATTTTAATTATTGGAAATGGTATTGACAAGCGATATTAAATTTCGTACGTTTTAGTCCATAAAAACCTTGTTAAAAATCATTTTTAATTATTTTAACGTTGCCCCACTCTTGGAACCGCCAACCGACTACTGATATACGACCTAAACATAACAGAGCAATACTATAGGTACAGCCTAAAGGTCTATCCACACATATCAGGGCCGTGCCCGGGACGTGACAGGGCCGAGCCCAGGCATTGAAGCTCCGTCACTGGCCTGTGCACTGACGTGTGTGAACGAGTTCATATAAAATGTACACACCGATATTTTTTTGAGCCCCTGACCGGGCACGGCACTGATATGTGTGGATAGATCTTTAAGGACTATCCACGAATATCAGGGCCGTGCCCGGGACGTGGACGGCCCGTGCGCCGTCAGGGGCACAAAAAATGCCAGTGACGAATCTTCAATGCCTGGGCCCGGCCCTGTTACGTCATGGGCACGGCCCTGATATGTGCGGTCGGACCTTTAGTCTTCTTAGAATACAGACGTGGTGCTATGTAATTTGTAAAAACACTCTACATCAAAATATAGATTTTGTAAAGAGAGTAAAAGTTGAACCCGATAACATGTTATATTATTATCAGTTTAGCGAAACATCGACGATGCGAGAACTCTGACATCGAACTCATACGTAAAGTTTGGGGCTCGTTAACCGGAGTTTAATATGGCGAAGTTAGTGGTCTGAAAGTCGTCATGACTTTACTTGTTGATTAATGATATGGGTGTTATAATTAGTAAAAATATTCATCATCGTACTTAATTATCTTTTGGTTTTGGCGGTACATTTAGTAAATGTTTGGGCCCACATTTATTGCAGTGTCAAAAGCGTTATACAGCTGGTCATCTAGAGTGCAATTGAATGGACAGTTGGGCACACCAGCAAGTAGAACATAGTCTTTACAGGAACACCCCTCTCACACCAGGTGTTCGATGGATCAATAATCTCCCATTTTACTTAATTATATTAGCAGCGGCCAACTTGGATACGCTACCGATGCCATAGGTAATTCCAGAGTCGCTACCGGCTGTCATATTTTGTAGATCTTTGATTACCTTCCGGACCGTAATTTTGATTTTGCAAAATGTAAAATTTGGCTAATGTTGAATTTTGTAAATATTGAATTTGCTAAATGGTGGATTAAAATAAAACCAATTAAATAAAAATAGTACCTATAAAATATATATAAAATTTTCAAAAAAATATTTTCCCGTGTCTTCAGTTTCTGATTTTGTAATTTAACGTTTATATATAAATATATTTGTAAAAATTTTATGTATCTACAAAAGTATGGTAGTCTGAGACACCCTGTAGATTGTGAGCCGCAGAAAAAATAATTGTGAGGCAACTGTTTAATAAAAATTGTGTTTTTTCATATCGTTTTATCGTATTAAACATTGTTTAATGTTAAATAGTCTTTTAATAATCTTCAGTTCTCTAAGCAGCACTTTAAACACTTTTCAGAAAACGTTAAAAGAAATTCAAAGTGGAAAATCTTTGACATTGGATACACCTATCACTTTAAACGATTTCTTTGATAAACGAAAACAATATTAAAAAAACACAAACTTTTTCTGAAAATAACATGAGTTTATTTTATTAATGTAAAGTTTTTCGCGAGAAACTTCTTCGTAAACACACAGACTTGAATAAATTAGTTTTTGTCAATAGTTTACTCAAAAAGAATTATAAATAAGACTCGAATTGGTCTCTAGTAGATATCAGTTCTTTTTTTAATATCTGGATTCTTAGAGGTCATTGTACACATACAGTACACATTGAGTACAGGTCATTGTCCTATAAATATTCAACACCACCATACTCTAATATTATTTCACTTAATACTTTTAATATAACGTGTTTAGTTTCACGTAAAATTGACATCTAGCCCTTAGCTATAAACAATTTTATTTGTGATTTGAGTAGATGCTATATTATTATTATTTATTTATGTCGGATATAAAATCCATAGTTTTGTACGTACGTATAAATACTTATAAATTGTTAGTCACTTAAAACTCAAATACAATACTTAAACAACATGAAAAGACAAAATAAAAGTTTGTGTTCAGTAGAAGTCAAATTGCAAATTTACTAAGTCTATTACTTCTCGACATGTACTCGAACATAATGCCACAATATTGGGCAGTCTGTTCCGCCTGCTACAAGCTGAGAATGCTGTTGCCACTGCCGCAGACACAACTTAGCAGCGAGGCGGCTCTTTTTCTAAGGATGCCATGAAAGCAATGGATATGTGCGTCTGCATACATGTCAGATGCACTACTGTGCCGCGGCAGCCGCATCAACATCTTTAAAGCATTTTTATAATGAGCGCGCAGGGCGTTGATTGTCCACTGCGTATACTTGAGCCATAGACTACAAGTGTAAAAAGATTGGCAAAAAGCCCGAAACAATGACACTTTTACTACTTTGGTGCAGCGTGAAAATCTACGAGCCAACATATTGCATTGAACAGCCAACACCTGGCGATTACTCTATGTCCTCTTGGTTTGATAGTTCATCCGAGACCCAGTGATAGACATTTTTGTTTTTTTTATTGCAGACTCGTGTATAATTTTATGGAACGTTAATGAATTAATAAAATTCAGTATGTTAAAACTTTTATACAATAAAGTTGAACATGATAAAAGTTATTCATAATGTAATTTTAACGACCCACGTCGAGATATGAATTCAGTCAGTCTCATTATTGTAATTTTTAAGTTTTATAAATTCATTGCTTTAATATTTTAAGAATATTGTTTCATCATAATGTCATTTTAGAAAAGTTCAATGTATGCAAAACCAGATTTATTGCATTAGTTTTTTTTTATATTTTCTTTGAATTTAAAGTATGTGATAATCATAAGAATAATGTACCACTTTTTCTAAGAGATCACCTCTGAAATATAAAAATAAGTCAGCTGATCGGTACTTCGAATAGATATTGACAGATAAATAGATACAGACAGAAAAAATAAGAACGTTAGTTCTCGCTTTGTAGTGTTTTGTTTTGGAAGCCAGTTTTATTTTATTTTATTTGAGTTTGGTCTGCTCTTAACTCTAATCTAGGTCTGAGGTGATAGAGACAGAGTCAAAGATGGAGTGAGCTTACCCAGAAGAAGCCTGTGTACTCTAAATTTGAAGAGACTTTAATATTATTATAAAAATATTTTTATTTTTCTCTTTTATGTTTTGGTACCTTATATTACCATGAAAATACGCATTATGAAGGATAATTTAAAAACTACTCGTCTGATCATGATCAATTTTTTTTAGCACAAGCTACTGAAGCTACTCGTGTCAAACAAAAAAAATCGAGGTCGGTTCATAATTGACGAATTAATTGCTTAAACATACAAAAACGTACAGTCGAATTGAGAATCTGTTCCTTTTTGAAGTCGGTTGAAAACTGATCGTCGGTTTGTAAAACTCTGGTGCCTGTGGTAGGTAATGAGAACCTGTATTACAGGTAAATAAGTATAAACCTGTTTTTTGGCCCGATCCCTCACAGTAATCCTACTAATATTATAAACTAGCTGTTACCCGCATCTTCGCTCGCGTTAATATAGAATTTGTCAATCAATTCTGGTTATCGACATACAGGGTGAGAAAACCCAATATTGCAGTTTTGGTTTTAATCAAAATCGACCCCTTGGCTCCTATGCTTGTTTTGTGCTATTCTTCACACTGATGATTTTGCCATCCACGCCCACTTGCAAAATTCAGCCCTTATAGGTACAATTAACTTATTAAATTGAAGACGTTGGGTAAAACAGGTATATGCTAAATAGTCACAGAAAATTTTTAAAAAAGTTTAATCAAAAAATCAAAAAACCCGACTGCTCCAAAAGCGAACTAAAAAGACGTAAACAAGGAGAAAATCATGCTGTGCAGTCGGAGGATACATATTCGCGGGCTGGCTGACCAAAATCTGGTGTATCCTCCGCCTGCACAGCATGATTTTCTCCTTGTTTACGACTTTTTAAGAGTGACACTTTTTACAAGATTGGTGTCAGGTTTTATGACTAGGGTAAAACCAGGATAGTTTCCCCAGGGATATAGTTGTCCCAGGGGTATAGTTGCACCGATTGTAAAAACTCTAGTTTTATTTTATTTTTTATTATTGATAGTCTAGTCACTATCTCGCCTGATGGTAAGCGATGATGTGTCCTACGGTGAAGCACGCTTGCCTAGAAGAAACCTATTCACTCTTGACTTAAAGACCCCAAGGTTGTAGCTATCAGGGAACAAAGACTCCGGAAGGGAATCAGTTGAATCGCATGCTTTTTGATTAATCTATCGAAAAATTCTCCAACTACCACTTAGTATCTCATGTCGTGGTTGCCCAGGGGCTAAGACCTAGCCTCTCGCGCTTTAGGTCGTGGGTTCGAATCCGGACAAGTACCAATGTGTATTTTTCAATTCATATGTACTTTCTAAGTTAATCTTTGGCATTGTTGAAAACGGTGAAGGCAAACATCGTGAGGAAACCTGGACTTATAGTGAGTTTATTATAAGATTGTGCTCCATTGGTGTAATTGCTGCAAGTAGTTCCAGTTCGAGGACAAACTAATAAATAAATGTCTTTGTGCGATTGCATGGGAAGGCAAAATGCCATCAAAGTTTTTGCGGGATAGATATCCTATTTCTCGGTGCATCTATCCTAAACGTTATTAACATGAATTAGGTAGCTATCCCATGGGTCGGCCAGATGTTCTAAAATATAGAGGTCCGCAAGAATCGCTAATACTCTGGCAATATTAATGTTCTTTACTTTCATAAATTTGTAGATAAAAACCAAAATACCAGCCAGTTTTACAGAAAAAAGTATTTTGCTTTTTGTACTGAGAGAATCAGATTGAGACTGAGACTGAGAGACTGAAATTGATTTCGAAAAGTGTGGCAACTATCTGGCTTTTACCCTATCAAAGATCTGCAACTGACGGCCCGCCCCTAATCTGATCTGCATTCCAAGAACATAGTGGTTCGGTATGTAATAAATGGTCACCCATCCACGGACTGACCTTGGCAAGCGTTGCTTAGCCCTGAAGATCGAACATTGCGGCTGGTTTTACTTAGCTACAAGCTCAACTTAAGGACAGTATCGCTAAGTACAGTAAGCTACACAAGATTATAGTAGTTACAGAGCTGTGTTTGGGGCGGCGCGGGCGGTCGATCCAATTATCGTAATTAATAGTTTGCTACATCAAACAGCGATGTCTTGTTAGATGAGTGGAGGTTGCTATAGAGTGGTGCCTATACTGTGCAATTAAATCTATGTTCCAATCGGTTTACTAATGACAAGCATAAAATATATTCCAATCATTTACATTGGCATAACAAAATTCAGCATAATGATCATTACGCATAATGTTATTAGGCATAAATGCTTTGCCGTAATGTATATTGCCATAAATACTGTTGGCATAATAATAATCTTATAAAGCATAATGTTATAAACGCATAATGATATTTACACATAATGTTCTATGGAATAAAACAAACATGTTCGCGGCTCAAAGGTGGCCCAAGGGCCACCCCCGCTGTACCTTAAATAAATTCATTTGAGTCCTTCTAACAAATAAATTTGATAAAAAATTAAGTATTTTAAAAATATCAAAGCACAAAGTATCGAATATCCTAAATATCGATATTAAAACACTTTAAAATTGATTCTGACACTTTAAAGTTGCTTCTGCAACTTCTCCGGCGCTGCGGGAAGTGCAACCCTTGCACCCTTACGTAAAAAAGGATAGGCACCCATGCTCAAGTCCGCAGCATCGGCTTGCTTGTCGCCTCTGGCAACCAGCCTCAGCCATTACGGCTAGCACGGGCGCTTATGCTTTGTTACAGCGGGCGGGCATGCCCTCCCTTCGCACCTCCTGTTTTTTATATACACTCAAGGGATAGTAGGCAAAAGACTACGTCAGTCGGGGTGCCCCAATTTGGTTTTGGAACAGATTTGACCTATTTTAACTTCTTAACTATTTAATGAGTTTCATTTGTATTTTAACGTAAATATAATAAACTTAAGTGTATTAAATGTTGACATTTTGAACTTAGGTACATTATACCTAAGTTCAAAATGTCAAACTAGCGACATTTTTAATCATTCGATATTTAAATCTCAAACATTTTAAGCTTAGGTAAATCAATTTTCAATCGATTCAAATCGATATTAAAATTTTCGATGTTTTGAACATTGACATTTTACTTGTAGGTATTTTAATTTTGGACGTATAAATATGTACCTATAAAATTATTATGATGGATAAATATCATGCCTTCAATATTTATGCAAAAAATTATGGCAAAACAAATTAGACCAAATGATAGTTATGCTAACATTTGCATTATGCCAACGTATTATTATGTCGCAGTATTATTAAGCTGATAAAAGTTATGCAAAATCGTTATGCCAAACAATATTATGCCAATAAAATTATGCCAAGAGTATTCGCGGTCCAAACTGCTAACCAATTTAATAACCCGATAACACAATTCAATAATCGAATTCATCGCATTAAATTCCCGTGATATATTGTTTTTTCAATGAAGTATTGTCATAGAAAAAATCTATCTGCTCGTGTTTAACCAGCTAAGCTTAATAACACTAATTTAAAACAAATTTGTGTCTAGTACTGTGTTTTTAATTTATTATAGAAATGAAAAGCAAACAGGTTTAAAGAAAATTTAAATGTTTGTTTGCTCTGCAATGAATTTAAAAAATTGTCATTAAACCTTAAGGTGTTAAATAAATCATTCCTCTGCCTGTACATAACAATAAAAGGTTTACTAGTTTGCCCTTTTTTTGAGTTATGTAAACTCAAAAAAAATTGGTACGTCGGGAAGCGAACTTAGGACGCTGCTCACTTTTCAACCCCTACACTAATGAGAGAGATGTTTTCTCTCAAATTGACATATTCTAATTGGCTGACAATCCGATGGCGACCACAGATTGTCGGCGAACCGTAATAACACTACAATACCGCTAATTAGATCTAGTTGCAACTGTGTGGTCGCTCCCTAATTGTAGGAATTTAATTTATGTGTTGGCTCATGTGGTAAATGAACATAGCACGGGCCGGACATACCATAGACATGTCTGTCTTTATGCTATACTGTCTTACTACACATACCTACATAATTTCATAAAGTACATAGGAAAACTACCAAATCGCGGGACTCTTTACTATACAGTTTTTTGGAGACAAACCCGCGTAACTTAAATAACCATTTGTTTTTACCCGACTAGAGCAAAGCAAAAGGGAGGTATATTTTATAGATATTTTTCTCTTGCACGCAAGCAGAGCCATCGGCTCTACTAGTATAAAATCTACTATTTCATATTCTGAACACTTCTAATTTTAAACTGTTATATATGGTAAATGTTAAATGCTATATATTTTCGGATGGTTTTGGAAATGTTTCAGTATCGGATGATTGGACGTGTCCACCTTGTTTCCTCAATCGGTAATCGATACGACAATTGTTCACTTAATTAGTGCGACCCGCAAATGTGTGGTGGACGCAAACAGTGCCGTGGCATGTGCACTAAATGTATATTTCGTGGCCAGATCGTAGTATTGATCACTTCATTTCATGATATGGCCGAACATTTTAGAAATTGACGATATGAACAGCTAAACGCACAGCTATTATAATATGGTCATATCGTAAAAAATTACACTATCTACCGTTAGAGGCGCTGATATAGTTTTGTTTATGTACATAGCTGCGAACAATTATTTTAGTAAAAAGCTTATAATAATGCGCCAATTCAAGATAAAAGTGAAGGGAGATGTCGCTATGACTCAAAACTACTTGAATTTTACGAAAGTCACTCAAAAACGAGCGCAGTGTAAAAAAAACCTTAGAGTTCGGCACATTAACGATATGACCAATCTTGGATTGACATATCATCAAACGTAGACGTTTACAAGATATTCTCAATTTTAGCTGGCCGCATCATGATATGGTTGGCCATATCAAGAAGTGGTCAATTCTAAGATTTGGCCACGACATATTCGTATACAATTTGTTTTTATTTAGATGTCAACAGATGAAACTATTTCACCTCTGCCTAACCTAATTTTATGATCTACAATAAAGTACAATTATTCTATCTATCTTTATAACACCCACACAACACACACGAATTCGTTTGTGTTTAAGTGTTATATTAATATATTTTTCGCAAATATGCATGGAAATATTGTCATTATTTTCGAAAAAAGAACACACGGAGTATCGAATTTACGGACAACGAATAACAAATCCATTGCAGGAGCGTTTTTTGAATTTGGAACATTACAACGCTCCAGCAATGTTGTATGAACCGGCGTGCTGGGGTTATTAGATACTCTTTGATTGGATCTCTTTTATCATTCTTGGCATACCAAAGTAACCTACTAAGTAACTTTGCTTAGTACAAATTGCGTTCACGTGGCTGCATAGCCATGAATGCATTTGACTTTCGGCACAGATGATCAATAGAATATCGGCGGCAAAGCTGAAAGTTCGTCTTGATTTGTTATATAAATATTTAATAAACATAAATTAATAATTCAAATGAGTCTAACGGTTGTGAAATGGAGTCTGATTGTACTCCATCAGATTTAAGATCAGAAGCCAAATTGGCAATGGAAAACCTGCTTCCAGCGTAGTCAAAAGAAAAATACATGAAAACAATGATATTCTCGTAAACAGATACGTTATACACTCACAAAACAACCGAAAAAAGTGTTCCGCGCAGCAGCGGCAGTATAGCCCTCGCCAAACTTCTTTGCCGCCCTGAAGTTGGTTTACCGGATGCGCGAAGCGCGAAATGGTGCTATTTTTGAAAGAGATTTCCTACTGCGCAGCCATTGTAGCCTACTTCAGGGTGGCCAAGAAGTTTGGCGAGAACTATACACATACACACTTTTCATTCATCTGACATTTCACTACAAGTCCAAAGGGATGGCTTGACAAAAACAACAAAAAAAAGAAACAGCTAGTGTTTGACACTTGCGTGTGAATGTAAACAAACATTATTCTGGCCACCAATGTGTTTACCATTTCTTTCTTTTTCTTACCTCCAAATATCAGAACAATAGGAAAAAATTATGTAAATTGAGGTGTATTGCGTACTTACATATGGTATGAGATCTACTGTTTTATGTACTTTGGTATCATAATTGGTACACTTTCTAAATACACACGATGGCATTTTTTATAATTCTGTTAAATTCAATAACAAAATAACAAAGCGTATCGCTCTTCACCATGCGTGACATAGACTAAAGACTATACGTCACAATTAGGACGTATTCGAGTCTTCACAATGCGCGCGCTCATAACATATCGATTTACTCGAATATCATTGCATGAAAGTATATGAAAATATTATGATTTGGAAAAACGACAAAAAAGTGAACATTTTCTCCAAAACAGTATTTTTGGCGTATTTTAATGAGATTGCTAAAACTAAAAAGCCATCTACATTATGGGCAATTTATTCCATGCTGAAATGTACAGTTCATGTTAAAAACGGCATTAACTTCAAAAATTATGAAAATTTAACTACTTTTTTGTTTCCCTGCATTCTTTTGAGAAAAACATCTTCAGAAATGGCAATTGCCTTTCTCATATTAGTGAAGTCCTCGCCATACTCTACCTGCAATTACCTATTATCCGGCCTTTACAATAATTCAACTATTATGTGAGGCACCTATTGCCATCAACGGGCCACAAATCCAGACAGTAGTGACAGAGAAATGCCAGATGGATTAATTAAATATCACTTTACCTGTCTTGAGAATCTAGCCCACAAGACCGGTCAAACAGTTAAAAAAACGTTTTTACAAAAAAAAATAGGCAAGTAGTCAATAGCAAATAGGCAAGTAGTCAATAAAGGTACCTACAATGTCAGAATATTCAAATTCAAATTTAAATTTATTTATTTCGGATAACTTGATCCATACAGTTCGATTGATAAAAACATAAAAATTAAAATACAATAAAATAAAATAAAAATAAATAACACAATTTCAAATCATATCACCCGCCTAATAAGGGATCTCCACAGCGGAGAGGAGATCCTATCAGCTACAGTCTTCAGAATTCCGTTGCAGCTGCCACGCATTCTGCAGATCAGGGAGACAGTTTTTTTGCGGATGACGGCATGAAAGCCGTCAGTGTGATACAGTGCAAACATCCCCGATGCACTACAGAAGCGAGGCAACCCCAACATCATCCAGAAGATGTTATTATACTGGATGCGCAAGACATCCAGCGATCTTTTGGTGTGACTGACCCACAGATTTCCCGTATAAAAGCTTTGACAATACGCCTTAAACAAAGTTATCTTTACTTGTTCAGAGCATCGGGAGAATCTGCGGGCCAGCATGTTACCTCTGACCGCCAAAGCCCTGCGCTCCCTCTCAATATCCAGATCGTCCCTAAGCCCCTCGGTAATTAAATGCCCCAGGTATTTAAATTTCGTGACACGATTTATGCACAAGCCATTTAGGGTAATATTTTGAGAATACCCGGGACATCCACCAGAGGCCCCAAAGACCATACATTCATAAGAATAGATTGCCCAAATATCATGAAACTGAACATAACTGGTGAAATAAGAGTGTACCAAAGCGAACTGTACACATATGCGAACCCCTTTAGAGCGTACGTGATGTTATGTTATGAAAATATATAAACAATAAACAGACATGCGATTGCAGTAATCCCGAGAGATTTGCCGTTATTTATTGAACAGTTCTGTTGTATATCTCCGAAGTTCTTTATCAGTTATTTACCAAATTAAAATGGGACCAATGTCGAAACGTATTCTTTTAAACAAATAAAAATTCTAAATCGGTCAACAATTGACGGAGATATCAGTGAAAATACCCAAAAAAAATATTGTAACATAGAACCTCCTCCTTTTTGGTAAGTTGGTTAAAAAACAAATCAAATCTAAAAAGTCAGAGGACCCACGTTGCAACTAGTAAAGAAAATGGAGAAAAATGACAAAGCTCTCTAATTAACTCTTTGTACAGGGTATTCCAATGCAAATCGAAATAATTAAGCTACAAAGAAAGTCGTCCATTTTCCACTGTGTCCGACTCTGATTCGGTATTGTGCAGCAGACGACGGCGAATCGACTTAAATGGTCTCTGAAGACTCACTAGAGCGATGGGAGTAGTTATGCTCTTGTTTCGTCCGAGTGTCGGCTGGAGTGGACATGCGCATTTTATTTTTCATTTCAGAAAATATACCCATCACTTCGTTGAAGTTAAGAAGTTAAACCATTAACTTCTTTAATTATCCAATTTTATAGTAAATTTTTGAAAACCTAATTTACCTACACGACCGTTAACTGTATTCTGTTGCTGCACTCATCACCATCACTTCGCTCAAAAAATATCCACAGTTGGACAAAGGCCTTCCCCAAGCGTCACATCATCAGCCGGTCCTGCATTGCCAGATTAACTGAAAACCAATGGTCTTCCTCATCCATACTAATATAATAAAAGTGAAAGTAACTCTGTACGTCTGTCTGTCAACTTTTCACGCTTAAACCGCTGAACCGATCTAGATTAAATTTGGTATGGAGATAGTTTGAGACCCTGGGAAGGATATAGGATAGTTTTTATTCCGGAAATCATCCTTAAAGAGGTGGAAGCTTTCAATATTATTGCGTGATATAAAAAATAGGCTATTTGAAGTACAGCTAGTAGAAATATAAAATGCAGGTTTTCCTTAATCTGAATGAATAAAAATAAAAAAACTGCATTTGCAGTATATGATCTGCCCTTTTTCAGGGGACAAATCACTTGCTAACATTTATTTATTCACTATTGATGGTTTATCCATAGGCAGAACAAGCTGAGACCTGAGACCTCTTAAAGTATGAGCGAAAAACATTTATTCCAAAGCGTCTCCATATATTTTCTAGTCTTTTTAAGGTGTCCTTTTCTCTCAGAGCGCCTTATCTCAACACGGCTGCTCGCAGCCGTTCGTAACAAGACCTGATACTCAATTTACAAGCTGCACTACTAACTAGAAATGAGCTTTGAATAATAAAGAACAAAACAAGTTCGCTTCGGAGATAGTGAAGTCAGACATCACTAAAGAAGAAGGAATATTTATGAATCTCAAAGTTAGACCTACCTAATTCTTAGTTCAAGGCTAGCTTTGGCTTATTGGCTTTATTAACTGACCTCAAAAAACCTGTTTGTATGCCAATTGGTCGAGTGATCATTACCAGAGACTTCTCAGATGCTTTGCCCTAGCAAAGACTATGATAATGAATTGTTGTTAGCACACCGGCATCCATCCATACCCGGCATATAAACAGAACAAATCATTGCTGGGAAAAATTAAACGCAGAAATATCAGTAGGTATTGTGGTAGTATTAACCTGGATGAACTCCTTCGCAAAGATCTCATATACTTCCTTACTAATGTTGCAAATGTGAGAGTCCGTATGTTTGGTCTATAATTTCAAATACAGTGTATCTGTGTGCGTTAGTCAATCAATCACGCTTAACAGCTTGTCGGATTTCAATAAAATTTGGCACACGGATAGACCATGACCTGGATATGGACAAGGGTAACTTTTTGTCTCGGTACTTCGTCGCAAAATAATGATAGTGATTGAAACTCCCACGCCCAGAATACTCAATAACAAAACATAGGTATGTTTTACAACTAGTGCTTACAGGACACAAATAACAAATAACATTAGTCTACAGACAGACTGTGAACAAAGCCGACCTGTTCGGAATACTTACCGTCAACGTCTGCTGAACTAACTTCGGTTTGCGAAGTCACATTAATGTTTATTAAAGGAACTTCTGGCACTGAAGGTTTTGTGGTGCAACTTGGGACTGGGAGAGGTATGTACGGCTGTGGACTGCGGTTGGTTAAGTTGATTGGAATTGGCTGCATTTTGAGAGTATTGGTCGGCAAACAAGCCGATATGTGCAGCTTCTTGTCCATTCTTCTTTATAACAAACTAACTTTGCGAATGGTCAGTAGAATCAATTTATTATTGTTTTCTAACTTGTACTTTTACTTTTTTGATGGCCTAATTGAAATAAATGACTGAGAATGATACACCCACGTGACAGAATCAAAAGATAATAATTATGATACGGACTAGCTTTTTGTGTTTTATTTGTTGCCCTATCCCACTAGAACCGTGCTTAGTTCTGGGATGAAAAGAGGCATCAGAATAAGCTATTAAGGTGAGTATACTAGAGCATTTACTAACAGAAAATCGAGCATTCGCTGTTTTTAAATTTACTCAAACTACACTTCGAATATGACGCTCGATGATTGATCGCAGGTGACGTGGAGTGAGGTGAACAATGAATTCAAGGTACAAAGAAATGTTTCAGATAAGTGCTCACTCGCCGCGAGCATTACGTCGAACGCAGCGTCGAACATTCGCAAGAACGTTACATACAGAACATGGAAATGCTTAAGGAAACTGAGCAATTGTCTGTATTGTACCATTTGTAAGAAAGTTACATTACATTGAAATACTCGCTAAAAAGCTCTAGTCTATACTCACCCTTAGAGTAGTTTTCTATCAATGATAGAATTTTTATAAACAGATCGGATTTAGATATCATCTTTTGCATACAATTTTATCACTTTACATAAAAGAAAAAAATTGGAAGGATTGTTTTTTTTAATTAGGTATATATTTATATTTTCCCATGAAAACCCCTCTTATGGAATCAGAAACCACGGCGGGCGCTACCCAGGCTGGATGGTGCGAAATTGGCGACCAAAGCTTCTCCTGGAGGGAATCGACAGGCTACAGAGGGCAGAGATACTACTGTCGTTGCCACAACATCTAAGATCGAGAAGATCTCAATACGAAACCGTCATCGTATTGGCGCTTAGAACTTCCGAGGTCTGCTAATGGCGGGTAAACGGACTATCGTAGAGAAGGAAATGCTATCATATAAACTAATATGTTCTCGGTTATATCCCGATATCTGTTAGAATCTTGACAATGAAACTGAACACCAAACCGCGCGTATATTTCTATAATATTCAGTATTGTACAAATATACGCACTGACGGCACAAGCTCAAGATGAGGTAATTGATGACTTTTAAGGGAAATTGGAGAAAACGTTGAACTCAATTCCTGGTCGAGAAATTAAAATGATTCATGGTGACTGGAATGCCAATGCCGGTGGTACACTTGGTGATGATCATATCAGAAGCAAAGTTGGCAAATTTGAACCAGGCACTAGGAATGAACGAGGTGAACAACTGATCGAGTTCTGTATAGACAGAAATCTCAGTATTATGAATACGTACTTCCAACATCATCCAAGATGTTTGTACACATAAAGATCTCCAGGCGATAGGCACAGAAATCAAATCGACTACATAATTATAGACACCCGCTGGAGAACCTCAGTTTCCAATGTGAAGACTTTTCCCGGTGCCGAGTGTGGCTCTGACCATAATCTGCCTGTAGCCAATTTCTCGCTTCGATTAAAACGCCAACCACCAAAGTCCAGAAGCTTGGATCCTTCTGAAAAACTGATCTGCCGAGAGGCGCTAGAGGCGAAACTGAAGGATTGTCCCACGCATGAACACGCTACTGCTGACATACAATGTAAAAACTTGAAAGGCCATATCAACGATGCGCTGGACCTGGTCTCTAAGAAGAAGAAGCCAAAGCAGAAGAAAAATGCTGGATCGCCGATTATTCGCGGGAGCTCATTCTACGCAGAAAAGACAAAAACTAGGGGTTTGCAGGATCGTGCAATAATGGCTGAATACTCCGAGCTTAGCAGAGCTATCCAAGCCAGTTGTCGCCACGACAGGAACAACTTCATTGAGACATTCGTACAAGGTACAAACTGCAGACCATTTTAAGAATGTTTGAGTCCTTTCCAAGCATTGCAAAGCTAAAACATGGGCCATAGAAGATTCCGATGGCACTGTACTACACGAGATCGAACGCATTGCCGAGAGATGGCGTGCCTAGGTGCCTACTGTGACCAGTTGTACTTAGATCCCCATTCAACGCCCGAGGCTATTCCGGACTGGAGGGATCTGGAACTGGAAACCATGATTCTTCACTCCGAAATGTCTGCTGATCTATAGTCTCTCAAGATTAAGAAGGCGCCAGGAAGCGACCAAATAACAGCAGAGGTGCTTAAAGCTATGGGTGACTTTAATGTAGTGACACTTTTCAAAATCTGCTCACACGTGTGACAAAACGGTGATTGACCGCAGGACTGGTCGGAGTCCGTAATTCTTCCACTGCACAAGAAAGTGTCAAACAAGACATGCGGCAATTATCTAACCTTGTCCCTCATCTCACGTGCCAGCAAAATCTGGCTCCGTGTTCTTAACAGTTGCATCCGCTACTACCTGGATTGGCAAATTCCACAAGAGCAAGCAGGTTTCGTAAAGGGCAAGGGCACTCGAGAGTGTGCGCTCGAAAGGGCGCTCAATGTCAGACAGCTCATTGAGAAAGGCATACGAGTTTGATACGCCAGTGATAATGTGTTTTGTTGACTATAGCTTTCAACTGTGTCAACTGGGGTTGCTAATGGAAAGTCCTACAAGAACTTGGAGTACCAAATCAGCTCATTTCCCTACTTCGCACACTGTCTGGCTCAAGCCAGGGAGTCATAAGTGTCTATAAAACATCCTCAAAACCCTTTAATTTTACTAAGGAGTGCGCTAGGGATGCATTTTGTCTCCCATTATATTCAGCGCCTATGGAGAGCACATTATGATACGTGCTTGTGAGAATTGGGATGGAGGCATCACAGTTGGCGGTGTGAAAATCACCAACCTGCGGGGAAAGAGTCGCAAATAGCTGCACTTCTGGACCGAATGGAGTGGATTAGCGAGGAGATGGGACTTTCCGTAAACAGGTCCAAAACCAAGGTCATGTTGGTGGATAGATCTGGGAAGTTGGAACTGACTTGCGCGTTGGACCTAGAAACAGTAGACAACTTTACCTACAATTTTTTTTAAGCATTTTGAAATGCTCATGCATACTGCGCTACCACGGGGAGATAGCGCGGTTATGTAGGACTCCAACCCACTAAAACTCCACGTTGTCCTCCTGTGCCGCTTATGGCGGGAAGACGGGCACTTTACCTACGTGGGTTCCAGCGTTAGTAACGATGGTTCATGCGAGAAGGCAGTGCGCAGGAGAATAGAAATTGCCAAGACCACCATGTATCAGCTAGGAAAAATCTGGAGAGATCGCAATATTTCCGTAAAAATCAAAACTAAACTGTTACGGACTTTAATCTTCTCGATCTTTTCGTATGGCGCTGAGACTTGGACACTAAAAGCTGCAGACTGCAAACGTATCGACGCCTTTGAGATGTGGTGCTGGAGAAAGATGCTCCATATCCCGTGGACAGCATTTCGGACTAACGTTTCCATATTGCGAGAACTAAAAGCTCCTCGCGGCTGTCATCCGAGTGTCTGCGCAGTTTTAGAATACTTCGGCCACATTGCAAGGAAAGACGGTGGCAACCTTGAATAAGAAAAGGCCTCGTGGACGCAGTACAATACATTGGTCTGACCAGATCCGCACTGCACTTGACTCTACAATTTCCCTCCACACTGCCAGAGACAGAAACAGATGGACAAAGATCATTCGAGAGAAGGTGATGCAGAAGGGAGGTCACGACCCTCAATACTGAGTAATACGACGCAAGGAGGATATTTATATCTACATTTGTTCTGGTTCTACTGGTACTCTAGTACCCTTCTTACCTATTCATGGCTAAGCAAGGATGAGATCTCTCGAATCTATCAATGGTCTTCCACTCTATCAATATGATCAATAAATTCTATAAAGGTTTTGTTAGATTCATGTAAATGTAAAAAAAGATTGTGCGTTGTCTACCTTTGAATAACAGAATTCCATTACGTAAATTTGTTTATTTAAAAAATAGCATTGTGTTTTGGTTAACATGGCCGTTACCATTGCGAAAAATGTATCAGTAGTCCAATACAAATCACCTCGATGTTCAGGGACCTTTATAGATCTCTTCAATTTTGCATTAGGATCTCTGTAAAATCATCATCATCATTGCAGCCGAAGACGTCCACTGCTGGACATAGGCCTCTCACAGGCGTCAACACATTGACCGATCCCGTGCACCTAGAATTCTTTTTTTTGGTAGCCTTGCGCTTGATCCCCAATTGACCGATTTCAGCGACAGCCATATTGGCGGTCAGTGAGGATGTCTTCAGCTTCTAGGTATACCAGGAGCTTAGAGTTGAGCACTCGTTCCATACTCTTGCAGAATCTGGTTGTGTGTGAATAAACATCCGGCACTCTCGTTGTCCCCTGGAACAGGTGGGCGAGATTTAACGCAAGCGCAAGCTTTCTTGTCTCTTACATGATCAGTGCGCTGGTACGGGAGGGGCCACTTCTGGTGGTGGGTATTGAAGTTCCCCATTAACACTAATTGGGTGGAAGGGAACCGCTGTTGTGCCGTATCAGCTGCCTCATTAAGGTACTCTGTGAGCCTGGTTGTCTCCTGATCTCCATTATGCTAACGGTAGACACAGGCGTAGCTAATTTCATCCAGATCTGTGCCCACCATAGTGCACTGCACGGCAAACATGGAGTCCTCGAGGTTTTGGACACGCCAATAAGAGACGTCGTCTTGAGCGTACATGCAATTCCACCCACGCGTGGCTCCAGTTTAAGCCAGTATAAATCATTGAAGACGACGCCGGCACTCTGCGAGCTAGGGAGGTTCCCCGGACATAGTCGGAGACTATGTGTTCTAAGGTCAATTTCAACATAGTTCTTATGTTCTATTAAAGTTTCTGTCTATTACATATGAGTTTCTTATTTTACTTATTTTCTACAGACTTATTTTAACTAATACACAGCTTGTTCTTTACGATATCTTGCTTCTGTTTTGTTTACAGATACCATATCGTACTGTTTGCTTCCAGCTGTATATACAAATGTACAGTTTTGAGCATTGCTGTTAGTTTTTGTTCCTGTTTAACGTGCTTTGTGCCGTTTTGACACAGTATTCAATAAAATTAGCCATTAGTCAATACCTTTCTAAAAAGCGGTCAATTGTGTAAAGTCATTTCTCAGTCCACTCTAATGTCCTAACTAATTTGTACTACTGATTTCCCTACCATATGGTCCTACCACGCCGTGTTCAATACAATTTTATCACCAGTCCCTACAGGCTGCCGACAGGACAACATTGATAACGCGCGTTACGGTAATTGGATGCCGCCATTTGTAATTTTTATTCCAAAACGATTATTTCCCTGAGCTGGGAAATAAAAGGTGTAAATACATTTTGTATTTAGGCAATGATTTGTGTGTGTTTATAATATTTAACGGTTTTACAGATTTATTTGGAAGTATATATAAAGTAAACTTTAAAAATGTGAGGAATGGGAGTGAATGATAGAGTGATTGTTGACAGGGAAGAATGGAAGAACAAAACGTATTGAGCTGTCCCCAAATCGTATTAGTTCATGAACAGTGGGGTGACTATAAGCTCTTAGAGTAAGGTTATTTTGAGCGTGTGTAAGGGCTATATGTATATGACTTGTAAACATCTGTCATTTACGCACACTCGCACACTAATAATGGCAAAATTAACAAAAATTTAATAACCCGCCCTTTTACAACATGGATTTGCACAAACATCCTCTCACCCCAAACGCATATACCGTCTCCGTTCCGTCGTGGGTAAAAATAACCTTACAAGAGCTTATGGTCCCCTACAGTATGATGTTGATTTAAAACTGACTTTATTGAACTAGAAATTAAAATAGAGTCCGATAAACGTATTCGCCTTGAAGATAGTGCTGTTCGACTTCAATCATTACCGTCATTATCAACATCTGGTTTGATTTTTCGTTTTCTTTTTTTTTAAGTAAATTTCATCCCCCAGACTAACCAGATGTAACTGAAAATAATGTCCATATTCATTTATTTGTATTGTTTGCTGCTACTAAGTTATCGATAATGAAAAAAGTACCAATTGAAATTTATTTACTGCATAAGTTCATTTATATTCGGTTCATATCTCTAATTTTTAGTAAGCAAACCCAGGCAAATTCAATTCTCAAAACGAAAAACACGAAAAAATACGATCCAAGTGCGTGTCAGAGTTCGCACTTTTAGGGTTCCGTACCAAACCGCAAAATCAAGTTGGTTGTAATAGGAAAAATTTGGGTATTTCAAAGAAAACTCTGATTTATCAATATATTGGTAATTGTTAGTAAAATATACGTAATAATAAACATTGTCATCGAAGTTCATAGGTCAATGTGAAGTAAACAAATTGGTGGCTTCTCATTCCTGAGTTTTCCAATATTTTTTGAAAACAAAAAAATACAATATATTTACTCCGAGTTCTAAACAACGAAATCCCACTCGACAGGGTAGGTCATTTTTTTTCTTTGCTCTCCCCTTTATCTGTATGGGACCCTGCACTAAAAACATTTGAAAATATTATTTGACAATTTGTATAGCTTTGAGTCAACAAGATACTTACACTGTGAAAATTTGAAGAACTTTTAACCGTTTAGCTGTAAAACCTGTGTGACAAACGACGGACAAACAGACAGACACGTACGTGACACCAGTTTAGGCCCTTCGGTTACGGAACCCTAAAAAATATACTTCATCCCAGATAAAAGTGTCGGCTTTAAATTGATAATCCACCACGCCACTCTCAGCGGACGCTTGCTGTGGCTTAGCGGATGCTCAGCAATTATAAAATTTTCACAACAGTCCGCTTCGCCAGGAGCGAGGAACAAAAAGACTGTACGGAAACTTAGAGAACGATTTGTATTTTTTTTTTATTTGGAACGCCTCTGCCTGCCTGTGATGTTTTTTTTTCTTTTGGAAAGTTTGAAACGATTCTAAAGTGTTTTTTTAATTAGTTTTCTGTTTCAGTTAGGGTAGTATTCATTTGAAGACATTGGTTGAGGAAGTCACTGCTTGAAACTTGTGCTAGATTGTATAATTATTTCTAAATAATCCTGCAACACCTTCTTTATTATTTATACTACCAGAACATTGAAACAATGAGTAAATAGTAAATCGATAAAATGTTCAAAAGTGTACTTATGTAGGTAGCTACTTAAGAAATCAGGAACAAAATTGAATGTTATTAATATCTATTCAGGCATTTACCTACGATGAATCAATTTGACTGTCAGAAATACAATCTTGGTTTCACGTGTTCAATAAAATGAACTTAAAACACAGCCCAGTATATTGCGCGTTGATAAAAATAAATAAAAATTAACCAGGAGCAAATGTGCGCATCGCGTGGTTGGAACAGAACCCTAGACAGCTACTGTTTCAACACGAAAATTAACTGTTTTCCCACTGCGAATTTGTATTGGTTATTTTACAGGATTAATATTAGTATTTACTACTTATATTTTTCCTGGGCGTTGCTACTATGGGCTATACCAAAAGAATCATGGATATTTTCAGGGTAAAAGTATCCTATTTAGCAGTTAGAAATAGTGGTCATTCCTATAATACACAACCTATACACGAATTCTCCCCTATACACAAACTCGCAGAATCACAACTCCACATTCAACACACTTACACACATGAAAAGGCTATGGTTTATTTTGTCTTATCACTTCTCTAACTTCTGACCCTCTGATGTTTGATATACAACACAAGTGTGAGGATCCTGGTACCCATAACACAAGTTAAATCTTTCTTTTGGGTGCCAGAATTCATTTACAAATACTACTGACATACATTGTTACTCGTTAGTGTGAATTTGTTATTTATGCCTCATGTTGTTCATAAGTGTTTGATTGTACAAATTTAGTTCCAATAAACAATTTATTTGTTTATTATTAGTGTATGTGTGTAGTGTAGTGTAATAGTGTCTTTAGTGTTTTAGTGTGTGTGAGCGTGTGTGCATCCTGCCATCAAAGAATGATCGTACTCGGATTGGTACTTACTTTCAGAGATTGTACATGTTTGTATGAAGCTTATGCTTCAACCTATAATATTCCCACTGCTGGGACCTTGGGAGACCGTATCTCTGTACAAGCATTGAAAACAAAAAATAAAAACACTATTTGTAATTAGTTTAGATAAATTCTTTTGGTTCGAAAACGATCCGTTACGAATATATAATACCTTTAATACGATCCAGCCTTTAGAAAAGTTTAGCATCAAGAGAAAAATCTTCAATAATACCTAATACTATTCACAAAAAATACTCATATGAAATCCTAAGATGCCATAGAAGTATTATTTGTTATATTCTTCAGTAAAAGATTTTGCCACAATATCGTATATTTATTTAGGACCGGATATAGGGGATTCCGTCCTTTATCCCTGGCCGAAATATGGGTTGGCTTACGGTGTATTGTTATTTTATGTCTAAATAAAAATATTTATTCCAAGGCAATCCTATGGCCAGAATTTATGAATTAAATATGTTTATTGCAGTTACAGTTTGTTTTTAGGTTGACGTTCGCGGCAGGCGCGGTCATAAATTGTGGGAGTTAGATGACACGAGACTGACTTTATAGGATTTTTATGGAATGGATCTCATACTAAGTATTGACCGTCTCGCTCTCGCATTTTATGACCGCGAATGTAGCTACTCATGGCGTTTAATATTATAATAATATCAGATCAGTCTGGATCAGGTTTACTTCAGTCCATGCCCTTTTCCATAGAATAAATGAGAAGCAATCAACATGAAGGCTCACTGTATTTTCAAGTTCTTGAAGCCCGATGATTCTAGAGAATAACATTGTATTCGTGGCGAAAACGATGGTCAAAATTCTGAAGAGTTTGGGTTTGACCAAGTAACATGTCGGTAGCGCATGTAAATTCCATACCTTTTGGGCTTTTTTACAAAGGCACTTTATCCAGGCCCTCAGTTTTTTCTGATGTGGAAGTACGTGAAATTGATATACCTACATCGGGGTTGGTTATCTTCTAATTGCTATCGCTGATATGTGGTAAGCCACTTTATTTATGTCCTCTAGGCTCCCTCTTTGTTTGATTTGGAAGTTATTAGAATGCACAATGGAAATAAATCGAAGCAGGTTAGCTCAAACAGTTTAATTAGCCACCCAATTATCAATTCAAATCCGGTTTCATCCGCGTTTAGAGTATTGTAAATAAATGATGAGCCAAGCTAATGTAACCACTGCCATTAGTGTGTGGATCAATACATTATTAAGTGATGGTTATCTATGCATCACGTTGGTATGCTCTGTTGACATATGATGATCTAATTGGCAGAATGATGATTGGTGAGAATAATGCTGTACCAGTAATCATACCACTCATATATTAATGAAAACTAACACTAGTTGTATAACAATGTTTATGTACACGAAGATTCAAACTTTATGTTTATTCTGAAGTTCGCTTTTCACTGCGCTGCAATCACTGTTAAACCTTGTTTGTACTTTTATTTTTTTGCTATTCTCCTGTTACTTTGTGATTGTTGTTGTTGTGTTGTTTCTATGTCGAATAAATGTTTTCTATTCTTTTTTATTCTATTCGCTGCATTTCTACCCCATTTGCTTTATTTTGCTACTATCGAGCGACTCACCTCGTGTTCTGAGCCGTCATTAAGTTTGAATCTACCTGTTCTGTTACTTTTATTATAGCAAAATACTTATATTACAAAGAGGTAAAAATCGTTTGTATGCTAATGTAATCAGCGTTAGGAACAATACATTATTTAGCGACACAACGGTTATCCATGCATCACGTTGGTATGCTCTATTGACATATGAGGACCTAATTGGCAGAATGATGATTGGTTAGAGTAATGCAGTGTTATGTAATTATATCGATTGTAATTGAAATTAGTGTCAATTTGTCAATTTATAGAACAGTGCTGGTTTATGTTTTGGTTATCTGGTTAGACTGGAAGCCAACCACCAAGTAACAAAAAAGAAAGATAATAAGGGTTAGGCATTTGTCCCACCGCCGACGATCAGCGAGCAGCGAGTAGAGCTAGAACCTAGATACGAGTAGGCGAGCAGCGAAAAGCGAGTGTGTAGTTCGACGTTTGTGTTACAGGCGATTACTCGCACCTCTCGCTAAGGCGGACAGTCAGTCCTGCACGCTTTGCGGTAGCGTTCTCTAGCGTCCGGCCCTGCTCAGGGCCTGTAGTCTCGACATAGATAGCGATGCCGTCACAAACTAACGATCGCTAAATATTAGTAAGTAGAAAATCGCTTAACGACGATAACGATAAATGCAAATCTCGACAGCCGAGTTAGCGAGCAAAATGATCACTTTAGTGTGGTGATTTTATTAAAAAATATTGGCAGTTAAAATAAATCCCTGCATTATAGGGAAAATTGGTGGGAAAGATATTCCCAAATAATTATTTTTCTTCGAAATTTATTAGAAAAAATATATAATAAAATTAATAAATTATTTTTAATATCTTTAAATGTATTTTTTTTTTGGCAATTAGTAAATAAGAATATTAAAAAAAAAACTAAAAATTTATAAAAATTTCGTCGTCATTGAATAGATGTTCGAAGTTCACCAAGAGCTCATGAAATATGTCTTTATTTATACGTAAAGGTAGGAATACATCATTGGTAAAAGGATCTATATCTATCTCTGGATCTCTCCAAAGGATTTTCATTTTCACGCCCGCCGGTTTCGTGCAATTTGCCGACGAATTAACAACATATAGCGTCTATGATCGAGCACGACTTATCTCACGCTAAATACTTTACAGCCATAATACTCAATTATTTTTATTTATTTTTTTTATATTATAGGCTCGCGCTGGACCACTATCTCACCTGATGGTAAGCCTGGTGGTATTTATTGTTTTTGTAACCTATAAAAACCAATGCTAACGACCGTAGCGAACACTTAGCGGGCTGTCAAAAATGGTCGCAAGGAAATTCGATGACATTACGATAAATCGATAACTTATCGAAAATATTCGATAAGTTTGCGGTGACAGTTGATAGCTTTGACACTATTTTCTATGTCAGACACCAAAAAGCCCAAATTTCAACAATTTGTGTTCTGAACTTTTCTGAGAAATTCCTTACAGAAAGCCGATAAATGAATGAACTCCAGTAATACTTTTCTGGGAATCGAACCGAGAACTCTTCGCTCAAAGGAAATGTCAACTCAAAATGAATCCTAATGAAACGGAGTACTGTCACAATACTAAGTTTCAGGCATCTCAATATTCATTAACTTCGTAAAATGCTTTTTGCTTACATTTAAAGCGAAAGTTTTACCAACTACGAGGTACAGAGACCGAAATAAAAAACCTATGAGCAAAACTTTATCCATTTCATTTCATTTCCATTTTAATTTTACTGCTTTTAAAAAGTAATAGGTATACGGTAAGTTGGAACGCTCAAAACTTAGGTTGGTAGAAACAAATAGTACTAAAATTTTAAAGTATGATTGTTTACTGTGGTTTTTAACTGATTTTCCAAAAAGGAGTTCTCAATACAGATGTATCTATTTCATTCTTTATGTATGTTCGGCGTATATGAACTGATTTGCATAAAATCTTTTTTTGTTTATAAGGGTGGGTGGGGTGGTTCCATTGTCACGAAATCAAAATCTGATGATTGGATCCTATGAAAATCGAGGGCACTCCTCAAATATTATGGCATACATATAGCGATTTTGGTATTTTCAATAACAAGGCACATATTTGCACTTAAACAGTATCATTTGGTGAAGTGGAACTGATGAAGAAGACCACAGATAACTCCTTAATAAGTATGTCATGGGTATATTAGTAGAATAGTTAAGCGATTATGATGAAGGAAATACAGATAAATAAATGGTACTGATGAAAATGGTACCAACGAAATGATCTGATGTTGAAGCCGGAAGGTAGGCATTGGAACTCCGTAATAAAACAATGTATCCTAGTCGTGTCTGGGTTTATTGGAATTAAAATAAGATGTACTCTGGCTATAAATGAGTTTCTCGGTAATATAAGGTACTAAAAAGAGTGAAATAAAAATGTTATAACAAAAAAAAATCGACTTCTAAACAGAACACTGCACAGAGAAAATAGTTTTGTGTTCCGAATTAATAATTAAATAAATAAAATAATTAATTTTTTCCTGCTACTAGCGTCTGCCTGCGGTTTCACCCGCATGAAAAGTTTTTCATCATGCCAAGGGAACACACTACCGGAATAAAAAACGAACCCATGTGTTCCAGCGTCTCAAACTGTCTCCATACCATATTCTTTTCTAAGTAGGTTCAGCCGTTTAGTCGTACAATGGTAACATAGTAACAAAAAACAAAAAGATTTGCATTTATAATATTTTTTGTTACTTGAGTATTTTAACAAACTCAAATTTGTCAAGTTCATGCGAGCACTTTACACATATTAGTTTTTAATATTTTTTATCACATAAATCATAAATCATTTATTTATTTTCAAACATGGGTACAAGTATACATTGATGTTTTTTGTTCATATAAGTAATAAAGTTCTCCATGTTTAACCATCACATGGGTATGCAAATAATGAAAAGTAGGTACAAGATAAAATTAAAATAAATATGTCAGCCTTATGTAATAATTATAATAATATTTAAATGTCAGAAAAAAAAAGAAATCAATAGAAAATTAAATTACATACAAATTTAAATTGAATTCGAAATAATTGAAATACCAATTCAAATACCTGCTCAAAATAATACATTACAGACAGATTTAAAACTAATACATACATACATAAACTCACGCCTTTTTCCCATGGGGGTAGGCAGAAACTACAGAACGCCACCTGCTACGATCCTTACATACTTCTTTTGCTTCACACACATACAAATAAAAACTAAAACTAATACAAATCAAATTAAAATTAATAAATTGATAACTCATAAGACTAGCATTGAGGAGCTCGTGGCTAAATAATAACAGCCACACTGGTCGATCATCAAGGTTAAGCAAACCGAGTTTCTTCCGTGCCTCAGAAAGCACGTTAAGCCGTTGGTCCCGGTTGTCATTTGAAGATCTTTGACAGTTGTTACGAGTAGTCAGAAGCTTGAGATCTGACACCAGTCTTGCCAAGAGGTATCGTGTTACCCAGTTATTGTGTTGTGGAGGTCAGATAGGCAGTCGCTCCATGTAAAACACTGGTACTCAGCTGAATCCAGTAAGACTGGAAGCCGACCCCAACCGCAATTGGGAAAAGGCTAGACAGATGATGATGATGATAAGACTAGCATTGATTTTTCCCCAACATAATAAATCGTATGTAGTAGGTTTAGCATTTTTCATTTAAATAGTCTACTATATAAAAATAAGTCGGGTTTCTTCCTGACGCTATAACTCCAGAACGCACGAACCGATTTCCAAGGTTTTGCATTCGTTGGAAAGGTCTCGGGCTCCGTGAGGTTTATAGCAAAGAAAATTCAGGAAAATTTTAAAAAATGCCTTTTCAAGCGGGAAAATCATTTTTCACATACAGCGCCATCTCTGATACATAGCATGTACTACAAAGATGGCGCCGGTGCGTGGTACATTGTTTGACAGCTACTAATTGTTCTCTGATCAGTTAATTTCAAGTGACAAACCGGTATTGTGTTCACTGTGAAATCTACTATATAAAAATAAGTCGGGTTTTTTCCTGACGATATAACTCCAGAACGCACGAACCGATTTCGATGGTTTTGCATTCGTTGGAAAAGTCTCGGGCTCCGTGAGGTTTATAGGTAGGGTAGGGTAGGGTAGGGTAGGGTATGGTAGTGTAGGGTAGGGTAGTGTAGGGTAGGGTAGTGTAGAGTAGTGTAGGGTCGGTTAGGTTAGGGTAGGGTAGGGTAGGGTTAGTGTAGGGTAGGGTAGTGTAGGGTCGGGTAGGGTAGGGTAGGGTAGTGTAGGGTAGGGTAGGGTAGGGTAGATAAATGTTTGGTCTTTTTATGGCAAAACAAAGTTTGCCGGGTCAGCTAGTCATTAATATGATAGTAACACTTCGCAACTAAAAATTTATGTAGTATTTTTTTTAATTGATCCATATTAGCTTTAAATTATAGATTTTGGGTGCCATACCAGGATATTTTTTATCAAAAATTACTTTTATATGTGGTATTGTGCATATTTTATATTTGTGACGTAAACCAAACCCACCGCAATTTGCGCAGCTGACGGTCGGTATACATATCAGTCATATAAAACTAACTATAGTTTTCAGTAGCAGCTATATTATATATATACTATGATTTTTGTTATTGCGTCACTACCGCTCGATCACCAGACATGATAATATATCTACCTAATACAGTTTATCAATCTTCTTCACTCGGTATGATACAAAGTTATACGAACATAGCTTATGTCGTGCAAAAGATAAGCCAAGCACCGGAGGCCCGACGCACTTAAGGGTTTTTAATGCTCTTCGTTTGATCATAAAAAAATATTTTTAAATTTTCAGCACACACTAGGTACGGTCCATCAAAAAAGTTCATCTGTGTGTAGTTCAACAAACTGCAGTGCTACAATGAAAACTTTATAGAGGTATTGTACTCTTTATGCTCCGTCATATACTGCTGTACTCTGCTTCAATTTGAATGCAAAGCAATGTCCTCTAAAGCACTAAAGTTCTACATAGTAGTGTAGTTTGACTAAACTAGCTTCTTCCCTCGGTTTTGCTTCTATGTCCGATCCCACAGGAACCGTGCATTTTCCAGAATAAGAAGTAAGTGGCACTTAGTAATGGTGTAGCGTTTTTCCAAAGATTACCCTAAACAAAAGTTCTTCGAACAGACAAACAAACAAATTTACGTCTACAATAGTAGTTTAGATCTGGCAAACTTTTTATTTGGCTTACAGTTTGCAGCTAAAGGTGACTCAGATCACTACAGGGTTATAAAAAATGCAATTCTTGATCAAATTTGAGAACAATGAGTATGTCCAATTGAAGTTTATACTTTGTGTAAATTACTTTAAATACAAGCTCGGCCTAGCTGAGGTGCAGTTACTTAATTAATTGTTTATATTGCACAATTCTGATGGAGAAATAAACTATTATTTTCTTATTTTTTTGTTAAAAAGTACAATAAAAGCTCTACCAGGCCATACTTGATTTTGACTATCAAAAGTCTTTGATTTTGCCTGCGTGATTTTTTAAGGCCATCTCCTTCTCACAAATAGGAGGCCTCTCAACTTGTAGTAGGAATATTAAATTCAGATCATGCCAATACAAAGTTGTTCGATGTGAACTTCACAGAACAGCACTACAGGTCCAATAAATTATGTTAATCGCGACCACGATATCTACACTAAACATTAAAATAATTTCACTATTCAAACACAAAGCTAAGCATTAGCAATTCAATTGTCCACGGTATCAGAGCGAGCCTCGGGCTAAACGATTTTAGGTTGGTACACACTGGATGCAGCTGCAAGGTATGTAAAAGTGTATATACTGCATAACAGTATGGATCATTCAATTCAACACCATCAAAGTTATTTCAGCTGAAAGACCTACTGGGCCAAGCGTTGCCAAATCAAGCTGTCTTGTGTTTCTTGCATCCAGTGGACTCCCGCGGCCCTCATACGGCTCACAGAACATGGCCGATAAGGCCAAAATATTTTAAAGAGCCCATACTGGCAGAAGTGTAGCTTGAAGGTCCCTTCGTAAGGATTAACTTCCTGAACTAATTGCTAGACATAGGCTTTCGAACGTATTAGCACATTGGCTGGCTACCAAGAATTAATCAACAAATTCCATTATTTTCATTAAATTTATGCTCTTCAATAAAATTGAATGTCATCAAAATTTATCAGAGGCCAATGGTGTGTTGCCTTTGTCATTGTCATAAGCCATTAGTCCCTAACGCTTGATTTCAATCCAAAGTGTTGACAATACCGTCTCTAGCATTGGCCGCTGAGGTGTCTACTCTCTAACTGCGAAAGCCGCCCAAATACAGCATCTATAACAAGACCGGGTTTCTAAAATGAGAATTGGGAGTATGGAAAAACATAACGAACTCTATTTTAATGCCAAAGTTTAATTAGGTTCTCAGATTCAAGTAGAGTTTGACAAATACTCATTTTCAAATTCTTCGTTAAAAATTGGGAGTTAGCCAAATTGGTTCCACAGACATGCAGTACAGTGTAAGCTCCTGTGCTAATTAAAGAGTTACCGCAAAATTTCAACAGCACAAACGCATTCAGTGTGCCTCCACCATTACGCCTGCACCCAACGCTCGCAAATTATACAGTTAGATTGCTAATGCGTGTATTAAAATTGTATGAGCGTACAAAGTGCTGTAATTAAGCAATTTAGAATACTACACGCTTGTATAATGAGGCTTTAGTTTGTTATTTACTGGTTAGTTGCGACTAAAAGCAGACTACACAACAGTGTTTTATTAGTAATACCTTCTATCAGCTCGCGTGCATGTTGTAAATTATACCAAGGGAATGTAATGCCGGGATAAATAGTATCATATTCATAGTCTTTTTCAGATCATACTTAATTCTCTAGGGTCCAGTCTATCCATATACAAACATTCATTAAAATTGGCTTAGTGAATGGAAGAAGTAAGAGCAGTATTTGAAAGTTAGTTAAACCACCGCATTTTCAAAAAAAAATATCTATCGCTTACAGACAGTTCTCACAAATTATCTGTCGCCGCAGATTGTACCGAAGACTGGCAACTTACGTCGAAATTGACAATTTCGAAATTTCGACAATTGAGAACCGGGTATTTTTAAATTTTCTGTTTAATAAAAAGGGATACCGAATAGACTTAGATCAAAAATACAACCGACTTCCAAACAAAGTGAAAAAAAAACTTTAATTTTAGGAGTCGGTGTTCTTGTTTTTTTGATACTGACTGCCGATATTGAAGTAATGTTTCACTTTGTAGTGTTTTTATTTGGAAGTCGGTTGTATTTATTTTTGTAAAAAGTTTTTATTTTGCACATTTTAGTTGTGGTACATTTCTGTAATGCCCATAGTTATGCCAAAATAGATTACTAAAATAACATGAAACTTGAACAGAACCGGTGAAATAAGAGTGTACCAGGTTGAACTCTATACATCTGCGTAACCCTTTAGAGCGTACCGGCGTGATGTAATGTTATGAAATGGTGTAATGGTGAAACAATAAACAGACTTGCGATTGCAGCAATCCCGAGAGACATGCCGTCATTTATTGAAGAGTTCTGTTGTATATCTCCGACGTTCTTCCTCAGATATTGATCAAAAAAACTCAAATAGGACCACATGAAAAGAAACAGCTTTGAAATAAAAAATGAACCATTAAAATCGGTTAAAAAAAGTAAAAAGTTCTGAGGTAAAACACAAAAAAAAACTGTCGAATTGAGAACCTCCTTTTTTTTAAAGTCGGCTAACAAACAAGTTGAAATAGACAGCCGTAGACCAGCTTGCAGAGTTTTTGAGCAAGCATATCCAGAGCAAAAAATTGAGGATTTGAAAGGAGGGATTCAAGGATTAGGCTAAAGTGAGCTTTCCGATTACAGCAAATTCATTGTTGTTAGTGCCGTAATATTATTATATAGGGTTTCATTTAGTTATAAAATTGTCGAAGTTCGAATAGTTCGAATAGTTAGCAATCTTTGCTAACGTGTGACGGATCTGTGGAGATTCGCAAATTAATTTTATTTGATTTGAGCCTGTAGTAACACCATCACTTTATATTACACTAACCTGCCTAGCCTTACTGAATCTAACCGAATGCACCTGAATACCAGTATTTACCCGACTACCGAAGGAGTGTAATGTATTTATCAGTCTATGTATGTATGTTTTTTCAAACGCGTTGGCCGATTTTGATGATTCTTACGTCAACCGATTCGTCTTAACCTTGCGAGTGTCAATGGCTACATTAAAATTGGAAAATAGAAAAATGGCGGGTATAATGGCGGCCCAGTATTTTTTTCTTCCAAACCCGTCGTGTCGAGTATCAAAATAAAGGGTTTTAAGAGATGATTTCAAAAATATATGACACTTATAAATGTTTATATGTACATAATTCGAAAAAAAAAAAACTAAAAAGTTATATTCAAAAAATCAAAAATCCCGGCTGCTTAAGAAGCAAACTAAAAAGACGTGAACAAGAAGAAAATCATGCTGGCAGTCGGAGAATACATCTGGTTTTGGTCAGCTAGCTCGCGAATATCTCTTGCTTAACCTTGGAGAACCACGCGGCGGTTATCATACAATTTTGGATTACACCAAATCACTTTAATTTGAGACCATTCTTTGAGCATTTCACGCCCACTAGCCACAATTCGTCAACCCTGGAACACAATGAACGCAGTATCCGGAACAAGCGGGCAGTAGTTTCAAACTCCGAGAACCACTTTTGATAATTTTCAAAGAAATTAATTCAAAAGATTGGACACTAAAACCACAAAATAGTAAGTATACAGAAGGACCACTCCCGCCGTTTAGAAAATTGACAGCTAAACTTGACAGTTTCACGAGGGTTGCTACTGCATTTATTGCGAATTAAAAAAAAGAGTAGGTTGTATGAGTTGCAAACATAAATACATCGATTTGTCTAAACATACTTACATGCCTTACACACATTACATAATCATGCTTACATGCCTTAGAGGGTAGACAGAGGCATCAAATATCCATTTAATATCACGAAACATTTAATATAACGCCACATACGACGAAGATTGGAGAGTAAAAAGACGTAGTAATAGTGTAATAATGATCCCACTTACAACATTAAATTGTGAAAAGCACCAAGCTCGATAAAAATATAAATGTGAAAGAACAGGTATAATAATAAAAAAATAAAAAAAACAAATGTGATCATAAAAAAAAAGAAAATTATGTTCAAGTATGACTTGAACCTTATTATTATGACAAGTTCCCAATTTCGTTTATGGACTTAAAATAATTTATTATAATCCTAGATACTGAATTTCTAATTTGTTATCTTGAAAAAGTCTTGAAAGATTTAATGACCTTCATAACTTAAAAATTATTGAAAGAAAGAATAAAAAATAAAAAAAAGTAAATTCTGTCTGTAACAAATAATAAAGATAGCCCATCCAATGCAACCAACCTCGTTACAGTACTTAATGTATGAATGACGTGACAATCGCCCGCACAAAACACTCATGACAGCCGCGACTGAGCTCGGTCCAATATTGCCCAATATTCCCTGTAAAACCGCAATGTCAAAGTGTGTATTCAAAATGACACTTTGTTCGTAGTGGCCCTTCTGTCTGCAGCGCGTCGCCGCTTACGTACTTTGTGCTAAAACGGAATTTTTCCATTTCACCGTTGTCAAAGCCTTGATAAGTTTTGCGTCGAGGGAGAAATAGCGCAGCCGCCTTTAATTCTTAAATGACCTTATGACTTCGAAATGCGCGCTATTTAATACACAAAAATTCACGTGTATCCCCACATACGTGTAAGAAGTGTAAATTTATTAAACATTATTTAGGTATTTAATGTGAGAGCAGGAAAGAGTAATTTGTTCTTATCTCCCGTAAAAAAAATAGAAAATGCACCAATCATCTCGTAAAAGAAATGTGTAACTTTCTTAGTGTACAATAAAGTACCTATCTATATTAAGACGGTACCCTGACCAAAAACTCGGCATGCGATATGAGCATTCCTATTGGTCTAGCGGCACTGGTGGCGCATGAATTGCAGTAGTAAATACGCCCAGATTTTAGAATAAACTCTTTATAAAATCGAAATTTGCACTTTTGAAAAAAAAAATACTACGAAAATGTTCGTTATTAAATTGTCTATCCATTAGTGTTAGTACAAAAAATAATTAATGAACACTTTACGAGGAGATGCATGCTATCAATAATTATTTCTCATTTTTATCTTTTTTTTTTGGAAGAAAATTAGTGAAATTTATACAACATTAAAAAAAACTAAATCTACCATTTTAGAATCAATGTTATGTAGAAATTTAATGTATTTTTATTAATTGATATTTTTAAATAACGAGTAGATAGCTCTTAAAAACAGCACGAAAAACGGCTTGCACGGCGTTTTGCTCGGGGTACCGCCTTATGTATATTCTATTCTATTCTCGTGTAACGAAATATACCTAACCGTCCTTAAAATTTCACTATAAATTCTTGTCCAATATGGAATCGCCGCCTTCTTGAGTTTTACTTTAAAATATTGAGAAACGAATTTGACAGCCATTTTGCTGATGTCATCTCCGATGATAATTATACTGCTGTGTCCCACTGTAGTACAAAAGCCTTTCCTCGTTTCTTTATTTAAAACTGTTAAGGACTAGTTCTTAGGTAGAAAAGTCCAGCTCATCCCTCCATCTCCGTCTGGATCTGCCACGATATCGTTTACACCCATTTTCTAGAACGATTCCATTCGATAATACTCTTAGGGTTCAAAAAAACATAGAGCCAATAAACTCAAGATTTTGAACCACCCTCGTTTGGTGATGTTCTTCAAAGAAAAGTTACTTTCCGCAGCTGCCCAACAAAACTGCAAAGTCCCTCTGAAAGACTGCGCTTTGAAGCGTTGAATTACAGAGTGGCATTGAAAACTAACTTTGCCACCTCGACTCGACTTTCAAGAAGTTTGTTCACAGTGGTTAATGTAAAGTACAATTAGCGGGGATTCAATTAAGCTAACACTACTAGCTCACTGAAGTAAGACTTGAGCTGTGTAACTTTTAAAGTACGAATGGAATCTGTTAGAAGCTAAGTCGTTACTGCAATGCGCTGTGACTATACGGGGTGAGCAAACAATCGTAGATCAAACGAAAAGGGGGATATTTTGGATTATTTGAAATAATAAAGAAAGAAAAAATTTTTTATTTGCAAATCTCCCCAACCGTCCTGTTTCGCTTGATCCACGAATTTTTGCCCACCCTGTATATTATTATAAGCCCGTACTCTTCCACTGCTAGACGAAGGCCTTCCTCAATTTGTCCAACTGTCACTAATCTTACCCGTTCTTGAGGAAGACATCCAGGTCATCCTGCCATCTCCTTCATGATCTGCCACGAGGTCTTGCGTGTGTTTCAAGACACCGTTATTGTGTTTTAAGGGGCTAAAGCTCGTTTGGCTTGCGGCAGACATGTTCTGCCCAGTTCCATGGCTACACGTAGATTTGCTATCCAAAATAGAATAGGACAAAAAAAATCTTCTCTCATAAAGACACAAGCTTTAAAACAAGATTAAGTAGGTTTCTAAGGCTTAGCCATAGTTATATTATCCCGGTGGTAACAAGGCTGACCTGTGTGTCTGGCATCCACTGGACTCCTGCAGCCTTGACCAGGTCGTTGCTCCACCTAGAGAGGGACGATCAGTGTGGCGACGCTTAGGGTAGGCCTATGTCCAGCAGTGGACGTTTTTCAGAGAATTATGTGCCGCTATCGAATACGGTTTATATAGCGACATAATGTTTCTGTCAAACCACCGATTTTTAGCCAGGTTGCGTCTTTTTAGTAAACTTAGAGTCCAGATGCGTCTTATAGTAGATATAAAAAATATGAACAAGAAAATAACTAAAACTAAAATGTAACAAAAAGCATCCATTGCCCTTGACTCTCTCCGCATAACTGAGCCCATAATGAAAATTTTACTATAGCTATGAACCCAGACACCCGTTAATTTTACTCTTTACGATGTAATGTATCAAAATCCTAATATTGTGTTTCGTTTTATGGTGGTTTAACAGCGGTTTTATAGTACTGAGCGTGAAAATCGTTCGCGTTATTTCGAATTACCAAGTGACAGTAGTACCTCAGTGATAATATAGTCCCGACTAGC
The DNA here is from genome assembly GCA_949775005.1 of Orthosia gothica. Classification (NCBI taxonomy): domain Eukaryota; kingdom Metazoa; phylum Arthropoda; class Insecta; order Lepidoptera; family Noctuidae; genus Orthosia; species Orthosia gothica. The sequence goes on from OX459048.1 coordinate 24,616,185, forward strand.
AAATTGTTAGTAGTTCGTATCTAGGCAGAGGTGCATTTTTCTTTGTGCTATTTATTTAATCAGCACTTATTAGAAACGGTGACTGAAAAAATGCGCAGAAACTGAAATGCACTTATACGTAGGTATAAGTGCATTTCAGTTTCTGCGCATTTTGCATTGTGTATTGTTGTGACCTCTATGTAGTAGTACATAGAGGTCACAACAATACACAATACATATAATAAATCTGCAGAAAAGTCGTTTTCGTTCATCGAAAAAAAATAATAAAAAAATAGCGAGGGTGTCTGATAACCAACAGAAACCCATTTCCATCTGTTTGTCTGTTTATTTGTGCACGCATCACGGAAAATTTACGAAACCACATATCACACACACAACACATCGACATATATTTTATTCATCAAAATTATGCGTAACTTGAAGTATTACTTAGTTTTTGTTTCATCGCAATCGGTTGAGTCTATCAAAAGATATGTGAATTTAAAGTGATCAAGAAATAAAATATCACAACACGCAATTCAGATACTCGGATAGTTGAACTCCATATTCGATAGATGGCGACCGTGGTGGCATTTGATTTCATTTTCAAACACAATTCAAATAAACGACATTTGCTAAACAAATTGATAGATAAGTGGATTTACAGTAGCAAGTCAAGTAGGGTAGGCAGGTAGGTAGGGGATGTCAACTCTATACGTCGAATCAACGACATATCTTCATAGGATACCTGTACAAATTTAAACACTAAGGAACTGCCACTATTCAAATATAAATTACGTAATATTTTTATTGACAAAGATCCAAAATTTTCATAATAATTAGGTAGTACCTATTACAATCTATCACCATGCACCTAACTCCTATTTTGTAAGATTTGCTTTTTATGTAATACCTATGATTATTTTGCATGTTGACTTAATTATTGTATGCCTACTAGGCAGGACATAATGCAACTGTAATTTACCTAACATCGGTCTGTACAAGCTATGACCACAATAAAATGATTTGATTTGATTTGAAGGGCTATTCCAGGTGTAGCTAGAGTAAAAATAATTACTCGGGACCTAAAGCACTATACAAAAAAAATCGTTTCATAAGGTTTTAGGTCAAACTACTAATGTCAATGTTTTTTTTTATTATTATAGACTCGCGCTTGTTCGCTATCTCACCTGATGATAAGTGATGATGGGGTCGACGGTGGAGCACGCTTGCCTAAAAGTAACCTATTCACTCTTGACCTAAAGACCCCTAGATTGTAGCTATCGGGAAACACAGACTCCGGTAGGGAATTCCGACGACGAAATGATGACGTTGACGTGTGTGCAATGTGTTTCGTAAGTATGCCGCTACCCGTCTCAATAACCTAATTATAAAGGCGGTGGCCAACTACGCCCAAGGTTCCGGGTTCGAGTCCCAGCTATGGATGCGTATTTTTTAGGGTTCCGCACCCAAAGGGTAAAAACGGGACCCTATTACTAAGACTCCACTGTCCGTCAGTCTGTCTGTCACCAGGCTGTATGTCATGCATGTACCGTAATTGCTAGTCAGTTTGAATTTACACAGATGATGTATTTCTGTTGCCGCTATAAAAATAAATACTAAAAACTCATTTATCACAAACGTGATTTTTTTGCCGATTTTTGTTTTTTTTTTGTTTTCGTTTCGGTGTGGTATTCTGGAGTGCTAATAGATGGCGCGCAGCAAAGCTGTCTTTAATTTTATTGCATGAAGTCGATATACTTCTCCCAAGAGTAAAAAAATATTCTGAGCAGGTAGGTAAGTAGGTTAGATACTAGGCGTAGGTAGGTAGGTAAGTAGGATAGGGTAGGTAGGCCGCGGGCACAGCTAGTCTTAAATAATTTACATGCATATAATGCGACTTACCCTCAGTTTCCCAGCTCAAAATTATCGAAGATTTAATGTGACAAATTGTCAAGCACGCGTTAACTGCTGTGATTGGCTGTTGAAAAGATATTCAACCAATCACAGCAGATAACGCATGTTTGACAATTTCTCACATTAATTCTCCGATAATTTTAAGCTGGGAAACTGGGAGTTAAGGTCGTTTCTCAACTAAATATGTTGAGTCAAGAACGCGTCAAACCCTACTTCAATGCCATTTGACCGGTGTTTAGCATAGAATATGACAAATACCTACTCAACTCCAAATTCTTACAGAAATAGGGCAACTAACACTAAGTTTTAAGTTTTCTGTAACTAGTCTATAGGATAGGTAGAGCCGAGGTTTGTATTAAAATGTCCTGGCCGGTTTACAGTATTGCCCTCTAGTTCGATTCGCGTGGACTTTTTGCGAAACAAATGAACACACTACGCTGAAGCTCCACTTTATTATGTAGTGCATAGATGACGCTACTGTACTTAGAATAGATGACGCTTGGATAAAAACTATACTGGCTTTGATTATATTTTATGAAAAGTAATTTATTAGTACACCAATTACTTATTATTTAATCTCTTACATTTTCGGATATAATATTCACATTAATATCATAAATTTTAATGATACAGTCGGCTATCCAAGGATTCCAGCCAAGTTTAAATCACGGAGTACCTCGTTTCCAACCTCCATTACGGTGTCACTCAAAAATTTAGTAATTTCTTCCTGAAAAGAGAAAATAAAACATCAATTGGCTAGTTTTCATTAACGTTTTGTACAGTGGAGGAAAAAAAATATTATGATTAAATAATGAAATATAAATAAATATGAATCTACTAGTTGACCCGGCAAACTTTGTTTTGCCATAAAAACACCACACATTTATCTACCCTACCTACCCTACCCTACCCTACCCGACCCTACACTACCCTACCCTACCCTACACTACCCTATCCTACACTACTCTACCCAACACTACCCTACACTACCCTACCCTACACTACCCTACCCTACCCTACCCTACCCTACGCTACCCTACCCTACCTACCTACCTACACTACACTACTCTACCTACCTACCCTATCCAACCAAACTTTTTTTTTTTTTTGCTTTTAAACCTTCCCTGTATTCTGTCGAACATAACAAAAAAAGAATTATTCAAATCGGTCCAGCCGTTCTCGAGTTTTAGCGAGACTAACGAACAGCAATTGATTTTTATATATATAGATATGGAAATAAAACATGCAAAAACTGTAACCCGACTACGATTTTCTTTTTTAGCCTTTATTACCCGGGCCATACTAATGAATCGATTGACACCTTATTTATCAAAATCGAATAAATAGTTTTGGCGTTACGGAGCTGCGAATGAACACACGTAAATACAAACATAAATACATAGACTGCTAAAATCATAACCCTTGCTTTTGCCTTTGCCGCTTTGCCGTAGTCGGGTAAAAGTAACCCTTAATAACAATAACTAGTCATCATCAGAAAAAAATAAAAAATTACTACGTCTGGACTTGGTCTCCCTCAAGGATCGCCATCTGTGCATCAAGCTTGCATCGGATATTGATATTGGGCTCGATGCCTATAGTACAGGCTACAGTCTAGCTCAGGCATCAGCATCGCTACATCTGTACTCATTAGGGATGTTACGGAGATTCGATTCCGATTCTGAAATGTCGAAACTGCCGATTATTTTAAACATCCGATTTCGATTACGGTTCCCAAACATTTAAATCGGATATTATCGGCGATCGGATGTTATCGGAGGTTGGTGGGCAGCAAAGACCTTATACGTATTTCTTACTATAAGGTCTTTGGTGGGAAGAGGCAGCGTTTTTATCTATGACCCGTTGCGGATAAAGCTGGAAGGAGGTAAAGCTGCGAAGCTTTTATTCATTGTGTGTAACTTGCTTCTTATGGAGTCACTGATTTGATTTAATTAAGTGCTACATGCATTTGATTTAATTTACTATTAATTCTGATTATCTACGATCTTAGAAAAATGAATGTTTTTTTCAGCGCCTTGTTTATGTGTATCCTTTTTGAGCTGACATTTAAAAGCCAGATTCACAATGTATGTTTTATTTTGTTAAACCTGTTCTTTCTAAACACATTTAAAACCTCCGATGTCGACTTCGGTGCCGATATCATCCCTTCCGTAACATCCCCTAAACTCATTATATAATATATCTTCCAATGTTTGATAGGCTACCATATGTCAGGCCCCCGGCTGTCGTTTGTTCGTTTTACCTAGTTACTGAGTTGTGGAGGGCATACATGTAGTCGCTCCATGTAACAAATTGGTACTCGGTTGCATCTGTTTAGACTGAAAGCTGATCCAACATACTTTGGAAAAGGCTAAGCACATTGATTTGTTAGCCCCCCAAGCCGCACCATAAAACGTATACACAAAAATAACAGGGAGTTGATAGGCCCCCAAAACGCACCACAAAACGGATACACGAAAATAACAGGTATTTGATATGTCCCCAAGCCGCATCAAAAAACGGATACACAAAAATAATAGATATTTGGTTAACTTACCTCATTTAGTTCCAATAGCTCCGGAACGAAATGCCCCAAGAATGTGTTGATGAAATCTGACATACCGGGGTCATTCATCAGTCCATTGATATGAGACTGTAAAAGAAAAAGAAAATCTATTATTTGAACTGTAGTAGTACCGTAAATAAATAAAAAGCGAAATTATCTCATCAACAAAGCACCTAAATTTCCAAAAAGTATTTGCAAAGACACAAATATGTGGCAAGTCCAACGCAGACCCTCCATTCAAGCAAAATTTCCCTATGTTGAAACTCCTATCGACTACGAAACCATGGCCTGACCAAACCGATTGTTGTCAGCTCTTATGCGTATGCCTAGCAAGCCCATGCAAATCCACATCTAGTCCCATGGCTAGATTCCACAGACCTTGCTTCATTGAAAGTTGTTACTCCACTGTGTTACTCAGTTACTGGGCTGTGGTGTTCAAACGGGCAATAAATTTAAAAAAACTGGCACTCAGTAGCATCTGGTTTGACTGGAAACTGACCGCACCTAAGTTGGGTTAAAACTGGGCATACTCATTGATTCGCTATAGTCCCAAAAACAAAGAAAGAAAGTAAAATCGTTCTTACCTCAAAACCTTTCAAAGATAGCTGAACGTTGCTGCTCGTGATCTGTAGGAACAGGCCTGATCCAATAGTGAGTCTTGGGCCCAGAACTATGGTTCCCTTCACTCTTGGCTCGATTAAGTCGATTCTGGAAAATAAGAAAGGTCTTACTGTTACTAAGGATTAAGATAAGACTACCAATCTAAAACTAGAATCAATTACCCCCAGTTTCCCGGCTCGGAATTGTCGGGGGGTTGGTGTGGCGGGTTGTCGGGCGCGCGTTGTCTGCTGTGATTGGTTGAATGAATTTTCAACAGCCAATCGCAGCGGATGGCGCTTGCTTGGCAGTTTGTCGCATTGGTTCGCCGATGGTTTTGGACTGGTATTAGATTCAATTTTTTTTTGACGTTCGAAAGTGCCGCTTAATGGCCTAATTGAATAAATACATTTTGATTTTGATTTTTGATTTTTTGACTCATTCAGGACGATAAAAAACTAACCATTTGATAAAGGGGATCACAATTCACGATTCATACATTTTTGGTCCAAAAAACTAAAACTTTTACAACTCACGTTTTATTTCATTAAAAAAAATGTTTTATGTGGATTGAATATACAATCCTTGTCATTTTTAACTGTGAGGACAAACTCGTGCGCCTAGTAGTTTAGTTTTCACATGCGAGCTTAGTAGCATAAAAGTGGAATAATTTTTTTGGCAACTAACAACGTAACCGATGGGTGTACGGGTTTGGCATAATAGTAAAAAATAGGTATTGGATGGTTATCTATAAATGCGTTTTTTTCTTGCTTGTGATTTCATTTTTGTTACATAAATTTATATTATATACATAATTTCAAGCCTTTTTGCCCATGGGGTAAACAGAACGCCAGATGTTATGTCATTCTAAATTTAATCTACAGAGTTTAAAAGATTTTAAAATAAGATATTAGTAGAACATAGTAAAAGTACTTACTTTGCGTCCCCGTTACCGAATATATTGGTACCCGCAGCAGAAAGATGGAGATCATAGTTAGCTGAAATAAGAAGCAATCATCAAACACATGAAATTATAAATAAATGACGTCTTAACATAACATTTTGAAGTGCATTCTGATGAAATGGAATTTGGACATCTTAGATGAGTTTACAAGGCTTTATCCAACTTAGCTTACAATACAACGCTATATTTTTCGTAAGAATAAAAATTCTTGCAGTCTTTTTTCCCAGCTCGAAAACCAAATCGAATTAGAATTACCAAATCGAAGAAAAATTAGAAGCCATTTTGTGTTGTTACCTTTTAAATACGCATTCATAACGTGGAAGTCCAGAATAAATATTTCTGTTTTGTGTTATTTTTTATCATCTTTATGTCAGCCAATTGTCACTACATCATTCACTCTACAACATAATATTACCATAAAATACTAACCAGCAAGAACCTCCAGGACTGGAATGTGGATGTCAAACTCAAGGCGATACCTCACTGGGATTATAGAAGCACTGTTGATGCTCAGTTGATCGACCACGAATGTGCTCAGCTTTGAGACCTTCAGGTCTTTGATATCCACGTTGGAACTGAAATTACGAGTGAACATAACACAAACAAGAATATTTTTTTTAGTAGAGGAAGGGGTATTGTGAAATACAGTTGATCAGACGATCAGTCACTATACTTAACAGAAATGTTTTAAGCAACACCCGTTTAGAATAAAAGCTGATACATAGGGCATAAGTACTAAGTAAACATTATTTTAGAACAAGCTTTTTGAACTGAAAGATCGTAAATGTAATACCACTTGTCAAACACTTTATATTGCCCCAAACACGATGTTGCTAACTTGCTATCTTGTCTAGTTGAGGAGTTGCTATGGCCACCTTCCGACTCCTGATTAATGTTCCCAAAGTTTTCAAATTTACATCAATTCGCCAGGTTTCTAGGAAATGCTTGTAAAATGGATAACTAGTTGCCGGACCCACATACGAAAGCAAGGTAATATAATAATAATATCTTGTAATAATAATAAAAAAAACGATGGGCTAAATTATTACTTTTTATGCAAAATATTCATAGGCTTGGAATTATAAATATTGGAACATTAATTGAACTAAATAATTTTGTTTGAAAAATTACAAATCATCTTATCTCTGTCTGCCATATAATTATAACGTTAATTTTAGTACCAACAAATTATCCACCTATTTTTGTGGCAATTCTATAAAAAGCAAATTACGGTGATGAAATGACCTTTTCTTACGTTACTGTTAGCTTTAATATACGACGAAGTACAATATTTTTTGTTCATAGAAGGCAGATATTAAAACATAAATATTTTTTTATAAAGATATGATGGATACCTTGAATAAACTCTTACCCAGGTATAGTCAAAATTTCTTCATCCAGATGCAAGTGTTCAAGTTCCAAAGGATCCAGGACTGGTACATCGTCAGAACCTGTCAGCATTGTGTGTCTTAAATCTTCCAGCAGTCCGAGAACCACGGTCTCGAGAGCACTGTTCCTTGCCAATACATCTGTAATTAGTTTAGTTATTATTGCTCAACTGCCTCATAAGTATTGTACAGGGAAGGGTTCAATTGCCAGGTTGGGCAGTGTTTCAAGATGTTTTGGCTGAGACGCTCAGTAGTAGACTTAAGTTTGTAAGGCTGTAAATGTCAATATTCACGCCTACTATAAACTATGCGCATACGCCAGCTTCTATCAAAAAAGCGGTATGATTGTGTTTTATATTGGGTCACTAATTTTAGAAATATCGCGATAAATAGGGTAGATAGAGACTTATAATGTGACGTTGTCTAAATCTGTCTCAGAAATAGATGAACTGTGTCCATTGTTGAATAAAACGTAGCCAAAATTGTACAGAATCTATTTGGGACCAACTCAAACACATCTCGCAATCACTGCAACTGATGAAAGTCATAATGAATAGTGGCGACCAACAAAACAAGCTTCTAAGGGTCCCGACTCCTGGAGGAAGGGATTCTATAGACTTTGATACTGCAATTGGAAGAGAAATAAAAATAAATATGTATAAATAACGGTTAAAGGTTGACTGTAAGAGATTGCCCTGTGCGATAAGACCGCCCATTGTACACTTGTTTTTGTGAATGTTTGTCCTGTACATATTTTGTGGTGTACAATAAAGTATATAATAATAAATAACCACGAAAATAACTTACCTTGCATCATGAAGGCTTCATTGATTTTCGTGAGGTCCACCGGAGTAGCTACTGCTAAGCCCAGGATGGACAGCAATACTAAAGTTAACTGCATTTTGTGTTCTGAAATCAGTCAAAATGATTAAATATGCAACCATGCCTTAAAATGCCACATAAGTATTTTATAGGGGAAGACCAAATAAACGATGGATAGGTTGTGTGAAAGATAATATGGCTAGAAAAAGTGTGACTATTTAGATGATTGCAAAGATTTAGATTTAAGATTTAGATTTCGGTCCAAAATGTATGGACCGAAGACCCAGAAACCGATACAAACTAACTGTATGCGGATCAATAGCTTTTAATGAGCGAAATAACCTTACCAAAGTCGCAGACCCCCATGGATTTGAAGTATGTCATTTGACTAGCGTTGTTTTGCTCATTTTAAGCAATCGATCGGCATACATACAGTTTGTTTGAATCGATTTTTGGGTCAATTGTGTTCCCTCTACTTTAATAGAGGTGTGTGGAAGAAGAAATGCTGTACCAACGCCAAATAATGGGAAAAAAGCAAGATAATTATGATTTTCTTTATAAAAGAAGACCAAAGGACTGTGAATGAGTTGAGTAAAACATAGTTTGGATAGAAACCAGGAAACAATTGAAATAATAGCAATTGTGAATCGTTAAAAAAAGACAATCTTACTGCACCGATAATATGCAGCAAAATGATGATATTGTATCATCAAGAAGCCAGTTAGTTACTTACAGAACAGAACGATGGAACCTTTCCAAAATGTTGATTCTAAAGAAGACTGACCGTTTACTGGCGTTGAAAGGAAAATAACGGACAATGCTGATAGGGATAGTGCAGATAGTGACGCTATAACCAAAGTATTTTCAAAATAATTAAATGATTCATAAACACACCTGTTTTTCACGTACTGTTCGCTTAACTGCTAATGAGCATGCCTTGCCTATAGATAAATACTAAATCAACTATTTGCTCAAACGATAATAAAATTTAATCTGAAGAAAAATGGATTACAACAGATTGCAGTGTTTGTTTCGTCATTGACAGTGATTTTGTTGATAATAACAAAAGGGTTTTGTTTTTATTTATTAATACTAGCTGCTACCCGCAGCTTCGCCCGCGTTAATATAGATTTTGTCAATCAATTGTGGTTGTCGACAAACAGGGTCAGAAATATCCAATGTCGCAGTTTTAGTTTTAATCAAAATCGGTCCCTTGACTCCTTTGATTTTTTTGTGCTATTCTTCATAGTGGTGGTTAAACAATCCACGCCCACTTGGAAAACTCAGCCTGTATTTGTACAGGAAACATTAACGTAAAAACGATTAACTTATTTCATTGAAAACGTTGGTCAATACAGGTAAAGGTTACAAAAGGAAACAAATAAACTACAGTCATAGGTTCTGTGTTGCTGCGAATTGAAGATACATATCTCTATCATAATTTTTATCTTAATTAATCGTTAATTGACATTCCTTAACTACACTGTTAATCATGGTTACAACATTTAAGGACGCTGCTATATGCTATGTTGTATGTCCTTTCATTTGGCGCTAATACATACACATTATTGGCCTTGAACACACGCGAACATCAGCAGCTACATGAAGCAGGCCGTAGGTAAAACATGGCTTTTCCAAATACGCCCCTGCTACCCTTGAGCTTTGTTAATAGTAATAGGAAAACTTTGATTGGAAACTGGAGTCTTTTGAATTGAACTAATAGTTCAGTGAGGATTATTGGGATTCGGCGTATGAACACGCTTTCCCCTTTTCCCATACCTGTTAATATAGTGGCACTTATTATATTTTCCTTTATTGTGTAATACGAAGCCTTCCATCCCATTATCATCATTTGTTATCAAAAACATGCCTGCAAAGTTTTAACCAAATCGGAAGCCGCAATTCAAAGTTTCATACAAAGATCAGCTTTTCCTATTTCATCATCATCATCATTTCAGCCGAAAGACGTTCACTGCTGGACATAGGCCATCCCCAAGCGTCGCCACATTGACCCATTTCCCATTTACTCCCTTAAATTACAAAATGAATTTACAAAAATCCTTTCTTTACTAACGTTTACTATCTGTATACTACCACTTGCCAAAATTCAACTTCATGAAGAAAATTTGTACATGTTATCATTACAACCCCTATCCCCTTTTAAACAATACACTTAATTGTTTGTTACGTAAATATTGCGGCAAAGTTTGAAACGAATCGATCCCCATAATGAGAAATTTCATACAAAACTAACCTCTTTCATTTCTACCCAAATTGAAAATGAATTTATAGCGGCAACAGAAATACATAATCTGTGAAAATTTCAACAGTCTAGCTGTCACGGTTCATGAGATACAGCCTGGTGACAGACAGACAGACGGACCGCGGAGTCTTAGTAATAGGGTCCCGTTTTTACCCTTTGGGTACGGGACCCTAAAAATACAAAATTACTCCGCCCCTCTTTTCACCCCCTTCGTCTTTTATGAAAAAAAGTAGCCTATGTCCTTTCCCGGGCCTCAAACTATCTCCATACCAAATTTCATCTAAATCGGTTCAGCGCTTTAAGCCATAATACGAAGATTCATACAAAGCTACCCCACCCCTCATTTCTCCCCTTTCGTGTTTTATGAAAAAAAAGTAGCCTATGTCCTTTCCCGGGTCACAAACTATCCCCATTCCAACTTTCATCTAAATCGGTTCAGCGGTTTAAGCGTGAAAAGGTAACAGACAGACAGACACATTCGCATTTATAATATTAGTATGGATTATGCTTGCTTTTTTCGCGGCTCCGCTCACATGGCTTATCACAGGAACCTCACTTGTTTTTTGGGACAAAAAGATCCTTTGGTACTCAGCGATTGTTTAAAATGGAAATTGGAACAATTTGCCTCTTTATAATATTACTCGGGACTGAGTACACATCAATAATAATGTAGAACATAGCAGTAGATTTTAGCCGACTGCGATTAACAACAAATTTATCCATGACTTGGAGCTTTTTTATATTTTCATACTCGTTAACCCGACAGACGTAGACCAGTCCAATCTAATACAAAAACGACACAGAGAAAAGTACTTGAAATTTTTCTCGTGTTTTCCAATTTTCCGGAGAACATTGCCAAATTTTTTTCAATAAGAAGTTTAGTTATAATGTCACAAAATATACATTCAAATTGAACAAGACTTTCGCAAACGACGCGCTTACCAATAGACAGCATTTTATTTTTGAAAAGGAACCCAAATAAAACCATTTTCTTTATTTTAATAAATATATCCACCCACAGTCCAAATATTTGCTAGTAAGTATACAGGCCTTGTGTATGAAATCTTATCATTAATCATGTAATCTTAAACAGATGGTCAATGGGATCGCAAATAAGAGACACAATGGCACGATGTCCTTATTATACAAGTGGGTGAAGAAAGGCCATCGTAATATTATGATTGTCTTTGGAATGACTTTCCTCTAGCTACCTCATGACTTGTATGATTGACATAATTGGGTTGTTGAATTTAAAAAAATATACGATTTTTTTTATGTATTTCGAAACTTTACATGTCTTAAATTATATTGACGTTTCAAAAAACTCTTAAATATTTTTTTTTCAATTTATTATAAGCAATTGAAAACCGGTAAAATTTTGAAAAGATCCACGTGACTACAAACGGGCCATAATTGGTTGCCATGTTGGTGACGTCATAACGTTCAAGGAAATCATGACAATATAGTGTCAACTTCACGTAGATTGACTAAAATATCCGAAAATGAGTGCAAAAATATTATTAAACAATAAATTTTATTTAGTCATGTGTGATAAAGGATTTATAAAGGCTAATGTCGATAATATACCCACCTGATGGACGATTTGGAAGTTTTGAGCATAAATAAAGTAGTCGTAATGAATAGTATGTGGAGTGGACCGGTGTTTGTTATTGTTGTTTACCAGGTACATTAGGAAACATAATTGTCATAACGTAATCGTTTTTACATATGGGTAGGTGATATTAGTGTAAAATAAATAGTAAACCAACACGATTGGCGCGAAACTTTGACTTTGGATATCAAAAACCTTCATTGAAGAACGAAAAAAGATACCACTAAATATGATACACATAGTTACACATATAATTTTCGGTAATTCCCATTATTTACATATCCCTTAATAGAGAAGCTCGTGGCTAAATAATAACAGCCGCACTGTTTGATCATCAAGGTTAAGCAACGTTTGACGAGGTCAGTCCGTGGATGGGTGACCATTTCAACAAACCGAGTTTCATCCGTGCCTCGAAAAAGCACGTTAAGCCGTTGGTCCCGGCTGTCATTTGAAGATCTTTGACAGTCATTACGGGTAGTCAGAAGCTTGAGATCTGACACCAGTCTTGCCAAGGGGTACCGTGTTACCCAGTTACTGGGTTGTGGAGGTCACATAGGCAGTCGCTCCATGTAAAACACTGGTACTCAGCTGAATCCGGTTAGACTGGCAACCGACCCCAATATAGTTGGGAAAAGGCTAGGCAGATTGAAAATATCTCTCAATAATATTGAACACTAATGTCTAAATTATATATTTACAAACACTAAAAAGTTTGTAGAAAAGAAATGTGAAAATATTAACTTGGTAGATTTTCGTTAAACTAATTCTTCAGTAAATCTCTTAAATACGTCGACCGATTTTTACAATTCAAACAGAAATGTTAGTTTTACGCCTATATCTGTCATTTAAGTAAAAAATAATGAATATATCACCATAAACCAAAAATCATGTTTTCAAGTTACGTAATTATACAACAATGTCAACTTTGCTCGAAAGTTCCCATAAAAATTTACTTAAAGAACTTAAAATTTATTTAAAGTAAGAATTTAATACGAATTTAATACTAAATTAGAACAAGATAACAACAGAAATAACACATTATATGTAATTGGAATCTAGTTAGACGTAGAACACTGCTCAAATTTAGTAGATTGCTAGGTACTAGGCTATTGCGCGAATCACATATAATTGGGATCTTTTTGTAGTATTCGTACATAATGGTACGAAGCAAGCACGATAACTTTTAAGGTTCGATATTTATGGTCAATATATTCGATATTTATCAATATATTGACGATAATAACAAGATTGAATCGGTTAAAAGTCAAAACACTGTATCAGCTATGTGCTACAATGAGTAGAAATGAACGTTGTGACGTCACACGGGCTCGGTTTTGTTCGGCAAACTATCGGGGTGTTTTCGGTACTGGATTCAAAAAAATATTTTCAGTTGGATTTTACTTTGTAATTACAGTGAAAAAAAAAAAACTAAAAATAGTTTTGTATGAAAACTTATATAAGATCTATTAATTTTTAACAAAAAAAAAATGGTTCAACAAACCAATTATCTTGGTGCACAGGGTGCAATCCAGCTCTAGCAGCATCAGGATGCTGGATGCTCTAGACCAGGGATATTGAAACAACGGCATGTACGTGGGACACTCAGAAAGTTTTGCGAAACTAAAAAAAATTGTTCTATACGTACATATATTTTTATTAAATCTTTTCAAAGTACTTTCCACCAGCCTCTATACAAAGATTCATGCGCCTAAACCAGTTTTCAAAACACTTTTTCCAGTCCGCCGCAGACACCTCGTTTACAGCCTGCTCGAACGCAGCCAGCGCATCTTCCGGCGACGAAAATTGTATCCCTTTGAGCTGATTTTTTATTTTTGGGAATAAAAAGAAGTCACACGGTGCTAGATCAGGGCTGTAAGGAGGGTGACCCAGGAGTTTGACTGGCGTGCTGTCCAGGAAGTCCCTCGTTTTGAGTGCGGTGTGCGCAGGTGCATTGTCGTGGTGGAGCAGTAGCCCGCGGAGCCCTGTGTTTGGTCGCTTGTTGCTTATAACAGAGAAAACTTCTGGCAAACATTTGGTAGTATACCATTCGGCATTAATGCTTCTTTGATCCCGTAAGGGAATTGATACCAAGTGGCCAGTCAAATTAAAAATGCTAGCGATCAAAATCTTACCCCCGCTTCTAGATCGCTTCACTTTGGTAGGCGTTGGCTCATTTTGAAACACCCAAACAGTCGACTGGCGCTTGGTTTCTGGGTCGTATTGATAAATCCAGGACTCATCACCTGTAACGATGTCGTAAACACGCCGAGACGAGCCTGCTTCAAATTTGTTAAGCATATCACGGCACCATTCCACCCGGGCCTGCTTCTGAGCATCGGTGAGGTTGTGCGGCACCCAGCGTGATACTATCCTCCTCACGCGAAGATGGCTGTGTAGAATCTCGTGAACGCTTCCCGATCCAATCTTCAATATGTGTTGAATCTCCTGATATGTAATTCGCCTATTGTCTTGGATTAAATTTTTCACTGCTAGCACGTTTTCTTCGGTAACAGCCGTCAAAGGGCGACCGCTTCTTTCGTCATCCCCCAAAGTTGGTCGACCGCGCTTGAATTCGTTATACCAACGATACACGGTTGCCTTGGAAGGGCCTTCATCCATGAATGCCATTTGAAGTCTATCGTACGATTCATCCGGTTTCAGGCGACACTTGAAATCGTATAAAATCATAGCTCTAAAATGTTCCCGGCGCAGATCCATATTTCAGTGAGACACAATACTTTGAATTAACTCGCAAAAAATGTGGAGGGAAATTTTGAAATTGGAACTTACTTATTTTTACTTATAAATAATCATATTTTCGAAAAACATTATAACTGGCCAGTCTCCCATATATAAAAACTTTTTTTCGCAATACTTTCTGAGGGGCCTGGTATGTCAGTGTTGGCACGTGATAAAATAATTCTGGCAAACCAAATTAACAATAAATGATTCCAGTTCAGCTTGCATACTGTATAAAGTAAAAATTTAGCATCTAATTTGATGCTACAGAACTCACATATTCTTTTATTAAGAACACTCTCAATAAAGTTTTTTCAAGGAATTAAAAACTATATCAAAATCAGTTCATCCGTTTAAGAGCTATGATGTCACATACAGGTACACACTTCAAACTTATAACACCCCTCTTTTTCCGTCGGGGGTTAAAAAGGAGATCAAATTCTGTACGTAGGACTTTTTAACCGGCTTTTTTAAGGTCTTGATCTGATAATTAGAGGAATAAACTGCCATTTGTCAATGCAACAGTATCATTTTCTGACACAATTGCGATTTTTTAATACTTATTACTTATGCGTTATTTTAAAGAGCTTTCAGAATTAACGATAAGAAGATAATAAAAGACAAGTAAAAATTAAAATAGTTATTTATGCTACAAGTGCGGAAGGTAGGTGATTTCCGATGAGAGGCATTTTTATTCACGAGCGAGCGAAGCGAGTGAGTGGATAAATCGACACAAGTCGGAAATCATCTTACGTACGTGTTTCATACAACATTTTACTATGCATTGTGCGAGAAAATAAATAAATTAATAAAATGAAATTAATAAAATGGCGGGCTTATTCAAGCGCGTTCAGCATATCAACAGATTAACTAATAGTTCCTCGGGCATATCTACTGTGCATGTGCGAATAGCTGTCACATCGTAACAATAAGGCACGAGCAAAATATACGTTCTGCCAAATATATTTAATGAATATTTAAAATTAATTTATTGATCAAAATCTAAATCTAGAGTAATTAAAAACGCCTAAAATGTCGTATTAGTTTTATTTTACCTTTTATATGAATGATAATCTGTACATAACTATTTTAAAACTTTTCTCAAATAATAAAAACTCTATGCGTCGGGCTGACGTTGGAATTAAAAATTAAAAAAGTACAGGCAAGTAAAAAGAACTAGTGAAAAAAAGTGACACTTTCCGCACAGTTTGGCTGCTTGGAAAACCGCTCTTTTCGAGGACATGCATTGTAAAGTATTTTTTATTTCCTACTTTTTAAACTACATAATTTATCTAGTAGTAGACACGCTACTATCAACAATCTATCGAACACGTAATTATGGCACAATATATTGCGAAAATACCCCGATTCAAACAGTAAAGCGCCCATAACTTCTAAAAAGCTAAACCGATTTTCATCAAACGTAGCTATGTACATTTTCGATAAAGTCACCTTTTAAACAAATAAAAACGAAATTAAAATCGGTTAATGCGTTTAGGAGCCTTCAAAAATCACCTTTCAATCAAAATAAAACGAAATCAAAATCAGTTTATCCGTATATGAGCTATGGTACCATAGACAGATACATAAATACACACATACACAAATATACAGGTACGCACGTCAAACTTATAACGCCCCCCTTTTTCCGTCGAGGGTTAAAGAGGGAAAATAAAAGGAATGGGAAGACAATAAAAAAGTTGTATGATTATTCAATTTTTTAATAAATAAGTTTTATAATAAATATTCAAGACGTATCCATATAATGTAAGATCACTTCATAGAATAAGGTTATCATTGAGGACATCCAGTAGAATAATTTCGATGAGTTCGTTGACCTCAGCCTGAAAAATATACATAGATTTTAATTACTATTTCATTGATGCCTCATCCCCTAAATATTCGTGTAATCTTCAGTCTACATTGTTCGACTGCGGGGCAATGGCCAACCTCTTCTTTTTGCTCAGAATTCTGTTTTCTGATAGTGAGGCTGAGTCCTGTTTTTTCTGAAGGACTCGATTGCCGGCTACCCTACGTAAAATATGATTACACTTTCATTTAACTTTCCTGGGAGGTTTGTAGTACGTTTGGGACCAATCTTGCAACTGAATTTTAAAACAGTTATCCCCAACCGATAGATCTCAAATTTTGCATACACTTTTGGTTTGGATCACACATCATCATCACATCATCACATCATCAGCCTTTTAATGTTCCCACTTCTGGCTCACAGGCCTCCTCTCATAGATAATGGGTTATAATCCACCACGCGGGCCCAGTGCGGATTGGTAGATGTCACATGTCTTTGAATTTTTGGTTCTAGGACATGCCGGTTTCCTCACGATGTTTTCCTTCACCGTTTTGAGAGCAGTGGTGATGAAATAAATTACACAAAGTAAAGCGCCTGCTCGGGTTCGAACCCACGACCCACAACTCGTAAGTCGGGACCGTAACCACTGGGCCACCACTGCTCTGGTTTGGATCACAATAAGGTAAAAAGCTTGTTTAAAAAAAGTTTAGGTATTTCTGTTATTGTTTTTGCTCCGATCACGTTAGAATCGACTTTTTGTTAACAACTACTTACACTGAATTCTTGCATGGTATCTGGGACCGTTTGGCTGATGAAATTATTTATGTCCGGAGAATAGTTGACTCTCTGGATGGCTAGCCTGATGTTTGACTGTAAACGAAAAGCATTACAAATTTATCAAGCTTTGTTTGAAGTAGTGAATTGCGAACTCATTTTAATAAAAATCGTTTAATAAAACTGTGATATCAGTGTCAAATTAAAAAAATCTAAGGATTATTCTACTTAAAGTTAGGCTGGGTGATTTATTATTAATAGCTAAGCAAAGTGAAAGAGTTATGTGATTAAATTAATTAACAATTCTGGGGTTTGAGAAAGACACTCTTGAAAATTGTAAATAGTAGGTAAATAATAAATTTGTACACTGGTAAAAAATATGCAAGAAGTCTCCATTGCATCATTCATTACTCAAAAGTTGTTATGGCACAATATGCAAGCCACTTGCATAATCTTATGAAAATTACAGGCTTGCATTGTAACAGTTAAACAGGTATAAAAGAGCGCCAGCGGATTCGCTCGCGCGAATGTGGCAAATTATCGCAAGGGAACATACTCCTGGGATAAAAAGTATTATATGTGTTATTCCTAACTATAATCTATATCTGTGCCAAATGGCATCCATATCCGTTCAGCGGTTTGAGCGTGAAGAAGTAAAGCTGGCAACAAATTTCGCGATTAATTACGCGGCTTACGGACGCGACTGACAGCCGCGACTTATAGAGTATCTAGGTAATGAATGTACATTACATTGTGCAAACTATCGGACGTAAGTCGCGAACGTGACCTTGGGCGTTCGGACGTCTGATAGAGATCTGGCAGCCGCGTCCCATACGACTGTGCACACATATCAGCCGCGGCTGTAAGTCGCATCCGTCAGCCGCGTCCGTTAATTTGTTCCCAGCTTAACAAACACACTCCTTTATATAATATTAGTGTGATAGATTTTTCCTGCCGTAGCCTTTCTCACAAGGATCTACAATTTTCCGTTAAATAAAGTTGTCTATGACATTCGGCGGTGTAGCATTCTATTAATGAACAGTACCGACTGACAAAAATTGTCATTGAATTGAATTTTAAAAATTGACAAAATAAGAAACGAGTATGTTCGTGGTACTTTTAAAGTCACTAAAATACACTATAAACTTAGCGAAAACCGCTTGCGCTGGTACGGACATGTGATGAGACGAGAGGATGACCATATGACATGTCATGAACATATATGACGGAAAAAGAAGCCGTGGACGACCACCAATGACCTGGCTACGAACAATTAAGAATGACTTGATCGCAAGTAACACAACAGAAGAGACAACCTGCAACCGTACGGTGTGGCGCAGAAGTACTAGGAGGGCTGACCCCGAATAAACTGGGACAACAGTCAGGAGAAAGAAGAAGAAGAACAGTACCGACTGCCAGAGAATACCTTTTCACATGAACTGTTTTAACCTCTTTGTAATATTAGTTTAGTTTCAGCAACTTACGGCAATGCGTCCGAGATTGAAGTCTATGGTGACACTGCTGATTGAGATACCAGAGATGATTCCCACGTTAACGCGCACCTCTCCTTTGACGATCGTGTTACGGACATCAACCCTGGAAGAAATAAAGTAGGTCAATAATAAAGTAGAGACGGCTATGTTAGCAAAAAGTATGACAGGGGTTATCTTAAAAAGTAACTATCGTATAGATAAATATTAAATTTTGTTAGAATTTCTTCTTAAACTATTAGGATACGTTAATCGTTGGAAGGTCTCCCACCAGGTGGACCGATGACCTGGTGAATGTCGCGGGGATCCACTGGTTACGAGATGCACGGGACCAGTCAATATGGCGACGCTTGGGGGAGGCCTATGTCCAGCTGTGGACGTCTTTCGGCTGATATGATGATGAATCAAAAATATTTTGCAAATAAAACTGTCCAACAGAAGGTCCAATACTGTTTTTTGTTTTTTTGTCATTATGTAACTGTACCTAAGCTATAATAGTCCTTAAACTAAGTTTATTACTAAATTATGGAGTTTGACTGAATAAATAAATTACTATTGTAAACACAAAATTTCTTGAAAATCATATCAATGAATGCCCGCATATCTTATCTACCGGATTTGTCAAACAAGTAAGTACCTAATTAGTACATAAAGATTATACGCAGAACATAATTCAAGATAAGCTCATTACCATTATTAAAATAAATAAGTACGAATCCAATATAAAGAACATACTTAAAAATTTCTACCATAATGGAGGGTTTTGTGATGAGGAAGGATAAAACGCATGTTACTAAAAGAGTTATGAATATAGATGTGAATGGATGGAGAGGGAGGGGACGACCAAAGAAAAGATGGATGGACTGTGTGAGGAGTGATATGAAAGAAAAGGGCGTCAGTGATGGAGTGACGGGGGACAGCATGGTATGGAAGAATAAAACGTGTTGCGCCGACCCCAAGTAACATGGGACAAGGGCAGGAAGAAGAAGAATGGAGGGTTTTACAGGGCTGAGACGTGGACACTCACGGTACGGCTGATCCATCAGTTAAGGTCACTTAGCGAACTATTGAAAGGACTATGCTCGGAGTCTCTCTTAGATCGACGAAGTGATACGAAAGTTGTCGACATAGCTCACAAAATAAGCTGCAGCGGTCAATGGTCCGGCCATATTAGCCGTAGAACCGATGACTGTTGGGATTGATGTGTTCTTCAGTGGAGACCGCGAACTGGTAAAAGTAAGGAAGGACATCCTCAGCCGCAATCTTTGCAGGCTGGCTAAATCGATAAGAGTTGTCAAAATCGAATGAAATAACTTTCTATTGAAGAAACCTATGTCCAGCAGTGGACTTTTGTGGGCTGATGACGATATTGGGACCGTCAGTGGCCATCTGTCATGTATCAATCACGCAAGTAAAATACGTCCAGCAAGTGAGATCGATTGCAAAACATAAATGTAATTTGATGTAGATAGTAACACTCAACACTCAACAATATGTAAAAATGTAAAAGAATTTTTTGATGTTTCTGCAGTCTAATCCTTTATCTCCCTTTTTCAGTTACAGAGGCTCCAGACAAAGTGCTATTCTATCTGAGAAGGCGATGGTCGTAATGCCAAAATGCAATGGATTGGACCAGTGACATTTTGATAGCGTTTGGCGCTCCACACATTTTTGAAAATTATTTTTCCAATCGCTATCCACAAAATTTCACTTGTAATTGTTAGTAGCGCTGATCAATTCTCGTCGTACAAGACTATAATAATCAAACAAAACTTCTTTAAGACTACGTTTGACGCACGCTCGACAATATAAGCTTCCAATATAAGTTTTAGAGACGAAAAGAGGAACTGTAAACTCTATCATGAATTTTAAAAACGGGCCGAGTGCGAATCGGACTCGCGCATGAAGGGTTCCGTACCATTATCGCAAAAAAATCACGTTTCTTATATGGGAGCCTGACTTAAATATTGATTTTATTATGTTTTTAGTATTTGTTGTTATAGTGGAAACAGAAATACATCTTTTGTGACAATTTCAACTGTCTAGCTATCACGGTTCATGAGATACAGCCTGGTAACAGACAGAGACGGACAGACCGCGGAGTCTTAGTAATAGGGTCCCGTTTTACCCATTGGGTACGGAACCCTAAAAACTGCTTGACCAGAACCTAATTTCTAAACTATACATTCTAAATTGCTTATCTACCCACATAGATAAAGACCTTGAAGATCACTCGTTGTCAACACAAAATAATCAGTGCTTTTTACCTCGACATCAGAGTAATCTGGATCGATATCTTAATAATTTGTTAATCACATATTTTGTTGATATAACATCAATTAAATTTCGCAATAATTAGATTACAAAACATTGAGGTGTCGTTTTATGTGGTAAACTATTAATAAATATTAATGCTTGTGGTTGGACCTTCAGATTGTAGAAATCATTTATTTAGATAATAGTCCTCTTCTTCCTGACCGAATGGTCATAACGGGCAACCTCAGAAAAGTCTAGCTATCGTCACTTCGTCACGCGAGTAAACTTAAGCCAAACTATGAGAGTGACGTAAGACAGTGTGACAGGTAACTGGCATTTTGCTAACCTAGACCACAATTACTAAATAGTTACAGTAGAGTCCGTTTATTATGACATCGAAAGGAATTGACAAACACGTCATGACTTGACTTTTTGAGAATGGGACCTTTTGAGAATGGGACTTTTTGCGAATAGGACGTTTCGCGAATAGGACATTCTTTTTCACCGTGACATTTTGGGAATGGGACATTCTGCGTCAGATCCATAATATGCGGACGTCATACAAAGCGTTTTGTGAAAAATACACTTTTTTATGTAAATATGTACTTAAGTATTTACAAATTTTCCCGCCACAATGTTTTGTCGAACTTTAAAACGACTGATCCAGCTTGCAGAACAATTGAAGTCGAGAATAACAAAACGCGCGGCAAAAACATTTTCCTTTTCATGTAGCATAGGGCCGCTGACAGGTATTCCTTTGATTCTTATGTTTGCGATTTTACTTCAGTATTTTTTTTCAATTTTTATGCACCTGCCATGTTATCTCTCCACCACCCTTGGTTGACTGGTAGAGAATGCCTCAGGCATTAAGTCCGCCTATGTATCTGTATGTTGCATGAAGTTTTAAATAAATAAATAAATAAAATGGGTCATAATAAGCGACATATCCTGTGATGACTTCCCTTGAAGTCATTGTATCCGACTTTTTTATAAAGAATTTTATATGAAAACCAAACTTCGTAGTGTAATTACGTCATAATAATCGGTTGGTCAATATAAGCGGAGTCATAATAAACGGATTCTACTGTACTACGTAACCTAGACATGTTTGGCACAATCGGGAGGCATACTTTTAACCCAACTGCGGAAGGGTAATTCCCCTTTCTGTTGTTGTTTATTCTGTCCCGTTAACTTGAACACAAAATAATTTATTTTATTTTTCTTTCTTTGTATGTTTACGTACATTCTTATCTATACCAATATTATAAAGAGGCAAGAATCACGTTTCTTTTGAAGAATCTTGTTTGTTTGTACCGAATAGGCTCCGAAATTACTGGACCGATTTAAAAAATTCTTTCACCTATGGAAAGCTACATTATTCCCGAGTAACACAGGCTATAATTTTGACGGGAGCGAAGCCGCGGGGGTCAGCTAGTTATAAATATTATCTGACGTATTATTCTAATCCTTAACTGATGTAAGACATTGTCCCCTATATTCTAACTCATTTTCTCCAACAGACTGAATTAAATTGGTATTTATAGATTCTTACGTATTGGCATTATTTGTGGGCATTTTTTATATTGACATGACAACTAAGTAAATTAGAGTGGGTGACATTTCCTTTAAAAGGACTATACTTGGAATATAAGCTTATATGTTGAAAGTTCAGCTTCGAAGTATGCCTTCTGCTCGTCTTTGTTCTCTTACCTGCCATCTCCTTCGGCAGTCAGTGTGTTTCCAAAAATGGTAACGTCTCCGTAACAAACACCTGAAACATTTGAAAGTAAAATATTTAGTTAATACATGTATGGTCGTTATAGAATAGAGGCCAAACATAAGGAGTTCTACCTACAAATCAATGTGTGCATGGTGGTGGTGGTGGTGCATGCACGATAAATAGATTGTCAAAAAACCAAAATGTTTACGATTGACTTACGCCAGTGACAAGTGATCATTAAACTTTTTAGGAAGTTCTTTTTTCAAACTTTTAACCAGTACTGTCCATCGGCTGAACAAAAGCCGCCCCCAAGTCGTTTCCAGAATTCTTGTCCAATGCCTAACTGGATGATAAACTTACGGGCAGAAAAATGGATGTGCGGCAGTTCCAGCTCGAAGTTAAGCCGGGAAAACAGGAGGCTGTAGTTAATGTCGTTCACTACGATGTCACTCAAACCAGTGCTCAGTACCTCCTCAAGAAATGCAGCTGCGTTGAAGAGCCTGGAAATAATGGAAAAAAAACAAAATCAAAAGGAAGAAAAATAATTGTCTTGTAAAGTTTGACAAAAATAAAAATAGTTACATAGAACGAAGCAGAAAGAAATTGTATTTGTTGTGGTCTTGATAGATTCACTAAATTTTAACGAAGACAAAAAAGAAACAATTGAACACAGTGAAACATCATAGTAGGAAACAGAAGAAATAAATAGAGAAAGAAAGGTATTGTTTTTTTCTAGACTCGAAAAGAAGTACCTACAAAGTTTTTGAAGAAGAAAGGGCACAATGGAAATTATATATTAGAACATTTGCTAAGCCCATTTCTTTTGCCACATTAAATTTTATAGAATGGAATAGGATAGAATAGAAGTTTATTGTACACCAAAACAAAGTTACACATCTCTTTCACATGAAAACTTATTTCTGCGGGTACAAAGGCGGTCTTATCCCTGACAGCGATATCTACCAGACAACCTTTGGGTGGACTTAAAGAACTTAGAATAAAAGAGGGGTAAGTCTGTGGAGTGCTCCTACATTAAAATATAAATACATATATATAAAAACATATATTACTAAATTAAATACTAAACATAAGCTTTTATATAAACATACATACATACATTTTATCCATCTATGAATACGTTTTACACATATTCATAGATGGATAAAAAATAATAGAAAAACGTTACAGAGAAAGAAAATAGTTTCTAACCATGTTCTTAAAAGAGGCTAGTGACTGGGCTTGTCTTATTGACAAGGGCAAGCCATTCCACAATCGCACAGCCTGGACTGTAATCGATTTGTCGTATAACTTAGTGGAAAGAGCAGGCATCGAAAGTCTCAAATGTTACGATGATCTCAAGTAAATTGAACAGTCTGCGTAAAGACCCCGTAGACGCAAACACCTTGCGGCTAACTTCTTGCAGCTGAGGACCCCACGAAAAGTCTTTGTCAATTAAAATACCCAGGTCTTTCACCAATAGCTGAGCCATTAAAAACAATCCGGGGGAGCTGCGACCAGTTAATTCTTGAGCGCAATCTAGGACTGCCAACAACAATGACTTGAGTCTTCGTTGGATTAACCTGCAGACCATGAGCCATTCTGCACTCATAAATACTAAATCTTGATTGACCATGTTAACAGCCTCAAACAATTCATCTACTGGAGCTTGAGAAAATATTTGCAGATCGTCAGCGTAAAGGTGGTACGAGATAAGATTTTTTTGGTTTTGTTATAAATATCATAATTGTAAAGTATTGGCATTAAATATTTATTTCTTTCTTTCTCCTTAAGACATACAGACATTTAAAAATCACTTACACAGGTACTGGAAGCTTGTAAACAAAATCTTCCTTCTCGACGTAGAAAGGATCCAGTCCGTCATCTCTGATTGATTGGCTGATCTCCTCGATGGCTTCTATAACCTGATTCTCGATCGAGCCGGAGATGAATCTCGAGTCCCTTGACGCTATTGTACCTAAAAAATTTAATTTCATTGTAATATTTGTAAACAATGCAAACTTAAAACTCAAACAATTATTTATTTCAACTAAATAATTTACAGATACTTTTGAATTGTCAAGGAGTCGGTCAGTCAGAAAGATGGAGCTATTTGCACGTTCCAAAACGTAGGTCACTACATTGAGAAGAACGCGGACAAAATCCTTGGAAAACAGGCTTTCAATGTCATATTGTTACCTGTGACGTATGGTTGAGATCTTTGGACTGTTTAAAGTATAATTTGAGTATGACTTAGGGCGGTAGGACGTACTACACGTCCATGTCCGTGATCCTTGTCCGTGATTTGAGTTCCGATTTCTAAATGTTCTGCATTATGAAGGAAAGAATTCGGATGTAGTGTATAAGCTTCGCTACAAGTAGTACTAAAATACGGCTTCTTCGGAACCAAAATTTTAGGGACATGGAACGCATGTAGTGCGTAACCGCTCTTACCTGGCTCGAATGACGGCTCTGGTACTATTGAAGCGCAAATGCCCGCGACGAGTAGAGTGAAAACAAATATCGTCCTCATTTTTTGAGTATTAAAATACTAAAAGAGAAAAAAAAATTGTATTGTTCTTCTCCTATATTAAAACAAAAACAACAAAAATTTATTGGAAAATTTAAAAGTGCCTCGAATATCGTAGAAAAAACAAATAATCTTAATCTTCAACAAAATTATATACAAACTTATATATATAGCAACACACTTCTCACTCGTTAAAATTGACGCACTGAAACTAGCTTACCTTTCTAAAGATCAAGTAACACTGTTACCAGAAATATCTAAAATATTTAAATATTATAAATAATTCAGGACTACTTAAGATAATAATACAGATACCTAGTTAATCCTGAGTAATCAGTTTAAATTTCATACGTACTGATTGGAAAGGATTAATTAGGTATTTATCACCAAATTGTTTAAGCTTTTGCTCAACACGTGTCCAATCAAGAGATTGACAAATACTGAAATTAATAAATAGATTTAATTGCGGATGTTTTGTTTTTTTTTTCGAAGCACTCAAGGCTAGATAATAACAGCCATTCGGATCGATTTTCAAGATTAAGCAGCACTTTCCGAGCTCGGTCCTTGGATGGGTGACCTTTTTTACAAAGCGAGATTTCTCCGTACCTTGGAAACCACGTTGAGCTGTCGGTCCCGGCTGTCATTAATAGATATTAAAAAATCTGACAAGAGGTATCGTGTTACCCTGTTACTGGGTTGTGGAGGTCAGACAGGGAGTCGCTCCCTTCTAAATACTGTTACCCAGCACCATCCGGTTAGACCATTTCACCTTCTGGGAGAATGCGCCAGCACTGTTTCTTCCAGAAGCTCTGGGCATGTGACATTCAATCAACGAAATCGTCGCGATAGAGATTGGAAAAAGGCAAAAATGTATGGGAATGCCAAACGCTATCGAAATGTCACGTTTTTTTTATGTATTACTGGCGGACGCGTCGCGGTTTCTCCCGCGTAGTTCCCGTTTCCGTGAGCATACAGAGGAAAAGTAGCCCTTGTCACCTTGTTGTTGTGTGATAGTGTAGCTTCCCAATGGTGAAGGAATTTTTGAAATCGGTCCAGTTGTTTATTCGTTACATACAAAAATACAAATCTGTCCTCTTTATAATATTATTAGTATATTAGTATTAGTATAGATAGGCTCGCGCTTGACCAACATCTCACCTGTTGTTAAGCGATGATGCGATCGACGGTGAGACACACTTTCCTGAAAATAACTCTTGTAGAAAATAACTCCTAGATTGTAGCTGTCGGGATACACAGACTCCGGCAGGGAATTCCACTCCTTAGCTGTACGCATAATGAAAGTGTTCCCAAAACGTTTAGTGCGTATGAGTGAAATGTCCACCATGTACCGATGGCGCATCGCCGTACGTTTGGTAGTCCGATGATGAAACGGGCTACGTGGAATTAGATCGTGCAATTCAAACGCACAGTCCCCGAAATGTAAGCGATATAAAACTGACAAGCTGGCAACTCGGTGACGGTTTTTAAGGCTCTGGAGCCTTGACCTGACCAGTGCCTCATCACCAATGAGCCTATTGGCCCGCTTTTTGATCGACTCTGGTGTGTCGAGCTGTTATTTGCCAGTTCCTTCCCAGAGATGAAACACATTTTAAAAATTAGTTAAAGTGTTTGTACAAAAACGCCAACATGTCATTTCGATTTCAGGATCGGACCCCGGCATCAAATCTTCTGCAGCGATACGTCATATCTCCGAAACTGTTCACCACTGCACTGGAGGATGTCTTCAAGGTTCTGGACTGTAGAGGGCTAGGCATCAATGTCAATGGCGAGTACATCATTCACCATTGGTTTGCCAACGATATAGTGATCATGCCTGAGACCATGGAGGACCGCAGTACAATGCTCGATGACCTCAGTAGAGCTTCCGAAAGAGTGAGTCTTAAAATGAACATGAAAAAAACCAAGATGGTGTTGAAAGCCCATGTTACAATCACTCCTATTAAGGTCGGAGACCCTACAGTCGAAGTTGTGGATGACTACGCCTATCTGGGACAAACGATCCTGTTGGTTAGGGCCAACTTCGAAAAAGAGGTAAACCGTCGAATCCGACTTGGCAGGGCAGCGTTCGAGTAGTCACCCGATATCTTCTAGTCCAACTTACCACAGTGTGTCAAGACGAAAGTCGAAGTCCAGTTTGTTTTTCTAGTGATTACCTATGGCTCTAAGAAGTGGTCGCTCACAATGGGCCTCATCAGAAAGCTTACCGTCAGCCAAAGGGCAATGGTGAGTTTGGCAATTGTTCGGCGTTTCCTTGCGTGATTGAATCAGAAATGAACAGAACCGCAAGAGAACCAGGCTTACTGACATAGCCCGAAGAATTGCCTAACTTAAGTGGCAGTGGGCAGGGCACATTGCTCGTAGAATGGACGGCCGATGGGGCAGCAATTTTCTGGAGTGACGACCGCGAACCTGAAGACGTTGTGTGGGAAGGCGGGAGGCCTAGGTGGACCTATGACCTGGTGAAGGTTGCGGGGATCCGCTGGATACGAGACGCACGGGACCGCTCAATGTGGCGACGCTTGGGGGAGTCCTATGTCCAGCAGTGGACGTCTTTCGGCTATATATATGATGATGAACGGATCAATAATTACTATCCATTCCACTTAGGCTGTATTAAATTTTCGAGGTTTCCAACTCGATTTTTTTAATTAGTATTGTTATAAATACACATTTTGGTACGCAATAAAAATGTAAAAACGTGAAAAAAATACTTTAAGACAAATCGTCACTGTAGGTATTTAAATAATAAAATATTAACAAACCGAGTAAACCTTTTACTTACAAGTGAAAGCTGCTAACACCATCTATCGAGTGGGACTGAACTGAACGCGATTGATACACAGTAACTAAGCCGCTTGGGCCGTCGAAAAACGCTAGTTACATCGGCACCATTTGTGTCTATGAGATGAGGCATTATATTATCTATGCCTCCAACATTTAAGAATGAGGAAGTTGCAATTTTTGAGGTCGGGTTATAAATAATAAAAAAACATACTACAAATAATTATGTATAACTGAGAAACACATTTTATTCGACAAAAGCAGAAGTGCAAATTATCAATTGAATTTTGAAATTAAAATTTAGTTTTTCTGTGCCTTCAAATACTGATTCATTAAGTCCATTGACATTATTCCCAAAAGCTCGTTGATTTCAGACTGAAAAAGAAAATGAAAGTTTAATCGATCTGAAGTAATTTACCAACTTACCACCAACGATTAACAAATCTTTACCAAGGTCATCGGACTGTAGATTAATTCATCCTTATCAAATTAATGGTTTTGTTTTCAAAGAAATTATCCAGATTATGGACGCCAGGGTGGATATATACCAGGCGTAGAGAATACACTCATAGACACAGCCTAAGTGTTAGCCTTCCCAGACCTTCATTGTCAGTGCAGAGCTTACTAACAGGACATGCCTTCTTTCCCGTCCACCTCACATAACCACGAATATATGAATTATTAAATTACACATAACATATAAATAATAATAATATACATACATTTATTTCATTAAAATTAATGAAAAAAATAATTAATAATTAATTCATTTTTTTTTAACTTACGCTGTATTCTTTGAAAGTCGCTGGTATTGTTGAGTTAAGGAACTCGTTCATTTTTTCAGAATAATCTTTATCCTGGGCGACTAGTTTCACGTCACTCTGCAAACAGGAATGAACACAAAATTATTTTTTTTATTAAAACAATAAACACGAATAAGGTATATACAAACATTATAAGAACTGGAGTAAGCATTTGGCGTGGCATATATCCAGTGATCTATTCTTTTAATAATGCTTACTTGGTTTTATTAAAATCGAACATCGACTTGCCTTAAGTAGTCTCTCAATGTCACATTGAGAGATTACTTATGGCAAAACGATGTAGATTGATTGATTAGGTTTAATGCATCTGACTCGGTATTAGTTCTAAACGTCACCCTCCTAGCAAGATTACTGATCATTGCTTTTAGCATTATTTTATACACAGCATTGTTTGTGCCGATACGAGAGAGAGGAAAAAACAGACGAATACCAAAAACTCACTTCAATTCCACCCATAGTAAAGTTGATCTTAGAGCTCCTGACTGTGATTCCGGTGGAGAAATTGAGATTGATGTGTATCTGACCCACGAAACGCATACGCTGGATAGCAACCCTGGATAAAGTCAAAGTCAAATCGTTTATTTCAATTAGGCCAATAAGCGGCACTTGTGAATTTTCAAAATTTCAATGTAAAATATAATAATTGATTCGACTGCCCATCCGCAAAGGTAGAGAAGAAAAACTTCCTATTAGAACAAGTTTTGCCATGGGATACTGCATGGATTTAGAGTTAAAAAAGTTCTTACTTTCCAGATGAATTCATTTTAAAAGTTTTTCCAAACACAGTTGTCTCCGATGAAGCGGCTCCTGTAATTAAATAATTATATTCAATTAACCATTCCTGGAATCTTATGGCAATATTACACTGTTCAACCAGAAAAAAATATTTATTTTGTTTTGTTTTAGTTTTTTTTTTTATAAAAGAGAACGTTTCTTACAAAAAAAAATACCGACGAAATAAAGAACTGAAAAGCAAAACACAAGAACAACTTTTAGTTCATCTTTTTGATTTGGTGCCAAACAAACAAACAACCACTAATTTTTATTCGTCGGTTATAAAGGCGCAGAATTGAAAGAAATGGCAGACATTGAAAGACTCGCGCAAGTTTCTAATTGCTTGCCTGCACTAAATTAAAAGGCGTTATAGTGATCCGTAGCATTTAGCATAAATGTAGAAAAATATTGAACACCATGATCTGGCTCCAAGCAAAAATGTACTCTGATTTATTAAAAGTAAAATTTTATTTAGCTTACCAACACTCCCATCGATGAGAGGCAATTCGATGTCAAAGCGAAGACGGGATGAGATAATGCTGTAACTTGCACTGTTCACCACGATGTTGCTCATGCCATTGCTTAAGATTTCTTCGATAAAATATGCGCTATTAAAGATCCTGAAAGAAAAGTTGGTGGTTGAAATGTTATTAAGCCCCGGACCTGTATAATGTATAAAAAGGATCCAGGTATCATGTACTGTAGAGACTCGAGCTTCGAGAATCTTACTAAAATACTCGTCTACCTCATAAGTTAACCGGCGTTTATCAAATAGTTTTACGAACTAAAAAATCATCTGCCTTATAGCTTGTATCGTGGTTAAACAAGGAGGGTATGTAGCAACTGATTGCTAGATTTGTGAGTCCCTTTAATGAAAATTTGTCATGATTGGGATATATTATACTTACACAGGTACAGGCAGTGTATAATTACGTTCTTTATTCTCAATATACAGGGGGTCCAATCCAGCTTCCTTGATACTCTCGCTCACATCCTGGATAGTATTTTTAATGTAGCTGCTCACAGAACGTTCATTATCGAAGTCAACTGTGTTAATAAAAGGAGGGTTATAGTAGATAGTTTGTCTGTGTAGGGTGAGTCTAGGTGGTATATGGAGGAGAGGTGTGTGCCAACGACGGGAAAAGACGTATTTAAATTAATTAAATTGTAAATCATATTCAGGCGTTTGATTTATCAAGTAGTTAACACGTTTCGATCGACAACCCATTGAAACACGTAATTATAACACGATATCTTGCGAAAATGCAATATATATAATTTAAAGTTTAAATACCACACATACTTCGCATGGAACGCATTCCTACCGCATTAATCTTACTTTCATGTCTTTTTTTGCCATACCCAACCTTTACTTCCAATACGTAAGTGTTGGCACCAGCACGCTGTTGTGAACGGCGAGTTGAGCATCCTGAGACATTGACTGGCTGCTCACACCGCATCAATGTTGATATATTCATTTTATTTCCTGCATTCACTCTCCTTTCCATATCCTCTTCAATCTTTCCATCCCTTGTGAACATGCTTCCCAAGGATACAAACTCGTTCACTTGCTGCACACTCTTATCATTTATTTTCACCTCACACTCCTGAGACATCGTCTTCTCTTTCAAACATCATGTCCTTAGTCTTGCTCACATTTATACTCATCCCTTTTAACTTAAAAGCTTCATTCATTCACAGTCTTGCAATCGTTTTGATGACGATGCAAGTAGAACTTGATCATCTGCGTAGAGAAGGCATCATCCTCAATTCACACTCTTTAAAACCTATCAGACAATTATCCATGTACAAGTTAAACAGTCACGGTGACGCTAACCCTGACAGCCTTGTCTAACACCCCTTGAGATGGAAAACCAGTTCGTATACGCTCCATTAATCCTAACACAAGCACTGGAATCCAAAGATTGTCTGGAGATATCACTGTTAGCGATAAGAGAGATAAAAAAGCGTTTACCATTTTTTTTCTGTTACGATGTGTAACTTTTTGGTTTGCAATAAAGTATAATTATTCTATTAAGTCGTTCACTTACTTTCATTCGGATCAAACTGGCGTAGAGCACTAACGCTCACGGCGAGGAAGGCGATGATAGCAACGATGAAACTCATTTTGACAATCTGCAAGGAAATGAAAATAGAATAAAAAAATCTTTAACTTGGACTATTATTTTGTTACCGTTATAGAGCGCGGTTTAATTTCAAGTCAGAGAAAAAAATATTGAATACTAGCTTCTACCCGCGCGAATAGTGGTTTTATTATCTTAAGGGAACATTATACCGAGATGAAAAGTATCTTAAATAATGTCCCAATCCAGGTTCTGGTGTATCCATATGCCAAATCCGTTCAGCCGTTAAGGCGTGAAAGTGTAAAAAATCAACGAAAAAATCACATTCGCATTTGAATTTATTTTTCATAGGCATGAAGTTAAGATTAGAATTAGAATATACCTATTAACAGACGTCGAAAACTTGTAATCACTTACCGTTGTTGCACTGCAATGTCCAAAGAGAAAATTCACCCAGTTTATATATCGATCAGAATTAATTAGTAAGTAATTGATGTCTAGTGTTGACACCATGGTGGTAGCAACCATTGACATACATAGGTATCTAAATTACGGATTTCCGTCAAACAAATCAATGATAGATTTTTACCCATTGCGCGACACAAAGCAGAGTAATGTGTTTATCAGTCTATAAAGAATAGAATAAAGAATATTTGTTTTGTTCAAAACAAACCTGTTTACAATTATTATTGTTAGTGATACAAAACATGAGCAATTGGTCTAAAACTAGGAGGATTCCTGTGCTATAAGCACCAGTTACAACCGTGTACGAACTGCTGTCGGAAAATACACGATCGCGAGCTTACTGACCAAAACCATATGTATCCTCCGACTGCACAGCATGATTTTCTTCTTGTTAACGTCTTTTTAGTTCACTTCTTAAGCAGTCGGGTTTTTTTATTTTTACATTACGTTTTTTTATTTACAACTTTTTAGGTAGCATTATTTGAAAATCGTAGAACATTCAATTAAACCCATTATGGAAGAGTTTATTACTATCTACTTGCCTCGTTGGTCTAGTGGTCGCAAAGGCTACTGCTGAGTATGATGTCCCGGGTGCGATTCCCGGGTCGGACGAAGTGTTATTGGGTTTTTTCTTGAAGCGAAGTGTTATTGGGTACGAGGCTCGCCGCAGAATCAGAAATATAGAGATCCGTAAGAGAACCAGGGTTACCGACATAGCCCGAAGAATTGCCAAACTTAAGTGGCAGTGGGCAGGGCACATTGCTCGCAGAACGGATGGCCGATGGGGCAGAAAAGTTCTGGAGTGACGACCGCGAACTGGAAGACGTTGCGTTGGAAGGCATCCCACCAGGTAGACCGATAACCTGGTGAAGGTTGCGGGGATCCGCTAGATGCGAGACGCACTGGACCGGTCAATGTGGCGACGCTTGGCGGAGGTCTATGTCCAGCAGTGGACGTTTTTCGACTGATATGATGATGATGAGTCTCGCCCCCAATTAAATGATACTTAAATGGACATTCATAAATACATCATAAATCTAGTCATACACGCACGCTGGTTGTGAGTACTGCGCACCTGGGTTTCTGAAGAATATCACCAGTAAGGTTTGTGTAAAACATCGTGAGGAAACCTGGACCTTATATAGTTAATGTAAGTCTGAAATAGCCAACTCAGAGGCCTGTGGGGTTTCCCAGAGGCGGCTTAATTAATTCTGACACCAGAGGTGGCCACACCTCACACGAAAAGAAAAAGAAGGCATATATATGTCTTTCTAGGGCGTCCCCTCGCGGTGTTTCCGTTCTTCCCGGCGTCTGCCTTGTAAATACCTTTTTTAGTCGCCTTGCATTCATCCTCTCAACATGACCAAACCATCTTACACATACTCTTTTAATTTTTTGTCACAACATCTTCTTTGAACTACAACGTTGTCTTATTACATCATTCTTCAATCTATCATCAAAAGTTACACCGCACATACTTTGCAAGGAACGCATTTCTACTGCATTAAGCACACTTTCAAGTCTGTTTTGCAATACCCAAACTTCAATTCCATACATAAGTATAGGCACCAGTACGCTGTTGTTAACAGCGGACTTAAACATAACTGGCGAAAGATAGGTGGATCTCTGTGTAACCTTTCAGGGAAAACAGTCATAATGGTATATAATGCTAGGATGTGTGCCTTCCTACGTCACAAGAGGAGATATTGTAAACGGGTTGCTTATTTTTTGCAATTCGTTTAGTTCGATTTATTCATTGTCGTTCTTTTTTGGTCGACAATAGATATCTTATTTTGTTTTGTTACCAGGCAAAGCTTAATGCACGACCTTATTGATAGTTAAGTACGTAGAATGATCGCTCATGTGTATTATTAGAACAGGAACATAAAGACAAGTGCTGTGAAAAATATCCTAGTTACTCGTATATACTTTCACCGAAATTATGGTAATAGTGTTGTCCTTATGTCCATAAATACCATGGGAGCAAAAAAATATGGGCTGTCAAAGGGCCTTGAAATCAGTTGTTTGCATAATACTCGTAAATTTTTGATTTCACTGCCATTTTTCCTCAAGGCAAGCTTTTTCCTTGTTCAATTCTTCACAAAAAGTCCTACAGAAGATTCAGTACTACTAATGACAATCATTAGTTTTCGAGTTATGAGCCAAAATCATATTTTTGGTTTTGTTTATTTTATTTTTGTATTCTGTGCTTATGGTAATTTAGGGTACTTATGTTAAAATATAATTACGATACAAAAATTGTTTATTCAAACAAAAACATTAACGTAGCCTTATTAACACTATGAGTATACTGATCCCTTATCTTCATAAACTATATACAATTTTACAAATTAGCCTCGATGACTTCCAGTAGAACGATCTCCAGTAGCTCGTTGATTTCTTTCTGCAATAAAGAAAAATACACAAATTAGAATCTCTTATAGATATTAACAGAAACAGTAACACCGTATAACGCGGCATGCAACGCAAAGCCTAGAAATGGAATATGAAATTCAAAATAACTTACAAAACAATACTATAACATCATGAACCTAATGTAATTTTTTGTGAACGTTCTTACTTTTCAACAAATTATTCTTATTCTGATGCCTGTATTTTGCGAGGGGCTAGGCGGAGATGCACATATAGTACACCCTAATTTCCTTTTTGTAATAGGTGTCTAGCCTATTGCCATCAATCGGAATCAAGTAAGACTCCGGGCTATGACTGAGAAATGCTAAATGGAAAAATATATTTTTTCTCGATCTGGGAATCGAACCCAGGACTTAATATATTTGCATATATTTCAATTTATCATATTGCTCAAATTTTTAAATGAATTTAGGGATTATACTCAGCTGAGTTTATGATCAAAATAAATATTAATTCAGTTTTGCCAAAAGCTTTTCAAAATACATTTCTAATTATATTATGCTGGTTGCTTTTGGAAACAAAAGCTAGATTTTAGTGAAAAGATAAACTGTTCTTACGTAATGAGCCTTGATAGTGGTAGGCACGAAGTTGCCGACGAAATCGTTGACGTCATCGGAGTAGTCCTTGCCCATGACGACCAGGTTGACGTTAGACTGTAAGAAAAGACAAATCAAATTAAACACGGTAGTATACTAATACGGTAACTATGCAAAATTGCCATGCAAAACGAAACTAAGCAAAAGGAGAACGAGTCAGTTTACGTATGTCGGAAACCACTTCTAACAGATAGAATAGCAGTTGTGTATAGTTCCTTTCAAATATAAAAGAATCTTCAGGTATTCATCTCTCATAACATAAAGGTAGTCGACTTTAAGTACGCTAATGTATTGTTTTCATGGTTGAACGTCTATGAAACACGCGTAACAGATAAAACTTCAGAATTAAAAGCTTACGTTAATATCTCCCAGTTTGAAGTCGATAGTGAGGCTACGGATGGAAATGCCGGAGATGATACCGATGCTGACGCGGACCACTCCATTCACACGAATGCTCACGATTTCCACTCTGAAAAGAAGATACAGTATATTTATTTATTCAGTTTACTAAGCAATACCGGACCCAAAATGTTTCACTTTCAAGTCACAAATAATTGAATAAGTATACATTAATGTAGGGCTGATACGATTATAGATTTAAATTGAGAGGAGTAGAACAAGATTAGGGGAAATGTGCACCTTGCAGAGAGACACTACCGGCTTTCATATAATAATTCAAAATACCAATACTACAATCAATCTGCCTAGCCTTTTCACAACTATTTTGGGGTTGGCTTCCAGTAGGATTCAGCAAAGTACTAGTATAAAACCAATAATATAAATTTACGATATTTGATTTTAAGTATTCTTCACATAGGAGGCAGTGGTGGCCCAGTGATAACGGCCCCGACTAACGTGTCGTAGGTCGTGGGTTCGAACCCAGGCAGGTGCTTTTCTTGTTTTAAATTATTTCATCAAAAAAATCTCTCTAAAATATCGTGAGGATCGGCATGTCCTAAAATCAAAAAATCGAGTACATGTGACATCAACCAAATCGCACTGAGCCCGCGTGGTGAATTAAGGCCCATACCCTCTTTCACAAAGAGGAGGCTTGTGTCCCAGCAGTAGGAACATTGAAAGGCCGATGATCATGATGATTTTAAAATATCTGTAGAATCATCATAATCATTGACAAAATACTGTAAGTTACACAGAAACTTTATAAAGTCTATCATTGTTACTTACTTTCCTGAAGCCTCAAAGTCGATTTTGTTGCTGAATACTTGGCCATCGGCCTTAGCAGAGCCTGAAACAGTAATATTCTTTATGAGGTAAACCAAAACGACGTATTTACCTTTTTAATTAAGCCTGGAACCATGAAAGGGTATTACCCTTTCTTTGGCCTGGCCTTAATTTCAATCACAATCACTTTACAATAATTGTAGGATTGATTTAGTTATAACATTATTTTTGTATGAATTAACACTGTTAACTTACCAGCAGAAACGTGAATAAGAGGCAGTTCAATGTCAAAGGTAAGGCGAGAAGTGATGACGCTGTAGCTAACTCTGTGGGTCTTGATGTTACTAAGACCAGTGCTTAGTATGTCCTCAATAATGGCTACATAGTTAAAAAGACTGAAAATAAAATGTACAAAAAGTGTCAGTGTCAGTCATAATGAAAAATTACAACACTTTTGAGCTAGATTTAGGGAATGGATATAGCAGTATATCGACACAGTTAAGCAAAGGAAGACATCTGTTATTTTACAATATTATTTAGTTTTGAACATATAGAAAAAAGCTAACGCACTCAATCGTCCAGACTTTGATAAATTTAGAAAAAGGTTAACTAATAGGTAACCGCTAACCGTAGATAATTAAAAATGTTTATAAATTTTAACAATATTTGAACACATATGGTATGGTAAAATGTATAGAACTATTAAAACTAACCTAACACCATATTATGTATTACCGGTGTATCACGAACATTTGAATTTGAATTTTTAATACATACTACATTGTGACAAATAAATAATCCTATTTCTTCCAATTTTAACTTACACGGGCACTGGTAGCTCGTAGCTGGAAGATTCCCTCTTGATGTGGAATGGGTCCAGTCCAGCGTCCTTTATGGCCTGGCTCGCATCTTCTATGGCGCTTTCTATCTGTCCACTGACCAAACGTTCGTCAGAAAAAAAGCCAGCTGAAAATAAATATATATTATTAATTTAGTTCTAGTCTGTATTATGCCATTATTACTTATGGTTAACCTCTCCACTTCATTTACTTTTATTTTCCTAGTTTTGTTCTAGGTTACAAGCTAGTACTGCATAATGTTCAATGAAATAAAACCCAAAAACAAAATAAACCAAAAGTCAAATTATGCTAAGATCCAGTACTTTTAGAACGTGAAAGCTTATAATGCAGACTCCAAAAACGCCCACCCTTCACCACTTCCTAGTGGTATTTTGTTATTATTTTTATTATTCTTGAGTTAAAATAATTATTTTTATAATGCAAGAAATTATTGTTTTTGTTTATCTTTTACTCACTTGGGTATTTCCTGTCGGGGATTGTTGTGGCACTGATGCCAGCGATGAGGAAAGCAAAGGCAAGGATGACCTTCATTTTGATTTTGATTTATTTTTTGCTGAAAAACAAAACATTAATTAATTGAAGGAAACTATTAATAAAATTAACATTGACATTCGAAACGGGGTATTTACCAAGTTTACCATGACAGTTTAAAAACTTATATTAATAAAATATTTTCATTTGATTGTTGAAAATCAAAATATATTCAATTTAATTACTGATTTTGAACCTTTAAAATCAAAAACTTCAACATTACTCGTGCCGTCATGATCAGTATTAGCTTTCTGTATAATAAAAATATGTATACACATGACTTACCTTGTAATACTTCTGAAGTAGAATAACTTACAATGATAATAAATAATCGTATTTATACGATTCGGAAGTAATTTGATCCTTAATCGATAGCTTATCAAATCGTCTCATCTAATTGATGTTATCTTGTACCTAATTGTTTATTAGAAGTCGTACGTTATGTATACGTGTTTGAAGGTACTGATAAGAATATTAACGAACTCGTGCTATAGGGCAGCGTACGGAAACAGATAAAAGGTAAATTTCATGGTTGTTAAAACCTTTTGTCGTCTCTCCGGCTGTCGACCCGGGCATCGAACCCGGACCTCGTGCTCAGCAGTAGCGCTTGTAACCACTATACCAAACACTTATACGTGTATTATCATCATCATTTGAGCTGAAAGGTGACCACTGCTGGACATAGTCCTCCCCCAAGCATCACTTCAACGGGTCGCGGATAAATTTGAAAGAGAGTTATCGTGGCCCTGGCACAAGCTACTCAAGGAATTTGGGTTTTAGTCAATAAAAGTTTGACACGCCCGCTTCACCCAGAGTGGGAGAAGACATTGGACGATGTCCCAAACCAAAAAAAGGCATCTCTTCATCGGCCATAGTAATTATCTCGATAGATACTGCTCCATATAAACTTATGTATACATTCATCTGGACCAAGTGATTTATACGGCCTTATTCATAATATCCAGAAAATTTGGAAAAAGCCCAATATGAGTAGGCAATATGCTAAAAACTATTGAAATAATTAAACTGACCGGGCTTTCTCCATAATGCCCATCACTTATTGGGCCGAGTAAAAAAAAGATGTGTTTTTCGTATTATTTTAATGTTGATATTGATTTTAATATAGGATAGGTAAGTACTATTAGTATTTAAGCAACAAAGTATATTTCTGTCTGAATGGTCTAGAGTAACCTAACATGTAGGAGACGACGGGAGCGGCGTTCGCTCGGTTTGCTCGCAAAGTAACCTAAGCTATCCGTGTCGGGGTGCCCTAAGCTCCCAAGCTTGCTTCGCTCGCTCTTGGACTAATTCATTGACCATAGTTATCGAATTGCTCAACGGTTTAAAAGGTTAGCATCTACTTTTACTCCTTATGAAGGAATAGTTTATGAATGAATTACATCGGTTGCAGATACTATTATTTGAATTTCAGTGTCTCTTGGTAAACTAATTCGATTATCTACAATCAGTATTCATTACATTCCCCTATTTGACTTGACTTGATTCATTATGGCTGGGCATTATACATAGTGCACTGATTAATCACTTGGTGCATGACATATGCACTACCCTAATTAGAAGGTTATCGGACAACAACTAAAACGGATACAAATCTTATCATTTTTACATACCGTACAGAGATAGCTATATTTAGAAGACCTACTTTTAACTGAATGATAAACCAGTTAAAATGTGGTCATTATTATTATTATTAGATCAGCCGAAAGATCTACTGCCCACACTGCCACACTGATCGGTCCTGTGCGTCTTGCATGCAACAGATTCCTACAGACTTAACAAGGTCATCAGTCCACCTAGAGGGAGGCCTTCCAACGCTGCCTTTGACAGTTCTTGGTCGCGCTTATTAGGCAATCATTTTTTTTATTTCCAAACAATAAAACAAAGTCCTTATTCTCCATAATTATACTGGGTAATACGAGTATGAACCATGTAAGCCCTTTCATGTGGTACTCTAAACGCAGTTGGTTATCTATCTTTGCGTACTGTTATTTTTGTTTGTTTTAACGTCAGTTTTGTTATTATTAGTAGGTACCTGTTATTATATTGTAAACAACAAACAAAAATACGCAAACGGGACAATTTTATATCTATTGGATCAGGAGCCAATGTCATTGCAATTTGATGAGAACAAACAATAGCTATTGATATAAATACCGTTGTAATGAATTTATTGTATGTTATTGCATGCTCAGACATTAACAAATAGACAATCACTTATAAATAATAAAAGAAAATATCCTTATTTGAAAGAAAGGACATCATTAAAGCATAACGTGCGACAAACCCTGCCAATAAATTAAATCAAAATGAACTCCTTAGTGTTTTTCTCATTCCTCGTTGCTGAAATTAGTGCTTTAACAATTCCTGGGACAACTGGTAAGCCAAAAAAATATCATACAGCTGTCACAAATTTTTCCTCTTTCTTGAATCTTTCTTCAATGGTGGAGGCTGTGATCACGCTATGGTCTCTGGACCTTCTAGATTATGTTCCTATATTTGCTCCTTTTTCAGCGACATGCACGGCTTACAAAGCCTAGATTTACCTCCATCTCATAGATTATGCACTGAGGTGATGAAGCAGTGTCTTATATCACGGGCCCTTATCGAATCCAGAGAAGATTATAATTTTAAAACTCGAATGGAGCGAGCATACGATTTTTTATGACTTTCAATTCACATTATTGACGCAGGTTATAATGAATTCAGTATGTACAATATTATAGACTAGACAGACTAGATTGGACTGGATTCTTAAGGCTAGTATATGTGTGAAGCCATGGAATTTGACAATATCAAGCAGGTACAGACTTGTATCACATGAGAACCAGGCCAAAGATAACGCAAATTGGCGGGGCTACCTACTGAGCTTAATTGATTTAGTTACACACCAGCAAAACG
This sequence comes from Orthosia gothica, assembly GCA_949775005.1. Classification (NCBI taxonomy): domain Eukaryota; kingdom Metazoa; phylum Arthropoda; class Insecta; order Lepidoptera; family Noctuidae; genus Orthosia; species Orthosia gothica. The sequence continues at coordinate 24,657,076 of OX459048.1, forward strand.
ATAAGAAGAAAAATAATAATGTGATAATCCAGTATATTTCCCAAACGACGAGAAAAATTATATGCACACGAAGAAACGTTTCGCGAATGAGCGCATCCGCGCTCACGACAGGCATTCGGTTATGATCGCCTTACGTAGATACCTATAGGTCTGTGGGCCTACTTTCAGACTACGTGATATTCAGTATTATTCTTTTATAGGGTCACAATTGGACCTGGCGGTGGCAGTAACATTAGTAGTAAAAATTAAAGTTGGTGCACAAATTCTTTAATGTGATAAATGGTGGACCACATTAAAGGGCCATTGCTTAGTAGCTTACAGCCTTATAGCATAATGAATTCTGAAAAGGCAAAGGGCAAAGAGTATGAAAAATCGACCAATCACAAGCGAGCTGAATGACGCGGTGTGGATTTCCGTCTATGTGATTGGTCGATTATTCATACTCTACCCTTTGCAATTTGCGAATTCATTACGCAATAAGGCTGCAACTTTCGTTAAACCCTCACTAAAATCTTGCGAAGGTGGATTCTAACGCAGAGGTACGACTTCTTATAGAAGTTCCGCACGTCAATGAATCTGTCTAGCCTTGTCCCAATGATATTGAAGTCAGCTTCCAGTCCATCCTTATGCAGGTAAAATTCCGTCACGTCGCAGCCTTATGCTATACCAGTTTGTAGTCATGAACATTCTATATTGTTCCAGTAGTGCTGTCAGATGAGCGTTTTATCAGCTTTTCTGTAGCAAAGAGCATCGAAGCACTAAGCCAGGCCATCAAAAATGAGGGACTCGATCCTCTGCACATCAATAAAACACAGTACAGGAAGGCTTTACCTGTTCCAGTGTAAGTAAACAATAAAAAAATACTTTTCTAAAATTTATAAATGAATTCTCAGCTAGTATCTTAGTTCGTTAGTACCTGGGCGACCGAGCTCGGTTGAAAATAGAGAAAACAACGTTTTTTAAAAATGTAACATAGCTAGATCGATTTATCGCCCCCGAAACCACCTGCATACTCAATTTCATGAAAATCGTTGGAGCCCTTTCCAAGATTCAGATTATATAAATATATACATACAAAATTTGCTCGTTTTAAGGTAGATTGTAAAAAAAAATGTTCTATTCATGATACCTAAAAGATCGAATTTCATACACATTTCATTTTTAACATCGTTACTAAAAAAATCTGCTGATAATACATTTATGCTCGCATAACTCGCCAGAATATATATATATATATAATATGATAAAAGCTGTTTTTTTTATGATGTTTAAAAGTCGTAGGACAATATTTGTTGTTCATGATGATGGTAATACAGCCCTGCAAGGTTGTTAGTGTTTTACCAATAACCCAGTATAGATTTTTTTAAATCAAAACAGAGATTTAAAAAAACCTACTTAGAAAGAGATTACAAACATTGAATATTTTCTCCCCAGACTCTTCAGCTGTGAAGCTTTTGCCGAAAACATAACAAGCACCGGCCTTAGCAACATTGTGATGCACAAGATCAGCTACAGTATCCTAACCTCTCGCTTGGACTTCGACATTGAGTTGCCACTCGTCGACTTATCTGTCGGTAAGAATAAATTTTGGGGTCAGCTTCCATTGTAACCGGATCTAGCTTTTTCCCCGACGGGAAAATAGGTGTTATAAGTTTGACGTGTGTTGCTGTGCCTCTGTGTATTTGTGTGTCTATCTGTGGCATCATAGCTCCTAAACTGATGAACCGACGTATGATGAACGGATGACTATTCTGAGCTATGTTTGACGAAAATTGGTTTAGGCGTTCAATAGTAATACGCATTTTACTCTTAGAATCGGCGTATTGCCGATATCGTGTTATATTTACGTGTTTCGATGGATTATCGATCGAAGCGTTTTAACTACTAGATAAATTATGTAGTTTAAAGAGGTATTTCTTTATATTTTACTTGTTTTATTTTTCATAGAGTGACTGGCTAAGTGATCTCCATAATCCAGTCACAGTGTCCTTTCCCATTTAAACGGATGGAATTGTAATTCCGCCATTTTACCTGATACTTTAACTTTCGAACATTCGGAATTGCAATTTAAAATGTTCGAAAGTTATAATATCAGGGAAATAATATCGTGACACTACTTTCAGACCTCATTCACTAAAATAATCAAAAGCTGTACCTTGATACTTCTGGGCATCTTCACTCGCCTTGTCTCTTCTACTGGCTTAACTTGATTGTTTCAGGTGCTGCCTCATTCGAAGCAGTGCTATTTAGCAAAACAATAGATGTACAGGCATCAGGAAGGTAACAAATATAATATAATATATTTTACCAAACTAACTACAAAAGCTTCGTATGTTTACTAAAGTTTTCGTCATTTATTTCTTTGTCCAGGGTAGAAATCCGAAGAGTTCGAATGGCAGGTCATGTCCGCTTTAACATCGGCGTCTTTGCAGGAATATCTATCCGCCAAATTAACATCAATTTTACTTTAGGAAACATTACGGTAAGTTGATTTTACTACAATTCTTAAGAAGAGAGCTTCTTGCACAACCAACCCAAACATTAAGGTTCTCGTAGTCGACGGCACGAACTATTTTGTGGGCGAGGTTAAAATGCATGCTATCTCTTTCGAGAAAACGTGCGAAAGATATAGATGCTGTGATGAGCAGTAAGAAGCTAGTTCGCGTACGAATTAGCACTTTTGCAAATTTGTATTGAAATGGATGATGATTTAGGACGAAAACGAGCGCGGAAAATTTTATAAACAGACCTTTGGGAGTCTAGATATCATGAAAAAACGACTCAATAAATTTTTCCAAAATAAAATTATTTACATTGTTTAATTACATTAGTAATTCTATCCCTATATGGAGGCCGTTTTGCAAATTTCCTTCTTCCTATGGTATTTATTTCCGCCCAAAGATGCGTTACAATTAGTGTTGAAATATGGAACTGTCGACGCTCATAACTATATTTAAGTTTCTTTTTTTTCCATACAGGGCTAGATAATGATGAGACAAATTGATATCCTTTTTTATTTTGAACGTACATCGTCAAACGTTGGAGTAATCGCTAGACTACGTTTGTATATTTTCGACTAGTGTAACCTTAAGTAAACATCATAAAAATCTGTTTTTTTTCAAGCTATAGAAAATAATAATGCTATATAATGTATGTATATATATAAAAAGGTATTTATTATAGTAAATACATATATGTATGTTTCAATTTTTATGCACCTGCCATGTTATCTCTCCACCACCCTTGGTTGACTGGTAGAGAATGCCTCAGGCATTAAGTCCGCCTATGTATATTTATGTTGCATGAAGCTTTAAATAAATAAATAAATTTGTATTGTTTACCAAGATCCTCAATATAACAGTAAAATTATGATATACATTCTCTTGCAGTCTTACATCAATTTTGTAGTCCGAGGCAAAGATATCTCCGCCAACGTAAACGAGTTTATCGGAACAACTGTACCCAATACTATCAAAGCCCACCATGTAAGTTTTACATTTCATTTACAACACTATTTTACGATGAAGGTGCATCACAGAATTCAACTCAGTCTATCGCAGTCCACTGTTGGACATAAGCTTTGTCCAAGCAACGTCACAACCTGCCGCTGCCCGCCTTCCGCATCTCTACCATCGTCGGTCTACTTAGCCTGGGCTTCCAATACGCGGTCTCCAGTTCAGCTTGCTACATTGTACACTGAGCGACCTTTGACAATATTTTTTTAAGACGCGTATTGTGTCTTACCAAAAACTTTTTACAAAAAAATACAACCGACTGGCGAACTGCAGAGTAAAAAAAAATTTTTAGTTCCTTTCCCATCATGTGGGGTATCAAAATAAAGGGTTTTAAGAGGTAATTTCAAAAATATATAACACTTATATTTTTAAATGTACCTAATGTTAAAAAAAAATAACTAGATAGTTGTAGATAAAAAAAGTTAATTAAAAAAATCAAAAAACCCGACTGCTTAAAAACCGAACTAAAAAGACGTAAACAAGAAGAAATTCATACTGTGCAGACGGCGGATACATATTCGCGAGCGGTCTGACCATAACCAGATGTATCCTTCGACTTTTTTTTCACTTTGTATTGTTATTACTTAGAAGTCGGTTGTATTTATTTGTAATAATGTTTTTTAGCTTTTTATTGTGGTATGAGGCCCTAGACAAGTCGTGACATTCTATAATCGAAAGTGTGGAGATAGCGATTTGAAAATATTTCAAAAATGTATGGGAATGTCTAAACGCTATCGAAATGACAAGCGATCAATCTCTTACAAATTTTGGTATTTCAACCATCGCCATCGCTGACATCGAATGACACTTGTCTAGAGCCTCAGGAAGTCAGGACAATCATCTCCAAAAGTTCATCAGATGTTCTCTAAAATTAAAATGGACCACCTTGAGAAAGTAAACACAATGAATTTTAAAAATCGGACAACTATTTACGAAGAATTCAATGAATATACATTTTTTTTTAATACATTTGAACATAGAACCTCCTCTTTTTTGGGAAGTCGATTAACATGACATTAAATACTTACTTCTCTTACAGTCTGAGATCAACGAACTTCTGGAGATAGTTCTGAAGGACTTCATCAATGAAGAACTGCCATAGATACTTGTGCTTCGTTATTGAGTTTGTTTGTAAATATCATCGACACATCAAATACAGCGATTGACATAATCACGGCATATTTTGATAGCGCTTGTTAATACCATATTTTTTTGAATATTTTGATAATTGCTTTCGCCATGATATCACTGTCAGAATATCATTCGTCTATGTTGTAATGGACTTCCATTACAACATAGACGAAAAACATAGTGTAAAATATTGTTCTCATATTCAAACATTGTCTAACAATATCATTGTATTTTTTCGAGTAGTTGTGCCAACTATCCACAGTTTTTATGTTCAACCAGTTTTTTGTAAATATCGTGTATGTGCTAAAGACAGAAAAAGAAATATATATATACAAGCATTTATTTTTATAATTTAAACACAAACGTTGCAAACATTCAATAATGCAATCATAGCACTAATGTTATTTAACTTACTTGAATCGCTATTAGAATTGAAAAAAGATAACTTTTGAATGTAAAATAACAATACAGAAAATTCTCGTAGGCCTCAAAGTCGTACCTTCTACAGTTTTAGGCCCTTCATAATACATTGATTATTTTATTTTACATTTAATATTATAGCCAAGCGGAGTTCCAAGCGAAGTATTGGTGTATGAATAGCAACGGATTTTTTACATTTATTTTTGAATTTTACAAAACACCAAGACGGTACTTTATAAAAATGTACGTGTGTCAGTTATGAAGTTTTTCTAAACAATTATGTAGATCAGGGGTCACCAAATGGCGGACCGCCGATCTAATTTGTGTTGACCTTAAGAAGGTGGCTTTGGACCATACGGACCGCGAAGGTCATATTATGATGTAGATTATACTGATAGAGAAAATATTATCAATTTAGATCCAAGAAAACTTATAAGAGTAAAAGATACTTTGAAAAGTAAAATGATTGGTACTAAGATAAATTAAGTATAAGCTCAACGGTATGAGAAGATAGTTTGACGAACACACCAACTTGTAATAAAATTAATTTAAAAAGAGATTTTTTAAATGTTATCCTGTGTTTTGTAAAATCCACTGCATATATTAAGGATAATCTAAGATCAGTTAGGAAAAGGATTAGAATATTACAAATTTTGTCGTAAAAAATAAGATTGCGTAAAGTATTTTATTGTCATAGCAATATTTTGTAGTGTCTTCAAAAATATTGTGGTATTTCGGGGTTGCATTGAAAGAATTTATAGAACTCAGTAAAGTCCATTTCGTTCTCTCTTGACTGGTTTTTCCTACATTTGTTGCATGCAACAATTTTATTGGTTTATTAAACAAACTACATCACAGGTGTCACACATCTATGTTGCAGGATGCTGATAGTCTGAACAAACCAATCGATAAATCTTCAAATCAAACTGCAACCCCAAATTAGCACCCGCAAAATTTAAAAGCATTAATTTTGAATAAATTATAATCATTCGTTTCGAATGTTAAAAATATACATTTCTTATGTCAAAAGCATATTTATATCTGTATCGCAAAATTCAAACCTATTATACCCTTTTCAGATTTCACAATCTCATTTGGCACTACGCGTCTGTCTTGAACAAGTAATATAAAAACAAATATACAGTGCATTGAGAAATAACGCGAACTACTTCTACCAGTATCACCTATGTATCAATATATATAAAAGTGAATAAGAGGCACTCTATAGGTTTATATACGCAGATCTAAAATAAGCGTAATCCGTGAAACATCGAACGTGGAACTAGAACATGAATTGTTACTATATATTAACTAACGTAGCGAATAAAGACACCGTCCATCCAAATGTACGATCACGTAGCCTATATAAATAATACAACAGAAGCTCAAATACTACGTAAAAATTACATTTAGCTTCTATATCTCATAGGTATCGTCCTTCACAACAGGTTAATATTTTTCGATATATACGAAATAGGCACCCGTCTGATCTGCCCTTTAAAAAAAAGAACTAAGGGCGTCACGAGTTCCTACATAATACTAACACTCATTTATTTACATCAATGAAGTATTCGGTTATTCGGCTGCCGCGAAAAAACTTACAGTATTGTACTAGTAATATTTGTTATCTTATATCTCGAATTGTAAAGATTCATCTATCGTCCACCAATATTTGAAAGCTGAACCGCTGGCACTACGATCTCTAAACTAGATGTATCGACCCTAAACGTAATGTACTAAGTTTTGTATTCTCTAATACATTCAGTATACTACCTTCTGTACATCTTCCATTCCGTTGGATATCGTCTCATGTCTTTTACTTTGGCTTCCATTAGTTTAAAATATTGTAACATTATTATGAATTTTAGTCTTATTCAATTTTGTATCTATAGTTTCATTGGTTTTGTTGTAAATATCATAATTGTTACTTTGATTCGTTTTAAATCATTTTGTTTGACGATCCTCTTTATTCCCACCGATTGATTTACATCGAACCATTATAACACGTACAACTTTCTAATATTGGTCCGCTACAGAGTTGTGAAATGATCTAGCTTATATTAAACTTACTATCTAAGGCTATAATGAACTTAAATTTTTCTATGCCTTGCGTGATATGTATTGCGTTAGAGGCGATTTAAAGCTAACATTTTTAATCATTTTTCTCATATCTACGCCTTCTTAGAACTCTGAAACACACCGCAGACTCAATTTAAATAACTTGCCCCTTAGCATTATGAAGACAAAGTTGACGATGACGTCACACCACATGGCAGAAGTTCTTTAACCTACAGAAGATATGTAGATAGTTACTTATACTACGACGAAATTACGACTACCAGTAATCTATAATTTGTTATTAACAAGTGATATGTAGTCGGAGAAATCACTCCTTTTAAAATATAACATTAAAATTTAAACAATACATTACATCGCTTACATTTAACTATTGAACTTAACAGATATCTAGACGAATATTAATGGACTCATCAGCAATGCAACACTCGAGGTGGCTTACAACTAAAATACTCTACAATATAAAAATAAGTTGATAAGAAAATATTCCAGAGATTCTTTGGCGGCAACACATAATATTATACAAGAATTAATTGCTTCTTCACGAATAAGATTCTGATTACTAAAGATGGATAAGCGAAATCATCGCAAAAACTTGATTAAATGGCTCTAAGTCACCTGAAGCCTTATGAAACTATAAACAGTATCTGCTGAAAATTCAAATACAATAGGCAATAGTAATTAGCTGACCAAAACATAGATAACAATCATTAAAATTGAACTAAACTTTAATATAACTTTCCAACTTTAGATAGTATCTTCTTTATTCATAGATATCCAATCATTGTGCAATTCAAGTCACCACCATTCCATTGAAAGTTTTCAACCAGCAATCTGACAACAATTCTATATTCAAACACTCAGAATCTTCTTAGTAAAGAAGTTAAAAACGAAGCAAATAAATCGAAGAGGCTCGGAGACCACAAAACAAACTCATATAATGTACTTGAAGAAGGTGGTCTTGGCCAGGCCAGTGGCGATGACGACACCGACACCGAAGATTTCGTATGAGACCTTTACGGGCGCTGCACTGTTCGTGCAGTTCTTTGGAGGTTCTGGCTTATCTGTAATAACAAAAGGGTAAACATTAAACAAAATCATTACTCATACGAATCAAAACTTCAATAAAGAAAACTTCAGCAATAACACAAATGATTATTATTATTACAGAAGCAGGAAATGCACATATCCATATCAAAAAAAGAATTCATTCCGTTGATAAAAATACCAGCATATTTGTATAAAACAGTTTAAATTATGCGTGTCAGAATTGCCATAAAGACCGTAAACGAGGACGTTGAACTGCTAGATGTGAAGTGGTTCTAATCACCTCATATCTTTAGTAGTCTAACATTAATTAAAACAATGTGTCTGATATCAAGATTATTTCAAATGGCTCAATATTTTATTGCTTCTGAATTGTTCGTAATTAACGTTCCCGAAAAGCAAAAATTTACTAAAGAATAAAAAACGTAAAACATCTTTTACGTTTTTATTCTTTAATAAATTGTTTTGGCTTTCTAAATTGTTTGTAACAATAGAAAAAAAAGTAAATGTGTGTTATCACTTTATGATTTTTTGCTAGGAAATAAATATCTAACAAAACGGTTAAACACAGCAACAGCCAATCTTTATCTTTCTGTAGGTAATACGGAGCACTTGGTGCAATTTATTTGAATTTTGACAAACTCGCTAAGTTTGACAGACTTGTCCACAAGATCATAAATCCTAGTAAGGAAGTCAAGAGTATATACTTACTGGTAGCAGTCATCAACTGTGGCAAGTACTTTTGCCAGAAGGCGCATTCCTTAACCCGTAGGCCACGTCCTATGGAACTAGAGTTCACAGCTAGAGACAGATATTCTCTTCCATTGGCTGAGTGGACCGGCCAGTGGATCTTCGTCGATTCCCCACTTGGATTTATAGACGGGTTTCTGGAATTAGATTACATGCGTAGTTTGAGTTGCTATCAATATTTAAATGCCGATAATAAGAGTGCATTATGATTTTTATCAGAGATTAAAAATTAAATTAAATGATTGATCTTTTGAATCTTTCCATCAGGTGAGATAGTGGTCAAACGTGAGCCTATCAATAATAAAAAAGAAAAATAAATATGCGAGCCGGTAGACATCAAGCTCATTAATGATCAACGACATAGATTGAATAAAAATTTAAAGATATTAACTTACCCGCTTCTCGCAAAATTCGCCCAATATCTCATCAGACGTTTGCTAAATTCCACCTCCTCTGGAGAATAATTCTTCCCTGGATTCAAGGGCTCCCCAAACACATAATTAATTTCATCGGCGTGCATCACTCCTGTCCAAGACGGCCAGGGGTTGTTCTTACTACGGTGCTTGTAATAATATGTGAAGACATTGTTTCCAGTTTCTGCATAACGATGCGCAAATTCATTCACTCCACACGTGAAGTGGTAATCTCCTACCATCTTATCCAAAGCATTACGGTTTCTTATGGGATCTTCTGGGTTTAACCAATCAGTGTACTCGTAAACAATAGCCTGCCGTCCAACATCGTTTACATAGGGATTCAACTCTCTAATTGCTTGTAAATACTGTTCCCTACTTATCCCAACATTCTCCTCCTTAGGGAACAACTCAGTCAGGTAGTAAAGTATAAAGTAGTAACCTTCTTCTGTGTTAGATCCCATCAGGAGATTGGTCTTCTTAAAGTTCTGGTGAGCTAAGGATCGAACAGGTAGCTCGTCTAGGAAGGAACCATCTATGATCGGGACGAAAGGAAATTCACAAATACCGAGAGTTCCCCACTCATTGTTGACTAGTTCATCTGGGCTCTTCTTCCTAAGACATTCAATCATCGGCCCCATATCCGTTCTAGAGTGTGGACAATGGACAGCTTCAGCTAAACGAATACCTCTCAATATGCTTTCTTCTCTTGATATAATGGCCCATGGAGCGGTTGCTGCCCCCGACTGCATTATCGCCTGAGAGAACAAGTTTCTCGAAAGCGGGGACAGTAAATGTAAGGAAACCGATACGGCCCCAGCTGACTCTCCGAATAAAGTTACATTATGGGGATTTCCTCCGAAATAAGCTATGTTATCTTTCACCCATTGTAATGCCATTAGCTGATCAAAAAGACCAGCATTGCCTGGGACGTCAGGAGTATCAAAGAACAGGAAACCGAGGGATGCGACTCTATACTGCATGGAAACATATACTACTTTCTCTTCCGAGACGAGTATTTTTGGATCATAAACATCTAGAGTAGCCGTTCCTGAGTAAAACCCGCCACCAAAGACCCAAAGCATGACAGCTGCATTCTTGGGTCGCGGTCTGGGCGCCACTATGTTTATAAAGAGACAGTCTTCCTGCATGTCTGTGTTGGGATTCCACATCATCGCTCCGGGGAAATCACCAAACACAGTATCTATGATTTGGACGCATGAGTGTGGCAGTGTCGTAGTATTTAGGATTTCGTCTCCCCAGCTCTCCGCCGGTCTAGGGTGTCTGAACCTCAAGTCACCTACGGGTTTTTGAGCGTAAGGTATGCCAAACCACGCATCGACTTTCTTGCCTGTAGCGGCAGTGAGCGTGATGCCCCGGACCCTTCCCTTCCTGGTGCGGACGACGAGCGGGTCCTCATCCTCTGGTCCGAGCTGAGGCTCGTCAGCCATCATTTCCTCGTCAGCCCGCTCGTGGTTCGAGTAGAACCTTTCATCGTATTTAGCTCTTTTGGAAGAGGTTTCCGCGTCTTCAAACTTGGCGCGTTTGGAGGAAGTCTCGTGGTCTTCGAGTCGAGGTAGAATGGTGTCGAGCTCGGGGTTGTAGCGGACGGCCTCGCCGTGTCCGCGGTAGGGCTGCGGCGGGGCCGGCGCGGGGAAGTGCGGCGCGTGGTCGGGCGCGTGATGGCGCGCGCGGTGCTCGTGCGGCCCGGCGAGCGCGCCCGCCAGCGCCGTCAGCGCAGCCAACACCACGCGCATACCGCCGCCTCTCCCGCTCCCACTGACACCACCTGCAATGCGAATAGGCGTATGTTAGCAAGCAAATGATAAATCATATTTATTTCTGTAAATTGGTTTAAATATTTTTTATACACGACAAAAATATAACTAACATCTGACGACTCTGAGAAGAAACACTAAAACCAACTCAGAAGTCTCAGTCACAGTCTCTTTTATTCCAAAATTATCTTGGTCATATTACATGAAATTATTGAATACAGATTATTGCCCAAGATAGTCTTTCGGGGCGAGAACGACAAAGATTTGAGTTCACCTGCAGTAATTGCTCGCATTCAATCAGTAAATAAATGTGTACCTCAAATCAGAACCACTACAGGATACATATTGCGTATAGACACAATAAACGCTATGATTTGTTTTCAGTATTTGTTGGCTAGATTCACAAATTCAATCACAGCAAATTCAATACAAAATCTGAAACATATTTCACAATTCCAATTCAGTGTCTCCACCGACAAACATTGAAGAAACCATTCAGCATTGTAGAGAGCATCAAAGGATTCGGGGACCGACAAACTATGACAAATTAGTTCTCACACAATGTCTCGGTACGTAGGTATATAGAAAACAAACCTGTCATTCATCTTAGGAACACAAAAGGACAACCTTTGTAGTTTTGAAGGAGAAAATATTTTAAGTCTGATAACTGGCGAAATTGTAGGTCGATAATACAGGTGTATTATTGATGCGCATCACCTGCCCCCCGCTATGTGTCTCGTCCGTCAATCCGTTGAAACGCAACGTATAATGTGGCATGCCCCTAAAATATAACGCAAAACGACGCAGCGTCAACGCTGCGATGACGCAACGCAACGCACTAATGGGGCCTCAGCCCAAAACTGTACTTTCTCAATATCATTAAAGCCACTTTGTTATCTATATTTTCCCGTTTCATTCTCATGTTGTGGTACAATAAATTGTACTTTGAATCGACTTTTGTTAGGTTCAGTATAGAGATCAAAATCGGTGCCAGCATGGATGTTTGAACTGAAATAGCAGAATCGATTGATATGCTTGCGTCTGCACTGTCTGTATACGGAAAGCTGAAATTAGCTGAACTTCATGAATTCCATTCAGAGAAATATGACCATATTATGCATTATTAAGCCTTTCAAAACAATGTAAGAGCATTTTCATTGTGATTTCAGTCTCTTGAAAAGGATGGTGGTAAAGACCCGTCTTTTGATTTTTAGTACGTGTGTTCTAAGCCACCAGAAACTACACTTAAATGGTTTTGAAAGGTAAGACAGGCTTTGCCACATAAACATGGCATTAAAATTTGTCTACTAAATTCCACCTTGTGCTTAGCAACGTATTGCTATGGCAATAGCAATGATACGTCATCTCTTTAATATACGTTTAATGATAGTGACATGGCAATGTACTCGTATTATTTGAAGATAAATAATCACGCATTCACGCATCTCATTATTACGCATTTTCAATATTTTGATTGATCGCTCATTTTGATATAAATCACGGCACGTAATAGATAAATGTGTTCTTAAAATCAAGATGAAAACATTCGTTTGCTTTTTCCACGAAATTATGAAAAACAAAAAAATCTGACAGCAAGCTAATTGATTAGAAATAATTTGATGAAGATAAAAGATAATTTAAAAAAATATAGTGGATAATACGTATCAGAATATCAAGATAAGATATTGTGGGGTTCCCGGTCTGAAGGTTTGACCCTCGGTTGAGGTTACTGACTGACCTGATTTTTTTAATGAGTCGTTTTGCTTCCTAAGTATATATAATTATATCATTCTGGTAAACATAATGTTAAGTTGATAATTTCTACACATTTGCTTCAGCAACAGCGAATAATGATAAATTGTTTACGTAGCCCTATAAAGATGTAACTGAAATAATGCAATGGGGGTGAAATAATTAATGTCAGTTTAAATTTGGAACGTTGACTAAGGTCCATAAATATATGTAGTTGTTAAACGTTATTATAACGCGCAAGGAAGCAAAGTACAAATTAAAATCATTTCTAATACCCTAGAAGTGCGATTAAATATTAAAATCAGTTTTACGCGGACCCATTTTCCGAAAAAAATTGGTATAACAATTCTGAAACGAAAAACTCTATTAAAGTAGTGATTATCTTATCTTATCTTGTGGTGAGGCCGAGAAATAACTCGGACACTTCGACCCATTGGGATCTATTTTGGTTCCCCAGATACCCTAATCTCCTCCCCAATCTCGTTGAAAACTCTCTTCATAAGTTTTACAACGAGACTAGGAGACATGAGCCCACAGAATATCAGCCTATAGTCTACAGACTGTAGGTCTGGTTTTGGATATCAAACTCCTAGGAGAATCATTTGCTTACCAGCCAGTGTATTGCATGTGCACAGAAAGTGCTCGATGCGTTCCGTATGTTCCCACACACTCTACACATGGGTGTTGCGGCTAGACCCATCTTCATGAGCATGTCGTTGGCTCCAAAGTGCTCAGTAAAGGCCCCAAGCAGATAGCGGATTTGCCCCCAGCTTATATTCCAAATGCATTCCCGTGCTTTTAATTTCTTGGAGTGTTCCAGACCGGTATTAGACAGCCAATGTGTGTGTTGTCTGTGATCTGCAAATACCTTTAATGTGGCTTTTACGAGTCACGTCGAAATGCCTACACATGGTTCTGGACCCACAAAATTATTTGCTGAGCCCTCACTTGCCAGTTCATCTGCCACTTCGTTACCATGGATTCCCTTGAGCCCAGGGACTCACATCAGTCTTATTCTGTTATGCTTCCCAAGCATGTTTAGGGTTTGGATAGCATCCAGAACAAGTTTAGAATCCACTTTGTAGGATGCCATGGCTTTGATTGCAGCCTGACTGTCACTAAGAATATATATGGATTTACCTCTGGTTCCTCTATCTATATTCTCTTGAGCACAGGTTATTATGGCATATGTTTCTGCTTGAAATACCGTTGCCATCTACCCTAAGCTTTTGCTACATTTGTAACCTTTTGCTTATATGCCCGCTCCTGTACCTGATTCCATTTTGGATCCATCAGTGTACCACACCAGACTATATTGTTCTGGTGGATCGTGTCCCTCCGTCCAGTCCTATATTCTTAAAGTATATATATAGTATATAGTCCTGAAAAGGACATATGACAGGTTACTTGCATAAAACACGAAGGGGGAGGAATTGGGGGAGGATTAATTTTGTATGAAACTTCTTAATAGAGCATAAATCGATGAACCGATTTAGATGGAATTTGGTATAGAGATAATTTGAGATCTTGGGAAGGACATAGACTACTTACTTCTTTGTGCTTAAAAATCGAAGGGAGAGAAACGGGAGTGGTTAGTTTTGTACGAAACTTCTTACTATGGGGATTGATTTACTTCAAACTTTGCAGCAATACTTTCGTAACAAATAATAAATGTTAAGTTATTGTTTTTTTTTTTTAATTACACCTAAAAGGGTTGGGGTTATAAAGATATGATGTACAAATTTTCTTCACGAAGCTGACTTTTGGCAGGTGGTAAATAAAGATAGTAAACTTTAGTTAAGAAAACATTTTTGAAAATTCGAATTTTAAAGGGGTAAATGGGGCAGCTGAATTTTGTATGAAACTTTTTATTGCAGTTTCCGATTTGGTTGAAACTTTACAGACATGTTTTTGATTTCAAATGATTGAGTTCTACATATTTATTTAGATTATCTAATGGGATGAGACTTCGTATTACACAATATGGGCAGAATATAATGGGTGCCAATATAATAACAGGTATGAGAAAAGGGGAAAGTGTGTTCATACGTCGAATCCCAATAATCCCCACTGACCTATCATTTCAATGTATAATTAAACATAGTTTTGCTATTACCATTAACAAAGCTAAAGGGTAGCAGAGGTGCATTTGGAAAAGCCATGTTTTACCCACGGCCAGCTACATGTAGCTGCTTATGGTCGCGTATGTCCAGGGCCGATAATATGTATGTATTGGCATCAAATACAACATAGTATATAGAAGCATCCTAAAATATTGTATCCATGATTAATAGCATAATTAAGGAATGTCAATTAACTATATATACAATTTATGATACAGTGGTATCTTAAATTTCAGCAAAGCAGAACCTATGAGTCTGTAGTTTATTTGTTTCATTTTGTAACTATTTAACCTATACCCACCTGTATTGAATAACGTTAATCGTTTTTACGTTAATGCTTCCTGTATCTATACAGGCTGAGTTTTCCAAGTGGGCGTGGATGGCGGTTATTTTAATGAAATTAACACCATCTCAAAGACAATTTAATTATCTACATTTTGAACTAAGGTTTTTTTTTAAATCATGGAATAATAAGGAAAATACAAAAACTACTGAATTTTGGGTCGCGTGGGTGTGAAACGAGTGCGCGTTTTGTTCCCTCAAGGTTGTTGGCGACTGTCGTCGTCTTAAGTTTCTCTTTAAGTGAACTATAATTTGTTCTTTGAGAAAATAAAAGTAGATTATGCACTAAGGAAATAAAGTAGTGTCTTATGTAGAGGGTGCCGTATTGTATCCCGAGCAAAACGAAGGATTCTAGCGTTAACGTCCGCGCGGAATCCTGAGTGCAGCGTGGGATTCAAGGTCACCCAAGACGAAGGCACCCTTTATCCCCGAGGAAAATTCTCTACTTTTCACACCATCTACGAGACAATAAAAAGCAATAGTAATAGAACCAAAGTATTTATTAAAATTACAATTACAGTTAGTAGACCTATTTAAAACAACTAATTGTTAAAGGTAAAGTTTGATACATTAGACCAGTTGTGGAAAGACAAAGTTATATTTTTATTCGATATTGTTATTGAAGTTGAGGTAGAGTTTATTTGAGTATTACTGTTAAGTAAAGTTTCAGAAACTTGGGTCTACTGAGGACCATTTGGGATCGTTAAACTTGGTGAAGGTGGTGCTTGAGGCAGAGGGCTAGATGAATAGTGTTTTGATGTGGCAGGCAGGTTGTGGTGACAAAGGTGTCCAAGGATCAGTTGTCAACGGTGTTTTTAGTTTGATGTGGTCACCAATGCGGCAGCTTATTTTATCCTTATTTTGTATACAATTTTTACTATTAATTACTATTAAACCGAACTGCAAAAATATAACATCACGCCTTATTCCCCAAATGGTTGTGCAGAGGCGCAACTAATGTACACCCACATTTCACCAGTATGTTTAAGTCCCATGTAATATGCCAGAGCCCATTTCCACCGGGCACAAATCTAATCCAAAAATTAAAATAACAAATTACTAATTGATAAACATCTTCACAATGAACCCCTTGTAAAAAAGCTTGCCAACATTAAGGCCCGTAATCCAGATGCTCATACTCGACTCAAACTCAAAATTGGCCACACCTACCAATCAACTGCCAACCAACCACAACTCTCGAGTTTGGCATATGATTCTTCAGATTGACTTATTATGTACTCAATAGAGCAAGAGCCCAGACGCCCCAGACGTTACTGAATTCTTTCTACACAAAATGTGGTAGGTATTGAATGAAAATAAAAGTCCAAGTTAGCAAGGACAAGTACGTTCCAAGTACATGCTAACACTACTCAATTCCATTAATTTTTTGCTAAAAGAGTTCGGTAACATTTGGGGCGTCTAGGATCTCGGACTTGGATAGAAATCAGGCCAACCAATCACAACTTTATTTCAGTTTGAGATGAGTTAAGCATGAACATGAGCATCTGGAATACTGGCTTAAAATACACAGTATCCTCAACATTAAAATTAAAATACTGCATCAAATTTTAGCGAACAGCAAATATTTGTATGTGGGCTTCGAAACAATAATCCGGAAGTATTTGTATTGCTCTGTCAATATAAACAATCGGACTCCGCTGGTCGACTGGGAACTTGGAGGTCAATATTGGGGTAAACGTTGGACTAGAGCTCGATGGATTACTTACCATTACGATTTTAAGAGAGGTTTTAATTTTTTTTTCTTATGTTTTGTTTTATGATCTTCCTAGCATTTTGTTAGTATCGGATGATCGGATTTTTTTTAATATAAATTATAGGCTCGCGCTTGACCACTATCTCACCTGATGGATGATGATTATGTGCTGATTTGATTAAAATAGGTGGTTAATAGTGGTTTTGGTGCGATTATCGTGTTTTTGTTCGTTTTAGATATTACTTTACAAATTAATTACACCATGTTACACGAATTAAACTCAAAAGTTTCTTATATACAATATTTAAAAAATGGTCTAATGTAACACATGTTTTTCCAAAAAAATGGGACTAGCCGTTTAGACGTGATTCTCATTTTAAAATCAGCTACTCAAGGGTATCTGGGCCTGACCGGATCTGAGGCCCGGTAGCGCGCGCGTCGGATACATATCTCTCAGCAGCAGTGCTGCCGTCTGCATACCCAAAAGTACCGGGTTTTAGCAGATCGAATATGTGCCGAACAATGTAGTCATGGACCTCGGCGTTGATATCCAACTGGATATCAACGCCGAGGTCCATGAATACTTATTATTTTATTCTTCTTATTATATTTAGGTTATTGATGGCTGCTTGTCTGACCAGTTGGTCTCTTACATACATACGTACACTCGTATAGGAGGTCTGCAATCAAATCGCACAGACCACTGGGCAGACCAAATAAAGGAAGCTTACCAATAGGGCTCTCGTACCAGACCCTTCCAAAAGCCTTCGAGATGTCGAGGGAGATGGCAAGCGCATGAAGCCATCGAGGCAGGGCTCTCGATGGCTTCACTCCAGATGTGAATGGTATACGCTAGAAAGGAAAGAAGATCCCCTGTTGACCGATTTTGGCGGTAACTGTATTGGCGGAATGGCACTGAGAATGGCGTTAACTTCTAGGTATGGCAGGAGCTTAGGGTTGAGCACCCGTTCCATAACCTTGCAGAGGATGGACGTAACTGAAATGGGTATGTAGGTGGCCGGGTCTGCCCGACTATCTACCGACTATCCTTCTTGGGCATAAGCTGAACGTTAACTTGCTTCCAAGCATTCGGTACTTTTCCAGTCTTATATGAAAGGCGAAACAGGCGTGTCAGCTGTCTTTACTTACTTTACCACAGCTTTCCTCAGCATTTCATTTTCTTTCGCCAAATGTCTCTTCGTCATCTTCATTACTGATAGAAGTTATTAAAAAAATAGGTTCACCCGTCGGCTAATACATTTTGGCTCAGAGCTACCTCATGTCTTATTTTCTTCCTTATATCTCTTTTATCGATGTAGTCCCCTTTTCTTTTCATTTTACACATAATTCATCCATCCATTCACCGTTTCTTTAGTCATCTCAAATTTTTTATAGCCTCAGCCTCAGCCAAGATCTATACTAGTAGTACATTTCGCCCGACATGTGCTTTATTCCTCCACATCGCATACCAAAACAATATTTTATTGATGTTTGTCAGCGCCCAATGAAGAACTGATCTCGAATCGAATTCTCTTATAAATACACTGTCACCACAGGGACACAGGGACACCTCTATTTAAAATCCACACGGTACGAAAATACCAAATGTATCCATGTCCAGTCCCGACCGAGCCGCTTATGCAAATGGCCACAGAATTAATTATTTATGCCGTTTTTCTTGAGTAATTCTATTAACATTATACATGGATGATGATTTGTTTTAATTTACACGTTCATTTTTACGGTTATGATTTTGTAATTCGTTGGTTTCGTCGCGTTTCTACTTATAATTTGCTGACCGTTTTATAGAAAGTAACTTTCGTATTTTATTTTGAAGTGTTGTCTTCATAATATACGTAGATTCAGATTCATGATTTAGTGACGTTAAAGTTTATATTTGGATTAAGTTGTTCCAGCAATTTCAAAATATTGCTTTCTGATGCGACATTTTGTTTCATTGTAAACTCTTGCCGCAATTCCACGTTTAAACGCCTATTTTGCGTAAGATTGTTGTAGCCCAGCGTGACAGTAATGACTTGAGGTCTCCAAACAAAAGAACATTGAAACACAAACCACTTCTTAGCGGTGTTTGAGTTTATGTCATCCTTGTTATCAGTGCTAGTGTGCATTCCCTTTACAAGACATGTGCCTCTTCTTACTAGCTAAGCATATGGTTGGCAAGTAAGAAGATATATAATCAGTCCGTGGTTAATTGAGGCTGCGGGAATTCGATGGATGCGAGACGCACAGGACCGGTTGATGTGGTGGCATTTGGGGGAGGTCAGCAGTGGATGTCCTTCGGCTACCATGATTTAAACGAAGCCTTTGACAAGCTATCCAGGTGGCTACATACTGGTCTGTCAAAATTTGAGTCAAATCGACACAAAAATAAATAGCAGTGCACATTCATCATCAGCCTATTAATGTTCCCACTGCAGGGACACAGGCCTCCTCTCTGTGAGAGGGAATGGGCCGTAATCCACCACGCGGGCCCAGTGCGGGTTGGTAGATGACACATGTCTTTGAATTTTTGGTTCTAGGACATGCCGGTTTCCTCACGATGTTTTCCTTCACCGATTTGAGAGCAGTGGTGAAGAAATAATTTACACAAAGTAAAGCTCGTAAGTAGGGCTCGAACCCACGACCTACAACTTGTAAGTCGCGGCCGATACCACTGGGCCACCACTGCTCTGCAGTGCACATTATAAACCAAAATATCTACCAAAGGAAGGCGACAAAAAGCGTCGTGCGACAGCTTGCGTAAAAAACCTGCCACCTTAAAGAAGTGCCAAGGCGACACCCAATCACAATTACGGGACCAATTAAACCTCGCCAAGGCCGCAGACTAAGCGACTGATAGCCAGAGCTGTCGCATAGCCACCACTCACCGTCTGCTTTTGAATTGCAAATCGTTGGTATCTGCACTGCCGACCTTCAGTCACGCGAGGGCGCGATATCGCGAGGCTCGCTGTAATTCTGAAGAGACTCGAGTTTTAGTTTCTGTTTCTAGAAAACTTGTTGGAATGTTAGTCTGTTGCTATGCTTTTGCTGACACCTAATCTGGATGTCGGTCAAGATTGAAACTGCTTTTGAGAGGCAATTATAAATTTCGAATTGAGAAGTTGTAGATATCTCTGATAGAAACCTCTGTTTTGTGTCTCAGGATCCCTATTAATGCATGTTACTAAAATAGTTATGAATATAAAGATTGAGAGGGGAAGAAGGATAAGAATAAGGTTGATGGTTTAGTGAGTATTGATATGCAAGAAAAGGGAATGGAGTAACAAAACGTGTTACGCCGACTTCAAGTAATATGGGACAAGGGCAGGACGATGATGTATAAACTGTGTTATTTGGTTAAGATAGTCCCTATAATGAAGTTTTTACAGCTTCATCGGGGCAGTTATCCCTGACATCAAACTCATTGGGTTCTAAACAAAGTGACATTCGGTCAGCTATAACGACTGTTAAAAGTCCATCATCTGCCGTAATTAGCTAAACAATAGTAAAACAATTAGACAGACGCCTTATACGGCGTTCAAATAGCACATGTTAATCACGTACTTTCTTAACGTTCTTTGTGACAACCATATCGATTTTTGAAAAGTCCGTAATTTACGGTGACGGCTAATCTCTCTACCACGGCACGACCTTGTCTCTAAAACATCAAAGACTCCTTATATTTCCCAATATTGTTTATCTAAAGTAGGCCATAAGATCCAAACCTCATCAATCACTATCCACCATCCTATATTTCAGCCATTATTTATCACCTGTCAAATCAACTTACAGACTACCCTCGCAAGTACATGTTAAATTTGATTACACTCGTCTCATTTGAGCGGTATATTGTAAGAATATAGGGGAATATTCGACACGTTATACCACCGATATCGTCTTCTTCAACGGCGAGAAGCTCAGAACAAAATTTATAGGCGATTTTATACCCCAAGGGAGCCTATTACAGACCGACCAACCGACGTAACGAGAACTCTTGAAGTGGGCTCTCCATGTATTTGGGTCAGCCCGAGGATAAATTTAAATGTTGGTTTTTATTTTAATATTTAAGTTCAGCAGTTGGAATTGTAGATTTTGAGGGAGCGATAATGTTTCAGTTTAAAGGTAAAAATGTGGTATTTTGATAGAAGTTATATTATGTGTAATATTGAATTTAATAGCTGTTTGCCCCTTTTACAAACTGTTACTGTGGTGTATAAATGGGTTATGGTTGGAAAGTTAAAGTGAACTGGTATGGGGTGGAAGATTTTCATGACATAATTATTCTGAAACTTTGTCAACCACTTAGGGAAGGAGACGGTGTTTAAGAACTTTCAGCATTGATCGTCATTCTAATATCATAAAAATGCTGAAAACTATTCTTCTTGGTATGGCACGGATTGTAAGAGGATTTTTTTTAGATTAGAGACATAACCAGCTTCGGAAAAGATGACCCCATAGAGAAATAATAATGCCAATGTTGATACCTCGTTGTTTTTTCTTTCAACATAACAGATCTAGACAAAGCAAATTGTACGGGCTTTACATGCGCTACCAAAATGACACGAGATCAATCTCTTAGACTTTTCGACAGTCATTACGTTGATGGAATTTTACTACGTCTAGAGCCACTTGTGAAATTTTCTTCAGCTAAATCCAAGTAAATATGAAACATGAGAAAATAGTCACCCTACAGTCCGCTCGGCAAGGTCTCAGAGAATCCCGCCAAAGGCCTGGGACCTGTCGTATATTTTCTGAGGACAAAATTACTGGCGGGTGATGAGAGGCAGTAGGTGGCTTCATAAATTTATAAAATGGCACCTTCACGGAACCGCGAATTATGGCCGCGGAATATTTACTGCCGATTACACAGTTTAACGACGGTTAGCTTCAAGTTTAAACAGTGAACGTTAATATGGGAAAATCGACTATAGACTTGAAGTTAAGCACTTTAAAAGAAAATTTAAAGTGATTTTCGTGACGTATGGTGCAGGATAACAGATTTTTTAGGTAGAAAATCACGGAGAAGGCCATGGGGCCCTTTTACGTATTGATAGTGATCACCGGGGTTTTAGTGAGATTAAAATCTTACACACCCTGGTCTTTTTCCTGCAAAGTCCAGGCGCCATTTTGAAAGTTACCGCCGTTAACTAAAAACAAGGTATGACGTCTTAGACATGATAGAGCTCTCAATGTGAATAGAGTAGTCATGAACGGATTGCTGTAAATAAGATATAGAAAGTATTCATCAAAGATATCCATGTATACGCCTTGTGTTACTACGTGCTGTTTCTAATTTGTTTGCGATAATAGGTCAATCAATCATCATTATTATTCTACGCTCAATCACAGGTTAATCTAATTGCTATCACAACATGTATTCCCCATCCACGAAGCGCATCGATTATAAAATAAATATAGATAATTGAAGAACAATATCAATAGGGATTTCACTATAACATACTGGCAACCTTCAAAACTAACGCCCATCTCCACAATTTCAACAATGTCGCGATCATATCAAGAAAATAGGTTAAACTCAGTTTAAAGGCACAGTTAATGGAGCGCGGTGTAATCCGGCTCTAATAGCCGCACTAATGAGTTTTCACTCTTTCCTCATTTCCGTGGTTGAGAATATTTCCGAGTCCCTGACTATCTAGGATAAACTGTAGGAATTGCTCTACGGGGGAGAGAGATGGCGTTATTCTTGGAAACATTTTGCTTAGGGAGTAAGTGAGATAGCGAAAGGGTGCCGGATGGCTGAGATTCCTCAAATTCAAATGTCTTTTCCTAGAATGTGCGGTCTTGGAGTGTTTGTTAAATGGAATATTTCATGACGTTCATTCTTAATGTAACTAGTTTCTTGATAGTGTTTGGACTCGCTTCTTAAGCACGAAGTTGTAGTTTAAACTTGGTATTTGACTCCTTGGAATTTTGTGTGTTACTTTTAAGTTATTCAGTTGGCAAAGAAAAATATTGTGAGAAGTTACTGCAAGCTTGCATTGTTATCGTTCTTTCTGTATATAGAAAACGTCGCGAAAATTATTACAACATCAGGCTGATATCTGGTTGATTTTAAGTTTCTAAAGTTTGCTCTTGATCACTTAAGCAGCTAACTTGTACAAAAATATGCAAGCATCTTGCATGGTGCTATGCCGTAATAACGATCGTCCTATTAGCATGTATGTGCTTTGTACATATACAATGTGTCCGGGCTTATAATAAAAAAACTTTGAGGCTACTATAAACACTTAACTTTATTGTGTACATTTTCTTTATTGTTTAAGCTCCACAAATACTTATTTCATTTCCTAAAATTCTGCAAAAAAATATAAGGCAAAAATAGGCAGGGGTTCTTTTAAGGCAACAATAAAATTTATTGGATAAGAGCGGGGATTCTTATGTCAGTGTGTAGAACAACTCAATGATTAACGAAAAAAATAACAGACAGATATGACATGTGTTATCCACAACAATTTAAAAAAAAATAGGAAATTGCAATAAAAACGTGTGAAATTATGTTTAAAGAGTTTTGTGGCTCAAAACAAAAATATCTTACCTTTTGTGTGTAAGTTAAATATTTTTTTAGATCCTCTAAGCTATGGCCGCAAAAAAAAATTAAATGTATGCTTCTATGAGACCTTAGGTCCAAGGTTATTAGATTTGGCCAAGGACAAGGATTTTAGGCTGTTAGATTTTGTGGATATCGTATTAAGTTAATCAGAGTACTAAAATTGCTCTATCATTGAGGGTGTATTTTACGGCCTTATAGTTTTATTAGTACAAGTCCGGACATATTGTTACGTTACTGGTATGAATACTCCTGGCGTTAGTTTTTAGTTAATAATAATATTCCAACCTGTTACTGTCCCACTGCTGGGCAAATGCCTGTTCTCATACAGATAACACACGAGTGTTAATCACCAAGCTTGCTCAAGGCAGGTGACTTTCTTAGTTCTTAGGGTCATTTCACCAAAGAAACTAATCGTGATTAGTTCAACTAAACTCAGTTTATGCAAATAAAGTGTTCTGATTGATTGAGGCCACTGAGAAACTACCAATCAGAACGCTGTATTTGCACAAACTAAGTTTAGTTGAACTAATCGCGATTAGTTTCATTGGTGAAATCGGCCCTTATTCGCCAACAATCTATAATGTTGCTAAGATCCCGTCTATGTCAACACTGGTGACATTTCACACGGGTTTCCGTGACAAAATATAAGGACACATAGCTGCAAAGTTGTTATTAAAAACTTAGCCAGCGCTTTTTAAACATGAGACATGCTACGCTGAGATAACGTAGCGTGAGCAAGAGCGTCATGACTAGTGCTGGGAAAAATATCGACGTTATTAAAGGAGGTAAAAGTATAGAGCTTTTTGATAAAAATAAACTAGGCTCTTTACTTCGGTAACATTATTAGTTGCACTTGCACCTCAATCCACTAAATCCATTTAGAACTAAATTAATTTAAATCATCGTTCTATTTCTGTCAATCTTTTAAACCTGACATAAATAAGCTTTAAATAAGTTTAATGTTA
Source organism: Orthosia gothica (assembly GCA_949775005.1). Lineage (NCBI taxonomy): Eukaryota > Metazoa > Arthropoda > Insecta > Lepidoptera > Noctuidae > Orthosia > Orthosia gothica. The sequence goes on from OX459048.1 coordinate 24,681,673, forward strand.
AATTCATTAAACGATTTGAACTAAGCATTTCATGACTATCTAACACATTTTAACTTACAGGGACTTCACGCAGCATGCAGTAGTAAACTATGTTGTCTTAATTTTAATTTAATTCATGACCAAAAATGGATATTCAAAAAAGCGCCGTACGAAGGTACGTCAGTAGGTTATTGTTTTTCATATCTTTCTTCGTGGTTGCCTGGCTTTCTGAATCATCTTTCAGTGTCTATTAGAGTCTCGAGGTATACCTACCGCATCAGTTCCAAAATGTGTCGACACCTCTGTCACATCACTACTGTGAACTCCATAAAGTCCCAGCACGCTTGCCTCCGTGCCGCCACATACGAACGACTTAATTATATTTTTCTCTGGCTATCCCGCACGACAAACATCGTGTTTACCCTAATATATTATAAAAGTTATCTACAAAATACCGCATTGCCTTGGTATCATAATTTTCGGGATTTTGACCTCGATACCGATACCAATAGGTTTCTGAGAGGCTAATGATGCAAATTTTCTTTTGACATCATCATATCAACCGAAAGACGTCCACTACCGGCGTCCAGCGTCGCCACATCCCCCAAGCGTCGCCAGATTGACCGGTCCCGTGCGTCTCGCATCCAGCGGATCCTCGCAAACTTCACCAGGCCGTCGGTTCACCTAGTGGGATGCCTTCTATCGCAAAGTCTATCGGTTCGCATCAGCCACCCGTTCTGCGAGCAATGAGCCCTGTGGTGCGTTACACCACTTCACATCCTATTCTTATACTCTACAGTTAGTGTCAGCTATGATAGTTATGTTGACGTTCACCTGCCCCTTAAATTTGGAAATTCTTCAGGCTATATCGGTAACCCTAGTTCTCTTGCGGATCCCTACATTTCTGGTTCGATCACGCAAGGAAACGCCGAGCATAGCCCTTTCCATTTCTCCTTTTGTGTTTTGATTACATTGTCTTTCTTACCATTAGCCACTACGGTGAGTCGTAGCATATATGGCTGATTATCCGTCGTATTGATCGTTAGATTTTTGGTAAACAAGACAGCATATTTTATCTCTTTCTATTATCGCCCTCAAGTGTATACCAAAACCTTACTGCTTGGCTAAGACTTTCATAATTCAGAAATAATTTAAGTCACCAGCACTATCTACGATTCATGTGTAACGTGCCCTAAGCATCTATACTTAATATTATAAAGAGGATATTTGTATTTTTGTATGTAACGAATAAACTCAAAACTACAGGACCGATTTCAAAAAATCTTTCACCGTTCGGAAGCTACACTATCCTCGGGTGACATAGGCTTTTTATCCCTGTATTCCCACGGGAACGGGAACTCGCGGTTTCTTATACTCAATAGTTATAGTGGGATCATAGTGGGAACGAATCTAGGAAAAGATGATCCGGCAGAGAACCGCTTACTGTATTACGGTTACCAGCCATAGAACCGATGACCGTTGGGATGATCTTGAGTGGAGCCAGCGAATCGGTAAACGTAATGTGGGGCACCCTCAGGCTTGGTGTAGCGAAGATCTTTGCAGAGTGGCCAGTAGCACCTGGATGAGAATTGCCTAGAACCGAGATAAATGGCATACGAAAGGAGATCTTGGATTGCTATAGGCTGATGATGATAGATTAGGTATGATGACGTCACCTGGCACTATCTCCGGCTCGCCATGACCGCTGCTAGCGGCGCGTATGCAGCGTGCGTAACACCACTTCACATCCTATTCGTCACCACCTGGAACAAGCGAGAACATATACAATTAATATTTGTCGAAATTTTCTTTTCAGAGTGATTTCGTTCTGGCATTAATGTCGGTTACGTTATGTTAATATTTTGTGGTTTCCATGCCTCATTTTTTAGGGTTCCGTACCCAAAGGGTAAAAACGGGACCCTATTACTGAGACTCCGCGGTCCGTCTGTCTGTCTGTCTGTCTGTCTGTCTGTCTGTCTGTCTGTCTGTCACCAGGCTGTATCTCATGAACCGTGATAGCTAGACAGTTGAAATTTTCACAGGTGATGTATACCTGTTGCCGCTACAACAACAAATACTAAAAACAAAATAAAATAAATATTTAAGGGGGGCTTCCATACAACAAACGTAATTTTTTTGCCGTTTTTTACGAAAATGGTACGGAACCCTTCGTGCGCGAGTCCGACTCGCACTTGGCCGGTTTTTTTATGTGGTGTCGGATTTTTTTATTCTTGCTGTTAAAATTAAACCAGGGTAAGTTTATTTGAAGAATTGCTTAGGTGAATTTAGTCTCAAGATTTAATACGACACTAACACAAAGTAAAAAGAAACATAATACATACATAATAAAAGGTATTAAAATTACATGGCATAAAGTATTGCTTTACTTAATTGTATCAAAAAATAGTTTTTACATCAACAAAGAGGCACATAAACCTATCCGGTTATTCCCGTTCAGGTAAAAATGACATCCAGTGTCAAATCACGGCCAGATTACCTTATCCTACATACCTTGGGGAATACTATAGAAATCTGTTCCTACACTATATGTTAGTACAGGTTCGCGCGTACCCAATATTCCATAGCAACACAAGTACGTCCCGGCCTCAATCTTGAAGCACTTAACTGATTGCTTGCTGGACGCAACTGTACCTGTAGGTACGGACAAATGTTTGCTTTCTCTGTATCATTGTACTTTTTGCTGTTGATTTATTTCGTTGGCTGTACGCTTTTGTTTTGTTTTGATGTGATGCTTACTGCGGGTTTGAGTTCATTGCATACGTTTCTTTGATTAGGAGAAGGTTTTCCATGCTAATAGTTTTGCCGACCGATTACAGAAACAGATTCTGTAATCGGAAAACTGTTAGCATAAAAAACAAAAAGCCTTTTAATAGGGATAAGAACGTTTGTTAACCCGAAACCTTTCAGCTCGAACTCCAGAATCGTTTCGAGTGCCTAGGGAGCTCCGTGGACGAATACAGCGATCTGTTCGTGGAACCTGTTCATACGGTCGGGTCTAAGTTTTTCAAGACCCGCCGTACATATAGAAATAAAAAGCTCTCTGTTCCTACTCTCAAGCTAATGAAGGAGAGGCGTGAGATGATCCTGCAGTCTTCAGACGATGCGTTGAAATACCGGCAGCTAAATAGACGGATCTCAAAGTCCTTGAAAAGCGAATTCCGCCGCTTCAATACTGAAAGTATTAAAGATGCTATCGAGCAGAATAAGGTCTTTGCAAAAGATCTGACTATTGGGCAGAGCCAGCTCACAAAACTGAAGACCGATGATGGCAGGATTTTATCCGCCAAACCGGAGCTTCTGAGGGAGATCGAGAGTTTCTATGGGCAGTTGTACACGTCAACCAGTAAACCCGTTGGGAACCTAGCAAACGACCCAAGAGCTAGATTGACCTGACACTATACCGAAGATATCCCGGACGTCAGCCTGTACGAGATTAGGATGGCTCTGAAACAGCTTAAAAACAACAAGGCGCCAGGTGACGACGGAATCACGGCTGAACTCCTGAAGAAGGGTGGAAAACCGGTCCTTAAGGCCCTTCAGAAGCTGTTTGATTCCGTCATACTCGAGGGCAAAACGCCACAGGCATGGTGCAGGGGTGTGGTGGTACTCTTCTTCAAAAAGGGCGACAATGCCCAGATGAAGAACTATAGGCCCATCTCACTTCTTTGCCATGTCTACAAGTTGTTTGCAAGAGTCATCACGAATCGTCTCGCGCGCAGGTTTTACGATTGCCAGCCTCCCGAACATGCTGAATTCCGAAAAGGCTTTAGCACCGTAGACCACATACATACGCTGCGGCAGGTTATACAGAAGGCCGAAAAGTACAACCTGCGTCTCTACTTAGCGTTTGTGGAATACGAGAAAGCCTTCGATTCGATCGAGACTTGGGCTGTACTGCATTCTCTTCAACGGTGCCAGATCGACTACCGGTACATTGAGGTGTTGAAGTGTTTGTACAGAAACGCTACCATGTCAGTCCGTCTTCAGGATCAGACCTCGTAACCAATATTTCTCCAGCGTGGCGTGAGACAGGGAGACGTCATTTCGCCGAAACTGTTCACTGCTGCGCTGGAGGATGTATTCAAGGTTCTGGACTGGAGGGGCCTAGACATCAACGTTAATGGCGAGTACATCACTCACCTTCGGTTTGGCGACGACATAGTGGTCATGGCTGAGACCATGGAGAGCCTCAATACAATGCTCGATGAACTCAGTAGAGCTTCCGAAAGAGTGGGTCTGAAAATGAACATGGACAAAACTAAGGTGATGTTGAATGCCCATGTTACACCCACTCCTATCAAGGTTGGAGACTCTATACTCGAAGTTGTGGATGACTATGTCTACCTGGGACAAACGATCCAGTTGGGTAGGGCCAACTTCGAGAGAGAGCTCAACCGTCGAATCCGACTCTGGTGGGCAGCGTTCGGGAAGTTGCGCGGTGTCTTCTCGTCCAACTTACCACAGTGTCTTAAGACAAAAGTCTATGACCAGTGTGTGTGGCCAGTGATGACATATGGCTCTGAGACGTGGACGCTTACAATGGGCCTCATCAGAAAGCTCACAGTCACTCAAAGGGCAATGGAGAGGGCTAAAGGTTGCGGGGATCCGCTGGTTGCGAGACGCATGAGACCGGTCAATGTGGCGACGCTTGGGGAAGGCCTATGTCCAGCAGTGGACGTCTTTCGGCTGATATGATGAAGAACGTTTGTAAAAGAGCTATGTTACTATTTTGGTGAATAATAATGTATTGTTTCTATCTAACTTTAATTTTCTTCTCGAATATTTATCTTTAGAGAGGTACCCCTATTGCCGAGATGTTCATATCCAAGAAAGCACTTTACTTCGTTTAATGTATTTCATCACCACTGCTCTCAAAACGGTGAAGGAAAACATTGTGAGGAAACCAGGTTGTCCAAGAACCAATCGTTCGAAAGCATGTGACACACTGACATCTACCAATCCGCACTGGTCCCGAGTGGTGCTTTATAGCCCATTTCCTTTCACAGAGAGGAGGCCTGTGTCAGAGGAAACATTAATGCTGATTACCTTTCTTCAAATAGTAAAGTTTGGTAGGTACATTAGTTCCCAAACCTAAATATCGTACAAACACTAAACACAAAAGATAATATACAACGGAAACCGATCTGAACACTGATAAAACTAATTAACACCAAAATTATCATAATCTCCTTGACACACTAATTAAGGTACGAACAACTCCATCTATTTAGTTACCACGGAATTAATTCTATCAAAATCCATTAAACAAAATTCAACCCTATTGGAATGGAAATAAATTCATCTTCTCAAACTTGACATCGATTGTACAAACTCCATGCTTTTCAGCACTTAAATGCTGAAAGCATTGTAAAGAGTCTCACTTGACTTGAATTCAGGAGTACCACTTGACTCTAAAACGCCAGAAAAGCTTTTAAGCAAGAAAACTAGAGATCTACTATGGTGGGAAAGTCATTGGTTTCGTCATCAGAAGCTCTGAGGGTAAAATATAGTCAGCCAAAAACGTGCCCACTGCTAGGACCCAACAGAACAGAACAGAAAAAACGCCTTCCTCTGTTCTGTTGCTAGGACGCAGGCCTATTTCTCTGGAGCGGATTGGGTGTTTATTGACTATTGTGATTCATATAACAATAAGATTACTCTGGGCAATTGAATCAGCACAATTATTATATAAAACTGGTTCTATATTTTTTCATCCAATGGCATTAATACTAACGGTAGGTATACCCAAAAGATAGCTCGGAAAAAAAAAGACAAACATACATCTGCAGTATATAAGTCCAGTATAAGTTAGATCAATTATATTTATTTTACTGCAACGTTCAACACATAACCAATTTATTAACAGGCCTAACCCATCTTTCAAATACGTCATACTACAAAAAAATCGCCCTATTCCCCAAATAAATAAAGTAAATAAACAACATGTCTGAATTTTTAGCGAAGAGGGAAATATTACACTTAAACCCGTGGAGAGTCAGCATAGCATTTGAAATTTAGACGGACGAATGCGGAAAATGGGACTGACCGTGTAAACACACGCGAGAATATCACGTCCGGGCCCTTGAGGCTCAGTTTAAAAAGGGCAAAAATATAAATGATCCAAACTGGTTTGTAACCTAGTAACTTATCAAATCAAGCTAAAATCTTGTCTTTTTACTACTGACTTACGTAAAGTATTTCATTGACATGATAGAATTTTCCTACAAACTACTCGTAGAAGGTCGCAGAAGCGCGGAAAACCAGCGGCGTTATTACATTGCAAATTATATCGCAACAGTTTTAAATTAACTCCAAGGAAAACGGTTTCATAATGCACATTGTTCGTTGCAAAAAACAGTTACTTGCCACTAAAACTCTACTACATCTCTTTGAACAAACAAAGCGCGAACCGAAATTCTGTTACGATCAATGGATTACTTTCAAAATCCCCTGTTCGACATCTACATCACGAAAGAAAACAAAAATCCTATCAAACAATTTGTAAGGAAATCATAAAATAAATACAAGTACAAAGGAAATAATATCTTTCACGATTGTGACTATTTGTGACGTCACGGAGTAACGAGACGCCTTGGCGTCTGCTACTAGGGATGGCAGTGTCAACATTTGCCATAGATACAAAGCATGTGAGTAACAATGCCGTTTACTCATACAAATTGAGGGCTGACTATGGCTATGACAGCTGAAAATTGTGTTCAACTTTAATCCAAATGAGAGTTTTCTGAAATGATGTTCACTGCAGTAGCAGCACAAAGATGTCAAGTCCAGGCACCTGCCAAAGCGGTTATGTTTTTGGACATTAGTTAAATTGACGAAACGTCATGTTGATTTCTTAGATTTTATTTTTACTTTTTCTAATAGAAGGTCACTCGCCAAAGTGACGTCAATAGGTGGCAGTAATTTTCCTGGAAACCCTTATGCGCAGCCAAGAATATTATTTGCAAGGTTGTCTGGTTTCGTCAGGAGCAGCATGGTTAACGTACTACATCTTTTATTTAACTATCTGCTTCAGGCCAATTAGGAAGATAGAAAACAAAAATAAAACATCAGCGTCTTCGTCCCAAATTCTCGTCCGAGGATCCTTAGCCACTAGAGTGCAATTTGTCCAAGCCAGCCAGTTGAGTACCCTCGCCGTTGAAACTAAACTGAACTTGTAGTTTTGTGAACGAACCGACAATTTTATTTTGCCAATTTTTTTTTAACTTGCTTGACGGTACTCGGGTGATGAAAATATTCAACCGCTTTTTGCAGTGGTGGAAACGCGCGCTATATTTTTTCAAAAATATGTAAGCAAGCATTTGCAGCACGAAAATGTTTTTATATTTTACTAAAAAAAATTGCATCACTAACAAGCAATGTTTTCAAAGCTACATATATTTTTAGAATTTTTGTTTCAATATCGCGTTTGAATTTGTCGTTAGGGCCGCTAGTCTAGAAAGCCTCACTGGCCTTTAAAATGCCAAGTTTCAAAGTTTTTCGGCCTTTAACTTAAGTTTATTTACTTCTTTTTTATTGTTATGGATATTTGCCAAATATGGCAAATTAAGATAGGTATGGGTTTCACCTACCACTTTAATAGAGTTTTATGTTTCGGAAAATTGTATCCTCCTTTTTTCGTAAAAAAAATAGGCTGCGCAAAACTGCGGCATACTCGATTTTATATTTAATCACCGGCATTACATAGACTTTGCTTAAGTGGCTCCAACTGGTGAACACAAAAACGGAAGCCCTTATGGCTCAAAAATAGCATCAGTGCTGCTAAAGTAAAAATACGATAATATAAAAATTTAAATTGTAAAAATAAAAAGAAAAAAAATTGTGAAATTGTATATGTTTGTTTGTAGGATCCCGGAACATGCACAAAATTTGTGGGATGGGCCACATGAGATGATATTTGATGAGGAGATACAATTTGGGCTAGCCATTCTAGTGAGTTTTTCGCGAAACATTTCCTCACGTAGACAGCTTTTCTAATTTATGAAAACACGTAGAATCACAGCACGATAATGAAGCAAAAGGCATTTTTGTAAAGATGCGAGATCACCGCGCGACCGCAACGCGTGACTGCGAACTCTTTATTATTATAGCCTCTTTATTTCCTTAATAATTAATCTAATAATTTACATTGCATAACATTTTGATGTAAACTTATTTAACAATTCAATTATTAAAACATTCAAAATAAATAGAATTTCCATGTCAACAATATTATTTCATTCAGTGTGTCTTTCTTTTTTAATTCGAATAAATTAATTCACAATTTGATCAATAAATTAATTAATTTAGAATATAGATAGATTGCAAGCATTTCAAAATGTTCAAATAACTTAATGAATGGTATTATTAAGGACTTCTCATCGAGTAAAGACCTCCTCCATTTTTCTCCAAGTCTCGCTATGCTTTGCATTTGTCATCCAGTCTGTACCAGCAATCTTGTTTATCTCATCTGCCCATCTCTCTTTTGGTGTTCCCACGTTTCTTTTACTGATTGGTCCTGGCCAACTAATATTTTGTTAGTCCTCTTTATCTACTCATACGTACAATATGTTTCTGTGAGTGTTTTAAAGCATATATTGCAATTGTTGTTTCCCTTATGTGTGAACATTTTATTCTATCTTTTCGCCTTATATTTAATATACTACGTTCCATAGACCTCTTGCATACTTGTATCTTATTTTGTGTGTGGGAATTAAATATCCAAGTTTGACTGGCATACTGGCATGGCAGTAAACATGAGTCAGGTACTTTTTTCTTAAGATTTACTGGGAAAATGATTACAGTATATTTTTGAGACTCCAGAATTTATTCCATGTAGTGGTTATCCGTCTTTCTGGTTAATCTTAGTGTCTGGATGTCGAGAATGTTATTAATATCCCCAAATAAATGTATTCTTGAACGTATTCTAATGCGATACCATTGACTGTAATGGGGCTTTCTTGGTGGTTTGTCATAATGTTTGTTTTATGCTATTTATGTATAAGCCAATTTCGCTGCTCACTGCATGTAGTTCGTTGATATTTTTTTCCAATTGCGTTGCTGTTTCCGAGAAAAGTACAAAATCGTCAGCAAAACGAAGGTTGCTTAGAAAATCGCCTTTGTGTTTCCAGTTTAGGTTCTTCATGATGCTTTGGAGAACAGTTATGAAGATTCTCTGTGAGAGGGTGACCTCCTGTCTAACGCCTCTTCGAATGTTTATTTCTGGTCCTAATTTCTAAATTTTTACACGACTTACACTTTTTCTATAAATATATGAGTTCTATAGTATCTGATGGAACATCGCATTCGGGCAAGGTTTTTCACAGGCTGTTATGAGAAATAGAGTCGAATGCTTTGGCATAATCAATAAAAGGCAGGTAGAGTGGCTTATTATATTCTACATATTTCTCTATTATCAAGTTTAGCGTGTGGATGTGGTCCGTGGTGGAGATTTTTTTTCTAAACCTGTTTTTTTCCGGTGGTTGGTGTTTCTCGGTGTACATTGCAAGGCGTTCTTCCAGACATGAAGCAAACAATTTGTAGATATTTAATTGTAGGCTAGTTGGTCAGTAGTTACCGATATCAGCAAGGTTACCTTTCTTGTTTAGTGATATTATGTTGGAGTTTTTGGCCTCTTGTTGTATATAATTAGTTGGTAGCCAATCTTTGTTTATTTATATAATAAAAATATATTTTCATATCGTCGTATTATTTTTCCTTCAATAGTAATTTGATAACTTGATTGCAATGTGGAATAATAATTTTCAACAATATAACTGATTTTAACGTCCAAAATAGGGAGAGTTTGTGTGTGACACATGCCTTAATACCGCGCGTGAACACAGTCCCCGAAACAGCAACGCGTGACCGAGCCAGGGTGCCTCAGTCCGTGTAGTTTCTGCCTACCCTCCCAAGGATGAACGGCGTATGTTTATGGAGGAACATAGGACCAGTCGATGTTACGCTTGTATGTTAGCTGCCCATTTCTGGAAATACCTTCCGAATATCCAGGAGGAGACATCTGCCAGCTGAAATAACGAATGATAAAAACGCAAATTTCAATATTGTCATAGTCAATATAAAAATATACGTTTTCGTCCATAATAAAAACGACTTAACATATCTACGAGACGTACCTATTACGTATAGGTAGGTAGATCCCGTAGATTCGTGAAGGTTACAGACAACATCCGCACCTGAGTTACGCAGGTAGGTAAGTAAAAACTCCGTATTTGTTCCGTCCGGGAGGCGCGGCCCAAAATCAATAGCTGACAAGTGATCGCACGTGTTATACAGACTGTTACACCTTACGCGATGTGTTCTACAGGGTGTTATAAGGAGTTATGTGTTGTAAGATGTAATTAGAGAAGTTTTATAATGGATTTAATCATGAGATATTACACATTTTACGGGTGTGGGTAATACCTAAATAAGACACAATTGCTTCATTACTGTGGAGGTTTATGATGACTTTATAATTCACGCATGAAGTCCTGGTTATAGATTTTAGGACCGGACCGAAAATGCTGAGCTTGATTTTTCTTAAAATAGATAACTGTCAACTATTTCTGTCTAAGCTTTTCCCAACTACATGTTTAAGGTTCAGTTTAAAGTCTAAACAGATGCAGATGAATATGAGCCCACGGACGACTGAAAAACAAAGAACCCATAGGATAAATAAAAATCAATTGTCGCATCTATGATAGGATAAAAACATATCATCACTTGAGTACAGCTCGGGATATTTGGCAGATTGCTTTTGTTTTGTGACAAGGATAGCATGAAATAAAATTGGTAAGTCCACCGGAAAGTAACACACCTAATGATAATACTACAGCCACAACACCTCTTGATTTTAAAACATCAGCCACACAATTCCCAACACTAAGCTAAAGCTAGCTACAAACTATTGACTAGACTGCGTACACATTCGACGAACGCAAACATTTGCGATAGTGTGTGGACACGACTCACGAACAACGCGTGTCCTTGGGCGCGGCGGGCTGCTGGCCCGGTGGTCCTTGAACCAGTCCAAGGCCACGAACTTCGTGGTACGAGCTAGCTAATGTTTTGTTGGGCTTTAGAATTGAGTCGAGGCAGATTTGCAAGTTTTCAGATACGGTTTTCTTTTTTTTTGTGCGAAGATTAACTTGAAGTCAATATTGTACTGGGGTGTGACAATTTTTCTTGGATGTCAAAATGATTAGAGTAAAACCCGGATAGTTGTCACATTTTTTTTAAATCATTCTATATCTCGCAGTACACACCGCAAAATACTTAATTTGTAAATCTGACCGGTACATTGGTTTTATATCTACTATATGAAAAGTAAAAAAGTTTATTCTTTAATATTTCCAGAGTATTAGCGATTCTTGCGGATCTCTATATTTTGGGGCATCTATCCCACATAGGGGATAGTTGCCTAATCTATGTAAATTATGTTAAGGATAGATGCCCCACCGAGAAACTACACATCTACCGGAACATCTATCCCGCAAAAAATTTGATCGCATTTTGCTTTCCCATGCAATCGCACAGAGGCATGATATACGTTCAACTTAGTGGTAGTTGGAGAATCTTTCGATAGATTAATAAAATAGCATGCGATTCATCCGTGATAGTAATAGTAATATAGTATAGTAATCACAATCGGGCAACTATACCCCTGGGACAACTATCCTGGTTTTACCCAACGTAGCATTTCCACAGCTTCGCTGTTGTGGTCTGTCTCGTACAAAGTGGCTTTTCCGGCATAAAAAGTAGCCTGTCTTTAGTAGTAGTAGTTTTCTACAAGTCAAAGAATTTACGTAACTGGATCTGTAAATCTACTTCAAACTAAAAAACAAGTTTACTTCTTTTTAACCGACTTCTTAAAATCAAAAGTTTAGAACATTAAACATTTCATGAATCGATTCGAATAACCCACTAAGTCATCTCTTACAAATTGATGAAAATCAGCTTAATCAGACATTTTTCTCTACTCACCATAACGGGATGAAGTCGTCAGAGAGATCAGTCTCTATCCAGCTCAATCAACACTTTACCATCTACCCCATCCCCATTAGACCAAAACTTAGCGCGGCATATCCAGTAGCACGAGCATACCCCCAAGGACTTTGCAGTTCGACTTCCTTACTCATATAGAGAGATCGGAAAGTCTCTGGGAAACTTTGCTGTGGTATTCGCTTTTCTACGATATTTTGCCCGGGGATTGTTTTTGTTTATCAGGGCTCTAGAATTCTGTTGACTGTATAAAAAAATATAAGTATTACACGTAAAATAAGAAGACCTCATGAAGCTTTGCGCTTTAGAAAAAATATAAAATTCTAGCCTTATCCCGCAGTTTCGATCTGGTGGCGTATCCTGTAGAAGACGTGTTTTTTTTTGCTAAGAAAAGTAACGTCTAACTTAGTGATTGAATATTAACTTTCTGCCAATAAAAGGACTACCGTATTAAGAAGTACTATAGGTGCACTTCTGTCTAACTTCCCCAAAGTGGTATACAGAGAGGTGACCATAAGCTCTTAGAGTAAGGTTATTTTGAGATCCCGTAAGTGACAGATATGTATATGTCATATACATCTGTCCCTTACATACGCTCAAAAAAACTTTACTCTAAGAGCTTATGGTCACACCCCAGGCGTGATGTTATATGTTATTAATTAAATTAAGAAGTTTTATGGAGATCATTGTACACAATCAATCTGCCTAGCCTTTACCCAACTTCATTGGGGTCGGCTGTCAGTCTTACCGGATTCAGCTGAGTACCAGTGTTTTACATGGAGCAACTGCCTATCTGAAGTCCACAACCCAGTAACCGAGTAACACGGTACCCCTTAGCAAGACTGATGGCAGATCTCAAGCTTCTGACTACTCGTAACGACTGTCAAAGATCTTCAAATGACAGCCGAGACCAACGGCTTCACGTGCTTTCCGAGACATGGAGGAGACACGGCGCAGGGCACGGTGGGAGAGATCATTGTATAAAGACAAAACAGGTATTTTTGTTGATTAAACAGGGCTTAATTATGTATTCGTATGATGCGGCATTTTTCCCTTCGTTTAGACGAATGGTGGTCAACATAAAAATAATAACATACCAACATCAAAATTATAAACATCAATTCCTCATTTAACATTCATTTGAGCACGTAACACACGCTACCCCTAGAATTATGTCACCGACACAAATCCATATTTCCCTCAGAAACAATCGCTCATCAATTATTAGTGTCCGTTTATTGTCCAAGTGATTGATGGCAGTTTAATGATTGTAACTATTGGTATTATGTAATAGGTGTTCCACCGATAATGGTTGCGAGTGTGGTGTGAAGTGGGCTTGTAATTTTACGTGATTTTCAACCAACTTCAAAAAGGAGGACGTTTTCTATTCGACTGTATGATGTTGTATGTTTGTTACGCGATAACTCCGACAATTATGAACCGCTTTTGATGATTTGAAAGCTGGTACTTTTCATGTCGTCCCATTTAAATTGAATCAAGATTTGACGAGTAATTTTTAACTTTGCCTTAATAAGGCGTATTTTCATGGTAATTTTATGTTAACAAAACTATGTAAATAAATTAAACAGGTATCTAAAACGGAAGTAAAATAGATACCAAAGACACCGCTGCCGAAAAGAAAGTATTTTCCACTTTGTAGTTTTTTTTATTTTTGAAGTCGGTTTTTTTTTGTAAAATTTAATTTTGTGATAAAATTATTTCAAATGAAAGGTTTATTTCAAGCTTTTCAGTTAATATGTTTCTATTCCATGTAAGGAGAAACATATTCTAAACAACCAGCAACAAATCTTTTTTCTAGAGCTAAAAGCTATAAAAGCTGGGGTACCTCAAGGAAGTGTGCTAGGCCCAATTTTGTACTTGTTATACACATGTGACATCCCAGAACTGGAAAACAACAACATTGCGACCTTTGCAGATGATACTGCAATTATGGCTACCGGATTAAGCCACAGAGAAGCAGTAGAAAGAGTTCAACTAGCTGTGAACAAAGTTTATGACTGGACACAAAAATGGAAGATTCATTCATCACGCAAGGAAACTCAGTGCATATATATCATATACACTCCATCGCCATCGCCATTCTGATGAGGGCCATTGTATGTGACATGCACTGTCGACATGTCTCATAGTGAATCCATTTGACTTTGCAACAATCATCATCACTGGTAAAATGTCACTTTGTACGTAAGTGCCTTTGGAACACAGATGAGAAGCAGCCTTTGCCCTGCAGTGCGCCAATTACTGGCCAGTATTACAGTCCAATGGCTAAACTGATTGGTGGTCGAGAATAATGACGCCTGGATTGTCACAATGGTTGACTAATTGGCTGAATGGCTACTGTGCTGTGGGTTATGAGATTCTGGCGCAGTGGAACCATATTGTGCAATTATGATCTACATAGATGCGTACAGTTGCCGAAATTTGTTTCACGCAAGTGAAGAAGTATTAGATACCTAAATACTCATTATAAACACGTTCAATATTCTTTGTCGTAGATTCAAAAGAAATAAATTTAATTTAATAAAACTATTGGAAAATTAATAATCTCTAGGTATGTTTTGTTGTGGCCAGGGAAGCAAAGGTCCAGCAGTGGACGTCTTAAAGCTTATTGAATATGATTTCTGTTATATGAAGTAGCATCTAAAGGGAAATCGATCCCCTATAAAAATAGAGAAATAAATCAATGCCCTTTCGCCAAGAAAATAGCACCTAGTTTTCCTAAACCAAACATTTTCTTTCCAGACTAACGAGAAGAAATATGAAAAATAAAACACGACTTATTGCACAGGAAATTAAGGGACCGTCGCGTTGGCTTTAAGCGATTTCTTAATTATTTACTAGCTAACACAGCTTACTGAAGTGTTTACATAAGTTTCCTGATCGAATCTGGGGGCAGCAAAGAGGTTTGTTTTGTTTGTTTTCATTTAAAATGGCGGCCAGTTCGAGGTTTGAGAAAATTGGTGGCCTGTAATTTGCGCTTATTTTATGTGGAACTGGTTTTTAAGTTGGGGACCGATCTTTTATTCCCGTTAGGAATTATTGACATATCGTTAGAGTTTTCTAGGTGTTGTTAAAATCTGGTGACAGTCGCTTTATAAAACAGACTAGTTTTGGAGTGTGTTATCTAAGCGTAACGCGGTGGAGGATATGTTTAAGACGCTGGACTGGGAAGGACGCAGCATTAATATAAACGGCGAGTACATCTCACACCTGAGATTTGCGGATGACATCGTCATAATGGCAGAGTCACTGCAAGACTTGCAGCAGATGCTGGATAGCCTGGCTGATTCATCTGCACGCATCGGTCTCCGGATGAACTTGGACAAAACCCAGGTTATGTTCAATTCACACGTCACTCCGGGATCGATTGTGGTCAATGGCGGTGCTCTCAAAGTTGTTCGAGAATACGTTTACCTCGGGCAAACTCTGCAGTTTGGTAAGAACAACTTTGAGAAGGAGGCTAGCAGAAGAATAAAGCTGGGCTGGGCGGCGTTTGGGAAACTTCGTCGAGTCTTCGCGTCGCGTATCCCACAAAGCCTGAAGACTAAAGTCTTCAACCAGTGCGTCCTACCTGTTATGACCTACGGTGCCGAGACGTGGACACTCACAATACGGCTGGTTCATCAGTTCAAAGTTGCTCAGCGAGCAAGGGCAAAAAGGGCTATGCTCGGAGTCTCTCTAAGGGATCGAATCCGAAACGAGGTAATCCGGCAGAGAACCAAAGTTGTCGACATAGCTCACAGAATAAGTAAGCTGAAGTGGCAATGGGCCGGCCATATAAGTCGTAGAACCGATGACCGTTGGGGTAAACGTGTTCTTGAGTGGAGACCGCGAACTGGTAAACGTAAGGTAGGACGCCCTCAGGCTAGGTGGAGCGACGACCTTCGCAGGGTGGCTGGTAGCAGCTGGATGACAGTTGCCGAAAATCGAACCAAATGGTGTGCAATTGGAGAGGCCTATGTCCAGCAGTGGACTGCTATAGGCTGATGATGATGATGATGATCTAAGCGTCTGGATCAATGTGACTAACCTCTGTTACTTTCCCCGACACACAATATTAGTATAATATTTAATTATCACTTGTAACGAAAACCTCAGACTTATTCCTTGCTGACCACCAAAATATACACAATAACTCAAACACGCATATCTCGAAGAAAAATAGCCGACTAATACCCTATTTTCCTAACCCAGACAAATACGAAAGTACACATGAATATTATTTACCTACAAACCCAATTTTTTGTTGTCCGGACGGCAAACCGTGCCGTTTGTGTGCCGTTGCGTCATCGCAAACCTCGCACACTTCATCGGACGGCAAAAAAACAAAAGATAAAGCTTTAAGCCTTAATATATTCAGTGGAATACCACCCGTGACCCGCACGCGACCAATTGGGGGCAAAACGAGGGTTTTGGCTGAGCTGAACGAGGTTTTCGTGGAGCTGAGCGAGGTTTTGTCAACTGGCTATAATATGTGAAATACTAGTCAAGTTTTTCCCCGGTTAGTTTAGCTATAGACCGACGTGAGAGTACCACTGTAACTTTAAGTTAACTTTAACTTTTGTGTTTGACTATGGTGATTGACTATGATTTTCAGAAAGTTATTTTCAACGAAGAGTCTGGAAGGGCCACGGGAGTTCATCATCACTATCATCACCTTTTAATGCTGGGACACAGGTCTCTTCTCTGTGAGAGAGGGAAGTTCACTGGATGTAAAAAGCACAGGGCTGGTCGATATGGCGACGCTTGGACGCCTATGTACAGCCGTGGACGCCTTGGGACTGAAATTGTTATGATGATTTTCAACAACATCAAATAATACAACCTGAGCTTAGTACGATAACTGTGTTTTTGGTTAATAAAATAAATTGTCTGTCCTGTTCATCAGTCGAAAACCACAAAATAAGTGGCAAACTTAATAAATACTACAAAACAACTCTACTAAGCTACACTAGAAGGAGAGTTTGACCCAAAGATCGTGTGTTCAAGAGGCATAACAAATAATATGGCTAGAGATGGCACGACCCCGAATGTTTGAGCTACTGAACCGACTGAATAATATATACCATCAACGTCACAGAGAATGCTAAAGGGAAACTCGTATATTTGGAGGTTTCTAATAATCTTTATTTTGCACGAATGAGAAGGAAGATTGAAAATGTAGCAGTGGAATTAGCTATTATTGTATCTGCAGGCGTAAGTGGATTGAAAAGATGAGTTCAGATCGTTGAATTAATTATGGTAAGAAATGTTTTAAGATAAAAAAGACCCACAAGAATACGTATATTTTCAGTTCATTGCTGGTTCTGCTCTGTTTTCTTTGATTGAGTATCCCTACATTGAAGGAGATAACCAATTAATGCCGATTAGACAACTTTCAAACACAGATTGCTTTTTTTATCCCCCGCCGGAAAAAGAGGGGTGTTATTGTACTTTTGTCCACCGCCGCCGTCACCAGGACGTCAACGAGAGCAAGATTATTTCTGTCCGGGATCACAGTACGTGACGGCGATCGTTTGTCCACCGCAACGATCTCCGTGGTACACAAAGCACCATATCTTGAAACCAAAAACCGGCGTGGTGCGATATCATGACGGCAGTGTGGTGGACAAGCTTAAATGTATTTTGTATTGCTGGTACATCGGCCCGTCACAATCCCGGGCCGAGTTCTAGCGGTCACACACTCGAATTGACGGCGGCCGGGATGACGGCGTTCGAGCGACGGACTTGCGGTGGCCAAGTGGCTATAGTAAACTAGCTGACCCGGCAAACTTTGTTTTGCCATAAAAAGGCCAAACATTTATCTACCCTACCTTACACTACCTACCCTAACCTACCCTACCCTACACTACCCTACCCTACCCTAAGACCCTACACTACACTACCCTGCCCTACCCTACCCTACACTACCCTACCCTACCCTACCCTACCCTACCCTACCCTACCCTACCCTACCTATAAACCTCACGGAGCCCGAGACCTTTCCAACGAATGCAAAACCTTGGAAATCGGTTCGTGCGTTCTGGAGTTATATCGTCAGCAAGAAACCCGACTTATTTTTATTTAGTAAATGTATGTGTCGCTACATCGGGCCGTCATCACGTTCTCGTTGACGTCCCAGTGACGGCTGCGGTGGCGGTGGACAAACGCACTTAGTCATCACCTTTCTACCGTTTTCCTATGTAACTTGCTTTTGGTGCAATACGTTATCCTCTTCCATTCTCTTTTATCAACCATCACGCTGACATTACTGCCTTTTATTTTCATGTCATTCTTAACTTAATCCATCCATTATTTATTTGGTCTTCCTCTCCCTCTCAATCCACCTCATTCTCAGGCTATGCCCAACGGTTTGAATATTGGTAAAAGAATTGTATATTCATCACTCTTTTAATCCAATGCATTAGTATTTTTAGTAAACAGAAATTAAAAATATAATTAAAGGCGACTAACAAAATTACTACAAAAGACAACAAAAAAAAAGGTATAATTACAAGGCAGAAGTGAGTGGAACCGCTGGGACGCCCTAAAAAGACATACACGGATTCTATTGATGAAGTCCTTCAGAAATACCAGGTGCGCAGTACTTATATAACCAGCGTGCTTGTATGACTAGATGTGTGAGCGTAAAATAACCAAAGGACCATAGCAGATGGCGTTCTGTAGTTTCTACCCCTCCCATGGGAACAGGGCGTGAGTTTATGTATGTAGGTATCTTATGTGTCCGTCGGTGCTTCGAATAACAGTTAAGAGTCAAACGAGTCAAACGGAACTAAGCGAGGAATAAGTTGAAGTTGAAGCCGGCCACACCCCTCGACGGCAATCAGAAAGTTTTTATAGCGCAACCGTAGAAAACATCTTATCAACACGCCCTGAGGTTCTGTGTACAGGCGGGCTCACAAGTGTTCCATCAAAGCTGCGAAATACATTGATGACAACGATAGCAATAGTTTGATTGGTATAATATTTTTTTTTATATAAAAAGGAAGCTTCATTTTGAAGGCATTGATAACCTTGAAAACTAGGTTCAAGTTATGACCCTTATGATATAAAGTCACTTGCAACCTAGAAAACCTTATGAACGCCACTACACTACTAACCAACGTAGCCATCTGCTGAGCGCAAATTTACAAAAGGGCTTACCATCGACTCGAAAATGACACTAATTTTTACATTGTTCTTTTGAGAAGAAGAATACGTGAGATATATATATGTTTTCATAGATGTATTTAATATTTTTTTTAAAAACTTCTTCCGAAGTTCATGACTCAGTTCCTGGAACGAAAATGATCGAAAAATGTATGTGGATAATTGACAAACGCACGTTAAACACTTGAGCTAGAATTAATTAGTGACGCATTGATTTTCCGTCAATTTCTTGGGTGTAAAACTTGTACGTATACTACGACATAAAACTGCACTGCAATCAGCACCCACACTTAGCAAAATAAACCGAATCCAAACCGAATTTATTTTTGTCGCCGCGTCTACTACCTAATAAAGTACTCTAGTCGTTCCGAGGCGGCGCAGCGCGGCGGCAGTGAGGTGGGGCACCGACCACCTCGTCCAACAAATTGTTACACTGACCTGATAACTTGCCACACTTAGCTCAAGTTTTTGTGTGGGGCTTTAAGAATTGCTAACTTTGTAATGTTAGAATAAGGTAACGGGATATATAAGTGAAAACTGGTAGGTAAATGGTGGAGAATTTGCTGATGGCGGGTATAGATTTGAATGTATGTTGATGTTAGGCCTTCATCTTTGTCCTTGACAACTGGAGTACCTGTAAATCACTTGCACTCACGGCATGTATCTCATGTACAAAGTCTCAATAGCCTGCAACTTTAGTAGCATACTGAATTCAAAAAGCATGTTGTGCCGTTTATAGATCTGTGGCAATCGTTATTGGTAGTCTGAAAGCCTGACAAACAGGTGACCCAGTAATGTGGTTGGATAGATTAGATAGGCAATCATCATCATCAGACTTTTAATGTTCCCACTGCTGGGACACAGCATCATCTCTGTGAGATGGGACTATATTTAATAGGCAATCGCTCTATGTAAAATATTGGAATTCAGCTGCATCTGGTTGGACTAGAAGTTGACCCCAACTTAGTTAGGAAAAGATTAGGCAGACCGATTGACCGACATAACGGAAAATCGAAAGACAGCAAAGTCATTAAACAAAGCAAAGAACTTCCTTTCGGCTTCATCCGAAAAGGAATCAGCTACTTCTGATGACTTTATTAACCCCAGATACCTCTGTAATCTTCGAATACAATTCTTAGTACTTGAAAAGTACTGCAGAGGATCGATACAGCATTTGGTGATGTCAATTTCGTTCCTCGGATCGCATGTGGCGAATCAAATAACTTTTTGAATGCCATAATCATATTTTTATGAGCAACGGCTTCCGCATCGCGATATGAATGTCTAAATTATACGACTGACTGTCTCCTATATTGTTAGCCTGCTTTATTTTATTATAACTTACGGTAAGAAGTAAACAATCATATCATCGTCGAAAATCCATGCCATTGTTTATGATTGAATTTTCGTTGTTCTGTCTTCATGTTTATCATGATGTATGTTTCTGTTCTTCGTTTTTAGTGATGAATATGCATCATGCAAGCCAAAAGGTTTGCATAAAAAGGTCATGGTTATCGAATTGGGTCTCGCTAGGTTTCGCTTGCTTCTTCTTGGATGTTAATATGGACTAGGAAGTCATAGCAAAATTAGTTTATTACCAATATATAAATTTTCTTTTTTATAAAATGCCTAATCATCAATAATTACCTATATATAAACATAAATAAATAAATAAAACTACGAATGCGTCATTCGCGTAAAAAAATTCGTCCACATCGCTGTTAACGTGAAAAGTGTCCAGAACGCTGGCAGCATTGCCACGTTGGATTGCAATGCAATCAGCATTATTTTTCTTTATCAGCATTGGCCGAGAAAAAGGCCAAAAAATATTTCATCATTAGCAGATTGAGAATCATACATAGACAAATCCCCCGAGAAGCTAGGCAGCCGAAGTGACGCAACAAACACCCCAGCAGCACGTCCATCTAACAGCATCTAACAGCATCCAACATCATTGATGAACTTGAATCTACATATACCTACAAACTGCCCATCTCGTTTGCCTGGATATTAAGGCCTGCGTCGAAATTCCTTTTTAAGAAATATTTCTCTACTCCAATCGCATCACTCACCATAACAATGGAAAGAATCCGATTAATGTAAATAATGAGGTAATAGAATACAGGGGTAAATTTAGTGGTGCCAGTGTTAAACTTTTTAAATACGCTAGCGGCAGTGTGGCCAAGCCATAAAGATTTGAACCTCGTTCCAAAATTTTACAATGTGATTAATAAAAATCAAATTAGAAAGGCCGAAGTGGGTCAGTTCTGGAACACGTGACCAGTTAATTAACCACGAAACTAGCCTCGTTTATATTCTCTTAAGAATGGAGTTTAATATGATTATACGGAAGCTACGGGACTATTTGTTAGATAATAATTGTTATAAAATTTTCACAAATATACACACATAGGAATTGAAGTTGTCTGACTTCATGTGTGGCTTTTCGAGAATAATAGTAATACGCTCGTACAATTACGAGCAAAATTCTTTGTATGGAAACTTTTTTTTTTAGTAACCTCTAAGATAAGAAAACTACCACAATATACCACTAGTACTACTACATTTAACGTTTTACTCAAAGCGCCTGCTATCGAGCTTCAGAAACCTGAAATAATTACTAACAATTATGTTTAGTAAACGATTCTATTTAACAAACATTTTAATATTTTTATAGTAACCTGGAAGATAAGAAAAGTACCAATAACATTTAAAGTTTTACTCAAAACCCCTATCGAGCTTGTGCAATCTGAAATAACTACTAACATAGCAATTTTTTAAGCACTTTTTTTTTCAATGCACTCTTCCACTCTTTTTAACCCCCGCCGGAAAAAGAAGGTGTTATAAGTTTCACGTGTGTTGCTGTGTATCTGTGTGTCTGTCTGTGGCAACATAGCGCCTAAACGGATGAACCGATTTCGATTTAGTTTTTGTTTGAAAGGTAATTTTGTCGAGAGTGTTCTTAGCTATGTTTGAATAAAATCGGTTCAGCCGTTCAAAAGTTATGGGCATTTTACTGTTTGAATCGGGGTGTTTTCGCAAGATAAATGCGTCGGGGGTTTTTTAAAT
The DNA here is from genome assembly GCA_949775005.1 of Orthosia gothica. Taxonomy (NCBI): domain Eukaryota; kingdom Metazoa; phylum Arthropoda; class Insecta; order Lepidoptera; family Noctuidae; genus Orthosia; species Orthosia gothica. Next base: position 24,703,912 of record OX459048.1, read on the forward strand.
TGTGAATTTTTACTTGTTTAACATTACTAATTCTGAATTTAGTCTTAACCAAACTGAACTCAGCATCAGGTTTAACATTTCTTTTCAAAACCTTGCATTTTACGTAGAAAATAATCAAAGTATCGAACGCGAAATAATTTAAAACCAATCAAACAGCCAACTTAACAAACCAATGAATCATTGACAAATAGAATCAGAGATACCAACATTCGAAGTTTAACTGTTTAAACTTAGTCGCAGACAATGGCGCTAGTTGCAATTGATGCGTCGAGCCGAGTCGGCCTCCGGAAATTGGCCCCACGGAGGGTTGCCTTTGCCTCGTTCGCTGCAAAGAGCTTGTGTGACTTGACATTTGACCCATTGAACTTAAGAGTGGACTGTTTAAAAGGCAAAATATAAAGTTACTTGGAGTATTTTTAGAATCTAGTTATTTTTAATTTCTTCAGTCTTTTATGCGCCTTTTCAGTCGCGGTTTGTAAGAATTGTGGCCAATTTTGTACTAGGCGCTTTAGAATTTTTAGTGGTAATGGTATTTTAATGGAAAGGAGCCCTTTGTCCTAGCATTGGGAACAGTATAGGCTGAATATGCTTATGATAATTAATCGTTTTTTTAAACACTACTACTTAATACCGTAAGGTTTGTCCGCAGGATACAGACCCTAGGGGCAAACCTTACAGCCCGCAGGGGCACTGAGTTGTCTTGTCTCAATTCCTGCTTAAATAAAAAAGAGAAAACATACCAAGAACTTCATTAGTTACTATCGGTACTAGCATTCTATAATATGAAATAAACACTAAAGTCCGAGAAAAAACTTACTAAGAGAGCAATTATCAGATATAAAGAAAACAAAACAATTGCTGTCAGACGCCATTAATAACATACGAACTATTAATTATCAAGTAATTTCGTGGCAATAAAAAAGCCGTGAATTACTCATATTAACGTGAAAATGTTCATAACTTATAAATCGCGCCTCGCGTGGCCTTTCATTTTGACATAACTACCAATTTGGTAATACCAGCTCAAATTTCCTACCCACACACTAAAATAAAACCTTATTACGCAAGCAGTAGTGTTGAAAATCGATTGGTTATAACCGCAGACAGTGTAAAAATAATTTTGTTTCAGTAAAACACTGTTTTCAAAGTTGTTGTTTTGTGTTTAGTGTTACTCATCGAAAGTTGTAAATGATTGTAAACTCTTGCATATTTTAATAGTATGAATTTCGTTTAGTACTTATGAGGTGGGTAAAAGTCTCGTGCTGATCGAAAACTAACTTTGCTTCGAGGGTTTGCTCATGTCTGGCAAGTATTACAGGAATCTATTGGAGGATGAGTTAATCTGTCTAGTGCAGTTAGATGATTAATCAGTAAATGTAGGATATTATGAAATAATTCGTACAGATTTTTAAATACAAGCAATATATTATTTAAAGATATGTTCGTTAAGACATGTATCTTCGAAACGGACATTAACGAAACTGAAATATTACTAGTCTCCATGGTTGGCAAACCTTCGAGATACTTAAAAAGTATGTGACCTTAATTCTACTGGCATCTAAATCCTTAAAAACGAAATCAAACAAAAATGGACGACACGACACTACCCTTAAATATTCATCATACGAATCTCCTACTCCTTAATATTGAAGACTATACATATAAGCGAGCGAAGGAAAAAAACGCCCAAAAAAACCGGCCAAGTGCGAGTTGGACTCGCGCACCGAGGGTTCCGTACAAACAGCTACATTCAATAAAATAATTTGGTAATATTACTGAAGTTCATAGACAATGAAAGCAAAGAAAGATTGAGGAACAAAATTAATTTTGCCTTTGGAAAACTGATTTTGCCATACCTCGACATAAGTCGCGATCAGTTTACCAACTGCAAATAAGTTAATAATCTCTTTTTTTCTTTAGGTACAAATTCACGGTTTTCGGCTTTGCTTCCTTTACTTGTGCTAGACACTGTTTTTTAGTAGGTTAGGGTAGGAGGTTTTGATTCCCTTGAGATTCGTCAAATTTGCGACATAAACGCCGGTATATTTTAATAACGTTGATCCAGCAGTACCTAAATAGTACCGTGACCAGAAAAAAACTACAACTGTGCTTCACCCAAAGCAACCAGTGTGAGTAGGTAGGAAGTAGGACATTTTGGTTGCGAAACGTAAAATGTTGTTAAATTTTCATCGGCGAGGCCTATATTCTACAAAGAATTTTAACACTGGTGTAGAATATTACAGTTTTAGATCAGCGCCATCTCTTGACCGATAGTGGAACTAATGTAATTTTGTGTTGATGATTTCTGAAAAGGTTGTGGCATTTAGAGACATCGTTTTATTTTTCCTGTAATTTTTTACATAAACTTCTATCACATAGAATAATTTCAGATTTTACTCTGCGCAAACTTCGGAGATAAGGGTGGTTTGGTTTGGTGGCGCCTTTTTTTACATTTTTTATTAAAAGTCGGAAATTATGCGGCCTAAAAATAAAGAAAAATTGATTGAGAATGTGCAAATAGTGCTCTTTCATATGATACCACATGCACCACTTATCAAGACGCCCTTTGGCAAAAATGTTTTTTTTTTCTTTCTTATTTGCAAAATAGTTGGGCAAAAATTAAACTATACCAAATTTCAAGTTGATAGCATTAGCAGTTCTAGAGACTGTGACAGACGGATAGGCAGACTGAGTCGCATCATAAGGGCTCATTTTTACCATTTTGGTACGGAACCCTAAAAAACACAAAAATATAAATATCACAGCAACGCTCTACCTATCCACAAACCTGTCATTACATAACCGAAAAAAAAGATAAAAGAACATGAAAAGTAATCAAAACATCTCCGAACATCTTATAGTTGGGAAAAGTTAGTCAATTCAATATTAATATTCGTGGCGCGTACAGCGACTTCCACCTTAATTGCTGAGCAGTCCGCTGCGGGCTTAGCGCAATGATTTGTGGCTAAGAGCTGCCGGCACGAAGACCCTGGTAATGAAACACAGTAAATTGTGGCAGGATGTGGATTTGGACATCGTTTTTGGGTAGTGACCTTAAACCAAGAGGATATTCTAAATTTTCAAATATTGACTTTTGAAATCTTGGTCTATGAAACATAGTGCTTATACCATCCTTTTTACCGGTCTATAAATCGTTTCAAGGCAGAATAAGATGAGGCAATGAGAAAAACATAACCTGTCTTCTTTTGAGCTATGAACCTGAGTCTGTTCTTCATGTATCTACCTACGATAACATGAGGACCGTATCAGAGAGAAATGTAGTCAGTTTCGCGATCACCTTGCTGTGTGGCAAATACTTTAAAACCGACATGAGCACATAGAACAAAGACTAGGCTAAAAAAAAAAAAAAAATTTGAAAGATAGTTACCACGGCCCTGGCACAAGTAACTGAAGGAACACGGGTGGGCTTTAGTCAGTAGAAGTCTTCCGCTTCACCCAAAGCGGCAGACGTCATTGGATGATTACCCACCCAAAAAAAAAAAAAAAAGGCTAGTTAGACCAGATCCAAACCTTGAACATCAAAGCATCAGAAGTCTAGTATTTTGCTGAAAGTAGGGACAAGTGGAGGAAAGAGTCTTGAAAACCATGATGGGGTTACCACTCCAATTGCTTATGCGAAACGATGCTCCTCCTTTCCCGTTGGCTATTCAACTATTTAATAGTTAATAGTAAAAAAAAAGAAAAATAGCACAACCAATACAAAAACAAACAAAACTCAATACACCTTTAACGGCCCACCCCATAACACTGCAGAAGATCAATTCTGTTTGAGAACTATTACGTCAAATGCAACGAGAAGTAATCGGGTCAGTGATTCTAGCTGGCAACACGCCACAGCACATGGAGTAGGTTAACATGTGTTTGTGAACGGGTTACAGATGCTATTTTGTAATCTGATTAAGTATCTTGGCAAGGCGTTGCAGTTTTTTGTTGGCGAAGCAAGATGTTTGCAAGAATTCATACATATTTAGTAAGTATTGGCTTGTTTGGCAAAGATGAAATAAATCATGACCGTTACAGACTTCTTGGTTAGAATGGTGTAAAGCGTTCAGGGCGGCCCAGAAGTTTGGCGTGAACTAAAAACAGTACAATAGAATTTACTTGTGTCACTTGAGTACGTAATTTAATCATTTATCCCGCGCTTTGTCTCTACTGCCGGCCATTCGACAAGGAAAGAGCGCAGACCGCGAGGTCGTCATTGTCAGTCGTCGTTGTGGGGATAGACTAACCGATGAATACCTCGAAGATTTAATTACAATAGCCTGCACCAACTTAAATGTGAACTTCGCACAGATAGTTCAAGAGAAAAAATCAATCTTTCACATTAATTATTGATAAAAAAGCATGACTGTGTCAATATTCCACAAAAATTACGAAACTTACAGCTCTTGAACAGAGGTTCTAGTCATAGTATCATTTTATCAGTCTATGATCACGTGACATTTTGAGAGCGCGAATATCACTTGTATAGAATCACAGATTGTCGCTGTGATGATTGTGCACGTTTTAATTAAAAAAACGTTCGAATTTAAGTTGCACAATCGAATCGAATTTAAGTCGTACTTATACGAGAATTCGTTAATCAAGTTCAGTTTCAATAGTACAAGTCACCCCACGTAAAAATGTGAGTTCAAATTGAACTTTACAGAATAGCACCGCATGCAGCTTGTAACGCGATCACATAATGTGCCCTTAGTCGAGGTCGCTGTTTAACGTCAAAGTTCATACGAGATCCTCCATCAACTTCAAGATAATAATCATCGTGAACCCATGACCTATTTATTCATTTTCATTAGATTTTATTATTTGACCCCGTTGAAATTTTTTTGACGAATTTTATTATCTTAGGACAAAATTCGAAGATTTTTTCTAATTTCATTGAGATCAATCAAATCAAAATTTAGCCTTATTAGCCTTTGCAACCGAAAAGGAACTTTATTTAAACTCGTCCTCATTCGCCAAGAAGAAAAAAACAATCATAAAAACAAGACTCAAACAGCAACTCTATTTTGTACTGTCACATTAATGCTTACTTAAAATATAATATATTTGCCCATTTCTAGCAATTTAATTATGAAAAATGACATGTGGCACAGTTTTCACAAGTACCTCTATAATTTAAAAAGTGCCAAAAACCAAAAACAAAATCGCATCGTCGATCAAAACTTTCCGTATCTATCTGCGTCTACAAAGTTCCACAACAGTGTATCTAATGCATCACTGTGACTCCGTGACCTTAGATTTCAAAGTCGGCACGCCAACCGTCGACTGCAGATAAGCCCGAATTCATTGTGTACTGCATTATAACGGGCTAATAAAGTTTAACTTGTACGGTTGACCTCGTAAACTAGGTTATTTTCAGTTTTCAGGCATAGATTTTGGGTGCAAGGTCAGCTATGAATTATTAAAAGTTGGTTAATTGTTTGGCCGTTGCAGTGCGCCTGCAGGGTTTATGGATTTGTGTCTGGTTTGAATATGATTTGGCATTTGAATGTCGCAGTCACACCTTATATTGTTCTGTATTTCTTCGATAGAGCAAGAGTTTCACAGTTTTAGGCTAGAAGACTTAACAGTTATGATGTTGGTACTACTGCGGCACTGCACAAGTACATGAGACTTTCTAAACACAGAACAAGCCTTTTCATCGAGAACACAGTTGGCATATTTGCCAACCTAAACAAAATGAAACTTTTCAAGAAAATGTTACAACCTGCCTAAATAATATTTGTTAAAGTTATTTACTAGAAGGCAAACATATTGGCAGATGTTTGCAGAATGCATGTGCTGTGGCAGCTTGCCAGTTCGAATCACTGACCCGATTACTTCCCGTAGCATAACTGAAATACAGAATTGATCTACTGCAGTGGTGTTTACTATGGAGTTTGTTATAAGTGGAAATGCAGTAAAAGGGAAGAAAATGTGGAGTTAAGTTGACTGTTGAACTCAAATTCTATTACGTTTTTGGAACGGAGTTCCTTTTCGCACGTTATAAACGAATTTCTTGGACTAGTTTGCGGGCTGAGGTACTAGACCGACAAAAGTGTTACAATTAAAAAACCTACACATTTTTGATTTCTAAAACTTTTTCAATTGATTAAGCTTGCCGTAAATTGTGAGAATATTCAAAAATATGTATAATTTTAACGTATAATGAAAATACCTTTTTTATAAATATAAATTATCATTGTTGCGTGATTAATTGTACGATACACAGCGTGCTGGATGCTCCTGCATCCAGCACGCTGTGCCACAAATCACATCATCATCAGCCTATAAATTTTCCCACTGCTGGGACACAAGCCTCCTCTCTGTGAGAGGGAATGGGCCGTAATCCACCACGTGGGCCCAGTGCGGGTTGGTGGATGTCACATGTCTTCGAATTTTTGGTTCTAGGACATGCCGGTTTCCTCACGATGTTTTCCTTCACCGTTTTGAGAGCAGTGGTGATGAAATAATTTACACAAAGTAAAGCGCCTGCCTGGGCTCGAACCCTTGACCTACAACTTGTAAGTCGCGGCCGATACCACTGGGCCACCACTGCTCTCACACGCGCTGACTAGACACAATCATCAGCTGTGTTGTTGTTATTTCTGTTTCGTAATATTTTACGAAACTGAAAGACTGTAAATTTAATTAATCGAACTCCGTTCCTACCGGGATAAGACACCTTTCTCTCTTTTTTGCAAATTATAACGATATTTAACACTATATTGATAAAGAACCATTTTGCGCCAATTATGATATGTAGACATCATAATTACCAAAAAATATTTTGGAATAGACTTGTAACGGAAATTATTTCAAAGACGCTCCCTTACTACCTGGAGAAAAAGTATCCTATGTCCTAATCCAGGCCATGGTCTACCCTTATGCCAAGTTAGATCCAAAACCCTTCAGCCACTTAGATGTGACAAATATTCAGACTTTCATATTTAAATACCAGAGTTTAATACCGGAAAACCCGTCTAGACTGGCGACGATACAAACTGTCAGATGAAGAATTGATGGAGACGCTTTCACAGACAACAATTGAAGCAATAAAGATGTTATCATAATGCGTACACACTTCCTTATGTTATTGACACAGGATGTTATGTAAATTGATCAATTGAACGAGATATATTGCGTTAAATAGCAATTTAAAGGCCATATTGTTTCGCGAACTAACTAAAGGCTCTGTAAATTAACAAAAAAAAATACTCTAAACCTGGTTGGGTATTCAAATAAAGGTTTTTAGGAGGTGATTTCAAAAATATATTACATTTATATGTTTAAATGTACATAATTAAAAAAAAAACCCAAAAAGTTATTTAAAAATACAAAAAAACCCGACTGCTTTAAAAGCGAACTAAAAAGACGTAAACAAGAACAAAATTATGCTGTGCAGTCGGAGGATACATATAAGGACTTTGTTTTTCGAATTAACTCAATGAACCCATAATTGACAAGAAACAAATTAATTAAGCCCTAAACAGATATGAGAACATCGGTCTAGGCATTTAATGGCACTGATCTCGCGAGGGTCTCACATCAATCTCCACTAATATTATGATAGACAAGCCAATTACATTCCAGTACTTTTCAAAACAATTATATCATCGACCTGAACCTCCAGCTGACTATATTGATCCTGCAGAAAAGCTCCCTGCGAGCCACCAACTGCCTTGGTCCACCTGGAAATCTCTAAACCCATTACGAAGCCAGGTAGGTCGCTGCAGGCACAACTTAGTTTGATGGGGGCATTCCAATGACCCACACTGCGATTGTGGAGCCACGTCCCAAACAATGCCTAACCTTTTGTCGTACCCTCTGTGCAACAACACCTGCACCCTAAAAGACCTAGATAAGGCAAATGACAACGCTGTTGACGTGACTGAATTCTGGTCAAAATATATTTGGTTTTGAAATTTTGGAATCATTGATACGACGAAGAAGAAGACCTCAACCTTCAGATTTTTTAGATTCAGAGTGTGCGAGTGAGAGGGGAATATAGCTGTCCCTCTATTTCGATATATTTCTAAAAGTACTAATATGATTACGGAATTCTTTCTCTGAAAGAATTCCATAAACATAGCGAGCTATAATACCGCTGTGTGTCATAAGAGTAAGGCAGGCATAAGTTGTTTATCCCAAAAAATACATGATTCGTGTAGTGTAGGATAGAAGTGAAGCACGGGAGCGAAGCTGCGGTAAACATCTAGTAATTAATAGTACGTCGACGCTTGGAATTATGGTAAATCAATGAAGAATAATCGGCCAAAGAAAAGACGGATGGACTATGTGAGAAATGTGGAAAAAAAGTGAGTCAGTGATAGCGTGAAGGTTGACAGGACGGTAAGTAGGAAGAAAACGAAATGCGCCGACCCCAAGTATAGTTATTGCCAAACTTCTTTAAAAATGTCCGGATTTGCATCTTACAATCACAATACAAAAACATCCATAAATGTCCTCAAACAATTTCCCCAATTTTCTCACACAGGAAAAGAGTCACCTACTCGAAAACACAACCAGAAAGAACCGGTAAAAAGCAGTTGTAACCAGTTTCACGATATAATTTTAAGTTGCGCGAGTGTTCGGGAGAATTGACATGGCAATCATAACCCCAACACGCTGACATCCGTTTACAATTGACATCTTTATGACTGTACTTGTTACTGCCGAGTGTCGAGTGTGACTGTACGAAACGTACCGGAGATATGGAGAGTCGAATATGTTTTGACGAATTGTTGTTGCTTGTTGAATCATTAGAAAAGTTTCGATTCTGCAAAACAACAATAAGTTGTTGGTTCTTGCTTAAATTCTGTTAAATATAATGCAAAGGAAAGTGAATTTGATGTTGGAGCTCCAAAACTAATAAGATTTTTCAAATACCTTGCTATCTAGTGCTTAATAGATTCTACAGAAAATTGTACTTGCAAAACGTTTCTCAAATATGAAGCTACAATTAAGCCAAGCTAATTATTTTGCGATAACTTAGAAAACAGTAGTTTAAATCAAATTCAATCGAAAGTCATTTCATCGACATGGTACAGCATCTGCATCTGTATGGAATCTTATGAAGCTGTAGCAGTATGTAGCTCCAATTTAATTGGTTGGATTTTACAGTGGTCTTAGAAACGCACGTAATACATGTACGGTATTCACACTAACTAGGAACAGTGCTTCTTCTGCTAGGCGCACTCTTCAGAAACATACAGGTTATCTAGTCAAAGGATTGATGAGCAAAGCATAAGTAACTAAAGCATTTGCTTCAAAAGCATTGATGACCAAATTTCTCTTGCACAAGGTGACGTCTCTACATTGTAGGATAGGTACAGTCTGTTTGTCAAATCTGAATACAACATTGTCTGTCATAGAACACTGACTGAATGCAATTAGTCTGTGTCTTTGATTGGCACCAATCCGTTTAGGGACGGAGAGAGACGTCCAATGATTTAGGTTTGCACTGAATTAGGCTGTATCAACCTATCTTGTACACTATTGGATAGTGGTCACCATACTTGGTAAAGAGTATTGCAATAGTTAATTCTATGGGTTATGCGCACTTCGTCCCATTCGCACTTCGTTCTTCGAATTTGCATGTTTCATTACTATATTTGTTAATTTTTATAAATCCACCCCAATTCGGTCCATAAACCTACCTCTTTCCTAACAAACTACTTGCATGAGACGAACTACGAATGGGACTAACTGCGACTGGGACCAGCCGCGAATGGGACCAACTGCGAATGGGATTAACCGCGAATGGGACCTACTGCGAACGCGGGACTAAGTGCGAATGGGACAAAGTGCAAATGGGACGAACCATAACCCAATTCTATTAACGCAGACCCTTATAGTTCTCTTTTAAGATACGCCATTATGCACGCAAAATCATAATTCATAATAGCTATTAATATAATTTGAGACGAAAAGGAACAGGATGAGCAAATTCGGTTTATGATTGGCGGTAATTCATATAAAACTAGCTTGTTCAGAGGAACCGTGCAGTTTTTTTTTAGATCTTCACTCCTATATACTAATGCATTCAGCGAAAGGATTTTCTAAAACGGAAAGAAACTTCGGGCAATACAATTTTAACTCTTCATAATATTAGTTTAGAGATACCGACCACACTAAAAACGACTAGATTGCTTAGTAGCAACAAAATTTTAATGGTGTTTTTTAACCGACTTTCCAAAAAGGAGGAGGTTCTATGTTCGACTTTATGTTTGTTTTCTTTTTTTTTTTTGTGTATGTTCACCGATATCTCCGTCAATTGTGGACCGATTTTGAAAATGATTTTTTTGTTTGGAAGAGTATATTTTGAAATTGGTCCCATTTTAATTTGGTGAAGGTCTGATCAAGAACTTCGGCGATATACAACAGAACTCTTCAATAAATAACGGCAACACTCTCGGGATTGCTGCAATCGCATGTCTGTTTATTATTTATACCATTTCATAACATAACATCACGCCAGTACGCTCTAAAGGGGTACGCAGATCTCTCATTTCACCGGTTATGTTCAAGTTTCATGTTATTCCGGTAATCTATTCGGCGTTATAGGGACCTTAGGAAACAACTTGCGTATCTATTAGGTAGGCAAAACTAAAAAGGGAAAAATAAAAAACTTTTTTGCAAAAAAATACTACCGACTTCCAAATGAAAAACTACAAAGTGAAAAATAATTACTTGATTATTATTATAAAACTTTTTTGCAAAAAAGTTTTTTATTTAAACATTAATTACACACCATTAAACGTGGCAATTCTACCAGCGTTCTGGGCACCTTACCCATAGACAGCGATATGATTTTTTGATTCTCAATTACTTCTATCCCTCTCCCCTTTTATACGCACTTGTACATAATTATCATACAGAAACGTATAAGAAAAAAACTCTTCCTACATTGTACTAGACTTCGTAATGACCAAATAATCCTAGAGTGGAATTCCGTCCATTTCGCCCGGTCCCTGTTTCAACGAACAAGCGTGTTTCTTTCAAATTGGGCTCATTACTTACGGGTACGTCACACATCCATCACGTTCCTATGTTGAACTACGTATATAAATATGTATTATATAACTACATATATATTTTTAACGGCAGTGAACCTTTTATTTGTACGATTTTGCTCATTTTACGGTACCTTTTATTACAAATAATCTGTCTGTTTGTTTATAAAATAAACCTATTTATTTATTTATTTAGACTTCATGCACAAAGATATTTTTTTTTAAGGTAATTTTGACAGCAAAATAGCTCGTCTATATAGTTGTTATAAACGTTGTTTGGAAATAATAATCTGCATGAGTCAGTATTCCCGTGCAAAAGATTTTACCGGCAAAAATCGGTCATGCGAAAATATAAAAACAATATTTTATTAAATGAACTTCATTAAGAACTAAAACCGCTTTAGTACCGTAAAACGGTTACTTTCTAAAGCATACTCCTTAGTAACGGCTTGGTTAAAAGGTTTGAAAAATATATATCTTTATAATTGATTCATGTATCTACATAATTTTTTAAACAAGTTTTTTTCCTGTAACTAATAGTTTTGCTTTAAAAAAATAATGAACAACACGATAAATTTAGCAAATTATAACTTTAGTGTGTAGTTCTTTATAACTGAAATAGCATATGTAAATCAAATAATATTTTGCAAACAAAACTGTTCAAAAGGAGGCTCAATATTGATATTTTGGCATCGAGCAGGCACACGGCCAGTACTGCGTTAACATTGGGGCGTATATATCGCCTTAATTCCTATCGAAAAGCAGCGCTTGCAAATTTTACTATATGTATCTAATAAAAAAAACAGCTTTCATTTACCTACCTACATAGATAGAAACACAACTGAAATTCAAATTCATAAAGGCATCTGCAAGCAAGCTTAACTACACAATGCAACTACGCGTTTTCATTGAAATTGTTTTACAACATACAAACACGAATTTTCTTTAAGAAAGGGTTGTCCCAACGTTGTCGCATTGCCGTGTCGTACCTGTCTGTAGAAGCCTTAATAAAAACATCTATACATGAACATAGTAGCTCCTACGAATGGGAAAACGTTGACCGCTAAAACGGACGAAAAGAATTCCAACTTGGAGGTATTTTAGTAGAGAAGGGAATACTTAGCTGAATATTTTATCCTCATGCTGATTCTATCTGAACGCTATGAGAGAGAAATTGTCTTACATTAGGATACCGACTCTCTCTAGTTGGGTTAGTGCTCGAGTGTAGGTCTGTGTGAAATATTTATATGCAGCTTTATTTGTAAGACTGGGTTCACAAGAGGCCGTATTTTAAAAGAAAAGCGTGTTGTTCAGTTGTTTCTTCACTAAAAAAAGTTTAATAATAACAAAACTTTTTCACAAAAAAATAAACCGACTTCAAAAGCTAAACACTAAAAAGTGCAAATAACTTTCGTTTCGGTAATTGGTGTCTTTGGTACCTTTTGTTTTTATCGTTTTTCATACCAAATACCCATCAAACTCAATTGACACATTCGTGTTGTTTGTCGCTACTACTTAGCGACAAACAACGGTTGTGTGTTCCATATCTTGAAAACTGCTAATCCGATTTTGATGAAAATTGCACTATTTCTAAGTTGTAAAATATTTAATAATGTAAAAAAGAATGAACATCCGATAAGTGGTTTTGGCGAAATTCGTGGACAAACATACATACATACACTTATGAAATTTGCCACACATGCTTAGAAGCCCTCAAATAGTAACATATATGAATATTGTTCAATTCTGACAATATTACAAACATACATAACGAATTGATAACCACCTTTTTTTGAAATTAGTAAAACAGTCATACAGTCTTGGGCTCTCGACAAACCGACTTTCTATGAACCTAAACGATTGTCAAAAGATCAAAATTTATGGGATTTCCCACTTGACATGTTAGTCAATCCTGTGGACTGACGAATGATGACGCTGATAGAACGTCATTTTCAGCCAAAAGCACCAAATTTGTATAGGCCCTCTTGTTAATAACATAACGAAACGTAGCAACAAAAATGCTTGGCAATTGGTAGTTCAGAGCATAATGAGTAAAAACAATCAGCTCTTTTATTTAAATGTTGCCCAAAAGCAACTTTTACATTAACAAGGATTCGTATTTTTGGTATTGGTATATACATAGTTGCATCCAATCCAACACAGCCGCGTATCCTAAGCAGATGAACACACAACCCAAAAGTTTTCAAATCAAACTTGTAGCTCAGTATGTTTACTGACAATCCTGCACACTACCTAACCCACCCACACACCATCACTCGTTCTCATACACACACCATCATAATTTCAAATATAGAATAGCTTTTAGTTTAACGGCAATATTTCTGGCGATGAAAGTACTTATGAATATGGACAACTATTGGATCAACGCTGGATCGTAGCAAAAAATATGTACGCATAAAACGATAAAAAAAGGGAACAGCTGAGGTTTTGGCGATTTTCGAATTGTTGTTTTGTTGTTGTGACGTATACATATCGAATACCACCATGAAAACTGAAGTTTCCGGTCCGATACTCACAACTAACACACAAAAGTTGTTTTTGGAAAGAATATGAAAGTTTAAGAAGTAGTAACGAATCCAACTGATCAATACTCGGTCACTTGAACTAGTAGCATAAGCAACTTTGTAGAGTCTTGAGTGACACTGGTAGTTCAATCGATGATATAGATAGATAATTTGTTTCAGCATTCGGTCAATTTGCTACGAATTTGCTGTAGGAATCTTCTAGTGTTTCACGAATTGCCAGGTAATGTGATTTGAATATTATTTGTTAATGTAATTTGACCTCATTTGCGTATTTTACTCTTTAGAACGTTTTACACGGTTTCCACCTGTTTTGGTTAATAGATAGGTAGATGCTGCCACCGAATCAGCAATCATAAACTTTTTTTTTACTGGTCGATTGTGTAAAGCTTTGTTCGAACCGGGTTAACAATATCGTAAAATTCGTGGGAAACATGGAAGAAGAATGGTGAGTTCTTAAACCCAACAGGCTTTAGAATAAAATGATGATGAATCAGATATGTTTTTACCCGACTGCGGGCGAGTAATGTTTTTCGAGCGTATGTATGTATGTCCATTTCTATATCACGCTCTACAGCCCAAACGGCTTATGAGGCGAGCGAATTATGACATATGAGGTGTCGTTGGATTCATCTCAATTGTGGAAGTAGCATAGGCCATATAATTTTCAAATATGACGGTCCTCCCCCAAAAAAAGGGGGTGATACAATAATATTTCCTGTGATGTAACAATATGGGTATCAAATTAAAGCTTCTAAATAGACCATAACATAGATAAAATAACACTTTTATATAACTATTTTGGCACAAATTCAAGATAAGCATTTCTTTGATAGCAAAATAAATAATCTTTTTGAAGAACTCGTTCATTAATCAATCTAAAATTTCCGAAATAAATTACAATATTATAAAAACAAAAAAACCGACTGCTAAAAATATATTAACTGAAAAGAGAAAAACAAGTACTAGGTATAATTTTAAATATTAGGATGTGCTGCAGGCGAGGACTAACAAAAATTATAGAAAAACCTACCAAAATTTCGTTTGTCACCGCTGGCAGCACCTCATAATATTTAATATATAAATTATACCAAGTACTTGTTTTTCTTTTTTGAGAGCTCGTGGCTAAATAATAACAGCCGTACGGGACGATCTTTAAGGTTAAGCAACGCTTGACGAGGTCGGTCCGTGGATGGGTGACCATTTCAACATACCGAGTTTCCTCCGTGCCTCGGCAAGCACGTTAAGCCGTTGGTCCTGGCTGTCATTTGAAGATCTTTGATAGTCGTTACGAATAGTCAAACGCTTGAGATCTGACACCAGTCGAAGTCTAGCCAAGGGATACCGTGTTACCCAGTTACTGGGTTGTGGAGGTCAGATAGGCAGTCGCTGCATGTAAAACACTGGTACTCAGCTAAATCCGGTAAGACTGGAAGCCGACCCCAACATAGGCTAGGCAGATGATGACTTGTTTTTCTTTTTTCAGATAATTATTTATTAGCTGTCGGGCTTTTAGTTTTTATTTATAAAATAATATTGACTAGAGATTTCATTCCAAGGTCTGTTAGAGCGAGTTTTCTATAATAGATAAGCACACGGCACAATATTTAGGCCGCACCCGTTTGCCCAAGCAAAAAGCCGCTTCCGATTATTTATATTGGTAAAGAATGGAATATGCCTATCCAGTGACTGGGTAAACCTTCCAACCCGGTCTACTTTGTGTCTGTGTATAGGGTTTGTTTATTTGTGTATTTACTATGGCATCATAGCTCCTAAACGGATGAACCACTTACGCAATTAGGTTTATAAGGGGCATAAGAAAACACTATTCATGCGGGTGAAGACGCTGGCAGAAACTTAGAGCAGATAGACAGACAGACTGAATGTCGTAAATTATCCTAAGAGAACATATTTCCGGAATAAAAAGTTCCAGACTATAATCTATCTCTGGGCCAAATTTCATCTAAATCAGTTCAGTAGTTTTTGCGTGAAAGTGTAAGAAACATACACACACTCACAAACTTTCGCCTTTATAATATTAGTTTGATTAGCTGCCCCCCGCAGCTTCGCCCCCGTCAACTGGCTACCTACCTACCTACCTACCTACCTACCCTACTCTACCCTACCCTACCCTAACTACCCTACCCTACCTATTTTTTCTCAGGATGTCATCTATCTCTTTGCCAAATTGTATTGGATTTCGTTCAGTGGTTTAGGCATGAAAAGGTAACTAACAGACAGACAGAATTACTTTCGAATTTATAATATTAGTATGGATTATATATACTATATAGTATGGATTTACGTAGGATATTTTTATCCGGACTACATTGCCTTGGGATAATGCATGACTATTACGCGAGCGAAGCCGCTTACAAAAACTAGTTAAAGCTTAACCTAAAACCCCCTATAATTAACATCTCTACTGCCTTAAAATAAACAAATAATAAAAAATACGAAAATAACCAAAATGCTTTTAAACGAGGTTGTTATTAATAACCTTTTAACACGGAAAACTGTTATTAAACCAAAGAAACGTTACATCGATAATTTGTCGCCATGATAGCGAAGCTTTATGAGTTCATTATGTTAAAAATACTGGTGTTTTCAGTGCTAGTAACTTTTAAGCAATTTTTTCCAAAATCTGAGTAATAGCATTGTAAAGAGATCTTTGACCTAGAGTAGAGGCTATATAGTGATTGCGATGTTGAGATGCCAAAATATAAGGTATTGATCACGTATGAATATGTCGTGGTGGCCCAGTGGATAAGACCTCGCCTGTCGTGCTTGAGGTCGTGGGTTCAAAGCCGGACAAGTACCAATGTGACTTTTTCAAATTCATAAGTACTTTCTAAGTTTATCTTGGACATCGTGAGGAAACCTGGACTTATATGGTTTATGTAAGTCTGAAAAAGCCCAGTCAGGGGTCTGTGGGTTTTTCCAGAGGCGACTTAATTAACTCTAGACACCAGAGGTGGCCACACCTCACACGAAAAGAAGAAGAAGAAGATCACGTATTAGTCGATAGCACTTGTCAATCTTACTAATCTGACTTAATCTTAAAAGTTTGGATGTATGTTTGTTACTCAATTACGCCAGAACGGCTAAACGGACCAGGATGACATTTGGCACAGAGGTCTGGAATAGCACATAGGCTACTTTTCATCGCGGTATTATGTGCCCTTGGGATAAGAAAATACTTTAAACGCGGGCGAAGCCACTTCAGAAGTTATTCCCGAATATATTTGACGTTTTGGAAAGCGCTTTTGCTGTATGACACCTGTCTAGAGCCTTAGGAGAGACTTTAACATTTTTCTGCCCGTGTCCCATGTTCCATAAGGCGTCTATATTCCCCAATGTTAACGCGTTACTGGCCGTGGGCCCGTACATTAAATTACAATATATCTATATTTGTTTATTAAAGGTCCTATAATATGTATCTATATTTATGTAACTTATTGGGTGTTGGTTCAGGTTGTTTGGGTTGGGAGTTTGTCTGGGAACTAGTTAGGTGTTATTTAGGTGGGGTCTGCTGACCAGGGACTTCGTTAGCCTAAGTATTGGCTCTACGACAACTGCGTCTCGATGCTAAAAGCTACACCGTTGCAGAGTGCCTTTTTTACCCGAAAAAAATACGGTTATTTTGGGTGAAGCCATGAGAACGAAGTCGCTGAAAAAAAATCTATAAAATTTTGTCGAAATAGATATGCCGAGAAATTATTTTTGAAATTCTCCTCTTAGTGGGTTATGTTGCCATAAGTTTATTTGCAAATGAAGCGGCAGAATAGCCTAGTCCAACAATTAAATAACACACTGAATTTGAATATGGTAAACATTATTTGAAGTAATTAACACGGTAACAATATTAAGGTGGGGATCCTCTCTAATAAAGTTTAATTAACAGTTTAAGCTCAAAAACACGAAGTAATAACCGTTAACTCTAATTTCATAATCATCTTATTATGTTTATATTGGGCAATAGAGACATAATTGAAACTTTACCAACCAAAATCATAGCTTACCAAAATAGAGAAGGATTGGATGAAAATATCAAGAACTAGAGAATATAAAACAATCGTATAGGAACTTTACAGTGGCCATAGGCAAAGAAACATCCAACCAGAAAAAAAATATATATATATATGTTCGCGCTTGACCACTATCTCACCGGATAGTAAGCGATGATTTGGTCGACAGTGAAGCACGCTTGTCAAAAATAGCTCTAAAGAAATATCACGTCGACAATTCCATATATTCTTCCCCCTAGCCAAGTTACAAACGTTTCGTATCGAATCTCTTTCTACAATCGTTAACGCCTTCTATTTGTATGGTCTGGCCACGTGACTTAACGTTCAGATGCGTCATTCCCATACATTGGTTCGTTTTCTACTAGCGTTATCGATTGCAGATTGTCAACTTGGCTACAGGTGCTGGATTTTTTTTAAATCTTTGTCGCTCAGACAATGTCACGTTGTCTAGGCAATGTTGGAATGTCTCATGTGTGAAAACACAGAACTGCTATTTGACGAAAAAAATACGTAAACCAAACAATGAGTGCAATTTCTGGAAGTTCTGATCTGATTTTGAAAATTATTTCACCGATAGATAGGTCTCTCGCTGAGTCTTAAAGAGTTTTTTTTTTTTTCGAAAAGATGCACTGTTCCTTGAGGACTTACCTCGAGAGCTAAGCCTTGGATAAAAACAAGTGGATTTAGTAAGGATTCGAAGGCCTCCCACCAGGTGGACCGATGACCTGCTGAAGGTTGCGGTGATCCGCTGGTTACGAAATGCACGGGACCGGTCAATGCGGCGACGCTTGGGGGCGGCCCATGTCCAGCCGTGGACGTCTTTCGGCTGATATGATGATGATGATGATGAAGAGAGGATTAACTACTCTTGGGGGCAATTTAATGCAGTACTATTAAATCTTAAATCATTACACAAAGTTGGAATGCTTTATGAGCCTCTATTTTCATGAGTTACAGCACAGATAGTTAAACTTTAAAAACCTTTGAATTTGCACGTAGTTCCCTAATTGACAGTTGACCAAGTTCCTCTATTGAACAAGTGTCAATTAGAGCACTGAATGCCCATTTATAATTGTATAGATACCGTCAATTTATGCCTAATGTACAGTGCAGTTGACAAAAGAGATAAATACTAATAGTTTGCGACTATATGCTGATACTTTTAACTTGCTCTGAGTGAGTCACAAGTTTGAAAAGTGAAATCGTAGTGATATGAATCTCATAATATTCTGCTGAGAAAGCTAATTCTCGTAGTTTAAAAACCTTTAATATTTAAGTCGCAATCTCATATCGGCGACACTCAATGCTAGAATCTTGACAAAATGTTTATTTTGCTAGATTGTATATGTTTTTGACAGATTCAGCTTAGGTTAGAATGCGACCGATTTTTAAAATGCGGGCATTTACTTGACTGAACTTATTTGTTACCTGTACCTACTCGTAAGGTACGGTTACTAACTTCTGCCCATAAATTGTGAACCACTTCTATTATGCAAGCACAAAGGCTTTTTCATAATGTTTGCGACCGAGTTTAGTGATCGAATAATTTGGGTGGAGGAGAAAAAATTGAGATTTTATACAGTGTACATCTTTTTTCAACTACACTCTTTTCTCTTTGCACTAGAGTACATACTAATTCCATGCTTAGCACTTAGTAGTGCAGTCTGCACTTAAAAAAAAACACGTTCAAACGCCGATACAAAAACAAAATAAAATGTCACTTTGGAATTTTTGATTCAAATAACGAAACACACGTCAAGCATCCATTATTTAATTCCGCGTGCAAAAATTGCGAAAAACAAAAAAGTATCACGTCACTTATTAAATCTAAATTAAAAATTATAAATCCCTACGGTGAGGCGGGAACGGTCCCGTTTCGTCCAAGGTCGCTGGATCAGTGTGTCAGAGAATAACGTATAGCCCTTAATGTGATAAAACCTTTTTTAAATCGATATCTGGCTGGTGATGCTGCGAATTTTTGTGTGTTGTGTTTTGAAACTATGTAGGTTATAGTTAGATATGATTTGACTTTGAACCAATGATTTCAGCAATTATGCAAATAAATTGATTTTATTGATAACGCAGTATCAGGCAATAATAATTACGGAGCCTATCTACAATTTGTGTAAATAATTCGATGTATCGTGAACAGGGTTGCTGTGTTTGTAAACAAAGTTGAACTAGACAAATTACAATGATAGAATAAACATGCATTTCCCAATCTCCAACAATACTTTTCAACAATATTTTATAAAACGTCATCTCGAAATTCCACACTTTATTTTTCCCAATAAAAACAACAAAAGTGCAAAATATACCCCAAACAGTCAACCACATTCTATTTTCAAAAACGTCACTCCATTTTTTTCCCGCCATACAAAAATGGCAAGGGAAAAATGTTTCGAAAATATATATTTTCGCTTGTTATTCCTTGGCTCTGGTTGCCCGGACAGACCGGGCTATGTGTACCGCAGTGCGGCGTGCTGCGGCACTGAGTTGCGGTCGCCACAGCCCTAGCGAATCAACTGGTTATTCGGCTCATGTTTACACCGGTATTATCCCTCCTCCTTGTGTCGATTCCCCAATGCTGGAGGCCGTGACCACATCATGGTTTTAAAACTCTCTCTTTGATGATTTTTCTCCAATTGCTCCTATTCACAGCAATATGTTCGGCTTCTGAGGTTTTAAATATTCAACAAGGTTCGGAATAGCGTTTTTATAAGATACAACTAAGAACCTCGTGGCTAATAATAATAACATCCTCCTCACGGGCCAATCGGTAACGTTGGTCGAGATTGGACAGTGGATAGGTTTCGTACAGAGACTCCTCCGTGCCTCGGCAAACACATAAAGCTATTGGTCCCGGCATGGTCCCGGCTATCGTTTGTAGATCTTTGAAAGTCAGAAGCCAGAATATTTGACATCAGTCTAGCCAAGAGATATTGTGTTACGCTGTAAGGGATGAGGAGATCAGACAAGCTTCAACTGCATACGGTTAGATTGGCAGCTGACCATTCTAAGATTTTATAAGATACTGACGATAGCGTGACGGTTGTCATTACGGGATGAATGGAGAAAACGTGTTGCGCGTCGCCCAAGTAACATGGGTCAGGGATAGGTAAATGAAGAAGATTATTTTTAATTTATTTATTTAGATAACCAACAGCGATACATAAAAATATTTTACAAAATATGCTTATTACAGTATTTATGGCTGATTATAGGTTTCTCTGTGTAACTGGGATATAAAGTTATGCATAAAACATGCGAACGGACTTATGCCAGATAATAAAATTAAAAGTTGCAATACAATACAAAATTACAAAAGGTTAAGGCTATTTTGAAAAAGGTAAAACAAAAAAGGTAAAATAATAGAAGATTAAAGATTTTAAGAAACTGATGTTTGGTATTCTTCACCTTTTTGGCGGCCACGAGTTAAGTATTGGCTGAAGGTACTATAAGTTTTCATGTGTACACATGTGACGCTACATAAATTTATCTACGTCTGGTGAATCCTGGGCAGTCAACAGAACTGCCTTGTTGATGGAGTAATAAATGATTGAATAGCAACATGAGCTATTCTTTTACGTTTCGTCGATATGAAAGTCGAAGAAGAATGGTCTAACATAGTCTATTTTCTGAGTCCTGGTTCCTTATTTTATTGGACTGTGTCTGTGGTGATGCTGGTGGGTGACGTACAGTCAAGGGTCGAAAGTTGCAGTCGTACTCTATGAAAACTAAAATATCAAAATTTATTAAACAATTCGTGGATGTTTAGATTTACCATGTCCTTGCTTTTTTTTTCTTAAAATAAGGTTAATAATCCCGGACTACTTCAATCTATACTTTAGATTCTTTTCTATAGACAATATCAGTCGTAAACCTAACCTTCCTGACCTGAATTTCTTCTATAAAGAAATTTTAGACACTTTAGTTTTGGTAGAGTACAACTGAACAAGGGTCAAAACCCTTGATTTGATTCTGTTCAGCCATATTTAACCAGCGTTCCTTCACTTGTATGTGAATTAATGTCGTCACAAGCAGATTTTGAAGTCAGAACTCTAACTTATAATTCATTGTATAACCTCGTTCCACTCTTAAAGAAACTAGCAGAAAGGTTGCTTTCTAACTGGTTTGTCCTCCGCATATTAAATTATCTTTACTCACAGGTCATGAAAAAGACCCTGAAACGTTTCAATGAAGAAGTTAATGTTACTGATCAATATAAGCATCCAATGTCATGCCCACCTGTTTAAAACCGGAACAGCATAGACTAAAGACGCCATAGCTAATATTTATATTTGCGGCCGCGCCATTGCACTGAGCACAAGTCGAAGTCTTAGCCATAGAATGGTCACAGCCTGTCAATATCTATGAGTAAATGGTGACACTCACTGTCACACTTGGCTTGTATGCAAAGTTTTGACAATACCGCGTCTAGCAGTGCCCACTGAGTCATCTCGGTGTTCTGTATCTGACATTGACTCATCAAGTTCAGTTTTATTATTAGATTATGGGAAATTGCAGCGTTTCTTTCCTTTCAATAAAAGTGACACATACTATTTTTTTTTTAAACTATTGACAATATTTCCGTTATTTTACCACAAGCTTCTGCCCGCAGCTTCGCCCGCGTAAAAAGTGTTGTATCGTCCAAAGGGAACTCACTGCCCGGATAAAAGCTATCCTATGTCTTGCCCTGGTCTCAAACTATCTCCATACCGAATTTCATCCAAATCAGTTTAGCGGATTACGCATGAAATGGTAACGGACAGAGTTACTTTCGCATATATAATATTACAATCTGTCCCGGTGAACATCGTACTTCCTCAAACAAATGTATGGGATACAGGTGTAACTAACCCGACTTTGTTTTGAATTTTAGAATAATCGACAACGCCATCTGCTGGCATTACCGGAACCAGTATAGAACGTTTTATCACTTTGGTCCGTGTTTTGTTTCTGTCATGTATCAAAGATTCGCAAAACGTATTGGAAAATAAATTTTCTTTTTAATTTTATTTTTCGTCTATATTTCCGATATTTTAATAGTTATTCCGTTATTCGGGGCGGAGATAAATCCAACAAATCAATGATCATGAAAATCGATTCAGGCGTTCTCGATTTATAAACAGTGTATCTAACACGATTTTGTTTTATACTTATATATAAAAGATTATAGTATACTGGCGGACGCCTCGCGGTTTCACCCGCGTAGTTCCCGTTCCCGAGGGAATACAGGGAATAAAAGTATCAGTAGTATATTATAAGTAGGGATATAAGTTATAAGTGTCACCAGGGGATAGTGTAGTTTCAGAACGTTTAAAAAAAAATTGAAATCGGTCCAGTAGTTTTTAAGTTTATTCGTTACATACAAAAATACAAATCTTTCCTCTTTATAATATTACGAGCTGACCCGGAAAACTTTGTTTTATCATAAAAACACCAAACATTTATCTACTCTACCTACCCTACCCTACCCTACACTACCCTACCCTACCCTACCCTACACTACCCTACACTACCCTACCCTATACTACCGTACCCTACCCTAAACCACCATACCAAAAAAAAAAAAAAAAAAAACTACGTAAAAACCATCTTTGAACTTCAAGGAAATTTTAATAAAAAGAATTGGCCAAATTGGTACATGCGTTGTTGAGTTATGCGCTTACCGACACATTTTGCGATTCATTTTTATATTATACATAGACTAGCTGACCCAGCAAACTTTGTTTTGCCATAAAAAGACCAAACATTTATCTACCCTACCTACCCTACCTTACACTACCTACCCTACACTACCCTACCCTACCCTACCCGACCCTACACTACCCTACACTACCCTACCCTACCCGGCCCTACACTACCCTACCCTACACTACCCTACCCTACCCTACACTACCCTACCCTACCCTACCCTACCCTACCCGACCCTACACTACCCTACCCTACCCTACCCTACACTACCCTACCCTACCTATCCTACTCTACCTACCCCACATACATGATTCAGCGCACGCAATGGAAGCTCTCAAAAAGGAATATTTTTGCCCGTTTTTGCAACACTTTTCATTTATGCTCAGCTCCTATTGGTCGCAGCGTGATGTTATATAGCCTATAGCCTTCCTCGATAAATGGACTATCCAACACAAAAAGATTTTTTCAATTCCAACCAGTAGTTCCTGAGATTAGCGCGTTCAAACAAACAAACAAACAAACTCTTCAGCTTTATAATATTATATAAGTATAGATTATTATATATAGTATAGATATTATGGATACATTTCCTGTGAAGTGACGTTAAAATGGTGATCAGAGCGTCAAGACTTTTAAATAATACAAGAGACTCTAGACTAAATGCAAAAATGTAAGGGATTAATCACGTGACACTTCGACAGCGCTTGACAATCCCATACATTTTTCCAATCGCTTTCGAGACGCTTTCGTAGATGCAGGTCCTAGGCAAATGAAAATCTATCATCGAAAGCGTGGCGATAGCGATTGTCAAAAAGGCAAAATTGTATGGAATTGACAAGCGATATCGACAAATCACGTGATTAATCCCTTACCTGAGATTTCGACTATCGCCTTCGCTGACATCGAATGCCACTTGTCTAGGGCCGTCCCATTTGTAGATGCTTCGGCAGTTTCTCAATAACTGTCAATGGCAAACGTTTTGTTGGTATGAGACATAGAGCAACACGGACCACCGGCGTCTCCGGTCCGCCGGTGGTCCGTGTTGCTCTATGGTATGAGATTGACATGTCAAGAGGTCAGTCTCAAACACAAAACGACAATCATATCGCTGCCGCTGATGAGTCATAAACTTCTGCTTGCCAATGTTTTTGTGCATCAGCAACTTACCAAGGTAATATCTAGGAGTTATCAGTACAAACAAACTGGCTTATGATGTATGTATGATGGCTTTATTCGCATCCTTGTAATGGAAAAGGTGACATTCTACAAATGAAACGTGATGTTTGGTAATATTCTAGTCTTACGGGTAAGCCTATTGTCCGTTACGCAGTGAGAATAGATACTTTTCACGAACTGGAAGAGTTTCGTTACAAGAGATTAAGGTATCGCATCTAGTGGACAGACAATGTCATAGGAACGCAAAATCTTGTCCTAGTCTTGTGGCAGATGATCATATTGCCATTTAGCTAGTCGTAAATAAGTAAGAAAATTCATGGACATATTACAGCCTAGCTTATCATCAGGTTAGGTAGTGGCCAAACGCATGTTGAGATTAACATTATTAGAGGTAAGCTTAAAGAGACTGAGGTATCTTCCATAGCTTAACTTTCAATACTATGTTTGTATGAAATAAGGAAAGGAGAAAATCTTAGGCTTACAATAAAAGCTTGAAATAAAACGTACATAAGAATAATATTTTATAAAGTGGGTTGTTTAACTCAAAACCGAGCATGAAGATTTAAAGTAGTCTCAAAAATTTTGATGACAATTTTCTTTATTGACATCAAGAATTATTCCGCTATTGAATATCTACAATGTATAAAACAATGTGCTGTGCGCTTAGGTCTTTTAAACTACGCAACGGTTTTTAATGCTGTTTCCATCAATAGAGAGATTGATTCAAGGAGAATTTCAAAGATTTATACTATAATATATTGTCGCGAAAAACATGATTTTGTGCGCTTACATTGCAAACGCTGGCTAAACCTTACGAAATAGATTAAAATAATGTTACGGAATTGTATAACTTAAAAATATCTACACAAAATTCGCAATCGTATATGTCTATTTCCTAATGATAACCCACAGTAACTATTTTTATCTTATAGATATTACAAAAAAAATTGGGTAATATGCGAAGCTATTTTAAACAATACAGTATTACTCCTTATCCAATTAATTACATTAGATACGTTGTACGTTATATTATTTATCATTTCACACTGATACCTCATTAGCATGTACATTGCACCCGTGCGAAGCCGGGGCGGGTCACCAGTTAATCCCTGAACTTTTATTACTTACATTTAAATTCCCTTACCAAACAACCAAATAACATTAAACCTGAAATCTAACCTCGACATAGTTCAGATACCGCAAAAAAGAAAGAAAACATAATAAATGTTGGCAGGACTATCTACCCGCCAACAGATGATATATCGTTGCGACTCACGGAATCGGAAGGTCAAGTATAGTTGAGGAAAGAGTGGCCCACGATCCGTGTGGAAATGGAAGTGGTTTTCAGACCTGCGAACTGTGGCAATTATTAGAACATAATGAATGTAATAGATAGATTTTCTTTAACAAAATATTTTCCGTTATATGGTCAGGTTTACCACCTATATGTTGAATGAGACTTGCACGTCATAGAACGAAAAAGAGCCTAGAAAAGGTGACTTTCTCTCAGCGATAATGATTGTCAGAAAGTGAAAATGTATGTGATTGGCATGCGCTACAGTAATGTCACGTTGTTATTTCAAACGTTAACTTTTGATAGTTGTTATTACTGCAATGATATGTTGTCACTTTGAGCAAAGTTGCAGGTTTATCGTGTATGCCACAGGTCGATAGTTTCAACCTTAGTAAAGCTTTTAACTGAACTATTGTCACAAGTGGCAATTCTTTTATCTATTAAATGAAATAAACATAGATATATTATTAAATATGCTCTCTGTCTTTGTTTATTCTTTTTCTCTTTTAATGTCTCAGTTAAAGAAAGATCTTCAACCTTCTTTCTTTCAAACTCAAAGCACGGCTCTGACCTTGCAAAGCCGCTTCCACAAAATATACATCGGCGCGGCGTCACGTTAGTCGGCAATCAGACGAGTTTTCGTGGAAACAATGCCGAACTCCTTCAATGCCAGACGATAGTTACAGTGTAGAAGTTAAGTGCCGATGCTTTACAGTACTAGGAAAAGAATGGTCGATTTCTGCTAAGTGTGTGTAACACTTGATACAAAAAATTATTGAGGAAATGTAGAAATGTGAAAATGTGACGATGACGGTGTGTGTGTGGTGTGTGTTGTGTCGGTGTGTTTTGTGTGTGTGTATGTTGGGTGATATGTGTGTGTGTGTGTGTGTGTGTGTATGTTGTGTGATGTGTGTGTGTGTGTGTGAGGGGTGGCATTACCATAAGGCATTTTCTAAAAGTCAACCTTTGGGTGGAGCAGAGACAAATCAGAACTTCTTAATATTCATGTAAATTAAAGGAAATTTGATTATCATTCTTAATAGGGAATATTTTTATATAAAATCTTCTCTTTGAAAATAAATGTGAATATGCTGATTTCCAAAAATATTCTTTACTTCCTTTCCCACACTTTCTATAGCAGTATCCAGTTAAACCATAGTCACAGTTCTCAAAAAATCATTAAGGAAAGGTACAAGGCTACAGGGTTTTCCAACTATGTTGGGGCCATTCAACCTATCCAGATGCAACTGAATACGAGTATTTACAGTGTGGAGAACGAAATGTTGAATTCTACTAAGTGTGGCAACACGAACAAAAATATGAAGCAAGAAAATTAAATTTTTTCATTGTTTTACAGTTCTGTCGCTGGTTGTGGTGCGACATTGATTTTGCAATCAGAGCTTTTTATTTTAATATTCATGTAAATAAAAGGTGTATTGATACTTCATACATAATCCATAGGGTTTTTGTTAAAAAAAAATAACACACAAAAATCATTCGTACGTCGTCGTTGGTGAATTAAAATATGGTTGATCTTAAAAAAAAATATTTTGATCCGGGTGCAGCTGAACTGCAGTATTTACAGCATAGAGTTATTTGTTGATGCTTTACAATACTAGGAAACTAAAGATCGATTTCTGCTAAGTGTGGCAACTCAATACAAAAAAAAAGAGAAAGTGTAGAATTGCGAAAACGTTACAGTTTTTAATTTAATACATTACGAACACAAAGGTGGACACCTACTGAGGTGGACTTATTGACTAAGCTAAGACATTTTGTACCAGTCAACCTTTGGGTGGTGTAGAGACAAATAGTAGCAGTTCAAGTAGTTCTTTCTTTAGTTATATGCGACATTGATTTTGCAATCAGAGCTTTGATATTAAAGTAAATTGAAGAAATATTGTTTTTTTTTTTTTAATAAAAATTTCCCGTTCGAAAACGAATGTGATTTAAATAAAATCTTCCTTCCTCATACTTTTTAAATACTCTAAAGTCTTTCTGCAATATTCAAGCCCATAATTTTCCAATTTACCCAAAACATCTAATGAAACCGCACATTTTGTCCGAAGTCATATTTACTAAAGGAAATCTACTTATACAAACGTAAAAAAATGGTTTTCATTAGGATGTTCTCAGTTTTCCGTCAGCTCGCTCTCTAATTGGTGGATCAATTTCAGGCAGACGCGGTGATTGGTCGACGTCGGTTTAATTAGCGAACTACCCGCCGTATGGATATAAAAAACTGTAACCTGACTACGAGCCATTTTCTCTGTATTACGCTGAGGGTTTTTTATGTATGTTTGTTTAATTAAATATCATATTATAAATGTGGTTGGTTTTGTAAAGTTCTATTTTATGTTGATATTTATTAGAAAACATGTAGCTAAATTGGTTAGAAGCAAAGTGGCTTCCTCAACAAGTTCGAATCGAACAAGAAGCTTCATTTTTTCTACAATTATTAGAAGACCATGAATAATTCTCGCAGAAACAAAAAAATCGTAAATCACATTGTCATCTCGGCGACAATCATGTCAACTTGTCAAATTTAGGCAAATTAAAGGTGTCTTTGACAGATTGATACTGAGATTAGGATGCGAAAATTCTTAAAAAGAATGTCCCTCTGGTGATTGTGATAATAGCGAAACAGATGCCTTAAATCAGATACCCTTCTAACTCTCACGTCCAATATCTGAAAGCTTAACAAATTCACAATCTACTGACAAATCGCAGCAAGTTCCATGATAGGTTGTCAATATTTCAGTCAACCAAACACAACAGATTTAAACTTAGCTAAACTGTCAAAATTCAGGACGAAAGCTCCTAAACTTCTTATCATAATACGCCATAGTACGCCACTAGAAAAGTAGGTCAAGCGAATAATAAAGTTTATTATCACGTAACAATCAGCTGGTAGCGTGGGCGGCCACCAAAATAAAGCCAGATCGTGGGCGGGAGGGTTCAAGGTCCGTCTGCCTGCAAATGTGGGCGAATCACTCCATGTGGCTAGTAGGAAGACTTCCTTTGCAAATCTGAGAGGCAGGAGCTGCTTTGTTTACCACAGTGTTGTCTCATCCCATACAAAGAAACCGTGCCGACGTTCTATACTGATTATTCTGATATTTTTTTGTTCATCGATCGTGTTTGGTTCCGTTCCCTGCCACCGATATATATGGTGATCTATCTATCGCCGTGAAACGGAACCGAACGCGATCGATTTACAAAAAAATATCGGTATAATCAGATGAGAAACGCTAGTTACGTCGGCACGTTTTTTTTTGTATGGGATGAGGCATCTGTATGCTAGTATTATATTATCTGTGGTTTGCCAGAAATAGCGTTTCATTATATATTTGCCTGTTTTCTTATTGTTCATTAAAGTATTTGAAAATACCTTCATTGACGTATTTTAACAAAAAAACAACACTGAAAAAGGACTAGTTTCAGAAACTCAGATCGCCAAGCTTGTGAATCGAGTGAATCATACCAAAGGCAATTTTTTTTTTTTTTTTTTATAAAACTTTGCCCCACACTAGGAATTTCTTCCTGTATCGTGGGTGCGTTTACAAACATATAAACTCACATACACAACACCCAGAGCCGGAACAATTATCTGTAGGTCATACAAATATTTGTTCCGTGCGGGAATCGAACCCGCGACACGCAGCGCAGCAGTCAATCGCTCAACCACTGCGCCAACCGTGTGCCCTGCTAAAACAAATGACGATCGTTTCTGCTATGAAAGTTGACCAATGCTTTGATTGCCAAAGAGAGCTTGATAGCTACTGCCTTGGCACTGTATCTACTTGATATGTGTAATGAAACCATTAAAGATGGGTTGTTCTATTTTTGTGCCTGGCGTAAACAACTATGATCGTGTGTGATATTTGCATCCGTTGTGATTGTGGAAATTTCTTCCTTGACTATTTATAACAATGCTCATTGGGGTATCCATGTTTACTGCAGATATTTGCCGCTTCATATGACGTCATGAAATTGATCTTTTTAGGTACATTCTCTTACACTTTTTGTTCCACTAAATAACTGATATGTTATCAAGTATAACAAATTATACGCAACTTC
The DNA here is from genome assembly GCA_949775005.1 of Orthosia gothica. Taxonomy (NCBI): domain Eukaryota; kingdom Metazoa; phylum Arthropoda; class Insecta; order Lepidoptera; family Noctuidae; genus Orthosia; species Orthosia gothica. The sequence continues at coordinate 24,733,748 of OX459048.1, forward strand.
CATTTGTGAATACTTTTAGCTCCATCACCGTAGCATATAAAGTGCACGTCCCATATTGAGGGCGCCCTTCAAGAAGGTCGTACATATACTACTACTGGCGCGCAAGTACAAGAGAATGCATGAAAATGTAGACGAAGAATAGTGGTATGTTAGCATCGGGGCACGTTTTGTGTCGTTGGTTCTATGAGTCTTGGAGGAATGGCGCTTAGAATGTCTTTCTTATATAAGTACTAGAGACCCACCCCCGATTCGCACGGTTTTTCTACCGGACAAAACATCGACATTTTTTATTGGTTATTATTAACTAGTGACCCCCACAAATTCCCTCTCACAGAGAGGAGGCCTGTGTCCCAGCAGTGGGAACATTAATAGGCTGATGATGTGATGTGATGTGTATCAATCGTGAAGATTGTATCAAATTCCGTTGCGTGGTTAAGAAGAAGTTAGCGGAGAAACAGAAATGACGACTTTGTTTTTAACTGCCGCCGGAAAAAGAGGGGTGTTATAAGTTTCACGTGTGTTGCTGTGTATCTATTTGTATGTCTGTAGCATCATAGCGCCTAAACGTATGTACTGATTTTGATTTAGTTTTTTTTGTTTGTAAGGTGATTTTGTCGAGAGTGTTCTTAGCTATGTTTGAATAAAATCGGTTCAGCCGTTCAAAAGTTATGGGCGTTTTACTGTTTGAATCGGGGTGTTTTCGCAAGATAAATGTGTCGGGGGTTTTTAAATTTTGAAATTTTACTTGTCACAAGATAAATGTGTCGGGGTTTTTTTAAATTTTGAAATTTTACTTGCCTATTTCAAAATAGTGAGTTTTCCTACTTGACAATACATCGAATTTTTTATTGGTAATTATTAATGTTCTATACGCATTATCCGTCTGCAACAAATTTTCACTGTACACATCAATCTTCTTGAATAAATTCTCTTAACGATATGGTGAAAACCGCATCAAAATCCGTAGTTTAGTTTAGAATAACGGCGCGGTGTGGGAACAGACGGACACGAAAAGCGTTTTATAATACGTATAGATCCTTAATTTTCCATAAAATTTAGATAATTGTAAATCAATAACTTTTTAACAAGAAGTAATTTTGATAATTTGAATATACTTATAACGATTAAAATAATTTGTGTTTTTTTTTAACGACTGAAAATATAAATAAACTAGCTCCTGCCGCATCTTCACCTGCGTGAAAACGGTTTTAATATCCCAAGGTAACTTTATGAAAGTATCCTATGTGTTAGTACAGGTTATGAACACATATCAGAATATATGTATGTTTATTATTATGTGTATAGTATTTATTATAGTAAATATTTTAGTATGCTTATTTTAACTGTATTGTTTTGTACTCATTTTACGTTTATAATATTATTTAATTGTTTATGCACCTGCCATGCTATCTCTTCACCGCCCTAGGTTGACTGGTAGAGAATGCCTCAGGCATTAAGTCCGCCTACGTATACAAAATTTCATCCAAATCCGTTCCGTCGTTTTTGCGTGATTGTAACACAAACATATAAACTACATTTATAATATTAGCAGAATGATGCACTCTGGGTGGTCACCAGACACAAACACATACAAAGCAAAAAGATGACTCTATCTCCAACACACACTCTGTGCCTGCTTACAGGTCTGATAAACAAAAAAAATTAACATAACTCCCGCCAACAGCCCAGTAATGGCGGTTCATTGCAAATATTTGGACGGGAGCAGCGTCGTTAACCAAATGTCATGGCAAGCGGTAATGAGCCGACGTAGGGACAGAATAACGACTATTATGGTGTTATCGTGCACGGTTGCAAGGCCAACGCCTGACTTAGCATGGAATTATGGAAGATTTTAAGTGAATGCTGTGGACCTTGTAATGAGATGTAGATGAAGGTAATTCAGAAGAAATGGGATTGTGGCTTAGTGGCTACTGTGGATATAAATCTGAGGGTTAAGCGATGGTGGTCCTAATGTTTAAAAAGGTTAATTGTCCTAGCTAACATGAATGTTTCTTTTTTGGTAAGTATCAAAGCAGGCGTAAGGTATTGGTCAGATATTGCCCGACGGCTCACTGCTGGCAAGCATATTAGTTGACCGGATGACGTGACGACACTTGGGGGAGGGCTGTGTTCAGCCGTGGATGTCTTTTGGTTGAAAGGATGATGATGATAGCAGTTGACCGCTTATTAGTTGGCCATCTAGGGGAGTTCATTTTATATATCGACTCGTATAAAAACTGCACGAGTTATCATTCAAACACATTTTTTGGAAATAGGTCTAAAGAAGATCTCAGTTTCCAGAATTAACCAGATAAGGCCCATTTGCGAGAAAAAGTTTAGCTGAAAGCTAAAACGAACTAACTAGGAGTTAGTAAGATAACCCAGGGTGACGCAAGCGGACCCAAAATGGCAGAAATCCTTCTGAGTATTCACTCAGACGCCGAAAGACCAACCAGACGAGTCCTTGAGAGACGACCGTGAATCGACAGACATAGAGTGGGATGACAGACAGAACGAAATACCTACTGAAGTACGTAGTAAGGTATATTGGATAGCGGAAGACCTAAGAATCCGAAACTATAGAGACTTTCAGGGAGACTGATAAGTAACTAGATATCGTTAAAAGCTGAAATAATCTTTAAAGTACGTCATTGGTAATATGGAGATTGCTTGCAGAATTAACCTACTTAAAACTGGTGCAAATTAAAAGAAAAGATGGAAAAGATTTGTGAAAGATGATATTACTTACTAAGAAGAAACTGAATCCTAAAATCAAGTCTAATAGAGATTTATTGAAAAGGGCACCAGAGCTAATTGACAATGATAATTAAGTAGTAGAAAGATAAACGCTGCCAGAACAACCAGACGAGTCCTGAGCAAAATAATAGATGAAAGGATTGTGTGCAGGTAGGCATATTATAAATTGGGACTTGGGGGATTACATCGCTGATAAAAATACTTGGTTGGGCCAAGTAGGTGCTAGTCCTGCTCTACAACCACTAGGGCGCAAAAAATTAGATAAGCAAAACAGTTTTGTTTTCGGAGTATTGTTGGATCTGCTGAATACTGTATGAATATATTTGTATTGTATAAATTCAATGTATTTTTAAATTAAAAATCCATCATTTATTGCACCTATATGTAGTTCGTTGACTTAAATGTGCCCTAGCAGTTGAGTGTATATCATGCTCTCTCTAATGTCTCTCTGATAGTGACACATTGGATCATTCGGCTCCCTACATGATGATTGAGCTAAGTGGTGCCAATCCATGCGTCATGTTCGTGCACGTGCGCCTTAAGTTGGGATTGGTTATAACTTAGCTGCGTCGCCCTGTTTTTAATTACTTTTTGTATTTTTGAATTGCTTGTTTTACTCTAGACGCTATAACGCGCACGTCTTCTTACATCGTTCACACACATATGCAATTTTCCAACAAGAATGATGTAATTAAATACTGGTGTAAAATAGTGTCCGTGCAGTTTCTTGCACGTTCCTCTCCATAGAGACCTACTGAAGTACTGACGCTTGCAATTGTGCAACCAGATTCATCTTTTGTTTGACAATTCAAAAGTAAAGTTCTCGCCAAACTTCTTGGCCGCTCTAAGTTGGCTACAATGGCTGCGCAGTAATTAATCTCATACAAAAACAGCACTGATCCGTGCCTTGCGCATTGGAGAGCCTGTGTTTTTTTAAATGGTTTGATTAAAATTGAATATTTGCATTTGTGGAAGGTGATATGACTGAGAGGAAAGTGAGTCCTACGATGAAGGATGATAAGGCCAACGAAAGACCAATAGAAGTGACGTTTAGAAGAGACCTATGTCTGTACACTACAGAGACTTGAGTTTTTTGAGGGATTGATTTTTTTGTTGTTAGATAAACTAACATATTTTATATAACTATATAATTTTTATCTATTTATATTGTATTGTAACCGTACACGGCAGACTTTTTTGTTTTAATTTCTTTCAATCCATACAAAGGTTGTCTGGTAGATATAGTTGTTATCGATAGACCGCCTTTGTAACCATTTCAACATAAACTTTTAAGACTTTTATGCTTTTTGACAAACTTTCTTTTTCCATCACTTGCTGATTTATTAATGTAATATCACATTGTCTAGAGCCCCTGGTACTTTTGCTTAACGTTAACCTCTGTGCCACCCCAACATCGAAAGTCAATCATTTCCATGAAGTGTATATTTTAAACAATCTACCAAAGTGCTGTCCGACCGTTCACGCAGGTGTAGCAATACCGTTAACCGATCAATAATATTGCCTGCGATGATTGATTGGCAATCAATCAAAAATCAATTTTACATGTATGAGTTTAAAGACACAGATAGTAGCGCAAAGTTAAAATAAATACAATATATTTATTTTAACTTTGCGCTACTATGATTATAAATTGAAGTAAACACAGTAACTGATGGAACATTTCTTAAAAGTAATTACTAATTATAGGATTTAAAACTTTGTATTTAATCCCACTGAGCCAGTTATTATGTTTGATTTTGTATCGGAATATTTGGTTGAAGAATATGGCATAAAACCACGTACAGGCACCGCGAGGCATACGCTGCGAATAGTTTGCATCGCATGCCATCGGCTCATTGAATCGCCATTATTTCATCGCCTTGTACTTTTGTACCTCAATTAAAGGTAAATACACCGGGAGATAATGCACGAATGGATTTTGAGCATTGCTGTACAATACGGAGCTCGGACTGTGAACATTCGATGTGTAACATCGATTCGTTTTCATAATGTCAGACAAAACAATTGGTTCTCTGCGCTCACTGTAGCACTGTTACAAATTGTATCATTATATATTCTTCAGAGTTCTTAATGTGTCGATGTAAAATATAGTTTTTAAGTATTAAACGTTATATATGGCCCAGAATCCAGCGACAGTACCACCATTTTCTAACGCAGCCATAAGGACCTCACATGTACACGTGCGGCGCAATATGAAAGATGGCGATTCTCAGCTGACACATTATACACGAATGCTCTTTGCCTTTACAATTAAACTGAGTCTACCAGACAACAGGGCCATCTCCAACCAATACAATAAACACTACATTAACTTAAGAACCCGGAAAATCCTAAACAAGTATTCCGTGCCCCTATTCCGTAATACCGGCAGTATTTTGGTCACGTACCGGACAAGCAACCCGCGAACGGAGTCTTAGTTCGCTGAGCCTTTTAATGCAAACGGAATTTTGCTAAAAATCTACCGGAGAATAACAGAAAAATACGAGCTAGATTTTGTTGGGGAGTATTGGGTTGGTTTGGTTCACTTCGGTTTTCGTCAGTGAAGGGCCTTCCAACGCTTTAGTAACGTAAAACGGTTGCTTTCTAAAGCATACATCTTTATTACGGCTAGGTTAAAAGGTTATAAAACATATATATGTATTATATGTTCATGTACATTATTTGTGCAACATGGTTTTGCGTGTAACTTTAGTTATGCTTTAAAAAAATAATTAACAACATGGTAATCGCTAATTTTGCATATTCCCTCAAAACGACTTGGATGTTTAAAAATATTTTTAAACAGATAAATTGACGGCTAGAATTTCTTGAGCATATATAAATCAAAAGAATATTTTGCAAACAAAACAACTGCCCAAAAGGAGGTTCAATATTGATATTCTGGCACCGAGAGGACGCACGGCCAGTACTACGTTAACATTGGGGAATATTATACGTCTTAAGTTCTTTTTCTTTCATCTGCACTTTAGAGGACCTTATGAACGCCACTGACCCTGTGATTGGCTCCCAAAATATTTAAAGAATATTCATTTGAGTGAAAAAGAAGAAGAAAGAATTCCTAACACAGCGACATTCATCTTTGATAGTTTGAAGATTGGTGCTAGTAGGCAGTTAGAAGAAGGAGCTATTGAATTTAAAAATATCGCATACTTCGTTTCAATTTCAATAGTCCTAAACGTGAAAGTTTGTGAGGATGGACGTTTGTTACTCTTTCACGCAAAAAATACTGAACATACTTTAATGAATACTTACAGTTATATTAGCTTATACATCAGAATAACACAGGCTATAATTTATTTATACATTATAAATGCTTTAGTTTGGATGTATGTTTGTTACTTAATCACGCCAGAATAGCTGAACAGTATAATAACATCTTCAGGATGATGTTGGGGTTGCCTCGCTTCTGTAGTGCATCGGGGATGTTTGCACTGTATCACACTGACGGCTTTCATGCCGTCATCCGCAAAAAATCTGTCTCCCTGATCTGCAGAATGCGAGGCAGCTGCAACGGAATTCTGAAGACTGTAGCTGATAGGATCTCCTCTCCGCTGTGGAGATCCCTTATTAGGCGGGTGATATAATTCTAAATTGTGTTATTTATTTTTATTTTATTTTATTGTATTTTAATTTTTTATGTTTTTATCAATCGAACTGTATGGATCAAGTTATCCGAAATAAATGATATTGAATTTTTTTTTTGAACGGATCTGGATGACATTTGAAACAGAGATAGAAAGTCAGGAATAGCACATGGGTGACTTTTTATCCCAGGAATATGTTCACTTGGGATAATTTTCGACCTCCACGCGGGTGAAGCCGCTTCCAGAAGCTAGTATATTATAAATACGAAAGTTTGGATAGATGTGTGAATAATATGTAGGTATGTTTGTTTTTCAATCACGCTAAAACGTCTGAACGATCTGGATGAAATTTGGTACAGAGATAGATTATAGTATGGAATAGCACATAGGCTACTTTTTATCCCCTTGTATAATGTTCCCTTGGGATAATAAGACGAAGGCGAAGATATAGTAATTTATATAGATAGAAGTATTAATACAACGCGGGGGGATCTGTGAGCGAAAGCTAGTCAATCAGAAAGCAAAAAGCTTGCTAATACTTCTTCCAAAATTGAGTTTTTTTACCCGACTGCCGAGGGTAATATGTTTATCAGTCTATGTATGTATGTTTGTTCCTATGTGGCGTTCTAGAGACCAAACGCGTTGGCCGATTTTGATGATTCTTACATCAATCGATGCGTTTTAACCTTTTTTTAATTAGAAAAATGGCTAAATTTGGGCACCATGTTGTGGGTCCCAATTTATTTTTCTTTCCTACCCATCGTGTGGGGTATCAAAATAAAGGGTTTGAAGAGGTGATTTCAAAAATATGTAACACTTATACGTTTAAATGTACTTAATTCGAAAATAATAATGGTAACTAAAAAGTTATAATTAAAAAAAATATTTTCATTTGGAAGTCGGTAGTATATTATTGCAAAAAAGTTTTTTATTTTTCCCTTTTTAGTTTAATAATATTAGTTTTTAATATAATAAATAGGCAAGTTGTTTAGTAAGGTCCCTATAACACCGAATAGATTACCCGAATAACATGAAACTTGAACATAACCGGTGAAATGAGAGATCTGTGTACACCTTGAGTGCGTACTGGCGTGATGTTATGTTATGAAATGGTATAAACAATAAACAGACATGCGATTGCAAGAATCCCGAGAGTTTTGCCGTTATTTATTGAAGAGTTCTGTTGTATATCTCCGAAGTTCTTCATCAGACCTTATTTATTAATTAAAATGGGACCAATTTCGAAACATACTCTTTCAAACAAAAAAAGAATTTTTTAAATCGGTTTACAATTGACGGAGATATCGGTGAATATACACAAAAAAAAAAAAGAACATACATAAAGTCGAAAATAGAACCTCCTCCTTTTTGGAAAGTCGGTTAAAAAGTAGCTTAAGATGCGAACTAAAAGACGTCAATAATAAAAAAAATTGTTCACTTCATAAACAGTCGGGTTTTTTGATCTTTGTTTTTTTTTTACATTGTTTCTCATCATGTTATCATCATATCTTACAGTTAACGTGCTCGTCTCTAAAATAGCAATTTTTGATTTACACACAGATAGAACTTTACTGACGTTATGGTATTACAACATTGACTACCGAGACTGCTTGCAAAAGGGATGTAAAAATAAGTCTTATATATAGGCGTAGGGCCACCTGAACAGGGGGAAATATGGGTGGTTTTACACCGAACCGGCGGCACCAAGCAAACGGTTTTCAGATCAAATACCACGTTGGAACCCTTACCAGCAGTTAGGCAGGGATGAAAGAGGAGTCAATTACTTATGAGACAAAAATGGCGATGTGAGAGCTGCGAGTGATGTTTGCGGCAGATTTTACAACAACACGTGGAAAACAAGAGCAAATAAAAACCTACTTTCCAAAATGCTAATGAAAATGAAAATACTAGCTTGCCGTGGTCACCTAAACACAGCTTCTTGTAATGCCTGGTAACAATAGTGCGCTTATCCATGGGATCTTGTCATAGGTACTCATAAACACTCTGAAGCATCTCATGTCAAGTTTTCATATTTGTCGGTTGCCTAAAATATTGTATTGACAATTCGGCGACGTATTATTATGACAACTTTTTTACCGCATTGTAACTATTAAATTATTTAATGACCTCCAAACTACTTGAAGAAATAGTGATAGCCTGGATCTATTTTTTTTTAATTATTATATTATAGCCTCGCGCTTGACCACAATCTCACCTGATGGTAAGCGATGATGTGGTCGACGGTGAAGCACGCTTGCCTAGAAGTAACCTATTCACTCTTGACTTAAATACCCCTAGATTGTAGCTATCGGGAAACACAGACTCCGGCAGGGAATTCCACTCCTTAGCTGTACGCATAATGAAAGTATTTCCAAAACGTTTAGTGCGTATGGGTGGGATGTCTACCATGTAGCGATGGCGCATCGCCGTACGTCTTGTAGTCCGATGATGAAACGGGTTTGGTGGAATTAGATCATGCAATTCCATCGCACAGTCCCCGAAATGCAACCGATAAAAAACTGACAAGCTGGCAACTCGGCGACGATGTTCAAGGCTCTGGAGCTTTGACTTAACCAGTGCCTCATTGCCGATGAGATTTGGATCGTTTATGTTACTAAATAAAATTGGGTCAAACATAATTCGCATTCTCTATCTATCGTTAGAAACATATTGTATGTTAATTTATGATTAGTGCATTTTATTAACAAAGTTGTCTTGCCGCATGTCAGTTGCTAATAAATACACCTATTTATTGATAGCAAAGTTATTGCTAAAACATAACAACTCATTTGGCAAATAAACAAATGAACAACGCCATTTTGTTATCTGGACTATTGCCCAGATTCTCTTTTGAATAGCAATCAAGCAGGCTGCCTGCCACAAGGAAATATGTCATCAACGGCTTTTTTTTATTAGGTCTAGCCCACCTTTGGCACTCCTGAAACCCAGATACAACATTGGTGACCACCAGAAAAACACCAAAAATGACATCTGCAATACCATACCAGAGGCATTGCAGGTGCGTTACCTACCCAGGTCTTATGGACCTGTTATTACTGTCATGTCTTTCAAACCTGATCCAGCAGCGTGACTTTAACTGCAGACTCTCTAGAAACTGCTCAGAAGAAAAAAAACAATTTATCAGCGATAGGGATTGTAAGAATTGAATACTCCAAAATCTTTGGGATTGATCACGTGGAATTTTAGAATTCGATCCTATATATTTACTACTTTTGACAATCATTTTCGCTGTTAGAATGTAATATTTTTTAGAGCCCAAGGTATGGTACTAGTAAGTACTTCTACGGACTTCTTCTTTGCAAAAATCTATACTACGTTTTACGTCTAACCTGATATTGACTGGCTTGTTTTTCTGTCTATATATTTCTAGGTTTATTCTTGTTTGAATGTCGGCTCAAGGCCTCGTATCCCTGAGAAGCTTATATTTCAATAACCTGACCGCTGACAGCAGTGACTGATTGAAAGGTAACTTCACTCATATTTGTGTGACGGTAACGTGAAAGTTATTGATATTGTATAACTTTTATATGTGACCTAATCTATATATATATAAAAGAGAAAGTATGTTAGTTCCTTATAGACTCTTTAAGGACAATCTTTAGATTGACCCAGCGGATATTCCTGTAACTTTGGTGGCGATTGGATCATTTTTTTTTAAATTTGAACGCGTGCGAAACCGTAGGCAGAAGCTAGTAGCTTATAAATGTTCTTTTTTTTTCAAATTGATTAAAGATAACGCGTCAATTTTGCCCGCGGCTTCTTTCGTGTGAAGTCAAAAAGTATTCCACGGGAATGAGATGAAAACTATCCAGGCCATGGTCTGCATGTTTTCCGACCTTTTTCAAGGAATTTTGTTCAGCCATTTAGTCGTAGATTGATTAATTAAATACTAGGTTAGTAAAATCGAATAGTGTAGTATTGCAAGTTTTTAGGTATTTCAAGAATCCTACTATACTGTACGTATCATGCGGAGGATACTTGATATGATGACAAAAGGACAAGTAGTTTACTTGTAAATTGAAAAAGTTGGTAAATGCTGTAATAATTATATTATGCAATTATAACTTTTTAATTGATATGATGTTCTGTTTTTCTATAATAATATTATTAAATCAATCAAACTGCCTGGCTGTTTCCCAACTATGTTGGTTTCAGTCTGACCGGGTTTAGCTGAGTACCAAGAAGGAAAGAAAAAAAAATTGTGACCCGCACAGGAGACACGAGATAAGCAAAAAAAACTCCATAATATAAAATAAAAACTCCGTGCGAAACCAAAAAGGATTGTATTTTTTTACATGAGGCGATTGCCTTTCTGACCTCCACAGCCCAGTAACTGGACTATCATACGCAATTATTGATAAGATCTCATCTTTGTCGTTATCCTGGCGATTCAAGCGCAAATGAACTAGCCATGCAGCTAACGCCGGTTACCTATGAACGCCTGGTACCGAAATGATATTATGGTTCAAATATAAAAGTCTTGTTCGTTTTCCAAACGTTCAGTTAACTGCCACAACGGTAACCCTTCCCCTCCTCTTCTGTTACGACTGTGACGATTGAAATCAGCTGATTTTATTAATCATAATTGATTTCCTCCAGATCAGTTTCACAGTTTCAATCATTTCTGATGTTACACTTAACTAGTAATTTGTTTATAAGTACTCAATATGATAGAAACAATCATAGTTCAAAATTATGACCCAAGAAATGATAATTAGATCACTTCTACTTTATTAAACAACAAAAAAATATATACAAAGTAACAACTAGAAATTAACTCTAAGCAATATGAAACAGTGTGCGGAAACAAAGAAGTCATGGTTCACTCACGGAACAAGGTCGAGGCTTTCAGGACAATTATGGCAAAATGACTGCGCTACGAGCGTCCGGCCTTAGGATAACTCGCATTGTCACAATTGATCCCATACCACATCAGCCACCCTCCAACAAAGTCCTTGGCTTGACCGTGAAAAAATAAATATGTAGCCAACGGAGGAAAAGCTCCTATTTTTCGCACAACAATGCCACTTCCGCGAAATTAAACTCTGTAGCAAATTCGCAGGCTCCCAAACGCATTGTTTTCTACGCCAGTGCTACGCGCTACGGGACGTGTAGCCGCGTAGCGACTCGTTACGATTTTTCGACAGTTACCGCGGTTCAGCTCCAATGGGATGTCGATACGATCTCCTCGCTAATTAGCTAATATTATATAACTTCATCTCGATATCACTAGAGGTCCGTGAAAAAACCCGAAAAATTTCGAAATGTTTTCTTTTTGAAAAAAGAACCTTACCTGATATAGATGTCTCGTTCCCACGGATTGAAGGTCGGAGTGTCAGTGTTTGTAGTGTTCGGGCACTGATGCACTCGCGGGCGTGCGGCTGCTGCGAGCGCTGGCGACTGACTGGGCCCGGCCAGGAGCCCCGCCGCCCGCTCGCCGCGCCACACCCCCGCGCCCTAGCGGATAAACAACGTGCATTGTGGGCACGATCTGTGGGCCTACCCTGCTTCACACACACATACACACCTCTCGCGAGATACTCTCCTAGTAATCCATACATTGCGTGGTCTCCAAACAATTCTCTACCATCATACAACACAAAGAAGCAATGTACAAGACATACGGAACTAAGCGATGCTATCAACCCGAAGCATAATGGTTATCAAATAAATTTTCCGCCCAGATAGTAAGTCTAGCGTTATAGATTTTGGATTTAAGTTCCATGATTGCACAGATCGGGGACAATGATAGGTACATGTACATTATTGGGGCGTAGGTGGTTCGTATTAGGGACACCTCAGGGTTTTGTGTCTTCGGAATGGACAATAGGTAGGTACCTCAGTACCTACAGTATTGGTAATCAATTAAAATGCATGATAGTGCAGGATGTGCTGGACGTACTTACGACTAGGTTTGTACAAAGAGGGTGTGTCTCACTATGGACTTACGCATTTGTACGGTAAGGCCGGTACACTAAGACAAGCGAAAGCGGACAGTACAATTGTGTTATCTTTTTTAATAATTACGGGATGATGGATTCTGCATACACGTTAAGCCTTTATCATATGGTCTTCTATCAACATATAAATTGGTTCTTTAAGAATTCCTTCATTGATATTTTAAGCTTTAGTTTGATACGAAGTAAACTATCTCTAATCTGCAAATGATTGGAGTCCATGCAGTATTATGAAGTAATGGTTTTTATTTGTTGAAGAAGGGACGATGCCAGGAGCACATTGCTGGACCAATCGAAGTGACGACGCTTGTGAGAGGCCTATACCATGTATATGCATTGGACGTTTTCAGCTAAAATGATGTCTATGAATCTCTATGTTCATTTTACCACATTTACTGATTACACTTACTCAGTGCGTGTTGTAAAAAAACTCTCTGACAAATTCCACACACATCGTTTTTCTTCGCCAAATATTATGAAGAAGTAAAGTTCTTTTGTTCAGAAAAGCTTGTAAAAGTGAAAATTCTCTCATCGACAGAAGGATTGAAAAGCTGTCTATCTGCTACTTACTAGCTGAATGTCATATGCTGCTTTTTATTCCGGGAAAACACACGATCCTGTGGGATAGACTGGGGCGCAGGTCAACTTATTATTTATTTACGTACACCGTACACTCAAAACACTTAAAGGAATATATACAGATAAAAGAGCACAAAGGTGCTGCTTATTTTAAAATTACTTTTTGTTCGTTAGGTTTTCGCCATTTATCTCGAGCTTTACGGATTTTTATCATCTTGCTGATAAGAGATTTCTAAAATACGCATATTAAATTGTAAATATTGACAAAAAACATATATTTTCCGCAATAGAAACGGAAGAAAACTGACTTAAGCTCGACGTAGCACCATATCTATTTGTAGGTCTGTCATTTTCTCAAGCACATCTCGTGCTCCCCACAAGATAAGAAGCCAAACTGCAGATACTGTTTTCTATCAATCGATTAATCCTTATAAATTCACTAGCTTTTTCAGAAACCGTGCATTTTATGGCATCTAATACCTTTAAACGAGCAATTCTTGTATATATATATATACTCTGAATCTCGGAAACGGCTCCGACGATTTTCACAAAATTTAGCATACAAGGGGGTTTCGGGGGCGATAAATCGATCTAGCCAGGTTGAATTTTAGAAAACGTCGTTTTCTCGATTTTCACCCGTGCAAAAACTCAGTCGCCCCAGGTACTGAGTATAAATCAACAGTACAAAACTCAAACTCAACGAAAACAAAACTCGAAGGTAGTGTAGCTATCTATCAGTGTAGGATTTTCGTTTGAGATCAGTACTTCAGAGATTTCCTTTTACAAACATATAAACAAACACACAAACAAGTGTTACCATTAATTTATTAAATTAGTATTGAGCTGGGCTTTTCTTCGGCCAGAAAATCAGCATTGCTATTAAACGTGGCAATGCTGCCAGCGTTCCCATTGCCATCGACGTGAACGAATTCTTTAATGCGCATTAAGCCCCTTTCCCCTCTGTCACATTCATACGTGCTTGTATAAAGTTTGTATATAGGTACGTTATTAATTAGTTGAATTCATTTTTAAATAATAAATAAGATGTTTTCTTTATTCAAAATATTACAACTGCGAAAGTAACTCTGTTTCGATGATTTAACCTGTTTCCAACCAGACTTTTATAGAACCAGTCCAATACAACCAAGGGCATCTTATTTTGAAACCATGGCCTCGCATAAATTAGTTAAATATATACAGGTAGCCTTATCTGTAACGATACTTATTCGGGCATTAAGGACAGCCTTTTGCCAAACAGTGGAATAGAACTGACTGAAAACAAATAAAGTAAAAGGAGAGGGAAAAAGGCGGTGAAGGGAGATGGAAGATCCAGTGGCCCATAAGCTATGGTGATTTGTACTGAATTTGCGGGATTATGGAAACACAATGGGGAAATGGCTTTGTACACAATGGGGGATGATGGCCCGTTATTGACAGTTGGTATCATCTTGATCTGTGTGTCAGCGTTTTTATATATTTGTGTATTGCTGTCTCTGTATGAGAAAAAGTCTTTGCTCTGCAGTGAGGCAGTAACAGACTGGTATTATTATACTATAGGTAGATCCAGATCCACCACTATTTAACGAGATAGCTAATAGACATAATAATTTGGTGCAAAACATTGGTATACATTCTATTGATAGACCAGAACATTCATGAAAAACCATTTCTTCATATGCTCGTGAGTTAGAACTAAAGTTCGCTGCGGCGCTAAACATTATTTATGTTGTCTAATCAAACTATTAAAAAATGCAGCGCTAGATCGCTTATAGAGTTTAGTTTACTCGCGATCAAAACGTAGTAAGCGCCAAGAAATTCATGGTGCTTACGCGTTTCGTTAAACATTGTGTAAAGTAAATTGTACAGATTGCAGTATAGTTCAGTCGAACAGAGTGTGTGTTCGTATCGCCAAAACTATTGTGTAGTAAATATATATCAATGGTGCAAAATATAACTTCTCCTTCTCAAGTGGATACAATGACAGTGTGACTGCGATGCAAAATTAAAGAATACTGTAATACCTACCACTCTTATTATTGCAGCTCAATATCTTAAGAAATGTACCTATAATTATTTCAAAATCATACTGACCCCTTTGAAATTCATGATTACTTGCTCATAATGAAAGCACAACACCTGAATTAGTCACAAGGCGTAATATGAAGCTCAATTATGTTTCAATTGGTCGGTCAGGTTATGTGGCACATGCATAATTTGCCGACGCTGGGGCTAGCCGCATCACAATGAGATGGCTGACGAGATAAGACTATGTGCTATATGCTTGTGTACGATCTTGTGGGCTATTGTTAAAGTAAACATTTGTTAAATAAGACTGTGTGACTATTGTAATTTACTTATTTAAGTACTACTAATACTGTCGTTAAGGATTTCGTTTAATAATAATGTATGTATAGGTGTGTCAGTTTATGTGAGAGTAAACCCTTTTTACAAGCTTTTATTTTACTTGCATTGTATGTATGTATGTATTTAAGTGCGTTCGGGTCAAATCTTGCAACTGAATTTTAAAGCAGTTATCCTCCACCGATTAAGATGAAATTTTGCATACACGTTTAGTTTGGATGACAATGCATGGCTAGCTAAGTGACGTCATTCTAAATCCAATATGGCGGACGGCCCAAGATGGCGGACTAGTTATGTTTTATGCACTGCCATGATATGGGTATCAAATGAAAGGGTTTTGCAAAAAATTGCGCAATAATATTTCTTTCGTTTGCTTTACTTAGAATGTCTTAACTAAATCATTTTGTCATGTCACGCTGTTGAAATAAATGTTTGTCCCAAAATGAATTAGCTATATACTGGTTGTGTACTACATTCGTATTAATTAATATATAGAAAAAATATTTTGGAATTCTATTTTTGTTTACTGTTTTTTTTTCAGTTTAACTAGATGTTGTCCATAGCTGAAAGAGCGATGATAGGTCTTGATACTCGTAAATGACGAATTTGTTGAACAACTTTGAACTGATTCCGTCCGGTGTCTGGTCAGATTTGGCAAAAACTGAAAAAACGTTTTAACCATATTAAGATTAGTTTGAACATTAATTAGCAGATCCCTGTTTTTTTTTTTAATGGATACCTAATTTGAATTTAGAATCTGCTATTACGCCTGAAGATCGACATTAGATCTACATTACAGTCGAGACAACTGCCACACTCCGGCAGTATACACAGCACTTACTAACAAAAATGTTAGCTCAATTTGCCAGTTGATAAATATATAATGCTTAGAAGTAGTGGCGGGGACACCGTACTGCGGTGTTCATGTGTGGAGGAACTTTAGTTTTTGAATGTAAGTATTGGAAAAACTGGAAGAGAAACCACTAAATTGATGCTATGTCTTAAAACATTATAGACATCAACATTCAACTCTACATAAAAAGTCATTCTCACAGCGATAAGGTTATTCAAAAGTCCATAATTATTAAGATTTACTACGTGATATTTCAGCAGCGATTGCTAATCTCATTTAAGCCTTTTTCACAACTGGTATAGAATGCAACTTTATCTGCCACTTGTACAAAAAGTTCTTTACAATAAGTATGAGTTGTATAAAAAGGAATGCACTGTAGATAAAATCTGCCAATTGTATGGTCTTTTTAATATCACCCACGAAAAAACGTTTCAGAAAAAAAGTTTTACCAATAATTGGTTCAAACATCAAACTCATTGGAGCTGGATTATTTAAAAATAACTTTACGACTTAACTACAATCTCATCAAGCTAAAAAAAAGACAAAAGTTTGGTCTATACGACTTTCAATCAGTATCATTTTAATTGCATATTTTGTTTTATCATTCTATAATTGATTCGTACTCCTTCAACACTCAATTTCAATTAAACCTCACTAGCAAAAATACATAATAATAGAATACCGTTGCCCGTATCGTGTGCCGCATAAAACGAAGGCGGTCAGAGGTTTTCATGGAATGTATATTTCAGTAGAGCACCTAGCAGCTTTGACTTTACCCCTGAAGTGGTAAGAGAGGGATTATCTGTACTACATACACACCTTGACGTTACCTATAGGGGTTGGTTGAAATTTCCGATCGCCATCTATTATGGTCCTTATATAGGTACTTTTTACCCGACTGCCGAAGGAGGGTAATGTGTTTAACAGTCTATGTATGTATGTAAGTATGTATAAATGTATGTATGTTTGTTCCTATATGGCGTTCCAGAGACAAAACGCGTTGGCCGATTTTGAAGATCCATACGTCAATCGATGCGTCTTAACCCTGCGAGTGTCATAGGCTACATTAAAATTGGACAATAGAAAAATGGCGGATTTTGGGCGCCAAATTGTGGGGGCCCAATTTTTTTTTTCTGCCGCACCCATCGTGTGGGGTATCAAAATAAAGTATAAAGTACAGTAATAACACTTATATGTTTAAATGTATCTAATTCGAAAATAAAACTAACTAAAAAGTTATAAATAAAAAAACTTAATTCAAAAAATCAAAACACCCGACTGCTTCAAAAGCGAACTAAAAAGTCGTAAACAAGGAAAAAATCATGCTGTGCAGGCGGAGGATACACCAGATCTTGATCAACCAGCCCGCGAATATGTATCCTCCGACTGCACAGCTTGATTTTTTCCTTGTTTACGACTTTTTAGTTCGCTTTTGAAGCAGTCGGGTTTTTTGATTTTTTGAATTATGTTTTTCTTTTGTTTCGTTTATGTTCATATTAGGTCATACACTTACGCCAGTTGTGAGTACTACGCACCAAACGTTCCGGAATCGTATAAATACCATTGAACATTATTAGTTGTTTGAAGAAATTAGGATTAGGATTTTTGTACATTGAAACGTCACAATATATTTTTCAACCGTAATCAACACTGATCATTGTAAAAAAAACTGTGTATGTATGAATTTTGAGAGAAACTTTGACCTCTGAGTTTGATTCGGAGTTTCTTCTCAGAGTAGTCAGCTAAGAAGCACCACTATGGTATTAATAATAAAAAAAACATTTTTACAAAAAAATACTACCGACTTCCAAATAAGAAAACTACAAAGCGAAAAATTACCTTATTTTTGGCAGTCTGTAGCTTTCATAGGTACCATTTCATTGCGTTATGTTAAAAAAAGTTACGTACAAAAGTGTTATTTTTGACTAATTTCCAAAATAAATACAAGTCAAAAAGTTCAGATTTCCTCACCACATTTTGAAATATACTGTCTCTCTCAAACCTTCATGAACCGCTACGTTTTCAACCCGAAGTAACCTTAAGAAGTGGGTACGAGAACCAAACTTTCATGCTTTCTTAGAAATAGGTTATGATTATGACGCATACGATAATAAATAATAATTTCCAATTTTCACATAAACATGTTTAAATTCATTGTATCTACGTCACAGCCTAAAAAGGTAAACAGATACTAGAGACTACGTTCGACAGCACAACTTGAACGTCACGTGTACATTACTTGAACGTCACGTGAGCTTAACATTGCTTAACATTGTACGTGAAAGTTTCACGGACTGCATTGTGCCGCAACACGGCGAATTACCGAGAATAGCTTCAAACTTTGTATGTGTGTGAGTAGGGTAATTGAGGAGATAGTATGACATGCTCGTATGTTATGTATTGTGTGTGGAAATCGGCTGAGGAGCTCGTGGCTACATAATAACAACAACACGGGGGTTGAACTTGGAGGTTAAGTTACTTGCTGAGGTCGACCCGTAGATGGGTTACCATACAATACATAGCATAACATAATATCATTTCTGTGTTCCCTACAGTGACCCAATTAGAGCATTGGTGGCCCAGAGGTAGCGGCTGTGCCTTACAAGTTGTAGGTCGTGAGTTCGAACCCATGCAGGCGCGTTACTTTGTGTAAATTATTTCATAACAACTGCTCTCAAAACCGTGAAGGAAGACATCGTGAGGAAATCCGAGATGTCCGAGAACCAAAAATTCGAAGACATGTGACATCCACCAAACAGCACTGGGCCCGCGTGGTGAAACGATAGAAGCACTGTGTGAAAGACGATATTATGGCTAGAGATACCAACCCTCAGTTGGGATACGGGCTAATTAATTTGAAACCGGAAAATAAAATGACAGGATCAAAAAAATGCTACCAGAAATTTATGTAAATGTACCTACTTATAAAGATGTACTAAAGATGTGTATTTAAATTCTAAAATGATGATACTGTATGTGATATTATTTTAGTAGAAACATAAAAGACTATATTTATATTCTTATTTCTTATTTAATCAAAAACACCATCTTTTTATTAAATAAAATGTATCTAAAGGCATATTAAATCAATTAATTATTCATACCGCCTTTAACACAGAGCTCTTTATCCATATAACCAGTGGACATTTACGGGCCACCACGGTGATATTTCACAAACAAATTACTAACGAAACTACGAGAAATTCACTTTAATATGTTCAAAATAGTGGCATTTAATAACATTTCACATAAAAAATCTCGGTAATAAAGTTTACGACTGCACTATGCTACGCCGTAGCTCGTAGCAGCGTAGCATACATGTACGTAGCACTTTGCTACGACAGTCGGTTCAACTGGTTTTATGAGTGTTACGTTTTGTCTACAAATTGTGTGTCGTGTGAATATATGGCAATAATGGTTTTGTGTTTTGAAGAGACCTATGTTCTTTTATGATGTATTTTTAGGGTAACAATATTTAGGAATTTATAAACTACTGAAGGATCATTACGGATAGTCAGAGGCCAAGAAATCTGCCACAACTCTTATCAAAGGAGTATCGCAGTACCCAGTTACTGGGTTGTAGAGGTCAAATAGGCTCCATGTAAAATACTAATACTCAGGTGCATCCGGTGAGACTGGACGTTGACCCCAACATGGTTTGGAAAAGGCTAGGCACGTTCTACTACTATCATAAACGTGAAAGTGTGTAAGGATGGATTGATGATTGTGACTTACTGGATTGTATTTACATAAATATAACAAATGGTCGACAGTTAAAATACTAGTTTGAAGGCGAACGGGGAAGCGCGCGCTCAGGACGACGGTGAATGATGTAATGATCAGCTCACAGCTGGACTGGCTGGTGCGCGCTCGCAGATCAAGCGCCGCCTCTGCACCCACCGCTCCTCCGCGGTCGCTCGGCATGTAGGGATGGTACTGAGCGCTAGTGATGTCATAACAATAATATATATAATTTCACATATAATTTATAAATATATTAGGTGAAGTACTAAGTGTACGGGCGTTGAGTGCTACCGCGTGTTACGCCACGGTGTCTTGTTGTAGTGGATTAGAGTCCCGCATAACTGCGCTATCTCCCCGTGGTAGCGCACTATGCAGGAGCATTTCTCAACGCTACATAAAAGAAAAGAAAGGAGTAGTACTAATACCACGCGGGTGGAGCCGCGCGCGGCAGTTAGTTAATTTTATGAAGTACTGAAGATATAAAAGATTCAGTTTAAAATACAATTTACTCTCTCTTTACAATTGATTGCCTTAAAAACTAACATGATAAAATCCATAGTGTATTACTGAATTGAAAGAAATTATAGCTGGTCAATTAAGTTTTTGAGAAAGAAACCTGTGTTACCGGTTCTAGGTACTCGGTCCCAGAAAACCTTTATTTTTATAATTACATTATGAGATCATCTCTGATTAATGATTTCTAAAGTAAAATTATTTTTTACAATAACAGACATAAATAAAAACATTATTACTGTACCAATACAAGTTACCGATAAATTAAACACATTTGTACAAACACGAAGAGAATCCATGACAAAATATTCCTCCAAACATTCCACGCCAACTATTCCTTTGTCCCGCAAGCAAGCAGAGAGCAATGAAATTAATTAATAAACATCATAATAAATCTGAGCTGCACAAATGCGCATAATAAAAAGAATTCAATGAAAAGCTGCACAAAAGGCACAAGCGACGGTGAGCACAAATAGGTATCCAATCTGCTTTAGAACAGATTCAAAAGGTTTTAGTGATGGGCAAGCATGGTGGTATCGGTACCGGGACAGATACGTTATGGTTTCGGTATCGTTAAAAACCGAAGCAAACTCGGAGGACAGTATTGTAAAGTCCAGTTATTATAATGGTCACAGCTGTCACATGAGGACGAAACCAATATGTGGTCATCTTTTGAGGAAAGATCTACGCAGATTAAGCGAGATTTTAAACGTTTTTAAATATTTTCTTTGTGTAGCATCTAAATCGAACCACAGCAGGTAACAACCACAGAGACAGATATGCTAAAACTCGAACGCAAAGTAGCCTACCTTCATTAGTAATTATAACTTTTCTAAACGAATAATTTAAGAAGGTGAAATCTTTTGTTGATTATAACGTTCGTACAAGGTAGGACTAGAAGTACTGTTTCCGATGACGAAAACGAAGCTTCATTATGGCTGAGTAACATGCTTTTCATCGCTGGAATAAATGTACAGTTCTGTGGAAAAGAAGAAAGGAAGAGAGAAATAACGATAAAAAAACCGGCCAAGTGCGAGTCGGACTCGCGCACGAAGGGTTCTGTACCATTTTCGTAACAAACGGCAAAAAAATCACGTTTGTTGTATGGGAGCCCCCCTTAAATATTTATTTTATTTTGTTTTTAGTATTTGTTGTTGTAGCGGCAACAGATATACATCACCTGTGAAAATTTCAACTGTCTAGCTATCACGGTTCATGACATACAGCCTGGTGACAGACAGACAGACAGACAGACAGACGGACCGCGGAGTCTCAGTAATAGGGTCCCGTTTTTACCCTTTGGGTACGGAACCCTAAAAACAATGTGACAGACAAAATAAGTGAATAAAAAACCATCACAAAACAGAAAATAGACTCCATTAAAAGCTAGTCAACATCATGGGAGATCATGGATAGATAGCGGCATGAGCTGGATGCCTAACAGAATGACTGGCCCGCACTAGCAGAAGGCAGGTTATGTGAACACCAGAGGCCAGCAGTGCGACTAATATATAATACAGGGAACTAAACTATTATTAATTGGAATGCCATCCTTGTCTGCACAATACTGATAACGATTCATCAGCATAGCTTATTAATTAGTTTACCTTGTCTTAATTAATTGGCAGTGATTACCACTGCAAGATGAGAGACGAACGATGATTATACAAATAGTTTGTACTAACTACAGGCCCCGGGTCTGCCCTCGTGAAATTAGTGCTTCCCCCAATATGTTTATAAATTACTATGTACTTGTAATTCTGATGTATAAGCTATATTACTGTAAGATTCATCAAAATCCGTTCAGTTGTTTCCTTCCGTGAAATAGTTGCAAACATCCATTCATCCATCCAAAATTTGAGCGTTTATAATAGTAGTAGGACTAGCTATATACTGTCAATGCCTATGCCTGCATTTATATTCGTAATTATCCCTCCGGAACTGATATAGGGATACAAGTAGCATGGCCTACTTGAGTGACAAACTTCTTCCATTATTCGTATTTACATAGCCGTTTTAACAAACATTCAAATTTATATTATGTATTAGTAGAACAACTTTACTAATTATACACGGCGAAACATGTTATAAATAGAATTTCTTGATTATTTTGTTTACCAAGTTTATTTTTGGCATACACGTTGACAGATGACAGGTTCAGCAAAGTTTTTGGCTGAAAGGAAATGAGTGTTAAAAATAGATATTTCAATTTCGTTTTATGCTTGCTTGGCTTTTGATAAAAATGTCTTATCAGCCAACAAACTTTTGACTATGATTGTAATTTTCGGCCTTCTTTTGAAACATATTTTTATTTTTGGCGATAGTGTCTATAGTTTCAGCCTGAGACCGTTACCTCCACTGAAAAAGGTCATGAGTTTATGTATTTATTTTTAATTTTGCACCAATCTGCCTGCCCATGCGTTTCATGTTATTTGTGGTCGGCGCAACACGTTTTCTTCTTTCATACCGTCCTGTCCCCCGTCACGCTATCACTGACTCCCTTTTCTTTCATATCACTCCTCACACAGTCCATCCATCTTTTCTTTAGCCGTTTTCTCCTTCTCCATTCATCCACATTTATATTCACAACTCCTTTAATCACATGTTCTCCTTCTTCAACTTTTCTGTCACAGGCGCCACTTTCAAACTTCCTCTCATCATATGCTACATGCAATCTTTATTCAACCATCTTTTTCACAAACCAAATTTTCTGATCCTTACAGTACGACAGTTCTAATCACGGACTTGTAATTTTCCACCAATAATTGTTATTAAATACAGAAGGAACTTTTGGCTACATTAAAATAACCAGTCGGGTCGATCTTCGAAGGTATGCAACACTAGCCAAGGTCGGTTCGTGGATGGATGATCGATCATTAGATACTCCGTGCCTTGGAAATCATAAGCTGTTTTTCCGGCTATCACGTCTAGATCTTTATCAGTCGTTGTGGGTAGACAGAAGCCTGAAATCTGACTGCAGTCTTGCCAAGGAAAATCGTGTTGCCAAGTTACTGGGTTGTGGAGGTACGAAAGGTAATCACTCCAAATTAAATAATGGTATCTAGCTGAATTTGGGACGACTGCAAGCCGACCCCAATAAAGTTGGGTAAAGGCTAAGCATATTGATAACTAGCTTCTGCCAACTGATGGCCTGCGTGAATGTCGAAAATTATCCCGAGGGAACATATTCCCGGGATAAAAAGTATTCTATGTGCTATTCCTGACTATAATCGATCTCCGTGCTATATTTCATCCAGATCAGTTCAGCCGTTTTGGCGTGAAAAAGTAACAAACACACTCACGAACTTTCGCCTTCCTTTATAATATTACTGTGATGTGATACTTTTAAATTAACTGTTAATCGGTAAAATCATTCACATTTCTCACGATTTATTGTACGTAGTATCTCTCGACAACAAACCACCTCACTAGTACGATTAATTAAAAAAGACTCCATGAGAAACTATGCACTGGGGCGAAATGAAAATATTTAATATTCTTTTCTCTCGCCGAGTTCCGAGCGCAATTCATTATCTCTTTCATTCCAATTACACTACACCTGTGCTTTTACTTACACCACACTTGTAGGGGGTTTATCATACTCTATACATACAGGACGGCTTTTAATTCATTGGTTACCTTTAATGTGTTGAAAGTACGTGTAAATTTATGCTATCTTCTAGTCGGTAAACATGAATAGAACAGCTGTTATTTTTTCGTGATTTCAAATAACAGCTGTTCTATTCATTTTTACCGACTTCAAAAAAGGAGGTAACCAATTCGATACGTATGTATTTGATATTCAGGATATTCTTGAAATTGCACAATATTCACATATGTTATACTCTTTATGGAATTCTAATCATGTGTGCCATATTGCATAAGTATATGTGTTTGTTTGTATGTTTGTCCACGCATTGCTCCGGCACTACTTATTGGATCGTGATCATTCTTTTTTTATTAGATTAAGTATCTCTCAACTTAGAGAGCACTTTAAGTTTCATCAAAATCGGTTCTGCAGTTTTCATGATATGGAACATACAACCGAACTCCTTAGCGACTAACAGCACGAATGTGTAAATTAAGTTATTATGGGTATTTTGTATTTTGTTATTTAGGTACCTTAATATAGAACTTGCTCACTTTTTAGTGATATGGTATTAAAACTAAAAAGTGTGATATAAAATCTTTTTCACAAAAAATAAAAACCAACTCCTAAAGCAAAACACTAAAAAGTGCAAAAATAACTTTCTTGTAATAATTATAATAATAAGAAAGTTTTTTGTTTAAAGAAGAATGAAAAAAAATCCACATTTATTTGTCACAAGCACACAATATAAAAAAGAAAAACAGAAAGAAAACTTTAAAAAATACAGCAATAAAAAAGATAAAATCAATATAAATATGACATTGTGTGTCCCACGGCTGCGCCAAATAGGACCAGTTCAGCCAGAGAGATGTCGCGCAACCAGTGCCCGACGCTGGTTTTCAACTGGACATATGACTGTGACATGACGGACGAAAAGCAGTTTAACTCGTCATATTGTAGCGAACAGCCGTTTTTTTTGGTATTTCAGAGTTAGTTCCATAGTAAAAATCGTTTATCTTCTTTAGCATCTACTTTCATACAACAAAATAGGTGTTGAATAAAAAATTGTGTTTATGTTTGCTTATTCGGCAAATAGCGGGAAATATCAGATTTATCTTTCACGATTTCTAGGTAGGTCCCACAGTAGAAGTTGTTCCTATTCATGTGAGTAGGTGTTTGCTTCCTTAGAAATATTTCCAGTGGATTAAAAACATCCTATATAGCAGATCATGACGTAGTTATATGGACATCGGCGATGCTATAGTGAGTACTGAAGGAGCATATGGTAAAAAGAGTTCATTAGATAAACACTAGAGCTTTTCCTGCCGAAAAGGAGTAGACTAGCATTATTTTATTAAGGTGCGAGATCTAACTGCAAAAATCTGTAGTCATTTTGTTTAAACAATATAGCAGGTTTTAGCAGTGAGATTGAGAGCAGTGGGATCTTAGGCTATAAAGAACTACAAAGAGTTGTATAAAGCCTAAGATCCCGCTGCTCTTGATGTTCGCTTGGAAGGTAACGATTGAGATGTCTTGAATTTAAATCCCATTTGTAAATTATTTTAGTAAATAGTATACTACATAACTGTAGTAAATTAATTGTGCAAAATGCTATATTTCACAATCTTAAAGTCATCATCATCTGCCTAGCCTTTTCCCAGCTATGTCTGGGTCGGCTTCCAGTCTAACCGGATTCAGCTGAGAACCAGTGTTTTACATGGAGCGACTGCATATCTGACCTCCACAACCCAGTAACTGGGTAACACGGTACCCCTTGGCAAGACTGGTGTCAGATCTCAAGCTTCTGACTATTCGTAACGACTGTCAAAGATCTTCAAATGACAGCCGGGACCAACGGCTTAACGTGCTTGCCGAGGCACGGAGGAAACTCGGTATGTTGAAATGGTCACCCATCCACGGACCGACCTCGTCAAGCGTTGCTTAACCTTAAAGATCGACCCGCGCGGCTGTTATTATTTAGCCACGAGCTTCACAATCTTAAAGTGTGGGTGAGAAACTCATGCAACCTTTACTTGACTCCAACACAAAAGACCGCCGAAGCAGGTTATATTTGTGTCATCATCATCACCATCAGCCTTTTAATCTTCACACTTCTAGGACGCAGGCCCCCTCTCTGCCAGAGTGAATGGGCCGTAATCCACCACGTGGCCCCAGTGCGGGTTGGTGGTTGTACCATGGCTTCGAATTTTTCGTCATCAGTTCAACTGTAAGTCGTATACTATTTGCCATTTAGGCCTCCACCAAGCGTTGTCAAATCGACCTATCTAAAATCAAGCTGTCTCTTGCAGCCCCCACCAGGCCGTTGCCGGTCCATCTTATGGGAGAGCTTCCAAAGGTGTATCTTCTGGTACACGGTTGCCCCTCCAGAACCGTGTGTGACCGTTTGGAATAACCGTAAATAAGTAACTAAAATCATAACCCTCCTTTTGTAGTCGCCGTAGTCGGGTAAATACAATCGATACTGAACCTATAGGTATTACTATGCAGACGGCATTAAAACCGTCACTAATTATCGACCCAACCACAACAGAGCAATCATACAAATAACCCAGCTTCCATATAATTACAGATATGCATTTATCGACTAACGAGAATGAAACAATTCTATTTCAAAATCAAATTGAATCGCAACCGTTTTCCAGGCGAATGGGTCGTCCAATTTATTCAGAGCTCAGCTATTTCATTAGGTACGCTGTCGGTCTTTCAATTTGCGCTTTGTACGGGGGGTGGGGGGGCTCAGCTTACGTTGGACACTCACTGAATCAGCCCCCGGCTATTGGTGAGGTTTCTTCCACTTTTTATTCAACGCAGTCAGCGTTTAGTTAAAATAATGATGATTTATATTATGATATACAGGGGAAAATGTAGGGGATGGAAATTGTATTTCCTTCTTGTCATGTTGTCTTGAAGCATTTTGTCTGATCCTCTGATCGTATCTTCTTTAGACTACGGTGTTCGTTAAATAAGTAACTAAAAGCTGCAGACCAACTTGCCAGATTATTAGTTTTTATTTACACAATGTCAACCAATCTTCACAGCTTTCAGAAGCCTATACCTATTCATTGGGTTACTAAAACACTTTTATCGACTAATTATTTGCAAGTCATCACTAAATGGTGGAATGTGTCTTTGTACCTACTGAATTAATTATTGCACAAATAATTGTTTTGATTAATTTACATAGTATAAAATACTTAATTAACAATAACTACCTATACCATTTAAATAAAAATAAAATAAAACTACGAACGCGTCTAAAGGGCAGGGGTCATAGGGCGTCATAAAATTCGTCCACATCGCTGTCAACGTGAAAAGTGCCCAGAACGCTGGCAGCATTGCCACGTTGGATGGCTATGCTGATTCTCTGGCCAAGGAAAAGCCCAGCCCTCTGGTCACGTGAAGAGCCGGCTAACCGTTTGCTTGCTTTTGCTTTTGATTAATTAAATACCTACAAACAATTCAGCATGTTTGTTCAGAACCAACATTTTAATTCGAATCTATTATCACATCCATAGAAAATTAAATTACATCCCGATCCAACATCCAACACAGCTTCAGCTCAAAACCGCCAGTCAGCGAGCGTTGACCGCACGGCTGTCAACTAGTGATGTCACCGCAACTATAATTGATTGATTTGTGCCTAAATCATGGCTACCAACCGCATCAAACGCGGTCTCGGCTGCCAATCAATCAGGCTAGCCAACTGTCCACTGCTTGACGTGTGTTATTTGGAAATGTCCGTCTGTTACGATGTGGATATTGTTGTTGGTGTTAGTGATACATGTTTGGGTCTACAGTAAGAGAAGCTAACTCCATATTCCTCATAAATCGAGGGAGTTTTCCGTTATCATAGCAAAGCAGGAGATATTATAGTGCACAAGCGTAGGTGTAAACACATGTGCACTCTTTCTTCCATCACTCTCACAGTCTGCTGGAACAGCATGTCGGATTACCGAAGACTGGAGAGAGATCAGGCGCAGTAAAAAGACAATCCAAACCAGTCCATCCAAAGGTTGTCTGTAAGAGATTGCCTAGTGCGATAAGACCGCCCATTGTACACTTGTTATTGTAAACGTTTGTCCTGTATGTTTTCTGTGGTGTACAATAAAGTATATAATAAATAAATAAATAAATGACTTAAAGTGCTATCTGAGTCACGGGGGTGTCACTTTCACATCGCCAAATTCCAAACCCCTGGCTGTCATAGAGAATGCCTAAAGGTAAAACCCAATGATTGTTAATGCCCAACCCGAGAATTGAACACAGGACTCACTGCCCAGCAGTTACGCTTGCGATCGCGTGACCAACGGAGCAGTACACACACGCCACACAAACACATCTTCTAATAACAGCTCACTGGAATCACCCTCTTTTTGGGTGGAGATATGCTCATGCATATTGCGCTACTACGGGGAGATAGCGCAGTTATGTGGAACTCCAACCCATTAAAACTCCACGGTGTCCTCCTGGTGCCACTTATGGTGAAACGGGCCCGCGTTAGCACTCATCCGACAACCCACAGCGGCTGTCCGTCACCGCACTCTCCTCTGAGTAGTACACTCCATAACTAGCGCACCAGAAAACATTGCACGCCGTGACCACTCCAAGGACCAAAACAGCACTGGAATCAACTACGATAACACTCTGACCTTTCACAATATCAATGCTAACCTTTACAAAGAAAAGAAGAAAGATATCACAGACACTGGCAACACCGGCGCGGCTTACAGATTAAATATTAATTACAGACATATCCTGACATTTAAGTCGCTCCTCTTAAGCCTCGAGACCTACTTAGCCTTTAAAAGAGAGCGGGGATTAAACTTTTTCATACTGTTAAACTCTTAAAAGGTAATCCGATTTATTTCTGCTTGACATTTCAAATAATGGGCGAAATGAAATTGATGCCGATCGCTTGATGATTTAATCTTAATCTTTTTAAATGTTAGGTAATCGTGGGCGGTTTTCATCGATTTTGTTTTTTTAGGAGTATGAAAAGTTTTTATGGAGTATAATTAAAGGAATATTCACTATCTTATACCTAAGTTTTATCTTCATTATCATGAAAAAACCATTAAGTTCTGGGACGTAAATTATTCGAAAAATAATGTGACAAACTGTCAAACGCAGGTTAGCTGTTGTAATCGTAGTACATATTATCTCAATGGCTGTAACACAAGTGGCTGTAATGTGTTATATGAATTTTTAGAAGGCAACCGCATAAGTTGACATGCGTCTCATTTGTGAGGCTTCAACTATTTATTTTCAGAACCCGCGTGGTGAATTACCAGTTCCTTTTTTAAACGAATTTCTCCGTAGTAGCAACTAACTTATCATAAAGCTATGCTTTGAATTTACAGAATCAAAAAATCTTTCTACATTGACTGACTTTACACAATCTCCTACCTAAAAATTGTAGGAAACTTATTTTAATAGTTGTTAGTTCCAAGTTCCAACTCATTAGGGGATAGTGGTTAACTATAAGCGGAGCATATCAATTAATTTTCATCTCTCACCAATCGTCGACTATTGTTTTCACTATATAGGTAAGGTATTTTTTTAAGGTGAAACTGAATAAACTTCTACGGGTTTTAATCTTATATTTTGTCTCGGCAATTCGTATAGAGTTTGATTTTCGGAAAAAACCAAAACTAAATATCCTGATGTCTTGCAAAATTGCTCAAAAGTTTTTGAGCATTTTACACTAACCTATACTATTATAAATATTAAATTATCAATATTTGTGTATACGTATATGATAAGGACCAAGTGATTTATACGGCATAATTCATAATGCCCGGGCAATTTGTAAAATGACCAATATGAGTAGGCAATATGCTAAAACTATTGAAATGATTAAATTGGCCGGGCTTTCTGAATCATCACCATCATCAACATATCAGCCAAAAGAAGTCCACTGCTGGACATAGGCCTCCCCCAAGCGTCACTACATTGACCGGTCCCTTGCGTCCTGCAACCAGTGGATCCCCGCAACCTTCACCAAGTCATCGGTCCACCTGGTGGGAGGCCTTCCAACGCAACGTCATCCGGTTTGCGGTCGCCATTCCAGAAATGTTCTGCCCCATCGGCCATCCGTTCTGCGATGGCCGATGTGCCCTGCCCACTGTCACTTAAGTTTGGCAATTCTTCGAGCTATGTCGGTAACCATGGTACTCTTGCGGATTTATACATTTCTGTTTCAATCAAGCTAGGATATTGCGAGCATAGCCCTCTCCATTGCCCTTTGGGTGACTGGAAGTTTTCTTATGAGGCTCATTGTAAGCGACCACGTCTCAGAGCCATAGGCCGTCCTTGGCAACATACACTGGTCATAGACTTTCGTCTTGAGAAACTTTATTGTCAATTTATTGAAGAGTTCTGTTGTATATCGCCAAAGTTCTTCATCAGATCTGTACCAAATTTAAATGGGACTATTTCGGAATAAACTTCTTTTAAACAAAAAAAAATAAAAGAATAAACAATTTTGCAAATCCGTTAATGTTTGACGGAGTTATGGCCGAACAAACATAAAAAAGATAAACATCTGAATTGAGAACCAAATCCTTTTTGGGAAGTCTGTTAAAACCAGCTAACAAAAGCAGAAAAAAATCAATCTATAATAAGATAGGATATAAGAATATATATATCTAGGATTTGTAATTAGCTTTCTGTTGACTATGGTTTCCTGTTTTGTCTGTATTCATTAGCTGTAAGTCCTCCATATACTAAAATAAATAAATAAACTAGCTATACATATAAAAAGTGGAGCGATTCTCTTCGACAATGAAACGATAGAGCACGGACCCATGGGATTGCAACAACCTCTGCTCATTTCGCCATAAAGTTGAACTGGTAGAAAAGAATTATAGTGTAATTTTATTTGCGCCTTCTATCTATTAATAGATAGATTTTATGCTTAGAGGTTATAACAATGGTTTGTTGATAACATCCAAAAACATAAAACCTGTTTTATAGGGAATTTTCACAGGCTCTAGCTCTACAGTATATACAAAGAGTCATTCTATCAGCGAAGGCGATTGTCGAAATACCAAACTGCTCACCGAATATTTTGATAGCGCTTAGCAATGCCATATTTTTTTTACCATTTTAGCAATATCTATCGATCGGCTTTCGTTGAAAAATGTAAAACACAACTGCTTTGTTTCTGTGACCCACACAGTAACCACGCATAATGTAAAACACAACGGCTTTGCTTCCGTGATCCGCACAGTAGCCGCGCATAGTGTAAAACACAACGTCTAATTGTATCCGTGACCCACTCAGTAACCACGCATAGTGTTAAACACAACGGCTTTGCTTCCGTGATCCACACAGTAGGGCATGGTGTCAAACACAACGGCTAATTGCTTCCGTGACCCACACAGTATCCACGCATAGTTTGACAAAAAATATATAAGGAAAAGATTTTTCTTAATCGGATCATGACTTCCATAGATTATATTATATCTTATCCTATAGAGTAAAGACAAACAAATTGGGCATATTTTTGTACTTGTGTTTTGTTTAAAAACACCAATGTAATGCCAGCTTTGTTGATCAATAGTTGACCTTACATACTTTACTTATTTTAATAATATCTCCAAATAATAATCTCGTTCATAATTTAAATATCAAGTACCGACACAAACTATACTAAAAAAAAACTGTTCACAAAAGTATCTTAATTTAACCATAACTATACAATTAATATAAAACACACATATACATGGCAGCATTGTGAAAGCCTCCCCTTGCGAACCTCCCAATGACTGCTGCATTGGCGCTCAGAGTTAATAATCCTTATTGCATTGCCCTAGGACAAACACGCATTTTGCAGACAGGACGATAGGACAGGTTGCTCAGAGGGAATAATTGCATTAATAGCCTCAGGACAAACACGGATTTTGCAGACAGGAGGTCCATGTTGCTGCCTGATTTGATTGATGCATTTAGTGATTGATGACCGTATAAGTGGGATTTAAGGCTTCCACAGACAGTCGTGACGAGACAATGCGATAACGATTATTCATAAACATGTTCTATCTGCCTCGATGGTCACTCGCAAACGCTACTGATAAGCCATGAGATCCTCGATTCTCGAGTCGGGCACCGTTGTTGCTGGATCACCTGGAAGTTCTCAGTAGCATAGTTTAGACTTTTGCCCTGTTCATGGCAATAGGCTTGCCCTCTCCATTACATGGGACTTACAAATAACTGCGAAATGTGAGTGTACTATCTGTGCACCTCTGCCGAAAACTTCGGAGATTAGGTGTGATATTGTGTTATGTTCTATCTGCAGATCAATAAAAAAAAAAAAACGCCTTGTCGCATTTAGCCGCTCCACTCCCGTCTGCGGGCCCTTAAATCTCTATCAATTCATCTATGAGTTTACATATTGGAATAAAAATTGTGATCTGCAAAACGCATGTACCTAGTGGTTGTTGACCGTAGATGTGGACCTTAAGACTCTCGCAGACACGACAATGCGACAAAGTTTATGCACAGAAATTGATCTATATGCAGAGTAATTTTAGAAAAAATAAATGAGTACGCATTGTCACATTATTTTCGCATTGTCCAATTGCACCTGTATGTGTCCCTAAATCTATTTCAGAATACATTTGTTTGGAATTTAAATCTCCCCGTACCACGCTAAGTACTAGAGCAGCAGGTAGCCAAGGTAGTATAACTGTGATCTGCTGAACGCATTTAGTGATTGGTGACCGTAGCAGTGGGCCTTAAGGCTCACGCAGACAGGCTCTACGCGAGAATGCGACAACGCTTTTTCATTGCAATTATTCAATACGCAGAACAATTTTGGAACCAAAATATGAAAACGCGTCGTCGTCCTGTCTTTGTTATGGCACCTGCTGTATGCTGTATTCCAGAATATATTTATTTACGAGACCACATACTCTTCGTACTATTTACAAATATCAGGGCAGCAGCAAGCCAAGGCAGTATACTTGTGATCTGCTTTACGCCCAGAAGTGCCGCAATGCGAACCGAACTGCATTCACCACCACGAGAATTATAACTGATTTCGATATGCTAATGGGCTATTCTATAATTATGCAATACTATGCGGATTTTCTTTTGTTTTAAGTTTTAGGAGTGACTTGCAGACATGTGTTCTACGTAGGTGGACTTTTGAGGTACCAACTTGTTTATTTATGATGAAGGAGCATTGCTGGTGAAAGCTTCATAATAAGTCGAAGTTCTGAAAACGCCGACGTACAGAGAGCGAGCAATATACGCTTTCTTTTATTGTGAATGAAAAGAGGAATGTACCGAGTATTGTGACAAATTGATTAGGATCATGTATGAGTGCCGTTACCCCAATTAGTATATCCCTCCCATTGTTTGCATGTTCGGCTGTCGGAAGTGATGTCCCAAATAGCCAATCAGGGACCAGTGAGAAGTATAAAACTCTGGTTCACGTCACTTATGCCCTTGTTTCTGAATTGAGAATGTAATGTTTATGATAAAATAGAGTTTGGCATGTTCTCAACTTGAAATTTGAATTCAGGAAGGGGATAGGGTGTACTTAGGCCTACATCTAAATAACCATTTCTTTCGAACAAACAACACTACTTATTTTTTTACGTTTTCTCCTAAATACTACTTACACTGTTTATTTTTCAACATTTTGTACGTAAGATACCAACAAAAATTAAAAAAAACCGAGCGCAACCATAAAAAGAAGGACCATATAAACCAGCCACCTGATCCATTAGGAGGCGACGCCATGCCATAGACATTAAAAATGGATTTGTTCTTATTTCTCGTCGTTTCGGCGGGAAATCGGACCGTTTTCAATTACTGATAAATCGGGCATTTCAGTTCTGTTCTATCTCTCCATTGGCCCATATTCTGCGGTCGTTCGACAATCATTTCAATTAAGTGAATTCGTATTGTGGTTGGAAATTTAAAGAGGTTATTTATTCATTAAATTCTGATATTTTTCTCTGTTTATAGAGTTATAGCTTAATAAAACTTGTGCACTGCTGACCTGACCTGGTTTAACAAAGAGGAAGTCCTCATCTTTTCCATAAAAAATATGCTTGAAATAAATCTAAGTATAACTAATTTTTTGCGTTTTAAAGGAAATATGGCGACCTCATCCATTTTACTTCGAGTAAGGGGCAAACCCAAAAGAACAAAATAATTTGAAAATAAATATCGTCTTGTTACTTGCGTTACCAAAACTTTTCTTACAGTTAACTGAACATATTTATATGGTTTCATATATATTCCATATATATATGGTGCCATATATATCCAAGATACATGATCTATATGGTTCCATAACATCACCATCCACTGCCTGGCTTCGTCCACTGCTGGCCTTAGTTTTCTCAAGCCAATGCGTGGGAACGCTGCTGTGCCAACCTCATCCAAGTTCTACACACGATGGCAACAGTAACCTGGTATATTACGAGACAAAATGATAATCCTTCACTACCTTATTCCTGAAATCACTTGACAATCTCAAAGCCCCTACCTATATACAGGACAGTTTTTTAATAATACCCCGGCCTATCCCAGTCTTTTATCTCGAACATCTTTATGAGGGAAATTTTCGTGAGAATTCTAATTAAATTTCTTGAAAGCATCTCCCTGAGAATGGGACCCAAGGTACCTAAGCGGTGGCGACGTCTTAAGGACAAAGCGGGAGAGGTATTACAAGGTTCTAATGTATGTTAATTATGAAATAAAAGGAAATTAAAAATAAATTGAACTTTTGAAATTTCAAATAATCTGTTTTGTTGCTGCATTAGGAAAAATGTGATTTGAAAAATTTGGTACCTATAGACGCTAATTATCAAAAATAAGTTCCTAGATGTCACACAGACCCGGAGAGCATAGTAGAAAAAAAATGAGACATATATATAACTAGCAGTGGATGATTCTAGCCTAATATGATAGTGAAGGATTAAATATCGGAAAATGTATTCCAGAATCGACATACCATGGTCATACAACGTAGACACCCATGAAAACTACTGCCTCAGAAAAACTGACAAAGATTTTTGTCTAACCTGACTGAAAATATGAAACATAATAACAATCTTTGCCTGTACCACTGTGCCACCACTCTACCAGTATCATGGCAAATTCAATCATTGCAAACGTTCAAAATACAACGATTTACTTCACAACGGTTAATACCACAACGGTCAGCAAAACAAGTTTTTGGCTTGACATAATATATTTCCACTACCAGTTTCCATACCAAATACCATCAACGGAAAACAATTACCCCGTCGTTTATAACTTGGGGTGCTAGCGTAGTGTCCAATTTGTCGAGCGTACGAATTACGTAAGTCCACCTGTGCGGCGAGGTCGCGGTCCACTTTAATGTCGGACAATAATATTCATTTCTTAGAACCCGACGAATGTAGGCCGGACAGGACGGGGTTTGTTAACAAATCTGGTAATAGTATGCAGTTGGCTTGGCATGCAGTTTGTTATAAGCTTTTGTTTTTAACCCCTGACGGAAAAAGAAGGATATTATAAGTTTGACGTGTGTACCTGTGTACTTGTGTATCTGTCTGTGGCTTCATAGCTCCTAAACGGATGAACCGATTTTGATATAGTTTGTTTTTGTTTGAAAGGTGAGTTTATGGAGAGAGTTCTTAGATACGTTTGATGAAAATCGGTTCAGCCTTTCTAAAGTTATGGAAGTTTTACTGTTCGAATCGGGAAGTTGTCGCAAGATATCGTGTCAACTACTAGGTATATTATATTACGTAGTTTAAAAAGCAAAAAAATAAAAAATAATTTTAAAATCCCCCGACACAAAAACCTCAAAAATGCAAATAATAAGCCTTGAAAAGATTTAGAAGTATATTTATTTATGAATTTTAATAGCATTGATATTCTTTGTATAACAGAACATTGGCTTAAAAGCCACCAGTTTTTGTTCAATTTTAATAATCACCAGGTTGGTAGTTCATTTAGCAGAGTTAATGCTATACATGGTGGCTCTTTGATTTTAGTAAGTAACCAGCTTAAATTTAAGGACCGTAAGGATATTGTGAGCCTATCTGTTGAGCGGACAGTTGAAATAGCTTGTATACAGACCCCCTTCAGGATTGTATGACTGCTTTGAAAAGGTAATGGATGAAGTGTTACACAAGATTTGTAACTCAAATAAATCCATTATCACTTGTGGTGATTTTAATGTTAATTTATTAGAAAACTCAGGTTCTTGTAGTAAAATAATAAGTCTGTTTCAGTCCTACAATCTTGTAAACCTATTTTTGGAGCCCACAAGAATAACCCCTACTAGTGCCACATGCTTAGATAATATTTATACTAATTTTATACCTGTCCACAAAGAAAATATAAATTTACTAGATTCTGATCATTGTGGGCAGAGGATTACTATACAAATCCTAAACAACAAAGTGGCTAAAAAGGATATCACTGTTAACCCCAAAACTGTAAGTCTTTTTTATTTTTATTATTAATGACAACATCATAAAATCAGACTCACAAGTCGCAGTGGCCTTTGAAAATTTCTTTTCGGATATTCCCATTTCAACTACTAAATCCCTAAACTCATCACCTTCTGTTGCTGAGTCTTTGCTAAAAGAAAATGTTAATGTCTGCGATACTGAATTTCTTTTTGAACATATTACTTGTAGAGACATAATTAAAACCTTTCACACTTTAAATGTTAAAAAGACTGCAGATCTGTGGGGTCATTCTGTAGAAGTTGCTAAGTCTATTATTGATGTTGTCGCACCTAGTTTAGCTATTATCTTTAATAATTGTATCGACTGTGGGGAGTTTCCTGACCGAATGAAGAATAGTAAAATAATACCTTTTTTTCGTTTAAATCAGGTAGTACATCAGACCCTACAAATTATAGACCTATTTCAGTACTACCTACTTTTAGTAAGATATTTGAGAAATTAATTTTAGAGCAATTGCAAAGATTTTTTAATAAGCATATATTATTACATAGCAAACAGTTCGGTTTTACAAGGGGTCGTTCAACTACTGATGAGTGTTGAGCTTTTAGGACATATTTATAATGCATGGGAAGATAAGTGCGATGCCCTGGGAATCTTTTGTGATTTGTCCAAGGCATTTGATTGTGTTCTTCATGAAACGCTAATCAGGAAACTCCGCCACTACGGGATCCGGAACAGCGCTCTGGATCTTCTTACGTCTTACTTGAGTAATAGGATTCAGACTGTTGACGTTAATGGAAAAAGATCACCCGGATCTATAGTAAAAATGGGAGTCCCGCAGGGCTCGATTCTTGGTCCTTTCTTGTTTCTTATTTATATTAATGACTTGCCTTACCTCATAAAGGATAACCATGACATAGTGTTGTTTGCAGATGATACTTCACTTTTGTTTAAACTTAAACGGCAGCAGCTGGTTACTGACGAAGTAAATAGCGCGATCTCAAAAGTAGTTCACTGGTTCAATGTTAACAATTTACTCCTTAATGAAAAAAAACCAAATGCATTAAGTTTACCCTACCTCACGTTAGGCAGGTGAAAACTGATGTGTTGATAAAGGGCGAAGAATTGAATCCTGAGAATAGCACAGTATTTTTAGGCTTAACTTTGGATGCTAAGCTTCAGTGGGGCCCACATATAGATAAATTGCCAAAAAAGCTAAGCTCCGCAGCATATGCTGTTAGAAAAATTCGTAATTTAACTGACATAGAGACAGCCCGTTTAGTATACTTTAGCTATTTTCATAGTGTAATGTCGTGCGGTATTCTGTTGTGGGGAAATGCCGCCGACATCCAGACTATCTTTGTTTTGCAGAAAAGAGCTGTTCGATCAATTTATAAATTAAGCCCGAGACACTCTCTCAGAGAGAAATTTAAGGAGATTAATGTAATGACTGTGCCTTCTCAGTATATTCATGAAAATCTTTTATATGCCCATAAAAATATAAAATTGTTTAAAAAATACAGTGATATCCATAATATAAATACTAGGAACAAACACAAATTTGTAGTACCTACAACAAGGCTCAAGAAGATAGGTGGCTCGTTTAGATGTCAATGTGTACGCTTTTATAATAAGCTTCCAAGCCACGTACAAGATCTAAGTCTTAATAAATTCAAATCATTCATTAAACGTAAGTTGTGTCAGAAAGCGTTTTATACTATTAAAGATTACGTTGAGGACAAAAAGGCTTGGGATTGAGCTGCTCCAATTAATT
Source organism: Orthosia gothica (assembly GCA_949775005.1). Taxonomy (NCBI): domain Eukaryota; kingdom Metazoa; phylum Arthropoda; class Insecta; order Lepidoptera; family Noctuidae; genus Orthosia; species Orthosia gothica. Next base: position 24,771,947 of record OX459048.1, read on the forward strand.
TTGATTTTTTATATTTTGCACCGTGAATTTTGTTTTTAATTTTGATATTTTTTTTGTTTTCTTGTAATGACAAGAATATTTACTTTTTAAAGTATTATATTATTTTATTTTTATTATTGTGAATGTGAAGACTATGTGGATTTTTGTTTTTTATTATAACTTAGTTAGTTTTTACTCATGGTCTGGCAGTTTGAGTAGTTTATGCGGCCTACCCGAATGTCCTTTCTTTGGTATTGTTCGTCGAATCGTTGAGCTCCGTAAATTCTGAGTTGATCTGCTCGGTTATTGACAAATGCGTGCACTGACTGGACAGGTCCACTCAATCTGGCTGGTTCTTTCCTCAAAAGACCATTTCAGACATCTGTCCACATGGTCTTCACATGATATAACCAAGATTTTGTCAAGACTTTAAAAGAGACTGTGACCTCTGAGTTTGTTTCGGCATTTCTTCTCAGAGTAGTCAGATAGGAAACGCCGACCTCATCTAGTTTAAAAAAAATATGATCGACATGTAAAAGTGTTTGTACAAACCAACTTACAGAAATAAAATCATTTATCATTTATCATTATCATAACTTTTGAACGGCTGAACCGATTTTATTCAAACATAGCTAAGAACACTCTCGACAAAATCACCTTTCAAACAAAAACAAACTAAATCACAATCGGATCATCCGTTTAGGCGCTATGATGCCACAGACAAACAGATACAGCAACACACGTGAAACTTATAACACCCCTCTTTTTCCGGTGGGAGTTAATAAACTGCTGTAAACGCTGGCGGTTCCTCGACGCGAGTACGAGGCTTATTTTTCTTTCTTTTATTTTTATTTTATTCTCTTATTATATTTTGGTTTCCATCTAACCAATGATATCTCTTAATGGTAAAAAAAAATAGGTAGTCGATGTCCGTGTCTTTCGATAACATTTCTGTTTCGCCGCTAACTTCCTCAAAACCATGCAATACATTTTGATTTGATACGGTTTTAAAGGCGATAAACGAGGAAGATTTTTAAGACAGAAAGAGGTAAATTGTTTGTTTTTTCATAAGAGATACTCTGGAAGTAATGATCTGATAACGTTTATTTTCACAAATATCATAATCATCAATCATAATCATTTTTAATGGCACAGTTTAAAAAAAACGGTTAAATCAAGTTTACACATAATTTCCAACCAAGTTGATGTGAAACTCCCGTACTAGTTATACGGTGGGCCAGTATTATTCTTCCCTGTTTACAATAATTGTAGTAACAATATCTATATATAATATATATATAAAACGAAGTCGTTTTAGTTACACCACTTATAACTCAAAAACGGCTGGACCAATTTTTATGATTTTTGTTTTTTTGGGTTTATCTTCATCCGGAATAGGATAATAAGTAATAAAACATCGAAAAAATTAACAAATTGGGAAGGTGAAAAAGCTTGAAAGGTGGGTTGGTACCTCATGAATTGAGTGCAGCAAACCGACAAACGCGCGTCGACTGCTGCATTACATTACTCAACCGGCACAATAATGAAGGGATTTTAAATCGAATCATTACCTGTGATGAAAAGTGGATCCTGTACAATAATCGAAAATGCTCATCGTAATGGCTGAACACTGGCGAACCAGCCAAATTCTGCCCCAAGCGAAAATTGACTCAAAAAAAATACTTGTGAGCGTTTGGTGGACTAGTGCCGGTGTCGTTCACTACAGCTTTCTTAAATCTGGCCAGACGATTACGGCGGAGGTCTATTGTCAGCAACTGCAAACCATGATGGAAAAGCTAGCTGCTAAACAGCCGAGGCTGGTCAATCGCTCTAGGCCACTGCTGCTTCAGTACAACGCTAGACCACACACTGCACAACAGACGGCTACCAAATTAGAGGAGCTTCAATTGGAATGTCTAAGACATCCACCGTACTCCCTGGACCTTGCTCCAACAGTTTACCATTTTTTTTCGAAATTAGGATAACTTCTTGTAAGGGAAAAAAAATAAACTGCGATGGGGCAGTCCAAAGCGCCTTCAAAGATTTTATTGATTCCCGTCCGAATGGTTTTTTTAGTAAAGGGATCAATGAACTACCTATGAGATGGCAAAAGTGTATAGATAGCAATGGTACATATTTTGATTAAATAAATATATTATATTAAAAACCGGCCAAGTGCGAGTCGGACTCGCGCACGAAGGGTTCCGTACTTGGTAAATTGCGGTTTACGATTTATGACGTATTAAAAAAAAACTACTTACTAGATCTCGTTCAAACCAATTTTCGCTGGTAGTTTACATAGTAATGTACATCATATATTTTTTTTAGTGTTATCATTCTATTATTTTAGAAGTTACAGGGGGGGGGACACACATTTTACCACTTTGGCAGAGTCTCTCGCGCAAACTATTCAGTTTATAAAAAAATGATATTAGAAACCTCAATATCATTTTTGAAGACCTATCCATAGATACCCCACACGTATGGATCTGATGAAAACAAATATTTTTAGTTTTAGTTTCAAGTATGGGAACAACCAAATTTTTTTGTTTTATTTTTATTTTTGTGTGAAAATCTTAATGCGGTTCACAGAATACATCTACTTACCAAGTTTCAACAGCATAGTTCTTATAGTTTCGGAATAAAGTGGCTGTGACATACGGACGGACAGACAGACAGACAGACAGACAGACAGACAGACAGACAGACAGACAGACAGACAGACATGACGAATCTATAAGGGTTCCGTTTTTTGCCATTTGGCTACGGAACCCTAAAAAACGACTTTACGTTCCTCCCTTACAATACGCCAATTTCATTTGTGGAGGGCATACTTGTAGAGGAAAGTATTAGAAAGCTGCTTATATTCACTTAAGTTAAGTTAATTCTACCTACAAGTGTGGAAGCCGAGTGTCATTTATCCGGCACTTGCTAGTTTTGCAACGCTATTTACATTAACATTCCGCTAAAAGTACCTATAATCAGAAAATATTAAAATAAGCTGATTATTTATACCTCGAAAACATCATTATATTAAATTGATAATTAGTTATGAGTAATAGCTCTACTTAATATAATAATGTGTCAGCCAATGGCGTAATAGCCACGAGCTATGACCAACACCTTACGAGGCTCTCGTTAGGCGGCTGGATCTAGGCCTTGATTTAGAAACCTATAGCTGTGGTCACGGTTCGTATTGTTCGAAAGTAAAATGTATATATATATACGTGGGACACTCAGAAAGTTTTGCGAAACTAAAAAAAATTGTTCTATACGTACATATATTTTTATTAAATCTTTTCAAAGTACTTTCCACCAGCCTCTATACAAAGATTCATGCGCCTAAACCAGTTTTCAAAACACTTTTTCCAGTCCGCCGCAGACACCTCGTTTACAGCCTGCTCGAACGCAGCCAGCGCATCTTCCGGCGACGAAAATTGTATCCCTTTGAGCTGATTTTTTATTTTTGGGAATAAAAAGAAGTCACACGGTGCTAGATCAGGGCTGTAAGGAGGGTGACCCAGGAGTTTGACTGGCGTGCTGTCCAGGAAGTCCCTCGTTTTGAGTGCGGTGTGCGCAGGTGCATTGTCGTGGTGGAGCAGTAGCCCACGGAGCCCTGTGTTTGGTCGCTTGTTGCTTATAACAGAGAAAACTTCTGGCAAACATTTGGTAGTATACCATTCGGCATTAATGCTTCTTTGATCCCGTAAGGGAATTGATACCAAGTGGCCAGTCAAATTAAAAAAGCTAGCGATCAAAATCTTACCCCCGCTTCTAGATCGCTTCACTTTGGTAGGCGTTGGCTCATTTTGAAACACCCAAACAGTCGACTGGCGCTTGGTTTCTGGGTCGTATTGATAAATCCAGGACTCATCACCTGTAACGATGTCGTAAACACGCCGAGACGAGCCTGCTTCAAATTTGTTAAGCATATCACGGCACCATTCCACCCGGGCCTGCTTCTGAGCATCGGTGAGGTTGTGCGGCACCAAGCGTGATACTATCCTCCTCACGCGAAGATGGCTGTGTAGAATCTCGTGAACGCTTCCCGATCCAATCTTCAATATGTGTTGAATCTCCTGATATGTAATTCGCCTATTGTCTTGGATTAAATTTTTCACTGCTAGCACGTTTTCTTCGGTAACAGCCGTCAAAGGGCGACCGCTTCTTTCGTCATCCCCCAAAGTTGGTCGACCGCGCTTGAATTCGTTATACCAACGATACACGGTTGCCTTGGAAGGGCCTTCATCCATGAATGCCATTTGAAGTCTATCGTACGATTCATCCGGTTTCAGGCGACACTTGAAATCGTATAAAATCATAGCTCTAAAATGTTCCCGGCGCAGATCCATATTTCAGTGAGACACAATACTTTGAATTAACTCGCAAAAAATGTGGAGGGAAATTTTGAAATTGGAACTTACTTATTTTTACTTATAAATAATCATATTTTCGAAAAACATTATAACTGGCCAGTCTCCCATATATAAAAACTTTTTTTCGCAATACTTTCTGAGGGGCCTGGTATATAAGTAAAACAATTGAATAAACGGAATACTAAATATAAAAATACTTAAAAAATATTTAAAAATGTAAAGTATAAGAAATGAAATGAATAAAGGATAAAATACAAAAAAAATTAAGTAAATTGTTGACATTACCGTCCCACATGACGGGAACCTCGTGAAACCCGAGAAACATAAGCAAATCAAGTATCTTGACTTGGCTCACGAGGTTGTCGACATGTGGGATGTGGACACAGCGAATATTGTACCGAGTCGTGTCAGCCAATGGCTTAATAGCCACAAGCCTCGACCAACACCTTAGGAGGCTCTCGTTAGGAGGCTGGGTCAAGGGCCTGATCCAGAAAGCAGTACTGTTGGACACGGTTCGTATTGTTAGGAGGTTCCTCTCTCTGGAGCCCTGACTGCCGGTAGCTTGGACCCTGTTCCCGATACCGGTGGGGAGAGAAACTAGGATAAGTTTTGGTGGGAATCACTGTTGGTGAGAACAGCAGTTAGTTAATGCAACTATAAAGTGCCAAAAATACCTTCTGCTGTACTCGTGGTGGAGTACCGTAACAAGCAGAGCCCTAGCCAGTCCGAGTCATCCACGTCCCCGTCATTCTCCCTGGGACCTGCAGCAACCGCGCCGCCACGCGTCCACCGGCCCGAGTTGCAGCTGAGCTAACGGATGCAGGGCGAAGGGCGAATATTCTGCGCCTTAAAACAGAATCAACCCACTAGATTATGCCGATGACCTATGCCTGCTGAGTCACGCGCACGCTGACAAGTAAGCTAAATTGATAGATTTAAGTCAGGAAGCGGCAGTAACGGGACTAAAAATAAACACCCGGAAGACCCAAGAGATGAGATCTGGTGTGACGAATACTTCACTGTTGCTGATTGGCACGGAGGCATTGGAACGCGTCCACAAGTTTACTTACCTCGGGAGCGTCGTGTCGGAAACTGGAGGTAGTGAAGAGGACATCGCTTCAAAGGTTCGCCAAAGGCAACATATTGACAGTTTGGTTACTAGAGTACGTAAACTGATGTTTGCTTTCAAACAACTGCGCTCCATTGCCGACACTAACTTAGTCAAACAAGTTTATTTTGCTCTATGTCAATCAATACTTCAATATTGTATAACCTCATGGGGCGGAGCATCAAAAACTATCATTCTCTCTCTTGAAAGAGCACAAAGAGCTGTTCTAAAAGTAGCAAATTCTCTACCTTTCCTTTTCCCTACCCACCAGTTATTTAAATCCTGCAAAGTCTTGACTGTTCGGCAAATTTATTTACTGCACATAACACTAAAACAGCATGCAATGCTTAAATATAACCTAGATATAACTAACAAAAGGCGAAACGATATAGTATGCAGTTCAACCTCTACCTCTAAATTTGCATTTACATATAGATTCTTTACATTTTTAGGGCCCTTTTTATATAATAGATTAAATGGAATACTAAGTATATATAATTTAAATTATTTTAACTGTAAAAGCATTGTTTTAAACTATTTGCAAGGTTTGTCATATGACCAGACTGAAGACCTGCTTCTAGTATTAAAATAAAATTAGATTAAAACTACGTAAGCATGATTAAAAATAACACTACTATGTATATTTCCGCAGTGTCCTAGTTTTACTTAAAATTGTTAATTTATTGCAATACCTACATTATTAAATATAAATAAGCACTTTTACGCCTGAAGCACAGGTTCTACCTAGTTCAGGCAAATTATACATCAGCACTTTTTAGAACATAAGCAAATTATTGTAAATTTTGTACTTTAAGAAATAAATAAACGATTTTATTATTATTATTATTATTATTATAAAGCACGAGCTACCTTCGCGCAGTTGAGACCAGGGGGGTAACCACAAGCTCTTAGAGTAAGGTTATTTTGAGATCGAGTAAGTGACAGATGTATACAAGTCAGATACATCTGTCCCTTACTCGATATCAAAATAACCTTACTCTAAGAGCTTGTGGTAACCCCCCTGTTTGGCAATCGCGGAAACTTACCCGAAGGATTAAACTCAAAATCTTCTGGTCAAATGTCAAATCCGTGTTGCATTACGGATGTGAAACGTGGAAAGTCACAAAAGACACTTACGCCAAATCCAAGTTTTCGTCAACCGCTGTCTTCGTCGCATACTCGGCATTTACTGGCCCGAGACCATCACCAAAGTGGAGCTGTTGGAGCAATGCCACGAGAGCCCGATCGACCGCCAGATCAAGCGTCGCAAATAGAAGTTGGATTGGCCACACGCTGCGAAGGGATTCTGATCATATACCGAAGCAAGCGTTGGATTGGAATCCCCAAGGCAAAAGAAAGCTTAGCAGTCCCCCGTCAAACCTCGCGTCGCACCGTGTTGGCGGAAGCGACGAGCATCGGTATGACGTGGAGCGAGGTGAAGAGTGAAGCTCAGGACCGATCGCGATGGAAGACTACTGTGGACGCCCTTTGCCCCATCCAGGGGACGTAGGACATTAAATCAAGTATAGGTGTACCAGAATCTCATGGCATTTTTTATTTTTTTTAAATTGTGATTTTCATATGGCAATGTCAATTGTCACCTGTCGAATCAAAGTACTTGATGTGTCAACCGCTGCTGAATTTTTTTGATATTATCTTGAAAGTTTGTTATTTTTGTGAAAATGTCGAAAAACCCACTTCGATCTCATGCGAGACATATTGTTTTCAATGTGTATCATAAAATAAGGGAAGAAGAAGGCGTAAATCAAACTCAATCTTTGATTTTAAAGTGCGTCGTAGAGTGGACCGGTAAGTTGGACTGACTTGTTTTGATACATTTAGTTTAATTTATATTTTTCTTACTTAATTTTATTTTCTTTTCATTACTATTATATGGTAAATCGTAGGTCAGGGCACATCGAATGATGGCCGGAAGGAAATGGCAACAGTAATGTAACTGTTACTAATTCTTCGACAAGATAATCTGCGCCCTGCAGTGGGACGTGTATATAGACGGGAGTTTTTGGCGGGATTTTGTCGAGTGAAGTTTAGTGGCTGTTAATATTATTTGCAAATTGATTCCTAGTGGATATTGTGATATATTATTGGTGTAGTTTTGTATCTCAACTGTCTCCGCAACTGGACAATTTGTAAAATCATTGACAAAAGCGATCTCGGGATAGTGGAGCGGTGTATTTTTTTATTGTAGTATTAACTGCCTCTGCAAAGCTTACTGGGAAGACTGACTCGATACAATTTGCTGCCAAATATTCCAAAAAACATTAGAATCTGTTACATCCGCATTCTAATGCATACTAAAGAATAAATATAAGATCCAAAACTCTTTCCAAAGACGTGGCTAAAAGGTCCTAGCAACCAGGCCATAAAACTTACATAAAAAGAAAATATATAGACTGATGATGATGAATGACTTTAAGTAACATGATACATTTTATTATTTTTTACAGACTTTATACATAAAGAGATTGGTTTTGAATATGTTAAATGCCAATGAAAAAGAACCATTTTGATGGAGAGAGATGACATAAAACTACAAAGATACAAGTTTTTGAAATGCCAGTGGAGTTCATGGAATCGTATTCTAGTTTTCTAGTTCTGAATGAGGTTTTAAGTTATTAGTATGATTTAAATGCTAAATAATAAATTAGTACATAAATTAATATTCAATTGATTTATTTTTCCTATGTTAAGAACACGATGTATAACAACATTATTCATACACATACCTATAATACTCACAGTGGATATTTGTGTCTCTGAATTGGTTGCAAGACCCCGCGCAGTAGCTATTTGTGTGTCAATGTTGAAGGTGAAGATAGCATTGTATAACTGTCTCTTTCACTCGCTTATGTATGTCACATAAGCTTACGGAGTTTCTTGTGCATTCTTCTCCATAACAAGCTACTTTCCGAATGCACGGTAGAATCAACTTTTATTCCATGTAAATTTAAATTGTGACATTCAAAAGTGCCGCTTGGTGGCCCAGTTGAAATAAATATCTTTTGTCTTTTTTGTCATCGTCCTATCTCACTTACCTACTCTATGCAGTATACTCGATGACAAACTGTTTCTTACGCAATGGTTGGCAGGACCAAGTTCAAAGACACAAAGATCCGTTGTGACTACTATAATATAGTTACCTCATGTTCATTAATACTAAAGACATAAATAAAAATTAAACAGTATCAAGATCGTTTGATTCAATTTCCCCAGTATTGCATACAACAAATTTTTATTTCCCTTTTTGCCATGAGATTCTGGTAGACCTATAAGTGAAATGTTTTTTTTGTATGTTTTATAAAAATATTTAAACATGTATTAAAGAAAAATAAAGTTGAATAAAGGACATAAAAATACTAGTCCTTTTTTATTTTTTTATATATCTATATAAAACAAAACAAAAAATCTCAATCCCTTAATCCCGTGTTCGCGATTTGAATGCAGGATTGAGGATGCGGCTGGTGTGTGCCGAGTTGCCGACACACTAGCCGCGTCGGCCGGGCAGTAAAATCTGTGCTTACATACGTATCTCATTTAGACTCCACCCCTATCCGAAATTATCCAAAACTTTTTACTGGATTCGGTTACGGTTACGGATACCTATATTTGAACATGAAATATTTCGGATATCCAATAGTTTCGGTTATCGTTACGCAGCCCCTTAACATCCCTGCTTCAAACATAACTCAACTGTCCAAGATTATTGCTCTAACATTACAAAGCTACAAGTAACCGAGGCAGCAGTAAACGTGCAATAAAACGGAATCGAGTTAACTGCGGGGCGACAGTCGGAGTCTGCTGGCTCCGCGGAGTAAATCAAGTTTCAGCGGCGAAACTTATTTATCTGAGCCAATGGAATCACTACGGATGAACTTCTCCGGAGAAAGCCATTTGGTTTTCTAATAGAATCTTTTCTGTGCCTATTAGTTTCGAATGATGCAACGACATGGTCGATTAGCAAACTGGTGTAGTTATTGGCAAGGCACCTAGTGCGTTTCGGGCTGGGGTTAGATTTTGGCAAAATGTCGCATAGTGCCTGTGATTGCCTAATACTTACACAGTCTTTAGTAAGTGTGCACCATTTTGTACCTACCTATAGGTAGGTTACATAATATAATCTTTCGGTTCCCCTTGTCCTAATTTATTAGGAGTCTGCACAATATGTCTTCTCCTTCCATAGGTACTTCTTTATTATTCACCCATAATTTTTTTGTCTTCTCCTTCCCATATTCAGTTGGTAGCATGAGGCAAAATTATTTGCTCAAACCAGTAAAAGATTTGTCGAAAAAGATCAGTCTTGCAGTACACAGCTATCGATTCACTTGGCCGACCATTATTTTTAGTGGTAGTAAAAGTTTACTGTCATCGGCAGCGCGGGAAAGGTCGAGCGGTAATTACAGCTTTTATAGTAACTGCTTGCCGGTGCATTAGCGGTTCTTAGGGTTGCCAACTCAGGTGGATTTGGTGATTATTCGATATTACCCCTGTGTTTACTTTATTCCTTTTCTAGTTAGCTAAATGAATGAGCACAAGATGTTTGCCGTGTCAGCAGTTTAGCCAGCCTTACAGTAGCCGTACGGTAACGGTAGTTTCTGTCAGCCCTCAGCCTTTAGTTTAGCCATAAAGGTTAACCAGCAGCTTGGCGAAAAACCAATCTAGCAGACACCAGAATCATTGTCTATTGAGAGAAATTAGCCTACTCGTATATACTTTTATAGAATTACCTATTCGGTTCGATTGCCTGGTCGGGTCAGGCCAGCAGCCTAATAGCGTAAGTAAATTCGGCAAGGCAAAGGGTTTTGTCGCCATCATTTTCATTTTATTATGGACTCGCCCCCTGTAACTGTTACATGGTACACCACTGCTCTGCCTTACCATAGAGTGATGTTATATGATAAGTAGAATTAACTAGAGGACTACTGAAAATCAACGCCGTCTTGTGGATCGTCCAGGGCGCAGCATTATGCTGAGTGGAAGACTTCTTGTCACAGACACGACATGCATCTGTCTAGTTTCTGTTCCATCCTTTTTCTTTCTCTTATTTTTACGTTAAATGTAGGTTATCGTTTTTCTTTTCAACTATAGCATATTATATAGGCACTTTTGAATTTTCAAACAAATCATGAATCTTGTTGCATATTCGCAAGCGTCAGTAGGTATCTATGGAGAAGGAGAAGGTCTGTTTTCCATCAGTTTTAATTACAAGTATTTGGTTACATCATTCTTGTTGGAAATATACATACATGTGAGAACGATGCAAAATGACGTGCACGTAAAATCGTCTAGAGTAAAACAAACAATAAAAAAATTACAATTGTTCAGTACGTAATTAAAAACACCACTCAGCTCAACCATCATGAAGGGAACCGAATGATCCAACACATGTGCCACCATCAGAGAGATGTTAAGGGACGTTAGATAGAGCATTACACACTCAACTGCCAGGGCACACACAAGTCAACGAACTACATATAGGTACAGTGAATGGTTCATACACACAGATCGTTACAGTTGGTACATTTGGGCACAGTTGGGCGCACGGTTGGCGCAGTCGTTGAGCGATTGACTGCTGCGCTGCGTGTCGCGGGTTCGATTCCCGCACGGAACAAATATTTGTATGACCTACAGATAGTTTCTCCGGCTCTGGGTGTTTGTGTATGTGAGTTTATATGTTTGTAAGCGCACCCATGGTACAGGCGGAATTCCTAGTGTGAGGCAAAGAGACTAAAAAAAAATTGTTTTCACACATGTTCTGCGCAGTTACATAATACTAATAGAAATTCAGTTTATACAGTATAAATAAATTCATACAGTCTTCAGCAGGTCCAACAATACTTCAAAACTATAATGTCCCACGTCCGTAGGAGTGTACCCTCTGATTCCTTACACGTGGTCCCCGGGTGGTGCAAATCGGGTGACACTTACTGGTGAAATGCTTGAAATGCTTCGACCGAAGGCTTGTGACCACCCTTCGGGCAAAGACGTACCGCCAAGGGGCCTAGCCATGTTCCGGTACGATGCTCGGTGTAGCCACTAGAGAGAGGTGTTTGGCCGAGATAGCTGTTCCACTACAGGCTGACTAGCCTGACGCGCGCTGTTTGGGACGTATCGGGAGACTGGTCGCGGACTGGTAGCGGGAGCCGAGGCACAGTGCGCCGCTGGCCGACCGCAGGTAGTTGGGGCCTGGGAGCCCAAGTAGTGTGCCAGCCACACATGAAAGGCTGCCCCGCTTACTGTCGAAAAATCCCGGCATGCACCATCGTGCTGGTTGGTGACCAGATGGAGAGAGCCCGATGGACATTCCGGGGGGCTTGGGCGTCCCCGCAGTCTCCGGACTAGTGCCCTAATGATGGCGCCCTTTCAGTGCGTGTCTGTGGGTTAGCAACGTGGAATCTCGTCTCAGTTCCTTCTTCTCTCCTCCCTTCACTCGTATACAAACATGGCAAGGAAAAGAAATACTGATGTTCAACAGCGGCTACACCCCCTCTCCCACAAAGTGCACCTCACCAACATTAGAGATCTGCATTCAAATCTCTGCAGTCCACTACCATCTGGAAGCTGAGAAACCAGCGCTATTTTTCCTTACGGAGACGCTGATAGCGAGTCCTTCAGATGTGTCGTACTGTACGTCGTTAAACCACGCGCGGGTGTGTGCATGTACGCCAGCGGCGACACTTGCTATCGGCGTCTCCGTAACCTTGAGGACTCTAGATTCTCAACGCTTTGGGCTCTGGTGGACACAGGTCTGGATAAAATTATCTACGCCTTTGTCGACCGTTCGCACAGCGGAGATCAGGAGACAACCAGGCTCACAGAGTACCTCAGTGATGCGGCTGATGCGGTACCCTTCCGCCCAATTAGTGTTACTGGGGGACTTTAATGCCCACCACCAGGAGTGGCTCTTCCCATACCAGTGCAGTGACCATGCTGGACGGGAGATGCGTAAGCTTTAACTTGCACTTAACCTTACCCAGCTGGTCCATGGGGCAACAAGGGTGCCGGATGTTGATCCGCACACGGCCAATTGGGTTGTTGAATTTAAAAAAAATACGTTTTTTTTAATGTATTTCGAAACTTTACATAACTTAAATTATATTGTCGTTTCAAAAAACACTTCAATTTTTTTTTTCAATTTATTATAAGCAATTGAAAATCGATAAAATTTTTAAAAGAACCACGTGACTGCAAACGGGCCACAATTGGTTGCCATGTTGGTGACGTCATAACGTTCAAGGAAATCATGATAATATTGTGTCGGTGACAGGTGTTAGTTATTGTTGTTTACCAGGTACATTAGGAAGCATAATTGTCATAACGTAATCGTTTTTACATATGGGTAGGTAGGTGTAAGTATGTGTAGGTAAAAGTAAACAAACGCAGTTGGCGCGAATTTTTGACTTTGGATATCAAAAAACTTCATTAGATACCAGTAAATATGATACACATACAAATATAATTTACGGTAATTTCCATTATTTACATATCCCTTAAAAGAGGAGCTCGTGGCTAAATAATAACAGCCGCACTGTTCGATCATCAAGGTTAAGCAACGCTTGTCGAGGTCAGTCCGTGGATGGGTGACCATTTCAACATACCGAGTTTCCTCCGTGCCTCGGAAAGCACGAAGCCGTTGGTCCCGGCTGTCATTTGAAGATCTTTGACAGTCATTACGGTTAGTCAGAAGCTTGAAATCTGACACCAGTCTTGCCAAGAAGTACCGTGTTACCCAGTTACTGGGTTGTGGAGGTCAGATAGGCAGTCGCTCCATGTAAAACACTGGTACTCAGCTGAATCTGGTTAGACTGGAAGTCGACCCCAATATAGTTGGGCAAAGGCTAGGCAGATTGACAATATCCCTCAATAATATTGAACACTAATGTCTATATTATATATTTACAAACACTAAAAAGTTTGTAGAACAGAAACGTGAAAATATTAACTTGGTAGATTTTCGTTACACAAATTCTTCAGTAAATATCTCTTAAATACGTCGACTGATTTTTACAATTCAAACAGAAATGTTAGTTTTACGCCTTTAACTGTCTTATAAGTATAAAATAATGAATATATCACCATAAACGAAAAATCATGTTTTCAAGTTACAACAATAACAATATGATACAACAATGACAATTTTGTTCGAAAGTTCCCCTAAAAATTTACTATTCTCAGTGTTTAATGATCAAAGTAAGAATTTAATACGAATCTAATACTAAATTAAAATAAGATAACAACAGAATTAATACATTATAATTGGAATCTAGTTAGACGTAGAACACTGCTCAAATTTAGTAGATTGCTAGGTACTAGGCTATTGCGCGAATCACATATAATTGGGATCTTTTTGTAGTATTCGTAAATAATGGTACGAAGCAAGCACGATAACTTTTCAGGTTCCATATTTATGATCTATTTAATCGATAATCATCTATATACGTGGGACACTCAGAAAGTTTTGCGAAACTAAAAAAAATTGTTCTATACGTACATATATTTTTATTAAATCTTTTCAAAGTACTTTCCACCAGCCTCTATACAAAGATTCATGCGCCTAAACCAGTTTTCAAAACACTTTTTCCAGTCCGCCGCAGACACCTCGTTTACAGCCTGCTCGAACGCAGCCAGCGCATCTTCCGGCGACGAAAATTGTATCCCTTTGAGCTGATTTTTTATTTTTGGGAATAAAAAGAAGTCACACGGTGCTAGATCAGGGCTGTAAGGAGGGTGACCCAGGAGTTTGACTGGCGTGCTGTCCAGGAAGTCCCTCGTTTTGAGTGCGGTGTGCGCAGGTGCATTGTCGTGGTGGAGCAGTAGCCCGCGGAGCCCTGTGTTTGGTCGCTTGTTGCTTATAACAGAGAAAACTTCTGGCAAACATTTGGTAGTATACCATTCGGCATTAATGCTTCTTTGATCCCGTAAGGGAATTGATACCAAGTGGCCAGTCAAATTAAAAAAGCTAGCGATCAAAATCTTACCCCCGCTTCTAGATCGCTTCACTTTGGTAGGCGTTGGCTCATTTTGAAACACCCAAACAGTCGACTGGCGCTTGGTTTCTGGGTCGTATTGATAAATCCAGGACTCATCACCTGTAACGATGTCGTAAACACGCCGAGACGAGCCTGCTTCAAATTTGTTAAGCATATCACGGCACCATTCCACCCGGGCCTGCTTCTGAGCATCGGTGAGGTTGTGCGGCACCCAGCGTGATACTATCCTCCTCACGCGAAGATGGCTGTGTAGAATCTCGTGAACGCTTCCCGATCCAATCTTCAATATGTGTTGAATCTCCTGATATGTAATTCGCCTATTGTCTTGGATTAAATTTTTCACTGCTAGCACGTTTTCTTCGGTAACAGCCGTCAAAGGGCGACCGCTTCTTTCGTCATCCCCCAAAGTTGGTCGACCGCGCTTGAATTCGTTATACCAACGATACACGGTTGCCTTGGAAGGGCCTTCATCCATGAATGCCATTTGAAGTCTATCGTACGATTCATCCGGTTTCAGGCGACACTTGAAATCGTATAAAATCATAGCTCTAAAATGTTCCCGGCGCAGATCCATATTTCAGTGAGACACAATACTTTGAATTAACTCGCAAAAAATGTGGAGGGAAATTTTGAAATTGGAACTTACTTATTTTTACTTATAAATAATCATATTTTCGAAAAACATTATAACTGGCCAGTCTCCCATATATAAAAACTTTTTTTCGCAATACTTTCTGAGGGGCCTGGTATTGACGATATAATAACAAGATTGAATCGGTTAAAAGTCAAAACACTTTATCAGCTATGGGCTACAATGAGTAGAAATGAACATTGTGTCGTCACACGGGCTCGGTTTTGTTCGGCAAACTATCGGGGTGTTTTCGGTACTGGATGCAAAATAGTATATTATGCAACTAGTGAATAAAAGACGGATTTAAACCGAGGGCCATAGATGAATCAAGAGCAAGTGAAGGATTCTAACGACTGAATCACGACCGTAGGGAGTGATTCATGATGATTGAATCACGAGCATTGCGAGTGATTCAAGTGTTAGAATCATGAGCGACGCGAGTGATTCATGGCCCTCGATATAAATCCGTTTTATTCAAGAGTTGCATACTATATTTTATACTATGACTTCGAGAAAAAGAAAGATTTAAGCGAAAAGCACAAGGAATATTACGAGTAATAAATAAATAAATGGTTTATTACCTTCAAAATTTATATAAAATGTGAAACCCTGACCCCTGAGCTAGGTAACAGCACCTGTGTTTCAGGGACCAGTAACCACCTCCATTATGTGACATAATTATAAATAATTAAATATAATTGCAATTAATATAAGAATTACAATCCAAACAAATATTTAATAAATATCTTAGACTAAAATCAAAATCATGATTAAAATCCTAAATAACAAACTCAAAATTAAAATCGAAGAAGGAGTTTGTGTATCGAGTATTTTTTGCGCAAGGAGGCGCAAGGAGGTTACATAGCATTGAGATGGACGTCTAGTACATTGGTGTGTTCCAAATTCAAACACCAAAACAGTGATTAAAAGTGTTTTTATTCACTGTTTTCAGTGAATAAAATAAGCTTTTTAGAGGGGGAATGGTATAAAAATATTTACAATTGGATTTTACTTTGTAATTACAGTGAAAAAAAAAACTAAGAATAGTTTTGTACGAAAACTTATATACGATCTTTTCAAGTTTACAAAAAAAAAATGGTTCAATAAACCAATTTGGACCTTCTGCTGACAACAGATCCAGACCGATACTCTGTGTTGATAACTTCAACGTTGGGTAGTTATCAACACAGAGTATTGAGAGTTTTGGGGGCTGAGTCATCCTGGTCCGTAGGGTAGGAGAGCACCCCATACGATTCCCTACAAGTGGCCCACGGGTGGGGCAAATCAGGTGATATTAACCGGTGGTAGGTTACGGCCGAAGGTAGATAGAGATAGCTGTTCCACTGCAGGCGGACCAGCCTGACGCGCGCTGTCATGGGCCTATCGGGAGACTGGTCGCGGAGGGTAGCGGTGCGCCGCTGGCCGACCGCAGGTAGTTGGGGGCCCAAGTAGTGTGCCAGCCACACACGAAAGGCTGCCCCACCAACTGTCGAAAAATCCCGGAATGCACCATCGTGCTGGTTGGCGACCAGAAGCCCGAGCCCGGGGGGGGGCTCGGGCGTCCCCGCAGTCTCCAGACCAGTCCCGCATTGATGGCGTCCTGTCAGTGCGTGTCTGTGGGTTGCCAGCGTGGAACCTCATCTCACTGCCTTCTCCTTCCATTTTCACTCTGAATAATGAAATGAAGAATCATAGAAGAAAAGCTGTACAGCGGCAGTGGGAGTGCTGCCGTTGTACAGCTTTTCTTGTCACACAAAGTGCACCTCAGCAACATAAGAGGGCTGCACTCTAATCTCGAAGCAGTCCATCACCACCTGGAGAGTGATAGACCAGATCTTCTTTTCCTTTCGGAGACGCAGATCGGATGTCCGTCAGACGTGTCGTACTTATCATACCCAAGATTTACCCTGGAGCACAATTTTAATCCACGCACGGGTGTATGCCTTTACGCCCGAGACGACATCTATTATCGGCGTCTCCGAAACCTTGAGGATTCTAGGTTTGCCGTGCTCTGGGCATTGGTGGACACGGGCCTGGATAAGATTATCTACGCCTGTGTCTACCGATCGCACAGTGGAGATCAGGAGATAACCAGACTCACGGAACATCTGTGTGAGGCGGCTGATACGGCACAGCAGCGGTATCCTTCTGCCCAATTAGTGATACTGGCGGATTTCAATGCCCACCACCAGGAGTGGCTCATCCCATACCAGTGCACTGATCATGCTGGACGAGAGACGCGAAAGCTTGCGCTTGCGTTAAATCTCGCCCAGCTGGTCCAGGGAGCAACGAGGGTGTCGGATGTTGATTCGCACACTGCCAATTGCTTGGACCTTCTGCTGACAACAGATCCAGACCGCTACTCTGTGTCGGTATCTTCACCTTTGGGTAGCTCCGACCATTGTCTGGTGAAGTCTGTATCCGTCTACTCCCCGCCCAAGAGGTACTCGGCGGGTTTGGCGGTACAGGTCAACAGATTGGCATCTTATCCTTGGCGGCCCACTTGCTTCTCTTCGGCTGATCCTTCGTCGTGCGCGGACGGCAATGTCTAGCGTTGACCGGCCATGGTTTGGCGCCGAGTGCTATCGCGCCCACACGCTGTATGTAAAAAATGCAGAATTAAGTTTCCTGCCTGAAAAGTCTCGCGAAAAATGTCTAAAAGCCTATGATATTTTTAAACAATGGAGACTTAAAAAGGGTGCAAAAAATTTTTCGGAGTCTGATATTGTACTTCATAGAATTATCACAAACGAGGCAATCATCTACAATGTAGATTATTTACTCAATGTTGAAAGCCACAATAAAGACAAAAGATGACGTGCACATTGAAACATATACCAAACATAAAGCATTTTTTTATATATATATATATTTTTTTTTTATATTTAATTTTATGGCCTGGTTGCTAGGACCTTTTAGCCATTTTATTATTTCGCTGTTATTCTTTATTTTGCATTAGAATGCGGATGTAACAGATTCTAATGTTTTCCGGAGTATTTGGCAGCAAATTGTATCGAGTCAGTCTTCCCAGTAAGCTTTGCGGAGGCAGTCAATACTACATTAAAATACTCCGCTACCACTATCCCGAGATCGCTTCTGTCAAAGATTTCACAAATTGTCCAGTTGCGTAGACAGTTGAGACACAAAACTACACCAATAATGTACCACAATATCCACTAGGAATCAATTTGCAAATAATATTAACAGCCACTGAACTTCACTCGACAAGATCCCGCCAAAAACTCTTTTGAAAATAATGTCACTAGGGCCACAGATAATATAATACTGGCATGTAGGGCACAAATACAAATACTCCAATATTTCTTCGACGGCGACACACTGCATTAATACGTCACGGGGCGGATAGAGGTCTAATACGGTTGCGGAAGGATATATTGAGGATTCGATCTAAAATAAGTCTAAAATCTGTATCGTATAGTAGAGACCAAAGGCTTGATTCGGACCTCAGATCCTTGGTCTCGGCCGTCTACTTCCAGAGTCACGAATCCCGGCGCTGAGTCACCTACTTTCACTATCCTCCCATCACAATCCACTAGTAAGGAAGCTGAAACCTCAGCGAATAGATACTCATACTCAAGTTCCTAACACAACAATATCGGTTCCAAACAAAACTGTTACTTTTAATTTGCAAAACTGCAATAATGTTACTTTTTTTCACTTTTAATTTTTACAAATATACACGTGGTTTATTTTTACCATGTTGTATTTTTTTATCTTTAGTTAATATGTTCTCGCTGCTGAGGTGAAAAGTTGCATGTGTTACATGATACCAAAATTATTTGCATCTCGTGTCTTTGAATCCTTCGCTTAGAATCCTTCGCTTACTCGGGGATTCAAAATCAACACTCGCAGCAAAAACCAATTTTGCTCTCTTGTTGCACAAATAACTATTTCCATCGTCTAACTTAACATGGTCTGTTCGTTTAAATACTAGCTTTTGCTCTCTCGCTGCCATTTCCTATCCCAAGAGACCATATATTTGCCACATAAAAAAGTATATAGGTAACTGTAAAAAAGCATATAGCATTCTGTGATAGATAGACTTTATTATTTACTAGCTGACCCGGCAAATGTTGTTTTGCCATAAAATATAAATTATTTCAAAGATTTCCAAAAATTTTGCACACACTGTGTATAAAGGTGAACGCGCACCTAGACGCACCGCACTCGCCGCACGCGCCGCAGTCATCGCATTTTGTCTTGGCCCCGCGCTATCCGCGCCGAACGCGCCACACGCATTGTATCCACTTCTGTACATGTTGAACTATATTTTCATACGGATACGGATCATGTTGCCGCGCCACCCGCATCGCCCGCCGAGTCTGATGACGTCATCCTCACGCGCTGGTGGAATCCGTATACCTACAGCATTTTGCTGAAATGCGGCTCGTGCGGCGCGGATAGGTGCGCGAGGCTGCATACGATTTCATATAGATTTATAAAATGCGATGACTGCGGCGCGTGCGGCGAGTGCGGTGCGTCTAGGTGCGCGTTCACCTTTATAGTGTTTTTAATTGTCGTTTAATAATGGAATGGTTTATACAGGTAACACAATGATAATTATTGGCGGAAGCTCGTGACACGTGTTGAATACTATTGATTTATATGAGATCACTTAATTAACTGTAGGTACGTGAGAACTATCTTGAGCAAAATGGCACCTACCTACCGTACCTTATATGTAAATACATATAATTTCTTCATCCAATAAGTGTGGAACAAATGTTCTCTCTCCATGCATTTAGTCAAAGGCTACTTACTGAGTGTGAGCAGTAACAAAATCCTTTGTGCTAATTAAAAAGACCGTGTTTCAAAACTGTCACCATCCTATTTGTAATTCTAAACGCCATAAACTATTTTTAACCGAAATAAAAAAAAATCTGTAGTAAAAATTAACTGAAAAGCCTAATATTCAGACTCCAAAAACCAAAATCGATCACCTGACCTGCCATGATGACAGCTGAGTAACGTCAAAAACGTCATTGCGACACCACACGTAAAAGGGAAAACCACAATAATTTTCGCTAAACAGTTGTTTGTACTTCATTAAATACAAAATACAGTATTAAAACCCATCAAAAATGGCTTCGATACCGCTAATGTATGCTCAAGAAGATTGTGAGTTAGGAGGAAAGGAATCTATCGAGGTAAGTTGTTAATTTTTGTTATTTTATGGTGAACAGTGAATGTTGTCCTCAATGTTTGTCCTTCAACATATTCTGCTTGAAACATTAAACTCCTTTAAACAAACATGTCTGCTGCTAGAATGTATTCATGTGCTAATTTCCTATTCATTTTAAGGTATAAACAAGTTTTATTTTTCTATGACGGCGTAAATAATCTCTGATTGTTCCATTTCCCACATGATTATGTACAATGTTAAGGCCGTTGATAAGATAAAGCCTTCATTTTACAAAATGTGTGTTTTCCTGTTAATTTGAATTTCTTTATTGGTTGATATCAGTTAATTATTATACTGAAAAGGCTTCTTGTTAAAGAGAAAGGTACATCAAATATTCATGTTTAAACAACAAACTATGGCAAGCAAAAATTAATTTGAACCACCATTTTGTCTAATTGGCAGCTGTTTACATAGAAATCATGACTATTTACTTTTTACCTATTTGTTTTTTGGAATTATTTTAATTGCCTGTAACTCTAATTCAACAACTTTACAGCTTGTTAATTTTTTTTTACAAACAATTTCGTCATCTTAATAAAAATATATAATAAAAAGGGGATTACCCTAAACTGTAGTGCTATCACATTATCTTGGTAATTTTTCTTTCTTGAACACATATGCTACAAAGAAAAAAGTTATAATAACTAAGAATAAAATAAAGCTTATGGTGTTCTTGAAACTTAAGAGTTGTTAATGTATTAGATTCCTTTTCAAGATTGTTGTTAATCTTAACTGTCCATCCGTCCTAATTATTTGTCCGAAAGCAATGTTCTTGAGTAAACAATCTTATTATACCTAAAAACCTTGAATATACATATAACTTCAAAATGTTTATTACATTTATATAAAAATAAACTTATTGAATTAAAACTAGCTGTTGGAAGCAACTTTGGCAATATAAGTGACAAAAAATATCTTTCCGGAACATACAGCCTGGTTGTGTAATAGATTAGGCCTTGGTTTACCTATGCTTAAATCCATTTAGCCATTGAAGCATGATTATTTAACATACTTATTGTATAAGTAATATTAATCTAAGACATAGTATATCTGTATGTATTTCTTTTGCATCAGTTTTACTGATTATTATTCATGCTTGACAAACGTCTTAGCCAATTTTCACAATTCAAATGAATATAATTAAAATTGCTAAATAATTATTTAAATGCTATGTAAATCAGATAATCTTTCTCAATATTATTATGAATTTAATTAATTTTTTAGGAAGATTTCGCCTACCGCAACAATGTGGCCAATGCGGATAAAGAGATCCGCCTGGGTTTCGTGCGCAAAGTCTATGGTCTTCTGTCAGTGCAACTCCTGGCTACAGTTGCAATCGCTGCAACATTCCATCTTGTTGAGCCTGTCAAGCTCTTCATACATCAGAAGTAAGTTAATGGACGCTATATAGTCCATTTTTAGGGTTCCGTACCCAAAGGGTAAAAACGGGACCCTATTACTGAGACTCCGCGGTCCGTCTGTCTGTCACCAGGCTGTATCTCATGAACCGTGACAGCTAGAGAGATGAAATTTTCACAGAAGATGTATTTCTGTTGCCGCTATAACAACAAATACTAAAAACAGAATAAAATAAATATTTAAATGGGGCTCCCGTACAACAAACGTGATTTTTTTGCCGTTTTTTGCGATAATGGTACGGAACCCTTCGTGCGCGAGTCCGACCCGCACTTGGCCAGTTTTTGCTGTGCAGTATGTCAACACCACTCTCACATGAATTTGCTGTGCAGCACATCTTTTAATTATATCAACCTTCTTAAAACTCAAACTTATGTACTTATTTTAGTTTACTTGATGACTAGATGGGGAAAAGCCGTATGACACTTATTGAACACTTTAAATAATTTGCAGCTTTCCTCATTTCATCATGATGTTGAGTGTGCCTTTGGATAATTCTAGCAAATATTATCCTCATCCTGGAGATAGCTGTGATATTGTATCAATGTTATTGAAAGTATGTGTACAATAAAGAATAGATAGTCTATTACAATTCCGACTGCTAAATGCTAGAGGACAACTAATGACTTCATATAGATATAGAAAAATGAGACACAGATCCGAATGTGTGTCTCATTTAAAAAATTGTTTAAACGTCTACTGCTGATGTGAGTCATCATGACAACATCCTCATACCAATCTTCATCAAATGATATGGACAAAAAAAAAGAGAAGAAGATTATTCATTCATGACATTTGCAAAGGCTTATCCTGTTAA
This sequence comes from Orthosia gothica, assembly GCA_949775005.1. Classification (NCBI taxonomy): domain Eukaryota; kingdom Metazoa; phylum Arthropoda; class Insecta; order Lepidoptera; family Noctuidae; genus Orthosia; species Orthosia gothica. Next base: position 24,794,485 of record OX459048.1, read on the forward strand.
ACTAGATTGTGGAGGTTAGACAGATGCTGTAAAATATTGGTATTATAGCTCCAACCGGTTAGACCGAATGCCGACTCCAACATGGTTGGGAAAACACTAGGCCGATTGATTCAGTGAGTCTCGGCTGGTTCTTTAAAAAGTTTGTGATAGGTGTGCATCGGGGTGCTAAAGTCCCTGGTCTTTGAGCCAAAAACCCAGGTTCCTTTGAAGGTTTCCTCCCGAAAACAAAATAAAATATATATATTAATTATTAATATATATATATATATTTAAATATATATATTATTAATTATTATTATTGATTATTATTGATTCATCATGAAATTTTCTATTCCAGTGACTGGATGGTGATTATAGCATTTATACTCAGCATGATAGTGCTGTTCGCACTCATCGCTAAGCGGAAGGACTCCCCTGCTAACCTGTACCTGCTGGCTGCTTTTGTAAGTATTAGGACCCACATTATTTATAGTCAAGTTCCGAGTTTTGATTAGGTTATTGAAGCAAAATGTTTCAAAGTGTTTTTCACTAGCGACATGAGATGCTGGTTTCCATTCCCAGGTCAGTGGTGTCTCATCCCATACAAAGAAACTGTCCCGACGTACTGTACTGATTATTTTTTGTACCATCGATCGCGTTCGGTTCCGTGGATATAGATGGTGATCTATCTATCGCCGTGGAACGGAACCGAACGCGATAGATTTACAAAAAATAATTGGTATAATCAGATGAAAACGCTAGTTACGTCGGCACGGTTTCTTTGTATAGGATGAGGTATCTGTTTGCTAGTATTGTATTATCTGTTCCCAGGTCATGCGGAGTACTAGATTCCCACGACCTTGGAATAGATTAGACTTTTATTATAAGTTATGAAAAAATTAAATAATATTAATAAACCATTTCTATAACGCGTCTTCGCATTAATTTCAATGTTCTGCGTGGCACCTGTCTTCAAGCGCCTCGAATAAGATAGCTTTAAATGGCATTAATACGACGTAGTTCCTATGGCTGCGTCAAAATAACACCCCCAGTACCAGTAATTACTGAACGTTAATACCCACTGAGAAACGGTCGCGCACGTGCTCCATAGTGCATAGGCGTCATCCAAATACGAACACAAACCCTAGGATCACCGATTTCCCTTATAGATATCATGTACAAACCGGGCAATCTAATCTGCTTTTGGAGGCAGGTTGGCTGGAGTAACAGCCATGGCTCACGTACAATAGTCCACCCTAAGGCGCTTTCCTTACCGAAACGACTGAGCCAGGAAGGCGCCTGAGGCGTTTCGGTACAGAGTCTTTACCAAGCGCATACACTTACAGCGCAGCTATACAGATTAGGTACTTGGGGTCTACTCCCTATCTCCGCCAACGATGTTACGGACCCTGTCCGAAAGTACGCCGAAACTTCGGAGTGAAAAAAAACCGTCGGGAAAAACACATAGGGAGACACAACTGCCAAACTGTGTTGGCATTCATTAGTAGTTACCCCGAACAAATCATCCATCCGTAGGTGATATGGAGTAGGACATTCCCGTAACGAAGGCCGAAACTACGGACTTCGTGCTTAGATAGTAGACCCCCAGAAACGAAAGGGCCCCGAACCGTTGAGAAAGGCGCCTGAGGACTTAGTGCGTTAACCAAATCCCTAAAGATAAGATAACACTTGTAATTCCAGACGGTGGTACAAGCGTACTCAGTGGGCGTGGTGGTGTCGTACTACAACACCGCCGTGGTCCTGCAAGCACTGACGCTCACCTTCGCCGTGGTCTTCTCTCTGACTGTCTTCACGCTTAACACCAAGACTGACTTCTCTTTCGTTGGATATGGGTGAGTCTTTGTACTTAACTTGCGTTTAAATCAGAATAAGACTGGCCTCAACCAGCCATGTAATTCAGACATCCTTACCATGAGATTCGAAACAACACAACAGTGAGAACTCTATCCTACAATGTGTTAAAGGAAACTGAACCTGCCATGAAGCGGTTAAATGTCATATTTGCATAGTAGCCGACCTGCTACTGCGGCGTGTACAGATTCAAACAGTTTTGTTTGTTATTTACCAGGCATATATGTTATTTAACCACTTTACAATCGCTTCAATTGTCCACAATACATTGAAAAATTCAGATTTTCATGCGATTTTATCAGCCGACAGACAAAAACTAACGACCTCTTCAAACTCTGTTTCAGTATGTTCGCTGGCCTCAGCGTGCTTATCATAGGCGGACTACTCCAACTCTTCATCCAAAGCTCAGCATTCGAGGTCGCCCTGTCCTTCGTCGGCGCCATTTTGTTCAGTCTGTTCCTCATATTTGATACACAAATGATGATGACCACATTGTCCCCTGAAGAGTATATCCTGGCCACCATCAACCTCTACCTTGACATCATCAACCTGTTCTTGTACATCCTCCGAATCCTCAATGAGTTGAACAGGAATTAAATTCCAGTATTTACTAGCATTTTTTTTTGTATTTATATAATTTTATTGCACGTTATAATCTGGATGTAAACGGCTGTGAATATGAAAATTATATATTATTTAAATGAGATAATTTGCAGTATTGTTGAATATTTTATTCTCGGATTTATTTTCCAGCCAGGGACAGACTTTACATGCATGGAGGGAACCCGTCGCCATCATGTATGTAGTCACATATTTGTGACAAATTACTGCCTAGTGTGTTCCTGGCTTTATGCCCTTTGCTTTTGCAACTTAAGTCGGGTTTAATGAATGGCGAAGACATCTTTACAGAACTTATTTGTAAAATTTTCTTAAATTTTGGGTGCAGTTAATTTTCAAGTAAATAAAACAATATGAAATTATTGGACATTACTATTGATAAACGGTCATTAAATAAATTTAATATGATATAGCATGTAAACTGCGTCTGTAAATGTTTGTAAAATTGTCTATGTGGTAGTAACACCTTACGTTGTGGTCACGGCACTATATTTTGACATTATCAGCATAATGGTGGTGCACAAATGTTGAAATATAAATTATTATATAATTATAAATTGTTTAAATATTTAATTTCGTTTTTTTATTTATACACCATCCTAAGCGATGGCTCAGTGGTTGAAGCGTCGCCTGTCTTGGGTCGTGGTTTCAAAGCCGACTGGTATATAGTAAGCAAGCATTGATATGACTTTTACCATTCATGAGCTCTCGAAATTGAGTGCGTTATTCCAGCCAGATAATGTCGAAAATCGTCATCTAAGTGCAATAGACAATTAGATATACAGCTTCTGTAATTGGTAAGCAGATTTTTAAATTTGGTGAGCTGATAGTTTTTTAATAATTTGATAAAAACAGTTCCGGCTGGAGTAACGTTACCGCAGCCAGATCTTTTGTTTTCTAACGAGTATGTTGAAATTTTTATCTAAATAATTAGATATCAATTTGAAATAAATGGTACCACTTATTTTATATTTGTATATGCTATGGTTGCGAAGATATTTAAAATCCTGCTGCAGTAACGTTTGTACGATTGCTGCATCTCGAAATTGACTAAACGGATGATTATAATTTTTGTACATGACATCTGGCTAATTAGGTATAATTTGTTACGCAATAAAAAAAAACATAATAATGCACCGTTTTGAAGATATTTTAATAAATAGAAATATGCTTTAATAGGTCCTAGCACTGCCAATAAGTGGTCCAACGACTAACTTGAAACGTTATTATATAGGTAATTACTGCTTATAAATGTTACTGAAGTTTCATTGAGAGTATCCTATAAGTAATTAAAAAGTTATGATGAAACTTCCACGTTCCTGGCCACGGCGCGCAGCTGAAATATTTAAAGACCGATTAACCGAGTTACCTGTAGTTGTGGTAACTGAATCTTATATCAATAATTAGATATATAGTTCAATTATATACTTGTGAAATATCAGACTTGTACGCTAATTAATTATCGAGATAATCGAAAAACAATACATAAGCGTGGTAACCCGACCAAATCTGGAATGGAAAAAGCAGCCGCGCAATACATTATACCAACCTTCTAAAACTTACAGGATAATACGTGACAATAATACGTGTTTGGTACAGATGGGTACACAAGTGCTAAAGTAAAACATAGTTATAATTAAATATTTTTGTTTCTACAGATAGAATATTGATTTCAAAAATAATTATGCGTAGGTAATAAAGATATGGAATACCTACTTATGTAGATGATGATGATTTTATGCAGATATGTAAACAACTATTTTAAAGGCGAGAGTGTTTTTTATCCAGAGCGGAGCGAAGGATTCTAGAGTAAAGTAGAATTAAGGTAAGTAAGTATATAAATGAACTTCAAAAATAATCACGGATATATATATATTTATATATGCAACGTTATAAACTGTTATACACCTTCACTATTTTCACTGTTTTGTGCTTCCTCCTCCTGTTCCGCATTACTGAGGTTCGTGATTCCCGTGACAGGATACCAACTTTTCTCTGACGATAATTCTCCATTTGTGTCTGTCCTTGGCGACGTGGAGTGCATCGTGCAGCTTGGTGTTCAGCGTTGAACGTATATGGTCAGACCATCTGATCGGGCTGCGGCACCTCGGCCTCTTGTCTTTGATTGACCTTGCCAGTGATCATCAGCTGCTGGAGGTTATGACCATCGTTTCGGCCAATGTTGTTTTGTGTCGTGTTGTGCTTAGCGTTCCGAATAAGTTAATGTAAAATAGCCATATTTAGTTATATATTTTAGTTATATTTAGTTATATATTTCAAAATCTAATTATTTAGATAACATTTATTTCAACATACCCGTTAAAAACAAAAGTTCTGGCTGCAGTAATGTTACTCCAGCCGGAACTGTTTTTATCAAATAATTCAAAAACTATCAGCTTACCAAATTTATAAATCTGCTTACCAATTACAGAAGCTGTATATCTAATTATCTATTGCACTTAGATGACGATTTTCGACATTATCTGGCTGGAGTAATGCACTTCTCGAAATTTACCGTGGACATTACTGACATCGTGAAGGACAACATCATGAGTAAACATGGACCTATCGAAGGCTTAAATCGCCAACCAGGACATTGCTCGAGCCGGTTCTACCACACAGAGAAGGTTCTATGTATGAGCAGAGGCCATTTCCTGCAGTGGCACAGTTAGACCGTTTGTTCACGACACGACAAAATGTGGTCACGTTTCAGAGCTCCATATATTTGTATGGACCGAGCAGCGTATCCATTATGAGCTCCTGGCACGCGTGCCATGAACGCACGCGTGCCATGAACACCCGCGCCGAGAGTGCGTTCCGCGGAACGCGCTCCAAATATTTAAAAAGCGTGCGTCGCAACTGTTCCAGTGTTCGGAGCTTCCTTCGATGCACGGTAAAAAACCGACTCTATATGGAACGGGCCGCTCTAAGTTCGAGCATTCCTACAAACACATTAGCGCGCGTTCCAAAATGGTATTCATTTCGCGAGGCCGGAACGCGCGCCAATGTTCGTCCTCTTGGAGCGCGAAGTCGATAAGCGGCTTTAATTCCTTGCACGGCACCGCACCACACGCGACACGATTTTCAAACGGTTCTTCGGCTATGTTGTCGCGACTTTTTTGCAGTGACGATTTAGCGGCTGTACTAGGTACTTTATCTAAGGGCTGTACAAAACAAGTCTTGAGTGTGTAGACGACACACAAAAACGCACGGCTCACGCGTGATTCGTCACTCACGCGCTTATAAAACAGTACAAGTGCACTGCAGTGTCGTTGTTGTAGAATCGTGTCTAGTAAACAAACGAACGGACGACAGACCGTCTGAAATGTGTCTTGTTAAAATTCGTGGCCGCAAATCGTGTCGTGCGGTGCCTTGTGAACGAACGACCTTAGGTCAAAGAACACTCTGTGAGACTTGAACCGAAGCTTTATTAAAAAAATGTACATAATTAACCCAATTTCATATATATTCCTATTCATATAAATAGTAGCGCGAACTTGCTTAAATCCTTCAGATTTTTGGTGCGTCGCTTTGACTCAACTTTAGAGGGCGAATATGCCTGTAACCTGCTTAGTATACCTCCTGTATGTTGCTATAATGCTGTGTGCAAGTAAGCTTGCACGTCATTTTGATAAATGTCAAACAAAATGGATTCAGCAGTTATTATGGCATATTGGCATGCAATGCAAGTAACAGGTATGTGTATCGTCGCCATTACGTTGTGGAGATAAGGTCAATAAAAGCCTCGCTCCCGCACACGGCACAACACCGCCTTAAACAGAGATGACCGCTCGCTGTCAACGCACCGACAGCTAACAGGCATCCAGCTGTCCACGCGCCGACCGCTTTCGCTTAAGACGACGACTAACGCCAACGACCTTGAGGGAACAAAACGCGCCCTCGTTTCACACCCGCACGACCCAAAATTTTGTAGTTTTTTGTACTTTCCTTATTAATCTTTGACTTTAAAAAAAAAAGCTTCAGATCAAAATGTAGATAATTAAATTGTCTTTGATATGGTGTCGATTTCATTAAAATACTCCCAGCGGTTTTGGTGTGATTGTCGTGTTTTTGTCCGTTTTAGACATAACTTTACAAATTAATTACACTATGTTATACAAATAAAACTCAAAATTTGCTCAGATGAAATTATTAAAAAAAAGGTCTACTATAACATATATTTTTCCAATAAATTACGACTAGCCGTTTAGACGTGATTCTCATTTTAAAATCAGCTACTCAAGGGAATCGGCGCCTTAAGCTAAAAACGTGCTTCAACGAATAGTCAGCGTGCCTACACCGCGCCGGTCTTCAGCTTGAAGCGCGTGGTAAGCGAGACGTCGACTATCGAGTGGTACGACGTCGGTAAGCTCGTTTACAGCGAGCAGTCTGCTAATTTGTGTTGTCAATGTAAAGTATGTCCACAGAGGACACCCTGAAGCTCACATTTCAATGAGCATTATTCCTACCGAATTGCGCTCGAGGTGAGGAAGGGGAGTGAGGCAAGCGTCAGCGCCCCGTACAAACGTAGAATAGCAACAGAAATTACGTCCGTCCATCTAGCAGCCTAACCAAATTTCAGTTGAACGTAAATTCTGTGACTCATTTTACGCGACTCACAACTCACAAAATTACGTTCATTTGGCCTCAGCCCTAATGTGCTTTGATCCTCAGAGACTATTTTAACATCCAAAGAAATTTCATACAATATTTAAAGTGTGTTATAAATGTGGGCGTTTTCAAGCTCTTTTAGCTTTTTTTTATGAAAATGAAAGATTCTTTAGCGAAATGCAACAATATATATTACAGGGAAACATTATTTCATACATCACAATAATCATACCCTAAAAGTTTCACAAAATATTTACATCATACCATTTTAGAATATACAGACGATATGAACTAAATTGATTAATTAAACAAAAGTGTAAAAAGAACCTTAATTTTTTGAATAATAAAACTCATTCTTTCTACTTAATGATAATGGAATCACTATGACATTATTTTTTTTTTATTAGGAGTTGTAGGCGTGTCGTCAACTTATATGGCGGTTGACACGAGAGGCGTGTCAAGAAATATTTGTTCACCGCAACAGATAAGTTTTCAAAAACGGGAGCCGCAACGAATCGGTAACAGACTATTTACACCTCTGACTTAACTCATATCAGTCACGACATCGCCACGTTGCAGATCATTTAGGAATATATGAATGACTATGCTTGTCAGTGACTGACGAAAGCGTTTCATGACGATTTCGACCTTCAGAAATGAAGACATCGATAATGAGAGAGAAATGACTATGACTTGTAGATCTATATTTTTTAACCCTGACAGAAAAAGAAGCGTGTTTGAGTATCAGTGTGCCTGTTTATGGCACCGTAGCTCCTAAACGGATGAACCGATTTTGATTTAAGTAATATTTTATGTTTGAAAGGCGACTTCATCGAGAGTATTCTTAGCTATGTTTATTGAAAATCGGTTGAGCCAACCCATTCTAAAGTTAGACGCATTATATCGGGGTGTTTCGTTAATTTTGAGTTTTTGACGTGACTGATCGGAGACTTGACGATAACGTGACTGATGTGTGTGAATGGCGATTTCTCCACGTATCTACGAGCCGAGACTTGAGTGAACTATCTCCGTATACATGAGCCATTAGGTCGAGTTTGAACTAAAATCAAGACACAGTTTTGATGGCAATTAAGGATCACAAACTGCTAATAATAATAAATAGCAAGACAAGTGAAGTAATTCGACAACGTAATCAATTATCTGCTAATGGTTCAAGAATACACATTCGTATTGTAATTGAAACATAGCAGTAACAATTTAATTTTGTTCGTACAAAATAAAATACCAAAAGAAGTTGTCTGTAAGAGATTGCCCTGTGCAATTATTATTTCTTTTTTATGGTGTACAATACAGAAGAAATAAATAAATAATACAACCATTTCCGTTGATCAATGCCCCTAAACCGATTGAAAACGATTATTCCCGATGTCCACCACTTGGTTGGCCACCACTGGGGGACAGCGGGAAAACTTTAAAAAAATATTCTCACTGCCACCACTGGGGGGACAGCGACATGGATTTTAAAATTATTATCGTTGTCCTCCACTGGGGTCAGTGACACAGATTTTTAAACATTCCCTATGGCCACCGCTGGGAGACAATGTCACAATTCTGTTTCATTTTGTTTGTTTATTTCCTTTGTTTTTCTTGTGGAGGACAACGAGAATAATTTAAATATCTGTGTCGCTGTCCCCCAGTGGTGGACAGCAAGAATATTTTTTAAAAGTTTTCCCGCTGTCCCCCAGTGGTGGCCATGGGGAATAAAACTAACTAAAACAACTAATGTTTTTTTTTTACCTAAATGGTATAATATTCGTAGTCCGGGTAGGGTATAGTTTGGACTAGTGCCTGGTTGATGGCATAAGCCCCCAATTTATGGGCCTTAAATAGATACTGGAGTACAGAAATATGGGTGTACCATAGGTGCACCTCTGCTGAACCCTTGGGGAATGTGGGCGTTATGTTATATATATGTATCTTACAGAATCTTTTGGCAGCTTGTAAGTATATTAAGTATGTTACGACTTCCTACCCTTAACAGGCATTGTGATATGTCGTCCAGGTACATTTTTCGTTCAATCATCATTTCCAAGTGTTCCTAATTGCATATCAGCATCACTCAATGCTGGTTCAGTCTCATTTTCTGTAGAATGTATTTCTAGATGTAGTTTCATATTACTATCAGGATCTTCTTGAAGAACTTCTTTTTCAATTTCTGCTTGTCTAATAACACTCTCTACTTCTTCAATCACACTTTCTAACTTGCTGTCTACTTCTTCACTTGCAGTTTCAAGAAACTTGTTGTCTATTGCTTCAATTACGGTTTCTACTTTCTTATCTTTGTTGTCTTCTTCTTCAACTGCCCTTTTTAATTTGTTGTCCATTGCTTCAATTACACTTTCTAGTTTCTTACCATTTTCAAATCCTTCTATTACACTTTCTAAACTGTTCTCTACTTCTTCAATTGCATTTTCTAATTTGTTGTCTGATGTTTCAACTGCGCTTTCTATTTCCTTATCATATTCAAATTCTTTTCTTTTACTTTCTAAGTTGGTGTCTTCTTCAATTGCACTTTCTAACCTGTTTTCTACTGCTTCAACTACACTTTCTTCTACTACACTTTGTAACCGTTTTTCAACTTCTTCTATCGCACTTTCTGACTTCTTCTCAATTTTTACTTCTTCACCATCTAATTCCTTTTTATTTTTTACTTTGTCATTTCCTTCTTGGTTATCTTTGCTGTTTTCTTCTTTCTGTTCACTTTTTATTATATCTTTCATTTCAAAATCTTTTATAGGATCTAATACATGTTGTAACTGGTTATCAACTTCTTCTATCGCACTTTCTGTCTTCTTCTCAATTTCTGCGTCTTGATTTATACCATCTAATTTCTTTTTATTGTTTATTTTGTCATTGTCACTTCCTACTTGATTATCTTTGCTGTTTTCTTCTTTCTGTTCAATGCTTATATCTTTCATTTCAATATCTTTTATAGGATTTAATTCTTTAATTTTAATATCATCGTTTATCCATGTAGTTTTTGATTCTATCTTCCCTATTTCCAGTTCTAAGTATGGTACTTTTTCTTCTGGTAGTGGCCTGAAAATAATAAATTGTATTTATTAAAAATGTTGGGCGACTTCGGTAGTCGACGGAAATGACAGACACTACACACACATACACTGACACTGTACACTTTTGTGAACATACTTACTTTTTAATAAATTATTCTTATTCTTATTTCCTTCAACTACCGCAATAAGATTAGATTACCTTCGAGTTTTTTAAGACAGTACTGATAAAACTGCAAAAGGACATCAATGTCCTTTAACTAATGATCTTATACTAACAACCAAAGAGGTAAGAGCAGCTCTCAGCAAGAAGTTACTAGTACAAAGTTATCCTACCTCTTGACATCCTCCAAAGTTTTGAGCTTCTGCACGGAGTTCCCGATGCTGACTTTACACCGCTTTCGGTGGCGAGTTAGCAGCTCGAACGAGTCGAACTTCGACGTACATCCGTAGCACGCATGCTTGTTGTGACACGTCTCGTGGACCATCAGGTCTGTCGATGTCTGGAAACCTGAGGAGTGGAGATAGGTATTTGATAAAGCAATTTTATTTTCGTAGAGCTGACTTATTGTAAGAAAGAATGGGCTTTCTTACAATAAGTCAGTTTATATGGATAAATGAGGTTGGTTTTGGACTATTTAATAATAGGTTTATTGGATGTAAATTAAATTTTTCGGCAATGAACTAGCCCACTTCTGAATGGATAACCATTGAAGTCGCAAGCAGTTGTCAAATGCTTTACAGGTCACTGCATACGTAACGTGTTTCATTCCAGATGGAATGGGATGATAAGTTTTGTAAATACTGTTAACATTTCATACAAAATGTATACGTAAAAGCATAAGTCACGTATGCACGGACGCGACGGCGATGTGTCATAGAATATAAAATAACTTACTTCGTTTACAAATCTCACACCGATATAGGACGCAGCGTTTCTTCTCCGGTGACACACTTCCATTGGCCTTTCTTTTGACAGTTTGGTAGGAATGTTGGGCTATCACATGTGCCTGGAAAAAAAGCGATATCAGCACATACACTAATGTAGCAAATACTTTCATCAGACAAAAAAAGGAATTGGACAATTTTACATGGCATTACCCTAATAGTACTATAGTTCTGAAGGTTACCCACCCTCCATATACACAAAATATGCACTCTCTCTTTATAATATTAGAATATATAGATACTTTTTCCTGTGGGATAACCCACAGGAATCATGCATTATTCCAGGACGAAAAAAAACTTAATTCAAAAAATTTAAAAACCCGGCTGCTTCAAAAGCGAACTAAAAAGTCGTAAACAAGGAAAAAATCATGCTGTGCAGTCGGAGGATACATATTCGCGGGCTGGCTGACCAAAATCTGGTGTATCCTCCGCCTGCACAGCATGATTTCCTTGTTTACGACTTTTTAGTTCGCTTTTGAAGCAGTCGGGTTTTTTGATTTTTTGAATTATTTTTTTTTATTTATAACTTTTTAGTTAGTTTTTTTCGAATTAGATACATTTAAACATATAAGTGTTATATATTTTTGAAATCACCTCTTAAAACTCTTTATTTTGATACCCCACACGATGGGTTTGGAAGAAAAACGAAATTTGGGCCCCCACAATATGGCGCACCCAAAATCCGCCATTTTTCTATTATCCAATTTTAATGTAGCCTATGACACTTGCAGGGTTAAGACGCATCGATTGACGTATGAATCATCAAAATCGGCCAACGCGTTTGGTCTCTGGAACGCCATATAGGAACAAACATACATACATACAAACATACATACATACAAACATACTTACATACATACATACATAGACTGATAAACACATTACCCTCCTTCGGCAGTCGGGTAAAAATAGGCTTTCTATTAGTGAAAGTATTCTCGTAATTGGATTAGTTATTCGAGATTACCTAGCACCACGGGGTCCCATCGCTAACAAAGAAAATTTGTTTCAAATAAATGTCACTAGAAGCCGCGAAATGCATCGAATTGTTATTGAATTGTATGTAAAATTAAAATTTTCTAGAATTGGTCATAAAAAAATTATGCACTTTTTTAATCCACTGTCCTGCACAAAATTATGGAATATTGTGCTCTTAATTCACATTTCAAAGATTATTTGAACAGATCATTTAAAGTTGATTCCAATAGATAGCGCGGTTTTAAATTTTAAGGCATGTCACTTGATTTTTTGTAATTTGTTTTGTATTGTAACACTCTTTGATACAATGAAACTTTAAAAGGTGCAAAAAAAATATATAAAACAAATCGTCACTATTTAAAGAAAATAAAAAACCAGCCAAGAGCGTGTCAGGTATCGCAAATTTAGGGTTCCACCAAATTCCTCCGACTCTTACAAAATCCCAAAATCAAGTTGGTTGTAATAGGAATAATATTGCAATAAATATTTTCTTTTATTTTCTTCTACACAATAGCACAATTTTATTTATTTACCTTATTCGAGGTTGGTGCCAAATAAGCTAGTCCTCAAAATTGTATGAGCGCCCATACAACTCACTATCTTAATTAGCGTCAACTATGTATGTATGTTGAGCCCTTTCATTTTCAAGTTTTTTGGAATTTTTATTTGTGCTATAAGACCATAGATTTAATAAACAAGGAGATATGCCCGGTAGACGAAATATATCGGCAACCTGTGTCTCCAGTTTTCCCCTACCACACGGCAACTACTACACATGCAGTACAGAAACGCAGTCGCGCACACGCCCGCAACTCTTAAATCAGAACGTACTACAGAATCAAATATAAACCGTATCTCATCAAACACAGCGTGTATTTACCATGCTCCGTACAACTTACCCACACAAAAACATCTACACAATCACATCACTAACTCGTCGCAAGAAGCAGCGGCCGTACTACGCGATGTATCCGCTTAGTAAAGTATCGTGTTGTGATTTTTACATTGCTTGTCCAGTCACTTAGCGACGAACTTAGCTAGTGGTTAAGAAGCAATGTATTTATTGCAAAAATAGAACAGTCGCTGTGATATTTTGAAACATTATTTTGGACATGGGCACTGTGACCACGTCGCGCGGACACCGACACGCCCCCTTGCCACTTCTCCTGTATTTAATATTTCTATGTATAAGACCTTACTTTTTGCCAATATTCGTGATGATTCTAGGTCAAAGGGAACTACCATATTATAGGTTTTCGACCCAAAACCTATAATATCCACCAACCCGCACTGGGTCTGCGTGGTGGTTTATGGCCCATTCCCTCTCACAGAGAGGAGGCCTGTGTCCCAGCAGTGGAACCTTAATAGGCTGATTATGATGATGATGACCCAAAACCTACAGGGTACTTCTGGTTGACCTAAAATTGACAATTTTGGTTAAAAGTAAAATCTTACAGCACAAGTAAAGGGAAAATTCCGAAAAATAAAAAACAATGAAAATTAAGATAAACTTTGGTACTAACAAGTTATCATCATTTTCCCACATCTTTTTATCGTGTCGACTCAGGACCTTGATTTTTATACACCCAATAGGGCCTATAGACCTCAGTATCTGGCATAAATTTCAACATGCTAGGTCCAACCGTTCCTGAGAAAATCTTTGGTGACACACGGTCAGACAGACGGACAAGAGAGTGATCTTATAAGGTTTCCTTTTTAGGGTTCCGTACCCAAAGGGTAAAAACGGAACCCTATTACTGAGACTCCGCGGTCCGTCTGTCTGTCTGTCTGTCTGTCTGTCTGTCACCAGGCTGTATCTCATGAACCGTGATAGCTAGACAGTTGAAATTTTCACAGGTGATGTATATCTGTTGCCTCTACAACAACAAATACTAAAAACAAAATAAAATAAATATTTAAGGTGGGCTTCAATACAACAAACATAATTTTTTTGCCGTTTTTAACGAAAATGGTACAGAACCCTTCGTGCGCGAGTTCGACTCGCACTTGGCCGGTTTTTTTATCTTTTATGGTACTGAATCCTAAAAATATATACACAAACCGAGCAAACCATTTTACTTGCAAGTTGTTGCTAACACCATCTACAGCCATGGAATGGCACCAAACGCGATCGAAATATCATAATCAGACCAAAAACGCTAGTTACGTCGGCACGGTTTCTTTGTATGGGATGAGGCATCTGTATGCTAGTATTATATCATCTGTGCTAGTACAAACAAACAATTATACCTGTAGTATATTCACTTAGATTTTAAATAAATACCTTTAGTCCAGTAATGCTGTTAAAGGACTTGGTGCACAATAAGCACTCCATTGGTAGGTCAGCAGGAATCTGCTCAATGTCCTGCTCTCCTTCACTGGTGGGCTCCTGCTTCACTTCCATTTGTATGAACTGGAAAGAAATATCACCTGGATAAGATTGGTATTTCATAAGCAATGAAAGGCTCAAAAGTGCAGTCACACTCTCCTAAAAATAAAGTGCTTATAATTTTTTTATAGAATAACTTAAATAATATTAAACTGACATAATTGCCTAAACCAGTCGAGGAACATTGACTTTTTACCCGACTGCGGCAGTGTAATGTTTTCGAGAATATGTATTTCCTATTCTATAGCACGCTCTACAGCCCAAACAGCTTGACGAATTATGACATAGAAGCGGACGCCTGGTGGTTTGTCCCACGTAGTCCCCGTTCCAGTGGGAATACAGGGATAAAAAGTAGCCCATGTCACACAGGGAAATTGTAACTGCCCAACGCAGCAACGGTGAAAGAAATTTCGAAATTGGTCTAGTAGTTATTAAGTTTATTTGTTTCTTTAAAAAAAAACAAATATTTTCTCTTTCCTCTTTATATTAGTATAAATGAGGTGTCGTTGGAGTTGTCGCAATTGTGGAAATGACATAAGCTATATAATTTTTAAATATACTGCAGGTGGGGACAAACAAAAATTAAAGAAATACCTACCAAAACTTTGTTTGTCACCGCTCTGGCAGCACCTCATAATATTTAATGTATAAATTATACCTAGTATTTGTTTTTCTCTTTTCAGTTAATTATTTTTAGCAGTATGGTTTTTTGTTTTTATAATACTTTTTTAACAAATTTTTAGGCATTTAATTCTGGAGGTAGGTGAGCGACTGCACTTTTGATCCTTGACTGTATGTATCCCTTATCCCAATTCAGCTTTCATTATGCCAGTGCTGGATATGTATAGAGCAACCAGTAAATGGCTGCAATGTTGATCTATCTAGTTTATTTTAAAATTCAAACACTGGTTTGAAACACAGTTACTAAGTAAATGTGGGTAATAGCTGTGCATTCCTCACAAAAATTTAAGAACTGATAATAAAAAAAGAGTCAATATTATGGGGGTATTTTTCAAGCAGACATATTGTACCTCGCTATTCATTACTGTATAGTAAAAGAACTTACTTGTGCTTCTTGTGGCGCTTTTGCTTCTGTTCCATTTTCCAGGTCTTTGTTCTCAGAGTTTAATGGATCCAGTGATATTGTACCTTAAAAAGAAAAGGGTAGGAATTCTTTAGTACATTGGCATGATTATCAGTGAATGTGTCTACTTGTATTACAACTACTATTTAGGTGTGTCCAAAAGTTTATGGAATATTTTCCTTAAAAAGAAGATATATACAAAAAACTGTAAAGTTTTGGACATTCCCTGTTAACTTTGGATTACTACTACCTTAAATTTATTGATAATTCAATTATTTATTCCTGTATTGAAAAGCCACAATATTATGTACAGTTTGCATAAGTTTGCTTCTTTAAAACAAAGTTTTCCAATGTGCATGGCATTGTATGCTGCTGTTTTAGTTGAAGTTTTATTAGGTACTTCCTAGCCATTTGTAGACACAACCTATCTTTATTAATAAAAAAACTTTTTGAAATAATTAGTTAGAATCTTAACATGCTCAGTTCATGTTCAGTGTGGATATGGTCTCAGGTCTTTACCTAGCAATGGGTAGTATAGGCTAAATAAAAAGGTTCTATCATTATTAGTTTAGTTCATAAGCACTCACCATTAATGGTAATATTCATTGGTGGAGGTTCCACAAACTCTTCTGGTTCTATTTTTATATCCAAATTAGCCAGTTCAGTCTCTACATATGGGCTATTACTGTTATCAGTGCCATTCACAGGATATTCCTCATCCGAAACCACTTCCTCTTTGATTTCTATGTCCAATGCATTATTGAATACCGAACCATTAATGTTTTTATCCACTTGTATTGGTTTAGGCCAGACTTTGTCTATGTCTATTTCAGCTGTGAACCTCATTCTGAGGAGTAAGTCACAATCCCGCACTTTAGCCACAAACATTGCTGACTCCAGTAACGTTTGGTAGCATGGAGCGCATAAAACTTTTGAATGTCTATCTGTTGGCGATATCTGTAAAATGTTAATAATAATTAGGTGAAGTACCCCAATTAGATAATTTTATATAATTTGGAGTATGACGTAAAAACTGGTAAAACAAGTTTTGCCTTTAATTTGCAAATATAATAAAACTACTTTAACCTCTAGTTTCTTCACAAATTTTGGACTATTGCAACAATCTCAGAGGTGATAAAGTCGTCACAATATAAGAAGTATGATGACGTTTCTAACTACGATAACTTATACGTAAGAAATTGAAAAATCGAATTCATAATCCTAATTAATTACTATGTTACCTATACACTATAACAACGAGTATCATTCGCAAGCGTAAAGTTTAATTATTGTTAAGTATTTATATAGCTGTCAAAACGGGACTTTTATTTTTTTGACAACTTTAATAATTTATAACCTCAACATAAAACTACAATTCATTTACATGATTTAAACCCACAATAACCATCTTCAAACTACCAAAATTCATTGTCACGTTTCGTAAACTACCCAAATAAAAGGCACAAGAGAAAGGAAATCTACAAATAGAACCTTGTTTTATTTCCTATCACAAAAATTATGATTATCTTTTATACTGACCTCAATATTAGCTAATTTAGCCAAATCTTCTGCTATGGAGGCTTCCATACCTTCCCAGGGGGGGGCCCAGGTTTGGAAAACATCACAACAACTCTTTTTATCGTCCAACTTTTTAAGACAAGCGCGACATTCACGAATCGCTTCTTCTTGAGTAGCCTCCTTTGTTCTGTCAACAGTATCGGTCATCGTCTGCTGCCTAACACATCACAGAAAACACACGAATATAAATATAAAAGTAAATACAACATTCAAAAATATTTAGTAAAAAGTTTTAACAAGGGATTTGTCAATTTTTATGACAATTTTGACGTATAGTTTTTGCGATAGAATAGACAAAATTACACTTTAGAAATGAGATTTTTTATGATAGAATTAGTACTCCTAATAACGAAATAAATATTGTTTGTATTTAAACAATCACAATTTAATATATCTTCGCTATTATCACTTCATTTGTTTGGATGACTATGACTATTATAATTTTCTCTTACATTACGCGTGTGAACTTTATAGATTGCACTCGATTTTCATGACGGAAAAGAGGAGAGACCAACTCATGAACTCACTCACTCATTTAGATTTAATTTAGTCTCTGGTCAATAGTACTGTCTGTCACAAACCTCAAAATGTCGAAGTGTTCGAACCCTGTGCACAATGGTCCATGCTGGTTTGTCAGTGTTGCAAGACCAAAGAAACTTATTTTTTCGATATTGAAAATACAGCTGCATATTGGCTGCATGAAACTATATCGTATGGTACCTACTTCGACTTACGTCTCAAAATTTTTAGAGGATGCCTCTTTCTTCAAAAGTTTTTGTTTTACTGGCAAAATCGATTTTTTACGACTTTGTAGATTGCGAGATGGCACTGCATTGTACTTCAGCACGCGCTCTGAAGTTTCTGTAAGGAAAACGAAAATTCAATCCTGTGCATATCTTCTTTCTATGCTACAGTAAATAGTTTTTTTCTTAATTATTCACTGGTTTACTAGGGTGGTTTTCTCAATATACATACTTGACTGAATAAAATCAATTTTCGTAAAGTGTAAGCTGCAGGCAACCATGTTTTTGACATACTGGTAGCTGACCCGGAGAGCTTCAGCCCATTCATTTCTGACTGCTGCATTATTGGGGCAAGGATGTAGGGAGATTTCATTAGTGGGTCTTGCATTGCAGTGAGGTACTGAACATCTACGATTTAACCTTAAAAATAATACCAGATTAAATTATTACTAAGTCAGCCAATAGTTTTACTCATGTGAAAGTCATCCCAAGGGAATTTACTGCCAGGATAAAACAGTAACCTGTTTCCTTATCCAGGACTGGTGGTCTACAGGTATGCCAAATTCATTGCACTACTGATGCATGAACATCCAAACTAGACTTTTCAAATTTTTACGACATTGATAGAAAAAGTATTGTAAGATGTAGGATGATAAAAAGCATTAAAAAAATCAAGTCTATACTTACAAGTAAGCTTTTCTATTCTTTAATCTCACAGATCTATTTCTGATCATATTATTATTTTCTGAAGTACCACATTCTGTCTTTATTGGCACAATTTCAGGTGTAACTGTATTATTCTTCACAACCAAGTGCTTTGTTGGAGAACCTATAGGAATAAATTATTAGTTAGTTTATCTTGTATTCTATAGTAGAGAGGGTATTTAGTGAAAATAAATTAATGACAGTCAAAGGTGTTCACTTATTTATAATTTCTTTATTCATCAAATGTTTTACCCATATCATAATAGTAGTTAAAATTTGTTGTTTTGGACTTTTGGGTTTATTTACATAAGATGTTTTTTTGTTGAAGATTGGAGGCATACGACGGATGTAACCTGCTCGGAGTTAAAAACATTGAGGGTACGGCTGTTATCTTCAATCATTTATGGAGATTTTCATCACCTAGAAAAGACAAAGTGTTTACCAGGCAGTTAAATCAGCATTAAATATTTGGAGCATGCAAAGCACATACAAGATAAACAATACACATACAAGATGTACTTACATACCACACCACAAGTGCTTGTAATAAAGATTTCTATGTTTTATGAAAAGAGCCTAAGCTGTATACGAATTTCTCGCAAAATAGTCTTCAGGTTTAAAATTGATAGCACATAGGTCTCGCTGACATACTAACTTTCAAATTTTTTCTACGAATAGCTTTCGCCCACAATTTTCGTCTTTCAAACTTTCAACATTTTTGGGAAACGTATGGGTTTCCATATTTTACAGTTAATGGCTGCGCAACGGGGCATATTAATTAAATAATCGTGAAAAGAGATAACTTGTTAGATGTTTACAAAAACCTCAATCATTATTTCAATAATTCATCAAACTTTGTTTGTTGACAATTTGTCATGACAGCTGTCATCAATATCAATCAGTGAATCACGTGCACGGCGTGCACCTTCATCTCGTACGTACATCCTAAATGTATAGTTATGTTTAAATACATTCAAAAGACATAACTACACTATAGCAGTTTGAATTGATAGCTGGGAAAGGTTTATTAAAAACTGCAAAAATATTACATGATGCTTTAGCTTGCTGTGTAGTGTCTGATTCCGCTTCAGATGTTTTTTTACTCCAAGGAAATATACTCGGTACGACACCTTTCTTTAAATGTCGACTTATTTGTGGGCGGCCTGAAAATCGCAAATGGTTTATATTATCTTATATTTTTATGATAGCTAAGTATATCAATAACGATATCCAGTACTTACCCGTATATGCAGACACGCCGACAAAATCAGATTCCAAGAAGTGTGCTCGGCATAATCTTATTGTGTCGGTCACAGGTTTTTTTCTTCGCGTAGCTTTGATCCACTTTATTCTTAACTTTGTGTCTTTCGGAAATAAATGGACACCACCGTTTTTGCAACCGGGAAGAGCACAACTAGGCATATTTATTTTTCCAATAAACAAATACGAAACGCTGCAAATTATGAGTATTGACAGATACTGTCCGTGTCGCAAACACGACACCTAGCGTTAAATCCACAACAATAAGAATAACCAATTAACTACAAAAATATCAATAAGAATCATCTCTATCTATGGTATAGTTCTGAAGTTCTCGCCAAACTTCTTGGTCGCCCTGAAGTTGGCTTTCCGCCACGGCTGATAATCTTCATAGAAAGAAACGCTCGACGTAGCGCCATTTTTTTTTAATGATGCATGACATTTCTGCTTGGCTGTGATTGGCTGTCGCAGGCACCGGTAGGCCGCCATTTATTTTTGTATGATTTGAATTTTGACATGACATTACAGGTACTTACTGTGTTGATCGAGTGAAGTAATAGTATTACTTTTGCTACTTCCAAAATGTATTACGACTGCTGTGTTTGTAAATCTTTGCGACAAGTCGCTATTTTGCATAATTTCCCGTGTAATGAGAAAAGACTCGCTAAGTGGTTAAAGTGTCTAAACCGTGATGATCTGAAATCATTATCACCAGAACAACTTTCGAAGATTTTTGTTTGTTAAAAACACTTTGAAAAGAATTTCAATACGTCTAAATTACGTCTCATTGGCAGTGCCTATCCTTCTCTGTTTGCTGAAGATGAGATTTTGATTGGAACAGCATTACGGCAGAATGACGGTAAATATTATGAAGATACATTAATTATTACCATTTCTTGCTTCGTTAGTAGTACCATGCTGATTTTCAAACTTACCTCACTATTCTCAGGATTTAATTCAGTGACTGAGGTGCCTAAGTTCATCAGTAAAATATATTTATTGTGAACAAACTCCAGGATATTGTTACCTTTTAATGTACTTTTGTTAGCAATATCTATAAGTCATTAAGTGTAGTTATGAACCAATATAACCATTATCATGTGATCTTCAATCTGGTGTCTTCCTTAAAAGAATATTAACGACCAATCCGGTCCAACTTTAATATAGAAACCTGTCACTGTAATTCAAGATTCAGACCTAATAAAACATAAGAAAGTATTGCAATGACAAGATCAAACTATAAAGTACGGATATGTATGTAATATAGTATTAAAACGTGCGAGCACGAGCAGTGGTGGCCCAGTGGTATCGGCCACGACTTACAAGTTGTAGGTTGTGGGTATGAACCCAGGTAGGCACTTTACTTTTTGTAAATTAATTCATCACCACTGCTCTCAAAACGGTAAAGGAAAACATTGTGAGGAAACCGGCATGTCCTAGAACCAAAACTTCGAAGACATGTGACATCCACCAACCCGCACTGGGCCCGCGTGGTGGATTATGGCCCATCCCCTCTCACAGAGAGGAGGCCTGTGTCCCAGCAGTGGGAACATTAAAAGGCTGATGATGTGATGATGATGGTATTAAAATGAAAATGTGACCTAAAGTATATTGCTTTAACAAAATATATTTTCAGTCTTCAAAACCGTTTCATGGATACTGAAATTGTTGTTGTTTGTCTGATTTCAGAAAATGTATTACCTCAGGTGGAGCTTTTATACTCCCGTAAAAGACACTTTGACCGCACATACTCCTTGGAACCACTGGAAGGTTTGTTATTGGTATAATTTTGTCTTGCTACTATAATTAAATTATTTTTCTCAAACATGCTTGGTAATTTGAGCATTATTTTGACTACCTTCTTCGAGATAAATTGAAATTGTTTTACTGGCCAAATACATGCGAGAAGCGGCCAGCAAAAGTTGTATGAAAATCCATATCTGTCGTGTTTAGCGGCCAAATAAATTACATAGTAAACTATCTAACATGTAATTTTAAAATGGAACAATCTTACTCCGAAAAATGGCAACCAAGGTGGTAACTTATCAAAGGTTTTATTTACATTTCGAACTAGCTTGCAAATAGAAAGCTGTTTAATAAAATAAAAAAGCAAATGTGGTTTAAATTGTTGTTGTTCGTCATTGATTTTGAAAAGTAATGTAATAATGCATCATGCAATGCAGTAATGTATTTGGCAAAATGAGGTCTAGGTACTAGGTTTTAATTACCGCGTATTATTTGAGTGATTATATTGATAAAAGTACTAAACAAGCCTTGGCCACAACTAGGCATTGATGGACTTAGGTATGTGTGCCTTAGCCCACATTTACATGTTCGTTCTTAGGTTAGGTTAAGACGGGCTGGTGTCCGCAACTCCACGTCCAAGCGCGTATTTTGCGTACGGCATGTTCGTTCTTGTTTACTAATAATTTATTAGACAAGTGCCATAATTTTCTCTTTTGCTTTTTCAGAAATTCAGGCGGCTGCTTCTAACTCAAATGAATTTCCTCTGCAGTGCCTACCACAGTATCCACAATCTAGTCAAGATTCAGGTATCTCAAATTTCTTAGTTTATGTATATTAAATGCCTTGATCAAATGTAAACTCATTAGTCATTTTTTTTTTGATTTCAGAAGTCTTAGCTCCTGTGGCCTCCAAACTTTACTACAAGTTCCACAAAATCTACCAACTATTCAGGAGTCAGGTAATTCAGAGTTCCAATCAATCAGAAGATTTTTTTTAAATTATAATAACCTTCTGGTATGAATCAAAATAATCAGAAAATGTAACCCATAGGCTTATAGCATCATACAGAGTATATTGCAATGTTTCAGATTCGTGTCAAGTCCGGAATGTAAAAACGCTGAACATTTCCAGAAAACTATTAATAACAAGTATAAAAAGAAAATTCGCCGACATGCCAAATGTACAAAGAGTACAAAAAGGCAGAACAACAACGGACTTTTACAAAAGAGCTAAGAAAGTTCTGAAGTTTAATAAGGAAACTTCCTTCGAAAAGTTGACAGCACACATGAACCCTTATGCGAAAATAATTATGAAAACGCAGATTAATCTTTGCACTAAAAATAAGAAAGGGCGTCGATTTAAGATAGAAGAAAAACTGATTGCATTATCAATAATGAAGCAAAGTCCTAAATGATACAGATTTTTACCCTAAATATTTATATTACCATCGAGGTCAACATTGAATTAGATGGTGAAAATTAAATATTGAAACAGAAATCTGATCCTCAAGTTTTCAAATTAATAAAAAAACAGGTTTGTACCTTTTACTATGCAATATGAAAATCCTTGGTTAAATCTTATAATAATTATTTGTTAGTGGAACCCTAACCTAATACAAACATGATGCTTGTATGGCTGGCCATGCATAACGCACATAATAATATAACCTGTTTTTTAATAAATTATTTATATTATTTAGTTGCACTTTAAAAAAAAATTGTTAAGATTTTGAGGAATCTTCATTTATTTTTTCTTTTCAAGCCACTCTACCGTAAAAAGTTACAGTTTTTAAATTGATGGTTTCCAGGTTGCAACATGGGACGACAGCAAGAAAATGTGTTCTCTGTTATTTGATGAACTGTCACTAGAAACTGCCTTAAGTTACAATAAAAATAAGGACACAATTGATAGCTTTATAGAGCTAAACATGAAAAATACCTAGTTTGCTGATCATGCACTTGTATTTATGCTGAGAGGAGCAGTTTTTAAATGGCAGCAACCAGTGGCCTATTATTTTTGCTGGGGAGCTACCGCAGGGCTTGAATTAAGAAATATTTTGAAAGATGTGATTTGTGCCATAGTAGGATGCGGGCTGAAGCCAATTGCATTGATTTGTGACCAAGGATATGCTTTTCAATCTGCTTTAAGAAGTCTGAAAGCAGACACAACACGTGATCAATTACTTGCAAATCAAGAACCAGGTCAGTTTTATTCAGTTAACTTTTCCATCCTAGCGGTCCATACATTCAGAAATATTTGTGAATGGTCATCACTAGAGTTAAAATTGCTGGCATTAATCAACTGGCTCAGCAGTGGGCATGTCGTTTAAGGAACTTGCATCGCAAAGATGTACAACAACCAATGTTTTTAACCATATTTACATGAATACTGTTTAACTTGATGGCACTTCGGAATTATTATTTGATTCAAAATGTTTAAACATTTCAGATGGCACAGTCACAATAAGCGGAGTCAATCTGAGTATTGTTTAAGACCCGTCACATCTTATAAAAGGACTGCGAAACAACTTTTTGTACAAAGATGTAAAAATGAATGGGAAAAAAATATCGAAATGGCAAGATATAGTAGATGTGAATGAAACATATTGCCATCACACAGAAGCCAGACTTCAGTATAAATTGAATGACCAACATGTCATTCCTGAAAAGAAAAAAACATGAAGGTAGTTTAAAATTTATTTTATTTAGCTAGCTATTATATAATTAACCGGCGATTATAGCCGGTTAATTCTACTTTCAGTTTCTCAACTGCAAGTGTGACAAGCGGTTGACAATTTGTCACTTTTGAGAAAAATATCGAATTAACCACATGTTATAGCAGTTTTGGGTTTCTGAGAACCTTTTTCAATGTTAATCTCTTGTCAACGAGCCTAATTTATAATTGTTGGAAATTGGTTGATTATTCGCAGATTAAAATTAATGTTAAAGATTTTAAAGGCTTATATTACGATAAAAAGATAATAGGGGTCGACGAAATCTATGGTATGGGTTGAGTTATAAAAAATATGCAATTTAGATCAATTATTTAATTAATAAGATTTAATAAAAAATAGGATATTACAAACTTTTAAATTAATTACAGTATAAAAACTTGACACAATTATCAAAAATAGTTTTTTTTGTATTTATGTAAATAAAAATAAAAAAAATCAAACTGTTACTGACCTGGGAATCGAACCTACCTCACGCTAATGCGCGTGAGGAAGGTTCGATCTGTGACTGTTCCCTGTACTTAGTACTTACCAATATCAGTTTCTGGATAGGTTTGTTTGTTTAACTTGAAGCGGCTGGGGTGGTGACCGCGCTAGAGTAAGCAACCCTTATCAAGGTCAGTCTTCGGGCCGCTTTCTGTAGTCGACTTGGCATCTCAAATCCGCTGACAATTTGTCACAAATTAACCAGCCCTCAGTTCTTAGTGAGTTTCTCAACACTTGATCATCGAGAAATTACTTAATCGCTTGTTAAATTAAATAATCGGCATTAATTGATTTCGGTTGGCTACCCTAGCTGGTTTTCATTCACTACTATAAGGTAATCAGTAACTTTAAATAGTATTTCATCTTGAGCGGCTGAGTTGGTTTAGCCGCCAAGTTAAGCAAACCTTACCAAGGACGATTTTTGGATGGGTAACCAATATTTTTTTGGTTCGCTTGGTTTTGGATGGGTGACCTTGGTAGATGTTGTTTAACCTAGCAGGGTGACTTTAGGATGGGTGATCAAATTTTTGTGGTGATGGTCACCCATCCAAAGACTGACCTTGGTAAGTGTTGCTTACCCTGGCACAGTCACCACTCCAGCCGCTTCTAGTTAAACACAAACCTATCCAGAGACTGAACTTGGTAAGTACTAAGTTCAAGGTACAGTCACTGATCGAACCTTACCTCACGCGCATTGGCGTGAGGTAGGTTCGATTCCCAGGTTTGATTTCTTTATTTTTATTTACATAAATACAAAATAACAATTTTTGATAATTGTGTCAAGTTTTTATACTGTAATTAATTTAAACAGTTTGTAATATCCTATTTTTTTTTAATCTTGCTAATTATATAATTGATCTGAATTGCATATTTTTTATAACTCAACCCATACCATAGATTTCGCCGACCCCTATTATTTTTTTATCGTAATATAAGGCTTTAAAATCATAATATTAATTTGAATCTGCGAATAATCGACCAATTTCCAACAATTATAAATTAGGCTCGTTGACAAGAGATTAACATTGAAAAAGGTTCTCATAAACCCAAAACTGCTGTAACATGTGGTTAATTAGTGATTTTTCTCAAATGTGACAAATTGTCAACTTGTGTTGTCACTTGTCACTCTTGTTGAGAAACTGAAAGTAGAATTAACCATCGATTATTCGTCGATAACGTTAACAGCCCGATAATTGAGAGCTGGGAAACCGGCGGTTAATCTGGGGGCAGGGTTTGGTTTATAATATTAAACATAACATCTTTTTTTTCAGCTCATTATGCAGATGGACGACCTGTCAGTAGCACATTACAAAATACAGCAGAGACAGTTATATTTATTGACCAACTATTTGAAAGTGTCAATGTAGCTGCAACCTTTTCAAAAAGAAGGAAGGGAAAATCCTGGGAACAGCAGTGATAGAAAAATCACCTCACCACCAGTTTTGGAAAGAGGCAGTTAGTGAATTGAAGAAAATATGTTATGTTGATTCCAATGGAAAGGAAAAATCTGTGCCCTCTTTAGTGAATTTTGTTATAACACTAAAAAGTTACATGAGGCTGTGGCAGATATTTAAAAACAATAATATTAAAATAATCAGACCCAGATATTTTAATTTTGATCCTATATAAAACTTTTTTGGTCAACTATGAGCATATAATTACCGTAATAATGACCCAAGCTGCCACAGCTTCAATTGCACCTTCAAGTCATTATTGATAACCAGAATCATAAAGTTCTACAAACAAACGTTTAATTGTGAGGATGACCCGGCAGACCAAGTAATAAATTTGCAGTCATTGTTTACTGAAGAATTCAAAGAAAATGTCGAGCCGGGTCATTCAAGTACAGGTCAAAATATTGAAATGATTGTGGAGCAGGCTCGCCGAGAACGATTGAATGTCCACTCGCGAGCCTACTCTGCTGGATGGGTAGTACGCAAATCTATTGATCAATTAAAATTAAAATGTAATTCTTGCATAAATAGCCTAACGAGTAATGAAAGTAGTATCCACGACTGGATAAACTACTGGGAATACACGGCAGCAAATAAAGCCTAAAGTACCCATCTGAAGGTGCAGTGAGGTGTATTGGTACAGTTATATCTGAAACAAATGCATACTTAGAACACAATGCCCATAAAAACAATGTAGCACCAAATGTAAATGATGTTGTTGTTTCCAAGTATTCATTTCATTTTATTGACTGGACCGAACACGACAATTTTCCTAAATCATTTCATGTCCTTAGTTGTGAGGTTTACATTAACGAATTGGTGCAATATGATTAATAGAATTTTAAAGGGCACGGTTATTCGAAGGTTTATAGGAATTGCTAAATTTTGATTAAATTTAAAGTCATAATGACTTTAAATTTAATCAATTGACAATTTGTTTTTATTCAATTTCTCGTCCAATTTCGAAAAAAATTGTAAAGGTTTGATTTGGAATGTACCTTTACTAACACTAGTTTCATAAGGATTTGTTACTAACAAGATATGGATTGTAAATTGTCTGAACTTTCAAATAAATAATAATTAATAAATAATTCTTTGTTTTAATTACTTATCCGCAAAATTGATTTCAGAAAAGCAATTATAAAAATAAGTTGAGAACCTCCTTTTTTGAAGTCGGTCTTTTTTTTTATAAGCACGGCGTCACAGGCTGTATCCGTTGTATTCCTTTGCCATTGTCTATGTAACATTTAAAAAAAAAAGAAACGTCATATGACATTAAAACACAATGATGAGAATTTTTGTTCTACAGTTGGCCGTCTGATACGTAGTATCTCTAAGTAGTCTGTGGCTTTCCGCTGCACTAAGCCCGGCGCGGGGCTGTTTTTGTATAAGATTTTACTCTTAGATTTACTACTGCGGAGCCATTGTAGCCAACTTCAGGGATCGGCACCATAAAGGGCCACATTTTATAAACAGGTGATCGTTATCGATTTCTCTTTTTTATAGGTTTTAATTGCTTACAGTCACACAATTTATTGTTATGATGACCATTTACAAAATAGGAAATAGTCGCCAGGAGAAAAAATGGCTACACAATGCTCGTAATGGTCATCTGTAATTTTTCTGACAACATACTTCGGGTTTTCCATGACCATTCCATCCATGCTTTCTCGGTCCTTCTTCTGCCCTACACGTCTATAGTATTAGGAGTTATATTTTTGATAAGATATGCGCTTCTAAGATTTTCATCCGCATTAATAACTTTGTTTTCATAGTTTCTTTGTGAAATTATTTATGTACCTTAATAAGTAAAAACAAATATTTGCAGTCTTATAATAAATATTGTGCATGCGTATAATCTTAAATAGGTACCTACTTATCCCATAGCCGGAAGCCTTAATTATTTTTGACCCGACACACACTTGGCCGGTTGTTAATTTACCACATAGGAATGACAGCTCCAAACTTACGAAATCACAAAAAAAAGGATTCGACCCAGGGGCCTTAACGTATTTTGTTTATAATTATTTAACTGTTTCAAATAAACCTTGAACTTGTTTTGTTTGTATAAATCGCCGTTAAAAAAGAGCTAGAGGTTCTAACAACGGCGGGGCACATCCCGTCCAGTTCGGGGCCATTGAAAAATTTGTAACATTTTCACGAATATTCTTTTAAATAACATAAAACAAGGAAAATGGGGATACTCACTTGTGGTTTTTGCATTGATTTCACTGGCCCCACTTTTTCTAGACTGGTTAATTGCACCAGAAAAAATCGATGGAACAGCTGTTTTCTTCAAATATCTATTAAATGGTGACGTCCCTACAATTGATTTGCAAAAATAAGTTGCGATATTTAAATGGATAAAAAAAACATAAATTTCATAGAGATAAATAAAAAATTACTATGGGCCATACCTGTAGACATACACACATCAACATAATCACTTGGCATAAAATGATCATAACATAACCTCGAATGCTTAGATGCCTTAAAATTCTCTTTGTTCGTCGCTTTCTCCCACAAGATTCGCAGGTTGGGGTCTTTGGGAAATGTATGTGACCCCATATTGCGGCATCCTGAAGCTGAACATCTTGGCATTATAAAGAAAAGAGTAATTGTTCGTAGGTACTTTATGAATTTTGACACTATTACGGCCTCAAGCGTTTACAACGCTGCCAAGCGGCAGAATGGAACAGCTTTTGCTTGAAAAAGTAGGTGAAGAGTTGAAGACCGTCTGAGAATTATTGCCATACCAATAAATTGGTGACTTAAAATCGAAAATACTGATTAACAACTGTAACGACGGGAATTGAGTAAAAGTTAGAAAACTGGAAAGACTTAGAGGCTTGACTATACGAATCAAAGCTCAGCAAAGCACCTTTTATTTCAAAGATCTTTTTTATGAAAGATATTTTTTTTCAATACTGCAACATTTGGCACACATCAAATATTAAATTATCTTGTCAGTGTCATGTGTCATTTGGTGATTGCCAAACGCAAAACGTGCACCTGCACATTGTTTTTGTGCTGTACATTTGTGATCATATAATTTTTAATCTTTTAATTCTGTAATAAATATGGACGAAACTACGCCAACAGTTAGCTTAATATCATGTATGCACTTTGTACGTCGTGGCGTGGCTAAAGCAGTGCCGGAAAAGGTATTTGTACAACGATATTGAGGCAGTAACTTTCCTACTTGCTATAGTTTGGTTTATCATGTTTTATTTCTTTGATTACAGATAGAATTAACAGAGAAGGAATTGGAGAAAATTATTAAACAAACAGCTGATGATTTGCGGTGGGTTCTTGTCTTAAATTCCTAATATTGTGAAATCATTTGTAATGGCGCGTTTACATTAGTTCGTCCACCGAATTGGGTTGTTTACATTGGTTGGTACACTGAATTCGGCGACCGCATTCTGAAAAAATAGTCTCCGGTCTCGCTCCCGTCACCGTATACGGGCGGCGTCTGGGCCTTAGTGCGAGTTTTTACTCACGCTCACTCGCGTTAACGAAAACGATCTCTTATGTCAAAATGTATACAAAAAAAGAGGTTTCTCCTTACCGTGTATACATTTTGACATAAGAGATCGTTTACGTAACACGAGTGAGCGTGAGTCTCGCGTGAGTAAAAACTCGCACTAAGGCCACTGAATACCTGTTTACACTAGTCGGTGACTGAATACGAGCTGCAGCCGAATACCCGTTTTAGTAACCCAGTAAGGGCTGCAACCGTATCCGGTCTAACCGAATAATGCAAACGCGCCATAATGCACCTTTATTATGTTTTGTTCAGGACTAGATTTTAGAAAATTATATATAAAATATAAGCTCGCAATAGTCCTTTTCTGAACTTAAGCCAGCTTTAACCTTCTAAAATCAAACACACTAAGATACAGCTGATGAGCTATTCTGTACAAAGTTCCTGAAAAAACAAATTAATCTAATCTCACAGAATAACAGAGGCGGGTGAAGATGAAAGTGATGAAGAAGGTGAAGCCAGTGCAGCACCAAGAGACCCTCCGGCTGATCCTAATGATGAGTTCAACTTCGAAAAGTATGATGAAGAAGATAATAGTAAGTACTTGTTTGATATGTACTAAAAATCTTTGTTTAGAAGCAAATGCAGTTATAAATTAGTTGACTGAGTGAAGATTATTCATATAACCTCAACTGTAACTAGGCTGGTAAAATTTTAAATAGACTAGTAACATTTAAATACAGTTTGTAGATAGATAGATATAAAACTGTTTACTATATATACCATACAAGTTACAGATGAAGGTAACATTGTATCGCTAGTTATAGTAATGTTATAATTAGTTTTAATAATAATTTATGCAAACAGATGGTGGCTGCCCATAAATACTGAACACAGAGTATGATGCCTATTATAGCTGTTGCATTTTAGCATGGCAATAGTGGTCATTGACCCACCTAAATTAATTTACTTTGATGAATGTTCGTACATGGTTTGTTCTTCAATATCCTACTAAGAGATATTATGGAAAGAGCAATGACTGCTACTACCAATGATGTTCTATTAAACAGATATGTTTTGAGCCTGCGCATTGTGACTGACTGCACTAAAGGTCACATTTGTGACATATTCGAATCTTCGAATATGTCACAAATGTGACCTTTAGTCTTTAGTTTATGTCACGCATGGCAATGAGTGATAGACTTTGTTGAAACAAAAACAAAATAAAAAAATGCCATTGTGTGTATTTGTAATTTATTTATTTATTGATTAAAATATTTTTTTTAAATGTTAGATGAATGAAATGCTGCCCCTCCTGCGCGGAACACTTTTTTCGATTGTTTTGTGAGTGTATAACATATCTGTTAATTAGAATATCATTGGTTTATCTACTAGCCTACCAAGACAATACTTTATACAGCATCTGGCAACATAACAAAACTATACCATCTTTGTAAACTACTTTTACTACTCCTCTTAAATACTAATACCCAATATGTCTTGTTTACAGTAAACCCCGTTGGTATTGGTACTGTGGCAACCATGCCAAACTTAGGTGATCTAAGTGAAAATGTACAAATAAGGGTAAGCCATAATTATAATAAAAAATTATTTTACTAATTTGTTCCAATACTTTAAAATGTTTAGTTTGCTTTTTATAGTTGGGTTTTTGATTTTGAATAAAAAATATAAGCCTTTTGCTGTTAGTTTATAAATTTATTTGCTTTCAGACTGAGGGTCCAGACAGTGATGAAGAGGATGACATCATCAAACCTAATGACAACCTCCTACTAGTGGGACACGTAGAGAGTGATGCCAGTATCTTAGAAGTATACAGTAAGTTTAACTGAAGAATATATCCACTTTGGAAGAATTAAGGTGGTTTTACACTGGCGAGGCGAAGCGTGGATGGGATGAGCGAGAATTGAAATTGCGCTTACCCTTTTACACCAAATGATGTCCATCGCTATACCTCGGGTCCTCAATGGCCAATGCATTGTGCAATAAATAAAGTTCAATATTGTACTAACATTGACCTTTAAATAAATACTCTATTCTTAGAGCAATAAAGTTCAATATTGTAGTAATAAATATTTCAATTCTTGCCTCGCATGTCTTCTCGCTTCTACATCGAATGGGAACTAGGCACAACTTACATTGAGACCAGCACCCTAATTGGGAAATTAAAAAAAAGCTGCGTGCGTATCCTTTGGTTGCATTGATTTCTTTGAAAATTTTATTTAAAACCCGTAATGAATACGCGCGCACGCTTTGATTTTGACAATTCCACAAACTGAATTGTCAAAATAAAACCGTGCGCGCTTACTTTGACATTTCCATCAAGTTACTCAATTGGGGAGCAGATGAACCAATATTAGCTTTATTAACTTTGTAATCAGTAGTTATCATTGGTTTTATTCCCAGTTTACAACAAAGAAGAGGATTCGTTCTATGTGCACCACGACATCATCCTGCCATGGTTCCCGTTGTGTATTGAGTGGCTCAGTCATGACCCTTCTGATCCTAACCCAGGTAAGTTTCATAAGCAAAATTATTGAGTCTTGATAGCACGAGAGTAAAAATTTGTTTTATAAAAATTACTTCTTGCCTTACTTACCTAAGTAGACTGTTTTGCTTATTTATTAACTTAACTTATTCATCCATTTTCATTATTATAATTGCTATAAAGGATCACATTAAATTAATTAGTCCGCAGTTGACTGATGGGTATCAATTTCTAATGACGATAAAATAAAAAACCGGGCAAGTACGAGTCGGACTACGAAGGGTTCCGTACCATTATAGCTAAAAATGGCAAAAAAATTACGTTTGTTGTTTGGGAGCCCCCACTTAAATATTTATTTTATTCTGTTTTTAGTATTTGTTGTTATTTCGGCAACAGAAATACATCGTCTGTGAAAATTTCAACAATCTAGCAATCTCGCTCGCTAGCAATTTCTGTATAGCAATCTCGCTCCATGAGAAACAGCCTGGTGACAGACAGACAGACAGTCGGACAGTGGAGTTTTAGTAATAGGGTCCCATTTTTACCCTTTGGGTACTTTTTACTCAGTGGGCTTATTCCAAGTTATTACTCGTGCTCGATTGCGTTAACGTATACGTCAATTTGTATTAAATCTGGATAAGCGCCGTCTGGTGGTAGTAAGGGGAAACCAGGCGGCGCTTAGTCGGTTTTAGTCACTGATCTCCAATATACATGTATATTAGAGGTCAGTGGTTTTAGTACAAATTGTAGTTTACGTTAACGCGATCGAGTACTAGAAAAAAAATATCTCATTAAGCCTACTGTAGCCTACAGCTACGGTCACCGCAGGTTTATCGTTGTTATAATATAGTGATACCCATCACGTCTGCTGAGATTCACTTATTAATTTAATTTTACTCTGTGCTATTTTGACATTGCAAATGTTAACATATTAGGACAAAAGTAGAACCTAGTAGTACTGTTCGTAAATGAATGTGATACTTTCAGGCAACTTGTGTGCTCTCGGAGGCATGGACCCAGTGATCCAAGTGTGGGACTTAGACATAGAGAACTGTCTGGAGCCTGCGTTCAAATTGGGCAAAAAACCCAATAAAAAGAAGAAAACCAAACGAGTCGGACACAAGGATGCTGTGCTTGACTTATCGTGGAATAGGAATTTTACGTAAGTAATCTTGTTGTTTAGAATGCTTTGTAGTTAATCTATACTAATATTATAAAAAGCTGAAGAGTTTGTTTGAATGCGTTAATCAGGAAAAACTATTTGGAATTGAAAATTTGTTTTTGTGTTGGATAGTCCATTTAACGAGGAAGGTTATAGGCTATATAACATCACGCTACGACCAATAGGAGCGGAGCATAAATGAATAATGTTGTAAAAACGAGAAAAAATATTTCTTTTTGAGAGTTTTCGTTGCGTGCGCTGCGTAAGCGGTTAAAGTTACGCAACATTCTTGTATGTAGGATAGGGTAGGTGGGACAGCTAGTTAGTAATATGTAGTTTTCACTAAGAGAAATACTTTTTAGTATTGTCAGCATCTATGTTCAATAACATCTAAAAGGGGCTGTTTTAACGCCAAAGAATCAGCCGCCCACGTAATACTGGAATGCGAGGCCGTGGCATCACAACATGATGAAATCCTCGGATCACTGTTCCGAGGATTGCTTCGTAAACCATGTTAAGCCCCCAGGAAGCTTATGTGCTTTCGAACGGAGCTAGGCTGCCTATGTAAGCCAGTGCCCCCACGGACAAGGCACCGAATTGTCTAATTGTGGAAAATGGAGTCCCTACAACTACTACTACCATCAAAAATATCAGCCATCATAGCTAGAGTGAAGAGGCATCTTATCTTCTGGTTCTGCTTGTTCTATAGTAGACCTCTTCCATAAGTTATAAGAAGGTGTCATCGTGAACATTTGCTTGATTTTTATTATTTTTCTGCAGACACGTCTTAGCAAGTGGTTCAGCAGACAACACAGTTCTGTTATGGGACCTGGACCAAGGCACGCCGCACACTAAAATAGACTGCTTCCAAGATAAGGCAAGTACTTTCTGTGTTAACTCTTCTTAAAAACTTGTTGCATTCGCCCAATTTATACTTAGGTAGGAGTAAAAAATCTCTCAACTTGTTTAGAAGTCGGTTAAAAATAATTATGATCAACAATAAGAATAAGGTTTTTTTTTGCTCTAGTTTTGGCTGAAATACCAGGAATAAAAAGATCTTATCTCATCGGAAAACACATTGCAGTTTTCTGTGTTCCTCCAACAAGTTTTTATTTTGTGGTAAGCTTACAGAACCATCTTTTTCACTTCCCACAGGTCCAATCCCTAGCCTTCCACCCTCTCGAAGCCCAAACCCTAGTGAGTGGGTCATGTGACGGCAAGGCTCGCGTGTCAGACTGCCGCACCCCCGAGGCGGTTCGCGAGTGGAGCCTCGCGCCTGAGATCGAACGCGTCGTGTGGGCCACACAGAACCCCTTCTGTTTCGCGGTGAGTGTAAAACTATCACCTTTATTCATAAAATCGCGATAATATCTAGCAACTGCATATTAGGTTCTAAATTTAAATTCTGTATAGAAAATTTGAAATCAAGGGTCTGCAACAGCTTGAAAATTTTAAAAAATACGGCTTAACTACACTGTCCACCCGTTTGGGCCCACGTGGTGTATTACACGGCCAAGTCTCTCTCCCAGAAAGGAGGCTTGTAGAATAGTATTAATAAGTATTTATTTGGGTAAATTATGCAATTATTAATTTACTCTTCTTTCTACTGAACTCTATTGCGAAAGCGAGCTTTTGCACCTCCTCGGTCCAAAAGCTCGCGGAATAAAGCCGAACCCATTGCAACTCTGCCTCTTTAGTACATCACTACTCTCAATTCTTATTATCTTTACATTCAGCAGTTAATCTTACCATCTTCCCTTTCAGATGAGTAACAACACAGGCAAGGTAGCGATGGTGGACTGCAGACACGATGAGCCTCTGTGGACACTAGACGCTCACGACAAGGAAGTCACCGGCCTCATACTGAGCGACCGAGTGCCTGGACTTATGATCACTATCAGCACGGACGAGAAACTGAAGACCTGGGATATTTCTGGGTAAGTGCTAGCATATTTTTGAGTAAGAATTATGTTAAATAGATTCAAGATCTATGCTACATACCACTATGTAAAATTCAATTGATAATTCGATAAGAAAGTTCAAATTGCAACTAAAATTTATTGTTATAGGTTCTTGTCTGAATTAGCTTATAGATGAGTTATATATTTGTGTATATCGTAAACAAAATCGATATTAGCTTCACTGCTCCAAGAAGATAGATGATTGAATAGTAGTTTATGCAATGGTCATATAATAGGGGTTATTGAAACACGAGCGTGGGTTTTTATCACATAAGGCGGAGCCGAATGTGATAATAATATCACGCGAGTGTTTTAATACTTAATTATATGCCGTTCCATTCACTATTTTATCTTCAATCATACAGTTGAAATAAAACAAAAGTGGAAACGGAAAACATATGTGGTATGGCGGGCAATTTAGATTTTCATTGCGCATGAATGCGCATCCATAGACAATGATACTACTTTTCTACACTAATTCAATGAGCCCATACACGCCAATAAATGAAAAGTAAAAGTGTGCTATAATAGTATATTATGCAACTAGTGAATAAAAGACGGATTTAAAGCGAGGGCCATCGATGAATCACGAGCAAGTGAAGGATTCTAACGACTGAATCACGACCGTAGGGAGTGATTCATGATGATTGAATCACGAGCATAGCGAGTGATTCAAGTGTTAGAATCATGAGTGACGCGAGTTATTCATGGCCCTCGATATAAATCCGTTTTATTCAAGAGTTGCATACTATATTTTATACCATGACTACGAGAAAAAGAAAGATTTAAGCACAAGGAATATTAATAAATACAAAATAAATGGTTTATTTCCTTCAAAATTTACAAAATTGTGAAACCCTGACACGTGAGCTAGGTAACAGCACCTGTGTTTTAGGCGCCGATGACCACCTCCGTTACGTTACATAATTTTAATTAATTAAACACCAATGCAATTAATTTTAGAATTACAATCCAAATAAGTTTTCAATAAATATCCTAGACTAAAATCAAAATCATTATTAAAATCCTAACTATAAAAAAAATCTCCAAATTAAAATCGAAGAAGTAGCTTGAAAGTCGAGTATTCTCTGCATAAGAAGTTTGGATCCATTTTTTTTTGCGCAAGGAGGTTATGTAGCATTGAGATTGAGTTCGAATACATTTTTGTGTTCCAAATTTAAACACCAAAACAGTGAGTAAAAGTGCTTTTTATTCACTGTTTTCAGTGAATAAAATAAGCTTTTTAGAGGGGGAATGGTATAAATTTATTTTTTATTTTTATTAATTTGCCTGTGCCCGAATATAAAGTACGTGTTTATACAATAATTTTGAATTCATATTTGAAGCATTACATTATGAGTGTAGATAAAACTATTTCGTTTTGCTAACACAAGAAAACATCCTCCTTATGCTGATATTTAATACACTTCTACCTTTCATCATCTAATCATTACAATATACTCCTTGTAACAATGACATAAGATGCCATACAGCTCGTTGATGAGTTACAAGGAGCCCTCCCAGACAGGGAGGGCTCCTTTGTCTTTAGCCTCTTGTTTACTAAATACATTGCTTCCACGTTCCAGCGCTGCCCCAGTGCAAGTTTCGGAGCGTACGTGCAAAGTAGGTGCGGCGTTATGCGCAGCCGTATGTCCCGAGGCGCCCTTCAACGTGGCCGTCGGCGGAGACAATAAGCAGAACTATATCGAGCTCGTCGACTTGAATATTAGCGAACAGTGTGAGTTATTATACCTTACTTTTTTTAGGGTTCTGTACTCGAAGGGCCCAAACGGAACCCTATTGCTGTCACTCACATGTCCGTCCGTCGTCTGTCACACGGTTTTACAGCCAAACTGTTGGAGCAAGTCTTAAAATTTTCACAATAAGCACCTTGTTGACCCAAAGCCATGCAAATTGTCAAAAAATATTTTAAGGGGGGTCCCATACATCTAACAGGGCCGTGTTAAAAAATTGTTGACCTACCCCATCGAGGGGGTATCGTTGTTTAGATATTGCCCTAGTTTTTCGTATTACAACCAACTTAATTTTGCTGTTTGGTACGGAACCCTAAATGCGCGAAGTCCGACACGCACTTGGCCGGTTTTTAGTTTTTCTTGCAAGTGTATATTAAAACAGTATTCTCAACCGATTGAACAAAAATTTTGTATACACGTTCGGTTTGGATGACAATGGACGGTTAGCTAAGTGCCATCGTTCTAAATCCAATATGGCGGACTCCTATCAAACAGGGTTTGCTGATAGGAATACGAAAGACGCTTGTTTTGCTTATTTTATAATCTTATTACTTCTTACTCTTATAGAATCTTGTAAGCAAGTAACATCACCGTTAAGGTGAACGCGCACCTGACCGCGCCGCACTCGCCGCACGCGCCGCAGTCATCGCATTTTCTCTTGGCCCTGCGCTATCCGCGCCGCACGCATTGTATCCACTTCTGTACATCTTGAACTATATTTTCATACGGATACGGATCATGTTTCCGTGCCGCCCGCCGAGTCTGATGACGTCATCCGCACGCGCTAGTGGAATCCGTATACCTACAGCATTTTCCTGGAATGCGGCTCGTGCGGCGCGGATAGGTGCGCGAGGCTGCATACGATTTCATATAAAGATTTATAAAATGCGATGACTGCAGCGAGTGCGGCGCAGACAGGTGCGCGTTCACCTTAAGGCGCTTTCCGAAGTCCGGCCAGGGCCATTTAAAGGACGGTCGGCAAACTTGGCTTAGTCGACGCTCGGTCGATTAGGCCCAAAAAGGCGGTGCGCAGTTGTTCCATGCGCATCTTTTTAAGAAAATAAGAAGTTGTGGGATCGTACCTATTGTTTCAGTTTCTAGGCAAATCAAATCGAAAGCCCATTATTCAAATTAGGCTAAATATCAGCACTTTGAACGTCGAAAGTATCAAGACTACTAAACAACGATTTAAATTGTTTCGCTGTACGGCTAAGTGGGATTTAAATCTGTCAAAATGCGACCCATCTTTTTAGGCTTTTGTGAAGTCTTGTAATTTTCTTTAGCATTTGCAGATTGTATGATCGTTTCCGTTTATTTTTGTTTCAGTTACAAATCGTTTCTCGTCACGGCCCTTAATAACGCTTCCTACACCACCCGAAGATGCTATGGAGACATAGAATTGTATATATTTATAATAATAAACTATAAAATGTTAATTGTTTTTTATTTATACTTGTGTCATTACCTGATTATTATTCTGCTCCTATCCTTTAAATATGAGTGGATCTTTGATAGGAGCTTCATCGCAATCATGAGAATGATGATGAGTGTCTCTTGTGTGAACGCAGCACTTTCACTTTATTCATGAACGCATCCTACCACAGATTACTTAAATGATAATGATAAATGATTTTATTTCTGTAAGTTGGTTTGTACAAACACTTTTACATGTCGATCATATTTTTTAAAACTAGATGAGGTCGGCGTTTCCTATCTGACTACTCTGAGAAGAAAGGCCGAAACAAACTCAGAGGTCACAGTCTCTTTTGAAGTCTTGACAAAAACTTGGTTATATCATGTGAAGACCATGTAGACATATGTCTGAAATGGTCTTTTGAGGAAAGAACCAGCCAGATTGAGTGGACCTGTCCAGTCAGTGCACGCATTTGTCAATAACCGAGCAGCTCAACTCAGAATTTACGGAGCTCAACGATTCGACGAACAATACCAAAGAAAGGACATTCGGGTAGGCCGCATAAACTACTCAAACTGCCAGACCATGAGTAAAAATTTTTAATTATAATAAAAAACAAAAATCCACATAATCTTCACATTCACAATAATAAAAATAAAATAATATAATACTTTAAAAAGTAAATATTCTTGTCATTGCAAGAAAACAACAAAAAAAAAAAAAATATCAAAATTAAAATCAAAAACAAAATTCACGGTGCAAAATATAAAAAAATCAAAATTAATTGGAGCAGCTCAATCCCAAGCCTTTTTGTCCTCAACGTAATCTTTAATAGTATAAAACGCTTTCTGACACAACTTACGTTTAATGAATGATTTGAATTTATTAAGACTTAGATCTTGTACGTGGCTTGGAAGCTTATTATAAAAGCGTACACATTGACATCTAAACGAGCCACCTATCTTCTTGAGCCTTGTTGTAGGTACTACAAATTTGTGTTTGTTCCTAGTATTTATGTTATGGATATCACTGTATTTTTTAAACAATTTTATATTTTTATGAGCATATAAAAGATTTTCATAAATATACTGAGAGGGCACAGTCATTACATTAATCTCCTTAAATTTCTCTCTGAGAGAGTGCCTCGGGCTTAATTTATATATTGATCGAACAGCTCTTTTCTGCAAAACAAAGATATTCTGGATGTCGGCGGCATTTCCCCACAACAGAATACCGTACGACATTACACTATGAAAATAGCTAAAGTATACTAAACGGGCTGTCTCTATGTCAGTTAAATTACGAATTTTTCTAACAGCATATGCTGCGGAGCTTAGCTTCTTTGACAATTTATCTATATGTATGGGCCCCACTGAAGCTTAGCATCCAAAGTTAAGCCTAAAAATACTGTGCTATTCTCAGGATTCAATTCTTCGCCCTTTATCAACACATCAGTTTTCACCTGCCTAACGTGAGGTAGGGTAAACTTAATGCATTTGGTTTTTTTTTCATTAAGGAGTAAATTGTTAACATTGAACCAGTGAACTACTTTTGAGATCGCGCTATTTACTTCGTCAGTAACCAGCTGCTGCCGTTTAAGTTTAAACAAAAGTGAAGTATCATCTGCAAACAACACTATGTCATGGTTATCCTTTATGAGGTAAGGCAAGTCATTAATATAGATAAGAAACAAGAAAGGACCAAGAATCGAGCCCTGCGGGACTCCCATTTTTACTATAGATCCGGGTGATCTTTTTCCATTAACGTCAACAGTCTGAATCCTATTACTCAAGTAAGAAGTAAGAAGATCCAGAGCGCTGTTCCGGATCCCGTAGTGGCGGAGTTTCCTGATTAGCGTTTCATGAAGAACACAATCAAATGCCTTGGACAAATCACAAAAGATTCCCAGGGCATCGCACTTATCTTCCCATGCATTATAAATATGTCCTAAAAGCTCAACACCGGCATCAGTAGTAGAACGACCCCTTGTAAAACCGAACTGTTTGCTATGTAATAATTTATGCTTATTAAAAAATCTTTGCAATTGCTCTAAAATTAATTTCTCAAATATCTTACTAAAAGTAGGTAGTACTGAAATAGGTCTATAATTTGTTGGGTCTGATGTACTACCTGATTTAAACAAAGGTATTATTTTACTATTCTTCATTAGGTCAGGAAACTCCCCACAGTCGATACAATTATTAAAGATAATAGCTAAACTAGGTGCGACAACATCAATAATAGACTTAGCAACTTCTACAGAATGACCCCACAGATCTGCAGTCTTTTTAACATTTAAAGTGTGAAAGGTTTTAATTATGTCTCTACAAGTAATATGTTCAAAAAGAAATTCCGTATCGCAGACATTAACATTTTCTTTTAGCAAAGACTCAGCAACAGAAGGTGATGAGTTTAGGGATTTAGTAGTTGAAATGGGAATATCCGAAAAGAAATTTTCAAAGGCCACTGCGACTTGTGAGTCTGATTTTATGATGTTGTCATTAATAGACAGGCTGTGGTCAGTATTTCGGTTACCAGATCTTCCCGTTTCACTATTAATAATATTCCAAGTCGTTTTAATAACATTACTACTGTTTTTAATCTTTGAACTCAAATAATGCGACTTGGCCAAACTACAAACTTTTTTAAATAATTTTGAATAATTTCTAACATATAAATTAAATTCAGCAGTGTTTACATAAGGCCTTTCACTGTACAGCTCATAAAGCCGTGTTCTACTTTTATGAATACCAATGGTCGCCCAATCACCGAATGATGCGTTACTATTAACGGAGATATTCTTGGGAATAAAGGTTGAATTAAATTGTTTACAGTATATACTAAAAAAATCATCATATAGGTGATTAGGATCAGCATGAATTGACAAAATTGGTAATTTATTAATGAGTTTAGCCTTAAAAGCTGCCAAACGACTTACAGTTTTGGGGTTAACAGTGATATCCTTTTTAGCCACTTTGTTGTTTAGGTTTTGTATAGTAATCCTCTGCCCACAATGATCAGAATCTAGTAAATTTATAATTTCTTTGTGGACAGGTATAACATTAGTATAAATATTATCTAAGCATGTGGCACTAGTAGGGGTTATTCTTGTGGGCTCCAAAAATAGGTTTACAAGATTGTAGGACTGAAACAGACTTATTATTTTACTACAAGAACCTGAGTTTTCTAATAAATTAACATTAAAATCACCACAAGTGATTATGGATTTATTTGAGTTACAAATCTTGTGTAACACTTCATCCATTACCTTTTCAAAGCAGTCATACAATCCTGAAGGGGGTCTGTATACACTTAATACAATAAACTGCTCCAATTCTATACAAGCTATTTCAACTGTCCGCTCAACAGATAGGCTCACAATATCCTTACGGTCCTTAAATTTAAGCTGGTTACTTACTAAAATCAAAGAGCCACCATGTATAGCATTAACTCTGCTAAATGAACTACCAACCTGGTGATTATTAAAATTGAACAAAAACTGGTGGCTTTTAAGCCAATGTTCTGTTATACAAAGAATATCAATGCTATTAAAATTCATAAATAAATCTACTTCTAAATCTTTGTTCAAAAATCCTTGAATATTTTGATGCACCAGGTTAATACTATTTACTGATTTTAAACTTTTACTTGATTCTTTCTTGCAATTTTCGTTATGTACAGTTTTGCAAGAGGTTGTCCCTATTGTCCTAATTTGTAATTTAAATTACTATCAATATCAATTTCTGATACCAAATTATTGGCTGAATTAAAAAACACTTCTTGGCATTGCTCAATAGAAGCAAGTTGTTTAGCCAAATTCTTGGCTGTAATAGATAAATAATATGATAGCGACACAGCTATCTGTCGTTTACAATACTTTGAAAGAAAGTACCTATCCATGAAAAAACTATCTTTTGTTAAACAAAAGTTATTACCAACATAATTGTTAGTGTCAATTAAATGGAATAAATTACTACTATATGTTAAATTATGTAATGTCCTATTCAATTCAAATCTAAGATTGTTTTCTTCCTGTGGCAAACTTTGGCTGTATGGGAAAGTGAACATC
The DNA here is from genome assembly GCA_949775005.1 of Orthosia gothica. Taxonomy (NCBI): domain Eukaryota; kingdom Metazoa; phylum Arthropoda; class Insecta; order Lepidoptera; family Noctuidae; genus Orthosia; species Orthosia gothica. The sequence continues at coordinate 24,837,049 of OX459048.1, forward strand.
ACAATTTGTTTTAAACTAAGGTCGCACAAAGATCTATAATGTTGGAGTAATTCTCCTTTGTTCACATTACCCCTATTACCAATAAATATTAATAATGTAGTATCCTGGTTAAAATTACATTTAATAACTTTTTTCATTATGTCAAATAAAAAACAACCAGGCATACAGTAGTTCATAATTGAGTGTCCTGGATATTTATTTGTCAACAAATGGCCTAGATCCTTTCCAATTTCATCACAAAATAATACTATTTCTGTATTTACATTATTTTTAGGCAAACAGTTAGTAATTTCTAATGGCAAACTGGCACTAGACTGCGGTATGGTGGCATCACATATTGTCAATGAATGGTCCGGCGTGGGTTCAACAGATGGTGGTTGACACTGATCACATTTGTTGGTTTGTGAGCTCACCAGCTCATTCATTGCTAATACATATTCCCTCATTTGGTTTTCAGAGGCTGTATACTTGATGGTCATAGAACTAAGTTTCTCCTGTAGTAGGTCAAGTTCATACTGCAAGTCTTCTGTGTCAGTTTGGTGTTTCCTATTACTTTTTTCTAAGTTATATGAATACATATCTAATTGTTTAAGTAGATGCAATCTTTCTCTATTAAGTTTTACATTTTTGATGAAGAACCTTTGTTTTTTGACCATTTTCTTGGTTTTAACTATGTATTTGTTAATTTTAATGTACTTTTTTATTTTATTTTTACTAGTAACTACCCTCAATGATTTAATTGATTTTGAATCATCATGACCTGTTAAATCTATTGTGTAAGAGGGGTTTATTGCAGTAACCATTGATGGGGCAACAGGCACCAATTCATTGAATAGACTTTGATTCAACGAGGCAGTGATGTTTAAATTTGTAGTTTCTAGTTGTTCAATCTGACTTTGAGCCTCATGTAGCTGCTGTTGTAATAAAAAAATGTGACTAAGAGCTTGTTCATACTCATTGCTACACTGGCTGAACCCGTCCACAACAACTTGGAGCCTGTCCCGGGCTGCTATGGCATCAGTGTGTTGAGTATATAACTGAGCCATTTCCGTTTTCAGTTTGCTATTCCTGTCAAGGACACTAAGGAACTCTATTTCGTTCTCATCCTTTTCCCTAATCAGTTGGTCACAGAGCTCCTTAGACGCTTTTAATTCGCTCAAAGCCTGACTGAGTTTGGACTCTTCTAGGCGAGCCCGCGCGCTGCGAGTCATAATCATGATTAAAGAGAAGAGAATAGAGGTTGGAAAAGAGTAGTTGATTGAGTAACAGATGATTAGTTGAACGGAAAATGAAATTTAGATAGTAAAGAAAGAAGTTCTGTCACCAAACTAATTAAGGTTATGTTTACGTTTTACAGGTCACCGACATCAACTTGTAACCGTAATAAAAGTGATCCAATGAATCTTAGGCAAAATATTAGAACGCAAGCAATTCAATATCAAGTAAAATATATAGTATTGTACCTGATACCGCGACGAAAAAAATACAACATTCACTAATCGCTTGAGCCGGTAACTGTCAACGAAACACAATGAAAAATTTTTACACTTATTTTGCACTTGGTGCCCAAAATTTAACACAATACACTTAATTACGTATTAAACTAGTTAATAGATTGGAAATAGGCCTTATTATGAAGGAAAATTAATATTTAAAATTAAAATTGTTAGGACAAATTCAAATCAGCTGTTAGCTGTAGTGTTGCCACAGGAGGAAAAAAAGTTACTTAATACTTAATAAGTACTTAATAGTTACTACGTAACAGATACTTCACTCAGTAGAAAATTTCCAATACCTACTGCTATAATAGCCTACTCCGTCGCGTCAGCAAACACTGCATGCTAAAATGTGCCTTAATGCTCAAGCGTACAGTTGTGATTGCTTCGCACCGCGCGATCCCACAGCAATCGCAGGGCTGCCTCTTCGATAAAATTCTAGGGGTCTTTAAGTCAAGAGTGAATAGGTTATTTCTAGGCAAGCGTTTCACCCGTGTTTGTTTCTTTACGCTAACAGCACGACAAGTCGAGCCAGGTCGCCGCGCCGCGCGTTGGGAGTATGTATTTTTTGTATTTGCGTGACTGTCCGTCAAATATTATCACAATTTTATTCTAATAAAAATAGCTTTTTAAACGCTGTTAAAATAGTGTTTAAGATATGTATAACGTTTATATGTAACAAAAATATGTAAATCTGTGTCTGAAAGGCAAGCTAATGCTTAATACCTGCCTATTAAAAATATTTTTTAAACGACAAAAATAGTAATACTTACCTTTCGTCATTGATAGATAAATGGAAAAATGTTAGGCGTTTATCCCTTCTTTTACTTGATTTGCACCCTGTGCTGTAGATGCACATAAGGCACCCGACTGCTTCAAAAGCGAACTAAAATGTCGTAAACAAGGAAAAAATCATGCTGTGCAGTCGGAGGATATATTCGCGGGCTGGCTGACCAAAATCTGGTGTTAAATCCCTTTATTTTGATACCCCACACGATGGGCTCGGAAGAAAAAAAAAATTGGGCCCCCACAATATGACACCCAAAATCCACCATTTTTCTATAGTCGTATTTTAATGTAGCCTATGACACTCGCAGACGCATCGATTGACGTATGATTCGTCAAAATCGGCCAACACATTTGTTCTCTGGAATGTCATACAGGAACAAACATACATACATACATAGACTGATAAACACATTACCCTCCTTCGGCAGTCGGGTAAAAATTGAACAACGTGCGTGCGCTTCGCTTGCGTAAACCGCACTGAATTTGGTCCGCAAACGGCCCGAGACCGCTAGGCCGGGCGGTAGGTAATTATAGCGTGCAAGTACATGGAGTGACGGAGGCCTGACCCTACGTTGGCAAGATTCACTGCAACTTCACGCGGATTTCACTTCGGTTTGGTTTTTGGTATATGTAAGTTTCTCTGTGGATATTGGAATCTCGCTCACCGCCATATTTTTGTCGCGACACGAATATATTTTGTACCCTTTTCAAGAATACATAAACCTAATATTGTTCTGTAATAAGAATAAACCATTACATTCATCGAGGTCGTTATTTCATTGTATCGCCTGCAATGAGTGAGTTGTCTTACTCAATTTCTCAATAAATTCTATGTTATGGGGGTTTGGTTTCCGCACTTAGTCCTTTAGCTGGACCATTGTACGTGGGCCATGGCGGCCGTTGGGTGGATTATTCCAGCCAGCCCACCTCCCTCCAGAAGCTGATTAGGGCTCCTGGTTTTCTTAGAACGTCCGTGTAAGTTCTGGGCGACCCGAGGGTTTGTGTTCTTATCTTGGTGACCCCTGCTGTGCATTCGAAGAGAACGTGCGCAACGGTTTCCTCAATCTCCATGCATGCCCTGCACAGAGGACTGTCCGTTATGCCTATTGTGTGGAAGTGTTTGTTAAGTGAGCAGTGTCCCGTGATGGTCCCCGTCATCAGGCGCAGGCCATTCCTGTCCAGGCGTAGCAAACGTCTGGTAAGCCTACTGTCCAAAGAGGGCAGAGCTTCTTTGGACTGCCTACAGCCTGGTGCCGAGGTCCACCAGTTTTCTGCCTGTGTCTGGGTGAATTCCTGTAGCCACCTGCGTATTTGGTTGAAGGGGATGGGTACAACAGGCTCGGGTCCATAGACCGCCGTGCTAGATCCGCGTCTCGCAAGCTCGTCAGCCGCGTCGTTACCCAGCGATCCACCGTGTCCCTTTATCCATTGCAGTGTTACCGTGTTACGACTAGATACAGTTATTTGTTCTAGTGCATTCTAGTATTAGTTTCGATGTAATATATTTTTTCCGTAAAGATTGGAGGACTGAAGCGCTGTCGGAGAGTATGCGTACGCGAGTGTCCGTAACCCTCCTGGCTTCTAAGGCATGGACCGCTAGTATGATGCCCACACACTCCGCCTGATAGACGGTGTTGAACCCTCCTAGCGGTCTGGATATATTTATATTTAGGTCGTGTGAGAAGACTCCGACTCCGGTACCGGAGTTCGTCTTCGATCCGTCGGTGTATACTCTCATCTCTTTCGAGCCTGAGTAGTCACATCGTTCTTCTGTAAGTATTATGTTGTAGTGCCTATGAAAGTGGTGTGTTTTTGGGGCTTTGTCGCATGGTGACGCTAACATAGGTTTTCGCTTGATCGCGTCCTCCTTAATGCGTGTGTGCTTAACTCTGGAGTCTTTATTTAGGGTACCTGATAGATGGAGTCTAAAAGTAGCCAGGGCTGCCTCCTCCCGCACGATAAGATGCAGAGGTGGCAGTCCCAGCATTGCCTGTAGGGCGGCCGTGGGCGTAGTTCTCATACTGCTAGTTATTGCAATGCAAGCAAACCGCTGCAGTTTTTCGAGATCTATTTGTGCTGTACTGAGGTCTGTCCTGGGCCACCAGACCAACGAGCCGTATGTAATGATTGGTCGGATGACTGTGGTGTATAGCCAGTGGGTGACCATGGGGCTGATCCCCCAATTCCTGCCCAGCAGTCTCTTACACTGCCACAGGGATATGCTGGCTTTTGTGGTGATATAGTTCATGTGTTTCGCCCAGTTCAATTGTTTGTCCAAATAGATTCCCAGGTACTTGGTTTCAGTTGAAAGGCTTAGGGTTGTTCCAAAGAATTTTGGTAGTTGCATTGTCATTGGTTTCCTCTTTTTTGTGAAGAGAATTAGTTCCGTTTTTGTGGGGTTCACTGAGAGTTGGTGCTCACTGCACCATTCCTCTACTAGTTTTAGGGCTTGACGCATGAGATTGCATAGGGTGTTTTCGTGGGTTCCATTTATTATTATTGTTATATCATCCGCGTAGCCGACAGTGAAATAACCATTGTCGTTGAGTGTTTTGATGAGGCTGTCCGCTACCAGGTTCCACAGGAGTGGCGAAAGGACGCCCCCCTGTGGACAGCACTTCGCGACGACGGCCCTTGTGGTGTTGTTAACTGTGACTTGGACCGCTCGCAGTTTGAGCATGTTGGTGATCCAGCCTCCTAGGGTAGGGTCTATGCTATGTCTGTCGAGGGCCGTGTTTATGCTGTTGAACGTGGTCTTATCGAAAGCGCCCTCAATATCAATGAAGGCAGCCAGTGCTGAGCATTTATGGTCCACTGCGCATTCAATTTTGGAGACCACGTTGTGCAACGCGGATTCTGTTGATTGATTCTGATTTGCCTGTGGAGTACGCATGCTGTTGTTTGTGAAGTGGTTTTACCCGGAGAGGCCCATCGCGGATGTGCCTATCGCAGTCTTTCGAGGGTTTTCAGTAAGAAGGATGTGAGGCTTATAGGTCTATATGCCTTGGGTTGTGTGTAATCAGTTTTCCAGGTTTGGGTATGAAGGTGACTTTTACCTCTCGCCATGCAAGATTTATCGGGCCAGCATAGCACTTAGGTACATACCGTACCTAAGTGCTATGCTAGCCCGATAAATCTCCAACAGCCATGGTGTTAGATGATCTACCCCCCACTGCAGCAGGGCTGGGAAGATGCCATCCAGCCCTGCCGACTTGAAAGGTTGAAATGTGTTGATAGCCCATTTTATCCGGTCTACTGTTACTATATTTTGGGCTCTTGACCAATCTTGGTCCGTTGGAGTCCATTCGGTGTCAGTTTCCCAAGTCCGGGAAATGAGTTTCGAGGAGGACCTTGCTGGTCTCGTGATCATTTTGTGTGTATGAGTTGTCGGGTTTTTTTAGCGTGCTGAGGGTTCGGTCCTGATCGGTTGATAGTATCTTCCGTACCCTGGCGGCTTCATTATTAGTCTCAATGGATTCACAGAATTTCTGCCATGCCATCCTCCTGGCGGTTCTTATCTGTTTTTTGTATGCATATTGGGTGTCTTTGTATAACTCCCAGTCTTCCGGCAGTCTCGTGTTTTTTGCTCTGTTAAATTGCTTACGTAGCGTTTCTCTGAGTTTACCATGTTCAGCGTTCCACCAGGGGTTCCTTTCGTTCCTGCTCTGTGGCGCTCTTGATTTACAGCATGCGTGGTAAGCTTCGATTAGGTATTTGGATAATTGTGTTACGGTGTATTCTAATTGTGCTTGGTCCCTTATGGTTACCAGTGCTAGGTGTCCAGCTAAAAGCGAGGCCAGAAGGTTTTTATACCCGGGCACATTGGTGCGCCTCGGTGCGGGCTTTTTGGTGCTTGTAGTTAATGTAAATCGGATTCTTCTGTGGTCTGAGCAAGAAGGCTCGTCCGATACGTGCCAGTTTGTGATGAGGCTTGTCGCGTTTGCTGTAGCGAGTGTTAGGTCTATGATTGTTTGTCCACGGACCGTGACCCAGGTGGGTTCTGAGTTCTCAATAAGTATACAGGGTTCAGATACAACCTGACCTTTTATAAGAAGCCCACCAGAAAGCAAAAAAAAATAAACAACATAATTGTAACGGTCTGTGTTGCTATCAATGGCACTTTATTTGTCATTTATGTACATTTTCGAGCCCATCACCGTAATACCAACACATACCGTTGAGGCGAACTCTGGGGCAAGCCACGTTACTTTTTCCTCTTTACAGTTTGGAGCGAGCATCGCTGCAAAAGAAATAATCATTTTACTATGAAAAAGTAGGGCTTTTAAAATAAAACAACATTTTTATAACAATTGATATTATTAGCAACATATCTTAGAATAATCCTAGATAAAAATCATAAAAGCAATGAAAATGTATAAACTGCTCGATAAGTCCGAACTAAAAGCATTTTTTAATACTGCAATTCTGGTTTTGATACAATAAAATATTATAAATAAGCTATTAGCAACCCAAACTTGGTCATATATTTTGAACACGATTTGAACATTTAGCATGTGTATATTTATAAAAATGTTACAGTTTTTTAATTAATTTCAAAATTGGATCACAGCCAAATAAACTGGTAATTATATCAAAGACTAATATGCCTTATATAAATATTTTGTGTGGGCAACACACTTTTAAAATTAATTATTGTTGCTCCGTGTATACTTCAGGTTCTACCTTTGCAGTGAAGAGTTGCCAGATTAAATATTAAGCTTGGTATAAAAAGCTAAATATAGCTGTTACAATCTAGCAACCCTGGCTTTGAGCAATAATGTGACTTATGGTAAACTTTAAACAAGAAAACAGGACTAAATAACCTTATTACAGTATAGTTTTGGCTAAAAATGCAATGTTAATTTAAACCTATAATTTTATTTCTGAACGAAGTACTTCCTATATTGAAATGCAAAGTTAAAATTACGGAAGAATACTGTAAATGAGCTTAATTTGTCACATAATGTTGTGTTAATTTTGTATAATTTATCCGTGTTTATGGTTGAATGAACGTAAATCTATGCCTATTCGTTGTGAGTGAATAAAAACTAAAAGCGGTAACCACAATAAGATTACTTGATATTTCGCTAGATTGCGGTCAATACAAGCTTGTATAAACCAATATTTGCTTACAGTTTACTATATTTATGCACTCTTACTTTGGCCTGCACTTCTTTTTTCATATAACTGACACTTCTTGAAAACTTTTCAGAATCTTGCTTTTTATTTCATGCGCAAAATAAGCTGTAAATATATTTAATCATTTAACAAACTATTTTCTTTTTGTATATTATAAAAATATGTAATTCTTTGATATTATATGATTTAATTATATATTTTACTGCGAATGTTTGATTACTAACTATATATATATACTATAATGCAATGTTAATGAATAAATACGCTTTTTTTGCTAAATATAATCAGTGATACTCTTCCACAAAATATTGCTGACTTGAATTCTATATTTTTACTGTATGTGTAAGACTACTCAATATTTGTACCTTGAGAGTAGCATGAGTGTTTACAATAAATAACTTATTCAATGCGAGATACTCTTACTGTGATCTAAATATTTTAATCGATAGCTATGCAATTGTCTATTTAAATTATTTTCGAGTACCAACATTAATCTCTTTGTAATAAGGTTGAAGGTTGAGTGAGCAGAGTTTGTAGATTGTATAATTTGCATAAAAATTGTCTATTGGCGATACTGCAGTAATGTACAACTGCGAAAGTTCCGGATCATACACTTTTCGCTCTTATGCCCTTTATCATAAGGTTGAGAAATGGTTGGCCGTATTAACCTCGCTTTTCACCTAAAATTCGCCACCCTTTATTTAAATCTAATCAAATGTTCTCATTGGAGATAAAGCTAAGTTTGACAACCAATACTAAAACCACTCACAAAACTTTCAACCTTTAATCATGGTGCTTTTCGCAAGTACAATTGCGCAATTTGAGAAAATTCTGTTGGCAAAACTATCTGAAAGTATACAACTTTTCGACAGTTTCACCAACAAAAACTTTGATAACCCCAATGAAACTAATCATGATTAGTTCAACTAAACTCAGTTTATGCAAATACAGCGTTCTGATTGGTTGAGACCGCAGAGTAACTACGACAGTTCACAGTTCGATATTCAAAACGCGCAATTAAACTAGCTTAAAACCGCCATGCTCATAAAACAGAAGAAATAATCATTTACTCTTCAGAAGGGAACTTGGTGACAGCATCGTTCATAGCCCTGGCCATGTACTCCACGTTGGAAGGGTTCAGGCCACAGATGTTGATGCGGCCTGACTTCAGCAGGTAGATGTGGTACTCCTGCACCAGGTGTTCTGCCTGACGCTGCGTCAGACCCGTGTAGGAGAACAGGCCAATCTGTTTGACTATGTGATCCCAGTTGCCAGGAGTGCCGAGTCTGGAAAGATAGAATACTGTTTATTATTTCATACTTATTTCTCGTGGCTCAAGTAGACCACCTCTCCTGGAACCGTAACTATTTTTAGGATAGAATTTTAAAATCAGATGTGTCTTTTCGGCGAGTATCTCCTATATTCAAAGTTACAACCTTTACTTCTTTATAATATTGGTGTACACAACATATAAATGTTGAGAGTTATGTGCCAAAAATATTGTAGGAATGATATCTTAATATTCTTAGGTTTAGCTAGTCTTTTATACACTGTTTATATTTGTAAACATTTAAATAAACGTACCATACAATGAGATATGTACAATTTACCGACTACAAGTCACCGTTCACAAGTTGGAGGTATTCTATTGTAAAATTGACCTCGATATCGATAAATATTGTTATGTCAGTCTATTAATACAAACTCAAAGACAACTTACTTGATAAGCTCCGCCCTCAAGGCTGCTCTCATCTGTATGACCCTGGTGGCCATAAGCTTGATGTGTTCTCTCCTGCAGACAAACAAAATGATTAATCCTGTTCTAAAGTTAGCCATAACGCGTATTTTACTCGTTTTCTTATTATTTATACTTATATTTTTCAATTTGAATTCCAAAACCACAATATGTCGCCAGATTTTTGGCTTCATATCACCCATAGCGTCTTTCAAAGACCTAAAATAGCAGCCAGACCAAAGACGGAATCTCGTTTCGTAACGAATCGTCATCCATCAGCGGAACGATTTCGGCAAACTGATCTTGGAGATCGACCCGTGCGGCTATTATAACTTACCACTCATCGAACAGCTGTTTGTTGGCCAGTACGTTGGTGACGATGCGGGCGCCATGTGCGGGCGGGTTGGAGTACATGCCGCGCACGATCCACGTCAGCTGCGACTTCATAGCGGGCACCAGGGACGCGTCGTTGATCACCAGGACTAGGTTGCCCACACGCTCGTCTGTAATAAAGAAGAAAGGACTGATATATTGAAAAGGTGGTAGATCTAGAATTTAAGAGGATCGCGGTTGTAATATCGCAGTAGATATAACAATATGCATACTGGTGAATCATAATGCCTGAAGCTGTAAAGGACACATATTGATTTAGTTGTTCATCTCTCATTTATCCACCATCTTAAACTTGGCCACAGTAAACCTATACAAACAGTATGGAAACTACCTACAAACGCTCGAAACGGCACACTCACACAAACGTACACACCGACGTGACCGTTCGTGCTCTTTCAAGGTAATCACAGTACTAAGTGTTTCCATACTGTTTGAATATGTTTACTGTGATTGGGCTGTAGCTAGGCATTTACTTGATCTAAGCCTTAGATTAGATTCTAAGGCAATCAGTTGCTGACTAAGTCTTTCGGAATCTCTGCCCAATATCAAATGCTGGCTCTGATTTTTATTCTCGGCAACTTTGAAATAGGAGACACTTTGTTGAATTATGCAGACTTATGTCCGTAAATCATAAAATCATTTTGATTTCACTCGCGCCGAAAATCATTTTAATAAATAGGTGTATTAACCGGGGAGATGATAAGGCATTTCGGAGGCGAGAGGTCGGGGGGGGAGGTTAAACCCCCAATCGCTTCTAAACTTAATTACTCACTGTAGAGCCCGAAGTTCTTAGCATAAGACTGAGCGCAGACGAGCTCGAAGCCTCTCTTCACGAAGTAGCGCACTGCCCACGCGTCTTTGTCCAGGTCGCCTGATGCAAAGCCCTGGTACGCGCTGTCGAAGAATGGGAACAACTTGCGCTCCTAGAAAAAGTAACATTCCTTTATTAATATAAGTAGGTACCTGTGTACTACTAGTCCTATTCTGAAATTGACAGTGCTTATGAAGGTGATGATTAGACATGATAGCAAATAATGTCTGTGGTTAGGAAAACTGGTTCAATTGAAACAAAATTATTTTAGTGAACAATATAGGTCGAATAAAAGTAGCAAAATTTCGGTTCACTTTTATTTAAATTTTATAGAAACAAGGTATTTTTGTAGGGAACTTTAAATATAGGGGTTGTTGCAAGCCATCTCGGTCAATTCGGTCGGTACAGACCTTGCAGCGAGAGTTGCTATAATTTGGCAATCTCTGGTTTATTTCGGAACCAACCGGGCTCAAAACGGTTTATCCAAAATAGACACGCTTATACTGTCATAAGTCCTAACATGAATATTTTCGCATAAAAATTGTCTTACCTCCATAACATCAGCAATCTTCTCCCACTGCTCCTGAGTGGGGTCGATCCCGGTAGGATTGTGTGCGCAAGCGTGCAACAGAATCACAGAGTTCTCTGGGGCACTGCGCAGGTCTTCTAGGAATCCGTCGAAGTCAATCGCGCGCTCCTTGGCGTTCCAGTAGCGGTACGTACGCGGGTTCGTGAAGCCTGAGTTCACGAAGACTAGACGATGGTTGTCTGTTGAAGAAAAATAGTAATTAAGACTTCAATGAGGAAAGAATCAGTATAATTCATTCATTATCACCACCAATTAAAACCAACCAACCAATTATAAAGTTCTCAGAAGAATGATGGTGTCTAGTAGCAGCAATGGAGAAAGATGACCTGGCAAACCAAATAGCCATCCACAATGATCCACCAATTAGTACCTATCTTATATATAAAGTTCTCAGAAGAATGATGGTGTCTAGTAGCAGCAATGGAGAAAGATGACCTGGCAAACCAAATAGCCATCCACAATGATCCACCAATTAGTACCTATGTTATATATAAAGTTCTCAGAAGAATGATGGTGTCTAGTAGCAGCAATGGAGAAAGATGACCTGGCAAACCAAATAGCCATCCACAATGATCCACCAATTAGTACCTATCTTATATATAAAGTTCTCAGAAGAATGATGGTGTCTATTAGCAGCAATGGAGAAAGATGACCTGGCAAACCAAATAGCCATCCACAATGATCCACCAATTAGTACCTATCTTATATATAAAGTTCTCAGAAGAATGATGGTGTCTAGTGTCTAGTAGCAGCAATGGGGAAAGATGACCTGGCAAACCAAATAGCCATCCACAATGATCTACCAATTAGTACCTATCTTATATATAAAGTTCTCAGAAGAATGATGGTGTCTAGTGTCTAGTAGCAGCAATGGGGAAAGATGACCTGGCAAACCAAATAGCCATCCACAATGATCTACCAATTAGTACCTATCTTATATATAAAGTTCTCAGAAGAATGATGGTGTCTAGTGTCTAGTAGCAGCAATGGGGAAAGATGACCTGGCAAACCAAATAGCCATCCACAATGATCTACCAATTAGTACCTATCTTATATATAAAGTTCTCAGAAGAATGATGGTGTCTAGTGTCTAGTAGCAGCAATGGGGAAAGATGACCTGGCAAACCAAATAGCCATCCACAATGATCTACCAATTAGTACCTATCTTATATATAAAGTTCTCAGAAGAATGATGGTGTCTAGTGTCTAGTAGCAGCAATGGGGAAAGATGACCTGGCAAACCAAATAGCCATCCACAATGATCTACCAATTAGTACCTATCTTATATATAAAGTTCTCAGAAGAATGATGGTGTCTAGTGTCTAGTAGCAGCAATGGGGAAAGATGACCTGGCAAACCAAATAGCCATCCACAATGATCTACCAATTAGTACCTATCTTATATATAAAGTTCTCAGAAGAATGATGGTGTCTAGTAGCAGCAATGGAGAAAGATGACCTGGCAAACCAAATAGCCATCCACAATGATCCACCAATTAGTACCTATCTTATATATAAAGTTCTCAGAAGAATGATGGTGTCTGGTGTCTAGTAGCAGCAATGGGGAAAGATGACCTGGCAAACCAAATAGCCATCCACAATGATCTACCAATTAGTACCTATCTTATATATAAAGTTCTCAGAGGAATGATGGTGTCTAGTGTCTAGTAGCAGCAATGGGGAAAGATGACCTGGCAAACCAAATAGCCATCCACAATGATCTACCAATTAGTACCTATCTTATATATAAAGTTCTCAGAAGAATGATGGTGTCTAGTGTCTAGTAGCAGCAATGGGGAAAGATGACCTGGCAAACCAAATAGCCATCCACAATGATCTACCAATTAGTACCTATCTTATATATAAAGTTCTCAGAAGAATGATGGTGTCTAGTGTCTAGTAGCAGCAATGGGGAAAGATGACCTGGCAAACCAAATAGCCATCCACAATGATCTACCAATTAGTACCTATCTTATATATAAAGTTCTCAGAAGAATGATGGTGTCTAGTAGCAGCAATGGAGAAAGATGACCTGGCAAACCAAATAGCCATCCACAATGATCCACCAATTAGTACCTATCTTATATATAAAGTTCTCAGAAGAATGATGGTGTCTAGTGTCTAGTAGCAGCAATGGGGAAAGATGACCTGGCAAACCAAATAGCCATCCACAATGATCTACCAATTAGTACCTATCTTATATATAAAGTTCTCAGAAGAATGATGGTGTCTAGTGTCTAGTAGCAGCAATGGGGAAAGATGACCTGGCAAACCAAATAGCCATCCACAATGATCTACCAATTAGTACCTATCTTATATATGAAGTTCTCAGAAGAATGATGGTGTCTAGTAGCAGCAATGGAGAAAGATGACCTGGCAAACCAAATAGCCATCCACAATGATCCACCAATTAGTACCTATCTTATATATAAAGTTCTCAGAAGAATGATGGTGTCTGGTGTCTAGTAGCAGCAATGGGGAAAGATGACCTGGCAAACCAAATAGCCATCCACAATGATCTACCAATTAGTACCTATCTTATATATAAAGTTCTCAGAAGAATGATGGTGTCTAGTGTCTAGTAGCAGCAATGGGGAAAGATGACCTGGCAAACCAAATAGCCATCCACAATGATCTACCAATTAGTACCTATCTTATATATAAAGTTCTCAGAAGAATGATGGTGTCTAGTGTCTAGTAGCAGCAATGGGGAAAGATGACCTGGCAAACCAAATAGCCATCCACAATGATCTACCAATTAGTACCTATCTTATATATAAAGTTCTCAGAAGAATGATGGTGTCTAGTGTCTAGTAGCAGCAATGGGGAAAGATGACCTGGCAAACCAAATAGCCATCCACAATGATCTACCAATTAGTACCTATCTTATATATAAAGTTCTCAGAAGAATGATGGTGTCTAGTAGCAGCAATGGAGAAAGATGACCTGGCAAACCAAATAGCCATCCACAATGATCCACCAATTAGTACCTATCTTATATATAAAGTTCTCAGAAGAATGATGGTGTCTAGTGTCTAGTAGCAGCAATGGGGAAAGATGACCTGGCAAACCAAATAGCCATCCACAATGATCTACCAATTAGTACCTATCTTATATATAAAGTTCTCAGAAGAATGATGGTGTCTAGTGTCTAGTAGCAGCAATGGGGAAAGATGACCTGGCAAACCAAATAGCCATCCACAATGATCTACCAATTAGTACCTATCTTATATATAAAGTTCTCAGAAGAATGATGGTGTCTAGTAGCAGCAATGGAGAAAGATGACCTGGCAAACCAAATAGCCATCCACAATGATCCACCAATTAGTACCTATCTTATGTATAAAGTTCTCAGAAAAATTATGGTGTCTAGTAGCAGCAATGGAGAAAGATGACCTGGCAAACCAAATAGCCATCCACAATGATCTACCAATACGTACCTATCTTATATATAAAGTTCTCAGAAGAATGATGGTGTCTAGTAGCAGCAATGGAGAAAGATGACCTGGCAAACCAAATAGCCATCCACAATGATCCACCAATTAGTACCTATCTTATGTATAAAGTTCTCAGAAAAATTATGGTGTCTAGTAGCAGCAATGGAGAAAGATGACCTGGCAAACAAAATAGCCATCCACAATGATCCACCAATTAGTACCTATCTTATATATAAAGTTCTCAGAAGAATGATGGTGTCTAGTGTCTAGTAGCAGCAATGGGGAAAGATGACCTGGCAAACCAAATAGCCATCCACAATGATCCACCAATTAGTACCTATCTTATATATAAAGTTCTCAGAAGAATGACGGTGTCTAGTGTCTAGTAGCAGCAATGGAGAAAGATGACCTGGCAAACCAAATAGCCATCCACAATGATCCACCAATTAGTACCTATCTTATATATAAAGTTCTCAGAAGAATGATGGTGTCTAGTGTCTAGTAGCAGCAATGGGGAAAGATGACCTGGCAAACCAAATAGCCATCCACAATGATCCACCAATTAGTACCTATCTTATATATAAAGTTCTCAGAAGAATGACGGTGTCTAGTGTCTAGTAGCAGCAATGGAGAAAGATGACCTGGCAAACCAAATAGCCATCCACAATGATCCACCAATTAGTACCTATCTTATATATAAAGTTCTCAGAAGAATGACGGTGTCTAGTGTCTAGTAGCAGCAATGGAGAAAGATGACCTGGCAAACCAAATAGCCATCCACAATGATCCACCAATTAGTACCTATCTTATATATAAAGTTCTCAGAAGAATGATGGGGTCTAGTGTCTAGTAGCAGCAATGGAGAAAGATGACCTGGCAAACCAAATAGCCATCCACAATGATCCACCAATTAGTACCTATCTTATGTATAAAGTTCTCAGAAAAATGATGGTGTCTAGTAGCAGCAATGGAGAAAGATGACCTGGCAAACCAAATAGCCATCCACAATGATCCACCAATTAGTACCTATCTTATATATAAAGTTCTCAGAAGAATGATGGTGTCTAGTAGCAGCAATGGAGAAAGATGACCTGGCAAACCAAATAGCCATCCACAATGATCCACCAATTAGTACCTATCTTATATATAAAGTTCTCAGAAGAATGATGGTGTCTAGTAGCAGCAATGGAGAAAGATGACCTGGCAAACCAAATAGCCATCCACAATGATCTACCAATTAGTACCTATCTTATATATAAAGTTCTCAGAAGAATGATGGTGTCTAGTGTCTAGTAGCAGCAATGGGGAAAGATGACCTGGCAAACCAAATAGCCATCCACAATGATCTACCAATTAGTACCTATCTTATATATAAAGTTCTCAGAAGAATGATGGTGTCTAGTGTCTAGTAGCAGCAATGGGGAAAGATGACCTGGCAAACCAAATAGCCATCCACAATGATCCACCAATTAGTACCAATCTTATATATAAAGTTCTCAGAAGAATGATGGTGTCTAGTAGCAGCAATGGAGAAAGATGACCTGGCAAACCAAATAGCCATCCACAATGATCTACCAATTAGTACCTATCTTATATATAAAGTTCTCAGAAGAATGATGGTGTCTAGTGTCTAGTAGCAGCAATGGGGAAAGATGACCTGGCAAACCAAATAGCCATCCACAATGATCTACCAATTAGTACCTATCTTATATATAAAGTTCTCAGAAGAATGACGGTGTCTAGTGTCTAGTAGCAGCAATGGAGAAAGATGACCTGGCAAACCAAATAGCCATCCACAATGATCCACCAATTAGTACCTATCTTATATATAAAGTTCTCAGAAGAATGATGGTGTCTAGTGTCTAGTAGCAGCAATGGGGAAAGATGACCTGGCAAACCAAATAGCCATCCACAATGATCTACCAATTAGTACCTATCTTATATATAAAGTTCTCAGAAGAATGATGGTGTCTAGTAGCAGCAATGGAGAAAGATGACCTGGCAAACCAAATAGCCATCCACAATGATCCACCAATTAGTACCTATCTTATATATAAAGTTCTCAGAAGAATGATGGTGTCTAGTGTCTAGTAGCAGCAATGGGGAAAGATGACCTGGCAAACCAAATAGCCATCCACAATGATCTACCAATTAGTACCTATCTTATATATAAAGTTCTCAGAAGAATGATGGTGTCTAGTGTCTAGTAGCAGCAATGGGGAAAGATGACCTGGCAAACCAAATAGCCATCCACAATGATCTACCAATTAGTACCTATCTTATATATAAAGTTCTCAGAAGAATGATGGTGTCTAGTAGCAGCAATGGAGAAAGATGACCTGGCAAACCAAATAGCCATCCACAATGATCCACCAATTAGTACCTATCTTATGTATAAAGTTCTCAGAAAAATTATGGTGTCTAGTAGCAGCAATGGAGAAAGATGACCTGGCAAACCAAATAGCCATCCACAATGATCTACCAATACGTACCTATCTTATATATAAAGTTCTCAGAAGAATGATGGTGTCTAGTAGCAGCAATGGAGAAAGATGACCTGGCAAACCAAATAGCCATCCACAATGATCCACCAATTAGTACCTATCTTATGTATAAAGTTCTCAGAAAAATTATGGTGTCTAGTAGCAGCAATGGAGAAAGATGACCTGGCAAACAAAATAGCCATCCACAATGATCCACCAATTAGTACCTATCTTATATATAAAGTTCTCAGAAGAATGATGGTGTCTAGTGTCTAGTAGCAGCAATGGGGAAAGATGACCTGGCAAACCAAATAGCCATCCACAATGATCCACCAATTAGTACCTATCTTATATATAAAGTTCTCAGAAGAATGACGGTGTCTAGTGTCTAGTAGCAGCAATGGAGAAAGATGACCTGGCAAACCAAATAGCCATCCACAATGATCCACCAATTAGTACCTATCTTATATATAAAGTTCTCAGAAGAATGATGGTGTCTAGTGTCTAGTAGCAGCAATGGGGAAAGATGACCTGGCAAACCAAATAGCCATCCACAATGATCCACCAATTAGTACCTATCTTATATATAAAGTTCTCAGAAGAATGACGGTGTCTAGTGTCTAGTAGCAGCAATGGAGAAAGATGACCTGGCAAACCAAATAGCCATCCACAATGATCCATCAATTAATACCTATCTTATATATAAAGTTCTCAGTAGAATGATGTTGTCTAGTGTCTAGTAGCAGCAATGGAGAAAGATGACCTGGCAAACCAAATAGCCATCCACAATGATCCACTAATTAGTACCTATCTTATATATAAAGTTCTCAGAAGAATGATGGTGTCTAGTAGCAGCAATGGAGAAAGATGACCTGGCAAACCAAATAGCCATCCACAATGATCCACCAATTAGTACCTATCTTATATATAAAGTTCTCAGAAGAATGATGGTGTCTATTAGCAGCAATGGAGAAAGATGACCTGGCAAACCAAATAGCCATCCACAATGATCCACCAATTAGTACCTATCTTATATATAAAGTTCTCAGAAGAATGATGGTGTCTAGTGTCTAGTAGCAGCAATGGGGAAAGATGACCTGGCAAACCAAATAGCCATCCACAATGATCTACCAATTAGTACCTATCTTATATATAAAGTTCTCAGAAGAATGATGGTGTCTAGTGTCTAGTAGCAGCAATGGGGAAAGATGACCTGGCAAACCAAATAGCCATCCACAATGATCTACCAATTAGTACCTATCTTATATATAAAGTTCTCAGAAGAATGATGGTGTCTAGTGTCTAGTAGCAGCAATGGGGAAAGATGACCTGGCAAACCAAATAGCCATCCACAATGATCTACCAATTAGTACCTATCTTATATATAAAGTTCTCAGAAGAATGATGGTGTCTAGTGTCTAGTAGCAGCAATGGGGAAAGATGACCTGGCAAACCAAATAGCCATCCACAATGATCTACCAATTAGTACCTATCTTATATATAAAGTTCTCAGAAGAATGATGGTGTCTAGTGTCTAGTAGCAGCAATGGGGAAAGATGACCTGGCAAACCAAATAGCCATCCACAATGATCTACCAATTAGTACCTATCTTATATATAAAGTTCTCAGAAGAATGATGGTGTCTAGTAGCAGCAATGGAGAAAGATGACCTGGCAAACCAAATAGCCATCCACAATGATCCACCAATTAGTACCTATCTTATATATAAAGTTCTCAGAAGAATGATGGTGTCTGGTGTCTAGTAGCAGCAATGGGGAAAGATGACCTGGCAAACCAAATAGCCATCCACAATGATCTACCAATTAGTACCTATCTTATATATAAAGTTCTCAGAAGAATGATGGTGTCTAGTGTCTAGTAGCAGCAATGGGGAAAGATGACCTGGCAAACCAAATAGCCATCCACAATGATCTACCAATTAGTACCTATCTTATATATAAAGTTCTCAGAAGAATGATGGTGTCTAGTGTCTAGTAGCAGCAATGGGGAAAGATGACCTGGCAAACCAAATAGCCATCCACAATGATCTACCAATTAGTACCTATCTTATATATAAAGTTCTCAGAAGAATGATGGTGTCTAGTGTCTAGTAGCAGCAATGGGGAAAGATGACCTGGCAAACCAAATAGCCATCCACAATGATCTACCAATTAGTACCTATCTTATATATAAAGTTCTCAGAAGAATGATGGTGTCTAGTAGCAGCAATGGAGAAAGATGACCTGGCAAACCAAATAGCCATCCACAATGATCCACCAATTAGTACCTATCTTATATATAAAGTTCTCAGAAGAATGATGGTGTCTAGTGTCTAGTAGCAGCAATGGAGAAAGATGACCTGGCAAACCAAATAGCCATCCACAATGATCTACCAATACGTACCTATCTTATATATAAAGTTCTCAGAAGAATGATGGTGTCTAGTAGCAGCAATGGAGAAAGATGACCTGGCAAACCAAATAGCCATCCACAATGATCCACCAATTAGTACCTATCTTATGTATAAAGTTCTCAGAAAAATTATGGTGTCTAGTAGCAGCAATGGAGAAAGATGACCTGGCAAACAAAATAGCCATCCACAATGATCCACCAATTAGTACCTATCTTATATATAAAGTTCTCAGAAGAATGATGGTGTCTAGTGTCTAGTAGCAGCAATGGGGAAAGATGACCTGGCAAACCAAATAGCCATCCACAATGATCCACCAATTAGTACCTATCTTATATATAAAGTTCTCAGAAGAATGACGGTGTCTAGTGTCTAGTAGCAGCAATGGAGAAAGATGACCTGGCAAACCAAATAGCCATCCACAATGATCCACCAATTAGTACCTATCTTATATATAAAGTTCTCAGAAGAATGATGGTGTCTAGTGTCTAGTAGCAGCAATGGGGAAAGATGACCTGGCAAACCAAATAGCCATCCACAATGATCCACCAATTAGTACCTATCTTATATATAAAGTTCTCAGAAGAATGACGGTGTCTAGTGTCTAGTAGCAGCAATGGAGAAAGATGACCTGGCAAACCAAATAGCCATCCACAATGATCCATCAATTAATACCTATCTTATATATAAAGTTCTCAGTAGAATGATGTTGTCTAGTGTCTAGTAGCAGCAATGGAGAAAGATGACCTGGCAAACCAAATAGCCATCCACAATGATCCACCAATTAGTACCTATCTTATATATAAAGTTCTCAGAAGAATGATGGTGTCTAGTAGCAGCAATGGAGAAAGATGACCTGGCAAACCAAATAGCCATCCACAATGATCCACCAATTAGTACCTATCTTATATATAAAGTTCTCAGAAGAATGATGGTGTCTATTAGCAGCAATGGAGAAAGATGACCTGGCAAACCAAATAGCCATCCACAATGATCCACCAATTAGTACCTATCTTATATATAAAGTTCTCAGAAGAATGATGGTGTCTAGTGTCTAGTAGCAGCAATGGGGAAAGATGACCTGGCAAACCAAATAGCCATCCACAATGATCTACCAATTAGTACCTATCTTATATATAAAGTTCTCAGAAGAATGATGGTGTCTAGTGTCTAGTAGCAGCAATGGGGAAAGATGACCTGGCAAACCAAATAGCCATCCACAATGATCTACCAATTAGTACCTATCTTATATATAAAGTTCTCAGAAGAATGATGGTGTCTAGTGTCTAGTAGCAGCAATGGGGAAAGATGACCTGGCAAACCAAATAGCCATCCACAATGATCTACCAATTAGTACCTATCTTATATATAAAGTTCTCAGAAGAATGATGGTGTCTAGTGTCTAGTAGCAGCAATGGGGAAAGATGACCTGGCAAACCAAATAGCCATCCACAATGATCTACCAATTAGTACCTATCTTATATATAAAGTTCTCAGAAGAATGATGGTGTCTAGTGTCTAGTAGCAGCAATGGGGAAAGATGACCTGGCAAACCAAATAGCCATCCACAATGATCTACCAATTAGTACCTATCTTATATATAAAGTTCTCAGAAGAATGATGGTGTCTAGTGTCTAGTAGCAGCAATGGGGAAAGATGACCTGGCAAACCAAATAGCCATCCACAATGATCTACCAATTAGTACCTATCTTATATATAAAGTTCTCAGAAGAATGATGGTGTCTAGTAGCAGCAATGGAGAAAGATGACCTGGCAAACCAAATAGCCATCCACAATGATCCACCAATTAGTACCTATCTTATATATAAAGTTCTCAGAAGAATGATGGTGTCTGGTGTCTAGTAGCAGCAATGGGGAAAGATGACCTGGCAAACCAAATAGCCATCCACAATGATCTACCAATTAGTACCTATCTTATATATAAAGTTCTCAGAAGAATGATGGTGTCTAGTGTCTAGTAGCAGCAATGGGGAAAGATGACCTGGCAAACCAAATAGCCATCCACAATGATCTACCAATTAGTACCTATCTTATATATAAAGTTCTCAGAAGAATGATGGTGTCTAGTGTCTAGTAGCAGCAATGGGGAAAGATGACCTGGCAAACCAAATAGCCATCCACAATGATCTACCAATTAGTACCTATCTTATATATAAAGTTCTCAGAAGAATGATGGTGTCTAGTGTCTAGTAGCAGCAATGGGGAAAGATGACCTGGCAAACCAAATAGCCATCCACAATGATCTACCAATTAGTACCTATCTTATATATAAAGTTCTCAGAAGAATGATGGTGTCTAGTAGCAGCAATGGAGAAAGATGACCTGGCAAACCAAATAGCCATCCACAATGATCCACCAATTAGTACCTATCTTATATATAAAGTTCTCAGAAGAATGATGGTGTCTAGTGTCTAGTAGCAGCAATGGGGAAAGATGACCTGGCAAACCAAATAGCCATCCACAATGATCTACCAATTAGTACCTATCTTATATATAAAGTTCTCAGAAGAATGATGGTGTCTAGTGTCTAGTAGCAGCAATGGGGAAAGATGACCTGGCAAACCAAATAGCCATCCACAATGATCTACCAATTAGTACCTATCTTATATATAAAGTTCTCAGAAGAATGATGGTGTCTAGTAGCAGCAATGGAGAAAGATGACCTGGCAAACCAAATAGCCATCCACAATGATCCACCAATTAGTACCTATCTTATATATAAAGTTCTCAGAAGAATGATGGTGTCTGGTGTCTAGTAGCAGCAATGGGGAAAGATGACCTGGCAAACCAAATAGCCATCCACAATGATCTACCAATTAGTACCTATCTTATATATAAAGTTCTCAGAAGAATGATGGTGTCTAGTGTCTAGTAGCAGCAATGGGGAAAGATGACCTGGCAAACCAAATAGCCATCCACAATGATCTACCAATTAGTACCTATCTTATATATAAAGTTCTCAGAAGAATGATGGTGTCTAGTGTCTAGTAGCAGCAATGGGGAAAGATGACCTGGCAAACCAAATAGCCATCCACAATGATCTACCAATTAGTACCTATCTTATATATAAAGTTCTCAGAAGAATGATGGTGTCTAGTGTCTAGTAGCAGCAATGGGGAAAGATGACCTGGCAAACCAAATAGCCATCCACAATGATCTACCAATTAGTACCTATCTTATATATAAAGTTCTCAGAAGAATGATGGTGTCTAGTAGCAGCAATGGAGAAAGATGACCTGGCAAACCAAATAGCCATCCACAATGATCCACCAATTAGTACCTATCTTATATATAAAGTTCTCAGAAGAATGATGGTGTCTAGTGTCTAGTAGCAGCAATGGGGAAAGATGACCTGGCAAACCAAATAGCCATCCACAATGATCTACCAATTAGTACCTATCTTATATATAAAGTTCTCAGAAGAATGATGGTGTCTAGTGTCTAGTAGCAGCAATGGGGAAAGATGACCTGGCAAACCAAATAGCCATCCACAATGATCTACCAATTAGTACCTATCTTATATATAAAGTTCTCAGAAGAATGATGGTGTCTAGTAGCAGCAATGGAGAAAGATGACCTGGCAAACCAAATAGCCATCCACAATGATCCACCAATTAGTACCTATCTTATGTATAAAGTTCTCAGAAAAATTATGGTGTCTAGTAGCAGCAATGGAGAAAGATGACCTGGCAAACCAAATAGCCATCCACAATGATCTACCAATACGTACCTATCTTATATATAAAGTTCTCAGAAGAATGATGGTGTCTAGTAGCAGCAATGGGGAAAGATGACCTGGCAAACCAAATAGCCATCCACAATGATCCACCAATTAGTACCTATCTTATATATAAAGTTCTCAGAAGAATGACGGTGTCTAGTGTCTAGTAGCAGCAATGGAGAAAGATGACCTGGCAAACCAAATAGCCATCCACAATGATCCACCAATTAGTACCTATCTTATATATAAAGTTCTCAGAAGAATGATGGTGTCTAGTGTCTAGTAGCAGCAATGGGGAAAGATGACCTGGCAAACCAAATAGCCATCCACAATGATCCACCAATTAGTACCTATCTTATATATAAAGTTCTCAGAAGAATGACGGTGTCTAGTGTCTAGTAGCAGCAATGGAGAAAGATGACCTGGCAAACCAAATAGCCATCCACAATGATCCACCAATTAGTACCTATCTTATATATAAAGTTCTCAGAAGAATGACGGTGTCTAGTGTCTAGTAGCAGCAATGGAGAAAGATGACCTGGCAAACCAAATAGCCATCCACAATGATCCACCAATTAGTACCTATCTTATATATAAAGTTCTCAGAAGAATGATGGGGTCTAGTGTCTAGTAGCAGCAATGGAGAAAGATGACCTGGCAAACCAAATAGCCATCCACAATGATCCACCAATTAGTACCTATCTTATGTATAAAGTTCTCAGAAAAATGATGGTGTCTAGTAGCAGCAATGGAGAAAGATGACCTGGCAAACCAAATAGCCATCCACAATGATCCACCAATTAGTACCTATCTTATATATAAAGTTCTCAGAAGAATGATGGTGTCTAGTAGCAGCAATGGAGAAAGATGACCTGGCAAACCAAATAGCCATCCACAATGATCCACCAATTAGTACCTATCTTATATATAAAGTTCTCAGAAGAATGATGGTGTCTAGTAGCAGCAATGGAGAAAGATGACCTGGCAAACCAAATAGCCATCCACAATGATCTACCAATTAGTACCTATCTTATATATAAAGTTCTCAGAAGAATGATGGTGTCTAGTGTCTAGTAGCAGCAATGGGGAAATATGACCTGGCAAACCAAATAGCCATCCACAATGATCTACCAATTAGTACCTATCTTATATATAAAGTTCTCAGAAGAATGATGGTGTCTAGTGTCTAGTAGCAGCAATGGGGAAAGATGACCTGGCAAACCAAATAGCCATCCACAATGATCCACCAATTAGTACCAATCTTATATATAAAGTTCTCAGAAGAATGATGGTGTCTAGTAGCAGCAATGGAGAAAGATGACCTGGCAAACCAAATAGCCATCCACAATGATCTACCAATTAGTACCTATCTTATATATAAAGTTCTCAGAAGAATGATGGTGTCTAGTGTCTAGTAGCAGCAATGGGGAAAGATGACCTGGCAAACCAAATAGCCATCCACAATGATCTACCAATTAGTACCTATCTTATATATAAAGTTCTCAGAAGAATGACGGTGTCTAGTGTCTAGTAGCAGCAATGGAGAAAGATGACCTGGCAAACCAAATAGCCATCCACAATGATCCACCAATTAGTACCTATCTTATATATAAAGTTCTCAGAAGAATGATGGTGTCTAGTGTCTAGTAGCAGCAATGGGGAAAGATGACCTGGCAAACCAAATAGCCATCCACAATGATCTACCAATTAGTACCTATCTTATATATAAAGTTCTCAGAAGAATGATGGTGTCTAGTAGCAGCAATGGAGAAAGATGACCTGGCAAACCAAATAGCCATCCACAATGATCCACCAATTAGTACCTATCTTATATATAAAGTTCTCAGAAGAATGATGGTGTCTAGTGTCTAGTAGCAGCAATGGGGAAAGATGACCTGGCAAACCAAATAGCCATCCACAATGATCTACCAATTAGTACCTATCTTATATATAAAGTTCTCAGAAGAATGATGGTGTCTAGTGTCTAGTAGCAGCAATGGGGAAAGATGACCTGGCAAACCAAATAGCCATCCACAATGATCTACCAATTAGTACCTATCTTATATATAAAGTTCTCAGAAGAATGATGGTGTCTAGTAGCAGCAATGGAGAAAGATGACCTGGCAAACCAAATAGCCATCCACAATGATCCACCAATTAGTACCTATCTTATGTATAAAGTTCTCAGAAAAATTATGGTGTCTAGTAGCAGCAATGGAGAAAGATGACCTGGCAAACCAAATAGCCATCCACAATGATCTACCAATACGTACCTATCTTATATATAAAGTTCTCAGAAGAATGATGGTGTCTAGTAGCAGCAATGGAGAAAGATGACCTGGCAAACCAAATAGCCATCCACAATGATCCACCAATTAGTACCTATCTTATGTATAAAGTTCTCAGAAAAATTATGGTGTCTAGTAGCAGCAATGGAGAAAGATGACCTGGCAAACAAAATAGCCATCCACAATGATCCACCAATTAGTACCTATCTTATATATAAAGTTCTCAGAAGAATGATGGTGTCTAGTGTCTAGTAGCAGCAATGGGGAAAGATGACCTGGCAAACCAAATAGCCATCCACAATGATCCACCAATTAGTACCTATCTTATATATAAAGTTCTCAGAAGAATGACGGTGTCTAGTGTCTAGTAGCAGCAATGGAGAAAGATGACCTGGCAAACCAAATAGCCATCCACAATGATCCACCAATTAGTACCTATCTTATATATAAAGTTCTCAGAAGAATGATGGTGTCTAGTGTCTAGTAGCAGCAATGGGGAAAGATGACCTGGCAAACCAAATAGCCATCCACAATGATCCACCAATTAGTACCTATCTTATATATAAAGTTCTCAGAAGAATGACGGTGTCTAGTGTCTAGTAGCAGCAATGGAGAAAGATGACCTGGCAAACCAAATAGCCATCCACAATGATCCATCAATTAATACCTATCTTATATATAAAGTTCTCAGTAGAATGATGTTGTCTAGTGTCTAGTAGCAGCAATGGAGAAAGATGACCTGGCAAACCAAATAGCCATCCACAATGATCCACCAATTAGTACCTATCTTATATATAAAGTTCTCAGAAGAATGATGGTGTCTAGTAGCAGCAATGGAGAAAGATGACCTGGCAAACCAAATAGCCATCCACAATGATCCACCAATTAGTACCTATCTTATATATAAAGTTCTCAGAAGAATGATGGTGTCTATTAGCAGCAATGGAGAAAGATGACCTGGCAAACCAAATAGCCATCCACAATGATCCACCAATTAGTACCTATCTTATATATAAAGTTCTCAGAAGAATGATGGTGTCTAGTGTCTAGTAGCAGCAATGGGGAAAGATGACCTGGCAAACCAAATAGCCATCCACAATGATCTACCAATTAGTACCTATCTTATATATAAAGTTCTCAGAAGAATGATGGTGTCTAGTGTCTAGTAGCAGCAATGGGGAAAGATGACCTGGCAAACCAAATAGCCATCCACAATGATCTACCAATTAGTACCTATCTTATATATAAAGTTCTCAGAAGAATGATGGTGTCTAGTGTCTAGTAGCAGCAATGGGGAAAGATGACCTGGCAAACCAAATAGCCATCCACAATGATCTACCAATTAGTACCTATCTTATATATAAAGTTCTCAGAAGAATGATGGTGTCTAGTGTCTAGTAGCAGCAATGGGGAAAGATGACCTGGCAAACCAAATAGCCATCCACAATGATCTACCAATTAGTACCTATCTTATATATAAAGTTCTCAGAAGAATGATGGTGTCTAGTGTCTAGTAGCAGCAATGGGGAAAGATGACCTGGCAAACCAAATAGCCATCCACAATGATCTACCAATTAGTACCTATCTTATATATAAAGTTCTCAGAAGAATGATGGTGTCTAGTAGCAGCAATGGAGAAAGATGACCTGGCAAACCAAATAGCCATCCACAATGATCCACCAATTAGTACCTATCTTATATATAAAGTTCTCAGAAGAATGATGGTGTCTGGTGTCTAGTAGCAGCAATGGGGAAAGATGACCTGGCAAACCAAATAGCCATCCACAATGATCTACCAATTAGTACCTATCTTATATATAAAGTTCTCAGAAGAATGATGGTGTCTAGTGTCTAGTAGCAGCAATGGGGAAAGATGACCTGGCAAACCAAATAGCCATCCACAATGATCTACCAATTAGTACCTATCTTATATATAAAGTTCTCAGAAGAATGATGGTGTCTAGTGTCTAGTAGCAGCAATGGGGAAAGATGACCTGGCAAACCAAATAGCCATCCACAATGATCTACCAATTAGTACCTATCTTATATATAAAGTTCTCAGAAGAATGATGGTGTCTAGTGTCTAGTAGCAGCAATGGGGAAAGATGACCTGGCAAACCAAATAGCCATCCACAATGATCTACCAATTAGTACCTATCTTATATATAAAGTTCTCAGAAGAATGATGGTGTCTAGTAGCAGCAATGGAGAAAGATGACCTGGCAAACCAAATAGCCATCCACAATGATCCACCAATTAGTACCTATCTTATATATAAAGTTCTCAGAAGAATGATGGTGTCTAGTGTCTAGTAGCAGCAATGGAGAAAGATGACCTGGCAAACCAAATAGCCATCCACAATGATCTACCAATACGTACCTATCTTATATATAAAGTTCTCAGAAGAATGATGGTGTCTAGTAGCAGCAATGGAGAAAGATGACCTGGCAAACCAAATAGCCATCCACAATGATCCACCAATTAGTACCTATCTTATGTATAAAGTTCTCAGAAAAATTATGGTGTCTAGTAGCAGCAATGGAGAAAGATGACCTGGCAAACAAAATAGCCATCCACAATGATCCACCAATTAGTACCTATCTTATATATAAAGTTCTCAGAAGAATGATGGTGTCTAGTGTCTAGTAGCAGCAATGGGGAAAGATGACCTGGCAAACCAAATAGCCATCCACAATGATCCACCAATTAGTACCTATCTTATATATAAAGTTCTCAGAAGAATGACGGTGTCTAGTGTCTAGTAGCAGCAATGGAGAAAGATGACCTGGCAAACCAAATAGCCATCCACAATGATCCACCAATTAGTACCTATCTTATATATAAAGTTCTCAGAAGAATGATGGTGTCTAGTGTCTAGTAGCAGCAATGGGGAAAGATGACCTGGCAAACCAAATAGCCATCCACAATGATCCACCAATTAGTACCTATCTTATATATAAAGTTCTCAGAAGAATGACGGTGTCTAGTGTCTAGTAGCAGCAATGGAGAAAGATGACCTGGCAAACCAAATAGCCATCCACAATGATCCATCAATTAATACCTATCTTATATATAAAGTTCTCAGTAGAATGATGTTGTCTAGTGTCTAGTAGCAGCAATGGAGAAAGATGACCTGGCAAACCAAATAGCCATCCACAATGATCCACCAATTAGTACCTATCTTATATATAAAGTTCTCAGAAGAATGATGGTGTCTAGTAGCAGCAATGGAGAAAGATGACCTGGCAAACCAAATAGCCATCCACAATGATCCACCAATTAGTACCTATCTTATATATAAAGTTCTCAGAAGAATGATGGTGTCTATTAGCAGCAATGGAGAAAGATGACCTGGCAAACCAAATAGCCATCCACAATGATCCACCAATTAGTACCTATCTTATATATAAAGTTCTCAGAAGAATGATGGTGTCTAGTGTCTAGTAGCAGCAATGGGGAAAGATGACCTGGCAAACCAAATAGCCATCCACAATGATCTACCAATTAGTACCTATCTTATATATAAAGTTCTCAGAAGAATGATGGTGTCTAGTGTCTAGTAGCAGCAATGGGGAAAGATGACCTGGCAAACCAAATAGCCATCCACAATGATCTACCAATTAGTACCTATCTTATATATAAAGTTCTCAGAAGAATGATGGTGTCTAGTGTCTAGTAGCAGCAATGGGGAAAGATGACCTGGCAAACCAAATAGCCATCCACAATGATCTACCAATTAGTACCTATCTTATATATAAAGTTCTCAGAAGAATGATGGTGTCTAGTGTCTAGTAGCAGCAATGGGGAAAGATGACCTGGCAAACCAAATAGCCATCCACAATGATCTACCAATTAGTACCTATCTTATATATAAAGTTCTCAGAAGAATGATGGTGTCTAGTGTCTAGTAGCAGCAATGGGGAAAGATGACCTGGCAAACCAAATAGCCATCCACAATGATCTACCAATTAGTACCTATCTTATATATAAAGTTCTCAGAAGAATGATGGTGTCTAGTAGCAGCAATGGAGAAAGATGACCTGGCAAACCAAATAGCCATCCACAATGATCCACCAATTAGTACCTATCTTATATATAAAGTTCTCAGAAGAATGATGGTGTCTGGTGTCTAGTAGCAGCAATGGGGAAAGATGACCTGGCAAACCAAATAGCCATCCACAATGATCTACCAATTAGTACCTATCTTATATATAAAGTTCTCAGAAGAATGATGGTGTCTAGTGTCTAGTAGCAGCAATGGGGAAAGATGACCTGGCAAACCAAATAGCCATCCACAATGATCTACCAATTAGTACCTATCTTATATATAAAGTTCTCAGAAGAATGATGGTGTCTAGTGTCTAGTAGCAGCAATGGGGAAAGATGACCTGGCAAACCAAATAGCCATCCACAATGATCTACCAATTAGTACCTATCTTATATATAAAGTTCTCAGAAGAATGATGGTGTCTAGTGTCTAGTAGCAGCAATGGGGAAAGATGACCTGGCAAACCAAATAGCCATCCACAATGATCTACCAATTAGTACCTATCTTATATATAAAGTTCTCAGAAGAATGATGGTGTCTAGTAGCAGCAATGGAGAAAGATGACCTGGCAAACCAAATAGCCATCCACAATGATCCACCAATTAGTACCTATCTTATATATAAAGTTCTCAGAAGAATGATGGTGTCTAGTGTCTAGTAGCAGCAATGGGGAAAGATGACCTGGCAAACCAAATAGCCATCCACAATGATCTACCAATTAGTACCTATCTTATATATAAAGTTCTCAGAAGAATGATGGTGTCTAGTGTCTAGTAGCAGCAATGGGGAAAGATGACCTGGCAAACCAAATAGCCATCCACAATGATCTACCAATTAGTACCTATCTTATATATAAAGTTCTCAGAAGAATGATGGTGTCTAGTAGCAGCAATGGAGAAAGATGACCTGGCAAACCAAATAGCCATCCACAATGATCCACCAATTAGTACCTATCTTATGTATAAAGTTCTCAGAAAAATTATGGTGTCTAGTAGCAGCAATGGAGAAAGATGACCTGGCAAACCAAATAGCCATCCACAATGATCTACCAATACGTACCTATCTTATATATAAAGTTCTCAGAAGAATGATGGTGTCTAGTAGCAGCAATGGAGAAAGATGACCTGGCAAACCAAATAGCCATCCACAATGATCCACCAATTAGTACCTATCTTATGTATAAAGTTCTCAGAAAAATTATGGTGTCTAGTAGCAGCAATGGAGAAAGATGACCTGGCAAACAAAATAGCCATCCACAATGATCCACCAATTAGTACCTATCTTATATATAAAGTTCTCAGAAGAATGATGGTGTCTAGTGTCTAGTAGCAGCAATGGGGAAAGATGACCTGGCAAACCAAATAGCCATCCACAATGATCCACCAATTAGTACCTATCTTATATATAAAGTTCTCAGAAGAATGACGGTGTCTAGTGTCTAGTAGCAGCAATGGAGAAAGATGACCTGGCAAACCAAATAGCCATCCACAATGATCCACCAATTAGTACCTATCTTATATATAAAGTTCTCAGAAGAATGATGGTGTCTAGTGTCTAGTAGCAGCAATGGGGAAAGATGACCTGGCAAACCAAATAGCCATCCACAATGATCCACCAATTAGTACCTATCTTATATATAAAGTTCTCAGAAGAATGACGGTGTCTAGTGTCTAGTAGCAGCAATGGAGAAAGATGACCTGGCAAACCAAATAGCCATCCACAATGATCCACCAATTAGTACCTATCTTATATATAAAGTTCTCAGAAGAATGACGGTGTCTAGTGTCTAGTAGCAGCAATGGGGAAAGATGACCTGGCAAACCAAATAGCCATCCACAATGATCCACCAATTAGTACCTATCTTATATATAAAGTTCTCAGAAGAATGATGGGGTCTAGTGTCTAGTAGCAGCAATGGGGAAAGATGACCTGGCAAACCAAATAGCCATCCACAATGATCCATCAATTAATACCTATCTTATATATAAAGTTCTCAGTAGAATGATGTTGTCTAGTGTCTAGTAGCAGCAATGGAGAAAGATGACCTGGCAAACCAAATAGCCATCCACAATGATCCACCAATTAGTACCTATCTTATGTATAAAGTTCTCAGAAAAATTATGGTGTCTAGTAGCAGCAATGGAGAAAGATGACCTGGCAAACCAAATAGCCATCCACAATGATCCACCAATTAGTACCTATCTTATATATAAAGTTCTCAGAAGAATGATGGTGTCTAGTGTCTAGTAGCAGCAATGGGGAAAGATGACCTGGCAAACCAAATAGCCATCCACAATGATCCACCAATTAGTACCTATCTTATATATAAAGTTCTCAGAAGAATGATGGTGTCTAGTAGCAGCAATGGAGAAAGATGACCTGGCAAACCAAATAGCCATCCACAATGATCTACCAATTAGTACCTATCTTATATATAAAGTTCTCAGAAGAATGATGGTGTCTAGTGTCTAGTAGCAGCAATGGGGAAAGATGACCTGGCAAACCAAATAGCCATCCACAATGATCTACCAATTAGTACCTATCTTATATATAAAGTTCTCAGAAGAATGATGGTGTCTAGTGTCTAGTAGCAGCAATGGGGAAAGATGACCTGGCAAACCAAATAGCCATCCACAATGATCTACCAATTAGTACCTATCTTATATATAAAGTTCTCAGAAGAATGATGGTGTCTAGTGTCTAGTAGCAGCAATGGGGAAAGATGACCTGGCAAACCAAATAGCCATCCACAATGATCTACCAATTAGTACCTATCTTATATATAAAGTTCTCAGAAGAATGATGGTGTCTAGTGTCTAGTAGCAGCAATGGGGAAAGATGACCTGGCAAACCAAATAGCCATCCACAATGATCTACCAATTAGTACCTATCTTATATATAAAGTTCTCAGAAGAATGATGGTGTCTAGTGTCTAGTAGCAGCAATGGGGAAAGATGACCTGGCAAACCAAATAGCCATCCACAATGATCTACCAATTAGTACCTATCTTATATATAAAGTTCTCAGAAGAATGATGGTGTCTAGTAGCAGCAATGGAGAAAGATGACCTGGCAAACCAAATAGCCATCCACAATGATCCACCAATTAGTACCTATCTTATATATAAAGTTCTCAGAAGAATGATGGTGTCTGGTGTCTAGTAGCAGCAATGGGGAAAGATGACCTGGCAAACCAAATAGCCATCCACAATGATCTACCAATTAGTACCTATCTTATATATAAAGTTCTCAGAAGAATGATGGTGTCTAGTGTCTAGTAGCAGCAATGGGGAAAGATGACCTGGCAAACCAAATAGCCATCCACAATGATCTACCAATTAGTACCTATCTTATATATAAAGTTCTCAGAAGAATGATGGTGTCTAGTGTCTAGTAGCAGCAATGGGGAAAGATGACCTGGCAAACCAAATAGCCATCCACAATGATCTACCAATTAGTACCTATCTTATATATAAAGTTCTCAGAAGAATGATGGTGTCTAGTGTCTAGTAGCAGCAATGGGGAAAGATGACCTGGCAAACCAAATAGCCATCCACAATGATCTACCAATTAGTACCTATCTTATATATAAAGTTCTCAGAAGAATGATGGTGTCTAGTAGCAGCAATGGAGAAAGATGACCTGGCAAACCAAATAGCCATCCACAATGATCCACCAATTAGTACCTATCTTATATATAAAGTTCTCAGAAGAATGATGGTGTCTAGTGTCTAGTAGCAGCAATGGGGAAAGATGACCTGGCAAACCAAATAGCCATCCACAATGATCTACCAATTAGTACCTATCTTATATATAAAGTTCTCAGAAGAATGATGGTGTCTAGTGTCTAGTAGCAGCAATGGGGAAAGATGACCTGGCAAACCAAATAGCCATCCACAATGATCTACCAATTAGTACCTATCTTATATATAAAGTTCTCAGAAGAATGATGGTGTCTAGTAGCAGCAATGGAGAAAGATGACCTGGCAAACCAAATAGCCATCCACAATGATCCACCAATTAGTACCTATCTTATGTATAAAGTTCTCAGAAAAATTATGGTGTCTAGTAGCAGCAATGGAGAAAGATGACCTGGCAAACCAAATAGCCATCCACAATGATCTACCAATACGTACCTATCTTATATATAAAGTTCTCAGAAGAATGATGGTGTCTAGTAGCAGCAATGGAGAAAGATGACCTGGCAAACCAAATAGCCATCCACAATGATCCACCAATTAGTACCTATCTTATGTATAAAGTTCTCAGAAAAATTATGGTGTCTAGTAGCAGCAATGGAGAAAGATGACCTGGCAAACAAAATAGCCATCCACAATGATCCACCAATTAGTACCTATCTTATATATAAAGTTCTCAGAAGAATGATGGTGTCTAGTGTCTAGTAGCAGCAATGGGGAAAGATGACCTGGCAAACCAAATAGCCATCCACAATGATCCACCAATTAGTACCTATCTTATATATAAAGTTCTCAGAAGAATGACGGTGTCTAGTGTCTAGTAGCAGCAATGGAGAAAGATGACCTGGCAAACCAAATAGCCATCCACAATGATCCACCAATTAGTACCTATCTTATATATAAAGTTCTCAGAAGAATGATGGTGTCTAGTGTCTAGTAGCAGCAATGGGGAAAGATGACCTGGCAAACCAAATAGCCATCCACAATGATCCACCAATTAGTACCTATCTTATATATAAAGTTCTCAGAAGAATGACGGTGTCTAGTGTCTAGTAGCAGCAATGGAGAAAGATGACCTGGCAAACCAAATAGCCATCCACAATGATCCACCAATTAGTACCTATCTTATATATAAAGTTCTCAGAAGAATGACGGTGTCTAGTGTCTAGTAGCAGCAATGGGGAAAGATGACCTGGCAAACCAAATAGCCATCCACAATGATCCACCAATTAGTACCTATCTTATATATAAAGTTCTCAGAAGAATGATGGGGTCTAGTGTCTAGTAGCAGCAATGGGGAAAGATGACCTGGCAAACCAAATAGCCATCCACAATGATCCATCAATTAATACCTATCTTATATATAAAGTTCTCAGTAGAATGATGTTGTCTAGTGTCTAGTAGCAGCAATGGAGAAAGATGACCTGGCAAACCAAATAGCCATCCACAATGATCCACCAATTAGTACCTATCTTATGTATAAAGTTCTCAGAAAAATTATGGTGTCTAGTAGCAGCAATGGAGAAAGATGACCTGGCAAACCAAATAGCCATCCACAATGATCCACCAATTAGTACCTATCTTATATATAAAGTTCTCAGAAGAATGATGGTGTCTAGTGTCTAGTAGCAGCAATGGGGAAAGATGACCTGGCAAACCAAATAGCCATCCACAATGATCCACCAATTAGTACCTATCTTATATATAAAGTTCTCAGAAGAATGATGGTGTCTAGTAGCAGCAATGGAGAAAGATGACCTGGCAAACCAAATAGCCATCCACAATGATCTACCAATTAGTACCTATCTTATATATAAAGTTCTCAGAAGAATGATGGTGTCTAGTGTCTAGTAGCAGCAATGGGAAAGATGACCTGGCAAACCAAATAGCCATCCACAATGATCTACCAATTAGTACCTATCTTATATATAAAGTTCTCAGAAGAATGATGGTGTCTAGTGTCTAGTAGCAGCAATGGGGAAAGATGACCTGGCAAACCAAATAGCCATCCACAATGATCCACCAATTAGTACCTATCTTATATATAAAGTTCTCAGAAGAATGATGGTGTCTAGTAGCAGCAATGGAGAAAGATGACCTGGCAAACCAAATAGCCATCCACAATGATCCACCAATTAGTACCTATCTTATATATAAAGTTCTCAGAAGAATGATGGTGTCTAGTGTCTAGTAGCAGCAATGGGGAAAGATGACCTGGCAAACCAAATAGCCATCCACAATGATCCACCAATTAGTACCTATCTTATATATAAAGTTCTCAGAAGAATGACGGTGTCTAGTGTCTAGTAGCAGCAATGGAGAAAGATGACCTGGCAAACCAAATAGCCATCCACAATGATCCACCAATTAGTACCTATCTTATATATAAAGTTCTCAGAAGAATGACGGTGTCTAGTGTCTAGTAGCAGCAATGGAGAAAGATGACCTGGCAAACCAAATAGCCATCCACAATGATCCACCAATTAGTACCTATCTTATATATAAAGTTCTCAGAAGAATGATGGGGTCTAGTGTCTAGTAGCAGCAATGGGGAAAGATGACCTGGCAAACCAAATAGCCATCCACAATGATCCATCAATTAATACCTATCTTATATATAAAGTTCTCAGTAGAATGATGTTGTCTAGTGTCTAGTAGCAGCAATGGAGAAAGATGACCTGGCAAACCAAATAGCCATCCACAATGATCCACCAATTAGTACCTATCTTATGTATAAAGTTCTCAGAAAAATTATGGTGTCTAGTAGCAGCAATGGAGAAAGATGACCTGGCAAACCAAATAGCCATCCACAATGATCCACCAATTAGTACCTATCTTATATATAAAGTTCTCAGAAGAATGATGGTGTCTAGTGTCTAGTAGCAGCAATGGGGAAAGATGACCTGGCAAACCAAATAGCCATCCACAATGATCCACCAATTAGTACCTATCTTATATATAAAGTTCTCAGAAGAATGATGGTGTCTAGTGTCTAGTAGCAGCAATGGGGAAAGATGACCTGGCAAACCAAATAGCCATCCACAATGATCTACCAATTAGTACCTATCTTATATATAAAGTTCTCAGAAGAATGATGGTGTCTAGTGTCTAGTAGCAGCAATGGGGAAAGATGACCTGGCAAACCAAATAGCCATCCACAATGATCTACCAATTAGTACCTATCTTATATATAAAGTTCTCAGAAGAATGATGGTGTCTAGTAGCAGCAATGGAGAAAGATGACCTGGCAAACCAAATAGCCATCCACAATGATCCACCAATTAGTACCTATCTTATGTATAAAGTTCTCAGAAAAATTATGGTGTCTAGTAGCAGCAATGGAGAAAGATGACCTGGCAAACCAAATAGCCATCCACAATGATCTACCAATACGTACCTATCTTATATATAAAGTTCTCAGAAGAATGATGGTGTCTAGTAGCAGCAATGGAGAAAGATGACCTGGCAAACCAAATAGCCATCCACAATGATCCACCAATTAGTACCTATCTTATGTATAAAGTTCTCAGAAAAATTATGGTGTCTAGTAGCAGCAATGGAGAAAGATGACCTGGCAAACAAAATAGCCATCCACAATGATCCACCAATTAGTACCTATCTTATATATAAAGTTCTCAGAAGAATGATGGTGTCTAGTGTCTAGTAGCAGCAATGGGGAAAGATGACCTGGCAAACCAAATAGCCATCCACAATGATCCACCAATTAGTACCTATCTTATATATAAAGTTCTCAGAAGAATGACGGTGTCTAGTGTCTAGTAGCAGCAATGGAGAAAGATGACCTGGCAAACCAAATAGCCATCCACAATGATCCACCAATTAGTACCTATCTTATATATAAAGTTCTCAGAAGAATGATGGTGTCTAGTGTCTAGTAGCAGCAATGGGGAAAGATGACCTGGCAAACCAAATAGCCATCCACAATGATCCACCAATTAGTACCTATCTTATATATAAAGTTCTCAGAAGAATGACGGTGTCTAGTGTCTAGTAGCAGCAATGGAGAAAGATGACCTGGCAAACCAAATAGCCATCCACAATGATCCACCAATTAGTACCTATCTTATATATAAAGTTCTCAGAAGAATGACGGTGTCTAGTGTCTAGTAGCAGCAATGGAGAAAGATGACCTGGCAAACCAAATAGCCATCCACAATGATCCACCAATTAGTACCTATCTTATATATAAAGTTCTCAGAAGAATGACGGTGTCTAGTGTCTAGTAGCAGCAATGGAGAAAGATGACCTGGCAAACCAAATAGCCATCCACAATGATCCACCAATTAGTACCTATCTTATATATAAAGTTCTCAGAAGAATGATGGGGTCTAGTGTCTAGTAGCAGCAATGGGGAAAGATGACCTGGCAAACCAAATAGCCATCCACAATGATCCATCAATTAATACCTATCTTATATATAAAGTTCTCAGTAGAATGATGTTGTCTAGTGTCTAGTAGCAGCAATGGAGAAAGATGACCTGGCAAACCAAATAGCCATCCACAATGATCCACCAATTAGTACCTATCTTATGTATAAAGTTCTCAGAAAAATTATGGTGTCTAGTAGCAGCAATGGGGAAAGATGACCTGGCAAACCAAATAGCCATCCACAATGATCCACCAATTAGTACCTATCTTATATATAAAGTTCTCAGAAGAATGATGGTGTCTAGTAGCAGCAATGGAGAAAGATGACCTGGCAAACCAAATAGCCATCCACAATGATCTACCAATTAGTACCTATCTTATATATAAAGTTCTCAGAAGAATGATGGTGTCTAGTGTCTAGTAGCAGCAATGGGGAAAGATGACCTGGCAAACCAAATAGCCATCCACAATGATCTACCAATTAGTACCTATCTTATATATAAAGTTCTCAGAAGAATGACGGTGTCTAGTGTCTAGTAGCAGCAATGGAGAAAGATGACCTGGCAAACCAAATAGCCATCCACAATGATCCACCAATTAGTACCTATCTTATATATAAAGTTCTCAGAAGAATGATGGTGTCTAGTGTCTAGTAGCAGCAATGGGGAAAGATGACCTGGCAAACCAAATAGCCATCCACAATGATCTACCAATTAGTACCTATCTTATATATAAAGTTCTCAGAAGAATGATAGTGTCTAGTAGCAGCAATGGAGAAAGATGACCTGGCAAACCAAATAGCCATCCACAATGATCCACCAATTAGTACCTATCTTATATATAAAGTTCTCAGAAGAATGATGGTGTCTAGTGTCTAGTAGCAGCAATGGGGAAAGATGACCTGGCAAACCAAATAGCCATCCACAATGATCTACCAATTAGTACCTATCTTATATATAAAGTTCTCAGAAGAATGATGGTGTCTAGTGTCTAGTAGCAGCAATGGGGAAAGATGACCTGGCAAACCAAATAGCCATCCACAATGATCTACCAATTAGTACCTATCTTATATATAAAGTTCTCAGAAGAATGATGGTGTCTAGTAGCAGCAATGGAGAAAGATGACCTGGCAAACCAAATAGCCATCCACAATGATCCACCAATTAGTACCTATCTTATGTATAAAGTTCTCAGAAAAATTATGGTGTCTAGTAGCAGCAATGGAGAAAGATGACCTGGCAAACCAAATAGCCTTCCACAATGATCTACCAATACGTACCTATCTTATATATAAAGTTCTCAGAAGAATGATGGTGTCTAGTAGCAGCAATGGAGAAAGATGACCTGGCAAACCAAATAGCCATCCACAATGATCCACCAATTAGTACCTATCTTATGTATAAAGTTCTCAGAAAAATTATGGTGTCTAGTAGCAGCAATGGAGAAAGATGACCTGGCAAACAAAATAGCCATCCACAATGATCCACCAATTAGTACCTATCTTATATATAAAGTTCTCAGAAGAATGATGGTGTCTAGTGTCTAGTAGCAGCAATGGGGAAAGATGACCTGGCAAACCAAATAGCCATCCACAATGATCCACCAATTAGTACCTATCTTATATATAAAGTTCTCAGAAGAATGACGGTGTCTAGTGTCTAGTAGCAGCAATGGAGAAAGATGACCTGGCAAACCAAATAGCCATCCACAATGATCCACCAATTAGTACCTATCTTATATATAAAGTTCTCAGAAGAATGATGGTGTCTAGTGTCTAGTAGCAGCAATGGGGAAAGATGACCTGGCAAACCAAATAGCCATCCACAATGATCCACCAATTAGTACCTATCTTATATATAAAGTTCTCAGAAGAATGATGGTGTCTAGTAGCAGCAATGGAGAAAGATGACCTGGCAAACCAAATAGCCATCCACAATGATCTACCAATTAGTACCTATCTTATATATAAAGTTCTCAGAAGAATGATGGTGTCTAGTGTCTAGTAGCAGCAATGGGGAAAGATGACCTGGCAAACCAAATAGCCATCCACAATGATCTACCAATTAGTACCTATCTTATATATAAAGTTCTCAGAAGAATGATGGTGTCTAGTGTCTAGTAGCAGCAATGGGGAAAGATGACCTGGCAAACCAAATAGCCATCCACAATGATCCACCAATTAGTACCTATCTTATATATAAAGTTCTCAGAAGAATGATGGTGTCTAGTAGCAGCAATGGAGAAAGATGACCTGGCAAACCAAATAGCCATCCACAATGATCTACCAATTAGTACCTATCTTATATATAAAGTTCTCAGAAGAATGATGGTGTCTAGTGTCTAGTAGCAGCAATGGGGAAAGATGACCTGGCAAACCAAATAGCCATCCACAATGATCTACCAATTAGTACCTATCTTATATATAAAGTTCTCAGAAGAATGACGGTGTCTAGTGTCTAGTAGCAGCAATGGAGAAAGATGACCTGGCAAACCAAATAGCCATCCACAATGATCCACCAATTAGTACCTATCTTATATATAAAGTTCTCAGAAGAATGATGGTGTCTAGTGTCTAGTAGCAGCAATGGGGAAAGATGACCTGGCAAACCAAATAGCCATCCACAATGATCTACCAATTAGTACCTATCTTATATATAAAGTTCTCAGAAGAATGATAGTGTCTAGTAGCAGCAATGGAGAAAGATGACCTGGCAAACCAAATAGCCATCCACAATGATCCACCAATTAGTACCTATCTTATATATAAAGTTCTCAGAAGAATGATGGTGTCTAGTGTCTAGTAGCAGCAATGGGGAAAGATGACCTGGCAAACCAAATAGCCATCCACAATGATCTACCAATTAGTACCTATCTTATATATAAAGTTCTCAGAAGAATGATGGTGTCTAGTGTCTAGTAGCAGCAATGGGGAAAGATGACCTGGCAAACCAAATAGCCATCCACAATGATCTACCAATTAGTACCTATCTTATATATAAAGTTCTCAGAAGAATGATGGTGTCTAGTAGCAGCAATGGAGAAAGATGACCTGGCAAACCAAATAGCCATCCACAATGATCCACCAATTAGTACCTATCTTATGTATAAAGTTCTCAGAAAAATTATGGTGTCTAGTAGCAGCAATGGAGAAAGATGACCTGGCAAACCAAATAGCCTTCCACAATGATCTACCAATACGTACCTATCTTATATATAAAGTTCTCAGAAGAATGATGGTGTCTAGTAGCAGCAATGGAGAAAGATGACCTGGCAAACCAAATAGCCATCCACAATGATCCACCAATTAGTACCTATCTTATGTATAAAGTTCTCAGAAAAATTATGGTGTCTAGTAGCAGCAATGGAGAAAGATGACCTGGCAAACAAAATAGCCATCCACAATGATCCACCAATTAGTACCTATCTTATATATAAAGTTCTCAGAAGAATGATGGTGTCTAGTGTCTAGTAGCAGCAATGGGGAAAGATGACCTGGCAAACCAAATAGCCATCCACAATGATCCACCAATTAGTACCTATCTTATATATAAAGTTCTCAGAAGAATGACGGTGTCTAGTGTCTAGTAGCAGCAATGGAGAAAGATGACCTGGCAAACCAAATAGCCATCCACAATGATCCACCAATTAGTACCTATCTTATATATAAAGTTCTCAGAAGAATGATGGTGTCTAGTGTCTAGTAGCAGCAATGGGGAAAGATGACCTGGCAAACCAAATAGCCATCCACAATGATCCACCAATTAGTACCTATCTTATATATAAAGTTCTCAGAAGAATGACGGTGTCTAGTGTCTAGTAGCAGCAATGGAGAAAGATGACCTGGCAAACCAAATAGCCATCCACAATGATCCATCAATTAATACCTATCTTATATATAAAGTTCTCAGTAGAATGATGTTGTCTAGTGTCTAGTAGCAGCAATGGAGAAAGATGACCTGGCAAACCAAATAGCCATCCACAATGATCCACCAATTAGTACCTATCTTATATATAAAGTTCTCAGAAGAATGACGGTGTCTAGTGTCTAGTAGCAGCAATGGGGAAAGATGACCTGGCAAACCAAATAGCCATCCACAATGATCCACCAATTAGTACCTATCTTATATATAAAGTTCTCAGAAGAATGATGGGGTCTAGTGTCTAGTAGCAGCAATGGGGAAAGATGACCTGGCAAACCAAATAGCCATCCACAATGATCCATCAATTAATACCTATCTTATATATAAAGTTCTCAGTAGAATGATGTTGTCTAGTGTCTAGTAGCAGCAATGGAGAAAGATGACCTGGCAAACCAAATAGCCATCCACAATGATCCACCAATTAGTACCTATCTTATGTATAAAGTTCTCAGAAAAATTATGGTGTCTAGTAGCAGCAATGGAGAAAGATGACCTGGCAAACCAAATAGCCATCCACAATGATCCACCAATTAGTACCTATCTTATATATAAAGTTCTCAGAAGAATGATGGTGTCTAGTGTCTAGTAGCAGCAATGGGGAAAGATGACCTGGCAAACCAAATAGCCATCCACAATGATCCACCAATTAGTACCTATCTTATATATAAAGTTCTCAGAAGAATGATGGTGTCTAGTAGCAGCAATGGAGAAAGATGACCTGGCAAACCAAATAGCCATCCACAATGATCTACCAATTAGTACCTATCTTATATATAAAGTTCTCAGAAGAATGATGGTGTCTAGTGTCTAGTAGCAGCAATGGGGAAAGATGACCTGGCAAACCAAATAGCCATCCACAATGATCTACCAATTAGTACCTATCTTATATATAAAGTTCTCAGAAGAATGATGGTGTCTAGTGTCTAGTAGCAGCAATGGGGAAAGATGACCTGGCAAACCAAATAGCCATCCACAATGATCCACCAATTAGTACCTATCTTATATATAAAGTTCTCAGAAGAATGATGGTGTCTAGTAGCAGCAATGGAGAAAGATGACCTGGCAAACCAAATAGCCATCCACAATGATCTACCAATTAGTACCTATCTTATATATAAAGTTCTCAGAAGAATGATGGTTTCTAGTGTCTAGTAGCAGCAATGGGGAAAGATGACCTGGCAAACCAAATAGCCATCCACAATGATCTACCAATTAGTACCTATCTTATATATAAAGTTCTCAGAAGAATGACGGTGTCTAGTGTCTAGTAGCAGCAATGGAGAAAGATGACCTGGCAAACCAAATAGCCATCCACAATGATCCACCAATTAGTACCTATCTTATATATAAAGTTCTCAGAAGAATGATGGTGTCTAGTGTCTAGTAGCAGCAATGGGGAAAGATGACCTGGCAAACCAAATAGCCATCCACAATGATCCACCAATTAGTACCTATCTTATATATAAAGTTCTCAGAAGAATGACGGTGTCTAGTGTCTAGTAGCAGCAATGGAGAAAGATGACCTGGCAAACCAAATAGCCATCCACAATGATCCACCAATTAGTACCTATCTTATATATAAAGTTCTCAGAAGAATGACGGTGTCTAGTGTCTAGTAGCAGCAATGGAGAAAGATGACCTGGCAAACCAAATAGCCATCCACAATGATCCACCAATTAGTACCTATCTTATATATAAAGTTCTCAGAAGAATGATGGTGTCTAGTGTCTAGTAGCAGCAATGGGGAAAGATGACCTGGCAAACCAAATAGCCATCCACAATGATCCACCAATTAATACCTATCTTATATATAAAGTTCTCAGTAGAATGATGTTGTCTAGTGTCTAGTAGCAGCAATGGAGAAAGATGACCTGGCAAACCAAATAGCCATCCACAATGATCCACCAATTAGTACCTATCTTATGTATAAAGTTCTCAGAAAAATTATGGTGTCTAGTAGCAGCAATGGAGAAAGATGACCTGGCAAACCAAATAGCCATCCACAATGATCCACCAATTAGTACCTTTCTTATATATAAAGTTCTCAGAAGAATGATGGTGTCTAGTGTCTAGTAGCAGCAATGGGGAAAGATGACCTGGCAAACCAAATAGCCATCCACAATGATCCACCAATTAGTACCTATCTTATATATAAAGTTCTCAGAAGAATGATGGTGTCTAGTGTCTAGTAGCAGCAATGGGGAAAGATGACCTGGCAAACCAAATAGCCATCCAAAATGATCCACCAATTAGTACCTATCTTATATATAAAGTTCTCAGAAGAATGATGGTGTCTAGTAGCAGCAATGGAGAAAGATGACCTGGCAAACCAAATAGCCATCCACAATGATCTACCAATTAGTACCTATCTTATATATAAAGT
Organism: Orthosia gothica; assembly: GCA_949775005.1. NCBI lineage: Eukaryota > Metazoa > Arthropoda > Insecta > Lepidoptera > Noctuidae > Orthosia > Orthosia gothica. The sequence goes on from OX459048.1 coordinate 24,880,797, forward strand.
TCTCAGAAGAATGATGGTGTCTAGTGTCTAGTAGCAGCAATGGAGAAAGATGACCTGGCAAACCAAATAGCCATCCACAATGATCCACCAATTAGTACCTATCTTATATATAAAGTTCTCAGAAGAATGATGGGGTCTAGTGTCTAGTAGCAGCAATGGGGAAAGATGACCTGGCAAACCAAATAGCCATCCACAATGATCCATCAATTAATACCTATCTTATATATAAAGTTCTCAGTAGAATGATGTTGTCTAGTGTCTAGTAGCAGCAATGGAGAAAGATGACCTGGCAAACCAAATAGCCATCCACAATGATCCACCAATTAGTACCTATCTTATGTATAAAGTTCTCAGAAAAATTATGGTGTCTAGTAGCAGCAATGGAGAAAGATGACCTGGCAAACCAAATAGCCATCCACAATGATCCACCAATTAGTACCTATCTTATATATAAAGTTCTCAGAAGAATGATGGTGTCTAGTGTCTAGTAGCAGCAATGGGGAAAGATGACCTGGCAAACCAAATAGCCATCCACAATGATCCACCAATTAGTACCTATCTTATATATAAAGTTCTCAGAAGAATGATGGTGTCTAGTAGCAGCAATGGAGAAAGATGACCTGGCAAACCAAATAGCCATCCACAATGATCTACCAATTAGTACCTATCTTATATATAAAGTTCTCAGAAGAATGATGGTGTCTAGTGTCTAGTAGCAGCAATGGGGAAAGATGACCTGGCAAACCAAATAGCCATCCACAATGATCTACCAATTAGTACCTATCTTATATATAAAGTTCTCAGAAGAATGATGGTGTCTAGTGTCTAGTAGCAGCAATGGGGAAAGATGACCTGGCAAACCAAATAGCCATCCACAATGATCCACCAATTAGTACCTATCTTATATATAAAGTTCTCAGAAGAATGATGGTGTCTAGTAGCAGCAATGGAGAAAGATGACCTGGCAAACCAAATAGCCATCCACAATGATCTACCAATTAGTACCTATCTTATATATAAAGTTCTCAGAAGAATGATGGTGTCTAGTGTCTAGTAGCAGCAATGGGGAAAGATGACCTGGCAAACCAAATAGCCATCCACAATGATCTACCAATTAGTACCTATCTTATATATAAAGTTCTCAGAAGAATGACGGTGTCTAGTGTCTAGTAGCAGCAATGGAGAAAGATGACCTGGCAAACCAAATAGCCATCCACAATGATCCACCAATTAGTACCTATCTTATATATAAAGTTCTCAGAAGAATGATGGTGTCTAGTGTCTAGTAGCAGCAATGGGGAAAGATGACCTGGCAAACCAAATAGCCATCCACAATGATCCACCAATTAGTACCTATCTTATATATAAAGTTCTCAGAAGAATGACGGTGTCTAGTGTCTAGTAGCAGCAATGGAGAAAGATGACCTGGCAAACCAAATAGCCATCCACAATGATCCACCAATTAGTACCTATCTTATATATAAAGTTCTCAGAAGAATGACGGTGTCTAGTGTCTAGTAGCAGCAATGGAGAAAGATGACCTGGCAAACCAAATAGCCATCCACAATGATCTACCAATTAGTACCTATCTTATATATAAAGTTCTCAGAAGAATGATGGTGTCTAGTGTCTAGTAGCAGCAATGGGGAAAGATGACCTGGCAAACCAAATAGCCATCCACAATGATCTACCAATTAGTACCTATCTTATATATAAAGTTCTCAGAAGAATGATGGTGTCTAGTGTCTAGTAGCAGCAATGGGGAAAGATGACCTGGCAAACCAAATAGCCATCCACAATGATCCACCAATTAGTACCTATCTTATATATAAAGTTCTCAGAAGAATGATGGTGTCTAGTAGCAGCAATGGAGAAAGATGACCTGGCAAACCAAATAGCCATCTACAATGATCTACCAATTAGTACCTATCTTATATATAAAGTTCTCAGAAGAATGATGGTGTCTAGTGTCTAGTAGCAGCAATGGGGAAAGATGACCTGGCAAACCAAATAGCCATCCACAATGATCTACCAATTAGTACCTATCTTATATATAAAGTTCTCAGAAGAATGACGGTGTCTAGTGTCTAGTAGCAGCAATGGAGAAAGATGACCTGGCAAACCAAATAGCCATCCACAATGATCCACCAATTAGTACCTATCTTATATATAAAGTTCTCAGAAGAATGATGGTGTCTAGTGTCTAGTAGCAGCAATGGGGAAAGATGACCTGGCAAACCAAATAGCCATCCACAATGATCTACCAATTAGTACCTATCTTATATATAAAGTTCTCAGAAGAATGATAGTGTCTAGTAGCAGCAATGGAGAAAGATGACCTGGCAAACCAAATAGCCATCCACAATGATCCACCAATTAGTACCTATCTTATATATAAAGTTCTCAGAAGAATGATGGTGTCTAGTGTCTAGTAGCAGCAATGGGGAAAGATGACCTGGCAAACCAAATAGCCATCCACAATGATCTACCAATTAGTACCTATCTTATATATAAAGTTCTCAGAAGAATGATGGTGTCTAGTGTCTAGTAGCAGCAATGGGGAAAGATGACCTGGCAAACCAAATAGCCATCCACAATGATCTACCAATTAGTACCTATCTTATATATAAAGTTCTCAGAAGAATGATGGTGTCTAGTAGCAGCAATGGAGAAAGATGACCTGGCAAACCAAATAGCCATCCACAATGATCCACCAATTAGTACCTATCTTATGTATAAAGTTCTCAGAAAAATTATGGTGTCTAGTAGCAGCAATGGAGAAAGATGACCTGGCAAACCAAATAGCCTTCCACAATGATCTACCAATACGTACCTATCTTATATATAAAGTTCTCAGAAGAATGATGGTGTCTAGTAGCAGCAATGGAGAAAGATGACCTGGCAAACCAAATAGCCATCCACAATGATCCACCAATTAGTACCTATCTTATGTATAAAGTTCTCAGAAAAATTATGGTGTCTAGTAGCAGCAATGGAGAAAGATGACCTGGCAAACAAAATAGCCATCCACAATGATCCACCAATTAGTACCTATCTTATATATAAAGTTCTCAGAAGAATGATGGTGTCTAGTGTCTAGTAGCAGCAATGGGGAAAGATGACCTGGCAAACCAAATAGCCATCCACAATGATCCACCAATTAGTACCTATCTTATATATAAAGTTCTCAGAAGAATGACGGTGTCTAGTGTCTAGTAGCAGCAATGGAGAAAGATGACCTGGCAAACCAAATAGCCATCCACAATGATCCACCAATTAGTACCTATCTTATATATAAAGTTCTCAGAAGAATGACGGTGTCTAGTGTCTAGTAGCAGCAATGGAGAAAGATGACCTGGCAAACCAAATAGCCATCCACAATGATCCACCAATTAGTACCTATCTTATATATAAAGTTCTCAGAAGAATGATGGTGTCTAGTGTCTAGTAGCAGCAATGGGGAAAGATGACCTGGCAAACCAAATAGCCATCCACAATGATCCACCAATTAATACCTATCTTATATATAAAGTTCTCAGTAGAATGATGTTGTCTAGTGTCTAGTAGCAGCAATGGAGAAAGATGACCTGGCAAACCAAATAGCCATCCACAATGATCCACCAATTAGTACCTATCTTATGTATAAAGTTCTCAGAAAAATTATGGTGTCTAGTAGCAGCAATGGAGAAAGATGACCTGGCAAACCAAATAGCCATCCACAATGATCCACCAATTAGTACCTTTCTTATATATAAAGTTCTCAGAAGAATGATGGTGTCTAGTGTCTAGTAGCAGCAATGGGGAAAGATGACCTGGCAAACCAAATAGCCATCCACAATGATCCACCAATTAGTACCTATCTTATATATAAAGTTCTCAGAAGAATGATGGTGTCTAGTGTCTAGTAGCAGCAATGGGGAAAGATGACCTGGCAAACCAAATAGCCATCCAAAATGATCCACCAATTAGTACCTATCTTATATATAAAGTTCTCAGAAGAATGATGGTGTCTAGTAGCAGCAATGGAGAAAGATGACCTGGCAAACCAAATAGCCATCCACAATGATCTACCAATTAGTACCTATCTTATATATAAAGTTCTCAGAAGAATGATGGTGTCTAGTGTCTAGTAGCAGCAATGGGGAAAGATGACCTGGCAAACCAAATAGCCATCCACAATGATCTACCAATTAGTACCTATCTTATATATAAAGTTCTCAGAAGAATGATGGTGTCTAGTGTCTAGTAGCAGCAATGGGGAAAGATGACCTGGCAAACCAAATAGCCATCCACAATGATCCACCAATTAGTACCTATCTTATATATAAAGTTCTCAGAAGAATGACGGTGTCTAGTGTCTAGTAGCAGCAATGGAGAAAGATGACCTGGCAAACCAAATAGCCATCCACAATGATCCACCAATTAGTACCTATCTTATATATAAAGTTCTCAGAAGAATGATGGGGTCTAGTGTCTAGTAGCAGCAATGGGGAAAGATGACCTGGCAAACCAAATAGCCATCCACAATGATCCATCAATTAATACCTATCTTATATATAAAGTTCTCAGTAGAATGATGTTGTCTAGTGTCTAGTAGCAGCAATGGAGAAAGATGACCTGGCAAACCAAATAGCCATCCACAATGATCCACCAATTAGTACCTATCTTATGTATAAAGTTCTCAGAAAAATTATGGTGTCTAGTAGCAGCAATGGAGAAAGATGACCTGGCAAACCAAATAGCCATCCACAATGATCCACCAATTAGTACCTATCTTATATATAAAGTTCTCAGAAGAATGATGGGGTCTAGTGTCTAGTAGCAGCAATGGGGAAAGATGACCTGGCAAACCAAATAGCCATCCACAATGATCCATCAATTAATACCTATCTTATATATAAAGTTCTCAGTAGAATGATGTTGTCTAGTGTCTAGTAGCAGCAATGGAGAAAGATGACCTGGCAAACCAAATAGCCATCCACAATGATCCACCAATTAGTACCTATCTTATGTATAAAGTTCTCAGAAAAATTATGGTGTCTAGTAGCAGCAATGGAGAAAGATGACCTGGCAAACCAAATAGCCATCCACAATGATCCACCAATTAGTACCTATCTTATATATAAAGTTCTCAGAAGAATGATGGTGTCTAGTGTCTAGTAGCAGCAATGGGGAAAGATGACCTGGCAAACCAAATAGCCATCCACAATGATCCACCAATTAGTACCTATCTTATATATAAAGTTCTCAGAAGAATGATGGTGTCTAGTAGCAGCAATGGAGAAAGATGACCTGGCAAACCAAATAGCCATCCACAATGATCTACCAATTAGTACCTATCTTATATATAAAGTTCTCAGAAGAATGATGGTGTCTAGTGTCTAGTAGCAGCAATGGGGAAAGATGACCTGGCAAACCAAATAGCCATCCACAATGATCCACCAATTAGTACCTATCTTATATATAAAGTTCTCAGAAGAATGATGGTGTCTAGTAGCAGCAATGGAGAAAGATGACCTGGCAAACCAAATAGCCATCCACAATGATCCACCAATTAGTACCTATCTTATATATAAAGTTCTCAGAAGAATGATGGTGTCTAGTAGCAGCAATGGAGAAAGATGACCTGGCAAACCAAATAGCCATCCACAATGATCTACCAATTAGTACCTATCTTATATATAAAGTTCTCAGAAGAATGATGGTGTCTAGTGTCTAGTAGCAGCAATGGGGAAAGATGACCTGGCAAACCAAATAGCCATCCACAATGATCTACCAATTAGTACCTATCTTATATATAAAGTTCTCAGAAGAATGACGGTGTCTAGTGTCTAGTAGCAGCAATGGAGAAAGATGACCTGGCAAACCAAATAGCCATCCACAATGATCCACCAATTAGTACCTATCTTATATATAAAGTTCTCAGAAGAATGATGGTGTCTAGTGTCTAGTAGCAGCAATGGGGAAAGATGACCTGGCAAACCAAATAGCCATCCACAATGATCCACCAATTAGTACCTATCTTATATATAAAGTTCTCAGAAGAATGACGGTGTCTAGTGTCTAGTAGCAGCAATGGAGAAAGATGACCTGGCAAACCAAATAGCCATCCACAATGATCCACCAATTAGTACCTATCTTATATATAAAGTTCTCAGAAGAATGACGGTGTCTAGTGTCTAGTAGCAGCAATGGAGAAAGATGACCTGGCAAACCAAATAGCCATCCACAATGATCCACCAATTAGTACCTATCTTATATATAAAGTTCTCAGAAGAATGATGGTGTCTAGTGTCTAGTAGCAGCAATGGGGAAAGATGACCTGGCAAACCAAATAGCCATCCACAATGATCCACCAATTAATACCTATCTTATATATAAAGTTCTCAGTAGAATGATGTTGTCTAGTGTCTAGTAGCAGCAATGGAGAAAGATGACCTGGCAAACCAAATAGCCATCCACAATGATCCACCAATTAGTACCTATCTTATGTATAAAGTTCTCAGAAAAATTATGGTGTCTAGTAGCAGCAATGGAGAAAGATGACCTGGCAAACCAAATAGCCATCCACAATGATCCACCAATTAGTACCTTTCTTATATATAAAGTTCTCAGAAGAATGATGGTGTCTAGTGTCTAGTAGCAGCAATGGGGAAAGATGACCTGGCAAACCAAATAGCCATCCACAATGATCCACCAATTAGTACCTATCTTATATATAAAGTTCTCAGAAGAATGATGGTGTCTAGTGTCTAGTAGCAGCAATGGGGAAAGATGACCTGGCAAACCAAATAGCCATCCACAATGATCCACCAATTAGTACCTATCTTATATATAAAGTTCTCAGAAGAATGATGGTGTCTAGTAGCAGCAATGGAGAAAGATGACCTGGCAAACCAAATAGCCATCCACAATGATCTATCAATTAGTACCTATCTTATATATAAAGTTCTCAGAAGAATGATGGTGTCTAGTGTCTAGTAGCAGCAATGGGGAAAGATGACCTGGCAAACCAAATAGCCATCCACAATGATCTACCAATTAGTACCTATCTTATATATAAAGTTCTCAGAAGAATGATGGTGTCTAGTGTCTAGTAGCAGCAATGGGGAAAGATGACCTGGCAAACCAAATAGCCATCCACAATGATCCACCAATTAGTACCTATCTTATATATAAAGTTCTCAGAAGAATGATGGTGTCTAGTAGCAGCAATGGAGAAAGATGACCTGGCAAACCAAATAGCCATCCACAATGATCTACCAATTAGTACCTATCTTATATATAAAGTTCTCAGAAGAATGATGGTGTCTAGTGTCTAGTAGCAGCAATGGGGAAAGATGACCTGGCAAACCAAATAGCCATCCACAATGATCTACCAATTAGTACCTATCTTATATATAAAGTTCTCAGAAGAATGATGGTGTCTAGTAGCAGCAATGGAGAAAGATGACCTGGCAAACCAAATAGCCATCCATAATGATCCACCAATTAGTACCTATCTTATGTATAAAGTTCTCAGAAAAATTATGGTGTCTAGTAGCAGCAATGGAGAAAGATGACCTGGCAAACCAAATAGCCATCCACAATGATCTACCAATTAGTACCTATCTTATATATAAAGTTCTCAGAAAAATTATGGTGTCTAGTGTCTAATATCAACAATGGGGAAAGATGACCTGGCAAACACCTGGCCATCCATAACATATCTTCTTATATATAACATTTTCGTGTCACAGTGTTTGACTGCAAACTCCTCCGAAACGGCTTGACCGATTCTTATGAAAATTAGGTAGGTCTGAGAATCGGTCGTAAACTATTTTTTAAACCTCTAGGTAGGTAGAGTAGGGTAGGGCAGACAATGAATTCAAAAAAATTATGTTTAGTGTTTTTATGGCAAAACAAAGTTTGCCGGGTCAGCTAGTAGTAATATAGATATCTTAAACCACCCACTTAGCTCGTTATCTAACGCACTTTAGTTTTATCTTAAGATAAATCAGCTCGTGCCATTTAAGTACTCTCCAATGGAGTATGTTTAAACACTGATTGTGATATAATGTATGCTTTAGTTATTTAAGGACGTTATAACTATAATAAATGTTATTAGTTGACCTAAATAAACAGTGCTAATTGACGTTTACAGCAACAATTTTTTGTGTAATCACAAATAAATATCACATCAGGTGTAGGTACAGTATAAAAAAGTGAATAACCAATAATTAAAGGAAAGGAACCAGTGCGAGCTCACTAAAATACAGCCGAAGCAAAGTGACGTTAGTGACGCGTCAGTCTAACAATTTAAAGAACACATTTCTATCGAGATAAACAAAACACGAATTCGTTCAGAATTTGACGCGTCTTGTAGAGATAGGTATAAATATAACAAAAATAATATACTATGATTTTTTTTAGACCCATGCTCAGTCTCAATGTCCTTTGACCCTAAGGATGAAAACTAAATTCAGTGGCGTAGCTAACATTTTTATTGCTGGCAAATATTTTACCTCAAATTAAATTTTACCAAGTTTAGATTTTTCCACTTCATACTGTAGATCTGGATAATCTATTATTAATTTAAAAAGTGATGGAAAATGAATACACACCCCAGGTAGGTACGGAGTAGTAGAAGTCGGTGTAGCCCAAGTGTTTGTTGAGCAGCTCAGCTCCCACGCGCAGACTGCCTGTTCCAGACAGAGTCTGTACTCCGAACGCCTGGAAATGACACATGCTATGCTTAATAGGTCGTCTTGTTACCGGTTTTATTTTATAGTTTATGAAGACAGACATAATGATTATTTTAAAAAAAAATCTCTTCCAAGCTTTCAACCTTATCCTTCTTGGTTATTTGCGCTGTTATAGGATAGAAGTCTCGTTAATCATTCAGACATAAGGTTTAGATGCATCCCAGTATCCGGTCAGACTGGAAGTCGATCCCATCGTAGTTAAGAAAAGGCTTGGCAAATTGATGATGTTTTAGTTAGGGCACGGTAATGATATCTATACATATTGTGATTCGGCCCAGTCCTGCCTACAGTCGCGCGGTACGTAAACACGCGATAGGGCTGCCTGTCTGCAGTATTTTAATTTAATCTACCTACTTGAGTTTCTTCCTAGTTTTGTGATTGTTAATAACACATAAAAAAATTCGCTGTGAATGACATAGGAAGTTGTTCAATATAGGTTTTTTTATTAGTGTATTTCTGAGTGCCTTATTGAATAAATCAAGCAACCAAAAACAGCTCAATTAGTCTATAATTGCTCTTTAATCGCACGCTTACTGCTTACAAAACAATCACACCGTTCGTTCGTCTTTGAAAGATTGAACTAGTTCAGAGCGCCTCATTCAGTGTCCAAGTAAGAACAACCCTAGCGTATTTGCGGCTCTAATGAACCGAGAGTATACCGAAGTCGACGCGCGTAAAGTATGTATGACGCGCGTTCCGACCGTTTCTATGAAGATAGAATACTGTATAAGTAATAACTTTACCATGGTTAGGGAATGGTCATCTTAGTATCCAGTATCCACTCACTCTTTGGGAAAACGATGATCACTGATTGATCACCCATGTTCCAATCGTATAACTGCGTTCTTTTCTCACTTTTCTAATTTTTTTAGACAGCAACGATATCTATGGCATCGTTGGTCTATGTCCGCAAGCCCGATTGTTATGTTTTGGCCTGTTGGGCTATGGATTGAAAATCCCGCGTCGGGAAAATTATTTCGTGTTTTTTCAATAGGGAATTTACAGAAGTAACCCGAAGTTTAGTTTTGTGCTGTTTACATGAGACTTTAAACAACTGGCAACCTATGATGGTTGTACTTTTAAGGCCCCGAATAACGGTATTACGTTGCATGCATGCAAATAGGTATTCATATTTTGTGTAATAAAAACCATCGAAGCACGGTTATGATATAACGAAGCCAATCGTGCTATCGTGTCTGATGTTAGGCTTCAACGCGGGGGTTATTAGCGGTCACGGCCAAGTGGAGATCTTTCGTTGATTAAATTGAGATGTATATCTACGAACAGTTATCAATTAATTGTTTTCTTATCATCGATGTGGGGTTTCTCCATCCAAAAACCTTACACCTATTCTATATCCGTTTACTGAATAATGTCATCTGGAAGATAGTCCAGCTCTATTAGTCTATACCTCACCTAGTCCTTACGCCAACCTACCTTTAAAATGCTGGCCTTCTCTAAATCTCTACTGAAAAATATTTTCCTTTACACATTGACTCTTTATATAGCCTTTACCAAAAAAGTGTCTACTTAGCTAGTGGTAGTCCTGTGCCCAATTGTTGGCGGTTAACAATAAAAAAACTTTATTTTCTAACCTCGTTTTTTCACCTTGAATAATGAAACAGTGTAATGTAAACCAACACAACTTTGTAACAGTAGGTACGAGTATATATCTACAAATTAAATTAATAATGGTATTTGTGACAATTTAGACAGGTGTGACGTACTTACAAACACCTAGTATTGCACAACATAGGAACGTATTACAAACGGTACGCTCATAGAGCGCCAATTTCATAAATTGAAAATGACTTGCATCCGGATGCTTTCATTTAATCGTTGTTATACTATAATACAAATGATATCTACCTAGACAATAAAAATAAAAAAATAAAAAATAAATAAAAACTACCAAATATTCTGGACTATGCATATAAAGCTAGATTGAAAATAATAACATTCAGATTTTTAATCAGTTGGTTCAAGTCAATTCGTCATACCCTCAGAAAGGGAGCCAAGTGCCTTTATCTACCTATGGGAAAACTAGACCTCAGAGGTTCAGAATAAGTAAGTAAGATAATGGTCCCAATCGATTAAATCGTGGACCACTGCTGGGCATACCATTTCCATGTTTTGCTATTTGATGTAGGTCTAATAGATCTAAATACCTAAAGAAGGCGGATAAAGGTATGAAAAAGTTCGTCTTCTTAATCTGTCATCAAATCATGTTGTGACAGTTTCTGTCTAAAATTCCATTGCTATCAAAATTCGTGCTTATGTAGCATTGAGGTAATAATAATGCACGTAGTACATATTATCTCAATGGCTTCATAAACATTGCAAAACACCATGTTAATGGGTTCACCCATTCACCGTTCTTCTCCACCATAATTTCGTCAAATTCGATTCAACATGAATAAATTAACCACATACTAAGACCTCAGACCAGTAAGACCTTCCTCCAAGTTACTGCCCAGCGAGAAAACTATGATTATCATCTGCCCAGCCTGTTGGGATCGAAATCCAGTCTTAAATGGATGAAGGGTGAGACAAATAAAAACATAAAGCAATAACTTACACGTCCAGTAGCGATGGCGGGGCTGTCTTCTCCCAGCAACATGGCGGTCGAAGCTGCAGAGAACTGCTCCATACCTGCAATAGGAATCATTTGGTTTTTATTCTGTATATCTTATAACAGAGATATAATACAATTGTAGCTGTACCTACGTTTTCATACTAAATTAAATAGTACTGCTACTGACTGAATTGTAATGTTTTTCTCTATTAAGTCACGGGTCCCTTAACAATAGCACCAGCAGCCTAATTGCGTAAGAGTAAGTGAATTCGGCAGGGCTTAGGCTTTGCTAAAAAATATTTATGGACGCTTTCATTGGTGAAGATAGATACTCTTTTCGAAAGAGTCCAATAATTTTAAGCAATAACTAATTATTAAAAAGGAATTTGTGCGTGAATGAGTCATACCTTTGCCTTGCCGAATTCACGTATGCAATTAAACGACAATGTACCTATTTTCTATAGTAGGTAAGTATTTTATTGAATTTTCCAATCCAAACAGAACAAATTCTTAAGTTACAGGTGTGATTAATTCTAGTGGTTTCTCTGTATGACAAGAGGCCCTACAGTGGGACAGTAACAGACTGCTATTATTATTTATAATGCACGGCTTCTGAGGTGGGCAGGTATTTTAACCAGAAGTTATCGAAGTTAAGTTGCTCCATTGGTGTAATTGCTGTAAGGCGTTCCAGTGCGAGGGTAAACAAATAAATAAATCGATTTCCTAGATAAATATGGGTACCTAGTAATTATAAAGGGTGTAACGTAAAGGTGCGATCAAATTTTTAGAACTGTTTCTGCCTTTATGAAAAACTTTCTTCAAGGAAGTGAAAGGGAATTCCAAAAAAAAAAAAGGTTATCCATACAAAGTTGTCGTCGGCTGATCAAAATTTGTATAGGATATAAAAAAAATGTTTTTTTTTCGTCACCCGCCCTGTAGAAAAGATTAGTTTATGGAATCAATGCCCGCCGTTTTAGTTTTGCTGCCTTGAGCAAACGTTGATGTTCGTGCTTTACCGGTATATATACGGTGTATATACCAGTGCCATGGAAAGGGACAGTAACAGCCAGAAGATGGACTCTCAACAGGGTGTTTCTGAGAACCTCAGAAACCAAATGAGAATAACAGAACTCAGATGGGACCAATTTCAATAATTTCTGCATTGTTTGTCTTTTCGCATTTCCTTGCGTAAGTAGACACGCAAGGAAATGCGAAATGACAAACAAAAATATTTATATAAATTATCTTCATGTCAACTTTTTTGCCGTAACATCTGACGTCAAGCGGATGATCACAATATGTTTATAAATTACAGAGTTATGAGTGTTATGACAACACACATAACTACTAATATAGCATGGTAATATTTTTCTACAGCAATTAACAGTATTTTTATCGCATATCTTGAGTTAACTGTTGCCTAACCATGGGCAGTCAAAACTAGTTTTATCATCATTCATTATTATAAAAGTAAAGCTGTAGCCTCACGGTGGCATAAAATCACTCTTTTGGAGTGTCAGGTCTAATTTGATTTTTATGGTCCAACTAGCTTCTGCCAGCGGTTTCACCCGCGTGAAAGTCGACAATTATCCCGAGGGAACATAAAAAGGATAAAAAGTATCCTATGTGCTATTCCTAACTATAATCTATCTATGAGCCAAATTTCATCCAGCCGTTTGAGCGTGAAGAGGTAACAAACATACAGACACACGCACACACACCCACACTACCACATTTAGGCAATTTTTATGGCTTTGGGTCAGCAAGATGATTATATATACTGTGAAAATTCAAAGAATCCGCTCCAACCGATTGGCTGTAACACCCGTGTGACAGACGACGGACAGACAGACTGATGGACACGTGAGTGACAGCAATAGGGCTCCGTTTGGGCCCTTCGGGTACGGAACCCTAAAAACTGGGCCTACTTGTGAAAATATGACATGTATGTTTGCCCTCAACGTCTGAACGGAACACAGATAAACAAGGCTTGGATTAAAACATATTATGGTACTTTTAACACCGGTAGGACGTTCCCCTGAGCTAGTGTCTGACTTTGAAACAGAGCGGGCGAAACCGATGGCAAAAGCTAGTAAACCTATAATTTTTGGCAAAAGCATTGGAGTGGGATTACTTTCTGAGCTTGGAGTTCTTGTAAAATAAACAACAACAAAAAAACTAGCTTGCCCGGTCATCTTACTCATTCTATTTGTATTTTTGGGCAAAACTCCAAAACTGATTTGTTCCACTGTTAGGAATGCATTTCCAGCCACTTTGAGCATTGAGATTCTGCACTATACATTTTATATAATTGATTAGACGAACAAGAAATACTGCCTCGTTGGTCTAGTGGTCGCAAGCGCTATTGCTGAGGTCCCGGGTTCGATGCCAAGGTCGGGCCAAAGTGTTATTGGGTTTTTTCCATCTGGAATTTCTCAGTAGCAGCCTGGATATAGGAGTTGTGCCCGATTAATGACAATAGAATCGCCCCCATTACATGGGACTTCAACTTAACTCAATGCGGTGAAGGAAAACATCGAGAAGAAACCGCCATGTCCAAGAATCAAAAAGTTCGAAGACGTGACATCCACCAACCCGCACTGGGCCCGCGTGGTTTATTACGGCCCATTCCCTCTTACAGAGAGGAGGCCTGTGCCCCAGCAGTGGGAACATTAATAGGCTGATGATGATCATAACTGGCGAAATGTGGGTGTGCTATTGGTTCACCTCTGCCCATCCCTTCGGAAAATAGTGGCGTGATGTTATGTTGAACAAGTGCGCCCGTTCGCCGATATGTAGTAGCGGCATAATAACAAAGTACAATCATTCCTTTGATACTTATCAATATTACATAATTAAAGTTTGCACACAGTATCGTGTGATAATAACTGTGCGCACGGTAACGACGCGGACGGGTATCTGTATAGTCGTTGTTTTTGAGAAGATAAAATAAATACGGCATTATCTATCCATTATAGCCAGTTTTATGTTAAACAAAATCCTACTCATATTATAAACTAGCGTGGGGCTTCGTAATCGTTAATGTCAGGTAGATTTCCCAAAAAAATAAAAAATAAATAAATTTAGAGCTCAGGTAGACCATGGACTGCATTACCGCGATAAAAGTATAATAAGTAAGTAGTAATAGTAAGTTCCTGTGAGATAGGAGCCGTTTTGGTTTGTGTTTTTGCTTACCTCGCATCTCATGTGCGAGTCACCAATAAAAACTTTTTCTTCCTTTCTGTGGTAAAATTTTTGACATTCACGAAAGCCAAGTCGCTGGCAGAAGCTAGTAAGAACTAAATGTTTATTGGATATTAGAGCTTTATTTATTTTGCTTAGCCTATGAGCTAGGTTGTCCCACGACTGAGCAAAGTTGGTATACTTGAAAAATAAAAAATCTAGACGCTAATGTGTACCTGGGGACAATAGTATTTGTAGCATAGTTGCTGTCACAGACTAGGTTTGGATAGGATAGATGGACCCCCTTTTCCCCACTTGGTCCATTGTGCGTGCAAGCCCTCTCTCTGTGAGAGGTAATGGGCGATTATCCACCACACGGACCCAGTGCGGGTTGGTGGATGTCACATGTCTTTGAATTTTTATTCTAGGACATGGCAGTTTCTTCACAATGTAATCCTTCATCATTTTGAGAGCAGTGGTGATGAAATAATTTACACAAAGTGAAGCAGCAGCCTGGGTTCGAACCCAGGACCTACAACAACTGGGTTATCACTGGGCCACCACTGCTCTCTGCTATGTAGTCATAATCTTTGATAAGTTTATCCTTCATCATCATTCCAAAAGGCCTCCCCCAAGTATTGCAACATTGTCCGATCTTGTGCGTGTCGCATCCAGCGGATCCCCGTTTATTCTTCACCTTGAGTTAATAGGTAACAGTGCAAATTGCTTTCTACATTAACACTAATTTTCAACACAAAATGGCATGACAGATGGTACTAAACTGATTATTAGCAATTAAAGATAGAATATGTTGCTCTCCATGTTATCTTAGTATTGTGTCTGTGATAACTTCTTGGTTTTTTGTAAAAAAATTATAACTGCTGATATAGATAAGACTTTTAATATTTTTTTCTGGCATGACAATATTGATTAACATATTACAGAATACATGTGGAATAGATAGAGAAAATTATGTCAGATTGGGAAGTTATAGCACTGATGACAAATAAATAGGATTTTATAAATTTTATGAGTATGTATTTGTCATAAAATTCTAATATGTTTATATCGAGCTAGAATCTAGCTAGATCCACATTCATTATATTTCTAATAACATAAAATAAGTTATCTATGAGTAAATCAAATTACTTAAACAAATATTAATATAATTTATAATAATACATACACAAATAATACAGGGAAAAAATAATATTTTCTCATTCATAAATGATAATTAAAGTTTAAGAGCTTACCAAGAACGGGCAGGTACTCGTGCAGGAGGGTTTCGTCATTGGCCATCTGCTTCTCCATCTTTCTGACAACAGGCAACACCCATGGTTTGCCATTTTCATCTCTGTATGCTGCAATAAGAATACATTTTAAGAAAAAAATTACCACCAATACCTGAATTGAGAATATTGTTATTAAGTATTATTTATTTTAGTTTAAAGTACAGTTACTACAGTAAGATCAAGACTAGTGTTAGTATTGGTAACTAACTTTTCTGTTTTCATTTTACAAAACTTAAAGTTTATTGTTTTTGTTTATTTAATGTTCAAATGATTTAGCGGCAAGCAAACAAGAGTACTCAACATCGATATAAATTACAGGCACCGATAACTACAATGTTCTGATTACGTAGTAAATTACGCGTATACTGTACATCAAAACAAATGTAATAAACATCATAACATTACATAATAAGGTTATGAAGGTGACAATCTTTCGCAACACCAATTATTACAAGCCCCGTTAACTTAAAATTACCATTATAACAGTTCAACTTACCGCCAATACTCAAATTTACTTTAGACGGGTGCGGATCCTCCAAAAACATACGATTTAATTGGAAAACCTCGATAGGAGGCCCCTGTTGTACAACTTCAAAGCGGGAACCCATTATGTTCTTTTTATCTTGTTCACACGACCGTTCAAACTGGAGCTAAGGCAGCGAGTGCGCGGTTTATGGAATTTATAAAAGATAATTCTATCAGTTTTACAGAATCGCTGTATTACGAGCGGTGGCCGGTGTATTTTTTATCATTGACCTTTATCAATGACAGAAATGTCATTACGTCAGTAAACGTCAGCTACGAATAATGTTTGCCACGTTTTGTTCACTTTTCTTTTTTTGTGTAAAATACGGTCGGTGCATCTTTCTTTAAACTCTAATTAATTTCATAAACTATTGCTACTTGTCATGTAGTCTCAAATACTAGTCCTTGTCACTAATACAAAATTGGTGGTTTCGGACAGTCATACTGTGTTTATGCTTGGCTTTATACTTCGTTTAAGATAGCTTGATCTCTGCGACATAAGTCAATGTCAAACTGACGTATACGATATTGGTATGCATAGACATTTGTTATGACGGACTGCCAAACTCTTGCAGTTTTTAAGAAAATAGTGTAAGACCACTAACTGTCCATTCCGTCATAGTTGCATAAGTATGTATTTTTATATATAGCAAGCGCTAAATGTTACTGATTGATACTGACAGCTTTCGCAGAGTAGTTCTTATTAACCGACTTAAAAAAAAGGAGCTTATCAATTCGACCCGTACAATGTATGTAAAATTGTTGGCATTGCACAGTATTCATATATTTAATAGTATATGAATAGGCCCATGTATTTTTAGATATACATGAATGTAAGTTTGTCGACGTATTTTTAAGAACTAGAAATCGTTTCTTTTTTATTTAATTAGCTATCTTTCAACGTCGAAGAAATAAAAATTTCTACCCGAAAATTCAACAAGAATGTGGCTAATTAAGTACAAAACTTGCTTAAAAAAATATAATATTACTAGCTAACCCGGCAAACTTTGTTTTGCCATAAAAACACCAAACATTTATCTACCCTACCTACCCTACCTTACACTACCTACCCTACACTACCCTACACTACCCTACCCTACACTACCCTAACCTACACTACCCTACCCTACCCTACACTACCTTCCCTACCCTACGCTACACTACCCTACCCTACCCTACACTACCTTCCCTACCCTACCCGACACTACACTACCGTACCCTACACTACCCTACGCTACACTACCCTACCCTACACTACACTACCCTACCCTACACTACCCTACGCTAGACTACCCTACCCTACCCTATCATAAGTTTATTTTTTTCTTTTTTTCTTTCTTCACATAAAGCATCTAAGTACTAAATAGTCCGAACATAGCTTAAACATTTGGTTTGGATAGGTGAGCCCGTTTTTGAGTTATAAAATAACAACGAAAAGTGGCATTGATTTTTAGGGTTCCGTACCGAAAGGGTAAAAACGGGACCCTATTACTGAGACTCCGCGGTCCGTCTGTCTGTCTGTCTGTCTGTCTGTCACCAGGCTATATCTCATGAACCGTGATAGCTAGACAGTTGAAATTATCACAGGTGGTGTATATCTGTTGCCGCTACAACAACAAATAGTAAAAACAAAATAAAATAAATATTTAAGGGGGGCTCCCATACAACAAACGTGATTTTTTTGCCGTTTTTTACGAGAATGGTACGGAACCCTTCGTGCGCGAGTCCGACTCGCACTTGGCCAGTTTTTATTTATAGAGATGAACAACTTAACATTTTATTTAGTTTTTGAATGCTTGTACGAAAAGTTTTGTCTGTTGATAGTTCTTACTTTACATGCATGATGAAACCGCGGTTTCCGAAGAAATGCACACGGTACACGAAGTCCTATCTTGCCCACGAGCTCAGGGACGTCAGTAGATCCGGATATAACACCATATGGGTAAGCAAGGTGTGCAATTTTCCTTCCCTCGTGATGAGACATAACATGGATATTATTTATAACGACTTTTATAGGGAATTAAAACTTAAATTGGTATTTGAGCGATATAGAATGTGCCTTAAAATTTGTCTTTGATTTTTTCAACGCGTATTCAAGGTGGCTATGGATAAACACACATTAAATAATTGTATTGATTTAAAGTAAGTACTTAAAGTCAGCGAAGATCCTAAAAACCGGACAAGTGCGAGTTGGACTCGCCCACTGAGGGTTCCGTACAAGTTAACTAGTCTATATATATATATAAAAATCAATTGCTGTTCGTTAGTCTCGCTAAAACTCGAGAACGGCTGGACCGATTTGAATAATTCTTTTTTTGTTATGTTCGACAGAATACAGGGAAGGTTTAAAAGCAAAAAAAAAAAAAAAAGTTTGGTTGGATAGGGTAGGTAGGTAGAGTAGTGTAGTGTAGGTAGGTAGGTAGGTAGGGTAGGGTAGGGTAGGGTAGGGTAGGGTTTTTTTTTTCCGACTATTTCCACCAACTACATTGGCGCCTATTCTATATCTATTCCTCATCCATACTAGTTCTCGCTTGTCATGCCTCTCGTAATTTCATGCTTCATACTTTGTCTTTCTTATATCCTTCTCCATTTATTCTGTGGGTGGGACTCCCACGTGAGCCAATTACTATTCTATTTTATATCTTTATTTAAAAAATCTGGGGTAAATAATTTATCATACTAGGGTTTTTTTTATTTTACATTTTTCACTATTATACATGATCCATAAATCTAAAACAAACTAAATTAGGTGCACATTTTCTTACTCTATATTTACTTATTAACTTACTTATTTATTAATACACTTATTCCATAGATCTCTACATGCTATTTTCTTAACTACTGCTTATCTTACTTAAAATTTATTTGCACTTATTTCCTATGTTTACATGACTATATACACAATATAATAAGAAACATAGTTTTTAATCAAGTCTTATTTTTATCTATTACTTTTTGGGCAATATTGACACAGTAGGCTGTAAAAATGTTTCTATTTTTCCCCGACATAATTTCCGGTACGCTTTCCCTTCGCAGATTGACGCCCAACTCTTGCTCCAGATTGTAGCGCTCTTTGGCGTAAATCGGACAGTCCAGAACAATATGCGGGACAGATTCCGCTATGTTGGGGTCACAGGAGCACGATGGGTTCTCCTTACACTTGAAACGATTCAAGTATTCTGAGAACCCACCGTGCCCCGTTAAGACCTGCGTGAGAACGCCTGTTGGCTTCACCTTTTGTATAATACGGTAGGCTGCAACTGCGTTAGGAAGGAACATTTTCGTCACCGAGGCCGTCTCGCCCGACACATATCTCCGGTTCCACTCATCAAGCGAATCCAAACGGATTTGACGCTTGATGTATGAAACCGGACACTGGTCGTAGTCCGGCTTCCTCCGTGACGACAATGCTGCCTTCTTCGCCAGCTCGTCCGCACGCTCGTTCCCTGGCAAGCCCGCGTGGGCCTTGACCCAGTAAAGAGACACAGCTTTTTCTTGGGCCAATGCCAGAGCGATATTCGCTCTTGCG
Organism: Orthosia gothica; assembly: GCA_949775005.1. Taxonomy (NCBI): domain Eukaryota; kingdom Metazoa; phylum Arthropoda; class Insecta; order Lepidoptera; family Noctuidae; genus Orthosia; species Orthosia gothica. The sequence continues at coordinate 24,900,645 of OX459048.1, forward strand.
CGGACCGCCAGAGGATGGAGAGAGCCATGACCTGTCAGTGTCTGCAATGCTGCCATTGAGTCACTGTACAGGCCATAGCTCGTCTCTTTGCGCTTGAGGATTACGTCCGTTGCCTTACAAATGGCCAGAAGTTCCGCCTGGTAGACAGTGCAGTACGCGGCAAGGCTAAGCTTGAGGTTCTGGGTAGGGTAGGGTAGGGTAGGGTAGCGTAGGGTAGGGTAGGGTAGGGTAGGGTAGTGTAGGGTAGTGTTGGGTAGAGTAGTGTAGGATAGGGTAGTGTAGCGTAGGGTAGGGTAGTGTAGGGTAGGGTAGGGTAGGGTAGTGTAGGGTCGGGTAGGGTAGGGTAGGGTAGGTAGGTAGGGTAGGTAGGTAGAGTAGTGTAGTGTAGGTAGGTAGGTAGGGTAGGGTAGGGTAGGGTAGGGTTTTTTTTTTTTTTTTTTTCCTTAACTCTAATCCCCACCAACAATATTGAGTGCAAACACTTCCATTCCGGTCAATCTTTCATTCCTCTCGCACTTTTGTTCTTCATACTATTGTTCATCGTGCATTCATCTTCTTGCATTCTATGTGGGTTTATTTAAATAACTACAGGCATGATTTATTTGTATATCACAGTAAAAAGTTAAAATTACAAAATTTATACAAGAAGTTCTAGAAAAATACAATAATGCAGAAAGTGCGGTATCACAGAATAGTGCAATAGTGCTATATATCACATAAATACATGTCGCAATTTGTGCAAAAAGTGCGGTATATCACATTGAGCAAAAGTGCTGCTTATCACAAATAGGTACTATATGGTATTATAATGAGGGATAAAAACACAAGCACAGTTATCAAATATATCACAGAAATTTTTTACACAGTTTACAACTTAGGTACTAACATGAAGTACTGCCGGTTACACGTGCCTGTGCTGCATTCCGTGCTTACATTTAAATATCTTACAAAATACTAATTAAGCACGGTGCGCTTCAGGTTTTGTTCCGACGTATAACCGCAGGGCTACTCTAGTGCAGTACTCCAAAAACTTCTCCCTAGTCTTTTTGTCCATGAGCCCATGCAGATTCTCCCTCCTGGGTAGGGTAGGGTAGGGTAGGGTAGGTAGGTAGGTAGGTAGGTAGGGTAGGGTAGGGTAGGGTAGGGTAGCGTAGGGTAGGGTAGGGTAGGGTAGGGTAGTGTAGGGTAGGGTAGTGTAGGGTAGTGTTGGGTAGAGTAGTGTAGGATAGGGTAGTGTAGCGTAGGGTAGGGTAGTGTAGCGTAGGGTAGGGTAGCGTAGTGTAGTGTAGGGTAGGGTAGGGTAGTGTAGGGTAGGGTAGTGTAGGGTAGTGTTGGGTAGAGTAGTGTAGGATAGGGTAGTGTAGGGTAGGGTAGGGTAGTGTAGGGTCGGGTAGGGTAGGGTAGGGTAGGGTAGGTAGGGTAGATAAATGTGTGGTGTTTTTATGGCAAAACAAAGTTTGCCGGGTCAACTAGTAGGTAAATAAATATCTACATATTATCATGTCACGCAGTTTTCTCGTCGCTTTATTTTTGGCGTGTCTATTTTATGTTAACTTAGAAGTTTGTTTTTTTCACAGCTTTAAGGGACTCTAGAACTGAGTATATGGATATAATTTCAACTTGATACCAAGGTATAGGGTCTTGACAGACAGACAGACGGACAACAAACTGATCCTTTAGAGCTCGAGAGGTTCTGTTTTTTTTCTTTTGAGTTATGGAACCTTACAAAAGCAGGGCCTTGTTAACTATATTATTTACTAGTGGCCCGCACCGGCTTTGCCTGCCTGGGTCCTAATAATTTATAGCCCTGGATTATAAACATTCCAAAAGGTAATAGTAGATTATTAAGCAGTGTCTTCTGTCGCGGGTGACGATTTAAATCGCGAGCGTTAAGTTCACCCAAGACTAAGACAGCTTTATCACCGAGGAAAATACTCTAGTTTTCGTACCATTTGCGAAAAAAATAACACAATAATAATATGAGATATGCATTTATTAAAAATAATGACAATTAAAAGTAAAATTAATTAAAATAAACTAAACGTTTATGTATTTAAATAAAAAGAAAACGCGGCAAATTTCTAGACTATATTTTTTTTGTCGGAGAAGCAAAGGCATCAAGCACATACGGCCTCGCCGGTTTTCGTAATTTTATTTAATAATGAAAACTGCATAATAAATGCGTATTCCTTTTTAAAAAAGATGTATAATGCTTTATATACAAACTCAATGGTGTAAACACAGATGTAGTTCTGTATAAATTTCGGTAAGTATTCCAAATTTAAATCACATTCTCCCCCTATAGGATTAATGAAATTCAGTACAATTTTCTTTCCCAGTTTTTAACAGATTAAAAATGACTATTGTTATGTTCGCTTTTTGTGGCATAGAATGTCACTTTTTTGAGCAAGTGGTAGCTCAACAAAGCAAACAGGCACCTCTGTTTTTAATGTATATTATAAATTTGAGCAAAAGGAAATTTTAACGTATTGGGCAAAAGGTGCTATTTATCACAGAATATACAATTTGTACGTGAGCAGTTTATCACAGAAAATAATGTAAAACTTTATAATACAGCTAGGGATAGAACACAATAGTGCCATCTATCACACAATTAACACAGGTAATAACATTCAATAAACTTAGGTACTAATTTGATACATTATAGCCACTGCAGTTTTGTGCGTGTTTTCCTATGCTTCTAAGCTGGTATTGTTGCAAAATAATAGTGAAACATAGTGACGCTTCAACTCTTGTATCGTGCAATGACTACGTTCGCCACATTAACGCAGTATAGCAAAAACATTTCTCTAAGTCTCTTGTCCATGAGCCCATGCAGATTCTCCCTCGATATTTTCCTGTCCAGCTCACATTCAAGTTGGTAGTGTTCCCTGATAAATAACAGGCATTCTACAAGTATGTGCTGGACAGTCTCTGCCACGCCTGGATCGCAGACGCACGATGGACTCTCCTTACACTTGAAACGATTCAAGTATTCAGAGAACCCACCGTGCCCCGTCAAAACTTGCGTGAGGACGCCTTCGGGCCGCACCTGTTGTACGATACGGAAAGCCGCTATTGCATCCGGAAGAAACATTTTCGTCACTGAGGCAGTCTCACCCGACACATATCTTCCATTCCATTCATCAAGCGATTCCAAGCGGATCTGTCGCTTGATAAATGAAACCGGACACTGGTCGTAGTCCGGCTTCCTCCGTGACGACAATGCTGCCTCCTTAGCCAACTCGTCCGCTCGCTCATTCCCCGGCAGGCCCGCGTGGGCCTTGATCCAGAACAAAGACACATCTTTGCTCTGGCCCAGGGCGTGAACCCAGGTTAGCGCGCGCGCGAACTTTCGGGGATGGAGAGAGCCGTGGTTTGCAAGCGTCTGCAATGCGGACATTGAGTCGCTATACAAACCAAAGCTCGCCTCTTGCCGCGCGAGGATTACTTCTGTCGCTTTACAAATGGCCAGAAGTTCCGCCTGGTAGACTGTGCAGTACGCGGCAAGGCTAAGCTTGAGGTTCCGGACTTCGCCCTCACTATCCCAGATGGATAATGCGGCTCCTACTTTCCCCTCAATCTTGCTGCCGTCGGTGAACATTCGCACCGCCTGCACATTGTTACCAGTAACTCTTGGTCTGCCAGGCACATGAACTCCAGGAGCATTTGCATAGCTGGATGAGGGGCTTCTGCAAACCTTACCGCACTCTCGATCTCCCTGTCTCCTGGCAGAAGCCGGGATGACCCTCTCCTCGCTTCATACAGGGCGGCTGCCTCTTGTATGCGCAGGTCTAGAGGTAGTATCCCAGAGTGTGCCAGTGCCGATTTCAGAGAGACAGTACGGTAAGATTTGCAGAGCTTCTGAGCGAATCCTCGTTGAACAGAGTCTAACTTCTTCCGTATACCCAACTTTTTTGCAGCGGGTGCCCAGGCGGCGGCTGCGTATGTCACTATGGGCTCAATCGTTGCCGTGTAAATTGTGCGTATGACTTCCGTGTTTAATCCCCAGCTCACCTTTGCAGCACGGGACAGCCGCTTGTATACGTTAGCTGCCCTCTTGCAGACGTTCGCGGCATGCTCATTAAAAGTGAGCTTATCGTCTATGGTTAGACCCAGCAACTTCATTTTCTTGACCATACTGATGCCGACCCCGGCCATGCTTAGTATTGGAGTGTCGTACTTAAGCTTATTGGTTATGGTCATCGCACAGGTTTTGTGCGGTGCAAACCTCAGCTTATTTCGGACGCCCCAACTCTGAACATGGGCGAGGGCTGCATTGGCAGACCTTGAGACTTCAGTCGCCTTGTCCCCATCCACGACCAAGACGATATCATCCGCGAACGCCTGCACGAAAATTCCACGCTGCTCAAGGTCCTGCAGTAGTGGGTCGAGAACCCGGCTTAGGGTATATATGTTCTGTGGTCGCGAACGAGGTTCCACAGGATTGGACCACCGATCGACCCCTGGAACAACCCTTGCTAGTCTCTCGCGTGTATTCCTCCACGGCATACCGAACCTTGACCTTCCTACCGTCGAGATAGCTGTCTATCAGCCTCCTGACGTTAACCGGGCACTTTTCCTCAGCCAGTCTGACCCTTATGGTTGGCCACCAGGCGCTATCGAAGGCACCCTCTATGTCTAATGACACCAGGACAATTAGCTTCTTCAGCATCAATTTGTCCTTTACGTGCTCCACTAGCGTATAGAGGGCGTCCTCGGTGCTCCTCTGGGGCATGAAGCCAAACTGACGAGTACTAAACCGCGGTACAAGCTGATATTTTAGACGTGCTACGACCATCCTCTCCAGGACCTTCCCCAGAACAGGCAGTAGACCAATTGGTCTGTAAGCCTTAGGGGTGGTGTAGCTATCCTTGCCCGGCTTTCTAAGGACTACGACTGTAGCCTCCTTCCAGGTGGTCGGGAAGTGTGCCAATTCGAGGCACTTATTGTAGAGGGCAAGGAAAGCGTCCGGGTCCTGGTGGATCGCTCGACTGCAGATATCAGAAGTCAGTCCATCCCCTCCTGGTGCCTTTTTGGGATTGAAACTCGCCACGGCGGACTTCAGCTCCATCGTCGTAAATGGGGGATCATGATGTTCATCATGGGCCCACTCATTTACTCGGCTGGCTGCTTCTCTAAGTAGTGTAGGGTAGGGTAGTGTAGGGTAGGGTAGTGTAGGGTAGGGTAGTGTAGGGTAGGGTAGTGTAGGGTAGGGTAGTGTAGGGTAGGGTAGTGTAGGGTAGGGTAGTGTAGGGTAGTGTAGCGTAGGGTAGGGAAGGTAGTGTAGTGTAGGGTAGGGTAGTGTAGGGTCGGATAGGGTAGATAAATATTTGGTGTTTTTATGGCAAAACAAAGTTTGCCAGGTCAGCTAGTATTCTATATATTATTAGACTATGATGATGTGGTGTCACTGGATGTCACAGAATAAACAATAGTACAAGTAGTGGTGTTAGAGAAAATGAACGCTAAATCGTCGTCTATGGGGTAGGCAACTATAATAATATGCAGATTGCTGCAGAGTCTGTATTTTTCTTTTCTTAAGATGGTAAATAAAAACCACAGCATAAAAAAATCCAAAATTCTTTATTTTCTAAGCAGCATGCAATACAATTTACACGGTATATCATCCACGATACAATCACTATGGATATTCGGAGTAAGCCGGCTTTTTCAACGCACAAGCTCGAGGATCACCCGGTCTTACTATGTAATACACAGCTTTGTATTCACTATTCTCACCCCGATTTTGTATGTAATTATAGCAACCAATCGTTGCCATTCCCATTCCAAGCAGTGCCATAAAAGATGAAGCCATCACTTCTGGTATGTCCCACCATCCTTGCTTAAATAATCCGACCAAACCCTTTCCAAAATTTATTGGATGGCCAATGATTTTTGCTGGTGGAGTCATCGTCGATTCTTAGTATGTAGTGTTCAAAGTTTACAGCGTCTTATTTATTTAATTAAATAAAGCGATAAATACTTTTCGCAACCACTTTACAATAGCGTACATAAGCTTATCAATGTCATGCATGTCAATTGCATGTCAATGAATATATCAACTCCAGAGAGTTTGTATTATACAAAACAATACAAACTCTCTGGGAAAGTGGCTTTGTTATAGCACCAGGAATGGTATAAATTATGTTTAAAAATATGAACTGTAATTCAAATTAATCAAGCATTATGGTTTTATTATACCTCATTGAAATCGAATTAACAACTTTGAAGTAAGTAAGTTCGTCGTTAATGGATTTTTATTGTGCTGGAAGTGTTAGAACTGTCTACCCATTACGTTAAAGAATTTTTCAGAATATCAGGTATCAGTCTGACTACAAGGCACCTTGGTAGGTATAGTTCACGCCAAACTTCTTGGCCGCCCTGAAGTTGGCTACAATGGCTGCGCAGTAGTAAATCTCATACAAAAACAGCACCGTTTCGTGCCTCGCGCATCCGGTAAACCAACTTCAGGGCGGCCAAGAAGTTTGGCGAGGACTATAACAGCAAGTCAAAGAGGAAACTATTAAAGTCTAAATATGGTTAGCTCATTGTGACATCAAAAGGGCAGCTACTACGCTGGCAAAGATTACTATTATACTTTGAGGATGTCTTCCGTTTGTCAGCTACTTCTACGCCTGACGCGCTGAAAGTCAGTTCTCCACCACCCGGGCTTGCTTCTCAACATTAATGTTCGCGACGATACGTCACCTTTAGATAGGTTGTCATATGTAAAATATAAATAGTATTGACAGACACACGTCTGCTCACCCCAGAGCGCCATCGCATACTAAGCGATGTCGGTAGGTGAAAAAACCTTTTATAGTAAAGCTCGTAACTAATTTTTGCTCATGTTTTTGAGACACTAAAATTATATTTTATGTGTCTATCAGTAGGTAATAGAATTATATAGTCTAATAACAATAAATTAGAAGCTTTAATATGCATACTGATTGTGTTATTACGGAAAGAAACAAGTATTTAACTCCGTAAAAAACAACCGTCCTCAACGAGCGTTTAGTTCACAATGACCTGTAAGAGGGCGGCACCTTATATTTATACTAAAACCAGTTTTTGTAGAATTTTGATAACTTTAAACTCATGTTTTGGGGGCTTTTACATAGTTTATAGTGTGAATATAGCGCTTATGTGTTAGAATTATACATAAGGTACCTTAGTTATATGATAAATGTATAGGTTTAAGGAAATAAAAATATTTTGTTTACTTATTTTAGACCCCCCGTTTTGAGCAGGGTATCAGGTGGTGCTATAGGTATTCTATTCACCAACCAATCAGATTGCTTCCTTACATATAATTGTTTTGTTAGGAAACACCATCTAGGTGTTCTAGATAGGATGGCTGGATGCCATGACTGAGAAATTATACATAATAGCAGTACATGGCCAGTCTTAATGCATTTTTACTCTAAAAAGGGAAATACACATACATTTTACTCAAGTAAGTGTTTGGAAAATTCGTTACAAGCCGTTTTAGCGCTTCTAGGTGACCTAGAATTTTGTCTAGGCCCTATAAATAGACAGCACCTATGTAATTCTAGTACATGGGCGTCACTTACTTGAGAGGATGTGTCTGTGTATGCCGGCATGGACGTTTCTATGCGGCTGCCGACGTGTCACTGCGTCCAGGGACATTTGGTGCCTGGTCAGCTATAGATATGCTGTCTGAAGCATTACCTTCGTGGACCCTCAGGCAGGCGCCTACACTCAGTCATGACACAGAGCTAGTATATAGGGGTATGTAACGCACACAGACACATTAGAGACGTGAGACGACGTAAAATTTAGTATTCGGCCGCTTCCCGGCACCTTAAGCTGCGGAAAGGCTGGTGGTACACCCATCAAGGTACCGCCGTCAGACAGCCTAGTTTTCCAGCTACCCAACCACACTTCCGGAAGGAGCTTAGCTCTGGTGGTTGAGGAGTTAAGCGACCTGATATGGTGCGAGGTTACATGGATTTGCTATGTAAACAAACTTGTAACAAACAATAACTCATCGGGGGTTGGACATGTAGCTACCGGACTTCTACCTTGGGATAGCCCATCACGAGGGCTACCCGGGTGTGAATGTAACTTAAAAATCCACCCAGCGGTCTGAGTAGGAATCGAGTTTATGTGCCAAGATCAGGGGCATAAGCTAACTTCTCGCACCATTTCGCGGCTGTACGCCTGAATGTTTTGAATATAACTGTAACACTTATGTGTGTCAACGGCCCAGTAGGAGGGCTCCAAGTCCCTCGCTGGTACCCTAGAGCTAACATGTCTAGTTTTAGGAGAAACTCGATTGTAAAGCTTCAAACTGGCGGGAATTCCCTTTCTTCGACGTTCTCCTTACGAGAACTCCCTGATGGTAGGGGCTAGGGACCTGGATCAAAGACCGGAGGGAAGGTCTCCTCGAGACCTATCCAACAGTACAAGTTTCACCAGAATCGGTCCAGTGGAAGGGTAGTTCCTGTCAGTTTCAAGCTACGAGTCTTAGCGTATATTTTTTGAAAAATAAAAGTTTTTGCGGTCGGAATGTTGTGGTCCTCGTCGCAGTCGAGTTCGCCTCTTTAATAGTGCGCAGGCGCGTGAACATTTCGTAGCCATTATTTCACTTAAAGTATTTCCACGCATCATTGCGCTTCGAGGACCATGAAGGAACATCGCTTCTGGCCATGAACAAATAGTTTTATTTAACCTGGACATCACGTTTTTCATCTCAACCTACTTGGCAGCCTTCAAGTGTCTCCAAGGTCCATAGTTACCAGATGACAACTGAACAATAGGTGCAAGGGGCGTCAACGCGTTCAAGCAGGAGCCTTACAACCTCCTGATTGCCTGTCGGTCTTGGACGATCACGTCCGTCCCGTACATTTGCTGGTCCTGTCGAGCCGAATATTGGTAACCTACGGACCATTTGCTGGTCCTGTCGAGCCGAATATTGGTAACCTACGGACCATTTGCTGGTCCTGTCGAGCCGAATTTTCTGGGAAACATACCAGACCTGCGGACGCTGTGAAGATATAGGCCAACGAAGAGCCTTGTTCCCGAGAACAAAGAAAACTGATGTCCCGGACGCTGTGAAAATATAGGCCAAGGAAGAGCCTTGTTCCCGAGAACAAAGAAAACTGATGTCCCGGACGCTGTGAAAATATAGGCCAAGGAAGAGCCTTGTTCCCGAGAACAAAGAAAACTGATGTCCCATTCCTGTGAAAAAAGAAACCTGATGCCCTGGGGACACGAACGCTGCCTTGAGAACAAACAAGCCTGATGTAAAGTGACCTTATATATTGAGGTTACATTCCTGTTTCTTGGGTAATGTCAAAACGTATCGTTCCTGTGAAAACTAGTACCTGAGAACAAAGAAAACTGACGCTCACGCCTGTGAACATTCGTGAGAACAAAGAAAACTGATGCTCAAATATCTCAAGGTACCCTCAATATAAATCTGGTAAGATTACACACCACACAAATGTGCCAACTGGGGTACTAAGCGTTGCGTTCGTGAGAAAAGTTCCAGGGAAATAAGAATACTGACGTTCCATCTCGTAAACCTTACAAGTGCCAGGGTTAAGATCATGTTTCTTTAACAATCAAAAACATAGCGTACACTCTGGGACGATAGAAACCCGTTTCCTGGGTGAGATAACCCAGTTACTGGTTAGCAACCGTATTACTGGGTGATTAGCGTCGTCAAAAGGCGCAACGTACTATCGTCTCATAGTAGAAACTTCCAGAGCGACTACAGTCGTGAAGAGTGCACGAGTGGATTAGGCCCACGCGTGGACTACCTGGAAGACAACCATTTTGCTGGGACACAGCAGCCATTCCTGAGCTATTCCTGTGGTTCTACCGGCTTCCTGAGAAGCTAACCGTTCCCGTGTGATTACCGTCGCGAAAAGACGGTTTTTTGAGCTGTTTCTGTTGTGTAACCTGCTTACTGAGAATTCACAGTAATCGAAGATTACACAGAAACTGTATCCTGAAGGAATATAGCATAGCCTGAAGAGTTATCGCTAGGAAACTCATAATCGGAGTTTTCAAACAGCGTGTTGGGAGCTCGTTTAGGAGATAGAACGAACATACGACGTTCATAGAATTCCTGAAGGGTTACGGCTGAAGGATTATCGCTGAAGCGTTATCCAAGAAGAGGCTTACACACAGAAGCATATTGAATAGTCGTGTGGGCGACTTGTTCTATAAAATAGAACGAAAAAATAGTTGCTGAAATTTCCTGAAGCGTTATAGCTGAAGGCTTATTTTCGACTTAGAATTTGTTTAAAAACAAATAGTCGTTATCGAGATAGAAGCTCTCGATCGAAGTCTGGAGTTTCAAACCTGGATATCTGGAGTCTGAAGTGACTACTAACGTCAAGAGTTGGACCAACAGTTCAGTGATTGGTACCAGACCGACTGCTCATCCTTGGAGGCTGCTAGACAAGTTGACACTTAGACAACAGTAAGTACAGTGAAAACATATGCTCATGTGCTTACCCATTTTGTGTTGAAAGTCTTATAGTGAACTTGTTTACGTATCAACATTGAAGTTTGAAGCTGATTTGGAACTTATAGTTTTGAAGACTGACTAGCGACTTATAGTTTGAAAAATAACCTGGAGTTAAGAGGGTCGGATATAACCCGGAGTTTAAACTAACCCGGAGTTTGGAGATACTTTTCGAAGTTTGAAAAAGGAAGCGAACCCTCTTCAAGCCGACGACTGAAATCGGACTTAACCCAGAGTTACCACTTAGCAGTTTTTAAGAAAAAATTAAGTTTGGACATAGCCGTTTTGAAGCTCGAAAATAGATGTCAACCAGTTCGTGTTGAAGTCTAGAGTTGGACTCAGCCGATTCGAACGGACATTTTGAAGAAGTCTAGAATTGGACTCAGCCGTTTCGAGCCAACGTTTTGAAGACAAGTTGAAGATTGGACTTGGACTTGGCGTATTCAAACTGAAATTTTGAACCAATCAGGATGCCGACTACCAGATCCCAGGACAAGAGGCCTGAATCATGGACAGTCCCCATTGAGCGTCCAGGTGCGGGCGTACAACATCAGCTGCCCCCACGCTCACCGTCTACTACTGAAGGGACAGAAAAGTCCATACCAGTCAGAAGCCCACCAACGTCACAGATAGGTGACAACACGCCCACACATGTGGAGGAGGAACCACAGGAACCAAGCACACGCAGGAAGGCATCGAAATCAGAAGATTCTTCAGAAAAAACACTGAAGCCTTCTGGTAGAAAACAAAGGATCCGGGATAAGACCTTTGTTCAAGGAGAAGTAATGGCTACCCGGGGTGACGCCCGTATCGAACATACTGGACCGCCGTCAACTAGCAAGTCGACCCGGTCACGTAAGAAAATTTCAAGAGCTCGTGAAGACTTATTGAAAATAAAGTTGGAACTCGCTAAGTTAGCACTTCAAAAGGCAGAAGAAGAAGCTTCTGAGGATGAATATATGGATGACAGAAATTCTAATGAAGAGTATGTCCGTTCGTGGCTCGAAGAGGCGCCAGAGCCCACACCGTTGAGGGAGAATGACGTCGCCAAAGGGGACAATGACGATTGGACCCCGGCTGCGGCCGTCGACGCTATAGCGGACTCCCGGAAACATATCGACCATATAGAACATCCACAAGTGAAGTCTAACATCGAACCACCTAGGACAGAGCCGTCCAACGTGGAGCCGCCAAGGCAAATAGAAGCGAAAGAGTCACTCCGTCCTTTTCTAACGGAGCTGACATCCGCTATAGCGTCGCTAGCCGACAGAAAAATCGAACCATGGACGCCTAACCGATCGGCGTCGCAGGTTATCATGACTCTGCCGAATTTCGGTGGAGCTCATACAGAATGGCTATCTTTTCGAGCCATTTACGAGGCAACTCATGCCTACTTCAGCGACATAGAAAACACGGCAAGACTCAGAAGGAGCTTGCGTGGTCGCGCACTGGAGACAGTGAGCTCAGAGCTCATCGGGAACGCAAAGCCGGATGAGATCATGAGAGAATTGGAACTACAGTTTGGACGTCCTGACTCAATAGCTCAGGCCGAAACAGACCGACTTAGAGGGCTACCAAAATGCAGCGAGTCGCCCAAGGACATCTGCACCTTTGCAAGTCGAGTCAGAAGCGGAGTTGTCACTCTGCGAGCTCTCAAGAAGGGGCACTATCTGCTCAATGCCGAGCTGGTGCGCCAGCTAACTGAGAAGCTACCCAATTCTCTGCGTGTACAATGGTACAGAACGTACACGGAAAAGTACCAGTCGCTGCCGGATCTGTCACTCTTCAGCGACTTCATAACCGAGCAAGCTCACTTCTGCAGTGCATTCGCCCCGCCTGAGAACATCAAGGAAACGGATTCTCTAGCGGGAAAACGCGTCATACAACGGACGCATACAGCTACCGACAAGCCGGTAAACAAATGTCGAATTTGCGACAAAAGTGGTCACTACGCGTCTGACTGCCAAAGGTTCAGAGACGCAGCAAGTGACAAAAGATGGGAGCTAGCCAAGAATTACAACTTGTGCTATCGCTGCCTAAGACAACGTCGTGCTGGACACACTTGCAACAAGAAGCAGTGTGATCATAAGGGGTGTACAGCCACGCACCATCGACTTCTTCATAGGGGTAAGAAGCCTCAAACAGACAGGACAAGGAAGCCTGCTGTTCCAGAAGAGAAGAAGGAGTCTCAGGAGACGGTGGCCAGTTCGCGAACTGAATCGAGTCAAGCTTTCCTGAAGATGATACCGGTCCGGGTAATAGGACCGGCGGGAGAGGCAGACACATACGCACTCCTTGACGACGGATCCACCGTTTCGCTGATCGACGAAGCAATCGCTCAGCGAGTGGGAGCAGTGGGCCCAATCGACCCTCTGAAGATCGGTGCTATTGGAAACACCATGATCGACACTCCCTTATCGAGACGTATAACCGTCACTCTCACAAGTCGTATGAGAGATAGGGTGCCCTTCAAGGCGCGCACCATTTCGAAGCTCAACCTGTCACCACAGGCAGTCAGTCAAGAAGACGTAACCCGCTGTAGGCACCTTCGAGACTTGACGTCGCAGCTTACGTATCCTGCTGGAGTGCCAAAGATACTCGTCGGCCAAGACAACTGGCATTTGTTGTTGGCCACTGAAGTCCGCAGAGGACCTAGAAGCCAACCCATCGCGTCGAAAACCATGATGGGCTGGACATTACACGGCGCGCACACCAGAACACTGGGCCAGCAGGTGCACTATGTCAACGGGTGTCAGTCCGTTGACGCAAAGCAAGATGCGGAACTGAACGAACAGCTCCGTGAATTCTTCGCTATCGAGTCGTTGGCTATCAATCCACGACAACCAGCTTCTGACCCCCAGAAGAGGGCAGAAGATATACTGAACCGTCACACAAGACAGTTAGGAAATGGGCACATAGAAACCGCTATGTTATGGCGGGACGAGAAAATAGAGATGCCCGATAGTTACGAGACAGCACTCAAAAGGCTAGTCTCCATAGAGAAGAAGCTGGATAAAAACCCCGCTCTTCGTGTGAAATACACACATCAGATGGACTCCCTGATAGAAAAGGGATATGCTGAGAAGGCTCCCAAGTCAAGCACGCCAGGAAAAACCTGGTACCTGCCTCATTTCGATGTCTTCAACCCCATGAAGCCAGAGAAAATTCGAATAGTACATGATGCCGCCGCAAAATCGAGAGGAAAGTCACTCAACGACTTCCTGCTAACTGGACCAGACTTGCTGCAGTCGCTGCCCGGCGTCATGATGAGATTTCGTAGACACTGCGTGGCCATCTCCGGAGACATAGCCGAGATGTTCATGCAAGTAAAAGTACGAAGTGAAGACCGAGACTCACTTCGCTACCTATGGAGAGGCAACAGAAGAGATGGAGCCCCAGAAGAATATCGTATGACGTCCATCATTTTCGGCGCGGCAAGCTCGCCGTGCACCGCTATCTTTGCGAAAAATTGGAACGCAAGAAAGCACATCGAACAGCATCCAGTAGCAGTGAAAGCTATAGTAGAGAGCCATTATATGGACGATTATCTGGACAGCTATAAAACAGTCGAAGAAGCGACAGAAGTCGCGACAATGGTGAAGAAAATACACCAACAGGCGAAGTTTGACCTAACAAAATGGGTATCAAACAGTAAGCGCCTGATAGAAAATATCGATCCGTCACAAACCTGCACTGAGGTTGTGAACATCGGAGATACAGTAGGCGCAGAGAAAATACTCGGCCTGATTTGGAGACCTAGTGAAGATACGCTAGGTTTCAACCTAACGCTTGCGAGACTGCCGCCAGGAATTTTAGAAAAGGAGGTCCCTACAAAAAGAGAGGCTCTCAAAATTGTTATGTCGTTATACGACCCCCTAGGACTAGCCTCGCCTGTTACGATTCGAGCTAAACAAATATTGCAAGAAGCTTGGAGGCGAGGCGTCGATTGGGACCAGCTATTAGACGCTGACCTGGCATCTCAGTGGAGAAGTTGGATCGAAAACCTGCGGCAGCTCAAGGGCATCAGCATACCAAGATGTTATCCTGGTTATAGTGATGCCACAGAAATACAAATACATGTATTTACCGACGCAAGCGAGTTGGCATATGCAGCAGCTGTGTATTGGCGAGCCACCACAGCAGTAGGCACACAGAAGGTGAGCCTAGTCATGGCCAAGGCGAGAGTAGCTCCATTAAAGCTACAATCGATACCGCGCCTCGAGCTGCAGGCAGCGGTGATGGGAACCCGTCTGGCTGCAGCTGTGAAACGTGAACACGACAACAATCCATCGTCGGTCACGTATTGGACAGACAGCAAAACAGTCTTGTCGTGGATAAGAAAAGGAGCACGAACCTATAAAGCCTTCGTAGCTCATCGCATAGCTGCCATAGAAGAAGGTAGCAAAGTGGAGGATTGGCGATGGATATCCACGAAGTTGAACATCGCCGATATAGCGACTCGTGACGTGCCGCCGAGGTTTGACTCACAACACGAGTGGTTCTGTGGCCCAAGTTTTTTGTATGAAGACCCTTCTTCATGGCCATCAGAAAAACCTCCAATCACAGAAGAGACAGGAGAGGAAAGAACGCTCACTGTCACAGAAAAAGAAAAATCTGTTTTGGAGAAAATAACAGACAGACATACATACACTTCGAAGCTCATAGAAGCTATATCTAATCCCGTCAACTTTTCAAGATGGGAGCGGCTATTACGTGCGACTGCTACCGTCCTACGTTTTATACATCTCTGTAAACAAAGGACAGAGAAAACGTTCTACAAAAGAACCCGGAAAAACGCTGAGGAGGACACGGACTGGCGAAAGAAAAAGAAGACAGCGACTGCAGCAACCAAGCCGTCATACATAGCGCCAGAAGTCCGAAAGCAGTACATAGATGCGAGCTTTCTTCAAAAAGCCGAGAAAATACTCGTACAAGTTGCACAGCAGCAATCGTTCGCTCAAGAAATAGCTAGATTGCATGCACATGAAATAGTGGACAAAAATAGTCCGCTACACGCGCTGCAAATAGAAGTAGTAGATGGCCTACTACGTATTAGAAGCCGTATAGCCGCCACTGACGAGGTCACGGAAGATGTAAGGCGACCGCCAATATTACATGGCGACCATCATATAACCCAGCTCTATATAGACTGGACACACCGCAGCTTACTACATAGTGGGACTGAACTCACAATAAATGAGGTACGGCAGCATTATTGGGTCGTAAGGATGCGTCCCACCACCAAGAAAGTACTGGCACAATGTCTTCAGTGCCGTATTCGTAAGGCACAAGCACCTGTGCCAGCGACCGGCGACCACCCACGAACGCGCCTGGCTCATCACCAAAGGCCGTTCACGTACACCGGGCTAGACTACTTCGGCCCGCTATCTGTCACCGTGGGTCGCCAGCATCACAAGAGATATGTAGCACTGTTTACATGCCTCACCACAAGAGCTGTTCACCTCGAGATCGCCGCCAGCCTCAGCGCAGACAGCGCAATATTAGCGCTGCGCCGTTTCGCCGCCCGCAGAGGATGTCCAACTGAGATCCACTCAGACAACGGCACCAACATGCACGGTGCCGATCGAGAGCTACGAGAGGCCTTCCGAGAGGAGGCCAGTCGCCGAGGCATCACTTGGCGCTTCATCACCCCATCAGCGCCCTTTATGGGAGGTGCATGGGAGCGTCTAGTTCGCTGCGTAAAAAACGCATTGTATACCGTACTCACAGAGAAACACCCACACGAAGAGGTGTTGTCCACACTGATTTGTGAGGCAGAGTACACGGTAAATAGCCGCCCGCTGACACATGTATCAGTCGACGGCGATGACGACGAGTCTATCACGCCGAACCACTTCCTACTTGGTGGGTCGGCTAGACTCCCAAACCCCGGCGTGTTCACCGAGCAAGACATCGACCACAAAAAGATGTGGCGTCGGTCACAAATCCTGGCCGACATGTTCTGGCGCCGGTGGGTGCGAGAATACCTGCCGGAGCTCCAAAACCGGCGGGAGCCCCACAGCCGCGGGCCTGGCCTGCTGGTGGGCGACCCCGTCCTTATCGCGGACGGGCAGCTGCCTCGCAACACGTGGCCGCGAGGCCGCATCGAGGCCATATACCCTGGCCCTGATGGAGAAGTCCGGACCGCTGAGGTGCGCACTACTGGCGGCACTCTAAAGCGTCCGGTGAAGAAGCTCATTCCTTTGCCAAAATGAGTGCAGCAGAGTTCCAGCGGCGAGAGCTGAGCGACGTGTCGCAGAGCGTCGAGGTCACGAGCGCTGCCGACGTGCGCCGCTCACAATGCTGATGCAGCGCCGCGCCAACGTAGCATCGAGTCGACGCGACACTGCACGGCGGGAGAGATGTTCGCGACGATACGTCACCTTTAGATAGGTTGTCATATGTAAAATATAAATAGTATTGACAGACACACGTCTGCTCACCCCAGAGCGCCATCGCATACTAAGCGATGTCGGTAGGTGAAAAAACCTTTTATAGTAAAGCTCGTAACTAATTTTTGCTCATGTTTTTGAGACACTAAAATTATATTTTATGTGTCTATCAGTAGGTAATAGAATTATATAGTCTAATAACAATAAATTAGAAGCTTTAATATGCATACTGATTGTGTTATTACGGAAAGAAACAAGTATTTAACTCCGTAAAAAACAACCGTCCTCAACGAGCGTTTAGTTCACAATGACCTGTAAGAGGGCGGCACCTTATATTTATACTAAAACCAGTTTTTGTAGAATTTTGATAACTTTAAACTCATGTTTTGGGGGCTTTTACATAGTTTATAGTGTGAATATAGCGCTTATGTGTTAGAATTATACATAAGGTACCTTAGTTATATGATAAATGTATAGGTTTAAGGAAATAAAAATATTTTGTTTACTTATTTTAGACCCCCCGTTTTGAGCAGGGTATCAGGTGGTGCTATAGGTATTCTATTCACCAACCAATCAGATTGCTTCCTTACATATAATTGTTTTGTTAGGAAACACCATCTAGGTGTTCTAGATAGGATGGCTGGATGCCATGACTGAGAAATTATACATAATAGCAGTACATGGCCAGTCTTAATGCATTTTTACTCTAAAAAGGGAAATACACATACATTTTACTCAAGTAAGTGTTTGGAAAATTCGTTACAAGCCGTTTTAGCGCTTCTAGGTGACCTAGAATTTTGTCTAGGCCCTATAAATAGACAGCACCTATGTAATTCTAGTACATGGGCGTCACTTACTTGAGAGGATGTGTCTGTGTATGCCGGCATGGACGTTTCTATGCGGCTGCCGACGTGTCACTGCGTCCAGGGACATTTGGTGCCTGGTCAGCTATAGATATGCTGTCTGAAGCATTACCTTCGTGGACCCTCAGGCAGGCGCCTACACTCAGTCATGACACAGAGCTAGTATATAGGGGTATGTAACGCACACAGACACATTAGAGACGTGAGACGACGTAAAATTTAGTATTCGGCCGCTTCCCGGCACCTTAAGCTGCGGAAAGGCTGGTGGTACACCCATCAGGGTACCGCCGTCAGACAGCCTAGTTTTCCAGCTACCCAACCACACTTCCGGAAGGAGCTTAGCTCTGGTGGTTGAGGAGTTAAGCGACCTGATATGGTGCGAGGTTACATGGATTTGCTATGTAAACAAACTTGTAACAAACAATAACTCATCGGGGGTTGGACATGTAGCTACCGGACTTCTACCTTGGGATAGCCCATCACGAGGGCTACCCGGGTGTGAATGTAACTTAAAAATCCACCCAGCGGTCTGAGTAGGAATCGAGTTTATGTGCCAAGATCAGGGGCATAAGCTAACTTCTCGCACCATTTCGCGGCTGTACGCCTGAATGTTTTGAATATAACTGTAACACTTATGTGTGTCAACGGCCCAGTAGGAGGGCTCCAAGTCCCTCGCTGGTACCCTAGAGCTAACATGTCTAGTTTTAGGAGAAACTCGATTGTAAAGCTTCAAACTGGCGGGAATTCCCTTTCTTCGACGTTCTCCTTACGAGAACTCCCTGATGGTAGGGGCTAGGGACCTGGATCAAAGACCGGAGGGAAGGTCTCCTCGAGACCTATCCAACAGTACAAGTTTCACCAGAATCGGTCCAGTGGAAGGGTAGTTCCTGTCAGTTTCAAGCTACGAGTCTTAGCGTATATTTTTTGAAAAATAAAAGTTTTTGCGGTCGGAATGTTGTGGTCCTCGTCGCAGTCGAGTTCGCCTCTTTAATAGTGCGCAGGCGCGTGAACATTTCGTAGCCATTATTTCACTTAAAGTATTTCCACGCATCATTGCGCTTCGAGGACCATGAAGGAACATCGCTTCTGGCCATGAACAAATAGTTTTATTTAACCTGGACATCACGTTTTTCATCTCAACCTACTTGGCAGCCTTCAAGTGTCTCCAAGGTCCATAGTTACCAGATGACAACTGAACAATAGGTGCAAGGGGCGTCAACGCGTTCAAGCAGGAGCCTTACAACCTCCTGATTGCCTGTCGGTCTTGGACGATCACGTCCGTCCCGTACAATTAACACGGAACCACCATCAGCGTCTTAAGTTGCTGAAGCAGTTTTCTTTTTGAAGACGGGGACCCGATAACTGCGGAAATGCTTCAAGCTGACTTACCCTCCGTCGTCCACGTTCTGACGCCTCTTAGAGAAAATATCTGGACCGCTGAAAAACTTCCGGACGATTGGAAAAAATAGCTCTTCTATAACTGTACCGAAGAAAAGTGATCTTAGTCAGTGCGATATCTGGAAAAGTATTACGTTGCTCTCGATTCCTTCTAAGGTTTTTCGCATGATCATCCTAGATAGGCTGTTGAAGGCCATGTATACTTTTCTACGCAAGGAGCGGGCTGGTTTCCGTTCGAACCGCTCATGTACGTACCAGATCAACACTCTCCGTATCATACTAGAACAGGCATCAGAATGGCAGAGGGAGATTTACCTAACCTTTGTCGATTTCGAGAAGGTCTTTGATACACTGAAGTGGGCTAGCATCTGGTCTCACCTACTAGCCATTGGAGTGGCGCTGGAAATCGTCCGTCTGATGCAGAGTATCTACAGGAAGTATTCTTGTAAGGTAACTCATGACGGCCTCATCTCTGGGAGTACTGCTCTCACCTCTGGGACGGATCTGCCAAATACCATCTAGATGAACTTGTGTCAATTGTTATGGGGGCCAAGGGGCTGATCGGCAGCGATGCGCTGGTCGACTCAAAGCTTCTGAGCCTTGAACATCGACGCCGAGTTGCCAGACTGACGGTTTTTTATCGGTTTCATATCGGGGAGTGTGCGATAGAACTGCACAATTTGATGCCGCCTGTCTTTGTTTCCTGATAGCTACAACCCAGGGCAATAAAAAAGGAAATAAGTGTAAATATGTTTCTTCTAGGCAAGCTTCACATCATCAATTAACATCAGGCGAGATAGTGGTCAAACGCGAGCCTATCACAAATAAAATAAAAAGTGGGGATTATCCAACGTCCTGGAAGACTTGGATTACGCCGATGACCTATGCCTGCTGAGTCATACCCACGCCGACATGCAAACAAAGTTAAACGATCTACGGCAGGAAGTAGAAAAACCAGGTCTTAAAATTAACACCTGGAAGACCCAGGAGATGAGATCTAGTGTGAGTATGAAGAATCACTCTGCAGTCACCGTGGCTGATTGGCACAGAGGCAGTGGAACATGGTAACAAATGTATTTACCTCGGGAGCGATGCGAGCGAAACTGACCCGAAGGATTAAACTCAAAATCTTTGGGTCCAATGTAAAATCCGTGCTACTCTACCGGTGCGAAACGTGGAAGGTCACAAAGTACATCTTACGCCAAATCCAAGTCTTCGTCGACCGTTGTCTTCGTCACATTCTCGAAATTTATTGGCCCGAGACCATTTCCAACGTAGAGCTGTTGGACAAAATTTCAGGCGACCCCGATCGACCGCCAGATCAAGCATCGCAAACGGAGATAGATTGGCCACACGCTCCGACGCGACGGGGTCTCGATCACATTCCCAAGCAAGCTTTGGACTGGAATCCCCAAGGATAAAGAAAGCGTGGCCGTCCCCGTCATACCTGGCGTCGCACCGTGTTGGCAAAATCGGCGAGTATCGGAAAATGACGTGGAGCGAGGTGAAGCGTGAACCTCATCACCAATCGCGATGAAAGACTTGTGGACGCTCTCTGCAGCATCTAGGAGACATAGGATATTAAGTCATGTATGTCATCTGCTATTTGATTTCTGAATGGACCCTCTTGTATAAATAATGATCCCACTCTTGTATAGTAAGGGATGTAGGTACCTGTGTTTCTTCAACAACAACATGAGTTTATAGCGCCAAACTTTTTTAATTGGCCAAATTTTCAAAGCATAAAAATAATCAAAAAGTTTAATTATTCGCAAGTATATGTGATGTATACTCAAATTGGTAGTTTTATGCCTCAAGTGTCATCTTTAGTGGATGTAATACTCAAATTGGTAGTTTTATGCCTCAAGTGTCATTGTACGCAATTGGAATTTAATGTGGTATCATTGAATCAGATGGAATCTCTATTAAGTGGAGCTCAGGATTTAGAGATAAATTCCAAAAAAATATAAGAATATGTTACATCCGCATTCTAATGCAGAACCTAATGAACGTGACGTGACGCTCAGTTAACGTGGCCACATACCTGGACCAAAATATTCAGGAAGTTTTACACTAGAAGCAGAACAACATCTAAAGTACATAACTGCACTCATCATATCAGCCGAAAGACGTCCACTGCTGGACATAGGCATCCCCCAAGTGTCGCCACATTGACCTGTCCCGTGCGTCCCGCATCCAGCGAATCCCCGCAACCTTCACCAGGTCATCGGTCCACCTGGTGGGGGGCCTTCCAACGCATCGTCTTCCTGTTTGCGGTCGCCACTCCAGAACTTTTCTGCCCCAACGGCCATCCGTTCTGCGAGCAATGTGCCCTGCCTACTGCCGCTTAAGTTTGGCAATTCTTCGGGTTATGTCGGTAACCCTGGTTCTCTTGCGGATCTCTACATTTCTGATTCGATCACGCAAGGATACTCCAAGCATAGACCTCTCCATTGCCCTTTGCGTGACTGTAAGCTTTCTGATGAGGCCCATTGCGAGCGACCACGTCTCAGAGCCATAGGTCATCACTGGCAACACACACTGGTGTAGACCTTCGTCTGCTAATAACTGCACAAATAAAGGGATTTTAAGTTTGACTTAAAGGACTCAGGAGCCAGTCCATTTAATGCCGAAAATAAAAACTTTTGCTGTCACGTCTGTCAGTGTCACTGTCAGCCCGTCTGTCTGTCTGTCACTTGCACTTGCTCGGCAGGAAGACCGTCGATTAATCGAATTGGGATTTCGGTCGGAGTTGTAAAATTGAAGCTATTTACTTATTTAATAAGTTTACGTTAGTTACAATGGCTGGTGCATCGAGACGCACTCTTGGTCAACTACTCCAACAAGGATGGTGTGAAATCCCTGAAGTTATTGCCTCAACAGGCCTCGCACTTGCGGGTATTGCTATGGCCACAGTAGGATGTTACAATTACACGAAGATGGACGGAGACAACAGGAGATACAAAAGTACTTACGTAGTATTAAGGCCAGACGACCCCAAGGCTAAACTAATTCGCAAAGAATAGTACGTGTACGTTCGTGTTTTAATCAATTTCTGCAGATGTGAAATATTAGTTTCAATTTATTATGTAATAAAGATCAATGTTATCAAAATGTTGTTTGTTTTTGAGTCCGACTTGCCATGGCACTACAGTTACTAAATCAAACTCCCAAGTAAGAGTATAGTTAATTTGTGCATCATTATTGGTGTAATTTAATTTAATAGTGTCACAATCTGTACCTACTGTGAAACTCATCACATAAAGCCCTATTTCAAAACACAAAATTACACTTTTTATAACTACTTAAGTTGAATCTGATTTGTGGCAAGGAAACTCCTCAGGTATTAATGAATCTGAGAAGAATAAAGGGCTATTTACAGATTTTTGGCCACATTTAGTTTAACACTTTTACTGCCTCCAACACCCCTACACCTCATGTTGATCAAAATTTCCTCTAGGTGCTGACAACATGCTTGGCAGTTAGAAAATACATCTATACAGTAATCCCCAATTTTCTTGGCCTTCCTGATGTTGGTTACAATGGCAGGTAAATCTCAAACAAAAACAGCAGCCTTGGTATGTCAAAAAGCCTATGCTCGGCCCGCTCAGTACATAATATGTTAAAATATCATCATCATCTCAGCCAAAAGATGTCCACTGCTGGACATAGGTCTCCCCCAAGCATCACCCGACTGATTAAGGGGCGTCCTAGATTATGTTGCAATGCATAGGATATCATGCAAATTGGGGAGGCAGTGAAAGTGCAACTAAGTTAAGACTTTTGTAATGACTGCTCATCAATTAATTTAGTTGTGACAATTGAAAAAAATTAAAGGCAAATTAATAAGTAATTAATTAAATTTATTCAACATTACAAACATTAAAAAAATCGTCTATACATGAGATTTGTAGACATTGCGCTTTATAATAATAATAATATTGATTGTTATCAATCAGGAAAACTCAGCTCACTATTTATCAAACATTATGAAAACAAAAACATAACTGTTATAAAAACCACCACACAGCTAGTTCTACATTTGCATGATATAACTTCTTCTGACTGATAAAAACATTCAGTTACTGAAAAATTTATAGTGTGTTAATTTAATACTGTTATATGGCATAGCAATAGCGTTCATTGCCCTTTCTAGGTACCCAGACTATTAATGTTTCATTCTTTGAAAATTATTATGATCATGATAGATGTTTGATTCAGGACGTTTTTAATCTATTTTTTTCAGTATCTTTTTTAAATTAAGAAAGCAAAATGATGTAGGGTATCAATTACGGCTATTGTCATGCTGAAACAAAAATGCACTTAAGAAACAACATTTTGTTGGAATGAGGTTTGATTAACAAACTCTTTAAGTCCTGGCTGCACAGAATACTTTATGTGCAGTATTAATTTTCAATCAACAGCACTTTCAAAATTCAAATAAGTGAGTGACGGCGGTTGTCGTGTTATGTCTTCTGTAGAGATCTATTCGAGTGTTCAGCTATAAAGCATTTACCTGATTTTTTATAAGAATATTATTATTAACACGCGGAGTCGCTATGTTTTTTCTGAATATACGTCTAACCCACACCCCACCTGATTTTAATTGAACAACACATTTATCGTAAATCACACACATTCCGGAACACTATTTTACTATGGTACTTACATTATTCTATTATTACAAAAAAAAAAAAATGGTGGGATACACTAAAACTTACATTTAATTTGACTGCATCTACATGATTTGAGATAAAAGTCTATTTTAAGTAAATTTTAAAAGAGAGTAGATTAAGCTCAAAGACTAGGGCGCCTTTGGTAAGATGTCTTATTATAATTCAGACAAACTTTTAACATTATTATGTAAAAAATAATTGTTGTTAATATCAACAAAAAAAGTAAGGTTACATGGTTTATAAAATTAAAAAAAGCTAGTTTAAATTTAATTGGACTCTACTATCAACTCGTTAACTATGAAAAACATCAAAGGTTGAAAATGATTACATATTATCTTGATAAAGAATGAATGCTAGTACATCTTTGTACACAAGAAAAGTTAAAAAAAATTAACTTAATTTTATTAGCCTCATTTGTAAAAGGCAATCTCTAGTTCTACTTTACCAATATATTTTTAAAGATGCGTTTACACCGCGAGTGATTTCAATCAAGTAATCATTTGCAATGTATAAATATAGCAACATGTGCTTGTGATTAATCATGGCACTATGTATAATGCCTGGCCATTATGAACCTAGTCAAGCCAAATCAGACAATGCAATGAAAACTGATTTAAACTTCTATATATATATATTTATCACACTGTCTGGTCATTTTGAATATTACTATGTAACGGTTGGGCAATTTAATAATTATGGTCAATGAATTAGTCCAAGAGCGAACGAAGCAAGCTCGGGAGCTTGGGGCACCCCTACACGGATAGGTTAGGTTCGAAGGAGATGACGGGAGCTGAAGTGAGCGAGTATTATGAATAATGCAGTATATATCACTTGGTTCATAACACATATGGTAGGCGAACTGACCGCCATTGGAGCGCTTATTCGTTACAACGCGCCTGGTTTAAAAATATTTCTGTAATCGGCATCGCAAAGGACATGGTGAAAATTGGGGAGACAGTGTAAGTGTTAACAGACAGCCCATTATGCGCAAATACTCGCGGTGTACGCACATCTTTACTATCATAGTCCATGATAATTATTTTAAAACTACACTACTCACTCAAAGTGTATTTGTACACTTTGCCAAAACTAATATCACTTTATCTCGTATCACACGTTGTGTCCAGTCTCACCAGAAGCGTCTGATCAGTAGTAAAATGTTTAATACACTGTTTGTTTGTGATTTATGTAGATCTAACAATGTATGTTCACTTCAATGTTACCATAGTTCAATTCAAGGTACAGAAAGCAATAGTGTAGGTACTAATTAAATTAATCTCATAGCTTTATTCATCAGAATCAACACCGACGACTATCAGAAAAGCGCCGAGTCAATAAAATTCGACGAGTCCGGAAAATGATTCAACTGCCTTGGATCTCGCAACAAAATCCAAAGTGGGAATCCTCTTAGGTTGGAATTGGTATAAAGCTGAGCTTTGGTGAGTGAGTGTGTTATTCCTACACTGTCACTTATTGTACCTTCTAAAGTCCACTTTACAATACTATTATTATCACAAAGCACTGCCCGCACACAGCGCAGGTCCATGGTCCATCAAGTCATCAAGTGTCACTATCTGAACAAGAAGGCCATGCCAACGGAACGCCGATGCTATTTCTCTTTTTTCTTTTTACCCGTCGGAGCCTTGGAAGTAGACGCCTTGCTTGTGGTCGGCTTCTCTGTATCTGTCTTGCTTTTCTTTTTCTGGAGAAAATAAATTGGGGTATTTAACAAGTAAAATTTAAAAAATCCCCGATATATTTTTATTTTATTCTACATAATTTGTCTATTAATAGACATGATCGACAATCTATATTGAACACGTAATTATGACACGATATCTTGCGGAAACAGCCCGATTCAAACAGTAAAACGCCCATGACTTTTGAACGGTTGAACCGATTTTCATCAAACATAGCTAAGATCACTCTCGATAAAGTCACCTTCCAAACAAAACTAAATCAAAATCGGTTCATCCGTTTGTCCATCGTCGTCGTCCATCCGGTTCATCCGAGGAGCTATGATGATAAGATGAAGCACAGACACAAATACACATTTTAGACACAGGTCACTGACGTAGTTGGTGACTGGCATTTTCTGCCACAGAGCAATTCCTTTTCCAAGTCATAAACTAAGTGTCTAACGTACTTTTTCAATTTTGGTAAATAAAAAAAATATAAAAAAGTACTTTGCAGATTGCCTCATTGCGACTGCTAGACTGAGCATGGGGTTCGAAGACAAAGACAAAGATATTTTATTTCAACTGCCACCAAGCGGCACTTTGAATGTCACAATTAAAATTTAAATGGAATAAAAGTTGATTCTACCGATACCGATCGATCATCAGAACCTATATTTTTTCTAACAGGATATATTAATAGCAGCCTGGAGTCTACATTGTTTACCTCGGACTTACTAAGATAAGTCATAACTGGCGAATTATAGGTGTACTACACCTTTGTCTGTCCTTTCAAGGACTACAAGCATAATGCTATGTATTACCTTAATAAGCGCGTCATTTTCGGGATCACTGTCAGCTTCGTCTTCCTCTGGCTCGTCATCTCCCTCGCCCATTTCGTCGTCATCTTTATTAGCCTTCACTTTCTTGATAGCGCCCGGCGCGTATGGAAGTGCTGTGGCTTTCTTGTTGTATGTACGAGTCATTGCCGCTTTCACCTTTTTAGAAAGCGCATTTTTAGAAAGAATACAAATAAAAGTGTTTTTGGAATTTAGATACGACATTTCTTCTTCTCGGTAAGTGGCATTCAGTAGTCAGTACTAAAGTGGCATTCTGGTGCCTGAATTATGTAACTTTGATTTTTGATTAAGTGAATATTTTCAGTTTACTTTGAATAAACGGTTTTTATACGGTCATGGAAATAAAATAAATATTATGAACTATTTACACAGTTCTTTTAGTACAAGATTTCATTAACATATTATCCAAGTTTTAAACATTTTCGCACTTTCTGCACATTATAATTTATATATCGCTGCAAGTTCGCGAACAAGTTTTCTTACCTTAGAGTCCACCAAAACAGTAGGATTCCTCTGGCCCGGCCAGACAGACAGTTCTACCAAAGAGTCCAAATCTTCCCTCAGCAAGTGATAAGCCTCCAGCACTTCTAGAGACTTCTCTATGCCGTCAGATTTGTCCTTGATCAAAGGATTCACGATTGCGTCACGAAGGTGCGTACTGTAGTCCAGGAAGACTGAGGATTTTGAACCTGATGTGCTGTGGAATAGGGTTGTATTTTGATTAAGATGTTAGTAAAGTTTTATTAATTTTAAATACATACTGCAATTGAAATACATACTAATATATGTACCTCATTAAATAGCTCTAAAGGCGTTTGCCTTTGCTTGGCCGTAGGTACAATTTAATACCGATTGTCACAAAGTTAATAACATTAATATGTGAATCATGTATCATTAAAACCCTTGTATAAACTGAAGACGTAAATATATATTTTCAAGTAGTATTATGGTAGTAGTAGTAGTAGTATTATGCCAGCGACTTCGCCCACGTGCAAGTTTGAAATTATGCCACGAAAACCTAATACGGGGCTAGAAAATAATAATAATCTAGCGTGGTAATTATATGAATCAGCACACATTTTGTACAAGATTCTCATCTCTTTCTTCCTTGCCATTACTACTAATAATGCATATGAATATCAATTTAAATTAAATTAAATTTATTTCTAATACATTTTTATTTTTGTTGAGTAATCTACATTACCTGAGTCTAGTATGTGCGTGTATCTCCTGACAGAGGCGGTGCATCTTGGTGGCGCGCGAGTTCTTGCCCAGCCAGCCCGGGAACTGGATCTGTCCCGTCAAGTGGCCTGACATGAAGTGGCCTGGGATCACTGAGCTGTACATGGCCTGTAAATGAAAATAAAAACAGTGTTTTAATGCGATAAGTTAGTGTATTTTCCTTTAGCGAGAGTCGATGCTAGTTAAGTAGACAATGTCGCATTCAGAGAAATATTTTCTTGAACATCTTACCTGCGTTGGTAGTAAACTCCACGCCTGTTGGCGACGTATCCTGGCGTCCACTAAGTCTCCTAGGCTTATGCTGTCTGCAGCGTCACTTATCCTCTGAAGAACTTCGTGTCTAAAGCAAATACATAATTAATACAACGATTCCTGTTATAAGTATATACTAACATTTTCTTTTCGAGAGGAACAAGGCTGAGAGCGATTAACTAAGAAACGACTATTAAATCGGTCCATATTTTCGAAGTTTTAACTGGCGCCGAGGCAGAGTCTGCATCGTTCGTGGGTCGTTCTTTTCTGGAAAGCTTTGAAAGAAAACCCGCTAAACCCTCGGTTAATTACGACAAACATGGTATTAGAAATATTTTAAAGCTTACTTGGGGCAGTGCGGTGCGACTTGCAGATAGTTCTCTTGCACAAACAAAGGAGCAAGACTGTAGTCGTAGAAGAACAGATCGCTCTTGTCATTAATACTCATTGTCTTGTGGTCTTCAGCCGAGAAAACCTTGCGGATCGCGTCCCATGGGCCCTAAGAAAGCGAGAAACATTTATTTGTATGTCTTATGAGTGTACATTTAATCAATGGGCAATGTGACTGCCAAGCTCCTGTCTAGAACATGACCCAAATGTTTGAGTGTCCCAAGTGCCCATATATCTGCACTTTTGAGGACCTAATAAACGCCACTGACCCGTGCTACTAAAGTGTCAAATTTTTAGGCGGTCGAATTATCTAAAAAAACTATCAACACGAAAATAATCAATGACAGAAGCAAAGAGGGGGTGGTGGGTATATGCCCAGACAAACCACATTAGATTTTTTATATTTTTATAAAAATGTTTTGCCCTGTTCTTACTAATCGCTGGTGTACAACAAAGTATTTATTTGTAATACCATGGCTCATTGGCTGATAGGCCTTTGTTACCGTATGGAAAGAGAAAAATACTTACCAACTAGACATCCTGATTGATAGTCCTGGCAGCCTTCCACAGCCGACCTGCATCGGTGAGGCTAGGGTCTAGCCTACATTGACAGTAGGTTCAGAGTTTGATTGAAACATTACTCACCAACTTGACATCCTTCTTGATAGTCTGGGCATCCTTTCGGAGCCGATCAGCGTCAGTGAGGCTAGGGTCTATGGCCCACATGGACAGGAGGTTCAGCGTCTGACGCACGTCCTGATTGGCTGACGTGATCAGCTGCGATAGTACGTCAGGGGGTATCTTGATGCCTTCTTTGAAGCATATCGTGAGCATTGCCGACTGGAAGAGAAATGAGAAGATGAAGATTTGATTATTTGGTGTGAAGCAGCTTCAGAAGAGAAGCAGGTAATTTTGCATACACATCCTTTTGAGAACTGAAATATTTATAATTTAGTCCATTTGATAAATATACAATTTAGTTACTTAGAAAAACATTACATTTATTCTAATAAAAAATTGGTCAATTGGCATTTTAATCCATCTGAAAATGGGATATTTTGTGATGAGAGAATTTGTCATAATACGGTTTTAACTTTTGCAAAGCGGCTTTTTTACGATTTAGTTACTGTTTCCTTATTTGAGAGGAAAGGGGTACTTTGTGTGTTTTATACCTTAATCTGGTCAACTCTTGGCCTATTGAACCTCAGATCGTAACAGTAGTTGACGAGGGACCTCATCTTCTGGCTGTTTCTGTCGTTGCACATGCATATTATTGGCACTGACGAAGACTTTATTAGTGATATTAGCTCTTGGAGACCACCTGAAACCCAAAGAGAATGCATGAAGAGTTGGTAATCTGCCTAAACTGTTCTCAACTTCGTTGAGGTCGGCTTAAAAACTACCCGGATGCGGATGTATACTAAATTATACAGTAATCTAATCATTTAGCCATTCTGAAGTTGGCTACAATGGCTGCGCAGTATTAAATCTCATACCAAAGCTGCAGCGCGCCATGCCATGCGCATTGGAAAGCCTATGTTCAGCCCCGCCAAATAGATTGGGGATTATTGTACATGACGTTACTGCTTATCTGACCTCCACAACCGTAGGTAGGAATGTTAGACTTTCAGGCTTCTAAATACCTGTAATGACTGACAATGATCTACAAATGACGGCTGGGAACAACGGCTGTATAGTAGTCATAGCGAATCTTTGTGTCTGAAGGTGGCTCTGCGAACCATTGCATGCGCAAGAAAAAGTTTGTTATCGAGTATACTGCATAGAGTAAGCGAGATAGGACGATGGGTCAAACCTAAGCGAGGGAAAGGGGCAGTTATACAATGCTATCTTTTATTTCAACATTGACAAAAAAATAGCAACTCCGCAGGGTCTTGCAGCCAACTTCAGAGACACAAAGATCCACTGTGACGTATACGTATACGTGCTTTCCGGGGCAGGGAGGGTTCTCGATTTGAAATGGATAGTTATCTACGATCCTGTTTTGGTTAGCCTTGAAGACCGACCCAAGCAGCTGTTATAAACTTGCCATTTATCAACATTTATTACGCAAATATTATCTATTTATAGGTTATCCTCACCACTGCTTTGGTTTTCAGAAATATCACACTAGTAGAAATAATGCACTAAATGAATCGGTTTATTTCTGATAAGCGTCAGTGCAATGTGAACGGCACATTTATCATCGTAGTACCTACATCAGAATATTATTATATTTCCTGTTAATTTATTTTGTTCAGCGAATTGCAATCGTATGTTAGAGTTACGAAGGTGTAGTTTTGGTTGACCACTCTGATGGTAAAGCATACTTATAAATTAAACCTACCTCTGTCCTCATTTCCTGCCATGCCGTCAACTTCGTCCATGACCAGCACATGTTTCTTTGTGACTGCTTGTTTACCAGTTTCACCTACAAACAGGAATATACTTTATTACTTTTGCGATATGCAAAATGGGTACAGGCAGGATACGAGACACTGTTTTGAAATATTTTGTTGAAACATTTAGGAATGGTGTTACAATAGACAAAAGGCATCAAAGCGCGGTTTTCAGCACCAGAAAATATCAACTTTGTCTCCATCAAAATAAAGTTGAGCGCATGTCTATCGCCTTTAACCCAATCGATGCTCTCGTGATACTTGTAAACAGTAAAATACACATTCGAGACTAATAAAGTCGCACCATAAAGGTTTCTTTTTGAACATTTTACTATAGAACCCTAAAAACGAAAAAGAAGACTTACCTTTAGCATAACCAGACAAAGAGTTGGTAGTGAGCAGTTCTCCTATCTGCTCCTTGATAAGGGTTTTGTTTCTGGTATCAGAAGCGTTGAACTCCACCATGTCGAAGCCCATCTCTTTGCAGACTAGCGATACTGTCGTGGTTTTACCTGAACACAAATAGCAAACATGAAAAGCCTCTTCAAACCAAAATACAGTTAGTTATTTACAAAATATTTATAATGAAAAAGCATTAGGACATACTTTCTTAAAAACTAACATGTTATGCTTATAATTTTGATGAACACAAATACAAGTAACCGAAATGATTAAGTTGAATGGATGGTTGAAAGGGGAAAATGGAAGCAGAAAACGTGTTGCGCCACTCCCAACTAACATAGGGCAAAGTCAGGCAGACTGTGACGATTGAGGACTTACCAACACCAGGTGGTCCCGAAAGTAAAGCTGCTTTGAAGTACCCTCCATCGTCGTTTTTAGCCCATGGACTAGGCTTGGCCAACTTAGCCTTTCTGTTCACATACCACTTTGTGAGCCAGTTCATTAATCTGAAAAACAATGACGAAAGCAAATAAGGAGCAGAAGTCCGAAAGTATTACAGTTAAGACTGGACCTGTTGGACTTTTCGATTTTCTGGGTAACACAATACTTTCAAGTAAGCCAAAAGTTAAGATGTATTGCATTGCCCAGCATCTCATAGGCAGTGTACCTATTCATGAAAATTTTTGTATTCAGCTGCGATACAGTTCGACACGAAGCTGACCCCAATGTAATTGGGAAAAGTCTAGGTCGCTGATGAAATAAGGGTCAGTTTTGACTGACAACACCAGACATCAAAACACAATGCATACTCAAAGCCTTATCTGTCTACAAACAGATAGGACTTTAATATATTCTAGTCACTTAGAAACTAACATAAAATACTAACTTTTTAACATTGCTAGCATCGCCATGTTGTCCAATGATTTGTTTGATGTTCTGTGGTTTGTATTTCTCTACCCACATACTCATATTAGCTGGTATTGGTGCTACTTGTCTCCTTTCACCTGTAATAGTAAATTATTAATCCCTACATAATGCATGATTCAAGAATGTAAATATTTTATATACTTGTGTTAAATTATCTACATGTTTATGTTTTTGTTTACATGTTTGTACAGCACGGTCAAAATAACTGAGCACACAAAATTTCAATGTCACTTTGACGTTCGACTCTCGCTATGAGCTCGAAAGGCGAACGCGGGGCGCCGCGCGGGTACCAGGGAGTGGAGTCGTTTGTCATTTCGGGTGCTCAGTTATCTTGACCTAGTAGTAAAATGTAATCCCAAGAGGTACTAATAAAATAACAAGAATTATTTTTTTATTATGGTTTTGCACTTTTTGTGCATTTAGCCAGTGTCATGTTTAGAAGTTCTAGTTTCTTTGAGCCATTCGAAGTTTTTTGTCCAATGTCCTAGTTAGGCCCCCATAAAATGGCGGTAACTTTACTGGAAGCTTCCACGGAGTTTTGTCGACAGCATGAACAAACTCATGTTCTACCGCTGTGTTCGTTCGTTGTGTGTTAATATTCAATTTAACACAATTTTAGGGTGCCATAGGTTCCGCTTTATCTCAGAAAAAATAACTGTGCCTGTGACCTAAGCCACGGAAACAAGAATTATAAATTGTTACACAAAATGAGGCTTTCACAAGAGTTGCGCATTTGCCCTTCCCTAATTTCGAATGCGATCAATTGTCAATATGCAACATATATTTTTAGAAATTAGTTTCGCCTATAATAGTGTGCTAAGCTCTTATTGTGTGCCCAATTTTTTCGAATTTTACATGCTTTGATAGCTTCTTAGCATACCTACAGTTGGTGCATTGTGTTGTGTTAACTTACCAGTCACTTGACTTGTAGAATTTGTAGACGTACTAGATACAGTACTAGCACTTGAAATTGATTTTGATTCCAATTTCACTTCAGCATTAGGTTCATCTTTCTCCTCCTTAATCTTCCGAGGACTTTTAGATTTTTCATTTACTTCTAATTTACTTTTAGAACTACCCTCCTTTGATTTTGATTCAATTTTTACTTTGTCAGTCGGACTCTTCTTAGATTTGCTATCAACATGATTATCTTTGTCCAATTTTTCTTTTAGACTTTTGTTTTTTGTTCTACTTGGAGATTTTTCTTTCTTGATTTCTTTCTTAATTTCTGTTTTTGGTGTGGTTTTAATTTGTGATCGTTCTGTGATCATTTTTAGGAATTCACCTTCATTTATGATTGGGATGCCTAGTTCTTGGGCTTTGGCCATTTTCAAAGGGCCTGCATCTTCACCGGCAATCACGTGAGTTACCTAAGAGAAATCATTTTAGCTGGTTGGAATCGGGTTGTAACTATAATGCACTGATGCAACATGTACATGCATGACTTCTAAGAGGTATTAAATAACAACATTAATTTTGTAAGATATTTTTTGGATCATAAAATATTGTGTGTTATGGTTTTCTACTGATTTGCCTTTCGCGCCAATAAAACCTTATTCTAATTATCTATCCTGAAACCACAAGATTTATTTAATTTAACAAAATCTTCATCCTACCTTTTTAGAGACCCCACTCTTGACACACCCTCCATACTTGTTGATGGCCTCTGCTATGTCATCTTTCTCAAAGGAGTCGAGAACTCCAGTCAATAAGAATGCAAAGTCCTTCAAGCAGTCTGGTGCTCCCTAAGATTATACATTCTCAGTTAGACATAAAATAATTTAAATACAATCATGTCAAATGTTAATAATCGAATCTCGAACTGAAATGTTACATTGCTGCAATCACTAATTCCATTTGTAAAAAAAACAATAACTTGTTGGACGGATATAAAGTAATATTTTTACCGGCTTTGAAAAAGGAGGTTATCAATTCGATACATATGTATGTAATATTGTTGGAATTGCACAATATTCACATGTGTTACCTTTTATGGACTTCTAAACCTGAGTCCCATTATATTCATAGGTGTAATGTATGTTTGTCTAGTATTTCTACGAAACTAGTTATCGGATTGTGATCATTCCTTTTTATTGCATTAAGTATCTTAACTTAACTTCAAGTTTCATCAAAATCGGTTCTGCAGTTTTCAAGATAGCATACAACCGAGCTCCTTAGTGACAAACAGCACAAATGTGTGAATTGAGTTATTATGGGTATTTTGTCAATCCGTTAGGTACCTTACTATGGAACTTGTTCGAGTTTTAGTGACGGTGTACAAAATTTTGAAAAAAAAAGTATAAAATACAATAAAACTTTTTCACAAAAAAAATAAACCAACTTCAAAAACAAAACACTAAAGTGCAAAATAACATGGAGGTCGGTGTCGCAAAATGATAAAAACAAGAGATACGAAAGACAAAAGTGATTTACAAAACAAAACCTAAGTTATTCATACACTTTTTACTGTTTTGTTTTTGAATTCGGCAAAATAGTATTACATTCTATGCAATGATCACTTAAGACTTGTGTTTCATACAATCTTTACAAATCTGCAAAAAATATTATTATAGTAATTGTTTCACGATTGTATTTACATAACCTCTCTAGACATAATATAGACTTACCTCTGGGATTTCCTTGGCTCCCAAATGTTTTGGCCCAGATCTGTTCAAATAACTCTTATATAAAGCAGCTGTATGTATTTTCCTTTCATGTCTTTCTTCATCTGTTAACACTGAAAATCGGTTTCAAAATTACCACTCAAAAGTAAGTCCATTTTAAAAAATTTAACCCCCCCCGGAAAAAAAGGGGTTTTATAAGTTTCACGTGTGTTGCTGTGTATCTTTGTGTCTGTCTGTGGCATCATAGCGCCTAAACGGATGAACCGATTTTGATTTAGTTTTTTTTGTTTGAAAGGTAATTTTGTCGAGAGTGTTCTTAGCTATGTTTGAATAAAATCGGTTCAGCCGTTCAAAAGTTATGTGCATTTTACTGTTAGAATCAGGGTGTTTTCCCAAGATAAATGTGTCGGGGGTTTTTAAATTGTGAAATTTTACTTGTATCTAAAAATCTTACTAATCACACTAATATCATAAAGGCGAAAGTTTGTGAGTGAGTGTGTGTGTGTGTGTGTTTGTTACTTCTTCACACTCGAATGGCTGGACGGATCTGGATTAAATTTTGCACAGAGTTAGGTTATAGTCTGGAATCACACATAGAATACTTTTTATCCTGGGAATATGTTTCCTCGGGATAATTTTCAACATTCACGCGGGCGAAGCTGCTGGCAGAGGCTAGTAGGTTAGGTTAAGACAGGCTGGTGTCCGCAACTTCACGTCTAAGCGCGTATTTTGCGTACCAGAGGCTAGTAATATTATAAATGCGAAAGTTTGGATAGAGGGATTTATGTTTGTTACTCAATCATGCCAGAACGGCTCTTTGGATCTGGATGAAATTTGGCACTGAGATAGGACTATAGTCTGGAATAGCACATAGGCTACTTTTTATACCTGTATAATGTTCCCTTGGGATGAAAAAACACTTTTCATGCGGGCGAAGCCACTAGCAGAAGCTAGTACTGATATAACTAATGTGTGTGCCTGAAACGCAATTCTATTTTACAACCTATAAAAAGTACAGGTCACCTAAGTAAGATTTTATAAATTTAAAATTGCAGTTCGATATTATAATTTAATAACAAATTTGCCTATGCGAGTTTCAGTCATGGATATGAGCCAAGTAGGATATAAAGTGTATGCACAAACACAGTTGAACTCTCTGTGTCATAATATAGATTTTATACTATACAGTGGCCCGGGAGGCTTAGTTTCAAGTATGTACTAAATTAATATTACTATCTTACCAGACTCATTTAAGCTTTTATTAATTTTTCTTTTCTTTTTAGTCCCTTTATCATCGTCGTCCATAACAGATGAATCACACACATTGTCATTTTTACTATTAGTTTCTTGTTTATCTAACTTTTTCTTCTTACTACCATGATCGTGACCATCATCATCAATAAATTCAGCAAATTTTCTTTTGCTGTGTTCAGTTTTAGACCTTTTCGTTTCACCATCGTCAGAAGATACCGATTGATTTTGTTTTTTGACTGTTTTTGTTGGTTTATCATGGTCAGATATTTTTACTTTCTCGTTAGCTTTCTTTGAGTCTTTACTATCTTCAGATTTCTTTGTTGATTTGTGTTTGTTTGTTTTCTTTGCTGATTTACAATCGTCAGTTTTCTTTGAGTCTTTATTTGATTCTGAGTTAGGGCTGGTATTATGTTTCTTTTCGTGCGATGTTTCATTGTTAGGTACTTTAGTTGAATCCTCTGACTTATCTTTACATGATGATGCAGCATCCGTAGCAGAGGATTTCTCATTGCTGGCAGACTTATCATCATTTATTATCCCTTCTAGCTCCGCATTGTCAATTTCTAACAGACTCTTTTCAAATTCGTCATCAGAATGGATACCTAATTCAGTGTTTTTCTTTTTCTTAACTAATGGTTCTGTTCTCTTTATAGGAC
This sequence comes from Orthosia gothica, assembly GCA_949775005.1. Taxonomy (NCBI): domain Eukaryota; kingdom Metazoa; phylum Arthropoda; class Insecta; order Lepidoptera; family Noctuidae; genus Orthosia; species Orthosia gothica. The sequence continues at coordinate 24,937,157 of OX459048.1, forward strand.
CGTTACCAAACATGTCTGTAACTTTAACCTCCTTGAGTGCAGGTTTAGAAGGCTTATTTTTGTTCTTACTGGATGTCTCGGCTTCATTGCTATTTTTCTTCTTTTTATTAGATGTGAAAATTTCTTCGTCAGAATCATCGTCTAATACGCGCCTCTTTTTTGCATCTTTTTTCTATAAAAAAAAATTCAGCAATATTAAAATACATCATATCCAAGGCCGGCTAATCTAACATATATAACATTAAAAAGTCCATAGTTTATAAGATAACTCACTTTTTTAACAATTTGGACATCAGGAGACCCTGGAATAACGTCGTCATCATCTTCAATTTTAGTAGCAGGCTTAGGTGGCTTTTTCAGTTGAAAAAATGATCTTATATCCTGAAAACAGTGCATTATCAATGCATGTACGTACTTGTCGCTTATTGCACGTCTATTATCATTATAAAACCTATGCAAAGATTGATAACAACAGCGTAGCGAGCATAGAAACTTATTTGTGTGTTCAATTTTTACTCTTAACTGCACTAATAATACATAAATGTTAAACACGACGAGAACCTTCAAATAATATCAAATAAATATCTGCCGCAGAACAAATGCACAAAACTATATAAATAAATATCTAGTGCACACTTATCTTGTTTCCCTACTGAAGTACCGACAATGAAATTGAAAAAGGACTTACTTTCGACATATTGAAGTTAAACCCAAAAAATTTACGAAATAATAATAAATATCATGATATTCTAAATAGTAATTTTAGGCTGATTTAGAACGAGATTCAGGGATTTGTAAAAATATAACGAACACTTTAGTTAATAGCCGCGAAATACGCTTTTTCTTGCTTGCTTTTTACCATTTGACATTTGACAGTTTGATTAGACTGACAGCACAGATTACTGATATGATAAGCTGACAGACAATAGGGTTGGCCAAGGAGTAAAATAAAATAATATAGTATGGGGTTGGCTACATAGGCATACTAAATAATATGGACTGGAAATACCTATGAAAAAAACGTGCCTACCTAAACCTCAAAATGTCTCATAAAATGGCCGCCAATTCTAAGGTTGTGTCAATCAAGCAACACACACACACTCACAAATCTCAATAATACAATATGTAAACAACTATTTGACATCAGGACTACCACGAACACAACCACAAAATTCGTCACATAAAATGGCGAATATGGCACGTACCTACAACCGTCACTAAGTCATAACAAAATGTTGCCATAATGAGCAACAACTGAAATATTGTTGTCTCTTTCATCAAATACGTTTACTACATTAGAAAGAATGAAACAAAACGATGTTTCACATTCTGTATCGTATTTCACTCATATTTGTATAAGCTAATGTATGTATAGAACATCGCGGCGCCTCCATATATTTCCTATCTCAATGGGTTGGCTATCTGAGATTGATTAATCGACGAAACGATTTTAGGACCATTTTTTTTTAAATCGGTATCTAGTACTAAAACGATGCAGTAAATCGAAACTCGATTTTTCTGTTTTAATATGAACACAAATATTAATTTAAATTAGTTGCACACACACATGTAAAGAAATGGATTTTTTTCAGTTTCCTTACAAGATTTGGTAATTTGAAAAATCTTGAATTTTTTTATATAAACAAGATATGTCTTTTTTATACCTGATACTTTCATTTGGTTATAAAAACAACTTTAATTAGTTAAAATATTAAATCGATTAATATTATGGTTTTCTTTTGGTTTCTGTAATTGGGATTTATATTTGTATTGAAATTACAAAAGCCACAAGCAAATAAAAAAATAGATCGATGCCTGGAAAATCAATTGTTTTGTCAATTAAATTACCAGATTTAAATTTCGAATTGATTCAAGAATCAATCTTCTTCGAAAAGTATCGCCCATCCCAAAAGCTAATGTCAGTTCTCTTGTCAGTCTGACAAGACAGCTGACATTAGCTTTACGTGTTGCCAACAGACTGAAACTCACAGACTACCTGAATGAAACTCCACAGCTTGAGCCTAGAATAGAAATAGCGACTTTATATACTCATGACAGAACATATAGACGAAAATAGTTATTTATTCATGCTACAAGTGTGGAAGGTAGGCGATTTCCGATGAGTGGCATTTTTAATTTGGATACATCGACACGAGTCGGAAATCATCTTACGTATAAATTACTATGCATTGTGCAAAGAAAAAAATGTAATTAATAAAATGGCGGGCTTATTCAAGCGCGCTCAGCATATCCACAGATTAATAATAGTTCCTCGCTTGGGCACACTGACTTAGAAACCTATGGACTTGCCATACCTACGAAATTAGCGTGCATACCTACAAAAATCTGGCGCATAAAATGGCTGCCTTGTAGGGTTGTAACTGCGAGAAACATGCGCAGCTGATATCGATGTAAATATCGACCTTCATGAAATTGTTTACGTTGTTGTTCTACGATATAATAATGTAATAACAATATAATATGAACAAACCAGGCCCATAGAAACCGAAGTAGCTAAGGGTATAGAGTATTGTATGACTGGTAATATACAGGGTGGGCAAAAAATATATCGTGGATCAAACGAAATAGCGATTTTTGGGGATAGTGGGAGATGTTTTTCTTTTGACCTGCTAGAAAAAAGCCCCAAATTTCGCCCTGTTTCGTTAGAATCACGATTTTTGGCCGTCCCTATACCTAACCCATTAAAAACTAAAATGTATTTCGTTTTATATCAAGTCAAATCAGCCTATCCCAATCCACTAGACATAGGCCAAAGGGGTAGTAATAATAAATAATACCAGCCTGTAACTGTCCCACTGCAGGGTAAATGCATCTTCTTATAGTAAATAAATAATAATATTTTGATATCTTCCTACTTTTCGAACAACTTAATTTATGTAAAATAATAACAATATTTTATGTAAAAAAGACATTTATTCATTTTTGAACAAAATTAACTTATTGAAATTCACTATTTTATTTATTTCTATAAAGCCAGGTTCGGCATTAACATGTTGGTACCTTATGCTCAAAGTGCGAGTGTTTAAAACAAGTGTTGACGGTATTACTTATAAAATCATACGCTATCGGCTAAAACAAATTGAAGCGTAAGGGCAAATTTTCTTAATTTTTCAGAATACTTTTTTCTAAAGTAGGCCTTTAGATTTGGCAATTTGCTTTTTACGAAATCCTTCTGCATATTCTTAAATTTTTATTTAGAATTAAACTTCCTTCATTATTGATATATTTAAGTTTCTTAAGGTCTTGAATAATATTAGAAAACTTTCCATCACATCTCCGGACCTTTTCATTTAAAGTTCTCACTTTTTGATTTAGTAAAGCCCATTTCTTTGTGAGATAAACATATATATATATAAGTAGGTTGTTGTGAGGAACATATTTGCCTAGGCTGAAAAAGAAAGTCGCATAATTCTATTACTTATTTACATATTTAATTCATTTAAAAAAATACTGTCAATAAAAAAGTATGTAACAAGATGTGTTGAAATTACTGTATTTTGCAACTTTTGTTTAAAAACATACCAGTAAAGTCGATGTGGGCACTACGCCATCAGGTAACCTTATCACATCGAGGGTTCTGTTAAAACAAGATTCCTCAAAGTGCATGGAGCAGATATGCCACATTTTATGTCTAGGGTTTGTATTTTCAAAACCAATAGCTTCTATCCATTTCTTCTTTAAAATTTCGTTTCCAGGAAATCTGTGGATTAAAATATCATTGCAATGTATTTTACATACTATAAATTTTATCGATACTTATCGTATGCAAACATCGATCATCACTAACCTTACTTGTCAATAATTATTGTATGTAAACAATGCAAAGAAATATAGAAAATAATAACGTTTTATGCCATACAAACATGACACAGGTTCGAATAATATTCAAAAATACCATCTTGTAACAATATTTAACACAAAATTCGACCCGATTAGTGAAAACTAGTTACTAACCTGTGCAGAGTCAATTTAGGCTGATTTTTGTTTTTTCTCATACCAGACTGTTTTAAACAATACGAGGGCATGATTTTCCTATTAATATCCACACTCAGAACACCAAAATAACTAGATTCTAGACGTATTTCCTTGTAAAACAACAAAAATATTCTGAACAAGCAACTGTTTGACAGCACAACTACCACAAAAACAAAGAGTACTTTTGGCGCATAAAATGGCGACCGGTCACGCATAGGCATGATGTTGACGTCACACAAAAGTGTTGCCAAATTTAGTCCTTGACAAACATTTAGATGTCTCTCTTTTCATATGCAGCTCTTGGTTAGTTAAAAAGAGACAAAACTCTTTTTGACATGTGTGTGTCGATATGATAGATATTTGTATAACTATTCTTCATATAGTAGAATAGGCCGTCTCCATAGTTATCCTACCTCATTGCTTGGGCATATCCATGAAGTTATAGGTAAAGATAAAGTCTTTATCTATACCTTCACGGGCATATCTACTGCGCACAGCTTAGATAAAGTACCTATAGATGGAGCCATGGCGTGGCCGCACATGAAATAACAATAACACTTTGGCTTTTACAGCCTAGAACATTTCAACCCACCATCGCACTGACACTTATTATCTATAAATAACCCAATTCCTTATCTCAATAAACACTTAATCCCGCGAAATCACAAAAAAATCAAACACCGAGTTAGTTTGTCAAACCTGCCATGATATTAGCGTTTTGGTCTGAGTTTACAAACAACAAAAGCCGGCCATGGTGACAAAGACAAAATAACAATATTTTGTCCTTATTATTTACATGGGGCTGCCAATTAGCGATCTCGCTCTATCAACCAAGCTCATTTTATGGCTAAATATATAGGTACTTTATCTAAGGCGCACAGAGACATGCGCATGTGCAAATAGCTGTCAAATCGTAACGCAAAAAGGCACGAGCAAAATATACGTTCTGCCAAACAAACAAATTAATGAATATTTAAAATTAATTTATTGATCAAAATCTAAATCTAGAGAATTAAAAACGGCTGTAATGAAGTATTAGCTTAGAGCATTTAACCAAGAGTATTAGTTTTATTTTACCTTTTATATGAATGATAATCTTACTTAATTTGTAAAACTTTTCTCAAATATTATAAGCTCTATGCGTCGGGCTGACGTTGGAAAAAATAAAAAAAAAACAGGAAAGTAAAAAGCACTAGTGAAAAAAGTGACACTTTCCGCACAGTTCGGCTGCTTGGAAAATGCTCTTTTCGAGGACATGCATTCTAAATAAACTGTTATTCTAAGAAAAACTACAGGAAAAAAAGAGACCAACGCTACCATCTTGAATGTCAGAGTGACAACTTTTCGGTCACTGTGGTAGGCTTTCGGATACCAGCTGTAATTAAAGTATTTCGCTGTTTACACGCGAATTACGTTTACCACAGCCGGGGGATTGGAAAGAAACCCGAAATGATTAAAAACTTTTCAAAATTGAAGTTAATTACAATTAATTTTACTTCTTCTTCTTTTCGAGTCGATGGGAAACTCTTTATATAAATAACCTAGGAGTGTCAATTCCAAGTCGAGGCTATAAATGTCCATTCCAAACCGAGGACATGGAATGGTTACAATAATTAAATAGACTATATAACAACAACTAACTAGCCTACGAAGTACGAATATCCATCCTGCTCGAAGTAGCAGTAAGGAATGCCTCCTTCTTACAAAAAATGCTTTGTGTAATATTGGTTTCGAATTCGATTGATTTACTGACGTTCAAGGCTGCATTTGCTTCAATGTAATTGCACCGTCAGTAACGTCGTGTATTAATGCTACGTAGTTTCAGAGTCAGCAAGTCAGCTAATTCCTAAGCTATGACTTTCGTGCTCAAGGTAACTGCACCGTTGCAAGGTCTTTAAACACTTAGTTTCCGCAATGTCAGCAGATTCCTAGGCATACGTAACACCTCTACTCTTAGAACGGCAACTATTTTAGCACGTTGAGTGAAAATGTTGCCGGAGTCTCGTCAGGATCTAAATTTTTTTTCAGGATTACGGTCGGAGGCTGCTGGTTCTTGTGGTATGACAGGTTTCTTTTGCGCGTTGCCCATTTGCACGGGGTTCTGGATCATATTTCTGTCCTGGATGCCGTGTAGTCCCTGAATATCCACGGAGTACAAATTGATGTGAGTAGTTGACGTAGCTCGTTGCCCAGAATCGAAGGGTATCCTCATCATTTTGCGAGGTTGGCCTTTGAATTTCATTGTAGGCATCTGCTATGGTAAACTCTTCAGATTTTAGTCGACATCCAACGGGAGTTGTAGCGAAATAACTTCCTTGGAGCGATGCGTAGTCTTTTTGGTGATAGATAATTTGTACCTTCGTTTGCTGAGGGGATGACAGGACGTAGTGTTGGTCATTGAGTTTCTTCAAAGTTTCCCTCATCAGGGTAATACAGTAAGTGGGATGGCAGGAGTCCAGCAGAACTTGATTGGTGATCGACTTCTTTCTCGCTGTGGCACCGGTTTGACTTCGGGCATTCAGCCTCCATGTAAATGAATGTCAACTCGTCTGGGCCCGTGTGGTGGATTACGGCACATTCCCACTCACAGAGAGGTGGCCTGTATACCAGCAGTAGGAACATTAGAAGAAGCTGATGATGATGATGATAATCTTTATAGGTCGTAACTATTCTTGGGAGGCAAAAATGAAAGGAACATTTAAAAAACGAAGGGAGTGGACCTACGGAAGCTGGCCAATTAGGTACTGGCTCCTTGAAATTATGGTGCTGGTCTGAAAGGGTCATCAGGGTGGTTCGTCTTCCCAACCAACTCTCTGGTATCCCATTGAGTTAGTGGTACACAAAGTTGTTCCAGAAATCTGTTTAATGGTCACAAGTTAGAAAGTCGCTTCCGGGTGCACCACTTGGGTATTGTGTTGCCAGTGAGTCAAGGAATTCCCGAATGCCACTTTTTGCGTTCGCTGATAGAGTTACTTAATGCTCTAAGTAGAGTTATGACAGTTTAACATAGATGTTGTGAGGAAGACAAGCCTTTATCTTATAAAGTAAGCCCTTGTGCCAAACGCGGTCGAAGGCCTGCTGAATATCCAGGCAGACTGACAAACAGAACTCCCTTTCCTCCAGCGATTTCCTAATCCTGTCGCACACTCTGTGAACCTGTTTGACGGTGAAGTGCTCAGGTCGGAATCCAAAATGGTGACAAGGTATGGTGTTATTTTCCTTTAAAATTAGTTGTGTTCTGCAGAGCAGAAGTTTCTCAAAGATTTTCGACAGGACTGGTAGTAGTAGAGTGGTAATTAGCCTCGAACCCCAAGATGTATGCTTCGCATTCCAATCGCCTCCTGCTACGAAACGGTTACCGAGTAACATAAAGAAGTGCGAAAACATGGTGTCACTAATTTTATGTTTTGGTGGGCAGTAGACAGCCGACACGTTCAGACACCCATTTACGTCTTTCACGCTTATTGTTGTAGCTTGGATGTGGTCGGTTTTATATTTTTTATTTATTTATTTAAACTTCATGTACAAAAGTGGTACATAGGCGGACTTAATGCCACAAGGCATTCTCTACCAGTCAACCTTTGGGTTAAAAAAGAACAACGTTGTGAAGGGGTACAAAATAATATTTAAAAAACAACTTGTATACGAAAAAGTATATACTTACATATATATTAATAATACACATATACAAATAAAATATATATATTCTGGCATTAGGTGATGTTTGATCGTCTTTTTTACTATAACTGCCGTCATATAAGGATGATTTGTCAGGTAACATTGGTGGTCTGGAAATTTAACATTAGTAGTTGAGGTGCAATGTGCTTTAGAAATCAGTAGAATATCTAGCTTTTGCTTCGTCATTAAGAGCTCAACCTCATTTTTATTTGGGGTTAGCCCATATAGGTTGAAAGTCCTTAAGGCAGTCATTTTGTCAGCCTGTCGACGAGTTTAGATAGGAGGCTCATTAAAGTAGGTACTCAATTGGTGTAAGATAGTCAAACTTCTCAGATTGCTTTAATAGTAATTGTTCGATTGTCATACTTGTGTGCGTAGGGTTAGGAGTATTATGTCGTAGTGACTCAGTATACGTTTCAAACTTGGTACCAGGAATGCTTTTGTCAGTTTCACCAGCTTTTTCAGTGGAATCATTGGCAACATACTTAGTTGGTGCTTGTTGGCGAGACTCAACCGATGTTAAAAGCGGTCTTTTTTGTTTTTCGGGTTTACAATTTCTTTATAATCGTATACTGCACAACCCCTATAGTTAGCAGGGTGCGGGCCACTGCATAGTGCACACAGAGCAGGTGTTTGTTCTGGCATTCTGAAGTCTTGAGCGACTGCCCACATTTAACGCAACGGTAAGGGCGCGTATAGTAGTTCTTCGAGTGGCCATATTGTTGGCATCTCTGACATTGAAAGATTGATTTGGTTTTTCATGGATCTTCCTAAACGATAGATTGGTAGTATATTTCAATGAGTTATGAGTTAATAATAACTCAATGATACTAGATAAAAAAAAAGAATTTTCAAAATCGGTCCATAATTGACGGAGATATCGGTGAACATACACAAAAAACAAACATATAGTCGAACATAGAACCTCCTCCTTTTTGATAACTCAGTAAAAAAAAACCCAGTCTGGGACGATTCTTACAGACATTAAGTCTATTAATTGAGCATATTTGTGGATCGGGGCAAAACCTACACTCGATACAATATCGATATGACAGTGGCACAGATAGACAATAGTATATCTATTTCTTTTTGCTTATGAAATTAGTGCGAAAGTGAAAATATACCGATATTGAAATTGCGTCTTAAATATGTTCCGTCTAGGTACACAATGTCTCTGCTAAAAACATAGCAAAGATCAGAATCATAAAGCAATATTAATACCTAAAATACGGAAGATCAGAAGCCACAAAACCACAGAGAAACTTACCTATTGCATAAAACTACCAAAGGGTGAATATCAAAATTGATGTCGCCGTATTGGCCATACATAGTAATACATAAGTATTCTCCAAATGTTAAAGATTTTCGGAACCAAACATCTTGGTTCTACTTTCTAAATAAGTAAAGCCGATGTTGTCGAGCCCGTTTTGAGAATAATTAAGGCAAAAAACCGGCCACGTGCGAGTCGGACTCGCACACGAAGTGTTTCGTACTTGGCAAATTGCGGTTTACGATTTATGACGTATTAAAAAAAAAACCACTTACTAGATCTCGTTTAAACCAATTTTCGGTGGAAGTTTACATGGTAATGTACATCATGTATTTTTTTTTGTTTTATTATTCTCTTATTTTAGAAGTTACAGGCCCCCCCCTGTACACATTTTACCACTTTGGAAGTGTCTCTCGCGCAAACTATTCAGTTTAGAAAAAAAATATATTAGAAACCTCAATATAATTTTTAAAGACCTATCCACAGATACCCCACAAGTAAGGGTTTGATGAAAAGAAAGATCATGACACTTCCAAAGTGGTAAAATGTGTCCTCCCCCCGGACACATTTTACCACTTTGGAAGTGTCTCTCGCGCAAACTATTCAGTTTAGGAAAAAAATATATTAGTAACCTCAATATCATTTTTAAAGACCTATCCACAGATACCCCACAAGTAAGGGAATGATGAAAAAAAAAATTTTTGTTTCAGTTTCAAGTATGTGTGAAAATCACAGAATACATCTACTTACCAAGTTTCAACAGCATAGTTCTTATAGTTTTGGAAAAAATTGTCTGTGACATACGGACAGACAGACAGACAGAAAGACAGACAGATAGACAGACAGACAGACAGACATTACGAATCTATAAGGGTTCCGTTTTTTGCCATTTGGCTACGGAACCCTAAAAATGGACAAAAAATTTCTAAAATCGCGTATTTTTGGATGCCGCCATTGCATGTTTAGCGCTTTTTTTTTCTAGGTATATATAAATGAATTTGTTAGATTTTGTAAGTAAATATTATTAACGAAACAATAAACCATTTTGGTATTTCTTAGCAAAATATATGAAATTATTGGAAGCTCGTGAAAAAAATTTGTCAAGAAATGTTACATTGTTCCAGTAGATATACACACGGATTAGAAAAAAGATTATTCAAAATTTACGATATTACTATTTATTCTTGTTAAAATGTCATTGAACTAAGCTATCAGGTTTCAAATGGAATTTTCATGTTTGGAATTATTTTAAATTTGCAAAACACACTTTTCGCAGTTAGCAATAGAAAAATGCAATGCGCGGTACCAATTAGTTTTTCGAATAGATATATTTTCTCATGGACACATAAAAACACTTTCCATGCATATACAGCAATGATCGGCAACAGTCGGACCGCGGTCCCTATTCGGACTGCGAAAGGTTCTAGATAAACAGACCTTGAACGACACTCTTCATATTAGCTATTACACGCGTGATCCAAATTATAAAAAACCGGCTAAGTGCGAGTCGGACTCGCGCACGTAGGGTTCCGTACCTTATTGCAAAAAACGGCAAGATAATCACGTTTGTTGTACCGGAGCCCCACTTAACTATTTATTTTATTCTGTTTTTAGTATTTGTTGTTATAGCGGCAACAGAAATACATCTTATGTGAAAATTTCAACTCTCTAGCTGTCACGGTTCATGAGATACAGCCTGGTGACAGACAGACAGACGGACCGCGGAGTCTCAGTAATAGGGTCCCGTTTTAACCCTTTGGGTACGGAACCCTAAAAAACTGTCTCAAGACCGCCCGCCCTGCCGCAGCCTAATTGTGTAAGTAAAGAAGTTGATTCAACTCTTTGTGTATGTGTGTGTTTTTGGGAAAGAAACAGATTGTTTCCTTTGCCGAATTTACTTACACAATTAGGCTGCGGGTCTAATTTTTCGCACTATTTTCAACTAGAAAGTTCTAAGTTTATTTTTTTCAGGACTTTGATAAAAAAAGTACAGTATCCGGACCTCACTTAGAAATACTTACCGACCCCTGATATACAGGTTGAACTTTTTCTAAGTGGGCGTGGAGTCGTGGACACAGGCGGTTATTTTTTCGGGAAATCGATTAAAAAAATAAACCTGAACCTCATATCAGTATTATATATAACACCATCCAGTAGTGTCCCTAATACGGATCAAATTCTGGAAAATAAAGTCATAACTTTCTACGGCAAACATAAGGAATGACATAATTATAATACGCTTTAATATAACAAAATACTCGGTAGGTACTAGATACCTATATCTTTTTATTGTTAAATGGGGGAACCTTTAAAAGGCGCCTAGATTTTCGGGGAAAAGGCCAGGGAGTGTGGGTAACCCTCGGCATATAGAAGGGAACCTACCACAGAATGTATCCAGGATAAGAATAAAACATTAAAACGTGACTATATATTCTTAATAAAACCTCAAATACATCTTAAATACCCAACAGTCTTATATAATAATATTAATAATACTAACTAAACGTCCTACAAACCTATCAAAAATCCTTACCGGCGTGAGGCCGGTGTGATGAAAGAGTTACCGTGTAACTCGGTAGCAGCGGTCCCAGTGGGGCCATTGGTGGATTGTGTTATTGTATCTTTACGTGAGTGTTTGGATATCACGTGCCGAGCCCACGCCAAGTCACGGCAACTTCTCGACATAAAGCTTTGGGACTTAGAACTAGTAGAAGTAATACTCTTGCCTGATGTACTGGAACTGGAAGCCGACCAGCCAGTATCGCTGAGCATCTTACCCGGCAAAAAAGTATCATTCGAACGAGTTAGAGTGCTGGTCGAGTACATTGGCGTTACAGGCTTCTTTTCCGATGATATCACCTTGCCAATTGTTAACTGCGCTACAGATGTTTCTATTCGTGGCGGACTCGGCCTGTTATCTTTAGCCGCATAAGTTATAGCAAGACGCTTGTCGCCGTATTCCTCTTCACTATCCATGGACGGCTTGGACGGCGATGTTAACCCATAATTGCCGTCGGCTTCGTTGTCACTCAGTATTACGGCCATCAATTTTTCTGTGTTCTCATTCAAATCGTAAACTTTATGTTTCTGAACAGACCCTAAAGAATTAGGTTTAGTTTTACTTTTGTGATGGTTACGCTTTTGAATACGTTTCTTTTCGCTGTAATAAATAGCACTTTGTTGCGGCAATACGGCTGGGAAGGTACTGTCTACTTGCGTATACGCAACTTCTCGCGTAAAAGATGACATTCCCGATTTCCCTTTACAACCACATCCGTTTGCATCTCCAAAAATATAATTGTAACACATCTGCAGAGCGCATATTAGAACTGCAGCCATAAAGACTATACCGACATACACTGTTGGACTCCAGTCAGTGTTAACGTAAATATAAGATTGACTGAGCATTGACCATGGACTCCATTTAGTTACACGAACATCTGAGTTATCAAAGAGATTGCGCCTGGACAAACCTTTTCCGTAGTTTTGTACTGCAGCTGCTATTCTCAGGACACCTCCGTATGCTGTGTATAATTTCTCGTCAACTAGGTGTGGAGCAACATCGCGTTTCATCCAGTGCCATAGTTCGTTATTCAAATTAAGGAAATCTGCGTGACGACACTTAGCTGGAGAAGAGTGCAATATACACCTCGATGCAGTCGTGTAATATTTCAAGAGAATACTCTCTGAGCTCGGTGCTGTTAAACTGATAAGACCCTGTGATCTGAAGGGGAGGGCAATAGCTGCCGGTCTGTAATCATCATCTAGTTTTGGAGCGGGCAAATGAATGCAATTATAAGCATCACGTCTTATTATCAAGCAAGCGCAAGGGTCTAACAGCCTTCCGGATCCAATTTGAATTTTAGCTACCGTCAGGTTTGACCACTGAGGGATTCGCGCGGGATGTCTCCAACCCAAACCTTGGGTATTCATATTCAGCTTGAGACCTTCATAAAACTGGTGAAGTTGCTTTGCATTTTTGTAAGGAACATAACCGGCGTAGTAAGCAAATCTAACTGTCGGCAGAATGTCACTCTTGAGGTGTGCTCCAATAGTGTCGGACAACGCTTCTTTAAGGATGCCCGCAGTTTCACTATCGATATTTCTCTCAGCATTCCGCAAAGCAGTCTTAAAATACCTCAAAAGGTGCTTTGTATATCGACTGTCGATTCTCTCGGGGCTCACTTCAGGCGGGATCAGCGCCTCGAACTCTTTCCTAGCCTGCAGTTTGGCGATTTCGTCTTGACTCCAGCAGCTACTTTTAACGCTATTAGCATCAAATATCGCAGTACCTGCATTTTTATTACTAACGAAAGCTATGTTACAAAATATTATAGCCACCATAAGAAATAACATTGAATAATGTGATAAAAATGTTCATGTTCGTTGTCGTATAAAATTCGTGACAGTTTAATTATATGGTTAATAAATGGTTTTAGGTGTCAAAAATGACATAATCATTTAATCATTATAAATATGCAGTGTTCACTTTTTCTATGATTCTCTCTTGTGTACAATTTTGAGATGAAATCTCTTTTCTTGGGATGTTACCACATTTTGAAGCCTAATTAAGCAAGACCGCAAGAATTTTATTATTAGATTATTCCTGGTGAGAAGAGAGAGGGTGACGTGAACAAGAAATATGTTTTCGTTATTTTTCAAACCCATGTTCTCTTCGATAGCACTCTCACAAGGCGGTGATGGAACGCAATGATGACGACTTGACAGTGCTGCCAACTTAGCGCATTCAGCTCCAGATATATATAGCGCTTTTTTTGTTCAATAGGGCGTTCTAGCGCCTAGCGCTAAATCTAGCGCTTTCTGAAATCATATTAAGATATGCACATCTACTATTATTTATTCTGTGATGTGCGTAACACGGCAAGTTTTTTTTTTTTTTTAATTACTACACATAAATGCTGCTATGTTTCTTATGTTGGAGTCTATGAGTAGGGGATTCCTCGAGTTGGCAGCACTGCTTCCTCGCTAACTATTTCATAATTTTGTGTCTCACAGTAATTTATAACTTTCCGAAAGTTATTCTGAGTCAGTTTTAGAAGTTGTGCAGTGAGTCGATAATAAAAATGGATGTGCCCTTATAAAAAAAACCGGCCAATTGCGAGTCGGACTCGCGCACAAAGGGTTCCGTACCATTATCGTAAAAACGGCATATAAATCACGTTTGTTGTATGGGAGCCCCACTTAAATATTTATTTTATTCTGTTTTTAGTATTTGTTGTTATAGCGGCAATAGAAATACATCATCTGTGAAAATTTAAACTGTCTAGCTACAAGGTTCATGAGATACAGCCTGGTGACAGACAGACAGACGGACCGCGGAGTCTTAGTAATAGGGTCCCGTTTTATCCTTTTGGTACGGAACCCTAAAAACAACTACAAACGTTTATACATCCTTAGTCTCAAATTATTAAGCGTTTTGTTTGAATTTGGCGCCGCACAATGCGCTTTTTTTGACAATGACCGTTTTAAGCGTTTTCTAAAGAGCTAACATTGCGTTTTTGCTTAGACGAGTTGGCAGCACTGCGACTTGACGAGACTAGAGATTTGATCAGACTGCGGCAAATGGTAGACAGTTACTGTCCTATCCTATCTTGTTTGGCTCTTAGATACGGCTTTCCCTAAACTTCAAATCCGACTTGTTTGAAAGACACGACCCATTAGAGTGCTCGCACGATAAGTCTGCGCGCGACGGGTCGCGTGCTTTATGTTGCCAGCATAACTGATCTTTTTCCTACATTTAATCTATAGTCATTTTTCTCTCGAAACTTAAAAGTAATTTAAGAGCATAATTAATTACTAGTTTTTTCTACTTGCATAGAATATGATGAAAGAAGCTTCATGAAATTATTGTAAACCGTTTATTGAATACTTAGTAGTACCTACTGTTAAATTTGGTCTAACAATGGTCCTGCAGTGGCTAATACCTTCAATTTCAATTCTTTTTCAATTTCTTTTTTAATAATTTTTGAAGAAGCTGCTGCCACATAACCCTCTTGAGTTTATTGGGTGACGGTGCGTTCAGAAACGCCTAAAACAAAATAACGATGATGCATTAAATTACATGATGCCGGTCCTGTCCCGCCGGTATATTTATGTACCACCCAAAAACTAATACTGTCGGGCACCGGTAGTACGAAAATTTAGGGAAATTTTAGTATTGTGGTATCCCTAAAAGTTACCTGTAAAATAAGCAACGCGGGTTCTATCATTGTAAAACGGTACCTTAGGCCCGTTATTGTCTTGTGCACTTGAAGAAAAGATCCCTGCCATCACTTTAAATTACTTTTAGCATAATGATGGCGATTATTTACTGCAAAACGAATAAAAACACGGAATACAACACACTCTCTTGACACCTGAAGCACCTGACATAAATGACAAACTATTCGTTCCGATTTCGCAGCGCGCAGACTTATCTTGCGCGCAACTGCGTTTCTCTCAAAATCTTTTTTTTAAGAAATGCCCTGTTTTTTGCCTGTCCTTCATATTAAGAATATATGTCAAATGTCGTTTAATAGTGAATAATATGCAAAGACCTTATACTAAAGAAATACGTATAAGGTCTTTGATAATATGAGGTTTTGAAATCCTAATGTTAAATGTTCTAAATTCAAATTAAATTTTCATAGGTTTCGTATTTCGTTTATCAAGTCATTTTTACCCCGTATGGAGTATGAAGGAAATTAATAAAACAACACACATAAATGAAAAAAAAAGCTAAGAAACATTTATTTCATCCCATCTATTCGAAAAGGACGTCTTGGTTCGCCTTTATGTGCACCCAAAGCTAGTGTTTTCTATAAGAAACTTTTAGCGGGCAGTAATGAGTTTTTAATCCTCTTTATAAGTGCGCCGCAATTATCTTTGCCGCGCAAATATATTTTTGGCTCGGGCGACGTACTTTGAATCCCTCGCTACGTTCAGGATTCTACTAAAGAATCCCTCGCTACGCTCGGGATTCTACTCTAGAAACCCTCACTTCGCTCTGGATTCAAAAAAGCGCCCTCGCCGTAAAAATATTATTTTGCTCCCATATGATACAATCTACTAATTTATTAACTTGTAGGTATTCTCTCCCCGAGCTCTCTTACTACTGCTTCCATACGGTTCTGCATCAATCGGATGAGAGTCACGATCAAATGTGGCATACCATTCCATTCCTCTTGGATTGCATTTTGCAGCTGGCTAAGTGTTTCTGGGGCAGGATCTCTTGCACGAATTCGTCTCTTTAATTCATCCCATAGATGTTCAATCAGATTAATGTCCGGGATTCTTGCTGGCCATTCCATAATGCAGATACCGACTTCGGTAACATAATCTCGTACGACGCTCGCGGTGTGAGCCCTAGCATTGTCGTGCATGAATATGAAACCGTTGCCAATAAAATGTGCATAGAGTATCACGTGAGGCTCAAGAACTGTTCGATGTACCGATGACTGTTTAGTGCAGGCAGACGTGGCCCAGACACAAAGATAAATTCTGTCTTATCGTCGGCGCTGTTTCCTCCCCAAACCGTCCACGAACCGCCACCATAGCTGACCTTTTTTCAATGCAGCATTGTGCAAAGCGTTCTCCATGCCTTCTGTAGACCTTGTTCCTTCCGTCGTTACTACACAGCATAATTTTACACTCATCAGAAAAGAGGACTTTGTTCCACTGGAGGTATACGCAATTTAGGTGCTCACGTGCAAAGTTAAGGCGCGCTCTTCGATGGTCTGCAGTTAATTACGGCCCATTTGCTGGCTTGTGCGGTACCAGTCCACGTTCCTTCAACCTTCTTCTAATTGTAGAGTCACTTGCAGCCAACCTACGTACAACATGAAGCTGCTGGTGCAGTTGAAAAGCAAAGTTACACTAGTCGATAATTCTTCCATACAAACGTAGTCTGGCGATTACTCCACTGTGACGATGTACGTTCAAAATAAAAAATTATATCAATTTGTCTCATCATTATCTAGCCCTGTATCGAAACAAAACAATATATATTTGAAAGTTATGAGCGTTGAAAGTTCCATATTTCAACACTAATTTTAACGCATCTTTGGACGGAAATAAATACCATAAGAAGGCAAATTGCAAAACGACCTCCATACAGGGATAGATGTCGATTTGCATGATATCTAAACTCCCAAAGGTCTGTTTATAAAATTTCTCGCGCTCGCTTTCTTCCTAAATCATCATCCATTTCGATACAAATTTGCAAAAGTGCTAATTCGTAGGCGAACTAGCTTCTTACTGCTCATCACAACATCTATCTCTTTAACACGTGTTGAGATAGCATGCATTTTAACCTCGCGCACAAAATAGTTCGTGCCGTCGACTAGGGGAACCTTAAAGCGTCGATTTCGTAAAGAAGTTGTTACAATAAATCGATCATCTCGCTCAGAAGTGTCCCGATTCCTGCCAGATCCTGAACGGCGCGTGAACAAACCAGTGTGACTAACGCTGGATCCCGACGCCAATCACTTCCATATTTGGTTAATAATTACTACTCAAATAGGTACCAATTAGTACTCGAATAACAAAATTGGTACCTTAGTAGTTTTCGAGAAAATCGACTTTGAAGGTGGTCCTGCGGTAGTCACGCTCCATTCAGCAGGACCACCATGAGCGCCGACTAAATAGACAGCGATAGCGATATGAATTCAACTCGAGAAAGTGTAAAAACAGCTGCAAATGAAATTGTTTATAATCTTTTGCCGCAAAAGTAGCGGGCTAAATATTTAAAAGCTTATGAAAATTGTAGAAACCAAAGATGTGTAAAATCAATGTCCGAAAGTGTGATTTTAAAGTATGTTAGTGATATGTCCAAAAAAATTTGACCATCTTCATTGTGGTATATATATTATATTCAATGTTAAAAAGCACGGTGAATACCAAGCACAACGTGGATATAAAAGAATACTCTAAATTAACATCGCTTCTGAAGCGGCTATCAGATGGGTAGAAGAGTAAAAAGTCGGCAGTGCTCACAGCTACAGCAAGCACAGCAGAATATAGAAACATTTTTGAATGAAGCATCTGACAATAAATTTTTAGCAACAAAGGTAAGTTTTAAGTATTTGACCCATTATGACCGGTATAAACACTGTTCAGGCAAGTGTTGTATAGTAAAACATTGCTGGCTAAGTGGAATAACTACTTGGGACATGTTTGAAGTTATTCTAATCACCCGGCAATGTATTTCTACTATATACTTGTCCTTAACAATGTATATACCGGCCATTAATATAATTTCATGCCTATAAATCATGTGTTAATTTGTGTGTAACGTCGAATTTTAATCTTTTTACAGGTTGCTTAAAATGGCGGTTTCACAGCTTCTGTACCTATATAAAATACTAGCGCCCGCCCTTTCTCTGCTCAGGTTATTTTTACATTATATTAAGATAGCTATCCTATCTCTCCAGTTGGACGAAACTGCACAGTGTACAAAAGTTCTCTAAAATCGATTCAATAGTATAGGAGAGTCCATCGCGAACAAGCTGACAACTGACGTGACACGAAATTTTTATTTACAAAGACATCAAACGAACCGCCTTATTTACCCTCAGATAAAATTGAACCCTGAAGTTCTTTTGGTAAGTGAAGACTCCAAATAAACAAATAGATCTCATATAAAATATTTAATTTGTATTACTCATATGATTAACATACCGTCACTACGCTCCAACGCTTAACAATATCTATATCTTTATCTTTAATACAAATATTATTTAAAACCAATAAATACTATACATATTATATCACATTTAACGCAATTTGTACCTTGATCGAAAGTATGTAAAGAATAGAATCCATTGGCAAACGAAAAAGGGTTTGGACCTATTTTCACACAAGGCTTGTAATAAAATGGTCCAAAACATTTTGTTGCTGTATTGCGCTTACTCAGCTAAATATAAATAAATCAATCACAGCGTCGTTACTGAATAATATCCAAGAAATATGTAAAATAACAAAAATAAACTATAATCAAACAAAACTAAAGCCATAGATTTAAAAAAAAAAATATAACAATTGAAAAAAAAAAACTCATCATATAAATAGAAAAATTGTCAAAAAACGTGCAGTTTTTTATGATAATTAACACCTTAACTGCCAAGTGACCGACAAACAATACATTTTCAATTGTGTCTCATTGCCTGGCAGTTAAGGTGTTAATAACTATAATTAATTTACGTGATAATATTTAACACATGTGTTCGTAATTTTATTATAAGTTATGAACACATCTGTAAAAAATGCAGAGTAATATTGTAAGAATAGCTATAACAATCCGGAGAAATACCTAAAACTAGTAACACGGTGTTTGAAACGTTAGCTTACTAAAATTCAGAGTAAGTGTTTTTTTTTAATATTTTTACAACCCATGCGACTTAGGTCCAGTTTCTTGATCCGTATTTAACTCAACTAATAGTTAAATATGCAAACCAATGATTTTAAATTGCGGTAAAATGACTTTTTTAGCAATTGTTAGCTTCACAAATAGTCAAATAAGTTGAAGAGCTAATTATTTGACCTTTTATTAGACTAATAGGTAATCGATGAATAAACCGCGTTTCACCGAAATTTTAAACCATTGGTTAGCAAGCATATTTAATCATTGGTTGAATTAACTATGTATCAAAAAACCCTCAAAGCCTTAACTGTACACCTGGTGCTGGCCTTAGTGCGAGTTTTTTAACGTACTCACTCGTGAAAACGTAAACGATCTGTTACTTGTTGGTATGTCAGAATGTATACAAATAAAGAGGTTTTTCCTTACCGTCCCCAGACGCTTATCCAATTTCAATACAAATTGATGTTTACGTTAACACGATTGAGCGTGAGTAAAAACTCGCACTAAGGCCTCTGAACGGACGAGACGAACTCGGGGCGTCACACGGGGTAGCGGGAGACGAGTTGCATTCCAGCAAAGTGCACAGTTAAGTTTACTTAAGTAAGGATTGTATGTGATTTATCGAAATTGTTATAGGCTTGTTGGTCTTGTATGTTTTTATTTGTGTTTACACAGCCCTGGATTTAATTGAAACTATACTATTTTATCACAAATTGAAAACTGAATTTTGCAGTTGAAAATTGTCTCTCCATTTTTCATTGTCCAAGAGCATCGGAAGTATGACGTCATCTCAACTCTCAATTGAAACCCAACTTAACTCGCTTTTACACAAGATTTAAGTTAGTAAAACGTTTATATTTGAAATGACAATTGCAAATTAACTTAACTGGCTTTTACATACGGTTTAAATTGGTATAACTGTTATATTCCAAACAACATTTAGTACGGCAACTGCAAAATTCACTCAATCTGTTGTCTTACATAATAAGTAATACATAAAACGATTATACATAGACATAACTTGTATTCTAATAACTTTTTAATATATAACCAATACTTTCTTCATATCTAACTACACTTGTCGGTGGATATCTTAAATGGTACAGTCAACGAAATAGATTCCTAACCAGGCAAGACGTTAATATCTTGCACGTTTTTGTTTCTTACTGCTGGGCAAAGACCTGCCTGAATTCCGTCCAGCGATTTTTTGCTTGAGCCACCTCGAACCAACCCATGTAGTAGATGTCTAGGTCAGCCATGGCGGCGCCGTCCATCCTCAAGCGCTCACTTTGTGAAGACTATTGCCCAGCGCGGTCAAAGTGCATGCGACTGACGTGATCCGCCCAATCCCAATTTAAGCACAATAATTATAGTTTAAAAAAAGTTAAGTGTTCGAGCTCTAACTAAAGGTATTTACTTATTAAAATTAAATAATTTACAGGCACTTTTCGAGTCGGTGAGCCTGTAAATCGTATTTTCATATAATATAACGGACACAACTACATTGTGACCTGTCTGGTTACGATTCAGTGTTCCGACTATTATAAAATAACGCTTATTTCAACCAGAAAGATTTCTTGCATAAATATTCAAAATCTCTGGCTTAGATAAGACCCCATTTACAGCTTAATATACATACTACAATACTAAACGACAAGACTTGTGGCAACCGAGGTCATAAAATGTGAGAGCAGAGGCCTTACTCCTAGTGTTCCACGCGCGGCCCAAAGTTATGTCAGCGGAAACTGACAGAATCCGCTTGGAACGATGCCTGTCTGGGTCGCGGATAAATTTAAAAGACAGTTACCATAGCCCTTGTCCAAGCAACTGAAGGAGCAGGGGTGGGTTACACGCTCTCCCACGCCACCCAAAGTCATTGGATGATTCCAACGCCCAAAACAAGGTAGTCAAGTGAGAGAGCCCCTTCTCTCTCACTCAGAAGGGAGCTATACAGGACGATTAGCACTATCACGTTATCACAGGACAATCACTACGGGATTTCTGAGCCTGTTTTATGACGGTAAAAGAAACAATAGGAATGTTGATTGGGCACATCAAGTATGGAAGATGACGATATGTTTGCTCTGACCCTAAACAAATTGGGACAAGGCCGAGATTATGAAGATTTCTGAACCTGAGATTAGTGTCGTGTCATATCATCTCGTAACATAATATCCTCGAAGGGTTGGGCAGAGGTGCACCAAGTCGAATCCATCCATCTAAATCCCCAGTTATGTTTAAATGCTCGTTCATACAGAAGTCGGTTTTACAGGTCCGCTTTATCGTAACGTATTATTCGGCGTTGACGTGCGTGGTTGTATGGATAAGTTCACACATTTGTTGACATATGTAGTTGTATGAGCGAGTTCACACACAACAGTCTCAAAATACTGATACGCGTTATCGGACGTCCATCCTTGTAGAAAGTTGGTTGGTGTAAACATTACCCCCAGTAGCGACGGCTCCGTTAAAGACAATCTTGGAAATACGGCTCTTCTGTGTAAACGTACCCTAAGTGCCATGTAATAGAGAATAACCCTATTGCCATTAACTGCGCACAAAACCAGACTTCGGGCTCTGGGCGTCTCGCTATAACTTTTAATGACTTCGACTGCCGCAAACTTTAGCGTTTTACCTATTTGTTACTTCATACATACTGTTCAAATACATTTTTTATTCAGCATGGTAAAAGACATTAGATGGTTTATTGATATCTACAAAGTCTTGTTTTTATCACGGTAACAAGAGAGAATCTCTGAAATGTTAGAGTATATTCGAATTTACCTATATTATTATGACGACAAAATACTACTTAGAAACTTTTTGGTTTGATGGTTGGACCACACGCGATTGTGTGAAGGTTAACATTTTTTTATTATGAAATAAACTTGTGATGATTTATTATGCCGTAAAAATCACTAAGGTAAAATTATAAAATAAAAAAAAAAGAGGATGCATAGCTAGTCGGCTTATAATCGTGGGAGTGTGACATAATACCTACCGTGCATTTTTTCGACGTGATGGCAGTCGAAATGTATTCTTTTTATCGATAACTTGAAGGTTCTTGCCCTAATGCCGACGATCAGCGATTAGATAGTAAAGCTAGAAACTCAAAACGAGTTGACGAGCAGCGAGAAGCGAGTGTGTAGTTCCGCTAGTTTTGTCGCTCGGCTATAAGCGAGTGTTCTAGTGCGACGGGCGATTACTCATACCACTTGCTCGGGTCGGTCGCACTCTAGGTAGAAATGACCGCTGGTTGGTCTCGGCGTGAGTTCTGACCGCCAAGCGAGCATCGCTGAGCGACTATAACTTTGATAGCTCTGGTCGCTGCGACAAACTTGTGGTGAGACAGTACTTGCCAGCAGTGTGAACAGTAAGCGATCAACTATTACTATATGTGTCTCTGTTATTGACACGGCATCTTGTATCTATTGTATCTTCAGTCAGAAAATAGTAGATAACTAATAGCTTACTCGTCGGCGGTGGGACAATTGCCTTAACAGCTGTTTTAAGAATACTTGCGTATAAAAACGTATCAATGTAATGGTATTCTACCCTAACATTTTACATAAACCTTTCAAAACATAGTTTACCTTTTAACATATGCAGTCTAACCCAATCAAACCAAACATTTAAATAATAATCATACAATGTGCAACAAGACCTTAAAATAAACGTGAATCACATTGAATTATGAACCTAGACACTTACTAATAAAGATCATTTTCTAATATTTTTGTACTGGCGTTCGCTCCATTTGCGGTGCATGTGTTTGACGATGTATAGGGGTAGGCAGGAGACTAAGGTTATTACTATCACTTTCCACCAGAACTCCCAGTGTCGGATGAAGTCGCCATCTGTGGAAGGAAACGAAACATTTTTTATTTTTGCCCAGAGTACATTGTATTGGGTATATGAAAGGCAATGGGGCCAAAACAAAGTCAAATTTTGATAGCGACAATCGTTTTCATAAGTCCGAAGTATAATTTGAACAAATGATACTTTCCTAGTAAAATGTCGCTTGGTCTACCAGAATCTTGGCCCTAAAATACATAACTTCATTCCACCGCAGGCGTGCCTATAGAATGGATAGCAACATACTTTTATCTACTCTCATAACGTAATATTCGAATTATAAACGTCAAATAGAAACTTATTATAACACTTTTTCTCTAACAAAATAATGCGATATTACAATACAGTACTATTACGATACAGGGCAAATCCAAGAAGTTAATATCACCAAGGAGTTTCCATCAATTAATTTTTTTGTAATGGAAAGTTTATGCCGGGCGCAAAATTTTTACCCGAATGCGGCAGAGAAATGTTTTTTTTTATAGAACCTACTAGCTGACCCGGCACACTTTGTTTTGCCATAAAAAGACCAAACATTTACCTACCCTACCCTACTCGACCCGAACCTACACTACCCTACCCTAACCTTCCCGACCCTACAATACTCTACCCTACACTACCATACCCTACCCTACCTATATAGCCTATGTCCTTTCCCAGGTCTCAAACTATCTTCATACCAACTTTCATCTAAATCGGTGCAGCGGTTTAAGCGTGAAAGGTAACAGACAGACAGACAGACAGAGTTACTTTCACATTTATAATATTAGTATGGATTATAAAAAGTTTTGATTCCAATTTTACTTATCTGTGGCAACGCCCGCTTCAGCGCGCGCGGTTAATGCGGTGATGTGCTGGGTTTGGCGAATTTTTCTTACTCTTTTGACATTTTTCTTTTATTTGTTCAATTCTAATGTATGATTGTAGAGTAGTGTATGAAACTGCACGTGGCTAGGTATTAAAACATTCGTGTGATACTTTTAAAAACTACGCCTACGGCTCGGTTTTTAAACACATACTCACCCCTTATTATGCAACTGTTTAATAAACTACTATTGCAGCATTTTGCTAGTGACTTTGCTCTGTATCAATAAGAATATTAAGGTTTGTATAGTTAGTTTATTTTTATATTTGTTTGGATAGACGTTCTAACTTCGTTGATGGGTGAGGAACGAGGTTACTTATGTTATAATTACTTGTGTTGCTTCTTTTTGTGTACTACCTACTGTGCAAATATTTCGACACAAATGATTTTGTTTTTGTTATGAAATAAATAACTTGAAGTTACTGTTTGATTTCGAGCTATTGCCACGTAAAGATGGTGAGTACCACCATGATCAGTTCTGTCATAAAAGTACTTACCGAAATACGTAGTGTATATAAGCAGCGTGGTGGTATACATCAGTATATTAACGAGTTCTGCGCCTATCATCTGTTAGTGCCAAGTGACGATGGTCAGTGTCACTATGATCAATCAGTTCTGTCAATAAATGACTTAGCTAGGGATTATAAGCAGCTTGGCGATATACATAAGTAGACTGACAATTTTTGCGACTATCATCAATCAGTGCCACGTGACGATAGTCATTGCCCCCTTGATCAGTTCTGTCAATAAGTTACTCACCGAAATACGTAGTGAATATAAGCAGCGTGGCGATATACATCAGTAGACTGACGAGTTCTGCGCCAATCATCAGCCAGTGCCACGTCACGATGGTGAGTGCCACCATGATCAGTTCTGTCAATATCAGAGCCGTGTAGCTGATCTCTACTATGTGGATTAATTGGTCCTCGAATAGTACTAGAGCGCCGTACATTATAACGCCACCTGAAATACAAGAAAAAGTAATGAATAAAAAAGTTCTGAATTCAACATTTTGGTTGTTCTTTTTAGGGTTCCGTACCCAAAGGGTAAAAACGGGACCCTATTACTGAGATTCCGCGGTCCGTCTGTCTGTCACCAGGCTGTATCTCAAGAACCGTGGTAGCTAGACAGTTGAAATTTTCACAGATAATGTATTTCTGTTGCCGCTATAACAACAAATACTAAAAACAGAATAAAATAAATATTTCAGTGGGGCTCCCATACAACAAACGTGATTTTTGTGCCGTTTTTTTGCGATAATGGTACGGAACTCTTCGTGCGCGAGTCCGACTCGCACTTGGCCGGTTTTTTACTATTCTGTTGATGCCAATAGGCTCGCGCACTATAACATAGGAATTAAACATAACTGGCAAAATGTGGCCGTGCAATAGGTGCACCTCTACCTAACCCTTTTGGTACGTGGTCCCAGTGCTAACAAAGAAAATTTGGTTCAAATAAATGTCACTAGATGGCGCGATATGCATCGATTCGTTATTGAATCGTGTGTAAAATTACATTTTCTAGAATTGATTATAAAAACTTTGTTATTTATCTCAACTCTCCTAATCACGAAATTATGGTATATTGGGCTATTTATTCACATTTTAATTTTTTTTTGAATGGTTCATTTAAAATTGATTCTAATAGATGGCGCGGTTTTAAATTTGTGAGGCATGTCACTACACACACGATTTTATAAATTTGTATTGTAACACATTTTGGTACAATGAAACTGTAAAAACGTGCAAAATAGTTATTTATGCTACAAGTGCGGAAGGTAGGTGATTTCCGATGAGTGGCATTTTTATTCACGAGCGAGCGAAGCGAGTGAGTGGATAAATCGACACGAGTCGGAAATCATCTTACGTACGTGTATCATACAATATTTTACTATGCATTGTGCGAGGAAATAATAAAAATAATAAAATGAAATTACTAAAATGGCGGGCTTATTCAAGCGCGTTCAGCATATCCACAGATTAACTAATAGTTCCTCGGGCATATCTACTGCGCATGTGTGAATAGCTGTCACATCGTAACGCAATAAGGCACGAGCAAAATATACGTTCTGCCAAACATATTTAACGAAATCTAAATCTAGAATAATTAAAAACGCCTAAAATAAAGTATTCGTTTTATTTTACCTTTTATATGAATGATAATCTGTACTTAACTAATTTTTAAAACTTTTCTCAAATAATAAAAACTCTATGCGTCGGGCTGACGTTGGAGTTAAAAATTAAAAAAGTACAGGAAAGTAAAAAGCACTAGTGAAAAAAAGTGACACTTTCCGCACAGTTTGGCTGCTTGGAAAACCGCTCTTTTCGAGGACATGCATTGTAAAAATACTATAAAACAAATCGTCACTGTATTTAAAGAAAAATTGTCATGCACCGAGAAAACTTTTTTACTTGCAAGTCGCTGCTAACACCATCTATAGCCGAGGAACGGAACCGAACGCGATCGAAGTACTTATAAAAATAAACATCTTAGTCAGACGAAAAACGCTAGTTACGTCGGCACAGTTTCTTTGTATGTGAAGAGGCATCTGTATGCTAGTATGAATTCCTGTATTCCCATTATCTGTGCTTCTGGGAATACAGGCGTGATATTATGATATTTTGTATTCTATAATAATATATTGTTATATATTATTCTTCTCCTTTTCTTTACGTTGTAGCTTGTTACATAAATGTTTTCTATTTCTGTCGTATAATTTTACATTACACTTTGAGTGGATACGCATTACAATCAAGTTTATGTATTGTCTTTGCTTATCTATACTAATGTTATAAAGCTGAAGAGTTTGTTTGTTTGTTTGAACGCGCTATCTTAGGCACTACTGGTTGGCATTTAAAAAATATTTTTGTGTTTGATAGTCCATTTATCGAGGAAGGTTATAGGCTATATAACATCACGCTACGACCAATAGGAACGGAGCATAAATGAAAAATGTTGCAAGTAAAATTTAAAAAGTAAAAGTAAAAATTTTAAAAGTAAAATTTCACAATTTAAAAACCCCCGACACATTTATCTTGGGAAAACACCCTGATTCTAACAGTAAAATGCCCATAACTTTTGAACGGCTGAACCGATTTTATTCAAACATAGCTAAGAACACTCTCGACAAAATTACCTTTCAAACAAAACAAACTAAATCGAAATCGGTTCATCCGTTTAGGCGCTATGGTGCCACAGACAGACACACAGATACACAGCAACACACGTGAAACTTATAACACCCATTTTTTCCGGCGGGGGTTAAAAATGGGATATTTTTCCCTTTTTGAGAGCTTCCATTGCGTACGCTGCGTAAACGGTTTAAGTTACGCAACAATCATGTATGTAGGGTAGGTAGGGTAGATGGGTAGGCAGGTAGGGTTGATGGGTAGGTAGGTAGTCAGTTGAAGGGAGCGAAGCCGCGTGGGGCAGCTAGTACTTAATAATGGAAGAGGATGTAGGCAAGTCCTTTGCCAGATGCTAAATTTCTCTCATAAAAGGAGAATGAACCGAGTTAACATGAAACTATAGACTGTATGCAGCCTTTTGAAAGTAAGTATCAACTAATTTCGTACGTACCTTGATAAATAGATATGCCCGTCCAAATGTAGAATGATTTATAAGACAGCTGCCGTCCTTTGGAGAGTTGCTTGTACAATTGCGGGTAGCGTAGCGCCGTAGAACTCGGTATGTCTTTGTCGAGTACCTGTAAAATAGATGACACTTTACATTTAGTCTATACGAATAATAATCATTTTTAGCCTACATCTGACTTTTGCGGGAGAGGCACTCATTATATGGATTAATGAATTTGTTTTCATGTTTAAACAGTTCAATAGAATTTAGGACACTATAAATAATCATTTGTACTATTATGTAGTAGTAGTAGTACTCGCTTGAAATATAATTATTTCATTTACTCTCTGTCCAGCCTGTAATCTTACATTTGACAGTTCAAAAATAAGTCACTGCACTGTCCCACTGCCGGGCAAAGGCCTCCTCCGAATCCTGCCAGGCATTCTTCTCCTGAGCCACCTCAGACCAGCCCCTGCAGTAGGCGTCTAGTTCGTCTGGCCACCTCTTTCTGGGCCGGCCTCGGCGGCATCGTGACACCCAATTTCTTGACACTATTTATTGCCCAGGGGTCATTGTGCATGTGGCTGACGTGACCCGCTCAATCTCATTTTATCCTGGCAGGCTTTCTGCCCACGTCAATGATCTCCATTTGCGTTCGATCCGCGTCAAAATTAACAGAGCTAATATTTGCAGCATAATTGACTTACCAACGAGAATACAGGGAGCATAGTAAATACAGTTCCGTAGCCGACCATAAGGAATCCAGGGTATAAAGACACAGATGAGAAGTAGAACACCACCGAGAATACAGCCTGTAAGGAAATACAACTCCAATAATAGGTTTGTTATCAAATACAACAAAAATTAACAAAACAAAATAAAAATGAAACTGAAGAAAAAAAAAAGGACTCATTTTAGTATATTTTTTTTTGTAATTACCATTTAGAAACTTTTATTAAACGTTTACGGTTCATTTTGAGTTGGCGCAAAACAAACATGCAAGCAAATTATTTACAAAAAAAAAGTATAATGTTTTTGAAGTGTTTGGTACCGACTGTCGTCGTATGAAATGGTTACTTCATTTAATTATGTAACTTATACTTCATAATAAAGAGTATCCTATCTATATCTATCAACATGATCTTCAGGGAATCCCAGGAAATGTATTATAATCTCACCTGCATAGTAGAAACAATGAGTCCTCGATGCACGATGAACAGCGACAGTGCGGCTGAGCGCATAGCTGAACGTCTTCCATGAACCAGCAGTAGGCGAGCGAGGAAGGCGAACTGACGGATGCTGACGTCACCAGCGAGAGAGGCAGCTCGACCTTCTGCGCCTTCGATACCAACACCTGGGCAGAGAAAGGTACATGTGGCATTATTTATATGATTATTGAGGATCTAAACTAAACAGACGGGTTGCACTTAATCTGTATGCAAACTGGAAAATTGTAGTCGGAAATAGTATTTTTCCAATACTGTTCAGAACGATAAGGTTGCATTTTGTTTGGCGGTTACTTCTTGGTAAGTGAAACACGTGTGTATGGTTTGATGGTTTACTCTCCACTGAATGGTAAATTTCTTATTTCTATGAGTGGACTGTATTTAGTTAGATAGCTTTAGATAAGTACATAGGTAAGTAGGTAAGGTTAAACTCAAAACTCGCCTTAACAAATACCTTGTCTATTATGTAACACATTGCCTAAGAAATTCTTTTCGAAATATGAACATTTAGACACAAGATTAAAAAAAACAAAATTACATAATAACCGTTACGGAATGACTTTTGTATGGAGTTTTAATATCATTATGTAACTACAACGTAATTATTTTTCTTTTTGGCGGCCAAATACGAGTGAAACAATTTGCAATTAGTTTGCAAAAAGTACGTAACTGAATTGGCTATTGTTGGTAGACGCATTCTGCCGCTACGCCCGCGCTTTTTCCACCGCCACATCCGGCAAAATGATACTGAACCTCTAGAAAAAGCGCGCGTTGATAGTGTGTATATAGTCTGTGGTTTTTAGCCTGAACGTTTCTAATAAATTGTTGTTGGAACTTATTTCCATTTAATTAAGTAAGCTCATCAGGTAGTGGAAAATGAATCGTTCGTGTCTCGCATAAAGACTTTATTTTAACACTCGCATGTAGCTTTAGACAAAATTGGCTACATAGCTCGTGTTAAAATCTCGACTTTTTTATTCTCGACACGAAATGTACTATTCTGAGTTTTACCATCTTGAATTTCAACATTTAACACTTTTCTTTTTGCCTATTTGCGTTAATTTATCACTTACCAATATCAGCCTCCTGTATCATAGCCACATCGTTTCCTCCGTCCCCCACGGCAGCAACAACGTGTTTTCTCGCGCGCAATAGTCGCGCAACTCTCGCCTTCTGTGTCGGCGAGCACCGGGCGACAACCACGCCGCTACAGCGACAGAGGACTTCTACGAATTCTTCTTCGTATGATTGGAGGCAGACCTGGGGAGTGGAGAAGAATGTTGTTAGTCACTTGATTAGAGGAAGTAAAAGTCGTTATAAAAATATTTACAGAAAAAAATTGTGGGCGTGTGTTCAAAGTTTAGAATAGAATATACTTTTTGTTTATGGTGAATGAAATACCTGTAGTGTGAATACATTATTTTGGCAATAGTTGACACTTCTCGCTTTGTATGGCTTCTCGTGTATTACGTGGATACGACCTGCTTCGGGAAAAGAGAAGGCAAATTGACTGAAGCCGAATGGAATCGAAGTAGCTGTGCTCCAGTTGTTTACATACCTCTAGCACAAAGTACGTAAGCGGCGGCGCGCCGCAGACAGAGGGGCCACTCAAACTTTGACATTTGGGTTTTACAGGGAATATTGGGCAATATTGGACCGAGCTCAGTCGCGGCTGTCATGATTGCTTTGTGCAGGCGTTTGTCACGTCATTCATACATTAAGTACTGTAACGAGGTTGGTTGTATTGGATAGGTTACCTTTATTATTTGTTAAAGACCGAATTTACTTTTTTGTTTTTAATTCTTTCTTTCAATTATTTTTAAGTTATAAAGGTCATTAATCTTTCAAGATGACAAATTAGAAATTCATTATCTAGGATTATAATAAATTATTTTAAGCCCATAGATGAAATTGGGAACTTGTCATAATAATAAGGTTCAAGTCATACAGCTTACAAATATGTTTCCTCCGACTGCACAGCATAATTTTCTTCTTGTTTAAGATCATCTTTGGTTTTTTGATTTTATTAAGTACCTGTTTTTTCACATTTATATTTTGTCAAGCTTGGAGCTTTTTACAATTTATTTTTTTAAGTGGGATCATAATTACACTATTACTACGTCTTTTTACTCTCCAATATTCATCGTATGTGGCGTAATATTAAATGTTTCGTGATATTAAATGGATATTTGATGCCCTGTCTACCCTCTAAGGCATGTAAGCATGATATGATGTATGTTTAGACGAATCTATGTATTTATGTTTGTAACTTGGGCAACCTACTCTTTTTTTTAATTCGGAATCAATATAGTAGCAACCCTAGTGAATTTGTCAAGTTTAGCTGTCAATTTTCTAAACGGCGGGAGTGGCCCTTCTGTATACTTACTATTTTGTGCCTCTAGAGTCTCCCCCGATGAGGTCCATGTTATTGTGCTTGTTGAGCGCGTTCAGCAGCGAGTGCGCGTCTTGTCGCGAGCGACAGTCACGCGCCGTGTGCCAGCCTGTCTCTATACTGTATCATTATCACCCACCTCTAGAGTCTCCCCCTCTATGATGAGGTCCATGTTTTCGTGCGTGTTGAGCGCGTTCAGCAGCGAGTGCGCGTCTTGTCGCGTGCGACAGTCGCGCGCCGTGTGCCTGCCTGTCTCTATACTGTATCACTATCACCCACCTCTAGAGTCTCCCCCTCTATGATGAGGTCCATGTTTTCGTGCGTGTTGAGCGCGTTCAGCAGCGAGTGCGCGTCTTGTCGCGTGCGACAGTCGCGCGCCGTGTGCCAGCCTGTCTCTATACTGTATCACTATCACCCACCTCTAGAGTCTCCCCCTCTATGATGAGGTCCATGTTTTCGTGCGTGTTGAGCGCGTTGAGCAGCGAGTGCGCGTCTTGTCGCGTGCGACAGTCGCGCGCCGTGTGCCAGCCTGTCTCTATACTGTATCATTATCACCCACCTCTAGAGTCTCCCCCTCTATGATGAGGTCCATGTTTTCGTGCGTGTTGAGCGCGTTGAGCAGCGAGTGCGCGTCTTGTCGCGTGCGACAGTCGCGCGCCGTGTGCCAGCCTGTCTCTATACTGTATCATTATCACCCACCTCTAGAGTCTCCCCCTCTATGATGAGGTCCATGTTTTCGTGCGTGTTGAGCGCGTTGAGCAGCGAGTGCGCGTCTTGTCGCGTGCGACAGTCGCGCGCCGTGTGCCAGCCTGTCTCTATACTGTATCATTATCACCCACCTCTAGAGTCTCCCCCTCTATGATGAGGTCCATGTTTTCGTGCGTGTTGAGCGCGTTGAGCAGCGAGTGCGCGTCTTGTCGCGTGCGACAGTCGCGCGCCGTGTGCCAGCCTGTCTCTATACTGTATCACTATCACCCACCTCTAGAGTCTCCCCCTCTATGATGAGGTCCATGTTTTCGTGCGTGTTGAGCGCGTTGAGCAGCGAGTGCGCATCTTGTCGCGTGCGACAGTCGCGCGCCGTGTGCCAGCCGGAGCCACCGCCCAGTTGCAGCGAGCGAGCGATGCAGAGGGCTGTCTCTAGCTTGTCGCCTGTCAGCATCCAGATCTAAGGAGATAGGACAGAAACATAAAATCAGAAATTTTATCTACATAGCTATACAAATGCACGCTAAGCATAATAGAACTTGCGACATAACTGCTGTATTTTGTCACTGACATAGCACGTTAGTAGCGCTTTAATCGAAAATTGCCTGTTAATATAGTTTATATTTTTAATATCAAGTCGATGGCAAAATTGCAACAGCCGCATTCTGCCATCTTGCTGTATTTGTAATACAACCATGCTTGTTCTTACTAACACTGACTGAGGGAAACTTAAAAAAACATACCTTAATACCAGCAGTCCTAAGCATGGAGAGTGTTCTGGGCACATCGTCAGCTAGCCTGTCCTCAACTCCGGTAAGAGCTAGCAGTGTCATGCCTCGTTGTATCTTGGCTAGTACGGGGGTAGTGTGCTCACTTCGGTTCCCGTTCAAACGGGCCTCTTTGTACTCGCCCTGTTGTGAACAAAAAGTAAATACATTAATAGTGTCTCGACAGGACCATAAAAACAAAAAATATTGTGCGTTAGCTATAATTGTTCGTCCATAGTTAATGTCTTCTTCGCCATGACCTGAGTCTTCAGACCATCAGCCGTCAGCTTCTTACACTCGGGACTGAGCCACTGGGAGTCCAACAGTTTTGCTAGTGCTGCATCCGCGCCTTTAATTTTAACTCACCTCAAACTGCAAGTACTCCTGCATAGTCAACGTTTTCTTCGCCATGACCAGAGTCCTCAGACCATCAGCTGCCAACTTCTTACACTCAGGACTGAGCCACTGGGAGTCCAACAGCTTTTCCAGTGCTACATCCGCACCTTTTACGTAGTATGTGATCTCGCCTGTATTTTCCTCCTGTTGACGTAATAATAAAGATGTTTAAGCTTGAAAATAGTTTGCCTGATGAAGTCTGATGCAAAATCGTACTTAGTTGGCCGTGTTGTGGTTAGTTGACTAATACTTTTTCTGTGAAATAGCATCACTTCACGCATGATTTAAAAAGAGAAGATGCTTTCTAAAGCAGAAGCATAATTAGAAGAAGAATATAATGAGGCACATTATTTTTATTATGTTTTATTCTGTTCTCTTGTTAAACTTTGTGATTGTTGCTATTGTTTTGATTCATGAGGTTGGCACAAAGAAAAGAGAGGTCCATGCACAGGAGCGGGCGAAGTCGGACTATGGATGATCCTGATAAAAGTTATAGTTGTCGGCACGTAACTTGCAAGAGTCATTAGATGCGCACATGTCGTTTTTTTCGGGGAACGTTTAACACCGTTCCGAGCGCGCGATTGGTTGGTCAGTTGACACAAGAATCGACTGACCAATCGCGTCGCGTCCACGTTCCGTTCGCTCTATATGGTGGTTGTTCAGTTCAAGCACTGTGCGCGAACTTAGCCCCACCATACCAACACCTTGCCAAGTTATATGCCGGCGACTATACTTTAAGTTATAGCCTAAACTAAACATACCTGAACAATGATGCCCATCATCTTGCTCTCGCTGGTGAAGGGGAATATCTGCAGAATAGTGTAGTTGATGATCTCGTTGGCAGCGCGCAGCTTCAGAGAGATGTTGTGCAAGTCGCGCCGGTATAGAGATACACCCATCTGTAACGAAGCATCGCATATATCGTTACTATATGTCAGGGCAGCTTGTCTGTTGTTTCAACAAGGCTATTTATATAAAGAATTTGAATTGCGCTAATGGCAAAAATTAATCAATCATTTCTTCACTAATTTCTTCTAGATCTGTTGTTTCGTATTATACAGAGTGATATTATTTTTTAGCCATGAGGTGAACATTAAATATGAGAAGTAAAGCAATTTGGTCGAAGGCATTAACAATTTTCTCGAACTAATAATAATACGAGCCTGATACTGTCCCACTGCAGGGCAAAAACCTTTTCTCATATCTCAGAGAAGGTACGAGCATTAATCACCACGATTACTCAAGGCGGGTTTGCGATTTAACCTTATATTACTACATATATATTATAAAACAAAGTCCCCTGCCGCGTCTGTTCGCGATAAACTCAATAACAATTAAACGAATTTTCATACGGTGTTCACCAATAGAAAGAGTGAAAAACGTGGCGGGTTTATGTATATAATTTGGCAGGGGTGAAGCCAGGGCGGGTCGCTAGTTAACTACAAGTCCAAGTTACCAATCGAACTACACTATAAACTTCAACACAACACTCACCATATCTGTCCACTTGACCAAGGCCACTTCATCAGGGCTGGATGCCTGGTATTCACAAAGCTGCTGCTGAGGCACCGCCCCTCCACAGCTCTCTGACATCACCGAGCTGCCCATATCTGAAGATCATTATTTTCGTGATTAACTGCAAGGTTTCATTCAGAATTCTAAATAATTCTCCGAGTTTTTGAATCAGGTAAAGGTCGAGAGAATTCGCTGGATGCAGGAAGTATACAATTGGTCGATATGACATTGCTTGCAATTGAATGACGATGATACAAAAAACCCCATTTGAACCAGCAGCCTTATTGCGTAACGAATTCGGAAAGAGCAAAGGGCAAAGAGTATGAAAAATCACCCAATCACATGCGAGATGAAAGACGCGACGTGGTTTTCCGTCTATGTGATTGGTCGATTATTCATACTCTTTGCGCTTTGCTCTTTCCGAATTAATTACGCAACAAGGCTGCCAGACATGCAGAATAAAAGTATTACCTAATGCCTTCGTCGCAACTGCTGTTTATTTTTCCATGCAAAAAAACATACCTGGTTGCGCCATCCATCGGTCATCCGCTTGTTGATCGCCACTAGCCACACTGGCAACATCATACACGGGCGTCACATTACGACACAGCTCTATACTACTAAGCACAGTCTGCCATATTTGATGAAGGGATATGTCTAAAGTATGAAAAGAATATATGAAGATTTGTGAGATGAATGTGTGATTGGTATCACGAGTAAGAAGTTCTAAATATGAATATGTCTGTTTTCCGTTCTATTTAATTGTATTTTCATTGTTTTGTGACGCTGAGTGTATCACACTCAGCGTTACAAAAATTGCACCTCACTGAAAATAGCATTCAAGCCTGCCGAGCCATAAACGCATGCTTGAAACTCATTTAATATTGAGTTGACAAAAAAATAAAGGTACTTCTGATTCTGATTCAGATTGTGAAGTGGACTGTATTGGTGTTCGGTTGGAGACTCGTTGAGGAAATGAAAATACTATCGTGATTCGTATCTTCAATTTATTCCTTACTTGTTACTCCTTGTAGAGTGGAAGACCGACTGTGTCTCTGCCTACAAGCGGGCCGGCTTTTATACAAAAACCGCTCGGCGAGAACAATGGCGCCCCTACTTTTCAACTGTATTCAAGCATGGCACCACAGAAATGCCGATTTCATAAAACTTATCTTACTTAAATATACACAAGTTATACATTTCCTTAATCTACATACTTAATTCTACATAGGAAAAATATAAAAGGTATACAAAGGTCAACACAAAAGTCTTAATCTAGATTCCTCCTTACTCCAAGTATTAAACTATGACAATATACATAATCTTATCTAATTAGCTACCTTTTCTCTAAATCTTATGTATAATTCAAGTTTTATTATACTACTACTACTACTCTAAAATTCACATGGCACATACATGTGTCATTTTACACACGTGGTCAAACACGTGGACATAACGTGTTCATTTATTTTTGTAACAAAGAAGAAAACTGCGAGACAATCCCAACTAACTATCTACCTTTTCTCTAGTTCTTATACACATTACATGTGTAGATAGCTTTACTCACATGGCACCTACGTCAATCCTACTTTAAATATTCACGTGTTAATTTCTAAGTTACAAGAAAGCTAAGAGACAATGCTTACGGTACATTGTGTCCGGCCCCATCAGGTAGCTACATTACAAGGGACGGAGTTCGTCTTATTTTCTCACGCCGTTTCGCGCCATATGGCTATTCTTCCATACAAATTTTAATTACGGTCCGGGAATATTAGTCGGGCCCGTAACATTAAGCATTGATTTTAAATTACATTTTATAACATTGAAAAAGGCCGACAGAAGTCTATATGGCCGCCATTCATAGACCCGGTAAGAACCCAAGAAACGTGGAGTTATAAAAACAGGCAATTAAGGAATTTAGCGTGGGAAGTGTCCATTTCTAAAATTACCATGTGAAAGCCGTTGTCGTTTACAGTTCTCCCCCCGGCGCAGCTCGCGTAGCCTCCTTCGTTGACACGACGACGAGCTTGCTCACGGGGCGTCGAAAGGTGCCGGTCCTGGTGCGCACCTCGACGACTCTGATGCCGCCATCCGGTCCACGATGCGTGCGCTCGACGATTCCCATCGGCCATGTGTTCCGTGGCAGCGTGTTGTCGACCACGAGGACCACGTCGCCGGCTTGCATGGGTCGCACGTCGTTCCGTGGCTCGCCGCGAGGAACCAACGTGGGCAGGTACTCGCGTAGCCATCGTCGCCAGAAGTGGTCAGCGAGCGCCTGACTAGGTCGCCAAGTCCTCCGGTCATCCTCTTCGCAGGGTCCTGTCGTCGGCAGCCCCTTGGACGACCCCAACAAGAAGTGGTTGGGGGTAAGGGCCTCGGGGTCGCTGGGATCCACACTGACGTGTGTCAGCGGTCGCGCATTGATTGAGAACTCAGCCTCAGTGAGCAGAGTCCTCAGTACTTCTTCCGCCGGCGCCTTCTCTCGCAGGGTCACGCTGAGTGCCGTCTTCACGGAGCGCACCATACGTTCCCACGCACCGCCTTGGTTGGGCGCGCCGGGAGGGATGAAGCGCCACTCCAAGCGATGCAGTAGCCCCTCATCTCGCAGGGCAGGCATCCACTCGGCGTAGGCGTGGCGTAGCTCCTGGTCGGCTCCGCGGAAATTAGTCGCGTTGTCGGAGTAAATCACCCTCGGCCAGCCCCGGCCATTCGTCTCAGCGCCATGATTGCTGAGTCGGTGGAGAGTGAAGCGACAAGCTCGATGTGTACGGCGCGGGAAGTGAGGCACGTAAAGAGTGCGCCCCACCTCTTCTCTCGGCGGCGTCCTACCTTGACCATTATTGGCCCGAAATAGTCCACCCCACAGTTGGTGAACGGGCGGTGAAAAGGGTCAAGGCGGGCTTGTGGCAGGTCTCCTGTAGCTGGTGTTTGCGGCATCGCCCGCCTCGTCTTGCAGAAGGCGCAGCTCCTCTCGACAGCGCGTACCGTGGGTCGCAAGTGAATGACCCAGTACCGCTGTCGTAGGTCGTTCGTCACACGCTCCCTATTGGCGTGGCCCGCAGCGCAGTGCTCCCGCAACACGAGGAGCTTAGTCAGCTGATGGCGGCCATCGAGTATGATAGGCCGCTTCATCTCGGTCGGTGCGGGAGAGGCCTCGATCCGGCCCCTCACCCTTAAGACACCGTCATCCAGCACTGGATCCAGCCCGTACAATCGACTCGCCCTCGTGAGCGGGCGAGCGGACCGGATCTTCTTCATATCTTCCCCGAAGCTGTCCTCTTGTGCCTGTTTGATCAGTTCAGCCTCGGCGCGCTGGATATGACGATACTCCATCCTTGTTGCTCTTCGTCGGCAGATATCAGTGAAAGCGATCGCTTGAGCGGTGGCTCTCACCAATACCTCATACTTTGAGAAGCGGGCCGGGTTCGGTAGCCAGCTGTCTCGCTCAGTTTCTTCACTCATGTGAAGGACTTCCTCGTTCTCAGGTTCATCCGTCGACGTCGTGGGCCACTGCTCTTCTGGCAGGAGCAAGAAGTCCGGCCCCCGAAACCATCTATCCGTGGCGCAGATGGGCGTGTCGACGAGTCGAGTGGCGTCATCCGCTACGTTGCACGCAGTAGGCAGCCAACGCCACTCTTCTTTCTGGGTCAACTCTGCGATCTCTCCCAGCCGATGCGCGACGAATGGCGTGTAGCGTCGTACGTCGTTATGGATCCAGTGCACCACGGTAGATGAATCGGTCCAGTAGGTCGTCTGGCCGATATCGACCCGGTGCTCCCTCCTTATCGTCTCGGCAAGTCTTGCCCCGATCACTGCGGCTTGTAGCTCCAGGCGCGGTATAGTTTGCGCCCGACGAGGCGCCACCTTAGCTTTGGCGGCCACCAACACGACGTTCAGGCTCCCATCGACGTTTCTTATTCGCCAATAGGCCACGGCTGCGTAGGCTTGCTCGCTGGCGTCGCAAAGTACGTGTAAGTCGACGCGCTCATACTTTTGCGTCACGTAACAGCGCGGTAGTCGCAGCTGAGCGAGTTCTGTCAGGCGAGCGAGCCAGGAGGCGAAGAGCTCGTTCTCTTCCTCGGGGATTTGCTCGTCCCACGTCGTCTGAAGGCGCCACAAGCTCTGCAGTATGATCTTCGATCGTATTGTGTAGTGGCTCAGCAACCCAAGCGGGTCGTATATGGACATCACGGCGCTGAGGGCTTCACGCTTAGTCGGGGCGCGCGTTCTCGTTCTTACTTCAGCCGGGACTCGGTTCATGGATGTGTTGAACCCCAGCTCATCGCGCTCCGCGTCCCAATGCAGCCCCAGGATCTTGCTGTCAGGCTGCTCACCTCCCAATTGTGTAGGAGAGGTGGCGTGTAGCTCGGTGGGCACGTCGCATAGCACCGTCTCGTCGCTGGAGCTCCAACCTCGCAGCGTGAACCCTGCGTGCGCGTGCACTGCCCTCGTTTCCTCGACTGCTCTCCGTGCTTCTTCGGCGTCTTCATAGCTGGCCACCAAATCGTCCATATAGTGACTTCCTTTGATGGCCTCCAGCGCCCGCGGGTACTCCTGCCCATGTACGTCTGCGTTGTAGTTGCGTACGTAATGGGCCATGTACGGGGAGCTCGCGGCGCCGAATATCATACTGGTCATCTTGTATTTCCTCGGCAGCTCTTGTCGGTCGTCACCTCTCCATAGGAACTGTTGCGCTGGTTGGTCCTCCGGCCTTATCCTGATCCTCAGGAACATCTCCTGCACGTCTGCTGTAATCGCTACCGCCTTTTCTCGGAATCTAAACAGGATTCCTGGTAGCGACAGCAGTAGGTCGGGTCCCTCCAACAGTTCGTCGTTTAGGCAGACACCGTTGCTCTTCGCTGCTGCGTCGAACACTAGCCTATGTTTGCCGGGCTTGTTCGGGTTCTGCACGGCGAAATGTGGCAGATACCAACAGATGGCACTCGCTCGCTCCGACCCGTCGCATGGCGTCGCGTACCCCTTGTCCAATAGGTTGTTAACCTGCTTGGAGTACTCGGCCGCGAACTGTGGGTCGGCGTCCATCTTCTGCTCGATCTTCTTCAGCCGGCGGAACGCTTGATTGTAGCTAGGCGGCATAGTGACCTCGTCTCGTCGCCATGGCAGCCCAACCTCGTACCCGGTGTCAATCTTCCTGATTGTCCTCCCGACTATGTCGATAGCCCGTTGATCGCTCGCCTTGACTCTCGGCTTGCCTTGTATGCCGAGCGCGTCGATCCTGAAGTGGCTTTCGACTAGGTCGTGGAGTTCCTGGCTGCATGCACCCTTTGTTCGGTCGGGCTCGTACACATGCAGCACGTTCCCTTCTTTAACGATGGTCTTGCGTGGTGCGGTTCCGTGCACCACCCATCCTAGTTGCGTTCTTGATGCTGCCGGTTGGTTAGGGCCGCCGATTCGGAGCTCGCGGGACACTATGCACTCCCAGTGGTCTGTACCCACTAGAAGCCCGGGGCACGCCAGTTCGTAGCACACCTCTTCTGGTGTCAGGTCCCTCAGGTGCTCGTAGTCCAGCAACGTGTCGGGAATTGACTGCTGGTGCAGCCGGAGATCCTTCATGGTCCTCGCTCTGACCTTGTAGCTCTCGTCACTCTTCAGTCCCTTCACGTTGATGTTTACGGTTTGGCTGCCCATATCTCGCAGCGACATGTTGACCCCGCTCAGGTGGAGCGGCCGTGATGGCCCTTCTGCCCCGACGCTCGCCGCCAGTTCTTCGTCCACTAGCGTGATCGTGGCCCCTTCGTCTAGGAGCGCGTAGGTCTTGACCTCCCCCCGTGGTCCGGACACGATGACAGGGCACATCTTGAGCAAGACTGCCCGTGGCCCAGTAGCCGGTCGGGTAGCCACGGACAGGACCGCTTCCTCCTTCGGTGGTTCAGCCTTTCCCGTGTCTTCGGTCTGCGCTTCGCGTACCGCTTGATGGAGCGTCGCATGATGCGGGCGGCGACAATGATCCACGCCGCACAGCTGCGCCTTGCAGCTTATGCGCCTGTGTTGCTTCTGGGCGCATTTGAAGCAAATCCTATTGGATTTCAGGAAGCTCCATCGCTGCTCCACCGTAAGCGCCTTGTACCGCGGACACCGCGTCAACACGTGGGCTTGCTCGCACTTGGGGCACTTGTCCTTTTCTTCTTCCCTTCCTTCGGTTGTAGTGAACACGCTCGCCTTCTTCTTGAGTGTCACGATGGGTCGAGTTTCCTTTCTCGGTGCGGCGGCGCTTGTAGACGGAGCGTACGTATATCGTAACGCTCGGTCCGCCTCTCGCATTAGAAACCGTGACATCACGACGATTTCCGGATCTGCTGTCCCTTCTTGATCGTAGGCGTAGTCACACCAGCGGGATCGGAGATGCGGGCTGAGCTTGTCCAGTACTTCCCGGGTCATAAAAGGGTTGAACAAGTAACCTCTTCGATCGATTGTTTGCAGCACGCAAATGATGTTTTGTAGCTTGACAGCGAAACTGTTGAGTTCTGTGGCCGATGTACTAGGTTTCGGAAGCTTCTTGAGGTCATCCAGTGCCCGGTCGATGATGACTTCCGGTCGTCCGAAGCACTGCTCAAGGGTCTTCATAATGACGCCTGGATCAGTAGCCGTATGTAGAAGGGCGGCCACGGCGTCTCTTGCTTCTCCTTTGAGGCAGCTTCTTAGCCTTTGTACGTTCTCGGCTGCTGTAACCTGGTACATGTCTGTCGAATCTCGTACAGCCGCCTTGAATGGCAGCCACTCGTTGGCCGCTCCGGAGAATGTAGGTAGCTCCGTGTGCCTAGGCCTGGGTCGGGCCATCTTCTCTAGCGTTGCTGCCAAGTGCTCGATGCTGTCCTTCGGTCTTGTGGGGGTCGGCGATCTCGTTCTAGATGCGAAGCGTAGCTTTTTGGATTCTCTTGGTCCCTCCTCCCCCCGTGAGTTGAGGGGATTCGTCCTCAGCCATTCATGAGGCTCTTCGTGTGGACGAGAGGGCTCTGGCTCCCCTTGTACGCTTTCTTCATCGTTGATCGCTGACACCTCCACTGCTAGTCTCTTCTTGACTAGCTCTTCTTCCAGTGCCAGTTGCTGGGTCCGGATGGCTGCTAGCTTCTCTGCAGCCTCCAGTTCCGCCATCCGTAGCCTTGTTGTGACGCTTGTCGTTGACCGTTGCGACCTCATTGTCCTGGTCGGTGACGTCATTCGCTGTCGGATCGCTGTGTTTGTTGTCTGTGCACTGGAAGGCCCCGCTGCGCTGTTGTTCGCTGTTCTCGAGACTGGTGATGCTGGTGGGTCCGGTGAGAGTCTTCTTCTTCGCTCCCGTTCGATCAGCTCCGCTTCCGTGCGGCGCGCCTCCTGTTCTTGGACGCGTCGCGCTTCCTGTTCTTGGATGCGTAGCTGTTCTTCTATCTCGGTTGCGTCTCCCTGGCTCCTTGTGAACACCATCTTGAGTCGTTCAGCACTTATGGTGTAGCACGACGGGTTGGTACCTCTTCGGGTCGGTACTATGGGTGAAACCGGTCGGCTCGGTTCGGTGAGCCGGTCGGGTTCGGTTGGGATTAAGCTGGTCAGGTTCAAGACCGGTTAGGTTCGAAACCGGTCCTGTTCCGTACAGCTTTGTTCTTACCGCAGATCTTCTTACTTCGCCTGCAGCTCGGTGACAGCCGGGTTCCTTTCTTCGCTCTTGCTGCAGATCTTCGTACTTGGTCTGCAGCTCGGTGTTCTGGTTGCAGCGGGTTCGTCGTTCTTGTATCCGCTGCTTGATGGACCAGTCCATGTGGCGCTGAGTGTGTATTATATGTTAATAAAGTGACAGAATAGGCTTTGGTTGATTTAGTTTAAATAAATAAATATCAAGCAGTGGATGTCTTTCAGCTAAATGATGATGATACGATCTCTGATGTGTTCCATGATATGTTCTCTCGACGTGAACTAAGCTACTGACCTTGAAGGCATGCCGGCTCTCCGATCCTGACACGCCTATTTCGCCTTTCGTATGAAACTCTAAAAGTGCAGAATGCTTGGAAGCAAGCTTACGTTCTGCCTGTGCCTAAGAAGGGGGGCAGTCGGGCTGACCCGGCCAACTACAGACCCATCTCAGTAAACTCCTTCCTCTGTAAGAGTATGGAACGGATGCTCAACTGTAAGCTACTGGCATACCTAGAAGCTAACGACATTCTCAGTGACCGCCAATACGGCATCCGTCAAAATCGGTCAACTGGGGATCTTCTAGCGTATGTCATTCACATCTGGAGTGAGGCCATCGAGAGGTACGGAGAAGCGCTAGCCATCTCCCTCGACATCTCGAAGGCTTTTGACAGGGTCAGACACGAAAGCCTTATTGGTAAGCTTCCTTCATTCGGTCTGTTCAGTGGTCTGGATTGCAGACTTCCTGAGCGATTGGTCGATCCAAGTGGTCATTGATGGCTGCTCGTCTGACCAACTTGATATTAATGCCAAGATCACTCAGGGTGCAGTACTCAAGCAACATTGTTCTTACTGCAAATTAATGATCTGCAAAAACCGGCACCTTTGGGTATGCAGACGACAGCACGGTTGCTGAGAGATATGTGTCAGACGCACAGGCTACTGAGCCCCACATCCGGTTCCTCTGCGAGGCCATGGTTGAGCGCTTTATCCTGTCCTTGAAGGCAGTCTCCGAATGGGGCGATTACAATCTGGTCAAATCAAAGCTGCTAAAACTCAGGCATGTCTTTTGCCGCTATAAAGAGCCAATTCCACTCGGCTTCCTTCTTTCCGAGGTATGACCGTACCAATAACGGACCATCTTAAGCTTCTTGGCGTTACTTTCACATCGACCCTAAATCTTGATCCATGCATTGTGGCAAAGGCTCAGCTGGATGTGAAAAAGTTGGAGATCCTGGCAAAGGTGAGACGGTACCTCACGCCAGAACAGCTGCTTAACTTATATCAAGTGCAAGTTCGATCATGCATGGAGTACTGTTCTCATCTAGGACGAATCTGGCAAATACCAGTTTGATCTGCCAGTTTTTTATCGGTTACATTTCGAGGAGTGTGGAATTGTATGAACTCATTCCTCCTAGCTCATTTCATCATCGGACTACAAGACTTACGGCGATGCGCCATCGGCACATGGTGGATATCCCACCCATACGCACTAAACCTTTTGGAAATACTTTCATTACGTACAGTTAAGGAGTGGAATTTCCTGCCAGAGTCTGTATTTCGTGATAGAACCTGGGAGTCAAAGAGTGAATAGGTAACTTCTAGGCAAGCGTGCCTCATCGTCGACATCATCATCGCTTACCATCAAGTAAGATAGTCGTCAAAAACGATCTTATCAAAATAATTAAGAAAAAGAAAATCCAAGACCTGCATTCCTTTTTTCTTCTCTTTTCGTCTCAGACATTGCAGTTAAATTTCAAATATTGCCACGTAAAAAAATGCAGCTTACCTGATTGTGCCTCATCCGCTTGTTGATCGCTACTGGCAACATCATACACAGGCGTCACATTATGACACAATGCTATACATAGCACAGTCTGCCATACTTGA
Organism: Orthosia gothica; assembly: GCA_949775005.1. Classification (NCBI taxonomy): domain Eukaryota; kingdom Metazoa; phylum Arthropoda; class Insecta; order Lepidoptera; family Noctuidae; genus Orthosia; species Orthosia gothica. The sequence continues at coordinate 24,981,271 of OX459048.1, forward strand.
CGAGGAGATGCCGCGAAGCCTTCGCTGGTGGAAGTAGACGGGGACGTAGGCAGGGACGGCGCGTCGTTGGTCACATATTGGGTTAGGAGGGCTTCGACCTGGGCGAAAAAAGGGTGATATTATTTAATATATTTTTTATTTTTGTCCATAAGGTCCTGGGTCTTTATAAAAAAATAAAATGATAAGATATCCAGAATTTAGGCGTACTATACGCCACAAGCTTCGATTTCGACCGTGTTAAATCCTGATCCGTTGAAAGTATTGTACATCTCGAATTTGAAGACGATTAGCGATGTTTTAAATGCTACCAAAGCGGCAGTTTCAATCTCTTCCATGTTATAATTTTTATTATAGCTATAACCCAAAGAAGTAAGATCCAATAAAGATTTATATTCCAATAAGTAAAGAACGCGGCAGGGAGCAATGAAACGACCGTCCTGATTGGTTTGTTAATGAAAGCATGGCCGTGGGCATGCGCCCGCGCATATGGCCCGGTGTTGGCATATATATCCCTTTTAAAATAGCTGTGTCCAAATGAATCAATGATAGTATAGTTCGTGGGGTCAAGGAAATCTATATTTCGACTACAAAAATAACTTACCTCATAAAAATTGTTTTTATCAAACAATGCATTGCCCAGATGCAATTTCTGGAACACCATTTCATTCTTGGTCAGCGTTCCTGTCTTGTCCGCTAACACGTATTGGATCCTGCCCAACTCTTCAGGTATGGTGGTGGAACGCATCACGGTGCCTTCGATCTGCTTGTCTCTTTGAATGGTCCAGGAGTAGAAAGCTTTGCCCATGTCCAGATTTACTCTTAAACTGGTGGAGAAAATGTTTTGTGAGAATTGTATATATTCTTCTTTTGCTCCAAAAACATAACTCAGAGATAGTTGCTAAGACGAGGTTAAATTAAAATATGACATACATGATGGCCCGTTTTAGCTACTAACTCGGGGTTAGTAAGATTACCCAGGGTGGCGCAAGTGGGCCTTAGTTCATTTTTATCCAGGATGCCCTAATCTGTTCCGATTTTACAGCATTCGCTAATGGCAGCGGTCGACGAATGAACTATTATTATCTATCCTACTAAGGTTCGCCAAGCGATGTTATGTTTGGTTTAATGCTCAAGTTACTACTAGATGGTGTTTAATTCGAATTGTATCGTGCTATGGATTTGTTCACAACTGAGACAAAATCGAAAGTCATATATGAATTTTTATTTTTATATATAAGTTATTCAATAAGTACAAATACAATAAACATTAAAATAACACAAACTTACCTAATAGGAATAATATAAGAGAACAGCAGCACGAATCTGAAGAGGAACCCGTACCAGGGTCCACCGAAGCCCTTCAGTGTAATCAGCAGCATCGATATGAAGATCGTGGCGACGAACAGCAGCTTGGTGAGGTCGTTGACCTGCAGGTCGAGGCGTCCCACCTTCGACCGGGGCACTGCGTTGTTCATCACGCTGCGGGTTTCACTGCCTGGTGAATGACATAGACATGCTGTACAGAATGCCACCTTCTACGATTCTTACATCTTCCTTCCGTCGAATGTCGTGATAATAAAATAGGCAAAGAGACCAAATCAGGAGTTTCCACAGCATTTGGGAGTGCTGATGTCAAAAACGAAGACAAAATTAAAATCCAAGATGGCAGTCAGCCTAAATCGGCCATCCAATAAAAACCAGACAAGTGCGTGTTGGACTTTGCAGATTTAGGGTTCCGTACCAAAACGCAAAATTAAGTTGGTTGGAAAAATTAAGGAATTTCAAAGAAAAATCAAATTTATCAATATATTGGTGTTTGTTAGTAAAATATAACTACGTAATAATAAACATTACCACCAAATTTTAAGTTCATAAGTCAATGGGAGATTAAAAAATTATTCGATGAAAAATGCTGACTTTGGTGGTTTGTCATTCTTTTGTATTCCAATATTTCTAAGCCAAAAATACAGTACTTATCAACGAGCTTTAAACAACGATACCCCACATTATACTGTACAAATTTGAAGACTCTAGTGCCAACCGTTTGGCCGTAAAACACGTGTGACAGACGACGGACAGACCGACGGACACGTGATGACAGCAATATGGTTCCGTTTGGAACCTTTCGGTACGAATCCTAAAAATTAAAGTCAGTATTTGATACACTGATAAGAAATATACACACAAGAAGTAAAAGCTCTCTCAATCTGTTTTGGATAATTTGCTAATTTACGCACACACACATGATAAAATTTGACAGTTGATTTGAATTGAGCAGCCAGAAACGTGTGTAATAGTTATCGGCACGTAAGTTGGCAAAGGTTTTGGCGTAGTGGGGGTAAGTTCGCGCATAGTGTGCGAACTGACCAACCACCATATAGAGCGAACGGAACGTGGATGCGACGCGATTGGTCAGTCGATCCTTGTGCCGACTGACCAACCATTCGCACGCTCGAAACGGTGCTAAACGTTCCCCGCGTCCCGCTTGGTAACAAAAGATACCTAAAACACGACTTGTGCGCATCTAACGACTCTTGCTAAGTTACGTGCCAACAACTGTAAACACTTTCGCAGTAAAAAAATTGTTACCAGTATAAATAATCAATCCAGTAGCCTGTCCCGAGGCGACGACACAGCCGCTCCACAGGGTGTTCTCAATGTGCAACGAGTCACTTTCTTCCTCATCTAGTCTAGTACATGTTCCGATGAACGCGTGGATGTCCTTCTCTGGTTTCTCTACCCAGATCTGAGCGTTGATGTCTAGGAGATGCGCGTCCGTTGGCAGCTTTTGTGTTGATGGGAGCGGTATTCTGAAAAAAAAATGTTAAATCTTTTTGAAAATAGGTGCTTTCTCTCAGGAAAATGCGAAAAACGGTCATAGATGTCATTGGATAAGAGTGAAATTACGATGGTGATTTAAAATCAAATAAGAGCCGGCACAAACCTTGTGAAGTTCAGTGCTATTATCACTGCTAAACATATAATTACCTTATGGCATTTTAAATACTGTTGAATTTGCATAATCTACCACAAAAGGAGAGCATTATAATTATTTGTTTAACTCTGAGTTCTGCGTTAAGCTAAAATATGTCTGCTGCTGACACTGCTGCTAAGGATAAGGACACAACAATTTGCTTGACCTACTAGACGCGAAACGCGTACTTATTGCCTTTCAGGAATCCAGGTTTTTAATGTTTCCACTGGCAAAGAATGGGCCTTAATCTAACAAGCGGGCCCAGTGCAGACGTCACATGTCTTCGAATTTTTATTTCTAGGCCATGCCGGTTTCCCCACGTTGTTTTCCTTTGCCGTTTTGAGAGCAGAACACGGTGAAGAAACGAATAATACAAAGTACTGCGTCTGCCCGGGTTCGAACCCAAGACCTACTAGGTACTCGTAAGTCTGGCCACCACTGCTCGCCCAATATCCTGAGTGTCTATCTCTCAATATCATGATCATCAACGAAAATGCATCAGCTTATGTAAATGGAGTACAACTCATAATCAATGTGTCGTCTTCATAACAGAATCAGGCGTAAATTGAATGATAACTGTACGCTCATTCCTCGAGTACGATACATCGATCCAAAATTTTTATCTGCGTTTACTATTAATAATGTTTGTCAACATTTTTATCGCTCGCTTGTAGAGTAACGAGGAAGCTGGCGGGAGTATTGATGAGTGATGCCAATGACACAAAGATAAGCCATTGTTATTGTAGGAAGATACAAAGCTGTCGATTGATTTCACTATTGGTCGGTGTACTATACTAACTGTAATAAGATGTTTTAACCATTCTAATTGAGACAACATCTTTATATATATAATTCTACTGTTCGTGTGTATGTCACTGAACTCCTCCTAAACGGCTGGACTGATTTGAATGAAATTTTTTGTTTGCGTTTGGGTGGCGCCCTGGATGGTTTAGATTCACAATAGGATAGGGTAGTTAGGGTAGGGTAGGTAGGATAGGCAGGGTAGGTAGGGTACATAGAATAGGCAAGGTAGGCAGGGTAGGCAGGGTAGTTAGGGTAGGTAGCGAAGGTAGGGTAGGTAGGATAGGTAGGGTAGGTAGGATAGATGAATGTTTGGTGTTTTTTTGGGAAAAATAAAGTTTGCCGGGTCAGCTAGTTTCTGTACACATTGTTTCAAAGAAGGTAATTGCATGACAGTTTTTAGTGAATAGGCATCCCTCCCACCCCTATCCCTCTTTGTTTAGGCATCATTTAGGTGACCACCTCCACCTAAATAATACCTAAAAAAAGCGTGCTGTAGAATTTTCAACGCTCGGCTCAGCGCTGAAAGTTGAAAATACAACAACGCGCCTTTATTTCAATGTAGCCTAGTGTTTATTTTTAAACTTCTGATGACTTCGCTTTGGACCTGAATCTCGAGCGATGGATAATATCTACAATAGAACGATCTAGTCCGGAAGACGTATTCACTGAAAACGGCCTTAATGTCCTTTAATATTTCGAGGACGAAGTTGGACCTTCCAACTTCTTGTATGCATATGCTTATAATTATATGGTAGGTCCTCGATTTTCTATGTGTCAAGGCACTTATAAACCCATTATCATAAGTGGAGATTAAAGATGCGATAACAAACACTTTAATTTGTTTACATGTCTACCAAGTGCTTGATAATGCACAGATAATGACTAATAGCTTTAAAAATAAAGGTTGTTAACCTACCATATATTAATATTCGTTTCCAAGACAACGTTTATAGTTTGGATAGATAAGGAATTGATAGGTTTATTTTTATGATTCTTCACAAACTTATTTTTACTTGAGCGTTACAAAAAAATACTTAAATGGAACAGTTATAATTATTATCGATGCATTTTCATAATAAATTAAGAATAGTGATCTTTCAAGGCTGCTTTAAAGTACAGTCGATAACATTCGCGAACGTTCGCCGTAAGTATGACTTTTTGCTTTGTCATAAGGTTGAAATTGCAATGATTGATGCGTGCTTGTAAAGCAACAATTATTCAAAATATTCAACGTTAATGCGAATATCTAAAACGATTGAATTTGAAAATGCCAACAGCCAACAGTAGAGGACAGGACCAAAAACTTAATCATACAACAGATAATATTATAATACTAGCATACAGATGCCTTATCCTATACAAAGAAACCGTGCCGACGTAACTAGCGTTTTTCTTCTGATTATTTTTTTAAGTACATCAGTCGCGTTCGGTTTCGTTCCATGGCGATATATGGTGTTAGCAGCAACTTGCAAGTAAAAGGGTTTACTTGGTTCGTGAATATTTTTTCTTTAAATACAGTGACGATTTGTTGTATTTTTTGCACGTTTTTACAATTTGAATTCTAGAAAATGTTAACTACTCACAATTCAATAACAAATCGATGTATATCGCGCCATCTAGTGATATTTATTTCAACCATATGTTATTTCTTAGCGTCGGGACCCTGTGATCATACAAATAAAACAATCTATTGAAACATACCTCAACTTCCAATCAATCTCTCCATCCAACTGGTCAGTCCTTATAAACACCGTGCCCATCGTCTCATTGGTCCTCAGCAGTATCATGTCAGCGGGCACTCTCTGTCCTTTGTGCAGCATCACGATATCCCCCACACGGAGCTCGGAGGAAGCCACCTGTTCGGTGAGGAATGGGCGGTAGTCTGATGCTGAAGAGTCCAGGACTATACGTTCGTAGCGTTGGCGGTTCACTTCTCGGTCGCGTCTAGAACGGGTAAAGAATTTTATAAATGCCATGTTTGAATCTACGTTTTTGTTTATCATTTGATATTATTTGCTAGTAAAAATTAAGCAGATTTTTCGAGAACTACTGCTGAATAGTTATAATTCTGAAGTTATAATTAAGAGAAAACTACAAATTTGGAAAAGCAGGAGAGACATGTTTTTGTGTTAAAAACGCATGGTCAGCGAAGGTAAATCGTTTTTCTTCTCAGATTGGGGACTCTGTCTGTGTTCAGAAAAAGGTGCTTCACAGGCATGCATATGGTCATGACCACGAAAAAAGTACTATGTTTACAAGATTTGAGAAGAATCAACATTCAGCGCTTACGAATTCGTAACACATCGAGATTACTAAAGTTTTAATTATCAAAAAAATATTTGCATAAATTAAATTAATTAGTCTCGCAAAGTGTTGAATATAAAACGAAACAAAAATATCCATGTAGTTAGGCGATAAATAAGATAATTGTTTCACATAATATCGGACAAAGAGGACTCTTTGTGCGACATCGCCGGCAATTAACACAAACACCAAGTTAAACGAACATTCCATGATACTGATAATAATTCATTCAATAAACATCTGACATCATATTCTGCCCGTGTATGAATCGAGGCTAGGATATCGAGTATTATTAAAATGCTTAAATGTCGGTACTCTGTCTAATTAGATTTAATCTGATATTGGAAAAACCCATTCACTAATGACTTTATATCTTTTGTACAGAGTAATCGATATAATTGTACGTTAGACGCACCATGAGCAGTCAGCTCATCACTTTTAATGACAAAATTATCTTTGCATAGTGCTAAAAGTTATTCTCGTTTCGCTCGACACTAGATTTTCACGAAATAATACCTACTGAAAATATTAAGTAACGCAATCGTACAATCAAATGCGTAATAAGTTTGTAGCGGGGTTGACTTTTCAGAATGTAATTTAATAAAGCGGATGGTTCTTCTAAACTGGGTCTACAGGTCGACTGTCGCGAGCACCTGAAGCAGCAACAATCAAGAATAAACGCCTAGCCGTCTGATGAGTCAGTTCAGCATCGAGTGGCACTGACTTACAAGCTGAAGGTTGCAGTCGCCTCTGTGTAAGCAACGTTTCAAACGAGCCAACTTCAGCGACTAGCCAGTATAAGCAGCGTTTTCACCAGAGATGTGCGAGGTAGCTGGGTGGTGCGAGGAAGCGTAGCGAGGCTGTGGAACGGTGTGAGTATTTCCACCAGAGATGTGCTAGGCTGCTGAGCGGTGCGAGGATGCATAGCGACGCTGTGAAACGGTGCGCAGATGCATAGCGAAGCTGTGGAACGGTGTGAGTATTTCCACCGGAGATGTTGATGATAGGCTCGCACATCTCTGGTGGAAACGCAGCCATGAGCCATAAGTGCCTTAAGATACTGAAAAACAAAAGAATTTCACTTACCGGTATCTTCTGAAATCATCAACAGCTTCCCTGAACAGGGTCACAGCGAGCACAAAGCACAGTGGTCCCCAGTAGGTGTAGAGGTAGCCAATTCTGATGCTCGGGATGAACTGGCTCACTGCCATCACCAAGAAGTACAGGTTCAGGAAGAAGCGGAACTGCTCGAATAGCACCAGCGGGAGGAATGTCAGGATGTTGTATTTCTGAAAGAAGAATGGGTAGTCAGATAACTAAGCATATTTGCAATAGGTGTATTTGTTAATACAAATTATATTCTAACAGTATTGACATAAAGTTGATTTATGACTAACATAACAAAAGTTCCTTTATATGTTAGTCAATACCACAGATATCGGGGTAATTTTTTCTTCTAGGTTAGCTCGCTCCATCGTCAGTGGCAGATAGTCAAATGTTACATGATACATCCCAAAAAGTTACATTTTCATGAAAAAAGTTACATTAACTTATTTAATGTAGAAAACGACACTAAAATAATAAAATCCTACAATTAGACTTTTTTTTCTACTATGTAGGTAGCGGAACGCACCCACTATTTGAAATTTCGCGCGGGCTGGCCCTCCCCCGCGACTCCACGAGTAAATCCGTTGCGTTTAGTTTAGAACATTCAAATTACAACGAGAAACAACTATGTTGCTAGGTACCTACTTGGTCGTATTAGCGAAAAGATCGATAAACAAAATCAAATCAAGGTTACGCCGGCCGGTAGATACTAGCCCACTCTAGTTATTGTAAACGAAACCAAAGTTACTTAAAACAATGAGTAATAAATAGCTAAATTAACTTCTTGAACAAAACACGACGCTCTCCGGAGTAAGCGGTATGGAAGATTTAGAAATACACGTGAGTGAGTGAGTGAATAAAGTCAGGTCACAGGTGCGACAACACGACAAACAAATGCTTTCTTAGATGCGTTCCGTTTCACGATTATTTTTTTGTTTCCGGCCAAATATTTTAATATTTTTAGTATGTCCTAAAAGTTACGTAAAAGTTACATTTTGAGTCGTGTTACATGGAGGTTACGTAAAATAGTCATTAATTACGTAAAATGTAACAAAAGTTACGTTCTGGCAACGCTGCTGTCACCTCTGACCTAGACTAGAGTCAAGAGCAAACCCATCACAAATAAAAAAAACAAAGACCGGAAAGACGGATAAATAAGAAGAGTGTTTAGTATGGCGTCTATTGCCTGCAGTGTCTGCTACAACAAGGGCATTTTATAGAAAAAGTTTCAACTGAAGGTTCAGTGCTGTACATCTTTTCATTTCAGCGTTGACTTCGTTCATAGTCGTGCCGTCATTCGAGCAATATATCTATTTTTCTTTACCAAAACCTCAGCTAGAGTTTATGAACTATTGTGTTAAAATCTTGAATAAAATTGCCTTTAAGCGGTTGAATGCCGTAATTACCGAAACAATTAAAAAGCCATTGTCTCGGGCGGATCCAAGTTTTAGGGACTTAAGGGGTTAATAATTCCAATTATAGTAATAATTTTTCAGCAGCGCCCTATTAAGTATGTATAACCAAACGCCAAACTTCTGGGCCGCCCTGAAGTAGGCTTTCCGATGCGCAAGGCATGCTGTTTTTGTATGAGATTTACTAGTGCGCAGCCATTGCAGCCAACTTCAGGGCGGCCAAGAAGTTTGGCGTGCACTGTACACGCTGTTGTATCGTATCTCTTTATGAGTTTCATCAAAGCCAAGTTTCAAGATCAGAAACCAGAAATGAGATTGTAAATATTATTATGTCATACAAGAATACAATGATAGGAATAAATTGCAACGACAATGACGCGCAATTCTGATTGGCTGCGGATTGGCTAACGTTTGAATACAATGGGCGGGTATTGTTGCAAGGACGATACGGGCAAACGCTCCGGCGAATTAAATTTATTTCTTGTAAGAAATGACGAGTTTGCATTCATTCACTGTTTTAAATCTATATTAATTGTGTGACGCATGAAAATCTATGAATAGATTGCCAAGAATCTGCTGGATGCGAGACGCACAGTACCGGACGGCGTCACTTTGGTGAGGCCTATGTTCACCAGCAGTGGACGTCTTTCGGCTGAAATGATGATGATGAAACGGCATTGCTTTTTTCCAACTATGATGACGTCGGCTACGAGTGTAACCGAATGCAGTACAGTTGCAGTGTTACCGATGTCCATGGTCTGTATTATCCAAAAACCTGACATAAAACCCCCAATTTTGGTGAAAATAAAATCAATATTCCCCACATCTGTCTCACAATTTTTTATCAAATATATAAAAGTAATGTTAATATAAATGAAAAATTAAAAAAAAAATACTTTAAATACGTTACATAAGTTAATCTACTTTTTGAACTATCATTACGCCAATTTTTTTTGGTTGGGATCTAATTTTAAGCTCCCTCCTTTCTTCTTAATACCTTCTCTAGAGGCCTTAAGCGCTACAACAGAGTTAGTGTGTAAGCGATTACAAGTACGATGCTCTGTTTTCAAATTCTTTAGGATGCTAAATTTGCTTTCGACAGATGCGTTTGACAAAAGTAGAACGAGCAGTAGGCTTATTTTTAGCTTTTTGTGGTCATGTATTTTGCCGTAAAATAAACTCTAAAACCTTCCTGCCGGATAAGTTGAGTTATGCTTGAATTAAATATACATATAAATACTTCTAGTACCTACTATTCAGTTTTAGTGTAAATAGCTAAATTCCCCACGTTTTCTTCACGTATCTATCTCCCCACAAATTACCCAATCGGACTGAAATTCCCCGCAGTTTGGGGAATTTCCCACAGATTGGCCACGCTGTACAGTTGTTCTATCTCAGGTCACGACGCAACGGCGGGTTGGTCTTAATTACAGATATAAATCTAACTAGATGACGCAATTGTATGTACTTCGCGTGGCAAAAAACAGATCTTAGTTTTTCATTTAGCATTATCGGCACCGGATATCCACCGAAATCTAGAAAAATGCCTTGTTATGCCACATTGAGCTGTAAAGACTGTATAGAAAAAGTTGGCCGAGGCATTGGAAATGTTTTCTTTCATTGGTAAGTAAAATTGTTTGTGAAAAAGTGGCACGCTTGGTTTTCATACAGATGGAGGAAATTCCGTTATCTAGTTAGATTTATGTCTGTGGTCTTAATCGTGTGTGTATATGCACATTGTTTCAGTGTGCGTAAGCGATACTGAGCGCGCACGAGCTTGCGCACAGAGAAAGAATGTGCATGTGCATATCTACACACACGACTAAGACCAACCCGCCGCAACTGTAACAGTATTTTATATGGAGCGATTGCCTAACTGATATCTGCAGCCTAGGTAACTAGGCCTTGGCATTACTGGCAAGACTTAAGGGTATCGGATTACCCGTAAAGATGGCCACAGACCTATAAATGACAGCCAGGTGCAATGGCTTGACTTACTCTCCGAGGCACGGACACGTGCATATGTATCATCATCTGCCTAGCCTTTTTCCCAATTATGTTGGGGTCGGCTTCCAGTCTTACCGGATTCAGCTGAGTACTAGTGTTTTACATGGAGCGACTGCCTAGCTGATCTCCACAACCCAGTAACTGGGTAACACGATACCACTTGGCAAGACTGGTGTCAGATCTCAGGCTTCTGACTACCCGTAACGACTATCAAAGATCTTTAAATGACAGCCGGGACCAACGGCTTAACGTGCTTTCCGAGGCACGAAGGAAACTCGGTATATTGAAATTAAGTTTAGTCAATCAGCTTTAGTTAAGTCATAGTCTACTTTTTATCCAGGAAAATTGCAAGGCTCCTGCGAGATAGGCCACAACAGCGAAGCCGCGGCGAACGGCCGGTCTGATAAAAACAAAATGTGATTAAATTGACCATTTCCCCTTGATCGTACCGATGTAATGATCATTGGGAGAGCCGTGTCTGAAACTCTGTTTAGCAGTGATGTAATCTTCTGTGAGTCCAATATTTAGAAAAGTCGCATCAATTGTTTTTTTCTGACGGTGTATTGACTTATATCATTATTTTGCTACTTATAACAATCGACAATTTTTTTTTTAAGTATTTGAAAAGTAAAGGTAGGTAGTCACTGAAAGCGTGACGGTGGACAGAATTGAAGACGAAAACGAAAACCAAGTAAAACGAGACAAGGGCAGATATGTGTTTTGTTTGAATTCGAATGCGAACCAGAAACATTCCAGATGATAAAGCATGTATGCCATGTCTTTATCAAATACAGTACACAGTGCTAGTTATTGCATACGAAACATAACAGCAGGCATTTATAATTTGCGTGGGATAATAAATTATGTCCATAATGAGTGAGTAAGTGTCCATAAGTGTGTCAACTAAGGAAAAGTAAGCAAAAACTTTTTGTGTCTGTAATTGGTTGGTGGACTTCACTGTTGACATATTCATTATAATATCTATCTATTGACTTTCATAGTGTTGTTTTTAGCACAACTTTACACAAGGACCTATTATTAAAATCAGTTTTTACCCTGTGTTTCTAGAAATAAATTATTGATGGCCCTCAAATTAAACGCAAATCAAGTAATTTGAATGGCTGCTGAAAATAATACGGGTGCGAAACGTAAATTATTACAGGTAACTTCGTACACATAGGGCTTTGGAGAGATACTACGCGAGCCCGATCAACCGCCAGATCAAGCGTTGCTAATGGGGATGGATTGGTCACACGCTCGAAAAAGGAAGCGTGGCCGTCACGGGTGACCTGGAGACGCACCGTATTGGTAGAAGCGACGAGCATCGGGATGACGTAGAGCGAAGTGAAGCGTGAAGCCCACACCGCTTGTGATGGAGGACTACTGTGGTCGCTCTATGCCCCAGCTAGCGGACATCAATCTTAAGGCCTACTGCACGCTTCAAAATACGCCGTGCAGCTTTTGATGCCCATCGTACTGAAGTCTGTCCGCGTATTGTACGCGTACAGTTTCAATCATTTCAACAAAGTCCGCTGCCATGCCCAGCTTTTTTTTCAAATAATTAACGCGTGCATCCGATGCGCGATGTACGCCCCGGCGTATGGCATGCAGTACGGCAGGCGTCATGAAGCCTGCATGCAGCGTCGAGAGCGCGACGTTGACGCTCCGTCGACAGATTCATAGATTTGTACGTAAGCTTCAAGCAGGCGTACACCATGTGTACAATGACGTCTACGCGTCTATGAAGCTACACGTCCGTGGTCAGTAGGCCATATTCAAGCAAGTCAATCTTAGCAGCTAATGTATGTTTGACAATTTGTTATAATTTCTTGTAATTCCCGGCACGTAAGTTGGCAAGACTCGTTAGATGCGCTGAAGTATTTTTTTAGGACTCTTTGGTAGTGAAGCGGGGCGCGCGGAACGGTTAGCACCGTTCCGTTCATAGACTAATATATAATAGATTGAGAGTTCCGTCCGCTCTATGTGATGGATGGTCATTTCGCGAAATATGCGCGAATTATAAATTCATTTAGAGATATTTTTTTTCAGTTGCCAATCCTTACTTTGTCTTTTTGGGATGATTTAGCAAATAAGGTTTGGCCTTATTTTCAGGATACAAGGTCCTCTTTTTATCACAGAAAAATAAATACTTACAACCGGGCAGTTAACCAGTTAAATAATAATAACGTTACAGCATTCAACATAACTTTTACTTTGTGACCTCCTTGCTAAGATTCACTGGTCTGTGAGGCAAACTTTCTAATAGGAACACTTCTTATTGCAAATTATTACAATCTTGTAGTGTAAGACAACAAACAGATAAATAAATGTGGAATTCAAATATAAAGTATCCTGATAATTTTGTATTTTTCAATGAGTTTGAAAGAAACACCACCAACTATTATAAATGCGAAAGTGTGGATGGATGTTTGTTACTCAATCATGCCAGAACAGCAGAAACGATCTGGATGAAATTGGGCACAGATATAGATATAGTCTGGAATAGCACATAGGCTACTCTTGGTATAGACAATTAAATTATAAATCTGCATACCCCATTTATGGTAGAAAGACTGATAAATGTGAAGGCTGAACATCTTTATGCTTTTAAATGGAATTGGACATGCATGAAATTAGGTTTATTTGTTTTTTATAGCATATGAAAATTATATCATGTGAACATTATTTCAAGTAAATATTTTTATTTCTCCATAAATGCATTACATTATTTTGATCTAAAAAAATGGCTTAAGCTAGTGCCCAGAGTGCAAAACTCCCACTTCTAAACCAGTGGTGGCTGGTGAATCATAGTAGTAGTAGTTCACTTCTGGGATTCGAAGACTAATTAAATTAACTTTAATTCACAGGAGCCTATGTAAATCGGCAAACCATTTCGCTAGCGACTTCTAATTCGACGCCAACACCATCTAGTTACGTCGTTGTACAACTTGACCAAAATTTAACATTTTGTGGTCTGATGAGCGACAGGAGCGACTATTGATTGTATTTTAAATAACAACATTTTGTCTACAGTTGGTATTTTTATATTTTATAAATTAAATCGATAAGCCGATTTTTTAATAACTGGTATTGACTGAATATTTTTTTTCAATGATGAGTACAGAAAGTGCATTTAACCTGTCCGGGGACATGGTGTTTCTGAGTAACGTTTTAATTCAATTTAGTGTCGAAATCTCACACACAGTCACACACTGTCCCACAATTCAGAAAGTAAAAAAAAACAATAGAAATTAGATTATAGAAATAACTATTAACTGCAAAATTGCAAGCAGCGTACTGTCTAAAAAGTAAACAAACCCCGCGCCCGCCTCACTACCCACCCGCGTAATGTTGGTACTCGACCCGAAGGTAAATTTCGTTCGTCAAACCTCGCCCGCTCTCGGTAATCTTCGGTTCGCTGGGGCGGCGCACGAGAGTGGTCATATTTTGCCGTACATTTTCTATTGAACTATCTCTGTCTCACGCGCCAGGCGTTTTCGCTCGGATCTCTTATACGTTGTATGGGCACTCGCCGTGCGCTTTAGCCTAGCGCACGGGGAATATTTTTTTACAGCAATATACATCTTATTACTTTAGCAAAGAGCTTAAATTGGCTCGTCATAATTTTGTTAATATTGGATAGATCGTTAATCAGATATTATTAAACATTTGCATTTTTTTGTTAACCTATTAAAATCTGGCAGTTCAGCGCACGAGTGAACTTAAAGTACAGCCGCCTCTGTTCTAAACTAGGTTTATGTACCTGTATCTTACAAGCCAGTGTCCCATCAAACTGATGTGCTCAAAGAAAATAGGATTTAACATATACAAGCACATTCACTCAGCCAAAAGGTCAGCTTAATCTTGTTACTAAGTTGTTAACTAACTACTAACTTGTTAATATATTACTACTATTAATAATGACCTAAATTTCCACTTAACTACAATAATAGTGACTCTTATCAGATACAAGCTTAATGCAGGCAATATCACATCTGTCCAAGTTATTATTACAAGACTAAATGTATTGGGAATTATGTTTTGGTAAAATTATAATAATGCAAATATTATAATTGAAATCACTGGTATACACAAATAAGTCTAAAATATTTAAATAATTATAGTAGCTGGTATTTACTCCTAGGAAGTGATTTGAATAGCAAACTTGGTACTAGAATAATTTAAATTCATATTATTGAATATTATGATAACATCTCTAAGTCTATGTTACTCACTAGGGCCTAATTACATTTAATTATATTGATAAACTTAACTGCCAGATAAGATTTTAGTGCATTACTCAAAGGCACAAAATGCGTTGCCAAAATTGAATATTCAAGGCATGAAATTCATCTATGGCGTTTTTCATGGTGTCGAACTGTTTAGAAATTTTCACTGACCTGATTACACACGTAGTTAGGCGGAAATTCTTCATCAGGCAGCTGTCCCAGATATATAGCTCTTGAACTCAACTTCTTCCTACGGAATCGCCAAAATTGTAACCTAGAAACAATCGTTATAACATAATATATCCATAATTATTACGCCAAACAAAGACATATAATGAAAAAACGCTTACCTTGACCATAAGGATTTCTTTTTGGGTCGCGTCAGCAACGGTGTAGTCTCCATTTTTACAACACAATATGTATTACGTTGGTTTTTAACTTCTCACATTATAATAATCCAATAAGAATAAATTAAAATTGTTTTTATCAAAGCTCTAAATAAACGCAGCTTGGACAAGTATACAAACACCAAACACAAATCACACACAAACAGTGTTGCCAGGGCCCTTAAGTCAAAAGTTACGTATCAATTCCTCAAATGTTACATTTTTGCTGCAAAAGTTACATGATTTTTTTATTTCGCCTTTTTGATTTCGGAGGCAAATTGATGTCAGCAAATTGGCGTAATATAAAGGAATTTTCAATACACTTCCTCGAAAACTAGCTCTTATTGCACTACGATTAGGTTCGATATGCAACATATTACGCACGCGTGCGGTAATAAGATTACAGCACGCGTGCGGTAATTCGATTAAAACATAAGAAATTAACAAAAAAAAAACAACTGTTTAACGACTTCATACCTTTGCTTCTCCTTTAACCTGCGAACATAAAGCGCGGCAAAAAAAGGAAAGTTAGTCTTAATAATTTGAGTTATTTGTGAAAAATGTCAAATTTAAGTTATGAAGAGAATTCTTTAGATGGTACTCCGCCGGATATTGTGATTGAGGCACAAAATGCTTGCGATAGCTTGTTGCCATCTAAATCTAAGGTGAATTAAATGGAAAGTTACTAAAAAGGCGTCGTCATTTCGGGGCAAGTATTTTTGGCATATTTCAATGAACTCGCTACTAAATATAAGCCTATATGGTGTATATATTCCATGCTAAAAAGCACGGTTCTGCAAAATCACGGTGTTAACATAAAATATATTGCAACCTGACTGCATTTCTAAAAAGACACTCCGTCGGATATATTGGACAAAAATCAAAAGTATTGTCTCCAAATGAAGTTGAAAACTTTTTGAAAGAAGCTCCGGATAGCCAGTATTTGGCAACAAAGGTTAGTAGTTGAATCAATATCTAATCTATAAAACCTTACCTAGGCGCTACGTGCGTACACTAAACGACCTATGCTTATCTAAACTGTGTTTATTTCTTGGAAAGTGTATTGAAAAACGTCGTTTGATACTCGTGGGAATTTGTTATTGTGTTTCTCGGCCCCATAACACTTCATTCGGCCTCGTACGCAATAACAAACTTTCCGCACTTGTATCAAAATGTACTATTATGATTTCTAATGGTTTATTTAATCTTATGAAAAAACAGACTCTAGTTTATAATAGTAATCTTTGCTCTAGTTTCATTTGCTAGCAGCGCCATCTTCACAGTTGTTACTATCTAGTCTAGCACCTAACTTATTCTATTACTTTGAACCAAATCCACGAGAGGTGGGGCATCTGTTAGTTTTACACTGAACTAACTACTAATATGTTCGGCTGTTAATAAAGGGCAAAACCGCCTCAATGCAAAAAAATAAAAATAAACTTTCATTATAGACGATGATTTGTCACCTCTCTTTAGTGTGTATTAAATTGAGTACTAGTGAATCGCTTTCATTAAGTTTTGTTCCGTACTTTTTGAAATTATCTTTTTTTCTGATAATAGATTAAGACGAAAACTAAAAAAATATTGTTCAAATCTACAGCGAATTGGAGACAAAAAAAAACATGAAATCCACCAACCTAGCATTAGTTTTTTTTTATAATATCGATAAGTAATAATCGTAGAGGTTTAAATCCACACTTTCTACAGAAATTTTACTTTCTTGCACCAGCAATAAAATATTTATGCTTAAGATATTTCGATTTTAATAATTTATGTTGCAAACTTAGACGTATAGACATATAGACCTACTTATTAATACATTAAAGATAGGCGCTAGAATCTCGATAAATTGAGAAACTTTAACACTAAACTTACTTACCAAACAATAAATGTAGGTAATCACTGGAACTTCTAGTACGAAACCGCGCGAACTCGCAAAGTACGAAACGTACGCGCACACGCTCAAGCAAAATCAAGTTTTGTGTTTCATTTTGTCATGGCGCGTTTCATTCAGAGCCATCTCTGAGTATGATATGGAGTGAAATACTTTTTAGACGCGCCAGTTTTAGGTGCGTTCTATTTGGATGCGTTCGGAAACTGTTTGAAATATAAATCTAGTATTACAAATCTCGTTGTTCTCAAAAGTTACGAAAATTGCCTTAAATATAAAAATTACTTACATGTTACGCGAGGGGGTCAAAAGTTACGAAAAATGTAAGAAATGTAACCTTCTGGCAACACTGCACACAAACCCTCACAATGACAGCGAGGCGTGAACTGTCATTTGTCAACGTCAAACTGGCACGTATTACCATAGATCATAGATGTAGATAGTGATGTCGCAAACCGAGATGCCCGGTTATCACAGAGTCGATTTACATTCCATCGGATAGTGGAGATTTGATCTGCGTGCATTTAGGTACAAATGTACAACAAAGGAGATGTCTAGTTTAAATCTACTATATATCTCTATAATTCGTGCATTTGTTTGTGAAATTGTTTTAAAACTGCTAAGTGGTGGTAGATTTTAGAAAGAGAGTGGTCACATTTAATAGGTAAATAAATATGGCGGTGTAGTAGTGTCGGGGTTGGTCGGGGTGTGTTTAACTTTAAAGGTTTTTGCCAGCCAGAGTTTATGCAATAAATAACGTTATATTGACATAATAATTAATTAAGAAATTATTCTAGTGTTCTATCAATGGTTTTGAGTGAGAAATAATGAGTGTGTAAGTAATGACCAATTAGATCAATGACTTGGGAAGGTGTACGGTGGTTGACATATCAGGGGAGTCGGGGGCTTGGGGCTTCGCTGCGTCGCGGTCGGTTCTCTCTCTCATCTGCACTTGTTAGAAAGTAAGAAAACATGTGTTTATAGTAATGTTTATTTGTACGTAGTTAATAAAATTGCGAGCTCCCGTTAATTATGCCACGATTCTTGACGTCTAGTGCGAAGTTTTGTAATACACAGTAATTAAGTTTGAAAGCAAAAACTCTTATTAGATTGTAATGCGCCGCGACAGTTGGAGGCAGTGCGTCTGTTGTCTCTGTCGCGGCGGCCGGGCACACCTCCGTTGACCTATTTTCTGGTTATTGCATTCATCTAACTATTTATGTCTTGGGGTGTAAAGTGGGCCGCCGGTTTTGCATCGCGTATGCAATAATACGTTTTGGCCCTTGTCAGCCACTGTTACAGCATGTGAACCTGATTTAATTGGTCATAAATAATGTAATTAAAAGTGTAGAAAGTGATCTCACATTATCCTTTTAATTGATAAGTGTTATGCAAAAGGTATGGCAGTTGATTGAGATGTTCTATTGTCACAGATATTGAGAATCAACAGGACAGTGCTAAGTGCAGTGTAGTAGTGTAGTTAAGATGGCATGGTATGTGCCGGCCAGGGGTTTGGGTTTGACAGAGGAGGACAAGACTCCAACATGATGGACTCGGACCTGCCACCTGGTAGTTGCAATTCTACTGGGCATCTGTCCACAATAGGATACCATACTCTGCCGGGTAAGTTGTGAACCCTTTTTTCTTTTGATCCCAAATTCCAGCTGTAGATTTATTATGAGTATACATTGTAGCACATTATTTTCTTTTCTATTGTATTAATCATCTATTAATTACACTTAACAATATTACCTTCCTGTAGGTATAACAGGATAATTCTTATTCTGATGTGATGTATGATTTCAATCATATATTTTTTCAAATTACTTCGGCCAATTTTTTTGTCTTGTAATGCATATTACATTCCCATGACAAAATACTGGGAAAAATCTATATTGTATTTGTGTTCCAATTTTATATTCTAATAATTACACAAGATAACTATTTATCTTGTAATTATAAGAGCTTAAAATTGGACAGTTTTGATACCTCATTCAGTAAACTATGTCCATTCACAATATTAGTCTAACATATTAGCAAGTAAAATTTTTCCAGTACTCTGCATGATATCAGAATGTAAACATTATGGAGACAGACACTTTATACTTGTGATAAGAGCACTGATAAGCCTTTGGATCTCAAGTGATGTGATTTTCAGTTGACTATGATAATTTAATAAGCATAATAGTGATAATTTTCAGTAATAAGTAGATACAGATTTTGTTATAGGTAAGGATTGGAAGAATGAAATATTAAGATACATAATCAAAACTATATAATATCAGTTTAACTACCTATATTTAATTTAATTTTTGATATAAAGAATATAATTGAGCATGACCTTTTCATGCTCAATTATTTTTTCTAATCAATATCAATAACCAAGAACAAATGTATAAGATAAACAAAATATCTTATGTGATATGTATTATTTTAAGCTGACAATTTTAACCTCTTCTCTTTGGGTATGATGGGTCATAAATTATGTGCTCACAGATAGTGATAAAGCTTGGAGACAAGCTGTTATCTTTATTGTACCTACCATTTCATTACTTTTAAGAAACACATTTCATAAATACCTTTTTGGAGAATTCATCACACATTTAAATTGGTAATGTGTTACTAAGAAGACATGAAATACCACCTCAGACATTAACTTATACATGGTTCTTTAAGATAACTAATCTCTTATAAGATTTATAAGATTTTTTCTTATAAGATCTGACCATTACAAAAACTTTGGATTTTAAAATAGACCTTTGAGTTTGTTTTGGTGGTTCCTCTCTAAGAAGTCAGTTAGAATATGCACTCCTAAGTAGTCTACTCCTACTGTTTAAATTGACATACAGATTGATGTGTAAAAGTATTAATTTTGACGAGTTTATTTCAATAATAAATAGGTATAATGTCTCATAAGACAGTGCCTTTCTGATAAGATATTATTTATTCATAAATAACTTTCAAACTAAAAATAAAAAAAAATAAAAACTGTTAAAAACTGTTAACTGTTTAAATTCCTAGTGTGGGGCAACGTTTTTAAAAAAAAAAAGAAAAAGAAAGAAACTTTCAAACTTAAAAATATGATTTTAATTAACACATCGTTCAATCAATTTGTAATGAGCATAATCTGTCTAATTGATTGGCTATAAATAATGATAGTGTAATCCATCCATAAAGTAAATAAGGTACAGATTATTTCAATTAATATTAATTATGAACTTTAATCTGACATTGGATCAGAGACTTAATAAATAAAAGGCCTGACTCACTGGCTCATCAGCACCCAGGCTAAACCCTTTTCCCTAGAAAGATTTAGCTAGATAATTTCATCTTTCTTTACTATCCACAACTTAAAGTGTGTGAATAGTGTTTTATTATTCGAAGGGATCATTGTATGTTATTATATATAGGTATATCTGTATGATCCTATGTCCTATTTCAGGCCATTCACTCAAAGCTGCTCAGCTGTTTTTGCATGATTGAAACACAAACATATTTACTTCACATTTATAATATTAAGTAGGATTGCACACAAAAACATGCAAACAGATACAAATTCAATAGGACAGCTTATGTCCCTTTTATAATTTATACATGAAAGAAGAAAGAGATTCAAATATTTTTATTTGTAGAACATAGGTAAAAAAAATAGGTACAGATGTCAATATTAATAAAACGAACGCTATTGCCATTAACGGCGTTCTAATTATAATTTCTAATTAATAAATGGTAAGAAATAATAGATAATATATATAATAATAGCTGCGGGCAGAAACTAGTATAATAGTGTGAAATGGGTATAAGACAAAAATTTAATTGTGATAGTAGTTACATTCATGTCCTACTTTATGTGTTTCGGGTATTTGCCATACAAAAGCCACAAAACTAATATGTAGTTATGAAGATGTATATGATGTATAAAATTTACCTTTATGTACTCACTTCTATTTTAGTAGGTACTAGTGACTGTTAAATGACATCATTCACATAGTTTAGTCAACAAAGTGCTAACTTCTAAGTTATTACTTTTAACTGTGAACTGTTTAAATTTAGTTTGCTGTGCTGTATCTCTCATTGTGACAATTTATTTTTTTCTGTCTCATAGGTATGTACTACATCTGATATTTGAAGTGCCTTGAGCAAAAATTGCCTGTATTGTATTAGAGCACTTTGATTTGATCATCTAAAATGTACCTATTATTATGTCTTTAACTGTTCTTCTATTGAAGGGTTCTTGACTATCTTTACATAGCAACATAACATAATGCCTGTATTTCATGATTTCTTATTATCTAATATTATTAAAATAATTTATTATTATCTAATATTATTAAAATAATTTATTATTATCTAATATTATTAAAATAATTTATTATTATCTAATATTATTAAAATAATTTATTGTTATCTAATACAAGTTTTGTGTCATATATGGGATTTTACATCACAGCAAAAATTACAAACTTCTATCTTTCATCTTTAATTAAATCTTTTAGAATTTACCTCCTATAGGTAGTCACTTCCGCCACTTGACTGGCCGGTAGGGGTGAATTTAATTGAAATTGATAGATAGTAATAAAGGGTATTTTTCTCACAGTGACTGAATTGATTGGAGTGGAGGAAGTTCTAAAGAATTCAGAACAAAGGCTTTAGAGGATGTATTTTCAGACATCCTTCTAAATTAGGTACTCATTTTCCTTAT
Source organism: Orthosia gothica (assembly GCA_949775005.1). Classification (NCBI taxonomy): domain Eukaryota; kingdom Metazoa; phylum Arthropoda; class Insecta; order Lepidoptera; family Noctuidae; genus Orthosia; species Orthosia gothica. Next base: position 25,003,087 of record OX459048.1, read on the forward strand.
GAATAAGGAACCAAGTATATTGCTTTGCTGTGTTATAGAATATATCTTGCCAATTTACTGTGACAGAAAAATTATTCTCAGTACTAATAACTCAGTTAAGCATTAATTTAACATACCAAATTAATTAAACTCACTTGTTTATGGCTTTTCCAACAACCAACAATAATGATAAGCATCTTTGTCAAGTAAAACCACTCACTATTAAGTGTTAATTTACATACACATAAGTATACTCTGTAAGTCTGTATATAATAATAAGTCTACCATACTAGTCTATCAGACTAAAATAATAAGTTTTGTTATGGCCAGCCTCACAAGAAAAGAAGAAGAAGCGGGATGAAATTTGTCCAGTATCCAGGATGTGCTTTATGTTCAAAATTTCATCCAATGGTCTTTGGGACGTGAATCATTAGCAATCGTATTAACATACAGACTTCCGTTTTACTAAAAGGGGTTAGCTATGTACATTTCCGACTTATTTTGGAATCTTCTAACTAATGTAGGTACCTATTCAATTTCCGAGAGAAAGGTCGTGAACTCGTACAACCCGGAACAGTCTTCGGTTGTGCTAGAGCCGGCCCGGTTTGGATGCATGCAATGCAGCCTGGCCCCCGGATGCAGCCCCGGGATTTCCGGTCAATCGCAAAGCGCACTGTACCCCACTCCTTACTTGACCTACGCTGATATAATCGCACGAAGTAACTTTGTCTCGGCGATCAGGAAACAGAAAACTCTCATTATTTATTTATTATATATATAGACATGCAATCCAATTAGGTAATTCTCATTTGTAGGGTTCCATACCCGAAGGGTCCGTCTGTCCGTCTTCTGTCACACAATTTAGTTCCGAAGATTTTTTTAACTTCCCACTGACCTATGAACTTGAAATTTGGTGATAATGTTTATTATTAGGTACGTATATTTTACTAACAAATATCAATATATTGATAAATGAAAAATTTCCTTTGGTACGGAACCCTGCAAGTGCGAAGTCCGACACGCACTTGGCCGTTTTTTTTTCAATCATAACCCACCTTTTGGCTTCGCTGTAGGGAATCATTGTCGTATATAACTGTATGTTCTCGTCTCAAAAACTTTGACCATCATAATTCTCTTGCCTTTATAATACTCCAATTGTGCCGAACCCAAATAGGTTCGTCACAACATGTCTTCTACTTTTACTTTCTATAGTCGTCATAGTCATAGCGTCATACATCAAAAACATTGATATGTGGTCAAAACCATATTCGAACAAGCCTTGCCTTATGTACCCAAATCGACAAATCTCATCTAGGTAGTCAATTCAAGACAAATTGCACGTCATAATACTATACAACGTAGAGCAATCTTGCTTTCTAAGATCGTGTTAATTTAATCTAGAGCTATAATAATGCATAAACAATGTCAATTTGCCAGCTTGTTGTTGTTGCTTAGGATCAGCATTCATAAACTCGACTATTTTATGACAAACAAAATAGTATCAGGGCCGATCTGAAGGCGTGATTCGTGTTTTAGCGTAGTATTTCACGCTTAACGATGTTGGCTTATCAAATAGAATATTTTGAATAAAATATAGGTCGTCCTTAGGAAGTAAATACCGTTTGTTACGGTTACTGACAGGCTCGTCAACACAAATAACTAGATATCATCTTCCTGCCCTTGTCCCATGTTACTTGTCCATACTGTGCTGTCCGCCGTCACGATATCACTGATTCCCCTCTCTTTCATATCACTCCTCACACAGTCCATCCATCTTTTCTTTGGCCGATCACTCCCTATCCATCCATCCACATTTATATTCATAACTCTTTCAGTAGCACGAGTTACATCCCTCCTCATCACATGTGCATACCAGGACAAACGGTTTCCTTTCAACTTTTCTGTCACTGGCGCCACTTTCTAACTTCCTCTAAACTCATTTTTCACTTCATCCATTCTCGTTACTCCGCAAATCCATCTCACGGACTTGTTATTTTTTCCGTTTAATTTGGCGTCTATAGGTCGCCAGTTTTGCCAGTGACCTGTCGTTATTTCATCCATCCTGAGTTGATCCGGTGTGTTACGTCTCGGTCTACCTCGCCATCTCCTTGCACAAGCGACCCTGGACCGGTACCGGAAGTCGGAGCAGATCGGTATATGGGTGTTCCAGCAAGAGCTATATGGACGGAACTGTAGAGACTGCCAAAATCACAGAACAAGTATTCTTGTTCTGCTCAATTTCAAGCCAACACTCCAGTCTGTGCCACCACACCTCCAATCTGCTCTGGACCTCAGGCCACTCTTGGCAACCAGGACAATGCCATCAGCAAATAGCATACACCAGGGTGCCTCTGCCTGTATGTCCGACATTAGAGCGTCCATTATCATCAGGAAGAGATAAGGACTGAAGGCCGACCCTTGGTGCAAGCCGACTACCACACTGAAGCATACAGTAGTGTAGATCGAACTGGGGTACTGGATCGACAGTACATCGCTTGAATCTGCTGTACATACTTCCCAGGCACACCTTTTAAGGGCCCACAATAAAACCACACGACAAATTGTATGTTAACTTCTGTGATTGGTTGACTGAAATAACAACAAACAATCAACATACATACATAAACTCACACCCTGGGGGTATGCTGAAACTACAGAACGCCGGCTGCTATAAGATCCTTAAAATTCGTACTATTTTTACCCGACTGCCGAAGGAGGGTAATGTGTTTATTTGCTTTCATACATATTGACAATCAAATGACTTATTATTGAGATATATTTGACAGTAGATTATATACAATAGAGTTTATGAAGTCTGGCCCGCCCGTAACCACGGTGATCTCACCTTGTGGATAGCGATAATTCTATCAACACTAGAACAAAGTTGCCTTAGAGAACCTACTCAAGAATCAAACAATACTAAATTCTCCATTCTTAAAAACCTGTCTGCAATACGCGCAACTTCGTCCTTTTACAATCGTAAATCAAAATCGTGCGAAAGTCGACGAACCATACCCCATTTCCGGGCAAAGTTTAAATCCCGGACGGTACCTATCTTAAATCATCTCGATCGTCGTTTCAAACGTGGTCCAGTAGCCTTTCGATCGTTGGGTGTTCCCGTTGAATGCGTTGAAGAAAGGAGATCACTTAAGGAGCTCACTTGAAACACTACTGTAGGCGGTTCTGGTTAAGTGCTAGCGTGCTGTACTTTTTTATGTGTTTCTTCATTGTTGAGCATTTGCAAAAGCGCACAAATGTTGCGTTCATTGATCCTACGAGTCAAGAATTACAAAGTCAAAGCCAGTTTTTGATCATGGTGACAATTAATGTATGCTTGCCTGTTTGAATTTCTTGAGAGACAACTCATGCGATGATGTGACATCTTTCAATTACAAGTTTTTTTCAACTCGTGAGCGATCTTATTCGATGAATTTTAATAGTTAGTGCGCGCACTTGTTCTTAATCTCTCGTTAGCGCAAGTTTGAAGGCATAGGCGCACATATTAACGGCCTCTTAATTTTAAATGTGTGCGCATCTGTCTGTAAAGACCCTCTACTTATATTTCTTTAAAAAGTATTAGGTATTTCCTTCTTTACTAATACCAGTTCTTCTGCAGGACGTATGCACCACTCCGCCAGTACACCGGCGGGGGTGGATGGCGCCGGCGGAGGCTCCCGTACGCCCCCCATGACCCCCAAGAAAGGCGGCAAGATGCTCGCCGTCAGGGTCCAGATGTTGGACGAATCCATATCCATGTTCCAGATACAGGTGAGTCCAGAAGGTATATGTAAGAAAGCATTGGCTTTAACAAACAGCTTTAGACTGGCCATGACCAAAACAAGCGGGTGATTGGTATACTCTTACGCCACCAGCCAGGTTTTTCGTGCATTCTTAAGGTCACGGACTCACGGTAGACCCAACATGCAAAAATTGATGTTTAGTCATTCCACATGGACAGTAGTATTCAGATGTTTCGGTTTTATCAGTGTTAACGGGACTGATATTAAAACAAAGTCCTAGGGCTATATGCATTTAGTCAATTACTTAACCGACCACTGCATAGAGCGTTCCTCATCAAGATAATTATCGAGACTCGTTAGACACGAATGGGACCTTTTAATCTGGTGCGGATTACAATTATAATCTCATTGGAATTGAACTTTCAGTTCTCGTTATTATGTAGCAAGAAAATTGCCGTCCTCGGTATAAGCTCTCTATCTCTAGCCTACGTTATTGAATAGGGTGGTATTTAATATTAGCGGTCTGTCAGCGCTTTTGAACGCATATATTAATGTGCATAGCCCTTCCCCGCCTTTACAAAGCCTTACTGAAAACCTTATATAAAGCGGAACGTTGCTGCAATATTAGTTTTGGTGTACTTTAAAGAATATTACTCGTGTATCTGTTTGCTATCTGCCTAGAAAACATAGATAAATCGAAAGTTTGTCATCGACACGCTAAGAAGAAGGAATTTGTGGAAATGCCTAAATAAAAAACCTCCTAACTTGCAATGCCATATTAAACGAAAGAGTCGCTTAGAGATGCTTGTTGAGTCATCATCATCTGCCTAGCCTTTTCCCAATTTTTGTTGGGACCGGCTTCCAATCTTACCGGATTCAGCTGCGCACCTGTGATTTACATGGAGCGACTGACTATCTGACCTCCACAACCCAGTAACTGGGTAACACTTTACCCCGTGGCAAGACTGGTGTCAGATCTCAAGCTTCTGACTACCCGTAACGACTGTCAAAGATCTTCAAATGACAGCCGAACCAACGGCTTAACGTACTTCCCGAGGCACGGAGGAAACTCGGTATGTTGAAATGGTCACCCATCCACGGACCGACCTCGGCAAGCGTTGCTTAACCTTGAAGATCGACCCGTGCGGCTGTTATTATTTAGCCACGAGCTCCTGAGATCCTTTGTCTAGTATTCCGATGATAAAGCACTAATTATGAAACTACTAGGTATATTTTTCCAGAAATTCTGTTTGGTTGATTTCATGTTCTCTTTGTCAAAGCCTATAATTTGAATCTGAAGCTTTCGTATCCCGTATTAGTTTATAACCGCGTCGAAGCAAATCAAATACTATTTTAAAACTCATCATGTGTGATCATGAGCGATTACATAGTGAAAAAAAAAGAAGTAGTAAACGATCGACCAATTAAATTCCAGCAATATTTAAGCTTCATCAGCAAATTAACGACACAGTAACCTCCAAAAAGATATACCAGGATATTATTAAATACCCTTACGCTCCAGAAATCAGGCAAAAATTAGACCCCTTTTTTCTCAGTTTTATTTTTAGATGACTATGATACGTAATTTTATCAGCCGGTCAGTAGGTGATTATGTGGAACTTCCTCTTGCCTTGATAACTTGCTCCGGCAATGGGTTGTTAATACTCCCAGTGAGATGACATGAATATTGAATGTAATATTAAAGTCAGCAACGTCGTAACATGTAGGCAGATTAATAGTTTAGAGCCGATACTATCTTGGAGATACGCTGCGTCAGAAAACTAACTTTTGGACAAAATCTCCAGATTTTCAGAACGAATACAAACAGTATATGTGTTTACTGTTACAAAAGCTGTTCTAGTATTGCACATGAACAACACTAGACAATAACATAAAAAGGTTTTGTTTTACCGTGGGCAAAATGCCGAATTGAAGACTGCGATATGCCAAGTAAACAGATATATTTTGCCACGGGTTTAACATAATTTCTCGCTTGAACCCGATATTGCGTCCTCATAAAACTTACGACGTAACAGCAGAAACTGACGTTCAATATGATTGACAAAGTCGGAACAAACACCCCGTCCCGCCGAAGGCGAAAACGTTACTTCCTTCTTTCAATACGTCCGTTTATTTATACGGCCCTTCGTTTTGGCTCTTAGGGATCTGAGAAAGGACTCACCTGAGGTCTTGTTAGTTGCACCTCCCGATTTGAAACAACTAGGTCAAATATTTATTATTCTGCTAATACTGCCCTTCCTTGTGCCCTTTAGGGATCTAAGAAAGAACTCTCCAGAGGTCCTTTTAATTGCACCTTTCGATTTGAAACAACTAGGTCAAATATCTATAATACAATACCTTAAGGAAAAGGCCGAAGAAAAATGTTGGCTGTGTTAGATCGAAATATCAAGCCCTTTAGGGGGATCTAAGTAATGATTCCCCTAAGCGGCAGTTAGTTGTACCTTTCGATTCGGCACAAATAGGTCAAATATCTATTATACTGTTAGCAATATATTTAACCTCTTAAGGAAAATGTCGAAGAAAATTGGTGACCGTGTTAGGTCACAATATCAATCAGCTAAAGTGTCGATTTTCACGACAGTATAGTTGAATACTACACCCTCGAGGATTTAAATGAGGCAAAAGATTGAGCCGCCTATGCCCCTACGTTCTGGACGGATTAAATATGAGTTGTTGACACGGGCAGGAGAAGAATAGTGTTAAAGAAAAAACGAATGACATTATACAACAACATGAATTGCAACGCCTATTACGAGCTCATTAGTGTACTAACAATTATATATTACTGCTCATGATGTCAGCCCATTAAATTACGTTCAAGGGAGTCATTAGGCGTGCCGATAATGTATTGACTATGATTTCTTATGACTGAACGCGGGACCGGTAAAGCTGTAAATTCAGCCAATAAACAGAACATTTGGTTAATGAGCGGTGCGAAATTTGGAAATGGGTACAGTGCAATATCGGCCTAAGGTACAGGCATTTTTTTTCAAGAATTGCCACATATTGTCATATTATTATGTGGAAATACTAATCCAGAGTGCGAAGAAATCGACTTCAACTTTGAAACCCCTGTACCCCTTTCAGTATACTGGCGTGATGTTTTGTTATGAAATGGTATAAACAATAAACAGACATGCGATTGAAGCAATCCCGAATGATTTGCCGTTATTTATTGAAGAGTTCTGTTGTATATCTCCGAAGTTCTTCATCAGATCTTTAACAAATTAAAATGGGACCAATTTCGGAACATGTTCTTTCAAACAAAAAAAGAATTTTAAAAATCGGTCCACAATTGGCGGAGATATCGGTGAAAATACATAAAAAAAAAAAAAAAAAAAAAAAAAAACACAATTAGTCGAACATAGAACCTCCTCCTTTTTGGTAAGTCGGTTAAAAATATTAGACAGTTTCGCCTCATCTCTTACAAATTAGGATGGAACATGGGTGGGTAGAGCAATACTTACTTAGGTGAAGAAAGACCAAAGAATCGATGGATGGACGTTAAAAATTATATGTGGAAAGGGAGTGACTACTGACGTGACCACGATAGAGACGTAACTGACGCCGACGGGAAAAAGATGACATGCTGTGGTGAAACCAAATAGGATAAGAGCAGGTGAATGATGTGAGTGTCATATCTGAGAGACATCTCTTTCTAAAGCTCGATAAGTCATTCTTTATTAACGCGCAGATTCTGAACATCCCTCATGTTTTACTGATTATACGTGCGCCCGCTCAGATGTGTTGGTGCATAATAAAGGTGCTTGTGCTTAGTGTAGGCTCCTGTTAATTTTTGTTGGCAACTATTTTGAATTTGAAATGAACTTTCCTTGTACGGTGTGGCCTCTGTGCCTCTGTGCATAATGTTACCGCATCCCGCAAGCCTAGTCTTTCGCCGGTATCTCCCAAAGGATATGCGACACGGAATTTACAGTTGTTTGGTTGTTGTTTTGTAGGTTAGATAAGTTAGTTAATGTTTTAGCTTCCAGGAAGCTCTGAAAGTAGTTGCTTCAAAAACGTATTTTAGTCATAAGAAGATGCTTTAGCACTCAAGTATTTAAATGTTGTTCACGTCTGTTATTGGCATAAACATAAACACTAGAATAAGACCTCATATAATGTAAATATCCTACCCATGTTTCTGTTGTTGATGTGCCTTATTAAATAAATATTATAGTATCTCTGATATTGCGTTAACAGTTATGGGTAGCAGTGCAAGCAAGTGTAGCAAGAATAACTGAAAATAATTTCACCATCTGCCTGATGATCTGATCAGCATTGGCTATATTATATAACACCCTAAATATATTCATTGTCTTACTCAATATGTTACAGCCAAATTATGAAGGTCCGAAATCATTATCAAAGTATTTTACTGCCTCAAATAAATAAGCACGCCTGTCTATAATTTCCATTGGGAATGCAGTTGACATTTTGACATGTGTACAATAAAATGGCCTGATTATGCCATTTGTTGGACCTGCTAATGACGTTAATAGCCCGCAATCAGCGTGGGCCGACATGTTATCATGAGCAATTTGCCATAGCAACATATGAAACAGCTATTCATCATTTATATTGGTCTCCCCAGAGGCAGATAATGAATTGTTCTGGAAAATGGGCACAGAAGGGTGAAAAATGAGTTAAAATTGGAACTATTTTCTGCTTCGTTTACTGTAGTAGTTTCTGCTATAAAGACTAGTTGAATCATAGTGATAGCGTAATCGAATATTTGATTCTAAAAAAGAAGTGAATTGGAGAATTTGAAATTGAATATTGACTGGAAGCATGTCAAATTTTGTCATTACAGTAGGGTTTCACGCTCCAAATCAATTCCGAAAACGACCCTAAAACATCAAGGCGTCTGAATGGACATCTATCGTGGTCCGCAGTGTTTGTTGTGAAAGGTGACTTTATCGAGAGGGTTCTTAGCTATGTTTGGTGAAAATCAGTTCAGCCGTTCTGAAGTTATAGGCGTTTTACTGTTCGGTACTGAATCGGGAAGGTTTCGTAAGATATCGTGTCATAATTTCGTTTTCAATAGATTGTCGATCGGAGCATGTCGGAGGTTTTTTAAATTTAACTTGTTACAAATGTAAAATTAATCTCTCTACTAATGGAGCTCGTGGCTAAATAATAACAGCCGCACTGGTCGATCATCAAGGTTAAGCAACGCTTGCCGAGGTCGGTCGGTGGATGGGTGACCATTACAACATACCGAGTTTCCTCCGTGCCTCGGAAAGCACGTTAAGCCGTTGGTCCCGGTTGTCATTTGAAGATCTTTGACAGTTGTTACGGGTAGTCAGAAGCTTGAGATCTGACACCAGTCTTGCCAAGGGGTATGGTGTTACCCAGTTACTGGGTTGTGTAGGTCAGATAGGCAGTCGCTCCATGTAAAAAACTAGTACTCAGCTGAATCCGGCAAGACTGGAAGCCGACCCCAACAACAATTGGGAAAAGGCTAGGCAGATGACTATTGTAAAATGAATCACAGTTTATTTAGTTCGGGTTCCTAGTTGTTACGAAGAGACTAGACACTGATCATTATTACCATAAACGAAACATCTATAGTTTAAACAGGCGGGTAATCCATTGCCAAGTCCACCAAGTAAGTTTCCTTACCAGTTCCGAAACGAGCTCTAAGATTTTTAATCCTTATCTGACCTATCAACTCAGTTTTCTGCGTCATTTTCGAGCACTCATTGGCTGTCTATCCACCTGATGTAATTAATTCCTTAGCCGCTATTACGGCACGTCCTATCTTCCTGACATTATCTCTTAATTGCCAATTACCAACACCCACGAGACGAGATTATGAGCTTTACTTATTTACACACAAATATTAATTTCGTCGCGTCGAAGGTAGCTTAGATGTTGGCTTGATTCAATATAATAGATAATATCGTATACGAAACCCGCTGTATCACTTTCGATATCTGTTTCTCTTTGATAAAAACATCTCAAAGAGTTATTCTGTTTATTCAGCAAGATGCTTTATTTTATGTTCGCCTTTGAGCACCATGTTAAAATATTGATTGGTGCTCAAATGGGAATACCTTTGGTGCTCAATGCGTAGGTGCCCAGGAAATAGAAGCTCAAACGGGAATACTCCCTTATTTTGGCCATCGCATCCATATGCTCAATTAAGCATTTACTATTGATAAACATAACATATATATCGATGTTCCATTGTCCCCGTCTGATACAGCATTTTCGTGTATTGAGAGCACCCGGTGGGAATATTTGGGGGAAGGAGGGTGTAGTTACGAAATCTAGGATTACGCTGAATCTGCAATGGTATTTACTGAGAGCATGCCTAATTCCCTGCGATACGTAATCGACCGACTCGGGTACATAGGTTGAATCCATCTAGGTAGGTAGGTACTCTATTATGAGTCAAGAGTTGTTTGTGCACTGAATATAAACGTAATAATAGCTAATTTGATCTAACAGTCAGGACGCAGTTTCGCAAATAATAGACTTGCATAATTGCGCATGTCGAATGGTATATTTCTCACTAGGTTCTGCCAGCGGCATTGTCTGCATGATCTTCTGATATTATCATAAAGGAACATACATCCGTAATAAAAATGTCTCTAAACTAATATTCATCAAATTGAGTTAACGGTTTAGGTAAAACATAGTTATTTTCACATTAATGTTATTGGTATCAATTTTTCGTAATACAACACCACAGAATTCCCAAAGCTTTGAGCCGTGAGTAGCAAACGTTGTGGCCACGCAAATGCCCGATGAATTTCGAGTAAATTCCAACGTACTGACAGGATTCTCGGAATACAGGTAGTTTTCAGTATTTGAATATTTCAACAGCGGATGTACTGAAACAACTACCCAGTTGGAAATTAATGAATTTCCGATGAATACTGTCGGTTGTGTTTCGGTTTAAAATAATATTGGTTGCTACGAAATACAAAATTGTTATTGGTTATTTATTAATACATTTAAAACGAGGTAGGTATTTCGCTTTTTGTTTGATGATGATATTCCATATTTTGTAGTAATTACTACAAGTACGATTTCATCATTGTATTTGTATCAGCTTTTACAAAGCCAAATGATTACACATAGTCTTATTACATGCCTATTATTTAAATTGGACTTTAAAATTAAATCATACGCTCACTTAAAATCTCATCAAGATCGGTAAAGATTTTGCTTGTTTTTTTAAATGACAGATCGCAGCCGAACTTTGTACCTGGGAATTATTATCGCCTCATTCTAGATCTTAGCAATTTTTAAAGAAATCCACACCATGCATGAAAGTATTAACTCATCGTTTTGGGAATACTTTCATTGTGATAACTTCTAAGCAGTGGAATTCCCTATGCTTCTTTAAGTCAAAAGTGTATAAGTTACTTCTAGATAGCGTACTCTATCGCTGACCATCGCTTACCATCAAGTGAGATGTGGTCAAACGCGACTCTAACAAAAAAAAAATGGGAATCCGATTAGAAGAAGTTCAGTAACAAATTATCTTTAAACAATGAATATACCTCACTCGTACACAGATGTAACCCTCTTCATCAAACCGACCATTCATACGATTCTGAAACAATGAACGCCGCGGACGCGTGTCGCGACCCGATGCCATTTTTCAATTATCCAGCGTGGCCCGTGGGCCACTCCAACTTTGCCCTCGCCATTCGATCGTTATTCCGCCACTCTACAAACTTTGACGACTCTTATCCTTCTCGCATTTTTAGAGGCGTTGGAAAATGTGGCTGCCTGTGAAGCTGTGACGTAACTTCTCTTGAATTCACGATATTCAAAGATTTTTCAGTTATCCTAAATGTGAAAGAATATGGATGTTTGTTAGTCAATCACGCTCATATTATGACTACGGTTTTGAATGAAACTTGGCACACGGGTAGACCATGATCTGGATTAGGAAATAGGATTATTTTATGTGCTGGTAGTACATTCCCTTGGCATTTACAAGGAATACTTGTGGCAACGACGCTAAGGGACTTACACGGATCTTGGTGATGTTCTTCAGAAAGGCCAGATATGCAGATAGCATAGTCATAAACGGTGTGCCTGTATATGACTACGTATGAACGTAAATTAAGGAAAAAGATTATGTAAGGATCGTAGCTTGAAAAAAAGGTGAGTTCATTCCTTTTGCGTAACACTTTTCGCACCGGCACAGCCGCGGGCAGAAGCAGATGTGAATATATTTCTTCTGCAGTATAATTATAAAGGAAGTCCATGTAGAGGTATCGGTAGCATATCTTTGTTTGCTGATGAAACCGACCATATCTTTCGGATTGCCTGTCAAATCCTGGCAACATAAAGCGTATTCGCCCAGGACATTGCTTTGTATATGTTTGTGTGCATCTCCCAGACAATCTCGATTACAAACCATTGCCTTTTTCAATTTATTTTGTAAATGCAAGCTTTTTAGATTTTCTCTCGAGAAACAACTTAAAAGTGTACAGTTTATTCACCTAGAAAGTTGAAAGTACTTTATTTATTTGAAGTCTCAAAGCCCAGCAGACTGAAAAGATACAATTTTTGAAGATACTGCCATGCACTTTAATATATCTGTCTCATGCAAAGGGTTGATTAGCCCTTCTAAGGGGCGTTATTGATTTGTGCCGACGATACTCTGCGAATATGCAAGACTTAAAATTACGCTAACGAACGACGTGAAGCTTTCAAGAGTTTTACCAGAGGCATATAAGTCGGCTTTTACCTAATTAACCCCACACTTGCAATGGCCCCTTTCCGACTCAAACTCACTTGAATTCCCTAGAGGGCCAGTCCTCAGAGCCTTATTCAATACACTAGCTGCCGCCCGCGGTTCCACCCGCGTGGAATTATTACTTCTATACAATATCTTTGTAAATTATAGCCTATGTGTTATTCTGATGTATAAGCTATATTACTGTAAAGTTTTATCAAAATCCATTCAGTAGTTTTTGCGTGAAAGAATAAAAAACATCCATCCGTCCATGAATTATATCAGTACCTAGTAGAATTTTCTGTTATTTCGAATTTTGATACTAATTAATTGGCTGAAGGCTGTGAGTGGAAATCGCTAGCTGGGACGTCTCAGATCCGCTTTGCATTTCCTTTTCCATCACACTAGACTTAATGCCTGATTGCATTTAAGCTAATTCAATTAATGCTTGCAATCCTAATTAGTTCTTGTTGCAATATAACACGAAGTCCATTAGTAACTGACAATTATATCGTGTAGTCACGAAAATGCATTAAGAACGATTTGGCTATCAATACTGTTACGCTTTTTACACTTGTTTCTGCAATAACTTTTAGGTGTCGGCCTCAATTTTTTTTGCAGGCAACTTTGGCTCTAGACAATTGTCATTTAATGCCAACGATGGTAATGGTCGAAATGCCAAAATATAAGGGATTGATCTCGTTACATTTCGATAGCGTTTAACATTCCCATACATTTGCCTAATCGCTATCGTCACGCTTTTGATGATATAGAATGTAACTTGTCTAGGGTCTTTGCTGAACGTAGACCTCTTTCGGTTTCTTGCTTTCTTCGTCACACTCTTACATTTTTCCGTATTCCGTTCTGTCTTCGCTTTGAGAGAGCGAGAATGTAAAATTATCTAGCCGCCATAATTTACACTGGGGTAGTATTTGTGCTTTATAATTTCCCAACTATTATATGCAAATTTATACCGTCATCAGCGAACTGTGCACCATGACATAAACACATTAATAACCATGAACACCGCTCTATTCTGACATCACATACAGATGCAAAACAGACCGCTCCCAACGACAGCACAATAATTAACGGGTCTACATTAGTGATGTCACGTCGCTTAAAGGTCACAGTTTAAATAGTTGGAAAAACGCAAAATGATCGGAGAAGGACTAATTACCAGTCAGGCCGATGGGTAGGCTTAAGAGCAAAGCGACTGCGGCGTCACTAACGCAGCGCCCTTCTTCGTGTTGCTAGTAGGAGAATTATTCAAATTTGTTTGGGCCAAAACTTAACCACTTCGACGGTATCGCCGTTGGCAGCGCATTGATTAGTTTGGCTGCATGTTTTGGAGCAAAAAGAGCAGGATAGTAGGTGGAGCCTGGTTTGTGACTAGGCTTCACATGCTCTTTATTTTTGTTTTTGCTTAGAGATATGCTCATGCATCTGCAATACCACGTGGAGATAGTGTAGTTATGTGGGACTCCAACCCATTAAAACGCCACGGTGTCCTTCTGTGCCGCTCATGGCTGGCACACGGGCACGCGTTGGCACTCATCGCGAACCCGCCGCTGCTGTCCGCCACCGGGACCTCTGGGGATTTTCCCCATCACCGACGCACTAGAACACATTGTATGCCGTGACCACCCCAGGGACCAAACCAGCAAATGGTCGCCAGACGACCCCGTGTGTGGCACCATGCACACCCAGCTGCTGTTCCGTCGAGGTAGGCTCATTTTACTTCCTACTTAGGTTGTGAGGCGGTTTCGAGTAGACCATGGAAGGTCACTCTAGCGATACTGTTGCGGCTACAGTTATGCCGGAGCCGCTTTGCTTGGAATTGTATTTAGATTTGATAAACATACTTGGAAAATCTACTGTCCCAATACATTTATATAGTGCATAATACTATTGCTCTGTCGCCTCAGTGACGCCGCTTACCTCGGCAGAGCACCTTAAACATCACCCTTGGACCTATCACACTTACCGCAGTGTGATAGTTATTGGCATTCACGATACATTAGGCTGTGTCTAACTACTTCTGCACGCTGTCAGTCATTGATGGGTGGTGCGAAATGGGCGAAGCTTATGTTCCAAAGTGCCGTATGTAATTAGGGATATGTCATTTATGGTTAAGGCCGTACCCTGACCAAAAAATCAGCATGAGATATGAGCATTCCTTATGGCCTAGTGGCACTGGTGGCGCATCGCATGAATTACAGTAGTAAATACTCCCTGATTTTAGAATAAAATCTTTTTAAAATTGAATATTGTTCTTTTGAAAAATAATACTTGCAAAATGTTCGTTATCAAATGGTCTATCCATTAGTGTTAGTACAAAAAATAATTAATGAACACTTTACGATGGGATGCACGCTATCAATAATTATTTCTTATTTTTATGGTTTTGTTGGAAGGAGATAAGTGAAACATATACCTATTTAAAAACAAGGTATGCGACCATTTTAGAATCAATAATATGTAGAAATTTAATGTATTTTTATTAGTTGATATTTCTTTTTAAATAACGAGTAGATAGCTCCTAAAAACTGCACGAAAAACGGCTAACGCGGCGTTTTTCTCGGGGTAGCGCCTTAATAGGATTCGAATGCAGTTCCGACAGCGTGTGACAAGTCTGTGCCAAAATGTTGAATATTTCATCAATATCATCAACGGTGATGTTACTATTTATGCTTTAGGAAGTTATATTATTAGGCCACCTGCAACCAGCTCGCATACAAATTGCATTACGTTGCGGGGAGTTGCTTGCAGGTGGAAAAGCGGCCTTGGTCTTGGTCTCTATCGGTCTTCAATGAACATCCCCTGGTTTGTAGTTCTAACAACTGGCTTACGGAGTCGTGGCAGTTCCGAGTATGAACTTCATTTCTTATGCATGTGGCAAGATAATAGCTTCATCTGGGAGCCAAGTGATTAATTCGATGAATAATATTAAAGGGTACTTAAAAGCAGCATGAAAATCAAATTGTAACTGAATTAGGCAAATACAGCTCTTCTTTAGAACCATTTGTATGCCGATGCCGAAACACTAGTAATTTGAAATTCTATGGGAATTGGAAATGGAAATGGCTTATCGTTTTACTTTTAAAGTGATATTGAATACAATCTTACAAATTGAAACTAGCTGCTGTCTGGAATTCTGGAAATGTGCCCGGTGGGTGGCAGTCACAATAGGCTCGAGCCTTATTACATGTGGCTAGAACATAACTGGCAAAATATGAGTGACCTGTAGGCCCTACGCCTCATTCTAACTCTGCGGGGAATACTTTCATTGTGCATACAGCTAAGTGCAGCACATACTCTGGTAGGGAAGAGTGGTATTCCCTACCAGAGTATGCGCTTCCTGATAGCTACAACCTCGGAGTCTGAGTATACAGGTTTCTTATAAGCAAGCTAGCTTCAGCATCGACTACATCATCACTTACCATCAGGTAAGATAGTGGTCAAACGGGATCCTGTAAACAATAAAAATATAAACTTAATGTTATTATAAGTTGAATCTAAAGTCCTCACACACAGCCAAGTTTCATTCAAGCTTATACGCAAGTTAAAATGACATAAATGCGAGTCCAATTTACGCAGCTCTTCGATACGACATTCAATGGCTAGGATAATGGTTTAACGACGTTTTCATTGTCACGGGACATCCTTTGTGCGTCAGTAAACGCTGCTAGCCTGTCCGGACTAATGTATTACGTATTGTTGGTGTGTGTCAGTGAACTGGTGTACACACCCTTATCTGCTGAGAATATGAAGATGACGTTGCAGTATTCTCTGAAAATCTCTAACCATCTATGTTATGAATTTCGATTGATTTGATGATTGCGTTAGCATGTTCATCATCTTCATCATTTCAACCGAAAGAAGTTCACTGCTGGTTAGGCTTTCATCCACCAAGCGTTGCCAGGTGGACCGATTTTGTGATTTTATGGACTGGATGTTAGTCCAGTGACATGTTTTGGCAATAGAATTAAATTTCTTTTCGCTGTAGGGTCGACCATGTTTGCAGATATGCGGCAGCTTATCTAAGCTTCCACGCAGTAGATCACTTTGATGTATACCGTTGCTATGTATAACCCCGCTAACATTATTAGGATTAGCAAGCGAATAACTAGTAACATTCAACAGATTAAGACGAGACGATGTTTTTACATACATTGAGTATCGTCTGACCTCTGAAACCTCATAATCTAGTCAAAAAAACCTGTAGCTTGTCTAACTAGTTAGATACTAGTGTCGACGTACTCACGGGAGAATACTCGCTTAATCTGCTTGATTATAATATTTAGATGAGGGACTTTACTGTGTCACAGGACATCGACCCTTATAAACGCTACTAGGAAAGTGCCGGAGTGGCCTATTTGTGATATGAAGGCTTGTGTATGCACAAGGTTTATTGTAAAATAAGCGAATTGCGGTAACACTCAGTGATTTTAATCACCCGGAAAATTCTGGCTTGTTGCCATCACGAGAAGTGGCAACGAATTTTAAACAGTTTTATCGCGTTGTGCCGGATTTGGAACGCAATATTTTTTTTAGCTTAGTGTTCATAAACGTTAACCGCTTTCCCGGGGGTTGTTACAGCTTTGTTTGAAATTATTGGCACGCTTGCTGAAGTGTGTTCGACCAATTTGCTAAGTAGTAACAATTACTCAGGCACCCTTCTAAATTATTATATAAAGAAAATCTTTTGGAATCTGCCGTAGGATGCCAACAAGGTGACCCTCTCGGGCCAGTCATTTTCAGTTTGGCTATTCATCCTATCATCAAACAATTAAATTCAAAATTCAACGTCTGGTATTTAGATGATGGCACACTAGGAGGTGACGTAGATACAGTTTTGAAAGATTTTCAATTCCTAAAGCAGCAATTCCAGTCCATTGGACTAGAACTTAACCACTCCAAATGCGAAATTTTCATCTGTGACAATACGGACAGACAATCGACCCTTCAAAAATTCAACACTATAGCACCTGAGATCAAAATTACAGATAGAAGTTCACTGCACCTCCTAGGTTCCCCAATTTTGGAAGATAGTTTTTCTCCATTCATTGACGCCAAGATAACACATTTCAACGATATTTCGGACAGACTCTCTAAAATTAATGTACATTCGGCTATAACCCTCATTCGTTATTGTTGTTTTGGTCCAAATTTCATGTACTTTCTTCGCGCTTCGCCATTATGGAAGCATTCACAAATTCTCTTGGACAAAATTGACCAGATTATTCGTTGCACGCTATCATCTATACTAAATGTGGCCCTGGATGACCGAGCGTGGCTGCAAGCTACTCTACCCATTCGCTTCGGTGGGCTCGGCATCCGCAAAATTTCTAGTTTAAGCCTACCGGCATTCCTGTCTTCGGTCCACAGCACTGAAAAGTTAACCAGAAAAATCTTGTTGCCATCACTGGTTAACTGTGAAGTGCCGTTCTCGACTGATGCAGTGAATGCCTGGAAAGTGGCTTGCCCGAATACAGCGTTGCCCGACAGCCCTTTGTCCCAGAGACAGTGGGATGAGCCGCTCTGCAGGTTGGTACGGAATAAACTTATAGATACGTCCACCAATACTGCTGAGCGTGCCCGCCTGCTGGCTGTGGGAGAATGGGAGTCGGGCCTCTGGCTACAGGCACTACCGTCACCCAACATAGGTACTATGTTGAGTGACAACACCTTCCGGATCGCTACATGTCTGCGTTTGGGTGCTCCCAGCGGAGCTCCACATCGTTGTCAATGTGGTGAAGCAGTCGACCGCCTCGGACACCATGGCCTATCCTGCAGTAGAAGCGCTGGTCGGTTAGCACGGCACGCCAGCATTAATGACATCATACGTCGGGCTCTTGTCACCGCCGGGGTGCCAGCTGTTTTAGAACCCAATGGCTTGGCGCGCGACGATGGGAAGAGACCAGACGGGATGACCATAATGCCTTGGAAGGTGGGTAGGCCTTTGGTGTGGGATGCAACATGTGTCGACACCCTTGCGCCATCCCATCTTCTTAGCACGGCGGGCTGTGCTGGGGCAGCTGCTGCTGGTGCAGAAAACCTCAAACGGCGCAAATACAACAACCTTATTGGAAGTTATATATTTGAGCCGTTTGGGGTTGAAACATTAGGTCCATGGGGTCCGAGTGCTCTTCGAGTATTTCGAGACGTAAGCAAACGGTTAGTCGACTCTTCACGTGACCAGAGGGCTGGGCTTTTCCTTGGCCAGAGAATCAGCATTGCCATCCAACGTGGCAATGCTGCCAGCGTTCTGGGCACTTTTCACGTTGACAGCGAAGTGGACGAATTTTATGACGCCCTATGACCGCCGCCCTTTTATTCGTAGTTTTATTTTATTTTTATTTAAGTGTATATATAGGTAGTTATTTTTAATTAAGTATTTGAAATGATGTACTGAGCAAATAAATTACACGTAGTTGTAAAACATTTTCGTATAATAACTCGCTGTTATTAAAAGTGCCTGTTGGCCTTATATACGTATTCGTTCAGGTATTTAATGTCAAATTTGCTTTGTGAGTGACCAATGAACTAGGCATTCCAAATATAGAAGCCGCGAAATCCGTAATAAACATTTAAATATCCTTGTATTCAGAAATACACGAGAAAATATACCCACAAAATATCGACCTGTCCAAATCTTTGTATACTGCTCTAAAGACAACTGTTTACAATATTACAACGGCCGAGATATTAGCATGGCTGTGCCCACAGAGCACCGAGATTTCTTGACGGCCACTGCTAAAGATGGCATTGCCAAAACTTTTCATACGAACCAAGCGTATCAGTGGGTGTCACTGTTTACTGTTTTAATTTCTATCTAGATTGATGGTCCTCGACAATTCTGACTAAGGATAATACAGCCAAAACTTGTGATAAACGTATTGCTGGACTAATGGTGTCTCCAGTCACTGCCGGCTTGGCTATTCCGTCCTCTGTGGTTATACCAGCATCAGCAGATATTTATAAGGGACCCTAATACCCCAAACGCGTCATTCCTCTAATTTATGTAAGCACTAAGGAATAAGGACCCGTCCAATACGTGGCATTTTTATTCATAGCTACTAAATGTATCTCACGATAGTTGATAAATATGTATGAGTTTGTTTACTGAAGAAACTTACGGACTTGGACGGTTTCATTGAGACAGAACGCTGAACTTTTTTATTAGTTTTTAGGAACGCCCCTTGGAGGAAATAAGGCAACCATCCGTCAAAGGCTGAGCAATTGAGAGTCGACTAAGGAATGTTGATTAATTCTGTACCTAAAACATTTACTAAACGTAAACTGACTTCTATGTCTGAATTTCGTTTGCTTCTCAAACTAGTCCATGGTTGAGTGTAACAAATGGAAAATAGTATACGCAGCATTAGAAATAGAATACAATGATGTATTTCGCGACGCAACCCATCGCTCATCTTCATAGCAGACACCTGTGTGACATTATTGATTCTTCACGTGCGTGTGGGTAGATCACAAGTACATATTTTATTGTGCTTGCATAACCGCTTTACAATAGAGTATTTGTCCATAGTATCTCCTCAACACTCAGATGACATCACGTTCCTTATTTGAACTGTCGGAAGCAATTCGAATTTTGAAATAGACATTTGATGTTGCCAACTGTAAATATGTTCGTTTTTAACCCTAAAATGTTTTCATAACGGTATGGCAATGGAATGAAAACACTGAATGTATCAGCTGTTTATTTTCCCGTGCAAGTCGTAACCGTTGAATGGGGGATAACGATGGCGATGGGATGCTCGGTGAAAGGGCTGCAGCTTAAGGGTTGAAAATATGACATCACGTTCGCAGGGAAGTGGTTTCGAATGCTGAACTAAGTGTATTTGGTTCGGATGAAAAAGTTATATAAAGAGTTTCGTGGAAGAAAAAGCTTCTTAGCA
The DNA here is from genome assembly GCA_949775005.1 of Orthosia gothica. Classification (NCBI taxonomy): domain Eukaryota; kingdom Metazoa; phylum Arthropoda; class Insecta; order Lepidoptera; family Noctuidae; genus Orthosia; species Orthosia gothica. The sequence continues at coordinate 25,023,456 of OX459048.1, forward strand.
ATTTCTTTTAGAACGTTCAATTAAGGTTCTCGGTTTATCAGAAATAGCCGTGGGAAAACTACCTTAGATATAATTGAGAAAAATACATTGTCAATAATACCTTTTATCAGATTCACATTGAGACAACAATGAACCATCGCGTGCAGCGATACAATACAACCGACATACGTAAGCAATTTGTGCCAGTACACAGGTACTTTCTACAAGCCTATTACAATAATAATATCCTGTTTGCACTACTACGAGCTAGACCACACAAAACACGCATGATTTTGATGCACGCGACGCGCTTGCAAGCCTTGCAAGAGACCGTTGCGGCATTGTAATTTAGCTGCATTTTACATAGCCTTAAAACGTGCCCCAAATCTTTCAAATTCGGTGCAGATCCTTGTATGTTTGAACACTGACCTAAATAGCTAAAGTAACAGTGGTGCCTTTAGTGGCTTTTGCTGCCAAACATATTCTAATCTTGCTTTTCCCCGCGGCTTCATTTCCGGGGCCTGTACCAAAGAAACTGTGCATTTTTTCGGTATAAAAAAGTTTAAGTGTAACTTTTAATCAGTGAAATGCCAGAAATTATACTAATTTTTATTAACATATGAACTTACAAAATAATTAATTTTACCTCCGTGTAATACACATATTCGGTAAAGTTCTGAAGACTTTTCAAACCTACATAATACTCTAACAAACATTCTTTACCTTAATGGAAGTGAGAACCTTAAAATCCTATCAGAATTCAAATAAAGTCTCAGATCGCTGTAAAAGACAGCTCGCCATTGCGGCGTTTATACAACAAGTACAATTTTGCATGGCATGTCCCGTTTGTTGAGCTGCACGAATTGTATTATGTAGACAGGTCGACGCTGGGTCGTGTGCATCGTTCACGATCCCATTCCTTTTGGATCACGATGAAAAATGTAGGATGGAGGGAGACACTTGGAATGGGACAATGTTGTTGGGATAATCTCAATTGTATTTATTGTTTGTTTCTTTCTATTTTATTTTTAATCATTGTGTCTCATAGTACATATTCGGCATTTTGAGGGACGGCTCACAGGGCAAGCTTTGTGCTTATGCCTCGATCTTTTCATCGTTGTCTCGTATTAAAACAAAATTTGCAAAAATCTTCCACAATATGTTTTCCGTATATAGTCGTTCTAACTGAGGCACTTCCGATTCTAAACTGGCGTTTTTTCGTTGACAACTAAACACTCGAACGACCGTCAGGCGTGCTCTTGGTTGCGGCTGTGAAGATAAGTGGCTATCTCTCCCCTTTATGGGCACGTTATACCTACATGATACTATATTCATACATCCCTCAACAAAACCCTTAGACGTTAGGTACTACACATTTAGATCGATTTGGGTATGAGATTGAGACGGTAATTTTATTGTTCGATCAATCATTCTATCCATCCAAAGGTCTAATTCATTCTAAGTTCTTCCTCGATGTTCCGTAACTGATGAGGTCTGTGTCCCAAATGTACTAAATAAATGAAAAAGAAAAAATATCCATGCTTCGTATCTGTTTTCGGCAGCAAAACTTGTAATATCACATTCTTTTGCTCCATCTCTCAAGATATTGTTTTCTGGGTACACAATTTGGTTTACGTGTTCTAGACTTAACGTTTTATGTTCTAGTACGTTTGAAAATTGATATATTTGTATGTACGTGAGGCTGACAGGTGTTTCAGCTCTTTTGTAAATGATGCCTTCAGACTTTGTTTTAGCTAGAGAGAAAAAAAACCCTGCTTTATTTGTCAGAAAAGTAATAAACGCTCTTGGCAAATATTAGGCTTATTTCATTTCAAATTTGCGTCCGGTGCGCTTGCGATGCAGCAAAAGCACAAGTTCAATTCAAAACTAGGCACTGCAAAATTTACAGGTAGAATTTCTGCCACAACTTTTCTTGAAACTGAAAATCGAACTTTTACAAACACGGACGAAATATTACAAAAGTATTTTAGTTTGAATGAATAAAAATTGATACGAATACTTAAGACAGCTGTTTGGTAGGGCTCGCGCAAAGTTTGTGCTGAGATTTCGTGTATTCGTGGCATTTAGAAACTATATCTCGGGCATTTTTGGAACAGACACACGCATCTATAGCATGTTTTATTTATATTTAAGCTGTGTTGTCCCACTTTAGGTGAAAGGATAAAGTCCGCCCTTCTTTCCATTCCTCACGGTTTTCGTCGAGTGTCAACTGTCTTTAGGTTTTCAAGTTGATACGAATAAAAACGGGATCAGATCGAGGGGATCCGACCGGAACAAATCGTTTCATTTATTAAATTATTTCTTTGTTCTTTCATTACCTATGTAAGTCATAATTTCTATAATCTTTCTGCTTCCTGACCGCCCTTTTCATTTGTTACAGAACCCAAGCTACCCCCATTAAAATGTCATATCTTGACCCTACAGCATGTGTATCTCACAACAAAACTATTAATCTTCTCGTCATGATTGTGCAGATAAAAAATCGTACAGCAACCCCGTTGTGTTTAATCTATGTGTGTGTCAACCCTTATCTGTGGACCGGCTGGCGTAACGCCAGAAATTTATCGTGGGAGCCCTGAGCCAGGCAGTTTTGATTGCCTCAATGAGTCTATTGTTCTCTTGCCATTTCCCGCTTCAGCCAATTTAGTGCAGCATTAGGAAGGGAACGAATTTATGCTAATTTCTTGAATTGTAACTTTAGATACGCCAATTTGTTTCACCTCGAGTTTCTTTATGTTTTGGCCGTTGAAATTGAATTCGGTAAATCATTACAAAAGTAAAATACCCCGAGGGTTTTAATACATTTTTCGGTTACGGCGAATGTTACAGTGACCTAAATTCCGGAGGTGTTATAGGCGCTGTTGCTTCGGTTATAATCGGCGCCTTGGCTGTTGGTGATTAATTGCTAGGCCAATTAGCGCTCCATTAGACTGTTTCGGCTAATGAGGCTTCACATTGACGGCGACGGTCAATGGTGTTCGAATATTTTAAAATAATGAAACGGCTAATTAGAAAAACGATTAATTCCATTATTAACACCATTTGTTTTTCTGGATTTTAAGACAACGATAATTTTTCTGGTAAAGCGTTCGTTGCATTAACATTTTAAAAGTTACGAGATAAGGAGACATACTTTCCACATTTTCAAGAACATAAAACAAACTTGAACCTCCTTTCAGTGCAAACTACCTTAAATAATAAAAATAAAAACTGCTGAAAATATAATTTCGGTCTCACAAAAGATGAGTGATGTTTTCCGTGTAACATATACCGGAGCGTGGTCGTGAACTCGTGAATGTGTCACACCTTGACACGGGTTTCTTTACACTCTTGACACGTTACCACACTGCTCATCATTCTTTTGCCTGACTTCAATATTTATTTTATTATTTTTCTTTCTCACCTGAATTTACAGATACAGTAAGGTCACTATCGTGATTTGTGTTCCAATTTTAAAAGTAACATTGGGCCTAGTAGGACCGAGTGTTGTGGCAAAACTTAATAAAAATCTGTGCAGAAGATTAGGTATACAAAGTTGATTGGTTTGGCTGACTTCAATATTTATTTTATTCTCCCTTATCTGAATTTGCGGATCCAGTAAGGTCACTTCCGTGGTTTGTCTTCCAATTAGGAAAGTTATATTGCGAAAGGTACCGTAAAACGAGATTAAATTGATTCATTTTGAAGTTAAAATTGACATAACTAGTTCAATTATATTTTGAAAATATGAATAAAATGCAGTGTTGGCGATCACAAAATAAATTATATTCCATACAAATTTTTTTACATCCATAGTTTGGAAAAAAAAGAAACGAGCCTATGAACGCTAAAATGAAAATGGGGTTACTTTGATACCCCATTTTTTTTTCATTGCTATAAAGCAACCCCAATTTAAAATGTATTTTTAATGAATTCACACTGTACAATTCAAAATATTTTTCTGCAACAAGTAAACTTATTCTTGAGCTGAGGTTGATGCAAAACATGGCTGACTTAACAGTGTTGCAAATTTAAGAAAGTAAATTGAGGTGCGTTCCGTTTTCACGGAAATAGCTTTAAAAATCTACAAAAATAAAAGTATCATCAAAGTTACCCCAGATCTCAAAGTAAACACAAATATTTTTTTTAATTAGTTTAACCGGTAGTTAGTATTGTGACGAGACTTGATTGAAGATTTTCAGTGCAGTATAGATTATGTAAAATTGTTTGGTCTGAGTGACTCCAATATTTATAATTATTGTTTCGAACCTGAATTTTCGGATCCATTGAAGGTCTCTGCCGCGGTTTGTCTTCCAATTAGGACAGTTATATTGTTACTTGTTGCTGCCGAGTGAAGAAGTTCAGTGCAGCAGATTTTATAAGATTGATTGATTTGACTGAATTCAATATTTTTTTAATTATCTCTCTTACCTGAATTTGCGGATCCTGAGATCACTGCCGTGGTTTGTGTTCCAATAAGGAAAGGTATATATTGCAGAAGGTAGGTAGTATTGTGTCGAACTTGGGGGAAGATTTACAGTGCAGTAGTTATGTAAGGTTGGTAGGTTTGAAGGAATTCAATATTTACGTATGTTAATCTCTCTCACCTAAATTTGTGGATCTAGGGAACGTAATTTCTTGGTCTATGTTCCAATTTGTTGTAGTTGTTCCTGAGTGTTGTGGCAACACTTGATGAAGACTTTCTGTGCAGTTGATTTTGTAAGGTGGATCGGATTCGACTGTTAACTGGAATGGTTATAGAAAAAGCTGGGAGCACAGACTTTTAGGCGAAATATCTTTGAAAATGATAATTAATGTATTGTGTAAATAAGTTTCACAGAAGACATGCATCTATTTATAAAAGCACATGCGTAGTATAAAATAATAAAATAATATTTGTCTCTACCCGTACGTTTAATCAATGAACTCTATCTCTTAAGCAATAAGGTACCAATTCCACCAGCACCGTTTGACGTCACAGCTAGAACCTTACGAGTCCGTAAATAAACAGAAGCGAAAATAAAACGGGTTGCCCTAATTGTTTACTTTAAGAATAGGGCGCGTTTTTATGGTCGTGATTTACTGAGAACTGCAACGTGAACGGTTTGTTAATTAAACGGATTTTTTATGGTCCAATGCGGATACTTGGCTTTAGGGGTCGACGAGATCAAAACTAAAGTAACTTTCAAAAAATTAAGATTACTTCGAAGTGCTTGCGATTTTCTGGGTTGGCTCATTTTAATGTAGATCTGGTAGAACTTATCCATCGCATTAGATCAGGAAAGAGTCGAAACTCTTTCATCGCTTTTCATCAATCATGTTACAATTAATTCTGGATAACCTGGTCTAAAAACATCTCTCCAAAATCTATTAAGGATGGTACCAGGATCAAGTAGTGATTTGGTCCTATGGATAAGTTATCTAACCAAAACTAAAGTAACTCTAGAGGGATAAAGACGTGATCGATGAGAGGACGACCTCCTGACCTCTCTTGTTTCAACGTAGAAATCATCCATCGCTTTCCATCAGGCAGGAACCACACTTTATTTCTGGATAGTGAATAGGCTGTTCACACGAGTTTTATTTTTCTTCTCTTCAAAAGTTAATAAGGAATCCTGGGACCATCTCAGGATCAAGTAGTGATCGCCGCAGAAAACCCAAGTTAATCTCTTTTACTTAACTAAAGTACTATGAAGGAAAACTTCGTTACAAATTCTATGTGAAAAGTTGATACTTGCGATCTGAGAGTGAAATATCGGCACTACGTGGCCACATCGCATCGTGTGCCAAGTATTAACCATGATTCATCACTTACAATCAGTTTAGATTGGGTTAGCGGTGGTTAGCCAGGCAGTTTATCATTGTTGACTACGACGTCTACAGCTGATAAGTTAGCCTAGATCTGTTGTAGATTCTGGGGACACACCGTTCCAAGAATTTGGAATAATCACTGCAACTCCTGAAATTCAAAATCATCGGTGGCGACAACCAGAAAAGCGCCGAAGCAACGAAACTCGACTATGTACCGGAAAATTAATGTATATATGCTATGTAATGTCTTGGAATCCGCAACGAAATTATACAGAAAAGAATAACGGAGGAGTAGGAACAAAATCATAATTTCCACTTCCCTCCATATCAAGCAGGAGACATTCCAACAATTTGGATAGCCATTATCTTACTGCCCTTAACTCATGTTAGTTAGGGTCGGTGCAACACGTTTTCTTCTTCCATATCACTCCTCACACAGTCCATCCATCTTCTCTTTGGCATCGTTCAGATCAACTCTACATACTCTTCAGGAATTCCTTTCTTTTTAAGGGCCCACCACAAAACCTCACGAGGCACCCGGTCGTATGGCTTTTCGAAGTCAATGAACACCATGTGCAAGTTTTTATGTGCACCTCTGTATTTCTCGCACAACTGGCTGATTGCAAAAATGGCATCCGTTGTAACCCGACCAGGCATAAAACCTAATTAGTTCTGCGATATCTCACTCTCTTCTATCAGCCGCCTTTCAATAACTTTATACTATGTGACATTAGCCTTATTCCTCTATAGTTGTTGCACTCCAGCACATCACCTTTGTTTTTAAAGATGGGCACTAGCGAACTATTGCACCATTTATTGAAGAATAGAGCTAACCAGGTACATCCATACCTACGCGTAATAACGTCCACACTTCAACTGCATCCGTCTAGTCCAACTGCCTTACCATTCTTCATTCTATTTACTGCTATTCATTCTAAGAATTTGGATAGTCTGGTTCAAAAATCTATCTCCAAAGGTTATTACGGATTATCCCAGGATGAAGTAGTGACTATCGCAGAAAGCCCAAATTAATCCGTTTTGCGTAAGTAGGTACTATGAAGGAAAACTTCGTTATGAATTCTTTGTGGAAAGTTGAAACGAGAGCTAGCGATCAGAATGAAATATCACCCTAACGTGGCCACATCGCCTCGTGTGCCAAGTAGTAACCATGATCCATGGCTTACAATCAGTCTAGATTGGGTTAGCGGTTAGTCAGGCAGTTCATCTTTGTTTTTCTTTAGAAGATTCTGGTTTCGGATCTTCTGATATTTTTGTGGGGTTTTCTGACATAATCCATACTATCCATACTTATTATCTACATTAATTACTATTATGTTATCCATACTAATATTATAAATGCCAAAGTAACTCTTTCTGCCTTTGTTGTGACGATTTCACGCCTAAACAGCTAAATCAATTTTAATTAATTTTGTTAAAGAGATATTGAACCACCGGAAAGAACATAGGATATGGATACTTTTTATCCCGGGAGTAGATTCCGCTGGGTTTAGCATAGCATAAATAAACTTTTAACTTTCCCACTGCTGGGACACTGGCCTCTCCGCGAGATAAGGAATGGGCCTTATTTCACCACACGGGCCCTGTGCGGTTTGGTGGATGTCACGTTTTAAAATTGTTGTTTCTAAGGTATGCCGGTTTCCTGTTCTTAGAGTATTCGCTGTTTTTAGGGTAGGTACTCTGGGATTATTGCCGACTTTTACTCGGGCGAAGCCGCTGGCAGAAGCTAGTTCAGAAAAAGGATATAATAACTAATGAAAGTTTACGAAAAACCATAAAACGGGCCCGAATTTCCTTTTCCAATCCGTTCCTCTGTTTTTATGATGTCGTCAAACTATATCAAAAGGTTAGCAGGGATCGTATAATTTCTTTTTATAATATTATTGCGGTATCGAGTAATACCAGAAACTGCCAGAAAGTTCGCAGTAATTGATCGGGCGCTTGAATGTGTTATTTTCTATTTTCGTTTGTATTTCAGTAGCAAGGTCTTCCAGACGGTGAAATCTTAATCTAGTTACTAAATCTAGATTACAAATTAATGAAAATATTATGTCATTAATTTAATGACAGACAAAGCATAGCCTAAACACGCTGAATGAGATCCTTATAAAATATTATCTCATTAATTTAATGACAGACAAAGCATAGCCTAACACGCTGAAAGAGTTCCTTATAAAATATTATCTCATTAATTTATTGACAGTCAAAGCATAGCCTAAAACGCTGAAAGAGTTCCTTATAAATCGATGGTAAGTGAGGAAGGAAGGGGCTTTTGAAAATACCAAAAACATTGAACATACCCAAAAGGGTACCCTTTTTGGATTATCAAAAGCCCATAGGGGATGAAAATTTTGTATGGAAGCTCTGCATATTCGCTGATGGAAATTCCTATCGGGCTCACTGGCTATTTTTGTAGGCAACAAATAACTTTTGAAATCTCTATTTTAAAGCTATAAAAATAGCTGGTCTAGCAACCAAAACAAGGCTTTATACTGGATACAAAATCCTTTTCTATTACGGGCGGGCTAGCACATATACCCAAATAAAATACGGTCTGCAGTATCTGTCTGAAAGCAGATCGTGGATTCTGGTCATGTTTATTGACATAAAAGTTTCAATTCTTCGGTAGGCACGTCTCTGACCCCATAATACACATCTATCCTGAATTATAGGAAACAGAATTCAAGGTAGAAAACATCCTTCGGCTTTTTTTGCAGATACACAGATGTGCGTGAGGATTTTTTCTTAGTTCCACGGGTACTTTATTTTCGAAAGGCTTTTGACCCTGTTTTAATTTTGTATTAGAGTAGACTTAGAAAATGTATAGAGCTACAATTTAGTAAATATTTTCTACTTATCAAGATTGTGTACAGAATTCCTTTATAATTCCATGCTTTCAACAGCCACAGCAATTGAGATTAATATACTTGCGTATAGTCCGCGCCAAACTTCTTGGCCGCCCTGAAGTTGGTTTACCGGATGCGCGAGGCTGTTTTTGTATGAGATTTACTACAGCGCAGCCATTATAGCCAACTTCAGGGCGGCCAAGAAGTTTGGCGCGGACTATACAACTGGGTGTGTGTATTAATTCTCAGCCATTGTACCTAAACTTTTCATAAGGTATTCTACCTCATTCTACAATCTACATGTTATTCGAAGCAAAGACATTCTTGCTTCATACTCCACATAAATACTTGTTTAAATTACTCTAAAATATCCAGTGAATTATTTGTATTGCGAAACAAGCCAAGATTTTCATTAATTGCGGTTCCAAATCTGACGTAAGTCTACTACAAAGTAATAATCATCTCCACTTATGGTCAGACCAACAAAACAATGATGACGTCGTCCTAATTTGTAGCTCGCGGTTCCATTAGTCATGCTTCTTAACAAACTTGACCGAAATTGGTCGGTGTATGACCAGTGTTTAGCTTCCAACCTACGCCTAATAAAAACGTGTGGTCTGACCAATAATGGAGCACGCTTGATGACTTTGTTGGACGTCACACTGTGACTATTTTTAGTCGCATTGTCCAGTTTAACGGTAAAGGTTAATAGGTGATCGCAGATACTAAGTTATGCTCCTTATCTGGCGTTGCAGATTCCGCACTTAAAATTCTTATCTATAACAATAGGTTGGCATAAACAACATACTAACATGTATTTGGAGTAAACAACCTCCTCATAAAACTTCTAAACCAAATTATGGGAAGTATCATCCTATTTCTTGTTACAATCAATGAAGATTATATATGACAATGTTGTGCATGCCTGTAAGTGATTTGCTTACACAGGATCTTTTCAGAATTTTACTACCTGATATTAATTTGTAAATGAGTCGTTGGTGTGCCTTGTTCAATAAATAAATAAAGATGTTTTGCCCTTGCACCAGCCTTATACTTTGTAGAAGCACAGAAACCCTATAATGTATGAATTCTACCTAGTTTAATTTTATTTGAGGCCGACTTCGATATTAAAATGCTACGTTGAATTGAATGCGCTTCTTCTAATAAAAAGTATGCTAATACTGCAATCGGAACCATTCGTGACAATTTGTCATCTTCACGTGACCTCTTTTACGAGTAGACAAATTTCTTGAAAATATTCAGGGAATAATATTTTATGCATTGCATTTCTTTGATGAAAAAAATATATGATGATCTTTGATGGAAATATTAGACTTTCCTGGCATTTCAGAATTCAAAACACGCATATTTCTAGGAGTAGATGCTTATCCAACCGATTTTATCAGCAGTCACCTTTTGCAACATCCAAATAGGGGAGAGCTATTTTTAACTGAAGACCAGACGACATCACACGATTGTCACGGACTCACGATAGTGCATACTAAATTGTCTAGCACTTTAAATGAGTACTACCGCTATGGGGTTGCTCACGGTCGTGGCTTCCTTCCGCAGAACTAAATAAGATTATGCCATAGTGATTTATTAGGCTGAACAGCCATTATTATGCCAGACTCGTAGCTTCTAAATAATGTACTGTTGTTGGCACATTGTTGGGGTAAACGGTAGGCAGCTTTAGAAAAATGTTGCCGAAAGTTATTAGGAGCAATAGGAGGCCTTTCGTTTCATTTATTACGTAAACGTGTGATATAATTCCTTCGTATTGTATGATTACGATTAGCAATTCTTTCTCGATGTGTTTTTTACAGTAAACCTGCCTACTTTAAAGTTCGATTATAAAGTTCAGATTAGGTTAATGTTATTCTTATCCTAATACCGCGAGCGACCTTCCTGATGTGATGGTTCGACGAAATTCGATTTATTTCACCCCAATAAGCGATTTATACTAATCGAATTTGTTGGTACTTTCACATGGACGCAATGCGTTGCAATTCGATCGAATTAGCACTTGTTTTTTTTTTTTTGAAAATACATGCGGTTTGTCACCTGTAGACGCAATTTATGTTTCTTTGCGCCATCATCCTTTACAGTAATAATCGTCATGTTCTTTATTCGCCATTTCCTCACGAGTTTCAGTTTAAGAGACCATATTTCTGGGTCAGGGATTTAACCCTTGAACCCTCAGTTATGATACCGCACTATAATATTCATCTCTATTCTATTGTCACCCTGACATATTACCCTACCTGTTGCCATGCTTACTCAACTATCGCCCATCTAAAATTCTGTTTCTCGATGTAGGTAGGGTTCCATTCGCTTGATGTTTTTGAGGATTACGACTTACGAGTAATTAAGGAGTAGCATGAGCTTTGAGGAAAACGGTGGCGTTTTTTGTAGGACTGTATGTTATTCTTATTTGAGTTTAGTAGGTCAAGCAGTATATAGGTTGTGTGCCTATTTCTACTGGTTTTATTGATTAAAGTAATTGTCTTATATGGAGACGGAGAAGCAGTGGTGGCCAGCGGTAACGGCCGCGACTTATTTGTTGGTCGTGCAGGCGGGTGCTTTATTTTGTGTAAATTATCTCATTACCGCTGATCTCAAAACGGTGAAGGAAAACATCGTGACGAAACTGGCATGTCCTAGAACCAAAAATTCGAAGATATGTGACATTCACCAATTCGCACTGGGCCCGCTTGCTGGTTTACGGCCCTCACATAGAGGAGACCTGTACACCAGCAGTGCGAACATTAAAATACTTATAATGATGATGAAGACGGTCGAGAATAGTTTGCTTATTCTTCTTGTCGTACGACAGTATTTCGATTTTGCTGGTACAATATAGATTTGGAGTCGAAACAATTTTAACATTTTTGTTTGAATCAGCTTCAACAATATCAAATCTCAGACATTCTCTTCGGCTATTAAAACTATAATCAGTTCAGAAAATTCGTAGTTACAACTGTACTTTTGTTTCCAGGGAAACCCCTCATGACATTTAACGATCATTGCTTTTAAGCGGGATCTACGCTAGGTTATAGGGTAATACTGATCTAACCAATGTCAACCAAATAACCAATAACTATTAATAATACAGCCAGCGCTAGTCCCCTCTTGCACGGTACAACGCACCGTCTCGTTTACGGAGAGGTGTTCGAGGTCGCCAGTTTGATACCAGAGAGGGAGAATATACTCCAGTGATGCTGGCTTTGTGACATGATTATAATCGTCCTACAATTAAATATTGATTATTCATCGCAGCTCACCGCCATAAAGTTAATGAGGGTCATGACCATCTTTCTGCTCTCATCCCGTGTTACTCGGGGTAGGCACAATATATTTATTGGTTTATCCTCGCACTGGAACTTGCAGCAATTACACCAATGGTGCACAAATTTATGCTAACTTTAAGCCAAGGTTTCCTTCAACGATGTCCGAAACGTTTTTTTTTCGTGCTGCCAACCGTTACAAACGCTGGCATTGACTCCTGACTCCATTTTCACCCTTTTTTCTGTGGCATGTTTGCCAGCATTTGCGTCTTGAATCCAGACTTTGATGCAACGGGAGGCAAAATAGAATGACTTGTATTGTTTGTTCAATGGGTTTCACTATGAATGTCGACTTACATGTGAAAGTTTCTAATCTGTCCAAATCTAAACAGCTGAACCACTAGTTCCGTAACTTCGTTGTTATCAAACTTATCAACAATACTAGTTATGTCGATTAGGCGTTGATAATGAACCGTATTCCGAACAACCCTACCTTGCCCACGATAGTTTCGTTCTGTAGGTAGCCAATTGGAGTTTTTATTACAATATAAAGTTGGGGTCGCCTACGCGTCTGTCGTCTCTGAACTGAACCCCCAAGTTCAGTCAACATTTGTATTAGGAATGCCAGCACGTTTTATTAGCTTGCCCTTGAGTAAAAGATGGTTTGTTATTATTTATGGGCAGCATGACCTTGTCATCAAGAGTTATGAGCATGGCTAGAGTTTATCTAGGCATATTATTTACACAGGCATTCTTGTTACAGATAGGTTAGGACCTAAGCTCAAACAAAATGGCTTAGAGAAACTACAAATTCGTTATGTGTAGGTATCAAGCTACTACACTACCAGCGCTTGTTAACCCTGTAATGAGGTGTATAAACCTACCGAAAATTATAAGTTTTTTAATCAGCCTATAATGTCTCACTGCTGGGCAAAGGTCCCCCATAGCCTTCCAATTCGCCCATTGTTTCGCTTTTTGCCGGCCAATCGCCCGTAAACGCTAATATAAGTATTTTTCTACCTTTGGTGTACTTTTGCCAGTTAATTAAATTGCATTCATAATCATGATAATGAAAAGGACCATAATACTCTACAAAATAATCGCCAATCATTTAACTCAGTCTCTAAAATCCAAGTAAACGTTCAACAAAATTCTCTCTCCTGAAGTCCTGATGGAACACTGAACTCCCATTTGCAAAACGTCGAAAGTAATAACAAAGACGTCTTGATTATTTTAGCTAGCTTACTGTTTAACTTGGCTACGGCTGTTAGTCAACACAGGGGAACTTTATACACCGAGTCTAAGTTACGGTCGGAGCAATACGAAACACGATAGGCGTATAACTTTACGAATATTGATTTACCCGTTTATGATGGAGTAACTCGTGTTATAACTCTGAAACGGTATGCCGGTTACCACAGAGCACTGAAAAGCATAAACGGCCACTGCTAGAGGCGGCATGGTCAAAACTTTCATACAAACCAAGAGTCAGTGAGTGTCACCGTTTATTAATAGCAATTGATGGCCCGTGACATCTGACTATGGTTAAAGACTTTGCCACACTGGATGCGTCCTGCGGTCTGTTCACTCGTACCCTTCTTGCATCCTCTATGTTCGAGATGACCGGGTCGCAGGACGCAGAACGCATCCGGTGTGGTAAAGCCTTAAGATCCGAGCCGAAACTTGTGTTCCGCGCACATTGCACGGGAAGTGGCGTCTCTAGTCGCTGTTGTCGTGGCTATTCCGTGTCCGTACCCTGCGCTGGGTACAGATCAAGGAACGGCCAAAAGAACGAGTGGGTATCCCGGCACGCTCGCTCGCGTTCACATTTATTCTCATTCGTTCGCTAGCGTTCGTTTGCCTACGGCGAGCGAGCGCGCGATGTTTTCCAATCGTTCGTTTGCTTGGTCTGTGTCTGTACCCAGCATTATGAGCTGAAACGGCAACGAGCTTGAGCACTAGAAGGAATGCCTATGTCGGAGATAGGAATGTTTACGAGCCTGAGGGAATATTGAAGACTGTTTGGCGTAGATACAGTACCTAGCTTTAAATTTGGAAGATTCTGTATAAGGTTTATAGTGTTTGGATAGGCACTACTACCCACTGAAACATAATTCTATGAAAATGCTTGCTCGATATATAAGTTTACTAAAAATATGTCTCCTACATGCAATAATATTGAAGTTATGAGTAAGGGGTTTCCCCTTAAACATGAAGGTCCTTTCAAAATTTAATTGACCATCTACAGTCTAATTTATATAATAATATAAAGAGGAAAGATTGGTTTGTAATAGATAAACTTAAAAACAACTTAACTAATTTTGAAAATTCTTTCACCGGTAGAAAGCTACATTATGCCTGAGTAACAATTTTTTTTTATCGCGAAAATGGGTCCTGTGGAGTAGGCCACGGCACGGGAGCGAAGCCGCGGGGAAAAGCTAGTACTAAATATGTCCAATTACGTTCTGTTTGGAAGCGTATGGAAACAATCGAATAAACAGGACAAGACCGTGTGTAGCCCATGGTCCGCCCGCCTAGTTCACCCAAGTAGACTATAGGAAATTTTGTATTTATGGAATTTTTGCCCATACTTCACCAGAAAGTCCATATGTTTTTACCGTAGTGTTACGAAATAACTTGCACTTCTTGAGATTCCTTTGATTTGGTTCAAAAGAAGAAAATAGCAATATCTGTGAGGGATTTGTTTATTTATTTATTACAACTGTCCTGGACACGGTTTCTGTGCGTTTCTTTCCCTTCCTGTATTTGTTTACTCTGCTTTGAAGGTTCGGGATTTATGTTAGTTCAATAGGTTTGTCTAGTGTTGTATGCGTAAATTATTCTGGATATGCTGTCCGTAAATAGATTTCGTAATTTTCTGTTTTTCCATGTTTCGAAGCTAAACATTGACGTTTTGAAAGCATTTTGTTCATCCAAGTAGTAACAGATCACCCAAAATATCAATAAATCTTAGTTTGCAACAATTTGTTATAGTAAGGTAACCCGTTGTCCCCCGCACCTACTGCTGAGCATAGGCCTCCCTCTATTCTTTCAACAATAAAATGCCTTTAGGTAATTCTGGCCACCAATATATTTTATTTTCGATGTCTCAAAAGGCTCTTAAAATGGTCACTGAAACTTGAAATAAGTTCCTGGGAAAAGGGTTATTTCCTTGGTATAGATGACGCAAAAAGCCTTAAAGCCACTTTCCCCAGTTTATTTTCGGATATGTTTCGTAAACCGTACAAACGGGTATGGAAGCCGCAATAAAAAAGGACGGAATTTCTGAATACTTTAAATGACTCGAAGTTCGGTTTGTAAAGGTAGCAGTGTTTTTTTTTCGGGGGCATTTATGTGAAAAGTTTTCAGTGGAACCTTTAATTTTGTGAATAGTTTCATGGTATTCGTTTCTTCTATGAATCCCGCTGTGTTTGGACGTAGGCCACTGACGGAATGAAATTTTTTGTATTATTTATGATGTCTATCACTGTGAATAGTTTCATGGTATTCGTTTCTTCTAAGAATCCCGCTGTGTTTTGGACGTAGGCCACTGATGGAATATTTTTTTTTTGTATTATTTGTGATAGACAATCATCCATTCGTACACCTTTCTCGTTTTTTATGGCCTAGCGCATACTCACAAATTTTGCATCGAAAAACTGTTGTTGCTGTCAGTCGAGTTGTGTACTTCTCGTGAATTCCACTCAACTTCTCGTATACTATACCTTTTAAGACTTAGTCGATGGAGGTGCGCATACAATCGATGCAGTCGATGGTCGATGTTTTATCTCCTAAGCAAATCAAACAGTCTTTCTTCGGCAACGCTTGATTTCGGTTTGCTCTATAGACATTTTAAAAGAAATAAGAAAAGGAGAGTTTTCCCGAGACGTGGTGCCACTTCAAATGCTAATGCGAGACTGATCTGTCGCGGTTCGACAGGTTCGACTGTTTAGTAGCTGGTATGCGCACACCAACAGATCGCAATACAAATAGAGCGTTTGTTGGATATTTTCCAACTTTTTAAAGAAAAGCAAATCGATACAGCTTTTCGATTTTTTTGTCGAGCAACTATCGAGTTGAAAGTATGTGTGTATGTGCTGTACTACGATCTCAATATATTTCTATAAACTTTTGAAACACAACTAAACTGTTGTTCAACTAAAAGTTGTGGGTATGCGCTAGGCCTAACACAACTGTGAAAGAGGATGAAATGTGTTTTATATGTCTGTATATCTGCGAGCCCTTTAATATGTTAAGCTTCAAAGCTTGACAGGTTCAAGTGATTGATGTCCTTCCGATCATTATCATCATCCTTTAAATTGGGGTCGGGTTTCATTACATCGAGATGCGGAAGCAGTATTAGCACAAAGTACGTAAGCGGCGGCGCGCCGCAGACCGAGGGGCCACTCTCACTTTGACATTTCGGTTTTACAGGGAATATTGGGCAATATTGGACCGAGCTCAGTCGCGGCTGTCATGATTGCTTTGTGCAGGCGTTTGTCACGTCATTCATACATTAAGTACTGTAACGAGGTTGGTTGCATTGGATGGGTTTCCTTTATTATTTGTTACAGACCGAATTTACTTTTTTGTTTTTAATTCTTTCTTTCAATTATTTTTAAGTTATAAAGGTCATTAATCTTTCAAGATGACAAATTAGAAATTCATTATCTAGGATTATAATAAATTATTTTAAGCCCATCGATGAAAATGGGAACTTGTCATAATAATAAGGTTCAAGTCATACAGCTTACAAATATGTTTCCTCCGACTACACAGCATAATTTTCTTCTTGTTTAAGATCATCTTTGGTTTTTTGATTTTATTAGGTACCTGTTTTTTCACATTTATATTTTTGTCGAGCTTGGAGCTTTTTACAATTTATTTTTTTAAGTGGGATCATTATTACACTTTACTACGTCTTTTTACTCTCCAATATTCATCTTATGTGGCGTAATATTAAATGTTTCGTGATATTAAATGGATATTTGATGCCCTGTCTACCCTCTAAGGCATGTAAGCATGATATGATGTATGTTTAGACGAATCTATGTATTTATGTTTGTAACTTGGGCAACCTACTCTTTTTTTTAAATCGGAATCAATATAGTAGCAACCCTAGTGAATCTGTCAAGTTTAGCTGTCAATTTTCTAAACGGCGGGAGTGGCCCTTCTGTATACTTACTATTTTGTGGTATTAGGAACCTCCATGTCTCTCTGATGCAATATTTTAGAAATATAGCTTTTCAGCAGTATCAGTGATATCTAATTCTGGGCTTTATGTAAGCTGACATTGGAACAACATTCACTAATTTAAGTAAAAGCTGAAAAATTAACAATATTTACTAATTGGCGTAACGATTTTTATCAGTGGCATGTGCTTGAATAAATTTAATGGCCTAGGTGTGGTTGGGGTGCATGAGAAGAGGCCTTGGCCTTGCAAATGAGACAATACAAGCTGATATTCTTAACAAACCTTGTTTTACTAGTCATCAGCCGTATTTCTGCATTGTCGATAAAGAAAGAAAGAAAGAAAAAGAGTTTATTTGCGCCAGGCATGACGCGTACCATAAAAAAACGCACTGGAAGACCCTGAACGTGAACTAATGAAACCTTAGGTGCAAGTGACGGAACGAATTTTTTTATTTATAGATAAAAATAATAATAGAAGAGTAAACATAAATAGATAAATAAGTGTCTTATTTATAATATATAAATAGGTGAATAAGGTCTAGCAAGCAATAGTAAGTTCCATTTTCTTCTGAACTTGTTCTCACGTCATATTTTTGTTTGTTACAGTCAAAAGCACTAGGCAGAGTGCTATTTGACCAAGTATGTCGGCAGCTACACCTGTTAGAAGCGGACTACTTCGGCTTGGAGTACCTAGACGCCAACGGTACTAAAACATGGGTAAGTCCATCTTTATAACTTTGATTAAGAATATGCCTGTAGTAATAGCCCTTGGAAGTTCTTGGACTTTTGTCAAAATGCGCCAAGGTCTAAGCAGCTCTTTGTAACCGCGCAATATAACTGAATAGCCTTTAGAATCCCAAGAGTTTGCTGCAGAAAACTGTTATTGTACCTGTCCCGGGTTTATGTTTTTCCGTAAACACACTTAGATAATTAAATTATGTATTCTTGGGAGAACAGCCTAGTTGCTTGCTGCTAAGAATAACCTGACTGATCGCTCAGTAGTTTCTGAATTCAAACGAATGAAATGCTAACCAACTAGCAGCTGGAATAGGTTAAATTGATTGATTGAATCAAACAGGTTCCTGCATATATTAACCACCATTCCCTTGAGAAACACACGCGATTGTTTCGCAAACGTCACATTAATATCAGCCTTGACAGTGAGAGCACTTGTTTCAATTGATCTCTAACTTCCAACGCCCTGATACATTAAACTTGACATTGAGTGACAAAGGACACTCCAGCATGAACTCTGACGAATTACATAAATAATGAAGTTTAAACAAAGTACCGTTACGTATTTGTGCGTTAATATGGAATTAACTTTAGAAGGATATTGGCATACAGGTAAGAGTGACAGACGATGCTCTTCATCTGCAATGGAAAACTTTTTCTAAACCTCGATCTCTTTACCTTTTTCGGCTTTTTTTGTCGGCTTGCGCTCTTACCGGATGCTGCTAAATAGCAACCAGCTTCTTACCCGACTGCCGAAGGATGGTAATGTGTTTATCAGTCTATGTATGTATGTAAGTTTGTTTCTATATGGCGTTCCAGAGACCAAACGCGTAGGCCGATATTGATGATTCGTATAGTTCTCGCCAAACTTCTTGGCCGCCCTGAAGTTGTCTACAATGGCTGAGCAGTAGTAAATCTCAAACAAAAACAGTACCGTTTCATGCCTCGCGCATCCGGTAAACCAACTTCAGGGCGGCCAAGAAATTTGGCGAGGACTATACGTCAATCGATTCGTCTTAATCCTGCTAGTGTCACTGGCTACATTAAAATTGGACAATAGAAAAATGTCGGGCACAATATTTTTTTCGTCCTGATCCTTCGTGTTGGGTATCAAAATATAGGATTTTAAGAGGTGATTTCAAAATAATATAATACTTATTCGAAAAAAACTACATAAAAAGTTATAAATAAAAAAAGTTAAATCAAAGAATCAAAAAACCCGACTGCTTCAAAAGCGAACTAAAAGACGTAAACAATAAGAAAATCATGCTGTGCAGGCGGAGGATACACCAGATTTTGGACAGCCAGCCCGCGAATATGTATCCTCCGACTGCACAGCATGATTTTCTTCTTGTTTACGTCTTTTTAGTTCGCTTTTGAAGCAGTCCGGTTTTTTTATTTACAAAACCCTTACTGGGTAAAACGATATCCAATGGCAAAAATGGTGGTCAGATTTCGGTATTCGAGTAACCGTAACGACTCAATAATCTGCAAATGAAAATAGGAACCAACGGTTTAACGTGCTTTCCAAGGTACTTACGAGTCGCAGTATGTAATGAAGAATTTGATGCGCCCTATAAAAAGTCGTGAACGTACTGGAGCCAGTTTACTGCTAATGCAAGGCAACAAGTAATTTATGGAGCGTGTGAGAGTGCAAGCGACGTCTCGGAGGGACAAACACTGACCTTATTGACGTCCGTTCTAAAGGTCAAATGTCCTATGAACTGCGCGTTTAAAAATACATAAATGTAGAAAAACAAAAGAGAAGTTAGGGATTGTTTCATTTGGTGATTTTGTACCATGAAAGATTCTTTTAGTCATGAAGTTTTTTTTATTGATTACAGTCCCTTCGCCCCACCGGCCAGTCTTTATAATAGTAATAATAGTTTTTTACGAACTTCGAGTTTGTATTTTTCAAATAATTGAAATGAAGTTGGAAACCATTTATTTTTAAGATCATGGGTAGGTTCTAGGTTTGGCGTTATGTAGCTTCTACCTAACCTCATGGAAAAAGGCGTGTGTTTATGTACCTATGCAGGTTCTAGGTAGTAAAGCATTACTGAAGTGCAGCCAAGCGTTGCTTGCTTTGGAAACCTTACTTGTATGCAAATTGAGTGCAACTTTAATTGGATAGCGGAAAAACTAACTTTAACTTTATACGTTATACCTTTTTATCTCATTCATAATTACGGTTTATGTTAGGGACTGGAAACAGATGTTAGAATGGGCGGATTTGTACTTTGTAGAAGCTGTGGTTTTGCTCAGAATGATGGGACAGGGATTTTCATGTCTATTCACAATTGTACGGCAACTTTAACGGGTCCCCAGCGTCCAATTCGAAAAATGTCGATTGTAGGTACAGGATCCCTCTAAAGTCGTTACGTGTAAGGGTTAAGGATGTCTAAAAATCTAACATTATTTAGTTCGCCATGAAAGTCTGTTTCTGCCACAGCCTTAACGTGCCAACTCAGTATGGATCAGCACGATATCGAGGATAAGAAACACTGGATCATCATCTAGATTTATCAGACAGCTATACTTACACGAAATTGTCAGGCAGCAAGCATAATAAAACTTCAACAACACTTTGCTGTTGTGACCTAATTTTAAAAAGAAATTGCCTAGAGATAAAAATGCTTTTCTTCAAGATTTACTATAGCAGCGCACCATTATACAAAGAAGGAAGTATTATCACTCGTAAATAATAAATATTACAGACTATGTTACATAAAAGAGTACAGAACAGGATACTGTGTTGGTTTTCATATCGCCTGTTTTGTAGTGTAAGTACAGTGCATTGCATTGTAAATCATATCAAATAATGCAGTATGAAATAATGTTGTAGTGTATTTATTGTCGTGAAAATTTGTTTGGTTGGTACTAACACATTTCCGTATTAATAAACGCGGAATAAGGAGGGATTATACTAATCTGACACTAGTCTCGGACTAAAAGTTACACCAAGGTGCTAGCTAGTTTAAAGGCGGATTAAAGTTGGACTAAGAGTGTATCCATGGCGACTATTATTATTATTTTTGATTGACATTTTGTTCTTTGTTATTTGTTGATGAAAATTTATAGTTTAAAATAAATATATTGTATATATATTCACAATCATTCCATATTTTATTTTTTTATGCGATTTTAGTTGAAATTGTTGAGATAAATTTAAAATTGCCTCCTTCACTTTCAAAACTGTATGACAGATGTCACTCTGTCCGCTATTTTATTTTTCTTTTTTCTACTTTATGTCATCAACTTTCTTGGTTTCATTCACTGGTTCATTCTTTTTAGTTTTAAATTCAATTGTGTTGCCATAGCTTACGCGTAAATCCAAGAGCAAGGAATGAATAGTTAGTCCGAGGTTAATCATTCATTACTCTGGGATTAGCTAGTCCAAGAGTAACTTCGGAGTAAGCTTGTAATACGCCATTTTTATTAATAAAACGGTAAAAGCACAAAGTACGGAAGCGGCGGCGCGCCTCAGACAGAGGGGCCACTCTCACTTTGACACTTCGGTTTTACAGGGAATATTGGGCAATATTGGACCGAGCTCAGTCGCGGCTGTCATGATTGCTTTGTGCCAAAGACCTTATACTTCTTACTACTAGACTGTGCACTATGGCGCAAAAAACGGTCCGAGCGAGAGGGCTCCCGTTGGTAGTGTGTCACTTTCTAATGAGGTGACCATGACCAAACATAACAAGGGACAAATTCATTGTAAAAACAATAGTGTAAGTATCCCGATATATGTATATATCCTACCTAACTACGCTACCTAAACCTACTAAATTCAAGGAAAAAAAAAGAAACGTGTGTATATTTTTGGGAATCTACATCACTTACCGTATGGTGTCGGGCATAAAGAATTTCAACAGCCCATGTTTTTCCATTGGTGTCATAAGAGGCGACTAAGGGACAAACCAGAGAATGGGCAGCAGCGTTCTCTGTGCATTTGTAGCAACCATACTGGGATCGCCAACCCGCCTGCAAAGCACTCCCCATGAATAGCACAAATAAAACATAGCCCTTAGTGCCCGGCAGCCTGCCTACCCTCGACTACGGTAGCGATCTAGGTTAAGGTATGGCAAGGGGTGCAAAGAATCCCGGACGAGATCCGGCTACCCCAACAAATACCGACGACAGGACCTGGCAACGTACAACACGCGCACACTCCGGACTCCGGACCGACGATAAGATCACCGAACTCGAAGAGGAATTGAGCAGTTTACGATGGAGTATTATAGGGTTAGCTGAAGTTCGAAAAGAGGGGGGGGGACTCGATAACCCTCAAATCCCAAGTCTGGATAAGTCTTGTTCTTCAAGACCCATCGTATAGATAGGAACAAAAAGCTCTCTGATCTTACTCTCAAGCTCATGAAGGAGAGGCGTGAGATGATCCTGCAGTCTTCAAACGATGCTTTGAAATACACCAAAGTATCTCAATTATTTCACTTAATGTCCAGTTGCGTAGACAGTTGAGAAACTTAACTTCACCAATTTTATTCCACTAGGAATCAATTTGCGAATAATATTAACAGCCGCTGAATTTTACTCGAACAAAACCCGCCAAAAACTCCACAAACCTGGTGGTCCTACATTTAGTATTACCAGGCCCAAACATTTAAAAGTACTACTCTTACTCAGTAATAATGAATTATTTTTTAAATACAATGAATTGATGAATTAAAGGAACTGTAAAAATATTTAAATACGCTTCAAAGTTTCATAGACTTTGAAACGTATTTAAATATATTTTTTATTCGTTCGTTTTGGTATTACATAAAAGAGAAAATATAAAATATTCTACCATTTCTACCAAACCCAATGATTAGTTGAGCTGGCAAGATGTCAGACAAGGACACACTACCAGCGGGCACCGTCTCGCTCAGGACCGCTTTTGGTTAGCTACCGCTTATAAGGGAATAGCTAACCTAGATGTATGGTAATAGATTTCATTTTAGCTATACAAAAAGTTTTGGTACACAGTCTAGTAGTAAGAAATACGTATAAGGTCTTTGCTTTGTGCAGGCGTTTGTCACGTCATTCATACATTAAGTACTGTAACGAGCAACTGGTTGCATTGGATGGGTTTCCTATATTATTTGTTACAGACCGAATTTACTTTTTTGTTTGTAATTCTTTCTTTCAATTATTTTTAAGTTATAAAGGTCATTAATCTTTCAAGATGACAAATTAGAAATTCATTATCTAGGATTATAATAAATTATTTTAAGCCCATAGATGAAATCGGGAACTTGACATAATAATAAGGTTAAAGTCATACAGCTTACAAATATGTTTCCTCCGACTGCACAGCATACTTTTCTTCTTGTTTAAGATCATCTTTGGTTTTTTGATTTTATTAGGTACCTGTTTTTCACATTTATATTTTTGTCGAGCTTGGAGCATTTTACAATATTCATCGTATGTGGCGTAATATTAAATGTTTCGTGATATTAAATGGATATTTGATGCCCTGTCTACCCTCTAAGGCATGTAAGTATGATATGATGTATGTTTAGACGAATCTATGTATTTATGTTTATAACTTGGTTGTTTGTAATTCGGAATCAATATAGTAGCAACCCTAGTGAATCTGTCAAGTTTAGCTGTCAATTTTCTAAACTGCGAGAGTGGCCCTTCTGTATACTATCTATTTTGTGGTAAAAGTTTAAATTAATAACAAGAAAACACGAAGACCCAGTTTCAGAAGACATGAGAACGCTATCGCTAGGAGCGATAACTTTAGTTTAATGTGGGAAAGTTCACATACTTTTTTGCCTTAGTGAGCAAAGGCTCAGTGTTGCCAATGATCTGAGACTGCGCGATAGCATTTGTAATCCAATTTCAATCACGTCATTATCATTCCAGACGAAAAACATCCACTGCTGGATATAGGCCTCCACCAAGCTTGAATTATCTTAGGCATTGGTCCACCTTGTGGGAAGTCTGCAAAAAAAACAACCTACATTAAATACTGCAATAATATCTGTCTCTTTTGTCACCAGTACTGGCTAGACTCCGAAAAGCCGATGTGCCGTCAGGTGGGCCTCTCCATGCTGGAGCCGACCTTACGCTTCTGCGTCAAATTCTACACATCAGACCCTGCTCGACTAGAGGAGGAATTCACGCGGTATCTCTTCTGCCTGCAAGTGAAGAAGGATCTGGCCACGGGCTGCATACAGTGCAATGAGAATACTGCTGCGCTTATGGCTAGCTATGTCGTGCAAGGTAAGGAATTGGGTGTGACGAGTTGTGGTTGCCAATGTTGTGTTGTGGCTGGTGTCTGTCGATGCTCTTCTACACATCAGACCCTGCTCGGCTGGAAGAGTTTTCGCGGTATCTGATCTGTCTGCAATGCAAATGAAGAAGGACCTATGGCTGCATACAGTGCAACGAGAATACTGCTGCGCTTATGGCTAGCTATATTGTTCAAAGTATGGCATTGGACGTGATTAGTTGTGGTTATCAGCTTTGTACACTGCAAAGCACTTAACCGCAGTATGTGGTAATAATTATGTTGTGGTACCTACTGGTAGTAGTAGTTCTGTGTGTATAATTTTTGTTCTACGTGTTTATTGGATCAATAATTATTGGCCTCATTCTCTTCTCCTAAGCGTGTGGATTGCAGGGTTGAGTTTTGATTAATTGTAATTTTTTTATGGTGTAAAAGTACACTAATTAGTGTGCACTTATCAGCTGGTCACTTCATTTATGTTTGCGTAACTCAACAAAATGTAAGGAATGGTTTTTATCTTATTATTTGTCAGAGCTGGTCCCCGAAAGATTGGCTATTAAAAGTCGCGCTGTAGTTCCAAAATCCTGAAATACGAGCAAGCATAGACAAGATAAACACGCCAACATTCTATTCAATATGCAGTAAACCGCCTTGACACGCCTTTCATCACACGCGTGTCAAACACGATCCATTTAAGATTATCTAACTTCATAAGCCATGATGCGGTTTTACTCCCAAGTCCCTGGCTACAAAATTCACGAGTAGGTAAACAAGGTGTGACCTTAAAACTTGTATCGAACTTCGCTCGCGCAACACGACGCAACTTTAATAACTTGGTGTGACCTTAGGTCATCATCAATAATTCCATGTTAATAACAAACGGGGGTGTTGGCTAGTTGAGTATTTACGTCCAGTTAGTATTCGTGACACCGTGTATACTAATACTGGTAGTAATAGTAGTTGTAAGAGCGTTATGCTGGGCCGTGTCTCATCAGAGAGCTATAAATCTTACATTTTCTTGCTTACATATTTTTGGTTTTTCTGATCGCTGGTAAGCTTTGGTCCGTGGTATGGTAACAGCAGGATGAGGGCAGCCGAAAGTCTAGTTAATTTGTAGGGCCGTGATTAGGAAAGGCCTACGTATGTGCGTTTAGCGTAGTGGATTACTATAAGCTGGTAATGATGATGATAAGCTAGATTTTTTACCCGACTGCCGAAGGAGGGTAATGTGTTTATCAGTCTATGTATGTATGTATGTTTGTTCCTATATTGCGTTCCAGAGACCAAACGCGTTGGCCGATTTTGATGATTAATACGTCAATCGATTCGTCTTAACCCTGCGAGTGTCATAGGCTACATTAAAATTGAACAATTGAAAAATGGCGGCTTTTGGGTGCCATATTGTGAGGGCCTACATTTTTTTTTCTTCCAAACCCATCGTGTGGGGTATCAAAATAAAGGGTATTAAGAGTTGATTTCAAAAATATATAACACTTATATGTTTAAATGTGTCGAATTCGAAAAAAGAAACTAACTAAAAACTTGAAAATAAAAAACTTAATTCAAAAAATCAAAAAACCCGACTGCTTCAAAAGCGAACTAAAAAGTCGTAAACAAGGAAAAAATCATGCTGTGCAGGCGGAGGATACACCAGATTTTGGTCAGCCAGCCCGCGAATATGTATCCTCCGACTGCACAGCATGATTTTTTCCTTGTTTACGACATTTTAGTTCGGTGGTTTTCAAGCAGTCGGGTTTTTTGATTTTTTGTTGAAGAGCATTTCTTGCGATATCGACATTTTAGGAAACAGTGCGAATCAATTTACAAACATTCGTAATATTTTATACCAGCTCTTGAAAGACAACAAAAAATAAAAACTGCTCTGTATGACTGAATATAGTTTTTAAATAGGTAAGGTGTTTATTCTTAACCGACTTCTCTTTCCTTTCGTAGCGGAATGCGGCGACTTCGTTCCAGAAGATTACCCAGACCACACGTACCTCAGTGGCTACAAGTTCTTTCCTGGGCAGGACTCCGAGTCAGAGAGGCGGATCATGGAGAATCATAAGAAGCATCTGTAAGTCTTTATACCAACAGTCTTCGATGTTATATGTTATGAACTTGCTTTCTGCCAGCGTGCAGCGCCTTGGTCTGAGTGAGAGCCGAATAATATTTCAAGGGAACGTGCTCCCGGGATAAAAAAAATATGCTATGTCCTAGTCATAGTCAACCCGTGTCCCAAATTTTATAACAATCCGTTAAACCTTAGAGGCGCGATTGACACAAACATCCAGACATATTTGTAGGATATGTCTGTCTATTGTCTTTTTAGGTTTTGTTGGCTAAGCTGCCAATAACTATGAAAAGGGAAAAATAAGGTTTTCTTACCTAAATAAAAATGTTATGTGCAGGCTCGGCTATGATTTGATTACAAATCTCCTCGTAATTCTTGACTTTAACGTAGCAACCAAACTTATTTGCAGAACTTCCCAGACGTTTTCACTAACAATACAATTTCGTCCGAAATAATTAGCGATTCCCGCAATCATTAATTTATGTAACACTAAAACCGAAGTTCTTACATAAACAAGACTCAAAGAGGGAAAGCAAGAAAAGTCGTCATGCATAGGGCGCGGTCCCAACGAGAGATATTAGCTAGTTTATAATACTTTTTTATCTATGTCTATACTTATTAGTTATTACTATTACTTATTATTTATAATATTATAAAGAGGAAAGATTTGTATTTTTATATTTTTGTATGGAACGAATAAACAGAAAAACCGTTGGGAACTACACTATCACGGGGTTAGGCTACTTTATAACCCCCGCCGGAAAAAGAGGGGTTTTATAAGTTTAACGTGTGTTGCTGTGTATCTGTGTGTCTGTCTGTGGCATCATAGCGCCTAAACGGATGAACCGAATTCGATTTTTTTTTTGTTTGAAAGTTGATTTTGTCGAGTGTTCTTAGCTATGTTTAAATACAATCTGTTCAGCCGTTCAAAAAATATGGGCGTTTTACTGTTTGAATCGAGGTGTTTTTAAACCCCGCCGAAAAAAGAGGGGTGTTATTAGTTTCACGTGTGTTGCTGTGTATCTGTGTGTCTGTCTGTGGCATCATAGCGCCTAAACGGATGAACCGATTTTGATTTAGTTTTTTTTGTTTGAAAGGTGATTTTGTCGAGAGTGTTCTTAGCTATGTTTGAATAAAATCGGTTCAGCCGTTCAAAAGTTATGGGTGTTTTTACTGTTTGAATCGGGGTGTTTCCGCAAGATAAATGTTTCGGGGGTTTTTTAAATTTTGTAATTTTACTGGTCGCAAGATAATAATGACGTAGGTTTTAAAAATTTTGAAATTTTACTTTTTATCCCTGTATTCTCACGGGAACGGGCACTACGCGGGTGAAACCGCGAGGCGTCCGCTAGTTATTAATAAATAGGCTCGCGTTTGATCACCATCACACCTGACGGTAAGCGATGATGTGGTCGACGCTGAAGCACGCTTGCCTTGAAGTAACATATTCACTATTTACTTGAAGACTCTTAATTTATTAATTACTATCAGGAAATACAGACACCGACAGCTGCTTCCAATCCAAACTAGTAAACTATTATATCATTTTGTCTAACCTGATCTGCAGATCGAATCCTCTTCCTGAACTGTACAAAAGTACTAGTTAATAGCTCTCAATGGGTTTGGTTTTATCATCATCGAGTTTTACAGACCAGTTTGATACCCAATGTGAGTGCAGTCATGCGGTGCTTCCGTGCAGAATATGGCACATTCTAGAGTGCTCAAGTGCCCATAAACCTGTACTCTAAAGAACTTGAGAAGCTTCGTAATGCTGATCCACCATGGCAAAAGAAGGTCATCTTCGACCACCTACTGGGCCCCTAAACATTTAACGACTCCATATCAAAACGTCCTATTTACAGAACTTCATGTTCTCAAAATGATCTAGTAGCAAATTGTCCTATTAGAATGTCCTACTGTCAAAGTACAGTTAAACTGAAAAAATTGTATAGATTTTTCGTCATATAATTTATTTTGAAAGTATGGAAGCTAAAAATCAAAGTTTATTATTGCATTCTGACGAACCAACGGTCTCATGATGGTGTTTAAAATACTTTCGGACTGATAAAGGGTTCGATGTGGTACAGAAAACTACAATCTGTAGTGTTCCCAGCTGAGGTTGTGCAGCTCCGTTACCTCGTCGCGGCGCTCGGTACTATAGAGTAGATACGGCCGGAATAGTCCGGCCGTGGTCTAGTCCATGGTCGGAAGTGACAGCGCGTGGGACGCAGTCTCCACCTTCTACGAGGAAGTGATGGTCGCAAAAGCACAGATTAGAGAGGTTAAAACGTAACGGATATTTCGCTCGCCGAGATCAAGTACATAACTTTGAGTTCAATATCCGTGACGGTTGGGTTGATCCTTGACGGCTCGTTTCTTGCTAGGCTGCTCGAACTAAAACTCCCGCACCCACCAAACCATGCACTTCTCTCGCTGCCCATTGTTGTCTCAATGTACAGCGACATGGTTGTACGAATTTATGAAATAACATACTTACCTACCTAAGTACTTAGTAGGCCCTGTAGATTAATGTGAGTAATAGGACTCTTGTCACGGATTTATTTATTCATAGTTACTTAGTAGTAGTAGTTGTATCTGTGCCTCCGCTTATTATAGTCATCAGTCATCTTATCACATATCATATCACCTACTAGTCCTACGAACTGTCATACCATACTATACAAAGCAAAAATGTGTGTGACATGACTCAAGTTTTATAAATATTGCACACGCACGGGCGGAGTCTGGCGGAGTGTTGCCGGGACCACGCGAAAGTGTAGGCATTAATCGAGTGAAGGAGGCCTGGCAAAGCAGGCGGCAAAAAAGTAGCGACGGGATACAAACTCCCGCCCTATCTGTAGCAGACGCACCGAAAAGCGCGACGACCGGCCATCATGCCGTTTTCCACAAGGTGTGACACAATAGACGGGGATCGGGTCCGCATCAACTCATGCGGGCCAATACCTGGCCGGGGAAGTGTGATGAAACACAAGAACTCCAGCCCCCAAGTTAACAGGTCACCTTGGTATACTCTTATTCCACCGGTTTTGTTTAAGTTTCACGTCATTGGGTTAATCTATTCTGGCTTCACTTTGGGCATTATTGGTACCACGCCTATATAACTGGTCTATTATGTACCACAACGAAAAAGTGAAAAATAAACTTTTTACAAAAAATACAACCGACTTCCAAATAAAAACACTACAAAGTGAAAAATAACTTCAATTTCGGATGTCAGTGTCAAAAAACGAAGAAACGAAAACAAGAACACCGACTTCCGAAATTGAAGTTATTTTTCACTTTGTAGTGTTTTTATTTGGCAGTTGGTTGTATTTTTTGTAAAAAGTTTATTTTATTTTAAGGTACAGTCTCACCAAAATGTTGAATAAAATTATTTCTTACAAATCTCATAATATAATTGTTTGGTATGACTGTACCGTGCCCATTCTTTTGATTTTAGGACGTTTTGATACTAGGTAATTTTGAGAATATGACGTTCCGCTCATAGGTCGTTTTGCGAATAGGATGTTTTAATACGCACTCCATTTAATGAGTTTTTCATTGACTCGAAAATAAAGACGCTCTCAATGGGACCACGCCCTTAAAGAAACAAGATAATGCACTATAATCCAAGTAATTGGAGCAATCAGAGGAGTTGTAGTGATTGTTATTTTTTCTTTTGTGTGCAGAGGCCAGAGCCCTGCGGAGGCTGACTTAAACTTATTAGAAACGGCGCGGAGATGTGAATTATACGGTGAGTAGAGAGTTTTCTGATTGTACTTTGTAAGATTGATTTAGTAATCTTGATCACTATTGCTGAGATGCTCTCAATTTAGAGAGATTATCTTAATAAATATCTTGTAGATATTATCAAATTTGTTTAATGTTGTTTTAAGTGTTATTTAATCGCTTGTTTAAAGAAGAAATATTTCATCAATTCAGTCATCTACAGCTACATAAAAATGTTTATTTTTTACCAAATTTAGTGTAAATAGTTCGATTCATCTTTACGCGCGAAACTTGTTTGCTCGGACGACGACTGCCGCGTCACTACCACATAAATGCATAATGTATAATTAGAAGCGCACGCACACATGGCGCCGCGCGCACAGATGGGTTGAACTATCTATTACATAATTTTGTAATTTCAAAATGGCGTAAATTCTGGCAGTTTTATTTTCAAACTTTAAGAGCTTCACTTTTGACCTCTATCCCGCTTGTCAGAAGAGCGGTGGATGAGGTATTGATTGAACAAATCCACCTTATTCTTTACAATGATATTCGTTTCAGGTATAAAAATGCATCCAGCGAAAGACCACGAAAGCGTGCCACTAAACCTAGCAGTGGCACATTTGGGTATAATAGTGTTCCAGAACAATACCAAGATCAACACATTCAGTTGGGCAAAGATAAGAAAGATATCATTCAAGAGGAAAAAGTTCCTCATCAAGCTGCATCCTGAGGGTTACGTTAGTGTAAGTGCAATTATTATATTGACAACGTTCTATACAAAGTGCCTAACCTGAACTTCAATACTTGAACTTCACTTGTTCCTAATTGAAGGCCAAGTGTTATTTTATTAAAGCTTTATTACTGAAACAAAACCGGTTCGGCCGTCCACTGCGACATAAGATCTGGCCCCCTAGCCAAGTTACAAACGTCTATTCTATTTGTATGATAGATTGTCAACTTGGCTACAGGTGCTGTAGTTGACAGTCTACAATCGATAACGCTAGTAGAAAACGAATCAATGTATGGGAATGACACATCTGAACGTAAAGTCACGTGGTCAGACCATACAAATAGAAAGCGTTAACGATTGTAGAAAGAGATTCGATACGAAACGTTTGTAACTTGGCTAGGGGGGCTGGTGCAGCACGGATAAGATTTGCACACTTTTCGGCGCAGTTCATTCTTTTGCTTGCTTCGTATGGCCATGGGTCGATCCCAGACTTTATTACTTAGCGAAGCCATCCGTAATAATAATCCGGCACCGGATACGAAGTACACAAATTTACAAATGTTTTATGTAGTCGATGTTCTTTTAATTCCTTCCCCTTTTCTGCCCACAGGGTTACTACCGCGACGTAGTAGAATTCTTCTTCGACGGCCGCAACGAATGCAAGAATTTCTGGAAGAAGTGCGTGGAGAACCACGGGTTTTTCCGCTGTTCGAGTGTGGTACGACAGCCACGGCAGAAGACCAGGGTCATATCTAGAGGATCCTCATTTAGGTGAGATATAGCCAGCTTCCTGTGTTAATATAACACCGCCACTGTTTTCTCCTAGGGTTTAGGCAGTGGTGTACCGTGTAACTATAGTTCAGTCACTTTTCGTCAGTAATGACCTAACGTCACACATAGTCCGGCATCGTGCAAGCGGTTTTCGGCGCATTTAGATCAGATACAACAATCCGACGACAACCGTCGGGGCAGTTGCCCAGACTAGACACAACACTCGTCTGGTCGGAAGATCCTCCCTTTTCATCGGAGGTTGCGGGACTTCCCACCCTGTTCCGTAGAACTCCATGTATCTCAAATACATGTAGTTGTGGGTGAGCCTATGGCCAATAACCGGGCACAAATCCAGACACTAGGCTACTTTTGATAGAGTTTGATAGTACAGAAAATAAAATCTCTTGACCGACTTGAAACTGAAAGAGGTAGCGTATAGTTGCAGTATTTAGTATTGTTTGTTTTGTTTGAAAAAAAACTGGTTAATTTGGTTTCGGTGTTATTTGTCTGTAGCACTGCAACCTAACTTTTCACAGACTCAATTACGTGAAATGAGCGTGAATGAAACGTGAACTTTTCAACTCAGATCCTTAGGGTATTCAATGTTGGCTAGCTGATTGCTCGACCGTTCTATTTATTCAAGTATATACATAAAAATGAATCGCTAAATGTGTTGCTATCACTTGCTAAGCGCAAAATTCGAAAAAGCTGAACAGAATTTGATAAATTTGTTTGATTGGATGGTTTAGATTCACAATTGGACCCGGTAAATGGCGCTGCCATCGGTTTCGGGCCGAACAGGACAATATCGGTCGGGTCCGCTAGTTCAGCATAAAAACCTTTTCAATCTGAATACTATAAAATAAATGATGCAATTTGCCATCGATAGTATTCGATATCTTCAATTAAAACAATTACACTATTCACTTTTACACTTCGGCGTTAATACTTTATAATGATTACATAGTAATTAATAATTTTATTCTCTTTTTAGGTATAGCGGTAAAACCCAGAAACAAATCGTCGAGTTCGTACGAGATAACTACGTGAAACGACAAACATTCCAAAGGTACGTACACATTAAATAGATTACTATACATAAGCTTAGCTATTATGGCAGATCTGTAATCAAGTAGGTAGTATTATATTGACGCGAGGTAAAAGCGACAAGGAATCTAGATAAAATAATATGTCTGCAGCAAGCACAACCAAAGTGTTAAGGGGTTGATACCCATAATACTTTGGAATACCGACAGTCTCTTTCGCTGATAGAATTACAGTATACTTGAACTAATAATTCGTGATCATTTCAATCCATTGCCAAGAATCGACTTTGGGTTTGTGTATATAAAGTTGATTTTTAAGCGAGCTTTTATGTTAAAAAGGCCGTAAAAAAGTATGGGTCGCAATAGAATAATAACTTTGTTATGTTAGACAAAGAGTTAATGGGGATGTTTACTGAAAATTAGTGTTTTGTCCGTCAGGTAGATTAATAAAAAATATTGGACACGTATTTTTCTTTTGACACGTAAACATAAAGTGTAGACGATATAATGCGTTGACATATCGTGTGACGTCACGCCGTTAGTACGCTTTGTACTGACATAGCGACGCCACAAGCCCCCACTCCTGAACATTGATGCGCTTTATCTTTATAAATTTTTATTAATTTGGGAAAGCAAAAAATACGTGTTTAATATTATTTGATAATCTCACTGACGGACTAATTTATCATTTTTCTAACCAGGAAACATCCCTATTGTTCTATAGGTTTTTATTTTCCCGGCTTATGAATTCAAATTTAACGAGTGAAACGAGTCAATTTTATCTCGCGTCGAACTTAAAAATGCATGTACAAAAATATATATAATCAGCTTAAGCCGCTATAGTTCCTTTCTGTAACTTATCTTTACCGCTAGGCGTAGCTAGACAACGCTTATAGATGTAATCAAACCTCGGTATAGGTAGGATGTTCGGGAATAACATAAGTTAATACTAGCCTAAGTGTGTCCTCAAGGTGAGTGGTTAGCATGGGCTGGGAGACACTAGCTTTTGGTTTTGTCTTGTGGGCGTTAGTGTGACGAGAGACGCGAGTTACGAACAGATGCATGATGTAAACAACTGCCCCTCGAATATAACGATTGATTAGCGTGCGGCTTGAGATAGGTTTGTATTAATCGATGGTGATTACGCTCTGGTCACGAACGGGAGCCGCATGGCAGTTTGCACGAAGTGTGCGGCTATTTAAAAAATGTGTATTCGATGTTCGTTGGAAAATTTATCTGAATTTTTGTGGCAAGTGTTCTTTTTATAACGTTGAATATTTACCTTTTTGAAATAACACTATTTTCACAATTTATGTAAAATAAAAGCCGGTCACTACGTGCAAAAACATATGTATTCGTGTATGACACGACTTCAATAGTTACAAAAAGTGTTTAAGTGCTAAATGTAAAAAAGATCACTTTCCACAATAAACTCAATAAAACTTTTTCGACATACAACGATACAACACATTTTAAATTCAATTTTGCACACTTCGTGCAATGTGTCGTGTGATCCGTCACATCGTGAACAGAGCATAGCAAACAGCCTGAGTTTTTTAAGTGGGCGTGGATAGCCAAATCCGAAACTATGAGGAATAGCGGTAAACACTCTAAAACTGAAACAGCAACATTGGAATTTTGAAAAATCAATATTCCTAGCCAGGTATCGAACCTGTTCATTTTGAAAAAAAAAAGTACATGCTGTATAATTACACCATTCGATAGTGTGCTAATAAGGATCAAAATAGGCTCATTATTAACAAAATATTTTCTTTTTGTATGAAATCTATGAAGACATGCAATTATTTTGATGACATAAAAGTTTTTTGTAGAATATTGTAAACGGAATCAAAATGTATTTGTTTGAGTGGAATGCTGAATATAGTACAATGCTTGACTTACCAAATTCGGCTATTTATTGGATATGGATGAATGGCCATCATTTCATCACTTAAAGTTTAATAGGGAGATACCTACACTAAACTATACTAAAAAAAAGCCTTTTCCTTAAGTTGCCATATACCATTACTTCCTAGAATTTGATCCTTATTAGCAACACTATTGAATAGTGTAATGTGTTTTTTTTTTAAATTAACGGTTTCGATTCCTGGCCAGAAATATAGATTTTTCAAAAATCCAATAATTCAGTTTTAATTTTCATCAAAATCGTCCTCGTGACTCCTTTGAGTGTTTGCTACTATTCATCATAGTTTCGAATTTGGCCATTCACACCCACTTAGAAAACTCACCCTGTCCTGTATACTCGAGCATGCGCTGTATCCGTTGAAATTTCCGCTTCTTATAAACGAGTGCGGTGTAGTAGCGAGTGCGTTGCGTTGCGACGGCACTGACAATCGGTCGGAGGATGGTGTTGTCGTATCACGTAGGGTTTGTCTATGATGGGTCTGCGCTCTAAACGTAACGTCGCGAAAAACCTCTTTCCTTTCCACGAATATATCAAAAACTTCGTATCTTTTTCACAATGTCACTAGTTACACTAGAAGTTGTTGGTCACGCTTGCTTAACGCACGACCGCAGGCCTGTCGCGGCGCGACGCGTATCGTAAGGGCACAGATTACATACTGGACAGATACTCGACTTCCTGCGTTCATCATTACGGCCGGCGCACGCACACTAGCGCAACGCACACGGGGTACAAAGGATAGAATGGCTAAGTTGACTATGTGCAGGATCTACTAATTGCCATAATGACATGGCCATCCTGCATGTGCGATTTCACTCAGTAGACAGTCGCTACGCAGATCTACACCGTGAAACGTTATGTCGCTCATATTTTTTACCCCCCAGTCCTTGAATTATAGTGTTATAGTGAGATACTAAGCCGTGCTGCTGAATAAGAATATAGTTGGAAGTCGAGTATATATTGAGGCAATATCTGTGGACTTGTTAACAGCGAGACGACTGTCCAAACAGTCAAAAACAACGTAAATGGATAAGTAGAGGTAGGGGGCGAACTTTAGTGCACAGATATTTCCGTCCCGTACGTGATCTGTGATAAGGGCGGCCACACACTCGGGTACAGTGCGAAACCAAAAGCTGGTGTCAGTCGTCACCATCCTCTGCCCGACTGTCGGCAGGTCGGGGTCATTCCGCGCGTCGCGCTCCGTGGGCGGGTCGCGCGGCAACGTGGCGCCCGCGCCCGCGCCGCTCGGCCAGAGCCTCTCCGCGCACCCGCTGCTGCCGCTGCCGCCCGGCTCCGACGGTACGTACGAACACACGAACGTGCACGAAGGTATTGCGTAACATGGCTGTTTGATGTAAAGTGTTTGAATTGTTCCCGATTTTTTGTTTGTTATCTGTATCCGAATACGCTTTTAGGCCTATTTGTACCACAAATCAGTAAATGCATCTAAAGTTAAGCGAATTTCAACCTCTTCAAACAGTTCCTAATTATTTTAGTACAACATGCATTTAGTGATATTTTGTATTTCAAATGGGCCTTACACTCAGTTTTGACCGTTTTTGTGTTAAATTTTTTAGGTTTTCTGCAATCAATGTCCTCCACCCTTCCAACTTGTTCGTCGTGTGTTTGCTACGCTACACCGATATAGCGGTACTAAGTAAGGCGTCTATTGCAGCGATTTCCCTGGAGTGGGACAAGCAACCTCACTACCTGGAGGCTTCTCTGATGATGAAGGGCTACAGTGCGGAGGAGGCGCGCGCGGCAGCGGAGAGGGCGCGCAGCCCGGCGGCCGCGACTCGCCCACCGCTCGCAGCTACCGCCTATGCCACCACGAGAGACAAGGTAACTAACTATAATGCTGCAGTTTATAGCTCTCAAGAAGAAAGGTAACAAAACATCCCCTGCAGAGCTGTACACGTGAATGACGTGAAACTTCTTAAATAAAGAATTAAAGAGATTGTGTGTGAGAGTCTCTCATGAAACGAAATCTGGCTAAACGAGACGCGTCATTGAAATTTCACTCCCAATTCTCGTCCAATCGCCGCCTAAGAAGTTTCGCTTCAAAAACGTTCAAGGACCCAACTAGGTCCAAACAGATTGAGTTGCGTCGAGTGGGCGTCACTATGTCGGTGTGGACGTTCTAAATCGGACTAACATTTGCCTCGCGAGCCTCCTGGGTTGTTTTGGACCCGGCCCATTATCGGAGGATGAAAGCTTCTGCTACAGAAACCTTACACATGTTCTTTCTACATAAATATTATTACAATACCATTGTTCTGATTTTACGTTTTCTAGATCCTATATATCCTCAGAATAAATTCGGAATCAGTCAATAATAAGACATGTTTTGTAGGCTTTTATTTCAAATTCACATAGATTTGTATTTATTTCTTTCAGCTTGCAAAACTGTACAGCAATCAAATCGTAAGGGCCCAGTATCAATCGGCGTATTATCTTTCTTCAATGTTTCTAAACTGTTTGGTGCATCATTTCTAACCTTTTTTGTTCTCATGTCGTTACGTTTTCATCTTGTCTGTTTCGGTTACAAAAACAAAATAACTTTGTTTCGAATTCTATACCTCTCTCTTTGGTATAGGTAAGTTTGACCCCAAAAGAGAAAGGGCTTTTAAAACCAAGACTATATACGAAGGCACTTTACAGGTCTAATTTCTTTGTTGCAATAAACGTAGGAAATAAAAGTGTTTATCTACACTCACAACGTAATGTTCTAAATATGAAATCAAAAAATATTTTATAAACACGTACTTTATATTCGTGGATAGATAAAATTAAAAAAAAAAATACCATTACAGTGCATCATTTTCCTTCGATTTTCAAATAACTGCATCATATAATAACTTTTTAAAATTCTTAGCACACTTTTACTTTTTAATTAATTGGCGCTTAAGGGGCTCATTGAAATTGACAGTCATGGTGCAATGAGAATCTAAATTGCCCGCCATACCGCATATTTTTCCGTTTCCACTTTTATTTTATTTCAACTGTATGACTGAAGATAAAATAGTGTAAATGCAATGTGTGCAATGGCATATGATTAGGTATTAAAACACTCGCGTGTTAACATTATCACATTCGGCTTCGCCTCATGAGATAAACCCACGCTCGTGTTTTAATAACCCCTATTATATGACCATTGCATAAACTACTATTTAAGTGTAACCAAAATAGACAGAACAGGCATGGTTTTGGAGATCATGGGTCTTTTTTTAATTCTTTACTCGTAAACCACAAATATTTCTTAAACAAATTTTACTTGTTCATACTTGTCTTATTCCTGATCGAAGTTTTGTTTAACACTTGGCTACCTGAAGTGGAAAGAGTGAGCATAAAAAGGCGTTACATATTTTAAGAAAAACAAGAACTGTTAAAAAGTCAGACATGATAATACCGTGTAAATTTTTTTGCTTACTCGGTTTTGCTTTAAGTTTAAAAGTTTTAATGTGAAGGTATACCTTCACATTAAAACAAACTTAATTTTATAATGTTATTATAATTGTCATTTCTACAACAAGAACATTATTATTTTTATTATCTTTTGTGGGTGAAGGGGTATCAAATGCAAAATTTGTTCGTTAATGCACAAAACCATCTCGCACACTTTCCGTAACGCACTTACGGCACGGGGCTCCATTTGTTTGTAACCCGACAAATTGCAGAGATGACCTTGTACACAATGTGCATTGTGTTCCCGCAGGCTCCCGAGCTAGTGACCCATGCCGAGGTCAATCATCATCCTACGGAGGATTCGCCTCTGCCTCATCGGACGACGACACCATTGGTTTGTATATTCTTTGATGACCATAATTTTGTTGGCATGTGATGTCAAAATGTAACGTTTGCTATGTGTTGTGCAGGTTTCTCCGGAGAGTACATGGAGCCAGGCGAGTTTGGCGCGTGCACGTGGGCTCGGCCGCGCGCCCACTCCGCCGCCGCGTGCGCGCCCAGGTCAGAGCCCCCCCGCCTCACCCCCCTCGCCCCCCCGCCCGCGCACCACCACTGCGCCGCGCCCGCCGCGCACGGTGCACACGCACACACCGCGCCCCGTCGACGAGCCCCTCTCTAGCGGTTACCCGGACTTCGTGCTCGCGAAACATTCCTCGAGCTTTAAGAAATCGTCCGAGCGGCTCGAGTACGAGTTGTCGCAGAGCAACATCTACTCCGCGTGCCCGTCCACGCGATCCAGCCGCTCGGGCGGCTCGCTGCGCGTGGACGAGGACGCCGACGAGGAGCCCGAGCGGCCGGGCCGCGCGCGCATCACGTGGCGCCGCAGTGCGTCGTGCCGCAACTTGCGCGACTACAGCTTTGACGAGGCGGGCCGCGCTAAGCGCCGCCGCGACGCGCGCTCCCTGCTGGCCGACCTGGACGCGCTGGTGCGCCTGGACTCGCCCGTCACGCGCTACGATGAGGCTCGCACGCGCGCCTTCGTGTTCGGCGAGCGCGGCTCCGTGGAGTCGGCCAGCATGCTGCTGGGCCGCGCCTATTCGTCTTCGTTTCCAGGTGCCATCGGCGAGCCGCGCCTCGACCTGCCTTCGTTCGCGCGCACGGGCTCGCAGGACGACCTGTCGCACGATAGTTACGAGGTGATCGAGCGCTCCGACGACGAGTCGGAGACGCGTCGCTATGCGCGCGTTACTCCGCGTGGTCTCCGCAGCACCGCACGCACGCGCTCGTGCTCGCTGGACTCAGGTAACGACCTGCCCTCCGACGACGACCGCTCGCTGTCGCACCTGTCCGAGAGCGACGACCACGAGGGCGCGGCCGACGAGCCCGTGTGCCTGTACCGCAGCAACAACGACATCACGCTCGATCCCTTCCTCGTCGACGACCCGCGTGTCCTCCCGAGGGAGAAACTCTCAGTGCGCTCTGACGGGAATTTCTATAAGGAAATCAAACGGGCACTCGGCTCGCGAACCTCTAGCCAAGAGTCGAAGAGTGACATTTATGACTCTAAATTATCCAAAAGTAGCGCCGAGTCGAGCAAAAAGTCGCGGGACAGCGTGTATCACACAGACAGTAAGAAATCTCGCGAAACTCTCAAAAGCAAGAGCTCGGATAGGTCCGGCTCGCAAACTTCCAGTCAGGATTCCAAATCTGATTATTACGATTGCAAAAAGAATTTGTATGAGCCTGACGAAATTAGTATGCGGCGACGTAGTATTACTAGTATTCAGAACGCTTACATAGATCCGTTCGAACCCATTTCACCCTCATCTAGTCCCGACTCGACCAAAGATTTCTTTGATACTCAAGCCACTTTCATTAGTATGGAAAAACCAGAGTACCGAGAGAAATCTCTGTTCGACAAGTCCCACGAAGACTTGATCGCTAATTTGGCGAATTCTCCCAATTATTATCTGTCTACTCCGTACTCGACTTTTCCTAGCAATAGCAAGCATGTCAAAGAGCCTAGTCCGTTGCATTCTGCTAGTCTACAGAATGTGGAATTGGATCAATACTTGGGTCAGTTCGAATCAGATTCGAGTCCTCCGAAGAAATCAGATGAATTATCAACTGAGGAGGAGGATATCCACCCTACAACCACACACATTTGGCCGGAAAAGATAGTCGGTCTCGATACCGAGATTGAAGGTACTAGAGCTGCGAAAATACATAGCTACCAGCGCCGTCGTTCTTCAGATACCGTATTCAGTTTCGACAAAGAGAAGATAGAATCACTAACTCGATCAATCAGCAAAGAGAACGCCTCATCGCATCTTGTGAAAGATTCGTCTAATGAGTCCGATGTTAATGTGAGAGTCTTGCCAGCAATGGACAGCATTGAGTATGCTAAGAATAAAGCTAAGCAAGCCGCTATCCAGTCTGGTACGGCTTCTATTCTGCAGTCAGAATTCGACAAACGCGGCAAGGTCCACACTCATATCGTGAGGAAAGAGAATTTGAAGGAGGAACTAATGGCAAAAACTCATTTTGATGAATACAATCCTAAGCTGATCCTTGAGACTAGTTCAAGCAGCCGATTAGCTGACACTACTGTTCCTTACACTCATCCGACTGTGGAACGAACTAAGAGTGATCCAAATAGCTTAGCTAATAGACCTCGCTTCAGCAGCGTTAATTCTCGCAGACATGTGTTAATGCACCAGAAATCTATTGATCTGACACCAGCCGAATCCAGTGATGAAGATTACATCTTCCGTCAGATACCCAGTGCTCCGCCAATCGCGACAAAGCGATCACATTTCGAACTGCCGTCAAGGATGCCCGATCATATTCGAACTCAGTTCGACCTGCCGAAGAACTATTTCAAAGAGTTTGATGCGTTCAAAGCGGGCTTTAAAGATAATAAGAAAGTTGTTGATGATGGGTATGACATTCCTTATGTGTTACATAAGCGTCATGTTATGAATGGAACTGCTCCATCTCCTCACGATGATCAGCGACAGCCTCCGGATATCGTGATGCTTCCGCCGCAAAATGGTCGCCATGTGGTCAGTGCTCATCCTCGATGCAAGTACCATGATCATCCTAAGTCGCCACGCTCACCTAAGTCACCGAAATCTCCTAAGTCACCGAAGTCGCCTAAATCACCTAAGTCGCCAAAATCACCAAAATCACCCAAATCTCCTAAATCGCCACGAAACAGTATACAAGCCGAACACACTTCCAAGTTTCTGGAAGTTGAAAATCGCGACTTTTTGTTCACGCAAAACATTGATCTGTCTAAAGTAGACCCCGTGACTCTGGAAGTAGACAAAAGCGGGCAACTGCAACATTTACCAAGTCCCAAGAGGGATATAACAAAAAATTTAGATCCTGTTCTACTTGAAACTCTGAATAACAAACTGAGTCAGATTGAGAGTGATTCTGCGACGAGCTCTAAAACTGACAGTATCAGACAGGAGCCTATATACCCATGCGACATAAAGTTTACTATCAACGGCCGAAATGTGCAACAACCGCCTATTTGCAAAGAACCGAAGCCTTTGACTGCTGCGGAAAAATTACGAGCTGACATAAAGTCGAAATCAGATAAACTGCCATCGAAAAGAGGCCAAAAGGCTAGAGGAACCGGGAAGAAAGGCCCAGGCAGTAAAATTAAAGGGAAAAGCAGTAACAAGATCAGGATTACTTCATTCTCATCTGATGATGAAAGTGTCGACTCGGATGATGTTTTCGGTACAACGGAAGCTGCTCCGAAACTTGAGTTTTCACCACCCCAGTCTCGCAAAGATTTGGAACCGATTCTGCAGTTGGAGTACGATAAGATTACATCAGGTGCTTGGCACAGAGGACAGACAATGAGTTCTACGGAAATCGAAGGTTCTCCGCCACAATGTAGGAAACTAGCAGAGCTAGAAGCTAAATACAACCCTCAAGTACTTGACAGCATGAGTGGTAACGCCACAGAGCTACGCCGAATTTCTGAACGTTCTATTTCGATCCCAAGTTCAGAAGATGACGTCGCGATTAAATTCACTGAGACAAAACAATCAAGTAAGGAAAGTTCGCCGTGGGAGTACAACGAAAATATTCCCTCGCCAATACTAGAAAGTACTGAGTTCCTGAAATCTGAAGACGAACACTTAGCTGATATGGAGATACAGAAAGTGACAGGTGTTACGTCGTTTGAAGATAAAGTTGACGCTAAAGATGAGAAAAAGGAGACTGTCACACTTGGTGTGAAGAAAAGTCTCAAAGATGAGTTGATATCGCCAATGTTGCGTAAACCCGGTGGCACTCCTATACTGTTTGCTCATGCTCGACTAAACCTTTCCGAAGGATCAGTATTCTCTCTGCAACGTCAAAAAGCGACGCAAGACTCACCAACTGCCGGTCGCAGAGCTAAAAGCTTGGACACGCCTGTGATACAATTACATAGACTCCCACCTATGAATGCCTTCTCTTCGAAAGACGATACGGTTGAAGATATCAACGAGGAAGGTATAGTACTGGAAGAGAAACCCTTGATTGACGAAAAAGGGAAAGCACCAGTGAAAAAAGACACTATTGACAAAATTGATGAAGTCGAGGAAGATCATCCTGATCTTGAAGATATGAAGTCCGTTGTTATAGACAACGAAGAATTGCAGCTGTTAAATGATTTAGTTCAACAATCTCGTCCGCGATCATTCAAGCGGAGATATGATTTGACTAAGTTGAAGTCTCAAGCAGCTCGGTCACCACTAAGCAGGTCACCACTATCTCGGTCACCAATTTCAAAGTCGCCATCACGGTCACCTACGTCTTCATTGAACT
This sequence comes from Orthosia gothica, assembly GCA_949775005.1. Lineage (NCBI taxonomy): Eukaryota > Metazoa > Arthropoda > Insecta > Lepidoptera > Noctuidae > Orthosia > Orthosia gothica. Next base: position 25,066,081 of record OX459048.1, read on the forward strand.
CGCCTAGAGGCAGTATTCGCAAGTTGTCAGACCTAAGCGAAGACCAGATAGTGCCGGACATCGAGAGAATCAAACGTAAAGAGAAGAAGAAGCTAACTTTAAAACCGAAACCTGATGAAAAACAAAAGATAAGCAGCAAACTGAACAAAGGTGGTTCCCTAGACACAAATGCTACTAAAATAAAGGCGTTGCAAACTCAAAAGTCTTTACCGTCGTCTCTGAAAGAGCGTCCGGACTTCCTGACAGTACCTCCGCTTGATATGGCCAGAGCCAAGAGTCAGGAGTTGGAGCAAACAGCAAAGAAAATCGCTAAAGAAAAATCTAAGTCTTTGGAGAAGATGGATGTGAGACGCGGCAGTAGTAAGGAACGAACTAAGTCTCAAGAAGATAGCGATACAGAAATCGCTAAACGTAAAGAGAAGCAACAGATGTTGTTCGAAGCTGCTTTGAAGCAAACTAAGACTTTGATTAGTCCAGTTAAAGATACCATGCCGCCATTCCCACCGCCAGAAGACAAAATCGTTGTCAAAACTGAAGGAGACAAGATCATCATTGATACTAAGATAAATAGCAAGGCAGAGGACCACGTATTTATAGCTAAATCTCCGAAGAAACTTGATAATAAATTAACCTCAGGGAAAATCAGTAGGAGCTTTGAGGACCAAAAGACGCCGAAAACACCCAACAAGATGAACAAGAGTATGGACGATAAATCGAGTCCATCATTGGAAGATAAGTTTGATGACTTGGCCGCTTTACAGAAATCACCTAAAACGTTGTCTAAAAAGCAGGAGATCAAACAACAGATCGAAGGCAAAGTTGTTTACCAGAAAATAAGTCCCGGATCTAAATCAAAGAGTTTAGACAGGAAGGCAGATGTCCATTTGGATTCTAATGCAAAATCTAAGAGCTTGGACCGAAACTACGTAACACCCGCATCAATGCTGGCTGAAAATGAAAAACATTTCAAACAAGAGGTTGTCAAAGTTGATGTTCATCCTACTGTTGTTGAGGAACCAGAAATATTACCAAAAGACGACATAAAAGAAACAAAGGAAGTATCACCTTCAAACAGTTATAAAACTGAAGACGATTCTTCAATGGAATGGATGACCAGCTCTCAACACACAATCATTGAAAATGATACTCAAACAGTCATCATGGAACGTCGTAAAATGGATATCTACAACAAGCAAAGGCAGACAGAACTTCAAGAAAGCAAGAGTAATCAGGATATTCATTCATTAGTGACTGCCGAACGAAAAGCTGAAGTTACTCGTTTGACTAGCGAGGAAGAAAGTTTGACTGAAGTCAGTGATCTGAAAGTGTCTGATGAAAGCAACATGCTTGGGTTATCCTTGCCATACATTGATGCTGATAGTTCATCAGACCAAGAACAAAAAAGACCTAAGATCCCACGCGGTATGAGCGACGACTCTGGCTCATGGGTCACTGTATATTACGAAGAGTCTACATTAGACACTGAGCTACCTCTTTCAGACGCTAGCAGTAAAACTCGCGGAAGGAAAACCTTGGATCCTCAAGGAACATTTGACGAATCATCAGCAAGCTTGATGGAGTTCTTAAAACAAGAATCTATATCACAAGTCATGTCAGACAGTGAAACTGAACGTGGTTCTAAGATTTCTCGAGAACCTCCCAAGACTATAGACTTGTCTATGTCCAAATGGAAGAATAAGAATAAAATTATTGTGACACCGCCTCAAGAAAATAGTCCTACGATTGAGAGTATACCATTCATTGATTCGAGCACATCGAAATCTAACAAATCTGAAGGCGAACACACAGGTAGTTCTGGCAGTGACAAATCTCCTACTGAACAGAAACCGGATCAAAGGACGTTATTGACTGCTAAGTCAAGACGTAGTGAATTGTTAAAGCTGAGCGCGGAACGTTCTCGAAGTTCCGAGTCAACTTCTTGGACCAGCATTGAAAAAGATATCAGTCCATCTAGTCACATCAAAGGCAGCTCAATTGATGATGAGTCTAGTGTTAGTTGTTCTATCGCTAGACCTCTAGGCATATCGCAAGACATCGAAAAGCTTAATAAAAAGGATCGCGAATGCTTGGAAGAACTGAAACAGGCGATGGAATATGGAGAGGAACATTTGCTGTCTCAACACACACTATCAAGCGACCATTCAAAATCGAATTCTAAGTCACCTTCACCAATACCAGAAATTACTCGTATCGAGAGTCCTAGGAGTCCATCAAAATACGGTGCAAGGAAATCGCCTACTCCAACTTTAGAAAAGCAAGGTCAAGTGGATTCTCAGAAAGCTCCTACGGACTCCGATTCCAGCTCAGAAAGCATTGATAGGACTATTGAACAGCTACACCGACCAAGTGTTAAAAAGAGTGGCCTTGAAAAAATAGGCAAGGCCGTCATAGAAGAATCTGAGTCCAGTCAATCAGCTGCCTCCAAAGCTTCTGATGCAGCAAAAGAACTGAAAAATACTGTGAAAAAGACTAAAATAGCTATAACTATATCTCAAGAGGACCAAAATACTACTATTGATTTCGACGACGATGGCAACGTCATTACGTCTTCGTTTGAAAGAGGGGATATCATGAAGAAGAGGGCTCTCAAAGATCATGATCAAAAGAGTTCGTCTAAATCAAGTGTGGATACTACTACTACCACTACTCCTTCTAAAGGATCTCTCAGTGTTGATGACTCGTCATCTCGAAGAAAGGGACGGCTTCTTGATGATCAGAAAAGTTCCTCTAAATCTAGTATGGATTCTCGTGGATCCCTTAGCGTTGAATCACGAGGATCATTCGAAACAACAGAGTCCACTTCCGGATCTCTCGGTGAAGCTTATCGCCGCGGCGAAGAGTTGAAACCAACATGGAGACCCTTCTTTGGAGCTTCGGGCAGCGAAAATAGCACAAGTATTGAAGAAGCTTGGATACCGCAAGATCATGAAGGATATGAAAACTTGGGTATCAACAAGGAAGTGTTTGAGTACAACAACCAAAGGTTGTTAGATGACTTCCAAACTTTCTCGAAAAATCCTCCTTTGTCTGCTAACACGTCTAAAGATTCGACCGATGCAGACTTCACAGATGATTTGAACGATTTCCCGGTCAATTTCTTATACCCAGCTACGTCATCCAGTGGTGGTGGTGGTGGTTCTTCGGATGTTGTTATAGGCTACGGTCAAACATTTGGTCGTACTTTATCACGTATATCAGAACGCAGTACTGCGTCTGAAAAGACCAGCGCTGATGAAGATTCTACTAAGGGTTGTTCTCAATCAGAGAGTATTAATGAGGAGTCGCTGAACTCTAGTGATCATCAAGCAAGTCTAAGCTCAGATCCGCCTAGTAATGCCAACATCGCTTACACATCAGACGCCGATAGACGCACTTCAGCAGAAATGCCTGACATACCGATAGATCAAACTAAAATAAGCGAAATGTACGAATCCAAACGAGATATTGAGAAAGCTAGCAGGGCTTTTGATGCGTTGGATTCTAAGAGGAATGGTAGTCCTGGTAAACCAGGACTGACGCCGGTGCCTGCATCGAAAGCATCTTCCGCTAGTGAGAGCCAAGAGTCGGATGATTGGCCATTACCGGAATTGCCTCCACAAGCGAGCCGACCCGCTAATTTGGATGAAATTGGTAGAAAGGAGTCGAGTGATTTCGACCAATGGCCATCTCTCCCATCAAGCTTATTAGAGACACCAATCGTAGAAAAAGTCCACATTTACTACATGCACAATCAGCCAGAAATACCCACCAAAGTAACTTTACAATCAGAAAGTTCCAAAGACCATTTGACGGGCTCAGATGATGACAGTGACACATTGAACAACGATGATGATCTAGAAAAAGATATACCAGAGTCCAAATCGGAGAAGTCTGCTGAACTTAGCGAAGATACTTCTCCGAAAAATGTCAAACACATTCCTTATGATCAATCAGGGTACATGGTAGAACCGTTGGAAAAACAAGATGAATACACTTGCCACAAAAGCGTAGTACCTAATTACGATAAGTCTTGCCTCAGCGGTACGATCTCTAAGGCGAATTGTCTGATGGGCGATGTGGGATCCTGTTGTTCACGTTCTGAACATAAATCTTTCAACATCAAAAGCAATTTGGAAGATAAAGTGATAATAAATCAGCCGCAAAAGTCTCCTACCAACCACAGTCCAATTTACGAGGATGATCATCTGTATGCTGACGATGTTTTCGGTGTGGATAGCAAGTCTCTCTCCCCTGATTTCGATAAAGGCTTCTCGCAGCTAGGCACGCAGAAGTATTCTTTCGGTTCGAACAATTCTGATACGTCTATTGATGATCTACTCTCGCAAACTAATGCTGAAGACACTGTTCGTGCTGTAACTAAATTAAGTACAGGAAGTGCTGGTACTTGCAAAAGGTGCAGTCATAGTAGCCATTCAGAGGAAGAAACCAGTTCTTTTGGGACTGATTTGGACGGTACAGTCAAAATAGGGCTGCCCCAAAAGAAATGCACACACAGCTCGCATTCGGAGGACACTTCCGTTTGTCTTAGTATTTCTGAATGGTCAACTGGTACGAACACAGTACGTCAGTATGGTAATCTATCGGCTTCTGAAAGCATATCAGGTGTTTCAGTTCCTAAGAGTGACAAGTCTGATAAAGCCTCGAAAGTGTACTCATCTTCGCAAGGCAGTAAGAAAAGTGAACAGAAACTAAAACTTGGTTCTCAGGCAGAGATGAGCTCGAAAAGTAGCAGTCTTGATAAGAGCTCTGAGATCATTAAGTACGATAAATTATGTAGTTCCGATACCACAATTTCGAGAAAATGTATGGATAGTAGCTCTGGCACAAAGAGCGATAGTACTCTAACTCTAGCTCAGTCTATATCAGATTGGTCTGCTAGTACCAGCCATACCCTTGTAGCCACGGCTCGAGATGACCAAGCAGACGCGGATAATACGAAATCCGATGACACTATAGTTAGAGATATCAATGATACCGAAATCATTATTACTACAGTATTGTCTCCTACAAATGAAGATGTGGTGCAGCAACCAGCAGTACTGAGACTAACTGCGTCGTTTGCTGTCAAAACAGAAATGTCATCATCTATAAGTTGCAGTGACAAATCAGATAAATCAAGCTCCAGCTCTTTGAGCAGCTTACAAAAACATACGAATGGGGTATTACGGTTTGATAATAGGCAAAGTTTCCCCCCACAAGATGAAACTCACGAACGCTACCCAAAGGTGCCACCCAAAAGTTTGAGCTATGAAGAACAAACACAACAATACTCGAAGCCAACAATGCGATGCCAGAGTGAAGATAGTGGGTTTAAACCTTACTTTGTAAGTGAACAACCAGAGCTGGATATTGACATGCCGTCTCAGCTCTACAGTCAAGAAGAGAAACACAGCGAACGCTATCAGAGTCAGGAATTTTCTAACATTATGCGTGAGGAAGGGCCTGGCAGTAGTAAATTCATACGATCCGATTACAAGCCTCTGGCTAAACATGCGAGTTACGATGACAAAACACTATCCAAGAATCAGATAAAGGAGTATAAAACGAATCAACAGTATCGCAGCAAGCCAAAAAGCTGGTCTTTCCACGAGCATTATCTCGCTTCCTCTGATTTGCCTGTCATCGCAGTCCCAGAAATACCTTCAGTGCACAGGGAACTTTCGGAAAAGAGGTCAGCTGAAAAGTCAGGGAAAACTCCTTTGTCTCGATGCTCGCCTTATTATTCTAGCAGTCTGAGTTCAGAGTCTCCTCCAATACAATCATCAAAAGCGCCCGTTAAGAAATCGCTGCTCGTACGTAATATTTCACTGAAAAGTCCTCCAAGTGGCAACGACACTGATAGTTCATTGGATGTAATACGCGATCCACGAGAGCGCATGAAGACTTTCAGGCGCAAGAAACAAGTGACAAGCGCACGTAAAAGACAGGAGAGAATACAAGACGTGTTAGAGGAAGATTCAACTAAGAGCCAATACTCTTCAGAAAGTGATATGCTCGGTGGCAAATATCTGGTCGTGGAAGAATCTCTACGCAGAATAGAGAGCTCTGAATGCTCTGACAGTTATGTTCCCGAAGTAGAATCTGGCTCCTCAGAAATGTCAAAAGGCGATTCTAAACATTACGATATACAGGAAGCTAGCTATTCCGAAGACGAAGGACAAGACGAGTACGAGAAATATAAAAGTGCCAATTATGAAGCTCAACAATTCCCGATTAATATTGCACCAATGCAGTTCCAAGGATTCGGTTCTTCCGCCGATGAGGATGAAATGGGTTTCCCGCGGTTTGATAGACTCGGTCGTTTGCGCCATCCTTATCTCGATTCTCAGGAGCCTCCTTATATTTCAGAGGACAGCCCTCCAAGGGGTTCTTATTCAAATAAGAGTAGTCGCCAGTCTTCTCTGAAAAAATCTAAGTCCACTACAGTTTACCGTCAGGCTGACGACCCATCTCTAGGCGAACCGTCTGGGTCACACCAACAAGTGTTTTATGAAGAACAAAGTGACAGAGACGACTCTGACGACTACGCTTACCCGATCGATACTATAAAGCGCGCTCCTAAAATGCCCAAGTCTGGTAGCTACTTGTTTGAGCGCGGAGAGTCAGTAGCTTACTCTGATACGGAGCTGCCACAGGACAAAGATGAATACGAGGAGTATAGAGGCAGTCCCTATCCCGAACATTACGAAGAAGTGGTAATGTTCCAGACACAGGAATGTTACCCGCAATACGAGCATGATCTCGATGAGAATAGGCATGGTAATCAGGAACATTACGCTCGAGATCTCGACCAACGTTTCAGTCTGAATAATGTAGAGAGGTTCTACTCTAGTCACTACGTCGACTCGCAAGCTTCTAGCGACAGCCCTGAGCAAAAGTTTGACGTATCTACGCTACCCCCGCCTCTTTGCTCCGACGACGAAAACGATTAAATGGACATGTAGTTTCCAGTGCAATCTCATTATTATATTTAGTTAGTCGTTGTCACCCCTCGCCTCGGCTAAATGTTCACTATTCGGTATGCGAGCATGCTGGCCGATTAGCGTTTCGAAATTTAAATTCCAATTAATGCAATTATTGTTATATTGATATTAGGGTACTCATTACATTTAATATTACATTGTCACTTTAAATATTTAGTAAAATAATAAATTAAAAAAATATCTAGTGCCAACTCCCGGATAGCGCGACCCTTTTGACTATCGTGTGAAAGCGGACTCATACCTATAGCTTGTTAAGTATTTAGGTGTAGTTATATGTGTATTGATCTTAAATAAACATTTTCAGGCGTCTTACGAAATACTGATAAATATGTCGAAACATGAATATATGACTGTCGTTATACTCGTCACTTTTTAATTTGTTTAGACCCTAGAGCTAAAGCTTCGAGGAAATGCAATACAGGAATAATATTGTAGTGCCAACTTCTTCTTATCGTATATTTTAGTGTTTTCAAACCTTTATAAAAGTTATATTCGTTGATAAAAAATATCCTGAAAATAGTATTATTGTAAAGGCTGTGATTTACTTTGTGTGGTGAGAGATCCAAGATCTGAGTTGTTCTGTTTAGGCGTTTTGCTCAAACGATCAATGTATTAATTTACGCACGTTGTTTAATTAATCTTAGTTTTATAGTCTAACATTACTTTAATTTTGTCCATAACACTACACTAGTTAAAATATGGGATCTGCATTCGTGCCAAATCTGCTCAATTTTTCCAACACTTTATTAAGATATAATTTATTGTAACGTTTTTAATAATGAATTTTGGGAATCTTAAATATGTTATAGTGGAAATAGATGAGGTAACAGATTATGTGTCGTGTATGACTGCTATCATCGAAGTTAATGACTGCGACGAAAACAATTTTTTTTCGTAGAATTTACTTTTGACTAAACACAACAAAGGCATGAGAAAATTCGCTCCATCATAATTTTTGTTTTCCTTTTGTGTCGTAGCGCGCTATATAGACGCTTTTTTGTTCAAAGAATATATATTATATTGAAATCAAATTATATTGTTACATGACGAGGGATTTATTGATGGAAATGAAGGATATATATTATGAATCTTCGAATACCTAAGTCTCCCTTTAGATTGTAGTACACACTCAAAATATAAACAAGTGAAACTATATAAAAATTGGTAAAAAGGAAGAAATAGAAATACTGTTAATCATACCAGTACAGTTTCGACTTTTCGAGTTAGAGATATATGTGCGACTAATGGTTATATGCTTTGACATTATTTAAGTTATTTACACTCCACTATCAATTCTACATATATATATATATATATTATTAGATATTCTTATAAATTTTGACTGGTCACAGCACAATCATTTGCGAATAAAACTAAAGGACATTCCCATCTGCAGGTTAATTTATATTTAGATAGGAATAAATAATCGAAAAACTAGACGAATTGTGTGTCGGTGTAGATGTGAGAAGATTATTTTGTGAACTTAGAGATAGTTAAGTCAGTCTTGTAATGAATGGAGTATATTGAAAAATAAATTAAATATAAAAATCACTTATGTCTGATTCGTTGAAGTATTGAATGTTCTAGAGATGAAATTTTTTGCATGACGTGTTATTGGTTCTCGTGAAGGTATGAATATGTACAGGTTGTTTGCAAACAAGTTGACCTTAATAAGGTTAAAAAGTTACATTAAAACATCCGAAATATTACGAAAAGATGGTCTAAGCCGTCATGACGCCAATAAAGATGATCGAAATACTCAAACAGCACATCATACGAAAGAAAGATAATGTAGAGTTTCAGATTGAGAACCATATCATTTTTAAGGATTAATAAGGATCCATCTGTATCAAAAGCACCTTATTCTGGCAAACTTGTGTGGAACAGCCTGTATAAAACAATTTGTTTTTTCCTAGTAAAATATTTTATAACACAAATATTGCTGATGTTTTAAACAAAATATATCTTATGTTATACAATGGGTAAGCCAATGTGTTTTATAAAGTGTTCTATTATTTGCAAATAGTTACTTCTAAATTTATGAAATTTTAGCTATATCGGACCCTTTACAGTGTTTATAATGTTTTTCAATACTTCTCTGATATGCAAGCAAGTTTAAAGTAATGTTGTAGGGTTGCACATTCGACTTATTTTTACTCATTTTTCAATGTTTTTATTTCAATTGACAATGACTGAAATTACTAACGATGCGAATATTGTAGAGAAATGTAGCTTACAATTTTAGTGCTTGCATATCAGAGGAGTGTTTTTATTCAGAATATAATCCTAATAAACCCTGTGCTAAATAGTGTTCAATTATAATTGAATTAAAAGATTAAATGGTCGTGTGTGCACGAAGCAATTTTAGTCTACTAGCGTGTAAGAGGCCCCGGCCTCCATAGTTAGCGCAATAACTGTACGGTACGATATTAAAATTCTTAGTACTTAAGAATTTCGACTTTTTGATTGAGAGTGTACAATCCGAATAGACTGTAATGTTAAAATATCTTTGAATTGTTTGAGTTTGAGCTTTCGCTTCGGATGTGTACTGTGGGCTAACGGAACTGGGATAGCGGATGGTGGAGTCTACAGTTGAACTAACATGATAAATTCCTAAAATATTATTTTATAGCTTGTTTTATTCTTGAGTGTCTATGTACACTTCAAACAAGGAACCAAGACTCCAAAATATGCAAGCCTTTTTTATGTAGTGTCATTTATTTTCGGACACCTTTATGATACCAATGCTATCCTAAAATAAACTAATATAAGTTTCATTATTGTACGTTTATAAGGAACATGACGTCGAGTTGAGAAACTCCTCTTTTATTTGAAATCGGTAAATTGAGTTGTATGTTGATCATGGGCATGATTTAAAGCAATAAAGCTGCTTATGGATAGTATAAAACATCGTTCAACGTATAGTTCATTCGTTCACAGTCACATCCAAAGCGGACGCATTAAATCATGTAATTTAAATATTGTTTCGATTATTGAAACGTTACTTCCTTTTTGAATTTATATGTGAGTGTTAGTGTACTGTGTCCCGCACTGCCGTCCTTAAGCTAAAATGCCACTATGTAACTATTGACAGACTTTAGTTTTTTAATGCAACCGTAATCAGAAAAAAACATTCTATCGATCCGGCTAAGCAGCAGTTTTTAACTAACAATAGATTCCGAGATAAAAATAAATTGCCGCTAAATGGCCCAAATTGAAATGTTTACAAACCTATATCTTTGTTATGATTATAACTTGTAACTAAGAATATTCCTGTTCGAAAGCGGTCGCAATTAAGATTATTTTTTGACACCGGAAATTATTGCTATATATGATTTATTGTCGATAAACACCAGCGATTTTCATCATTTTCTGTTTTTCGTCTGTAGCTCAAAATATGATTTTGTCAGATAGTGGCATTATATTTTGAGGACGGCACCGCAATACACGGCACTGCCCCGGCGTGCCGGGGATAGTTAACAATAAATAAATAAAAATAATAATTAGCGTTTTTACTGTTATGTTTGTTTGTTTTTTGTTGTCTACCTTTTTTATAAGCTGCCAGGATGTTCCATGTAAGTTTTTAATGTTATAGTTGAACTTTATGGTCGTTATTGAGCTTTGGCGAGCGCTTTAGGCGTTCAACATCTTCCCAGACGTATTGAATGCTTCAATGTCGATACACCTACCAAAATGTATTCGTTCGGATAAAATTGCTTTACAAATCTTCGCCTTAGGTCAATAAATTAGTCATACCCTAGACATTTTGGTTTTGTTACAGTTATTATAATTTAATTTTCTTTTTTAAAACCTTTCAGGATCACTTAAGTTGTTTTTCTTTTTGTTTTTCAGGCTTTTTCTTTTGTTCACAGATTTGCTTTTCCCCTGCATGCTTACTCTTTTTTATTTTATAATGATACTGCGATTTAATTTCAGTATATTTTATTATTTTACGTATTGATTGTTGTCGTTTTATTCTTGTTTTTTTTTAACAGTTTGTCGTTGGTGGTTTGATTTGGTTTAATTATCTTGCTAGCATTTATTACTACATAAGTATTAATAAGATGAAGTTTTTCAATCACGAATCCAATAAAAAGACACATCAATGAAATAACAATGACAAACTGACGCACGGTTTTGAATTCCCAATATACTTTTTTACCAAAATCTCACCTAATTTCTCCTCAACAGACGAGACATCTCCCGAGGAAGATAACACGGTCTCCTCTGCGAGTCTCTGCATGTCTCCCTCTTCAGTCTCGACCGCCGACCACAGTATAGCGGGGGTGCCAATATTTGCGTCCACGCCTCTTGTCGCGCGGCCGCTGACCAATGGCCATGATGTCGTGGATAACAAGAGGAACAGCGAGAATAATAATGATACTGTTGGCACTGTTAATGGGAATGTTAATGGTGAGATTCTTTGTATTCCGCGTGTCTGCACCTGTAGCCAAGTTGACAATCTACAATCGATAACGCTAGTAGAAAAAGAATCAATGTATGGGCATTATATATCTGAACGTAAAGTCAGACCATACAAATAGATGGCCTTAACGATTGTAGAAATAGATTCGATACGAAACGTTTGTAACTTGGCTAGGAGGACTGTGCATGTCTACCTCTTCGACCGCCGACTACAGCATAGCTGGGGTGCCGATATTTGTGACCACGCCTCTAATCGCGCGGCCGTTGGCCAATGCCCATGATGTAGTGGGTAACATGAGAATAGCGAGAATAATAATTATATTGTTGGTACGGGTAATAGGCATGTTAATGGTGTTTCTTTGTTTTATTTTCGAAGAAGTAGGTTTTATTAGAATTGTCACTTTTCAGACTTGCGTTGAATCATAAAAAATTGTCTTTAAAAGACGTGTCGCAATTTAATTTGATAAGATGACGTATTCTTCGCTCATTTCTCACAAATTTTTAAAGAGAAATAACAACTTTCCTAAGGAACTGTATGCTGTGTAACATACGGTCTAACTTGATGTAGGGTTCTTTGAAACACCGATGCCTGATTTTACCAACACTAGGGGACACTTTAATGAACGCCTGAACAAAAGCGCACCGTTGGATTTGAACCCTCGACTCAGCACCGAGTGATGACATTTCAGCAGTTCATAATGTTCAGGCATTCATTTTGGTCTATCCTAGTCTTAATGAAAACAAGCATTGGTTAAAAAAAATTAAGAATTATATTACATACACATATACAAATAAACAGCCGGAAGGATGACCATGATAATTGAGTCATCACCATAAAATATAATGATATTGCGTATAATCAGCTCAGCTATCTCAATTCAAAAGATTACTTCATTGATAATAATAAAAACCGTTTTCTTATCCGCAGTAACGATAGTATCCGAGTCGGTGAACAGTATGGATGTTCTGAGTGGCGGAGAGAGCGATGCCGGGGATACCCTCTCGAGGCGGAATAATAATAGGTAAGTTTGTCTATTACTTAAACATTTCCCGATCTAATGAGGATTGTTGAAATTGTCTGCTTCTTGAACAGTGAAAGTGAAAATGTTTGTAGTTTTATCGTCTAAACTACGTTCGTGATTCTGTTGTTTTTATTATGCGTAAGTTTAGGCACTTGGACCACGTAAATTGTATTGTGTAAAAAAGTGCGCGATTTCAGTCACTTTTTCGCTGCATTGGCCAGCACCTGGATCAGTTACATTACATAAACTCACGCCTTTTTCTCATAGGGGTAGGCAGAAACTACATAACGCTACCTTCACGATCCTTATACTCTTTCAGTCATCAGTTTATATGCAACGTTTAAAAGCGGTACAAAATATTATGTTGGAAAATCTTTTGACATCCTCTTACAAATGATTAAGTATCGCGCTGTTTCTGCGAAATTGAAGATTTTGTTTGAATCAACGTTGTGTGAATTGTGAGCCGTCTATCTTATCATATGCACTGTGATGACTTAATGCGTTCTGTTGACTTTATTATAGTATCATCTCACACCGCTGTAATTAATACTCTACTCACGTGAACCCTATACACACATGCTAATTAGTCTAGTTAATCTTAAAGGTAGACTTCGAAACACAGCGGCTCCGGCGTCACTAACGCAGCGACACTGACGCGGTGTCACTCTCCAGTTATGTTTAGGTCCCTTCTAATAGGGCACAACCACAAATCCTGACTTGTATTGGACCGTTACTGATCAATTAAAATAGCATTAAGATTGAACTGGTTTACAGTCCCATGAACCACATATGGTCTGCTGTATTGTTTTCGCTAGTGGGACTGTGATCCAGTTAAGACGTTTGGAAAATTTGCTCCCACAGCGTCGCTGCGCTCGAATGGTGCCCCATACTCTGCCATAGTGCATAATACTAACGCTCTGTCGTCGCGCCAATAACGCCTTAGTCGCTTTGCTCAGAAGTCTACCTTAACGAAATGAATCATAGTACATTTTATTTTACAGTATATCGTCCGGTCTGCTAGGCACGCTACGGGAAGTCAGCGACGCTCCTAAGAAAAGGAACATGGATATCACGTACTTTGTGGCTAAGGAGTTGCTGATGACGGAGAGAACTTACAAGAGGGATTTGGAACTTGTTACTGTTGTAAGTAAATTATACCAATTTTTTTACGTGGTTATTGTTTATGTGGTTTTATAACTCAAAGATGGCCCGTTACAATCTAGTTTTAATGACAGTATTTACTATGATTTTTGTGGAGTTAGTACATGTATTGTGACTTCGAATCGTGTAATTAATTGGAGATACTGAATATCTGTTACGTATTACACAATACTAGTGTATGCTGCCGTAAATCAGTTCTGCAAATGAGAAGATGCTGACTGCCATAGAAGTTTTCAACCTTTTATGTTTTGTCACTCGCAAGTCGCAGGGCCTTTGAAACAGAATATTGAAGCCCTATGTCCAACATGTATTTATGTTATGTAAAAAGAACTATTAAGTTATAACTGCTATGTGTTTTTTGTACAGAAATGGAGTAGTAGTGTCTCCGAACTGGCAGCGGGCGGCGCAGAAGCTGGTGCGGCGTTAGCACGTGCTTGTCTAGCGCTGGAACCACTCGCGCTTAGCAACGGCAAGCTTCTCGCTCGTCTAGACAGGCTACTAGCCAACACGCCTAAACCTGAAGGTACCAACTATCCCATTTCCAGTTATTTCATAACATTACTGCCGTTTTTGCCAGTTACTTTACGGTGGAGTACCGCGTGCCTAGAAGTAACGGCTATTGAGTTGACTCTTGACTTGTCTTTCAAACTGTCTTTAAACAGATATGTTGAAGTCCTTTGCATTTATTCACCAAACAGAGAATTAATGACTGCCAGGGCTTTTTATCATTGTTCTGAACTTTTCAGTTGTCGAAAGTTGCTGTCTTCAAATAACATAGATTATTTTATTTCACAGATGCTGATGAACCGGAGTACAAGAAAATAGCTGATGTTCTTTACGAGCATTTATTGAGTACTATCGATGTGAGTAACTACCGTTGTTAACCCCCGATGGAAAAAGAGGGGTGTTAAAAGTTTGACGTGTGTACCTGTGTATATATGTATCTGTCTGTTGCATCATGACTCCTAAACCGATCAACCGATTCTTATTTCGTTATTTTTGTTTGAAAGATGACTTTATCGAGAGTGTTCTTTGCTATCTTTGATGATTTTAAGGCATTTTACTTACTGTTTGAATCGTGCTGTTTTTGAAAGATATCGTGTCATAATTACGTGTTCAATAGGTTGTGCAAAGAGCAACTAATAGAAATCTGACGACTGACGAAACACGAAGTTTGCCGAAGGACATTCATATTAATTGTACTGTACTTGCAAGTCGCTGCTAACACCACCTACAGCCGTGGAACGGAACTGAACGCGATCGATGTACTTATAAAAATAATCAGATTACTCAGACGAAAAACGCTAGTTACGTCGGCACGGTTTCTTTTTATGGGATGAGGCATCTGTATGCTAGTATTATATTATCTGTGACACTATTTATACCACTAGGCCGATTAATTAGCGTGTTCTCTTAATAACTTCTAAACATTTATCTTTCAGGCGTACCTATGGTACAGTTCGCGCGCCGGCTCTTTAGTAGGCGTAGTGGAAAGTGTGCGGCGAAGAGGCATGGATGCAGGTCGGGCTGCCGCTAAGTTCGACGCGAAGGCGCCCTTACCTCTCGCTGCCTTGTTGTTGAGGCCGCTGCATAGGGCACTGCATTATAAGAGGCTTGCTAATGGTGCGTTTATTATACTTACTTGATTATCAATCATGATCGTTACCTTCGGCTTCTAAAGAAAATTGAAATTATATAAAAAAAATTTTTCTACATAAGAAAACATTACAAATACATGGTTTCCAAGACTTCTGAGCTAGGTGATTAACCTGTGTTAGCTGTCTTCTTCATTGTCCTTTTTTTTTCTTGATATACGCTTGGCTGCCTATTTATTGCTTACTTGTTTAATCAATCAAAATAGCAATTGTGAGATTTGAATGCTGGCTAGTCACATTCACAAAACTAAGATCATCGAGACTTTTTAAAACCGAGGCTAGTTCAACTGTTGATCATAGTTTTTTGTGACTGGTTTTTGGAATGATATCCGGCCGTACAAAAGAACTGCGAACCGGCTGTTGCTTCAATGGCTGCTCGAATAAATCAATACTACTAGCATACATAATAAAGCTTCTAATGCATCTCCATATAACAAGAGCTATTTGTCCACAGAGTTGTACAACGCGACACAAAGCGAGTGTTCTGCTGCGGCACTAGAACTAGCGGAACACGTGGCGTCGGAGGCCAGCGAACAGTTGCAGCACGGAGAGAACCATGCTGCACTTTGTCAGCTACAGAGGGACATCGCAGGTTAGCACTAGTGTTACCAGTTAAGTAATATCACGATCCCGACGCTAAGAATAAAAATGGGTGGTATTTAATACTTTAACTGTAATTCCCCTTTTTTCAATCAAAATATTCGAAATTACTACCAAAAATACTGAATTGCACACTAAATTTGCTCATCAAATAAATGAATTATACTATACTGCTAGATCTTTAAAGCTTAACTGTTTTACTGAATAACTATCTGTTAACTAAAAGTAAATCTAATAATTCTTCGAGTGCAACAAAATATTTAAGTTTTAAGGGAGGGGGGGAAACGAAACAAAGTCGACGGAGCCCCGCTGCGCAGGGCTCCTATTTCTGTCTGCAGGGTCTAAAGTAACCTAACATGAAGGAGATGACGGGAGCTGAGTTCGCTCGCTTTGCTCGCTCACTTCAGCTCCCGTCATCTCCTTCGAACCTAACCTATCCGTGTCGGGGTGCCCTAAGCTCCCGAGCTCGCTTCGCTCGCTCTTGGACTAATTCACATTTATTTTATATTTAATTGAATAATTTGTGTGCAAATCAGTATTTTTGTTTTACGGTGAGTAATATTGTTTTGCAGTAGGTTATTAGTGGAGATATTTTGTTTGCTTAAATTTCTAAATAGAGGTGCAGTTAAAAATTCCCCAATAAAAATTAGGTCAAATATATATCACTATATGGCGCGATAAGCATCGATTTCTTATTGAATTGTATGTATTTACATTTTCTAGAATTGATCATAAATAGTTGTATGTTCTTGTTTAATCAACTCTCCTATTATGGAATATATTGGGCTCTTAATTCACATAAAACAAAGATTATTTGAATGGATCATTTAAAATGAACTCCAAGAGATGGCGCGGTTTTAAATTTCTGAGGTATTCCACTCGATTGTTTAAATATGTATTGTAATCCTTTTTTGTTAAATAAAACTGTAAAACTGGCAAAAAATACTATAAAACATATCGTCACTGTAATTCAAGAAAAAAATATTTCCGAACCGAGTAAACCCTTTTCTTTGCAAGGCGCTGCTAACACCATCTATAGCCTTGGAACGGAACTGAACGCGATCGATGTACTTATTCCTCAGACGAAAAACGCTAGTTAAGTCGGCACAGTTTCTTTGTATGGGATGAGACATCTGTATGGTATTATACTGTGGTAATATTAAAACGCTCACATCCGATTTCTGAATTAGGAATTTGTAGTTATATAATTATCTTGATATTATTAACAGGTTTACTGTCCACATTGTAGACGCACTACGTAGTTTTATCACGATCGCTAGTTGTTTTTTGAATTAAGAATTTGAAAATGACAACTTGTAAAACTCTATATTACTACTAGTATTTGATGAGTTCGTGAATCACATATGATTCATTGGACAGGGTTAAGTTCTACTTTAGCCTCTTGTCTCTAAACTCCAAATACTCGATTAAAAAATCGACTCTTCTTAAACAAATTTGCTTTTTATTGGTGATCTTTACTTTGTGTAAATTGTTTAATCACCACTGCTCTCAAAACGTTGAACGAAAACATCGTGAGGTCGCCGACATGTCCTAGAATCATCAATTCGAAAACATGTGACTTTCACCAACCCGCACTGGGCCCGCGTGGTATAATACGGCCCATTCCCTCTCACAGAGAGGAGACCTTTGTCCCAACAGTGGGAACATTAAAAGACTGACGATGATAAGGTTGTACAGTAAATGATGTGTGTCTGTTTGCAGGTTACGATAAACTTTTGGTAGCTGAGCGGGAATTTATAAGAATGGGCTGTGTCTACAAACACTCTTCAAGAGGATTGCAGCAAAGAATGCTGTTTTTGGTATGTAATCTATTGCCTTAATCTATTTATAATATAAGGAACACGATTCGTCTTCTACATATCGAGAACTTATTTATATTCTTGTTTCAGTTTAGTGATGTATTAGTGGTGACGTCAAAAGCCGGCTCAACGCAGTTCCGAGCGCATTCGGCGTTGCCGCTCCATGCATTGGAGTTGAAACCTTCGGAGCTACCGCACACCTTCTCACTGACCGGTAAATATGAAGTAGCACTCATGAAAAACTATACCGCTTCATATTTTCAAGACTTTTAGAACACTGCTCAAATATTTAAATTCTCTCATCTTATCTGAACAGCTTGTAATTATTTATAGTGATTTTTAATATGATTCTTAATATAACATGTTTTTATTATTTTAATTTCTTATGTTATGTATTTAATGTTTAAATTGACTTTTATTTAATTATTTTCTTCTATTTTGATTGCTAATGTTTTTAATTTTGATGATGGATCTTTTTTGATATTATTTTGATTATTGTAAGGTTTCAATTTAAATCGCATGCATTTTTAATAATTATTCCGTGGAAAATTTAGTTGGTTGCACGTTTGGTCTCAATTTTATGTAATGTTTCACTGTTTGTTTTTCCCAAATAAATAAAATAAAATAAAAACAGCTTCGCACCGCATCAGAAAAAAAATTACGGGTTTTTTTTCGGGTCAGCTCGTTATAAATAAAAGAAGTACATTTGCTTGTAGTTTGTTGTTGCACTTAATTAACTACCCTCAATAGCGGATATAAAGATCCTAAGTAGCATTGCTACGGTTCGTGTTATTTTTAAACCCAACTGGACTATACGATTATTTCATTAAAATTATAACATGCCATAATCTTTCTCTCCAGGTGAAGATATAAACTTACTTCTAAGCGCGACTAACGACTGCGAATACTTGGGCTGGTACAACGCTTTACAGACGACGATCGAGAACGCACGTGACAAGTATACAGATGTGGACACGGAACTGACGCCTTATGAACAAGAGACTGGTATGTTTAACAATTTTTGCTGCTAAACTTTATTGTGGTAACCTTCGTGTAACAGAAGGATGAAACCAATTTAAAAAAAACACTAAGTTCAAAAGAGGCAGCGTAACTCCGATAGAGGACGACCGAAATGCTTTTTAATGTCTGCGTCAATATTCAAACAAAACTGGACTTACTTCTACTTACAATAAAGTGTATTACTCAATGCGGAGAACTTCCTTGTTTAACGCTTCATTTTTATTTTCGACGTAGAGTTTTAAAGTATTCTGTTTTGATTGCAGAGCCCCCTATGGCGAGTGCATGCGGCGCTGGCGGTGCGGGCGGCGCAGGCGGCGGCCTGGCGCACGTGTGCTGGCATCGGTTCACATCTCTCGACACGCAGCATCTTCATCTTGCTATGAGGGTATGTATCACATAATACAGAACATGCATGCAGACAAATTGGAAACCTAATGTGATTGCCGTATTTTTTTTTAAATCTGTATCTATCTTAGTTCGTAAACATGATGTTTTCAAGTCACTTGACGTATATGGCCTAATATATTATTATGTTATTATTTAATGAAAGGAATATTCTGCGTTCGTTGAAATATGTATAGTTAATTTTATATTCGCAAATATTTGTAAACGTACTTTAGCATTCGTGGTAAGCTAAGGATAGCGTCGAATAATACAATATTAACTACCTATTTGTTACACCGTTAATATTTTATTAATTTTATCATGTGAATTTATTTTCAGACTCAACTATCCGGCTACTTACTACGTAAGTTCAAGAAGTCTCCGGGTTGGCAGAAGCTGTGGGTTGTGTTCGCGGTATCAACTTTATTCTTCTATAAGAGCTGGCAAGACGAAACACCGTTAGCTTCCCTACCATTATTAGGGTAAGTTACATTTCTTCATTGTCTTAAACATGCTGTTTTTGGGATCATACTTGAGTGCAGAAATTAAGGCATCCGCAAGAGAACGTAGGTTATCGACTTAGCCCGATGAATAGCCAAACCTAAGTGGCAGTGGACAGGGCACATTGCTCGCGGAACGGATGGCGGATGGGGCCGAAAAGTTCTTCAATGGTGACCGCTAACTGAAAGACGATGCGTTGGAAGGCCTCCCACTAGGTGGACCGATGACCTAGTGAAGGTTGTGGGGATCCGCTGGATGCTAGACGCACGGGACCGGTCAATGAGGTGACACTTGGGGGAGGTCTATGTCCATCAGTGGCCATCTTTCGGCTGAAATAATGATGATGATGATGACTTGTCTGTGTCATCCTTATGCTTTTGCTAATTTAATTATGTTTCCATGTGGTCAAAGGGTCATACATACATAAACTCACGCCTTTTTCCTTGGCGGTAGGCAGAAACTACAGAACGCCACCTGCTACGATCCTTGCATACTTGTTACTTTGTAAATGGGTTGGATGGAAGTCAGATAATCAGTCGTTCTGCTGCGTCAGGTTGGAATCCATTGCCATTAGTTTTACTCGACAAAGTCTTTTAATGTTAATGTTTTCATTTACAGATACAGTGTGGGTGCGCCCGTGTCGGACGACAACATCGACAAAGATTTCGTGTTAAAACTTCAGTTTAAGAACCACGTGTACTTCTTCAGAGCAGACAGCCAGTATACCTTCAATAGGTATGTCTTACTTGTCTTATCATTCTACTACTATACCAAATATAGTATAATATAACTTTGCTGCATTTAAAATAGAACGTTCGCTTAACCACTGCGCCTACAGTGTCATTGATCTATCTTAGCCAAAACTTTTTTTCACCAAATATTTAATTGTAAAATAGTCAACAAACAAAATTTTAAAATTTTCCCGACACAAATTCCTATTTAAACTTCGGTCAACAATCCATTGAAACACGTAATTATAACAAGATATCTTGCAAAAATACCCCGTTTCAAAGAGTTAAATACGCATAAGTTTTGAACGGCTGAAACGATTTTCATTAAACATAGCTAAGAACACTCTCGATCAAGTCATCTTCCAAACAAAAAAAAACTAAATCAAAATCGCTTCATCCGTTTAGGAGCTACGATGCCACAGACAGACACACAAATACACAGCAACGCACGTCGAACTTATAACACTCTATTTCCTTCAGGGGTTAAAAAGTGACATCATGTATATCTTTCCAGATGGACAGAAGTTCTACAGACGGCGACAATGCGGCCTGAACACAATTGAACATAAAATATGAATTACTAGACAATTATAAGATATACAAAATCACGAATCGATACAACATTGGTGCCATAGAATCGTGGCCAGATATATTTTTGTACGAACTTTACGAAGTGAATCTTGCCTGTATTTATTGTGTGAATTGATCGCTTTTTATTAGTATTAAATCAAGACTGACGGCAGTCAAAGACGTTGTACTGTAGTTATAACTGAAGAATTGTGGGTATATAGGTAGAATCAAACTTAATGTCGGCTCGGGATATCCTGTGAGTCGCTGCGTAGTAGCAAATTTATATGACAGCACAGCGAAAAGCGATCTTCACAGACGTCATTGAGTTTTAATCGACCTATAACAGAAAACATTGCTTACCTCTTTGGGGATTACAAACATGTTGGTTTGTAAAAACTACAGTTTATTGTGTTAACTTAAAACTAAGGGTTTACGTGTGAACACCACTTGTATTGTCGGCCTAACAGTAGAGATATACCCTGGCACAGATAATATAATACTAGCATACAGATGCCTCATCCCATACAAGGAAACCGTGCCGACGTAACTAGCGTTTGTCATCTGATTATACCGATTAATTTTTGGAAACCGATCGCGTTTGGTTCCGTTATACGGCAATTATAAATCACCATCTATATCTGTGGAATGAAACGGAATGGAACCGAACGCAATCGATGTACAAAAAAAAATCAGTATATAACGTCAGCACTGTTTCTTTGTATGGGATGAAACACCACTGACCCTGGTTTTGAGGCATACTCTGGAATAAATAAAAATATTTAGATGGAAAATATTTAATGAAATAAAATTTAAGGGTCATTCAGCGGCTATAGCCGTCTTATTTTATAACATTGGCCGTTAAGGATAGCAAAAGTTGTTCTCCAAATAGTTTATTTACTTTTTATAAAATATGAACTTTAACTTATAAATGTGTCCACGTATATGTTAACGATACCAACGAATAAAGATCGTCGCAATGATAAAACTTAATATATTCGTTACTTGTTAACGCTAATGCTAGCAATATATAGAAAACGTGCCTTTTTATCACAAATATATCTTTCCATTGAAAACTAATTTTATAATAATATATTTATTTAAGATTTGTGATAAGTATAAATTGGTTTAAATATAGACGTCACACTTATAGGTAAAGTACCATGGCCGTGAATAAGGTATGTGTAGTTTAAGGAAAACTTGGGCATTTTTAAGTGTCAACTCTGTCACTCATACCTCTCAGTGGCGTAGCGTAAGTTTCAGCCGCTCGGGACGGAATAAAATTTCGCCGCCCCCTTATTTAGGTATTACAATTTAAATTTCAGTAATTTCAAAAGAAACCCTACATTATTCATATTCATTTTGTAATATTAGTTAAATCTTATTATATTTCATTGAAAAAAATATAGCATTGTATTGTAAAATTTTAGCGCCTACAAAAAAAAAATGACTTTGCGGGGTGGGCCGCTCCTTCCACCGCCGCTACACTACGGCACTGTAATCTGTGTCTCTTTCTAAAACTCGATGTGATATAATGCCCGATGTATTGTGTATGGTTTCACTTTATGAAAGGGAACTGTCTCCTTGATATTTTAAATTGATATTAACAGTACAGTAGTCTTCTTTCAAAGAAAAGGCCTACTTATATTTTATAGAGGGCTTTGGCTTTATTAGAAGATTTTTTGGATAAATGGTTAGTAATTATTTGTACATAGATCATGATAAAGGAATGAATGGAACCCTAATTTTTGTATCATTTTAAACGAAAATCTCGCCTATATAAGGCATTGGTTGCGTGGTTGTACAACAGTATAAGTTCAAATTTCGATTCATATTTAAATATTTTTTACTTTTGAATTGAGATTTGGTCCTTTGATCCATCATTGCATTTTTGTTGTATATGTCGAAAAAGGTTTTTGTTGAAAAATAAAGAGTACAGAGTATTGATAAGCAAGCAGTCGAAGTTGTACTCAGTTTCAATATGAAATAGCTTTCCGTATTATCATTTATTCAATATTATTTAATTGCAAAAGTTTTGTAGTGGTTATTCACTTCGCTACGATAGTGAAACAAATAGAAAAAGATTTGTACGTCGTGTCAGAACTTCTTTAAGCAATAGTGAATCATTGCCAAAATGTTTGTCGGCTGTGTAGACTTTCTAAGACATTAACAAATTCACATTGTTACGGTTAGTGGTTGACTATAAGCAATAAAGCATCACAGGTAAAAAATAGGTAATGTTAGAATAAAAACGTACTAGAAATATAGATAAGCACGGTTGATGTCACATCAAACGTATAAATGGTACAAACAATGCTATGGAATTGAATGAACTGTACGACTGAACGAATGATAACCGACTGAACGAGGCAAATAATGAATGAAGCGCGAATGATACAAATCTGTATTGAAATCTCAAGGTTTTCGTTAGCCACATTTTCTCCAAAAAATATATTTTTGTTGGCACGAGTTTTGGAGTTCCAAAAGTTTTACTGTATGTATATTAAAATAATATGCATGATCGAAAGTCAAAATTTATTATTTAATTTAGGCCATTAGGCCGCGTTTCCACTGACGCGGAGCTGGGCGGAGACGTGCGGAAGCGACCAATTACAATGGTTGAAATCCTCAATCGCGCCACTCGTCTCGTCTGTGATTGGTCGCTTCCGTACGTCTCCGCCCAGCTCCGCGTCAGTGGAAACGCGGCCTTAGGCTGCCTGTCCACTTGAGCGGGGCGAAGCAGCGGAGTGGAGATGCGGAGCGGAGTTGCGAACTGTATCTTCTGTCCATAGACGCGGAGTTAGGTAGCGGAGCGGCGAGGGAAATAAATGCGGAGCGGAGTAGCGCACTGTTTTTGCATACGCGGAGCTCGGTTGCACTCGTTTCTCCTCTCCGTTTCCCCGCTCCGCTCTCCGGGTCCTCCTCACTGCTCTGTTTCTCATCTCCGTGGCCCCGCTCCGCGTAAATATATATAATTTTGAAACTAGTTTTCAAATTCCTGTACACTAAAGCGGAGCGGAGTTTTATGCAATTCAATTGGTTGGCTCCGCACCTCTTTTTCCCGCTCCGCGCGAAGTGAACAGGCAGCCTAAGGTCGTTTTTTCACCAGGCACCGCACGACACGATTTGCGGTCACGATTTTTAACACACGACACACTGCTGATAGTTTGCCGTCCATTCATTTGTTCACTAGACACTATCGTGTGTCAACGACACTGCAGTGCACTTGTATTATTTTATAAGCGCGTGAATAAAGAACTACGCGTGTGCCGTGCGATGCGGTGTGTCGTCGTGTCGTCAACAAGTTCATACTTGTCTTGTTAAGCCGCTAAAGGTGAACGCGCACCGGTCCGCGCCGCAGTCATCGCATTTTCTCTTGGCCCCGTGCTATCCGCGCCGAACGCACGCATTGTATCCACTTCTGTACATCTTGAACTATATTTTCATACGGATACGGATCATGTTTCCGCGCCGCCCGCATCGCCCGCCGAGTCTGATGACGTCATCCGCACGCGCTGGTGGAATCCGTATACCTACAGCATTTTTCTGAAATGCGGGTAGTGCGGCGCGGATAGGTGCGCGAGGCTGCGATTCGATATAAATATTTATAAAATACGATACGTAAATACGATTTCATATTTAATAAAGATTTATAAAATGTGAAGACTGCGGCGCGTGCGGCTCCTGCGGCGCGGATAGGTGCGCGTTCACCTTTAATCATCATCGCAAAAAAGTCACCACGACATAGCGGCATCAACGACATAGCCGAAAAACTGTTTGTAAATCGTGTCGCGTGTAGTGCGGTGTCGTGCAATAAACAAACGGTCCATACAAATATATGGAGCTCTGAATCGTGACCACATTTTGTATTGTCGTGTGTCGCGTCTTGAACAAACAGCCAAGCGGCACTTTTGAACGTCGAATGATGCATGCATGATGTCAAATTAATGGATTCATATTTCGAGTGCTATAGTGTGAATATTCCCAAAGCTTTTATTTATAGATTTATTTACTAAGCAAAAGTTTATTATAAGAATGGAGGAATATTTAATAATTTAATTCACGTTTTAATAATAAAACAGATAAAGTTCGGTTTTTTTTTTCTGTATTTGTTTGCTAAATCAAAGTTTATGTAAAGAATAAAATATCATTTCGAAAATGTAATAAAATTAAAAATAAAAACAATCAGGTTCATTCGAAGTTTTATTTCATAGATTCCCATTTTAAAATATTTGTTCGAAATTACTTAGATTTAATTTGGCTTTGGCAACACCGAAGTTTCTAAACAGTAAAATAATCTACGGATATAAATATGTAGAATGTCAGATCTTAAACTTTAAATACAATACACGTCTACTTAGAATATTGTTACTAAAAATGCTTTTTGAGATCATACAGAATCTTTGGCATTGTCTGTTCTACTGTAAAGGTGGCACATTGAATTCCCTACCGTAAGGGTGAGGCCAAACTAACGTAATTTTGTGAGTGGTAAGTTGTGTAAAATGCATCGTGGAATTTACGCTGCGTTCAGTTTCATACTAAAGTCCTGTTTGTGCCACACGGCAATGCAAAATGAGTTATCTGCTGACTCACCATATTTTTCAACCGAATAGCGCTCGAGGTGAGGAAGGGGAGCGAGGTAAGCGTCAGCGCCCCGTACAAACTTAGAATAGCTAGGTACTGCAATTACATCCGTCCGTCTGGCAGCCTAACCGAATTTCAGTTGAATGTAAATTTCGCGACTCATTTTGTGTACGCGACTCACAAAATTACGTTCTTTTGACCTCACCTTTATTCGAATTAAACTAAAATGCTGTCTGATTTCCTAAACTACTACTTTTATACCTAAAATCAGTCAGAATTGTTGGACTCGACCCCCTTACAGAGGAAAACAGACAAGAAACGATTTGACTTTAATAGAGCCACAAGATAGCACATTAATAAGAAAATCGCAACCATTTGGAAAAGGCCATTACATAAATAATTTACTAGGTTTGAACACCAACATCAATTATATCGAATTGCACTTTTACTAAAGGTTATTCATCTGTAAGGCGTCTTTACTCTTTAACTCCATGCCTGCATCTCAATCGTTTCGAGGCTTCTTTTGGTCCCACACCCGGAGTCCAAACATTTTGATTGATTATACAAAAATATCTTACAATATTTACAACTCCAAACGCTTAGCGTTCATAAATAAATTAGATGTTATTGAAATGGTAAACAGTACATTTGTGCTCTTCGCAATAAATAATAGAATATACATCGGTTTTATCTAAGTTTGAAATGTCATACAGTAAAAGTATAATAGTTATAAATAAATAATTTCATAGTTAAGTCATAGTAATATTTATGTAGTACAATAAATAACTTCTAAAAGATTTTCTATGTACAAAATACATTGATTAGGTCAATTTCATATTATTTAAAACAGAAATACATGTACAACTCTCCAAGAAATCACAAGATTTTTACACAATTTGCGCTAAATGTGACAGCCTCTTCTAAGCCATAAAATATACAATAATAAACGTATTTAGCTGCACACCACAGTCATGTAAAGGTGCAAATTAAATTTACCTAAATCTCACATAACATTTTCATAATATAGCACGGGAAGACAAGCCAACACGACCTTAAGCACGGGAAATTTTGACCATAATGAAGGTAATAGAAAAGTAGGTATGGCAACATTAACATAGCCTAACTGTAGCAACACCAATAGGACAAGCTGACTAACTCAAAACCATCTTAATTCCATTTTTCTACCCTAAACTGTCCCTTTTTTGGGCAAGTCACCATCATAGTCTTTCACACCTCTCTCTTATCTTTTCTGGTCAACGTGCAGCCTTATTGCGTTAGTGAATTCGGCAAGGCAAAGGATTTTACCCCATCAATTGACCAATCACATAGACAGAAATCCACATCGCGTCTTTCATCTTGCACATGATTGGCCGATTGATGGGATCGAATCCTTTGCCTTGCCGAATTCACTTACGCAATAAGGCTGCTGAAGTAACACTGGCAGCAAGAAAATGTCCCAAGTATTACAAAAGTACCGTCACAGTTCACATCCTAGTCGATACTGCATCCCCATTATCTTTACTCTCTCCATCCAACTGTTCTTTGCTGTGTTTCTCTTTATTCCTGCTTTTGAATATGGATGCGTTGGTTATAGACCGGATGCGGAAGGAGCCGAGTGTACCGTTTCCTATGGAATTGCCGGACCCCTCGTGTTGTTGGTGCCGGATGTTGGGTGACCTATCCCTGGGTCGCGTTCTTGAGGAGAAGCTTGCTGCTTTTAGGCGTGCTCCTGTAATGAAGATGAATATGGATATTATGAGTTACGGATGACATAGTAAGAGGTAAATAGACACTTTACATTAATATCCTAAACATCTACGGTAAACTATCCCGCCCCTTATTTTATTAAATGCGGTGTTGATTAGTATTTATTCAATAACTTAGCATTTAAAAAAAGGTTTTTTTTTACATGTATTTCTGTTTAAAAATATCAGTTTGATTTATCAATCAGCTCAACTAGAGAGACATGATTGAATGGTATATTAAATAAACGAACCACTGAGTACAAAATGCAGCTGAT
The DNA here is from genome assembly GCA_949775005.1 of Orthosia gothica. Classification (NCBI taxonomy): domain Eukaryota; kingdom Metazoa; phylum Arthropoda; class Insecta; order Lepidoptera; family Noctuidae; genus Orthosia; species Orthosia gothica. The sequence continues at coordinate 25,093,575 of OX459048.1, forward strand.
CTTGGGCAGTATTGAAATAAGCTGACTACAGTCATAGATGTAAAAAAAAAAACTGGATTCAGACCTGGGATTATTTTGAGAGTGGTAAGGGACAGATGTATATGATTTGTATACATCTGTCTGTTCGGGGGCTGGTCTTGGTGGGTTCACCGTATCGTAGGTATTTACTTGTTACATTTCATACCTAGTCCCAACTTAGGCTGCTTATCCCTCGGCGGCAAGTCATGTGGCGTCAGGTGCGGGTGGCCGCCGCCGGTAGGTGTGTGTGGGGCAGATAGCGATGCGGGTGGGGCAGACGTGATATCCGCGCGACGGACCACCAAGCTGCTTGAGTGCGGACGGATCGCGCTCAGTTCTAGCTCGTTACCGGGTCTGTGGAAGATATTGGTAAGAACTTTAAAATAAAGTGCTAAAGGAATCTCTGTCCAGTTTAAATTTATGGGACATTTAAGCTCTTAGCTGACAAATTTTTAATCTAGTTTCGTGACGATGGTGCACCAAGTTTATTCCAGATTGATTAATTTTGCATCCAGTATATGACCAAGTTGATGCGGCATCAGAGAAAATCTTTACGTTGATAAAGGTTCAAATAAACTTTATAAGACATTCTAGCAATTGGCACTTAGTTCGAATAAAAGCATGAACTCGCATTGGGTTGGTGGTTAGTTAGTCAGTAGGTAATCTCCACTTCACCAAATTGTTTGCAGTGGCCTGCTTGGGTACGGAAATAGTAGAACATGGCACAGGGCACATTTATCATAAGTATTATTAATATTTAAACTTTAATTAGTACTTAAACTTTCATTGTTGTCGTTACTTACGTTCTCACATGCCGTGTCCGCGCTCGACGCAACTCGGACCGTCGTTGTGAGCCACTCGGCGCAGTCTCTGCTCGACTCGTACGCACGCTGCCGCCTCGTTTAGCTGAATATAGCATCACAATATTTGAGAATACAGTTTTGTAGCCGATTTAGCAGTACTACTAAGAAAAATCCTTACAACACGAAAGAGGCTGAGGTCTACAAACCGTACTTATTCAAAGTTAATCCGGTAAGTATTCGTTACGAATATAAACCTTATTCATATCAGGTAACAGTCCGGTCAAAAAGCTTGAAAAAAAAAATAGGGGTTACCCCTATTCCTGTTCCCATCGCTGAAAATTTACATGAACGTTATCATTATAATGAAATTGTGAAAAATCTTCATCGATTCCATGTGTGCAGAAAAAAATAAGAAGGTCAAAGGGTACAACCATCAGATTTTTTGTTTAATTCTCTGCAAGTTATGTTATATCATCATCGAGTGGATGCGTGTAGATACGCTTGCGGCCAGTGAGGGCGATGGTGCGGGGGCGGAGGGGCTCACCTCGTATCCATGTGATCCTTGCCTTTTACTTCAACGCAATTTAGCCAATTTAGCTTGAACTCTAACATGCTCCGTAGACCTCAGCCTGGTCCTCCAGGCAAAAGCATACATTATGGTCCTTCGAGCCGGACTTATGCCAGCATCTTAATACTTACGCACAGCCGCAGTATCGAGTGGATGCGTGTAGATACGTTTGCGAGCTTGCAGCATGGTATACACGAGTGCAGCCAGCGAGCGAGGTGGCGCGGGGGCGGAGGGCCGCGCGGGTGCTGGCGGGGCTCCCCGGGCGCGTGTTACCCACCACGTTTCCATGCGGCCCTTGCCTTTCACTTCTACGTTGCCGCGGCGTTCGAGGGCGTAGCCGCGTAGTTCTAATAGCTGTTTGGTAAAATTTGTCATTATTGTTTAACCAGGTAGTTAGTGAATGACCAAGTGTTGAAACTACTCATGAATTGGATCTTTTGTGTTTAGATATTCTGAGAGATGATGAAATGTTGTTGATCAGACTTAATGAGCAAGTACGCTCCGAACCTTGGTTACTCAAGTCACTATCAAAGACAAACCTTGCTAACTGGATAATATTTTCAGCAAGCAACAACTAATAACGATGTCCGTGACTACCGCAGGACCCCGACAGCAACCGCTTCCATATTTGGTAAATAATTACTACTCAATTGGTACCAATTAGTACCCGAACAACAAAATTGGCTAAATTACCTTAGTAGTTTTCGAGAAAATCGACTTTGAAGGTGGTCCTGCGGTAGTCACGCTCCATTCAGCAGGACCACCATGAGCGCCGAAAACGGGGGCATGCTACAGCTATTCTAAGTATAAAAATAATTACTACCCATAAATGTGATCCATTTCGTAAAAAAACAGAACTGAATCATTTTTATTTATCGAGAAATCAACGATGATAACTTTCGCTCGCTCTTTCAGCAGGACCACGACTTTTAATGTTGTCACATTTTTATACAAAATGTGTACCTAGGCACATAACAAAAAAAAAAAATATTTTGTTACCCATGGCCTATAATACCTTAGTTAATGCCGTGGGTAGGTAGGTACTCTAATTATTATTTTTCTGTATTGTAAGTACCTACCTACTGTGTTTTTATATGAATACCATTAAAGAGCGATTTCTTATATATTTCTTTCCTACTAATTTACCATTGCTGCAAGCTTAAGTACCTACGTATGAAAAACCTAATTTACTGCAGTAACAATATGTTGCTAATAGCGTAAGTATAAAATGATTACATAAGTAATAGGTATGTATTTTTACAGTACCAGAAGTCGATTGTATGGTACAATTTGTATCAAATTTCCACTGACATTTCTTGTGGACCTTGGGTGTATTTTTATTTAGGTACCTATTTAATACTCACATTGTTAGATCTAGGTTATGAATTAGTAATATAAATTTAGAGCTGAGAAACTTGGTGCTAATTTTTTTAAAGCTTTATAATATGTTTATGTTCAAGACTTTAGATGATTTAACTCTAATCCAAGTTTAATCTAAAAATAACAATCAGTTACTATTTCAAATACGTACTTGTAAGTACATAATAATTATTTTAAGTTTTAATAAATATAGTTATTGTTATGCACGTTATCTAGATATACTTACATAAGTTTAGTCAAAAAACTTGAGTCAAGACGCGTTCAAACGGAGATCCACTGGCTTTATGTTATACTTCACACAAAGTAATCATGTATATTCATATTACAGGGCTCATTTTAAGTTCTACTCAGTTAAAATATCAAACAGCGACGACGATTTTTCAATCGTCGATTTTCTTCACATAATTTTGAATCTCATTCTATCTTTTCTATGGTCCAAAACTTTTTAAACTTTTTTGCACGAGTGTACTGCTCAATACCATTGACAACTTAATATGGTCGGGTTATACGCGAAGATTTAGTATGGAAAAGTAATGAAAGCTAATGTCTCTTAAAATACAACACTTAGGTATCTGAATTTTTGGTCGCTTTATCTTCTGTAGCAGTAGTGTTTTTTGTATACATTTGGGCAGAATTCACTAAGTTTTTAATAGGGAAATCTTGTAATGAAAATTTAACACCGTGACTACCGCCACCCCACCAATGGCATGGTATATCTCGTAAACTACTGGAGTACTAGTTGTGAATTCTGGGTATCAATTTTATCTTGCAGGGTAGTAATTTTCTATGTAGGTTTGAGGAAAGTCGCAGGCTCCTCCAACTTGGAATCAACATTAAAAGTCGTGGTCCTGCTGAACGAGATTTTCCATAAACTTTTTTGCACGAGTGTACTGCTCAATACCATTGACAACTTAATATGGTCGGGTTATACGCGAAGATTTAGTATGGAAAAGTAATGAAAGCTAATTTCTCTTAAAATACAACACTTAGGTATCTGAATTTTTGGTCGCTTTATCTTCTGTAGGAGTAGTAATTTTTGTATACATTTGGGCAGAATTCACTAAGTTTTTAATAGGGCAATCTTGAAATGAAAATTTAACACCGTGACTACCGCCACCCCACCAATGGCATGGTATATCTCGTAAACTACTGGAGTACTAGTTGTGAATTCTGGGTATCAATTTTATCTTGCAGGGTAGTAATTTTCTATGTAGGTTTGAGGAAAGTCGCAGGCTCCTCCAACTTGGAATCAACATTAAAAGTCGTGGTCCTGCTGAACGAGCGAGCGAAAGTTATCATCGTTGATTTCTCGATAAATAAAAATGATTCAGTTCTGTTTTTTTTCGAAATGGATCACATTTATGGGTAGTAATTATTTGTATACTTAGAATAGCTGTAGCATGCCCCCGTTTTAGGCGCTCATGGTGGTCCTGCTGAATGGAGCGTGACTACCGCAGGACCACCTTCAAAGTCGATTTTCTCGAAAACTACTAAGGTACCAATTTTGTTGTTCGGGTACTAATTGGTACCAATTGAGTAGTAATTATTTACCAAATATGGAAGCGGTTGCTGTCGGGGTCCTGCGGTAGTCACGGACATCTAATAACGTCGTCGTAGCGTCGTCGTAGGTACTAGTATTAGTTATGTGTGTCAACAAGTGATATGGATGGGTCTAGTATAGACATAGGGCTCACCTGCTTAGTATATTTAGTGACTTGTATCTTATCCATGGCACCGGTAGTTTCCATACGAGAAGCTTCATTGACAGTGTTTCCCCAGATGTCATACACCGGCTTGCGAGCGCCGATCACTCCGCCCACCAGAGGACCGCAACTTATACCTGATTGACACAACACAACACTGTTAAATAATTTCCTAATGTACTCTTAATTTGGAACTGCAATTAAAATCTTTCTCACCTACTCTTAGCCGGAATTTGTAGAAGCTGTGCTTGCTGATGTCTTCTAGAGCTTCCCTAAGAGCGAAGGCGTAGTCAACAAGCGCGCATAAGTGTTCACAGTTGTCTTCACCAGTCTGCAGAAAAAAAACGAAAAAATACGTGGGACACTCAGAAAGTTTTGCGAAACTAAAAAAAATTGTTCTATACGTACATATATTTTTATTAAATCTTTTCAAAGTACTTTCCACCAGCCTCTATACAAAGATTCATGCGCCTAAACCAGTTTTCAAAACACTTTTTCCAGTCCGCCGCAGACACCTCGTTTACAGCCTGCTCGAACGCAGCCAGCGCATCTTCCGGCGACGAAAATTGTATCCCTTTGAGCTGATTTTTTATTTTTGGGAATAAAAAGAAGTCACACGGTGCTAGATCAGGGCTGTAAGGAGGGTGACCCAGGAGTTTGACTGGCGTGCTGTCCAGGAAGTCCCTCGTTTTGAGTGCGGTGTGCGCAGGTGCATTGTCGTGGTGGAGCAGTAGCCCGCGGAGCCCTGTGTTTGGTCGCTTGTTGCTTATAACAGAGAAAACTTCTGGCAAACATTTGGTAGTATACCATTCGGCATTAATGCTTCTTTGATCCCGTAAGGGAATTGATACCAAGTGGCCAGTCAAATTAAAAAAGCTAGCGATCAAAATCTTACCCCCGCTTCTAGATCGCTTCACTTTGGTAGGCGTTGGCTCATTTTGAAACACCCAAACAGTCGACTGGCGCTTGGTTTCTGGGTCGTATTGATAAATCCAGGACTCATCACCTGTAACGATGTCGTAAACACGCCGAGACGAGCCTGCTTCAAATTTGTTAAGCATATCACGGCACCATTCCACCCGGGCCTGCTTCTGAGCATCGGTGAGGTTGTGCGGCACCCAGCGTGATACTATCCTCCTCACGCGAAGATGGCTGTGTAGAATCTCGTGAACGCTTCCCGATCCAATCTTCAATATGTGTTGAATCTCCTGATATGTAATTCGCCTATTGTCTTGGATTAAATTTTTCACTGCTAGCACGTTTTCTTCGGTAACAGCCGTCAAAGGGCGACCGCTTCTTTCGTCATCCCCCAAAGTTGGTCGACCGCGCTTGAATTCGTTATACCAACGATACACGGTTGCCTTGGAAGGGCCTTCATCCATGAATGCCATTTGAAGTCTATCGTACGATTCATCCGGTTTCAGGCGACACTTGAAATCGTATAAAATCATAGCTCTAAAATGTTCCCGGCGCAGATCCATATTTCAGTGAGACACAATACTTTGAATTAACTCGCAAAAAATGTGGAGGGAAATTTTGAAATTGGAACTTACTTATTTTTACTTATAAATAATCATATTTTCGAAAAACATTATAACTGGCCAGTCTCCCATATATAAAAACTTTTTTTCGCAATACTTTCTGAGGGGCCTGGTATTAAGTATGGTACAATTTTAGAGTGGCATTAACTTTCTTCTTTCTTTTCCATCATGACAAATAACTTAGATTTTCTTAAGTTTATAAACAAATACTAAAAATTGTTTTGAAGTGGAATCAGAAACATGCCTTTTTCTTGGATGTGGAAATCCAGAAATGGGCAAAATATTAGGCAGAGATTTTGATTACCTTATTGTGGTTAGGATTTAGTCCTGAAGCAGCCATGTAGGTCGCAGCGATCGTTTTGATCTTCTCAATGCTCTTGAACCGCTGTTGCATCAGCAACTTGTCAAAGTCAACTGTAAATAAGCAATCAAGTTATGAATTTCTGAAACAAATAAATTGAGATGTGAAAATCACATAAACAATAATCAGAAGTAAATAATCCTTCTGAAAGGATCGAGCCATAAAATGAATTGGTCGATTTTGCAATGCTTTAATATTTACAAAAGAACACGAAGATGATGAGTTGCAAAACGCTAAGACTATCCATCCAAAGAATCCAATCGAAACCGAAAGATGGTTGAGAATATGGACATGGGACAAAAAATCCGATAATGAAAAATTTTACCATCCCATTTTCCGCTTGACACCAGTCATTCGTCCCCTGGTAGTAAAAGAGAAATTTAAGAAGGAAGAAGAAGCAATAATAGAGATGTGTTCGGTTGGTACATTACAAATGATCTCGTTGAGCACGCGCATGCACTCCACCGCCTTCTCCTCCGAATAGAACTCGTCAAAGTTCGGGATGCCCGCGAACATCACACCCACCTCATCGCGCCATTGAGAATACAGTTCCTGTAAAACATAAGATTTATTTTAGAATTAATTTTGTTAATACTTTGCCTGAGCGCAGCAGTACAAATCTATGAAAAAAATTGTAATAAGAAAAGGCATCTAAGATCTTCTAGTACGCCACTTTGAGAGCGATTACGCCTTAATTCGTGTCAGTGAGCACATTAGAATGGAGTTGTGGTAGTATCGTTTACACTACTATTTCAAGACGCAACTTCAAGATACTGTTTCACACCATTATTCTATTTTTTTAATTAGTTAATCCTAGTATCGGTCGTATTCAGTCCCAAAGCTGAGCCAAGGCATCATCCAAGTACTAACTTGTACTTTTATTTCATTTATTTTAATAGCTAAGTACTTGCAGTCACAAACATAAGTGTCGTCATGGCACTTATGCTAGGAAATTCAGTAACACAAAAGACAACATTAGGAAGTAAATAACAAGCACTTTAACTTACATCAGGGCACCAATCTTTACTCAGAAAGTGAACCACAACGTGATCCGGCAGAATATGCTTGAGCAGATGTCTATTCGTCTTCTGTGTGTCCTCCATCTCGTCCAGATCTGTCTCCGCCTGCAGCTTCCAGATGAAGTCCAGGCGTGACGTCACTTCCACCAGCCGCCCGTGGTATATCACCACTACTAGGAATACCGCCATCAGGATCAGCATTTGAACGTAGGCTGGGAGTGTTCTGGAAAACAAATAATTATTTTTTTCAATATTTGGACTTTGTTTTAAATAGTCTGAAAAGTCGAAAATAGCTGACCATTTACTTCATAGAGTTTTAATTGTGAAAAATAATTAGCACTAAATAATTTAAATTAATAATGATCATTGCTGTAGCAACATCTATGCCACAATATACGAAGTAATGACCTGACGTCACACAAATTCCTGCATCGTGCATGTAAAATTTTCGGTACAACAGTCCGACAACAACCGTCGGGCAGTTGCCCCAACAACACCCGTTTGGTCGGAGGATCCTCCGTTTTCAGTAGAGGTTGTGTTGACTTTACATTTGCCGCATACTTCCAAAAAGCTATCTTTCTTTAGAGGTCATGCTCCTGACAGATTGGTGATCAAAGAAACGAAACTTGGATATGGTCAAGATTTGGATAAGATTATTCTTGACTCTCAAAACGCAGATTAGCCAAAAATTTGCCGAATTATATCGACTTGGCTCTAACCGACTCTGCTCAACAAGCTATACCCGTTGGCCACCAATAGTACTAAGGGAATTCGCATACACGCTTGACAAAAAATACCGACATCAACCGAAATCACTCAATCGTTTGCGTACCTACCCAGGTATGCTGTTGCAAACACAATTTGGCAAAATGGGGTTTTATAGACCCGTCTGATACTCAGTGTGATTGCGGTGGCCCTTAACAGAATATGGCACACATGCTTGAGTGTCCCAAGTTCCCATACACCTGCACTTTGGAAAAGAAAGAACCGATTTCTTTCTTTTCAAAATATATAAAGAGTTTTCCATCGACTCGAAAAGAAGAAAAATTAGCCAAAACAATAGCAAGAACAATTTGATAACAATATTCATAATACTCACGTGTTCGTACTTGGGTTATAGTTCTTGTAGTCATAGTACACTAGCAGCAGGATGCAGTACATCATGACGTTGACGGTCGCCAGCATCGTCTTGATAAGATAGTACAACTTGAGCACCGATGTGAGTGCGACCAGGCACAGCACCCACGTGAACACCACGTATTCTGGCCGGTAGCATTCGTCTGGCGAAAGGAAAAAAGGACATGGCTAAACAACTGCCCTTAGCATGTATAGAAATGACTCACTAGACGTTCAAATATTCATTAATTAAATCACGGTTTTATTATTCCCCTAGAACTTTTGTGAATGAATCAAATACTTAATTAAAAGTTTTTTTTATGTTTTTTGTTTGACAAGGAGAACAATACATATATATATCGACGAATACTAAAGTTTTATATGTAAGAAAAAAATACGCAGGCCTTCGATCAAATGATGTTGGTAATACAACATGATGTCGAGTCACGTACAAAATCAATGCTAAATTCTGTCCGCGTGAATATGTACTTACTACCCTACATTTACAATATTACAATTTATTTTATCTATGGCAAACTGAACAGAATAAGAGCTCACGTCTCAAGTGAGCTGTTATTTACCGATACTGAGACGTATTTCTTGTGCCGATCCTACATGTAGTTGGTATTGGTATTGTTGATCGAAGACGCAGGCACTGTGTCACAGCTATTCCGTTACACGTCACATTAGCTTGTTCGTGACGCGGTCACGTTAGAAGTCGGTGACGTGAACCCATAAGTTTTGAACCTAGTGAGTTTTCACTACAAAAAAACAAGTAACCTAATTTTGAAAAACTACAATTTTACTAATTATTAGTTTAAGAGTTATGAGTAAAACATTGTTAAACGATAGAAGGAAACTGGAAACCTGTGCCGGGGTCACAGGTCATTTCATCAGTGAACTTAATTTGGAATTGCGCACGTTTAACAGTGAACGTTATTTGTTGATAAATAGCAGAAAAGAACTAACCAACTACCCGTAACCGGCCTGCGTGTTTACTAGATGTATGAACTTACACGAAGCAGGAGGAAAGGAGTAAGTAAGTAAGGATTGTAGAGTGGCGTTCTGAATGTTCTGCTATGGGAACAGCGGATGTGCGTACACCTAAGGACTGGAATTCTCTGTCGCAGTTTCTGTTTCCTGTTAGCTATAGCCATCTTTAAGGCCCAGTTTTTATCTGTAGTTAACTTAATCAATGATTAAATATGCTAACCAATGAATTCAAATTTCAGTAAAACAACATTTTTCTTCAGTTGTTAGCCTCACAAATGGTCGATTAAGTTGGAGAAGTAATTGTTTGACCATTTCGATACCGGAAATTTCAATTGCCCTAAAGGACATTTTGCCAAAAATATTTGGAATCAGCGTCGCGAGCTCTATCGATTGGTATATTTAAAATAATCATACCTTTTAACAAAATCCTCGCACAACCTGGATTTTCAACAGCTCTAGCTCGACTTTTTATTACTATTTGTGATGTAACGTAAAATAATTTTCAATAGGGATCGTAAGGTCATGTTTAATTATTAATGTATCTCAAACAATATTTATCTCGCCTGAGAACTCGTGTTTTGTCCTTTACGACAACTGAAATTTCCGGTATCGATTTGTTTGACTAACAATTGACGAATAAACGCGTTTCACCGAAATTTGAAATCATTGGTTAGCATATTTCACCATTAGTTGAGATAACTACGGATCAAAAACCTGGGCCTAAGTCAAGCGTTAATAGGTTAATTTTAGGCAAGCGTGCTTCGTCGACCAAATCATCGTTGACCATGGTCAGACAGTGGTCAAACGCATAATGCATAATTATACATGTCTATGAACTAACCTAGATCAGAAAATGTGGTGCTAACGACGTAATCCGTAGTGTTGCATGTTGTATTCCAAGCATTCATAACTTGTTGAGCCGGAATAAACGACGGAGGACAGACGTAGAGTTTAATCGTGCTGCAAAAAAGAATATATTTTTGGTTAGGTTTGGAAAGCATTTCATAAATTATGTATTATTTACGTAACGATAATACGTAACTAATGTATGTATATGATATATCATCTACATAAAACGTCTAGACATATGAAGACCTTACTATGTCCAGACATTTTATGTGTTTCTTAATATCCCTTTGCTTTTTTTTGACTTGCTTTATTTGAAATTTAAATGAGTAAATTTAAAATATAAGGACTATATCTCGAAGGTGTTCATAATTTTACCTGGATATCGACATGGCGGTGATAAAGCAGCAGATGTGGATGTTCCTGATCATTCTCGTCGAGCTGAGGTAGGCAGAGACCTTGGAGAGGCGTGGCAGGATGCCGGGGAACTCCTCCAGCATCACCAGTATGAAGGACAGCGTGAACGGCACCGTCATCGACATCAGGATTACCACGAGGTAAGGGCAACTGTGGCGAAGAATTTACATTAGAAACGGGACATTTTGGTGGTACCACTCGTGCCAATTGAGGGTTGGTGGATATTAGATGTTAGATGTCTTCGATTTTTTGGTTCTAGGACATGCCGGTTTCCTCACGATGTGTTCTTTCACCGTTTTGAGACCAGTAGTGATGAAATAATTTACACAAAGTAAAGCGCCTGCCTGGGTTCGAACCGACGATTAAAAATCCTATATAAGACGCATGATAGTAAAAATAATGTTTTCATAAAATCGAGGCATTCTGACCTCCTTTAATTATGTTGCTCCCAATTTGTTGTAAACCGTGGCAAAAATTGTTATAGAAATGCATAATCGTAAGTCTCTTAAGGACAGATATATCAAAAAATAACAATGATGAAATTAGTAGCAAAAGTTGCCATAGCTCATAACTAACCTAAAAAAAATGTAAACATAAATACATTACCCTCCTTTGCGTCGCGCAGTCACGTTAAAAGTCATTTATGCGCTAAGAAGAAGAACCCAAAAGTCAAACAAAAAATGACCAAGAGCTAGAAAACTTACTTGTAATGCACCAAAGACTGCACAGCTACAATGAACAGCCACAACACCAGACAGCACATGACGTTAGACTTGAAGGTCCTCTCATCGAGCTCACAGAACCTCTCCTCCAGCGATGGTCTGCGGAACTTCAGCGACCAGCCGTGCATGTTGCTGACTCTCATGCGACGGTTGGATTTCACTTCGATCGAGTGGTTTATTATGTCGTAGTCCTGTAAAGAAGTCAAATTAATAAGGAGTATCTGCCTTTTTACTACGGTTCCGTACCCAAAGGGTAAAAACATAGATGACGTATTTCTGTTGCCGCTATAACAACTAATACTCCCATACAACCACAGAACAGAAAAAAACGCCCTCTTTCTCTGTTCTGTGCATACAACAAACGTGATTTTTGCCGTTTTTAGGGTTCCGTAGCCAAATGGCAAAAAACGGAACCCTTATAGATTCGTCATGTCTGTCTGTCTGTCAGTCTGTCCGTCCGTATGTCACAGCCACTTTTTTCCGAAACTATAAGAACTATGCTGTTGAAACTTGGTGAGTAGATGTATTCTGTGAACCTCAAAAATAGAATATAAAACAATAAATTTTGGTGGTCCCCATACTTGAAACTGAAACTAATTTTTTTTTCCCATCAATCCGTATGGGTATGATGAAAAAAAAAATTGTGAAAAAAAGTGTGGGGTATCTATGGATAGGTCTTCAAAAATGATATTGAGGTTTCTAATATATTTTTTTTCTAAACTGAATACTTTGCGCGAGAGATACTTCCAAAGTGATAAAATGTGTGTCGCCCCCCTTTAACTTCTAAAATAAGAGAATGATAAAACTAAAAAAAATATATGATGTACATTACCATGTAAACTACCAGCGAAAATTGGTTTGAACGACATCTAGTAAGTAGTTTTTTTTAATACGTCATAAATCGTAAACCGCAATTTACCAAGTACGGAACCCTTCGTGCGCGAGTCCAACTCGCACTTGGCCGTTTTTTTTCGATAATTGTACGGAACCTTCGTGCGCAAGTGTGACTCGCACTTGGCCGGTTTTTTTATAAAAACTTTTTAACTACCTATTTGATCCATAATTGAAATTTCTAAGGAGAATTTCGTGTCTGCCTGTGTTTACACGAAAGCGAAAGCGACTATTTTCTTTCGAGTTTGACCATAATTTATAGTATTTACTCCAAATAAAAAAATAACCAGAATATAGGCATCTTGATGCTTTGGTAAAATATCAAGCCGGTAAACTTTCTAACTAGAAATATTTTAGCCAAAGCAAAAAGTTCTTTGAAGTCGATTGTCAAATAAGCATCCTTATTGACATCAGCTTTTGTCATGTGTGTTAAACATAGAAATCAATTTCAAGTTATAAAGAGCCAATACCTCAAAACCAAAACTAATCCAACTTTCAATTTCCTTTCGCAATTCAAAAGGGGTCATCCTAGATGATATTCCTTGTAAATCCCTATATAAAACCGCGTCTAGGTGGTGCCTAGTTGGTATTCGCTTTAAATCTCACCTCAACATCGGAGAGTGGCGGCACGTCATCAATTTCCGGATGTTGTTTAGGATCTTCACAGTTCTTGCGACAGGCGCGCGCTACACTAGCTGCGCCGCTTGAGTAGTACTGCAATAAAAGTTGAATTTCTTTTTCATTTTCACTGATTTCCACGTTTCCTCCTGGTCAGCTGACAAATTTCAGGTTTTGAATTTAGAAGGTCAAATAAAATTAATTAATGAAAATACACGTAACATAAAAATAAGACATTTAAAGTTTAGTTTATGTTTTATTATCATTAGATATTGACAGGATCGATACAATTACGTCTGTGAAGTTTCTCAAATCAATTTATGATCGATTTGAATTGGTCGATTGATGGCGGTCAAACCCTTTGCCTTGCCGAATTCACTTGCGCAATTAGGCTGCTGGTAGGTAAATGAAACCATTTCTGATTTTAAAGTACTAGTTTTAGTAGTACCACGGGGTCTCATTGCTAAGAAAGATAATTTAGTTCAAATAAATCTCAATAGGTGGCGCGAGATGTACACAAAATTCAATAGAATTGTGTGTAAAATTAACATTAAAAATTTGTATGTTCTTGTTAAATCAACTCTCCTAAGTTCAAAATTATGGAATGGCTCTTAATTCACATTTTAAAGATTATTTGAACGGATCATTTAAAATTGATGCCAATAGATGGCTCATTTTTAAATTTCTGAGGCATTCCACTCGATTGTTAAAATTTGCATTGTAACACATTTTGGTGCAAAAAAACTGTAAAAATGTGCAAAAAAATGCTATAAAACGAACCTTCTCTAAAAATATTCACGAACCTAGTAAACCCTTTTACTTGCAATTCGCTGCTAACACCATCTATTGCCGTGAAACGGGATCGAACGCGATTGATGTACATACAAAAATAACAAGATTAATGAGATGAAAAACGCTAGTTACGTCAGCACGGTTTCTTTGTAATGGATGAGGCATCTGTACGCTAGTATTATATTATCTGTGGTAGTACAGTACATTCGTATAATTAAGCTGCTCTGAAGAAGGCTTTATGTAACAGCGCAGTCACTCTTATTAAAACAAAAGCACGCTATGCCATGCGCATCGGAAGTCCCTGTTTCAGCGCGGCGAACTTATGTGGCTCAGACTGTAAGTACCTACAGCTTTTTTATATTCCTTCAAATTCAATTCAAATCTTTAATGCGTATATTTTTTGTTATCAAGATGTTATTAAACGTAATTAATACATTTAACATGGACTCTGTCTAGCTATCCAGCAATACTTTCTTACTCTTTACACCACCACCATTTTATAGTGTCATGATGTTACATACTTGTCTTACATTTTGGAAGGGCATCTCGGGCGTCCAGTCAGCAGTCAGCTCGTCCTCGATGGTGCTGCTGGGGCGACGGGGAGTAGCCTCCCAGTTCGTTTGTTGCTGTTGTTGTTGTGGTACACTGTAGGCATATAAATATAGGTACTGATTACTTGTTGTGAGGAAAGGAAGAAACAATGTTTGCAAAATGATCTAAATCTTCGCAACATCAAGTCTTGTGACCTATCTAAAATATTTAATGTTTAAGATTGGATATTTGACACCGAGGAATCGCAATTCATAACTGATTTCAGGCTTATTCCATAGTCACTAGAACTCGGTGCCCACACTAGAACCTGCTTGGTTTTGGGTCCTGACCAATAATCATTATGTTTTGTTTTGGATATGCTAGTTTTTCTAACACTAACTTTTCTAACTTCTGAAGCTAAGGTACCGGTGCGGTGAACAATTTTTCACACTAAAAGTGACCTTTTCACTTTTAACTAAACATAATATTGTATAACTCTATCAGAATATGTAGATGCAGCTCACCTGGTTCTAGACTTATGCCTAGTCCTCCTCGGCTGCTCGGTGCTCTTGATAAGGTACGTGATAGGGTTGTGTTCCCGAAGGTAAGGGTCACGAGTTCCTCCGTCTCCAGGCTCTACTTCAAATGCGCCGTTCAAGCACTCCATTGTGGAAGATGATATGTGCACGCGACTGTTAATAATAACCAGTTATGATGATATCTGAACGAATTAAATATCTGAAAAAGTCTGGTATGTATTGGTAAGTAAACAAGAAGCATTTTGATTTGTTACATGCCATTCTAATTTGTGTTATATATGGTACTAACCGTGAGTATTATTCACAGTTTTCAAATACACATTGGACGTGCTTTTGATACGCTGCGAATTCATTCGACAAACGAACATTCGATCATACGCACAGCGGTGCATTTAGGAAACGTTGGATATTTTTTGGTTAGTTAATCAAGGAGATATAAAAGGGACTTAGTTACCCGGGCAAGCCACCGCTCTCCATTCGGTTGGCGAGCGTGACATCGTGTGACCACAGGTCAAACTGCCACTTCAGTAGACCCAGTACTCCACACAGCACTTTACCGCTGTGGATACCAATTCGCATGTCTAGATCCACCTGAACATAAAACAAGGGTTAGTATAATTTCAAGCGTCGTTTTTGCTGAGACTCGAAGGAACATATCCATAGATTTCATTTGGGTTTACATTATTTTATTTAAAACTAGAAAAGGATGGAAAGTTATGGATATGGTCTTTGATGTACGGCTGTCAGGGTTCAGGGTTTATAGTTGGTAGGGAACAAAGGCGATGGCAGATAGTTCCACGCTGGCTACGCATTGTCATTTGAAGTTTTAACGAATGAGTTTATTTTTTATTTTAACCAGATTTATGAGGACCAAAGGCTCTAGACAAAATTGTCAAAAGTGTCATTGTATCAGCTTAATCACATGATATTTCTATAGCGCATATAATCTCATATAATGCCCGGCATGTAACTTGGCAAGGGTTTGGCGTAGTGGGGGTAAGGCCGCGCATATTGCGTGAAATGACCAACCACCTTATTGAGTGAACGAAACGTGGACGCAACGCGATTGGTCAGTCGATCATTGTGTCAACTGACCAGCCAATCGCGCGCTCAAAAAGTTCCCAGCGCCCCTCTTCACTACCAAAGAGACATAAGAAACGACTTCTGCGCATCTAACGACTTTTGCCAACTTAAGTGCCGGGGATTATACATTTTGGACATTTTTCCAGTCGCTAACGCATTGCTATCGTTGATGGTATAACATTTGTCTAGCTCTAGAGCCTAAGATGTATGAACGTAAACGAGGCAAAAGGAGAAGGCATTTACGGATCGTAGCAGATGGTGTTGTAGTTTCTTCCTACCCCCGTGGGAAAAAGGGGACGCCTTTATATGTGTTAGTTTTATGTGTTTAGAAGTATATGTTACCTGCGCGTTATACCGCACGTCGCGGATGGCTCGTATCATGTGCAGCCCCATGTTGACGCAGCAGTGAGCGTGGTCCTCTCGTCTCTCTGGCAGACCACTCACGCAGAAGTAGCAGTCACCCAGCAACTTGATGCGGAGGCAGTGGTTCTCCTAGGAAGAAAATGGGGCACATTACAA
Source organism: Orthosia gothica (assembly GCA_949775005.1). NCBI lineage: Eukaryota > Metazoa > Arthropoda > Insecta > Lepidoptera > Noctuidae > Orthosia > Orthosia gothica. Next base: position 25,110,035 of record OX459048.1, read on the forward strand.
TTTTATAACCCACTAGCTTCTGCCCGCGGCTTCGCCCGCGTGAGAAGTTTTTATTATTCTAAGGGAACATTATCCCGGGATAAAAAATAGACCATAATTAATCTCCATGCCAAATTTCATCCAGATCCGTATAGCCGTAATTGAGTAACAAACGTCCATGCACATTTATAATATTAGTAGGAATTCTAATATTTTTTTGACATTTGAGGCTTTTTGTAATTAGTTCAAAGAAATGCTGCTTTCATCACAGTCTTAAGGTATACCTAGGTATTAGTGCAAATTACATTAAAAAACTATATCTACAAAACTTCTCACCGAAGCCAATCTGTCGAAGCGAGCAAACAGTTCGTTGAGGAGCTTCACCAACTCTTGCGCAGTGCATTTGCTGGATAGTTCTGAAAATGGAATCAGTTTTATTAAAATGAGTCCGATTTTTTCATGTAAAATTATGAAAATGTAAAATCATCCGTGACTAATTAAATAGAATCTAGATTCCCTTACCAGTGAACCCCTTGATGTCAGCATACAGTATGGATACGTCATGATGCTGCTGTATGTAAAGGTTGTTGAACTGCTGCTCTTGGAACTCTCCCTTCACTTTGTTCACGTGGCTGTAGATCTCTTTCGCTAGAAAGTCTGGTATCACTGTAAAATTCAAAAGAGAAAAATAATGACCTAACCATCTTTTTACTGCAAAGTTATCATTATATTACCTCTTAAAACCCTTAATTTTGATACCCCACTCGATGGGTTTGGAAGAAAAAAAAATGGGACACGCACAATATGGCGCCCAAAATCCGCCGTTTGTTCTTTAAAAACTTCACCTATCTAAGAACACTTGGGCGGTCAAGACTTGAGATAAGAGGTAATAAAGAATATAATATACATACAAACATACATACAAGATACGCGCGAAACACATAACCCAGTCGCGTAAAAAGAAACTGACAGATTTATTAATTACAAAAGCTACTATTCTGTAAATAAATTTCTTAATGACACTGACATATTATTTTTACTCAATACCTTCATATTATATTATTTAACATTCTTACCTAATTATGACATTGTTTCAAATTATTAATTCCATTCCTATTATATTGTACTTAGTTAACTAAATTAATATAATATAATTAAAGTTATGTGAATGCACCATGCCGACTATTTTTATTTATAAAATAATCTAACTAAAATATATCTCATGCCTAATAAAGGGCTGTCCAACCATAATGCACGATGTTAATTGTGAGTAACACCTCAACGTCAACCTTTTGCCTAACTTTATTTATTGTTTCATTCTTTGACAAATTCAACCATGGAGTGAGCAGCGCGTTGAGATTGTTGAAGCCAAGCAGTTACCGAGAATGGTGTTCGCTATCGCGAGATGATAACTGACTTTTTGTGGCCAGAAATTGAGGATATGGAGCTGGATGATATGTGGTTCCAACAGGACGGCATTGCTTGCCACACAGCCAATGCAACAATGGCTTTTTCTTCCAACTACGTAGTAATGTTATCATTAATCACTACAAAACTGATCACAAAGTACGTATTTATTGCTTAGAACCAAAACAGTGCAGAAAAGTTATATGAAATCTCATTGTTGCACTGTTTTACTTTAATGCACTGTTTTGTATATTTTATCTAAACTAATATTATAAAGCCCAAGAGTAGGTACTGTAGTTAGGGAAGGTCGAGTAGGTAGAATAGATAAAGTAGGTAGAGACGGTAGAGTAGGTAGCAAAGGTAGAGAAGGAAGCTAGAGTAAGTAGAGTAGGAAGAGTAGGTAGAGAAGGTAGAGTAGGTAGAGAAGTTAGAGTATAGAGTAGGTAGATAAGGAAGAGTAGGTAGGGTAGGTAGAGAAGGTAGAGTAGGTAGAGAAGATAAAGTAAGTAAAGTAGGTAGAGTAAGTAGAGAAGTTAGAGTAGGTAGAGAAGGTAGAGTAGGTAGAGAAGGTAGAGTAAGTAGAGTAGGTAGAGTAGATAGAGTAAGTAGAGTAGGTAGAGTAAGAAGAGTAGGTAGAGAAGGTAGAGTATAGAGTAGGTAGAAAAGGTAGAGTAGGTAGGGTAGGTAGAGTAGGTAGTGAAGGTAGAGTAAGTAGAGTAGGTACAGTAGGTTAAGTAGGTAGATTAGGTAGAGAAGTTAGAGTAAGTAGAGTAGGTAGAGAAGGTAGAGTAAGTAGAAAAGGTAGAGTAAGTAGATTAGGTAGAGTAGGTAGAGTAGATAGAGTAAGTAGAGTAGGTAGAGAAGGTAGAAAATAGAGTAGGTAGAGAAGGTAGAGTAGGTAGAGAAGGTAGAGTAGGTAGAGAAGGTTGAGTAGGTAGAGAAGGTAAAGTAAGTAATGTAGGTAGAGTAGGTAGAGACGGTAGAGTATAGAGTAGGTGGAGAAGATAGAGTAGGTAGGGTAGGTAGAGTAGGTAGTGAAGGTAGAGTAAGTAGAGTAGGTAGAGTAGGTTAAGTAGGTAGATTAGGTAGAGAAGATAGACTAAATAGAGTAGGTAGAGAAGGTAGTGTAAGTAGAGTTCGTAGAGTAGGTCGAGTATGTAGAGAAGGTAGAGTAGGTAGATAACGGAGAGTAAGTAGAGTAGGTTGAGGAGGTAGAGTATGAAGACTAGGTAGAGAAGGTAGAGTAGGTAGAGAAGGTAGAGTAGGTAGAGAAGGTAAAGTAAGTAAAGTAGGTAGAGAAGTTAGAGTAAGTAGAGTAGGTAGAGAAGGTAGAGTAAGTAGAGTAGGTAGAAAAGGTAGAGTAAGTAGATTAGGTAGAGTAGGTAGAGTAGATAGAGTAAGTAGAGTAGGTAGAGAAGGTAGAAAATAGAGTAGGTAGAGAAGGTAGAGTAGGTAGAGAAGGTAGAGTAGGTAGAGAAGGTTGAGTAGGTAGAGAAGGTAAAGTAAGTAAAGTAGGTAGAGTAGGTAGAGACGGTAGAGTATAGAGTAGGTAGAGAAGATAGAGTAGGTAGGGTAGGTAGAGTAGGTAGTGAAGGTAGAGTAAGTAGAGTAGGTAGAGTAGGTTAAGTAGGTAGATTAGGTAGAGAAGATAGACTAAATAGAGTAGGTAGAGAAGGTAGTGTAAGTAGAGTTCGTAGAGTAGGTCGAGTATGTAGAGAAGGTAGAGTAGGTAGATAACGGAGAGTAAGTAGAGTCGGTTGAGGAGGTAGAGTATGAAGACTAGGTAGAGAAGGTAGAGTAGGTAGAGAAGGTAGAGTAGGTAGAGAAGGTAAAGTAAGTAAAGTAGGTAGAGTAGGTAGAGAAGGTAGAGTAGGTAGAGAAGGTAGAGTAAGTAGAGTAGGTAGAGAAGGTAAAGAAAGTAAAGTAGGTAGAGAAGGTATATTATTACTCCATATATTACTCCAAAAGCGCGAAAAACTTGGGCGTCCATATAGACACTAGCCTCTCTTGGGAGGTTCATATTGCTGATGTGAGTAAGAAGGTCTTCTACTCCTTTCAGTCTCTTAAACGTCTCCAAAAATTCTTACCATTTCACACTAAGGTCACTCTTGCTCAATCTCTTCTTCTACCGCTCATAGACTATGCGGATGTCTGTTTTCTAGATGCAACGGAGGTACTCCTAAACAAACTCGAGCGATTGCAGAAATTCTTGTGCATCCGCTTTATTTTTGGCCTTCGCAAGTACGACCATGACGTCGGAATTTCGGACCAGATTGAAGTGGCTGCCGATTCGGCGTCGACGAGATACCCATATCCTATCCCTTCTCTATACTATCCTGCATAATCCTAATACTCCCCAATACCTTCGCGAACGGTTTGAGTACCTCTTCCCGAGGGGCAAACCTTGTCGCACGGCCACTTCTTTTCTTCTTCGTATTCCGCGTCACACTTCTAGCCGTTTTGATGGCTCCTTCTATGTAACTGCAGTGCACCTCTGGAATTCTCTCCCACACTCCCTACGCGATAGCCCTTCTCTCGATGTTTTCAAGAGGAAAATTAAAGAGCATTTCCTATCAACGCAATGTTAGTAGATATATATATATTTATTTATGTTTATTTTTATGATTATAATTATGTTATTTCAAAATTGTACACTGGATCCTACCCTCTTTTGTCATCATTCTCTGTCACTCTCTAGGGTTTGCTGTAAGAGAACTCAACATTGAGTTAAGCTCGCCTTTGTACATGTACTTTATTATCATATTGTATTGAATATTGTTTTTGGTGTACAATAAAGAATTAAGAAAGGTAGAGTAGATAGAGAAGGTAGATCAAGTAGAGTAGGTAGGGTAGGGAGGGTAGGCAGGTTAGATTAGGCAGGGTAGGTAGGATAACCTAGGCAGGGTAGCCAGGGTAGGCAGAGTAGGTAAGGAAGGCAGGGTAGGTAGGTAGTGGTAGGTAGATTGGTAGCCAGTTGACGGGAGCGAAGCCGCGGGGGTTAGCTAGTTTAGATATAAATTTATCAGAATTTTAATATAAAATATATGCAGTAGATCGAAAAAGGTACTGGCGTGGTACGAGTACTGGCTGAGAAAAAAAATCGGCGTATAAAACCAATAAAAAAATGCCTCGCATTTTGTACCATTGTAAAACTTTGATAGGTAGGTACTTCATATTTAGCAAGAAAAGTATAAAAAAATGGAAAAAGATGAGAGGTAGATTGGTAGTTGAAAGAAAAGTAGATTACGCACCTCGCTAAAGTGAGTAATAAATGCACTAGTGTTAATTTAGTGTTGTTTACCAACATAACACTCGTGCATTAATAACTCACTTTGCGCTCGATGCAACAATCTACTATTTTGCGAGAGTAATTCAATGACCATGTTATCTACCGTCGTGGCGATGTCAATTGCCGCCGCGATCATGTGATTTGAAAGATATATAAAAGAAAAAGTGTACGTCAATAAGCCAAGAACAATTCAAGAGCTAAAGGATGAGCTCATTAATGACATTGAACCTCCATTATGCCTCAGCGTCATTGACAATATGGACCATCGGATAGAGGTATGCCACCGAAGCCGTGGCAAGCATTTGGCCGATATTTTGTTTCACACATAATAATTTGTACAAAATTTTTCTATCATAATAAAAATATTTCTCTGAAAACTTTTGGTTTTATTTACAATTAACATCGTGCGTTATGGTTGGACCTTAGAGCATTTAACCTATGGAGATGGCATAGCTGAGCGTACCCCTCTGCCAAAGTCTCTTGGCCATATGACCATACGCGTTATATAAAACTAGTTCATTCTAGTAGTGTTCAAAGTTGCTATATAACAATAACTTGCTTAGTGCTATAAGCTTTATATTTTAAGCTTGTTATTTTATAAGCTTTATTATAACGAGCTTTTTTATAAAGTTCAAGCGCGGGGCGGGCACGAATAAAGCAAGCGCGGTGACTTTTAACTCGCAGCTCCTACCCTAGCGTTGGACTCGTTGGACAGACAGCATGCTTAAAAATATTACATCGCGTTTATGAATATATTACGATAAAATGTAGCAGTAAGAAATAAACAATGAACTTTTTTTCATACTTTCCAGGCTTAGGACTGTCTATAATTATAGATTAAGTGTTATTATGAAATAAAGTATGTTAGTATGTTAAGCAATTATAGGCGTATTTAAAAGTTCATGTTCCATATTGGTACATCATCATTAATTCTTTTAGACATTTTCGTCTAACACACAAAAACAAAACATTAAACAACAACACAATCTCTCAATCAATCGTCCTTCACAATTTTACTTAGTCAATATTACGTTATGTGTCCTATCACTGCTTACACTAAAAAGCACAAAGCAAAATAGCGTAGGTATATTACGTGAGCCGCGCGGGATCGCAAATTACGCGTGCGACCGATAACAATCACTAGCATGCAACGACTGGCGCCGCGCCGCGATGTCGCGCCCGCCCGGCGCCCGCTTCGTGCTTTATTTACGTTTTTGCGTTGCGCGCGATACTTCGTTATAACGAATTGAGAAAAAAGCTTATAGCGCCAAGTGAGTGCCACGATAGCGTTAGCTTTATGTTATGTATAATAAGCACGCTGCTTTAAGTTGCTTTTCGTTATATTAACCACCACTAGTTCATTCGCCGACCGCCGCCATTGTGTATCGTATTGTGTCGCAAGTAAGTTCTCCGAAAAAATGGTTAATTGTGCGGTTTCCTCTTGCAAAAAGCGAGCTGCCACTTTCAATTTGCGAAGTCATGGTGTTACCTACCACATATAAGTATAAATTATACATCAACATAGTTTTATTTAAGAACAATGTCGAAATATTGGATAATGCCTTTACGATAGAAAAATTCAGTGGTACGTTGGTAGCACAAACGCAGTACAGGGGCTGACACGGTAGCGATGTGCATAGTGCTGGGACAACGTGAATGAATGATTGTTATATTATAAATGATTGATGTTTTTTTTGAATCAGTATGTTCAGTATCAAAATAATTTTGTTTGTGTTTGTTTCTGGACAAGTCAGGTTGAACTAAAAAAATATATCATTTATAAATGTCTATGAGAATAGATTTAAATTCTTTTCTTTTCAAGTTTTAGGCTAATAAAAAGTAAGTTTGTTCGTTTCGTTAGTGAGTTTTCAATCATTTTTTAATCCTCGACGGAAAAAGAGGGGTGTTATCAATTTGACGTGAATTGTTGTGTATCTGTGTGTCTGTCTGTGGCATCATAGCTCCTAAACAGATGAAGCGATTTAGATTTTTGTTTGATACCTCTATTGAGAGGAGACTATCGCAGCCATGGTAGTTACAATGACAACCCCACTGCACATCAATTCGAAGCCTTAAACAATTGCGAATGTTAAAAATACTCAAATGTTCGTTTATCCTTTTTAACCAAAAAAGTTGATCCACAGAAATGTGTTCGACATGTATATAATAAACTGGTACATTTAAAAAATCAGTGTTTTCCTCTAGGCGTGATCATTGAGACATGTATATGAACTAGATTATGGCTATGAAACCATACACGTATGTTTTCCTATATAAGATATCAAACTAGCTTAGCTAGGAAACACTGTACTCAAATAGTTCAAAACAAACGAAAAACTGACGTGTTAAAGTATTACATAAAAAAGTGTCAAATAAAAGTCTATCCGGTTGATATTATTGACTAAAAATAAATTCAATCGTTCTTTTTTTAGTGTATCTTAAATTCTCCTACCTTTCTTACCTACCTACGTAGTTTAGCAGACCACAAATCATATTGCGTATTTTTTTTATTTCTGAAATTAATTACTTAAGTTTATTATTATTTAGTATAACAAAAATAAAACGAATTAACATTTTGCCCATTCATTCATGCATTAAAATGAATTTCCAGTCATTCTTTGTATCACATCACTAGCACTTTGTATCTGTTGTCATAGGATTATTGCGTAGATACACACAAATTTGTCAATGTGTGTGTGTTTTTTGATGGTGTGGTTATTATTTTTTCGTGTGCGTTTGTAGCAATAGGATGCATGTATCTGTGAGTGATTGTCATTTTTTTGTAGTGTGCTGTATGTGTTTTCCTCGCCTCCCGCAGAAAGTGGCAGAAAAATTTGTTCGGTGATTCGCGGCTTGCCGTCTCCATAGGTTAAATGCTCTAAGGGTTGGACCCTTTATAAGATAGATTGTACAATTAAGGATCACCAATTTTTTTACTGTCACCTTTTATTTACTGTACCTGCAATCTATGCAAATGAACGTTTACTTTTCTCTACTTTAATTTGAATATACACCTCATTTTCGTCGATCATAAGAACTATATTTCCATTTTTTTTAATCGTTATCTTGCCAATTGAGGAGTTAAATCACAGTACTAACAAGATCATTTTTTGACACCACACACATAAAATCTCACCGCTTTGAAACAGCTTCCACTGCCTTTCACACTCCCTCTTAGTCTTTTCTCTTGTGACCATCGATCTTCTCGTCTCCAAGAAGGCCTTTCTTTGGCCCCAGTCTGCCAAGGACTTGGCGTACATTCCCGCAAAGTTTACTGCTACGTACAGTAACGCGTTCCCGATTAGGAGACGAAGGCTGCATGTGTAGGACTGTAAGAGAGAACTTATAAACTTATCTGCTTAAGAAGAAAAATAAAAGGGTCCCGCGACTATGCGGCTCCAAAGCTCGACTCTTTTCAAAGGAATTCTTCTAATTTTGCTTGCTCTGCAAAACTTTTTCTATAAAAAGTGTCGTCGCAATGTCGTATCGCACTAGTCTGCGGGAGCCTTAGGGCCCATACACAAAACTGGGGTGACACTCGCGTCGTAATAATCTGCGAGCTTATTGCTGTTTTCTGCGTTGCGAATTCGCATCGCGTCATTCGCAGTTTTGTGTTTGGGCCCTTAACAAAATCTAAGGAAGAAATTAAGATTTCTTTGATGAGCACTAAGATGAAAGGGTGAATAAAAGAGCGAAAAGTGTTCTTGGTAGGCGCTTTTCTTCAAAGTTGTCTCCGCTGACAACATAATTAATTTTTCTAAAAGGCTCACAATAAAGCATAAACCTAATTATTTACAAAAATAAAAGCTACGTTTATTTTTTAAATCAGATAGCAGTAAAAAATAAAAGTGCCTAAGATATAATAAACATTTAGTAAGCTGTACAACTCACACACATATCAGAAAACTGTAATAACGAAATAATTATTAATAACAATATTTTAATTAACATACATATCTACTTTCTTTGCTTTTTAATTAGGTTCCGTTCCAACGTCCCCTTTTTAACCCCCGACGGAAAAAAGGGATTATATAATTTTAAGTTTGACGTATGTACCTGTGTGTTTGTGTACGTGTGTAATTGTGTATTTGTGTATTTTTCATATGTGTATTTGTGTATCTGTCTGTGGCACCATAGCTCCTAAACGGACGAACCGATTTTAATTTCGTTCTTTTTTGTTTACAAGGTGACTTTATCGAAAGTGTTCTTAATGTATGTTTGATGAAAATCGGTTCGGTAATATAAAAATGATTTAGACCCGCGAATTATAAAAAAAAAATATAAACCCCCTACTACTCAATGGTATCAATTAGGTACAATGTCCTTCATTAAAAATATTTGTTAATGAAGAATTAAATAGCTCAAATATAAACTCACATTAATATTACAGTTGACAGCCCTCTTGGCTTCCTCCATACGTTCCCGGATGACGACAGCCGTAGCTAGTACGTGTGCCAAGAAGGACAGGAGACCGATGACGATGCACCAGATCAGGGAGAGAGGCAACATTGCGTATGGCACGAACACTATGAACAGCATGTACCAGACTTGGTTCTCTGAATCTTGGAAGCCGATACCTTGGCCGCTTAGACCTGGGAGAATGGACAAAAAAGAATGCAGGTTAGCTCTTATAAGAAAGTTCTTAAGATATATTATCAATCGATATAGGTCAATAGGGGGATTAGTATTATACAGCATCATCTTGTGGTACCTATGAATCGGGCTGGAAACTTTTACCATTTAATCTTTGAAGTCTTCTATTATTCTAATCTTAATGAGATCTTTTCTGAAAGAGTGCTGAGAAACTATAAATATATTATAAAAACTTCAATGATAAATGTCAAATTAAGCAAGGCTCCTACGAGTACCACGATAAATATTTAAAACATTGACAGATAATTTCAGCCTTGTATCTAAAATCTGTCAAGACAGCATCTGGGTATAATTGGGTACAGAGGCAGAAGTCGACCAACAGTACACGTTTGAGTATGATGTTAAGCCTTTTACCATCAACCAGGCATTCCAATAACATCATACCACGTCAGTATTACCCAAAAGACTAGGTAAGGGCGTGGGCTCTCATCCCATACAAAGAAACTGTTTCGACGTACTGAACTGATTATACTAAATGTTTGATTTATCTATCGATATCAATTGATTATTAGATGGTGATATATACTATCTAGTATCTATCGCCGTGGAACGGAACCGAACGCGATCGATTTACAAAATATAATCGGTATAATCATATGAAAAATACTAATTACTGGTCACGGTTTCTTTGTATGGGATGAGGCTTCTGTATGCTAGTATATTATCTGTGGTAAGGGTATCAAAATGAAGGGCTTTACAAATATATATAAACTTATATGTTTAAAAGAAATGCAAAAAAGAAAGAAAACTAAAAAGTTATAAAATTAAATATGTCAAACATATAAAAATGCCCACTGCTTAAAAAGCGAACTAAAAAGACAAGAAGAAAATGACGCTGTGCAGTCAAAGGATTCTTAAGGTTTTGCGGTCAGTAAGCTCGCGATCGTATCCTCCAACTGCATAGCATGATTTTCTTCTTTTTAGTTCGCTTTTTAAGCAATCAGGTATTCTTATTGTTTTCATTAACTTTTTTATTTATTTTCTGAGAAATTTCTTGGTTTTACAACATACCTTGAGCTATTAGCAGTATCCACGTAGCTGCTGCAGCCCAGTGGAGGTAGTTGTTGGCAAAACATCGCCACCAGCCCAGGAGACATACTCCCACGTTCAACCAGGCGAAGGCCACGGTCCACGCTATCTGGTATGGTCCCGGTGATGCTACTGGAGAATATACGTAGACGTGAGTGTCGCTTATTACTCTCAAAAAGTTACCTTATTTACATTGAGTTAGTACACGTAGATTAACAATGGTCATAGCTGTTACCATACACGACAGGGAAATAAAAGGGTCAAGCTTTTACTTGGGCTAACGAACTTTTGACTTAGACCAAAGTCTGTTAGCCTAACAGCCGTCAGCCTTGTTTAAATAAAAACATCGTAACGATTAATTCAATGCTGATTAGCAGATACTACATATTTTAAATTCAAATTCTTCGTAGGTTTGAATTAAGAATATTTTAATCAGTGCGTTAAAATCGTATTCTAATCATATGGATAAAAAGTTTTTATGAATAAGGCCAAATATAGTTAAGAGTCCAAAAAGTATTTCGTTTACTCACCCCCTAAGTTTGTGACCGTATAAATAATTGCTAGACATATCTGAAATTTGGAACAGACAACACTTTAATAAAAAGACTCATTAAGTACCAACATAAGTTACCCAGCTCGCATAAATAAGACTAATTAAGGCCAAGTTTTATGACGTTCATTTTTCATTTCCATCTCAAATTAATCTGCATCAAAGGACCACGAGCAAAAACAAATTACATTTAAAATTTTACATTTTTTGTTAAGTTTTGACTGCTTTTTAGGGTTCCGTACCCAAAGGGTAAAAACGGAACCCTATTACTAAGACTCCGCGGTCCGTCTGTCTGTCTGTCTGTCTGTCTGTCTGTCTGTCTGTCTGTCTGTCACCAGGCTGTATCTCATGAACCGTGATAGCTAGGCAGTTGAAATTTTCACAGATGATGTATTTCTGTTGCCGCTATAACAACAAATACTAAAAACATAATAAAATTAATATTTAAGTGGGGCTCCCATACAACAATCGTGATTTTTTTGCAGTTTTTTGTGATAATGGTACGGAACCCTTCGTGCGCGAGTCTGACTCGCACTTAGCCGGTTTTTAATTTAAAATAAATCAGATAACACGATAACAACATAATTTAAAACTATGATAATATACTTTAATTACTTTATTTTAATTTTATTTCTTACTTGCGTTGGTTTATAAAGAGTACATAACACATATAAACATACATAACATGACGTCTGTATGCCCCGAAGGTTAACGAAGAGGACCAGTACACCCACATTTCAACAGTTTGTTTAAGTCCAATGTTATAGGGCTCTCCCCCTTACCAGATAGAAAAACCCAATAACACTTTGGTCGACTCAGGAATCGAACCCAAACAATCAGCAGTAGCACTTGCAACCACTAGACCAACGAGGTGAATTTATTTAAAAAGGGATTTTTCGGCGGTTTTTGTGTGCTGTGGTAATAATATTGTTACATTTACTTTAATTGTAGTTGAGGTTCTATTTATCTATTTTAGCATATTATTATTTTGAAAATAGCAGAACAACCGACGACGAGGCGATTTCGCTGTGCAGTGCGTGAGTTCGGGTGTATTCGTGTTCTCAACGAATTAGTCCAAGAGCGAGCAAAGCGAGCTCGGGAGTTTAGAGAACCCCGATACGGATAGGTCAGGTTCGAAGGGGATGACGTGAGCTGAAGTGAGCGAGCAAAGCAAGCGAACTTAGCTCCCGTCGACCAACTTTTATTTTCAAGTCGCTGTTTTAAACATTTGTATTCGCCCACTGTTTGTCGCCCACTTAGTATTTCAGTAAGCCATATTCAGTATTTTTACACCTTTCATTTGTATTTATGTTCGCTAGTTTAAATACTATCCTTTAAAAATATACAGAAAAAATATTTTCTACAATTTATGTCACATGAATAGGTTTACTTCAAGAGAAAACAACGTTGAAATAGTAACAACTGACCTTAAGTGCTAAATCAACAACGTTGACCATGATGAGTGACTTTTGTCGCTGCCGTCGTGAATATCTTTGGTATGATAACTCTACTGCTTTATTCTGAAATTAAAACGATATTATTACATCTAGGAAACTAGGATAAGTTATCTTGTAGGTATGATCAAGCATATGTCCATGGCAACAATTTGACATTCACAAAGCAGTAAGTAAGAGCAGTATTCGTAGTTCAAGTTACTCGTACCCGGTGGAGGATGAATAAACGACAGATGTGGTAGAAACACCAGGAGAAGTCATCCTAGGTCGACATATACAGACCTTATTAGTGTGATGATGATGATGTTCTTCAGAAAGGTCAGAACCACCAGAACCAGGGTACCAGGAGTATGAATGTATCGACACACTAAGAAGAAGAACGTAAACGAACTAAAGGTGTACGTAAGGACAAATTTCTGCCTACTCTCATAGGGAAGGCGTGAGTTTATGTATGTATGTGAATGTATATATATGTCTATACGGTAAGTCACCCAGTGGTGGTATTCACTGACGTACGATCAATATACATTGTGATTACCTACCCGTCAGAGGTTGATATTCCATCAATGACTAGTGTTATAAAGTATGTACCTGCATAATACGTTTCGTAGAAAATATTTTCAAAGCTATATACTAAATATCGGGGGCAAGGAAATATATTCTCAGGTGTTTGTAAATGTGTAGAAGCTATGTGACCTACATTTCTAGGTCCCCGAAAGGTGTCGCCTGTCTGTTTATTTTTCATACTTCGCTGAGTATTTCTCACTGAAAGCTTGTTTGCGTGAGGGTAGGTACATATTTGTGCACTCACCTTAAAACTATTTGTGATAGATGGACAGTATATCCCTCGGTAGTAACGGGGTGCCCTGAGCATGCCTTCTGTTTCCACTGCGAATATAAGCAAGTTATTATGACTTATATAGAATAATAACAAGTTAAATGCGGGATTTATATTTTATCATGTCAACCTGAAAGGGTGAGCCAGGATAACCCAGAATTGCAAAAGATGATGGGAAAATTTTAATTGCCTGGGCTTTTGCCTTAATAAAACTATCATAAAACGAGTTAATAATACAAATGTTGAAGGTACGCTTATTTTATGATCAAAAATCGGTTTCGTTCTTCAGTTCTACTTTCCTTAAACAGTCTCCCAAATCTTAAAAACATAACCCTCCTTTTGGTATTCACCAGAGTTGGGCAAAAATTACTATTTAAGACAACACAACAGGATAGGTCATAATACAGGGCTATGTAACGTATTAAGTAATTTTATCAGCGTATCTAAACAAAATTATATCAGCAACAAAATTAACAGATCGCCAGCGTCTACGAAGTTCGTAGCAGTGCTACGGCGTAGCAAAATCGTAGACGCTTAGATGGCTATGGCACAAAGTACGGAAGCGGCGGCGCGCCGCAGACAGAGGGGCCACTCTCACTTTGACATTTCGGTTTTACAGGGAATATTGGGCAATATTGGACCGAGCTCAGTCGCGGCTGTCATGATTGCTTTGTGCATGCGTTTGTCACGTCATTCATACATTAAGTACTGTAACGAGGTTGGTTTACCTTTATTATTTGTTACAGACCGAATTTATTTTTTTGTTTTTAATTCTTTCTTTCAATTATTTTTAAGTTATAAAGGTCATTAATCTTTCAAGATGACAAATTAGAAATTCATTATCTAGGATTATAATAAATTATTTTAAGCCCATAGATGAAATTGGGAACTTGTCATAATAATAAGGTTCAAGTCATACAGCTTACAAATATGTTATCTCCGACTGCACAGCATAATTTTCTTCTTGTTTAAGATCATCTTTTTTTTTTTGATTTTATTAGGTACATACCTGTTTTGTCACATTTATATTTTTGTCGAGCTTGGAGCTTTTTACAATTTATTTTTTTAAGTGGGATCATTATTACACTATTATTATACTACGTCTATTTACTCTCCAATATTCATCATATGTGGCGTAATATTAAATGTTTCGTGATATTAAATGGATGTTTGATGCCCTTGTCTACCCTCTAAGGCATGTAAGCATGATATGATGTATGTTTAGACGAATCTATGTATTTATGTTTGTAACTTGGGTAACCTACTCTTTTTTTTAATTCGGAATCAATATAGTAGCAACCCTAGTGAATCTGTCAAGTTTAGCTGTCAATTTTCTAAACGCCGGGAGTGGCCCTTCTGTATACTTACTATTTTGTGGCTATGGATAACAATGTTTGGTGTAGCACTATTAGTTTGGTCCACAGTTCGAATTCGATTAGTCTCAAACAATTGAGGGTAGTTCGAACAAAGTTTGATAACACAATTATTGTGTACTTGGAAAGTTCGAGAGTTAGCTCCTGTGGTTGTTGTTGTCCTATTAAAGTTTTGATAATCTGGTGAATCTAAATTTAGATGCGGTTAGAATTTGAGTTTAAAGAAGTTTATTTCAAATAAACAATTGAAATTAATTAAATGCAGGTTTATGTGTGGTTATTAATCAGATGGAAATTAGATACTTATATAAAAAAAGGAACGAAGTACTATATATTTTATTGAACTTACCTGGATCTTCTTGAAATGGATTAATACTGTGTGCGGAAACTCCGTCTTCACTGATGCGGCGCTGTCAAAAATATATACTTAATTAGCACATAAATCACACAGTAAAGAGGCCCGGTAAAATTGAGAACTTGGAGTTAAGAACTTGTCAAAACCTACATTAATGGCAAAGTTTGTCAGGTTTTCAGGCTAAAGTAAAGTTAATAATCAACCTTCAAATCCTCAATTCAGAAATCGAGAGTTAGTGGGCTCGTAAATAAATTTTAAACAGGAAGTTTTTATTTGTATGGAATGATTTGGAGAGGCATTTTATTCTATTATTACTAGTCAGTAATATCAAAACCCTTATCGTACTACTATCATACACGTGAATGTTTGTAAGGATGGATGGATGTTTGTTACACTTTCACGCAAAAACTACTGAACGGATTTTGATGGAACTTTACAGAGCTTATACGTCAAAATAACACTTAGGCCATAATTTATAAAGATATTGGGCGAAGTACTAATTACACGCAGGCGGAGCCGCGGGTGGCAGCTAGTAAACTATGTTTCGTAATATTTATGTACTGTATGAAAATAATAAATACGCATTTTCGTGTTAAATAGGTTTTATTCCTATCAATTTACTATTATTACATTAATATAGAAATCACACGCGCTTCTAAACATTTAAAATATGCGCAACACTTTAAAAACAAAACCATTTCGTGCCAGTATAATATTAACAACCAACCTCATATGATACAGAACCTTCCTATATCACCCGTCTTATCACATACATACAGAAATATCCATTTCAATTATCTGACATAAATTGACCTGCACCTTATTAATTATTTATGCAATAACACGCTTGCGGTAACCTCGTGGAGTACATAATTAGGCCTGTCCTGAGCTCACATATATCAGACCTACCACATAGGCACCTACAAGGGTATGTTGTAGCCGATTGAGTGACGAGCGTGAATAATTGACTTTTAACAGCTAATGGGATGAAATGAATTTATTATGATGATGTAAATGGCGTCTCTTTGATATATTCAAATTATTCGAAAAGGAAGAGTAGATATTGGGATGCAATTAAAACTCTCTATACATTGTTAAGGCGGTACCCCGAGCAAAACGCAGCGCTAGCCGTTTTTCGTGCTGTTTTAGGAGCTATCTACTCGTTATTTAAACAAAAATATCAAATAATAAAAATACATTAAATTTCTACATATTATTGATTCTAAAATGGTCGTATCCTTTTTATTTAAAGAGGTATAAGTTTCACTAATCTCCTTGCAACAAAACCATAAAAAGGAGAAATAATTATTGATAGCATGCATCTCCTCGTGAAGTGTTCAATAATTATTTGTTGTACTAACACTAATGGATAGACAATTTAATAACGAACGTTTTCCTCGCATTTTGTTTTTCAAAAGACCAAAATTCAATTTTATAAAGATTTTATTCTAAAATCTGGGCGTATTCACTAGTATAATTCATGCGCCACCAGTGCCGCTAGGCCAATATGAATGCTCATATTTCATACCGATTTTTTGGTCAGGGTACCGCCTTAATTTATATGTCTAATGATATTTGGTTCCTGTAAAGAATTGAGAGACCTCTCCAACCATTCGGGTAATGTGGTCAGTTAGGCAGGCCCGATAGCGCTTAGTTGTTTTGCTTGAGATGCTACAGTGACCTAGCGGTTCGGAAATTACGGCCAGATGAAACTGCATATAAATATACTGTACCAAGCTCTCTAATCACATCATGCCAGATTATCTGACGTCAGCGGTATCGTCATCAACGTGTATAGTTAACTGGCTGGCTCCTAGCATTTCTAATGCAACCGTATAAGTGTCTTTACTTTTACCTCAGCCAATGCTACACTTTCCCAATGATGAGCATGATACGAAAGAAGAAGCATTTATGCAAAATACGAGCTTTGAGGTGGAGCTTCGGACACCAGCCTGATTTACTATACAGTACCTGGTCATCAGGAGCAGAACAGCTAGCGCCATCCCCTGGCACCCTCTCCCCCTCAGGAGCTTGGGTCTGAGCCACGTCACCAGGTCGAACATGGTCCACGCAACTGAGACACTGAAACAATAGATACATTTTGTGTTTAGTTACTGTTCTTGTACCAGAAGCCCAAATACTGTACTTAAAAATAGTACAAATTCAAATCGCAGTCTCATATCGGCGGCTGCGGATAAATTTGAAAGAGAGTTATCGTGGCCCTGGCTTAAGCAACTGAAGGAACACGGACAACGTGGATTTAGCCAACGAAAGTCTGACACGCCCTCCCGCTATCCCCTGAGCGGAATAAGTAATTGGAGGATTTCGCAAAACAAAAACTCATGTCGGCGACAGTCAATGTGAAAATATGGGGCAATTAGAAATGTAAATTGAAGTATTGATCACGTGACTTTTCGATAGCGCTTGGCAATCCTATACTGGGTTATTGGTGAAGGAGCATTTCCTTTCACTTTAACTATTCTTCTCCTTTCTCTGTTATACATTTGATATTTATTAGTATATTATTTTGTATTGTATGTATGTATTTTATTTTATTATATCTAAGTAATATTATTTAAGATATTTATACACTGACAGCCCTATGTCTATCTTGTCTCGTTCAGTTCATCTTAAGATTATCTGTAAGAGATTGTCCTGTGCGATAAGACCGCCCACTGTACACATCTTTATAAATACAACACTAACGACCTTGTAGGGCTGTATTACTAACATCATAAAGAATAACTTTTGTACTGTGAATTAAAAATTAAACAAAAAATAAACAGCTGATACCATACATTCTGGCGAGTTATGCGAGCATAAACGTGAGGGTCAGCTGTTTTTAGTAGACATAGAACAAAAGTTGTTGTTTATGATGTTAGTAATACATCCCTGCAATGTTGTTAGTGTTGTAATATAACCTTGTATATTTTTGATATGTTCCCAATAGCCGTCGCGACGCTTTCGTTGACACTTGTATGGAGCCTCTGGCTTGCTTTTCATCACTAATAGCGAACCTAAATGTCAACGCAGATTAAAAAAAGAAACAAAGTACCCCAATAAAGATAATGTTTATCAGAGTTCAACTAACCAGAAATTCGTGATACTATGTATGAAGTGAACATTGTTGATAAGCACACAAGTAGGTAAATACAATGTCTAGAAAGTTCTAGGATACATTCAATAACTCTGTTTCGTTTGAAAGACGAAGGGGAAATAAATTTACAAAAAATCTAGTCCTCCGATCCGCAGAAATGCAGACTCAGCTGGAACCGAAGAAAAGGAAATTGGGAGATACGACTAACAGCTGCTACAAAACTACAGTGCTCCGGTCTATTTTCTTATTATATCCAGTTCAGTCCTAATAAATATTGCAAAAACATTGTAATCTTTTTGATAAATTTTATATTTTGGCATTGATTAAATCAAATTCAGTATTGATTGCTAAGCATGATTTATACCTAATGCACATTTTTTTACATGGTTCGAAGTCTAGTTACTAATGGAAAATTACTAATGTAACTACGCATGTAAAACAAAAAACTGCTGCGTAAATGAACAATCATTTTAGATAAAGGTACACTATGCTCGGTGCGAGTGTCCACACGTCAAAATAATGTCGCAAGGGCTCAAAGCTCTGCGCTAATGGCATGTATATGTCAACGCATTAGTGGTGTCGAAGCCTTATCTCGACCAGCTGATAAGCCGTTATCAACGTTCCTGCGTACTGCGATTTTTATGACTTTTCGTCCCCACAAAATGAAATGTGCTAGGGAATTTTTATGAGTCATATTTTTCGAGGTACGACGCTTTCGGAGATGATGAGTGACTTGGTATGTAATATGTGGAAATAACTCCACAGTTCCGTGTTGGAGAGATATTAGGTAAGGAGGGACATCGTTGTAATATCTCGTGTGGGGGTTTGATTTCGGTATATTAAAACAAAAGTGGAAGACGTATCGTTCCTTGAAATTGACTCAACCATTGTCGACTAACAGATTATACAGATAAAACACATAGAAGCGTCCAGTTTTTCTACATATGTAACCAACCGACGGCATATAGATGGTATGTATGTCTTTTCTAATTCTAACAGCAAACTGCAATCACGCAGATTTGGTCGATCGTCTAAAATCAAATTACTCAGAGGAGTACTTCCTTTCTTTTACATAGTAAACCAGCCAATTCAAAGCTAAAATCTGTAGAAAGCTGACCTGTGTAACGTGACCCGAATAGTCACTTCCATTCCTCCAAGATTGGCTCACATATTTGTTGAGTAGTCAACGCCAACGGCTACAATTTCCCTTACCTGAATTTCTTTAACATAAAATACACAAGCGTCCTTATTGAAAATAAACAGCTTCGATGATTTTCAATGTTGCGTAAACATGGTTCAGATGAATTCAAATCATGGAGACGTAATTTGTCCATTCCTGTGACCCCACAGAGCACCGAAAATCCTCGGCGGCCATTGCTAGAGACGACAATGTCAAAACTTTCCATGCAACCCAAGGGTGTCAATGAGTGTCATCGTTTGCTCGTTGAAATTGAGGGCCCGTGACAAGTCTAACTATGGTCAAAACAATCAAAGCTTGTGCTCAGCATACATTACACGTGCATATTATTATTAAAGCATCATGAGACGCTGCCAACTGCTCCATTGGTCTCATGGTCGCAAGCGCGACTGTTAAGCGTAGGGTCTTGGGTTCGATTCCCAGGTCGGACAAACTGGTATTGGGTTATTCCATTAGGAATTACTCAGTGTAGTCGGAGTTTGGAAAATGGTGGTGTGCGCCCGCACCTGGGATTGTGCGAATACTTGCGCACATCTTAAGTCCTGAGTATTTGGCAAAAGCATTGTTGTGTTTGACCACCTTGACCGAAATTTGGTCAGGAGGCATAAACATGTTTTTGTCTAATCAGCGCAGCAATCCGTGCTCTGTATTCATCCCTAGTGACGGAACCGTCGCTTCAGATTTATTATAACCTGAATATGTCAATCAAATATGTAAACGAGTTCTCAACTTCGCGTTTCATAATAACGACCCATACGTGAAACTATTAACTAGTTTTATTTGAGGTTTTGTTCTAAAAGAATTCAGAACTTATTCAAAACCAAGTTTCAAACACTGCTCTTGAAATTATTCGGAGACTTGTTGTGAAAGATTAACAACACATAAATAACCACAGACATAAATCTAACTAGATGAAGCGAATGTAAGAGCAAGTTTAGAGGGAGTTTATGTAAGAGCAATGCTCTCTCTTTCTTTGAGCTGTTTCATTTAGTGTTCTATGCACCGGACTTAAATCGAAACTTAGAAAAATGCCAAAGTTGGCTTAGACATTGGAAAACAGTTTCTTTCATCAGCAAGAAAAAATGTTTTAAATTGTGTGTGAATAAGTGGCACTATTGGTTTTTATGCAGATGGAGGGACTTGCCTTATCCAGTTAAATTTATGTCTGTGGAAAGAACAGTGAACATTCCAATAAACGGATCCAAGGACCAAACTTTTCGAGGGATGTTTTGGTTATTTTTATATGTTTAAAATAAGCTTTTTGGTAACGCCTATACCTTCCTGTAAAAGTTTGAAGAGTTTGTGAAACTCTTTTTTCCGTTATAGTCAGGTTCTTGGCATAATGTTTTTTTTCCGGAAGCTTGTCTTATAATAACTTGCTCCATTAATACTATGTATTAAGATTATTATAAATTGTGGCAGTATCTATGTTTGGATGACGGATTTGGAAGAAATTTGGAACACGGGTGACGGAGACTGTAGGCTGGATTAGCTGTGAGATATTTTTCAAAATTCAGACGGGCCGCTGTCAGGAGAAGTTCGTGGCTAAATAATAACAGCCGCACGGGTCGATCTTCAAGGTTAAGCCGAGGTCGGTCCGTGGATGGGTGACCATTTCAACATACCGAGTTTCCTCCGTGCCTCGGAAAGCACGTTAAGCCGTTGGTCCCGGCTGTCATTTGTAGATCTGTGACAGTCGTTACGAGTAGTCAGAAGCTTGAGATCTGACACCAGTCTTGCCAAGAGGTATCTTGTTACCCAGTTATTGGGTTGTGGAGGTCAGATAGGCAGTCGCTCCATGTAAAACACTGGTACTCAGCTGAATCCGGTAAGACTGGCCGACCCCAACAACAACAATTGGGAAAAGGCTAGGCAGATGATGATGATTAAGGTAATTAGGTACCCCATTTGCTAGAACTTTTTGCTGGAAATTTCTGGCTTTTAGTATTGTAAAGTTCATGGTATAATAACATTGGTACTCAGCTGAAATCGGTTAGACTGGAAGCCGACCCCAACATAGTTGGGAAAAGGGATGATGAGACGGGCCGCTGTCAAAAGCTCCTTTCTTCCTAGCTCTACCCCACTTGAAGTGGGTCGGCTCTCCTAATTTGCTGGCGCAAAGGCAATCTGTCCTGGGTTCTTTATGTTTACTTCACCTAAGTTTTCCCGGTGAAATTCTTACAGAATTGCTCACCTGTGTGCTTATTTCGAGTTTTTTAAGGTAGTACTCACTTGAGATAACGTAAACAACCTCTTATGTCAAAATTTATACAAACAAAGAGGTTTCTCCTTACCGTCACCAGATAGCGCTTATCCAGTTTCAATACAAATTGACGTTAACGCGGTTGAACGTGAGTAATAACTAAAAAGGCCTTATTGGCCTCTGGTCTCTTCACATCACTTGGCGAAAGCTACTTATTTTTATAATTACGGATAATTTTCGTGCTTGATACATAAACAACATAGCAACAATCATTGACGCAAATAGAACTAGAACAATGGTTTTAATTTATCTACATTAGGCTCCATGTTGGTAGTTTGTACGGAGATAATCAAATCGATAGCAAAAGTTGAGTAACAATAACAGTAAATAAAAACTTTATTATCTACCCAAACAAATAGTGATCACAATTTCCCAGTACGGGCTAGGTTTGTTTGTATTGTTTTAGAATATTAGGATATATCTTTAATTTCAAATCGAACAAAGTTTATGTCATTTATATCATATACTACGTAAAAAGCATGGCGGAACTCCATTTTCAATAATCCTTAATTTTTATATTTGAAGGGATAACTGATAGCTGACTAACAAGTTAGTGGAAACGCTGGGGACGTTCTATAAGGACATACAGGTATCTTATTGGTGATGTTCTTCAGAAAGGCCCAGTGCGCACTAGTCCTAACCGGCGTACGTGAATACCCAGAGCATGAACGTAAACAAAGAAAAAGTACTATGTAAGGAGGAGCAGGAGGAGGTGAGGAGGTAGCTGCAGGTGGCGTTTTGTAGTCCCTGTCTCCCCATGGGAAAAAAAAGGCTTGTGTTTATGTATGTATGAGTATAAATACAAAGACAAAGTCGTGTGTAGGTGCCACTATAACCATATCAATTAGAACTTTTCTATTATAACTTACTCAACGTGTACGGTTTACTTTCAAAAACAAACTTAAACGGCTCATAAGCTTGACCGAACATACTGTCTAACTCGCTAGTTCAAGGTTGAAGTCTTTCGGTCGCCCTCGAGCAGGGACGAGCCTAAGTGAATAAGTCGGGACTGACAAAGCCTTTTATTAGCTTTAAGAGGCCCTAGACAACTCAGCTGGTTTTAAGCTATTAGGGTAGGCTTTTTATGTTAAAAATTGGTACCTGTTTTTCGCATATAAGTAGATGTTTGTACAATAAAGTGAGTGATATGTTTTGACATGGTTAAAGAAATCGGTACTACTCGATTTTCTCAAGTTTTTATTTTATTTAATACATCGAGTGGCATATTTGACATGTGTATTTTAATCGTGTGTATTTATTCGATATTTTTGGCACAGTTTCTGACTTGCCCGTAACTGTCTTATAAAACACAAAGTTTTTCTTGCTGATTCAGGACGCGTCGCAGATCTACGACTGTACCGTGCGTCTGCTGTTCCGCCTGCACGCCTCGCTGCCCGCCGACACACTGGCGGGGCATCCTCTTGACCAATCTCACAGGAGGAGGGGAAGGATTCTAGTTTCTATCAGAAAAGTATTCGTTTAGGGATCGTCGTGGCCCAACTAAAATGTTTAACCAGATGGACTACAGTCTTCGGTACGGGCAGTTGTACAATCATTATTTTAAGTTGGACAATGGCACCTAATTTAGACTTATCGTAATCCGTCCGGTACCTACTTCCGAAAATATCCTCCTCTAGATTATCATCAATATTAATTAACTTTCTTTCTTTTCTCGTACAAATAAGCTTATTAATATATATATTATTACTATAATAGCTTATCAATGTCTATAAATAAACATGTTACTGACTACCATTCCCTGTGTTAATCGGAGCGAGGCAATCTCGCACAGTCTGCTTAATTCGCGGAAGACGCGATCAGATCAATACGGCTGTGATCTGGGAAGTAGGAAGTACTGATCCTTCTCATAATACAGGAAGCACGCCTCGTGATCAACAAAGCTAGGGGATAAAAATGTACGCGTTTGAGAAATATTACTTTTATATTTTTTAATGGAAAGATGAAAGGGAACCTCCCTTTCACCATTCCATTTGCCCAGCAGCATTTCAGACTGAAAATAGTAATATGTCTAAATATTTTGTAAATAATCTTATTCTAACCGTCGGATTGTCCTTGAATGCACTTACCCTCAGTTTCCCAGCTTCAAATTATCGGAGAATGAATGTGACAAATTGTCAAACACGCGTTATCTGCTGTGATTGGTTGAATGACTTTTCAACAGCCAATCACAGCAGGTAACGCGTGCTTGACAATTTGTCACATTAATTCCCCGATAATTTTGAGCTGGGAAACTGAGGGTTATTGTACTGTCAGTTGGTGTCACATTTCATTTATACATGTCTAACAAGGCCTCTGCATGTTAACCTCGACTCCTGGCACGCTTTTCAAAGATCCAAGAGGGTCTTCCTGGATCCTGCTGAGAAGTATGGACATAGAAATAAATAATAATAATATTTATTAACTGTAAATAGGTAACAACAGCCGCGCAAGTCAATCTTCAATGTGACCATCGGTGTAATTGTATTAGCATGTCATATTTTTTTGCGAGGGGCTGCTGGCCAAAGAAAAACAACCGCAACGATAAGTGAAATTCCATTACATATTGGGAACTATCTGTGCTTAAAAAACACGTTAAGCCGTTATTCCCGGATTTTATCCGGGATCTTTAACGATCCTTACGGATAATCAGTAGCCTGAAATCTTGATAACCAGTCTTACTAATTGTTTTTAGCCGGTAATTGGGATAAAAAGAAAGAAATAGAGTTTATTGCTACAGAAATTGCACCGGAAGACGCAACGTTTGAATACCTCCCGCTAGGTGGACCGACTAGGTTAAAGCTGCGGGAATCTGATGGTTGCGAGACGCACAGGACCAAACAGTGTTTCGATGCTTGGGGGAGGCCTATGTCCAGCAGTGAACGAATGCTAGGCTCTATATATTACTAACTCAAAAATAATCTATTACTAGACCTTTTTATTTACCAAGCAATATGCCTTACAGCCATAAACTCCAATATGGCGGTGCCGACAGCCATAAAATGTAATACCTACCGTTTATTCCGACTCCGTCCAGGTCTGTAAAAATATTAGCTGTATTACAATCCGCGAACAAATGCCTAAGAGCGAAAGTCTTTTTGCGCACACCTTAAAAGGGATGCAAATAAAATTATTGAGTACTTTTTCTGGTCCTTCGAGGGAACTTGATTTGGGTTGCGGCTGAAATAATAAAGTTACGTTGTGTTGTAGAAACGTATATCATATTCGGTTCCAGGATTGACTAGGAAAAACCAGGATGGTTGCCCAAGGGGTGAAGTTACCCCGATTGTTATTATCTACTCTAGTTTCACGCATGCTATTTTATTAATCTATCGAAAGATTCTCCAACTACCACTAAGTTGATCGTATCTCATGTCTCTGTGTGATTGCATGGGAAGACAAAATACGATCGAAGTTTTTGCGGGATAGATGTCCTGTTTCTCTGTGAGGATTAGGCAACTATTCCCTCAACGTGGGATAGATATCTCAAAATATAGAGGTCCGCAAGAATCGCTATATACTCTGGCAATATTAAAGATAATATTTTTTACTTTTCATAAATCTTACTATTATTATAAATGCGGAAGTTTGGATGGATGGATGTATGTTTGTTACTCATCATGCCATGAAGGCTGAATAATGTGGATTTGCACAGATATAGATTATATTCTGGTAGTAGTGTTCAAAGTTGCTATATGTCAATAACTTGCTTAGTGCTATAAGCTTTTTATTTTAAGCGCGTTATATTACAAGCTTTATTATAACGCGTTTTTATAACGCACGGGCGCGGGGCGGACACAAATAAAGCAAGCGCGGTGACTGTTAACTCGCAGCTCCTACCCTAGCGTTGGACTCTTGGACTCGTTGGACAGACAGCATGCTTTAAAATATTACATCGTTTTTATGAATTTATTAATTATAGACCTCCGAATTGTTATATCCGAATATCTCGAAAACGGTGTGTCCTAGGCAAAAAATAACCAAAATTTCCCCCCCCCCTGTGTTATCCCCATGCTAGCAGCATCCCAACATGAATACTATACTACCATTTTGGAAATATAGATCGTTTTATACAAAATCAAATAAAATTTGGAGGCCCATAATTCGGAAACGGTGTGTCATAGGACCATGTGTCTCAGAACTTAAATAGCTTCTATAGACAAGATTAATAAGTTGGCGAAAAAAAAAATGGCCAAAATGTGTTTAAAAAAATCTTCAATATTTTGGTTTTGTTTGCTAATCATAGTGCCCCTAAGCGTATACTCCAACTCCTTAATCTCCGCCCCTAAGACGACCCACTGACCCATTAAACCACAAAAACAAAACATTAAACAATCTCTCAATCAATCGTCCTTACTTACATAATTATACTTTGTCAATATTATTACGTCTCCTATCACTGTTTACACTAAAAAGCACGAAGTAAAATAGCGTAGGTATAATACGTAAAGCGCGCGCCGCCGTCGCGTCACCGCGCCCGCCCGGCGCCCCCTGCTTCTTGCTTTATTTTAGAATTTGCGTTGCGCGCGATTCGGGCGATACTGCGTTATAACGAATTAAGCAAATAGCGCCAAGTGAGTGTCACGATAGCGTTTGCTTTATGCTATGTGTAATAAGCACGCTACTTTAAGTTGCTTTACGTTATATTAAGCACCACTATATTCTGGAATAGCACATAGGCTGCTTTTCTTCCCCGCATAATGTTCCCTTGGGATAAGAAAACACTTTTCAAGCGGGCGAAGCCGCTGGCAGAAGCTAGTTTGTAAATAAAACACCAAAGTACCGGCTAGTTTTACAAATAAAGTATTGTGCTTTTTGTACTGAGAGATACATCATCAGCCTATTAATGTTCCCACTGCTGGGACACAGGCCTCCTCTCTGTGAGAGGGAATGGGCCGTAATCCACCACGCGGGCCCAGTGCGGGTTGGTGGATGACACATGTCTTCGAATTTTTGGTTCTAGGACATGCCGGTTTCCTCACGATGTTTTCCTTCACCGTTTTGAGAGCAGTGGTGATGAAATAATTTACACAAAGTAAAGCGCCTGCTTGGGCTCGAACCCACGACCTACAACTTGTAAGTCGCGGCCGATACCACTGGGCCACCACTGCTCCGACGCACTGCTGAGAGATACAAAGTGGTTTTAATAAGTGTAGCAACCATCTGGCAACCAACTTCAACTTTTACCCTATAGTATTTAACGTTGTTTTTTTTACAAGCTTTCATTTAACTTGCAATGTATGTATGTGTGTTCGCTCAAATCTTGCAACTTATTTTTAAAGCAGTTATCCTCCACCGATTAAGATGCAATTTTGCATACACGTTTAGTTTAGATGACAATGCATGGTTAGCTAAGTGACGTCATTCTAAATCTAATATGGCGAACGGCTCAAGATGGCGGACTAGTTATTTTTTGTGCACTGCCATGATATGGGTATTAAATGAAAGGGTTTACTGAGTAGAATACGAAAAAAGCTTATTTCAAAAAATATTTTAAATAGATTATTTTTACGATGTCACTGCTGTAGCGTACCCGCAGGAACCGTGCATTTTTTTGAGATACTAAAAGTAGTCTTTAAGACAGTGAGCGATGTCATACATTTTTCTATTATTACTATTATTTTACTGAAATAAACTTTGTAATCAGATCAGTATTGCCAGAATATACGTTTACAAACTGTACCAAACAAAGTAGATTTAGCTAATGTAAATTAAAAGTTAGTAGGTACCTAAACCCTTTTAGGCTTAGCAATGTGAGTACCTGTTCAAATATTACTGAAGTTTTATGTTTCCTCTACCTACAAATGTAGAAGTTGAGAGAATAAAAAAAAAATGATTTTATTTAACAACAAAACAGAGAGAGGTGTTTTCTTGAAATATTTTCTTTCAGTGGCACGAGGAACGTTTTAATTTTCTGTAAAACTCGAAGGTTCCAAATTGTTTTGTGAAAAATTCTGACATTGAAATGGACAAGTTTGGGAAATGTACGTATTCTTAATAATACCCATTTGTGTGTTTTTTCGAGGGATGTGGTGAACTTTTGGCAATACTTTACATTAAATAGAAACTTTAATGTGGTTGAAACTATCTAACTGTCACACAAATACAAATGGATCTTATAATTTTAAAGTACAAGTGATAATCTTACTAATCTTATTTCTTACTTCTAATATAATAAATGCGAAAGTTTGGGAGTGTGTATGTTTGTTACTGAATCACGCTAAAACTACCGAACGGATCTGGATGAAATTTAGCCTAGTTATAGATTATAGTCTGGAATAGCATATAGGCGTTTTATCCTGAAATAATGTTTATTTGGAATGATAAAACACATTTCACGCGGGCGAAGCTGCTGGCAGTAGCTAGTCAACCATATGGTGATAAACAATGTATTTCTTCAGTAACATCTTTTCAGGTTTTTGATACATGAACACAAAGATGATATCCGACTTCGTCAAGACGCAGATAATATAATACTAGCATACAGATGCCTTTTATTGTACCAAAATGTGTCACAATACAAATTAAAAAATTCAAGTGGCATGCTTCAGATGTGTTGCCGCGCCATATATTAGAACCAATTTTAAATGATCCGTTAAAATAATCTTTGAAATATGAATAAAGAGCCCAATATTCCATAATTTTATGCTTAGGATAGTTGATTAAACAATAACATACAATTTGTTTGATCAAATCTAGAAAATGTTAATTTTACATACAATTCAATAACAAATCGATGCATATCGCGCCATCTTGTGACATTTATTTGAACCAAAATTTCTTTGTTAGTGCTGGGACCCCGTGGTCAAGGAGAGACGGGCAGCCACAACTTATAGTCGTGCAAAGAACATACCTAATGAAACCGTAATCGATTGTGAAATTATTTTAATTAATATATTTAGGTTTTACCATTCTGAAGCTATTACCATAGTTGAGTCAACAAGGGAAGTCATTAGTCTAACCGCAAAAGTGATGTCTTTTTTCGTCACATATAGGTTTATATGTGACGAAAAAAGACATCCTACCGCCTACCGTACGGTAGGCATGTACTAAAATAAACAGAGCAAAGACAACAAACAACAAGGCATATATTAAAGGTCAAAAGATTCATATATGGCTATATTAGTGCAATGAACTATGTGTTATTCCCTGGAAAATACTGGTCTTTAGCTAAATCCCGTTGGACTATAAGCTGACCCTAATATAGTAGAAAAAAGTATAGGTAATAAAAATCCTTTTTTGCAAAAAAATACTACCGACTTCCAAATGAAAAACTACAAAGTGAAAAATAACTTAATTTTTTAAGTCGGTGTCCTCCGTAGGTACCATTTTTTTGGGATATGCACACCGACTTAAAAAAATAAGTTATTATTCACTTTGTAGTTTTTCATTTGGAAGTCGGTAGTATTTTTTTGCAAAAAGGATTTTTATTTTTCCCTTTTTAGTTTTACCTACCTAATAGGCAAGTTGTTTAGTAAGGTCCGTATAACGCCATAATAGATTACCCGAATAACATGAAACTTAAACATAACCGGTGAAATGAGAGATCTGCGTAACCCTTGAGAGCGTACTGGCGTGATGTTATGTTATGAAATGGTATAAATAATGAACAAACATGCGATTGCAGCAATCCCGAGAGATTTGCCGTTATTTATTGAAGAGTTCTGTTGTATATATCCAAAGTTCTTCATCAGATCTTCACCAAATTAAAATGGGACTAATTTCCTGAATTTTCAAAATTGGTCCACAACTGACGGAGATATCGGTGAACATACATAAAAAAAAAAACATACAAGAAGTCGAACATAGAACCTCCTCCTTTTTGGTAAGTCGGTTAAAAATTATGATGCACTTTGTGCGGGATAATCACACTAGCTAATCCTAATACACAATGATAAGTAATCCAGTGTAGGTATTAAAATACTAATAAAACCAGTCGGTTACCTACACTCAGGGGCGTAGCTACCGCCGTATCTGCCGTATCAATTATACGGGACCCCCGGGCCACGGGGCCCCCAACGTGCGTAAATTAAAATTACAACTGATAAAAAATTACCTAAGAACTTCGATGGGACATGAACGCCTGTCAGATCTGTCTCTTTTTTGTCCATAGAGGCAGAAACTTTAGAAAAACTAAAGTCATCATCAGCTATAAAAGATTTAATAAATCAGTTTGCCGAAAAAGGGCAAGGAGAGTGTATATTCAATTTGAATTGTTCGTAAACATTTTGGAAAAGGTGACAGATAGATAATTATGATGAATAAATATTTCTTTTAATTTTATGCAATCATTTTTTTGTCTTTTGTGAGAAATCACGCTTCATAAGGGCCCCCAAACAATTTTTTATACTGGGCCCCGCCAAGGCACGCTACGCCACTGCCTACACTCTTCAAATGATCATTGAGCCGTCAATATGTCGGTCGCATATTTACTGTATTTTACTTATATATTTGTTTTATACTTACATACACATACTTTGACTCACTTTCTGTGGTTATACTATTTTATTATTCTTTAAATATTATTTGTTCCGTTTCCGTAAGTGTGTCCGTGGCAACAACAGTGGGCCTTATTGGAATACCAGCGCATCGTTATTTTCTATTAGATATTGCTGTTTATGCTGAGATAGGAGCCATTTAGATCTCGCACGGGTTTATTTTATTTATAACTTGCTATGCCTTCGGCTTCGCGCCCGTCATCTACCCTACCTTACCCTACCTATTCCCTACCTACTTTACTTACTTACCCACCTACCGAACCTACCTATCTCCATTCCCTTACCCTACCAACACTACCCTACCCATACCCAACCTATACTGCCCTGCCCTATCAACCCTACCAATATTTTATTTTTATACTTTCTCTGTATTCTGGTGAACAAAACAAAAACTAATTATTCAAATCAGTCAAGCTGTTTGTGAGTGTTTTGTTTCTATCATGTATCAGCGATGGTGCTGTGTTCAAAAAACGTGTGGAAAATTAATTTTCGTTATATTTTTTTTTGGTTATTTTGCCGATGTTTTAATAGTTTTTCTGTAATTCGAGGCGGAGATAAAACCAAAAAAATAAAGATTATGTAAATCGGTCAGTCAGCCTTTCTCGAGTTACCTACCTTAAGATTATTGTCTTTTTTGTAGGTTTTGCTCATCTCGTGTCTTCTATGCGGGTCACAAATAAATAATTTTCTTCTTTCAATACACTGCAAAGCCCTCACCTCAGAGAAGGCATGACCATTAATAACAACGCATGATCAAAGCGGGTTGGCGATTATAGACAACAAGTCTTCACGTTGTTTTACTTCGCCGATGTCATAGATAAACTTATAAAATACACATGAATTAAACCCACGACTTCTAGCTTGAGAGGTGAGGCCTTGGGGCTTTACCTCTCGAGCTTGGCCACTAACCAGCCACTAGCGGCTAGCCACTAAGTCATCACTACAGTTTATAAGGTAGTAATATACCTATTCAATAAAGCACATTTCATTGATTTTTTTCAGAAGTATATACCTATTTATGGAAATATGGGGAGGGCCGCCATTGTGACACATGTAGGACAAGTGAGTTGCCTCGTGGAGGAATTCAATTGGCACTCAGGAAATCTCTTTTCAGTTAAATCGAGTTCATAACAGGTGCAAATACCTATGTATGACGTTGGGTATACCAACGTGTCTATGTAAAATACTTGCGTTACAGATGTTCACAGGTAAATACGAATGTTTTTTTTACCTAATACTAGTACCACTGGTATTATAAGAATGATTCATGGAATATTGCTGAGCTGAGATATGCAATTGCTGATTATAAGATAACCATTATGTATATTTTCAGGAATGTTACTTTAATCCCCATTTAAAAATTAATGAATAAATAAACAACAATTCGTTCACTACCGCATAGCAATGGTACCTGATATGATGAAAAGTCGAAGCATAATCACATATAAGTGATTTATAATTAACAATCCTTTTTGACTCGGCAAAGAAAAAAGTTCCACTTGTTAATGAAAGAAACTATAAATATATTCAGGACCCCTCAATTCCCTGCGGATATAAAAGTAATTCCATACGATCTAGAACATTGTGAAATTGTTTCAAAAAACAAATGAAAACAATAATGGAATAGGATTTTTGATGGAGCTACCATTGGATTGGAAGAAAACACTAAACTTGTTTATTTATAGAATTGTAACTGGTTTATAAATGCAAGATGTACACGCACTAAAAGTATAGCTACACTAAACAACATTTTTATATCTGAACTTTCAAACGCTCATTTACCTATTACTGTTTACTTATTTATTTATTTTTTATTCATAAATAAAACTGTTCGCTCCGTCACTTGCCACTAAAGTTTCATTGGTTCGAAGTCACCGAGTCGACACCGGCAATCGCTGAAAACCAGCGCTGTGGCTCTGTCTAGCACATGAGTCCCAGCATTATGCTTAGCGATGACCGTTTTGCGTAGTTGTGACGCATACTTTGTAATGATTCTATTTATTTATTTATTATATACTTTATTGTACACCACTTAAAAATTACAGGACAAAACATTTACAAAGATAAGTGTACAATGGGCGGTCTTATCGCACAGGGCAATCTCTTACAGACAACCTTTGGATGGACTGAACGAGAGGAGATAGACATTAGGGCTGTCAGTGTACAAAAACTATATTAAATAATATTACTTAGATATAACATAAAATACATACATACAAATAAAATAATATACTAATAAATATCAAATGAAGAACAGAGAAAGGAGAAGAATAGTTATAGAGAATGGAAATGCTCCTTCACCATTTTTATGGTTATGGTTTTTTGTTATTTTTATGGTATGCGTCGTGCCTGGCGCAAATAAACAATTTTTCTTACTTTCTTTTTCTTTCACTCTCAAAAACTGAAAAGTATTTTCAAGCTGCCAAAGAATTCTGGTACCAAATGCAAATCAGAATTAGAGAATAACATTCAACAGCAGCTCAGTTTACCTTTGAGTAACGTGCATTTTCATATAAATCTACGGATAACATACGCAAAAATTATTTATGGAAATATTAGAATGCGTACAGCATGGAATGGATTAGATTATTTATAGAAAAGCTTCGACTAAATTATCGCCTTCCATTAGGTTAGGATAAGGGAACAAACGCGAGCGAATTTTG
Source organism: Orthosia gothica (assembly GCA_949775005.1). NCBI lineage: Eukaryota > Metazoa > Arthropoda > Insecta > Lepidoptera > Noctuidae > Orthosia > Orthosia gothica. The sequence goes on from OX459048.1 coordinate 25,142,678, forward strand.
TTAAAATTAAAAATCCAATATTCTTTATACAAGGGTTGTCGAATAGTCGCGTTGCGCCATTTTCTGGAATTAGAGGATTAAAACTACCATTCACTATTGTAAAGTTAGTTTTTTAGTTGGTATCTACTTTTTAAATTGCATTTTGGCTCGTAGATGAGGTTACTAACTTAAATACCACATACACCAACAGTCCTACACTAAGTAAATAATTAAATCTTAGTGACAAAATTCATTTTAAGTTCTTGTTAAATATCCAGCCGCTGCAAGTACCATTTCCAACGAAGTTGTCAAAACAAGTGGAACTACACGATCGTTTACGAGAACCTTCTAAGAAACGTTCATTACATTTTCTCAAGTTTAAATAAGTTTCTACCAGTCGTGGAATTCACCAAACTTTACACTCCGTTTTACATCCATTTAAACCGTGTTACCACAGCTGTTTGTTTTCTATGTAAACTGATTGGATACATAGGTACAGCCTGTTGTGTGACTGAAAATTTACTGAATATTAATACATGACACTAAGATTTCCACGTCTTATTTTACCCAACTGTGTTAACAAATAAATATATTTGATTTAATTTGAAGATTGTGACTTAACAGGCAAATACCCCCTCAAATTCAAAGCATTTTTTAAGATCATTTCCGAAGCATTTATCTCAATTAATATGCATCAATGCATCAAAAAAATATGCATCACAAATTTGGAACCCTTGTTATGGCAAATACATTGATCGTATTGAAAATATACAAAAAAGATTTATACGCTTTCTATGTTTTAGGCTGCGTATACTATACTTATAATTACTTAAATCTTTGCAAGAAATTTCATTTGCAACCACTTATAAATCGTCGTCGACTAGCTGATTGCACCTTTCTTTTGAAAACTATTTCTAACGATATTGATTGTCCTGATCTCCTGCATAAACTGCGCTTCAATGTTCCCAGGAGATCGGTTAGATTTAATCCGCCTATCTCCATTCCATTTTCTTATTCCAACTACAGGCGAAATTCATACATGGTGCGAGCGAGTAAGGACTTTAATATTCTTTGTAAGGAGTTCTCATTTGACCCATTTACCACTAAAACCTATTCGGCACGCACTCGGCTGAATGCTGACTTTTTTTAAAATGTTTAGTTCTTATTGTTTTTTATTTAATCAAATAAATCGTGCTTGTTAGTGATCCTAAGTTTTCTACTACTTTTTCTGTTTCTATCCGTGAGAACCTGTAATTGGCTCTATGTCTTATATACAATTGTTATCCATCTGTTATAGCTGTTGGTTCTCCTAGTATTAAATAAATAAATAAACTGTGCGGGATTCGCTCAGTAATTTTAGGACTCTTATAGAGTTGCAGCAATTGTTTTCAGAAATCGTAACCGAACCAAGAAAATAGTATATTCGAGTATGTAAACGAAGTCTCTGGTAATACATAGTATAAACGACTTAACCTTGAGACCTCTCTAAGGTCGTAGTTCACAGTCGACTTGGCAGACAAGCCAAGTGGGTCGGATTCATCCCCTATCCACAAGTTAATAAACGTGCAAAATGCAAGCGCGTTCATCTAGAAATAATTTTGTTTTAGAACATTTTTTGCTCCACTCTGCTATAGGAAAAACTTCATGACCATTATAAAAGTTTCAGCGTCTGTGAAAGGATTTTTTTTCCATGTCACTTATTTATTGTGCATGTTTGTTAGCAGTTTTAATTGCAGGTTTTTAATGGAAAAACTTGTACAATAGTGTTGACGGACATTTAGATTTTAAAAGTTTTATTCTTATTTTAGACACATCTGTTATAAAACTGAATACACGTTCAAAATTTTCAGCTGTAAAATGTGTCAAATATTTTCGTTATTTTAAAGTTGTTGACATAGAGCGGAGGCGTTGATTAACTAGCTTTTTCCCGCCACGTGGTCACAAAACCGTGCAATTTATTCGGGATAATAAGTAACGGCTCTGGCGATAGTGTGGCGTTCTACTCGTATCAAAGAAATAAGTATTTTTTATTTAATAATCGTATCAGTAGTGTCAGAGATTACCTACATTCTACAAACAATAGAATTTACCTCTATATAATATGAGTTTAAATAATATAAGGTTGCAGGCTCACAATACTTCAACAATATGTCACATGCATCTGGCTAGTGAAAATTATTCAAAACGGTGAACTTTTCCACGTGTTTAAGTTGAGTTTAAGAAATCTAGAATCACACCATTTTGTATCTAGTTGACATACTTTAACAGTGGTTGACTCTGCCAACAGGAAAAGCTGATATTCTGCCCCTTTTCCCTTTTGTTTTGTACGTATCGAAGTTTGCATTGCAATGTTTACCTACTTGAAAATTGAGTTCAACTATTTGAACAGTTGCCAAATAACATGCAGGTAACCTGATCGAACCTGCTTTTTAGACAAACCAAGTATCGACATAGTCCTTGATAGGTATTCGGAAAACTGTGCTATCTTAAACAATAACCCTCTTACAAATAAACGCAGAATAAAGTTATACCAGGTATAAACCTATGAAAATGTATGGGTATACCTTTGTTATACCTGGTATAACTTTATTCCGTGTTTATTAGTAAGATGGTCAGTAACTTAATTCCGTACGACATGATCGAAGGACCAAACATTTTTTTAGTTAGGTTTAACGTAGGATTTCTGTTGAATTTGAATTGTTATTTTTGTTGTTTGTTTGTCGTGACTGAAAAACCTCAATTTGTATGTAAGTATAATGTATACTGAGCCTAAGGGTTGCCTCCTTAGGCTCAGTATACATTATACTGAGTACATCAATCCTGTTAACTGGACAACTTGGCCGAGGTCCCTCACCGGATGTCGTCTGATCGCTCGACGGAAATGTAACAGATCTATGTGGTTCAAATGGAAGAATAAATAAGCTGTTGGTACTATGAGGACTTAAAAAGGTTTTATATATCTATCTCATAGGAACCGTGCATTTTTTTGGGATATAAACTTTTTGACAAATAATATTAACTCACTTCAAAAACATAACACTACAAAGCGAAAAATAACTTTCTTTTCGGAAGTCGTTGTCTTTGGTACCAATTTTTTGTTTTATGTTTTTGACTCCGTCTTCCGAAAACAAAGTAATTTTTCGCTTTGTAGTGTTTTGTTTTAGAAGACAGTTTATTTTTTTTGTTAAAACGTTTTTATTTTTTTGTCTTTTTAGTTATTCTCGTAGTACCATAAATTACCATGAAAATACGCATTATTAAGGTAACTTAAAAACTACTCGTCAAATCTTGATCAAATTTAATTAGGACCATATGAAAAGCACCAGCTATCAAATAAAAAAAAGGTTCACCTAGTAAAAAAATAAACTGTCTTCTAAAACAAAACACTACAAAGCGAAGTCGAAATGAGAAACTCCCCCTTTTTGAAGTCGGTTATGTATCAAATAAGGCAATACAACCTACACTTGTAGAATATTATGTATTCATATTCATTGGCCTATTAATGTTCCCACTGCTGGGACACAGGCCTCCTCTTTGTGAGAGGGGATGGACCGTAATCCATCACGCGAGCCCAGTGCGGGTTGGTGGAATAATTTATCCAAAGTTAAGCGCCTGCCTGGGTTCACTTACATCTTGTAACTTGCGGCCGATACCACTGGGCCACCACTGCTCTGTGGTATATTATGATATGTAATAAATATAACAATATGAAACCTAATCTCACGCCTTTTTCCATGGCGGTGGGCAGAAACTGGAGAACGCAACCAGTTTATACTTACAGACTCCTTTTTGCTCACGACACACTGTTTCCCACAGTCAAAGCTTATTTAACAAGCCCAAATTGTTGACATAAAAATGTATATTTAAAAATATCTACTACTGGGTGGATTTGATGTGCCCCTAAAAGAAAATTATGTTGGTTCGCCGAGGGATTGCTTTAGACATAAAATCATTTTATATATGCTTAAGGCACAAGCCAATGTAAGCACCCTTGTAAAATGTGTAAATGTAAAATGTTTTATGCAAATAAATTGGTATTAAAACTATTCTAAGTATGAGTAAAGTTGTTATAACTTTGGAAAAGATTTCGAATTCCAAATTATGCTACAACTTTAAAAGCTTTCCAGCAAGTTTCATAAAATCAAAGTTATTTTGTGTGCGAAATCTTTAGATAGGTAATTCTGAGAGTTTTCAGATTTTCTATAATTATATTAAAAACTTGTAAGTAAATGAACTAAGTGAGATTATAATCATTTTGAAAGCAGCAAAGAAAATCTCGTAGTTGAGAACGAAAAATTGTGTGATATTGAGTTGTCATGATTATGGGCTTGTGATGCGGAGGAATGAAGGAACCTGTCGTGAGGAAAGTTGACAAACTGTGCCGACCCCAATTGAGGAGCATCTGTTCAAAAGGTCGTATTTCTATGATAAACAAACTTTACAAAAACAGAACAAAAACATCTAATTCCTATTATAAAAATTCTAAAATTAAATTAAATTTAGATCATTGTGAAGATTAAGACTACAATATTACATGCATTTAAAAAAATAAAAAAAATACACCATAACTTTTTTTTTATTTAATTTTAGTTCAGAAATAAGACTTATTGATCGGAAAAATCAGAAACACGACCTTTTGATTTGTCACTTCTAGAAATATGCCCTTTTTTTAACCAGCATTCAATTTTTTTTTTTTTTTTATAGGGTTGCTATTGATAATGATATTCAACGTACAGCCGTCATCTTTTGACTCGATACCGTTATTTAATCGAACGAAACGATTTTTATTAAAGTTGTTATGTATGGAAAAAAATATGACCTTATGAACAGAAAAATAAATAAAAGATGCTATTTGTAGAAGAAATATGCCAGTTTTGTTTAAAACAATCCAAGGGAACATTTTAATGCAGAAATACATCCGTTTTGATTGGAATCCAAGTTTTTTGGATTTTATTATATGGGAAATACGCTCCTTTTGAACAAGTTTTTACGCTCATTCGATGGAGTTTTCTGCTATGAGTTCAAAAAAAATATAAAAAAAATAAAAGTTGAAAAGTGAAATACGACCTTTTGAACAGACGCTCCTCAATTATATTGGCATAAGGACAGGACAGTGGTGAATTACACGTATTTCAAACAAGATCAAACTACTGATTTTCTGAACAGATATTTACGCTTTCAAATAACTCAAACCGGGTAATAGTAGGTACCTCATACACATTTTCTGTAGTCACTAAATCAATGACAAAACACACAAAGTATCGAATATTGTTATTGTAAAATCAATATCAATAAAAAAACATAGCTATCAAGGTTAAATCCCATAAACGTTCCCCTTCGTGCAAACAGTACGTATTCGGAAAAAAAGCCATGTGTTATGAGTTCTGTTAAGACAAGAGTAGGTACATGCATAGGGTTGCCTTTACAGTGATATATTCTGTAAAAAAATACTGTGAAAACAAGGAGAAGAACAAGTAAAATTTCACAATTTAAAAACCCCCGACGCATTTATCTTGCGAAAACACCCCAATTCAAACAGTAAAATGCCCATAACTTTTGAACGGCTGAACCGATTTTATTCAAACATAGCTAAGAACACTCTCGACAAAATTACCTTTCAAACAAAAAAAACTAAATCAAAATCGGTTCATCCGTTTAGGCGCTATGATGCCACAGACAGACACACAGATACACAGATACACAGATACACAGCAACACACGTGAAACTTATAACACCCCTTCTTTTTCCGGCGGGGGTTAAAAAATTAAGGGAGCTGTAGTTTAATTCTGTCAACATCTCACCTAGAAAAATCAGGTGAAGTAAACTTGAAGTGAGCTGATAATCTCTATATTGAGGTGGAATGACTCATTTCACCTAAGGTTTCAAACAGTGATTTTTACAAAATTGTCATAAAATCGACAAGCCTAACTATTGGATAAAGTGAAGTAAGAAATCCGGACACAAGAATGGGACAAGCCCGCCACACTTATCCCAATTTTTTTAAAGTCAGAAAAAAAGCGCCATGGTGATGATGCTCGACGAGTCCCGGCGAAACGATTATACTATCATCTCTTCGATAATATAAAAACGGTAGTGGATTAAAAAAGATATAATTTCCAGTTCTATGGAAATTTTTACAAAAGGACACCGTTTAATTAAACCTGACTCACAATCCAAAAGCTTAACTTTGTCCGGTTTTATTCGGACGCCTGACAACCCTAAATGTACATATGAAGGACAAGGGGGAAACTCGCAAACAAGCACAAACGTACTGCCATTATTTTAAATATATGAAGTATTCATATGTCTCCCCCAGCAAAGAAAACATCGTTATTTTTTATGATAATTTCGCCTTTTCAGAAGTTCGAAGTGTATTAAAATCGAAGCTCGGAGGTTTCGATTAAAATGCGGCATCTGCTTGACATAGCGTAAAATATCGGTCAAAGATTACATCTTCATTTTATTGAAAGAATTTCCTCTTTGTTATTTATATTTGTGATGGTCAGATCGAGTTCTATCATAAGATAGGTAGTATCAGCTATAGGCTAATGAATATCTAGTGACGAGTTTGAACTTCTTGTTATAATTACCTCGCTTGGTAGGTACTTGATAGATGGATTTGTAATGGCAGTTGTAGCCAATATCGGACAGATGGAAATAACTGGACCTAAGTAGCTTTGAACGAGACTCAGAGACTGATAAAAGAGGATCTCGGATAACGATTTCAAAAAGACCAAATGTATGGGTTTGACATGTACTATAAAAGTGTCACGTAGGAGAGTCAGAGAATGCTATCCCTTACGTATGAGTAGGTATTTGAAAATAGTAGCCTCTGCTGAATGTCACTTTTTCCAAAACCTCAGTTGGTTAATGCTCTTGCCGAACTCATCATCATCATCATCTTCCTGCCCTTATCCCATGTTACTTGGGGTTGGCGCAACACGTTTTCTTCTTCCATACCGTCTTGTCCCCTGTCACGCTATCACTGACTCCCTTTTTACACGACTGCCGAAGGAGGGTAATGTGTTTATCAGTCTATGTATGTATGTATGTAAGTATGTATGTATGCATGTATGTATGTAAGTATGTATGTTTGTTCCTATATGGCGTTCTAGAGACCAAACGAGTTGGCCGATTTTTATGATTCTTACGTCAACCGATTCGGCTTAACCCTGTGAGTGTCACTGGCTACATTAAAATTGCAAAAAAGAAAAAAAGGCGGGTTTTGGGCGCCATATTGTGGGGGCCCAATTTTTATTTTCTTCCAAACCCTTCGTGTGGCGTATCAAAAAGAAGGGATTTAAGAGGTGATTACAAAAATATACAATACTTATATGTTTAAATGTACCTAATTAAAAGAAAAACAACTAAAAGCTGTTTTTTTTTTTTTAAATAACAAAAAACCCGACTGCATAAAAATCCAACTAAAAGGACGTAAACAAGAAAAAAGAAGAAATTCATGCTGTGCAGTCGGAGGATACATCTGGTTTTGGTCAGCCAGCTCGCGCGGTCAGTATCCGACTGCACAGCATGATTTTCTTCTTTTTTCTTGTTTACGTCTTTTTAGTTGGCTTTTTAAGCAGTCGGGTTTTTTGTTATTTTTTTTTTATTTTTATTTATCTTTCATATTACTCCTTCACAGTCCATCCATATTTTCTTTGGCCGTGCCCTCCCTCTCCATCAATCCACATTTATATTCATAACTCTTTTAGTAACATCCGTTTTTCATCACATTTCAATCATCATTTCATCACATCTTGCCGAACTATAAACTGAAAATGCTATGTACAGAAAGAAAACCACTTCGTCTAAACTCAAGAGAGGCGAAAATAAAAATAATAAATGAATATACCAAGTGCTATCTATAAAAGCTAGACGTAAACTGAATCTGTTACCCAGGGTCGTTATATTAACTTATATAAGTATTAATCTTAGCAGTTACGCACAGATCTGTGCGTCTATCGCTAAGTTATGAAAGCCAAGGACTATACTATTTACTTGACCTTTATTATACTGTAGGCTCAGTTTCTGAAAGTCCCATAATATTTGTATAAATTTTTGGAACGCTGGTATCTGCGATTGGTTAAATTAATTTTAAACAGCCAATCTTACCCACTTGATTTGCGTTTAACAACTTCTAGGCAAGCGTGCTTCATCGCTTCGCGCTGGTGGACCCATTGCTTTCTTATGGGCTGGCGTGCTATGGTAACACTTTTAAAACATATTTGCACAAAATAAATAAAAATGGAAATCAGATTCATGAAATTATTAGTAGATAAAATACAAAAAATGGTTTTAAAAGTAGTGATTACGAAGACTTATTTTTGGAAAATAAAATGCTGCCGGTTCACGAGAGGGTAGTGTTGTCAGTAGATTTAGAACAGTGTTATAGAAGTGAATCTAAAACAAATATTATACGCACAAGATCTCAAAGGAATAATAATATGAGACGATATTAATTATTAAAAGTGGGAACTACAGTGTCCACTTTTAATAATTATTATGGAAGAAGATGTAGTTTTTTTTGTTCCTACTATTTTTAATGACCTTTCTTTAGATAAACAGTTGTGTCACAAAAGCATCAAATACCTCCTTAATACATTTTGTCTCAAGGTCTCTTTGTAAACAAATATATGTTTATATACAATAAAATGGAGCTACGTCTGCCAACAAACTGCTTTGCAGTTTGGCAGAGGTATTTAACTTTTAACAAATGATTTTCTGTGAATAAACACTTTTTCATTTCATATTTTTTTTGTCGACCACATCTTTTTGTTTATACAATTTACTCTGTGACTGCATCATCGGTTACCATCAGGTGAGATAGTGGTCAAACTTGATTAAACAATAATATAATTTAAAAAAAACATAAATAATAATAACTGAATGTTTCGGTAATGTTGTAATGTTTTTGTTTTTTATTTTATCCAGAAGCCGGGAGATTATATTTCAGACGCTCGCTATCAAAGACATCGAATTTACATAGACATAAAACACAGAGCTCAAGATTTAAGAGACAAACTATATCTGTCTATTCTATTAGGTACTTTTTTATCCGTCGTCGCGTGGAAGTGTTTCACAAGCACAGAAGACATTTATCACTACGACTACTCTGATTGATGGCACTTTCAGACGATTAGGTTTAGGTTTCGTCACTGTTTTTTTCTTTACCTTAGAAAGATGAGCCTCAAAAAGAAAGTCTAAAATACAGTAATATTTATATAGAAGTATGGTTGTATGGTGTAGATTTGTAAATGTAGAAAATAAAAGACTTCCACTAAGGGCTACCCACAATTATAATCTTCAGTATGACAATCACAACACAATGTGGTCATTTAGATGATATGAAAACCAGATATGAAGGTGCACGGATGTTATTACAAATACAATGATATGGGCGATATATATTAACAATAACAAATTCGTATAACATAAATCGGATGAAAATAAGTTCTAGTCTTTTTCTCGTCTTCGTTTGTCAATCTATCAAAACTCGTTCGTGCGTCAACACAGTCAAGTGGCAAGTTGTACTAGAATAAGTATCGTGTTGTAAAACTTCTTTGAGTAGCCTACAAAATAATAAATTTGGCCGATATTGTTGAAGAAAAATATTCTTATTTTTTAATTTCGTTTTAATTATGCTCTCTTCATTTTCCGATTACACCAGTATCAATTATTCGATTAGGTAAGAATATTTTTAAATACCAAATTAAAATGTATTCTTGTAAACCATATTTATATTTTAATCATATATTATATATATCATATTTTGCTTACATGACGTTTTTGTAAACAGCGGTTTTTGCAAGCGGGTTTGTAAAACTTCGATACGCCCCAATTACGTCACAATTGATAATTTTCTAACAAGGAATGGATACCGTACCTCCGACCCTTACTAACACACATCTTTACCCACAGGTACATGCTAATTTCTAAGCGGACCGATACACTTGACCTAGTTTGTATCCCACGTCTCTGTCAACAACTTACCTACACCCTTCCAATTAGAATCAGAACCCTTAATCCCCAGTTGTTTTGACAAAACAGACCAATTATCACTCACTGAAGCTCTGATAAGTCAGAAGTTCTGACGTGTTCTGATTACGTCCCTAATCCGGTCTTATTTGACAAAGAATACAGATTTGTTGGCGTGAATGCCATAACTGGCGCTAATCGACGGCGACTTCGTTAATCCGATTAAACTTTGTTGAATATTTTAGAAGTTTCTCAACAATTCACTGAGCAATTTTTGATGAGTTTTCGTTCAGGTAATTTGTGTGTAAATGATGGAGTTTGTTTATTTAATTATTTTGTTTTAGCAGTAATCTTTTTTCGTCCACAAAGGTAAAACGACGACTTAATGCCTTAGGTATCCTCTACCAGTCCAAGGGGTGGTTGGTGGTTTGGTAAAATACATGCTTTGCTTTAATTAAAAATCAAATTACAAGATACTATCTCGCATATAGTTCAAATATAAAATATTTTTAAGTCTTGTATTTGAAATACAAAATACTGTATTTCAACTGTTTTGACTGAAAACTGAAAAATGCACGGTTTCTGTGAAGCAGCATAAAAAGCTACAGTTCACTTCACTTCACTGCTACTATCTTTACCATTTAATATTTCATCTTAAAGTCGACGGCTAATAATAAAAAGTTGAGTATCTTTGCTACAATGGACTCTGAATGCCTCTTGTTAAGCTTCGAGAGGGCCTATCTACTTTTCCTTTATTAAGAGAAGAAAATCTTAACAAAATCATTTTTGGTCCTTATCGTGTTTTAACAACATAAGAGATTGGAATTCTCTTCGTCTTTTATGATTACAATTCGTTAGGTCGTTTTGTTAGTATGAAAGGCCATTATTTGCATGGGTTATTTTCGGGCTAGGCTAAACAAATATTTTTTTTTGCTTCACAATGTAACTAATCACTTTATGTACTGGCGAATAACTTAAACGATATTCCACAAAGCATTTAGTTTGATCTACACGAACAATCGGTTACTCTCACTGTATTACTCCATAAGTCCAGTTTTATCACAAATTAACAACTTAATCCGAAACGCCATCTCCCTGCCTCGATCTCTCTCAATCTTCTCTTGTTCGAGTCAAAAACTAGTACTTGGTGTTGTCAAGTTGACATCTGTCAGTGTCATTCGAAACCATTCGAAACCAAACCAAACTTCAGAACGAAATCTTTAGAAGTGTCGACATATTTTTAACCTTTTCTTAGAAATCCAGGCTGCTTTAATACATGAGTCCGATTAAGCATATGACCTCTTTTAAAACATCAGGTGTATTTTCCAGTTTTTTGAGTTGCCAGACCAACATGTGAACCATATCGTTTCAGGTGATGGTTTCAAGTATCTTAAAAATGCTTTACAGTAGTTTCTCATGTTAAGAGGCTTGAGGAAGTTTTGTGATTTTAGTCATGCTGCACATTTTTCTGATCTAAATATGAAGAGACATTTTATGTTGCGATCTTCTAAGCTTCTTAGTTAAAGTTATATAGTAAACTTAGTTAGTGGCCCTGTTTACTTCTGATTTCCTCAGAGCTTTGTAATTTATTCTATAATTTGTCTGGCTTATCTTTCAATCACAAACGTGTCTATAACTTTCTAGTCGGTAAACAAATGTCTATAAAAAATGTCGGTCATCAGTTTGGACGATCCCTTATTAAGTCGAACGGCAAATAGAGCACCCTTCGGTCTGTTGAACCTTTGCTTTAACAAACCAGGCCAGTCCGCCGACAATAGGGTTGGCCATTTATCCGGCATCACCATGAGTATATATGACTTAGATGAGGACTTAGAAAGTTTCATTACTCTGCTGGCTTTGTAGTGATAGTTCACCTATGTGGCATTTTACGTTTAATTTTTATTTAGATAAATTCATCAAAAGTACAGTAAATATAAATACTATAACGAAATTCAAGAATGTTTAATTATGTATCTCGTCATGTACCCGATTTATGAATTCAGACGAAGGTCTCAACTTTAATTCAGTGAGACAATCTCTACTTTATAAATTAAAACTTGTTAATGTAGCATTGAAGTAGAATTTTGACAATATCTCAACTTCAAATTCTCAATAAAGAAGTTTGGAGAATGAATGTCATTTCTAGTCAAGATATGACTGGCAATCAAGAGGTTTTATTCTCACACAGGGCATTGATAATTGGCATTAATTCGCACAGAATTTGAAAACCTTGGAATATGTAAAATTTTTGAGAAGAGATCTTCATAAAAAGATGTTTAATTTTCATCTGTACTCGATCCGGCCTTTACTTATTCATCCTTCAGAACCAGTTAGGTATTCAGAGTTATCAGTTATCAGAGCCCATGCCCTGATAAATAGTAATAATGTATTGGGACGAAAATATAAACTAATTGGCAGAACACCACAGTCCAGCCGAACTGTCAACAAGATCTCAGATTGAGCTAAAGCCAATTCACTACCGCAAGACTAATTGGGGCACATCCTAGTGTGAATGACGGACTCTCTCAGATTTCAAACGCCAATTTTGGTGAAAAGTTCGGCAAAGCTAAGAGTAGATAACTAAATATTAAAATAGGCCTTGATATCTAAAAGCATGCCTGGAAAAAACCTGCAAATAATCTTTCACAAGACCATTGTTCTTTTTCTCGTATCATCATCATCAGCCTTATAATGTAACCACTGCTGGAACTCAGGTATCCTCAGGCCTTAATCCAACACGCAGGCCTTGTGCGGGTTGGTGGATGTCACATGCCATGCCTATGAATTTTTGGATCTAGGAAATGCCGATTACCTCAAGATGTTTTTCTTCACCGTTTTAAGAGCAGTGGTGATGAAATAATTTACACAAGGTAAAGCGCCTGCCTGGGCTCGAACTCACGAACTTCAACATGTAAGTTGGGGCCGTTACTTCCGGGTCACCACTGCTGTTTTTCTCATAAGATGATTAAATAATAATACCAGTGTTTAACTGTAACAGACAGGGCAGTATCTCATACAGAGAAAGCACGGGCATTAATCACCACGCTTGCTCAAGGCGGGTTGGTGATTTCAGACTTATACTCGGGTTTTGATGTTTTCCATGGTGTTTTCCTGTATCAGAACACTAAGGGGTTGGCAAAAAAAACGCTAAAGCAATTTAGCCAAACAATGAACTCCCAATGTATTTTATTCAGCTTCCTGAGCACATCTAAGCAAGTTAAAGTGCAAGGCAGACCTGGGCAAGGTGTTATCCGTAACAACAATGCATTCCAGTAAAAGAAAACTTAAATACTTAGATTAAACTATAACCATTTCCCCGGTCGTCCACTGAGACAAAATAAATAATAATGGCGCCTGCGAGTCTCGACGTTCATCTGTCTCATGGCGATTGTACACAAACTTTTGTTTAAATACTTTTAAAAGCATGACTTTGTGATAGTTTAGCCGATATTTATTTAAACTAAAATGGGACTAGCGGATAGCGTTGTTCTTTTAAAAGTTTTAGTATCGGTCAATGTGATCGGGCCAAGGAATTTCGTAGAATATATGCTTTGTTTTGGTAAACAACGATTTTATGAGTGGTAGTAGGTATCTAAATATTTTTTTTAATTATTTTAGTAAGAACGTTTTGTAGTTATGTTCGGTAAAATAGCCGAGGTTATTTTACAATAGATTGAAGTCCTATCTTGCCTACTGTCACTGTTTTAAATGAAGCACACTCTTTTGTTATTATTTTCTCATTCATTAGTTTTTTAAGTGTATTCTTAATTAGTTCACGGAAGTCCTTTCTAGTTAGATGTCCTTGGACATGATTCAGAAGGAAAACATTGTGAGCAAAATTGACTTAGTAAGGTTTGAAATCTGAAAAGCGCACTGAGCAATCATTTATTTATTTATTTATTTAAACTTCATGTACAATAGTGATACATAGGCGGACTTAATGCCACAAGGCATTCTCTACCAGTCAACCTTTGGGTTATAAAGGACAACGATGTGAATGGGTACAACAAAATAATATTTAAAAAAACAACTTGTCTATGAAAATGTATATACTTACATATAATAATACACATATACAAATAAAAATAGACTAATATATACCAATCAAAAAATAAATAAACGAGAAACCTATTTATAATTAATATGACTAGACTTCTACCTCTAGATGAGAGCTATTTAGTCTGACTCAAATAGTGGTCACGAACCTTTCTTTTAAAAGTAAACTTGCTTAATGCTTAATCATGATGATTAATGCAATCAATGCTCTTCCTTATAAAGAGATCAACAATGAATCCCGTACAAAGTAGTACAAAACTCCTTACTTAATTTACTAAGAAAAACTAAGTGTTATCTACGTATATATTACCATCTTACAAGAACCCTTCAACAATCTATTATAGGAAACAAACAAGAATAGTTATGAAACTACGTCATGAAAGAAATTAAGAGTGTTGCCAACCCTTTGAAAAGTGTCAATTCTGAATATGTACAAATAAATTGGTAAGGATATGTGTAAACTGAAGTAAGCTGTAGCAACCCTGTCCTTCGTCTGTGCCCTGATATTTATGTAAATCAATAAATTATACATTTCGGTGTAAAAAAATCTCGTTCGATTTTTCTCTCTTTAACCCGAATTTTGTTGGTAGAGAGTGGATGGTAAAATACTATTTAATGTTCAAGTCTTTCAAATGGAAGTACTGAGTATAAAGTTTTGAAATAAACCATAATGCCACTTGCGTAAGGAGCTTAGCGTTTAATATAAACAACGTAAAAACACCAGTATATTTAACAACAGTCATATAAAACACTACTTTTTCTCGCAGCTTCACTTTGATGTAGGTACCCACAGGAAAAGGGCATTGTTAAGGATAAAGTCTATGACAATCAACAATAGTGCAGCTCTCTACCACTGAAATACTTTTCAAAATCTGATCATATTGACTACTTTACATATTTATATTATCGGGTGTTTAATATAAGACATAATAACAGATAGTGTAATATCACTTGCAATAACGTTGACATGATATAATTTTCATATGCTTTATAAATAAATAACCGAGTGATCGAATGTTATGTTACCTTCATTTGCTCTAATAACATTTATTATAAAGTTCATTTCATATAATTTTCAATTTATATAATGCTCTTTTTATATAACCTTAATTTGACCTAATTTTCATATTTATTAATTTTCTAAGGTTCTTGAGAAAAACAAATTATTGTCAACTAACCACAAAACAGAAAATTTCCTTCTGCATCGTCTCCGGCGAAGGGGTAGTACTGCCCGCAGCGCCGGAGACGATGCAGAAGTAAATTGCGCTGCGGGCAGTACAACCCCTTCGCCCTTACGTAAATAAGCATAGGCACCCGTGCGAACCGTAGCGGCTGAGGCTGGGCGCCGGTTGCGAACAGCAAGCCGAAGCTGCGGAGGTGACGTCTCCCTTCGCGCCTCCGGTTTTATATACACTCTAGGGTTAGCACCCAAAATACTACGTGATGTCGGGTTGCACCGATTCGGTTTTGGAGCCGATTTGACCAATTTCTAAATTAATATTAACTGGATATTATACTAATTGAATATTAGTTCAAACATGCTTTATAGAAAAAGTTTGTTATGCCATATAAAATGAGGTAAAATGAAATTAAATCAATAATTCATTATATTTTTTTGTACTTTATTAATAAGAATAAAATTCATAATAATTAATTACGATCTAGCCCAAAATACTAATGAACAATTTAACTCTAACTTTATATGTGATAGATTATGTTAAAACTAAGAATATTGTCCATTTGCGCTTTTACACAAGTCAGTTACGTTTAGTTGTCTGATATAATTTATAAAAACACTATGTTCATGTGTTATATGTGTAGCAACATTTTCACTATTATTTATTCACTTTATACACTACACCTTGTAATTGTCCTACGCACAAAGTCTGTGTTGTCTAGCAGATAGATAGCCTCAAAATTCCACTCGTTCCACGAGAATCCCCTATTTCAGTCCCCCAGGGGATTCTACAGCACTCAATGTTCCACTACGATCCCCTATGCAGGGGATTCTTTAACTACTAATAAGTTATTTTCCTTTAAAGTCCCTTCTAAATAAAAAAGCCACCTATAAAATAACAATATGTAATACATAGAATTAAAAATCAAAATCGGTTTATAGAGAGGATTACAATGACGTAAATAAATATTTCTAAAACAAGTTAGATGTTGAAAAAAAGCACCAAAAGCGTTGAAGAATTTTGCAAGTTCGACTAGTGCAGCATCTCGGTGGCGTTGGGTTCGAGTCCCACCTAAGGCGTACGGTTTTTTTCAATGTTTAACTTTTTCTACTTAAAAAAAAAAACTAGGTCACATTGGTCCTTTTAGTGGGAGGCCTTCAAACGCATCATCTTCCGGTACGCGGTCGCCATTCCAAAACTTTTCGGCCCCATCGGCCATCCGTTCTGCGAGCAGCAATGTGTCCTGCCAATGCAAACCGGAAGACGATGCGTTGGAAGGCTTCCCACTAAAAGGACCGATGACCTAGTTTTTTAAGTAGAAAAGGTTATTTTTATATTTTGCGTTTATCTTAAATAAGTTAAACATTGAAAAAAACCGAAAGCCTTAGGTGGGTCTCGAACCCAACGCCACCAAGACGCTGCACTAGTCGAACTTGCGAAATTCTTCAACGCTTTTGGAACTTTAAAAAAAAAAAAAATATATATTTTACCTCAGTAGACCGATTTTAAATTCTATGTATTACATATTGTTATTTTATAGGTTGCTTTTTTATTTAGAAGGGACTTTGAAGGAATATTACAAATTAGTATTTATAGAATCCCCTGCATAGGGGATCGTAGTGGAATATTGAGTGCTGTAGAATCCCCTGGGGGACTGAAATAGGGGATTCTAGTGGAACGAGTGCAAAATTCACGTGTCGATGAAGTCTGCGAACGTGAGCTTCAGAAAATATTTGGATGATGGTGGTGACGAATTCCATTTTAAGGTCACGGTGAAGATCGTAATTTCTTATGTATCAGGGTGCATTTACAGCATCCCTGAGGACTTTATTTTGAAATATTGTTTTTTTTTTGACGTTGCTGTATTTAGTACAGCCCCAAAGTTGGATACCATACGTCCAAATTGGCATCAGTTTATGCTTATATAGGATTATTTTATTATGTACTTGCTTTTAACCGCAGCTTCGCTCGCGTTAATATAAATATTGTCAATCAATTGTGGTTGTCGATATACAGGTTGATAAATATCTAATGTTGCAGTTTTAGTTTTAATCAAAATCGGCCCCTTGACTTCTTTGATGGTTTTGTGCTATTCTTCATAGTGATGATTTGGCCATCCACGCTCACTTGGAAAACTTAGCCTGTTTACGAGTAGGTACTGGAAGCATTAACGTAAAAACGATTAATTTATTTCCAAATTCACCCCTGCTACCCTTGAGCTTTGTTAATAGTAATAGCAAAACTAAGTTTGATTGGAAACTGGAGTTTTTTAAATTTTGATTATTAAGTCTGAATGTCAAATATTTATGATAAATTTACCCTAGTTTTAATTATTGTTTTCATATAAGTGAAATGTAAATTTCTTTATGAAAATAAATTTCTTTAACCAGAACTGATAGTTGAGTGGGGATGTTCATGCGTCGAATCCCAATTCGACGTATGAACACGCTTTCCCCTTTTCTCATACCTGTTAATATATTGGCACCTATTTTATTTTTTCCAATTGTGTAAAAAGAAGCCTCATCCCATTACGTAATGTAAATAAATATGCAGATCTCAATCATTTGTTATCATAAACATACCTGCAAAGTTTCATCCAAATCAGACGCCACAATTAAAAGTTTCATACAAAGATCAGCTTTTTCCATTTATCATCATTATTTCAGCCGAAAGACGTCCACTGCTGGACATAGGCCTCCCCCAAGCATCTCCACATTGACCCATTTCCCATTTACCCTCTTAAAATTCAAATTTGCAAAATTCCTTTCTTAACTAACGTTTACTATCTTTATAACTACCACCTGCCAAAATTCAGCTACATGAAGAAAATTTCTATATCTTACCTTTACAACCCTAACCCTCTTTTAGGGTAATTAAAACTAACAATACATTTTAATTATTTGTTACGGAAGTATTTCCGCAAAGTTTGAATCGAATCGATCCCCATACTAAGAAATTTCATACAAAACTAACCCCTCCCATTTCTACCCTTTCGATTTTTATGCACAAAGAAGTGGCCTCTGTCCTTTTCAGGGTCTCAAGCTATCTCCGTACCAAATTTCAACTAAATCTGTTCATAATAAGAAGGAGTTGCATGATAAAACGTTACATACAAAATTAATCCTCCCCCCATTTCTCCCCCTTCGTACTTTATGCAAAAAGGAGTAGCCTATGTTCTTTTCATGGTCTCAAACTATCTCCATACCAAATTTCATCTTAATCTGTTCATAATAATAAAAAGTTACATGATAAAAAGTTACATACAAAATTGTAAAATTGTAATTGGTAATTTGATGTATTAGCATAATGCACTTGTATGCCATTTATGATGATTGGGTGATAGTCCAAGTATTTGTTTGTGAAATCAATGTGAATTTATTTTGACTCATTCAGTTTGATCTTCCATTTTTATGTCCAGTCATAAACTTTGTTCATAGCAAATTGAACTTTTTCTACTGCTTCTCTGTGCCTTGATCCGGTAGCCATAATATCAGTATCATCTTCAAAGGTCGCAATGGTGTTGTTTTCCAGTTCTGGAATGTCACATGTTATAACAAGTACAAAATTGGGCCTAGCACACTTCCTTGAGGTACCCCAGCTTTTATAGCTTTCAGCTCGGCATATGCATCCTCTTGCCTTATTCAAAACATTCTATTAGTTATGTACGACTCTAGAATATCTGTTAAGTTATCTGGTAGCATGTGTCTGAGCTCATTATTAAATTTGATAGTTATATTAAAAAAGTATATTAAATTAAATTAGGTCATATGACCATTAGAACTATTTTTATTATTTCAAACGTTATACACCCTTATAATAACGGTGTAGGACACATATACATAATAAATCGTACTGAACACAGCTACTGATGAAAAATGAAACTAAGCCATTGCTGACCTAAGCCGTTAACAAAGGTACAGAGAACGCATACATGTGGCATCCTTACATGAAATGAAATGGCCAGGCTATCAGACTAAAAGCGTGTCCCAGCTCTATTTAACGGCTGAACGGCCACTTTGTAACTCTGTGGCCGTAAATCCCAAGTTATGAGTGTTCAGGACGTAAGTGAACTTTACGTCCAGTAGAGAACGAGCATTGATCTTTATGCTTGCTTACTGCGTATTGGCAAATGCAGGGTTTATGGGCTGGTTTTACTGCCATGTTCTTTTCACTAGTTAATCAGTAGTGTTCGAGAATAATGTATAAGATAAACTCGTTTCTTGGTGAATTGTAATATACTAGCTCTTTACCCGCGTCTTCGCTCCTGGCGCCTGTTGTAATTTAGGCATAAAAATAGTAGTAGTACATAGGTTAAGTAGTTTTTAAGTTTATCAATTACACACATACTTAGATACAAACAATCAAATCTTTCATTACATGGGTGCCGTACCCAAAGGGTAAAAACGGAACGCTATTACCACAAAGTACGTGAGCGTCGGCGCGCCGCAGACAGAGGGGCCACTCTCACTTTGACATTTCGGTTTTACAGGGAATATTGGGCAATATTGGACCGAGCTCAGTCGCGGCTGTCATGATTGCTTTGTGCATGCGTTTGTCACGTCATTCATACATTAAGTACTGTAACGAGGTTGGTTGCATTGGATGGGCTACCTTTATTATTTGTTACAGACCGAATTTACTTTTTTGTTTTTAATTCTTTCTTTCAATTATTTTTAAGTTATAAAGGTCATTAATCTTTCAAGATGACAAATTAGAAATTCATCATCTAGGATTATAATATATTATTTTAAGCCCATAGATGAAATTGGGAACTTGTCATAATAATAAGGTTCAAGTCATACAGCTTACAAATATGTTTCCCCCGACTGCACAGCATAATGTTCTTCTTGTTTAAGATCATCTTTGGTTTTTTGTTTTTATTAGGTACCTGTTATTTCACATTTATATTTTTGTCGACCTTGGAGCTTTTTACAATTTATTTTTTTAAGTGGGATCATAATTACACTATTATTATACTACGTCTTTTTACTCTCCAATATTCATCGTATGTGGCGTAATATTAAATGTTTCGAGATATTAAATGGATGTTTGATGCCCTGTCTACCCTCTAAGGCATGTAAGCATGATATGATGTATGTTTAGACGAATCAATGTTTTTATGTTTGTAACTTGGGCAACCTACTCTTTTTTTTAATTCGGAATCAATATAGTAGCAACCCTAGTGAATCTGTCAAGTTTAGCTGTCAATTTTCTAAACGGCGGGAGTGGCCCTTCTGTATACTTACTATTTTGTGCTATTACTAAGACTCCGCGGTCCGTCTACCTGTCCGCCTGTCACCAGGCTGTATCTTATGAACCGTGATAGCTAGACAGTTGAAATTTACCCAGAAGATGTACTTATGTTTCCGCTATAACAACAAAAAACAGAAAAAAAAAATATGTAAGTGGGGCTCCCATACAACAAACATGTTTTTTTTGCCGATTTTTGCGATAATGGTGCGCGAGTCCGACTCGCACTTGGTTGGTTTTATAATATTAAAATATGTAATGTACAAATTATTAGTGTAGATGTAGATATCGTTCGCTTTTCCCCTTAAACCGAATGTTACGTTACTGAAATTACATGTGAAGATATTTTGATTATAATGTAGTTACAAGTCTACCTACAGCTTCTGTTATTCCATTCTAGGGTAATATTATGTTCGACCCGTTTTCAAATTAACGTCTATTCCTTGATAATTTATGAAGGTTTAAGCGATATTACTACAGTGTGTAAATTGCTTGAATAAGCAGCTCTGAATTAGTTGTTAACATAATGTAAGCTGGTTGTACTGGGATATATTAATGTGAGAGGTATAGTGGGATATAAGAAAGAGTGAGCCAAAAATTAAACGAATACCAAATAATATTTTACATGGAACGTTAACCTCTACAACACCGTTGCTGGGTATTAAAAAGTTTCGGGCATCTGGCAACGACTGAAAAGATATCAGAAGCCACATCCACACTGAAGAGCTTTATTAGTGAACCTTAACCTTGATCGGCACGCTTGCTTAACCAAGAGCACCAGTAGGGAAACAAATAGGAGAGGAGAAGAGTTGGCAGGTGCACTGGATGAGCTGGAGCTGCACATACTTATTTTATTTATTTAATTATTTTATTTATTTATTTATTATTAAAAATACAGAGTAGACTTATAAGCTACGCACACTCCCGCAAAACTGCACATACAGTTTGACTGCGGGATCAATCATACTCGCTTACTTAGGTAGGTACATAATTACGCAAGTGCTTCAAATTAGAACTGTAGGCAGGTAAGTAGGCACCTAATGCAAACAATTAAGGTAGTGCTTAAATAATTTACGCTTAAACAATTTCTTTTTTGTTTCCTTGACAATGTCGGCGGGTAAACTGTTGAGTAGGTATGGAATACGTTTTTTTAAAGTTCTGTCCCCGTAATAATTATTGACTCTAGGAACAACAAATTTACCCGCAGTCATTGACCTAGTATTATAATTATTAATAACTTTAACTAACGAAGACTTTTGATCTCGATTGCCATGGTTATTAACTGCAAGAAGGTATTTATGTTTCAGACTTACCGGGAGAATTTTACAAACTTTAAACAATTTTAACCGGGGGTCCAGACCTACATTTGATTGCCACAGAGGAGGAAGGCGGTTCACAAGCTGCGTGGATGTCACAGTCTGTACGTCGGCTATGCTTGGCAAAATTGCGAACTGGGGACTTGATGGGGATCTAACTGTGTCAGATCATAGGGCAATCCTGTTCGAAGAAAACCTGGTGCAATCAAAGAGGATAGATATAAAGAGAACCACCAGAAAATATAACACCAAAAGGGCAAATTGGACAGAGTTTGGAAAAGAAATAACACTAAATTGGGAAAGAACTAATATTAACTTGGAAGAAATAAGAAAAATAGAGACAGTGGAAGAATTAAACGATAAAGTAGTAGAATATACTAAGGTTATAGAAGAAGCATGCGAAAGAAATATGCCCAGAACTAAACAAAAACAGAGAACAGGATTGCCTTGGTGGACTGAGGAATTGACGCAAAAGAAGGCAGAGGTTAACATTAATTGGTTCTTCTCAACTAAAATTCCCCTTATTTCTATGTGTGGCAACCATAAGCAAATCCAAATTGTTTACTTTCAAAGACTTTACTTTAATCAATACCTCATGCGAAACCATCCCTTTAAGTCACATGCATTTAGGGTCGCGGAAATCCGATTGATTGAGACGCACGGGGCCGGTCAATGTGGCGACAATTGGGGAGCCCTATGTCCAGCAGTCGACGTCTTGCCGCTGAAATGATGATGATAGTGATAATGCTGATATAATATTGCCACTTACATTGCCGGTGGTCCATGTGTGGTGGTGGTCCTCCTCCTCGCCCACGCCCGAGGGTAGCTCCACCATCGTCTCCAACCAGTTGTGACCTGGAAATAAATAAATATTAAGCCTTTAATCACAGATTTAATAGTAAATCCACAGCTGTCCGAACGTTTTCGCCAAACAAGGAACACAGCATGTTTAATGTCACACACACACGACCTCTGAAGATAGACGACCGCGTTGCGAATTCAGTTCGGTGATGTTCGGTCTAATATCACCTATGTATGATCAAATGGTGGGGTTAGAAAAAAGCGCAGTCCGTCAATACCTTCTCGTCCTTAAGACGGTACCCTGACCAAAAATTCGGCATGAGATATGAGCATTCCTATTGGTCTAGCGGCACTGGTGGAGCATGAATTACAGTAGTGAATAGGCCCAGGCCCATATTTTAGAATAAAATCTTTATAAAATCAAATTTGGGTCTTTGAAAAAAAAAAACTACCAAAATGTTCGTTATTAAATTGTCTATCCATTAGTGTTTGTACAAAAAAAAATTAATGAACACTTTACGAGGAGATGCATAATATCAATAATTATTTCTCATTTTTATGTTTTTTTGGAAGGAGATTAGTGAAATATATACAACATTTAAAAAAAAACTAAATCTACCATTTTGGAATCAATCTTATGTAGAAATTTAATGTATTTTTATTAATTAATATTTCTTTTTAAATAAAGAGTAAATAGCTCCTAAAAACAGCACAAAAAACGGCTTGCGCGGCGTTTTGCTCGGGGTACCGCCTTAATATTAAATTCGTTATTCCACCCGCTTTAAAATTCAAGAATTTGATGTTGAGGACTTGGCAAATTCTACGTATTTAACATGAAAAGCTGTCAAAGTTATACTAGAGTAGCATATACTAGAGTTTAACACTTTCTTAATCCAACATTTTTATTTAAGAAAAGGGTGTTTTTGTTCAAACGGTACCTACAGTTTAGTTTTTCAATGAAAAGGCAGTCAGATAACCAATAACTTGCTGTACAAACTTTTTCTCTATAATGAATATTTCTAAGAATTCTGTTTATGTATTACACAAAATAATTGTCCACATAACTACATGATAAAAATTAGTTTTAAACTTCTTCTTTATTCTAGATTAGCAGATTCTTAATTCAAATTCTCCATAGAAAGTTTGAATTAAGAATCTTCTAACCAGTATTTAATCTAAACATGGTTAAAAGATTTTGTATAGATATATGGCCTAAGATCCGAGTACGGAGCGACTTTCACCCATCTGTTTAATGGATTAAAAGTATTTTATATATCAAATTTAATATGTTAAAAATTATATCGCGAGGGGGTTTTTCCTGTCAAGACTATAATTAATAAATGATAAATTAAAAAAGAATTGAAAATCAGTGTGCGTTTACCTTATAATTTCGGAACCGGAATACATTTAATGGTAGCTAGTATCTATGACATAAAATAAAGAACAAAAGAAGGCCTGTCAAAAAACAATTTGCTGTTCGTTATGTGGTCTGTCTTAACTCATCGAATAATTCTGGTTTCAGTTTACCTTAATATTTCAGAATTGGGATATAATAAACACAGCATCTATGACAAAAATAAGAATTTAAGAGCCCTTTCAGAAAATATGAGCCACATTGCTGTTTGTTACTTGGTTTATCTTAACTCATTGAATTCATTTTTGAATTGTTAATTAATTTTAGTGTGGCTCGAATTTTCGGACAACCGCGATGTATTTATTAACATTTATAAAATTTGATATAAAATGCTTTTTATCCATTAATCAGATGGGTCAAAGTCAAATCGTTTATTTCAATTAGACCACTAAGTGGCACATTTGAAATTTAAAAAAATATTATAATTGATTCTACCGTCCATTCGCAAGGTAGATTGTTATGAAGAAGAACGGATAAGAAACTCAATAGAAACTTAAAAAAAAAATTGGATTTTCAATATTTACTTAAAAAGATAATATATCTATTTAAGTAAATACATAGATACATTATCTATTCATTTACGTGAGGACCATGTACCCAGTATAACACTACTACACTACGTATAGGTATCAAGTATTACAAGCATTAACGGGTAAATTAATTAATTTGATAAATAGGAACATGGTTCTCCAAATACTTACAAATATTGCAAACATAGATAAATTACCAAATTCAACAACAACGGAACAGCATGTGATTTAGTTACTTAAATCAAAAGTTCGCTCTTTATTCGGCTCCTCTACCACAGGCTTCTAGTCTTTCACATAAATGCAAGGCACATCTTTTGTGCCGGCCTTGCAAATACAATCGTTATAAATTCATTGCCATATCGGAAAAGAAATCCATTTCTCAAAGTTATTGATATGCGGACACAGACGCTCCCTGGTTTACTGGGGCAACTAAGTGTCACTTCATAACTATTTACCTACTGTAGTTTGAAAGTCACTGAATTAAAAGGGAAGTATTTAACTGCAAATAAAAAAAAATACTTTGTGTATCCTAAAATAATCAAAATTGCACAGCAAAATAGTTACCTCAAAAAAATATTATTTTAGCAACAATTGCGGGGCTCCTATTTCAGGCAACCTAACACGGATAGGTTAGGTTGCCCGAAATAGAAGCCCGCAATTGTTTTCGGAGTGTCCTAAGCTCCCAAGCTCGCTTCGCTCGCTCTTAGACTTATTTTGTGTGAGTATAACGTTTGTACACTCTGGTTAATTCGCTATGCAATTAGTATTTCTGATGTAAAAAGGAATATAAATGATGTAAATAAATTGATAGGTGATTATTTATTTGATGTCAAGTTAATAATATCCTAATTAATAAACAACTATCTCACCTGATGATAAGCGATGATGACGACGGTTAAGCACGCTAGAAGTAATCCATTCAACTTAAAGACTCCTAGGTTTCTACTAATTTAATAACTGTAATCATACTGCAATGAATTTTAACGATTTTGAATTCACTATGGTACTTACTGGAAATGAAGAAATCCGTTTTTCCACTAATAAATTCCAACGATTTTTTTAAAATTAATTATCTTATAATATTCAATTATTGGTCAGACACATCACACAGGTAACAGAGATTAATTTGGTTTGTAACAATATTTTACAGATATCGTTGTAGTATCGGTTCAATTTAACTTTCAATTAGGCAACGTTAGTTAATTAATGAAAATAAAATGAAAGACTGACTGGAGCCTTGACCCTTTTACTTTTGTGTGCCTATTTTGGTTCTTTCAATTAAAATTAAAATCAAACACCCACTCAATTAATTATTTTCATTACAATGTTCAAATATAGACTAAAAATAAACTTAAAATTAGATTATAAATTCTACTTAATGAAAAGTTTGAACGAGTGTTGAGTGGTGGGTGGGAAAGGTGTTTGTAATAGAACTGCTGATATTTTTTTTTTAAATACTATCGTCGCCGTGCAGTAAAAATCATGCTCACCTGAGGGTACGTTCACACATAACATCCGTATTGCCAGAATCTTTTTTAACGGATCCGTCGCTACTGGAGGTGATGTTCACACCGCATTTATAGTTCCGTTTTAAAGGATCCATCGCTACTGGGAGTAATATTCACACACACCAACCGACTTACTGAAAACGGATCAGTTTTTTAATACTGTTGTGTGTGTGAACTCGCTCATACAACCACCTATACCAGTGCCGAATAGAACATATACGATAAGGCGGACCTGTAAAACGGACTGATGTTTATTTTGTCGGTTTGGTATTTTTTACTGGATTCGGCATATTGTCATGTGTGTGAACTGGCTCATACAACTACACACATCAGCGCCAAATAAAAACGTATACGGT
Organism: Orthosia gothica; assembly: GCA_949775005.1. Taxonomy (NCBI): domain Eukaryota; kingdom Metazoa; phylum Arthropoda; class Insecta; order Lepidoptera; family Noctuidae; genus Orthosia; species Orthosia gothica. The sequence goes on from OX459048.1 coordinate 25,169,042, forward strand.
AAAGTGGACATGTAAAACGGACGTATGTGTGAACGAGCACTTACAATACGCGTTATTTTTCAAGAGAAGAAAAAACTTGCCGGAAACGTAATTACTAAAAATGTAAGTTCTTGTGTTTTGTTACATTTATGAAGCATCTTAGAGCTATTACACGTCCGCTCTAATCAAGCAATATAAGGTTTTGTTGCCAATTAATAATCAAAATAAAAACATTTTTTACAAGGTTTTATTTAGTTTCGTGTCTGTGGGTAACCAAAGCTTGCAATGTTTGATTCTGCACATACGTTTGTTTCTCGTGACAATACAATAAAAAAAATAAAAGCTTCGAAATCTTCGATCAAGAATACACCTAGATTCCCGGTCAGCGCTTAAAAAACGGGCCGAAAAATTGCCCTATTTCAAAATTAGTATGGTCCAATCATAGCCAACATTAATACGTTAAAAATGCCGCAATGTGCGTTCAAAAACTGTGAAAATAACCACCTTGATTTTGGAAGGAATATCTTTTTTTCGGTAAGTTTATATCATTAAGTGTTTTTCTTATAGTAAAAACCGAATTAAATAGAAAATATGAATCAATTACCAAATATTATGATTGTTTGACCAACGTTTGCGTCGACAAAGCGAACGCGCCAACTATTGTAACAAACATTGACTGTTTTGGAACAGAGAATGCATGGAGTAGTTTGTAAAGCATTTTTTTTTTAATTATTTAAAAAAGTACTATTGTGTTATTTTGGTCCGACTACTTTTTTAAATCAGTCAAAAATATTTGACACCATAGAAAACGAAATAAAGTAACCCCGAAATTACCTACATAGTGTTTTTAACCTTATTGCTGAAATTTTAAGTTTCATTTTTTTAATAAATATTTTTGTACTTACATATAACTGACTTTTAAATTTCAAGTTTTCATGCAAACCCTACCCTACCTCACTACCCTAACTACCTACCTACCCACGAATAAATTTTTTTAACTGTCTCTATTCGAGCGAATAAAACAAAAAAAAAATCGATCCAGCCGTTTTTGAGTTTTAGCGATACCAACGAACAGCAATTGATTTTTATAATATAGAAAGATAGGTAGGTAAGTGTGTGTGGCCATTTGAGCGACTTATTTTCGTTCCTGATTCTTAATCTAGTATTTTTATAGATCGATGATATAAAAAAAATAATTGAACGTTTCGACTCCACCCATTCCTTGTCAAAGCTCAAACATAAATTTTAAAGATTCGAATTTCGAATTGATTTTTTTTTGGCACATTGTGATTTAGACTTAAACACTTGCGTGTAAGACTAAATTTTTATTGAGCTCATAAATTTTTTATTGCTTTTTATACATCGTTTTGTGAATGCAACTTTAAACATTGCGTTATTCCAAGTAGAATTCTTAGAATTACCTAAACACAATTGGCGTCAGTTTTAAAGATAAGTTTTGTATGGGATCCTCAATCTAGGTGTATTCTTGATAGAAGTTCGAAATACAAAAAGAAATTTATGTTGGTTGGTTTATGCTTTAAAAGTTTTCACTACACGGTGAAGTTCTAGAGAGTTGACATCATCAATGCTCAAGTACAACCCTCAAGCTAAAATCGTACCAATAAATTAAATCAATCGACACACCTAAACCATTGTGTAGCTTGTTATGTACACCTACAAATTAAACAGAATCTGGCTCCAATATCCACAAGCCCCATCAGCAATCAGGTGGCCTGATTCTGGCACTACGATCACTCATACATATGCAAAGCAAGCGTGGGTCGGACAGCTATTCTTGTTGGTAGTGTAGCTTCGTTCACACTTCGGCAATAATAGTGCGGGGAAAAGTCTTCGGTTGCCCGGGAAGAGTTGCTCTAAATCGAAGTAATTTTATGTTGTAATGTTGACCGCATGTGGTGTGGAAAACTTATATAATCCATGTAAAACTAGATTGGCTTTTCAAGAGAAAATGTGTATAATATATATGCCATAAAAATAGATTTTGTTTCATTATAAGGCCCTGCACTTATTGAATTCATATTACGATGAGCATGTTATTTTAATTTAAAAAACTTGTTCTATCTTGAGTTAAAAAGTTTAGATATTAGAAAATAAATTTTAGAGAAGCAAACTTTAGATATTAGAAAACAAATTTTAATAAAATAACACAAAACTAGTTTTGTGTTTATTAAAAAAAGTTCGAAAGTATTTACTAATTTTGTCAGTGTGAATCACTGAGAAAATGTCTGTCTTGAATGAACTAATAATTAGGTTTGGTGGGAACTTCCCAAAAGGTGGTACGCAGAAACTACAGAACGCCACCACCTGATCTTCCATTGGAAATGATCTAACTATGTCAGTTTGAGGTAGAAGGTGTGTTCCGATCATTTACACAAAGAAAAATCTTTTCCATTTAATAAAGATGTTTCAGTAATTTTTATTTACAGACGGGAACCTGAGCCGTGTGTTCCAGATTTACTTGAAAATAGAAACAAACTATCTCACATCCATCTCAAAAGCGTCCTTATGACTAACGGCAATGCTGTAACGATGTAGACAGAATATTTTACACGCTTAAACGGAGCTAGTGTTGTGCTAATGGTTCAAATCCCGGGATTCCTCGCTTTATGTAATTTACTATTCTTGAGAGACGTGAAGTCCCTTTGCGGGATTTCACAACCACCTCTGTAAACGTCGATTTAGGACTTAGGACGTCTTAGTAATAGAACCGAGTTTTCCCGTAACCTGAATAAACATAAATCACTTCTGGTAGAACTGTTTCCTAACAATAGTATCTTAATTTAAATTGAGATTTATTATAGCTCGATATATATATTTTGACCGGTTGTGTGCCGTAATTACCGAAAAAATTAAAACGCCATAGCGTCTCGCGTGGATCCACTTTTAGGCACTCACGGGTTTCATAGTTTTTGAGAAGCTCGTGGCTAAATAATAACAGCCGTGTGGGGCGATCTTCAAGGATAAGTAACGCTTGTCGAGGTTGGTTCGTGGATGGGTGACCATCTTTACATCCTCCGTGCCTCGGCAAATACGTTAAGCTGTTCGTCTCGATTTTTATTTGAAGATCTTTGAAAGTCGTTACGAATACTCAGAGCTCTTCACTCTTTCGCCAGTCTTGCCAAGGGGTATCGTGTTACCCAGTTACTGCGTTGTGGCGGTCAGATAAGTTGTCGGTCCATGTAAAATACTATTGCTAAGCTACATCTGGTTAGACTGGGAACCGACATTAATATGATTGGGGTAAGTTAACTCTCTAGTTATCTTAATGACTCTACATATGTAATTCAAAACGAACATTGCACGTAAACAACATTACAAATGGCTTGCCCAACACTAATATCGATGTTTCAGAGGAGCCACACTGATATGCACCAAGATTACACAGATAAGATTTATGTAGTCCACGCTGAACAAAATGTACATGCAAATGTATTCACTTGTTATTTATAATCCGATGACGTAAAACAAATATGGAGCTCGCAAATGTTGTTGTTTTATCGTACTCAAGTGACCTTCAATATGTGCCCTACATTCTTACTAAAAGCACAAAAGTAGGTATTTGCGTGGGAATACACGAATATGTAGCGATCGTAAAACTGACCTTATGTTTTTGAATGCACAACAGAAATTGCTTTTAGAATAGAGCAATAATTCAAATAAACGAAATAATGTAATGTCAGATTTGGTAGATGACACCTCCTTTACGGACAATAAAAACAAACAGTTCATGAGTAAAAATGCAACCACATCTTCTATTTTCAAATGAAGCACTGTCCTGTTTATCAAAACTTACAAGCCTTGTAAAGCTTGTTAATATCGAAGCATTTTTCCTTTTACACTTGTATTCATGATTTTGTTCATCAAAAAATCCTTTGTAAGTTACAACTTGTAGACAATCATGACAAATCCTGAGAGTGTCCCGCCGCTGGCGACTCTCCATTCCGACTTACAAGTTTACGAGTATCGTGCTTAGTACCAGAAGGTACCAGATAAAGGGACTGACGTGTAACGAGACTCTAAAGCTATAATTTGGCATGGATATACAAATTAATCACGTCGATAAAGTGGTAAAATAAAATCAAGAAATCTTTTTTTTTGGTTATTTATTTTTCACGTAAAGTGGGGATCTTTTATTTTGTGGGTAAAAAAAGGTTAAAAAGGTTTTGTGGGTCGCATTAAAAAAAAAAATTTTTTTTTTGTAGGCTCACGTTGACCACTATCTCGCCTGATGTTAAGTGATGATGTGGTCGAAAGTGAAGCACGCTTGCCTAGAAGTAACCTAATCACTCTCGACTTAAAGACCCCTAGGTTGTAGCTATCAGCAAACAAAGACGAACGGTAGGGAATTCCACTCCATAGCTGTACGCACAATTAAAGTATTTTCAAAACGCTTTGTACGTATGGGTAGGATACCCACCATGTACCGATAGCGCATTGCCGTACGACTTGTAGTCCGATGATGGAAAGGCCTAGGCGGAATCAAATTGTGCAGTTGCATCGCACACTCCCCGAAATGTAACCGATAGAAAACCGACAGGCTGGCAACTCGGACAATATTACGGATCTGTGAAAACCTTATAAAAATGTTGTTTAACAATGTAATGGGACAACAGTTTTCGAACGGCAAAGTTAATTTAGTCCCTTCGTTAGAGCAATGTTCGGGGCTTTTATTGTTTATGAACGTTAGTAATGTTACCTATTTATTTTGGTGAATGTAGCAGTTTATACGGAACCCTCTGTGTGCGACTCAGACTCGCCTTCGACAACCTGTCGCTAAATGCACAGAGTGAAATGTCTTTTTTGTCACGAATCAGTTGTAAAACCTTTTTTGTACTATCATTTCTAGATATTTTTTTAAGATTAATCACCAAACCTTGCCGCGAATACTAAACAAATTACAAGTCTATTTTCTAAATCATTGAGGATTCATTTTCAAAATTGAAGCTACTGTCTGTAACGTCACATACAGAATGTTTGTAATCCCACTTGGCAATTAGTAAATCCCTCGTAACTTAATTTCTTTAATATTTACGTATTCAGCAAGGAGTTTAGATCACAAACAATAAACGGGCTTACGCTTACTGAATTAAGCACTTTACTCCAGTCTGTTTTCGGCTGACTAATGAAATATCTGGCACATATATTCGAGAATATAGAAAATTGTTAGGCTAAGTAGTTTTCTTGATTTAATTATTAATTTAGTTTGACAGAGCGTGTGGTTAATTAACTATATTATTTTTGAATGAAATGTAATTTAAGATAAGATTAGAGAATTTATTTAAGATTAGGAATGCTGAATTAAGAACGTGCTTTAAGACGACGATTGTCGCCAACGACCTTGAGGTAATAAAACGCGCACTCGTTTCACACACGCGCTACCCAAAATATTGAAGATTTTTAAACTTTTCTTATTATTCTACGACTTAAAACAACCGGGCAAGTGAGAGTCACCCACGAAGGGTTCCGTATCATTATCGCAAAAAAACGGCAAACAAATCACGTTTGTTGTATGGGAGCCCCACTTAAATATTTATTTTATTCTGTTTTTAGTATTTTTTGCTATAGCGGCAACAGAAATACATCATCTGTGAAAAGTTCAACTCCCTAGCTATCACGGTTCATGAGATACAGCCTGGTGACAGACGTACAGAGAATTTACAAATTAATTACGCTGTGTTAAGCGAATAAAACTGAAGATTTTCATAGATCTAATTATTAAAAAAATGATCTCATGTAACATAATATATTTTTCCAAAAAATTACGACTAGCCGTTTAGACGTTTATTCTCATTTTCAAAATCAGTACTGAGGGGTTTGTGTGTAAACTTTATAATAATAATAATAGGGGTTAAAATATGAAATTTCCATTTTATTGCTCGTAGGTACTTTTAACTGACATAGAATCTTCATTGTTTGAGATTTTTGAGTGAAACTTTTTACACATGGTACCTATGAAGTTCTTTCTTTTTAAAAATATGCAACATTCAATTATCGACTTTCATTTGTATTTTTTATTCAGCTTAGACAAGAAGAAGAGGGGACTGCTAATGAACGCACCATGCGATTTTGATTTAAACGCTTCCGTGATGGAAACTTTGATTTGAAGAATGAACCACGTGGAAGACCGCCCACACAGGTGAATAACAATGAATTAAAAGAGATGGTGGAAGCTGATCCGAGCCAAACTACCCAGGAATTAGCTGCATGGTTTAACGTTACCTTACCAATAATATTGGCTCATATGCGTCAAATCAATAAAATAAAATAAAATAAAATATGAAAAATGGGTGCCTCATGATTTGACTGATCTGCAGAAAGAAACGCGTACGTATTTTTCGCTAACGATAACCGTAAGCAAAAATGCAATGACTGACCCCAGGTCAAACGCCGCAACAGTGTCCTAAAGCAAAGCTTACCAATAAAAAGGTAATGTTAACTGTTTGGTGGTCACAGCATGATGTTATTCACTATAGCTTTGACTATCTGGTCAAGCAATAACAGCACTACTACTGTCTACTGAGCCGAACTCCGAACAATGATAGCAAAACTAGCAGTGAAACAGCCCTGACTCATGAATCGATCTTTACCATTATCGCTCCATGATAACGCGAGACTTCATACAGCACGAGAATAGTATTGTGATACAAGGGTGGAAAGTAGGTTATTGCAAACGAGCCGTTATTAACAAGCCCGAACCGAAGGCGAGGGTTTTTAATGACACGAGTTTGCAATAACCTATACACCCGTGTATCACACGACGTTTTTCAATACAGTTGTGGGAAATAGTAAAAACAATCAAAGAATTAAATTTGTTTTGTCCATAAAATAAAATTATCGTAAGTCGCCATATATCTTTCTCGAGATTTTTGGGGCAAAAGTTCATCCTGCGCAGTTTTTGCCTCAGATAAAATATCGGGCAAAGTTAATTCTATTTCATCACTTGTACTTGAACTCGTTATAAAAAAATAAAAATAAATTATCACACATGAAATTAAAATTTTCAGAAAATGCCGCGTTTTTGCAACTGGGCATGTCTTTTTTACAACGAAAACAGCCTATACCAAAGACCTTATACTTGTAGTAAGAAGTATAAGGTCTTTGGCCTATACAGCCTATTCGATTTTTGACAAATGTTGATGTGAAAATAATTAAATTAAAACTGTTAATTAAATATATTAAACAAACATCTAAAAGACTTTTGAGAATTCAATGCTAAGACGTACGGACTCATTCATTTTTCCTCGTATAATCTACATATAAATCTTATCCATTTTATTCTATGTATTGAAACTCCTTGCTACTAAACTTTTTTAAATTGACTTGTAAATTTAAAACTAAACTGCAAAACAAATGATCGAGTGCGTAAACAAAAGTCACGACCGCGTAACAAAAAGATGCCTGTGCAAAAGATTCGATTTTTGAATCATAACTATAGCCTCTGAAAGTGCGCCATGTTTAATAACTGTATTGAAAACCGTTTTAACTCTACAGGAACCCTCCGTATTCGCCAGGCCTTGCTCCAACGGACTACCATTTTTTCGTGATTTGGACAATTTTAACCCCCGCCGGAAAAAGAGGGGTGTTTAAGTTTCACGTGTGTTGCTGTGTATTTGTGTGTCTGTCTGTGGCATCATAGCGCATAAACGGATGAACCGATTTTGATTTAGTTTTTTTTGTTTGAAAGGTGATTTTGTCGAGAGTGTTCTTAGCTATGTTTGAATAAAATCGGTTGAGCCGTTCAAAAGTTATGTGCGTTTTACTGTTTGAATCGGGGTGTTTACGCAAGATAAATGCGCTTCTTCCTCGTAGTCAAACTTTTTAGTCAAACTGGTTTGACCACGTGCGTCGGGGGTTTTTAAATTTTGAAATTTTACTTGTCTACATTTTATACAGCAATATATAGATAATCATGGTAATTATTTTGATTAATTAAATAAATATGTTATATAAAAAAATAATACTAATTTAAATTTTTCAGTACAAATCGGCAATTTCATACTTGTAGGGGTAATCTGTTGGTACTGATTCGATTATTATAAAAAGCACAGGAGTGAACCCGCGGGAAAAACTAGTTAGTAATATTTAATAACATAAATATAACCTCTCATCATCTGGCCATATTGATTAAAAATTTCAAAGAAAATTATTAGAATTGCTAATGGTTTAAATTAAAATCTAAATACTTTTCTTATCTTTTTACTTTCTCTCGTTATTTACAATTCGTATCAACCAAATCTTTTTTTTTTAACATTTTGTTGTAATTTTCTTTCAGAGCAATAGAAAACAATTTAGCGAACAACTTTTATAACTCTATATTTATTCCAGTTATCGAGTTTCCTTGGAAGTTTTACGTTTTGGAAAATAAAGGTGTTTTTGTAGCTTCAAAATCTGCAATAATGAATTGGTTTCACAGTTTCAATGAAAGCTATCATAAGGAATTTATTACTCCACACTCAGAGATACGCAAAGTTTCCGACATACATCTTTTTTAGGGTTCCCCTAATGGGTAAAAACTCCACTATCCGTCTGTCTGTCTGTCGCCGCTGTATCTCAAGAACCGTGACAGCTAGACAGTTGAAATTTTCACAGATATTGTTTTTCTGTTGCCGCTATAACAACAAATACTAAAAACATAATAAAAACATATTTAATTAAGTGTGGCACCCATACAAACAACAAACATGTTTTTTTGCCGTATTTTCCAATAATGGTACAGAAACCATCGTGCGCGAGATCGACTCGCACTTGGCCGGTTTTAATTTTTATACTCTAAAGCACAAGTGTGTAATACATAGTCAAGATTTTTTTGGTATCTTACTAACATTTAAAAAAAAAACTGGATGAATGACATACAGATATAGTTTGTAACCTGGATAGCATACTTTTTATCTAGATTCCTTTCAGTTGATATTAATTTGCACGCGGGTTTTGTTCATCGTTGTTGGTCTTAGTGAAGCTTCAAACAAAAGCAAATTTTTAATTTAGCTTAACAGGAACCATTCATTTTCCAGCATCAATCTTCTTATTATTTTATCTTTCTTCCTACAAATGTTATAAAGGTGAAAGTTTGTGAGTGTGTTTGTTATTCTTTCACACGAAATCTACTGAACTGATCTGGATGTGCCACTGAGATAGATTATAGTCTGGAATAGCACATGTGCTTTTAATCTCGGAATAATGTTCCCTCAGGATGATAAAATGCTATTCACGCAGGCCAAGCCACGGGCACAAGCTAGTTAAGCAGTAGTGAAAGAAAGCTTTCTATCCATGAAATAATTTTCACAATTACATCAGAGATTAATTAACTTTTACAAACAAATTAACATACAATTTTACATTTAATGATATAAAAGAAGAAAGAAAAAGAGTTTTCGTACCACTTGCTCAAAAAAGTGACATTCTATGCCACAAAAAGCGAACATAACAATAGTCATTTTTAATCTGTTAAAAACAGGGAATAGTTATTTGTGCAACAAGAGAGCAAAGTTGGTTTTTGCCGCGAGTGTTGATTTTGAATCCCGAGTAAGCGAAGGATTCTATATTTGAATCACGAGCGTAGCGAGTGATTCTAGGTTAGAATCCTGAGTGCAGCGAGGGATTCAAAGACACGAGATGCAAATAACTTTGGTCTCGTGTAGCACATACAACTTTTCACTTCAGCAGCGAGAACAAATAATCTAAAGGTAAAAAATACAACTTGGTAATATTTAAACCACATGTATATTTGTAAAAATTAAAAGTTAAAAGTAAAATTATTGCAGTTTTGCAAATTAAAAGTAACAGTTTTATTTGGAACCGATATTGTTGTGTTAGCGACTTGCGTTTGAGTATTCGCTGCGATTTCAGCTTCCTTACTTGTGGATTGTGACGGGAGGATAGTGAAAGTAGGTGACTCAGCGCCGGTATTCGTGACTCTGGAAGTAGACGGGCGAGACCAAGGATCTGAGGTCTGTTGCAAGCTTATGGTCTCTACTATACGCTTACAGATTTTTGATTTATTTTGGATCGAATCCTCAATATACCCTTCTGCGACCGTATTCGACCTCCATCCGCCGTGTCGTTTTAATGTAGTGAGGTCGGCTCCTGAATCAGCCAAAAGTGTGGCCGAAGTTCGCCGAAAGCAATGACCAGTGTAAAGCTGAGGTTCCTGTAGCTTTAGAAAAGTGGCTATGTCTCTCGGCGTCCCGCCTATTTTGTTGACTCCCATAGGCTGTCTCGAACATTTATCATTATGATACTGCAAAAAAAATCGATCTGTTTTCGTATTAGCAGGGCGTAATCCCTTATATTTCTCAATAATATTTACATGTTCATCGCGAATTACAAAGGACCTGTCAATGTTCGTCTTTGTATTTGGCAAGTTGACTAACAGTAATTTGTCTGAATGCTTTTCGATGGCATTAACAGTTAGATTTAATAGTTCGTTCGTGCGGCATGCTCCATTAATGCCAATTATGAGGATAACCTGCAATAAAAATATTACATGAGTAATTAAAACAGATAAAACGTAGGTACTTACCCACTTTCTTTACATAAGTAAGTAACTCGCATTTAGTTATAACTAGCGACAAGGCCTATGCGACGAATTACAGTAAATAGATATAAAATATACATACTAAAATTATACATTAAAACCACCACCAAGCATAAAGCAAAATGTTAGTGAAAACCACACCAAAATCGGTCCAGTAGTTGCCGAGTTTACCACGAACATACAGATATCCAGATAATGATTTGTGTATGTACATACAGTATACATATAGAAAACAGATAGAGATTTGTAAAAAATAATGTTAAGTTACAACTTGGGCCTAAGTAGGTACTATGTCGAAAACTTCACAAATGGGTAGTGTGCACATTTAATATTACTTAATTACTTACTTTTGCAGCGAGAAAATTGCAGTCTGGAGCTTCATTGAGAAACTTTTCAATGTTAGCAGGCGAAAATATTTTGGACTTTTTGGATTTGTGCCCTACTGAAATTCTTTTCAAAAATGCTATAAGTTTGGCATAGGTTTCAATATGCACGTCATCTTTTGTCTTTATTGTGGCTTTCAACATTGAGTAAATACTCCACATTGTAGATGGTTGCCTCGTTTGTGATAATTCTATGAAGTACGATAACAGTACAGTCTCCGAAAAAGTATTTGCACACTTTTTAAGTCTCCATTGATTAAAAATATCATAAGCTTTTAGATATTTTTCGCGAGACTTTTCAGGCAGGAAACTTAATTCTGCATTTTTTACATACTGCTTCAATTCTTCCGGTGTTAAATTGCAGACATCATCACTGGATTCACTCATATTTATTTATTATTATTTTAATAATATCCAACGTGTATCGCACTTTGTAGCTAGCGAATAGAAGAAGAAAACAATAAAAATTTAAAGCCCGCTATTTTTTAAAGATGCGTTCGGAAATTGCACTATTACTAAATTATTCTGTCATAATAAAGATTGTTAAAACTTTAAATAATTATGTAGATACATGATAAACTTCGTATTTTTTACTTCAACATCTATTTATTTGATTATAAAAAAATATAATTCGATTATTAAGAGAAAAGTATAATAATTACATTTAAACCTTGATTTGAAATTTTATAGATGACGTGTTTCCGAACGTTTTATTGTTGGTTTCTTTTTTGAGCCTATTATATATGGAATTTGAAAATCGAACTTCGAATCGACTTGTTTCTATCTCTCGCTCTTTTCGTATCGAAGTGAAAGTGACAGAACAAAGTGAAGTTCAAATCTTTCGAATGTTGTGAGTAGACCCAGCACTGACTCGGCATTTAAAAAAAATAATTAAAAAGTTACTTTGTCTCACGCTCGCAGCAAAATCGAATTTTGCTCACTATCTTTAAGCAGCAAAACCTGCTTGTTTGAGGTGCTGAGGTGAAAAGAAAATTGTACTGAATTTCATTCATCCTCTAGGGGGAGAATGTGATTTAAATTTGGAATATTTGCCGCTACATCTGTGTTTAAACCATTGAGTTTGTATTTAAAGCATTATACATCTTTTTGAAAAAGGAATACGCATTTATTATGCAGTTATGATTATTAAATAAAATAACGAAAACCGACGAGGCCGTATGAGATTGGTGCCTTTGCTTTTCCGACAAAAAAATATTAGTCTAGGTATTTGCCGCGTTTTTGTTTTCTTCAAATACATAAACGTTAAGTTTATTTTACTTTTAATTGTCATTATTTTTAATAAATGCTTATCTCATATTATTAGTGTGTTATTTTTTTCGTAAATGGTACGAAAAGTAGAGTATTTTCCTCGGTGATAAAGCTGTCTTAGTCTTGGGTGAACTTAAATCCCTCGCTACACTCAGGACTCGTCTTAAATCCCTCGCTTCGCTCGTGATTTAAGTTTATAACACCCTCGCTACGCTCGGGAGTAAACCTCAAGTCCTTCGTTATGCTCGCGATTTAAATCGTCACCCGCGACAGAAGACACTGCTTTATCCCCTTGGTTAATAATCTACTATTATAAGCGCCGGTATGATGCATACCAAAATAAAAAGTCGTAATAGTAAACTCTATGCGCCACAACCGCGCAAAACGGTCATCGCTCAGCATAATACTGGAACTCGCGTGCGCATAGCGCATAGCGCTGTTTCACGTATTAATTAAATATCATAGACTGAACCTATCCATCGTTAATAGTATGCGCTTAAAAATGAAGCCTTGTTCACTAAAAACCGTTTATTCAATAAAATTGACAGCCTCTCGACCTTTAATTTCATCACATAAGTCACTTTTTTGCCAATTTTTTTTTACCGTATACCATTCGATAGGGAATCAAAACGTGCAGCGTTTGATAAACACAAGGATTTGAACCAATGGTGAAACATTATTTATTTATAAATAAAAACAATACGTAGGTCAGTGTTGCACAGAAAAACTACAGTAGCATTACCGCGTAACTCTGTTGTATTGCCATAGCGAAAGCTGTCAAGCATTTTTTTTGCTGTCCTGAATAGTTCCCGATATTAACATTCGTGTTGTTAGAATTAGTCGTGTTCATTCCACTTGATAAATCGTCAGGCAACCATAAAATTAAGTATTAAATGGCTAGGCGCTTATATTCTAGGTGCTACTTAGGTGGGACTTATAAAGAATCACTGTCTCAAAACCAAACACAAGGTCAACACAAGTAATAACCTTCTCCGACGTCCCACAGCCACTGCCTGGGGCGCCTCTTCTCACGTTCTAAGCACATCTGGCTTGGCTCTATGCTTCTCAGTTGGCGAATTTGCTTGTCAGTGTAGCACCGATCCGCTCATGCACGAAAAGTAGGCGCAGCTCTAAACGAGACTTGCAGAATAATAACTGGCTGCTTAAAATCAAATCCAATCCACTTGCTGTACTATACCCGCTAGCAGGAATAGCTCCTCCAGAGTTTCTATGAGTCTAGAGGAGGCCCCTCTTCTAGACTCTAGACTCTTTGCATGGATTTTGCTAATTAACCCGACGATTATATATTATCTATTTAATTATTTTATATAATCTATTTTACGTATTTTCTATTGACAAGATTAAGCATCCACCTGGATGTCTGACGCTCAGCAAATGCTGAGTTGGTAACCCGTTCGGTTTGGGCACGCCCGGCGCAATTCTTAAACCTTGTTTGTACTTTTTTACTATTTTTCTGTGGCTTTGTGATTGATGCTTTTGTGTTGTCGAATAAATGTTTTCTATTCTTCTATTCTGAGAACGTTATAGACGTTAGCCGCTCTCTCTGTCCCTCCGGCCGAAATATGGTTGGTGGCGGGGCAACTGACCTAACCCGTAACAGGAGGGTGCCATAAACGGGATCTGGCGCCCATGTGCTGGTTTTGTGCCTGGGGTGGTCACGGCGTGCAATGTGTTCTGGCGCGCCGGTGATGGGGGTTACTCTCCAGAGGAGGGTCTGGTGACGGACAGCCAGAGCGGGTTCACGGACGAGTGCTATCGCGTGTTCGTGTACCCGTCATAAGCGGCACAGAAGGACACCGTGGAGTTTTAGTGGGTTGAGTCCCACATAACTGCGCTATCTTCCCGTGGTAGCTCAGTATGCATATATTTAAAATCGCACTTCTAAGGCATTAGAAATTATTTTAATTCAAACTTTGCTTTCGTGCGAATAAATAACAACGTTTAACATGACCTTACTCGCCAGTGGTGCCAACTGGTAAACACAAAAACGGAAGCCCTCGTTGTGACGAATGGCTCATGAATATTATAAGTAATGGCGGTTCGGACAGATTAGACAAAGTGTCAATCTATCGAAGCCAACAGTCGTAATGTCAAAATGTAAGGCATTCATCAACTAACACTTCGATATCGCTTGATACTCATAATATTTATGACAATTTTTTAATCACTATCGCAATTCTTTCGTTGATAGACGATATCACTTGTCTAGACCACAGTAAAAATAAACAAATAGAACCCAAGACCACTCGGGCATTGCAGAAGTGCCTTGTCTCGTCGGTGCGTATGTTTTTGTGAGTGTGCCGTTTCAAGCGTTTGTAGGTAGTTTCCATACTGTTTGTATATTTATTCTGTCTCTAGTTGATATGATATGATATGATATATATGAATTAATGTATGTATGTAATTATTGTAAAATATTTTTTAAAGAGTAAATTTGGAGTTTCTTGTCCGTTCTTCTTCATATCAGCGTATGGTATGGACATGAGAATCAATTATTATTTTTTAAACTTAAATTTCGACTTTCATAACCGGCCTAATTGAAATAAAAAAATTGACTTTGACTTTGGGTTCCATAGCGTCGTGTTTACTTACGAATTATAGGTGTAGAGACTTGCGATTGATTCTTCGTCAGTTTAAACCAAATCCTGGAAGTCTTTGTAGAGGAAAACACACTTCTTAAAAGCAAATGAATCGACGACAGCCCTGACAATCCACGTTACTGTATTTACCCATTGCTTTTCGCCGCGGCTACGCTCCTCACAAGAACCGTGTTATTCAAAGGCTACGTATGATCAGAGGTTCCACCGTCAGCAAAATAATTTTCGTAAACAGTTCACCGAACGGATTTTCGTGAACCGATCTGTACCTACTTCCGAGATTACCGTTTACTAACAAACAAGATACACATTAAATTCTTCCCACTGTAACTTCTTCCCAGTCAGAACAAACCCTTAACTCCGGTCATCCATAAATCTGACTACCGGTACCAAAATAATATTGGCCCAGCTACCGTGATATATTTACGGTGTTTGTCTGTTTATCCAATAAAACGCGCCGGTAAGCAGCGACCACGCAGCGGGGACTCAGCGGCGCGGTGGGGATGTCGTAAAGAATTATTACTGGCATGCAATAAACTTTTATCTAGGTAATGGACAGTTTATTTAAATTATTTGAAACGTTGTTCATGAGATATTGTTCGAAAATTATGGAAAATTGTGGGTTAGTTTTTATTTTACTGAATGAAAACAACGATTTCAGTGTAAAGACATTTGGCTCACGCGTAATTATTGCAGCCAATGTGATTGAATAAACGTTTTATTGGTCTCTTGGTTTTTATTGAGTCGCGGGAGCCTGTTGTGCGCGAGAAGTATACAACAGGAGCGGCTGATATGGTGACGCTTGTGGAGGCAAAATGTTTAAATGATGATTGTCAGAGGTTTCAATTGCATTTAAACTAGCTGTTGTCATGAAGTGTGAATGATATGATTCAAAATGATCTAAACCTCCATATTACGGTAATTATTTATGTACTGATGTAATTACCGAATCAAAAGCCAAAGAGTATATCACCAAGGCGTCAATAAACCGATACACGACTACTAGGTATCAACAACTTTTTTTTTTTTTTTTTGGGGTGGGAAATCATCCAATGACTTCTCTCGGTCTGGGTGAGGCGGGAGGGCGTGTCAGACTTTAACTGACTAAAACCCACCCGTGTTCCTTCAGTTGCTTGAGCCAGGGCCGCGGTAAATCTTTTTCAAATTTATCCGCGACCCAGACAAAGGGGAGGTATCAACACCTACAAACAACCGCAGTTCGTGTGTGTCATTAATTGAATAGGTAGAACTGTATCGTTCTAGGAAGCGTTGATGTTGTTGCTAACTGAATATTTATCCTCTTGATAAGAAGGCCTGTTATCCTTATGTTGGTGTTTATTAGCAACTAGCTTTTGGTTAAATAATAACAGCCGCATGTGTCGATCTTCAAGGTTAAGCAACGCTTGCCAAGGTCGCTCCGTGAAAATACTTTAAATAGTGGGATTCCTCCGTGCCTTGGGAAGCACGTTAATCTGTAGGTCGCGTCTGTTATTTGTAGATCTTTGACAGTCGTTACGAATAGTCTGAAGCCAGAAAATCTGACACTATACTCCATTTGAAATAACATTAGAATTTTTTACAACCCCTTTCTACAGTCCGTTCAACCGATATTGAGTTCTATCCCGTAAATATAAGGATGGCATAAAAAGTAACTTTTTAACACAGCTGCCATTTGTCATATCACCAACGCAATAGAAGTCAAAATCAGTTGAAGGAGCTGTAAAATGGGATTATTTAAATGTCTAATGTTATCTCAAAAATGGAGTCAATCTCAAGAATCTTATCAAGAGGGGTATTGTGTTACCCAGTTACTGGGTTTTTGAGGTCAGATAGACAGTCGCTCCATGTAAAATAGCCTGAGATCAGACTGATCCGACTCTGAAGGAACCAGGGTTTTTGATTTAATTTAATTTTAATGAATGATACTTGATTACAAAACTTGGTCTTTTAGAATATATTGCTGCAGGATTGTCTAAAAATATCTAGCCGCAATTACTTTAATAGAATAAATAAAAAATTATTTAATTCAACGTCATTTGTAAGAAAATGTTGTAGCAAATAGGTAAAAATAAGGTTGCCAGCTCTTAGTTAGCCGCAACTTGTGGGCCAGTTTACCTACTAAACCTGGTATAACACGAATGTTGGCTAACTGAGAGGTAAATGTTCCATACGCACCTACGACACAGGAGAAATTCCTAGTGTAGGGTAAAGCTTAAAAAAAACAACTTTAAATTCTACCGTCAAGAATCATTCATAAAAATCAAGTTTCACACTGGAAAACGACCCCAATACAGAGGTAACGACTAGGCAAATTGATATTGGAAACTAGCTTTTATCTCCGGCTTCGCTCCCTGGCTTTCACAGGAACTGTGCCTTTTCCGGAATAGTTAATAGACACTCAGGGACGGTGTGGTTTTTTATCAATGAAAGTATTTTTTACCCCCGCCGGCAAAAGAGGGGTGTTATAAGTTTCACATGTGTTGCTGTGTATCTGTGTGTCTGTGTATCTGTGTGTCTGTGTGTCTGTGTATCTGTGTATCTGTGTGTCTGTCTGTGGCATCATAGCGCCTAAACGGATGAACCGATTTTGATTTAGTTTTTTTTTGTTTGAGAGGTGATTTTGTCGGGAGTGTTCTTAGCTATGTTTGAATAAAATCGGTTTAGCCGTTCAAAAGATATGGGCGATTTACTGTTTGAATTGGGGTGTTTTCGCAAGATAAATAAGTCGGGGGTTTTTTAAATTTTGAAATTTTACTTGTTTTATAATCGGTTCAGTAAACCAGAGATTACTTTTTACAAAAACTATAAGATAATCACTGTAGATATATAACATTTAATATAATAGAAATCTTTTTCAAACTGTTTAATATACCAAACATTGTGTCATAATTTCATCTCAATCGGTTGGTGATGTTGTTCTGTTTTTTTTTTAAAGTATTTGCAAGTTTTTACACACACATACTAAGTTTTTCACGGCTGGGTAAGTTAGGATAGGTTGGTAGGTAAAGTAGGTGGGTGCATAGGTAAGGTAGGTGAATAAGTAGGTAGAGTAGGATAGATAGGTGGCTAGTTAGGTAGGGTTGGGTAGGGTAGGCAGGTAGTTAGGTATGTAGGGTAGGGTAGGTAGGTTGATGGGTAGGGCAGGTGGCTAGATAGGTACGGTAGGTGCGTAGGGTAGGTAGGTAGGATAGGGTAGGTTAGGTAGGTAGCCAGACAGTAGTCAGTTGACGGGACCGAAGCCGCTGGGGACAGCTAGTAATAAATAAAAAGTGTTATCGAAACGCGAGAGTGCAATTTCAATCTGCGTGGGTATTAATCCACCACATGTCATCTCTTCACCACCCATGGTTGACTGGTAGAGAATGCCGAAGGCAATAAGTCCGCCATTGTACATTTGTGCATGAAGTTTAAATAAATAAAATTACATTTTTCTTCTAGTCCCTTTTCAGTGGAAAAGCACTCATATTATTATCACATCAAGTGCATAACAAGGTGCAAAGGTCAACAGCCTGTTGTCATAACTAGAGAAGTACCGGAATTTCACAGGAATCGGTGACAAATGCTTTGCTATAGTTAGTAGTTCTATCAATCTGGTTCCTCCACAATATTGCCACACCACCAAGTGGTCTTCCTCGAAGCATCCCAGCCGTGGAGTCCACTGCTGACGTTCCCGTACAGTTTAAATTGTCACTAATGGTGTTCAGGTACGACATTTCATGCGACAGTAGCCAAGTTTCTTGTAAGCCTATAATGTCAAAATATTTACAAAAATCCTGAATACTGTCAATCGAACTAATCGAACTCTTACTTTTTTTTTTTTTTTTTTTTTTTTTTGCCTTTTCTAGGGTTCATCAATAGGATGGACCCTACTCTTATTACAATCTAGCCTTATAAATAGACTAATAAGTAATTTAATTATAACCTAAACTATTACATTGTCTTTACTAAGAATGTGTTCAATAGCACTTTTCTTATTGTCTCTATTAAGGCGAATACACTTCGTTCTTGTGTTTATTTGGTAGCACTTTCGTACGTTACACTATTCACTAACACTAAACACTAACTCGAACGGTTTTGTTCTTTTTAGTCTTCTAACTATGTTTGTGTGGTCGAGAAGCTGGATTGCCTCGACGTTCACATGCTGATGAAGTCTCTTTTCGTGAGCTTCTGCAAATTTCTGGATCACTTTATCGATGAACTCAACTTTTAGGTCCCGATGGAGGTCATCATTTCGTATGTACCACGGCGCATTTACAATTGCCCTTAGCACTTTGTTCTGGAATCGTTGTATAATGAATATATTGCTCTGTTTGGTGCAGCCCCATAGCTGAATACCATAAGTCCAAACTGGCATCAGGACTTGTTTGTATAGCAGTAATTTGTTTTGCACAGACAGCATGGAGTTTCTTCCAAGCAGCCAATACATTCTTTTATATCGGAAGTCGAGTTCTTCTTTTTTCTTCTTGACGTGGGCTTTCCAGCGTAACTTTGCGTCAAGGGTCATACCGAGATATTTGGCTGTATTCTCGTATGGGACTTGTTTATTATTAATATAAACTGGAGAATACTGGTGTTTTTTGTTGGTAAAATCTATGTGAACAGATTTAGATTCATTTAGTTTAATCCTCCATTTTTTGGTCCAGTCATAAACTAGATTAACAGCCATTTGAACCTTTTCTACTGCTTCTACGTGGCTGTTTCCTACAGCCATTATGGCCGTATCATCAGCAAAGGTCCCAATCGTGTTTTGCTCTAATTTAGGAATATCACAAGTGTATAGTAGGTACAGGACCGGACCTAACACACTTCCTTGCGGTACACCAGCTTTTATTTGTTTCAGTTCAGAGTAGGCGTCTTCTTGTCTTATTCTAAAGACTCTGTTTAGAACATAGGACTCTAATATATCTGAAAATTGCTTCGGTAATAAGCTCTTCAATTTATGTATAAGGCCTTCATGCCATACTTTGTCAAACGCTTGCGCCACGTCTAGGAATACAGTAGAACATACTTTCTTATCTTCAAGGGCGTTTTCTATAACGTTTGTGATCCGATGTACTTGATCAATAGTAGAGTGTTTTTCTCGAAAACCAAACTGGTGCTCTGGTATTATGTTCTTGCTATCTATTATAGGTTTAAGTCGTCTGAGTAACAGCTTTTCAAATAGCTTGGACATTATTGGTAGTAAGGAAATAGGCCTATAGGATGAAGTTTCGTGAGCCGGTTTACCTGGCTTAGCTATCATTATTACTTCAGCCACCTTCCATAAGTCTGGTACATATTTAAGCCTTAATGCGGCATTGATAAGGGTCGTTAATTTAACCAGACCCTTTCTCGGTAGGTTATGAAGTACTTCTCCTGTTATTAAATCGTACCCTGGTGATTTTCTTGTACTTATATTGTGTTTTATTTCTCGTGCGACTTCTCTCGGTGTTACTAATTTTATGGTAACTTCATTTTCCGATGTCACCATATTAAGCAAAGTGTGATTTTCAATGATTTCCCCGTCGTTTGGTTGAAAGATATTTTCTAGGTGCTCTGCAAACCTTTTCGCTTTTTGCTCGTTAGTTACTGCCCATTGCCCGTTTTCACATTTGATAGGTGGTATTTGGGTAATCGGTCTTTTTAAGTGCTTAGTAGCCTTCCAAAGAGAGTAGTCTGTCTTTTGGTCGTTACTTAGGCTCTGAAGATAGGTTTTGGTTGACTCGTCTTTAAAGTCTTGGATTAGTCTTCTTACTTTTTTTGTAAGACAATTCAATTTTCATTTGTCTTCAGGGCACCTAGATTGATGCCACGTTTTCCTCTGTTTTCTTTTCTCCATAATGAGATGCTTGATTCTGAGCGGGTAAGTATTTCCTTTCTTCCTCTTGTTGAAGTCAGGTGTATTTTCCCACGCTGCCTGCTGGATATGCATTATGAACTTTTCCACTTCGACGTTAAGATGTTCGGGTGTTTTTAGTGGAATTTTAAGGTCTATTTGATCATTCAATCTGGTCTTGAAGCTCACCCAGTCTGTACACTTATTAACAAGAGTGGGCCTGTTTTCTTTACACAAAATGGTTTCGCTAATTTCAAGATATATTGCAGAGTGATCTGAGTTCATGTCATAACTTTGTTCCGATTTTATATAACTAGTTGATAGATCCTTGGTTATAAAAAAGTCTATTAAGTCCGGAATTTTATTTTGATCTGTTGGCCAGTAAGTGGGCTTTCCAGTTGATATGACATCACATTTCAGCTCTTTTATGGCATTTAGTAGTTCTTTGCCTTTAGTAGTTGTTAGTCTTAAGCCCCAATACGTATTTTTAGCATTGAAGTCACCTCCTAAGATAAATCGAGTTCTAAAGCGAGTTAGAAAGTTCATATAATGGTCCTTTTTTATCATATACCGTGGTGGACTGTAGATGGCAGATATTGTTAGAGGATATTTTTTGGTTTGTAGACAAATTGCCACTGCTTGGATGTCCCTCTCTTCGTATTTAAACTCTTCAAAGTGCTGTAGGTTTTCTTTTACTATAATGGCACTACCACCTCTTGCGGAATTGTCTGGGTGAAGTGCATGGTATACTTTGTACCCTTTAAACTTAATGTGAGATTGCTTTGTGAAGTGAGTTTCTGATATCAGGCAAACATCAATCTTTTCTATATCTAATACTACTTGTAACTCGTTCTGATGTTTTTGTAACCCATTTGAGTTCCACGCCATAATTCTTAGTGTAGTATTCATTTTTGTGGCTTATTAGTAGCAGCTTTGTTGCTATTTTCAATTTTTTTCAATCTCTCGTCGAATGATGACATTAACTTTAAGATTTCATCTAACTTTTTGTCACTGTTCATATCAACCACAGGCGCCTTGGCTATGCCTCTTGTAGCTACTTGGGCATAAGATACGTTTTTAATTGTAGTGCTTTGCCTTCGTTTGTACTGGGTGGGGACTTCGGCTCTTCCACTAGGTGTATTTTGTTGAGGGGCAGTATTATTGCCTTTCGATTTTTTGTTTCTCATCTGCTGGATTTCTTTAGCTACGATACAACCTCTGTAGTTAGCTGGATGTGGCGCTCCACAGTGAACGCACTTTGGCTTCTCCTCTTTTGATTTTCTGCAATCCTTCGTGAGATGTTTGCCTGTGCACTTTACGCACCTCGGTTCTTTGGAGCAGTACTTTTGCGTATGGCCGTAAGCCTGGCATCGTTTGCACTGAGGTACCAGTTTTGTGGATTTTACCGGTTGTATTGCCACATTACATCCCAATACAGTTTTGATGTTAAAAATTTTGCTAGTTTCTTCATCGTTTGAGAATGTTAGCATGAACATATTGAGTGGCTCTTTGGTTTTCCAACTCAATTTGTTGACTGCTTCTAGGATTTTGTAGCCTTTGCCACGCAAATCTTCAACAATTCTCTCCGGAATGCATGTGAAATGCAATTTTTTTGCCATCACTCTAATTGGTCTCTCTTGCTTGTTCTCATACGAGTGCCAAAGGCAATTGTTGAGAGAGAGGGCCTTTGTAATTGCTCTGTATGAATCATCGTTTTTGGCATTTACTTTGATTGTATCGCCGTTCATCATTTTGATGCTGAACGCGTCAGCTGGTTGGCTCTCAGACAAAAAATCAAAGAATTTCTGGTAATCCTGGATACCATCTACTACAATAGGTGGTGGCAAAGGAGTTGTAATGGTTTTTTCCTTACCTTTATTATGTTCACTTCCTTGTTCATGCAGAGTGGGTTGGGCGGGCGAGGTGTTCAATTTTCTTTTCTTCCTGCTTTTTTGCCGTATCCATCCTGTTTCTCGAGCGAGTTCTTCTTCATCCGTTGTATATTCAACAGGCGGGGGAGAAGTTTCAGGGGCGGTTGTAGTGGCTGATTTCGGTGGGTTCTCCGCTTGAAGTTTCAGCTGTTGCTGGAGGTTTTCTATCTAACTTTTTAAGTCATTTACGTTTTTTTCAAGCTTTTCACGCTGCCTTTGTTCTTCACAAAAGTACTTGAATAACAGATGTTCAGTCTCTGTTGATAAGTTCACGCTGAGTTTTTGCTTATTCGAACTCATTGTAGAAGTTAATCGAGTATTAACTTCGCCTTAACAATAATATTCGCCTGCAGCCGTCAGCATTACGCAATAACTAGGTCATTGCGGTGCATCCGACTGGACGGCGTTATTTTGATGCGTAAGCACTTTTACACTGTGGTACGCGCGCGATCGCATGTAACACAACTGCTCTCAGCAAAAATCGAACGCGAATGAATCAAATGAAACTTAAGAACTCTTACTATTGAATGTTGCAAACTTGTGCAGCTTGCTATCCATTAATTGATGTGGAAGAGCCGTCTCCGGAGCCATTAGATCTATTGGCTTTGGTCGAAAATTAACAATCCTTCTGAAAATAATTCCCTGCGGCCACATTTTGTTATTAAAGAACATTTGCACGTTTTAACGTAGTGCAAAGAACTTCAATGCGTTTTAATCACTTTGTTTTTAACCCCCGCCGGAAAAAGAGGGGTGTTATAAGTTTCACGTGTGTTGCTGTGTATCTGTGTTACTGTCTGTGGCATCATAGCGCTTAAACGGATGAACCGATTTTGATTTACTTTTTTTTGTTTGAAAGGTGATTTTGTCGAGAGTGTTTTTAGCTATGTTTGTATAAAATCGGTTCAGTCGTTCAAAAGTTTTGGGCGTTTTACTGTTTGAATCGGGGTGTTTTCGCAAGATAAATTGGTCGGGGGTTTTATAATTTTGAAATTTTACTTGTATTAAATTAATCTTCTCCAATTTCACATTTATCGAAGTTTATCTATGATTATAATTACTAATGTATTCCCGTGCTGTATGTTTCTGAACATTAGTTATGAAGATAGGTATTTTTCTATTTGTTGCTCAAAACTTTCGTCAGTATCAACAGCGCTTTTACCCATTTTTAACCCCCGCCGGAAAAAGAGGGGTGTTATAAGTTTCACGTGTGTTGCTGTGTATCTGTGTATCTGTGTGTCTGTCTGTGGCATCATAGTGCCTAAACGGATGAACCGATTTCGATTTATTATTTTTTGTTTGAAAGGTAATTTTATCGAGAGTGTTCTTAGCTATGTTTGAATAAAATCGGTTCAGCCGTTCAAAAGTTTTGGGCGTTTTACTGTTTGAATCGGTATGTTTTCGCAAGATAAATTGGTCGGGGGTTTTATAATTTTGAAATTTTACTTGTATTAAATTAATCTTCTCCAATTTCACATTTATCGAAGTTTATCTATGATTATAATTACTAATGTCCTCCTCTGCTGTATGTTTCTAAACATTAGTTATGAAGATAGGTATTCTTATATTTGTTGCTCAAACCTTTCGTCAGTATCAACAGCGCTTTTACCCATTTTCCTCATAAAACGTTCTTTGAACCTTTGTTTAAGATCGAAGGTCCACTCGTCATTCCGCCTTGCCTCCTCATTCACTAAGGTGGATTGTAGTCTAACTGCATTCGAAAACGATTGTTTACTTAGCGGTCATATCGAGTCGCTCAGCTGATTGGCCAGCTGCGATGACTCAGTCGCCGCTTCACACCGCGGCGTGCTTGGAGCAACTACTGCCCGCAACTTGATTTGTGTTAAGACGAGAACTGTTACTATTATCACTTATCATCATGTACAATGCATTATCAATATTTTCTCAGCGCTCCACTACCGAACCATTCATGGTGGGTGACGGTACCATCAGCCTTCATAGGCTCACTGCCTCGACGGCGACGCGTTCCTCTTTTCCTGTTGACATTCCGGGGTTAAGCAGAAAATTACAGCAAAGGATTTCCACTTCTTGAGATCTTTAAACTAGATCACGGTGGCATAGGATGCTTTCATATCCTTAATTTCAGATTGCACCAGTACGATATCTTTAAGTAACTTTGTAACATCCAAGTGATCAAAGGTTATGGGAGGTAACTTATTAAAATCTCGGACCACGAACACAGGCATCAAATTAGGCTCGGTCACTTTGAATACGCTTATAATGTCAATTAACACTCTATTTCCCTTCCCTGACCAGGTAAAGCAGGTTTACGTTGATACTGTAAAGATTCAAATAATAACGCTTTCGATTTTACGATCTACGTACTCGTCAACGTTGACAAGCATACTTTTATAAAAGTATATTCATCACTAACTGATAATTTGGTTTTGCAAATACTTCAATATTTCGTCAAAAACAAGATTTAATGTGTAGTTAATATCTACAACTCTACCAAGAAACACACGACACGTGAAGCTGCGCGCGCGCAACTACGCTTCTTAAATTATGTATTTCCATGACGACACTCAGCTAGTAGTTACAATACTCGGTTTGACGTACGATATTTCTGGGGATTTTTTACAGACCGTGAATAATGAAAGCCACGTAGTACCTATATGTGACTGATAGACTGGGTGATTGATTGTTTGTAAAACAGACAGCGTACATCCTGACCTATACCACTATAGATAAAAGAAAAGCATTACACCAAAAACTAAACCGCCGAAAATATAAAGAATTTGAAAAGCGAAAGAACAAAAAAAGGAAAAGAATAGTAGTTGTTTCGAATTAAAAACCTCCTTCTTCTTTTTAGTCGATCAAAAAGTTATATGATTAAGTGTACTATTTGGAGAAGTAGTTGTTTTTAATTGTAAAATGTTCAATGTAATTTGCTGTCATAAAAAATCAGTGAGGACCAATTTTTATCATCAGACATTAACGCGTGGTAAAAAAAAAAAAATTAACCTACATTTTATCGAAATATGCGGACACGAATTTACGGCACAGCAGATTTTTTTAATGTTCCTGAGAACTCTTATTAAACCCACTAAAAGATTTCCACCACATTAAAAATCTACTCAAGAGCAGATTTAACGTCTACAGTTTAAAACATTTAAGAATTTCTAGATGAAAATCTACTTGGGGAACGACGTGGTAAAAAGGCATTAAATCAGGTTCTTAAGATACAGTAGTAGAGCTAATGAAAAGACGTCATCCCAGGACCAAATTTCTAAACGAACTATATACGTCCGAGCTATGTTAGGAGGACAGACATGTTCATCCATTTTCCGTTAAAATTCTCAACTCAGGCAAGTTCACAACAAAATATTTGTACAGCCTGGATTGTGCCCGGTCTGCGTGTTTCTGCATGAATTTGTGATGGCAATGGCTGTGCTTCACATTATCATATATTTTCGTGAGGCGGTTAAAATCATACGTTGACATGATGTATATAGGCATGTTGGTCGCGGTTACATTTCAAAGTCAAATAGAGTTCCCGCGGCCCTGGCACAAGAAGTCATTGGACGTATGCCCAAAAAAAGGGATGATGCTGAAAATTGGTCAAGTGGCGTGTGGAGCGTGATCCAGAGTTTTGAACCAACACCCGTGCTATATCAATCACTCCACCATGCACAGCAGATGATCAAAAGCAGCGAAATAATTTTTGTTCCGTTTGTATAGCGTTCCAATAGGAGGAAACAATAATAAACTAATAAATAATTTTGGGCCTTTGTAACGAAAGTGATAACAGGTACAAGTCTATAGCATAGTTTACTTTATTTTGTGCTGGTATGAAGAGTATCCGGGTAATTAATTTATCTATTACGAGTACCTTTAAACGAGCAATTCTTGTATACATACTCGTATAAAATGCTTTGTCCTGAATGACTGACTGACGGATAAACGGTCAGCCTAAACCGCAGCTTGTAGACATCTGAAACTTGGCGAATGTGTTCTTTGTATGACGTAGGCATCCGGTATGCAAGGGTTTACCGAAATTATACCCCTAAGGGGGTGAAAAAGGGCGACAAAGTTTATATTCATAAATATTCAAATTCGAATGGGCTGGACATAGGATAGTTTTTATCCTGGAAATCATACTTAAGGGGGTGGAAAGAGGGGTAGAAGTTTGTATGGAAAACCTACAATATTATGCCGCGATATAAAAAATAAGCTATTCGAATTACTAATGCTACGCAGACATGTTGCGGGCAACAGCTAGTGTATATATATTCTGAATCTCGATAGCGGCTCCAACGATTTTCATGAAATTTAGTATGCTTGGGGTTTCGGGGGTGAGAAATCGATCTAGCTAGATTCATTTTCAGAAAACGTCGTTTTCTCTATTTTCACCTGGGCAGAAATCGGTCGCCCAGGTACTGTACAATAAATTGTGCAAACTATCGGAGGTAACGAGGACGACGTCCGACAGACATCTGGCCGGCTGGATGTTTTTGTCAGCCGAAAACGTCCGCGGACGGAGTGCACGGGTTGCGGGACGCGTCTCTGCATGGCGTCAGAATAACTCAGACTACGCGAAAGCTTTTTTATATTTTTTGTGTTCTTTCATGGTGGACAACATAAAGCAGCTGCCGCTATTGCCAGAAAATTGTGTTCACTTTCACTACTCGACATGATTTTTCGTCAATATATTTTCGCTTATTCAACGAAGATACGTACAATTAGTCGCGGCTGTCAGTCGTGTCCGTCAGCCGCGTTCGATAATTTGTTCCCAGCGACTGTTGAGTATGAGGTCTTGTTTTCGATGTCATTGATTTTCTCTATATGAAATTTCTCAGTAGCAGTTCAGTGCTTGATGACAGTAGGCTCGCCTCTATTATATGGAACATTAACATAAATGGTGAAATATGGGTGTAAATTTGATACACCTGTGCCCAACCCATTTATTTTTTTTTTGCCATGAAGTGACGTGTTGTAGTTCAACATGCAAATTGAGAGGAAAGTAGATTACAGAGGAGAAAGTAAAAAAAAATAAGTTTTTCGTACTTTCCTTATTATGTTATGACTTAAAAAAACCTTCGATTAAAATGTAGGTAGTTAAATTGTCTTTGAGAAGGTGTCAAATTCATTAAAATATGCCAGGCGATTTTGGTGCAATTGTCTTTTTTTGTCCGTGTTAGACATAACTTTAAATTTTAATCACATTTTTTATGCTAAAAGAATAAAATTCTAAATTTTCATAGGCCAAATTATTAAGAAAATGGTCTAATCAACAATTTTTTTTTTTAATTTATGACTGGCTGCTTAGACGTTACCATGTCGGGGTAGGTCTCATTTCATAAAGAGATGAATACTATTTTTAACCCCCGCCGGAAAAAAAGGGGTGTTATAAGTTTCACGTGTGTTGCTGTGTATCTGTGTGTCTGTCTGTGGCATCATAGCGCCTAAACGGATGAACCGATTTTGATTTAGTTTTAGTTTGTTTGAAAGGTGAATTTGGCGAGAGTGTTCTTAGCTAGGTTTGAATAAAATCGGTTCAGCCGTTCAAAAGTTATGGGCGTTTTACTGTTTGAATTGGGGTGTTTTCGCAAGATAAATGTGTCGCGGGTATTTTAAATTTTGAAATTTTACTTGTATCTATAGTTTTCACCGCAAGAGCTGGTTGGAGGTGGCTCAGGAAAAGAATACCTGGCAGCAATTGAGGGAGGCCTCACCCCAGAAATGGCAAAAAAAAAGACTCAAAAAAAAAGTGAGTTAAGTTATAAAGCGTAATAGATTGTACCTGGATGTCATTCAAATGAGCATATAAAAGAAAAAACGGTCGCATGAGAAACGGGGCTTACCTATATAAAATATGGTTGGCTGAATGTACTTTTTAAGTGACATGTGAATTTGGTATTGGATTTCAAAACGATTGACAGCACGAAATAGTCAGGAATTCTGGAATAGCCCGAGTGATAAATTAAGAATGTAAAAAGTAATTTCATAGGAATAAATCCTATAGGTATCTGCAGATTACGACTATTATTAATAAAGAACTCATCCCAGTTGTAATACTGTAGAAACATGATATTTGAAGTGATGAAGGTATACCCAATAATAATAACCAATAATGATAACCAATTTCCTCTAATCGATTGACACTTTGACATTTTGGTGCGTTTTTTGTTGGGAATTCCTTTTTATCAGAATCAAATAATATCTACAAACAAAGCCAGGTAATAAAAAACTAAAACAGTAATAAAAAGGCTTGATCGATAAACACATTAGCACCTTTCAAAGATAGCTATCATCCATTTATTGTGTTGTACAAATAGCAATTAGCGCACGTCTTTTGTCTATGTTGCAGCCGCCATGTTGGATGCCTGAACCTACCCTGAATGAATAGGCGGCACGAGACACGATTTGATGTAGGGCTATTGTGCTAGGTGTCTGTATGGAATAAGCTGGCAACACTATTATTAGAGGATCAACGAAATAGGTTAAAACCTTGGTTTGAATTGAGATTTTATCGAAAATAAAGAACTTACTCCAGGCGATGGCAAAACCAAACAGCTGCTGGCTTGACTCTGTTTTGCTGTTAAACTGAAAACTCGATAAAGATTCACTTATCTTGGTGGTTTACTGTCTTCTTTATTTATTTAAAATAGGCTCGCGCTTGACCACTATCTCTTCTGATGGTAAGCGATTATTTGGTTGACGGTGAAGCACGCTTGCCTCGATATAACCTATTCACTCTTGACTTAAAGACCCCTAGATTGTAGCCATCGGGAAAAACAGACTTGGGCAGGGAATAGTACTCCCAAAACGTTGAGTGTATATGGGTGGGATATCCACCATGTATCGATGGCGCATCGCCGTACGTCTGGTAGTCCGATGATGAAACGGGCTAGGCGGAATTAGATCATGCAATTCTATCGCACACTCCCCGAAATGAAACCGATGAAAACTGTCAAGCTGGCAACTCGGCGACGATGTTCAAGGCTCTGGAGCTTTGCCTTGTTGTGTCTAATATAAGATACAACAAAAAAACATGAATTACAGGACCCGTATAACTAAAAGCATTAAGGCAGAGTCGTTATAAGTAGAAAGCATCAAAAGAAACAAATTTCTCAGTAGCAACCTACCATCCGGTTGATGGCAATGGCATTATTTACATTTTTAAATATTATCCTATTAAAAAATTCAATAAAAGGCATTTAAAAAAAAAAAAAATACAGTCTAGTACGCCGCCTGTCTGGGTCGCGGATAAATTTGAAAAAGAGTTACCGCGGCCCTGGCGCAAGCAACTGAAGGAACACGGGTGGGTTTTAGTCAGTAAAAGTCTGACACGCCCTCCCGCTTCACTTAGGGCGGGAGAAGTCATTGGATGATTTCCCAGCCAAAAAAAATAATTAAAAAATAAAGTCTAGTACGCCGGCTTCGGGAACAGGGTCTAAGCTACCGGTGGTCAGGGCTCCTCAAAGAGGAACCTTCTAACTATTCCTCCTTATTATTTTTATTACTATCCCGTCGGGGGATACAGTCGCTGACACACTAAACCAAAGTTATACAAACCTACACAAAAAAGTTATTTCAAACAACAATTTTCAGATCCTTATTGCTTTATAAATACAGTTCCAACGTAGACAGACGTTTTATGTCCCTTCCCCGTGCGCTGTATCAATAGAGCTACTAAAAGGAAAGTTCGCAGTACGTGGGGGCACTTACCTTGTTTCCGATTGTCTGGGGATGGCATGGTGGGCCGCGACGCCCTTTCACTTTAGATCTGTAACAATAATACATTTCGCGTTAAAAATTTGGGACTTCTATCTGGTGAAATGTGAGTGTAGATAGATACTCTAACTTTTACTGTTATTATGATTATTATTATTTCCTTTATTCAATTATTGTACATATTTTTTACATTTACAATATTAGCTTATAAAAATAAAATAAAAAAACATTTAAAAATCTCAAAAATAGTAGCCCACCGGTATCGGGAACAGGGTCCAAGCTACCGGAGGTACGCGCCGTGTCCAGGAGTACCGCTTTCTGGATCAAGGCCTTGATCCAGCTTGATCTCATTATTATTATTTATCGGCGACAAAAACCGGCTAAGTGCGAGTAGGACTTGTCACATTTAGGGTTCCGTACCAAACGTAGAATAAATTAGTATTAATAAACATCACCAAATTTCTAGTTCATAGGTCAATGGGCAGTTGAAAAATTCGAATCTTCCTAAGATTACCTTTTACAAACAAATAGGTAGTACCTCTTTTATATATTAGTTCAGATTAACGCAGTTTTATGTCCGTTCTCCTTTGAGAAATTGCAATGTTATAGCTGTTTATGTAGCAAGGAGTTGTCTCTCCGATCTACCTATGTATGGTCGACTAGAATAATTCATGACCTACCAAAGTATTTTTTTTTTACAGACATTCTAATACAATAATTTCGAATGGTGCTTAAGTGTATATTTCCTTAGCAACAAACTTGCTCTCGATTTAATAAGATGTGCCAATTAGTTTATCCCACTTCCTGCCATTTTAATGATATGCCACTATTTTAATTATAAGCAAACTATGCGAGACTAACGTTACTTCCAAATCCAAAACATAATTTCTGCATAGTCAAAAATATGGGAGATTGTGCGAAAAGGACATTGTGCGAATGGGACATTGTGCGAATGGGACATTGTGCGATTGGGACATCCTGCGAATGGGACTTTGTGCGAATGGGACTTTTTGCGAATGGGACATTCTGCGTCAGATCCAAAAATATCTCTATAATTTAATTTATAATCTGCTGCAATGAACACAATAGTCAAAATTGCACGACCCTTTGCCCGTATTGACTAAGATGTTTTATAATTTTGAAAGGTATGAGTGGTATGTCAAGATAACTAAAAAAAATCAAACAAATTATCTGCTGACACGGTCATGAATCAACTTTACTGTACATACATAAGATATTTGTTAATACTTATGAGTAGCATGAGAGGAAAACATTCGTCATGCCAGAGAAGTGGCATGACGAATGTTTACGTGGGTAAACACCACCACCACCT
Source organism: Orthosia gothica (assembly GCA_949775005.1). Classification (NCBI taxonomy): domain Eukaryota; kingdom Metazoa; phylum Arthropoda; class Insecta; order Lepidoptera; family Noctuidae; genus Orthosia; species Orthosia gothica. The sequence continues at coordinate 25,200,620 of OX459048.1, forward strand.
AAACACACCCGGCTTTAGAGAAAGGGTAATTCTATCAGAGGTACCGACAATTTCAAAATGTTTGTGAATGACCACGTGACATTTCAGAAGCGCGTGTCAAATCCACATATTATGTTTATTTTGACAATCCTTATGGTGGTTGGTAGAATGGATTAGAATGTCGCTTTATCTTGGTCCTCCTAATTATCAATATATTGTCAATAATCTAATTATCAACTTGCTGTGCCTGCGGCTTGGCTCCCGTCAACTGCCTTCCCTACCCTACCTATCCTACCTACCAATTGTTTTCTAGAGTTATTCTTCCGCGGAGAATCTTAACACCGCCATTCAGAAAATGTCGTCAAATGCACAACGCCATCTATCCAATATGGAGTTCAACTGCCCGAGTATCTGAATTGCGTGTGTTGTAATATTTTACTTCTTGAACGCTTTAAAATTCATATCTGTTTCTTTTGGTAGAACTTCAGAATACTTCAAATTATGCACATTATTATGTATAAAAGTTTTACGTGATGCGTGCTCAACTAAACAAATAAACAGAAAAAAAGATCCAACAATGCTGGCAATGGGTTCTGTTGGTTATCTTATAACATCCTGGCTATTTTAATTGGAAATATTTTCGATGTACAAAAACGACTTTTCTACAGATTAACTATATGTAATTGATTGATTGATATTGATATCATGACCAGTACATGCTATTGCCAATGCTACTGTTACACAATACTAGAACAGTTTTAACATGGCAGACCGCGATGTGGTTTCTGTCTGTCCGTATCCTTGAAGCATTGGCAACGAAACGAATACCTACTCTAAAATAATGTAAGTACAAAAAACTTTACAACATCGTAAACAAATAAATAACAGCTCATACACATACGTGTTTTTTAATGACGCAATACTGACGTCTATACATGAGATTATGTCATGTACCTACTGACTGAATTCCTTAGATATAGAGGAATGGACTGATCGCTCCCTTCCCGGCTGTGAAGTGAATAGAAGACAAGTTATCCTTTTACCATTACGTCCTTTTCTAGAATTCCGATTGGCCTTGCACATTCATCACTACGACATCGACCTGTCTTTTTTATTAAAAAAAGACAGGTCGATTAGCCGCGCAATCGTTTTGTCTCTTTCTCAGAAGGGTCAGCTTCTTTACAGTATTGTATTGAGGCTCTTTATAAGGTGTGTATCAGTTTGGCGACACTTGGGGGAGGCATATGTCATGCAGTGTGCGTCTTTCGGCTGAAATGACGATGATGATGAGACAAGGCGTGATGTCAACAATCGCAATGCTCGAAAAGGCGTGACATTGTGATAGCGCTTGACAATCCCATAAATTTTTGACATTTTACCAATCGATATCGCAACGTTTTTGTTGATAGAATGTCACTTGTCTAGAGTCTCAGTCCATTATCTACATTTATGCTGAATTCACAACGAGTGAGTGTGCTGTCGATATGTGACCTCATATGCCACTGAAAAACGGATATATTGGCCGCAAACCGAACTGACAGTTTTTAAAGTGACAGGAATGAAATTTAATTTTGGAATGTAGTGGGACGTCAGTTTATTTGAGCTGTGGAATTTTAAATACGACTGTATTGTGGTTTTGAAAAGTGAAGACAATGATTTAGCTAAATAATAAAGAGTGGTCGAGAAATTGAATACATTGCCATTTGGATGACGATATTCTTGACGACAGAAAACTAAGTACCGTGGTCATTTCCTGGACGACTTCCTGTACAAAGAATGACACTACACTAGACTGTTTATTTAATAATTTACAGTAGATTGCCTTGTTGGTCCTGTTGTCGCAAGCACTATGGTTTCTTTTTTTTTGCTCCCCCGTTATTCTCTTTTGATTAATTTCCTTGCGAGATACAAGCCAGTTAAATTTATTCTCCGGGACTTCGTCGAGCTTCATTGCCTCGGCACTTTTCTGATGATCGCTACTGTTGATTCTGGCTTTCAGGAGTTGTAGTGGTTTGCGAATAGTGCAGTAGGACAGAACCCAAAAAATGCACTATGGCTGAGCGTGATGATAGTGCGTATAATTCCCGGGTGGGGCAAATAATAATTGTTTTTGGGTTTACCTTCTGAATCTTTTTAGTAGCAGCTTGGAGGCTGGCTTTGTGCCCGTTTTGTGGTGGATTCAACTATGGAAATTAAATATATATAACATACGAAAACCGGATGTACTATAGGTACTCGTCCGCCTCACCCGCAAAATATTTTTTAAGGTACTTTTGAATTGTTAACAAAAAAAAACAAAAATTCTGCTAGTTGCACATTCTCAATGTCAGTAAATCTCAATGGAGAAGAACGTGCAAGAAACTCCACGGACAATCTTTTCCATCAATAAATTGCAGTTACAAGTATTTGGTTACAATATTCTTATTCGAAAAATACACATAATCTATGTGAGAACGATGAAAAAAGACGCACACGTAAAAGCGTCTAGAGTAAAACAAACAACCTTATAATACAATAAAAATTAAAAACGGGCCGACGCAGCCAAGTTGTGACCAATCCCAACTGATGGCACCTGTTTACGAATATGGCGCATGGATTGGCACCGCTCAGGTCAACCATCATGAAAAGGAACCGAATGATCCAACACATGTGCCACCATCAGAGAGACATTAGAGAGAGCATAACACACTCTTAACTTCCAAGGCATATTCAAGTCAACGAACGGCGTAATAGATACAGCAAATGGTATATTCACGGTGGGTACATAATACTCACAAAATATGTGGTGTGTAGTTATAGTTGAGGAATACAAACTTCTAAGCACCATAAAATTACTTACAATCGCCACAGATTACCATAAGACCCAGAGCTTCAAACTTATGCGTGTGAGATTAAACTTGGTCGCACAAACTCACACACTGTGTGTTTCAGATAGTGTATAAGTGAGTATGAAACACGTCACTCTAAACTGTTGACAAACTTGTATACTAACTTGGGTACAAGTCCAAATTATCTAAGTTTGCTTCGAACATGGCGTTTTGAAACGGTAATAGGCTATGTTGGAAGTGATTGAAAGGTCGTAAGTACCGCTTTGGGTTAACAAACCAAGTTACACTAGGCACTTTGTTTGATTATGTTTCATGATTTTATGAAACGTGGGTACGTCCTGTTAGATGAGTTTCCCTGGTGAATACCAAGGAAACCATATTGCCCATTCCTGCTTCCTATCATTTACAAGCTAATGGCTCCCCCATTTCTGTTATAGCTCCCTGGTAAGGTGGTGTTTGGAGGGCAATTAATATACTCAGCAGTGGTTGGTTACTAGCTAATTACGGAGAAGGAACTGAATATCATAAACGAAAGAAAAGGATATCGCTGTATCTAACTTACTTATCGGTTATTTATTGAAATTAAACACTTTACAGACTAAATATTAAAAAAGGATCCAGAAAAATTAAAATTATTTATAAAGAACGCGATAAAATACGAGTAGAACCCAATAAACAGACATTTTATACTTAGGATATCTACACACATTCATCTCTGAAAACTTCGTTGTACCAACATTATTATTGAATCATATGTATATAATTTATTTTACTAAGAGTAATTTTTTTTAGAGCAATGTTGGTCCATTGGTTACCGAATGTCGAACCCAAGCAGGCGCTTTACTTTGTGTAATTTATTTCATCACCACTGCTCTCAAAACGGTGAAGGAAAACATCGTGAGGAAACCGGAATGTCCTAGAACCAAAAATTCGAAGACCATCTACCAATCCGCACTGGGCCTGCGTGGTGGATTAAAGATATCCTATTCCCTCTATAAGAGAAGACCTGTGTCCCAGCAGTGGGAACATTATAAGGCTGATGATGATGATACAAGATACCCAGAGTATGTAGTGACTTTTCTTACCTTCATAGTAGGTATACGCGAAATCATTACTATTTAGGGATAAGTGAATATATCGCGACTGAGTCAAACTGAATCACTAGAAGCAATCTAACTTATATTAGTTCCCAAATCAACGTCCTAACTCACTAGACGCAGTACTAACTTGAAGAACGTAAACTAGTTAGTCTGATACTATACGTATAGTTTAAACAGCTCTAAACTAACTGTTCTTAATTAATATCCAGGACAAGCTAACTTAACCACGCTATGTTAAGTTAGCGTCATGCACAGAGCTTGCGTTTAGTTGTCACGAATTAATTGAGTTATGTAAAGTCCTAAGAAACGATAATATGGTATTTAATAGCAGCTTTCCGTTTTTACCCCATTGCGGTTGAGGTCAAAAGGAGGATAATGTTTTTAATGAGTTGTTTGACCCTACGCACAACGGATCAATGGGACACTGGAAAAGGGTTTCCGTACTATTAGGTAAAACTACTTGTAAGTTGTTTTTTGATGTTAAAATCAGTTTTCTAGAGTAGCTCATTCCCAAGTCTGTTTGTTCTCAAGAAAGTCTGTATAAAAAAGTAATTAGAACAAAAGTAGCTATTTGAATTTACTGGAAAGCCGAACAGGGCTTATTGGACGAGCTCAATAATTGCGGAACAATCGCCTGGATAGATTTTTGTTACTAAAACTCAACAAAATGTACAGCTTTTTACTTTTTCGTGAAAGATTTATAGTCTGGAATAGCACACAGCCATTTTATCCTGGTGTAATGGGATGATACAACACTTTTCACGCGGGCGAAGCCGCTGCCAGAAGCTAATTTGTGATTGTAGTGTATGTAGATATCAATAGATCGCGCTACAAGCCGATAACAGTATTGTAGCCTGTATGCCTCGTGCGCATATGCCGCTCGGTTATAAATACCGGTCCGAGTGGTGGGGCGATCAAGCCTGGCCGGAGGCTAAGAGATTAGTCTCCACAGGGAAGCCCGGTTAAGCATATGTCGGCCACTTTGGCCGAATTGCGAGACGCCAGGTAGAAAAAAAAAAAAAAAAAAAAATGTGGCGATCGGTCATTATCAGACTGTCGGCCTGTGCGGTAGTGCGTTGGCGAGTCAACTATTAATATTGATAAATGTGCATATTTTACAGTGATAATTGCAATGGTTAATTCAGGTTATTAGTGGCAATGCTGCCAGCCTTCTGGGCACTTTTCCTGTTGACAGCGGTGTGGACGAATTTTTTGACGCCCCGTAAATGTACATATTTTTATTCTTATTTTATTTCTAATATTAGTTTATAAATAATACTATACTTATGTATTATATAAATTATTCTGGTTGAAAGATGAAAAAAAAAGGTTATTAGTTAATTGAATTACAACTTGCATATTGGTATTTTACACCAATAGATCTAACTTAACTTCCTAGTATAAGCTATTTAAGGTGAGCCATTTTTTTCTGAACAACGTCCATTTTCTTGATCAGTGAATCACTTTTGTAACTAGAGGTAAACCAGTGTTTTAGTAGTGTCATGTTGTTAAAATGTAATGTAGTGTCATGTTGTTAAAATAAATCTTACTCATATGGTGTAATATATGGCGCCAACCCTTTTAGCGGCATAATTATAATGATCTCTGGCGCACTGGCACACTACTCTCGACCACTATCCCAAGAGATGCATTCGTCAAGTTGTTAGAAAAGTAGTTCTAGTTTCTCTTACAGTTCTTCTGCAAGGAAAATAGGGTAAGAAGGTTTCTTTCTGGATTAAAATTGTATTTTAAGCGAAAAATAACAATATGGACTCAATCTAGCACCAAGTTACCGTTAATCTATACGCTCGTGGCGTAATAAAACTAACAATCAAACAACATAATTGATCTGTAATGTTCAGGTAATTAATGTTTAGGTACATTTGGAAAAAGTGGCAGAACATCGCGAATTTTCTTTTTATGATACAGATTTAATCTCATTATATCTAATGAGATTAAATCTAAAAAAAAAAAAAAAGAAAGAAAAAAAAAAAAAAAAATAAAAAAAAAAAAATAATAATAAAAAATAAAAATTAATTCTCTCAACACATCCCCAGACGACGTTTTGAAAGAGGGCACACTAAAAGTTCGGAGAATATCATTACACTACGGTGTTCAGTTTCAAGCCTACGTTTTTGTATTCACGTGTTAATTCCTTTAACCAGTTTTCCAGGTCGGTAGGGTTTTTAGCTAAAAGTTCAATATCGTCAGCAAAACGAAGATGGCTGAGATAATCCCCGTCAACTTAAATATTACTTATCCCTCTTCTAATTACTTGTAATTACCACGCGGCACGGCTCCTTGTCTAGACGACTCTACGACGCGCTATGTTAATACTTTAATCTAAGTATAAATATAGCAGGACGGATTATATATTTTAGGAGCGAGACATATTTAAGTTGTTTATTTTTTTACTAGATACTTTCAACATGCCAACTAGAAATAGACGACTTTACGAGGTAGATTCTAATAACATCATCATAATTTCAGGCGAATGCGTCCACTGCTGAACATAGGCCTCCCCCAAGTGTCACCAAATCAATCGATCCTGTGCGTCTCGCATCCACTGGATACCCGCAACCTTCACCAGTCCATAGGTCTACCTAGTGGTAGGCCTTCAAATGCAACGTCTTCCTGTTAGATTCTATAGATTTTGTTTAATACGTGTCCTTGGCTAAGTGTCCTTCTTCACTCAAAACGTATTAAAGTAGAATGTGGAGTCACATGTACTTAAGTTAGTAGGGTCACTGATTTCAGAACCTTTCAGAATCCTTCCTTATGTAAATCCCTGAAACCTTTAAGGAGCCTTAAGGAGTTTCTATACTGGTGTGTGTGAATAAAATAGTAACTTACTCATTTTTGAAGTCAGTATTTCATTGAGGTATGTTTGGCAGTTTGGAATCATCGCTAGGCCTTGGACAATAGGCTATTGTTAACAGGTAGACGTGTTTTATATAAATAATATAGTATTTTACCTCAACAAGTTACACACAATATGACACATTTAAGATTGTTTTGATAATACCGTCTAGCAGTGGCGCTATCGGTGCTCTATGGTCTATGGCATTGCACTTGATGTGCTAATAACTGCGTATGCCAGGTCTATTTACAGATAGTCAGAAATAAAGTTACTGCATTTTAATTGCCCTATTGTAGGAGAGACGTGACCAATGCGACGTAATTTAGTACGCGAATTTTATAGACTCTGTAGTGACCCATTTCGAACTTTCTAAGAATAAGTATTATCGTCACGATGTAATAACCCACTAAAAGGTAGGTAAATACTTTTACAATGCATGTCCTCGAAAAGAGCAGTTTTCCAAGCAGCCAAACTGTGCGGAAAGGGTCACTTTTTTTCACTAGTGCTTTTTACTTTCCTGTACTTTTTTAATTTTTAACTCCAACGTCAGCCCGACGCATAGAGTTTTTATTATTTGAGAAAAGTTTTAAAAAATAGTTATGTACAGATTATCATTCATATAAAAGGTAAAATAAAACTAATACTTTATTTTAGGCGTTTTTAATTACTCTAGATTTAGATTTTAATCAATAAATTAATATTAAATATTCATTAAATATGTTTGGCAGAACGTATATTTTGCTCGTGCCTTATTGCGTTACGATGTGATGTGACAGCTATTCGCATATGCGCAGTAGATATGCCCGAGGAACTATTAGTTAATCTGTGGATATGCTGAACGCGCTTGAATAAGCCCGCCATTTTATTAATTTCATATTATTAATTTATTTATTTCCTCGCACAATGCATAGTAAAATGTTGTATGATACACGTACGTAAGATGATTTCCGACTCGTGTCGGTTTATCCACTCATCGGAAATCACCTACCTTCCGCACTTGTAGCATAAATAACTATTATTGTCAACAAAGTGGATGGCTTTAAAAAGAGGGGAAGATTAAAGAAGCGATGGACTGTGTAAAGGTGATATGGCTAGAAACTACTGATTACTACTCTGTCTTCTTCTTCGTCTTCGGACTGTAGACTGATGACTACTTCATCTACTTTTTCTTCGTCTTCTGACTGCAGACTGCTGACTACTTCTTCTTCTTCTTTGTCTTCTGACAGTAGTTTGCTGACTACTTTTTCTTCGTCTTCTGACTGTAGACTAGTGACTAATTCATCTTCTTCTTCTTCTGACTGTAGACTGCTGATTACTTCTTCTTCTTCTTCTTCTCTGTCTTCCGACTGTAGACTGCTGACTACTTCTTCTTCTTCTTCTTCTCTGTCTTCCGACTGTAGACTGCTGACTACTTCTTCTTCGTCTTCTGACTGTAGACTGATGACTACTTTATCTTCTTCTTCCTCTGACTATAGACTGCTGACTACTTCTTCTTCTTTATCTTCTGACTGTAGACTGCTGACTACTTCTTCTTCGTCTTCTGACTGTAGACTGCTGAATACTTCTTTTTCGTCTTCTGACTGTAGACTGCTGACTACTTCTTCTTCTTTTTCGTCGTTTCGATAATTCCAATTTATTTTTACAGCTGAGTATTAGACCACTGATAGGGAAGTATGGATTAGGAATATAACTTGTACTATTATTTATTCTGTGCCATAAATAAATAAGGATACCGATAAACAATCGGCAAGGTAATGATGATAATGTAATATTTGAATGAAAGATTGTTGAGGTGTTCAGTGGTTTTATTTTAGTAATTGTCATATATTTTAATATTAATAATTAGTTTAATACAATCTCATAACTGTGTCTCCGATGATGTGTGTGAGAGCAAGCGGCAGACGTTTCTAAGTTAAGGTTACAATGACATTGACGTTTTACATTGACAGGTGCGTTCCGTTTCTAACACAGATAAGTTTCTATCACCATACATAACTTTGCGTCCCAGCGTAATGGGGACCCATTGTAGTGTGGTATTAAGTTAAGACTAGGTTCGGTGTCTAGAATGATCGATTGATAATAAGGATTAAAAAAACATTCAAAAACTGGCACATTTATTTTTATCAGACAATTGAAGTTCAAACTTTTTTTGTGTTTTTAACTTTACAAAACTACGTATTTCTTGGCAAATAAATGCTGAGAAGTGGATCCTTTTTCTTAGATATATTTACTACATGATATAAAAAGCCTCTATAACATTCCTTTAACAAACGAGTCAAAAACCTCACCAAAAACGCCCACACAACAACATCACGTTAAAAACGGAGAGCAATAATTTAATCAGGGTTACTCGTGTGTGCAAACTACATACGGGTACAAACGGGGACTGGACCCAAAATGGACACAAAACTCTTTCCAGTGAGCATTCGAAGCAAAGCGGTGAAAATAGGTTTCCATGTGAGCGAGCGAAAAACACGCAGATAAGGTTGCGACTTGAGTAAGTGTTGAGCGAAAAGCGTTCACTGATGTCAAGCGGACTTCGTAGTTTGTAATTTTTACATTACTCTCTGACTATGGTAGTTGATCTAGTTGAATTATTTGGATTAATCATTTTTCGAGTTCTGAGCGAAAGGTATCATTAGTGCTATTTTATAAACTTCACTTCGGCACTTACTCCAGTAACCACACACTGTTTTAAACTGTACTTTTTTTAAAGTACCTATTCGATATGATAGGATAGATGAACCCCTTTTCCTTTTCAGTTGTGCATGCAGACCTCCTGTTTGTGAGAGGGAATGGTCCGTAATCCACTATGCGGGCCAATTTTGGTTCTCTTGACATGTTTCCTTATGATGTTTTCCTTCACCGTATTGAGACCAGTGGTGATAAAATAATTTACACAACGTAAAGCACCTGCCTAGGTTTGAACCCACGACTAAAACTTATAAGTCACGGCTGTTACCACGGGGCCATCACTGCTCTTTTAAGGTACCTACCTATATTTTTATCATAAATTTACTACGTATTTAGTATAGAAAAGTGATAGTATCACAAGAGATAACTGCACTGCAGTTTCGACTCTAAAGACGTGAATGATTTTGAGTTTGAGCAATTAAGGACCTAAAGAAAGTGACATTATATCAGCAATAACGATTGCCAAAAAATGAAAATGCGATACCGAAACGAAAGAAGTCGAGTGAGACTTTTGACCACTGGCACTACTCATCTTCGCTTCCGCTAAGTCTCGTCACTAGACTAAACCTTAAAGGAACAGAATAAATTGTGCCCTTAATATCCTCAGATATTTCTTCGCAATAATTTATTGATATTCGAGATATCCTTCGGCTTGCGTCAGATACGATGAGAAAGGCAGTCTTGTGGCTCTAATAAGTTCGCTCCGAAAAGATATTGTCGCAATTTCAGGCATAATTTAGAACTGTTATGGTAGAGATTGGGTGAGCTCCGAAGCTTTAGTAACGTTTTCTATTATCGTTTTGTTCGTAAACACGTCTATAATCGTGAATCTAAGAAGTCCGATGAAATTTCTCATTTAACATGCCGCAATTTTGTTCGTAAGCAATTGAAAAATCAAATTCCTAATCCAAATTAATTACTATGTTACCCATACACCATAACAACGAATATCATTCGTAAGCATCAAGTTTAAGCATCGACTTCTTAGATTGTCACGATTTGAGATATTCTACTGGTCGCCTCAGCCAACGTCAATAAGTCTTAACCAGGTCCATTAGTTCGAAAAATACTGTTAATCCTACTCAATTACTCTGCCTACCCTTTGCCCGACTATGTTGGAGTTGGCTGCCAGTTTAACTGCATGCAGCTTATAACCAGTATTTTTAACCAACTTCAAAAAGGAGGAGGTTCTCAATTCGACTGTATTTTTTATGTGTGTTACGTCAGAACTTTTTACTAGTTGAACTGGTTTTGATGATTCTATTTTTATTTGAAAGCTGGTGCTTCTCATGTGGTCCCATTTAAATCTGATTAAGATGTGACGAGTAATTTTTGAGTTATCCTTAATAATGCGTATTTTCATGGTAATATAAGGTACCTAAACTAATAAAAAACAAAACATTACAAAGTGAAAAATAACTTTCTTCTATGAAGACGGAGCTAAAACGAAAAAATATGGTACCAAAGACAACGACTTCCTAAAAGAAAGTTCGTTTTCACTCTGTAGTATTTTGTTTTTGAAGTCGGTTTAATTATTTTTTTGAATGTTTTTTATGAAGCGGCTGCCTATCTATCTCAAGAAAAGCAAGCAAGCTGAACATGAATGGTATCCATATGGTATCAGATCTGGCTTCTGACTATCCGTAACGACTTTCATAGATCTACAAATGATAGCCAGGACCAACGGCTTAACGTTTTCGAGCCACGGATTAGTCTCGGTATGTAAAGTCTCCGCTAGATAACAGAAAAATAAAATTCATTGAGCCGACTTGCACCAAAAAGTATAATTACGTAACTTGAAAACATAATCTTTTGTGTATGGAGATATATTGAAAATTTTGATCTCAAATTAAAGATATAGGCATAGAACCATTTTATCCGTCTAAATCATGTAACTCTTTCCACGCGTTTAATTGATATTAACTCATTAATGAAAATAGTGGTCAAATAAATGTTATAGTTTGGTATATTAGTTTCATTATATTAGTAGTAAATAAGTACTACTTCAATAAAGCCGACCGAACATGTTCCTTCGTAATTATAAACCTTTTGTAAAAACCATTTGTATAAAAATAAAAAAAAAATTGTTTTGTAGTTCATGCCAACAGAAAGTATCAAGGATGCCCCTTACCGCAATTCGTTTGTTTTGATCGCGTTAGCGACACTGCCTTTACAATTTTTTCGTATCGTTTTGAAATATTGGAATACATTGGTAGACAGGCGTTAATGACTTTTATTTTTTTATTATCTAGCAGTGACTATAATGGATGGTCTTGGTCACCCACCCACAGATTGACCTCAGCAAGCATTGCTTAATATCCCAGATCGACCCGTGCACCTCTTATATTTAGACACCCTAATTCCCTCCTCTTTAATCCTACTATCCTACTAATATTTTAAATGCATAAATCTTTTTAGATATTTGTAAATCAATCAAGCCTAAACTGCTGAAATATCTGGAATATTTATTGAAGCAGTACCTACGATTATTTACCTACATAATGATAGTAATTCCCAGAGCATCAGTCGTTAAGTAAATCGCTATTTATGTAAATATGATGTTATTTATGTTATACGTGACAGCCTGAGTGTCTAGATGACAAATGACTAACAAAACAGGATGACAGGTGAAAAATTCAATCCGAAGAAATGTCTAGAATTATTTATTTGTTTGTTTGTCAAAACTCAGCAATTTTTTCATTCGATACAACGAGGTCAGAGTTTGACTATTTGATATATCGATGTATATATGTGTGCTTGTGCTGGGTCAGAACGTCGAATAGAAATAATTTACGTGTTATGCGTAGGACTAAAATATTTTAGGGTCGGAAAATCTTAGGTTATTGCTACTTCGATTCTTGGATAGCAAATAACATACATCTGTGTTCGGCTGAGGCATAAACTAAGATTTATAATCCCAATATATTGTATTAGATTCAGACATTACGACATTTAGAACAGAATATTAATAACACAGTTTAGTACGACTTTGTTAAATAATACATTTTGATGCAAGTGGGCAACTATTCTATTGCAGCCGAGGTTCAGTTAACTGATAGGCGGCAGCTGACCGCCGCACTTTGCCGCACTAGTGTGAAAATTTAAGAAAAACGCAATGCGCGTGAAACACACGGCTGTGTGAGCCTAAAACTTTTGAGTAAATGAGTTAAGAATACTTTAAGTGTAAATGAGCCATGAAAATTTTCTATCACTATTTGATTGTGTACATTTATAGCTATAAGCTTGCGATACTTTCTTGAACCTAAAGCATCCCACAAGAAGAAATTAATCGATTTCCCCGAGACCTTCACGACGGAATCGTAGGGATTATTGGTTATAGTGATTTTGTTAGCAATAAGTATATTGTGAATATTTACTTAACGAGAAAACGGATTTTATTACGAAAAGGTCATGTTATTTACAATAACATTTCGATCAAATAAATCCGTTCCTTTAACCAAAATAATAAATAAACCGGCCAAGTGCGTGTCGGGCCACGCGCATTAATAGGGTTCCGTAGTTGCATAATAATGGGGACTAAGAAGAAAGTTTGTCGTTACATGAACATTTAAATGGTTTCAGCGGCTCAGTACGGCTAAAAACGGACCCACATAGGACGATGGTAACTGAAGAAGGGTTCTTTGTTGACTTCCGAACCCTAATATTGATAATGCGTGCACTGACTGGGTATGTCCACTCAATCTGGCTGGTTCTTTCCTCATAAGACGATTTCAGACATCAGTCTACTTGGTCTTCACACGAATATTTTGTCTGGACTTTAAAAGAGACTGTGAGACTGTGTGTGAGTTTGTTTCGGCCTTTCTTCTCAGAGTAGTCAGATAGGAAACACCGACAACACATAGTTTAAAAAAATATGTATGAGTTGTAAAAGTGTTTGTACAAACCAACTTACAGAAATATAATCATTTATCATTTATAAAAAAACTGACAACTCACAATTTTAGGTCACGATATTCACAGATGAATAACCTCCATTTCCTCAAATGGGTAAATCCAACCAAATAAATGTTTATTTCCAAGAACTCATAGACACAAAGAATGGTTAGGCCGTTGCTAGGCAAAGATTCTGTCGTTAATTTATAATAATAATGTATTTATTCACACACACAAGTTAAACACAGAACCAGTTAAGCTCGTGGCAGACGCGTCGCGACGTATTGTTGCTATAGTTGAAGTATCCGCTACGGCTTATTGCTGCTATAGACATAGTATCCGCTACGACTATAGCAACTGTAGTTCTACACACAGAGTGATGGCGCTATTACTACGTTCGAAATCTGCGATTCTACGCTAGCAGGCGTTTAGTTCCCGCTATGACAATAGCAGCTAAAGTACTACACACAGAACGGCTGCGCTGTTGCTACGACCTAAATCTTACGCTCGTAGCAGACGCGTAGTATTCGCTACGACTTATTGCTGCTATAAAATTTGTATCCGCTATGGCTATAGTAGCTATAGTAATACACAGAATGTCTGCGCTATTGCTATGAGGGAAGTTTCTGATGCTACGCTCGTATCAGATGCGTAGTATCCACTACGACTTATTGCTGCTATAGTAACAGTATCCGCTACGACTCTAGTAACTATACTACTACACACAGAATGGCTACACTTCCACAGCCTTTGTCTTCAGGAATTTGTCACCAACCTGGTTGCGTTGGTAGGTACTACTAGCCACAAGCCCCTCAAGGATAACTATTTGTGAAGCTACTGTATTCTACCTTTCGACCGAGACCGATGGAGTTTACCTTTGTTTTGTCAAAGATTGATAGATGTTTATTCCAACCATTTCTTATTTTAGCAATTTTACTTTCTGGAATTCTATAAATATCCACCAAGATATTGTCTGTGATCTAATTGTATAGTACGTACCGCCTTCGCGTCGCGTCCCCCGTCGCGCATCTAATCGCCAAATGGGCACAGACCGTCTCCCGTCGACTCGGCAACTAATTGTCGCCTACTATCTTCAATTGTTTGCAATAATTACTATCACGTCGCGCCACTGTTGCCAGGCGACAATCGACTATCATTAAATTAATTGAACTTAACTGGGATCATCTTTCGCTATGTCATGTGATACGATATTAGGTGATTATGTTGCCGGTATATAACGATATTGTCGAGTAATTTGAAACTTGGTACTGCGTTTATTACCGACTACCGTACATATGTACTGATCTGCGGTGTCGGATGACATTGAGTCTTAGAAAACAGCAAGTAGCAATAATATAATAGGTATAATATAATAATAGGTATAATAGATAATGTGACAAAAGATCTTGATGGTAGCTACACATTATTAATTAGTTACTCGAGTATCTCATGTAGAGTGTGACCTATTCCAGCGGCGGGAAGCACGAACAGTATATAATCCAACGTAACGACTTGATGAGTGGGGCGGAACACGAACTAGAAGAGATGATAATGAACGGCAAGGTTTTCCTCTCTGAACAAGATACTCAATGCTGGTTTTTTTTCACACCACCTGCTCGACATTATCCAATTAAATTTATCATGCAATATCAACGTAAAGTTGGCGCACGGTTGGCGCAGTGGTTGAGCGATTGACTGCTGCGCTGCGTGTCGCGGGTTCGATTCCCGCACGGAACAAATATTTGTATGATCTACAGATAGTTGTTCCGGCTCTGGGTGTTGTGTATGTGAGTTTATATGTTTGTAAACGCACCTACGATACAGGAAGAAATTCCTAGTGTGGGGCAACGTTTTTTTTATTAAAAAAAAAAAAAAAAAAAAAAAAAAAAAAAAGTAAAGCATTACCTCTTAAGTGAATTAAAATTATTAAAAACTCCCAAGGGAGTAAAGTGATTTGAATTTGGAACGTCCAATTTGTGTGGAAACTCGTAAGTAAAAAATGCCCATATGGCATTGTAAAGAGGTTTGTTCGAAAGTCGATATGACTGCCACCAACAGAACTAAAAAAAAAAAGATCCAAGGGGTATTATTATTATGTCCTTTATTCACATTATTTCTTATTATCTACATTTTTAAATATTTTAATAAAACATACAAAAAAAAACATTAAAAAAACTGTCAAATGTCATATCATCATATGTCATCATCATCATACTTATAATCCTAACTCTTATCCTACATATATTACCTTTATAATCATATATCTGTGTATTACATTATCATAATTCTTTGATCCTATTTTTGTCCTATTTGGTTGCAATGGGGGACCATCAAAAACATAACAGGTAAAAAACACAAGTCTAAAAAGTAGTGAGACCGAATGTAAAACCAAGTCAGATAATTTATTCAGTTGGTAGTTACGAGAACATTAATAATTAGGTTACAAACAAACACATTAACCGACATGGTTTTACTTTACAAAAGGGGTCGACATTATTGTGTTCTTCTAATGTAAAATCAAGTCGATTAATTTGTTTGTTTGTAACCTAACTATTAAGATACCTACTGAATAAATAACTGAATAAAAACCTAATTATTAAGGTACTTACTGAATAATTGTAATTGATGGAATCTCATTTCTTTTTGTACGCATTCCTCCTTTTTCTTTTGGTTTCTATTTCTGGTGAGTCAGGTACGATCCATGTTTCTTTAGGTACATACATACACTAGGTACCTACCATTTGTATTGTAAATATAGGTAGGTAATGAATAATTTTACAAACAGTTTGTTTATGAAATTCAAATACTAACCTAATCTAAATAAGTGCCGATTTTTCAACAGTCGGATAACTTATAACTGAGGAATAAAAATGGCCGTCTGACATATTTTCTATACAAAAATTTCAAACCGCCATTTTTATGCCTCAGTTAAAAGTTAACAGACTTCGGCCCTAAATTTAGTTTCCTATAAGATCCTTAAGATCACAATCTCATCGCTTGCCTTCGACATACTAATTATGGTACTTCGTGTTCTTGCGCCATCCCATCTTCTAAGCACGGCGAGCTGTGCTGGGGCGGCTGCTGCTGGTGCAAAAAACTTCAAATGGCGCAATTATAACAACTTTATTGGCAGTTATATGTTTGAGCCGTTTGGGGTTGAGACATTAGGTCCATGGGGTCCGAGTGCTCACCGAGTGTTTCGAGATCTAAGTGAACGGTTAGTCGACTGTTCACGTGACCAGAGGGCTGGCCTTTTCTTCAGCCAGAGGATCAGCATTGCCATTCAACGTGGCAATGCTGCCAGCGTTCTGGGCACGTTTTCCATTGACATCGATGTGGACGAATTTTTTTGATGCGCAATGAGCCCTTTTCCTTCTCCCCTTTGTATGTAATTTTGTTTTGTTATTAGTCATAAGATTAGAAATATTCAGTTGTATATATTACTTTCAAGTTGATTCGATTAAAATAAAACAAAACTATGTCTATATTACATTATCAAATAATTATGACTCATATTTATATCTACGATCGACTAGATATATGATATTATAATACCCCAAAATGACACCCAAACACAAGTTTCTACACTTTTGAGTACTAAAATAAACTCCACTACAACTTCTTTAAATACCACTACAACTATCTGGAATAATGTGTCCAACATCAATTGACTTTGATTTATATTAATTACAAAATAAATACTTAATTTTGGCACCCTGGCTCCATTAATTAGGTATTTATCACGGTCAATACAAAACTCATAATAAAACATTGAGTAATAGAAACTACAAATTAAAACATAAAATTATAAATTAGATTATTAAAACATTAAATTACATTAAATTAAATTCATTGCAACACCATTAAAATTATTAAAATAATGTCAAAAGGTGTTAGTACTTTACTTATAAACCATATAAGTGAGCGCACACAATGCGCATCCACTTTTATTAAATTTTTATTGTCTCGCAGAAGCTGTGAAAAGTAGAGTGTGCTCCTCTGGGATAAAGCCTGTCTTCGTCGTGGGCAGCTTGAACCCCTCACTTCACTCAGGACTCTACATAAATAGAGTCCTTCGTTACTCTCTGGCTTCAATATGCCACCTATGACGTAAGACACTGCTTTATCCCCTTGGTGCATAATCTACTATTACGTACCTAGGGGATAAAAGTATCACAGTCTATCTTTTTCAAGTCTCAGCTAAGGAATTCGTAAAATTAGAAAAGAAAAAGTTACTACGAAAATATGTTTAGATTGCTAAAGCCGAATTTTTGTTTAACCGAAACTAAATTTAGCTATGAGTGTCACCCCCTAACCTTTTCCCAGAATCACAATTTACACCCCATGTGGTAATTTTCATTCCGGGAACAGCTAGCTATTGGATCCATACAAGTACCTAATTCACATCCGAAAATATATTAGCCCCTTTGATGTCCAATGTATTTTCCACACTTTCTTACTATCAAAGGGCATTCCCATGGGGCGGGAAGAGCCTCGTATGGGTCGCAAATAGTCACTTAAGATTCGCAAAGGGCCTCGTATCAAGCCTTTGATTTGGAACCGATATACACAAGTGCGGTGATACTGCTTTGCCAAAAACTGTCTATTTATATCAATACCTTGATAGACAGAAGGATGTTTCTATATAGAACGTAATTCGATTTAATTGCGTATATCGTATAGAAAAGGAGCTTCCATGAATTCGGTTTCAATCTATTGGTTTTCTAGTTTCCCGTGCGCTCTGATCGACTGTTATTTTGTTCTTATTTCTTACTGTCGTTTGTCGCCCTTTACTCGTTGCTTTGAATAGATAGTAGGTAGCTTTCAGAAAACGGTTTTATGTGCAAAAAGACTAATGTTTTAGTCGCTTAGAATTAGAGGAAATTTTTGCAAAACAGTCATCATTTTCATTTCAGCCGAAACACGTCCACTGATGGTCATAGGCCTACCCCAAGTGTCGCCACACTGATCGGTCCTGGGCTTTTCGCATCCACCGAACGCCCGCGGTCTTGACCTAGTCGTCGTCGAAACGCCGAGAAAAGCTCTCGCCTTTTCCCTTTGGGTGACTTTAAGCCTTCTGATGAGGCCCATTATAAGCGACCACGTCTCTGTCCCGTTAGTAATCACTGGTAACTCACACTGGTCGGACTTTCGTCTTGAGACACTGTGGTAAGTTGGACGAGAAGATATCGTGCAACTTCCCGAACGTTGCCCAGCCGAGTCGGATTCGACGGTTAACCTCTTTCTCGAAGTTGGACCTACCTGACTGGACTGTTATGTTATATATTATTTATATTATGTACCTGGCACTTATTAAAGCAACAAGGAAAATATATGATAATACACTTATTCATGGTGAATCATGTCCAATCGGCTTATTTGATTTACCTCTAGTATGCAAACTTTGCTATCAGATAACTTAGGCATATTAAAGTGATCTGATTGTGGTATTATTATGTATCAATGGCGAAGGGTTCTCAGAAGTGCTGTCGATAATTTTTGCACAGGGTCAGTTATGTTGCAACTCATTCATAGAATATTATGAAAGAAATATTTTTTTGGCTGTTTAGTATCTTATCTACGAAATCACGAATAAATTTTATCTAAGCGATGTAGGTGAAGCATAAGAAAGCTTGGATATTAAAGAGCATTGGACATTTTTGAGTCGGCATTAGACATCATAAATAGCCAGTTAAATGATGTTATGATTGTAAATTTACAATTTGATATGTAGAAATCTAAACTGCCTTTATAAAGAGGTAAAATAGATTTAATTTTTGTGACAGGTAATTTCTGGTAGTACCTATCCCAGTAAGATTTTTCCGTTGACGGAAAGTTGCACTTGCTAGCTCTCATAAGGTGGAAAATTACCTGACTAATCACATGCGAGATGAATGACGAGGTGTGGATTTCCGTCTGTGTGATTATTTGGTCGATTGGATAGCGGTCAAACTCTTTGCGTTGCCGTATTCACTTACGCAATACGGCTGCTGGGGCTCTTAGGTTACGGGATCAAAAAATAACAAAGCCTTTAGTTGCAGTATCAGTGAGTGCACGAAACCAAAGCCTTGGAAAAACCGGGCAAGTGTATGTCGGAATTCGCACATTTAGGTTTCCGTACCAAACCGCAAAATCAAGTTGGTTGTAATAGGAAAAATATACCTCACATTTCATACAAAAAATCTGATATTGTTATTTTTTTTGTAAAATATACGTAATAATAAACATTATCACTAAATTTTAAGTTCAATGGGAAGTTAAAAGAATATTCGGCATTGTTTTTTGTAAAAAAAATCTGACTTTGGTGGCTTCTGTGACAAATGAATCTTTGTTTGCCAATGTTTTTCAAAACAATAAATACAGTATTTATCTATTCATCGAGCTCTAAGCAACTATAACCCACTCGATGGGGCAAGTAATTTTTTTTTTGCTGTCCCCTTAACACATTTAAAAATATTTTTTGACAATTTGTATGGCTTTGGGCCAACAAGTTGCTTATACTGTGAAAATTTGGAGACTGAAGCTCCAGCGACAGACGACGTACAGACAGACACGTGAGTGAGAGCACTATGCATAGACTACTATTATATTGGCACTATGGCTCTGTTTGGACCTTGGACTTTCGGTTACGGAACCCTAAAAAGTCAAAAATATTTGGGAATGCCAAGCGTTTTCGAAATGTCACGTGACAAAACCCCTTAACTTTGGTATTTGGACCATCGCCTTCGCTGATAGAATGATGCATTGTCAAGAGCATCTGCAAAGTCACAAAGTTTACCTTAAAGCACATTCCATCATTTCTACCGACCGCACGTAGTTGTAGAACAATTCCAATCATGGCCAATCACCACCCACAGACATCTCTCAAGAAAGGCATCTGAAGTTCCCAGCATAAAGTAATAACTCGATCCAACGCTTGTGCGAGGAATTTTTCACAAGAATTACATTAGTCTCATACTAGCTTTTGCCATCAGATTCGCCCGCGTGAATGAAGAAAATATCCTAAGCGAAAATACTATAAGGATAAAAAGTATTCTATGCCATAATCAAGAGGATATTACAACAGCATTTGTTTTTTAAATTTTTCCTTTATCCTGGATGTATTTACAAATATACAAACTCACATACACAAACAAACAGACCGGAACAACTATTTAGGCCATACAAGTGATATTACAACAGCATTTTTTTTTAAATTTTTCTTTATCCTGGATGTATTTACAAATATACAAACTCACATATACAAAAAACCAGACCGGAACAACTATTTCGGCTATACAAATATTTGTTCCGTAAGGGAATCGAATCTGCGATACGCAACGCAGCCAATCGCTCAACTCGCTCAATAGCGACTTTTAAAAGTAAATATGTATTACATTAACAAGCGATATCTAAATATTACGTAATTAATTCCTTACATTTTCGCATTTAGACCATTACTATCGCTAATATAATGAAATTTTCCCCTGTATTTTGAGGCATTTCTTTCACGCGACTCATTTAAATTGAAAGTTATAGCTTCTACAGTTGTTTCTGTTGTTATGGCGACTGCGTTGAGGAAGTTGCCTCTAAAAGAACTTGGCTTATAGGCCTTTGTGTTGACAGATCCCCTTTTACCGATGTGCCAAGTTCTTTTAATTCCGGTTAGCTGTTAAGGCGTGAATGCTGCACAAACTTTCATACATACAGACTTTCGAACTTATTCTGTTAGTGCATACGAATATGATATGATACCCCCCCACATTCTCACATCCGCGAGCCACAAATTCAAATATATTCTAATCCATTTTGCATCAATTTCGCGTGCCTCGTGCCTTTCTTGAATAAACCAATTTTCGTCGATATTTGCTTAGCGAGTGGCACAATATATGGATAAGGGTTGTTTCACACGTTTTATGAGCAGAAGCTTTTTTGTGTTGTGCCAAAATGCCTAATTGGTTAGAATTATCGTACAGTCGGTAATAGCTGACCCAACCTAAAAACGAACGAATTTGAACCCTCCGCCTGTAACATTAAGTATTATATAATTTGTATGAGTTTATCAGACTAGCGCTACTCGATGAACAAATACAATAATAATACAGATACGCAAATTTGATCTTTAAAATGTTAGCGTTAGGATATTTATAACTATGTACGTATTAGTGTAAGTGACCTTTAAGAATAGAGACGACATAGCTAGTTTTAACATAACTAGACGAGTTGTCATCACAACCGTAAAGAACGGACGTTATAGCATAACCGTATAGACGGAAACATTCATAAAATATAAAATTTCTAAATTGGTCATATTTTTTTTGAAGTTTCTAACTTATAATAAGTGGGTAGTTAAAAGACAAACATGCGAATTCATTATAAAACTGGTAGTCAAATGTTACTAAGGTTAAGGGTAGGAAAATAAATATGAACCGTGACAATAAAACTAAAGCCAGTCTACAAACAATTGCAGTGACTACGTGCGAATATTTCTACTATTTGTGAGATTATTTTTTAAGGTGTTACCGACTGTACATATCGAGACAAAATAGCGCATTTGAATTTGTACATTAGTCTCAGTAGTGTGATCCTATTTATTATTACAAGCTTGATTACTTGTACCTTGCTTTATAGTGAGTGTACGACAACTAGAAACCCATTTTCAAGCGCTTCCTGTTATCTGATTAAATTAAAAGTTAGTGTACTTATGTAACTTTGCAAACGTCTCATGATGGAACTGGGAGGCGATAGCACCATCGGGCTCATAGGACGTGTATTGAGTAGTGATATTAAATTTAGTACACAAAGATTGTAAATAAAAAAGGTCACGTGTCATTTCGATAGCGATTGACATTCCCAAACAATTTTGTCGTTTTTTCAATCGCTATTGCAACGCTTTCATGGATAAAATGTCAGTTGTCTAGGGCCCTGGTCTATCTACAGAGTGACATTTTATTCATCGGCAACATAATAAGGGTTTAATTTAAAGCACTCATGAATATAAAAAAAAGCTTTTTAAAATCTGAAAATCTCTGAATGGTCATATTCAGAGATTGCCAGATATGAAAAAGTTTTGTTCGCAGAAGTCTACAAAACGTTACATAGCTGATTTAACCCAAAGTGAAAGTTATAAAAAAAACAAGATTTTGGTTATTTTCAGCACTTGAAAGATTTCCAATGAATGAAAAATCACTCTAGCCCTCAAAGTTATGCTACAGTTACGTCCGTCCACATTGTCGATTCAGCGCGTATGTAGCGTTACACACGTGTGGCTTCATTTGCGGACGTGTACAGAGTAAGGTAAACAAGCCATGATTGTACCTGCGTATAGTAGCAAACAGACGTAATTAATGAACTAGACATAGGCCTTACTTTGCATACGATTCGTAAGAAATTCGGCCGTGCGAACACATACGGAAACGCACGAACAATCCCGATCTTTTCATGTTCTGTGGGAGAGCTCATTTTAGAGTCGGACGCAAAGCATATGTACGACTAAAATCCCAGACAAGCGCGAATCGAAAATCGACCACTTTTATAGAAATTGGTCGTCCTATTGTTGTCGCAATATCACGTCGCGCCGGTACGTCGGAGCTTTAACTTGCATTCACCACTTAAGCTCTTTAAAGAATACCTAAGCGAACGCAGATATGTAGTTAAGATAGGAT
This sequence comes from Orthosia gothica, assembly GCA_949775005.1. Lineage (NCBI taxonomy): Eukaryota > Metazoa > Arthropoda > Insecta > Lepidoptera > Noctuidae > Orthosia > Orthosia gothica. The sequence goes on from OX459048.1 coordinate 25,223,619, forward strand.
CAGTCACTAGTTTCGAAGAAATAGTCACATACGGAATGGGACAAGGAAGTGCGCTCGGCCCGACGCTGTTTCTCATTTATATAAACAGTCTTTGTAACATGAAAATTGACGGTGCACACATATTCTCTTATGCTGATGACGCAGCAATTGTTGAACAACACTTGGAACAGCGACGGACACGCTGCCGAACGTGGCTTGTCTAAAATAGCTGCCTGGCTCGAACGTAACCTTTTGACTTTAAATGTCTCAAAGACTTACTACATTTGTTTCTCAATTGACAATCGTACTCAGCCATCTCAGGATCTCCAGATTAAAATACATACTACTCTGACTCCCCTGACACCAACTGATCTAGTTAAAAAATCAGTAAAGTAAGTAGCACTAAATACCTTGGTGTTATGCTCGACCAAAGGCTATCGTGGCACTTGCATCTAGAACTGATAATGAATAGAGTCAGGAAATTAATTTCGACCTTCAAATCTCTTCGGCACGTGGCTATTAAAGATCTTATCCAGATTTTTTTTGTGTCTCTGGGTCAATCCATACTGACGTAGTGTTTACCAATTTGGGGTGGAGCATCAAAAACAAAGTTTTTGGAACTGGAGAGGGCACAGAGAGCTTTACTGAAGGTCATGTATTTTAAACCACGATTATTCCTCACCGAAACCCTATACTCAACTTCAAACCTCTTGTCTGTTAGAAAGCTCTATGTCCTCCTGATAACTTTGAAAAAGCATAAATCCCTTCCCTTTGTCACTCCCAGGATACAAACTAGGAGGAAGAATAAAGTAGCTTCAGAAACCCCGGTCAAAATTACATTTGTTACAAGACAATACACAAAGCAATCCTCTCGCTTATACAATTTCCTCAACAAAACTCTCACCATATACCCAATGAAATACCGCGACTGCATAAAGACACTCACAGAATGGTTGAAGAGATTACGAAGAAATCGAGGCTCTACTCCATACAATCCCATAATTCCCAAAATGCATAATCATAATTCACAGATACAAACTGTCGCTAGACTAAACAAAAAGTACACAAATCACACCTTCCACACCAACATTCACACCCCTACATCACACACACCATCACCTCACACACACATAACACCTCGCGCTCTCCTTATTCCTTACTAATGAATAGTTTTAGTATTTTTGTATTGTTAGTCTCCTGGCATTTGTTCAAAATTATCTGCTGTTTTTGTTTACTTTTATTTATTTTTCTCACACATATGTATAATTAATGTAAACTGGAGGAGCGAAGCCACCTAACGCAAGCAAATCTTTGCTTAAAAGGTGACTTCAAAGTTAACTGTTCCTACTAATCAAATTAATTAATTTTCCTGTTAATGCTTTTTAATACTTTATACCTGTGTGTAGAGCTATTCTGGGTGCATCGTCCTCACATATATTAATGTATGTACGTATGTTAATATTGTAAAACACCAATTTTTTTTTTTAAATAGAGTAAGTATGGAGTTTCTTGTGCGTTCTTCTCCATAACAATCTACTTTCAGAATGCACGGTAGATTTTTTTTTTTTTTTTTTGTTACTTTTTTATTACTTTTAAATTTTAATTTTAATTTATGTGACGTTCAAAAGTGCCGTTTATTGGCCTAATTGAATAAATATATTTGACTTTGATTTTGACTTTGAACAGTGTAATTTACATAAGTTGATGAAATAGACATTTTTATTTTATTATCCAATGAGAGCACTCACTTGTACCTATCACAAGCTCTAGATGACACTACTGCCATAAATAGTGAAAAGAGGCTTTACCCTACAATGAGACTATACATCTATACCAATATTATAAAGAGGTAAGATTTTTTTGTTTGTTTTGTACCGAATAGGCTCCAAAATTACTGGGCCGATTTCAAAAATTCTTTCACCTATGGAAAGCTACATTATTCCCGAGTAACATAGGCTATAATTTTGATGGGAGCAAAGCCGCGAGGGTCAGCTAGTAATCTATCTATATATATCTATAAAAGTGAAAGGTGACTGACTGACTGACTGACTGACTGATCAATCAACGCACAGCAAAAACTGCTAAGCCTAGAAGCATGAAATTGGGCAGAAAGATTACTCAAGTGACGTAAGTGTGCACTAAGAAAGGATTTTTGGAAATTCCACCCCTAAAGGGGTAAAAAGGGGGTTGAAATTTTGTATGAAAAATCTAATTCCTTCGACCAAAATTCTTAAAACTTAGCACAAATAGTATTCTAAGTAAATGATAAATATTGACATTATTAGTTTTTCGAAACTACCCCCAAATTATGATTTAGGGGGTGTTGAAGTTTGTATGGAAAAATCTGATTTCTTGGGTCAATAAACTTGAAACTTGCCACAAATACTAACCTAAATTAATAATAAAGGTTGCTATTATTATTTTTGTAAACTACCCCCAAAAGACGATTAAGGGGTGATAAGTTTTTTTGAAGAATCTAATTACTTCAGTTAATAAACTTGATACTTGACATAAATACCACTCTCAATAAACAATAAAGGCTTTGATAGTTAGTTTTTCGAAACTACCCCCAAAAGATGATTTAGGGGATGTTAATTATTCTTTTTAATCTGATTTCTGGGGTGAATAAACATGAAACTTGACATAAATACCATCCTAAATAAACAATAAAGGTTGTCATTATTAGTTTTTTGCAACTACCCCCAAAAGACGATTTAGGGGATGTATTTTTTTTTAAGAATGTGATTTCTTGTGTGAATAAACATGAAACTTGACATAAATACCATCCCAAATAAACAATAAAGGTTGTCATTATTAGTTTTTGCAAATACCCCCAAAAGACGATTTAGAAGGTATTACATGAAATTTGGCAGAAAGGTTCCTAAAGTGACGTAAATGTGCACTAAGAAAGGATTTTTGGCAGTTCTACCCCTAAGGGGGTAAAAAGGGGGTTGGAAGTTTGTATGAAAAATCCAATTCCTTCGACCTAAATTCTTGAAACTTAGCACAAATAGTATTCTAAGTAAATGATAAAGATTGACATTATTAGGTTTTCGAAACTACCCCCAAATTATGATTTAGGCGGTGTTGAAGTTTGTATGGAAAAATCTGATTTCTTGGGTCAATGAAACTTGCCACAAATACTAACCTAAATGAAAAATAAAGGTTGCTATTTTTTTTTTTTAAATTACCCCCAAAATACGATTTAGAGGTGTTAAAGTTTTTTTGAAGAATCTTATTACTACGTTAATAAACTTGCAACTTGACATAAATACTAATCTAAATAAGCAATAAAGGCTTTCATTGTTAGTTTTTCGAAACTACCCCCAATAGATGATTAGGGGATGTTATTTTTTTTTAGAATCTGATTTCTTGGGTCAATAAACATGAAACTTGACATATATACACAATAAAGGTTTTCATTATTAGTTTTTCGAAACTACCCGGACGATAGACGATTTCGGAGTGTTAAAGATTTTTGATTACTTTTACTGCACATAGCTTCCTTTTATGATGTAGGGGAGCACTTAGGAGGGATTTTTGTAAATTCAACTTTTTAAGGGGTTAAAAGGGAGACATTTATTTGTATAAAAAATCTTATTCCTTTGGCAAATTAATAAAGGCTGGCATCATTAGTTTTTCGGAATTACCCCCAGAAGATGATTTAGGTGTGTCAAAGTTTCTTTAAAGAATCAAATGGCACTAGGACGAGGACCTCAACATCGATTTGGAACTACCGAACTGTACCGTTTGTCTCAGGTAAACATATTTGTGAGTGACGTTTTAGTGTCGCGTAATTTACGCTGTATTAGATTTTTGTGTTGTGTCGCGTAATTTACACAGCATTCGTTTTCATACTAAATTAATTTTTGGATCACCCGAAATTATGCGTCTCAAAAAACCTGACCAGTCTTCTGCTCCATAAATATATCTTCTATCGATACATATAAAATGCTTTTTCCTGAATGACTGACTGATCCGTCAGTCACCGCACAGTCTAAACCGCTGATCGTAGAGACCTGGAACTTGGAGAGTATGTTTTTTGTATGACGTAGGCATCCGTTAATAAAGGTTTTTCCGAAATTCTTCCCCTAAGGGGGAGAAAAATGAGGACAAAATTTGTATGAAAAATCAAATTTCTTCGGCTAATATTCTTGAAAGTTGACAGAAATACTAACTTAAATAAATAATAAAGGTTGTTATTATTAGTTTTACGAAACTACCCCCAAAAAAAGATTTAAGCGGGGATAAAGTTTTTTTGAAAATCTTATTTATTGGGTTAATACACTTGATTCTTGACATAAATACCAACCTAAATAAACAATAAAGGTTGATATTATTAGATTTTCGAAACTTACCCCAAAATAGGATTATGTGTATTTTAAAGTTTGTTAAGAATCATACTGGACAAGGTTTCGTTTTAAATTTAGGGATCTAGGGGAGCACGAAGAAGGAATTTTAGGAAAATCAACCTTTCACCATCATCATTATTTCAGCCAAAAAACGTCCACTGCTAGACATAGGCCTGCCCCAAGCGCCACCACACTGATTGGTCCTGTGCGTTTCGCATCCACCGGACTCCCGCAGCCTTGACCAGGTCGGACTTACTAATTTGCGTTTTCCGGTTCGCAGTCGCCACTGAACCGTCAACCTTTAAAGGGGTCAAAAGGGGGAAATTTGTTTGTATGAATAATCTCATTCCGTGGAGATAAAGTAAATAATCAAAATTTACATAATACGTTTTTTAAAACTACCTCCCCCTGATAGGGTTAAGTGATGTTAGTTTTTATGAGGCATCTTACTGAGCAATCTAACTAACATAAACAAAGAGAAAAAGGGTATATTAAGTTTTAAGGGGCGGATTCTACTTTGTAGCGGTAACCTAAATTGTATTATTCTTTAAGTCAAATAACGAATTGTCCCAAACCTATAAACCGTAGAACTTTACGTAACTACATTTTTATTTGGTTTAATAACAGCTTATTTTTGGTTGCCATCACACGAACGAAGTCGCGGGCGGAGTTAATATTATAAATGTGAAAGTAACTCTGTCTGTCCCTCTGTCTACCTTTTCACGCTTAAACCGCTGAACCGATTTAGATGCAATTTGGTTCGGAGTTATTTTGAGACGCTGGGCAGGACATAGGATAGTTTTTATCCCGGAAATCATACTTAAGGGGGTGGAAAGAGGGGTAGAAGTTTGTATGGAAAAGCTACAATATTATGCCGCTATATAAAAAATAAGCTATTCGAATTACTAATGCTTCGCAGACGAAGTCGCGGGCAACAGCTAGTAAATAATAATAAATGCCTCATTGGTCTGGTCACAAGTGGTCGCAAGTGGTACTGCTGCGGGCACGAGAGCTTGGTCCCAAGTGGATTTATTTATTAAAACGGCATGCAGTATACAGGTACACCATCATCAGCCTTTTAACGTTCCCACCGCTGAGACAAAGGCCTCCTCTTTGTGAGAGAGGGAATGGGCCATAATCACGCGGGCACAGTGTGGGTTGGTGGATGTCACACGTCTTCGAATTTTCGGTTCTAGGACATGCCGGTTTTCTCACGATGTTTTCCTTCGCCGTTTTTAGAGCAGTGGTGATGAAATAATTTACACAAAGTAATGCGCCTGCCTGTGTTCGAACCCACGACCTACGACACGTAAGTCGAGGCCGTTACCACTGGGCCACCACTGCTCTCAGTAAGGGTACATAGTTGGAGTCTGAAGCATTCCCTACCAGTCAACCAATGGTTGAGGGAGAGATAGCATGGCAGGTGAATAAAAAAGTAGATATAATTATGTTATTGGAATTGGTAAATAAATATTTTGTATAGTTGGTTAAAGTTGGTGTGGATGATCCTAGGTCGTGCACAGTGGGATTTTAACATAACGGGCAAAACGTGGACCTAACCCTTAGGGAAAAGCAGGAGTAATAGGTATTATTAAGTAAATATACAAACATTTTAAAAACTGTAACCCGACTACGAATTTATTTTAGCCTATATTACCCGGGCCATAATTTCGAATCGATTGACACCTTATTCATCAAAATTGGATAAATCGTTTGGGAGCTAAGGAGAAACATACGTAATTTATACAAACATACAGAGACTGCTAAACATACTTTGACTTCGCCGTATTCGGGTAAAAATGCGTGTCATTATAAAAATCTCATGATACAACCCTTAAAACGTGGCGTTAAAAGATGTTAATATACGTTTTACTTTCATCTTCACACACCTTTATCACGTTAACTTCGTTCCATTCCACGCAATTTGCGTATACCGTGTTTCGTTAACTTTTGATGGGAGCGTATAATGATGCTTCATTTTGAAGAATCGATCGAAATTTTTGAAATTTTAAGCTGAGTGCGTTGTATTTTCACAAAGGATAATTCGATTTATTCTTCATTCGGCCCGAAGTTTTGTCCCACATTCCACAAAAATCTTAGTTCGTCCCACATCATCATTGAAGTACTGTTTCGTCCCATATTACAAGTACTTTAAAGGTACAGTCAATAAAAATAACACACACACATGCACACTGAAGCGTAAAATTAAAAAAATACATATTTTTTTTCGACTTATAATACATCGTACTTTAGAATAGTCAAAGAAAAATATGAATCTAGTTGCACATTAGCAAGCGTCAGTAGGTCTCTATGGAGAAGAATGTGCAAGAAACTCCACGGACTCTCTTTTCCATCAGTTTATTATTTGTTTACATCATTCTTGTTGAAAAAATACATGTGTGAGAACGATGGAAAAAGTCGTGCACGTAAAAGCATCACGAGTGTAACAAACAATAAAAAAATACAAAAAATAGGTAATTAAAAACTAGCCAAGGCAGCTAAGTTGAGTTGGCGAGTAAGCCAATCCCAACTGATGGCGCCCGTTTACGAACATGCCGCATGAATTGGCACCACTCAGCTCAACCATCATGTCGGGAATTGAATAATCCAACACATGTGCCACCATCAGAGAGACAGTTGAGAGAGCATGACACAATCTCAACTGCCAGGGCACACACAAGTCAACGAACGACACATAAGTACAGTAAATCTTAGATTTACAGTTGGTACATAGTACTCACACATGTGCTGTGCAGTTATCACTAAACGAAATTGAGTTTATACAATAAAAATATATGCATACAGTCTTCAGCAGGTCCAACAATACTTCAAAACAATAATGTTCTACATATCACTTGTTTTTGCGCCCTAGTGGTTGTGGAGCAGGTTTATGATTGAGCCAAGCATTTTTATCTGCGATGTAAGCGCCCAACTTATATTGTCTTACCATTCCTGTCCAAAGTCCTAGAACGATTAATTCATAATCAAATTAGCACTTTCCTATCCAAAAATAATCTCCTCAACCTCTTCCAGTCCGGCTTTCGTCCTGGTCACAGCACCTCCACTGCTCTACTCAATATCACGGAAGATATCAGATCAGCCATGGAAAGCAGTAATCTAACGGTATTAGCATTGCTAGATTTTAGTAATGCTTTTAATACTGTTGATATCGATGTTTTGCTTGGCATTCTACGCTCTCTTAATGTATCTCCATCGGTGGTTGACTGGTTTCGAAGTTACCTGTTCGGCTGCCGGCAACGTATTTGCATCGGAGAGAACTTATCTTCCTGGTGTAGTACTTCTGACGGGGTACCACAGGGTGGCGTTTTATCCCCTTTACTTTTCGCAGTTTTTATAAACTCAATCTCCAATGAACTCATTTCATCCTACCATCTTTATGCAGACGATCTGCAAATTTATTCGCGAGCTCCTCTCGGAAATCTGTCTGAGGCTATTGTTGCCATCAATCTGGATCTGGCTCGCATTTGCGATTGGAGCAAGCGGTACGGGCTTATGGTCAACCCTATCAAGACGCAGGTTATAGTGGTGGGCAGTTCGAGAATGGTTTCAAGGATCAACTGGACGTCTCTTCCCCAAGTTCTTTTTGACAATTCAGTTATTCCCTTCAGTGAAAAAGTTAAGAACTTGGGGATATTTATCGACAAGAACTTCTCTTGGACTGCCCAACTACAGGAGGTAAGCCGCAAGTTATTTGCATCTGCTGCAACATTGAGGAGACTGCGGAATTTTCTTCCGACTGCCACCAATTTTGCGCTTGCACAGTCTCTTCTTCTTCCCATCCTTGATTATGCCGATGCCAGCTATCTTGACCTTACTCAAGAACAACTCGATAAACTTGAGCGGCTTCAAAATGTTTGTATAAGGTTCATATTCGGTTTGCGCAAATATGACCATGTATCCGATTTCCGTGTGAAGCTCAAGTGGTTGCCAATTCGCCTTCGCCGGAATGCTCATATTCTTTCTCTTCTGTATAATGTGCTCTTTACTCCTTCCACCCCTCTTTACCTCAAGGATCGTTTTCAGTTTATCTGCGATTCCCACACGAAATCACTTAGGTCATCGGATAACTTGCGACTTAGGATGCCAATGCATTCCACCACTTTCTTGGATAAATCTTTTACTGTCCAAGCTGCTCGTCTGTGGAATGCACTGCCCGACCCTATAAAACGCGCCCAGTCATTGCCTGTATTTAAAAGACTCGTAAAGGACCATTACCTGTCACTGTGATTGTCGTTAGTCAACATTTGCTTTCATTGCCTATTTATATATTTATTGAGTATGTATGTTTTTATGTATATAATAACATATGTATGTATTTGTGTATCTATTTTAATATGATTGTATATTTAAGGAAAATATTCGTAATGTTATGTGTTACACCAATGTCAACCCCATTTCATGTTCAGGCTATCACTTTCCATCCCAGGTTGCCTGGAAGAGATCGCGGTCAGCGATAAGGCCGCCCGTTGTATGTATTTTAGTTTTAAGTTTCCTTTTTCTGTGTTTAAACTTGGTGTACCTACAATAAAGCATATATAATAATAATAATAATATAATTATAATAATATGCCTGCCTGCATAGCGTGCGTTTTATACAAGTTTTAAATTTCGTCTCATTCATTTATAGAATGGGGGGAGGAATTTTATTGTAGCATTTTATACAGTACCCTATGAAAGAAGAGGCTACTTTAGCCAGTCTGAAACCTGGTTGAATTAATTGTTTCCTATTTCTACTAACGTAATTATGTCTGTCACCGTTTTTACAAAAAGTATTTTTTTTTGTTTGTTTGTTTTATCTTGCGATCAGTCTTTCACTATGAGCAGATGAAATGGTTCGGATGGCATGTTAGGCTCTACTCTCAGTGGGATCTGCCCCATCTTTACAAAGTCACTCTTCTGGCTCACTGTTCTGGTCGAAAATATCCCGCCGCTTTTTTAATCGGCGGATGCTTTCTGGGATTGTAAGTTGTTCTGCGAGCATGTTCGGATAATTTAGCAGTCGGGATTTGTACTGGACGCCATGTGCATTTATCTCCTCATTGACCATAGGAATATTGAGGATTTCATGAATTTCTGTTGTTTTGATAAACCATGGTGGCGTTGAATATTTGTTTTACTATACAATTTTGTGCCTGTTGCCAACTAAAATATAGTACGATAATATAAATATATTATGCAACAAGAGAACAAACAGGATCATTACATTAAAACTTAACATCTGTAACTTGTACCTACTTTCTGTGCAAATAAAGAACTATTCTATTCTATTCTATAGTAACAATACAAAGGAGCTACTCAGAGCCAGCTCCGCTTTGAACCACATCCTGTGTTTGAAGATCCCACGAACGAAGCTGAAATGTCTGAAACGCTTACAATGTCACCAGCACATGAACGCTTTAACCCGCAACATAGCAATGCTTCTGACAGCAAAGTAATAAATAAATATCTAATAAATAAATTATTTGGGTTTCAAAAAAAGTGAATATTAGGTATTAACCCCCCCCCCCCCCAAAAAGGGACTTTTCACAAGTCTCTAATACTATAGTTTTTGTGTTTTATCATGGCAGTCTACGGTCAATAATGCAATTAGAACCGATTCAATTATCATTATTGATCGAAGACGGTAGTAGGAGACATTGAGCTAGCTACATTTATTGACGTATTTAATTTCAAAATCGTACTACAATTATAATAAATGCGGCAATGTGAGTCACATCTAGGCATCTAGCTAATGTTGATGAAACTAAGCATAGCGATATACCATTCCTGGATTGGGACCTAAGAAACTTTGCATAAAGTCATGCGAGAGAAGATTTTATCATGAAAATATTGTACGGGTTCCTACAAAGAGATATTAGGAAAAGGGCAATGACCGTTAATGCGCCATGCTAAAACGAAATAGCTTTACCACTAAAAGCATAAGAGAATATTCATAAATCCTTAAATACTGTCTGGAACGTGCAGTTTACAGCGCTTAGCTTTCATTTAACACGAGCGAGCAAAGCAAGATGAATTAATATAATAGGTACGTGTTTTACATAAATGCATAATTATGGTATGCTTACTGTTAACGCCCTCTACCCGCAGGGAGCGGGGGGGTTGGCTGGTGTCCCTACTCCACGGACTGAGGATATATAAGGCGCGCGCGTCGATCGCGAGCGTCTTCCGAACGTAAACTTGTACCTTGTAATCATCAATATTAATACGTGTACCTATTGTAAAAAACAGAAATAAATATATAGTCGTCAATTTGAGTTTAGTATTTCAGCTCCGCACACTTACCTGACACCACATAATCTAGGCCATCAGCCTAAACATTTTGGTGCCGTGACCAGGATATTCGAAGGAAAGGTACCCAAATAAACTGGAAGGACAAGGGAATTATGTACCTATAAGGAAATTGAAGGACACAGTAAAGAGAGAGTATAAAGCGCAGAAGAACTTGGTGAGCCCGTTCCTTTTTTTCCTTACTACCCACATCTTACTTCCAAAGCTAACTATTTGGATTAATTAATCTTTTTCTTCGAATTTCTGTTGTAAATTAAAGAACCTGGGTGTTTACTTGTTTGTAATTATCACAACGTTAAATTTGTCGTATTATAACAATGTCTCAGACCACTAGGAAAGTTACTGACCCCATAAAACGTAGAAGTTATATTAAGGGTAGATTAACAATTTTTAAAGGTTATTTAGAAGAGATCGATTCTGTAGAAAGGTTAACTGACCAGCAAGTTTCTGAGTTAAGGTTAAGGTTAACCAAACTAGAAGCATGTTTTTCCACTTTCGATGACTTACAATCCGAAATTGAAATTGAATCGGAAGATCAGGAAGAACAAATGAAGATACGTTCTGAGGTCGAAGATCAATTTTATTCTTTAATCTCTCAAGGTCAATGTATTTTAGACAAATTAGAAGAACTTAATGTTCGTAAGAAAAGTATAGCAAATCAAACTTTGAGAAATTCCGATAGTTTCGAAGGTGGAAACATATTCAAAGGTTCAATAAAATTACCCACAATAAAGTTACCCACCTTCGATGGGAATTATAGTCAGTGGTTAGAGTATAGGGATACATATGAAGCATTAATCCATAATAATGATTCTATCGAGACAATAAATAAGTTCCACTACTTGCGATCGTCATTAGAGGGTAGCTCTGCATTGGTTATTAAATCGTTATCATTTTGTTCCGATAACTATCGCCTGGCGTGGGATTTGTTATGTCAACGGTACAATAATAAACGTCTTTTAATAAGTAATCATATGCAATCATTATTTAGTATGGAAAGTATAACTAAGGAGTCTGATAAGGCGTTGCGTTTTATGATTGACAATATAAAGAAGAATTTGAGAGGTTTAGAGACGTTAGAACAGCCAGTAGATCATTGGGACACTATGATAATACATTTGGCAGTAATGAAACTCGATAATGTAACGAGTAGAAGGTGGGAGGAACATAAAAGTATAATAGGAGAAGTGCCTACCCTCGACGAGTTTTATAAGTTTTTACGCGATCGAGCGGATGTATTAGAAACAGCAAAGCATAGTAAATCAAGTATAATTTGTAAAAATGAGAAGGCAGCTAGTTTGGTTGCGTCCGCTCAAGCGAGTAATAACAATAGATTTAATTGTTCAGTTTGTAACCAAGACCACCGTCTGTTTGAATGTACGAGATTTATTTCTATGAGTTTAGAAGAAAAAAATGAAGTCGTTTCTAAGAATAAATTATGTATTAATTGTTTAAGGCCAGGTCATCGTGCATATAATTGCAAATCATTTGGCTGTAAAATTTGTAAGTATAAACATAACGTATTGCTTCATAGAAATAGACCTCAATCTATAGATAGCGCCCGCAGTGAAAATTCGACTAGTACCACAACCCCGACTTCGGTCGGAGTTGTACGTCAGGGCGGGTTCGAACCGGCATTCTCGCATCACCCGACCGCCGCGAGCGCCGCTGTACATGCGCGCTCTGCGCCCGCGTCGGAACCGGTTTCCTTATCTACGATCGCCGCTCAATATGTACTTTTGTCGACAGCGCTCATAAACGTTGTTAACGAAACAAATAATGAACGTTATGTAGCACGCGCATTATTAGATTCTGGTAGTCAGATGTCAATAGTAACAGAAAGTTTTTGTAATAAAATAGGATTGTCCTGCAAACGTGCTAAGGACAACCTCAATGTATATGGTATAGGAAATACTAGGCTACAATCTGTAGAAAGTTGTAGTTTTGTAATCAAATCAATTCGTAATGATTTTTCTGTAGAAATCAACTGTATAGTCTTACCAAAAATCACGAATATGTTGCCGAATGTAAAGATTAATGTAAATGAATTGAAGATACCCGGTGACATATTTGTGGATTTAGCAGATAGTAGATTTTACGAGCCCGCGAACGTAGATATATTAATTGGTGCGGACTTGTTTTGGGAACTGGTAACAGGTCAACAGATAAGACTAGGTAAAGGTCTTCCCACATTGCAGAGTAGTAAATTAGGTTGGCTTGTTACGGGCCCCGTAAATATTTGTAAATCAAATCATGAAGTAAAGTGTAACTTAACTAGAAGTATTAGTGAACAGTTAGAGAAGTTTTGGAAGGTTGAGGAGATATTAAGTATAGATCATGTACCGTATAGTAATGAAGAGGAATTTTGTGAAAAACACTTTGTAAAAAATTCGTATAGAACTGAAAATGGTAGCTTTTGTGTTAAGATGCCTTTTCACACTTCACCTTCTGTACTTGGAGATTCTTTTGTTAAGGCGAAGTCGCGTTGGATAAAATTTAGAAAAAAGATTGAAAAGGCAACCTAACGTGAACGAGTCCAAATGGCCTAAAGTAGATAGCAATAAGTTAAATAATGTAAAGTTACCTGAAGTTAAGACCATAGGTACATTTTTAACAAGTATAAATAATAAAACATTGATTGAATTTGAACGTTATTCTAGTTTGCATAAGGTTCAACGTGCAATGGCCTATGTTCTTAGATTTGTTAAAAATTGTAGAATAAAAAATAAGGAAGGTAGACTTACCAGTAGTTATTTAAGTACCGATGAGTTAAACGATATTATGATGTATTTAGTAAAATTTTCTCAGTATGAATCATTTAGCGATGAGTATATTATTTTGTTAAATAATAAGGCACTTAGCAGTAAATGTAAGATTTTATCTCTTAGCCCCTTTCTAGACAGTCAATCTAAAGTGATAAGAGTGGGAGGTCGTATTAAAAATTCAACTTTATTTGTCCAAGTAGAAGCTATACTGAATTCCCGGCCTTTGTTTCCTATGTCATCCGATCCCAATGATTTCCATCCCCTGACTCCCGGGCATTTCCTTGTCGGTAAGCCGCTGATAGCTCTTCTCTCTCCAGTACTGACCAATATTAACTGTAATCGACTTCACAGATATGAGCAATTGGAACAAATGAGACAGCTTTTCTGGTTGAGATGGCAACATGAGTACATTACGGAACTGCAACATCGCACGAAATGGCGCAAACCTGCGATGGAACTTCGCGTTGGCGATATGGTCATTATAAAGGAAAATAATTTGCCTCCATTGAAATGGAGACTCGGACGCATAGAAGCCCTACAAAGGGGCAATGACGATGTATCCAGAGTAGCAGATGTGAGGACGGCCAGTGGCACTATCCGTCGAGCGGTGAATCGCCTGTGCCCTCTGTTCGAGCCTAAAGCAGAAGAGTTGAAGGATTCCCCTTCAACGGGGGGAGTATGTTAACGCCCTCTACCCGCAGGGAGCGGGGGGGCTGGCTGGTGTCCCTACTCCACGGACTGAGGATATATAAGGCGCGCGCGTCGATCGCGAGCGTCTTCCGAACGTAAACTTGTACCTTGTAATCATCAATATTAATACGTGTACCTATTGTAAAAAACAGAAATAAATATATAGTCGTCAATTTGAGTTTAGTATTTCAGCTCCGCACACTTACCTGACACCACATAATCTAGGCCATCAGCCTAAACACTTACAATGATTTATTTGAGGTATATTAATTAAGTTGTATGAATGTTTAATTACCAGGGTTACCGACATAGCTCGAAGAATTGCCAAACTTATGTGGCAGTGGGCATGGCACATTGCTCGCAGAACGGATGGCCGATGGAGCAGAAAAGTTCTGGATTAGCGACCGCGAACCAGAAGACGATACGTTGGAAGGCCTCCCACTAGGTGCATTGATGATGATTGCGGGGATCCGCTGGATACGGAACAGTCAATGTGGCGACGCTTGCGGGAGTTCTATGTCCAGCAGTGGACGTCCCTCGGCTGATTGACTATGATGTTATTAAGAATGAATTATTTTCCAAAAAACCTTGCCACAAATAATCTACAGGACCATCAACTGTGGAGACGCCTTATAAGGCGATTGACTATGATGTTATTAAGAATGGATTATTTTCCAAAAAACCTTGGCATAAATAATCTACAGGACCATCAACTGTCGAGACGCCTTATAAGGCGTCTGTCTATTATTGTTTTATTATCGTTTTATTAATTACTAGTTGACCCGGCAAACTTTGTTTTGCCATAAAAACACCAAACATTTATCTACCCTACCTACCCTACCCTACCCTACACTACCCTACCCTACCCTACACTACCCTACGCTACACTACCCTACCCTACCCTACCCTACCCTACGCTACCCTACCCTACCTACCTACCTACACTACACTACTCTACCTACCTACCCTACCCTACCCTACCCTACCCTACCTACCTACCTACCTACACTACACTACTCTACCTACCTACCCTATCCAACCAAACTTTTTTTTTTTTTTTTTTGCTTTTAAACCTTCCCTGTATTCTGTCGAATATAACAAAAAAAGAATTATTCAAATCAGTCCAGCCGTTCTCGAGTTTTAGCGAGACTAACGAACAGCAATTGATTTTTATATATATAGATGACAGATGAAGGGAAGAGGTAGCAATATTGTATGATGCGAGAAGCCCAGTACTGGTCAAGGTCCAAGCTTATATCCAGCAGTGGACGTCTTTCGTCTGAAATTATGATGATGAATGCCAGTATTATAATGACGTTTTATAAGTAGGTATCTTAATGAATATGCTTGTGACTTCAGGGCTACTTCGTAAGTTCAGACGCCTAAAATTAACTTCATATTGAAAAAAAATCAAGAAAATAGCCTGGAAACATACCACAAAAAATCGTCTAATCTTTTTAGATAGACCAAAGATACAACAGACAAATTGAATATCCCCAAGTCATTTCTCCCACTATAACCTGGTTATAAACCCGATACATACGTCGACAAACAATTTACCTCGCTCGCAGCTTCCTCTAATTGAAACACAGCCACTATGGAACCTGTTACTGCGTCAATTATAGCTAAAAGCTGCATATTGAAAGGCCGTGACCGCAGCCGCTGCAAATGGCTTAAAATTGTCAGAATACAAACGGGCCAATAAAGGTGAAAATATCATTTAAAAGTTCGTTTGTTTTGATTGAAAACTGACATTATTTCACGTAAGGATTGACCCTGCTCATAACATGGGTACTGCTAATCCTGGTTAAGAGATTATCCCCGATATCTTAAATTGACAAACAATCAACTTCAAATACTTAAAGTAATTGAAGTTGAGTATTTGTCAATCTCTACTATTGCCTGAAAACCTGTAAAAATTTGGCATTAAGTATACTTTGACACGTTATTAACTACAAATACTCAATTCAGATGTCGGTCATATGTCAAGAGAATTGACTTGTGTCCTCTTGTGGGCTATTCAAAACAAATTGCGAACACCAATCAAAAATGTAATTCTGTAATGTTGACTTCGAACTTCCCTTAGGGGGATTTGTTCCTGCCCATGTAAGTACGCGATGAGCGCAACTATTCCGAATTCAATTGCTCTAGCTAGAACGTGGTTTAGTATCGCTGGTTGCTTTCAGTTACTTTGGTAAAATTTCCGTTAGGTGAGTTTCCAGGTTAACTTGGTATGATGATTGCGTGCAGTTAAATTAGAGATGGGATTGACACTTAAAACCGCAAATTTAATTTTAAAGCGTTATTAAGAAAGAAAAAAAGTCAATCAATCAATCAATATTTCATTACTATTTTCTCTTTACAATGGTTGGAAAAATTAACATAACAATCAATGATTAAACTATAATACGCCATTGCAAGAGACTGGTGCCTGAAGTAGGTTTTTGGAAAACCTGTGTTACAGGCCAAAAAAAAAGTAATTCAGTTGTAAATAAGCACAAGTGATAATACGAATGATGAATATGAAAATTAACAAAAGAAAAATTAGATAAACACTTTATATATTATTTAAATTACAGAAGTGACAGTTAATGGGTATTGTGTAATTTGTTATGTCGTGAAGTGTCGCGTATATTAGTTAAAATGTGTGAGAGTGAGTATGAAGTGTCGATCGGCTTTTGAGGCAAGGGACAGTGAAGAACATTATTTAAGAACAGTTAACAGATTCTCTGTTTTTTTGGTAAATATTTAGTCGTGAATAAAACTCACAGTTCAAATAGGAATTTTTCATTTCAACATGAGCAAATACGTATATATATCACAATCTAGTAGCAGTATTACTAGTAATATTCCGCCGTAATCTTTGAAGGTATAAATTACAGGAATACCAAACTAGATTTAATTGGCTGTGGCAGGTTTATTGAAGCAAGCAAGACTTAAAAATAAGTATCGTTGTTTTAATAATTAAACGAGCTTAATCGTTCAGCATTTAACAGCATTCATAAAATAGTTTTGCTCGTAGAGTTAGCGTTGAATATCTCTTACACAAAATAGGTACCTACATTCTGCCGTCCCAAAGCTAAAATGCAACTAACTGAAAGTTAGCCAATTTAAATTTTTTGATGCCATTGTGATCAGTAAAAACTTCTCTATCAATATGTCTACGTATATGTGTCCTATTTTTCTACTATCAATATATTCCGTGTATAAATTTAAAACGCCTTTCAATCTGCCGAGCCTTTTCCCAACTATGTTCGGGTCGGCTTCCAGTCTAACCGTATTCAGCTGAGTACCAGTGTTTTACATGGAGCGACTGCCTATCTGACCTCCACAACCCAGTAACTGGGTAACACGGAACCCCTAGGCAAGACTGGTGTCAGATTATAAGCTTCTGACTACTCGTAACGACTGTCAAAGATCTACAAATAACAGCCGGGACCAACGGCTTAACGTGCTTTCCGAGTCACGGAGGAATCTCAGTATGTTGAAATGGTCACCCATCCATAGACCGACCTCGTCAAGCGTTGCTTAACCTTGATGATCGACCCGTGCGGCTGTTATTATTTAGCCACGAGCTCCTCAATTTTAAAACGCCTTTAAGTTGCCAAAATTAACAATGACCCTATTCGAAAAAGCGCAATTAGATCTATTTCTTACTATGGAAACTCAGTCCCTTCCGAGCATCAATTTCTAATTACTTCAAGGTCTTTCGTTTTTTTCTATATCTCATGTGAAGATTTTGTCAGATAATCTCATCAAATCTTGAGAACAGCAGTATTAGTTTCTCGACAGTTAAAAGAGTATAAAACTACTGCCAATGGACAAAGTTGCAACAGTTAGTGGAAAAGTCCAGTGTTTACACGTGCTGCGAGGTCAACGACCTAAGTGGGCAGTGCTCTTAAGTTGATCTAGCTAGTGGATAATGTTGCCTCAGTGTTTAATGTGTTTCATAGTAGAAAGTTGAAAACCAAACGACGTTGTTTTTGATCGAAAAAATTCAACTAATATTATAAAGAGATTTGTTTGTGTGTTTGCAGCAGGTTTTAATTTTAATATAATCGCATTTAAAAGTCCTGCAAATTTTGTAGTATTCTTGTATAAATTTTCAGCGCGTCTGACGCAATAATTAGATAATTTACTAAAATCGATACATTATCGCTTCACTTTTTGAAAAATACGAGTATGTCTATTATATATCTAACAATGTTATCATATATCTTCAAAAGAGTACTGATCCTATAGCAAAAATTTATTTAATTTATAGGTAGAAAGCTATACTATTGCTAATTAACATATTTTATCCCGCCACAATATATGGTTCTTGTGGTAGCCTACGAGAGCAAAACTATCTGAAGCAGCTATGTTTTCTTTGGTATACTTCTCGCCAAACTTCTTGGCCGCCCTGAAGTTAGCTACAATGGCTGCGCAGTATTAAATCTCACACAAAAACCGCACCGATCCGTGCCTTGCGCATCAGAAAGCCAAGTTCAGGGCGGCCCAGAAGTTTGGCGAGAACTATAATACATGTTTCGTGGGTAGGGTAAATTTATCATCATCATCAGCCTTTTAATGTTCTCACTGCTGTGACACAGGCATCTTCTCTGTAAGAGAAATGGGCCATAATACACCACGCAGGCCCAGTGTGGTTTGGTGGATGTCGAATTTTTGGTTCTAGGACATGCCGGCTTCCTTACGATGTTTTCCTTCACAGTTTTTAGAGCAGTGGTGATGAAACAATTTAAACAAAGTACATCGCCTGCTAGGGTTCGAACCCACAACCTATGACACGTAAATCAGGGCCGTTACCACTGGGTCACCACTGCTCCCTGGGTAAATGAATGAAAAGCAATTGCGTAAACACGTCTGCTATGTATGTCTCGCCGGTTTTCAGCTGATTTTAACATCGACCAATTTGGCTAAAGCAAATATTAATCCTCTTTAGTGGAGGGTACCTACGCAAATTACTCTTTGACAATTTCTCTCTGAGGATTTGTTTGCTAAAAATACGGTATCCATGTGAATATTTACTTACATTTTTTTTCTACAGCGTTCGTATTTGCTAAAGACTTTTTAATTCTGTCTCAAATTTCAAAAGCAATACTACAGCGCACGTGTTTTTTGTTAAGTCGAATTCGCCTTTGTACAGTGCTTTTGGATGTGCTAACTTCTTTAGCTGCGTTGAGTGATTTTTGCTCCTATCAAGAGCAAAACTTATGCGTTCGCGTCAGAGACATGCCAATGTGACAGCGTACCTAATCGATATGCTAAATGTGACGTAAGTTTTAGGTTTTCACTACTGTCGGCAGTGCCAGTATTTAGGGTTACGTACCCGAAGGGTCCAAACGGAGCCCTATTGCTGTCACTCACGAGTCTGTCTGTCTGCCCGTCGTCCGTCACACAGCTTAGCTAAACGGTTGGACAGTATTAAAATTCTCACAGTATATAAGCATCGTTGATCCAAAGCTACACAAATTGAGAACAAATATTTTAAACATTATAAGGGGGTTCCCATTAAGCTAAAGGGGCAGGGGCAGGCAAACAAAAAACACTTGTCCCATCGAGTGAAATATTTTTGTTTTGAGCTCGTTGCGAAAACAAATGCTGTATTTTTTATTTAAAAAATATTTAAAAACAAAGGAATGAGAAGCCACCAAAGTCAGCCTTTTGTACAAAATTTTGTGTAATGTTTATTATGACGTATGTTTTAACTATAATACGAATATATTGATAAATCAGATTTTTCTTTACAATTTCCTATTTTTTTCCTATTAAATACAACAACTGTCATACAACTCTTTTTGCGGTTTGGTACGGAACCTTATATGTGCGAAGTCCAACACGCACTTGGCCGGTTTTATTTTACATGTTCCACTCTATGCTTTTTTATTGAAGGAATCACATTTCAGTTAACGCATACAGGACTTAGAATCAGTACAAGTATTTGTTGTTTTTTTGTAGTGTAAATCTGAATCGACCATGTAAAATCATGTTTATCCGCTTTTTAACCGACTTCCCAAAAAAGATGAGGTTCTATGTTCGACATTATGTTTGTTTTTTTTTATTATTATAGTAGAGCGACTAAAACGGAAAAATAAGGCCTGCGTAGATGAGTAGGATAGGTTAGGTAGGTTTTACTTGTCACTTTAAATTATGGTTGATATGGATGTATAGATCGATTTGAATGGATAAATTTAGTAATGGGTAGGTAGGTAGGTGGTACGTATATTAGAGGAAGTTTGAAAGTGGCTGTAATGACTGAATAGTTGAAAGGGAAACGTTTATCTTGCCAGGTGATAAGGAGGGATTATATAAGCTTCTGATTAAAAGAGTGATTAATCTAATAATGATGGATGGAGTGGGAGAAAAAGGCGAAACGATGAATAATAGCGAGTTGGTTGGCAGTTACAGGGAAAAAGGGACGAAGAAAATGAGTTAGGCTGACCATAAAGCTACAGTCACACACAGCGAATATTCGCTGCGAATAATACTCGCAGCATCAATTTGCTGCCTGCCTGACACACACAGCGAGTTCTATACGAGAATTTCGATAGTAGCACGGGCTTGTAATCTGGAGCGGCGCGCTGAGCGGAATGTCAAAGCCGCAACGGTGTCTCATACGCAGCAGGTTGAGTATTTGCTGTGTGTGACCGTAGCTTAAGGCACAGATATCCCTCAATAGCTGATTTCAAAATGAGATCACGTCTAAACGGCTAGACGTGATTCTCATTTTAAACCCAGATTAAAAATAAAAATAAAATTAGACCATTTTCTTAATAATTTGATCTATGAATTTTTTTATTCGTATAACTTAGTGTAATTAATTGTAAAGTTATGTCTAACACGACAAAAAAACCACAATCGCACCAAAAATTTAAATGAAATTTTCACCAGCTCAAAGACAATTTATTTATCTAAATTTTGATCAAAGGCTTTTTTAATTATAAGGACTTCTGCATTTTGGCTCACGCAGTTGTGAAACGAGTGCGCATTTTGTTTCCTCAAGGTTTTTGGCGACTGTCGTCGTCTTAAGCAACATGGGATACGAGTAGCAGATAATCCCTTAAACTTAATAGACCCAAACCTGGAACTTTAGGGTGAATTCAAGACTGTGCAACAATATTTCAACATCAATTCCTTTACAACTATGCAGTACTATCATTAAACTAAGACCACTAATGACGGCACTCGTTACCTCAGAACATGAAACTATGTGTAAAACGTTAAGAGGCCGTCAGACGACCGTATCGATGACATAAATGAGGGCATGACGTCACGCTAATCTATCTTTATGTTGCACCAGTGACTTGGATACTTTCGTGAAATATATGTTATTTTTAAACGATATGGTTAAAATAGATATTCTTCTTGGTTTTCTTAAACACAAGCGGTTTCTTACAAAAAAAATACGCTCAAGTATCGACAACCCGCCTTGAGCAATCGTGGTGATTAATATTCGTGCCTTCTCTGTATGAGAAGAGGCGTTTGCCCTGAAGTAGTACAGCTACACGCTGGTATTAATATTATTTACCTGTGTGGACAAGCCCTGTACCCTATGGGGATTTTCATCGGGAAAATGTCAAAAATGGCCTATATAATCCCTTTAAGGGATTAATTAAAAAAAAAATATCTTGTATTGACAATAATGTTAATAAAAGCCTTAAGACCGCCGCAGTTAGCTAAAAAAAAAACAAACATACTTTTACGGTTAAATAGAATGTACCTACCGCTAATCCCTTAATCTTCGTATAAACTGATAGCACTGACTCAAGCACAATGGACTAGTAGGACTTCTTTTCACTTAGGAAAACCCAAATGAAAAGCTGTATCACCGACAAGTAAAAATAGAAGCAATTCACTAAAGGCTCCCACAGAAATGTGCGTCACGACAATGCGACGAAACTATTTCATAGAAATTGTTCTAAAATTACTCTTCACACAGAGCAATTTTGATGAAGAATTGTCATCGCATCGTTGTCGCATTGTCGCTTCGCATCTGTCTGTGCGAGCCTTAGTACTTTTTTTACTTAATCTTCGTAGAAGTCACGTAGACCTGCTACGAGATTCGTAGCACATCACGTAGAACCTGCTACGAACCTTTTCTTGGCTGATTACACAATGGGTTGCCATCATATTGATTTATAGTAGTCCTGGAGGTTTAAGTAAAGGAGAAAGGTATTGTAGTAAAAAGGTTAAGTTTTACCAGACTGTATGATATGGGGCGTATTTTATTACTCTAGATAATTTTATTATGTCGGACCTATCCTGAACAATAATCCTGGCATAAGATTTGGAAGGATTATTTTTTCTTTATGGTATACAATATAATACATATGAAAGAAGATATTCCATAAACGGACAAAAATGGAATTGAAATATAATTGATATATTTTTCTTTACCATACAATAGAAAGTAAGTCTTATTTTTAGTAATAATAACGCGTTTGGTTCGTGGGTTTTCTTTTATTCCCGCGCCATCATAAAAACGATAAAAAAAAATCTTTGACTTTCCTCAAGCCCATAAAACTATGAATTACAGTAGACATAATGGAGCAAAAAATATATGAAAGAAGGTTCACCTTCACTGTTCTTTTTATGATAACGAAAACATTTTGAATATCTCGTTGGTCTACTGGTTACTTTGCATAGAGTCCTGGATACGATCTCCAGTGCAGGAAAAGCGTTCCTAGTCTTGCCGTAGTAATAGCAGGCCTCCGTCACTCCATGTACTTGCGCGCTATAATTACCTACCGCCCGACCTAGCGGTCTCGGGCCTCTAGCGGACCAAATTCAGTGCGGTTTTCGCAAGCGGAGCGCACGCACTCTGTTCAATTTTAATAGTTCCATTCATTCGTACGCGTACCTACGATGCCGTCTGGTGCCTTATGTGCTGTAGATGGGTGCACATCAAGTATAAGAAGGGATAAACACCTAACATTTTTCCATTTACCTGTCAATGACGAAAGGTAAGTATTACTATTTTTTGTCGTTTAAACTATATTTTGATTATGTAGGTATTAAGCGTTAGCTTGCCTTTCAGACACAGATTTACATATTTTTGTTACATAGAAACGTTATACTTATCATAAACACTATTTTAACAACGTTTAAAAAGCTATTTTTATTAGAATAAAATTGTGATAATATTTGACGGACAGTCGCGCAAATACCTACCTACGAAACTTCCAACACAAGTTGCGCGGCGCGGCGACCTGTCTCAACAAAAAGATGGATGTTTGAGACCACAGAGACATGCAGATAGCTCGCGCCGCAGTATACCTTCGCTTTTGAATTTAAGTGGTGAAACTGATTACCGCTTCGACTTGCCAACTGATAACGCCATATCATATATATCGGGTTATTTACTTTTTAAATGTAGCAAGAAGCATACCTGTCCTGACTTTGTTGCTGAATTACAGAACATTCCCGATTTAAATGAATCTACGAATAGATTGTTTATCCATTTTAAAGCATTCAACAAAACATCGTCTTTTTACGGAAAGTTAAAAGTGCCAACAGATGCGTTTCATAATTATGTAAGAGAACTTGAGACTATTTTTATTCATAGGGGTAGTACTCTGAAATTTTAAATGACATACATTTTGATTCTCCCTGCCCTTGTTTTCCAAAACAATATCTCATTAAACTTTTTATTAGATTCAGGATTTTTTCTACACTAAAATTTAACAACCGAGAATTTAGAAAGGGTAAGAAATTTATAAAAAATTATATAAAAATAAAACACATGTAACTTTTAAAGATTTTATTATTTTACCTACACATTGACTTCTATAATTATGTTTTATCTAGATGTATTGCACAATCAGCACCAATTTATAAAAAATATATTTTATAAACGATACAATTTTAAACTGCCACATATAAGTCAGAACATATTCACAGTTCTCAATAACATAGACACAAAAAGTTGTTTTTTTTTAATAATCAATAGGCTCGCGTTTGACCACTATCTCACCTGATAGTAAGTGATGATGTGGTCGACGGTGGAGCACGCTTGCCTAGAAATAACCTATTCACTCTTGACATAAAGACCCCTAAAATTTTATCGAAGAGGCAGCCCTGCGATTGCTGTGGGATCGCGCGGTGCGAAGCAATCACAACTGTACGCTTGAGCATTTGGGCACATTTTAGCATGCAGTGTTTGCTGACGCAACGGAGTAGGCTATTATAGCAATAGATATTGGACATTTTCTACTGAGTGAAGGATCTGTTACGTAGTAACTATTAAGTCATCTGTGGTAATAGTAAATAGTAAATTTTCAGCTGCAGTATTAATCCGCTGTACAATGTTTCAGGATACTGTTGTATCGACTAAAATACACTGTCTATATCTTTACCCTCTTACTAATAAACGTGGAATAAAGTTATACCAGGTAGAACTAAGGTATACCCATACATTTTCATAGGTTTATACCTGGTATAACTTTATTCTGCGTTTATTTGTAAGAGGGTTAGGGTATAGCCAGTGGCTTTTAGAAGGATTCGAGTGGAAGACTATGGTTTGCCCAGCAGTGGGACAGTATTAAATGTACAATAAAATAACTGTGAAAAAAACCTTTTCAACGATTTACCCATCTAATGTGTTTCTTACACGTAATTAAAAATTTGTAAATATTCGCGGATTTCAAAAGGCTGAGCTTCTGCCGTCCGACTTTTATTGTGAAAATATGAAATGAAATAATGTAGACAAGCACTTTACGATATGAGACTATGACCTTAAAACCCACAACGCAAGTTATCGTGATCTTAACGTGCGTGTGTCTCTATACAAATGTAGTTATGTATGTAGAAATGTGGGACTTGTGGGGCAAGTAAAATGCTTAAATAACAGTTTACTAATTTATTATTATTTTCCATCACCGACACAATTAAAGTCTTATTATAATAATTTTGTTCATCCTCTCGTCTTAGCTCTCAAACTCCAACCATCACTCCACTGACATTTCCTTGCTCCCTCCTTCTCTCACGGTCATTTATTCTCTCTCACCCACGTTGCGTTCCATTCCTCATAGGTTTACACTTTATACACTCATCCTACAAATTTAGTCAGGGAAATTCATTGTTTATCACTCTTGACAACAATTCCTACGAAATTGAAAATTGACTAAACTTAAAACTTTCTAACTACCAAAAAGTCTAAAGGTATATATATATCTTAGGTATCTTACATGCACTAAAGAAATGGCACGTGGTCTTTCCAAAAATATGGACATTTGACAGTCTAGAGGCTCTTGACCAAGTGAAATTCTATCAGTAAAAACAACTACCGAAAATTTAAAAGATACGAGATTGACTACGAAATTTTAGCAGCGAATTTTAGTCTTGGTGCTCTAGACAAGTGTCATTCGAGGTCAGCGATGGCAATGTTCGAAATATCCAAAGGAATTGATCGCGTAACATTTCGATAGCGTTTGACATTCCCATATATTTTTGTCATTTTTCAATCGCTATCGCCACGCTTTCGATGATAGAATGTCACATGTCGAGGGAGTCAGGGGGCTGTGTGTCATTATCCTTCTACGTCTAGAGTGTCGATACGAAGTGATAAGAAATTGATTCATCTGTCTTTTATTTTTCTTCTCTATCTGCTGGAAGAAATTAAGCAGCACCTTTGTGCTATTCTATCATTATTATGTACTTTTTAGGGTTCCGTACCTCGAAAGAAAAAACGGAGCCCCTATAGGATCATTTTGTTGTCCGTCCGTCTGTCTGTCTGTCAAGACCCTTTTTCTCAGGAACGCGTGGAGGTATCAAGCTGAAATTTATATCAAATACTCAAATTTACTAAATCAAACGTCTAAGCCAACGCAATCAAAAGATACAGCCGTTTATACCGCAAATTTCCACAAATTTTTGACACTCGCAAGGGAATCAAAACCTACAGGGTACTTCCCGTGAACTCAGAATTTTGAAATTCGGCACGAAGCAACGTCTTATAGCACAGATAAAGGAAAATTTGCGAAAACCGATTTTTTTTATTACATCATAATAATAAACATATTATTTTAAACTTACTACCCCTTTCCTCATGAACGCGTAGAGGTTGAAATTGAATTGAAATTCATATCAAATACTCAGGTCTACAAAACCTTTAAGCAGAGGTTTGTACGAAACCCTCGGTACGCCTCGCACTTGGCCGGTTTTCTTTTATGTGTTTTGAGTGTACATACATAAATGAAAAACTATTTAGGTAAATTGATCCGTGGTAGAAGCTCGTGTCTTTTAATAATATTGGCTGTTATTATAATATGGTAAATTAATTATATTTTGTTATATTATTTGCTTAGACTTTAATCTACTTAGACCAAATAAATTAACTCAAATCGGCCATCGCATTAATGCACACTCATCGTATCAAACACATAAGTGTTTACATTTGAATTAGATTACATTGCATTAAAATAACAAAAGAGCGTAAGTAATGGCAAGAAATCACGGTTCAACCAACCAAATTTATTTACATTAATTTAATGAAGAATAATTGTTATTATTTACACGATCCAATTTGGTTGATTCATCCAAATTCAAATACATAAGGAGGCTCTAAACATAGTGTTGATCATCAGTAACAAAGATTTTTTTAAATTATCAAAAAGACAAAATATTTAGAACGAGGGACACCATTTCTTGATTAAATGTTACGTGACGTTACACGGTAACGGTAGTGCATATCGACCCCATAAAAATATAAATATGGATGGGAGGAGAGGGAGAGAGATGCCCAAGAAAAAGAAAGTTGGTGTAGTGACTGGTCTGTTGTGGGACAATTTACAGGCTCGTACACGCACTAAATAACCACACTTGAACACGTCTAACTTAGCCAATGGCTCTCGTATAACTGACGCGGTGTGCACGGGTCTGTCTGTGTCTGCTTGTGTGGGGGAGAGTGGGGATGACTAAGCAAATGTGCGAGCGACAAAGATACACTACAGTTGGATTGTGTGAAGAGTGGTAATTATGAAGGAACAGGGAATCAGTGACAGAGTAGCAATTGACAGGACGGATTCGAAGAAGAAAACGAGATGCGCTGACGGACACCAAGTAACACGTTACGAGGGCAGGAGGATGACGATGAAAATCAATCTCATGCATTTTGAACTTTATGACAACCGTAATCGCTGATAAAACATCACTTTACCTCGAGCCAAAGGTGAACCGTGTATTATTATCAGCATAACAAAAGACCCTTACGTTCAACACCTTATACAAATAATTGTTCCATTTAGTGACGAGAGCACTTAAGACGAGTGTACACGATCGAACATTTCTAATGGCTTTCATGACGTCACCATGTACTCCGATCGTGAGTACTAGCATTAGGAATATTGTCTTTTCTCTTTGTTGAACACAATGGTCAACATGGACGTGGTAAGGAGATTATGGGTTTATAATGCCTTGCAGCTATTATGTCACAGGGGAAAAGTAGGATGCCTGCCTAGTTTCGACCTTGGGTGGTGTGGAAGAAGAAAAATAAGCGGCTTTGTCGGTTGACAATATACTGAGTTCACGCATTAAGGGGCTTTGTTCTGTTAACAATGATAGTAGGTATCTAAGAAGGTATAGGAGGACTAGATGTGGTTAATTTTTAGGGTTCCGTACCACAATGGCCCAAACGGAACCCTATTGCCACACACATGTCCATCTGTCCGTCGCCTGTCAGACATTTTGTTCCGATTTTTTTTTTGACTTCCCATTGACCTATGCACTTCAAATTTGTTGATAATCATAAACAATAAAATATAATTATTAAGTATATTTTACTAACAAATACTAATATGTTGATAAATTGGTACGGAACCCTAAATGTGCGAAGTCCGACACGCATTTAGCCGGTTTTACTATTATTATTGCAAGCTTTATATTACCTTGCTTTCGTATGTGTGTCCGGCAACTATAGTAATCGATGTTTCAAGCACTTCCTGGCATTCGATTATGCTGAAACTTGGCGTACTGAACATTTAAATTATATGGTACCGATTAAGCTGAAACTTAGTCACCATCATCAGCCTTATAATGTACCCACTGCTGAGACACAGGCATCCTCTCTGTGAGAGAGGTAATGGGCATTAATCCACCACGGGCGCCCAGTGCCGGTTGGTGAATGTCACATGTCTTCGAATTTTTTGTTCTAGGACTTGCTTTGGTTTCCTCACGATATTTTCCTTCACCGTTTTAATAACAGTGGTGATGAAATAATGTACACAAAGTAAATCGATTGCCTGTGTTCGAACTCACGACCTACGACACGTAAGTCGGGGCCGTTACCACTAGGCCGCCACTGCGCCGCTGCTGAAACTTAGTGTACTTATGTAACTTTGTAAACATTGAAATAATATGGTACTATGGAGCTGCTCTCATGATGGAGCCGGACGGTGGCCATAGCAACTCCTCAACCAGACAAGATAGCACCATCGTGTTTAGACTCACTTTTTAGTCCATTATCATCATCATCTGCCTAGCCTTTTTCCAAATTATTGTTGGGATCAGCTTCCAGTCTTACCGGATTCAGCTGATTACCAGTGTTTTACACGGAGCGACTGCCTATCTGACCTCCACAACCCAGTAACTGGGTAACACGATACCTCTTGGCAAGACTGGTGTCAGATCTCAGGCTTCTGACTTCCCATAACGACTGTCAAAGATCTTCAAATGACAGCCGGGACCAACGGCTTAACGTGCTTTCCGAGACACGGAAGAAAATCGATATGTTGAAATGGTTACCCATCTACGGACCGACCTCGTTAAGCATTGCTTAACCTTGAAGATCGACCAGTGCGGCAGTTATTATTTAGCCACGAGCTCCTCAATTTTTAGTCCATTATATGCTTGTTCAAAAATACTTTTAATTATTACACGTATTCTTAGGACTTCTTCCTTTACACATGAACCATGAATCTCTGGACTTGAGGGCAAATATAGTTTACATAACTATGATGACGCACGTGATTATAAACATACCATATAACAGGATGAAAATTGTTTCATAAGAACAGTTATAAAACCAGGGGCAGTTCACTCAAATTTTCGTAGAAAGCTCCAAACACGTTAGGAGTCATCTATATCCATTCCTAGTCGATATCAGAAACGCATTTGGCTTTGTAAAAGTTTACGGGGCAGAGTGCTCTTCCGTTCCATTTATGGGTAATTTGTCATCATCAATATCAACTAATACTTTGGTCAGAAAAGCTGGTTACTCACGACTATCAACAACAGGAGAGGCAGTTGAGTACATCCGTAAGAATCTTTTAGAGAAAGAAGAGTAAGAAGCTGAAATGCACATAAACACGACGCGAAATATCGACAACGATGCGACAACGCTTTTTCACAACAATTGGTCTACCAGTAGAATTATTTTAGAAAAAAAAAATGAAAAGAAAAAAAAACGCATACCATAAAATTAACAAAAAACCTAAATACAATCATTACAAAGTATGCGACACAACTACGCAAAACGGTCATCGCTCAGCATAATGCTGGGACTCGTGTGCGAGACAGAGCCACAGAGCACTGGTTTTCAGCAATAGCCGGTGCCGACTGGGTGACAACTGACAATGCATTATGGCGTCGATGTCACGTCTCGCCTTTCTGCGGGAACCTTTAGTAAATTATACGTTACCCGTTTTAGATGCCTTAGCTAAAGTGCCATTCTATATGCGATGGCGATAGTTGTAATGCCAAAATGTAAGTAATTGGTCACGAGACATTTTGTAGTGGTTGGCATTTTCATACATTTTGACTTATTAAAAGCTTTATATTACTCGTATTATGCTTTCGTATGTGTGTGAAGCAACTAACAATAAATTTTAAAGCACTTCATGGCGTCCGATTAAGTTGAAACTTGGTGTACTTAAGTAACTTTGGAAACATTGAAATAATTTGGTATTATGGAGCTGGTCACTCATAGAGGAGCTTGTGGCTAAATAATAACAGCCGTACGGGTCGATCTTCAAGGTTAAGCAACGCTTGCCGAGGTCGGTCCGTGGATGGGTGACCATTTCAACATACCGAGTTTCCTCCGTGCCTCGGAAAGCACGTTAAGCCGTTGGTCCCGGCTGTCATTTAAATATCTTTGACAGTCGTTGACAAGAGGTATCGTGTTACCCAGTTACTGGGTTGTGGAGGTCAGATAGGCTGTCGCTCCAACTGGCACTCAGCTGAATCCGGTAAGACTGGAAGCCGACCACAACAATAATTGGGAAAAAGGCTAGGCAGAAGATGATGATGGAGCTGGTCGCTCGATGGAGACGGAAGGTGGCTATAACAACTCTTCAACCAGAAAAGTTCGCTCCATCGTTATTAGACTCATTGGATGTGTATTGACAATTTATATTACATTTAGTACCTTTCAGTAAAAAAAACATTGTATAAAAAAAGAAATACTTAATACATTTCAATCGCTATAGCGACGCTTTCACTTAATGTTATCCACCTGTCTTAAAGCAAAATAGCCATTTCTTCGTGTACATATTTTATTTCCATATTTAATAGCTTATAAGGAAACCTTTCTCTAACCATTTACGGCCCATAAAAGATAAAGTCCGGCAAAATTAGCAGTTCTATCCGACGTTTCTCATTACTTCTTTATCTTTTGATCAACCCTTCCCTCGTGTCGTAAAAGGCTTTTAATATAGCGGCACGAGGCATTATTTTACAAACAATTTATTTTATACCAACTCATATACCTAATACAAAAGGGTTAATTATTTTGTTCGAAAAGTTTTTTGTTTAGAGACTGGTCGGGAGTGTTTGTTTAAACGCCCGAGTTTAGGGACGCGTCATAAAGATTATGTTATGTTTCGAATTTGGTAGTCTATGTACTGTCTTTTAAATTTGAATACCTACTTAGATTTTCCTTGGAATTTAAAAAAAAGGGAAGCTTTATCACTATTGCAAAACTTGGTTGAAGATGATACAATTCTATCGACGTGAAGATCTGATGGGCAGAATAGCTGGATTTTTTATATTATATTATTTATCAGGGAAAAAAACAGCGAAACATTACATTTTACAGAAAGAATTACAAAATAGTACGACCAAATCTATGAACAACAACATTTTCAACGGAATACACATGAACAATCTTGTACAAAATACAGTGGGAAAGTCAAAGGGAATAGAAGTCCGGCCAACAAATATAACTGCGAAGTGGCCACAGCTCGGACGTGGACGTATGTCGTCCACGTCTCTTTGCCTTTGACAGATTCTACTTTTTGAAATTGATTCTAAATTCGAATGACTGTTCAAATCCAGCCGGCACTATACGTATATACAAGCTTTTATTTAACTGACCTTGTTAGTTAGTTTGTTAGAATGTGTGGGTCAAGTCCTGCAACCGAATTTGAAAACAATTATCCTCAACCGATTGAGCTGAAATTTTGCATACACGTTTGGTTTGGATGACAATGCACGAAACAGCATTGAATAAAAGCTTTATTTAAATAGATTTTTGTAACGGAGTTCCTTATTGTATGTTAGTTCTCTGGACCGAAAATGTGTTACAATAAAAAAAAACGACACCAAATACCGACACTTTTTTGCAGTGATTTTTGAGGCACTACCCGATCACCTAGGAAAGTAAAACGTTTTCAATCGATTCAGCTTGCCGTAAATTTTGAGAATAATTATGCAAAGATATAATTTTAAAGTTTAAATATTCTTTTTTATTAACATAAATAAATATAAGTAATCATTTTTGCGTGATAAATTGTGTGAGGCACAGCGTGCTGCATGCAGGATAGTTCAAGCGAAGATCCGCACAAAATGGAGACGCCGAGGAGAGAGCCGGAGGCGCACGAAGAAAACCAAAGACGTACGAGCGTGCGCTGACTAGACACATACAGTACCTACGCTAGCTTCCGCTATTGTGTTTGTATTGTTTGTATGTCCGCAAAAATCGAGGGCTTTTCAAAACTAGAAGCGACTTCCATAATTTAAATACACGCAGTAAACACGAAATTGTATTACCCAAATTCAGATTAACGAAAACTAGCAAGTCTTTTCTTATAATACAGTATACGCTTTTATAACAAGTTGCCAAAGTCAGTTATAGAACTGACCGATGGGAAGTTCAAAAATCACATCAAACGTGTCCTTATTAAAAAAGCATATTATAAAATCAAGGACTACGTTGAAGATAAAAATATTTGGTTATAGCTCCTTCTGCACATGCGGCTTCCCTGGTAACTCATAAACGGCACAAATATGTGGATGTCTCTAACTATTCTCAATCTCGTTTTTTCTTCATTTAATTAGACTTTTTACAATGGTTTTCAATTATCTTTATAGCCCTTTGCTAAGAATAGTTACAGCACTGATAACAACATTTGTGCCACATGTTAAATTTAGTCTTGTTATACTTTGTATAGATTATTTTACCGATTGGTTTGTAAATGTGTGAACATTGTAGGCCTTCTAGATTTCTAGATTGTTAACATTTTATCTCGTTTTACTTTTTTTTAAATCTTTTGTTTATTTATTGTACAATCATTTCTTGTTTTAGTTTCTTACGACTTATTATCGGGCCTGCGTTGTCCCCCCATCTAAGTACTGCTGTAACATGGAAATATTGTAAATAGTAACCATGGAGTTTCTTGCCGGTTCTTCTCCATAGGAATCGCCCAACCCGAACCGTGCACATTGTCGACGTTTTATAAGTGCCCATGTAGGCCTATGTGAAATAAAAATTATTGATTTTGATTTTGATTTTGATTTTGATTTTGTGTGTTAACACTGAGCATCAGCTGTGTTGTTGTTATTTCAGTTGCGTCATTTTGTAAATTTCATGAATCGTACTCCGTTCCAACCGGGTGACCATAAGAGACCACTCTCTTTTTTTATTGCCCGCGGCTTCGCTCATGTATAAAGTCTTTATCATCCCAAGGGAACAGACTCTGAGATAAAAAAACTATCCTAGGTCCTTAGTTTTATGAATGTCGTATGTATTTTCTGTTAGCTTGCATACAACAAGGTTCCTTCACAGTACTTAACGATTTGAGATCCAGAGCGATGTTTTCCCTAAGCAAACACCTATTATTTTCTCAACAGTTTCTTAGATTTTCTTAGCAAACTTTACCTGAATCTTTAGTACACTCAGACTCAGAAATATAATCCAGATTAATCCAGATTACCAGAACTCATAATAAGCAAGATAAATGGGCAGAAAACAAGTGAAAAATACAGTAGACTGTTGCCACATCTGTCTTTCCTAGCATGATTGACGACCGTATTAACTTTTATGTAAAAGAACATTAATCATGTTTTCACAGTGAATCATCTCGATATGTATTATTATATTCTGCGTAACCTGGGTAGCTCATACATTACAATGATTAGGCAAAAATGTCGATAGGCAATGATAGTAAATACCTGTTGAAATAGATGACTAACAATGTAACAGCAGGCTGTATTTCCCGAAGGTCTAGGCAGAGGTGTTTAGTAGGTATTTTTTTCCCAATCGTAATCTTTTCCTATGTATCAAAAAGCTACGAGCTTTTTAGTAATAAAATTCGCACGAGTCGATCTTCAAGGTTAAGCAACACTTACCGAGGTCGGTCTGTACCTCAGGAAATATGTTAAGGTGTCATAAGCAAAGGTACGGTAGTATTATAAATGCGATAGTTTGGATGGATAGACTTATTTTATTCAATCATGCGTTGGGAACAGAGATAGATTAAAGTCTGGAATAGCATATACGAGTAGGTATAGTATAATATTCCTTCAGGATGATAAAATAATTTTCACGAGGGCGAAGCCGCTGTCAGAAGTTAGTATAATATAAAGTGACCTACGTTTATTGACGTGATCCCTAAACCACAAATCTCAAGCCTTAACAACGGACCTGCGTGGACCCTTAAATCCAATTATTTGCCCGTACATACGTTTAATAAAACTTGGACCCTTGGACTCGATTCCAATATTATAAGATTTTTTGTAGAAGAAACGAAACGAGCCTGAGTTGGTGCCCGGTTTCTGATAGTAGCCTCGGTCCCAATTTTAAAGGGTTTGAAAATTACTGAAAAATGGGGAGGTTGCATGCAATAATGAACCTTCCTGCATGCAGGCTCGCTGAAAATACTTCTGGCTGCTTTTGAAAAGTCAGGCGTGTTTGGAATCAAGTTTAAAAGAAGAACTGCCGATAGAGGAGTCGTATTATTATTTGAAACTTATTATTTGAGAATGAATAAATCCTATAATACAATGGGCCCGAACTCGTAGTAACCAAACTTTAAGGCCGTAAAATACACATAATTTTATCGATAAAAACTCCCCAAATTTTTGTATTGCTTTGCCTGAAATTTTGCAAAAAGTTATGTGGCTAAAATGTACAGGGGATTTTTTAGGCTATAATAAAATTAAATCTAGCTTAGAGCTGTGATTCTTTTGTCTATGTGTAGACCAACTCAAAGACTGATATAAAAAACAAACCTATAAAAGACATGTGTTATTCCCTAAAAAAATTGCAGAATATTAGGAAATGTAATAAATACTTGTGAAATTAAATTTAAAATTTTACTTTTATGGTTCGATACAAAAATATCTTATCTTTGAGTGTTAGGAAAATATTTTTTTATAATGATCTGTGCTGTGGATTTAAAATAACATTAAATGTACGCCTTTATGAATGAGACCTAGGTTCAAGGTTATGGTTGTTAGACTATGTTGACATCGTAACAAGTAAGTCAGGAGGTATTAAGATTGCTGTGTCTTTGAGGGTGTGATTTCACCCCTTATGTGGGGCGTTTTATGGATAAAATTAACTATATTTGACGGCCTTAGAATTTATTACTACAAGTCCGAACACATTGTATATGATAAGTGCAAATACGTCTAATCTACCGAGCAAAAACCCTGCTACTTCGCAGGTGTTTCACAGAACTATGCACCTCTGCTAACCACATCGGGGAATACCAGCAGGCGTGATGGAATATACATGTAAATAAATGAGCTAGTGATTCATCTGGCTCACTCTGTACTAATTCCTTGCAACTAAACTAGCGGAACAGCTAACCTTTTTTGATGACACGAGTGGGAGACCATACTTTCAAAAGAGTACCAGCTGCCCTCAGTCATATTTTTCAGTATACTTGACCCCGGTTTTGCCAAAAGATGAAGCCTTCTGTGCTAATATATATAAGTTCAATAAAGCATTCATAGTTTGCCGGCAATCTAAATGATGGTTATACCGCCTATATACCTAGCAGTTTAGAAGAAGTAGGGGACGCACACAGACGCAAAAAGTGACATTGTTTTAAATAGTTACCTACTAATAAGTGATTAGAGAAGATAAAATGTACCTAGGTAATGAATATCTATACTAATATTATAAAGAAGAAAGATTTGTATTTTTGTATGTAACGAATAAACTTAAAACAACTGGACCGATTTCAAAAATTCTTTCACCGTCGGGAATCTACACTATCCCCGGGTGACATGGGCTGCTTTTTACCCCACTGCCGAAGGAGGGTAATGTGTTCATCAGTCTATGTATGTATGTATGTAGGTATGTATGTTTGTTCCTATGTGGCGTTGCAGAGACCAAACGCGTTGGCCGATTTTGATGATTTATACGTCAATCGATTCGTCTTAATCATGCGAATGTCATAGGCTACATTCAAATAGGATAATAGAAAAAGGGCGGATTTTGGGCGCCATATTGTAGGGGCCCAAATTTTTTTTTTCTTCCGAACCCATCGTGTGGGGTATCAAAATGAAGGGTTTTAAGAGGTGATTTCAAAAATATATAACACTTATATGTTTAAATGTATCTAATTCGAAAAAAACTTAACTAAAAAGTTATAAATAAAAAAAGTTAAATCAAAAAATCAAAAAACCCGACTGCTTCAAAAGCGAACTAAAAAGTCGTAAACAAGGAAAAAATCATGCTGTGCAGGAGGAGGATACATCTGGTTTTGGTCAGCCAGCTCGCACGTAGGTATCCTCCGTCTGCACAGCATGATTTTTTCCTTGTTTACGACTTTTTAGTTCGCTTTTGAAGCAGTCGGGTTTTTTGATTTTTTGATTTAACTTTTTTTTATCTCTGTATTCCCATGGGAACGGTCACTACGCGTGTGAAACCGCGAGGCGTCCGCTAGTATTTATTATTACCGTTACCTTAATAGCGCTTTCTTTCAGGTTTCTTTTTCGCTAAAAAACCTTCAATACCCCTTATCACCACTCTTACACATTATCACATTTATTATGTTAGCAGGTATGTATAAGTATCCACATACACACACTGTACCTGGTACAAGTCCGTACTTACCGAAATTGAACGGGCCTCGATCGATTTTCCCGCTAGATACGCTATCAATTCAAATAATAATTGACGGGTTCTGATAAATCTCGATAATGTAAAAAACATTTGGATTCGCAGATTTTTTTAATAAAAGCGCTGTTTGACCTTGTAGTTGAGCGCCTCTTTATCTTGAAATGGATCTGACGCAGAAAGTCCCATTCGCAAAAAGTCCCGATGGCGCAGAATGTCCCATTCGCACAAAGTCCCATTCGCACAATGTCCCATTCGCACAAAGTCCCATTCGCAAAATGTCCCAATCGCACAATGTCCCATTCGCAAAATGTCCTTTTCGCACAATGTCCCATATACACGATATCCTATTCGGGACCACTAGTCATAATTTTCTTCTTGTTTACATATTTTTTGATTTTTAAATGTTTTACACATAGAAGTGGTATTTGTTTTTGTAACCACTTTTTAAATCCCGTTTATTTTGATACCCCACTAGATGGGTTTGGAAGAAAAAAAAATATGGCCCGCACAATATGGGGCCTATACAAGATACGCGCAAAAAACATAAACACATATTTTATTTGCGAACTGGACCTGGATCGGAGGTAGTTATCAAAAACAATACGTTCTGTAGCCTAATTGCGTAAGTGAATGCACTCGGGTTCGGCTTTTTCCCACTAAGGAGTATATTCGTTCGTCATTCTTTTCTGATTAATTTCGTAACGGGATCCAAGACAGTTAAATTCATTCTTCGGGACTTCGTCGAGCTTAATTGCCTCGCCGCTTTCTTGATTCTATTATATATATATATATATATATATATAGAATAGTGCGGTGAGAATGTTCCAAAAACTCACGTACACATATAAATTTTCATCACACACATATTGTTCGCGAGTAAAGTCAGCGCCGGTGGTAGTCAGAAAAATATTGACGAAAACCTTGCGCGTATTATTTTCGCGTCTACCCTCAGAATGTAATTTTGTTAGGAAATAAATTAAGAATAGTCTTTCAGTTTCAGTGTATAAAATCTGTAAGGTTAATGAGTTATATCAGCACCTCATATTGGTGCAGTAGGTGCTGATAGTCAATTTGAAGTCACTTGTTAGAGAGTTTGTAAACTCAGTAGAAGTAGCAGGCTAGGGCACTTAGTGCATCTATAGTGCGTAACAATTGTAAATGATTGAATGAGTTTAGAGCGTACTTTATACTCATAACTCTTCGGGTTCGCTTCCCGGCTGTCCGTTACACATATCCCCCTAACGAGATTCGAACCCGCAACCGTTGGTTTCAAAGGTAGTGTTACCACCAAATACGCCAATCAGTCGTCAACGGATATCAGGTTTGTATCGGACATTGAGATTCTACGCACGATATACGAGTTTATTCGAATGGGACCTTTTGCGAATGGGACCTTTTGCGAATGGGACTTTTTGCGAATGGGACCTTTTGCGAATGGGACCTTTTGCGAATGGGACCTTTTGAGAATGGGACATTTCGCGAATAGGACATTTGTTTTCACTGTGACGTTTTGCGAATGGGACATTCTGCGTCAGATCCCTTGAAATATTGGTATTACTATCAATAGGATCATAGACTACAAGGATGTCAGTTGTCAGTATTGATTTGATCGTCTTCTTTTACAGATGTCAAAGACTGTTGGGTTGTCACTATGGCTTCATTGCCTTCATTTTGGTAAAGCAATTAACATTAATTTGGTATGGTTCACGCTCCGGAGCGATTCCGAATCACATTCATAAATTGGAATCCTCAAAGAAAAAAGAAGCGCCGCCGCCAGGTTTGATGGATCAAACCTGACAAAGCACCTTAATGGCTGAAGCGTCGAGCATCGGAATGACGTTGAGCGAGGTGAAGCGTGAAGGACTAGTAACTGTGGACGCCCTCTGCCCAACTAGGGTAATCCCTTAAAACTATATAGGTATAGAGACTAATGAGAGAGAGAGCAGTGGTGGCCCAGTGGTATCGGCCGCGACTTACAAGTTGTAGGTTGTGGGTTCGAGCCCAAGCAGGCGCTTTACTTTGTGTAAATTATTTCTTCACCACTGCTCTCAAAAACGGTCAAGGAAAACATCGTGAGGAAACCGGCATGTCCTAGAACCAAAAATTCGAAGATATGTGACATCCACCAACCCGCACTGGGCCCGCATTGTGGATTACGGCCCATTCCCTCTCACAGAGAGGAGGCCTGTGTCCCAGCAGTGGGAACATTAATAGGCTGATGATGTGATAGAGACTAAACACGGATGTGGAGTTTTTTACAAATAGACTTATTTGTGAAGGAGTACCTCCTTTAGTAAGACTTACTTCTACCGCCGAGCGTCTTTGTTTGCTGGATTATTTCTTAAAGAAGTTAATACCAAGAAGAATGAAAGAAATGAATGAAAGTGTCTCCTTTTTATGTTGAAAAAAAAGTTTTTTTTGCTTTTAGGTATTTTCAATAACAAATACCTAATATAATTTTAGGAATAATTAACAAAACTGAGACATAAGGATTTTCGGTAAAGAATAAGTGAACATTTCCTGTCAGCATGACCCGTTATTGTATTGTTAATTGTCCTAGTAGTAGTAACAATTCTCAAATAATAAAAAATCAACAAAACACGTCCAGAACAAAGAGACCTAAAACCAATTTCCTTTCTTCATTCCAGAAACATCGAATGCAAACACTGGCTCACCGCTAGTCACTGGTTAATAAGTAAAACAAAACGCTGCGCTCAGGGGCTGTCATCTCCGCAACTTTAAATAGGTTAAGTGAATGCAATAGCTTATGCTAGTGGGAATATGGGTATGGGGTGATTCAACTGGTAGATACTTTTTGAATCTAACTATGTGTTTTATAGTCTAATAGCTTGTGCGTTTGTTTGTAACGTTAACAGGGATTTTTCCCTGTCAGTGCTGAGGATCCAACTGACATTTTATCAACAAAAGAGCCGCGGCAGCGATAATTACAATTTCAAAAATATATGGGACTACCAAGATTAAGGTGGCGGGAATTCCCTGAATGTGGCAACGCCTGGGGGATGACTATGTCCAGCAGTGGACATCTTTCGGCTGAAATGATGATGTTGATGGGATTGTCACGCTCTATCGGAATTTCTCGTGAAAAGCACTTACATGTCGACAAGCGACATTGCTGATAGAATTATAGTTTGTCTTTAGCCTTTGGTAGTATGTATTGTGTTTAACATTGTTCGATTTGTTTTTAATGATAGTTTTTACACATGGTGGGCAATCTTTCAGGGGGTGAAGTGAATGACACAACTCCTACTAACCTGTAGAACCAACCCTAAAACTATAAAATAATCAACTGTTCTCTGCTGTTTTTGTGGACATAAATGTACTTAACTGCCATTTTGTTGGGTTCCGTACCCGAAGGGTTTAAACGGAACCCTATTACTGTGACTCAGGTCATGTTTCTGTCTGTCTGTCTGTCCGTCGTCTATCACACAGGGTTTCAAGCCAAAAGGTTGGAGCTACAGGGTACAAATTTTCAGAGCATAAGCATCGTGTTGGCCCAAAGCCAAACAAATTGTC
The DNA here is from genome assembly GCA_949775005.1 of Orthosia gothica. NCBI lineage: Eukaryota > Metazoa > Arthropoda > Insecta > Lepidoptera > Noctuidae > Orthosia > Orthosia gothica. Next base: position 25,263,533 of record OX459048.1, read on the forward strand.
AAAAAATATTTTATTGTTTATAAGAGGTTTTTCAATTGTCAACATTTTTTTTTTGCGCCCAGAGGGGCGATTTGGCACAGAGGCAGTGGAACGCGACCACCAATTGCATACCTCGGGAGTGTCGTGTCGGAGACTGGGGGAAGTGAAGAGGACATCGTTTCACGGATCGCCAAAGCCCGAGCAACCTTCGCGCAGCTGAGACCTGTTTGGCAATCGCGGAAACTGACCCGAAGGATTAAACTCAAAATCTTCGGGTCCAATGTCAAATCCGTGCTGCTCTACGGGTGCGAAACGTGGAAGGTCACAAAGGACATCTCACGCCAAATACAAGTCTTCGTCAACCGCTGTCTTCGTCGTATTCTCGGAGTTTACTGGCCCGAGACCATCTCCAATGTAGAGCTGTTGGAGAAATGCCACGAGAGCCCGATCGACCGCCAGATCAAACATCGCAAGTGGAGATGGATTGGCCACACGCTCCGAAGGGGTCCCGATCACATACCCAAACAAGCTTTGGACTGGAATCCCCAGGGGAAACGAAAGCGTGGCCGTCCCCGTCAAACCTGGCGTCGCACAGTGTTGGCAGAAGCGACGAGCATCGGAATGACATGGAGCGAGGTGAAGCGTGAAGCTCAAGACCGATCGCGATGGAGGACATCTGTGGACGCCCTCTGCCCATCTAGGGGTTAAAGGACATTAAGTCAAGTAAGTCATGTTCAAGGGTACTTTCCACCCTCTGAAAAGTAGCCAGCAAGTCGCCCTGTATAAATCCTAATGAATAGAGTATTGCCCCAAGTTACGGAATTATACAAGTAAAATTTCAAAATTTTAAAAACCCCGACACATTTTTATTTCATGCTACATAGTTTATCAAGTACATAGTAGATACGCTTCGATCAGCAATTCATTAAACACGTAATTATGACACGATATTTTGCGAAAACACCCCGATTCAAACAGTAAAACGCCCATAACTTTTGAACGGCTGAACCGATTTTATTCAAACATAGCTAAAAACACTCTCGACAAAATCACCTTTCAAAGAAAAAAAACAAATCAAAATCGGTTCATTCGTTTAGGCGCTATGATGCCACAGACAGACACACAGATACACAGCAACACACGTCAAACTTATAACCCCTCTTTTTCCGGCGGGGGTTAAAAAACAACAAAAGAGTGCGTATCTGTTAAAAGGCAATAGACATTTTTAATAGTACTATACTTCATAAAAGATAGTTTGATCACTGCGACATTTATATATATTTTAAACTTTGCCCCACCCTATGAATGTCTTCCTGTATCGTGGGTGCGTTTAATCGTATTGACCGCTACTAACACTCACTAAACGTAACAATGTCCGGGTTTTCCAAATTTTTTTAAAACCAGAAATGCAGTATTTATCTACACAAATAATGAAGTCTAAACAACAATACCTCACCCGATGGGGATGGCCAATTATTTTTTTTGCGGCCCCCTTTCTCTGTATGGGCTCACATACAGAGAAAGGTGATCTTAGCCAGTGCGATAACTGGAGAGGTATAACTTTGCTCTCGATTCCCTCTAAAGTATTTTGCAAGATCATCCTGGACAGATTGTCGAAGGCCGTTGATCCTCTTCTACGCAAGGAAGGTTGGTTTCCGCTCGAACCGCTCCTGTACGGACCAGATCAACACTCTCCGTATCATACTGGAACAGGCATCAGAATGGCAGAGGGAGATTTATCTAACCTTCGTAGACTTCGAAAAGGCCTTTGATACGCTGAAGTGGTCTAGTATCTGGTCCCGCCTACTGGAAGTTGGAGTGCCGCCGAAAAAGTCCGTCTGTTGCAGAGTATTTATAAGAAATATTCCTGTAAGGTTACTCATAACGGCCTCATATCGGATGACGTAACAGTGCGCGCGGGTGTCCGCCAAGGCTGCCTCCTGTCACCGCTCCTCTTCCTGGTCGTTCTTGATGGAATTATGCTTCGCATCTACGATAACAGGCGCCGCGGCATAGAGTGGGGATTATCCAACGTCTTGGAAGACTTGGATTACGCTGATGACCTATGCCTGCTGAGTCATACCCACGCCGATATGCAAGCAAAGCTAAAAGATCTACGCCAGGAAGCGGCAAAAACGGGGCTCAAAAGAAACATCCGGAAGACCCAGGAAATGAGAACTGGTGTGAAGAACCACTCACCGTTGCTGATTGGCACAGAGGCAGTGGAACGCGTCCACCAATTTACATACCTCGGGAGTGTCGTGTCGGAGACTGGGGGAAGTGAAGAGGACATCGTTTCACGGATCGCCAAAGCCCGAGCAACCTTCGCGCAGCTGAGACCTGTTTGGCAATCGCGGAAACTGACCCGAAGGATTAAACTCAAAATCTTCGGGTCCAATGTCAAATCCGTGCTGCTCTACGGGTGCGAAACGTGGAAGGTCACAAAGGACATCTCACGCCAATTACAAGTCTTCGTCAACCGCTGTCTTCGTCGTATTCTCGGAGTTTACTGGCCCGAGACCATCTCCAATGTAGAGCTGTTGGAGAAATGCCACGAGAGCCCGATCGACCGCCAGATCAAGCATCGCTAGTGGAGATGGATTGGCCACACGCTCCGAAGGGGTCCCGATCACATACCCAAATAAGCTTTGGACTGGAATCCCCAGGGGAAACGAAAGCGTGGCCGTCCCCGTCAAACCTGGCGTCGCACAGTGTTGGCAGAAGCGACGAGCATCGGAATGACATGGAGCGAGGTGAAGCGTGAAGCTCAAGACCGCTCGCGATGGAGGACATCTGTGGACGCCCTCTGCCCATCTAGGGGTTAAAGGACATTAAGTCAAGTAAGTCATGTTCAAGGGTACTTTCCACCCTCTGAAAAGTAGCCAGCAAGTCGCCCTGTATAAATCCTAATGAATAGAGTATTGCCCCAAGTTACGGAATTATACAAGTAAAATTTCAAAATTTTAAAAACCCCGACACATTTTTATTTCATGCTACATAGTTTATCAAGTACATAGTAGATACGCTTCGATCGGCAATTCATTAAACACGTAATTATGACACGATATTTTGCAAAAACACCCCGATTCAAACAGTAAAACGCCCATAACTTTTGAACGGCTGAACCGATTTTATTCAAACATAGCTAAAAACACTCTCGACAAAATCACCTTTCAAAGAAAAAAAACAAATCAAAATCGGTTCATTCGTTTAGGCGCTATGATGCCACAGACAGACACACAGATACACAGCAACACACGTCAAACTTATAACCCCTTTTTTTCCGGCGGGGGTTAAAAAACAACAAAAGAGTGCATATCTGTTAAAAGGCAATAGACATTTTTAATTGTACTATACTTCATAAAAGATAGTTTGATCACTGCGACATATATATATATATTTTAAACTTTGCCCCACCCTATGAATGTCTTCCTGTATCGTGGGTGCGTTTACAAACATATAAACTTACACACACAAACACCCAGAGCCGGAACAACTATCTGTAGGTCATACAAATATTTGTATCGTGCGGGAATCGAACCCGCGACACGCAGCGCAGCAGTCAATCACTCAACCACTGCGCCAACCGTGCGCCCAATATACGAGAAAATATCAAACTGACGTATTTGTTATTGTAAGCGCTATTGTTACAGACAGCTGTCGCAGAGATCAAGCTAGCTTTTATGAAGTACTAGCTGACCCGGCAAACGTTGTTTTGCCATATAAATTATTTCAAAGGTTCACAAAAATTTTGCACGCACTGAGTATTATAGTATGTTTAATTGTCGTTTAATAATGGAATGGCATATACAGGTAACACTTACATTCCTACCTGGGGTAGGTTACATTGGTAACCTACCAATATTTTTTTGGTCTTAAACCATCGCATTGCCTTTCTGATGAAACCGGTTTGGGGCATATCGGTTGGATGGTGTCAAAGTCTATAACGGACATAGGCAGTTTTTTTTTTGAGTTTTATATAATAGAATTATAGGATGAATTTCAGAAAATCGACTATGCCATCTTCTGGCAATACCGGAACCAGCTTACAACGCCATGTTCATTTTTGTGTGTGCTTTGTTTCTATCTTGTATCAGAGGTGGCGCTGTGTTTGCAAAATGTATGGGAGAATGTTTTTTTTATTGTTAATTTGTTCGATGTTTTATTACTTATTATCCTATTCAGGACGAAGATAAATCCTAAAACTTAAAAATCATTAAAATTGTTCAATCCGTTCTTGAGTTATAAGTAGTGTAACTAACAAGACTTTGTTTTATATATATATATATATATATATATATATATATATAGGTAGATAGATAATAAACGTAGTAATCACATCGATCATGTTATCAATTAGTGTTACATTGTAATATCAATTAATAAGTATCATGTTATGCATCTATCTAAAGATTTTATCATTTGAATATTGCATTGTTTTCTATAGAACAAAACCGGAAGAAATTAAAGTAGGTCAAAATGTTTATAATTAATTTTACTGTATATTAAATCCATTAACTAATCTAGAGATCGAGTGTTCGATTTCACCTCTTAGTAACAATTAGCATCGTTGGGGACTTTACTGGTAATTTGAAACACATTAACAGCCTAATTTACAAAAAGTTTTAACCGTATGATTAATTTAAATATTATTTTTAAAACTTTTCTCTGAATGAATTTCAACTAACGATCCTGCATATCATTGTTTAAACGAATAATATGGTTAATATTTTTTTTTTTTTAAAAGGCTCTAAATATATCTAGTCAATCAATCTACCTAGCCTTTGTCCAACTATTTTGGGGCTAAGCTGAGTACCAGTGTTTTAAATGGAGCGACAGCCTACCTGACCTCCACAACCCAGTAAATGGGTAACACGGTACCCTGCAAAGACTGGTGCCAGATCTCAAGCTTCTGACTTCCCGTAAAGACTGTCAAAGATCTTCAAAAGACAGTCGAGAGCCAACGGCTTGACGTGCCCCTGCGAGATGGGCCGAGAAAAACTTTGCCAAGTGTCGTAATCAAGTCGACTAGCATAATCAGCATACAACCTCTCTCCCCTTCCTACCACACCCCTCATAGGACACAAACCTGGTCTCTGAAAGACTGGGCTGATGAATACAGTGCGGGTTGGGGAATGCCAAAAGTCTATCAATTTCGTTTCTAAGCCTGATTTAGCATATTTAAGAACCTCGACAAAGAACTAACATCTCGTGAATATGCAACCAAATTCATGTAATAACAATCTTCGTAAAACAGTCGCATAATATCAATATACCACACCGCAAACCGGTCAACTATAATACGTTCGCTTTCACCGCTGCCCGTCCGTGAAAGGCACGCGGTTATCTAAAAAGCAGCTTAGCATGAGATAATTGACCCGTGAAACAGTGGAGTGATTGACTCTTGCGTCCGGTGAGTCCTAATTAAGGTCGTCTAGCTATAGTAAAACATTTTGTTCGTCTGACTATGCATTTATGACTTTTGCTGATTAAAGTAAAGGATGCCTCTCCATTGAGGAGGAGTGGAAAAAGAAGTAGATAAATAGTATATAACAAAGTCACTCTCCGCATCTTTCGACGTCATTACAGACGACGTCATTATTTCTCAGGTAACTTCTTCCAAAACCCGCAACTAATTTTGATACGGTTTTCACCAACAAAACATTTATTAGACACACCAACAATTACAAAGTAAAAGAGAATAACAGAACATGATAAAAATAGAATTGCGCTGAACGTAGCTAGCCAAACCGAAAGGGTTACACAGCGTATACTGGGCGTTGGACTCCCAGCGCTGATGAATGATAAGCCGTCTTTGTGAAACGTGAATTGTCCTGCATTCAGGTCTAATGCAGTTTACTTGACTAATAATACCACAAATACCACAAGATTTACGTCATAATGTATTTTAAGAGGATTTTATTGCATTCGCTATCCGATATTCTCTTGGTTAATGTTTTCCTAGCTCTGCACTACTACACTTTGATGGATAATCCCGGTTTATGTGCGTACGGCTTTACGCACGTGCTACCTTTTCAATGTCAAATAGAAAATAATAGAATAGTTAATCTAAGATTTTCGTCTATTACGGTGGAGAGAACTAAATACCTTCATTATGAGGGCACTCCTCAGGCTTATTTTTCTGTCTTCTTCTTTGCAGAGGACGAATGAAACCACCTTTTCATAGTGGAACGTGGACCAATGTACGTTTTTAAAAAATAACCCACTATCATGTAACTACCCAAATCTAGCAAAAAAGAGATCTTTCAAGTGAAAGTCAAATCATTTATTTCAATTTGTCCGTTAAATGTCACTTCCGTACGTAAAATACGCGCTTAGGAGTTGCGGACACCAGCCCGTCTTAACCTAACCTAAATGTCACTTTTGAATATTTCATTCATTGTTTTGCTACCGCTCAAGATCTGACTAGCTACTGTGGAAATTTACAGGTTCATATATCATAGTCATGAGCCAATAACCGTGCTCTGTTAGAAATAGGTATGCTCGACAAACTGCATACTACTGAGCTCTATTCTCGTCTTTTATTAATTTTAACCGAAGTGTGAGACGATGTTTCATAATTTGTAAAACGAATTTCAATAAACTGCAATCTTTCGCTATTTAAAGACCAGCAACTCATGAGTCGCTTCGCCTGAAACCAAAATCGACAGGGCATCCCCGATAGGCGTAAAAACAAATTAATAAGACGGTTGTAGTCGTAACTATGTACTTTTGACATATTATATGAAAACATTTGACTCATTACTCTAAGTCGATTGTATAAGTACCGGTAGTACTTAAGTATTAGGATGTACATGCTGAAATGTGAGGCAGGCATTGGTTAAAGGATGACATTTTAGCTAAAGATAGAAATGCCGCCTGGAAAGTAACGATCGCATATTTAGTTATATTTTCGTTGGTAAACAACATAAACAAGCAGACAGTGCTCTTAATGTCTAATATGGACTTGGACAATAAGAACTTCTTGCAGGCACACCTAATGCAAATACCTAAATATTAAATGTGCTTGAAACACCCCGAACCAACCTTGATATTCCAAACCAGGATTTAAGAAAAATGTTTGATACTTCTGCTAGGCAGTGTCTGGGGAAGTACATGCAACGCATGAACGCACATAATTTCTGAAAATACAGTTCAGGTAAATACTTCTCTCAACGAGATCTTCGAAATATTAAATATCATAATTATCTCTTTGACACTTATATAAACGGTGCGCCATATGGGTCGTAAAACTGTTTAAGTAGGTATTTAGGGCGCATACTGATGGCCAGACTCCAGGATAACTGCGCTTTAGAAATAGAGCGTATGGCCCTCTCAGTTAGGAGTAACATGCTCGCACGAAGATTTGTGAGGTGCTTGGACCAATGATGTCAAGAACGCTCTTTTCAGAGCTTATTTCCAGCCGATGTACACTTGCCAACTTTGGTGCAATTGCAAAAAAATCATGAATTAAGAATTTACTACAAGAATGCTTACCGAACTCGACTACCGAGATACAGCAGTGCTTTGAGCATGTTTGCCCAAGCAAGGGCCCGGACTTTTACGCAACCATGAGGATGAGAATTACGGTTTTTTAGCAAAGTTTGAGAAGTTCTAGTAACAGTATTTTGAGGGCTGTCTCATGCAACCTAGATAGTCCCATATTTAAGCCCTGGATTTCTGTACACCTGGACGAGAACACAAAATTACGTTAGACTATAATAGGCTATATACTTTTTGCAAGTCGATATACTACTATGCATACCTCCAAATATGTAAATTATGACATGTTTTTACAATTTCAATGTTATAATCTTATTTTTGTATATGGTTGTTTTACATGCAATAAATAATTATTTATTTTATTATTATTTATTTATTCATTATTATTATTTGACACCCATTTAGATGTTCAATTTAAAGAGCTCCTTTTAAGCTCTTAGTTTCCATATTACTTAATTGCCTCGTACACACGTCGGACCGGACCCGTGCTTCACCTAGGTTCTCCACCTGGGTGAAGCACGGGGACTTAGGGTCCTGTGCTCCGACTAATGACGTTATTGTACAGTGATGGATTTAATTGTTTTCCCTATAAGATTAAAAAGATCTAAACAATTATTTAATAGAAGTGAATTTATATTTACAGTAATATTATAATAAGCTTAATAAAACTTAATATTTTCTTATATTCAATGTATATTATTTCATTACTAACTTTTATTTATTATATACTTTATTGTACACCAACCGATTATTCAGAATACGACACTGGTTTTATGTAACGATAAAGTGACAAACCCCCAAATGTCAGTTTAGATTACGAAATTTAAAATCTGAGTATAGGTGAAGCACGGCTCCGGTGTCCACACCTTTACTGTCTCGGTGATCTAGTCGTCGCAAGCGCTACTGACGAGCATGAGCTCCTGGTTTCAATTCCTGGGTCGTGCAAAGTGTTATTGGCTTTTTCCATCTGGAATTTCTCGGTAGCAGCCTGGAGACTAGATTTTTACCAATAGTCTCGCCCCCTAATACATGGACTTAAACACTACAGGCGAAAATCTGCCCAACCCTCCGGGGTATACAGGCGTGAGTCTTTTTTTTTTTTTTTTTGGGACAATCCCACCGCACTATTCCCAAACCACTGCAACTCCTGAAAGCCAGAATCAACAGTGGCGACCACCGGAAAAGCGCCGAGGCAATGAAGCTCGACGAAGTCCCGGAGAATGAATTTACCTGTCTTGGATCCCGCAACGAAATTAATCAGAAAAGAATAACGGAGGAGTAGGAAAAATGTAAATTTCCACTTCCCTCCATATCAAGCAGGAGACAGAACAAACAAGGCCAATAGGCACAAAAGGTCATATACAACTGGGATAAGCCCAGTTGCCTAGCACCACGGATAAAAAATTATCATTAATACATATTAGGGTCCTAAAATTGTGAGCTGTTATATTTGGTTCCAATAATAGGTATGGCAAAAACGCTTGAAAGCACGGAAATTTGTTCTAGTTTCCACAAGGTCCGTATAGTAAACAACTCCTGATGCAGCCTGTACATTATTCAACATATGTATGTATTAAGTACCTACATCTTGAGCGTGCAAGCCTTTTATGTTGCTTTTTATCTATAACTAGCTGCTCCCCGTGGCTTTATCGAGTGGAATTAGTACTTAATCCTTTTAGAATTAATGTAAATAAATTACATTTTGTTAGTTGTTAGTCCTAGATATTTTACTTCATGATGCTGTTCTCCTGGTACTTTGTATGTACTTAAGTTTTTGCGTGCAAGAGTAAGAAACATCCAAACAACCTCACAAAACTTTCACGCTTATAATAGTTGTAGGGCTGGGCTGGAATTGTGGTCTAGCGCTAACTGACACTCTCATAAATTATTACAGTCTGTTTTGCAACATATCCGTAGTATGTATAGTTAAAGGGACTTGGAATAAAAGCGGCATCCAATGTTATGTTTATAAAGTTTCCCACGCACTAAAAGGATTGTGGAATGTATTAAACATTATGCCATGAGTCACAAAACCAACCGAATTTTAAAAACAGATGCGACATAATACGCGTCCATTGAGGAAATACTCTCAAGGCCGTAATTGTATACAAAATATGTATACTGAGCGGAAGTTATTGATTGACCAGAAAAACATAAATATAAAAGTTGTACGTCAAGCAAAAACCCTTGCATTGCAAATAGTAAATTCCACGAATCGTCGCATCGTTGGCATTCTTAACGGGTGCAAGATAATTAAGTTTTATTGATAGTATTGCATGCCGTAAATAACTGTTGAAGGGCATGTGTCTTGAACAGTTGCATACAAAATACTATTAATGAGACTTTAATACATCAATGAATGCAGTTTTTATGGCGGGTTTCTTATAAAATAAGTTTTGTTTACAGAACAAAGAAATCATGTCATATTATATCTGACACGAGACGGTATTCAATAGATAACAATTCATTGAAATATTTGATGATTATCGCAATCGACAAACCTATATTCTCTCAGACAGTCTTTAAAATGGGTACCCAGTTACTGGGTTGTGGAGGTCAGATAGGCAGTCGCTTTATGTAAAATATTTGTATTCAGCTGCACCTGGTTACGCTGGTAGCTGGCCCTAACTTAGTTGGAACAAGGCTCAGTAAATGTTATGATTATTAATCTTAATTTTATTTAATTTAATTTTAATTACTAGCTAACCCGGCAAACGTTGTTTTGCCATAAAAACACAAAACAATTCTTTTTTAATGCATTGTATTTTATCCTACCTACCGTAGCTACCCTTCCTACCCTTCCCTACCTAGGGGTTAAAAAAATAGTTTACGACCAATTCTCAGACTGACCAAATATGCACAAAATTTTTATAAGAATCGGTCAAGCCGTTTCGCAGGAGTTTGCAGACAACCTCTTTTAGCAAAACGCGGCATTTAATTCTGCACCACAGAGTATATTTTTTTAGACGCATTGTGCCAAAACGCGGCATGTCGTTGAGGATTTATCCGAATCGAAAAACGAGCAACCAGAGTTACTAGGACGGTTGACCGGAATAAATTCTGCGAAACTGTAGTAACTAGGACGGTTAAGTGGTTATTAAACCTGTTAATTACGTCAATAAAAATTATTATTATTAAATCCTTTTCGCAAACCATAACAATGGAAGGAATGCAATATTTATCTGCTTACCATTTCTGGTAATGAAGCCGTGAACGGTTTGTATGAACAACAAAAAATGTTTTTTTTCAATGACTGCGTTTATGTATTTTATTTATGATTTGTCATACTTATAAGCGACAAAAACAGACTCATCGTAAAGATGTAAATAAACTAAACTGACGATTTAAAATATGCGTGATATTATGAACCAGTATATAATATACGTGACCTTTTATCCATGCTTATTATAAATGCGAAATTAACTCTGTCTGTCAGTCTACCTACTAGTCTGTTTTGTAAAAAATTAGATAGATATTTCCATAAGTTTGCCGTATGGCATTATTGCCCAGAATTTGAATTCGACGTGTTATTTTTTAGAAAATCATCGAGTTCGACTCCTGGATAGGAATATTGGTTTTACAAAAACCAATGATGCGGTTTTAGTTTTCATCAAAATCGGCCCTTTGATTCCTTTGAGTGTTTGCCGCTATTTCTTATAGTTTTAGATTTGACCATACACGCTCACTTGGAATACTCACCCTGTTTAGAACCTTTCTGAAGGATAAAGGTTGTTTTTTATGCGGGCAGTAAGTTCCCTTAAGGTCTAACTTTTATGCGGGTGAAATCTCTGGTATAACATAATACAAAAACAAAACAAAGAAAAATATTATCAAGTATAGTAAAAGTGGAGCTTTGCAAAGCGTTGACTCTTTCTAAACTAATAGGGTTTTTAATTTTAACTAATATTATAACAAACTGTAATTTGTAAAAAGGTAATCTCTGAAAGTGCTAAAACTGCCGACGAAAACTATTTCTCCAAAAGATAGATACACTATCACTATGCGCTATGTTGTTTTATATCTAATGAGCAAAGTCTTTGTAAAAAGCTACATAGCAACTCTTTTTTTCTGTAATTTTTATAATTTCAGCCAAAATACGTCTACGGCGGGCCAAAAGCCTCCGCGTTGCCACACTGATCGGTCCTTTGCGTCTTGCATCCACCGGACTCCCACAGCCTTGGCTAGCAAGGTCGTCGCTACAACGTTGCGTCTTCCGGTGCCTGGGCCTGCAGTCTCGACATAGCTAACGATCGTTACGCTAGCTAACATTCGTTAACTCTTACCACAAAATAGTAAGTATACAGAAGGGCCACTCCCGCCGTTTGGAAAATTGACAGCTAAACTTGACAGATTCACTAGGGTTGCTACTATATTGATTCCGAATTAAAAAAAAAGGGTAGGTTGCCCAAGTTACAAACATAAATACATAGATTCGTCTAAACATACATCATATCATGCTTACATGCCTTAGAGGGTAGACAGGGCATCAAATATCCATTTAATATCACGAACACTACAACCCTAGTGAATCTGTCAAGTTTAGCTGTCAATTTTCCAAACGGCGGGAGTGGCCCTTCTGTATACTTACTATTTTGTGGTAAGAGTTAACGAATGTTAGCTAGCGTAACGATCGTTAGCTATGTCGAGACTGCAGGCCCTGGTCGCCACTCCTGAACTTTTCGGCCTCAATGACCATCCGTTCTGCGAGCAAAGTGCCCTGCCCACACATTTTTTATCCGTTATTTATAAAACCCAATATAATATATCAAATCCCGTGCACTGGATTATGTAGGTACTACACAAGTAGGTATACAAAGTGTATGTGTAGGATTACTGTCTCCGTCGAGTTTATTGACACTAAACAAGTACATAGCGACAGTGACTAGTTTTGGGGAAACCCTTGAGGGACTTCCGTGACGTTTATGAGAGTATGTCATGCTATTATTGTGCACTTTAATCCTTTTGAAGTCTTCGCCCCAGGCAAGTCTGAAATTGTTCAACGGTTCAAGCAAATGTATGGTACAATACTGTAAAGTATAAGCAGGTCATAGACCATTGACATTATTCTTCATTATATTATATTCATTACATTATATTATATTCACCGCACCTTAACTTAATCCAACAGAGAGATTCCCAAATTATAATAAATAATGTAAGTACATAACATCTATTTATTTTATTTTACAGACTCAAAAAATATTGTGCCTTTAAAATTTATGCAACTCCAAATTATTCCAAAACGTATTAAACCACATGACAGTTATGCTGACCTTTGCATTATACCGAAGTATTATTAAGCCTTAGTATTATTATGCTAATAAAAGTTATGCGAAAACCTTATGTTTTAAATTTTAAGGAATGATATGGTTTTGCCATATCATTCCTTAAAATTATTATGCCAAGGAGAGGATTCCCATTTTAGTAGTGTGCGACTGCACTTTTGACCCCTGACTGTGCACAATTTTAATTAAGTCCTCTTAATTTAGTTACAAATATAAGCAAAATCTGTTAATTAAATTCAGGAAAGTTAATTAATAATTATTAGGAAAATTTAAACCCGGAAAAGTTAATGTTTTGGCATCAAAAACCACATTATTATTACATTCTTGTTATTGTTTAGATTATTTATTTGTTTACACATATAACTTACATATTAGATTAGTTATTTTTTAGGCTAAATTAGTAATTTTGGATTTAGGTGTATATGTATGTAGTTATAGTATTATATACTGTATATATTTTTATCTATGTAAATAAAGTGTATTTTTATTTCAATATAGGTACGTTCTTAGGTTTAAGAACAGGACAAACCTTTTTAAATAGTAGTATATATATATATATTAATAGTGGTAGCAACACAGGCTAATTATGCTTATTATTAATCATAAAAAACCATTTAAAATATAAAAACCATAATACATGTTGTGACTTTTTATTTATCCTGTTTTACTGTCTGTAACGACGTTCTATATAAGTTGGCTTCTGCCTGTGACCGATAAGTAGGTAATAAATAAATAATAAACTCGATGTTTTCAATGCAATTTTTATTTTAAATAAACCCTGATCGGGCTGGGTTGTGTGCCGTGTCCATGTTCTGAGTTACAAGTTTATATTTATGTGCTATTTTTAATCATAAAAGTTAGGTATTTAATTTAATTAATAACAATACTGTTATGTGTAGTGTAGTACTCTATAAGAGGATGTACATTTATTTTTAATAATAATGCGTTATACAATAGGAATTTAAACTTTATAAAAATATTTTCCTTTGTTGATAAATTAGTTATGTACCTAATATTTGGATTGTTTCCATCCAAAACAATAATTATGTATGTTTAATACACAATGCATGCTGCTATTTTATATCGAGATTTATTTAATTTTCCTACCTGTGCATTCCTCTTAAGCAAGCCCTAGTCCAACGGTTCGAACAATAAAATTTTAGTAAACATGTACCTATTTAAAATATTCAGACCGGTTTTTATCAATTCATAAAAAAAGACTGTCACTTACCCAAAGTCCTCATTTAAAAAACATTCCCAGAAAGTTTTTTAATCGCAATAAAATCAAATCCAAAATCGATAATTCACAATACACTAGTCAAAAACTTCAGCACTTTACTTAAATAAAAAACCAAAACACAATCACAAAAAATTGTTCGTAAACTTTCCGATTGTAAGCGATAGATGGCGCTGGTTCACGTACGTGCAACTTTGCCGGCGGCCGGCGAAACACTGACTGTTCTGTCTGTTTCACTGTTCTCCGGTCTAAGGCTAGAACTTGCATCCTGATAACAGGTTATAACAACTACACTTGGGAGCAAATAAATCGAGCCACTACCTTTTTTCACGTAAAATGGTAAATATTTTTGGTAATATGGAACGTATCAATTCGAACTATATATCGCCTAAAAGTTTAGTTAATAACCTTTACAATGAGGGTAAATTATTGAATAATAACCTTATTGAATGATAAATTATTGGCTCTGCAAGAAAAATGGTAATTTTGATAGAAAATTTAGTAGGGCTAAAACAGTCCATAAAAACAATAAAAAACAAAATTATTGCAAAAAAAATATTCTTAATAACTGGTATTACCCCCCCGGGCCCTGATACATTCTTGTAGCCTATTAGTCATCGATCTGATCAGCGTTACGATGACATATTGTGGTATGTTCTCCCACTCTTCAAGCACAGCGACTTTAAGCTCGGGAATGGATGAAACAGCGGGAACCCTGGCTCGGACTCTCCGTTTTAGCTCGTCCCATAGGTGTTCGATCGGGTTCAAATCAGGACTTCGTGCTGGCCATACCATTTGTTGAATCCCGATCGCAGACAAATAATCCGTAACGATCTGCGCGGTATGAGGTCTCGCATTGTCATGCATAAACAAGAAATTTTCTCCGACAAAACCAGCATACGGCATTACGTGGTTTTCAAGAATGTCAGTTATGTATCGGTCAGCTGTTAATCCACGTCTACCATTGCCATCGTTGGCGGGGTCGACGAAGACAAGTTCCGTTTTTCCGTCTAGAGAAATTCCTCCCCACACCATACAAGAACCACCACCAAAACTCACCGTTTCTCGAATGCAACATTGGGCAAATCTTTCACCAGGACGTCTATACACTCGGTTTCTCCCGTCATTGCTAAAAAGACAGATTCTTGACTCGTCAGAAAACAAAACTGACCTCCAGTCTTCTAACGTCCAATTAATGTGTTCTCGAGCAAACTCCAAGCGAGATCGGCGATGAGCTACAGTCAATTTTGGGCCAGTTGCTGGTTTGTGTGATGTTAAATTTCGTTCTTTTAGTCTTCGTCTCACTGTCCACCTACTGATTGCGACTCCTCGAACGTCACGTAACGCTTGCTGTAGCTGAACAGCATTAAGTCCACGGTCGCGCAACGAATTGGTTGCCATAAAGCGGTCGTCACGTTCTGTTGTTGCCCGTGGTCGGCCAGTTCCAGGTCGCCGAACAAAAGCACCAGTCTCCAGATACCTGCGGTATACCCGCTGTACCTTTGAACGACTCAAATGAAGTCTGCGTGCCACTTCACGTTGTCCGTGTCCAACCTCAAGTAAAGCTACAACTTGGGCAGCTTCCGTCGGTGTAGTATCCATTTTATCAGGTTATTTTGATTACACAGACACAGATAAAGACAACAATAACAAGTAATATGGGTATGATTAACAAAAACCTCAAATTTAATCTTTTCTTAACAGAGTACAATAAAAATGTCATAAGCAAATTAAATGCGATAATTTTATTCTACCCTTTAAACTTTAATAAAAATGAAATTTTGACAACTAACTACCCTCATTGTAAAGGTTATTAAATACCCTTTTAGGCGATATATGTTTCGAATCGATGCGTTCCTTAATACCAAAAATAATTACCATAATGCGTGAAAAAGGAAGTGGCTCGATTTATTTGCTCCCAAGTGTATAAATAAAATGATTGGAGATATTTTAGTACTAATGAGTATATTCGTTTCCTTGATTCCGTTAGGCGAGTAATTTAGACACGCATGTGGATTATTGTGTAAGTTAATTAACCACTACACATGAGGAAAACTGGGGCGGAAGGTAAAAAGAACGTTGGGTATTAGGTATATACCTTGGTGTTTTGTAACTTTGGACAATTTCATCAATTGCCCCAATGTTTACAAAAACAGGGCTTTTATCATCCTCATCATCAGCCTTTTTTAATATTCCCACTGCTGGGACACAGGCCTCCTCTCATAGAGGGAGTGGGCTATAATCCACCACGCGGGCCCAGTGCGGATTGGTAGATGTCACATGTCTTTGATTTTTTGGTTCTAGGACATGCCGGTTTCCTCACGATGTTTCCCTTCACCGGTTTGAGAACAGTGGTGATGAAATAAATTACACAAAGTAAAGCGCCTGCTCGGATTCGAAACCACGACCTACAACTTGTAAGTCGGGGCCATAACCACTGGGCAACCACTGCTCAAACAAAAACAGGGCTTTATTTTTACCCGACTGCCGAAGGAGGGTAATGTGTTTATCAGTCTATGTATTATAAAAATGTTGACGGTGTTTAGCAGATTCTTTTTAAATCTCTTTAGATATATACGAATATATTAGAATGTTTTTAGCAATCGCTAAAATGTGTCGAGATTTATATAAATAAGGATGGAGGTCTAGTTATATGCTTTTCACTTACCATATTGGTTTGATTAAAATCAAGTCTAGCAACCTGTGTAATATTCTATTGGGATTTTCCGCAGACCAGGTGATGTTTTGGGTAAAGTCTATCGTAAAGACCAAGTTTACAATATAAGTATGCTGTTTACCTAAAATGACTTTGGATCCATTGACTAAGGAACGGTGTCATTCTAATCTTAGTCTCTAATTACCCGTTTGCCCAAACATTTTTTTTTTTATTGTCGTCCAATGACTTCGCCCGCTCTGGGTGAAGCGGGAGAGCGGGTCAGTCTTTTATTGACTAAAACTCACCCGTTTTCGTTCAGTTGCTTGTGCTAGGGCCGATATGACCTTCCATACACACCTACACTTGAATTTGATCGTTTTTTCAGTACCTACGAGAATTGGCGCACTTGCTGGTTTTTCCACAAGTAATTTGCCGGAGCCATTTATTACTTGGTTATTATGAAATCAAACTGCTACATAACTACCAACTGCTATTAATCAAAGAATACCTTCATCATTATCGTCAATTTCAAAGTTTGATTTCAAAATGATGGTAAATAATAATAATAAATATTTATTCATAAAGATTTATTATTTTTATTAACATAATTCTCTTCTTATCCCTATTAATTAGGAGTCAGAAGAAAATATGTATCTAGTATCTAATGATGATGCGTATTTTCACTATATATATTAGATTTTTCGGTAGTACCCTATTGATACGTGTGTAATAATAAACTCTATAACAAAAATTTGGCCCATATACAATAGCAATTTTCATTTATATAAAAATATTTTGATTGATTGAATATATATAGATACATACATTCAGAACAACCTGGGGTGTTCCCCAAGGATCGGTGTTAGGACCTTTTTTATTTAATATTTTTATTAATGACATTGCTTCTTGCTTCCTCAATTCGAAAGTTTTATTGTTTGCGGATGACATGAAGATCCTGGGTCAAGTATCAAACGATGAGGACGCATGTCGTTTACAGGATGATCTGGACCGGTTCCACGACTATTGCGCTAGAAATAAGCTGGACTTAAATGTGTCCAAATGTTATGTATGTACGTTTACTCGTAAGTCAAACCCTGTTAAGTACAATTATAAGATATCGAGCACCTTATTAGCAAGAGTCAGCGTCATCAAGGACCTTGGGGTAACTTTTGACTCGAAGCTTTTGTTTGACGCGCATATAAATAACATAGTCAACAAGGCTGGGTTTTATATATAGGATATCTTCTGATTTCAAGAATGTTAAAACTATAAAGATTCTTTACTGTGCGTTCGTCCGTAGTCACCTTGAATATGCTTCTCAAATTTGGAATCCAATTTATAATTCATATATTAATCGCATTGAAAGCATACAACGACGATTTTTGAGGTTCACACGATATCGGTCGAAAACCTATCTCCCTAATTATTTAAGTCGGTGTAAAAAAAATCACATACTGCCTCTACACGATCGGAGAAAAATTGCAGATCTTGCTTTTCTTTTTAGTATTATGAGCGGGTGTACTGATGTTCCTGAGTTGGTGGGACTGCGTGTACCGTGTGCATTTCTACGGCATGCCCGTCTCCTTCATGTACCTAAAGCTAAAACTACTTATATACAGAATTCAGACATGATAAGAGTTTGTCGTACGTTTAATGCGGTGTGTCGGGATGTTGATCTGGACTTGTTTGATACTAAGATTAAAAGCCTAAAGACTAAGTTGAGTAAGCGTTTCTTAGATATGTAGAAACATTTGTTTACTTTTTTTTGTTTCTTATTTGTTGGGCGTTGAGTTATATATTTTTTCTTATTTATGCTCTCGCTGATGTGTATTTTATGATAACTTTTTATTGGTGGAAACTTTTAATTGGCCTTTTCTTGTATGTTGTTTCTGCGCATTGTTGTATTAGCTGTAAGTTTTCCTAAGATTAATAAAATAAACCTACCTGATTGTTTACGTTTACAAAAATGTTAAATAATTTTTCGTTTTAGTGCATTATTATCGTCTACATAGTTGTTAAATTTTGGTATAGATAATTTATGATTGAAAATTTGCAAATTGTATGCTGATTTAGAAAAAATAATAAAGTAAATACCTACCAATTCTTTTCTTTTTTTGTTGCCTAAAACTTTAATGTTGCATATAGTCCGGTCCTTATTCATTATCAAATAAATTTTCTGCCATACTATTATTGTTGTCATCTAAGTAATTTCCTTCCTAGCCATATCATTATTCGCGTAATCCATCGATTGTTGCTTTGGTCTTCACCTACTTTTTACTTCTTCGACCCTTGGCAGAGTGGCCGTGGTCATCATGTTGCAGTAAGACTTTGGTCTAACATGATTACTCTTACAGTCATCTATATTAATACTCAAAACTTTCCTGACGATGACTTTTCAAAGAATCGCATTAAAAATGCATCTCACGAGACACGGGCGAGAATTCAATAAGCATACATTTATAAAACTGTGACAAAAGGAGATAAAACGATTGTCGGACGACGACTCTAATAATTTAAAGCTAGACTTTAAAAACAAATCGAGAATCAAATGATAGGTTTACTATAAAACTTTACTTTTGACGGTACCGAGGATGAAAAATACACATAGTAGGTACCTAAGTAATTTCTTAAACGAATATTATTTTAGTCAAATAGGTTCGCTTTCTGGCTATATTATTTAGATAAGGGATTCCCTTTTGATAAGGGATCACCAAGAAATACGATTTTATGAAGTGATTTTTTTTCTTTGGATCAACAAAGATATTTACTTTAGTCTTGTATGAGATAACATACATCACTCAACCAGTTTTATATAGGGGTTTGGAAAAATAATTGATATTTTTATATTATCTACATTCAAAGTCCGCTTCTCATATAACTTTTCTCAGTGTCTCTTAGGCTCTAAACAGACGGACTGCATTTCAACTGCACTCCGACTGCAAATTTGCAGTTTGAATGCAGTTAGTACGACTGCAATGAAACTGCAATTCGACCGTTCAATCCGATTGCTGTCGGTGTGCAGCTGGTGTACAGTTGTCGATGTAAATGCGGTTGGTCGTACCTACTAACTGCATTCAAACTGCAAATTTGTAGTCTGAGTACAGTTAAAATGCAGTCCGTCTGTCGAGCTAGAGCCTAGCCCCCGATTTCTGATTTAAGTATTTAAAGTTAAGTTTTAGTCAAACTCCACTTTAGCCTTAAAACTAACTAGTTAGCGAACTTGCTTTTTTAAAGCAGGGCTTGACTCGTTCTTACAAATGAAAACTCAATTCAGAAACCCGCCCTTTGTGTTATAATAAAAGTATTAAGTACATAAGATAAGTAATGTTACTGTATTGTAAACGTTACCTCACTGAGCATAACATTACTGTGCATTCTTTAGTGGTTTTTAGTATGTATTTATTCTCAGTGCATTCATAATCTTACTAGGCTTTTGGTATTCCACAAATCGTTTTCCTTATATACTAGTGTTGATAAATAAAACAAAAGTTAAGTTTGAGTTGTATTGGGACTCACCCAGGATCGAACTAGTTATAGTTGGGTTCTCCTTTTAGAGGTTTTTCCTTAGTTGGTTCTTGTTAATCCTTATCGCGTTTTATTTTTGTATTTATTAAAATTACTCTGTTAACAGGCTTAGTTTAAGACCAGTATTGTGCCTCTGTTAACTGCAAGGTGATTTTTGTATTTATTAAAATTACTCTGTTAACTGGCTTGGTTTAAGACCAGTATTATGGCTCTGTAAACTACAAGGTGATTTTTGTATTTATTAAAATTACTCTGTTAACTGCAAGGTGATTTTTGTATTTATTAAAATTACTCTGTTAACTGGCTTGGTTTAAGAACAGTATTGTGGCTCTGTAAACTGCAAGTATCAGAGAATTTTACGCGAATATGACGCAGGTTTGCTCAATCGCGTTTTTATTTTTTTAAGTTACCATTTTTACTATTTGATTATCTACGACAAGTATAAGCTATGTTTCCTTTCTTTTCTTTATGGTTGGATATTGATATCCCAATTATATTATTATTTTTATTTTAAGTTTGAGGAAAATTACGTACTTACGGCATTCCTGCTCCCTATAATGACGTGATTGGATTGGGAATGTTATGTTACTATATGACGCGTTTGAACGGACAAGAGTTGCCAATAATCACGATGGTGTACGAATAGTATAAAATCGTTCCCTCTAATTGGCCAACTATTGGTTTAATTGAGGAATGTTTCCGGGAACAACACGATCACTAATCATATTTAGTTAGAGGCAATTAAGGGATCATTTTGAACACAGCATCATTCTAGTTACGAGTATTAACAAAATTCATGTAATGATCCACATTTTATAGAAGTATAGGATCCTGTACATATGGATAGTTATCAATTTTAGCACGTATCATGATTAGATTGTTTAATGATTAAACATTACACCTGCCGTGTTATCACTTCGCCACCCTTGGCTGACTGCTAGATAATGCCTAATTAAGGCTTTAAATCCGTAAGGACCTTTGTGTATAAAGTCTAAACAAATTACCGCAAATTTTCAAAACAGGGATTTTTTTTGCAAAACCTGTTACCATGAATACAGTACGAAAAGAAAATAAATTATATTTTGGCACAGACTGAATATACACACAATAAAAGTGAAATGAACCAAAACTAAAGACAGTAATAATAAATGAGAAATACAGAATCTTTCCTTCTTTTAAAACTTGCTTCACAGCCTGCTACTTCATAATTATAGGTATGTAGGTAGGTCCAGGTCAGTGAAAAGGCCAAACAACTAGTGTCTGACGTACCTACAATAGTACTTCATATTTTATTCCCTCTGGCGATGGAATTCTACGTGGACTTTTTATATATTTTAAAGTAGGTACTTCTACCCGCGGCTTCGTCTGCGTGAAAAGTGTTTTAATGTACCAAGAGATAATTATACTATACCGAGTTTGTTGGGATAAAAAGTAAACTACGTGATATTCCAAACTACGATCTTTCTCTGTGCCAAATTTCATCTAGATCCGTTCAGCCATTCTGGCGTGCCATCTAATTAACATCTTATCTTACTAATTCTTACTAATATTATTTATGCGAAAGTATAGATGGATGGATGTATGTTAATTACTCAATCACGCCAGATCGGCTGATCCGATATGGATGAGTTTGGCGCATATATACATTATAGTTTAGAATAGCATATAGGCTAATTTTCCTCCCAGTAGGTATATTCCCGTGGGCTAATTTCCGACTATTACGCAGACGAAACCGTTGGCAGAAGCTAGTTTATAATATTTTACAATTTCAATTTTCTCTGCAGATGTCCCTGGTAGAATAGCATTCGGATTAGGGCAGGCTTGGCCAATCCTTAGTGTTCTGAAGTGTATCAAGTGTCTACAATCACTACCAGCCGTAAAATCAAAATGTACCTCTAGCAGATTTAATATCTCCGTTAAAGGGTACCTAGACTTTCGGGGAAAATACCAGCGATTGTGGGCCTCACTAAAATGAACCCGGTGACATCATCATCAGCACGTAGAACCTCCCCTAAAACATTTCAAGTCCCAAAAGATTACCCCGTAATCCTCTCTGTACAACGCTTGTAAGAGCACCTGCTTGGGGAGACTGAAAAAGCGCCTATCTACTGCTTTGCTTAAGGAAGGATTTCCTTGAAACTGGCGGCATAGTTAGGCTTCAAATATGACAATGACTCAGTACGATAAGTAGGTATGAATCGCAATATTGCTTAAAAACTACAACCGAGATTACTAAACCACATTCACAAATTGAAGCGTTAATTTGGAAACTTGTGAGCTCTATCGGTCTCTCATTTAGTCTGTGAATTACTCTAACTAATTTGTAATTATCTTTATAGGATTATTTTATTTGATTAACTATTTTAGGATGCGTAAAGTACTGATATATGAACCTAAACAACTTTTACTGTGGGGTAGGTACTTTTTCTGAATTATATATATAAAAAACTTCAAGCACAAAAGCGGAATGGCAGATTTAATGCCTCATTTTCTACCAGTCGATCAAGAGATGTGAAAAGATATCATGGCAAGTGCATTGTTTTAAGAGAGGAAAGCTCAAAAAATAATTAATAAGCTTTTCATGGTTCAGTGTTAATTTCGTAGTCAAAGTTTTTATAAATTCTTGAGTATTTTCACCCCCAAACACAGATAATGAATTAAGATACGTATTTCTAACAATCCCAAAGGATTATTTACCAATTAACGTTCGTATTTATACCTATATTTAAACAGAACACCCACGTTTGAACCTTGACCGCTAGACTGGCCGTGGTCATCAGGTTTATTGAAGATTAAGAGGATTTCTCGAGCTCACTCTCCGGTCGTTCACTTATGCGTGGTTGGACGTTTAACCTTGGCCCACACAATATGTTTGAAGTCTTGTTAAGGCACAGAATTAAGGTATTACGAGATTACGTACAGAGAAGGTACTGTGGGTTTTTGGGAGTAAATATTTGTGAAAAATTGACTTTATGGCTCGCGGATTTTTATCTTTCACAGTATTCGATTACGTTTTCAAGTTTTCAAGCCGTGTACTTTTTCGAATGAGTGCAGATATGGAAAAAAAATGTACGGAAGAAATGTATGTAAATATTGTTTAATTTTCTAAAAGCTTCATATACACCGAATTTCCTCAAAATCAATTCAGCATTTTGGCCTTGAAAGCGCATCCAATGAACATAGAAACTGTACCATAGAAATCTTTGAGCAGTAAATGCAATGCATTTTTATAACGAAATATAAAAGGCAACTCTAATCATAATACCTAGCTTTCAAGTACAGTTCCGCGTGACCCTGAATAGAGGTGCACGAGGGCCCTTGAGAGTTGATAATATCGATAAAATGCTCATTATCGACATATCTATCGCGTTCGCATACGTGACATAATGGGTCAAACGCTGAACTGAAATCGTTATGTTTAGAGGCAGTTAACAGTTGTTCGCAGTAATTAAAATGTTAATGTGAGGTGGAAGTAGAACAGATGAAATGCAGACGTCGGTCTGAGTATCTAGTAATAGAACACTTTGTGAAGGAATTCAAAAGTTCGAGGTAATATCAAAGGTTATATACAAAATACATTCTACCAAAGAAAGCGTCGTGATAGCGATTGGAAAAAAAAAACAATTTAAGCTGTAAACAAGAAAAATCACGCTGTGCAGTCGGAGGAACAGGCAGTTCGCGAATATATATCCCCCGACTGCACAGCATGATTTATACTTGTTTATAGCTTTTTAGTTCGCTTCTTAAGCAGTCGGGTTTTTTATTTTTAAGTTAGCTTTTTTATTTTTTTATTTACAACTTTTTAGTGTTTTTTTTTTTATAAATTCTTTTAAACATATAAGTGTTGTATATTTTTGTAATTTTCTCTAAAAACCCTTCATTTTGATACCCCACTCGATGGATTGCACAGAAAAAAAAATTGCAACATCTACAATATGGCGCCCAAAATCCGCAATGTCTATCTCAAATCAATCTCAAAGGTCAAGACCTATCTAACGATGTCTTAATTATAAAAATCCGTCAAGTGGTTTGAAAGATACGAGGTAATAAAGAATATTACATACATACAAACATACATAAAAGATACGCGCGAAAAACATAACCCTTTCCTTGCAGCCGGGTAAAAAAACAATTTATTAAGGGGAAATGTCAAGAGCTATCCAAATTCTCGTGACCAATTCCTTACTTTTTTGCTTTACGGCAGTCGTCATCGAAGATACATTGATAGTCACACTTTGTCTTTGGTGTATTTCGATGAATTAGTTCCACTAGAGGGCAAGGCAAGAGAGCCTAGATAAAAATATGGGTGGTTTATGTGGTCAAACCCAAATAGGTATTTTCATAATTTGAAAACATTACCGCTAACAGAATGTCACTTTACCTAGAGCCCCTGGTGGGCCATTGGTGTGGAAAAATCAGTGGTGTGACAAACGAGAAAAAAAAATCCTGTTTGTCACACTGGTGTGATAATCTGGTGTGACTACGAGTCAGCAACGATATGATCGACTGCTATCCAAAAACATTAAATAAATAAAATACAGTTAAACTCTTCTCCAGCCCGATTGTTTTGTCGGTTAACCGCGCACGCGGACAACTATTTCAGTCACATACGTTGCATGCAAAAAAAAGTTGGCAAAGCAGTGTATTGTGAATGGTAAAACTATTTCGTGAGTATTTTCAGCTGTAATTGTTGCCAATAAAATTGACATTTGGTGTCGTGTGCGCATTTCTATTATAGCTACAACTTCCAGCGTATCTAACTACCGGCTGACGGATATAGTGTTTTTTTTTTATTGAATATTTTGGACCTTGGTTGACATTATATTGTTATTGTTATTTTAACTGAATGAAAATTCTGATTGCCCAAACGATTTTAATAATGGTGATAAAATAGTAGATTATTAACCAAGGGGATAAAGCAGTGTCTTCTGTCGCGGGTGACGATTTAAATCGCGAGCGTAACGAAGGACTCGAGGTTTACTCCCGAGCGTAGCGAGGGTGTTAAAAACTTAAATCACGAGCGAAGCGAGGGATTTAAGACGAGTCCTGAGTGTAGCGAGGGATTTAAGTTCACCCAAGACTAAGACAGCTTTATCACCGAGGAAAATACTCTACTTTTTGTACCATTTGCGAAAAAATTAACACAATAATAACAATATGAGATAAGCATTTATTAAAAATAATGACATATAAAAATAAATTAAAATAAACTTAACGTTTATGTATTTGAAGAAAATAAAAACGCGGCAAATTCCTAGACTAATATTTTTTTGTTGGAAAAGCAAAGGCATCAAGCTCATACCGCCTCGTCGGTTTTCGTAATTTTATTTAATAATCATAACTGCATAATAAATGCGTATTCCTTTTTCAAAAAGATGTATAATGCTTTATATACAAACTCAATGGTGTAAACACAGATGTAGTTCAGTATAAATTTCGGTGAGTATTCCAAATTTAAATCACATTCTCCCCCTAGAGGATGAATGAAATTCAGTACAATTTTCTTTCCCTGTTTTTAACAGATTAAAAATGACTATTGTTATGTTCGCTTTTTGTGGCATAGAATGTCACTTTTTTGAGCAAGTGGTACGAAAATACTTTTTCGTACCACTCGCTCAAAAAAGTGTCATTCTATAAAACAGGGAATTGTACTGAATTTCATTCATCCTCTAGGGGAAGAATGTGATTTAAATTTGGAATACTTACCGAAATTTATACTGAACTACATCTGTGTTTACACCATTGAGCTTGTATATAAAGCATTCTACATCTTTTTGATAAAGGAATACGCATTTATTATGCATTTATGATTATTAAATAAAATTACGAAAACCGACGAGGCCGTATGAGCTTGATGCCTTTGCTTTTCCGACAAAAAAATATTAGTCTAGGAATATGCCGCGCTTTTGTTTTCTTCAAATACATAAACGTTAAGTTTATTTTACTTTTAATTGTCATTATTTTTAATAAATACTTCTAGTATTTTCCTCGGTGATAAAGCTGTCTTAGTCTTGGGTGAACTAAAATCCCTCGCTACACTCAGGACTCGTCTTAAATCCCTCGCTTCGCTCGTGATTTAAGTTTTTCGGTTTTCGCGATTTAAATCGTCACTTCGCGACAGAAGACACTGATTTATCCCCTTAGTTAATAATCTACTATTAATACTAATTTCAGATTTATAAACAATGCATGTAGTGTGTGTGTAGTTTATAAAGAAAGAACAAAAGTTTTTAAGTATTATTTTATTATTATTTAATATCGCGGCAGACCAAGGCCGAAAAGGAGGGACGAACATTACTTCTACCGAAAAGACCTCAATGGCAGAGGACAGACGTAGGGATGGAATGGGGCAAAGGAGGTTTTTACCCTGATAGACATACTCGTAGCAGGCTAATAATATAAAGTGATAAAGTACTCGTAGATACAAATGTTTTGTTCAAAATCGAGTAGTAAGCTTTTAACCACAACAGAAAGTGAAACTAATCGAGAGGCTTCACATTCTGTTTAAACACAAAAAAGCTTGTATAATAATATGTATAACAATTTTAATTAATGCATTTTCATATTTGACGGCGCGTCGACGTCGAAATTAAACACTCAACGGCAAGAGTGGCTGTATGGTCACTGTAATGGTCAAAGCCCATACTAGCGGAGCGTCGTCGTTTCGATGGTAGCGAGGCGGCCATCTTTGGAAAATGGACTGTTTTGAAAAAGGGTGCCAGCAAACCATGTCTGCGACGAATCGCTTTCCATTGCCTTAAACAAAGTGATTTTTTAATGAGTTTTGTAAAGTCTAACTCTAGAGACTACTCATTGTTTTAATATCTAAAGGTTAAGGCCTTATAGCCACGCCCACTCCCTGCGAGATGAGTTCTGATTATGGCCCTGCAGCGCTTTTATATTGTTCTAGACACAGTAAATACAAAGCCAAAGCACGAAATACGGTGTCAAAACTGAAGTAAAATCAAAAGAAGCATTTCATAAACAAACACATTTTCAAAAGATCCTTCTCTGCTTTAATAACAATGTCGATGAACTCTTTAAAGGAGCTTTAATGAACATGAAGGCTAATCAAATAAGTTTTTATTGTAATATATACATTTTAACTAAAAGTGATTTATTGTAATATATAAATTTTAATTGGCTCTTTAAAAATACTCATACCTAATCGGTTAACTGATACTGACCTTACTAATCGAAAAAAAGTGAAAAGACCATATAATTGTGAATAAAAAAATAACATTATTTACTATATTTATAATGGCTATCAAAATATTTTCAACAATATCGGCCAAGATTCAACAAATATTGCATAAACACGTACTTTATATTCGTGGAAAAGTAAAATTAAAAAAAAAACCATTACAGTGCAACATTTTCCTTCGATTTTCAAACAACTGCATCATACAATAACTTTTTAATTTTTATAGCACACTTTTACTTTTTTATTTATTGGCGCTGATGAGCTAGTGTCACTGTCTATGGATGCGCGCGCTGCGCTGTCATGATGGTGAGAATCTAAATTGCCCGCCATACTGCATATTTTTCCGTTTCCACTTTTATTTTATTTCAACTGTATGAGTGAAGATAAAATAGTGTATGCAACGACATATAATTAGGTATTAAAACACTCGCGTGTTAATATTATCACATGAGGCGAAGCCGAACCCACGCTCGTGTTTTAATAACCCATATTATATGACCATTGCATAAACTACTATTGTAGGCTACTCAAAGAAGTTTCTAATACACTTCAAGATACGTAGTATTGGCCACTTAACTGGATTGAACCACGACTTTTGGCTTTTGACTAAGACGAGAGAAAAAGTACTTGAACGAAGAATATAATTATAATGAGGATTAATGTCAGTTTAAATTTGGAATGTTGACTTAGGTCCAGAACTTGCTGCAGAACGTGTTAAGGGCTCGTAGCTGTCAAAGTTTGTTAAGTACCTACTACGGGCATGAAAACCAAGTTTTCATTTAAATCATATTTAATACATTAAAGAACTGACATTCATTGACCCGTAACTCATATATTCCGTAACTAATCTGAGGTATCGCAAAATTCGCAACAATAATATAATTAGAAAAAAAACCGCCCACTCACAACACGAACAGTGGAGTTTGAAATATCGGAGACTAGGCTATACGAGCGCCGCTAGCGGCGAATCAACGCGAACTTTTTTTTTTTTTTTTTTTATTTATTTATTTATTTCAACAAAATTTACATGACTGGGTATTATACAAATCTTCTGCCAAACTGCAGGACAGTTTGTCGGCAGTGTTCTCGTGAATACAGCTCTTAATTTAAACAAAATAATTACATTTAACATATAGTTAAATTTAAGGGTAAAGGGTAAATAGTAACACAGTTTTATTATTATAAGGTTACCTATATCCAAGGGTAAGTACATCGTCGTGTATTTTTAGTGCACCGTATGCTCACACAGAAGGACGCATGCCAAGCCCAAATGCACAAATACTCGAGTTGCCCAGTTTGTATTTAATAAGAATTACCTAATTATAATGAATAACCTAATACATAATTATACTGATCTACAGCTCGAGCATTCGTAAATGTATACAGTGGCGTCTATAGATTGGCTCATATCAACTTGCCCGCCATGCTAGCACGCGCGGCGAACGCACATGCCCCTACCGTCCCGACCACCGCCGCCACACCCCCGAGGATGGCGGCGGTGGTCAGACGGAATGGAAGACGAGCAACCGAGCAACCAAGCGCGAGTGAGACACAACGGACGGCGGCCGCTCGGCCGACAGCAGCACGTCGCGCGCGCATGCTAACATGGCCGACCCATTCTTACGTTAGGTACATCATAACATCATTATGTATACTTCACACGGCGCATAAGACACTCTTTCCATCGTAAATAAACAAACAAAAACGTGAATCGCCGGACGAATACGCCAAGCGATGCAAAATCATAACAATTCAGGTTCCAACGTTACGGACACAAACTCAAATAGTGCTTGCGCAGAATAGTTTTTAATGCACTTTTAGACGTTGTTTCGGCAGACATTTCCTTAGGTAATTCATTTAACAATGTTGGAACTAGCCATTGCCGCGTTCTTTTACCGAAATAATTCCTCACCTTCGGGACCGAATATTTGTTTTTCTGTGTCACTTTACGGGTTGGTCGGTTAAGCACTTTTTTTACTTTGTGTTCATTTTTGTTGTGTTGTTCTAAAATTATGGTTGATTTTACTTTTTTCTGTATGGGTAATATTCTACAAATTTTAAATAATTTTTCGTACTCCTTATTAATGCTATCTTTAGTTGCATTGTTTACTAGTAATTTTAACAACCGAATTTGCAACTGTTTAATTTTATTTAAATGTACCGGAAATGTCAGTCCATAACCACCCAAACCGTAGTTTATTGTTGCCTCCGCAAGTGCATGATAAAGAATATACAGTACCCGCCTACTAACTATATATTTTAAATTGTTAAGTTTCCCTAGCACGGAGCGTAGTCGATTACATACTGTGTCTACGTGTGCGTCCCAAGTAAATCGTTCGTCAATTAATAATCCTAGGTATTTGTATTTCGCCACACGCTCAATATACTCACATTGGCAGTTTGCATTGCTGTCGTGAAGACATTCGTACGAGTGGCCTTTTATCGAGATACTGGCACTTTTAGCAATGTGGTTATACGGAGACGATATCAACATACACTTGGTTTTATTTATATTTATAAGGATACCATTGTCGTGCGCCCATTTAATCACATTATCTAAGTCTTCTTGCATTGCCGACCGGATCAGTTCACAGTCTCGACCGCTGTATGTCAAGCACGTATCGTCTGCATACATGTATGCTTTACAATTTTTCACAACATTAACCATACTGTTGACGTGCATGATATACCCTATCGGTCCATAAACCGACCCGGTCGGCACACCGTAATCGACTCTACCGAGATCACTATCCACTCCTTTAATCCTAACTTTTAGATGCCTGTTATCTAGATACTGCCCGAACCACCCTTTTACAGGCCCCCGTATTCCACACTCGTCCATGGCCTGCAGCAAGCCCTCATGCTCCAGTGTATCGAAGGCTTTTTTGAAATCAATAAAGATCAACAAAACCACCTCTTTTGAATTTAAAGAGATGTTTATGTCATCTGTAAACTTACTTAATGCTGTTGCTGTGCTTCTATTTGGCCTAAATCCGTGTTGAATATCTGTTAATATGTTATTAGTTTCTAAAAACTTTGTGATTTGGCCTATAATTACTTTTTCAAAAATTTTATTAATTACACTCAATATCGCAATGGGCCTATAATTTGTGTACTCTTTATGTTTCCCCCCCTTGAAAATTGGTCTAATAATTGAGGTCTTTAGATCATTAGGGTATACCTGTCGATCTATACACTTATTAATGAAGTGTGCAAGAACTTGGCTGATAGGATACTTAATAGTTTTTAAATCCTGTACTCGAATGCCATCAGAGCCTGGGGACTTGCTGCACCTTAGCTTATCTATTATTAAACATATATCTCTAGGGTTGGCCTTTTTAAATCTAAAACTTACCTCACTTTCTTTTACATATTCACATCTTTCATAAAACAAACGGTTACATAAATGCTTCTGTTTTAGCAAACCAATTTCATTAGTAAAAGTATAACAAAAATTATTACATACGCTTTCCAGGTTTTCGTTACTGTTTATAAAATACTTTTGGATCACATCATCAACATTTAACTTATTCCTACCAAGCCACTTGTTCGCACTTATAGCGCCGGTTTAGTTATTTTTTATCCAATTTATGTTATTGTCAATATCTATCGCTCATATCATTCTATTAGTAATAATCTCTGTACACCTTCATATCTGGTTTTCATTTCATCTACATTACAAAATCGTTTTGTGATTGTGATACTGAATACTATATTTTGTACATCTTAGGGAAAATTGTTATTTTCTTAATTCACATTTGTACGGTACATAGACACAAAAAATATGTTAGATTTAGTAAGTATATAACATAGGTTACTCATTTTGAAAATTTTCTTTAAAATAGAAAATTCCTGCTAAGTGAAGGGCTTAGCCGGCTCATGCCGGAAATAAATATGGTCGGAATAATTGTATTTTGGAATATTAAGGTGAATAATTTCTGGGCCCCTTAACTGTAACGACTTCTTTAAGAGGTGCCTGTCTATTGTTTTTCTTTTCGTTCCCTAATAACGACAGCAACAGAGAAATCACAAAATTATATGATAGAGAAGCCAGATTATATCCGAACTAAGTTATTATTTTAACTGACTTTTAAAGTTCACAAAGCAAACTTGTTAGGTGTTTTATTTAAATCTTAAATGAAACTATTCAAAAGATTCATTTGTTTATTCGTTTATCCTCGCACTGGAACGCCATGCAGCAATAACACTGATGGAGCACAAACTTATGAGAAACTACGTAGTTTTCTCAGAAGCAAGGCTCTCTAACTGCAAATCTAACGAAGCTCATCGGAGCGTATCGGCGCGAGTCGAAGCGCATTGGTGCAACACTAAAATGTCAAGGACCATCCCACGCTAGTCTTTCCGGGTTCTGCCCATACATTAACCTTTTTTTTCCGTCCATTGATCACAAGACAAATTATACAGCAGTCAATGACATTTAAAAGACCGTCTGTAAATAAATTATCTCTGGTAAATAGGCACATGCTAAAGTACTTTCAAAGTGCCTTTTTACCCGACTGCCGAAGGAGGGTAATGTGTTTTTTCGGTTTGATGTTCTTCTTTTTCTACTTCAATTTTTTTTTTACGAGAGACCTTGCAGTCGGGTAAAAATAGCTCAGCATTGTATGGCAGCGTCTCTATCACTTATGCCTTTATGTATAACGTAACTCCCAGATACCTCAGTACTTAGTGGTACTTAAAGTGCAAGCTGCCACCGGCTTACACAACTTATACACGTGGTTGACGTCACAGTGTCACGCTCAAAGGAACTGATTACAGCTCTCTTGAGCATGTGTCTTAACTGTTCACTCTAGGCTTAGGTGGAAATCCAATAGATGCATACTAACTGTAGCGTATATAAACCGTCAAGTTCTTGCTCGTTTTTAAACTCCGACGGAAAAAGATGTTAGGTTGACATTTGTATCTGTCTGTCACTCACAGCTACCAAGCAGATGCACCGATTTTGATTTAGTTTTTGTTTTATAGGTGATCCTGTGTGTGTGTGTTATCGAGAGCATTCTTAGCAAGGTTTGATGAAAACCGGTTCGGCCGTTGAAAAGTAATGATCATTTTACTATTACTAATAGGTATTTAGTTTACAAAACATGAAACAAAAATAAAATTTAAAAACAAAATGCCTCCAAAAAGTAAAATAAAAAACCGGCCAAGTGCGAGTCGGACTCGCGCACCGAGGATTCAGTACAAACCTCAGCTTAAAGGTATTATAGACCTGAGAATTTGTTACGCGTCCAACAGGAAAGGGGTAGTAAGATTAAAATTATTAAAAATATTTTTATTATATGACGTAACTAAAAATTTACGGTTTTCGCAATTATCCTTTTTCTGTGCTATAAGACGTTACTTCGTACCAAATTTCAAGATTCTGAGTTCACGAGAAGTACCCTCTAGATTTTGATTCCCTTGTGATTGTCGATAATTTGCAGAAATTTGCGGCATAACGGCTGTATATTTTGATTTCGTTAGCTTAGAAGTTTGATTTTTTCACAGTTTTAAGGGATACTCGTAGTAGACCTAAGTACTTGATATAAATTTCAGCTTGATACCTTCACGCGTTCCTGAGAGACAGGGTCTTGACAGACAGACGGACGGACTACAAAGTGATCCTATAAGGGTTCCGTATTTTTCCTGTCGAGGTACGGAACCCTAAAATATCTTGTATCTGACCTACAAGTTTAGTATGAATATCCAAGCGTCGTATTTGCTTCGTTCATAGGAATGCTTTAATATTATTGACTCTCAGCGCTGAGTCGAGCAGAGAAACTCTTCACCTTGGTCTTTCTCAGTCTCAGAGAACACAATAATGAATCTAATAACGTTTAAATTCTGGCGTATAATTTATTGAGATTTTTCAAAAAAACATCTTCATCATCAGCCTTTTAATGTTCCTACTGCTGGGACGCAGGCCTCCTCTCTGTGAGAGAGGGAATGGACCGTAATCCACCACGCGGGCAATGCGGTTTGGTGGATGTCACATGTCTTCGAATTTGTGGTTCTAGGTCATGCCGGTTTCCTCACGATGTTTTTTTCACTGTTTTGAGAGCAGTGGTAATGAAATAATTTACGTGAAGTAAAGCGCCTGCCTGGGTTTGTAAGTCGGCACTGTTACCACTGCTCCCAAAAAAGTACAATGGAATAAATAGTAGGTAAACAGACTTCTTCTTTGGTCTAGTGGTCAAGCGATACTAGGTTCGATTCGATTAGTTAATGAGTATTTCCATCTGGAATAAAATTTCTCAGTAGCAATCCGGAGTCTGGACTTGTGCCTGATTGATGGCTATAGGTTAACCCCTATTACATGGGTCTTGAACATAACTGGTGAAATGTGGGTGTAATATAAGTGCACCTTAATCCTATGAGGAATACAGACGTTATGATAAAGATAGTTCAAATCATCTGTGCGCACGGCGCAATGTGTGCGTGCGCTTGTAATTATACATTTTGCATTTGTGTGCCAGTGAAGCGGCAGTCGTCGTCCGAGTAAACAACCACCCACACATGCATACTATATATACTAGCAGGTAAACAGCCTGACAATGGCAAAAAAGTATTATGTTATAGTTGTCGGCACGAATAGTTAGATGCGCACAAGTCGTGTTTAAGGTCTCTTTGGTTACCAAGCGGGACATGGAGAACGTTTAGCACCGTTCCGAGCGCGCGATTGGTTGGTCAGTTGACACAAGGATCGACTGACCAATCGCGTCGCGTCCACGTTCCACTCGCTCTATATGGCGGTTGTTCAGTTCGCGGCATATGCGCGAACTTTTACCTCCACTACGCTAAAACCTTGCCAAGTTACATGTCGCGGACTATACTGAATGTTCCATGATAAGACCATGATACATTATAAGGCATCAACAAAACTTGTAAAAAGAGAGTAGTAAACCAAGGAAGAGCTATATACAGTATAAATAAGAAGTAAGGCCGCGATGCCATTAGAGGTCGCCGACGAGAGGTAGCTCTTAAGTTGATGAAGAAAATGTATTGATTTTTATCACCAGTCAGTATTAGTATGGGTATATTAATAATAGGTCGAGGTCAAAGCCTTCAATCCTCCTGCAATGTCCTGTATGTATTATTATTATTTATTTTGCACGTGAAGTCGCGGTAAAAATAGATCGGGGTGTTTTCTCTGGTCCATTCACGATAATAATCTATTTGGCACCTTAACAGAGTCAGTATTGTAATATCGTCAATATCACAGAACGAAATCCAATTGAAAATTAATACATTTTTCTAAATGAAAAATTTCATTTCAATCGATAAGGGATAACTGTTTTAAAATACATTTGTAAAATTTGACCCACACATACTAACTACCAATGCAAGATGAATAAAAGTTTGTAAAAATGGGAAACTGGGCAATGAGCATCAAACAGATTTTTGATATTTCATTGATCAGTATAAGCAAAGTTTATGTACTACATACAAAGTGTTAGTATGTATTCGGGCTTGAAACACGTACAACTGGAGATTTTTTACAACTGGAGATTCTATCTAATATAAAAAACATTGCAAAACTCTTACCTAATTTCAGAACATTGCACAAAATAGCAAAAGTTTAATTTCGACAAACAAGCAAAGGTGTTGTTTTTCCAACAGTTACAAACAAACAAGTTGATAGAGAACTAGATACCCACTATTATTTATCGCTTAAAGATTTGAATTGATCA
This sequence comes from Orthosia gothica, assembly GCA_949775005.1. Taxonomy (NCBI): domain Eukaryota; kingdom Metazoa; phylum Arthropoda; class Insecta; order Lepidoptera; family Noctuidae; genus Orthosia; species Orthosia gothica. Next base: position 25,298,613 of record OX459048.1, read on the forward strand.
GATTGTTTACCTGTTCCCCGAATAGAACTGCGACTAATATGGAGAGATATAATTATGTTACGACTCGGCTCGACTCACCGGCAGTTCACAACAGCGTGCTGGTGCCTACACTTATATATGGAAGTGAAGGTTGGGTATAGCAAAAAAGACATGTAAGTAGGATTAAATGCAGTAGAAACGCGTTCCTTGCGAAGTATGTGTGGTATTACTTTAAATGATAGATGGTGGAATGATGTAATAAGAGAACTTGTGGTTTAAAAGAAGATGTAGTGACTAAAATTTAAAGGAGTATGTTAAGATGGTTTGGCCATGTTGAGAGGATGAATGAAAGGCGACTAACGAAAGGCATTTACAAGGCAGACGTGAATGGAAACGCCGGGAGGGGACGCCCTAGAAAGACATACATAGATCTTATTTGTAATGTTCTTCAGAAAGGCCAGGTGTGCTGTACTCATAACTTGTGTGTGTCTGACTAGATGTATGAATGTGTGTGAAGCAAAAGAAGTATATAAGGATCGTAGCAGGTGGCGTTCTGTAGTTTCTGCCTACCCCCATGGGAAAAAGGGGTGATTTATGTATGTATATATAATTATGTTACGTGTGCTGGTCAAGGATAGTCTAAAATGTATATTGCGTTTTGTTTTATGTTCTTAGAGCCGTTCCACACGGTGTTTTGCGTCAAATATTTTGACGCTTTATCGGCCTCACGGGGGTTTCGTTTTCGCAGCGTTGCTACGACGCAGTCGTAACGCTCCGTCGTCGCCGTCGTCGCAGCGATGACGCACAGGTGCGACCAGTGTTATTGATAAGTTTCCCCTTGTTTTGAATTATTGTTTTCGTATAAGTGAAATGTAAATTTCTATATAAAATATTTTAACGAATATACAAAAACAAAATAAGCTTGCGTGTATCTCCTTCCTATCAACGCACAATTAACTGAGTGCTGCCGCTCCGTCGTCGTCGCCGCGTTGCAATGAGTAGGTACGCCCCTCCTGCTTCGTCTCGGGAGCTGCAGTCATCAGTCGTGTCGTGTGTGCGTAACGCAACGTTGACGCAACGCGCCGTGTTAACTGGCTCTCAGGGCACTTGTCGAAGAAGCTACTAACTATCGACTATTTTTTACGCTCGTATTCACAATAGATGCAGTCCCGTCTAGTACAGTTAAAGATATCAATAAATCTGCATAAAGCCTTTTACGAAATATAATGTGGATAAATAAGCAGTCACTCCAAAAAAAAAAATATATGGAAAGATAGATAAATCGACTGCTTATTTGACCTCCACAACCTAGTAACTGACTAACACGATGCCTCTTGACAAAACTTGTTTAAGAATATATGACTTCTGAATACATTAACGACTGACGTAGCATGCTTTCTGGCTTTCGTAATGGATGGTGACCAATGCAAGGACCGACCTCAGGCACCTTTGATAAATCCTTAAAATTTACCCGTGCGGCTATTTATTACTTAGCCATAAACTACTCTGATGATGATGAAGATGCAAACTCTCTCTCTCTCTTCTAGTTTATCGCAGCGACATGAGCTATCAAAGAGAAAACTCGTTCAGCGACTCTCGCTTGACGGGCAGAACTCTCGCTGCTAGTAGCTCGCTTACTCGTGTCTAGCTCTGCCCGCTTTTCGCTAAATATAGTCGGCGGTGGGTCAGATATCTCTGGTTGACAAACTCAAATAGCAGCACATGTATGTCAAAAATCCAAGGCACAGTTTGACGCCTGTCATAATAAATTAGCATCAACATTATTATCTCGAAAAATGTAAAGGATAACTCACGGACCAATACACAAAATAACATTTATGTCACATTACATTCGCCTATTATTAAGTTTTACTTCAGTATAGAACATTTATAAACTTTATTAAGGTAATACCCTATTTGCTGGAACTTTTTGCTGGAAATTTCTGGCTTTTAGTATTCAAAAGTTCAAAATTCCATTTACAGAATTGCCCAGCTGTATGGTACCTTAATTAATTTCGAAACTCGTGACGTGGATCGTTGCGGAATCTCCCTCGGGCGATGACGTTCATTACAGCCATCAATTTCAGAAGTTAATCAATTCTTGTTAATGATGTGCATAGTTTATTAAATCTCCAGTTGTACGTGTTTCAAGCCCGAATACATACTAACACTTTGTATGTAGTACATAAACTTTGCTTATACTGATCAATGAAATATCAAAAATCTGTTTGATGCTCATTGCCCAGTTTCCCATTTTTACAAACTTTTATTCATCTTGCATTGGTAGTTAGTATGTGTGGGTCAAATTTTACAAATGTATTTTAAAACAGTTATCCCTTATCGATTGAAATGAAATTTTTCATTTAGAAAAATGTATTAATTTTCAATTGGATTTCGTTCTGTGATATTGACGATATTACAATTGTTGGGGCGTAACTCCCAACAGTGAAAATGTTATGTTGAACTGTTATGATGAATGAGTAAACAACCGATTGATATAAAGGTTTTATTGCTACTAAAAATAACATATTATAATGTAATAATGTACAATTAATGTTGAGCTATACAAACTGCAACGTTTCACTGTAAGTAGGACGTATTAGTTAGGGTCAATGTACAGCGTAGCTCGTACATATTGCCCACTCACAAAGTTAACTTAAATGTACATCGAAATTGTTCAAAATCAAGTTAGATTATAAAACGTAATGTAAATACAAACAATTTCATAATTTATTACGGTAACTCACAACGCGCAATAGGCGACGTTGCTTTATTGAGTGTACGTGCACTCGATAAGTGCGCTGCGTTGATGTTTTCTGTGACGTCAAATAAGGCGTTGTCCACGATGCTCGCTGTCGACCTTCTTCGGGGCATCGGATTGGGAATAGATGGAGCTTCTGGTTTCTTTTGACTTGCCCAATGTTTGCGTAGGCGGTTGTAAGCGTATATTACACCCGCAAATGTTGCGGCGGCAGCCAATAGGTAGATGACAACGTATTGGTGGATATCATGGTGTGTTGCATGATCTGACATGATGTCTTCTGATGTTGCGGCTTTCATTTGTTCTACTTGTTTGCCAAGCTCTTGCAGTAATACTCTCTGCTCTGTTACCGTCTCATTCTCGTGAAGATGATTCAGAACCGGTACAGGTAAGTTTATGATATTGTTGATTGAAGGAATTTCTGCTGGACCTGCGTCGACTTGGGCTTGAATTTTGTTCATTTGTTGCCTTTGGGGATAAACAGCAAAAGTTTCACTACTAATTATGCAATCGTCATTGAGTGTTATGACTCCGGCCTTGTGTAGCAGTTGCGTTGAAACTTGATGCCCACAAATAATACGTATTTTGCATTGTTGACAGCAAAAATAGAGGAAATTATTTGCATTGTTTAATTCCAACCACTTGTCTCGGCAGGTTTCATGTTTTGTTTCGCAGTGAAGAGATTCCTTGTCCTTCATGCAAAGGCTCTCGTCCGACTTCATGCGGTATACAGGTTTCTGTAGTGGACACAATTGGGTTGTCGCGTCATGTTGCATGCATTGATGTATTTCGGATTCCGTCATTGGTATGTAGGAGTCCTTTTGAATGTTTATTGCTAACATTTCAGCAATAGGTATTAGGGTGACCATATCCACGTCATTGTTTTTCGGTACTGGTATTGTTCGGTAGATCTCGAAGTTATCTCTGCTGATTAGGGGTACCTTTACCTCGATTATAAGGTATCGTTCGGTCATTTTCGCCTTTACTTGTAAGAGATGATACAGGTGAAATAACTCTGTTTGAATGTTGGTGATGGGTAGGACCAAATCCTTGGATAATTGACCCGAGATTTTGTTCAATTCGTCCCGAAGTTGTTCCGGTGCGATGAGGTGTAGGTTCATCTTGCCGTTATATATGTTTGTTACCGTGTCTATGAGGGTCTCTTGGACGTTTCTGAGATGCTCAATTAAGCTATTTGCCGTAATAGCTGACATCACAAATTCAATAGACAGTTCTTGGGAATTCAGTTCCTTCTGGAGGTTGTTCGTAAACCTTTCAAGGTTTAGCAAATGTTGGTTAAACATTTTGTACTGTTTTTCAACTGCATCTTCCGACCTCTTCAGTAAATTATATTCTGCTTCGATCACGGATGTTTGATTTCTTAACAACAGTGCCAGGTGTTTCTCGTTGGCCTTGACCAGGTCAATGTCTTCTTGATATTGTTTCGCGAAGTCATCATCTAATACTCCGAACAGGGAGCGCGCGATGGAACCGACACCGTTGATAAGCCCGCGTTTGTTTCTCGTATTCACTCGGCCTTGCGGATTCAGCAACATATGGTTGTAGTGTCCTATTTCGTCGGTCGAGTGCTGTAGTTGTGTTAAAATTACGTTACATTGTGTTTTCTGTTTTATTTTCTCGCAGATGGTTTCTAGATGATTGGTGAATTTGCTAGATATTGCTATACCATGCCAGTAGGGCTTGACGTCATAGTACACGATAATCTTCCACTCGCCGCGTATAAGCTGCATATAGGTTACTTTGTCAAAGTAAAGGCCTTGTTGAAGCTCGACGATGTTTGTTGTGTTAGCGGCCGCGACGGGATTTAGCAAATACAGCAGTGCCATGACTAATCCGATGAAGTTTATTTTTCTGTTTGTTGTTTTGCATCGTCGTGAACTTTGCGACTCGCTGTTAGCCTGTAGGTATGACTCATTTTCATTTGTTTTTGTTGTGTTTTGTTGTTCGACATTTTCGTCACTGTTGATAGGCAAGACGGATAGTTTTGTGACAGGCCTCTTCATATGCCCGTTTCTTGTTTTTAGGCTAACGACCCGAACGTATCCATCATTCCCAGGGTGAAGTTCTGTTATTCTCCCCATGAGCCATTTCCCGGCTGGTACATGATCTTCATGGATTACCACCAGATCGCCTATCTTCAGATTTTTCCGTGGTTCCTGCCACTTTGATCTGGCTGATAGCTGGCACAAATATTCGTTCCTCCATCGTTTCCAGATTTCTGCGAAGATCTTTCTTGTTAGTTCCCATCTTGTTCTTGCATCTTCCATTGTTTCTATGACTGTCAGCCCCGATCTACCCGATAAAAAGTGTGCTGGCGTCAGACAGTCTAGATCGTCTGTGTTTTCACTTAGTGGACACAGAGGTCTGGAGTTCAAGCAGGCTTCCAGTTTTGTTAGGATTGTGGAAAACTCTTCAAATGTTAGTTTTTGTTCTCCTACTACTCGTTTCAAGTGGTGTTTTAGGCTTCTGACTGCTCGTTCCCACAAACCTCCCGCTGATGGCCAAGCGGGGGCATTAAAATGCCACTCAATTGTCATCGCCGCGATTTCCTGTTGTAGTTGGATGCTTTTGTGTTTGTTCAATTTCCTCGTATTGTTCTACGAGTTGTCGGTTTGCTCCGACAAAGTTTGTCCCGTTGTCGCTGTATAAGTGACGAGGGGCGCCTCTTCTTGCTGCCATTCTGTTGAGGGCTGCCAAAAATGCTGAACTGGTGAGGTCTGACACCAGTTCGATATGCACAGCTTTGGTCACCATGCATATAAAGACTGCTATGTAGCCCTTTGTTGTTCTTGCTCCTCGGCCTTTGTTCATTTTGACGTCCACAAATCCAGTGTAATCTACCCCAGTATGGTAAAAGGGCGGCGCTTGATTTGCTCTTGCGCTTGGTAGATTACCCATCAGTTGGTGTTCTTTTGTTGGGTTGTTCTTGCGGCACGTCACGCATTTTCTGATTTGCATCTTGGTTGTTCGGTTCCCACCGACGATCCAGTACTTCTCCCGTAGGTGTGATAGAGTGAGTCTCGGGCCGCCGTGAAACGTCATTCGATGAGCTTGGTCGATGAGAAGATGTGTCAATCGACTGTCGTGTGGAATGATCATCGGATGTTTCATGTTTTCGGTTAGCGATGCGTTTTTCAATCTTCCTCCCACTCGGAGGATGTCTTGATGATCAATGAACGGAGTGAGGTCTTTTATTTTACTGTTAGCCTGCACCCTGTTATTTTTCTTTAAATGACAAAGATCTGTGTCAAATGATTTTTGTTGAGTTTGTTTTATGAGCACCTTTATTGCGTTATTCAATTCGTGCAACGACAGATATCTCGGTAGCTGTCGCCTTTTCGGGTTCAATGCTCTGAGTATCCATGCGACAATGCGAATAATATGTTCGATAGAGCTGTGATTTTGCAATAATGTTTCCACAATGCTCGTATTTTCTATGATGTGTTGAGAATGTTGGGATACATTGGCTTGTTTCCGGACTGTTTTTTCTTCTTGGTCCGTGTTATAATTGTGTTTTTCTATGTTCTTTGTTTTAAGCAATGGTAGCCATGTAGGTCCATGCCACCATAATTGATTTTCTTTCAGCTGACTAGCGTATTGGCCTCTGCTTGCGGCGTCAGCGGGATTTTCCTTTGTATTAACGTAGTTCCACGATGATCGTGGTATGACGTCAGTAATACTTCGTACTCTGTTTTCTACGTATGCTTTCCAGCGGGATGGGTCTCCTTGTAACCAACCCAGGACCACCATGGAATCGGTCCAGCCGTAGACGTGTACTTCATATTGATTCAATGACTGTTTGACTTTGCGCATTAGTTGTGATAGAAGGTGCGCTCCATTCAATTCCAGTCTAGGCAATGTTGTTGATTTTCGGTGTGGTACAATCTTTGACTTTGCAGCGACCAGTATTGTTGATGACTGGACTCGTGCATAGATGACGCAGGCATAGGCATCCAGGGAGGCGTCGCTAAACCCATGTAGCTCCATTGTCTGCTTTCCGCCACACTTAAGCCATCTAGGTATTTCGCATTCGTTTATCGCTCTTATATCGGCTTGTATCTTGCACCACTCCACATGTATGTTATCGGACACTTCGTCGTCCCAATGTAAGTTGCCATCCCACAGTTTTTGAAATAATAATTTCAATTTTGTTGACACGGGGGCCAGCCAGCCGAGTGGGTCAAATAGTTTGGATATTTCGGCAAGTAGGCTTCGTTTTGTTTGTTTCTTGTTTACGTCAGAAATTGTGCATTGAAAGGTGAATTTGTCCTCTCTTGAATTCCAGCACAGGCCTAACGTTTTTTGTGTATTTTCTGTTTTGAAGTTGAAGACAATCTTATCGTTGTGTTGTTCGGAGATATCTTCCAAAAGTTCTTGATTGTTTGCTGACCATTTTCTGAGGTTAAACCCTCCATTTTTCAGTAACTGTTTCAGATCCGCGATCAATTGCTTTCCTTGTTCGATTGTATGTGTCCCGTGAACGAGGTCATCCATGTAGAATGATTCTTCCAGCACTTTTGAAGCCTCCGGGAACTGTTCATGTTCATCTGCCGCCAATCTCCTGAGCGTCATCATAGCTAGGAACGGCGCTGCCTTGGTTCCGTATGTTACGGTTGTTAATTGGTATGAGCGGATAGGTTGTCCCAGTGATTCTCGCCATACAATTTGTTGCAGTTGTTGGTCTTCTGGGGCTACCCAAATAGCACGAAACATCTTCTCAATGTCCGCTGTAAACGCATATTTGTATTGCCTCCATTTCATCAGTAATGTTTGTAGGTCCTGTTGAAGATTGGGACCTTTGTACATGAGGTCGTTCAAACTGCATCCCGTTGACGTTTTTGCTGACGCATTGAACACCACTCTGTACTTTGTTGTTGTTGATTCAGCGCGTTGCACGCCGTGGTGAGGTAAGTAACACTCGAGTGTTTTGTTGCTAACTGTTGATTGCTTCATATGACCTAGATCAATATATTCAGCCATGAAGTCTTTATAGGCCTTTGCCAGGTGTGTTTGTTTTTCCAACTTTCTTTCTAAAGTTTTGAATTGGGCTACAGCCATTGGTTTGGACGAACCCAGTCTGCTCTCAAGTTCTTTCTTCATCGGCAGTCTGACTTCGTATTTCCCATTCTCCAGGCGTTGCGTAGTGTTGGTGTAGTATTCAATGCATGTTTCATTTTCCACCGATAAATTGGATTGATCGGTGATGTCTTCGGTTTCCCAGAACTGTTTGATATCTTCAAGATTGTTTATGACCACATTGCAGTGGAAAGTTTTGACATTTCCGCATAGAAGCCAACCTAGGTAGGTTTGTTGTGCGATAGGTTGAGTGGTGTCATCGCCCTTTATTATGCCTCCTAGCATGATTTGCGAATAAATGTCTGCTCCAAATAGTAAATCCACCTGACGGCTGTTATGGAACTCCGGATCTGCTAAATGGATGTTCTGTATGTGGGACCAAGATGGTTTTGCAAAGGTCTTATTCGGCAGGTTCTTAATCAAGTTATTCATAATGATGACAGTCGTTTGGAACTTGAAGTCGTTGTAGACAGAACTGCAAGTAATTGTTGTCATTCCTTTGCAGTGGTTTTCCTTCTGTCCAACTCCAAAGATGACTCCTTTGCATCTCTCGCGCTTAACTCCTAGAAGTTGAGCAGCATGTTCGGTGATCAAAGATATCTGAGAACCTTGATCGATGAGGGCTCGCAACTTGATTAGGGTCCCATCGGCTGTTTCTATGTTTACTACAGCTGTCGCTAGTAGTATCTCCGAAGTATCATCATCCTTTGATACATGGGAAGAATTTGTTTGTTTTTCCGTTTTGTTCGTAATACATGCATCGTGTAGCAATGTATTATGTTGACCCGAGCACTTGCGACATCGGTAAGCTGACGTACATTTCTTTCCGTTATGGCTGAACAGACAATTTACACAAATGTTCATTTTATTTACTGTGTAAGTAAGTTTTAAGTGATTAGGCATTTCTAAAAACCTTGCACAATTGTACATGCCATGTTCGTCATCGCAAAGGGGGCATCGGAATGTTGACGCATGGAACGATTTCGTAATTTTCTTGTTGCTAGTTGCTTGATTACTGCTGTATTGTTTTTTAGAGTACAAAGTATTTTGATGTTGACTCGATGAGGTATTTGGTTTTTGATTGTTTTCTTGTTTGCGGCGCGATGCTTCCAATGATGTAAACTTCCCTTCTAGGAAATCTAGCAGATCTTTCAGTATTGGCAGCTTTCGGCAGTTCTTCAGCGAGTCGTTGTACTCTGAGTGTGTGTCAGCGTCCAATTTTTGCGATAATATATGTACAATTATCGGATCCCAGGTGTCGATATTCACTCCTAAATTCTTTATCGCATGTAGGCATTCTATGCTGACGTCATGGATTTTCTTTATTTGGGCCACTGTCTGTTGTTGCATGTTTGGTAAATTGAACAGCATGTTGATGTGCGATGTGAATATAAGTTTTTCATTATTATATCGGTGATTGAGGATATCCCAACACACCTGGTAGTTATCCGAACTTATCTGTAGATGTTGAATCAAGCGTTCCGCTTCTCCTTGCACCTTACTCTTCAGAAACTGCATCTTCTGAGCAGATGAGAGGGAATTGTTGTTGTGTATTGCTTCCGTAAAAAGGTCTTTAAATGGGATCCACTGGTTGTAGTTACCATTGAAGACTGGTATCTCTAATTTCGGTGTTGTTTTCTCCCGATGAGTGCCGGACCACATTTTGGTATTCAAAGCCTTTTTTAGTTCCTGGAACTGGTTTTCATACCTGGTGTAGCGTTCTTCATACACTGCATTCTTCTCTCCGTTGGTTTCATACTCTATCTCCCAGTGAAGGTTGTCAATAGCTGACCAGCGTGTTTGCAGTGTTTGCAGAGCGTCTTGAAACTCCCATTTTTCAGACAGGAACTCCACGTGTATGTTCGCGACTGCTCTCATGAAGGCTTTGAAGTTAGCGGTCTGTTTGCGCATCATATCGTCCAGCTTGCTATTGGATCCCGTGTCCTTTTTCGCGGTGTTTTGTTGATCTTGCCGAGGAGGAGGAGGAGATGGTTCTCTGTTTTGTTCGTCTTGATTGCCAGCTTGTTCTGCCTCACTCTCCTGGGCTTCTTGTTCCTGTTTTGTTTGTTCCGAAGTACCTTCCCCTGTTTGTTGGTTGGCACTTCCCAATGTTTTTGGTTGTACCGACTGCTCCCTCGGAGAACGAGTGAGAGTCGTAAGTTGTTGGTGTTGTTGCAGAATAAGCTCCTTTACTTCATTGTAGCACTGCAGAGTTATGTTATAGCAGTCATTACTAAAGTACGGATGACTTACACTTTGTTCCGTGGGCCGGCGGTCGTGATTGAACTGAAATTCTGACCACAAGTTTTCCAGCATTGCCTTACGGCGTTTGAAGTAGTCAGCGTTCTTTCTGTCCCAACCATCCTTCTTGATATTTATACCGATCTTCTTTATGCCGTCGTAGAGTTCGTTCTGCTTCTGGTAGAACTCAGCTGCCGACATGATGTTTTGTTGTTTTTCTTGTTGACTTCAAATGAACTCTTCTGTTTCGAGCGTTGACTGTTGCTCCACACTCTTGGTTCTTCGTATTGTGCAACCTTCTCCTCTGCGGTATGCGCCTTCTCAATTGGTTACTGGGGCGACTCGCTTCTGAGAGACCAGTCCAACCGATTCGCGACCGTAAAAGATGTAAATTACACAACACTAAATTGCTCGAAGGACCATATGTTGGGGCGTAACTCCCAACAGTGAAAATGTTATGTTGAACTGTTATGATGAATGAGTAAACAACCGATTGATATAAAGGTTTTATTGCTACTAAAAATAACATATTATAATGTAATAATGTACAATTAATGTTGAGCTATACAAACTGCAACGTTTCACTGTAAGTAGGACGTATTAGTTAGGGTCAATGTACAGCGTAGCTCGTACAACAATACTGACTCTGTTAAGGTGCCAAATAGATTATTATCGTGAATGGACCAGAGAAAACACCCCGATCTATTTTTACCGCGACTTCACGTGCAAAATAAATAATAATAATACATACAGGACATTGCAGGAGGATTGAAGGCTTTGACCTCGACCTATTATTAATATACCAATACTAATACTGACTGGTGATAAAAATCAATACATTTTCTTCATCAACTTAAGAGCTACCTCTCGTCGGCGACCTCTAATGGCATCGCGGCCTTACTTCTTATTTATACTGTATATAGCTCTTCCTTGGTTTACTACTCTCTTTTTACAAGTTTTGTTGATGCCTTATAATGTATCATGGTCTTATCATGGAACATTCAGTATAGTCCGCGACATGTAACTTGGCAAGGTTTTAGCGTAGTGGAGGTAAAAGTTCGCGCATATGCCGCGAACTGAACAACCGCCATATAGAGCGAGTGGAACGTGGACGCGACGCGATTGGTCAGTCGATTCTTGTGTCAACTGACCAACCAATCGCGCGCTCGGAACGGTGCTAAACGTTCTCCATGTCCCGCTTGGTAACCAAAGAGACCTTAAACACGACTTGTGCGCATCTAATAATCGATAATAATAATCGATTGACATGCTTCAGTATGAGATTTTTCGTACCTGCGAGCATTGACGTCTTTCACGTAAATCGCGGTCGACGGCGAACACGTAGCGCCGAATACCAGTGACGTCATTCTCCATTTGTCTGGTGGCCTGTCGTCACGCCTGTCTCCGCGCCATAGATAGCGAAGCGCGTCGCGATCTTCGGGACGTATCTTCACTCTCATGAACATCTCTTTGATGTCTGCTGACACGGCGACGCGTCGTTGACGGAAGCGCATTAGTACTCCGGGTAGTGACTGTAACATGTCAGGACCTTTGAGAAGGTAGTCATTCAGTGACTTACCTTTAGTAGTCGCGGCAGCGTCGTGGACTATTCGCAGCTTATCCGGTTTTAGTGGGTTAAGTACGGCGAAGTGTGGTAGGTACCACGTGCGCCCAGTAGTAGAAGTAGGCGGCGCCGGCTCGGCGTAGCCATTATCGATAAGTGCTTGCATTTGTTTACCATATTTATCTTTCAGGGAACTGTCCCTGTCTAGTTTGCGTTCTACACTGAGTAGTCTGCGTAATGTATTTTCGTAATTATTTGGCATCTCGACGGTATCGCTTTTCCATAGTAGCGGTACTTCATATACCTTATCTCGGACCGTCGTACGTTCCTCTAGAAGCGTGATCGCTCGCTGATCTGGATCGTTAGTAGACAGTTTCGGCGTGATCATGAGGGACTCAAGCATGAAGTGATCACGTAGCTGCTGATCCATGCTCTGTTGTTCGGACTCCTCGTGTGTGTTGACATAGTTGACGCGATCCGGACGCGGCAGCGCCCGACTGTGTGTTCCATGTAGTACCCAACCCAATGTCGTTAATGACGCGACTGGTTGATCGCGGCGGCCGCGCCTTACCTTAGTAGACACGAGGAGGTGCCAGTTGTCTTGGCCGATCAGTATTTTTGGCGAAGCCCGCTCGAACTTGAAGTACTCCGCCAGGTCTTGTAGATGTTTGCAGTCAGCGACGTCCTGCCGCGCGATTGCTTGAGTGAATAAACATAGATCGGCTATAGTTCGAGCGTTGATAACATGTTTATATTTAGATGGCCCTTGTATGCTAACGCGTACTTTACATGACTCCGGCGACGCCTTTGTGTCTCCAATCGCTTCTATTTGGAGCGGTGCGCGAGGTCCCTGTAGGCCTACTCTGTCGGCGATGTCAGCGTCAATGAGTGTGACGGTCGATCCGTCGTCTAGGAGCGCGTGTGTTTGTACCGCGCCCGCCGGCCCGGATATTACTACAGGAATAATTTTTAAGTACGACTTACATGCATGTTGTATCCACGTCGATGCCACGGTTTCCCTTGCAGATTCATCAGTTTCAGTTTTAGTTTCTACATTCACCGGCTCTCTATGTAGTAGTGAGTGGTGCATTCGTTCGCAACCACCTACGCTGCACTTTTTACGATTACACTTATGCGCCTTGTTACGCAGACGTAAACACGTAAAGCATAGTCCGCGCTCCCGCGCCATGTTCCAACGTTCCTCAATTACGGCTGCACTAAATTGTTCACATTTATATATGTTGTGACCCTCCACTAAACATATAGGGCATGTACTCACATTTTTACGACTCTGCGATTCCGCCACGTTGTACGCTCGCGAGCGAGTGGGCGGCGGTTTGTTCGCCGACGGCCGCTGTGTTGTTGTGTCGGGCGCTGTAGTCTCCGGCGGCGCATATGGGCCGCAGCGCTCAGACTCCCTGCTAAGAAACCGGGACAATTTCACTAAGTCCGGCTCATCAAATGGTTGCTCGGCGGCGAAGTCGTACCACCGGTAACGTAGAGTAGGTGTGAGTTTTTCAATGGTTACTTTTGTCGCCTCCGGGTTGTACAAGTAATGCATCCGACGTAATGCTTGTAGTGTGGCGACGATGTTGGATACACGGCTACTAAATACACAAATATCCCTAGCATTATCATTAAGCCGCGGGAGAGCGCGTAAGCGTTCAAGTTCCGATAACGCAATACAATCGGGCCGGCCGAATCTCACTTCTAGAGATTTTATTATTTCAAATGGGGCCGGGCAGTAAGCTAGTAGGCTTTCGACCGCCTCCTTGGCGCGTCCAAACAAACTCTTCCTGAGTCGTGATATGTTTTCACAATCATTATATGACGGCGCTGACTCGTCGTACGCCGCCTTAAACATAAGCCACTCTTGGTGTGCCCCGCCGAACCGGGGTAGGTCTAATTGATAACGATAGTGTACTGACGACGTACCTGTACGTGCGGCGACAGTGATCGCGGCGGCGAGCTCCGAGATATCTATAGAGTTTGTCTTCGGAGCGGCACTTGGTTCTACTTTAATCTCATTTTTACCCGCATGTGTGCGTGGCTCGTAGGGCGCGGGTGCGCTAGTGATGTGTGGTTGCGACCACACAGTCGAGTACAGCGGCGTGGTAGCGCCAGCGTAATTCGGTAATGGATAAGCCCATTCAGCTGTAACCGGCGGCAGCAGTGCGCCGACTCGGTTCCCATATGAGTGTGCAGTACTTACTACGGCGGCCTGCATCGTTGTTGCAACAAACGGTGGACTCACGTGCTGCGGTGAAGGTCTCGATCGCTGCTGCATCGTTGTTAGCGGCTCCGAAATTGGCGGGGCGGTCGCGAGCGGAGGAGGGTAAACACATTCAGTTGTGTCATCGCGCGCGAGTGGCTGGTTAGTTTCCAACCATAACCCAACTCTTCTGTCCGTTTCCGATATAACGGTGACCTCGTCATCGACTTCATCTTCATCTGATTCCGCTTCTAACGTCGCGATGCGGGCGGAAGCAAGCTCAACTTTAAGTTCGATAAGCGCTTCACGAGCACGTGCTAGTGTAAGTTTCTTCACGGACGCCTTAGTTCGTGAAGAGCGAGTATGTTCCTGGTCCCTCTCCAATGATTTCCCCGAAGTTTTGGTAGGTTCTATACATGACGTGGTTGTGGTAGAGTCTTCTGTGGTTACGGGGCGCATGGGCGCGGTCTCATCGGCGCGAGCAATGGGCTCGATGGCGCGGGCGTCGACCGCTTCGACGTCCGCGGCGGCGCGGGCCGCGACGCGTGCGCGCGTTCACGCCCCGAGTTTGATCGTGTTACCGGCATTTTTAGTAGGTAGGTACTAATCACGACACTACGCGCACTTAACTCACACTCACAATATTATTCGGCTCGAAGGACCATTAATGTACGAGCCCGATTGTCAGGAGGTACATTTGTTGCGCTAGTTCTGGGTGCAAAATGAGACGCAGTGTTCGTGAATAATAATTAGTCTATTTAGTCTACACAAAGTCACATGTTACACAAAGTTAAACGATTTATTGGCACACAATACCCTATCACTAAATTAATTCTATAGAACTTTATATTACTTATTACAATTACACAATATCACGACTATTACGGAGGACACACTTATATTTACTTGTGACGTATACTAGACGGAAGCAGGAACAAGACTGACTCTCATCACCCGCGCAAGACCTTTTATATTAGCCTAGTGACGTGTGAGGTGCGGGGAGGGTTGTGGCATTGCGTCTCGCGCATTACCAAATATGGTAGCGTTATTTGGAGTTTGTTCACTTATGACGACCAATCACGAGTCACTTGCGCGGGACAAGACACGCCCCCAATGTCTTCCTGGAAATGTTAGTAGGTACCTATGTTTGTTATGATTTGTTATGACATTCCGTTCTATTCTGAACAAATATTATAGTAAGATATACGAGCTGCCTCCCGCGGCTTCATTACTACTTCCTCCAATATCTTTATAAACTACTATCTTTATAAATTACAGCCTATGTATTATGCCGATGTATATAAGCTATATTTCTGTAAAGTTTCATTAAAAATCCATTCAGCAGTTTTTTGCGTGAAAAAGTAACAGACATCCATCAAACCATCCATCCTCACAAACTTTCACGTGTTAAAACTTTCAGATATAAGAATTCAAAAACTGTACTTCATCAAATAATTGTATAACTTTGTTATCGATATTATAGAACATCTCATTTTTATACTAATGATCCACAATTAAATTTTTACCCAACTGCCGAAGCAGGGTAATGTGTTTATCAGTCTATGTATGTTTGTATGTTTGTTCCTATGTGGCGTTCTAGAGACCAAAGGCGTTGGCCGATTTTGATGATTCTAACGTCAATCGATTCATTTTATCCCTGCGAGTGTCACTGCCTACATTAAAATTTGAAAATAAAAAATGGGCAGGATATAATCTGGTTTTGGTCAGCCAGCTCGAGAATTTTTCCTCCGACTGCACAGCATAGTTTTCTTCTTGTTTATTGTTTACATCTTTTTAGTTCGATGTTTAAGCAGTCGGGCTTATTTTTATTTTTTTATTAACTTTTCTCTGGTACTAATCTTGGTATAATAACATACTGCGCCATACTAATGATCCACAATCCTTGATAGCTCAATGGTGATTGATGATGATTGGCTGTTTTTCCTCGTTGACACCGAGAAAAAAGACCAATATTAACCAATGAAAAGTAAACACGACATTTTGTCCGGAAGGATGCATTGAGCTACTTACAACGAGAAATATCAAGAATTATAACAAACTAAAAATGTTAACATATTCAGAAAATCCAAATAATGAATAGTCATGTCTTATAGTACATATTTAACAATAATGAATATTTCTTTTAATACAAACTGCCGTAACGAACAATACATTTAAAAAAAACAAGATTCATTTTATTTAAATAAGGCTAAACAACTTAAAAATATGTTCAATATTTATTTTAAAATAGCACATAAATTTTTATCAAGCTAACACACGATTATAATAGTAGTAGGATTAGTCAGAAGTAAGATAGATATTTTTCATAGCATTTAGTAAAAACCACTAGGACCGTATAGTGAAGAACAGAAACGTGTTTTGATCACATCTATTTAAAAAGCTGTTTCAAATTTAGATTTTAGAATTATAAAAAAAAGGAGTGCGTCTTCCTCAAGTGATAGTATTATAATCAAGTTTCTCAAAAACTACATCCTGGACACCGTTTTCTAAGACTATTTTCTAATTTCCAAGCTGTAAATAAATCTACAACTGTAACGAATTTTTTTTTTTTTTTTATTTTTTTTTAATTCTTCTTCTTGTAATAAAAAGTAGAGTGACCACCTCGGGAGCGACACTATTTTAAACTCGCTGCACTCAGAATTCACGTGACACTTCTCTTATTACTTTTGCAATAAATCTAGTTCATCCTCCGAACTACGTTTGCAAACTGCATATATTTCAAACCCTGGAAAAGTTTTGTATACTACAGATATGTGGCACCTTGTTCGAGCGATTTTCACAGCTGGTATTCTGAATACAAGCAATCGCTGTTCTTTTGTAAGCGTGCTTCGAATAAAAATATTACTCACCAGCTTATAGTCAGGGGCTTCGCTCGCGTGAATGTTGGGTATTAATTAAATATAAAGTACCCTACTACAAATCCAGGACATGGTATACCCATGATGACAGTATGGTTGTAATCCGTTCAACCGTTGAGGTGTGTTATGAAGAAACATATAGACTTACACATTTATAACAGTACCCAGGTACTATTCACACTTTCACGCGGGCGAAGCCGCTTGCAGAACGCTGTTTGTATACATATAATTATATATACAAATATTGCTCGTATAATGTTTAATAGTATAGGATTACTTAGATTCTTGAACCACTTTTTCACAGAAAACGAATTGGAAGCAGTGTATCAAGCTTTTCACAGAACTACTGATAGTCTGTCCGGAATAGCAGATTTTCCTCTGACGACTAGGATGGATGATTACCTGCGTTCCTGTATCTCTAGACAAGTGACATTCTATCATCAAAAGCGTGGCGATAGCGATTGACAAAAAGTCAAAATTGTATGGGATTGACAAGCGATATCAAAATGTCATGTGATGCCCCATACCTTATGGTATTCCGAACTTAGACATCGTTGACATCAAATGCCACTTGTCTAAACCCTCCATTATGTGTTTTGAGTCGCCATATCTACGAACTCATCACAACAAGCTGTATAAGTTTTAAGACTACTATTTAAGGATCACCAACGAGTGTTACAAAACAATAGCATCTACACAAAATATAAAAATTCTTACAAAAAATATCATTTTCTCAAAAATGGTATGTAATGTTGACATAACATCTCTAAAAAGTATCCAGAAAGTGAACTCTACCGGAGACTATTCACAACTGTCCGGTAAGAAGCGAGATTTTAAATTTGGAATCTCCTACTGTCCAGTAAGTAAGTATGTAATTTACTTACTGGACACTTGGTCATCCTTCATCCCTTTTTTTTTTTATGGCTTCGCACGGTTTAGGTCATCCTCTTTAGATCTGCTTAGAAAAAAAAAACATAGTACCAGACACAGATTAGAGTTTAGCCATTATAACATGGTTAGAGGGAGGCTCCAAATATATATCTATCTCTTTTTGGTATGACATTTTATGAGATACATAATATATTTTGGAGCCTTAAACATCCATTTTATTGTCTGTGACACTTTTTTTTTTTTTTTTTTTATGGGTCTGTGACACATAACGCGACGCAGAAAAAGTATGCACGTTGCGTTTTGTACTTAGTAATGTTGTAGAAGTATAGTGTGGGATTTTATGTTTGTATTTAGTCATTTCAGTTTATAAATCATGTTGGATTAAAGAGTCCGTTAATCAAGATGTACAACAAACAAATATAAATGCCCCCGGTAAATCGATCACAATATCTATCAGTAATTGCCCTAATATGAATGTAACCTTCAATATTAATTAAACGAATTTGTTGTTAAACTTTCTTTCATTTTTGAGAAAAGCATTATACAAACCTCAACCAGTAAGAAAGCCATCCTGGCCTCGTATATAACCGGACCTCACCTGCGGTTCGGTCCGGTTAACTCATACTCGGCCAGGAAGGCTTACTTACTGGATTCTGCTGTAATGTACTATTTCCTGTAATGCACACCCAATTACAGGCAACCACAGCTTACACATTGCTGAGTAGTGTTTACTCAGCAATACGTTAGCTGCTCTAGATAACTAACCGGTTAATAGGTTTACAAGGTTTTTCTCTGTATCAAATCATTTATGAATTTTTTTTTTTTTTTTGAAGACTCTTTGATTGCGAACGTTGGAAGGATAAGCTATGGCCTAGAATATCCTCATCGCTTCTACCATTGTGGGTACATTAAAGTGTAAAAATCCCACAAACTTATATTTTAATTATGAATGTAGACGATTAGTTATATAAAAACATTTTTGCAAAAAAATACTACCGACTTCCAAATAAAAAACTACAAAGTGAAAAATAACTTTATTTTTGGGAGTCGGTGTCTTCCTTGTTTCCCATTTTTTTTGCGATATGGACACCGACTTCCAAAAATAAAGTTATTTTTCACTTTGTAGTTTGTAGTTTGAATCTAGTCAAGTCAAATCGGGCAATGTAATGAATGCTGATTTAAACTTCATTATTTTTGTTCACAGTTTCTGTTCATTATGAATATTTCTACGTAACTGTTGGGAAATTCGATTATTATGGTACATTATTATGGTTTTTAATTTAAATATTCAGTTAGCAAGAAATTTCTGCGAAAAGGTATTTTCACATCAAAATGATATTATTTGGTTCGCAGGATTGTAGAATCAGTTAACATAAAATAATATCTCGGGAGCTTAGGGCATCCCGACACGAATAGGTTAGATTCGAGGGGGATGACGGAATGGGATGATATTGGTCATTTTTCAAATTGTCTGGGCATTATGAAAACTGCCGTCACTTGGTCCTTATCAAATTTATGGCGTAAAATTTTATCTGAAAAGATAATACGTTTTGAGTTGAAAGCAAGTTTTCCCCGGATTCGCTTTCTAATTACCTGGTGGGATAGGGATCAAACGCAAGATCACAAAAAGACATACTTGTTTTTACCGCCATTCAAATTGCAGAAAATGCATGTACAAATAAAATTGTGTTGATAAGGATTAGGCAAAAAATCTGACACCGGTCTTCCCAAAGGGGGTAATCTTATCCGGTTACTAGGTTGTCATGGTCAGACAAGCTGTTGCTGCATGTAAAATACTGTTCTGATTCCAGTTAGACTAGAAGCCGGCTCTAACATAGTTCTTTGTTGAGACAACCTCACCGCACTATTCCCAAACCACTGCAACGCCTGAAAGCCAGAATCAATAGTTTCGACCACTAGAAAAGCACCATAACAATGAAGCTCGACTAAGTTGAATGTGCCCTGGCAGTTACGGGTATGTCATGCTCTCTCAAATGTCTGTCTGATGGTGGCACATGTGTTGGATCATTCGGTTCCGTTCATAATGGTAGAGCTGAGTAATGCCAATCCAAGCGTCAGGTTCGAGAACTGGTGCCATTCGTCGGGATGGGTCATAACTTGGTTGCCTCGCCCTGTTTTTAATTAATTATTGTATTTTGAGGTTGGTCATTTTACTCTAGACGCTTTTACGTGCACATCTTTTTACATTGTGTGTGGATGTGTTTTTTAACTAATAACTAATTTTGGAACATATGTATGATGTAACCCAATACTTGTAATTAAAACTAATTGATTACAAGTATTGGCAAAATGTGTCCGTGGAGTAGTTTGCAAATGTGCAACTAGCTTAATTTAGGTTTTTTTTTTGCTGACTGTTCAAAGGTACCTTAATGGTTTAGTTGAAATAAAATATTTTGATTTGGATATTGAAGTCCCGGAGACTGAATTTAACTTTCTTGGATCCCGCAACGAACTTAATCAGAAAAGAAGAACGGAGGAGTAGCAAAACATATATAATTTACACTTCCCTCCATATCAAGTAGGAGACAAAAACTTCAACTTAGTTGGGTAAATGCTTGACAGGCACTGGACTGTTACTTGAACAATCCCAAACCAATTATTCACCAATGATTACCTGAAACAAAAAAAACACCATATTAATTACCTCAGCTCAATTTTAAACATATTTTTCAATTGTTTCGGGGCTCCCAAAACAATTAAATTGTTATATAAAAAACCTATTTTTTAATTTTCTCATTTTAAACCTGTGTACAAAAACGCAGGTGTGTACACATTATCAGCGGTTTCATTAACTCTGTCGATAAAACAAACATTTTCAGTGTTCGTATCAGAGCGTAAACGTTTATAGCTGAAAATGAGCTTTTTCATTTTTTGGCTACAGCAAGTGTAACCACGGCTGGTTACACTTTGTAAATGGATTGGTGATTCTAGTGTGTTGTTATTGGCTAAAAGGTCATAATTATAATACGAGTAGCTTCGTAGATCTTCACGAAAACTAATAGATTAGGAAATAAGGATGTCCTAGCTAGGTCATATAATATTCTGCGGAAACAAAAAATTCTATAGTTAAGTATTTTTTATTTTCGTTTATGAAAATTAATCATATCTCTTTCTTCCCTTATCCTACTTTATTTGGGGTCATCAATCAGCATGTGTTCTTCTACCATTATCTCTATTTGCTGTCATCTCAATAGTGAATATTTAGTGAACTTCTTTTTAAGTCATATAATTTTTCGTACAATCCATCCATCCTTTCTTTGGACTTCTACTACTTTTTAACCGACTTACCACAAAGGAGGAGGTTCTATGTTCGACTTCTTGTATGTTTTTTATTTTTTTTTATTTTTTATTATGTATGTTCACCGATATCTCCGTCAATTGTGTACCGATTTTGAAAATTCTTTTTTTGTTTGAAAGATTATGTTTCGAAATTAGTTCAGTTTTAATTTGATGAAGATCTGATGAATTACTTCGGAGATATACAACAGAACTCTTCAATAAATAACGGCAAATCATTCGGGATTGCTGCAATCGCATGTCTGTTTATTGTTTATACCATTTCATAACATAACATCACGCCAGAACGCTCTCAAGGGGTAAGCAGATCTGTAATTTCACCGGTTATGTTTAAGTTTCATGTTATTCGGGTTATCTATTCTGGCGTTATAGGTAGGTACAACTAAAAAAGGAAAAATAAAAACATTTTTGCAAAATAATACTACCGACTTCCAAATAAAAAACTACAAAGTGAAAAATAACTTTATTTTTGGAAGTCGGTGTCCATTACGCAAAAAAAATGGGAAACAAGGAAGACACCGACTTCCAAAAATAAAGTTATTTTTCACTTTGTAGTTTTTTATTTGGAAGTCGGTAGTATTATTTTGCAAAAATGTTTTATTTTTCCCTTTTTAGTTGTAACTCCAGAATAGATAACCCGAATAACATGACACTTAAACATAACCGGTGAAGTTTTTTATTTGGAAGTCGGTTGTATTTTTTTGCAAAAATGTTTTTATATAACTAATCGTCTACATTCATAATTAAAATATAAGTTGGTGGGATTTTTACACTTTAATGCACCCACAATGGAAGAAACGATGAGGATGTTCTAGGCCATAGCTTATCCTTCCAACGTTCTCAATCAAAGAGTCTTCAAAAAAAATATTATTATTTCATAAATGATTTGATACAGAGAAAAACCTTGTAAACCGATTAACCGATTAGTTATCTAGAGCAGCTTACACATTGCTGAGTATACACTACTCAGCAATGTGTAAGCTATGGTTGCCTGTAATTTGGTGTGCATTACAGGAAAATGATATTTTGTAAGAATTTTTATATTTTGTGTGCTATTGTTTTGTAATACTCGTTGGTGATCCTTAAATAGATATTCTTAAAACATATACAGCTTGTTGTGTTGAGTTCGTAGATATGGTGACTCAATACACATAACGGAGTCTTTAAGCTGGGAACAAATTATCGGACGCGGCTGATATGTGTGCACAGTCGTATGGGACGCGGCTGCCAGATCTCTATCAGACGTCCGAACGCTCAAGGTCACGTCCGCGACTTACGTCCAATAGTTTGCACAATGTAATGTACATTCATTACCTAGATATTCTATAAGTCGCGGCTGTCAGTCGCGTCCGTAAGCCGCGTCCGATAATTTGTTTCCAGGTTTAGACAAGTGGCATTTGATGTCAACAATGTCTAAGTTCGGAATACCAAAAGGTATGGGGCATCACATGACATTTTGATATCGCTTGTCAATCCCATACAATTCTGACTTTTTGTCAATCGCTATCGCCACGCTTTTGATGATAGAATGTCACTTGTCTAGAGATACAGGAACGCAGGTAATCTATCCATCCTAGTCGTCAGAGGAAAATCTGCCATTTCGGACAGACTATCAGTAGTTCTGTGAAAAGCTTGATACACTGCTTCCAATTCGTTTTCTGTGAAAAAGTGGTTCAAGAATCTAAGTAATCCTATACTATTAAACATTAAACGAGCAATATTTGTATATAGAATTATATATATACTAGCTTCTTCCAGCGGCTTCACCAGCGGGTAAGTCGTATAACTTTTTTTTTTTGTCTTTTCACCCGAGGGCAACCGAGCTCTATAACCTGAAGTTGTGAATAGTACCTGGGTACTGTTATAAATGTGTAAGTCTATATGTTTCTTCATAACACACTTCAACGGTTGAACAGATTACAATCATACTGTCTAAGGGGTTTACCATGTCCTGGATTTGGAGTTAGGGTACTTTATATTTAAGGAGTAGGTTTCCTTGGAATAATACCCAACATTCACGCGAGCGAAGCCGCTGACTATAAGCTGGTGAGTAATATTTTTATTCGAAGCACGCTTACAAAAGAACAGCGATTGCTTGTATTCAGAATACCAGCTGTGAAAAAGCGCTCGAACAAAGAACTACATATCTGTAGTATACAAAACTTTTCCAGGGTTTGAATTATATGCAGTTTGCAAACGTAGTTCGGAGGATGAACCAGATTTATTGCAAAAGTAATAAGAGAAGTGTCACGTGAATTCTGAGTGCAGCGAGTTTAAAATAGTGTCGTTCCCGAGGTGGCCACTCTAATTTTTATTACCATCTATGCGAAAATAATTAAGTGCAACTTATGAAGAATTTACGTTAAGTGTATTTATTTACATACAATTTGGAACTGTAGTGTATGTAGATGTCAATATATCGCGCTACAAAACGATACCAGTATTGTGAGTCGACGCCTCGGGCGCACGTGCCGTTGGCCTGTGCGGTAGTGCGTTAGCGAGTCGGCGAGTCTAACTTCTAACCAGTGAATAGGCATACATTACATTGGCGACGAGGAGAAAACCGTGAGTTTTACATTATATATAAAAAAAAAAAATAAAAAAAAATAAATGAAGATAAACAACAAAGTAATAAAGACCATTATTCATGATTGAGATTTCTCCGTGCCTAGGAACCGACCCCGACCCCATCGTGGTTGGGGGAGGGCTGGATAGATTGATTGATCCATGTGTATACGAAAAAGAAAATAACATTTGTTTTGAAGGTAGATTGAAATAAAGTTGTTATTTTTCTTCAAATATGAAGAACATAAAGACTTTGTTATATAGTCTTCTACAGGTCCACATCGGAAGGAAATGTACAAAATATTGTTACAATTCAAAAAGTCAATTATTGAATAATACGTCACAAAATTTTTGGAACCAAAAATGGTTCGATATTGTTTTTTAGTGATTACACAACAATGCCGTACTTCATTCAAGAAAATGATAATTCCAAATGAAATGATAAGTTTTGAGGTTATTGTGTTGATCATTGAATTGGAAGTGGTTATACCTAGCACCAAGACTAGGTAATTCAGACATGCCTAGTACAAAGCCAGTACGTAATACATTTCTTACTGACGGTAATAGTTTCAACATTTTGTTCAAGGATGAGATATCCCTTGTGAAGGAATGCAGAACTGTCATTTTAAGTGTCAGAGCGAGTTAGTAATATAACGAATAAGTACGCTCACGATCGCATACAAAGGATGCCTCTAAGTAGTGCTCCTAACGAGTTAAACGTAGAAAACAGTGAGGAGAGTTCCTCCACCGCGCTGGAGAGCACATACCGTGGCTATTAGGTCGCACTTTACGCACTTGTCTGTAGTCGTACCTGCAATTCACTTGTGAGTTGTTGAGGGGGCTATGGGCAGCTGGTCTCGAAGGAGACTATCGTTGTATTGATTTTGTAATAACCTAGAAGTCGTAGGAATAGAATCATGAATCATCCTAGAATCACAATATCACCAAAGCCACGAAAACCCAGCTCATACGGGCATTTGTGTTCCCCATATTTCTATACGCAGTCGAGACCTGGATGCTGAAATAAACTGAGAGGAAATGAAAAGACGCTCTGGAAATGTGGTGCTGGAGAAAATGCTTGGAGTGTCGTGGACTGAGTTTCGCACTAATATATCCATCCATCGGCTATAGTCCAAGCTCGAGTACTTCAGTTCTTTGGACACGTGTCCCGACGATGCAACGACTCTATCGAGCGGCTTGTAGTTCAGGGTAGAGTGGAAGGACCGAGAGCGCGCGGCAGGTCGCCCATGCGATGGACCGACCAGATTAAGTCTGCAGTGGGTGGCCCATTGCATAAGTACACACGAATAACAGCCAATAGAGATGGTTGGCGTCGCATCGTTAGGCAAATTATGGCAACTCGAAGTCTCACTGCTACATGATGACCACGACCGCTCTGCCAAGAGTGTACCGACGAAGAAGAAGAAGTCGTAGACTCTATGTGAAGTGATGTGTGTTGGTCGTACCACTTGAGGTAATAACGATATGGGTGGCATGAGTGTCACTAGCTGCTGCAGCAGTCGTGCCATGAGCGTTGTAATTATGATCTAAGCTGATACGGTTTCTGATCAATAACTGCTAAGGCTTAGAGGAACCTTTCGATATCGGTGATCGTTATACACTGAAAGCTTTAAATAGATGCGCTTGGAACTAAGAAGTATACACACTAACGGTTTAGAAAGATGATGGTGGGTCACGTAATCATGTTGCAGTCAATTTTGATTTCGATAATGATGATTGATGAGCAAACTGTAGAAGTTTGAGTAATTCAGTCTATCGGCCGTAGTGTATGTTCAACCGTACCAGTGGTTAAGCGTAGTCGTAGCCGTAAATCGGTATATCTTGAGGCAACACAAGTAGTCCGTAGGTAAGTGATATTGCTTTTAGTCCTGTCCGAGGTCTGGTCTAGATAGACCGTTGTGTGAGAGCAAAGCGATTGCTAAAGTAATAAATCAAAGAGCACACAATTGCAGTAGAGTATACCTACTGGTCATTTAATTGACAAGCAGTAGAATATAGGTACTGGTCATTAAATTGACATGCAGTAGAATATACCTACTGGTCATTAAATTGACAGGCAGTAGGATATAGCTACTGGTCATTAAATTGACAGGCAGTAGGATATAGCTACTGGTCATTAAATTGACAGGCAGTAGGATATAGCTACTGGTCATTAAATTGACAGGCAGTAGGATATACCTACTGGTCATTAAATTGACAGGCAGTAGGATATACCTACTGGTCATTAAATTGACAGGCAGTAGGATATAGCTACTGGTCATTAAATTGACAGGCAGTAGGATATACCTACTGGTCATTAAATTGACAGGCAGTAGGATATAGCTACTGGTCATTAAATTGACAGTCATCAGAGCATGACAGTATTAGCAGTAGATTATACCTACTGGTCATTAAATTGACAGTCATCAGAGAATGACAGTAATAGCAGTAGATTATACCTACTGGTCATTAAATTGACAGTCATCAGAGAATGACAGTAATAGCAGTAGATTATACCTACTGGTCATTAAATTGATAGTCATCAGAGAATGACAGTATTAGCAGTAGATTTTACCTACTGGCTTCAGAAAAGGAGCTAGCTGATCTGTTTTACAAAGAAGAATATGAGAGTGGACTGGTTGGATTAATAAGTCGAAGACAAAAGTCATGCTCACGGACATATCCGGTCAACTCTCTAGAACGAAAGAACTCGCGGACCTAGAATTTATCAGCGAGTTTATATACCTTGGATCGCTACTTCCTGACCGAGGAGGAACCGAAAGAGAGATCAGGAGAAGGACTCAAATGGCCAAAGCGGCGAAAGTAAGCTGACACATATTTGGCAGGACAGAAAGGTCAACAATGTGGTAAGATGAGACTAGTCTGGACACTGGTTTCTCGATATCCCTTTTCGGATCGGAGTCGTGGACGATTCGGGCAATAGAACGGAAATGATTTGAGATGTCGTGGTGGCGAAGAATGCTCCGCATACCATGCACCGCCAAGAGAACGAACAAATCTATCCTTGATCAACTAGGCATAAAAGACAGACTCACCACGCTCTGCTATTTACTACACCAGCGCGGCTGCGGTATGCTGCTAGCCACTTTGGTCACATTTGCCCGTCGAGAACCAGACCATCTAGAGAATTTGGTGGGAAGGCGGATGGAAAAAACCTCGCGGCCGGTCACCTAACCGCTGGCCAGACCAGGTAACCGCCCTCACTGGACTCTCTGTTACAACCGCCCTAAGAGAAGCTGAGAACCAATTGAAGTGGTAGAACATCGTGCATTAAGCCCTGAGGGCCTTTCAGGGACGCGACCTTCAGTAATGAAGAACGCGACCAAAAAGAGATCCCTACTGGTGGTGAAGGAAAAGCATCGGGAGGAAACCGACATGTTAAGTCAGCAGCAGTGGTACTTATATGTACTGGGGTCCTCCATGGTATCAGCCATGACAGCTATATCATCGGTGAACCGAAGGTGAGTGATGTGCTCGCCGTTGACGTCGATGCCTGTCGATGCCCTCTCCGGTCCGGAGCCTTGAAGGCGTCCTCCAGTGCAGCGCTGGACGGTTCCGGAGGTGTGGCGTCTCCCTATTCTACACCTCGCTGCGGAGGGATGGGTTTCGGGGCCAAGTCGCAAGTTGGAACTAGCGTAGTGGCGTTTTTGTGCAGGCGCTTCGGTACCTCGATGTACCGGTGGTCAATTTGGCGCCGTTGGAGGGATTGCAGTGCAGCCCAAGTCTAGATCAAGTCGAGGACTTTCATGTGGTTCACAAACGCTGAGTGGAAAGGCAGGTTGTACTCTTCGGTCCTTAGCCTGCCGCAGCGTACGTGTGTGGTCTACGGTGCTGTTCGGAGGCCAGCTTCTTCGGGAGGCTCGAAGTCGTCGGGCCTGTGCGCGAGACTATTTCGTGTATTAATTTATTGGTTCCAGGTAACTAATTAATAACATGAGTTCTCAACTAACGTTAGAGTAATTTGATGGTGAGAGGTAACCTTCATCAGTAGGCCGAGATGGGAATCAGAAAATAGAATAGAAGAGGAAGAGAAAGGTTAAAAGGTAACAATAAATTAAATCAGTTAATGATTTTTAAATATTATCGTGCTGTCATTTTGCTATGCCAGAGATGCCAATTAATCTATAATATAAAAATGAATCGCAAAATGTGTTGGTAAGCGCATAACTCAACAACGCATGGACCAATTTGGCCAATTCTTTTTTTTAAATGGTCGTTGAAGTTCAAAGATGGTTTTTACGGGGAGAAAAATTCTAATAGTTGCGGAAAAAAAAAAAATAGCCCTTTTCTTTTTCCCATACAAAAGTTTTCTAACTAAAACGTAGAGTCAATTTGAGCTTTATTGCAATTGTATAAGCTATTTTTGCTTTGTGTGGGGTAGGGTAGTGTCGGGTAGGGTAGGGTAGGGTAGGGTAGGGTAGTGTAGTGTAGGGTAGGGTAGTGTAGCGTAGGGTAGGGTAGTGTAGGGTAGTGTAGGGTAGTGTAGGGTAGTGTAGGGTAGTGTAGGGTAGTGTAGGGTAGTGTAGGGTAGTGTAGGGTAGTGTAGGGTAGTGTAGGGTAGTGTAGGGTAGTGTAGGGTAGTGTAGGGTAGTGTAGGGTAGTGTAGGGTAGTGTAGGGTAGTGTAGGGTAGTGTAGGGTAGTGTAGGGTAGTGTAGGGTAGTGTAGGGTAGTGTAGGGTAGTGTAGGGTAGTGTAGGGTAGTGTAGGGTAGTGTAGGGTAGTGTAGGGTAGTGTAGGGTAGTGTAGGGTAGTGTAGGGTAGTGTAGGGTAGTGTAGGGTAGTGTAGGGTAGTGTAGGGTAGTGTAGGGTAGTGTAGGGTAGTGTAGGGTAGTGTAGGGTAGTGTAGGGTAGTGTAGGGTAGTGTAGGGTAGTGTAGGGTAGTGTAGGGTAGTGTAGGGTAGTGTAGGGTAGTGTAGGGTAGTGTAGGGTAGTGTAGGGTAGTGTAGGGTAGTGTAGGGTAGTGTAGGGTAGTGTAGGGTAGTGTAGGGTAGTGTAGGGTAGTGTAGGGTAGTGTAGGGTAGTGTAGGGTAGTGTAGGGTAGTGTAGGGTAGTGTAGGGTAGTGTAGGGTAGTGTAGGGTAGTGTAGGGTAGTGTAGGGTAGTGTAGGGTGGTGTAGGGTGGTGTAGGGTAGTGTAGGGTGGTGTAGGGTAGTGTAGGGTAGTGTAGGGTAGTGTAGGGTAGTGTAGGGTAGTGTAGTGTAGTGTAGGGTAGTGTAGGGTAGTTTAGGGTAGTGTAGGGTAGGGTAGTGTAGGGTAGGGAAGTGTAGGATAGGGTAGGGTAGTGTAGGGTAGGGTAGTGTAGCGTAGGGTAGGGAAGGTAGTGTAGGGTAGGGTAGTGTATGGTAGGGTAGGGTAGTATAGGGTAGGGTAGGGTAGTGTAGGGTAGTGTAGGGTAGTGTAGGGTAGGTAGTGTAAGGTAAAGTAGATAAATGTTTGGTATTTTTATGGCAAAACAAAGTTTGCCGGGTCAGCTAGTTATTAATACAAATAAGAATTTGCTAAAAATCTTATTTATAATTCTGGTGACATACAACTGGTTAAAACAAGGAAGGGAATGTAGTGTATGTAGATGTCAATATATCGCGCTACAAAACGATACCAGTATTGTGAGTCGACGCCTCGGGCGCACGTGCCGCTCGGTTATAAATACCGGTCCGAGTGGTGGGGCGGGCAGTTGTTATCGAACTGTTGGCCTGTGCGGTAGTGCGTTAGCGAGTCGGCGAGTCTAACTTCTAACCAGTGAATAGGCATATATTACAGGAACCATATGACATAATATATAAATAATTCGTTACAGTTGTAGATTTATTTACAGCTTGATAGCTTGATAAAATTTATGTGCTATTTTAAAATAAATATTGAACATATTTTTAAGTTATTTAGCGTTATTTAAATAAAATGAATCTTGTTTTTTTAAATGTTTTGTTCGTTACGGAAGTTTGTATTCAAAGAAATATTCATTATTGCTAAATATGTACTATAAGACATGATGATTTATTATTTGGATTTTCTGAATGGGTTAACATTTTTAGTTTGTTATAATTCTTGATATTTCTCGTTGTAAGTAGCTCAATGCATCCTTCCGGACAAAATGTCGTGTTTACTTTTCATTGGTTAATATTGGTCTTTTTCCTCGGTGTCAACGAGGAAAGACAGCCAATCATCATCAATCACCATTGAGCTATGAAGGATTGTGGATCATTAGTATGGTGCAGTATGTTATTATACCAAGATTAGTACCAGAGAAAAGTTAATAAAAAAAATAAAAATAAGCCCGACTGCTTTAACATCGAACTAAAAAGATGTAAACAATAAACAAGAAGAAAACTATGCTGTGCAGTCGGAGGAAAAATTCTCGAGCTGGCTGACCAAAACCAGATTATATCCTGCCCATTTTTTATTTTCAAATTTTAATGTAGGCAGTGACACTCGCAGGGATAAAATGAATCGATTGACGTTAGAATCATCAAAATCGGCCAACGCCTTTGGTCTCTAGAACGCCACATAGGAACAAACATACAAACATACATAGACTGATAAACACATTACCCTGCTTCGGCAGTTGGGTAAAAATTAAATTGTGGATCATTAGTATAAAAAAGAGATGTTCTATAATATCGATAACAAAGTAATACAATTATTTGATGAAGTACAGTTTTTGAATTCTTATATCTGAAAGTTTTAACACGTGAAAGTTTGTGAGGATGGATGGTTTGATGGATGTCTGTTACTTTTTCACGCAAAAAACTGCTGAATGGATTTTTAATGAAACTTTACAGAAATATAGCTTATATACATCGGCATAATACATAGGCTGTAATTTATAAAGATATTGGAGGAAGTAGTAATGAAGCCGCGGGGGGCAGCTCGTATATCTTACTATAATATTATAAATGGGAAAGTTTGAATGCGTGGATGTATGTTTGTTACTCAACCACGCCAGAACGGCTGAACGGATCTAGATGAAATTTGGTACAGAAATAGCTTATAGTCTGGAATAGCATATACAACCTTTATCGCGGTTATGTGGTCTCGTGGGATAACACCTGACAGTGACACCCACGCGGTTTAACTCGGAAAAATGAACGGTTCCCGTGAGACACCTTCCGACATTCATGCGACCGAAGCTGCTGGCAGAAGCTAGTCTGCAGTATGATGTATTCGCTATATTTGGTAAACTCGTAAAATAAAGGCGTAGATACTCGTAGGTACAGTTCGCGTCAAAGAAGTTCGCCGCTCTGAAACCAGGTATGCCGCTGCGCATGGGTTGGCTCGCTGCTATCCTATTTAAGGCGGTACCCCGAGCAAAACGCCGCGCAAGCCGTTTTTTGTGCTGATTTTAGGAGCTATCTACTCGTTATTTAAAAAGAAATATCAATTAATAAAAATACATTAAATTTCTACATAATATTGATTCTAAAATGGTAGATTTAGTTTTTTTTTAAATGTTGTATATATTTCACTAATCTCCTTCCAAAAAACATAAAAATTAGAAATAATTATTGATATTATGCATCTCCTCGTAAAGTGTTCATTAATTACTTTTTGTACTAACACTAATGGATAGACAATTTAATAACGAACATTTTTGTAGTTTTTTTTTCAAAATACCATTATTCGATTTTATAAAGATTTTATTCTAAAATCTGGACGTATTCACTACTGTTATTCATGCGCCACCTGTGCCGCTAGACCAATAGGAATGCTCATATCTCGCGCCGATTTTTTGGTCAGGGTACGGTCTTAAGTAGTACTGCTCTCATCTCTAGAAAAATGGGCCAAGAGGCTCATCGGCAATGAGACACTGGTCAATGCTCCAGAGCCTTCAACATCGTCGCTGAGTTGCCAGTCCGTCGGTTTTTTTTTTTCGCTTACGTTTCGGGGAGTGTGCGATAGAACTGCACAATTTGATTCCGCCTCTGCCGTTCATCATTGGACTACAAAACGAACGGCGATGCATCATTGGTACATGGTGGACATAACACCCATACGCACCAAACGTTTTGGGAATACTTTTGTAATGCTTACAGCTAAGGAGTGGAATTCCCTGCCAGAGTCTGTATTTCCTGATAGCTAGAACCTGGGCGTCTTTAAGTCAAGAGTTAATAGGTTTCTTCTAGGTAAGCGTACATCGTCGACCACATCATCGGTTACCATCAGGTGAGATAGTGGTCAAACGCGAGCCTATCAAAAATAAAAATAAATATTTTAGTTTAAGTATGAGATTTACTACTGCGCAGCCATTTGTAACCAAATTTAAATCAGCCAAATTATTTACTAAAAACTGCTTAGCCTTAAAACCTTATAAGAAGACATTATATGATGTTAAATTAGTTCATTCTCGAAGCTAAGTTTGCTAAAATATACAGTTATTTATTTACATAATAGAATAAAAGAACATCGTAAGCAATTATTCGTAAAGGGTGTTGTATTTTTTGCCTCTGATTCACGCGTCGGCACTGAGCTTGTTTTGAACAAATATTGTTTTGTTTTCTTTGATAATATTTTCTAGATGAAAATAATGGACCGAGATATTTTTGTTATATCTTCTAGCTAAAAGTAAAAAGAGTAAAAAGTAAGTAAGTATAAAAGTTGTTTTTTTTTTAAATAAATGTATATGGTTTCGTTCGAAAAAAAAATCCTCTTACCAGCGGATGAAACGACCTCCAATTTATTTAGAAGAGAAACGAAACTTCAAACAAAAAAAGTCCGCGAGATTTAGTGATAATAGAAATTCATTATTTTAGCCGGTAGAGGAAATAGGCCTGCCCCAATCGTCACCACTTCAAGTAAGATTAATAGATACTAGCGACCCACCCCGGCTTCGCACGGGTAGTAAGTAGAGCGTAATATTATTATGCTTACATGTTTTTTCTTACAATAAGTACCTATCTACCATACACAAAATAAAAATGCGATCTTAAACCTTTATTTTAAAATATTTCACTAACAAAACTAACGCAATGTAGGTACATAATAACTACAATAGCACAAAATAACCCATGTTTGTTTTGCGCTTTTTACGCCCTTTGAGCATAGCACAAAATAACCCATGTTTGTTTTGCGCTTTTTACGCCCTTTGAGCATAGCACAAAATAACCCATGTTTGTTTTGCGCTTTTTACGCCCTTTGAGCATAGCACAAAATAACCCATGTTTGTTTTGCGCTTTTTACGCCCTTTGAGCATAGCACAAAATAACCCATGTTTGTTTTGCGCTTTTTACGCCCTTTGAGCATAGCACAAAATAACCCATGTTTGTTTTGCGCTTTTTACGCCCTTTGAGCATAGCACAAAATAACCCATGTTTGTTTTGCGCTTTTTACGCCCTTTGAGCATAGCACAAAATAACCCATGTTTGTTTTGCGCTTTTTACGCCCTTTGAGCATAGCACAAAATAACCCATGTTTGTTTTGCGCTTTTTACGCCCTTTGAGCATAGCACAAAATAACCCATGTTTGTTTTGCGCTTTTTACGCCCTTTGAGCATAGCACAAAATAACCCATGTTTGTTTTGCGCTTTTTACGCCCTTTGAGCATAGCACAAAATAACCCATGTTTGTTTTGCGCTTTTTACGCCCTTTGAGTATAGCACAAAATAACCCATGTTTGTTTTGCGCTTTTTACGCCCTTTGAGCATAGCACAAAATAACCCATGTTTGTTTTGCGCTTTTTACGCCCTTTGAGTATAGCACAAAATAACCCATGTTTGTTTTGCGCTTTTTACGCCCTTTGAGCATAGCACAAAATAACCCATGTTTGTTTTGCGCTTTTTACGCCCTTTGAGTATAGCACAAAATAACCCATGTTTGTTTTGCGCTTTTTACGCCCTTTGAGCATAGCACAAAATAACCCATGTTTGTTTTGCGCTTTTTACGCCCTTTGAGTATAGCACAAAATAACCCATGTTTGTTTTGCGCTTTTTACGCCCTTTGAGCATAGCACAAAATAACCCATGTTTGTTTTGCGCTTTTTACGCCCTTTGAGTATAGCACAAAATAACCCATGTTTGTTTTGCGCTTTTTACGCCCTTTGAGTATAGCACAAAATAACCCATGTTTGTTTTGCGCTTTTTACGCCCTTTGAGTATAGCACAAAATAACCCATGTTTGTTTTGCGCTTTTTACGCCCTTTGAGCATAGCACAAAATAACCCATGTTTGTTTTGCGCTTTTTACGCCCTTTGAGTATAGCACAAAATAACCCATGTTTGTTTTGCGCTTTTTACGCCCTTTGAGTATAGCACAAAATAACCCATGTTTGTTTTGCGCTTTTTACGCCCTTTGAGCATAGCACAAAATAACCCATGTTTGTTTTGCGCTTTTTACGCCCTTTGAGTATAGCACAAAATAACCCATGTTTGTTTTGCGCTTTTTACGCCCTTTGAGTATAGCACAAAATAACCCATGTTTGTTTTGCGCTTTTTACGCCCTTTGAGTATAGCACAAAATAACCCATGTTTGTTTTGCGCTTTTTACGCCCTTTGAGCATAGCACAAAGTAACCCATGTTTGTTTTGTGATCGATATTTATGCCTCCAGTCATCACCTCCGTCCCGTCATTAGCGGAATTAATTTTCGCGCGCGTTAATTTTTATTTTGCGACATCTCCTAAGATATTCATTTAAATTATATGGTGTAAAATATTATCATAATATGCATGCAATACTTAAGGTAACTAACGTATTTTATTTGATAAGGATTACCATGGCACTGTATCCGTCACAAACAGCTTTCCAATGACCACATTGTAAGTGACCATTTTTTTGTGAAGTTAGAATGGGTATAGTAAGCTATTCTTAAAAGATAGATATATGCCGTTGCGGACTTTTCTGTAGACCTTTACAAGAGGAACAATTACACCGTACAATGTTTTGTTATATCTCAAAGGGATTAGGCAGCGTTTTTGACGAAAGGTCTTAGGCGACTTGACTTTTTGCCGACATTTATCGTAATAAACCTTAAAACAATTATACACCTAAACCTTCCTCATCGTCATGAATCACTCTGTCTATTGGTGAAAACCGCATGGAACAGACAGACGCGGCGGGGAACTCTGTTTTATTATAATACTATATTATATTATAATATTATAAAGCTGGAGAGTTTGTTTGAACGCGCTAATCTCAGGAACTACTGGTTGGCATTGAAAAATTCTTTTTGTGTTGGTTAGTCCATTTATCGAGGATGGTTATAGGCTATACAGGGTGACTTGTAATTAGAGCACAACCTTGTAAGGGGATATAGTACAGGTCATTTGCAACAACTTTTGTAGGAACACTCATATGCAAAAGTGCACCAACATTGAGTTATAATTTTTTTCGTGTTATTTTGAAAAACTCTTATGGGGTAACCTTAAAAATTTAATAAATAAAAAACTTGACATAATTTTGTTAATTTTCTTTTTATTATTTAGTCTATAACGTTCCAGTTACATGTCAGCATCATCAAATGTACATTATTGACATTATTTTAGACACAGTGCTCCAAAATCCAAAAAACTTAAACAAATTTTACTGGCATTATTACACAAAACAGCCTGTTTAAAAAAAAAATCACTATGACACTTACTCTGCGTATTATTAAAAAAACATCTACATTTCATAAGCTTTCAAATGAGATATAAAACCCTAACATAGCTAGTCCAATAGGGAAGATATTCGCATAACAAAGGCGCACGGCCAAAAAAAGGTCTGTTTCTACTAAGCAGGTAAAAACAGCGTCCAGTCTCCCGGGCTCGTCGATAAACTCGGGAAAACACGCCTACATCAGGTAAACGGCGATTGGGGTATCTCTGTTGATATTCGCGCTGGGCAGCTAAAGCATTGCCTCTAGCTACGCCGTAAGTGTACAGAATATCGGCATATTCTTCATTCGTAAAATTTGCCCGTTGTCTTTGAGCCATAGTCCTTGATACGCGCCAAAACCACAGATGAGCATAACACACGGAAACCAGTTGAAAAGCCAAGTCATCAGGAGAGCAATCAATCACAAAAACAGTCACAAGCCGGGTCGTCAGAGATAAAACAAAACTGCAGAGCACACACAAAAGCATCCGATCGCAACGAATCACAAGGACGGACTAACCTAAACAACACAAAAGAGATTAAACAATGACCGGCTGTTTTTACCTGCTTAGTAGAAACAGACCTTTTTTTGGCCGTGCGCCTTTGTTATGCGAATATCTTCCCTATTGGACTAGCTATGTTAGGGTTTTATATCTCATTTGAAAGCTTATGAAATGTAGATGTTTTTTTAATAATACGCAGAGTAAGTGTCATAGTGATTTTTTTTTTAAACAGGCTGTTTTGTGTAATAATGCCAGTAAAATTTGTTTAAGTTTTTTGGATTTTGGAGCACTGTGTCTAAAATAATGTCAATAATGTACATTTGATGATGCTGACATGTAACTGGAACGTTATAGACTAAATAATAAAAAGAAAATTAACAAAATTATGTCAAGTTTTTTATTTATTAAATTTTTAAGGTTACCCCATAAGAGTTTTTCAAAATAACACGAAAAAAATTATAACTCAATGTTGGTGCACTTTTGCATATGAGTGTTCCTACAAAAGTTGTTGCAAATGACCTGTACTATATCCCCTTACAAGGTTGTGCTCTAATTACAAGTCACCCTGTATAACAGCACGCTACGGCCAATAGGAGCGGAGAATAAATGAAAAATATTGCGTATTTTATTCCTTTTTAAGAGCTTCCGTTGCGTGCGTTGCGTAAACGATTTAAGTTACGCAAATATCATGTATGATAGAATTATTCCTCTTTAAAAGTTCTAAAAAAGTAGGGTGGGTAGGGTACGTAGAATAGGTAGGTAGTGGTAAGTAGATAGATAGCCAGTAGACGGGAGCGGCGGCCGCGGGGGCCAGCTAGTAATATATGTAGTGATAGTGATTAACGAAATGAAAACTTATAGGGGAGTGCAAAATAACGTAACTCACGACTTCAAAAATGGACAGAATTTCTACAAGAAAGAATATCATGAGCGGACATACTTTGCTCATCAATCTGACTAGTCAGCTTCCCGGCAACTTTGCTTATACGTGGGACACTCAGAAAGTTTTGCGAAACTAAAAAAAATTGTTCTATACTTACATATATTTTTATTAAATCTTTTCAAAGTACTTTCCACCAGCCTCTATACAAAGATTCATGCGCCTAAACCAGTTTTCAAAACACTTTTTCCAGTCCGCCGCAGACACCTCGTTTACAGCCTGCTCGAACGCAGCCAGCGCATCTTCCGGCGACGAAAATTGTATCCCTTTGAGCTGATTTTTTATTTTTGGGAATAAAAAGAAGTCACACGGTGCTAGATCAGGGCTGTAAGGAGGGTGACCCAGGAGTTTGACTGGCGTGCTGTCCAGGAAGTCCCTCGTTTTGAGTGCGGTGTGCGCAGGTGCATTGTCGTGGTGGAGCAGTAGCCCGCGGAGCCCTGTGTTTGGTCGCTTGTTGCTTATAACAGAGAAAACTTCTGGCAAACATTTGGTAGTATACCATTCGGCATTAATGCTTCTTTGATCCTGTAAGGGAATTGATACCAAGTGGCCAGTCAAATTAAAAAAGCTAGCGATCAAAATCTTACCCCCGCTTCTAGATCGCTTCACTTTGGTAGGCGTTGGCTCATTTTGAAACACCCAAACAGTCGACTGGCGCTTGGTTTCTGGGTCGTATTGATAAATCCAGGACTCATCACCTGTAACGATGTCGTAAACACGCCGAGACGAGCCTGCTTCAAATTTGTTAAGCATATCACGGCACCATTCCACCCGGGCCTGCTTCTGAGCATCGGTGAGGTTGTGCGGCACCCAGCGTGATACTATCCTCCTCACGCGAAGATGGCTGTGTAGAATCTCGTGAACGCTTCCCGATCCAATCTTCAATATGTGTTGAATCTCGTGATATGTAATTCGCCTATTGTCTTGGATTAAATTTTTCACTGCTAGCACGTTTTCTTCGGTAACAGCCGTCAAAGGGCGACCGCTTCTTTCGTCATCCCCCAAAGTTGGTCGACCGCGCTTGAATTCGTTATACCAACGATACACGGTTGCCTTGGAAGGGCCTTCATCCATGAATGCCATTTGAAGTCTATCGTACGATTCATCCGGTTTCAGGCGACACTTGAAATCGTATAAAATCATAGCTCTAAAATGTTCCCGGCGCAGATCCATATTTCAGTGAGACACAATACTTTGAATTAACTCGCAAAAAATGTGGAGGGAAATTTTGAAATTGGAACTTACTTATTTTTACTTATAAATAATCATATTTTCGAAAAACATTATAACTGGCCAGTCTCCCATATATAAAAACTTTTTTTCGCAATACTTTCTGAGGGGCCTGGTATAGCCAATCTTTCACAGACAGAGAAGATTGATAATCCTTTATCAAGTAAACCTCAGTAAGATCTACAATAAAAACCC
This sequence comes from Orthosia gothica, assembly GCA_949775005.1. Classification (NCBI taxonomy): domain Eukaryota; kingdom Metazoa; phylum Arthropoda; class Insecta; order Lepidoptera; family Noctuidae; genus Orthosia; species Orthosia gothica. Next base: position 25,336,569 of record OX459048.1, read on the forward strand.
CCAAATAGAGATTGATTTATCTACATCTCAAAAAGCAAGGAAGGGAAGGTACTCAAAAATATTCACTTTACTTGAGTTGTGGTGGTGAATAAATGATTTCATCGAACCTTCATTTTGTATCCCAGTCGGATCACTGTTTGTAGAATTATACATGGAGTAAGTAATAAAAATGGAGAGCGACCGCGAGGCATCCGAAGCTTTCATTAGCAAACTCTTTTCAAATGTAACAACATAAAACTAATATTTTAAGGTCGCCATAGCGAACTTACTTTGAATTTTATCATCTCCGACCAATCCGACAAAAACGAAAAATCGTCACGCCAGCGTTTCTTAGGCCTGCCTCGGTTACGACGCCTGTCCTCAGGAACCCACTATCTGACAATCCTGGCCCATCGGTCCTGATATATCCTACAAATTTGAGCCACCCAATTGCACTTTAGCCTCGCAGACTTATCGACAACATCGGCGATGCCTGTCTTGGAGCGTAATATTGCGAATTCGATCGGCAAGTATGATTTTTAGTATGCTTTTCTCCATCACTCTTTGGCAAACTTTGAATTTGGACTTCTGAGCTTCGTTCTAAAACCAGGTTCCAACACCATAGCCAGGATACACAATATACACATGTCGACGAGCTTGTTGTAGCGAGATAGGAACGTAGAACTTCATCAGTGCCTTCATGGACCAGTAGCTTCTCCAGGCGTTTTCGACACGAAGGTCAATCTCTTTGTACTGTCTGTTGTGGAAGGAAACAAATTGACCCAGGTAAATAGTGCATTTCCTGCCTATCGACCTCGATATATAGTGATTTTAGTCTTTGACCGATTTATCGTCAGTAACCTCAAGGCTCGCCGTGCTTCTTCTTCATCTTCATCTTGGAGCATTTGTTGTAGCTGATCTGCCGTTGAAGAAAAAAGAACGATGGCAAAACGGAGGTTTGATAGCATTTTGTAAGCGATAGATATACCGTGCGCTGCCCAAGCGTCTGCAAGTTTCTTGAATGCCTCTTCGAGAGTGCTAGTGAATAGTTTAGGAGAGAGTGAATCACCCTGTTTTACCACTTTGTCAATTTTGAATGTTTTCCCAATCGAATCTAGTTTGACGTTAGCTATGCTATTACCATAAACAGTATTCAGAAGCTCTATATAAGGTTGCAAATATTGCGCAGTGTTTAATACTGTCAAAAGTCTTTGTGTAGTCCACGAAAGCCAGATATAGAGGTTTTGGAAAATCTAAGTGCTTTTCAACTTGTTAAATAATATCGATCCATCGCCGCCAAAATGTTCTCGAAATACAATCAAAAATGTTTTGAAACACATTATAGGGCTTAACACATCATGTTGGTTGGACTATCACATCATTAGAACCATCACTTAATTTAGTATTTTAAAATGCTGCTGGTCTTATAAAGTTGAATGTAGGTTTTACGAAATTATCAAACTATCCTCGACTTTGACATCGCTTTGGAAACCTCTTTGGTGTACAAAGGTTAGACCACAGGTGTTCAAAATGTCGTGGTGACCATAGGTCTTTTTTTGTTTTATTTAAGGTTGATTTTATTTTTTTGAACACCTATGTGTTCAAAAAAATAAAATCAACCTTAAATCTAGTTGTTGGTATATTTGTCAACCTGCTTTTAATGTCATCCGCACAGGAATAAATTAAGAAAATAATTTTTAATGTTTCCGACAAAACTGCTGTCATATCATGAGCCCTCCAATTCTTCTTACTCCGTGTGCCATTAGTAATGTAAATAGGACTGGGGTATCAGTGCAGGCCTGTTTGGTCTCTCTCCGTATTCACTAGGTGTGCTTTACGGCCTCGTTCGTGACGATTTCTTTTAATTAAACCTGTTTGGTGAAGGTTTGGCGGTGAGGTAGGGGTTTCAATTTGTATGTTTGTAGGTTTGTATTTAAGAGATAGTATAGTTACAATTTGTGTTTATTTTAAGATGACAAAAGTGACATCTGCTAGAAGAACTTGGGTAAAACGCAAGTCGAAAGTTAGTTTACCGATTTTGGATTTTTTGTACCCGTCCGCTTCAGAAGGAGGGTTATTATTGCCCTTATTAGCAACTACTGGATTGTGAAGGTCAGATAAACAGTCACTTCATGTAAATAACCGGTATTCAGGAGCATTTTAGGCTACAAGCTGACTTCAACATGCTTGAGAAAAAAGTGTAGGCTGAGTGATTTTTATTTTATAACAAAATGAGTAGTGTATTCTTTTTTTTTTGTTGGCGGTGTGCTAAACCTTCAAAAGGCGATTCGACTTTTGGGGATAAGACCAGGGAGAGTGGGCTTTTTACCTCACTAAAACCACCCCGGTGATCACCATCAGCATTTGGAAGGTGCCCCGTTATCACCCACTGTGCAACACCTGCACATCCTTGTGGAGACTAAAAAGCGTCTCCCCTACGCCTCTGTGCCACCGTCTTTCCTGGAGTCACTTGGTGGGTGGTCAGAATCCCCAATCTGACCGCCCGTGATCATACTGGAGTCCCACCTACCCATGATACAGGCGGGGTTTCGGCGTTTTAGGCGTTGCACAGAGAAGTATTTCAAGTAAAAAGTCTATCAAAAGTTAAAATTCGGATTTTGTTTTATTGTCCTACAAGTCTACAACACATGTATTATTAAAGCCCAATAACTATTTTTCTAGAAAGTTTTTGCGAGAAGTCTGAAGAGATGTTTTAAACCGATTTCTGCTAAGTTTAGATCCTTTTTTGAGCAGTTCCAGGCAAAGGACCCGAAAAAAAGTGAGCTTTTTCTAGTAAGACATTACAACTCTAGCTCCCGGAGACATCGTACGTCTCGTCTACAGAGTTTGAAACAAATCGAAAAATATCACAAAATAATTTTGATCAACTTTTAAGGTTAAATACTCCTCTGTGCGTCGAGGCGGTTGCCACCATGATGCCTTCTTCTCCGAGCGGGATTGGCCCTCTCACGATCAGAGTATACCGAGCTACATCACTAATTTTCAGAGAAAGTGTCAATTTTTATTTGTCATAGGTTTGCTCTTGACTCATTGTCTATTAAAATAGCCTGTCACTCTTCAGAGAATGAAAACAGTGAACGTGAAATATTGCAGCTGCATTCTTCAATCTTTTCTGAATTAGGAATTTCTTGGTAAAGTAATTTGTTCGAGATTGAAGTCTTTGAGTTTTTGCAAAATATTTTCAACACAGGAAAGATGAATGAGGTTCTCCAACGGTATTGTTTTTATATTATATTTATTATATTATAAATATAATATTTATAATATTATATTTATTATATTATATTATATTTATTGTTTTTATTTATATTTATAATATTTATTATATTATAAATATAATATAAAAACAATTTAAATTATATTATATTATTATTCATAACGTAGCACATAATCAGAATCACTGTTAGAACAAGACAATTTTAAAATTTAAATACTCGCGACATAGATAACACTTCTACATAATTTATATAGTAGACACGCTTAGATCGACAATCCATCGAAACACGTAATTATAATGCGATATCATGCGCTAATACCCCCATTCAAAGATTAAAATGTGCATAACTTTTGAACGACTGAACCGATTTTCATCAAACACAGCCGAGAACACTCTCGATACGGTCACCTTTCAAACAAAAAATACTAAATCAAAATCGGTTCATCCGTTTACGAGCTATGATGCCACAGACAGATACACAAATATACATATACAAACAAAACACACACTTCAAACTTATACACCCCACTTTTTCCGTCCGGGGTTTAAAATGAAAATCTTCATTATTAGGTATTGTTTAAAGAGAATTTGGAGGAGTAGGAGCTCGTGGCTAAGTAACAGCAGCCGCACGGGTCGATATTCAAGGTTAAGTAACGCTTGCTGAGGTCGGTCCGTGGATGGGTGATCAATCAATATGTAACAATTCCTCTCCATGCCTCGGCAAGCACATTAAGCTGTTGGTCTCGACTGTCATTTGATGATCTACCACCATATAGAGCGAACGGAACGTGGTCGCGACGCGATTGGTCAGTCGATCCTCGTGTCAACTAACCAACCAATCGCGCGCTCAGAACGGTGTAAAACGTTCCCCACATCCCGCTTGGTAACCAAAGAGACCTAAACGACGAACGACACGAGCGCATCTAACGACTCTTGCCAAGTTACGTGCCGACAACTATAGAAGCCATAAAATCTGATGCCGGTCTCGCCAAGCGGTATTGTGTTACCCAGCACTGTGTTTTGGAGGATATAGGTAGTATTATAGGCGCTAAAATACTGGTACTCAACATACTTGAGAAAAAGCTATGCAGATTGAACTAATAGAGAAAATGCTTATAAAAGTATATATCTATATTAAACTATAGTAAGTAATGAAAACCTTAGCAATACATAGTGGAAGCTCCATGGTTTATTTAGTAATATATAAATAGCTGCACAAATATTTGTTCTGCTGTGCCGCGTCGAACTAAAGTGATATCCAATATGAGTCAACTGTATACTACCTGTGACGCACACCTCCGTATTAGACGCATTGGAAGATTGCTACCTTGTGTATTTTTACTAGCTTGTGTCAGCGGCTTTGCTCGCGTGAATGTCGAAAATTTTACCTAGATAACCAATTCCTTGGATATAAAAAGTCTGGTATGTGCTATTCCAGACTATAATCTAGAGTGCGCGCAAGTTAAGTCTGCGCGCGGCCAAAATTGGAACTAATCGTTTGACATTTATGTCAGGTGTCAAGAGAGTGTGTTGTATTCAGCGTTTTTATTCGTTTCCGAAGTAAATAATCCTCATCATTGGGCTAAAAGTAATTTAGAGTGCTAGCAGGGATGTTTTCTTGAAGTGAACAAGATAGTAACGGGCCTACGGTACGGCTTATTTGACAGGTAACTTTTAGGGATACCACAATACTAAAATTTCCCTAAACTTTCGTACTACAGGTGCCCGACAGTATTGGTTTTTATTTATTTATTTATTATAAAACTTCATGCAACATAAGGGTACATAGGCATTGGCATTGGGTGGTACATAAATATAGCAGCGGGACAGGACCGCATCATGTAATATAATGCATCATTGTTATTTTGTTTTAGGCGTTTCTGAACGCACCATTTTTTTTTTTTCATCATTACTCAAATAACTCAAGAGTTATGTGGCAGCAGCTTTTACATTGACATTATATTGTAAAAGGCTAGGCAGATTGATTTTCCATGGGTCTATAAAAATCAATTTAATAATCCCCGACACAAAAAGCAAAAAATAAACCTCGTACTCGTGTCGGGGAACCGCCAAAGCTTACAGCAGATTATTTTATTTACTTAGCGGTGCCCCGAGTACGAGGCTAATGTTATGCTAATTTGTGTTCTGGCTTTTGTTACTTAATTTAATTTTTGCTTTTTAAACTACATAAAATAATATGCCTAGTAGTAGACACGCTTCAATCGACAATCTAATGAATCACGTAGTTATGATGATGATGCTAAAAAGAGATATAAAGAGTAATATACGGATGACTTTTTAACAGCTGAACCGATTTTAATCGTAGCTAAGAACATTCTTGACAAAGTCATCTTTAAAAAAATCTAATTCAAAATCTGTTCAACCGTTTAGGAGCTATGATGCCACAGACAGACACATAAATAAAATTTATAAAACCCCTCTTTTTCCTTCAGGGGCTAAAATGTCAAGGATTGACCACGTACCATTGCGGTAGCACTGCGTATAATAATGTCCCTTTGTCAAGATCCTCTTCTTTCATAACAGACTATGATCTGTGATACAAAAGAATCTGCCAAATAACTTTTGAGAAGTCTCGTATAAAATTGACAAATCAGTCTCTCAACAAGTAGGTTTTCCAAGTGAGTTCCTAAAGAAGAAATAGTACCTAAAGCTTGTAGCCTTTGCTAGCTAAGTAGCCACCTGCAGTTTGGTTTTATGTATCAACGAACAAAGCAGCTAGAGTGAAGTAGAGTTCTGGCAAGCCATTGCCCTGCAATTCTGCCGTGGTATAACTAAAATGCCGTTATCTGACATCTGGTCGATTTTTTACTTTTTATGCTATATTAATGAGTATAAAAATGTCTATCGATCGATATTATATTTTTTAATAATCGACCAGGGGGGTGACCACAAGCTCTTAGAGTAAGGTTATTTTGAGATCGAGTAAGGGACAGATGTATCTGACTTGTATACATCTGTCACTTACTCGATCTCAAAATAACCTTACTCTAAGAGCTTGTGGTTACCCCCCAGATATTAACTTTAAAACTTTCGCGTTTCATAATTGAAAACAATATAATTATAACGGGAAATTGAACGCGATAATTTCGATTGTTTGTTTACCTATTTCGCCCGACGTTTCGGCCGTGTTGCAACGACCGTGGTCCCGGGTAGACAATCGAAATTATCGCGTTAAATTTCCCGTTATAATTATATTGTTTTCAATCGACCAGATGTCAGATAACGGCATTTTAGTTATACCACGGCAGAATTGACCTCCTATATTAAACATTGGCATAACTTTTATTATAACCAAATGATGTAGACACGTGTATTATAACTATCATAGTTTTAGGTGATGATAAAAAAAACTTGCCACAATTTTGCAAACGAAAAATAGTAGCAGTAGTAAATTCTACCCACGCATCTTTCTCTGAGGCCCCAGCGACCACAATTACAGCGATAACTTTGCTCAAACATCCACAAAGTTCTGAACGCTGACTGAAAGTAATGGATACTGCGAATTACTTGAGCTGTCTTTTAGCACATTCACACTGCTCAAAGGTGTGGCGTTCTATTAATTTCCCTCGAGAACTGTGAATTTTCCTGTGTTATGTAAATCTTCGACATTTGCAAGCTTTCAAGGAATTGCTTTTTGTTTTGTTTGATTGATTTTAGGTCGGTTTTAGATCATATGTGATCGGACATCGGTGTATGTAGGTAATCTTATTTGGTACTAAGGTCCACTTGAATGACAAATTAGTGTTTGTTGCTAACACGAAGCTAAATTGACAGTTTTCAAACAATAATGTAAATTTAATCTCGTATTAGCAAATAACTCTGAGTTAAGTTTTTCATGCTAGTGGGCCTTAATGTTATAAATGTGAATGTCTGTATGTTTAGATATTTGTTAATCAGTCTGGTCTCAACGCCAGAACGGATATATCTTGGCACACGGGTACACCATAGCCTGGATAAATCGTGCATGGCGAGCCATTTGCTAGTAACCAAAAGAGCTTTTTTTTACTATAGACAGAGACAAAGTCGATGATGGAGTGAGGTTATCCAGAAGAAGCCTGTTCACTTTAACTTTGAAGAGATTCGGGTTGAATGCGTTCGGGTAAACATACGCAGGTAGTAACTTCCACTCTTTTGCTGTGCGCATTATGAAGAATGTTTTGAAGCGCTTGGTGCGAATTGGTGGAATGGCAAATAGGTGAGGATGGTAACTTGCAGTGCGTCTAGAAGTCCGATGGTAGAAGGGGCTGCTTGGATGAGGTCGTGGAGTTCATGCGCACACTCACTGAAGTACAGTCTGTATAAGACCGACAAGCAGACACCTTACGGCGATGAGCCAAGCTGTGAAGCTTGGCATCCACCAGTTTAACGTCGCCAATGAGCCTCTAAATTGAACCTTTTTTGGAGATACCTTCAAAAGGCACCTGGCCTTTTGAGGAAAAGATAAGGGAGTGTGGGATGTATACTTCACTAAAACCACCCTGGTGATCGTTATCAGTACATGCTACCCCGTGGCCCCTTAAAATACCACCACAACTGTGCAACGCCTGTTAGGGCACATCCCTGAGGAGATTGAAGAAGGGCCTCCCTTGAGCCTTGCAGCTGTGCACGGCAGTAATCACGACGTAATCACTGAGCCACAAACTTACCTGGAGTCAAATAAATTGTACCTGACTCATCTTTTTCCACGTTATTCAAATTCGATGTCAAAAGACTTATATTTTGCAAATTATTTATTAAAATCAAATAGTTTTAGGGCATACCTAGAAAAAAATTGGTTTTATTAAATGCGAAACCGCAAATTGTTTTGTGGTTTTGTCGTATGTTTTGTCAACAGAATTATATGGTTTACCTGTTTTAATTTAAATCTGAATTTGTAATGAATAACGTCAGGTGTCACATGTAAATACGTCACACGAATTGTTTAAGTAACATACATTAAAGTTGATTCATATTCGTTACACCTACAGACAGCTAGAAGGTCCACTTAGTAAATAAGCAGTTTGCCGAAATTGTAAAAATAATATGATAAATAATCTGGTTTGCAACCATAAATTTGCATGAACCTGTAGTGTCTTACTGCAGAGCAAAGGCCTCGCTTCCTAAGTTACATTGTTTAGGGTTCCGTACCCTAGACACGCACGTGTCTGTCTGTCCGTCTGTTTGGCCGTCTGCCCGTCATCTGTCATATTTGTTTTACAGCCAAACGGTAGGAGCCACAGTCTTTAAATTTTCACAGTATAAACATATTGTTGACCCAAAGCTATACAAATTGTCCAAAAATATTTTTTATGTTTTTGAGGCGATTTCCCAGTCAGCCAGATGTCCCATCGAGTAGGTTATCGTTGTTTAGAGCTCGTTGAATAGATAAATACTGTAATTTTTATTTAAAATAGTATTGGAATACAAAGGCATGAGATGCCACCAATGTCAGCATCTTTTACATAATTTAGTTTCCAATATTTTTTTAATTTTGCATTAACCTATATAATTGATATTATTACCAAAAATACCAATATATTGATTAATCTGATAATTACGTTTCCTATTATAACCGACTTGATGTTGTGGTTTGGTACGGAACCCTAAATGTGCGGAGTCCGACGCGCACTTGGCTGGCTTTTTCTCTATGTTGAGCAATCTGAGCCAATATCAAATGCCAGTACATTCAGCAGGAGTCCAACTAGTCTGGTCATCTCCTTTTGGGTCTACCGCGTCGGCTGTTCCTGATGGTCGGGCGCCATTCTGTAGCTGTTTTCGCCCATTTCTCTTATATTTTTTGCGGGGTAAGTAATATATGATATAATTACAAAATCTCTAATATATACAAGTTAAAACAACTGAATCTCTAATTTTATTTCATTTATGGATGACTTAATATAATAAACGATTGATATAAATTCATGATCTTATGAATAGTGGTTAATTTGTTCAAACGTTTAGAATTTAATTTGTTGCAGTGCCTAAACATACTCGTACGTATGCTTTTTTCCGTTTTGGTTATTGGACTAAAGTTAAAGGATAGACTTTATAGGTAAATCTGTGCCTGCGTTTTTGAACCATAAGACCTGGGTTTTAGTTCATAGTTAACTAGCGACACACCCCCGTTTAACCCGGATTATATTACTAAGTCCATTTCAAATCAAGTACCTTTCGAATCGATGCAGTGGTTCGAGAGATTACCCGCCATAAAAACACAAACTCACAGAATTTGCATTCTCTCCTTAGTTTAATTAGTTTATGTATAGACTGATAGTTGAATATTTATTGTTTTAATGTCGTCACGGTAGATGTATAAAAAATTAGGTACCTTTGTTTTAGGCCCGGATGCGACCCAAAACTCTTCATCATTAGCAAAGGTATTAATCATCCTGTATCGCTGAGTGATAACTAAAACCTCTTCACACAGATTACTGGCACGCTTTGACGTCATATTGTCACGTGATTGCTTACGTTTTACGTGCTGGAGTCCTAATCCTATTTGATATCAGTAGCATGTGAGTTCATTCAACAGCGGAGAATTATGGCTCATACATCCGAAATATCTGTAGGTGCTTTACGGATTCACAGTAAGTTCCTATTTAAAATAACAGACAACGCGATTTATTGCTATTATGTATGTACTTGTCAATAAATGGTAATTGTCACATTTTCGCGACAGATACTTTTTATTAAAACAGAAAATGTATGAAAGAACTTACAAACTGTCAGTTTGAAGATTGCCATGGCGCCTGTCAATTTAGTAAAACAGGCCCCAGGTTTCTAAAAGTTTTTTTTTTATATAGGCCCACCACTTAATTTCTAAACATAAAAGGAGATAAAAGTTCTCTTGGAAACCAGAATCAACGATGGGTTCATTCTGGTTTTCACACATCAATAGTGATAGATATCACTTTACATGCGGTCATAAACTTGACATCCAACTTATATTTACTGTTATAGGCGCTAAAATTTGTAAGGATGGATGAAGAATATTTGTTACTCATTCACGCAAAGACTACTGAACGGATTTTGATGAAACTTGACAGTAATATAGCATATACATCAGAATAACACATAGGCAAATTCATATTGATACCACGCGGTTGAGCCGCAGCCGGCAGCTAGTTCTACATAATAATATTATGGCGATAAAAGATGGAAAAACACTTAACGCCGCATTAATACGCATAATTTTATTTTAAGGTAAAATGCTTCGAAAATATATAAAAAATACAAAAAGGTAAAACACTTAAATTCAAAATTACAGACAAACCACAGTTATTTTAAAGATTTGTATGAAAAAATCTTAGGAATTAAATTTTAGCTAGGTTTGAAAGTACTATACTGAACACATAGCATTACCTCAACGCACTTGCTTGATCATTCAGGTCAAAACGAATCCTACGTTTTTATTCGAAGATATTTAAAAGATAAAACAACTACGTTACAAAAGGTTAATTCTAACACAAAAATAAATGTAAATTAAATAAGATACGTCAGCCACTCGTCGGGGATCGGCGCGGGACGTAAAAATCCGCCTTTAGACGTACCGGTCCAATACTGGATTACTGGCTGAAACTGCACCGCGATTCTCCTAACAAAACAGAACTGAGACATCCAGACCATGCTTATCACACGAGTCTGTACTTCTATAGCAAAACAATAAAATTATCGTGATTTATTGAGATTGAGTAACGAACTCTGTGATTTATAAGAACTAGTTTCAGTTCGTTATTAACGTTGTTGTAAGGGTCCCCACACACGGGGCCACCGGCCACAACCACAAAACGCCGCCACTGGCATATTTCCTATAGTTTTCATACATTTTGTATGGAGTCGCCGCACACGGTAGACGCCGGTGGTCGCCGCCACACGCTACACGCTTCTAGCTTCTCTTAGCGGCGTTTGTGGCTGTCGCGTGTGGCCCGTGTGCGGCGACACTTAGTGTTCACGAATAATGAAATTGTGTGTGGTATGTTATTTCAGCTTTCTCCATCATCATCATCATCAGCCTTTTGACGTTCCCACTGCTGGGACACAAGCCTTCTCTCTGTGGGAATGAGCCTTAATCCAATCCACGTGAACCCAGTGCGGTATGTATGACACGTAAGTCGGGTCCGTTATCACTCGGCCATCCATACTTCTACTGCATAAGCAAACTGAGCACTATAGACTGGATGGGGCATACATTTTATCCCGGTAGTATTTTCCCTTCGGATAATAAAACACTTTTCTATTTCGGGTCAAATCGCGGGCAGAAGCTAGTACCAGTATTTTATAAAACAGCTAATTTATACATGACACCCATCCTACTAATATTATAAATGTGAAAGTCAGTATGTTTAGATGTTTGTTTATTTTATCAATCCTCAAAGCCTAAACGGATATGGATGAACACAGGTAGACGATGACCTGAATCTGGACATATGAGACTAATTATCCCGGGTGTTCGTGGTGAGACAGAAGCTAGTACAAAATGTTTAATTCAGCAAACTTTATAGGAACTGCCCACTCATTGATATCTGATGATCTCTTCTTCTACCGCTCATCGACTATACGGATTTCTCTTTTCTTGATGCAACGGAGGTACTCCTAAACAAACTCGAGCGATTGCAGAACTTGTGCATCCGCTTTATTTTCGGTCTCCATATCCTATCCCTATACTATCCTGCACAATCCTAATTCTCCCCAATACATTCGTGGATGGTTTGAGTACCTTGTTCCAAGGGGCAATCATTGTCAGTGCCACTTCACCTCTCCTTCGTACTCCACGTCACACTGCCAGCTGTTATGATGGCTCTGTAAGGGTCCCCACACACGGGGCCACCGGCCACAACCACAAAACGCCGCCACTGGCATATTTCCTATAGTTTTCATACATTTTGTATGGAGTCGCCGCACACGGTAGACGCCGGTGGTCGCCGCTACACGCTACACGCTTCTAGCTTCTCTTAGCGGCGTTTGTGGCTGTCGCGTGTGGCCCGTGTGCGGCGACACTTAGTGTTCACGAATAATGAAATTGTGTGTGGTATGTTATTTCAGCTTTCTCCATCATCATCAGCCTTTTAACGTTCCCACTGCTGGGACACAAGCCTTCTCTCTGTGGGAATGAGCCTTAATCCAATCCACGTGAACCCAGTGCGGTATGTATGACACGTAAGTCGGGTCCGTTATCAATCGGCCATCCATACTTCTACTGCATAAGCAAACTGAGCACTATAGACTGGATGGGGCATATATTTTAGCCCGGTAGTATTTTCCCTTCGGATAATAAATCACTTTTCTATTCCGGGTCAAACCGCGGGCAGAAGCTAGTACCAGTATTTTATAAAACAGCTAACTTATACATGACACCCATCCTACTAATATTATAAATCTGAAAGTCAGTATGTTTAGATGTTTGTTTATTTTATCAAGCCTCAAAGCCTAAACGGATATGGATGAACACAGGTAGACGATGGCCTGAATCTGGACATATGAGACTAATTATCCCGGGTGTTCGTGGTGAGACAGAAGCTAGTACAAAATGTTTAATTCAGCAAACTTTATAGGAACTGCCCACTCATTGATATCTGATGATCTCTTCTTCTACCGCTCATAGACTATGCGAATTTCTCTTTTCTTGATGCAACGGAGGTACTCCTAAACAATCTCAAGCGATTGTAGAACTTGTGCATCCGCTTTTTTTTCGGCCTCCGCAAGTACGACCATGTGTCGGCATTTCGGACCATATTGATGTGGCTGCCGATTCGGCGTCGATGAGATACCCATATCCTATCCCTTCTCTATACTATCCTGCACAATCCTACTTCTCCCCAATACCTTCGTGGATGGTTTGAGTACCTCGTTCCAAGGGACAATCCTTGTCACATGGCCACTTCACCTCTCCTTCGTACTCCGCGTCACACATCCAGCTGTTATGATGGCGCTGTTACTGCAGTGCACCTGGAACTCTCTCCCATACTCCCTACGCGATAGTCCTTCTCTCGATGACTTCAAGATGAAAAGTAAAGAGCATATCCTTTTGACGCAATTTTAATAGATATATATATATTTGTATGTATGCACGTATGTATATATTTATAAATTATTTGTATGATTATAATTATGTTATTTTAAAATTGTACACTGGATTCTACCCTCTTTTGTCACTCTTTAGAGTTTACTGTAAGAGAACTACGTCGGTGCTCCGTAGACCAATTCAAATTTGACCAATTGGTCTATGGGGAAAATGACATGTTTCCATCATCCAATTACCATAAACATTGAGTTAAGCTCGCCGTTATACATGTACTTTATTATCATATGATTGTTATGAGTTTTACCTTCTCATTGATAGTTAGGTATATTTGTTTCATACACAACTTCACAACGGTTGAATATCTTTAGTCGACCAATAGACCAGCCACATGAGGAAAACCAACTTTCTACATATTTTCAAACAATATTTCTGTTTTTCTTTCCTAGAATGACTTCTTAGTCACATTATATCCTTGTCTGCTGAAGCTCTGTCTGAATAACAACGTAACGAACGATTGATTCATGTTGCATGTACGTCATATATTTCTTAATACATATGTTCCTGTGGTTTCGGGATCAGATAAGGCATGCAAAAGTAACAGGAAGTCTATAGTTGTATGATGACTAATGCAAATAAATTTTCCTCCTGCCTTATTCCTTGTTTCCTTATTTAGAAAGGACATAGAACAGAAGTTTACTATTTTTGCTTCACATTTAACACATACTATCAGGCTAAGACAAGTGGCATTTGATGTCAGCGATGACATTTTTTATTATATATTACTAATCGCTAACGCAACGCTTTCGTTTATAGAATGACACTTGTCTAGAGCCTCTTGTAATCTTATCATACTCATACCATTTATTATATCTACTAGCTGACCCAGCAAACTTTGTTTTGCCATAAAAAGACCAAACATTTATCTACCCTACCTACCCGACCCTACACTACCCTACCCTACCCGACCCTACACTACCCTACCCTACCCTACACTACCCTACCCTACCCTACCCTACACTACCCTACCCGACCCTACACTACCCTACCCTACCCTACCCTACCCTACCCTACCCTACCCTACCCTACCCTACACTACCCTACCCTACTCTACCCTACCCTACCCTACACTACCCTACCCTACCCTACCCTAACCTACCCGACCAACACTACACTCCATCGTAGTGTCGGCCAGGGATGAGAAGCAAACAGGGGAGCAAGTCCTGGACCGACTAAGGAAGGTCGTAAATGCCAAGGAAGGGGGTATAGCGGTAGAGAAAGTGAGGAAAGCGAAAGACAGGAGAATAATTGTGGGCTGTACTACAGAAGAGGATAGGGAAAAGTTGAAGGAAAAGATTAGGAGGGCACCCGAGCTGGAAGCCCAAAACATTACGAATAAAAACCCACAGGTGGTGCTGCGTGGCGTAATGCAGTACAACACAAATGAGGATGTACTAAAGGCGCTCAAAAACCAAAACGCCGCCATCTTTCGAGATCTTAAAGATGAGCAGGTGAAAATGGACATAATTTATAGAAAGCGAGCCAGGAACCCGCACATGTGTCACGTAGTGATGAGGGTCGCCACAGAGGTTTGGCGGCGCATGCTCGAGGTCGGGTCGGTGCATGTGGAGTTTCAGCGGGTAACGGTCGAGGACCAATCCCCGCTTGTCCAGTGCTCGCTCTGCCTCGGGTATGGGCATAGCCGACGCCTTTGCACGGAGTCCGTGTCAAAGTGCAGCCACTGTGGCGGTCCCCACATGAGGACGGAGTGCGCGGACTGGGCAGCTGGCCTACCTCCAAAGTGCTGTAATTGCGTACGCGCGAAGACTGACAGCACAGACCATCATGCTTTCAGCTCGGAGTGCGTAGTTAGGAAAAGGTGGGATGCAATAGCCCGATCTGTTATAGCGTATTGCTAAGGGCAACACGGAGACTCCTGCCCAACAAAACGCAAGACCTTACCGTGTGGCCCAAGCAAACCTACAACGTAAGGACCTGGCAACGACCGAACTCTTTTTAGAGGCCAGTAAAAGGAAGATCGCGTGGGCGCTTATCCAGGAGCCGTACGTGGGAGGGGCGCGAGGTATGAAGAGCTACCGAGGTTCGCGAATCTACCAGTGCGAGGTTGATGGAAGTGGGAGGGTAAAGGCGGCAATTGCCGTTTTTGACGATGACCTGGATGTCATTCCCTACCCGAAATTCACCACAAATAACATCGTTGTGGTGGGAATCCGGACCAAAGCCTGGGAGATCGCAGTAGTTTCTTACTATTTCGAGCCAGACCAACCCATAGGGCCATACCTGGACCAGTTGACCCGGATCAAATCGGAAGTGGCCACCGGTAGATTGCTTATAGGCGGCGACGCTAACGCAAAGAGTCCTTGGTGGGGCAGCATCGTCGAAGACTCCAAGGGCGAGGAAATGTCCGGAACCCTGGAGGACTTAGAGCTTCAGGTGCTGAACACTGGTGACGCTCCCACATTTGACACTGTCCGAGGTGGTCGAGTGTATACAAGCCACGTGGACGTCACGGCATGCTCGCTCGACCTTTTTGACCTGGTGGACGGCTGGCGGGTCGACACAGGAGCAACATCCTCGGATCATAACACAATATTTTTCGAAATTAAAGTTAAAAGGGATAAAGGGGTAAATATCACCAGGACGACCAGGAAATTAAACACAAGAAAGGCGGACTGGGATACATTTAAAGATAAATTAGGGGAAATTAAAATTGAAAATAATATAAATTTGAATAGTATAAGGGGAATAAATAGTAAAGTAGATTTAGAAGAATTAATTGTAAATTACAGAGACAGTATTTTAAAAGCATGTGAAGATTCTATTCCCAAGACTAGTATTAAAAGTAAAATCACTTGTCCGTGGTGGTCCGAGGAGCTCACTGTAAAGAAGAAGCAGTTTACCAGACTGAAGAACCGCATCCGCAATGCCGCGCCGGTCCGGCGAGCGATGGTCGTAGACGAGTACCTGAAGGCCAAAGAAGAGTACGAGATGCTAGCGAAGAGCGCCCAATTCGCAAGTTGGAAGGAGTTCTGCCGGAAACAGGATCGGGAAGGGGTCTGGGAGGGAATCTTCAGGGTGATTGGTAGGACCGCCAGAAGACAGGAGGAACTGACCCTACGCAGCGATGGTGTATTCCTCAACCCAAGTGAATCGGCCGCCCTACTCGCAGATACGTTCTACCCCGAAGACAGAGTAGACCAGGACAACGCTGACCACAGGCGAATTAGAGAAGCAGCCAGTCGAGTAAATGAGTGGGTTCATGATGAATATCATGACCCGCCATTTACCGCGCTGGAGCTGAAGACCGCCGTGGCAGGTTTCAATCCCAAAAAGGCACCAGGAGGGGATGGACTGACGTCTGATATCTGCAGTCGAGCGATCCACCAGGACCTGGATGCGTTCCTTGCCCTCTACAATAAGTGCCTTGAATTGGCACACTTCCCGAACATCTGGAAGGAGGCCACAGTCGTGGTTCTCAGAAAGCTGGGCAAGGACGATTACCTAAACCCCAAGGCATACAGACCAATAGGTCTACTGCCGGTTCTGGGGAAGATCCTGGAGAGGATGGTAGTAGCGCGTTTAAAATGGCAGCTTGTACCGCGGTTTAGTACTCGCCAGTTTGGTTTTATGCCCCAAAGAAGCACTGAGGACGCCCTCTATAAACTAGTGAAGCACGTACAGGACAAGTTGAGGCTGAAGAAGCTAATTGTCCTGGTGTCACTGGATATAGAGGGGGCCTTCGATAGTGCTTGGTGGCCAGCCATCAAGGTCAGACTGGCTGAGGAAAAGTGCCCGGTGAACATAAGAAGGCTGCTAGATAGCTATCTCGACAGTAGGAAAGTAAAGGTTCGTTACGCTGGGGAGGAATGCACGCGAGTGACTAGCAAGGGCTGTGTTCAAGGGTCAATAGGTGGTCCCATCCTGTGGAATCTCATTCTAGACCCACTATTGCAGGAATTGGAACAGCGCGGAATCTTCGGGCAGGCGTTCGCCGATGATATAGTCTTAGTTCTGGATGGGGACTCAGCGACCGAAGTTTCAACATCTGCCAATGCAGCCCTCGCCCATGTTCAGAGTTGGGGCGTCAGAAACAAGCTGAGGTTCGCACCGCACAAAACCTGTGCGATGGTCGTAACCAACAAGCGCAAGTATGATACCCCAAGGCTGAGCATGGCCGGGGTCGACATTGGTATGGTTAAGAAGATGAAGTTGTTGGGTCTAACCATAGACGAGAAGCTCACCTTCAACGAGCACACCGCGAACGTCTGCAGGAGGGCAGCTAACATTTATAAACAGCTGTCCCGCGCCGCTAAAGTGAGTTGGGGATTGGACGCACAGATCATACACACAATCTACACTGCGATGATTGAGCCCATAATAACGTACGCGGCCGCAGCCTGGGCTCCCGCTACGAAGAAGCTGGGAATACGGAAGAAGCTAGGCTCGGTCCAACGAGGATTCGTCCAGAAGATCTGTAAATCTTACCGTACTGTCTCCCTGAACTCGGCACTGGTACTGTCCGGCATACTACCTCTAGATCTGCGCATACAGGAGGCAGCCGCCCTGTATGAAGCGAGGAGAGGGCCATCCCGGTTTGTGCCAGGAGATAGGGAGATCGAAAGTGCTGTAAGGTTTGCAGAGGCTCCTCATCCAGCTACACAAATGCCCCTGGAGTTCATGTGCCTGGCAGACCAACAGTTGCTAGATAGCAACAATGTGCAGGCGGTGCGGATCTTCACCGACGGCAGCAAGATTGAGGGGAAGGTCGGAGCCGCATTATCCATTTGGGATAATGAAGGCGAAGTCCGGAATCTCAAACTTAGCTTAGCCGCGTACTGCACAGTCTACCAGGCGGAACTCCTGGCCATCTGCAAAGCGACGGACGTGATCCTCACGCGGCAAGAGACGAGCTATGGCTTGTACAGTGACTCAATGTCAGCATTGCAGACGCTTGCAGGCCATGGCTCTCTCCATCCCCTGGCGGTTCAAGCGCGCGCCAATTTGGCTCAAGCCCTGCGCCAGAGCAAAGTTGTGTCTTTGTTCTGGATCAAGGCCCACGCGGGCCTGCCGGGGAATGAGCGAGCGGACGAGCTGGCAAAGAAGGCAGCATTGTCGTTGCGGAGGAAGCCGGACTACGACCAATGTCCGGTGTCATTTATCAAGCGACAGATCCGTTTGGAATCGCTTGATGAATGGAACCGAAGATATGTGTCGGGCGAGACAGCCTCTGTGACGAAAATGTTTCTTCCGGATGCCATAGCGGCTTTCCGTATTATAAAACAGGTGCGGCCCACAGGCGTTCTCACGCAGGTTTTGACGGGGCACGGCGGGTTCTCTGAATACTTGAATCGCTTCAAGTGTAAGGAGAGCCCATCGTGCGTCTGCGATCCAGGCGTGGCAGAGACTGTCCAGCACATACTTGTAGATTGTCCGTTATTTATCAGGGAACGCTACCAACTCGAATGTGAGCTGGACAGGAGACTGACAAAGGAGAGCCTGCATGGGCTCATGACTAAGCAACACAGGGAAAAGTTCCTAGTGTACTGTGTTAATGTGGCCTCCACCGTCATTGCACGAAACCGAAGCTGAAGCGGCACTATGCTTCACTAGTATTATAAGAATATTTTGTAAGAAGCATAGAATAGCACGCACAAAACTGCAATGATGAACTGTGCACTGGGGTAGTACCTAAGAAAACAGATTGTCTGTATGGTGAAAAGCACTGTTGTGCTTCTCATCCCTATTTGTAAGGCACTATTAATAAAATTTTGATCTTTCCCCTGTGATATATTTTCTGACTGTGATAAATAGCACTTTTGCATATTGTATTTATAAACAGCACTTCTCGCACATTTGTAATTTTCTGTAACCTTGTATATTAGCACTTTTTGTCTTTTGACCCAAATTTTAAATAAATAAAGCTGCCTTTACATAATTAAAGAAAGTGGGAGTCCCACCCACCGTATACAAGAGATGTAAGCAAGAAGAACAATTAGTATGAAGAATGAAAGTACAAGAGGCATGAAAGAGGAATGTAATGAAAGGATTTGCACAGAATAGGCGCCAACTTCGTTGAGCGGGATTAGTATTAAAATAAAAAAAAAAAAAATAAAAAAAAAATAAAAAAAAAAAACCTACCCGACCCTACACTACCCTACGCTACCCTACACTACCCTACGCTACCCTACACTACCCTACCCTACACTACCCTACCCTACCCGACCCTACACTACCCTACACTACCCTACCCTACACTACCCTACCCTACACTACACTACCCTACACTACACTACACTACCCTACACTACCCTACACTACCCTACCCTACCCTACCCTACCCTACCCTACCCTATGTCCTTCTCCTGGTTCTAAGCTACCTCCCTGCCAATTTTCAGCTAAATCGATTCAGCCGTTCTTGAGTTATAAGTGAAGTAACTAACACGACTTTCTTTTATATATATAGATATCAATATTACAAAGAGGTAAGATTTTTTTGTTTGTTTGTTTGTACCGAATAGGCTCCGAAAGTACTCGACCGATTTTAAAAATTCTTTCACCTCTGGAAAGCTACATTATTCCCGAGTAACATAGGCTATAATTTTGACGGGAGCGATGCTGCGGGGGTCAGCTAGTTTAATATTTTAATATTATAAAGGCGAAAGTTTATGAGTGTGTTTGTATGTCTGTTACTCTTTCACGCAAAAACTACATTTCAGCATTCGCGCGGGCGAAGCCGCTGGCAGAAGCTATTCCTATCATAGAAGGCAAATGGGACAATAGGACTTGTATCCATTCGACTCTATTAGATTTGTATCCATTTTTTCCCTTTTTTAACCGACTTACCAAAAAGGAGGAGGTTCTATGTTCGACTTCTTGTATGTTTTTCTTGTTTTTTTTTTTTATGTATGTTCACCGATATCTCCGCCAATTGTAGACAAATTTTGAATTATTTTATTTTTGGAATTCGGTGTCCATATCGCAAATAATTGGTATCTACGAAAGACACCGACTTCCAAAAATAAAGTTATTTTTCACTTTGTAGTTTTTCATTCGGAAGTCGGTAGTATTTTTTTTTTTTTAAGTTTTTTATTTTAATATGTTTAGCTTCGCACGGTTTGTGCATTTAGCCAGTGTCACATCTAGAATAGAATTTCTAGTTTCTTTAGATTTTAGTCCAACTCCAACGTCCTAGTTAGGCCCCAATAAAATGGCGGTTACTTTATTGGAAGCTTCTACGGAGTTTCGCCGACAACATGTAGGTACTGTTGTGTGAATGTACCTTAACTCTATGAATGATGGAGGTTTGGTCTATGAAGCCTGGTGTAGGGGGCAACACTGGGGCGGATATAGTAAGAGTTACCAACTGATGGGGAAGACTAGAACCGCTGGGCCTAGAACGTTAAGAGATTAGATTTAAGATAAAGATGTATAAATAAAAGTGATTCATCATATTTATATTGTGTTTAACTAAATATGTAACATCATCATAAACAGGTACAAACTCATGTTCTACCGCTGTGTTTTACTTGCCCACACTCGTTCACTAATATTATTAGAATAAACAACCACCATTTTTACACTATTAATATTTAATTTAACACAATTTTAGTTAAATAAAACAGATAAGCAACATAGACGCCATCACGTGACCACAAAAACTCCTTCTTCCCCTTGTGTCGTCACAATAAAATTTATATTTTCGTTTTTGGTCTTATACTTACAAAAAATTACTAAACGTCAAAGCATTTAATACAATTAAGGTATTTATAGTACGAAAGATTTTTCAATTTAGATGCGAAATCATCATGAAAAACGAAGTTAGAAAGATGCATCTAAGTGACACTTTCCAAAGCGTAGATCTCTAAATCTCTATTGAAAGGAACGCGCAAAGAAACCTTATGCACACTTTCTTAAAAAGTTTATTTTTTACATAAAATCAATGCTGAAGTAAATTAATAACCGTTTTATTAGTAGACCATTATTATTCTACTAGTATACTTTGTACATTTTTAAAATCACTAAGCGTAATTCTTAGTGCCAGAATCCTAATATTTTTTGCTGACTAAATTAAGTAATATTTTAAAGACGAAGATAAAAGTTATCTTATAAATTTTTAATCTATAAGCTTTGAACTGAGTATTATTTTTGACATGGCTTTGTTAAGATTCGTTTGAGGCGGACATTGTCTGTCGTCCTACGATGAAGCTTCGCGTTTTTGCAACTTCGAAGGGGTAAGCTTCCAATTAAATTTATAAATGCAGCTCGGTAATCGGCTTTACATGCTGCAAACTTCACAACAATAATTATTGGCCGATTTCGAAATACCAAAATTCGTCAACGTCCTATATAGCGTAAACGGTTATTGCATGCGATCACCTCGGGGTCATAATCTAAGGCGCCGATTCCCTTGAGCAGCTGATTTTAAAATGAGAATCACGTCTAAACGGCTAGTCGTAATTTATTGTAAAAAACATATGTTATATTAGACCATTTTCTTAATAATTTCATCTGAGTAAATTTTGAGTTGTATTCGTATAACATAGTGTAATTAATTTGTAAAGTTATGTCTAAAACGGACAAAAACACGACAGTCACAACAAAACCGCTGGGCGTATTTTAATGAAATCGACACCATATCAAAGACAATTTAATTATCTACATTTTGATCTGAAGCTTTTTTTTTAAAGTCATAGAATAATAATAAAAGTACAAAAAACTACTAAATTTCGGGTCGCGCGGGTGAGAAACGTGGGCGCGTTTTGTTCCCTCAAGGTCGCTGGCGTTAGTCGTCGTCTTAATATCAAGGAACGTACCTAATTAACCAAAGATGTTTTAACTGCCAGGACCAACAGCTCAACGTGCTTTCATAAGAATAGAATTTGGAGTGGTCTTAAGAATCCGATGGTTACCAACCATGATTGATGAGACTTTCTAATGCAATTCATCCATGTAAACCGATCGACCTTGGCAGGTTTGATTTAGCCATGTGTTTCTTTTTTTTATTCATTAAACGTTTTCTTTATGTAAATATCTCGTGTATGACTTTTCTTCCAGACTCAATTACAATGTCAACCCAATACAGATTTATACCAGAACAGAAAACAAAATACAATTACGTGTCTTTTTTATCGACAGTAGGTTTCCTTGAAGGTTTCCTTTCCACCTGAGCCTTCATGAATAAAACAAATTTGGTGTTCCAATAGATACAGCGGACTTTTTTAAATTTCCTTGTATCTCCAACTCAGGCACCTTTAGGAACCTAAATTTTCTGTTAATTTTACCCACAACTCCCTGAGGGGTCCGCAAAGGGTATGAAGTTACACAAAGTTTAATCGGTTCGCTAGTTAATTTTTACAGGTTATGTACCAACCTATGTCATTAGTATCTACTAAATTAAAGGTCGAGGTCAAGCCTATATTACACTAGCCTTCAAACTTAGCACAACACTTTTAAAATTGCAATTTCTCCTAATCTATAAAAGTCGGAGTTTTGATATAAAAAACATTTTATATAAAATTTCATGAACTTCCTTGGCAATCACACAGTATTCACGTTTTTAACTTTAAAAAAGAATATAAATATATTCCCCAACATCGCCTCCGAAACCTCGTCTCCAGTATACCAAACCGGCATGAAGCTGTAATTACTCGTATAACCCAAGGAGGCTATACCAGTTATTAAAAAGTAATGGTGTAAAACATACTTATAAAATGTTCTTCGAGTTTGTGCCAGTAAGTTAAAAGAGATTATTTTTGGTTACTATCTTTTTTAGGGTTCCGTACCCAAAGGGTAAAAACGGGACCCTATTACTAAGACTCCGCGGTCCGTCTGTCTGTCTGTCTGTCTGTCTGTCACCAGGCTGTATCTCATGAACCGTAATAGCTAGACAGTTGAAATTTTCACAGATGATGTATTTCTGTTGCCGCTATAACAACAAATACTGAAAACAGAATAAAATTAATATTAAAGGAGGGCTCCCATACAACAAACGTGTTTTTTTTTGCCGTTTTTTCGATACTGGTACGGAACCCTTCGTGCGCGAGTCCGACTCGCACTTGGCCGGTTTTTAAAGTTAAAAACGCTTCTAATGTATAACCTATAATTTCAAAGGAGTAAAGTAAAGTTGAAGTAATTTTCTATAAAACGTTTTTTTATTTCAAAACTCTCGACTTCTAAAGTTTAGAAGAAATTGAAATTTTAAAAGTGTGGTACTAAGTTTTGAAGGCCGGTGTATGTTAAAATTCATACATGACGTAAGTTAGCGTTTAACATGTTTTAATTATATCAGTTTTTTAAAGAGGAAATGTCAAATAATTAAGGAACACATTTATCTTTGGATTATTTATGTATGTTTGTACTACTATACTATACTATAGCTACTATAACTGCAACATCTATATATTTACTAATTCTCGGCGTATATTAAATTCATTACGTTTTAACTAATTAAATCTCTATCAAAATTATTTGCACAAAAAAATTACACATTTATATCCTTGTTGTATTTAAAAACTAAAACATACATCATTATTAGCTTTTTTAAGTGAATGTGCGTCAAGCACATTCACTTAAAAAAGCTATTTATAATCAATAAGAACTTCCTTTTTCCTCACCACATTTGGAATGTCACCACCTTCGATGACGATATTTCATTCGCACTCGTTTATAACATATACCTAACAACCTACTGATATTTTTCATGTAGGTTAGTACCGTCACAGATAATATAATACTAGCATACAGATGCCTCATCCCATACAAAGAAACCGTGCCGTCGTAACTATTGTTTTTCATCTGATTAATCTTGTTATTTTTGTAAGTACATCAATCGCGTTCGATCACGTTTCACGGCAATAGATGGTGTTAGCAGCGGCTTGCAAGTATAAGGGTTTATTAAGTTCGTGAACATATTTTTCTTTTAATTCAGTGAAAATTCGTGTTATAGTATTTTTTTGCACGTTTTTACAGTTTTTTTGCACCAAAATGTGTTACAATGCAAATTTTAACAATCGAGTGGAATGCCTCAGAAATTTAAAAATGCGCCATCTACTTTCATAAATTTTAAATGATCCGTTCAAATAATCTTTGAAATGTGAATTAAGAGCCCAATATTCCATAATTTTGTACTTAGGAGAGTTGATTAAACAAGAACATACAATGTAAATGTTCAATTCCAGAAAATGTTAATGTTACACAAAATTCTATTGAATTGTTGTTGTTGTTCATGTCGCGCCATGCAGTGAGATTTATTTGAACCAAATATTCTTTCTTAGCAATGAGACCCCGTGGTACCGTTCTAACCTAGTGCTTAGAACCGTACATTTTTGGCACTAACAGAATTTCAGAGGTAAAGAAAGAAAAGAATATTCGTTTGAGGCCCGCATAGGAGACACTAGAGGTAAAACAAAGAACTTAACAATGTTTAAAAATAATCCCCTTGCGAGACCAAACAGGAAGCGCGCAGTGTAGCTTTCAGTGATGAAAGAATCTTCGTAATTGAGTCAGTATCTATCTACTTCCTCCTAAAAACAATTACATTTATATGTAATACAGTTACTTAGGTATTTTTACACTGTATATTTTTATCCATATAATATGTTTACTATATAAACAAATAATTTCGACCTCTTTGTTTTATGTCTTTTATTTCACTGTTTTCTTATCCATTATATTTTTAAATATTTTATAAAATACTTGCAAAAAAAAATACACCGAAAATATATAAAAGAATACAAAAATCTCATTATTAACAAAACATGAAAAACCGCAGGTCAATACCTACCTACCATATTTAATTAATCGTTTTGTATATTTAGTAAGATAAAAACTTAGGAGTGAAATTTTGTCAAGGTTTAAATGTAATAAGCTGAATACACGTGACTATCATCAATGTAGTTGCAACCGGTTAAATTCAAGCTGCTTAAGCTTGAACTTCAATCAATCCAGGTTTCAATCCAGGTGGTAACGAATCCATAACGTCGTTTTCATCCGTATAATTTTCAAAGTAGAAACTAACACATAAATATTAGGTTAATTCTAACACAAAAATTAAGAGAAATAAAAATATGATACTTCAGGCACTCGAAGGAGATCCGCGCTGGACGAATAAAACCACCTTCAGTAGTAGTGCTCCAAACTGGATTACGGTCTAAGACCGCGCCGCAGTTCTCGTAGCGAAACACAGGCCGTTGAAAAAATACACGGAACCTGGTGTAAAATTTATGGAATCACGAAAACTGCTGGCACACAAGGTTGATGCACTTTGCCCGGTGGTGAAGCCGGAGTCGGCTCCTATCAACTGATATCAGTTTTCATAATATAATACTTTAGTTGTCAGTTGTCACCATTCTTTGAAAACGAGAGTTTGAACTTTGCACAGAGAAACTGGTGAAGACTAGAGTCTGTCAGAACATCTTGCTCGCCATTTCAAATAAATTCGACGAGCTTTTAAAAGCTGCTATAAAAATAAATAATTTGTTTGATCATTTCTTTGCCAAGATTTTTTTATGAATGACATTCTGTCAGTAAATAATTTGTCTTCTCTTTTCTTGACAAACGAAATTTGAAAATTCGAAAGATGTAACCAGCCAGTCTGAGAATTCAAAAAGAAGGCTATGACAATAAGTCTTGCAGCAAATTACTACGATATGTATTATATTAGAATTACTTAAAATGACAACGACCGTATCAATAATCTATAGGTACAATTTTAACCCTTTAAATAAGTCGATTTCTATCATTCATCCTACGATTGGTCAATGAAACGACTAAGCCGGCAAAAGCCCAGTAGCTCTTTCTGATCCAAACAATACACAGTTCCAGTGAGTTTTAATGAAAACTCTGTCGTTTAACTGAACGAGTTTGTCGAAACAATAACTTTTAGATTGAGTTCCACTTTGTTTGCCTCAATGGATTGATTCCATTTGCGACAGTCTATAATGGACGAGTATGTTATTGTATTGATTTTTAATGGAGTCGTGAGTGCAATGATAAATGCTCACGCGTAGCAAACGACGTTTTCAGCACACTCTCGAATATATACTATGAACGTGCTTCTTTGCCTGCACAAAAATAATCATCTTTCTAGAAGCGACAAGTTTGTAACGAACGAGGGCAGTTTTGCTAGCTTTATTTAAGAAACTTTCCATACATAAAAACAGCATTCATCATTCATTACAACTGTTAATTTTGTTTTAGTTTGTTATTAAAGGAATTAAAAATTGGGTATGTTCATTAACATATGTACAAAAGAAAAATATATAGTTTTATTTATCACAGAAATGTGTATGATATTTGAAAAAAAAAGGAACTTTATGATAGTATTAGAATTTGCTTTGCTCATGATAGCATGACCATTGAACTAGGCCAGATTTTTCGTTACGTTGAGTATGAGCCTATTTCTCAACAAAGAGATATGTGCATCTATCTGGTATTCCATCACTTTTGTATAAAAGCTGTCAAGCCATCATATTTATTTCGTAGCGAAAAATTCTTTGACGAATGAAAAATCGGCCAGTAGATTGTAGATATCTTCTATCTAAATAGTTGCATGAACCTCCCTCTACACGTTATCTTGTATTTCATTTTCCAATACCACTTTATAGGGTCATAAAGCTTTTCATCTCGATTGGTACCAAAAGTATTTTAATTTTCTGTTAAACAAAAATACGAGACAGGTTCTAACACATCATGAATTCTGAATAAAGGTTTAATTTATTAAACATTGAGAAAACTTGAGAGAAAACCGCTGAACCGAGGGAAAATAATATAAAATCAGCCATGCCTGAAAGGTATAAAAGAACTGAAAGTGGTTAAATTGTTGATTTAAAACTTCAATCATAATGTTTTAGCTGTAAAAGGAATACAAGAGAGTGACAAAAGCTTAATATGACATTTCTATTGAAATGATAATAGAGAAGACAACATATAGTACTTAGAAGTAGACAGGTTGGGTCGGATTTTGCACAAAACATACTTTTACTTAGCGCTAGCAAGTATCGAAAGTTTTATAGAAGAATTAGTTTTATACATTACTCATAAAATCTCTGTTCGTATTTCAAAAATCTATCTTTTCTCGAGGTTCGTGCTACGGAAACCGTGCACTTTGACGCGATTCAAACCTATCAATTAAACTTGTTGTCATACTAGTGAAAGAGTAACTTTTCATCAGTGAAGACATTTACGATATACCTTTGTCAAACAGACAAACAAACAATTTAATCACTTTACAAAAAACTAAAGCGAATCATATTCAAATTAACCAAACAAAACACGCACAAAATATCAATTACACTACCCTCTTGAACGCAAAAAATATTAAAAATCCACAAGGGTTTGGCTACATCAATCATCATAGTTTACACATCGTTGCCCCAAGGGCGATAACCGCGAATCTGCAAGTAAAACCCCGATAGAAAAACTATATGTAAATCAAGCACCCTTGACACCCGATGCTTTCAAAAAGAAAATTTAATTTGAATGTGAAACCGTCCAGTCAACGGTTTTTTTGTTCGCCTTTTTTATAGACCAGACGCGACTCGTGTTGATGTTTAAACACTAGAATTTGCTGAAAAATATTGGTAACACGCATGTCTGAGGAGACAAAATGTGCAAAGTTTTGCGGAGTTCTAAAACAAATAAAATGTTTTGAGGTTTTATTGGTTTTAAAGTCTGTTGTGAAATGACCTTAAATCTTTGGTAAATGTATGGTTACAGAAATTTCTTTTCAAACAAAGTTTGCGAATAAATAGCGATCTCTAAAAGCACTGCGTTTGCCAAAATCGATTATATAATTCACTACACGTTAAAAAAAGCTTCGCTAAAGCTGCCTCGGCTTCGATTTTGAACAGGATAAAAGTAGCTTATAGCACTTAGGAACAAGCTTCTTTTAAGAGAAAGATTTTTTGTTATCGGGACCATAATGCCATTTACCTTCAACAAAGAAACAATTTCACCTCTTCATCAATATAAATTTAGACAACAAAGCTACTGAAAGATTGAAACACAAGACCAAGCGCAAAAAAAACCTAAACCAAATAGCTAAACGTATTTAGTAACCGGTTCACATTCAGACCGAACTAATAAAAATGCCAACACAGAATACGTCCATGAACCACACATAACATGCCTTAAGTACCACCTATAATGTTCCCGGCAATCCATTGCGAATGACCACTGCCCCCGACCAACTGACGCTGACATTCTTAATCTGATAAATAGGAACCACTTACTAATATTACTTTGACGATATAACCTTTCTATAATCTTCGTCGTTTCATACTTGGAAGAAAGTAGTTCGAAGTATTATGGATCGCTTTGACATACTTCAGGTAAAATAGTGAGGTTGATTTCAATCGTCGGCTTATTTTTATGCACTATGTGTTGGTATTTAAAGCGTGTCTGATAAAATTAGTCTGTCTCCTTATCGATACAAATAAATACAATTGAATTGTCTGTATGTAATATCAAAATAACAATGTTTTATTGAATGCATGTGAAAATATATACGGCACTAATAACAAATACGCAATTTTTAAGATTTTTGTGTTTCTGTCTGTTTTTCCCGGGCAATCTCCGAAGCGGCTGGACCGATTTTGACGGGACTTTCACTGGTAGAAAGCTGATATTATAAGGAGTAAAATATGCTACTTTTTGGACGTGGACGAAGTCACGGGCAACAGCTGTTATTATTATAATATGTTGCTTGCAGATCACCTAGCTTTGTAGGTTTTCATAATCATATCAGGCATTAGCCTTTTGCTGTGGTTTCACTCCTTTGGCCGGCAAATCTTACAGTAACCAGTAAGATTTGCCGAGATAAATAGTAGCTTACGGCTATCGATAGTGTAGCAATATAACAGAATAAACAAAAACTTAAACCCAGTTTAGATGTAGTTCGTGTCAGATACGAGAAGAGAAAAGCTGCCCACTTCCAATTTCAAAAGCATGATCAAGTTACTGATGGTGGTCAATCCGCTTTCAAATCTCGTTTGAGCTGTTGTGATTGGCCGTCCAAAACAACAATCAAATTCAGCCAATTGTCTTCCAATCCGTTTTGACAATGGATTGAATGTGTTTTCTGGGAAACCAGAAAAACGCACTATCTCAGTAGAAATCGACACTAAAAAGGCTAAAATCGCAAAGCCCAATTTGAAACTTCAAAAAAAGTTTATTTAAAATTTTGGACATTTTTTCACGTTTTGCTCTAAAAGTCATAAACTATGCGTTTTTCGACAAAAATAGTACCACACTATTTTATTGTTAATTAAATTTGCAACAATTTTAGTCTAACCGCAGCTATAAGTAAGTATATAAGTTGTGGGGACCGAATTTAGGGTCGATTTAATGTCGAGGCTATACATGCCCTTGTATTTAGGGTAAGCTGCAGGCGTGATGGCGTTACCCATCGGCGAAAATGACAAACAGATTCTCATCTTATGTACCTACCTGCCTAGTTTTTTGCAAAACTATAATTGGCTTGGTCTGCTTGTCTCTCAGATGCTTCTTCATATATTGTATGTTAACATGATTACTAATTCGTCACAATCCATCAAGAATTGGCAGTATTTATCACCAAAAGCTAGTCTTTTTACGACGGACATATGATTATTTTACAGTCTTCTCACGTGCCTGGGACCTCTATCAATTTAAACGCTCTTATAACTTATCGACTAGCTATCCAGTTTGATTTCCTATTCTAGCTCGTGCGGGGGTATAGAAGTACGAGGATTCATTACAACCTATATTAAGTTTCCGATGTATTGGCCACAATATTCTGGGAAACAAAGAGAAAGAGAAATGCTACTTAAATGGAATAGCGATGGTTAGCGACAGAGCACAGAAGAGGCACCATTGGTAAATAATATTCGTGGCCGCGCAATAGGAAACAAGCGTAAAAGTAATATTGAAATTTGATCAGTTTATTGCAGAAATACAAAAATAGAATACTAACATTAGAATTAATATTTAATGAAAATCTAACGAAATTCCTATAACAATCTAAAGAAATGTATCTGTCCTTCTCTTAGACGCTTTATAACTTTGTCTCTGATCAAGATATTTAAAAATATCTTTCATATTTGTTTACTACATTTAAATATTTCATTTAGGAAATAAAAATAAAAAAGAAATTAAAAAAACTAGTTTATTTGGCACACACAGATACACACAATGTAGGTCCTAATTTCAAAACAAGCAAAAAAAAATAGATGTAATATGCATTTATCCTATTGCAGATGCACACATGTATCGCCTGCCATAGCGACAGTCAGACTTGTCACAGATTGTCAATTTGTAAAGCGGCTCCGCGTCACTGACACCGCAACAATGGAAATTTGCGGAAAGTGTCAATTTGTAAAGCGGCTCCGCGTCACTGACACCGCAACAATGGAAATTTGCGGAAAGAATGTCCTAGGCGCCATGTAATACATCTAGATAGTTTTGACAATGCTGTCTCTAGCAATGGCCGCCGAAGCGACTCAGTGCTCTGTGGTTCGGAGAAATCCAAGCAATGCAATAAGTAGCGAATGGATTCCGTTCTTTGTCCTCATTGTTCGTTACTATTTTTTTTTTGTCTTTTTTCTACACCTGCAAAGTGAGCAGGACACAAATGATGCCTCGAGCTGTGAAATGTTTGAATGCCGAAGATCACGTTGGTGTAGCTGTATAATTTCCGTCGTATTCTGGTCTGCAAGATTTAACAATTTAGTATAAATTAACCAAGTTTTTAATTCTACATTGGAGCTGACAAAGGCTTTTACTGAAGAAGCTTTTTTATTTTAAATAGATTATTTCTCCAAAAATTTATTACGCAAAATTTGATAGCCGCCTGAAATCTAAAATTAGTCAGAAAACAAGCATTTTGTAGATAATTACGGAGTACGAACCAACCCGATTAAACCATCCCTCATTTAGTAGAAAAACCGCATTGGAGTCGTTCGATCCATTTGGTCAACACAGACAATCATTTGCCTAAAGGGACACTTCAAACACTAATGTATGTATTTCTCACTGTTAAAGCAAATAAATTATTATTAAATTAATTATTATTAAATTATTTGTTAAGTATAAATCAAGTGTATTTGGGATAAGGACTAAAATTTTAATAACAGTCTACCAAATTGTAAAAAAAAACAATATTACAAATTTATGTATTTTTAAATTCAAATCTATTTTGCTGTGTTTTTCTGAAGGAAAATATTGATAAATAAATAAATGAATGATTTGGTAGCTACAATCCCACAGACAGACAGACACACGTCGTACTCGAACACATAACGACTATTTATGATTATAGGTTAAAAAACAAAAACAGAATTTGTAAACAATTCGTGCCAAACGATGTAAATCTCTTTGCGTAAAAAACTATGTAGTTACTAAATACAGTACAGTACGTGTTTTTCTGCAGAAGCCCGAGTGCCCTCTTTCGCTCAGTGAACTTGGGCCATTAAAAATGTTTTGTGATAAAAGAAAAACTAAGAAACATCTTATACAGACCCGTTTTTCATCATCATCATCATCATCATTTCAGCCGAAAGACGTCCACTGCTGGACATAGGCCTCCCCCAGGCGTCGCCACATTGACCGATCCCGTGCGTCTCGCATCCAGCGCCTTCCCGCAACCTTAACCAGGTCATCGGTCCACCTAGTGGGAGGCCTTCCAACGTATCGTCTTCCAGTTCGCGGTCGCCACTCCAGAACTTTTCGGCCCCATCGGCCATCCGTTCTGCGAGCAATGTGCCCTGCCCACTGCCACTTAAGTTTGGCAATTCTTCGGGCTATGTCGGTAACTTTGGTTCTCCTGCGGATATCATCATTTCTGACGTGATCACGCAAGGAAATTCCGAGCATAGCCCTCTCCATTACCCTTTGGGTGACTTTAAGCTTTCTGATAAGGCCCATTGTGAGCGACCACGTCTCGGTCCCATAGGTGATCACTGGCAACACACACCGTCCGACCCGTTTTTAGTAGAATCTTAATCTGCAGACCGTTTGCATGTTATAAATTGGAAAAGACTGTAAAAAGAACTTGTGAACTTTCATAAAAATAATGTGAAAGAAATTTTTTTAGGGTCCCGTACCGCGTTCCGTAGATTATAAACCTAGAATCATGAAATTTGGCAAGAAGGAATGTCTTAAAGCCCAAGTAAAGGGAAAATTCCGAAAACTGTAAATTTGTACCTCCATCAAAAAAAAAGAATTATTAACTGATTTGCAGTTGGTAAACTGACCGCGACTTATGTCGATGTATGGGGACTACAGGTTTCCAACGGCAAAGTTTATTTTGTTCCTCAATTCTGTTTATCTTATCGTTACCGATATGGTCGGTGTCCTCATAGTTTATGAACTTCAGTAATGGTATTTAATATTTTGGTGAATGTAGCTGTTTGTACGGAATCCTCAGTGCACGAGTCCGACTCGCACTTGACCAGTTTTTTTCAGAAGAAATTTTTATTGGCTAAGTAATAAAGGTCTCCAATATAAGTCTGGTCTCAGCTGTTGAAAAATCAATGTGGCTAGGTTTTCAAATATGTTTTCTTTTTTTTTCAGTATGGACCTGGTTTGACCTGCACCTGGCCTGATTTAGAATGTGTGTATCAGACTATCTCTTTTCTATATTGTATCAGACAATTTGCACAGAACGGTTTTAAATTTTTCATTAAGTCTCTATGAGTTTTCAAATAAATTTTGTGAAGACTATTGTCGAATAGGAACTTTATATTATGCTTAATATTCTTTTTACATCCCGCTTCAGATACTGAATTCTTTATGTTGCTCGTTTTGCAGTACATAAGGTAGCCACCACAGGCACATGGAGCATCCTATAAAAAAGTTCAGCTCTAATATTCTTTATTTAAAATTGGTCGTAAATCGCTATGAGACAGCTTGTAACACCGGTTTGATAGTAATTTGATAATATTGCTAATACTGCGAGCTACAGTCCGTATTACCAAGCACAGTTATTATGGCAATATCCTTCTAAGTGTCCATTGTAATGCACTGAAGAAGGCGCTTTTGTTTAACATAAGACTGGATTGAATTTACAAGCAGACTGTAAGACTATTTTGTAACGTGGATGCTTATTGAAGGTATTATGATCTATATATCTTGGAGGTATGTGTTTTCTGTACACCGTATTTTTTATTATTATGCGAGGAGAGGAGCTCGTGGCTTAATGATAAAAGCCGCACTGTTCGATCATCAAGGTTAAGCAACGCTTGACGAGGTCGGTCCGTGGATGGGTGACCATTTCAACATACCGAGTTTCCTACGTGCCTCGGAAAGCACGTTAAGCTGTTTGTCCCGGCTGTCATTTGAAGATCTTTGACAGTCGTTACGGGTAGTCAGAAACTTGAGATCTGACACCAGTCTTGCCCAGGGGTACTGTGTTACCCAGTTAATGGGTTGTGTAGGTCAGATAGGCAGTCGCTCCATGTAAAATACTGGTACGCAGCTGAATCCGGTTTGACTGGAAGCCGACCCCAATATAGTTGGGAAAAGGCTCGGCAGATTGATATGCATGGTCTCGCGTTTGACCACTATCTCATGCTCACCTTATGATAAGTGATGTGAAACGGAGCATGTGGTAGTTGACAAAATATATAGGTATTATTTAGTCCGTCAGTTAGATAACCGAAAAATATTGGACACGTATTTTTACTTTTGCCACGTAAACAAAAAGATTCGGCGATACAGTGCGTTGAAATATCGTGTGACGTCACGGTGTGCTACACTTTATACTGACAAACTGACGTCACAAGCCCCCACTCCTGAACTTTCATGCGCTTCATCTTTGTCAGTTTTTAGGGTTCTGTACCCAAAGGGTAAAAACGGGACCCTATTACTAAGACTCCGCGGTCCGTCTGTCTGTCACCAGGCTGTATCTCATGAACCGTGATAGCTAGACGGTTGAAATTGTCACAGATTATATATTTCTGTTGCCGCTTTAACAACAAATACTAAAAACAGAATAAAATAAATAATTAAGTGGGGCTCCCCTACAAAAAACGTGATTTTTGCCGTTTTTTGCGATAATGGTACCGGAACCCTTCGTGCGCGAGTCCGACTCGCACTTGGCCGGTTTTTTTATTTATTTAATAAAGCGAAAAATACGGTTCCAATATTATTTGATATTCTCACTGACGGACTAAATAGAATTATCATTTGCCTACCCAGGAAATATCCATATTGACATTTTATCAACAAAAGCGAATAAAAAACAAAAGTGTAGGATTGCCAACCGCTATGGATATGGCGTGTGACAAATCCCTTAGATTTTGACTATCACGATCGCTGATACAATGACATTTGTTTAGAAGAGCATCAGGTTTAAGCTATCATGTAACACATAGGTGTTTTTAAAATATTATGCTATTTTTTTCTACAAACTTTAATTATAGGTCACGTAACTGGTCTACGTTAACGCCCGAGTTCGAGCGTCGTTTTAAACCAATTACGGTCAGTGGAGTATGAAACTGGCTATTATCGATAATAACCATCAGAAATCTAGGCTAAACTGGGTTGCAAGCCGCTGATGTAAGTTGCACCGAGATACTATTAAAAATAACGTGTTTCTGGTTTTGTTTCTTCGTTTTTGCCACCGAAATTTAAGTTATTTTTCCTTTGTACTATTTTATTTGGAAGTTGGCTGTATTTTTTTGTCATTATAATTTTTTTACTTTTCACTTTTTAGGTGTTTTACTAGATGTAGGTATTAGTAGGTAATAAACAGACATGCGATTGCAGCAATTATGAACGATTTGCCGTAATTTATGTAAGAGTTCCATTGAATATATCCGAAGTTCTTTAACAGATCTTCACCAAATTTAAATGAGACCAATACGCGATCATAATTCTTCCAAACAAAAAAAGAACTTTTAAAATCAGTCCAAAATTAAAGGAGAATTCGGTGAAAATAAATACATACAGTCGAACGAAGAACCTCCGCTTTTTTGGAAAGTCTGTTAAAATGCGGTGGTACTATGTACCCATTGCCTTTTGTTATTTTTTGGGATAATCCCGCCACACTTCTCTGTAATTGCAACTTTTGAAACAAGAGTGGAATAATTGTAAATAAATAAGGCAACACTTTTGGCGCCATACGGATACAAATCCATACCTATACTTCGGGCTGCTATCGAGCAAACCTATATGGCAAACCTGTTTTTCGTTCTGAAGATAGATGCTAAAACCCAATATTCAGCAGTAGCTGCTTGTGGTCTCCAGACCAATATAATTTGAGACTACTTCATTAGTCTAGATGGTTTAATCAATCTGCCTAGGGGCTAGCCTTAACTCAATTATTTTTGCTCGAACCGGCTAATGCACTAGCCGTTTGCAGCTGAATTTCAGTATTTTACATGGAGCGACTGCCTATCTGACCTCCACAATCCAGTTACTATAGTAACATACCCTTTGCCCGTAAAATCCTATAGAAAGAGAGGTCAACGTTACCTGGTTATTTACAAACGCTCACAACCAATTTACCCAGACCTATGATTGTTTTCATGAGTGTTAGTTCCAGAGGTCAAGATTAGTTGGTAGCTGCATCCTATTTAAAGGTATCAATGCAGTCGTCGCTCTTAATCAGAGCAGCTAATGGGGGCTCTAGATAATATTGTTTATTTAGTTCAACAAAGAGCGGCAAGTGCTATTACCTTACAGTAGTAAGATGTTTAGTTACAGTACTAACTGTAGCGGATATTTTTGTTGAAATGGAAATTAAGGTTCCGGCAAAACATATAATTTTGGGAATAAGTATAATGAATAATTATTAAATTAACTGGTGAAACTGCCCAGACCTGGGGCCTTACTAAGTCATCTTAAAAACACCAAAATTCTGGTGTAAAAGAGGGACGGAGCAACAAGAATAGAACCATCCCTTTTTAACAACGGAATCATGTTTACATTGGCACTTCGTAGTACGGCCCTTGAAGGATCCTCTAATGCTGAAAAAAGATAGAATAAAATATTTACAAAACTCATGATAATTTAAAGAAAAACAGAATAGGAAAAAAATAATTGGGCCCCACAATATGGCGCCCAAAATCCGCCATTTTTCTATTTGAACCTTTTAATGCAGTGACACTTGCAAGTTTAAGACAAATCGATTGACATAAGATACATCAAAATCGGCCAACGCGTTTGGTATCTACGCCATATACGTGTGTCCTTCGAAAAGTTAGTCACCACTAAACCCAAGGAATAAATACCATAGACTTACATAAAATATTCTTTAGGAAGCCGCTTCTTTGAGGAGGGGAATTGGCGAGATGAAAAGCAATATCAAGAGAAAATTTGAGGTAAGCCTTGGCTCAGAAGTGGAACAATTTAGGTTATTATAAAATAAGCTGAATTATAACTTATTACCATAAGTCGCTAAATGTATAATACTGCTATATTTTATGTAAGTCTATGGTATTTATTCCTTGGGTTTAGTGGTGACTAACTTTTCGAAGGACACACGTATACCTAGCATTGTACAGGTGCCTACTACTCGTTCCAAAGTGACGTGCTACCTACACTGTAAGTAAACACATCACGCCGGCGGGAGTACTCACAATTAGCATATAAACTGGCTGCCATTAGCTAGGCGTCTGTAGGTAAGTGTACACTGTGTAGCACTGGACGTGGGTGTACGGTGCGCTGGCCGGACTGAAACAACGCGAAAGTGGTTGGTGGGTGTATCGTTCATGTAGGACTAGCAGTTCCTGCATGTTCATTTATGTGGATCCAATTTTGGTAGATTTATTTTACACTTACTTCTGCCACTAGCAACGCCTGCGTGAAAATAATTGCAAGAGAACATACTCGCGGGATTAAAAGTATCATAATTATCTCCTATTCCAGGACGTGTTCTACCCGTGCGGCAATGTTTGGTCCAAATTCATTCAGTCGTTGAGATGTGTAAAATGTTAAGTCATTACATTGGTGAGGGACGAAAACCGAGCATTACATTGGTGAGGGAGGAGAACCGAGCATTATAGTGCGAAACCTGTAATGTTACAGATTCGAGCATGTCATTACAGCACGCAACTTGATGATGCAATGTGTAATATTTTGATACAACTTGTAAATTCAATGCGCACCACTTGTAAAAATTGTGGCATTAACTAAATGCTCAAAATCGAATCTCATGTTACATTAAAGGCAAGTGCTCGTCAAGTTAGAGAGGCAGTAGTTAGGGAGGCAGTGTTGTTTGTTAAATTTAGTCTTGTTATATATTTATTTTTTTTACTTTACCTTTGTGTAGATTCTTTTAGCGATTGTTTTGTAAATGTGTGAACATTGTTGGCTAAGTTATTCGCTTTATTTTATTTCATATATAAATTCGTTTTTTTTTCTCACGACTTATTGTCGGGCCTACGTTGTCCCTCCATATCTAAGTACTAATAATGTAACATGGAAATATTTTAAAACTAAACCATTTTTTAAAAGAGTAACCGTGGAGTTTCGTGTCGGTTCTTCTCCATAGGAAACGGCCAACCCGAACCGTGCACCTTTTGTCGAAGTTTTATAAGTGCCCATGTAATAAATCAAAATAATTTATTTTAGATTTTGATTTTGGTTGCAAACATGGTTCCAGATTGGAAAGGTCTAAGGCCACATTTTGATTTCATGTTGCTTTTATTTTGTTTACAATAATATAATTTTTTGCAACACTCGCTGATCATTGTTTTGGCCTCAATACACTACAATACACAAAAAAATATATAACAAGACTAAATTTAACAAACAACACTGCCTCCCTAACTACTGCCTCTCTAACTTGACGAGCACTTGCCTTTAATGTAACATGAGATTCGATTTTGAGCATTTAGTTAATGCCACAATTTTTACAAGTGGTGCGCATTGAATTTACAAGTTGTATCAAAATATTACACATTGCATCATCAAGTTGCGTGCTGTAATGACATGCTCGAATCTGTAACATTACAGGTTTCGCACTATAATGCTCGGTTCTCCTCCCTCACCAATGTAATGCTCGGTTTTCGTCCCTCACCAATGTAATGACTTAACATTTTACACATCTCAACGACTGAATGAATTTGGACCAAACATTGCCGCACGGGTAGAACACGTCCTGGAATAGGAGATAATTATGATACTTTTAATCCCGCGAGTATGTTCTCTTGCAATTATTTCCACGCAGGCGTTGCTAGTGGCAGAAGTAAGTGTAAAATAAATCTACCAAAATTGGATCCACATAAATGAACATGCAGGAACTGCTAGTCCTACATGAACGATACACCCACCAACCACTTTCGCGTTGTTTCAGTCCGGCCAGCGCACCGTACACCCACGTCCAGTGCTACACAGTGTACACTTACCTACAGACGCCTAGCTAATGGCAGCCAGTTTATATGCTAATTGTGAGTACTCCCGCCGGCGTGATGTGTTTACTTACAGTGTAGGTAGCACGTCACTTTGGAACGAGTAGTAGGCACCTGTACAATGCTAGGTATACGTGTGTCCTTCGAAAAGTTAGTCACCACTAAACCCAAGGAATAAATACCATAGACTTACATAAAATATAGCAGTATTATACATTTAGCGACTTATGGTAATAAGTTATAATTCAGCTTATTTTATAATAACCTAAATTGTTCCACTTCTGAGCCAAGGCTTACCTCAAATTTTCTCTTGATATTGCTTTTCATCTCGCCAATTCCCCTCCTCAAAGAAGCGGCTTCCTAAAGAATATTTTATGTAAGTCTATGGTATTTATTCCTTGGGTTTAGTGGTGACTAACTTTTCGAAGGACACACGTATATGGCGTAGATACCAAACGCGTTGGCCGATTTTGATGTATCTTATGTCAATCGATTTGTCTTAAACTTGCAAGTGTCACTGCATTAAAAGGTTCAAATAGAAAAATGGCGGATTTTGGGCGCCATATTGTGGGGCCCAATTATTTTTTTCCTATTCTGTTTTTCTTTAAATTATCATGAGTTTTGTAAATATTTTATTCTATCTTTTTTCAGCATTAGAGGATCCTTCAAGGGCCGTACTACGAAGTGCCAATGTAAACATGATTCCGTTGTTAAAAAGGGATGGTTCTATTCTTGTTGCTCCGTCCCTCTTTTACACCAGAATTTTGGTGTTTTTAAGATGACTTAGTAAGGCCCCAGGTCTGGGCAGTTTCACCAGTTAATTTAATAATTATTCATTATACTTATTCCCAAAATTATATGTTTTGCCGGAACCTTAATTTCCATTTCAACAAAAATATCCGCTACAGTTAGTACTGTAACTAAACATCTTACTACTGTAAGGTAATAGCACTTGCCGCTCTTTGTTGAACTAAATGAACAATATTATCTAGAGCCCCCATTAGCTGCTCTGATTAAGAGCGACGACTGCATTGATACCTTTAAATAGGATGCAGCTACCAACTAATCTTGACCTCTGGAACTAACACTCATGAAAACAATCATAGGTCTGGGTAAATTGGTTGTGAGCGTTTGTAAATAACCAGGTAACGTTGACCTCTCTTTCTATAGGATTTTACGGGCAAAGGGTATGTTACTATAGTAACTGGATTGTGGAGGTCAGATAGGCAGTCGCTCCATGTAAAATACTGAAATTCAGCTGCAAACGGCTAGTGCATTAGCCGGTTCGAGCAAAAATAATTGAGTTAAGGCTAGCCCCTAGGCAGATTGATTAAACCATCTAGACTAATGAAGTAGTCTCAAATTATATTGGTCTGGAGACCACAAGCAGCTACTGCTGAATATTGGGTTTTAGCATCTATCTTCAGAACGAAAAACAGGTTTGCCATATAGGTTTGCTCGATAGCAGCCCGAAGTATAGGTATGGATTTGTATCCGTATGGCGCCAAAAGTGTTGCCTTATTTATTTACAATTATTCCACTCTTGTTTCAAAAGTTGCAATTACAGAGAAGTGTGGCGGGATTATCCCAAAAAATAACAAAAGGCAATGGGTACATAGTACCACCGCATTTTAACAGACTTTCCAAAAAAGCGGAGGTTCTTCGTTCGACTGTATGTATTTATTTTCACCGAATTCTCCTTTAATTTTGGACTGATTTTAAAAGTTCTTTTTTTGTTTGGAAGAATTATGATCGCGTATTGGTCTCATTTAAATTTGGTGAAGATCTGTTAAAGAACTTCGGATATATTCAATGGAACTCTTACATAAATTACGGCAAATCGTTCATAATTGCTGCAATCGCATGTCTGTTTATTACCTACTAATACCTACATCTAGTAAAACACCTAAAAAGTGAAAAGTAAAAAAATTATAATGACAAAAAAATACAGCCGACTTCCAAATAAAATAGTACAAAGGAAAAATAACTTAAATTTCGGTGGCAAAAACGAAGAAACAAAACCAGAAACACGTTATTTTTAATAGTATCTCGGTGCAACTTACATCAGCGGCTTGCAACCCAGTTTAGCCTAGATTTCTGATGGTTATTATCGATAATAGCCAGTTTCATACTCCACTGACCGTAATTGGTTTAAAACGACGCTCGAACTCGGGCGTTAACGTAGACCAGTTACGTGACCTATAATTAAAGTTTGTAGAAAAAAATAGCATAATATTTTAAAAACACCTATGTGTTACATGATAGCTTAAACCTGATGCTCTTCTAAACAAATGTCATTGTATCAGCGATCGTGATAGTCAAAATCTAAGGGATTTGTCACACGCCATATCCATAGCGGTTGGCAATCCTACACTTTTGTTTTTTATTCGCTTTTGTTGATAAAATGTCAATATGGATATTTCCTGGGTAGGCAAATGATAATTCTATTTAGTCCGTCAGTGAGAATATCAAATAATATTGGAACCGTATTTTTCGCTTTATTAAATAAATAAAAAAACCGGCCAAGTGCGAGTCGGACTCGCGCACGAAGGGTTCCGGTACCATTATCGCAAAAAACGGCAAAAATCACGTTTTTTGTAGGGGAGCCCCACTTAATTATTTATTTTATTCTGTTTTTAGTATTTGTTGTTAAAGCGGCAACAGAAATATATAATCTGTGACAATTTCAACCGTCTAGCTATCACGGTTCATGAGATACAGCCTGGTGACAGACAGACGGACCGCGGAGTCTTAGTAATAGGGTCCCGTTTTTACCCTTTGGGTACAGAACCCTAAAAACTGACAAAGATGAAGCGCATGAAAGTTCAGGAGTGGGGGCTTGTGACGTCAGTTTGTCAGTATAAAGTGTAGCACACCGTGACGTCACACGATATTTCAACGCACTGTATCGCCGAATCTTTTTGTTTACGTGGCAAAAGTAAAAATACGTGTCCAATATTTTTCGGTTATCTAACTGACGGACTAAATAATACCTATATATTTTGTCAACTACCACATGCTCCGTTTCACATCACTTATCATAAGGTGAGCATGAGATAGTGGTCAAACGCGAGACCATGCATATCAATCTGCCGAGCCTTTTCCCAACTATATTGGGGTCGGCTTCCAGTCAAACCGGATTCAGCTGCGTACCAGTATTTTACATGGAGCGACTGCCTATCTGACCTACACAACCCATTAACTGGGTAACACAGTACCCCTGGGCAAGACTGGTGTCAGATCTCAAGTTTCTGACTACCCGTAACGACTGTCAAAGATCTTCAAATGACAGCCGGGACAAACAGCTTAACGTGCTTTCCGAGGCACGTAGGAAACTCGGTATGTTGAAATGGTCACCCATCCACGGACCGACCTCGTCAAGCGTTGCTTAACCTTGATGATCGAACAGTGCGGCTTTTATCATTAAGCCACGAGCTCCTCTCCTCGCATAATAATAAAAAATACGGTGTACAGAAAACACATACCTCCAAGATATATAGATCATAATACCTTCAATAAGCATCCACGTTACAAAATAGTCTTACAGTCTGCTTGTAAATTCAATCCAGTCTTATGTTAAACAAAAGCGCCTTCTTCAGTGCATTACAATGGACACTTAGAAGGATATTGCCATAATAACTGTGCTTGGTAATACGGACTGTAGCTCGCAGTATTAGCAATATTATCAAATTACTATCAAACCGGTGTTACAAGCTGTCTCATAGCGATTTACGACCAATTTTAAATAAAGAATATTAGAGCTGAACTTTTTTATAGGATGCTCCATGTGCCTGTGGTGGCTACCTTATGTACTGCAAAACGAGCAACATAAAGAATTCAGTATCTGAAGCGGGATGTAAAAAGAATATTAAGCATAATATAAAGTTCCTATTCGACAATAGTCTTCACAAAATTTATTTGAAAACTCATAGAGACTTAATGAAAAATTTAAAACCGTTCTGTGCAAATTGTCTGATACAATATAGAAAAGAGATAGTCTGATACACACATTCTAAATCAGGCCAGGTGCAGGTCAAACCAGGTCCATACTGAAAAAAAAAGAAAACATATTTGAAAACCTAGCCACATTGATTTTTCAACAGCTGAGACCAGACTTATATTGGAGACCTTTATTACTTAGCCAATAAAAATTTCTTCTGAAAAAAACTGGTCAAGTGCGAGTCGGACTCGTGCACTGAGGATTCCGTACAAACAGCTACATTCACCAAAATATTAAATACCATTACTGAAGTTCATAAACTATGAGGACACCGACCATATCGGTAACGATAAGATAAACAGAATTGAGGAACAAAATAAACTTTGCCGTTGGAAACCTGTAGTCCCCATACATCGACATAAGTCGCGGTCAGTTTACCAACTGCAA
Source organism: Orthosia gothica (assembly GCA_949775005.1). Lineage (NCBI taxonomy): Eukaryota > Metazoa > Arthropoda > Insecta > Lepidoptera > Noctuidae > Orthosia > Orthosia gothica. Next base: position 25,379,543 of record OX459048.1, read on the forward strand.
ATCAGTTAATAATTCTTTTTTTTTGATGGAGGTACAAATTTACAGTTTTCGGAATTTTCCCTTTACTTGGGCTTTAAGACATTCCTTCTTGCCAAATTTCATGATTCTAGGTTTATAATCTACGGAACGCGGTACGGGACCCTAAAAAAATTTCTTTCACATTATTTTTATGAAAGTTCACAAGTTCTTTTTACAGTCTTTTCCAATTTATAACATGCAAACGGTCTGCAGATTAAGATTCTACTAAAAACGGGTCGGACGGTGTGTGTTGCCAGTGATCACCTATGGGACCGAGACGTGGTCGCTCACAATGGGCCTTATCAGAAAGCTTAAAGTCACCCAAAGGGCAATGGAGAGGGCTATGCTCGGAATTTCCTTGCGTGATCACGTCAGAAATGATGATATCCGCAGGAGAACCAAAGTTACCGACATAGCCCGAAGAATTGCCAAACTTAAGTGGCAGTGGGCAGGGCACATTGCTCGCAGAACGGATGGCCGATGGGGCCGAAAAGTTCTGGAGTGGCGACCGCGAACTGGAAGACGATACGTTGGAAGGCCTCCCACTAGGTGGACCGATGACCTGGTTAAGGTTGCGGGAAGGCGCTGGATGCGAGACGCACGGGATCGGTCAATGTGGCGACGCCTGGGGGAGGCCTATGTCCAGCAGTGGACGTCTTTCGGCTGAAATGATGATGATGATGATGATGAAAAACGGGTCTGTATAAGATGTTTCTTAGTTTTTCTTTTATCACAAAACATTTTTAATGGCCCAAGTTCACTGAGCGAAAGAGGGCACTCGGGCTTCTGCAGAAAAACACGTACTGTACTGTATTTAGTAACTACATAGTTTTTTACGCAAAGAGATTTACATCGTTTGGCACGAATTGTTTACAAATTCTGTTTTTGTTTTTTAACCTATAATCATAAATAGTCGTTATGTGTTCGAGTACGACGTGTGTCTGTCTGTCTGTGGGATTGTAGCTACCAAATCATTCATTTATTTATTTATCAATATTTTCCTTCAGAAAAACACAGCAAAATAGATTTGAATTTAAAAATACATAAATTTGTAATATTGTTTTTTTTTACAATTTGGTAGACTGTTATTAAAATTTTAGTCCTTATCCCAAATACACTTGATTTATACTTAACAAATAATTTAATAATAATTAATTTAATAATAATTTATTTGCTTTAACAGTGAGAAATACATACATTAGTGTTTGAAGTGTCCCTTTAGGCAAATGATTGTCTGTGTTGACCAAATGGATCGAACGACTCCAATGCGGTTTTTCTACTAAATGAGGGATGGTTTAATCGGGTTGGTTCGTACTCCGTAATTATCTACAAAATGCTTGTTTTCTGACTAATTTTAGATTTCAGGCGGCTATCAAATTTTGCGTAATAAATTTTTGGAGAAATAATCTATTTAAAATAAAAAAGCTTCTTCAGTAAAAGCCTTTGTCAGCTCCAATGTAGAATTAAAAACTTGGTTAATTTATACTAAATTGTTAAATCTTGCAGACCAGAATACGACGGAAATTATACAGCTACACCAACGTGATCTTCGGCATTCAAACATTTCACAGCTCGAGGCATCATTTGTGTCATCAAAAAGTGTGAAACATCGGCGTTGATCTATTCTTGAATAGAGATTTAGATGCCATAGACAGCGTAAACATATTCAGACTAAAATGTTCTCACTGTTCGAACAGTGAACAGCCCTTCTCTCTAAAGGGTGTAACAGAAATATGACAATGCCTGAAAAAGGGTCATTGTATTTATCATCATTTATTTATATTACTTTAATGTAATCTGGAAAGATCGTAGAATATCCAAAACCACTAAGGTACGACTGATGCTGGTCTATCCAATTTTTCTCTACGGAGCTGAGATGTGGACATTGAGGCTGAAGGAAATAAAGAAAATTGATGCACTGGAGATATGGTGCTGGAGCCGTCTGCTGCGGATTCCGTGGACTATTTACCACACCAATGTATCGATCCTAAAAGACTTTCACATCAAAGAGAGATTATCGTCGACTGTTCAAATACGAATACTAAAGTTCTTTGGGTATATAAGACGCAATGGAGAGTATTAACTTTAAAACTATCGCGTTTCCCCCGTCTACCCGGGACCACGGTCGTTGTAACACGGCTGAAACGTCGGGCGAAATAGGTAAACAAACAATCGAATTCATCGCGTTAAATTCCCGTGATATATTGTTTTTCAATGGAGAGTCTTGTAATCCAAGTCAGAATGGAGGGCAAAAGATCCCGGGGTCGTTCTCCGACTAGATAGGCAGATCTTATTATGCATTAGAACCCACCCATGACCACGACCACTGTTCTGCGACCAAGAAGAACTGTAATGTACATCAAGATAAAAACAATAATACTTACGGAAACCTTAAAATTAAAACAAAAATACAATGGGTAGCCTTATCGCATTATGCGATCTGTTCCAGGCAACCCAGAATGGTCAGAGATAGCCAGAGGCCCCAGACAAGAGTCATTCGATGTCAGCGATGGCGATGGTCGAAATACCAAATTGTAAGGAATTGATCACGTGGCATTTCGTTAGCGTTTGACATTCCCATACATTTTTCTTTACCACGCTTTCGATGATAAAATGTCACTTGTCTAAGGCCTCTGGACACGATATTTTATGAACAACTTATACTATGAGACCAACCCTGAAATCATCAAGAACTAGTTTCTATACCTTGAACCCAGCGGGAACAGGCCGTTATTCAACACGTGAACCTTTGCAATGCGAGTAAGTGCTTGCCGATATGACAATAAGTTGTATCAGTGTTTTGGTTTTCATTTTCATAGTTTTGAGAGTAGCAAATAAGAATAAATTTATTTGATAAGATTACATTCAAGTTGATTGAATTCCTAGGTCTCACACTAGGATTCCCTGTGTCGTGAGATCTAAGCTCCTTCGTTCCGTTAACAATTTTTATAAAAGGCACAAGTGGGTGCACGTTGTGAGTTTGAAATATGAAATAAATTGAGTGACTGAGTTCGAACTTACAACCCATCAAATGCACGATTTGTTGAAAACAGAGTGATTGTCTTAAAAATACAGAAAGAATGACAATGAATGCAACAAAAACTAAATCTGTACAGTTACACAGAAAAACAGTAATTAAGCCTTCAATTGATTTGCATCTCAACAAACGTTTTTACATTGTCTTCTATCGTTAAGTGTGACAGTTATTAATCTAACTAAGACTTTAATCATTTCCTTATCTTACGTTGGATACTTTATACCACTATTGTTTGCTATGATTTAAGCTACTGTTTTTAATTAGTTAAGTCTTTTTGCCCAATTGTGCATGTAAACATTTTCTCTCATGGAGATTTTTTAAGAAAAAATTCGGAAGCTTCATTTCTCTGAAAATTGTACTTGTTTCAAGGTACATTTGATTATCATCGTCATAAATTTACAGTATCTTACTCCTTCCTCCAGCGGATCCAGTAGTTCCAATATCTAGAATTAAATGACAGGCAAAACCAGGGGTCACCAAATGGCGTACAGCGGTCCGAATACGGACCGCCGACAAATTTTGTGTGGACCTTAAGTAAACAGTCCAATAAAACTGAATTGTGTTATTTGTTACAAAGACAGTGTACCTGTGTAATGTGCAACTAGCTTTATCTTTTGCTTGAAATTTCTAAAGAACCTTTTAAATTTTATGCCGAGCTTTTTCTAACTCCCGTCGATTCGACAACGGACGAATCGTCACAATCAAAGTGTTCAATGATATTGTATCTATATTTACATATTTTTTTTAAATATTTTTTACAAATTAAATACTTTCAAGATACCATGTAAAGAACGGGGGTGGGTAAAAAAAAAAAAAAAAAAAAAAAAACAAACTATTTATTTCCACAAGAATACATAAAAAATTTTACATTTAAAATAACGCTCAATCTTTTTGAGTTAAGATTATGTGCGCTATCGATTCAGGTTTAGTTACTCGCTCACAGTTTATCTGGTAGTGGACCCACACGTAGGCCCCTCCCCCATTCTAAACTTTTCAGCGGTAAAATAGATTTTTAATATTCTTTTTATTTGTCGAGGTTTTTTGTTTTCCAATTTTTTGGCTATTTCCTTTGGTAACTTATTTAGAATGCTTGGAAGAGCATACGTCCAGATCCTTTTACCGTATTCATTATTTACTTTCGGCAGTTTATACAGAGGCAAGTACGACAGGTTACGAACAAAGTTTGGTCTACTTATTTTCTCTAACTTACTTAGATTGTGTTCACAGTAATCAGAGGCAACAGCTAATTTTACTTTATCAAATACATTTAAAACTTTACAATATTGGAATAATTTATCATAATCAGGTTTATATTTGAGTTTAATTTTATATGGTACCACTATTTTTAATAATCGTATTTGTATATTTTTTGAAGGTAAGTTTTATAGGTTCTTCCATAACTGGTTATACCATAATTGATAACAGCGTCGGCCAATGCCATATACAACAATCTCAGGGTCCTATAAGGCAATTTGTGCTTCAATATGCGCAATTTTGACATGATAGCTCTAAGCTTAACGCATACGTGGTCCACATGTGGGCCCCAATTAAATTTATGATCAATCTTAAGCCCTAGATATACATGTTCTTTAACATTGTCTATCGGCTTACAGTCACAGACATCCAAGCACCGATGCATGCACTGGTGTTCATGAGCCACGACTCTTGGTGTTCCTTGAGTTTTTAAGTATGGTGAATGAATGTGCATGAGTTTAGTTTTTTGATAGTTTATTGTTAAGCCAACGTCGTGTGCCCATTTACATAACAGGTTAAACTCAGTTTGCATCAGTTTCTCCGCAGTACTTAGATCCCTGTGAAACCCGGGTTGTAGGTGGTTTTAAACCTTACTGACCGCGACGGCCATATTTAAAGAAAAACTGACCTGAAATGAAAGTAGTTGGTGACCTCTGGCTTTGAATCTTCACAACATAGCAGTCCCTAACATTGTCAATAATTTTATTGAAAATTACGGCTCGAATAAAACTAGACTTCAACCAGTATTAAATCCAATAACACTCTGCACTAGAACACAGAAGAAACGTTGAAGTATTCTGTTATTGGTTTAATTAAACAATGAGCAATCAGACATGTACAGATTAGATTCTCCGTTGCACGTGCGAGCTTCCTGATTTTTTCCTTTATGTTTAAGTGGAACGGACAATGTTGAGAGCAAAATGCCTCTATATTCTATTGGTTTCTAATATCTTTTGTTGAAGTATTAGGGTTCTGTCTAGCTTCTGTCAGTTTGTTTTGTCTCGAAGTTGACTGCCCATTTAAGACGACGATAGTCGCCACTGACTTTGAAAGAACACAAGAAAAAATCCAAAATTTAAAAAACCCCCGACACATTTATCTTGCGAAAGACCCCGATTCAAATAGTAAAACGCCCATAACTTTTGAACGGCTGAACCGATTTTATTCAAACATAGCTAAGAACACTTTCGACAAAATCACCTTTCAAACAAAAAAAACTAAATCAAAATCGCTTCATCCGTTTAGGCGCTATGATGCCACAGACAGACGCACATGTACACAGATACACAGACACACAGATACACAGCAACACACGTGAAACTTATAACACCCCTTTTTTTCCGGCGGGGGTTAAAAAAACACTCTCGTTTCACACCCGCGCGACCCAAAATTCGGTAGATTTTTGTACTTTCCTTATATTATGACTTAAAAAAAAGCCTTATATCAAAATGTAGATAATTCTTGTCTTTGAGATGGTGCAAATTTCATAAAAATCAAAATACGCCCGGTGGTTTTGATTGATGTTATTGCGATTGACATTTTATTGTTCGTGTTACATAATTGATCTCTTGATATCCACTCAGTTATTTCTTTTTCAGTTCAGAGAAATAAAAAGTAATAGAAATACAGGGTGTTTGGTGCATCGTGTGCCAAATTGAAATGGTCGACTGAGGAGGTCACCCGCTAGCCTTTCAGACCCCTTAACACACCTCATGCCCTGTAGATTTTTTTAAATCAACTTTTTATTGTTTTACTAAAGAAAGAATCAAATTTTCTCACTCTTACGCAGTAAAATCTATCTTCTTTCTCTTTCTTGCATAACTTAAATCGGTTTGTACAAATCACACACTGCCGCCGATCCGTCATGTTTTACAGCTGTTTATATGGCTACAAAAAAAAAACCAAATGTGACCGGGATATTCCAACTCCCTCATTAATTCTCCAGTCTATCCTCTTGCTAATGATGTGAGAGGATAGACTGGGGAATTAATGAGTGAGTTGGAAGATCGCGGTCGCTTTTGGTTTTTTTTTTGTAGCCATATAAACAGCTGTAACATGTACAGCTTTAATTTAAGTTTTACCTTTGTGAGTGAATTAAAAATAAACTAGGTGACTAATGTCACTAATTTTGTATTTAAAAGTACTCTTAAACAATACACATCGAAATAAAATTAAAATTCAGAGCCTACGCATTATATTAAAAAAAAAAATGTATTTTAATGTAAAATTTGGGTCTTTTTTAATAAAACAATAAAAATTCGATAAAAAAAACTACAAGGCATAAGGGGTGTTAAGGGGTCTGAAAGGCTAGCAGGTGAACCCTCCAGTCAACCATTTCAATTTGGCACACGATACACCAAACACCCTGTATAACCACTATTAAAAATCATCCTGGTACAAACCCATATCTACGAAAATTTAAAAAATACTCAGGAGGTATAGGCCAATTTTGATGAAGCCTAAAGGTCGTAGCTCATTTACACGTCCCCGCTCCATCACCGCTCCCGCACAATACCGCCTAAAACTTCATCCACGCGCCTACAGCTAACAGGCAACCAGCTGTCCACGCGCTTAATGGTAGCAGTCAACTGTCTTTCCAGGAACCGCTTTGTCCTTCTTTACGACAAGCTAGCAAAGTGCTTCAAGCGAGCAGTGTGAGTGCGTACAGCTCGCTGGCTGCCCGCTTGTAGCGCGTGGTAAGCATGCGGTAAGCTAGAAGTCAGCTGTCGAGTGGTACGATGGTGGTAAGCTCGCTTACAGCGAGCTGTCTGCTAATTTGCGTTGCCACCGTTGTGGACGCCCTGAAGATCACATTTCAATGAACATTATTTGGATTTTTGCCGAGTCGGAGCGGTTTCGTATAAGTCGGCTGCGACCTTTAAACTGCAATATTAGAATGAATGACGATGCCATGGAAGTGGCAAAGTTATGGGCTGGAAAAATCTAAATTACTGTCGTGCCAGCGATACGAAGAAGAATATAAGAATATTGAAATATCAATGTATCCTTTAAACGAAGCGGAACTAAACAAACTAAAATGGTACTGAGGCCCTAGACAAGTTACATTCTAGCATCGAAAGCGTGGCGATAGCGATTGTCAAAAAGACAAAATCGTATGGAATTGACAAGCGATATCGAAAAATCACGTGATCAATCCCTTACATTTTGACACTTTGACTATCAAGTTCACTGACATCGAATACCACTTGTCTATACGCTCAGGGCAGGCCACATCTGCCGCATGTCACGACAGAATGAGGATCTTGGAAGGTTGACTAAGGTCCATATAGAGCTGTTAAACGTTGTTATAACGCGCACGGAAGCAAAATTTTAATTATATTCATTTCTAATGCCTTAGAAGTGCGATAAAATTTAAAATTAGTTTTGCGCAGCATAACAATTTCTGAAACATAAAACTCTATTAAAGCAGTGGTTAATAAGGCACGTACCTGTCTTAATCTGTCATACTTGGAAAATATTCACAACGATAAAAAATGTACATAAACTCGGGCTAAAATCCAAAAAAACTATAAAATTTGACATATCGGAGACCACACGCCACACCAGCGCCTCTAACGGCGAATTTATACGCGGCAGTCCCCGCTGGGCATGGCACATCTGCCGCATGTCACAACAGAACTAGGCAAAACTAGCTACTGACTGGAGGCCGAATATGAAGAACCGGCGACGCGGTAGGCTCAGAAGGAGATGGCCTGGCGAGCTAGACTCCTATCTGAAGGATTGGCCAGATGTAGCAAGAGACAGGAAAAAATTGTGGCACACAACATACTCATAATAATAATAATAAACGAAGTGACATTATTTTTATATAAAAAACGGCGTTTCTCTAGTTTTCCTTGTAAATTGTTTGTATTGAACGCGGGGCCAGGTTTCTATTACATTATATTTGTTTAATTACTAAGAGCTCGTGATATTAAAAATAAACATTACAATCAACATCAGTTATTTTATCTCGTTTACTTTTTATTACATTATCTTTTGAAAGGGAATGGTTAAATCATATTTTATAGTTGTATACTTCGTTAGATTTTATTATTACTTTCGCCATAATTGAAGCCTTAATGCGTAATGAATTCGGCAAGGCAAAGAGTATGAAACATCGACCAATCACAAAGACGGTCCACACGCGTCTTTTACCTCGCATTTGATTGGTCGATTTTTCATACTCTTTGCCTTGCCGAATTCATAACACAATAAGACTGCACGCTGCCCATCTTGATCTTTCTTTTTGTCAAAATTTTACTGCCCCACTGCTGGGAAATTATCTCCCCTACTGTCTTCCACTCTTACTGACAGAAACACTAAAGCAAAACCTTTTTACTATGGGTATGTATAAGTACTTAGTCAAATTAAATTATCCACAACATGTGATGGGTATCAATATATTTGTAATGATGATAAAACAAAAAGTAATATATTATTTACCTCTTACTTTCAAGTAATGTTCATTAGCGTTTTGTTCTTTAGTGATATTTAGCCTATATTATGCATTAAGAAAAGCCAAAATATTACCAATAACACCATTAACACCTCAGATCAAATAAAAAGTTAAGATGGAACGATGCAAACAACAAAGTGACGCCGGTTCATACTATGCCTTGCCGTACAAATACACAATTACACGCACTCACGTACAACGAAATTACGCCTTAGCTTGTCATTTGAGCTCACAGATCAAATAATAAAGCTCAACTGACAAGCTGAGGGGTAGTTTCGTTGTACGTGTGCGCGTGTAATTGTGTATTTATACGACAAGGCATAGTTTGAACCGGCTTCACTTTGTTGTTTGCAACGTTCCATCTAGACTTTTAATTTGATCTGAGATTAACACTTACAATTTTTTTATAAACTGCACTAAAACCCAAAAAAGTTACTGTTTAAACAAAGTAAAACTATATATTACACAGTTTTCTTCAAAAAAAACGAACCTAAAAGAACAAGATCTAATACAAATTTGTACTCTTATTTTATCCTGTAACACTTCTTTCAAACTTGGCGAGACTTTCATTAATATTAATACCTATCTTGACGAGAATGAATGTCGCCTTCGTCTGGTTCTATTTTTAAATCCTAGCTTATTCTTTTTTGTACAGATAAAAGTGTAGCTTTGCTGTTTAAGATGGCCAGTTTCTTCATTAAGACCGTGAACATTGTTTTAGTCGGCCTTGGTAAAGGTCTACCAGAATCTCATGGCATTTTTTATTTTTTTTTAATTGTGATTTTCATATGGCAATGTCAATTGTCACTTGTCAAATCAAAGTACTTGATGTGTCAACCGCTGCTGAATTTTTTTGATATTATCTTGAAAGTTTGTTATTTTTGTGAAAATGTCGAAAAACCCACTTCGATCTCAAGCGAGACATATTGTTTTCTATGTGTATCATAAAATAAGGGCAGAAGAAAGCGTAAATCAAACTCAATCTTTGATTTTAAAGTGCGTCGTAGAGTGGACCGGTAAGTTGGACTGACTTGTTTTGATACTTTTAGTTTATTTTATATTTTTCTTACTTAATTTTTATTTCTTTCCATTACTATTATATGGTAAATACACAGGGCACATCGAATGATGGCCGGAAGGAAATGGCAACAGTAATGTAACTGTTACTAATTCTTCGACAAGATATTGATTATAACGGAGATTGAGAATCTTTGACGTAAGAAAAATATTAAGTAATAATCTGCGCCCTGCAGTGGGACGTGTATATAGACGGGAGTTTTTGGCGGGATTTGTCGAGTGAAGTTCAGTGGCTGTTAATATTATTTGCAAATTGATTTCTAGTGGATATTGTGATATATTATTGGTGTAGTTTTGTGTCTCAACTGTCTACGCAACTGGACAATTTGTAAAATCATTGAGAGAAGCGATCTTGGGATAGTGGAGCGGAGTATTTTATTGTAGTATTGACTGCCTCTGCAAACCATACTGGGAAGACTGACTCGATACAATTTGCTGCCAAATACTCCAAAAAACATTAGAATCTGTTACATCCGCATTCTAATGCATACTAAAGAATAAATATAAGATCCAAAACTCTTTCCAAAGACGTGGCTAAAAGGTCCTAGCAACCAGGCCATAAAACTTACATAAAAAAAAGTATATATAGACTGATGATGATGAATGACTTTAAGTAACATGATACAGAGTTTTTGGCGGGATTTTTTCGAGTGAAGTTCAGCGGCTGTTAATATTATTTGCAAATTGATTCCTAGTGGATATTGTGATATAAAATTGGTGTAGTTTTGTGTCTCAACTGTCTACGCAACTGGACAATATGTGAAATCATTGACAGAAGCGATCTCAGGATAGTGGAGCGGAGAATTTTATTGTAGTATTGACTACCTCCGCAAAGCGTACTGGGAAGGCTGACTCGATACAATTTGCTGGCAAATACTCCAAAAACCATTAGAATATGTTACACCCGTATTCTAATGCATACTTAAGAATGTTAAAATTGCACTGAAGACGAGGCGGTATGGTCCAAGATCTTAGCCTGCCCGAAAGGGCGAACAAAAAAAAAAAAAAAAAAAATAACATGATACATTTTATTATTTTAACAGACTTTATACATAAAGAGATTGGTTTTGAATATGTTAAATGCCAATGAAAAAGAACCATTTTGATGGAGAGAGATGACATAAAACTACAAAGATACAAGTTTTTGAAATGCCAGTGGAGTTCATGGAATCATATTCTAGTTTTCTAGTTCTGAATGAGGTTTTAAGTTATTAGTATGATTTAAATGATATATAATAAATTAGTACATAAATTAATATTCAATTGATTTATTTTTCCTATGTTAAGAACCCGATGTATAACAACATTATTCATACACATACCTATAATACTCGCAGTGGATCTTTGTGTCTCTGAATTGGTTGCAAGACCCCGCCCAGTAGCTATTTTTGTGTCAATATTGAAGGTGAAGATAGCATTGTATAACTGTCTCTTTCACTCGCTTATGTATGTCACATCGTCCTATCTCGCTTACTCTATGCAGTAGACTCGATGACAAACTGTTTCTTACGCAATGGTTGGCAGGACCAAGTTCAAAGACACAAAGATCCGCTGTAATATAGGTACCTCATGTTAATTAATACTAGAGACATAAATAGAAATTAAACAGTATCAAGATCGTTTAATCCAATTTCCCCAGTATTGCACACAACAAATTTTTATTTCCACATTTGCCATGAGATTCTGGTAGACCTTTAACACACTTATTCCTTATGAATTAAATGCTTATAGTATAACCATAAATTGTATTGCAGCTCATAATGCAATGTTCTTATTCTTTGTTGACTAAACTTGGAAAAGGTTCTTTAAATACAAGAATTGCCTCTCTGTGCTCCTGCCTGAAATGCCGGAAATTAGAATATCTAAGTCAATAAACTCTCTGGATATTCTTCTGTCATCGGAAGTTTATAGAGCTCTTGCAAATAAAAGAGATAGGTAGTCATTATTATGAAATGTACAATAATGTATTGTACATGATGTGCAGTGACGTACGTTTACTCTATAGGGTGCGTGAGCATTGCTTCTGATACACATTCTCTATAATGATAGACTTGTCGAGCTTTTGCCTGTAATGTAACGTTAGATTAGATTTTGAGCATTTAGTTGATTCCACAATATTGTATCAAAATACATACTGTATCATCAATTTGTACACTGCTTGCTTAATGCGCCCTCGCCAATGTAATGCTTGACTTTGTAACGTTAAGGTGGGTACTGACCGGTGTTACGGGGCCTAACGTACCATTTGCAGCGAGTATGATACATTTACGCCGTGTGCATTCATTCGTGTAACACGCTCGAACTCTTTGCTCGCTCTGCTCCAGATTCGTTGCCACTTGCACGACGATGGAGTTGTGTTTTATTTTGTTATAATTTTCTGGATGACCCAGGTTCCATAAAACAGTTTCCATAAGAAGTATATTTGTCTATGAAGAGTTTTCTCTGTGTCGCCCTCCATCTATTTAACAACAAATAATCACAACTAATAAAATAAAGGCCCGAAGTACCTAAAATCGACGCTTGTGCCACGTGCGCTCGTGATGATGTACTGACAGAAGGATTCACAAAAAACCCAACAGCGGGGTGAAGCATTGTGAGCGAACTGACTGCACGAACGATCGCTGTGTAAGTGTGTAACATGTAACTCGCGTCGCTGGGGGGACAACTGTGGCTGGATCATGATTAAATGATTCTACCATCAATTTGGAAATTACCTTCGTGGAGAAGAACGGACCACAAACTCCTATTTATTAACAAATGATTTAACTACAGATCAGCTATGCGCGGGTTGGCTTGAATATCTTGACAGGAACGTCGCGGTGAGTCTCGGCGGCGAGGACGGAACTAAGATGATTTGCGTCTTATGAAAATGGATCATGCATGCATTGATCTATATATTCCATATAGTTTGACTAGCTAAGAATTTTTACTTCTATCTTTATTAGTTACTAGCTTTCTCCCGGGGCTTCGTTCGCGTAGCCTATCCAAAGGACCTTTTTCGGAATACAAAGAAGCATATGTTACTTCAGCGGTAGTGTAACTCTCTATCAGAGAAAAATCTTCGAAATCGGATAAGTAGTTATAATCTTGCCGTTTTAATAAATAATTGAGCAATGTAATGTAATAACACCGCTTACAAACTTATGCGAACCTAGTACAGAGGTGGCACACATCACCTGCTCCTTGACCTACTTTTCTTCAAGTTCATCCATCCGATAATTGTCATCTTCTTTGGTCTTCTTCTTTTCGTGTGAGGATGTGGCCACCTCTTATGTCAGAGTTAATTAAGCTGCCTCTGGAACACCACAGGCCTCTGACTTGGCTATTGGCTAGTAGCGGAGTGCTACTAGAACTAGAAAACCATACAGACACGAAAACGTAAAAAATCCTTTTAAAAAAAAATACTACCGACTTGCAAATGAGAAAACAACAAAGTGATAAAAAACTTTATTTTTGGAAGTCGGTGTCCATAATGCAAAAATAGGCACGTACCAAAGACACCGACTTCCAAAAGTAAAGTTACTTTTCACTCTGTAGTTTTCTTATTTGCAAGTCGGTAGTAATTATTTAATTAAGTTTTTTTATGTTTTCGTTTCTGTATGGTTCTCTAGTTCTAGTAGCACTCCGCTACTAGATAGCGCGCAGCAAAATTGTCTTTACTTTTTTTGTATGAAGTCGATATTCTTCTCCCTAGAGTAAATAATATTCTGTGCAGGTAGGTAGGTTAGGTAAGACGTAGGTAAGTAGACTAAGGTAGTCAGGTGGCGGGAGCGATACCGCGGGCACTGCTAGTATTAATTAAATAAACTATAAGTCTACTGAATAAGTTTTTGTCTGTTATAGTGAGAAACTACGCTTACAATATAGTTCCGTCACAATCCGTAGCATTGAGAAAGATATTGTCAAATAAACAAACATTTTGCATATTTCAACTTCATTTTCCTTCCTGTTCACTCATAGTCTCTGCAAATACACCTACTCATACGTCAATAACATACTTGTATTTCTATTGACACGCTTTTTACTTATCACGGCGTCAATTTTCCTTAAACAAATTGTCCACAAATTCCCTGACAGCTTTAATTAAAACCAGCCCATAATTGTTCAACTGCGGGGCCTCTTCTCACATAGAGAAGGCATGAGTATGGAGTGATAGATTGATTGAGAGTACCACACTTGCTCAAGACATCATCATAACAGCCGAAAGACGTCCACCGCTGGACATAGGCGTCCCCCAAACTTCACCATATTGACCGGTCCCGTGAGTCTCGCATCCAGCGGACTCCCACCAGTCTCACCAGGTTAACTCTCTCGGTTCACGGTCGCCACTCCAAAACTTTTCAGCCCCATCGACCATCCGTTCTGCAAGCAATGTGCACTGCCACTTAAGTGTGGCAATTCTTCTAGCTATGTCGGTAACCCTGGTTCTCTTGCGGATAAAACTTTACACTAACTATAAGTCCAGCAACCTAATTGCTTAAATGAATTAGACAGGGCAAAGGGTATGACTCATGAAAGAGTATGACCAATTCCCAATAAATAATTAGGTATTGACAAAAGTTATTGGTAGCTTTTATTGGTGAAGATACTCTTTTCGAAAGAGTCCAATATTTTTTGGCAATACCTAATTATTTATAGGCCATTTGTCATACTCCTTCATCAGTCATACTCTTTGCCCTGCCGAATTCACTTTTGCAATTAGGCTGCAGCATGTCCAAGATATACTTGGTCACATTGGTACTTGCCCGGATATGAACCCACGACCAAGCACAAGAGGCACCATCTTAGCTACTGGGCCCCCACGACAAAAACATAGGTACTCATACTTCAATAAAATACTTGTATCTATTAACATGCTTTTACTTATCTCGCCTTCCATTTTCCTTAAACTAATTTTGTTGTCTGCAAATTCCCTCACATTGTTTTAAGTTGGTAAATAAGGCAATATGCGATGTCATTCTCTGGGCTGATAAGTTTGTAAATTATGGTGGTTTTCCTGAAAATCATGCAGGTGAGAATGCAGCTAGTGTAGGTTAGCAGGAAATGGATACTCATGTCAATATTGTACATGAAATATATAAACTCATTTCATTAATTAAAATTTTCATAATTCAAAATTTGTATGAAAAATTATCAAGCACTTTGAATCTGTTGTGATTGATTGGTTGCATTAATTATTACAATCGCATCACTTGATTCTGACGATGAAGGTAATTTTGCGAGAAGAAGAAAACTGAGAGCAACACTGCAACGTTTCCTAAACCGAGGTTGATTGATTTTTCCTCTTAATAGGAATATAATGCCAGGATGGTCTATCCTGGATTGTCGATGTGGTATATTTTGCTCATTATCATCTCTCCCGACAGATGTCCGCCAAACGCAACTCTATAAATTATTTAAAAAAATGTTATTTGCTTTGGACCTTGACGATTCAAAAATGCCAATAATAATAATTGATAAGCAAATCAAGTATCTTGACTTGGCTTGCGAGGTTGTCGACATGTGGGATGGGACTTAACGATCATTGTACCGTTAGTCGAGTCAGCCAATGACTTAATGGTAATTGGTGTAAGTCTGACTACCAACACCTTAAGAGGCTCTCGTTAGATTTATTACCGGTAGATTGGACCCTGATCCAGATACCAGTGGGCCTCTATTTTTATATACAATATTTTAAAAGGAGACGGGGATTTCTGGGCCTAATTGTAATAAGATGAGGTATAGTTTAAAAAAAGGGTTATATTTTTCTAATTCAAAATGTGAAAAATCAGCTTAATTCACAATCTGGAAAATGAGAAATCCAAAAATTAAGTTAAGGTTACGAAGTAAATCGAATATCGATTAAATTATAATCGATTAACGTGACAGAGTTCAAACTATTTAAGAAAATACTTTCACCAGATGATTAATACAATTAAAATAATTAAATCTATTAGAATTAACGTATTAAACAGTATAAACCAAATTAATATCTACATAATTAAAGCAAATCGATTCACGTTTACTAATCGATTATTGTATTTTTAGTCTGTGCTAACTCTGACTTGACATGCATGGCATGACACTCTGTATAGTCTATGCTGATACTACTCGTTTCGTATCGTATAGTGCGTGTGCGTTTTGAGTGTGTTTCCCCCATAGTTTTATTGATATTTTCTTCGATCCCTGCTTTCATTCTACGGACTTCTGATCTACCTTCTTGTACGACCCTTGCCTTGCTACCATACCGGACACTGAGAACCCCGCCTAAACATTGAACTTGGATTTGTTATTTGATGAATAAAAAATACCTATTAATAAAAAAGATTTTTATTTTTAAACATCATCTCCTTACCTACTTTACAAATATATTTAACACCCTATCTATAAAT
Organism: Orthosia gothica; assembly: GCA_949775005.1. Taxonomy (NCBI): domain Eukaryota; kingdom Metazoa; phylum Arthropoda; class Insecta; order Lepidoptera; family Noctuidae; genus Orthosia; species Orthosia gothica. Next base: position 25,395,759 of record OX459048.1, read on the forward strand.
AAAAAAACATTTTTGCAAAAAAATACTATCTTTTTTATTTTTCCCTTTTTAGTTGTACCTACATAATAGGCAAGTTGTATAGTAAGTACCTATAACGCCTTTGAACTTGAACATAACCGATTAAATGAGAGATCTGCTTACACCTTTCGAGCGTACTGGCGTGATGTTAACTTATGAAATGGTATAAACAATAAACAGACATGCGATTGCAGCAATCTCGAGAGATTTGCCGTTATTTATTGAAGAGTTCTGTTGTATACCTATCTCCGAAGTTCTTCATCAGATCTTCACCAAAATACAAACAAAGTCGAACATAGAACCTCCTTTATGGTAAGTCGGTTAAAAATGACAATCGCAGTTCAAAAATCGGCTGTTATGTAAAGATTTTTACGTAACCTCACTTTTCATTAATCTCTTTTATCTCGGCTCTCAAATTGCCAAAATCTGCAAAATTTTCAGTGATTGTTTGATAATACAGTAGCTATCAATTGACACCAATTTCATCTTTTTACATCCAGGCCCAAAATTGTATGAAAGCGTATCCGTCTCCTTTACAATGGATAAGAAAACAGTTAAATAAAATAAATAATTGTTACTGTTGTTACACTTGTCCTACTACAGGTCTCTTCTTTTACAGAGAAGTCACGAGACAAAAGTGCCTGTAAACGGTTTAATTGAAACAAATGCTCTGAGTTCGAGTTCTACAACGGAATTTTCCGTCGATTAGGAAAACCTTCCACAATACATGCCAAATTGATTGACTGACGCAAATCAGGTGCATTCTAAAATATGGAACAACACATTTTGGCTAGTTGCTGTGTTCGATTACAAACCATACAGGTTTATCATCTATCATACGTTATCTGCCAGATAATGGAACTCTGCTCTGAAAGCTTTGCCGGGTATCTACCTCGACTCAAGCTTTTATACCTACCTACTTACATTCACTCATGTAGATAAAATTATGGCACATATGTAGTACTTATGGAGTGAAATAATCTGAGGTACCTACCTAAAAGTAGGTAGATAATTCTCTCGGACTCATACTGGCACGATCTGGGATTTCGTCGCCCTTGTGTTAAAAAATAGGAAACAATAAAAACGAAACTGCAACGTACGTAAGCAAAATTAAAATTATTATCAAAATTCCACTTCAAAATTTAACAGAGACGCACGGGTCCTGTCAATGTCCAGTAGTGGAAGTATTTCGGCCGATATGATGATGATGATATTTCTCTCTGACTCATATAGGCACGATCTTGTATTTCGTTGCACTTGTGTTAAAATGGTAAACAATAAAACGTAACCGCAACCTATGTCCACTTGAAAATTTTACTGATCCAAAATTAAGCCTATGTCCATTGATGTATTAAAACCTCTTTTTAATACATCAATGATTATGGCCCATTCATCTATTAGGGTATTTTATATATCAATGCTTATGTCTAATTAATCATTAATTGTCCTAACTATCAATGGTGTCGTTCTAGGGTACATCTGAACAAATAGCTATGTTCGCAGGGTGTGGGGCATCTGCAGTATCCTTAGTATGATTTCTTGTCGCCAAGACTGTGTTTTTGTGGGTCACTGTTGTGCCATCTCACATGGGTTGGCGCAAAGGTGATCCACTGTTATTTGTTGTTTTGTTTTGTAGTGTCAGTTTGTTAATATCTGTGTTGCTAACGTAGTTGTAAGTTTTACATACCATCTATTGAGTAATGGATACTCGAATAAAGATAAATTCTATTCTATTCTAAATAGTACAAGTGGTTTTTAATTTTGGTTTGTAGCAGATAATCTCTAGAAGTATTAAAATTAAATTAAAATGTTAAATTAATTATTACCTATCTGTCTTTAGACTGACAACCCCACGAACCCAAAATGTATTGTTATACATTCTAGATAAACCAGTAATGAAGTCTTCTAACTCTATCAGCTTTTCTCCAACCCTTACGATACTTGCATGAGCGAGCAAACTGTCGCGCGTCTGCGTCGTAATAAAGTTACCTCTCAACTAACTCGATAGGAAGCGGAACCATCACGATTTGCCTTGTTGGCAGAACAGGAGAACTACCTACATGTTGTCAGACACAAGTAATAGACTATTTTCTTTTGTTTTTTTTATTATTTGAGAACCGTTTGCGTTTGTTTTCTTGTCCCATCTTACCAACTCCGAGTTAGTAGCTAACCAGGCCAATTATATAGGACATGTTTATCATACATACATATTTATTTGTTATTTAAGCTCGTTTAGCAATTAACTCTGAGTTGAGTGAGGTTGAGTGAGGTTTCATTTGATTAACATGAAAAGAGAACAATTTGGCGTATTCTACACATATAAAGCATACGTATCACCTAAAAGCAGAAATACATCCGCTTTGATTGGATTCCTAATTTTATGGATATTTTTGTATGGGAAATAGACTCCTTTTGAACAAGTTTTGAGTCACGTGTGAAAGCTAAAGTACACTTCGCCACCAATAACCCGGCACCGGCTACCGGGAAGGCACAAAGTGCCTTTAAACACGCGCCGGTTGCCGGGTACCCGGCGGCGAATGTATAGACATGTACGCCGGTACGTGTGAAAGCTTACATACATGGCTATACACTTCGCCGCCGGTTGCCCGGCACCGGCTACCCGGAAACCGGGGCGTGTGAAAAGGCACTAAGACTGAATAAACGCCCGCCGCACGCCCGTGCTGGGACGCAGCGTACCAGGGGTTCAACTTACTATGTCGAATCAATGATATACCTTCAAGGGCTATTTAAAATAAAGCTAGAGTAAAAATAATAATTCGGAACCTAATGCACGAGACTAAAAAAATAAGTTGACGTGTATGAAATGTGGTTCTTCTAACTTCTTGTAGGGCAAAAAAAAATATACCTGAGAGGCAGTACGAAATGCCTTTTTAAGAATTTGTTGTCCAGCTGATTTCTTCAAGAAGGGCTTCAAGAAAATGCCTCTGCGTAGGCAAAAATGCATCGATTGCATGGGTGATTACTATGATTAATAAAAATAAAAAAATATAGAAGAAAATCCAGTAACTTATTTCATAAAAAACGGTAATTTCAAAATCCTAATATTTTATGCTTGTCGCATATAATTATTTTTCTTTTGATTATCGCTGAAACTAGTGCACTTACTTTGGTCTGGTAGCGTCGCCTGTGTAAACTTCAAGATATGAAATAATTTCTACACCTCAAGTCGCTTGTCTATTAAATCTTCTTTAAATACAATTAAGAAAACTATATACAAATACCAGTCAATCAAGTTTTATGTATACTATTTTCTATAAAATACAAAAAGTTATTATAAGGTACTGACAGTTACTTTATGACATAAAATAGTACAGAAAATGATAGTTTTCATCACAATCCACAATAGTCAATTTACCTAGCTTCTTGGCACATTAATTAATTTTTCTTACGTGGAAAACGTAACGTATATTTTATATGAACGTATATTTGCTTTAAGGTATAGACAACAAGTTTTACAATTATCTATTTCCAGACCTCTTGTCACTTGTATAGTGCACGTACAATACAACTATTTTCTTAATGTCCCTCGGAAAACTTCGTGTTTCGTCAGTCGTCGGCTTTCTATGAGTAATTTTTTTTAAATGGGAGGAAAGCTGCTGTGGTTAAAAAACAGCTCTATATATTTTACACGGAAATCAAAACAAAAGAACAATAAAACACTTAGAATTCAAATTATTACACACGACAAAACCAATAATTGATGGATTTGAAAATTAGGCCCTGGGTTCGGTTCCCGAGTCGGGCAAAGTGTTGTTTAGTTTTTCCATCTGGAATTTCTCAACAGCCGCCCGGAGTCTGGATTTGTGCCCGGTTATTGGCAATAAGCTGAAATGTCCATGTGCTTATAGGTGCACCTCTGTCTAACCCATCGGGGTATAAAGCCCACATGTTATACTATATTATTAGGCACAGGATAGTAGTTTATGCAATGGTCATATAATAGGGGTTATTAAAACACGAGTGTGGGTTTATCACACGAGTGTTTGAATACCTAATTATACACTTTTTTATTTTCACTCATACAGTTGAAATAAAACAAAAGTGGAAACGGAAAAAATATGTTTTATGGAGGGCAATTTTGATTCTCATTGCGTATGACTGCGCAGCGCGCGCATCCATTGACAATGACATTATTTTTCTGCATTATGTTAATGAGTTTAATTTTTACTTTTTGATTTTTTGGTGCGTATGTGAAGCACCAAAAAATTAAAAAATTAAAGTGTAGGTAATTTAAAATTAGAAAGTTATTTAATACCGTATAACCGTCATTAGTATCCTTTACTTGCTCGTGATTCATCTATGGCCCTCGCTTTGAATCCGTCATTTATTCACTAGTTGCATAATATAATAGTATGATGCAATTGTTTGAAAATCGAATGAAAATGTTGCACTTTAATGATTTTTATTTAATTTTTACCTATCCACGAACAATACAATATTTTTTTCAACACACTTGCTCGTAAAGTGAGCCTTATTACATCGCTTTTAGTGTCATAAACCGAGCAATAACACACACGTGCGTAATAACATTACACACTAGTGCGTAATAGAATTATCCGTACAAAGTTTAATCAGTACCTTTCTGCAAGTTACATGCGAGTAAACAGAGCATTTTCAATTTAACCGGGTAACACAGAATTGATACCCGGTAAAATTGAAAATGCTCTGTTTACTTGCATATAATTTGCAGCAAGGTACTAATAAAATTACTAGGTAATTTAACTTTGTAGGGATAATTATATTACGCACAAGTGTGTAATGTGATTACGCTCGGTTTATGGCCCTAAAAGCGATGTAATAAGACTCACTTTAAGAGCTAGTGTGTTGAAAAGGTACTTTATCAAATAGCACAGAATGATAGTTTCAACCATCACAACCCACAATAGTCAATTTACCTTGTTTCTGTTACATTGTATCGAAAAATATCAAACAACTTCATGTTCTATTATACCTATTAGGAGGACAATAGGTGATTACGGATAACGGAAGGTAAGCAGTAGCGAGTCGTAGGTAATACCCGCATGAACAATGCATGTCCATTTTCGGGCTCGTCTTTTTCAAGATCGAAGAAATGTGAAGATTTTCACTAATTGACAAACATGGAAGATATTCTTGTGTAACTACCGGGTTGTTATCAGATAACCCCAAGTCAGACATTAGTATTGCGATTTCGCTATTAAGATATTCTCAGTACGGCTCATCGGCTATATACATCGAAGAAACTTGAAGTTTTCGCTAATTGACAAACAAGGAAGGTATTGTAGAATATCTTGTTGGTCTCGGTTTTATCCGGTATCCCGAAAGGAAGGCATTTCTTGTTAATGCTGGATGTTATCCTCAAGTTGGACACAATTGTATTGGATTTTTTCAATTAGGAAGGCCTCAGCAGTAAACCGAATCTTGCAATTAAACATATTTACGGCAACAGAATGGCCGCTATTATGTAGCTTGCTTATAGCAAAATTATTTTCGCATTGTTTTTAATTGTACGTCATAAAATGAACCTTTAGTTACACACGTAAGACCCAGCTGTAATTTGTAGAAGTTTGACATGCGTTATGGGTATTCGGGTGGTCAGAAGGCATAAAATCGGTCGCTTTTAATTATTGATTTATTACGATGTTAATTCGGAAATGTGTAACTGAGTAGGAACTCAGTTACACATTTCCGTATTTCATGTCTCAGATTCTGGCTCTTTTTGTATTATTATTGGTAATCATTTAATTGTAACAGTTATCAATAATCTATACCAATATTATAAAGAGGATAGATTGTTTTGTTTGTTTGTACCTAATAGGCTCCGAAACTACTGGACCGATTTAAAAATTCTTTCACCTATGGAAAGCTAGATTATTCTCGAGTAACATATATCGAGTACCTATAATCTTGACGGGGGTCAGCTAGTATTGTATATTGTAAATCATATTTGTACGCCTCATGGCAAAACATAGAGAGTATCTTTAATGTTTTAACACCCCACACACTGCTGTGTAACCTATGTTTTACAAATAAAGTTTTGATTTTGATTCAAAGGTTATCCTGTTACCCAGTTCATGGCTTGTAGTGGTCAGATAGCCAGTCGTTCGACAAGAAATGCCTTCCTTTCGATGTTATAACCGATTAACCGTACTGAGAATGTTTTAATAATTAAAACATTCTCAGTCAGTGGGCTTTCGCAATTATTGCGAAAGCCCAATACTACTGTGTCTGACTTGGGGATACCGGATAAAACCGAGACCAACAAGGTACTCTAACAATACCTTCCTTGTTTTTCAAACCATATACCTTTATTTCAGTTGTCATTCGGTTTTTTTAATACTAATGGCGGACCGCGTCAATCAGGCGTGACTTTCTATTCCCAATTTTCTTAGAAGGATTAGAATGAAATTCATAGTAAAACTTTTTCACAGAAGATAAACAGACTTTAAAGGAAAACACTAGTGTCTTTGGTACTAACCTCTTGTTTTTTTTAACCTTTCGTAATCACTTGCGACACAGGCTTCAGAAACAAAAGTTATTTTGCACATTTTATTGTTTTACTTTTGATGTCAATTTATTTTTTGTTAAAAGTTTTTATTACTCACTTTTTAGTTTTGGTACACCATCACAAAGAATTGAGCAAGTTCTATTACCATAATAGAACTTGCTCAATTTTGTTATTATGTTTGTAAATTGAGTTATTATGGGTATTTTGTCAATATTTTAGGTACTTTACTTACTACCTAAAAGATATAGATATATAAAGATCTATAGGTACCCATAATAACTCATTTTATACACTCGTGCTGCTTATCGCTAAGAAGTTCCGTTGTATGTTCCATATATCTTGAAAACCACTAAACCGATTTTGATGAAACTTGCACTATTCCCTAATTCGAGAGATATTTATATTCATTAAAAAAAAAATCGCGATCTGATAACTAGTTTCGGCGAAATGCGTTGACAAACATACATACATACGCTTATGAAATTTGGCACACATGTTTAGAAACCCACATAATGTTAATATTTGGCAATTCCAACAATATTACTTATGTGTCGAATTGAAAACCTATTTTTTTTTGAAGTCGGTAAATCCATAAATAACTTAGTCCATTGATCACAATTCACAACCCTCCTTTTGAATACCATGAAAAGTTACTTTTTTTTACAACTGAAGCGATCTCAAACTTAGTTTGGAGTTGCAAAGCCCCAACACTTTTGACAATCAAAAAGTTTTTTATTCCGGTCCCTCCGGAAGAGATCCCTGGATAATATTAAGTATTGATTTTTATTATCCTTCGACAATTTTTATTTATAAAGGATGTTCAGAAAAGTTAATTCTAACAAAGTTTTAATTTAGGTAGGTACCTAGCAAATACCTAGTTGCAGTTATAGTAGATAAACTAAATAAGGACTGAACTCGTTTGTCTATTATGAAATTCTCATTACGGTGATCATCTTTTGTGTGTTTCTACTTTTATTTACAGTACAAATCAGATTTTATGACACGGTAAATAACCCTTAAATTGCTCCCTTTCTTTCATTCAGAAAGTTCATCAAAATAATTAGAACAATCAAAACGCCTTGCTTATCTAACGCAAACATGAAAACACGCGTTATTTCACCAATAACAAATCTGATAAGCCTTCGAACACACTGAAATAACCTACACAAAACTTCTGTACTCACCTTTAGATTAGTTTTAATCCCAGAATAACTGCCAAAAAAGTAAATCATTGTTTCAATAACCAACTACACATAATCACTTCACTGCAAAAAGTTTTGATTCAACGTATTTTCTGAGCGCGCAAATTACAAACGCACGTCCGTTCGTATCGGATATCAAAGTGTTACTGAAGATTCGTTATTGTTTTCACTGATAAGTGGGTTGTTTATTCAATTGTTTTCAGGTGATCGGTGTTTTCCATGTCTTTCATGGTAATTGGAACTGTTAATCATCTTCAGCCTATTAATGTTTCCACTGCTGGGACATCGGTCTCTTCTCTGTGAGAGGGAACGGGCCGCAATCCACCACGCGGGCCTAGTGCGGGTTGGTGGATGTCACATGTCTATGAATTTTTGGTTCTAGGACTTACCGGTTTCCTCACGATGTTTTCCTTCACCCACTGAGAGCAGTGGTGATAAAATAATTCACACAAAGTAAAGCGCCTGGCTGGATTCGGACGCACGACCTACAAATTGTAAGTCACGGCCAATACCAATGGGCCACCACTACTCCCTGTAGAACTACTAAAATGTGACAAACTGTGAGGCAGTAACACAGAGCTGCTGCCCAGAGACAGACAGGGTCGTGGTAGACCACGAAGGAGATAGCGGTATGAACTAGACAGATTTGGGAGTCCGAAAGATGTCTGCCGTATGCAGGACAAACTGTGGGTTAAAGTAGGTGTTTATACTTAACAGTTATGGAAGTGCATCGTTACAATTTTATTAGTGTCATCCGTTACAGTGGTTGATTTATTTATAGCTTCGGAATTAGAAATAGTCTCGGAAAACGGTGTATCAGAATGTAGTTTTTGAGAAACTTGATTATTATACTTTCACTTGAGGAAGACGCGCTCATTTTTTATAATTAAAAAATCTGAATTTGAAACAACTACGAACGAAGGCAGCATGCATTTAATAGGGAACATTACTGCCAATTGCTCCCGCCAGATGGCGCTTGAGGGCGAGGAGTAAACAAAACCATAACAACATGGCGTCTACTACTGTTTTAAGTATAAATTGTGTTCAAAAACCAAATAATAATATTGCTAGCTTTTGGTCAAGAATGCATCAGTGTTGTGTTTATGAATGCAGAAATAAAACCTGCCATATGATCCCAGAAAATACCAACATTCGTAAGCAATGGGAAATTACTATTCATCGTAGGAATTTTACAAAAAAAGTCAAGGCTGTGTCTGACCGTTCTAAAGCGGAACATTTAATAAAGAAGGTATTTTACAGGTCAGTGTATAATCCTAAGGCAACCTTTATTCAAATAATTACAGTAATTATTATGTTTAATGCTATAGACATTAAAAGGAAGTTACATAACATTGTGTACTAATTAAACACAACTACAAAATGGTTTTAATGTCTACATAAATACGCATGTTGAACCATATGGTGTTAATAAAACCTAATTTATACTTACAGGACTGAAAATAAATAGAAAAATATTAAATAAGGGGGGTTACCTACCATTGTTTGGAGCAAAAAAGAGTTGATGAAAGATGAACAGAGAAGGAAACTTCGATCAAATTGAGGAGAAACAATCAGCACTTTAACTTGCCGGTGCTGTTGGAATAAGTGTCACAATAATGTCTTAAAAATAGTGCTTCAAAAGCTAAATTTCTGTTGTGATAAAACAATAAGTAAAACACCTTTTGTAAATAGAATAACATGGGCCCTTAAGAATGTAACTTTGATATCATGGGTATACCCAGATAGCCTAGATTTAGACTGAACTCTGGACCTAAGTTTTATGACAATCCCTTCTAAAACTCTTGTTAATTGATGTGAAATATTGTAAATAAAGAAATATATTTCTTTTTAACTTATTTTGATACTTGGACAATAATATAGATTCAGTGAACTACTCTCAGAAATAATAAGTTTCGCCGGTTACTTACTTTAACGGTTATCTTATCTGATGGAGGGGCCGAGAAGCAGCTCGGACACTTCGATCCATTGGGATCTACTGTAGTCTACTTTAACAGTTGGTCTATTTTTAATGGTTTTGACACATTACTCAGGTGGACCAGGATTGCCCCGATTATATTGGCAGACAACATTGTATATGAATTGTATTAGTAATCCTAAGGAAAATAAATAACATACAAGTACAAAGAATTTTAATTTATTTCTTGTTATAATTAAGTAATACACAGTAGGTGCACAATCCTAATTCCCCTCAATACCTTCGTGAACGCTTTGAATACCTCGTGCCGAGAGGTAAACCCTGTCGCACTGCCACTTCTCTTCTCCTTCGTCCTCCGCGACACACTTCCAGCCGCTATGATGGCTCTTTCTCTGCTACAGCAGTGCGTCTCTGGAACTCTCTCCCACATTCCATACGCGACAGCCCTTCTCTGGAGGTCTTTAAGAGGATGATTAAAGATCATTACCTAACACAATGACATAATATTATTATTTATGTATATATATATATTTATTTATTTATTTATGTACGTACGTAGTAAGTATATTTATGTTTTAATTAAATTCGTCGTAGGTTATTTTAATATTGTACACTGGAAGCCTGCCCTCTATAATTGTAAAATTTCTCTGTCACTCTAGGGTTTGCTGTAAGAGAACTCAGCATTGAGTTAAGCTCGCCTTTGTACATGTACTTTATTATCAAATGTATGTAATGTTGTTTTTTGGTGTACAATAAAGAATTAAGAATTAAGTAGGTACATTTTAATAGCACAGCACTGAAATTTAGGTAAATGTAGGTACTTATTTTATACACAACTACCTAGCCCTTGACCCTTCTTGAAAATAGGTGTGATGCTATGTTATGACAATGGAAAAACAAACTTTGTGTCAGTTCTAGATATACACACATCAACACGGTCTAGGGATATTTCATACTCAATTAAATAACTCGAGAAGTACTGGCCGCATTGGAATCTTTTATATACCGATTTGTTTGTAATTTATCTCAGACTAATTCCAAATTCAAATTTTTGAAAATTCTTTTGTTTCGGTGGCATAAAACAATACGAATTACGTTTAGTTACAGTTTTTTTTCATTTTTAAACGAAAGATAAAGTTAAAATTGAGGTATTGTAGCCATGCAACGCCAACATTTGACGAGGGCGGAGATGTTACGAGCTGTGGGAATGCTGGAAGCTGGGTCTGTTCAGCGTAATGTTGCTGAGGCCATAGGGACCCACCAAAATGTAATTTCAAGATTGTGGACACGCTATCGTGCCACAGGTGAAGTAGCGGAGAGGCACCGGGGGCCAAGTCGCATGACTACCCCCAGACAAGACCGATTTTTGCAAATTACTGCGCGAGCTCAACCAAATGCAACGGCGACTCAATTGGTCCAAAGGCTTCGAGTGGAACACCAAGTGCTTGTGAGTGACCAAACTGTAAGAAGGCGACTGCATGAAAGCAATCTACGCTCTCGTAGACCACTCCGGGTCCCACCTTTACGGAGAGGCAATCGTGGACGACGATTAGAATGGGTTCGGAACCACGTGGACTGGGGCCGTGAGCAATTGTCCAATGTGCTGTTCACGGATGAATCCAGGTTCGGCTTCCATCCAGATTCACGAAGGACGCGTGTTTGGCGAGTTCCTGGACGATGGAGCCATCTTCAGAACCCTCAGGAAGCTCACCCATACCAAGGAGGAACAATTATGGTTTGGGCAGGAATTCATCTTGGAGGACGGACGGAGCTCGTTTGGGTGCGGGGCAATATGACGGCAGAACGATACGTCCAACAGGTGCTGGGGCCCGTAATATTGTCCCACAGAACACAAATGTGTCAAGATTTCCTGCTCATGCACGACAATGCCCGGGCACACACGGCGAGAACGGTAGCAACTTGGTTACATACACACAATGTTAGGGCCTTAGACTGGCCTGCTCAATCGCCAGATCTAAATCCCATTGAGCATGCGTGGGATATGCTGCAAAGAAGAGCTCTGAAGGAAGTTCCTGAAAATCTGGCTACAGAAGATCAACTTTTTGCGCACCTCAGAAGGACATGGGACAATATGCCGCAGCAAGACATTGACAACCTTGTTCTGAGCATGCCGAATCGTTGCCGATGTGTTATGAACATCACGGGCGCTTTCTCAGACTACTAACTTCAAGTTAATAAACACAAATTAAATGATTTTTCTATTTTTTTCAGTTTTTACTCATAAATTAAAAGTTAATTCATATACGGTTTCCGTCTATGCTTCATTTTTTTCCATAAAATCCTGAAATTTTAATCGAAGTACCTTAACCAATAAAAAATGATAGAATATTAAATTACGTATCTTTTAAATATATACAAGTCATATAAATAATTAACACATTGATAGTAATTCGCTTTTTTAAAAATATCCCTAGACCGTGTTGATGTGTTTATTTCAGTTTTCATCAAGATTACACATAAAAAAAACATCTATTTTGTTGTTGTAAAAATAGGTACTTATATTTTCATGGAGGCCTTAGACTGGGGTGTAATATAACATAATTATTATTATGTTATATTACATCACTCATTAACTACAAATGCCATTCTAACTTGCAGCAGATACGCAGATACATTTCCAGTCCTTTTTCTATGTTTGGATCAAACCTGAAAGAATGAAGACAGTAGGATGTAAATGAAATGTCAAGTGCCAATAATATCAAGTGTCAATAAACTTATTTATGATTCAATAACAAGATTTCTAATTTTTGAGTAAGAACTATCAAAACAAAGATATTTAATATCTGCTAAATCACCTTCCTAAAAGAATATATATGAGAAATGATTAAGGGTGGTAAGGAAGTCAGGGTTTAGGTCTTTGGCATTAATAGTGCATTGGACTGCTGTCCACCATCAAAATTCTACCGTGTGCAAGACGGTTCCACTGCAGTAATTATGTAAGTCATATAAAATCAACCGGGAAAGTATTGTTTTCAATATTAATTGGAAGTACATTAATCTCATTACATAGTAAATTGATATAATATCTGCAAGTTACACAAGATTTTCAATGCTCACATGTACCTTTCACTAAATCCGTTTTCTTTTTCTTTTTACTGACGCACCGCGCTCTTGAAGCCAGGGTTTTAGGTACAGTACTCATATGGTCTAATTTCCTCAAGTATTAGTTAGCTCCATTTTTCTTTCACTATTAGTTTTATATATTGTATGCTTAAACTGCGAAATATTGCCTCTCGACTTTGACACACTTTGACAGTTTACTTTGTTAACCTTGTTTTCAGTGGCGCCATCTGATCTCAGCTTTGCGGATAGTTCCCTATTTCGCGCGTTGTTTAGTTTTCATCAACTTTTCCGCCAGTCACATTCAATTCATTGTTCCCGCGTGGTTTGTTCATCTCTTTGCTGATTGGAAAATTTACTAACAATATCCACATTCTAAATTCAAATCTATTTTGGTCCCTAAGGGATTAAAGAGATATTTTGGTCCCTGTTTAAGAAAAATAAACTAGCTTTTTTGAATAGATATGATGAAAAACAATATTAGGTACTATAGCAACATTCAATATTGAACAGACAAAATTTTACTAAACAGACAAAAAAGAAATTTAATTGGGATTACCCATTATAAAATAGAAATGTCAAATTAAAAAAAAAAAATGAATAAGCCCGTGTGCTGAAACTGTAAATGGACGGTTGTCATTGGTTGGCTTGTTTCTTTTACATTAACGTGCTCTAGTCCAAGATCCTAGACGCCCCCACCGTTACCGAACTCTTATAGCACATAATCAGTGAAATTGATTAGTGTCAGCGTGTCCTTGGAACTTAGGTGCTTGTCCTTGCTTACTTGGACTTTCATTTTCATTCAATAGTAGGTAGCACACACACTTTTTTTGTAGAAATAATTTAGTAACGTCTTGGGCGTCTGGGCTCTTGCTCTTTTGAGTACACAAATGTCAAGCTGAAGAGTCATATGCTTAACTCGAGAGTTGTGATTGGTAAGTTGATTGGTAGGTGAAGGCAATTTTTGGTTTGAGTCGAGTATGAGCATCTGGTATACGGGCCTTAGAAATAATTACACTTCAAATCCTATCTATTACTATGTTGTTATATCTAAAGCCGCGTCCACACGCTTGGCAAACAATGGCAAACAGCAAACAAAAATCAACAAACACGAACGTGTGGATGGGTGTTTGTTGTTTTTGCCTGTGTTTGTTTGTGTTCGCCCGTGTTCGGCATCGGTGTCGATTTTTGTGCACAAATCAAAGGATGTTTAGTTTTGACACGTCATGGTACATGGACAGTTCAGTACGCGCGAGCTTGCGGGTGGCGAAAGGAGTTAATAGTGGTGGTCAAATTAACGAATCGTGACATTTTGTGTACCTATCCTATGCTAAAATGTAAGGCAAAAAGGCCTGATTGGTCTGAGGAGGTTAACCCGAAAGTAATCGCTTCCACAACAAGCTCGTCGTCTACCATGTTTGCCAATCCGGAATATACTATCACGTTCGCCAAGCCTGTGGATACCGTGTTTGTGTTGGGTGATTGTGGTCTCGTCACGTGTTTGGCAAGTTTGTTTGGCGTTCGCCACTGTTTGTGGCAAACATTAAGCGTGTAGAGGCGGCATTAGACATCCATAAAATAAACACATGGAAGTAGTAAGTACCTGTGACAGGTAACAATAACAAAAACGCTCTGGTATGCTAAACAGTTAGTTTTACCTGATTTCTCTTTAGAGGTCAATCTGCCAAGCCTTTTCTCAACTCTTTTAGGGTCAGTTGCCAGTATAACCGCATGCGGGTGAGTACCATTATTTGACATGGAGTGACTGCTTGTCTGACCTGCACGACGACCACAACCCAGAAACTGTGTAACACGTACCACGATACTCCTTGACAAGACTTATGTCAGATTTCCTGATTTCTGATTACCGTAACGAATGTCAAATCAAGATCTTTCTATAAACATGAAAGATGCGACTAACAGCTTAACGTGCTGCATTTACAATCATACAAACTCACATAGGGACGTGGGGCTTTCGGGACCGGGACCGCAGTCCCAGATTCCACCTTCAGATACAATATTATTTTTGAGTAGTTTTTTGGGACCAGAAACAAAATAAACAAAGTTATGTCTTGTGATAATACCACAAACAACCAGACCGGAACAACTGACTGTAGCATGTAGACCATACAAATATTTGTTTCGTGCGGGAATCGGTACTGTGACACGAAGCGCGGCATCCGATCGCTCAACCACTGCGCCTGGTTGGTGCAGTATTTGAACGTTTGCAACTGCGTCGACTTTCCGAGGTACGGAGAAATCTCAGAATGTAATGAATGGTCACCCATCTACGGACCGATCTCGGAAATTTTAGCTTAATGTGCGACCCGTGCAGCTGTATAATAATTAATACTTAGCCGTGAGCTTCTCGAATGGTGCCCCTTATTTTACAATATTATAGATAATAGATAACCAACGCAACATATCGGCAAGAAAAGCCTTCTGGGCTGCTGAAGCTAATTTACTTAAATCCATATTTTATTCTGTTTCAAGTCAAGGCTAATCAAGGCTAATTATTTTATGAGTGAAACAGACCTGTTTTGTGTTCAGACATGCTTTATAAATTATGGGCCTAATTTGTCTTCCTTCTTATATAACTAGGTAAACTGTTTTTTTTCTTAATACACTGGTTTGTGTCTAAGAGACAATGAAAATGCCAGGAAAATCTCCATTAATCTTAATTTGTATCGTAAATTATTGTATTAAAATGTCTTCCTGTTTTAAAAAGGTCTCGTCTGCTGGTGAAAGGAAGCGGAGTCTACCCCTAATTGAGTTCGGTTGGAAACTTATAAAAGTGGCGTTCTGTTGTTTATCTACACTCATGGAAAAAGGCGTGAGTTTATGTGATGGAAACAATACGCAGAATCGAGTAAAAAAATTCTCTAGGTATCTAATCCAGGTGACAACCGTATTAAGCCGCATTACTTTACAATCAGCAGCCTCATGCGTTAGTGAATTCGGCAAGAAAAAAGGTTTGACCCCATCAATCGACCAATAACATGCGAGATCAAAGACGCAATGTGGATTTCCGTCTATGTGATTGGTCGATTGATGGGATCAAACCCTATGCCTTGCCGAATTCACTTACTCAATAAGGCTCGTACTTCTTCTTCGTATCGCTGGCACGAAAATTGCTTAAATTTGTTTATCCCAAAACTTAGCCACTTCGGGGACGACATCGGTGGCTGCCCACAGATCTCCCTGATTGCATGTTTTGAGGCACGGAGGACAGGACAGGAGGCGGAGCATGGTTTGCGACTCGGTACCACATGCAAACCTGCTGCTGTTCCGTCGAGTTAGCCCCATTTTTCGCGGTTGGAGTTACACCTTCCTACTTGGGTCCTAAGGAGGTTCTAGGACTTCCAGGTAGACCACGGAAGGTAAGACCCTGCGGGAAGATGCTCGCTTGGTGGTGAATAATGTGTTGGTGGGGAAAATGTTCTGCCAGAGATTGCAATGGGCGTAAGTCGGGTCTCCTGACGGGGGACTACCGTTTTCAGGAAGTTGTGTCTGCTTTTCAGCCGTTGCGTCGGTATCTGTGCACTGTTTTTGTTTCTCAACTGCACTCGCAACTTCCCTTGTGATGTGTGGAAGTCTATCCCGGCTATCGGGTATAGTACGCTGACCGGGGATGGTTTGAGGCAGCCAGTAATTGTATGGAAAGGTTCGTTAAGAGCAACATCTACTTCCTCGGCGTGAGTGGAGCGGTGCCACACTGCACACGCGTATTCGCCTGCCAGGCCAGTATGCCAGAGAACGTGAGATGAAGCCCCCAGGCGATGTTAGTCGCTTGTTTAACTTGTTGAGGGACCCGAATTTTTTCTTAGATGTCAGTGCTCTGACAAAAGTGAGAAGTAGGTTGGATTACTAAAATGATCAATAGTGACTCCTTGCTAATTGATTTTCAGAGTGCGCCTAGCTGAACTTTTGCGGAGATGAAACTGTCTCAGAGCGTTATCTTTGTAATACTTCCAAAGTACATCTAGTCCTGCCTCTAAAGTTTTTTCGGCGTCATCAAAGTTATTGCAATCTGTTAGGCTACATTTATCTGCTTACCACATTTTAGGTAATATAAAACATTAAAACAATAACATTATAAATTAGCCAACTTTTCTTGTTTTGTCGAAGCAAACGCTTTTATTCGAACTACTAACGCCATCTATCCTCAAATGGAAGCAACTTATTGTGTTAGAAAGTGAACCGAAATGGCTGCTCGTATGGATTCTTAAAACAACCATTCCTGGGTAGCTGCCACAACACCTGACTGTTATTGTGTTATAATTATCTTTACGAGTAACAGATGACGCAAGTGTCACTACAAAAAAAAATATTACTTAGGTTAGACACACTGAACTTGGGCAAAGAATGTTTTAGTGAGTGAAATGGAACACACTTATTAACTAACAAACAAATATTCATACCCTTTACCCATTTTAGGGCAAGTGATAAAATTTGCAGGTGCAGAAAACAGCTGAACACTCAAGATGGAGTATCCACCTTATGAAACCGGACAAGATAATTACTTCCGCAATGAGCATGTAAGTAACATCCTATCTACCACTGCAAAACTGCCTTAGACTACGAATACAAAATAGAGGAGGCACCATTGCAGCGAGTGTCTCAGATGTGAGGTCTAGGAGTACTGCTAACCCTGGATCTCACTTTCTGGGATCATTATAGTTAAGATGTGCAAGAAAGCGTGCAGAAACCTGGGTTTCGTACTGAGACAGTCGCAAGGATTCACAAATATTACCACGCTCAGGGTGCTGTATGACGCTTTGGTAAGGAGTCACTTGGAGCACAGTGCGGTGATTTAGGCTCCTCATGAAGCGAAATACAATGTCATGCTGGAGCGAGTACAAAATAAATTTACAAGACATTTGTATTTCAAACATTATGGAGTTTATCCATTATACCTCTAATGTATCCTACACTGTTTGTACTGGGAATGTTGGGGTACAACGAAGTCAGAGTGCGCCGGGAATTTACACTCGCGGCGTATTCACTAAAACTCCTGCGTGTAGTAGCACATAACCGGCAGGCTTATTACGTATCTTTTGCAAGAGCGAAACGAAATTGCTTTTCCATACAGAAGTTTTAGAACTATTGGCGGTTTTTTTTAATATTTGCATTGGAGGACCTACCATACCTACACTGCAGGTAATTCCGACTTTTATGACATAAAGCGTTTGATTATTTTATTTTATTTTTATGTCTGTGTTGGTGATGTTGAGTATAATTTTGATTTGCTATTATCTTTGAAAGTATCGCATGTTTCTGTGATGTAATTACATTTTTGTGGAGCGCTAAATGAGAACATTTATTTCAGGTAAAAAAATCTCAACAAAATGCCTTTTTTCTGGGTCCAAAATTTTTAGGTTAAATTTTTACGATTTTCAATTTAATATTGTGGCGGTTTGGTGGGCGCTGTAGAGTCATTATTCAGTATTCGTAGGTTTATATTTGGGAACATTTATTTGATTTATACTGTGCATCTAACTCTAACAGAAAAAAAATGACGTACGGGGCGTATACGCCTTGTACGTCATTTTTTGTTTGCCATTTTTTTGCGAAACCCGAGAGGTACACTTTTTTTCATTGAAGGTACTGAATAGAACAATTTGAGAACAATATCCTCAAAAAGTTTCAACAAAATCGGAGACTAGTGACGTACAGGGCGTGTGACGCCATCTGGGTTGTATCGTGCATTGGTATTTGACACATAATATACGAGTTTATGCAATTGGGACCTTTTGAGAATGGGACTTTTCGAGAATGGGACCTTTTGAGAATGGGACCTTCTGAGAATGGGACTTTTTGAGAATGGGACTTTTTGCGAATAGGACGTTTCGCGAATGGGACATTCTTTTTCACCGTGACATTTTGCGAATGGGATATTCTGCGTCAGATCCGACTCACCGAGTATTCCATTCCAAACTTGCGAGCGCTCGTAACGTTCGGCTACGACCTGCGAACTGCTAGCCTGCCGTCGGTCTCAACCTCTCAGATGTTGACACGTCAACCTTCGCATTCAAAATTTGAACCACTAGCCTGCAGCAGTGGCTCCACTGCGACGCAATATGGTATCTGAAACGTGAAAAACATTACGAGAATATATGTTCACAGTTATCTAAACCATACTCAGCTTTGATGGCAATTAACCGGTGCAGCGGTGTAGTAAACTAAACCGGCACAACAAAATGGGTTATTGTGGATACCGTATGTGAGTGCAGAGCCTCTCTCTAAAACATGAACCACACATTACAGTGTCCCAGGTGTCCAGGTAGCTATATGGGCTTAGATAATCCAATGAAAGCCATAGCGTCAGTGGCATTTTATGTCGCAATTAACGATGCCACATACAAGGCTAAAGTCTTTAGCCTCAACTAGAAAAACTAGAAATTTCATAATCATACTCTATTATAAATTCAAAACTAATAATTACATTAACAATTATCATAATTTCCAGAATGATGTATTACGGCATTGCTAACATCGCTCTAAAGTCCGAACAATAATCCAACAAACACACATACATACATAGACTAAAAAACACATTGACCTCCTTTCCACCTTTTAACCAAAAAGCCGTCAGTTTTGTGAATGGAAACAATACGCGGCATCGAGTCAAAAGTTCTCTAGTATTTAATGCTGGTGACATGAAAGGTATATAAGTAATATGGTAGGTAACATAGGTGCTTACCACATATCATCATCATCGTATGTATTTTACCGTTCCTAATGCTGAGACAGGCCTCCTCTCTGTGAAAGAAGGTACCACATATTAGGCACCCATAAAAACAAAAAATCCATTTAAAATGATTAGCAATTTGAATTTAAAATGTTTACCAGTTGATTTCTTCCATTTCTATTAAGTATCTATCTTTATCGGATGATCCAAGTAACAGTAACTATATAATTTTTTTGTAATAACTTAAGTAAGACACACCAAACTGTGGCCAAGAAAGTTTTTAGTGGGTCGAGTAGAGCACACTTAACGCCATTAATATTTATAAAACAAATACCTAAACCTATCAAGAAAAGCAATAAATTTCGTCTTCTTCGTCGTATTAATGATTCCACAATTATATACGTTTTGAACAGAATTCAGCCATGTCAACAGCGTTTTCATTTGACTCACAAAGGGCTTTCAGATTTTTTGTTAGTCATTTGAACGCTTTAATAGTCACAGCGGATCTTTGTGTCCCTGAAGTTGGATCTGCCAACCATTGCGCAAGAATCAATTTGTCATCGAGTATACTGCATAGAGCAAGCGAGATAGGACGATACGACAAACGTAAGCGAGTGAAAGAGACAGTCAAACAATGCTATCTAAAGCTTCAACATTGATACAAAAATAGCTACTGCGCAGGGTCTTGCAGCCAATTCAGGGACTCAAAGATCCGTTGTGAGTATTATACTCGTACATCGTCATTCAAATAGGTACATTCAATTAGATTCGGGATTTAGAAGCTCAAACAGCCTTTACAAGAGGGTCCCACTATGTGAAAACCAGTGGAAAAAAAAACATTAGATACATTGTATATTGATAGCTGCGATCAACCTATTTAGTTCCACTGCTGGGCACAGATCTACCTCATTTAAGAAATAAAATTGTTGTAATATCTTTAATGTCGTCAAGTTTTATTATTATTTAGACTGATACTTTGTCATGGGCGCCTAATTTTCAGTACAAATAAGGCTACATTGTGGTGTAGATAGTTCAACTCATCTGTGCGTGCGGCGCCATGTGTGTGTGCGCTTGTAATTATACAGTTTTAATTTGTGTGGCAATGACTGGCAGTCGTCATCCGAGCAACACGTGTTTTAAAGCTATATATGAGTTGATCTATCTATATGAGTTCGTAAATAACAAACCACTTTTGTACCTACTAAGGGAACTTATAAAACAAATATCAATTAAAATACTTTAGCGTTTTAATGGCCATGCCCAGCAGTGGGACACTGTAGGATAAATATGAATGCTGGTTGATACCTTTATAAATAAAGCCTAAAAGGTTAATTTTTGCGGTTTCCGCTTACAGCATTTTCAATTGCATAGGTGGTTATGACACGATGCAGATAGCATGTATTCTATTGAACAGGTATTGTCTGCAGTTTCGGCTAAAGTTGCAGACTCATCACATTATATGTATTTTCCCGCTGTTCGTTAATAATTTGCACGCTTAAAGTTAATATGACACCTATGATACCGCAAACAGGAAAATAATTTAATGGTGTCCACAAAAATATATCAGAACCGTTTACGTAATTTTGTTGTGTAATTACTCACCAGGATAGTCCATTACTATGCATTGGATAAAAACCAGTGTCGTGTCGGTAGGAGGGAAGGATGAACGTGTTTTTAAATACATCGCCTTCCATTTCTCTCCACGATTCCTGATTTTTGAACATTCTCACTTGAACCTATCGACCAAGTCTTAGTGTTGTGTGTTAGTTCTGGAATGGTGTGTAGAGTGCCAGTAGTTGTAATTTTATTGCTTACGTGTGTTAGGGTAAGTTCTGCTTCTGAATTAATTAACTTACTAACCAGTTAGCCCTTATTGTCTCAGTAAGGTCTCCCTATCCCTTTACCGCAAAATTCTGTGTAGTTCTATTATGTAGCAATCTCACCGTGTTAACTTGGTGAAGTGAACTTCAAATGAGCTGTTAATTCTTAGCATCGGCGAAGTTTTGGATTGACAGCTCACTTCACGGTGCGATTTTAATCTCTCTCGACCAATCTGGCGTAATTATAGACACAATAGTAAATAGCCTTAAATGGTCTCGCGCCGTTTGAAGAGCAGACTAGGTCGGCAGTTGGAATGATCTAGCTTGCTTCAAGCTCACTTTGCAAGTTTTCATGGTGATATTTTTAAAGAAAAGACGGACCGTTTTCTGCCAGTGCTGGTCAATCAATAATCATAAAGGTAGCTTAAGATCGGTCTAGTCTTTTCAAAATTTTCAACAGGAAAATAACATTAACGCAATTGTTTTTTAAAAATATACTTATATCACGTTTCTATCTGAAATGTTGTAGGTTTTTTCTATGTCAATGCAACGAGCATGTAACTTATATGCTAATATGTATCTTACTGTTGTTGTTTTGCTTTTATCTTTTCTAGGCTGTTTCTATTAGTTCCACGTTTACCACACTTTTATAAAAAAAATAACAGTTTATAAAAACATAAAACACACGCTTTAATTGAAAACCAAAATAAAAAGTAGAAAAAAAAATCAATAAATGTAAATAAAGAATAGTGTGATTGATGTCAATTGTTATAATATTTTATTGACATTATATTGATAAAAGTAGAGTAATTTTGAAAATATCTTAAAAAGCAGACCACGCCTTTTACTCGTCTCGTCTCGTTGTAACTATTATTTATTTGTACTTTTTTGTTCGATCTCTAATCCCGAAGATCCTGGCAAGGATAATTCAACAAACTATTTAAATTTTTGCATTGTTATCGGTCCTTGATAAGTGTGCAAAGTTTCCAATTGATCCGACGTTTTGAAGAGATGAAAACCACGTTCAAAGATTGCGTTATACATAGATTCATAGATACATACATATCAATCTAATAAATGCTCCTCTTCCTTTTGAGTCGTTCGCAATTTAACCCTGGGGCACAGATTAGAGAAGATACTAGTTTAGGCCCAGTAAGTGGCCACGTTTATAATGGCGTCATGCTGTTCATCAAGTCCTCCAAAGTGCTGTTCTCAGTAAAAATAATCCAGTTGTCAGTCATTATTGCTTATTACCGACTTCAATTTTAGTAACACTGTTTATTATTACTATCTAATTATTACACATACGAGGATAAAATATTATAAACATATGGTAAACAAATCTAATGTTATTATTATTTAGAAACTGTAGTTATGTGTCTGAAGCGTAATTATTACAATGGAACATGTCTTCGTAACTATTATTATAAATGCGAATGTTAGGTGTTGGTTACGCCTTAACGACTACACGTATTAGTATGAAATTTTGCAAATGGATTGACCAGAACCTGGATTATGATATCGTACAGGTTTTCATGGCGATATAATGTTCCCTAGGGATAATAAAACACTGTTACACCACCAAGCATTAAGCCAGCAAGTTTTGCTATCATTAACAGTCGGGGGCATTAACCTCAAGACAAAAATGTAATAGTCATAACATAATACATATATGAATTTACCTAAAGTAAGGTTGAGAAGTACCTATTTTTAGCGTAGCGTATACCGCTTAAGTCACATATAATAGGTGGCAAACAAGCCTATTTTCCAAGCGGGTAGTCGATGACTCATCGAGCTCCAGGAAAGAGTGAACTAGATCCGCCGTTTTAGACGTTCCGCTCTCGAAACGGAGTCCACAGTCGAGAGGATATAGAAAAACACAATAACCAATGGCCAAACTGGGAATGAAACCCAGGATCTCGAGTTATACTTTTGTGGCTCAACCTTTTTGTTTCAAGCTGTAAGGTAGTCGGTATCGGTACTGACCACAACACATGTTCGAGACAGCCGTTGCCACAACACGACTTATAACTATTGCAGTCGTGGATAATCTACCTTTTTTTTTTTTTTTTTTTTGGGTGGGAAATCATCCAATGACGTCTCCCGCTCTGGGTGAAGCGAGAGGGCGTGTCAGACTTTTACTGACTAAAACCCACCCGTGTTCCTTCAGTTGCTTGTGCCAGGGCCGCGGTAACTCTCTTTCAAATTTATCCGCGACCCAGACAGGCATCGGCCCCCGTCAACTTTGCTGACATCTCTTTGAGGCGCGCGTGGAACACTACGCGCCGTCGACTCGGGCCTGGTCCTTATCGGACGACGAGCTACCCATTACTCGCCGTCCGCAAGCCCGCGCCTACGGTGGCCGGGAAGTGGATAATCTACCTGGATATCATCCATCCTGCGGCAAGAGGTCTAGCAGACTCTTACAGGCTAAAACCCCAACGTCTTCTCCTACTGCCTTTTCCAGGGTGCTGGCAGCATAGCGCAATTAGTCACGCTCCGCCGGCCGCATGACTTCCATGTGAACCTCGTTACGCTCTGCAGCCGAGCTGCAGTAGTGCCTACATGCGATTCGATTCTAACTATTAGTATTCAACCACAACATAACTTTGTCCTTGTGATGTGGTTGTGGTATGTTTAAGAAACGCCGACTGACGTTAAATTGACGTTTGCAACATGTCTTTCGATGACGCAAATCCATACTTACTAATTACTAGAGACCAAATTCTTTTGCAATTATGCATTTGCATATTTAACCCCTTTTTACCGGTTATTGGCTATTTAACTAACGATGATTTGCATTTTTCAACAAAGAGTGGTCCTTATCTGCTTACTAAAATGTTTGGAGCGATCGAAGAAACATTTGGAGCAGTCACGGGTCGTTCACAGAAGTAAATAACTATTTCGTAAACGATACATTTGCCTGGTATTGATGGATCTGAAAAACAGGTATTTAATAAGAACCAGCCAAGTGCGATGATTCGCGTATAGAGGATTCCGTATAAACACCCACATTCACAAAAATAAATAGGTAACATTACTAACTTTCATAAACAAAGCACCGAACATTACACTGATGGAGGGACAAAATTAACTTTGCCTATACTGTTGTGGTTTTTTTGTTCTTTTTATAAAAAATTTTTCTTTCTTTATTTTCTTTCATAGGTACATCAATATACAAAAAGTTTACTCTCCAAAGTATAAAGCCTAGTTAGCTGTGATAGTTTTTTTTTTCTTACTATGCCGTGATTTTTTTCACAAATCCAAAAACCATTCAGCTGGCAGGGGAGGTGGGGACAGTTGACTCTAGCAAAAACATTAGGCATTTAAAACTTAATTTGACGCAAATGGATGCCTGAGTCGAAAAATGGTTTTCAACTTTTCACAGACCCGTAATATTTTTAGATGGCCTACCCAACGACAAGCCACGGGCTATACGAGAAATACATGTTTATTTTTATATTTCTTGTGTATTTTTTTGTATAAAAGCTTGCTTAAAAAATAATAGAAAAGCTTGTTTTTATTTCCAATCAAACTGAAATACTCGTATCGTACGCGAGCTTTAACGTCTTAGGTATTTTCCTTACTAAAGTGCACGATAGTAAGTACATAGTAAAGTAAGTTATTTACGAACACGTACTTATATGACGATAATACGAGTAACATGGAGCCTACTCCGAACAAGTCACGTAGTATGTATGTTTATTTAACTCTTGTCCTGTAATGGTGAATTCTCGTCTGCAGTGTATGTTTCATAATTCCTGGAACAATTAAGTCACAAGGGAAATTTGTCCTGTTTTGATGGTGACTTAATTGCGTACGAATGAACAAGACTTTTTTTACCGAAATGAAACCACATTTTTTAGTATTTCGTAGTTAATGGTGCAGTATTGGGTTTATATTTATGGCATAACTCAGTTGCTTCTCGGAGTTTACAAGGTGGTGATGTGACACATCTGTACCTTCTACCTACCGAAAGCACGTAAAGATTTTGATCCTGCGCCTGATTTCGCCCCGGTCGTGTCAGATTTTCATTCCATCAGATTATGATACAGAGAGTGCACCTGTGTTTGTGGACACATTATTGGTTATATATCCTGGCTTCCCGACTAGTCTCTGTTGAGATTGGCCTCCGTGACTGAAATTCCCTCTGAAGAATAGCATAGCTTCAACAAATTATTAAATTTTTGAAGGAAGGTGTCCCCATACCTACCTTACTAATCTGTCCTTTAGAGACAAAGAACTACATTTGTACTCTAAACAATATTATGAATGCAAAAAAATCCTAACTAAATGGATTGCTCCACTCACTTACGAGGACACCGAAGATCTCTTGCACAATGCATCATAATTCTGCTCTCCACACGCTCTCGAAGTTAATCTCGCACACACTCACAAAAATACACTTCACACACAAACACTTCACGCGCTCTCACACACATACACAATCTAGTATAATATTGTATACAATAAGTAAGTTAAATGTTAGTTTATTTAAAGGATTTCTATTTTTCTTTTATCTTTAAATTGTAATTAAGTGCTTGACTTGATAATAAGTTTTGAAGTAGCAAGTGCCCCAAACACAGGCAATTTTTGCTTAAAAGGGCACTTGAAAGACGAGATGTAGTACATAACTGTGAAAGTGAAATAAATTAGATAGGCTTGTGCTTGATAAAAACAGGTTCTTTGAGTTTGAAGAAATATTTTATTGATAAATATATTTGAAACAATTTATTTTTTGTGCAGGAAACAACTAAACAATCAAGATGGAATATCCGCCTTCTGAACCTGGACAAGATAATCAGTCCAATAATGGCCATGTAAGTAACCAATACAAAACAGTACTCTCACAGCAAAACATTTATTTCTGTTTTAAAAATAAACATATGTCAATACATCTAAGAACCGGTTACCGAATGAAGTATTTATACATAGTTAAAACCTAGTCAAGCCCTACTGTAATGCAAAATTTTTGTAAGTATGATTTGACAAATATTCAAATTCAAATTCTTAATTCAGAAATGGCTAGTACGAGGAAGCTAAGGTTGTACCAGCGTTGTTTGTAGTGTTTTAACAATTATAAATAAACAATAAATAAAATATCTTGGGCATAATTTATTAGGGCTTTTACTTATCTAGTTTTCCCCAGTCTTAGTTCCGGAAGCATTTGAGCTGAACTGTAGACCATACAAATATTCATTCCGCGCGGGAATCATTAACATCACCACGGTACCTTGTCAATATGTTTATGAAAACATCAAGTACGTTAAAAAGAATTTTCATCTTTTTTTTCAAAAACGGCGGAGACATAATTAAATTACTAGAAATAGGGACCAATTAATTCAACCAGGTTTCAGGCTGGCTATACTAGCGTCATCTTATATGGGGTACTGTATAAAATGTTACAATAAAATGCCTCCCCAAATTCTAGAACTGAATGAGTCGAAATTTAAAACTTGTATAAAACGCACACTATGCAGACAGGCATATTATAAGTTGTGGGATTACATCGCTAATAAAGATGCTTGGCTCAATGCTGGTCCTGCTCCGCAGCCACTAGGGTACAAAAACAAGTGATGGGCAGAAAAGTTTTGAAGCATTGTTGAACCTGCTGAAGATTGTATGAATATATTATATACTATACTACGTATAGATATAAAGTATTAAAAGCATTTACAGGTAAATTCAATAATTTGATAAATAGGAACATGGATAAACTCAATTTCTTTTAGTATTATATAACTGCACAGCACAAGTGTGACTACTATTTTCCAACTGTAAATCTAGCATTCACTGTATCTATGTGTCGTTCGTTGACTTGTGTACATAATTCTTACATGTATGTAATTTTCCAACAAGAATGATGTAACCAAATACTTGTAATTAAAATTTATTGATGGAAAAGAGTGTCCGTGGAGTTTCTTGCACGTTGTTCTTCATATACACCTACTGAAGCTTTCGAATGTGCAACTAGATACATATTTTTTTTTGTTTGACAATTCTAAAGTACCTACCTATAAAAAATACATGTAATTCAAATTTATTGATGGGAAAAGGTGTCCGTGGAGTTTCTTGTACGTTCTTCTCCATAGAGACCTACTGAAGCTTGCGAATGTGCAACTAGATTTATTTTCTTTTTTTTTACTATAAGTTAAAAAAAAAGTTAAGTTAAGTTTACCTATAAAGTTTATTTGACTATTTTTTTTTTTATTTTGAATCAAACCCGCGACACGCAGCGTAGTAGCCGATCGCTCCACTCACTGCTGCACCAACCGTGTCGATTTTTGGGATTCTTGTCTCTTATATTAATTAACTCCAGAAAAATGTCTACTTAATAAAAAAGTTCTAATTCTCTTTATAGGTATATAATAATTTGAATGTAAAACAACTCTAATCAATATTCATATGATTACATTGTTCGACAAAGGTATGTTGTTAATGATTTTCCTCGTAGTAACAAATACAGTTCTAATTTTGGAGTAATAACGAGTTGTATTAATAATCCTGATATCATATGATTTATTTCCATAAGAGGACAATGGTAATCCTACTAATATAATAAAAGCGAAAGTTTGGTTAGGTTAGGTTAGGTACATACATATTATATCGCTGTTTTACCCGACTACTGCAAATCCATTACGATTTTAGCAGTCTATGTATATATGTTTGTATTTACGTAGGTATGTTCCATATATTATTATTTAATTGTGCCATATATATTATTATTTATTTACGTAGGGATGTTCCATATATACAGTAGGTGTGTTACGTAGGTATGTTTACGTAGATATGTGCCATTACGATTTTAGCAGTCTATGTATATGTTTGTATTTACGTAGGTATGAGGGATTCATAGTTTTTTCATTCTGCCCACATGTCAATTTAAAATCCTCTATTTTAAATTGACATGTGGGCAGAATGAAAGGGATTTATGAAAGAGTTCACGGCGGATGGGATTTTGGGAGTACCAACATCGAGGGAGAATCGCTGCTAAAATCCACTACTGCATTTGACCTGGCATTAGCTAACACTTGGTTCCAAAAAAGAGACGAACATCTGATAACTTACAAAAGCGGTAACCACAAAACCCAAATCGATTACTTTCTCGTCAGACGCAACAGCATACAGCACATCGAAAATTGCAAGGTATTTTCCAGGATAAGACTTGGTTTCCCAGCATAGACTCTGATTATGGTACAAGAGGTACAAATGCAGAGCATAAAAAGCAAAGAGCGTACTCCTCCTAAAATAAAATGGCATATGCTAGAGAAGAATGATTGTGCGAAGAAGTTTCGAGAGCGAGTAGTAGATAAAATGATAGAGATGGGAGACATGGAAGATCGAAGTGTAAATGAAAGTTGGAAGGAGATTGCTGGTTGTAGGAGTGCAGCGAAGGATATTTTGGGGGAGACGGAAGGAAGGGGCACGATAGATAGGAATACATGGTGTTGGTCAACTGAAATACAAAATCTGTTAAATGAAAAGAAGAACAAATTCAAGGAATGGCAAGGTGTAGAACAGGAAAACGATAGTTTGATAGCTGAAAAAAGAGAGAGTATGATACTGTGAAGATAAAAGCCAAGAAAACCGTGGCTATACCGAGAGCAAAACCTGTCGATAAAATATACGACACGCTGGACAATCCAGCAGGCCAAAAAGACCTGTACCGGCTTGCTAGAGCTAGGGATAAAAAGGCGAGAGATGTTTGTCAGATAAGATGTATAAAAGATGAAGTTGGAATGATTCTTTCTGATGAAGAAAAAATTAAGGATTGGTGGAAGACTACTTTGAAAAACTGATGAATGAGGAAAATGACTGGAGTGGTGTGTTAGAAAGTACACCTGTGAATGAGGGGTTAGTGAGAATGGTTAGTATGGATGAAGTAAGAATAGCAGTAAATGGAATGCAGAATGGTAAGGCAGTTGGTCCGGACGGAATACCAATTGAAGTATGGAAGTTATTGCGCTTAGATGGATGGACGTGGTTAGCTTTATTCTTCAATAAGTTGCGGCGGGAAGAGGCCATACCTGATGAATGGTGCAATAGTTCACATCTTTAAAAACAAAGGAGATGTGCTGGAATGCAATAACTATAGAGGAATAAAGCAAATGTCACATTGAATGAAAGCTTGGGAGAAAGTTATTGAAAGGCGGCTGAGAGAAGAGACTGAAATATCCTAGAACCAATTTGGTTTTATGCCTGGTCGGGGTACAACGGATGCCATTTTCGCAATCCGACAGTTGTGCGAGAAATACAGAGGTGCACATAAAAAACTTGCACATAGTGTTCGTTGACCTCGAAAAGGCATACGACTGGGTTCCTCGTGAGGTTTTGTGGTGGGCCCTTAAGAAGAAAGAGTGCCTGGAAAGTATGTAGAGTTGATTCGAGCGATGTACAGTCGATGCAGTACCGAAGTTAGGTCTACTGTGGGCAATACTGGCAGCTTCAGTGTGGCAGTCGGTTTGCACCAAGGATCGGCCCTTAGTCCTCTTTACCTCTTTCTGTTGATAATGGACGCTCTGACGTCGAACAAACAGGAAGAGGCTGGTGTAGAGTTGGTGTGTGCTGTATTCCGATGACATTGTGCTGGTTGCCAAGAGTGGCCAAGAGGTCCAGAGCAGGTTGGAGGTGTGGTGGCACAGACTGGAGAGTGTTGACCTGAAATTGAGCAGAAGCAAAACTGAATACCTGTTTTAAGATTTTGCAATCTGTCCAGTTCCGTGCCCATAGCTCTTGCTGGAACGCCATGATTCGACCTGTGATACTGTATGGATCAGAATGTTGGGCTGTGAAAAAGATGGATGAAAGGAGATTGCATGTAGCAGAGATGATAATGTTGAGATGGATGTGCGGCGTGACGAAGTTGGATAAAGTGAGAAATGAGTATATTAGAGGCAGTTTAAAAGTGGCGCCAGTGGCAGAAAAGTTGAAGGGAAACCGTTTGTCCTTGTATGGTCATGTGATGAGGAGGGATGAAACGCATATTACTAAAAGAGTTATGAATGTAAATTTGGATGGATGGAGAGGAAGAGGAAGGCCAAAGAAAAGATGGATGGACTGTGTGAGGAGTGATATGAAGGAAAAGGGAGTCAGTAATAGCGTAACTGGGGACAGAACGGTATGGAAGAACAAACCGTGTTGCGCCAACCCCAAGTAACATGGGATAAGTGTATAATGTCGTGGTGGCCCAGTGGCTAAGACCTCGCTTCTCGTGCTTGAGGTTGTGGGTTCGAATCCGGGCAAGTACCAATGTGACTTTTTCAATTCATATGTACTTTCTAAGTTGATCTTGGACATCGCTGACAACGGTGAAGGAAAACATCGTGAGGAAACCTGGACTTATAGTTAGTTTATTATAAGATTTTTGGTGTAATTTGACATTGGTGTAATTGCTGCAAGGCGTTCCAGTGCGAGGATAAACGAATGAATAAATAAGGGTTTCTGCCCTTATTTATTAATTGATGACTACGTAGGTATGTTCCATCTTTGCGCCGATCCCTGCCCCGCCGACTCCTGAACCGATGTTGATGGTTGATGTGCGAAGTGATTAGTATTTATAATCGGGTTTTTGTTTTTACTTTATGTTTTTTATTTCTGTTGTAATTTAAATTAAATAGCAATAGCAAGAATGATTAAAACATATTTCCTTACGTAATATTTTTATTAAAAAACTTTTTAAATATAAAGTTTACCTTACCGTACACTTTCATCCGAACCAATAATGTGTGTAAAATATCATCTCAATCGCTTGGGGATAACTGTTGTAAAATTTTGTTGCAAGATTTGACCCTTACATACTACAAACATACACATAGACATACAAGCTACAAGGCAAGTTAAACCTTAAAAGCTTTTAAAAGGCAGGTACGGGTTACCGTATGGGTAATGTGGGAATTATGTTAATCATTCCTACATTAAACAATAGCATTCTATAAATACCTATAACTTCGCATTATAAAACAATTAACTAACTGGCATTGATGTACCTACAAATGAAGATTGCGGTTTAACAATTAAAACATTTCTTATGAATGTGACACGTAATATGCATCTGTATGCACTTATGTAACACATTTATTATGAAATACAATAGGAAAGTACATGAATAGGTGAATCCCCATGTTATGTGGCGTTTCGGTGACGCGTATTCAGGATAAATTTAATACGAAAATTACATACCCATATTCACGACTTTTTCCATGGAAGTTGACATAAAATACAATATAGCCTATTGGAATAATGTACCGTTCAAATGCAGAAAGAATTCATCAAATAGGTGCAGTGGATCCGATGATTACTTTCCAAATGAACGCAAATTCACAAAATTCGCACTCGCTCTTTATAATATTTGTATGTATAATAAATATTTAATGGCTCTAAATAGTATTTCTGTTAGACCTAATATCTTTGAGGTAATAACATCGCATTGGCATTATAGCTGTTAAAGGTGCTATTTACATAATTTAGAATAAACTTTTTTTTTTATATAATATAACATCACGCCTGTATGGGGACATAGGTTAGGCAGAGTTGCCCCTATAGCACACATACATGTTTTATAAGGTTCCGTAGCCGAATGATCCAAACGAAACCCTATTGTTGTCGCGTGTCCGTCTGTCCGTCTGTCTAACATCTGTCACACATTTTGTACCGAGAATTTTTTTACTTCCCATTGAACTATGACCTTGAAATTTGGTGATAATCTTTATTATTACGTATATTTTACTAACAAATATCAATATCTTGATAAATTTGTACGGAACCCTAAATGTGCGAAGCCCAACACTCACTTGGCCGGTTTATTTAGGATTAAAGGGCGGTTACGCACTGCATACGATCCGAATCCGAGAAATTTCGGTTTCAAAGTAGCCGTAGTACTTCTTGTAGGTAAGCTTACGCAAAACTACCGAACTCTATCTGTCATCATCATCATCATCAGCCTATTAAAGTTCCCACTGCTGGGACACAGGCCTCCTCTCTGTGAGAGGGAATGGGCCGTAATCCACCACGCGGGCCCAGTGCGGGTTGGTGGATGTCACATATCTTCGAATTTTTGGTTCTAGGACATGCCGGTTTCCTCACGATGTTTTCCTTCACCGTTTTGAGAGCAGTGGTGAAGAAATAATCTACACAAAGTAAAGCGCCTGCCTGAGCTCGAACCCACGACCTACAACTTGTAAGTCGCGGCCGATACCACTGGGCCACCACTGCTCTCAAAACGGTGAAGGAATCTATCTGTCATACTTCAGAACATTTGGAACTCAGAACTCAAGTCACGGACACGGATCGAACGTAGTGCGTAACAAGAAGTATGACATGACTTGTACACCTTTAGAAATAACATAATGCGATGCAAGGCAAATAATCTTGTGTGATCAGTCTATACCACTCACTCTCCACCTTTTTTTGAAGCCAGGAAGTGAGCCCCACCGCTTACCTAACACACCTAACCTACCCCACCCACCCCAACCTACCTACCCAGCCTATCCCTTCGTCGCATCTGGAGTGTCCCCTGCTAATTAGGGGAACACCCATAGCGACGATTTCCCTCCCCTCCCCTCCCGTCTGGTATTCGCCACCGCCAACAAGAACCCACGAATGGGAAGTTATTGACGGTGCCCAGGTTGCACCAGCCCAGCGGGTTGCTCTTCCCCCCGGACGTATCCGAAAGAGATCAGCAACCAACTAGGCCAACGTGGAGAATACCTGACCCGCACCCCATTCACTCTCCACCTATGATAACCTAACCTAACCGCGAAAATTACAAACAATGTGTCCGAACATTTAGTAATACAACTTTAAAGCCATAAACATAATTTTATCAATGAAAACACCCCACATAAGGAGAACAATTACCATACCCCCAAAGACAGAGAAATATTAGTATCTGACTTAGTTATTACGATATCCACATAGTTTAACAACCATAAGTTTGGACCTAGGTCTCATAGAGGCGTATGTTTAATGTTATTTTATTCAAAATCTAAAAAAATAATTTCAAGTTACACATAAGGATAAGATAATTATGTTTGTATTGAACCATAAAAGTCAATTTTAAAAGATTTGTACAAGCTATTTTTATTATACCTATTTCTTAAAATTCTGCATTTTTTAAGGATTAACACATAGTTTTCAAGATTTTTCTATTAGTCTTTGAGTTGGTCTACAGACTGATTAGTTAGTTTACCAATTAGTTTTTATTTTATTGTCGCCTAAAAAGAACCCTTGCGCCTCTGGTCTGGTCTATTTATCGTAACGTACAACGCTGCGGTATGCGTTGCTGGACACATATTCTTATGAAAAACGTCTAGTATTGTCTTTTGTTCCGTCGTTGTATGATTCAGCCGTGAGGAAAATCATGAGTCAGCACCGCATACCGAGGGGTTGTGTCTTCGAATCAAGAGATCAAAGCTTTAAGTTTTTATAAGCATTTATTAGTTATATACTTTGTTGGTTAGTCTTTAGGGTTTCGTACCCGAACCCTAAAACTAGGGTTTCTTACCCGAAGTGTCCAAACGGAGCCCTATTGCTGTCACTCACGTGTCCGTCTGTCTGTCTGTCGTCTGTCACACAGATTTTACAGACAAACGGTTAGAGCTATTGTCTTCAAATTTTCACAGTATAAGCATCTTGTTGGCCCAAAGAAATACAAATGGTCAAAAAATATTTTAAACGTTATAAAGGCAGCGCCGTATGGGAGCCCATACGTCTAAATAATGGAAACGAAAAAATAGATAAAAATATTGGAAAACAAAGGAATGAGAAGCCATCAAATTCAGTTTTTTTTTTCAAAATCTTATTTCGAATAATATTTTTACTTACCATTGACCTATGGACTTCAAATTGTGTGTTATTGTTTATTATTACGTTTATTTAACTTTCAAATACCAATATATTTATAAATCAAATTTTTATTTGTAATTTACTATTTTTTCTAATCAAACCAACTTGTTTTTGCGGCTTGGTTGGTGCGGATCCCTAAATAATCGAACACATACTTGGCCGGTTTTTTACTTAGTTTGCTAAGAGGAATATGAAAAAGCTTATTTTTGTATAAATAGTTTATTTCTTTGTTTTTCAGAATCGCGTGGTATCTTGCAGTACCGAGAGTATGCTTGACTTGGATGATGATGCGCCCAGTAAGTAGTTTTATTTTGCGACTGGTACTAAGTTGTGTGGTACTAAGGTTTGCAGGCCAGTGTATGTTAATACCAAGAACTCAGTTGGTAGATTATATTAACATAAACTTCAAAACAGTAAGGAACGTAGAGTGGATTATTGTCCAATCAATAAACAATTTAAAAAAAAAAATGGCGAGTTTGAATAAAGAATCTGCAAATTGCTGAAACTTATCATTATTATGGTTATAAAGTTTTTACTAATAAGGCACATCATGTTACCATATAGATGTTATTATCTAAGTAACATAAGAATGATTCATACATAGGAAGGGATATTGCCCAAAACTTTATCGCATATCTCGAAGCCTACGAACTTGCTACGCCGTAGCACACTGCTACGTCACGTCGTAGCAAAGATTCGTTCAAAAAGTTTTTTTTTACATAATCGTGTATGGGTTCGTTCATTTGTTTAACTTATATAACTTTTGCTAGTGTATTTTGTTAAATACAATGTGTGAATTTGATTTATTCAGTGTTTGCGGATGAAATGCCTAGACCACGCTGCTACAGAGGAATATTCTGTCCAGTGTTCAACAATACTTTTAAGGTGAGTTGTTTAATTTAACCTAGAATATTATTAAGTACGCTTTCCTTTTGGAGTTTTATTACAAACTGATCGTTTATTTGCAGACCCGCAGTATAGAACTGTCATACCTAAGATATTCTCGGAGTCAACGACAGAAGTCCCTGATTATGGTCAATCTCGTCGATTTAGCACTTAAAGTAAGTAATCCTTCAGTTTAATACAATCATTATAACACCAGCCTGTTACTGTCCCACTGTAGGGCAAAGGCCTCGTCTCATACAGAGAAGGCACGAGCATTAATCTCCACGATTGCTCAATGTGGGTTAGTGATTTTAAACTATTTTTTATTTTATTTTATTTTTTATATAAAACATTGCCCTATATTAGGAATTTCTTCTTGTATCGTGGGTGCGTTTACAAACATAGAAACTCACATACACAAACACTCAGAGCCGAAACAACTATCTGTAGGTCATATAAATATTTGTTCCGTGCGGGAATCGAACCCGCGACACGCAGCGCAGCAGTCAATCGCTCAACCACTGCGCCAACCGTGTCCCGATATTAACTACTAGCTGACCCCCGCGGCTTCGCTCCCGTCAACTAGCTATCTATCTACCTATCACTACCTACCTATCTACCCTACCTACGCTACCTATCCTACAAATACGAGTAGACAAACACTCCAGCGTTATAATATTAGTACCTATAGATGTTGATAAAACGCCTTCACAAATGAACCAATTTGATTACCATAAAATAAGGTTATAGTGAGTCAATCTTAAAAGATAGACATATGCTGTCCCAGACAATTTTTCTGAACTTTTAAAGAGAAACAATTACATCATACATGATATTTGCGTAACTTAAACCGTTACCCTCTTACAAATAAACGCAGAATAAAGTTATACCAGGTATAAACCTATGAAAATGTATGGGTATACCTTAGTTATACCTGGTATAACTTTATTCCGCGTTTATTAGTAAGAGGGTAACGGTTTAAGTTACGCAAATATCATCTATCGCAGCGCACGCAACGGAAGCTTTCAAACAGAAATATGTCTTCCCGTTTTTGCAACATTGTTCATTTACGCTCCGCTCCTATTGGTCGTAGCGTGATGTTATATAGCCTATGATCTTTTTGAATAAATGGGCTATCCAACACAAAGATTAGCGCGTTCAAACAAACTCTTCAGCTTTATAATATTAGTATAGATAGATAAGTCCAGGTTTCCTCACGATGTTTTCCTTCACAGATGTGGGCGATATTCAAGACAAACTTAGAAAGTACATAACATGAATTTAAAAATTCTTACTAGGGTACTTGCCTGGATTAGAATCGACGACCTCAAGCGCGAGAGGCGAGGTCGTGTATTCAAACGCAAAGGATATTTGTTCAACTTTTTTTTTTTCCTTTTTTATGGAATGTGTCATAGCAAGCGCAATATTTAGTTCTAACATCCATTGAATAGCCATCTTTGAGGCGTGGCACAATACAACAACAACGAACAACAAACGTCGCCTATATAAGGTTAATTTATATGCATTTATGTATCAGTCATTGACGTAATTAAATATTTTTTTCCTGTTTAAATTGCAGGTAGCGATGGTGGTCATTTACACTCTCACTGATGGATGCTGTTAGTATAAATTTTACCTAACATACATAACATCATGCCTGTATTCCTTAGAAGGGTTTTGCAGAGGTTATGTTCTAATATATCGACATTTCGAAAGTTATTTTTAAGGGCCATGTTATTGAACGCGAGCCAATTGCCATCGACCGGTTACAATTCCATACAGCGGTTTATTACTCAGAAATTAAAGATAAAAAATAACAAATAAATAAAACCAACTTCCGTGTCTTTGTTACCTATTCTTTTTCGTTTTAGATACCGACTTTTTTAAAGTTTATTTTTCTCTTTTTAGTTTCAGTACCTTATGTTACCATGAAAATATGCATTATTAAGGATTACTTAAAAACTACTCGTCAAATCTTGATCAAATTTATAAGCACCAACTTTCAAATGAAAAATAATGTTTGAAATCGGTTCATAATTGGCGGGGTATTCGCGTAACAAACATACAAAAATATACAGTTGAATTGAGAACCTCGTCCTTTATGAAGCCGGTTGACAAAACCAACGACGCTGCCTGATCTGGAAACAGAACGCAGGACTTGTCACAAGCGCTACTGCTGATAATGAGGTCCTAGTTTCAGTGCCCGGGTCGGGCCAAAGTGTCTCAATAGCAGCCTGGAGTTAGGGTTTGTGCCCGTTTGATGGTAACAGGGTCGAAAAGTGTATAGATGCAGCTCTGCCCAACCCTCTGTGGAATACATATTGTGATGCTATATATAAATAGATATATATATATATGCTATATATATATAAATAGATGCTATATATAAGCTATGTAAGTACATGTATGTATATGTGTTACAGCTTCGTGGCCTTTGTCAATGACGTTGTGGACGGTGGCGTTCGGGAGTCTGAACGTATGTGTCTGTTTGCTAAGCTGGTGGCTATCCTTGGCCAACAACCACCTGCATTGGGCAGCAGGGGGTACCTGGGTGCTACTTATCATTCAAGGTATGTGCTTAAATCATGACAACTATGAACATCAGACTTTTATTTTTTTTGAAAGATGTAAGGGAGAATCAAATTAGAGCAGTGTTGGCGCAGTGGTAAGGCCGCGACTTACAAAATGTGGGCAGAACCCAGGCAAGGCTTTACTTTGTGTAAATTATTTCATCACTCATCACCACTGCTCTCAAAATGGTGAAGGAAAACATCGTAAGAAAAGCGGTATGTCTTAGAACCAAAACATTCATTCACAGACATCCCGCATTGGGCCAGCGTAGAGGATTACGGCCAATGCGCTCTCACCATAGATATAATAAACAAGGATGCCCGGTACACGAAAATATATAGGAAACCTGTGTCTCCAGTTTGCCCCTACCACACGGCAACTACTACATATAGAGTAAACACAATAGATACGCAGTCGCGCACACACCCGCAATTCTTAAATCAGAACGTACTACACAATCAATTATTAACCTTATCTTATCAAACACAGGGTGTACATATTTACCATGCACCGCACAACTTACCCACACAAAAACACCGGTTGTTATCGTTGTGCTGTGCAAAATGTATTTATTTTACATATACGCTAGTGATTGACTAAATCGGTTAATTATTATCGAGTCTTCCATTTATTATAGTATAATATTTTTTTGGGGTCCTGAAAATAAAATACATAAAATACAGCATGTCCAGAAAATATTATAATAAAAATAAACAATGTGTTCATAAAAATATATACTATTAAGTAAATTAAATAATTCAAACAATCAAAAATCCGGTTACGTTGGTTTAGGCTGTAATAGCGTATTGAAACAGGGGATATTGAAAACAATATAATTATCACGGGAAATTTAACGCGATGATTTAATTAAAAACGTTAAAATTCCCGTGATAATTATATTGTTTTCAATTATGAAACGCGAAAGTTTTACAGGGGATATTGTTGAACCCTGCTATGGTGTTTACTCAATGACTTGTAAAGTGGAGGTATTTGCCTTATATTATGCCAATGCACTCCACTATCTTCCTAGACAAATCTTTTACTGTCCAGGCCACTCGTCTATGGAATGCATTGCCTGTTACTATAAGGCGCGCGCAATCACTGCCTGTTTTTAAGCGACTTGTGAAGGAGCACTACATGTTACTGTGATCATAATCTTATATAAGCTGAATTGTTTTCTTGTCTGTATATTAGTTGTATGTATGTATTTATGTATCTATTATAGTTTTATTTTTTTTGTATTTAGTACCTACTTTCTTAATATCTTTTTATTTTAATTTTTAATTTTGCACCAAGTGCAACCCCATATTGTGTCCAGGCTGTCACTTTCCATTCTTGGTTGCCTGGAAGAGATCGCGAATCGCGATAAGGCCGCCTGTTGTATGTTGGTTTTAGATATAAGATGTATTTTTGTAATATTTTTCTCTTGGTGTACAATAAAGTGTAAATAAATAAATAAATAAATATTTGTGCAGCACTTGACACTTTGATATTACTGGGGTGGCATTTTTTGTCAAAATGTTGGTTACGCATTTCTCTACTACGCTATAAAATAATCAAAATAAGTAACAAACATTATTTCGCATCGACCTTCCAACCGGGTTAAAACGGTTGAAAAATTGAAAAATAAAGTATGAAAGCAATATTTAATTTGTTAATCGACGTTGTTGTCGATAGCCTACGTTATTGGATCTGCACAAGCACATCACTAACTCGTCGCAAGAAGCAGCGGTCGTTATACGCGATGCATCCGCTTAATAATAGTAGATTAGTAGCCAAGGGCTGTAAGGCATCAATTGCAGCCCGAGATATTTAGGCGCACGAGCGCAGCGAGGGCGCCTATAGTTCGAGGGTGCAATTGATGATTACACCCGAGCTAACTATTCTGCTTTACATCTCGATTGTGAGGTAAGTAGAAAAAAACCGGCATTACAAGAATAAAACATTTTAAAAAATATTTATTTTTCAAGAACGAAATTGAGCTTCGCTGTTCGATATTTAAAATTTATGACAATTTGTTTTTTTTGTTCGCCCTTATTGGGCAGGCTAAGGTCTTGGACCATACCGCCTAATCTTCAGTGCAATTTTAACATTCTTTAGTATGCATTAGAATACGGGTGTAACAGATTCTAATAGTTTTTGGAGTATTTGGCAGCAAATTGTATCGAGTCAGCCTTCCCAGTAAGCTTTGCGGAGGTAGTCAATACTACAATAAAATTCTCCGCTCCACTATCCTGAAATCGCTTCTGTCAATGATTTCACATATTGTCCAGTTGCGTAGACACAAAACTGCACCAATTTTATATCACAATATCCACTAGGAATCAATTTGCAAATAATATTAACAACCGCTGAACTTCACTCGAAAAAATCCCGCTAAAAACTCCTTGATGACTATTATACTCACACGAAGACAAGGCTGAATAGCAAAGCGACCTCTTTGGTCATTGGGCTGAATGCATGATGTCTATTGCCAGTATGATGGTTAGATGTACGCGAACTTTTTGAAAGAAAGAAGTGTTTTTTTTTTAATTACTTACCGCCCTAGGGCTTTTCTAGCTACATTATTACCCTAGAGCGCTAATTAGTCACCTACAAGCCCCATTTGGAGGTAATAAGAACCTACTTACCGAACATGAGAGATGTAAAGTATCGTTTAATACAGTATAATCTACTATTGAGTGCTTAAACTATTTGCTATGGTCAAACAGTTTGTTTTATAAGTCAAGCCTTTTAAAAGCAAACAATTTATTTTTCTTTTCTACAGGTCTATGCAAACAAGGAATTGGGTTCCACGATTCTCAGAACCGAGTCTGGTACATGCTGTTCACAGTGTTCGTGCCATACGCGATGTTCCCGCTGTCTCTGTGCTGGTGTATCTTCGCGGGCTTCTTTTCTAGTTTGGCTCAAATTGTGGCCAGTTTGGTGTATGAAGAGTATCGCTGTAAACATGTAAGTAACTCTAACTGGACAACCTAGTTAGTTATGGGAGCTGAAGTCCAGGTGTTCAGACTTCAGTGTCCAGTCAGAAACAAATTTTATTAAAAGTCTTACCTTGCTTTCTTATGTGTGTACGACAACTACTTACATCAATTTTTTAAGCACTTCCTAGCGTCCGATGAGGTTGAAAATTGTCGTACTTATGTAATTGTGGAAACATTGAAATAACATGGCACTATGGGGCTGGTCTCATGATGGAGTTAGACGGTGGTAATTTTGACAATGGCTCATTGAATGTGTATTGACAAGCAATATTAAATTTCGTACTTTTTAGTCAGTTAAAACTTGTTTAAAAAAAAAACACTTTAATTTAAAATGGAAGGAATCTAGCTCATGTTTTCTAACTACTATAAACCAAAATCAATAGTGACGGCTACCAGCAAATCATTATTAAAACAATGAAGCTCTCAGTCAATGTATGTAATATTTTTTTTGGGTTCAAAGACATGCCGGTTTCCTCACAATGTTTTCCTTCACCGTTTAGAGAGCAGTGGTGATCAAATAATTTACACAAAGTAAAGCACCTGCCTGGGTTTGAACCCACGACCTACAACTTGTACCTAAGTCGCGGCTGTTACCACTGAACACTGCTCTATCTCTGCTCTGCACCACTGCTCTCTCACCGGGTATTGTGTGTCAGGATCTGGACCTTCAGAATAATACTGTCCTCAGACTGTCCAGACACAAAATATGTTTTTATTTGTAATAATTATTTCAGTTCTTGATTAACTTCTTTTTCTTTTAGTCATACAATTGCACCCTCCGTCTGATAGCCAGCAATGTTTTGCTATACATAGCGGTTAACTTCGCTGGAATGTATGCCAAGTCTCTCGTCGACTGGGGACAAAGGAAAGTGTTCTTGGAGACTCGCAAGTCCATGATAACCCTGGAGAAAACGAAAAAGGAGAACGAAAGGCAGTGGAACCTTTTTAAGAGTGGTTAGTGTACAAATTACGTCTTTACAGGACTGAAGTATTCTTAAGTCGCTGCGTATTCGTAGCAATTTTTTAGCAAATTCGACAGCTGTATGAATATCTCTGGCAACCGAAAGTCATTTATGTCGTTAAATTTGCGTTAAATGTAGGTAATATATTTAGTTTTTACGAACTTATTTTAGAGGGATTTAAGGATAGATGGACCCCCTTTTCGCAAGACTCCCATTTGGTCAGTTATGTGTGCAGGCCTCTTTTCTGTGAGAGGAAATGGGCCGTAATCAAACAAGCAGGCCCAGTGCGGGTTGGTGGATATCACGTGTCATCAAATTTATTATTAAAAGACATGCCGGTTTCCTCACGATTTTTTCCTTCACTGTTTTGAGAGCAGTGGTGATGAAATAATTTACACAAAGTAAAGCACATGCCTGGGTTCTAATTCACGACCTAGAACGTGTAAGTCGCGACCGTTACCACTGGGCCGCCTCTGCTCCCTGCTTTGAAGACCTGCAAAGGCCAAAAGAATTTGATGATGCTTTGCAAAAATGGCGGCAGATATATGATAGTTTAATACCAAGGGGGGTTTTATACATTTATACCCTAGGCATACTTTAAATATGTCAGTTTCTGTGACAGGAAAAGCATAATTGAAATATGTCAGTTTCTGTAACAGTAAACAATTTTTCTTTTTTTTCTTCTTCATCTCACGATCATTCTACCGTCAGAGTTTCAAAGAAATATGACACAACAAATTTTAAAAATTGCAGTGATACCAGACTTCCTAGCGACTAAGATCTTCAGACACATGACCATGACAGGTGGCGAGATTGAGGAGCAGCAGTTTAGTAACCTGGTGGATGTGGTGCATCACCATCAGGAGGTATCCATACTGTTTGCTGATATCAAGGGATTTACCGGTGAGCCTATATCAGGAGAAATTATAAGTCATTAGGTTTTCTAGCGGCTTCGCTCGCATGGATGTCGTGAAATATCTCACATATACTACCGAGATAAAAAGTATTCTAATTATTAATCCAGGTTACAAACTATCTAGCATGGAAAGTCGTCACCTCCTTCTGCGAAGCAGTAATACTCGCGAAGGAGGAGGCGGAAGCAAGCCAACTCCTGGCCACCGCAGGCGCGGGCTTGCGGACGGTGAGTAATGGGTAGCTCACCGTCCGATAAGGACCAGGCACGAGTTGACGGCGCGTAGTGTTCCACGTGCGCTACATATTATTATTATTGCGCTTCATTACGTTGAATAGAAATATATCAATTGCATTGATTTCGTATAGTTCATCTATACGTTAGTTATAGATAGTTTGAGAACTTAAATAAAATCATAAACTAAAACATAACATACTTATAATACAAACTCCAAACAAACGCATGCAATAAAGCTTTTTAACAAAAAACAAACCGACTTCCAAAAAA
The DNA here is from genome assembly GCA_949775005.1 of Orthosia gothica. Classification (NCBI taxonomy): domain Eukaryota; kingdom Metazoa; phylum Arthropoda; class Insecta; order Lepidoptera; family Noctuidae; genus Orthosia; species Orthosia gothica. The sequence continues at coordinate 25,438,680 of OX459048.1, forward strand.
AGAAACACTACAAAGGGAAAAATAACTTTCTTTTCCGAAGTCGGTGTCTTTGGTACCTATTGCTTTCCGTGTTTCGACACCGACTTCGGAAAAGAAAGTTATTGTTCACTTTGTAGTATTTCTGCGTTTTTTTTTCTTTTTTTTTTTGTAGCTCCAGAGTCTTGAACATCGTCGCCGAGTTGCCAGCCTGTCGGTTTTTTATCGGTTACATTTCGGAGAGTGTGCGATGGAATTGCACGATATAATTCCACCTAGCCCGTTTCATCATCGGACTACCAGACGTATGGCGATGCGCCATCGATACATGGTAGACATCCCACCCATACGCACAAAACGTTTTGGGAACACTTTTATTATGCGTACAGCTAAGGAGTGAAATTCCCTGCCGGAGTCTGTGTTTCCCGATAGCTACAATCTAAGGGTCTTTAAGTCAAGAGTGAATAGGTTATTTCTAGGCAAGCGTGTTTCACCGTCGACCACATCGTCGCTTACCATCAGGTGAGATTGTGGTCAAGCGCGAGCCTATAGGTTATAAAAAAAGAAAAAAAAGTCGGTGTTGTTTTTTTAAAAAGATTATTTATTTATCTGTTTTTAGTTTTGATAGGTACCACCAATTGCCATGTTTCATCATCAGATCAGTACGATGGTACAATTTCATCAGTAACAAAATAAATAAAAATTATTTGCGTGACATACTTAGTATTAAGGAGTTCCATTGGCCATCTGTGGTCTTCTTCACCAGTTCCACTTCACCAAATGTTACTTTCTGAGTGCAAATGATTGCATTGTTGATGAAAATGCCAAAATCGCTATATGAATGCCTATAATATTTGAGGAGTTCCCTCGATTTCTCTAAGATCCCATCATCAGAACTTGACTTGATGACTATGGGACCAAATGAAAACTATACCCTTTTAAACAAAAGAATAATTTTCAAAACGGTCCAGGCCTCTTTGAGTAATCGGTGTACACACATAAAAACATACCAATCGAATTGAGAACCTCCTCATTTTTGGGCAGTCGATTAAAAAAGAGAGGGCTTACTACTAGGCGAAAATTGCATTTGAAAATTGCTTGCATACCTAAGTTAATAAATACAATAGTAATAATAAATAAAATTTATTGTATTCTCTCCACAAAGGTTGACTTGCAATCTACTTAAAACTATTATTTTACATATGTTAAATTTACATATGTTAAAGCTCCTTTACGGGATTGTGAAAGTAATCCCTTCGATAGGACTGTAGGAAGATCCACAGCAGAATGGCTAGGATGGAGTTGAGGAATTTAGGGTACTTACGACGATACTTGACGCTGTTGATTCGTGCTCCCAATATCGTGCCGTTTGCAAAGTTGGTGTAAAGTTTTGTTTCTTGAGGATTTTAAAGTTCTGGGACGTCCCTTTATTGATTGATGATGATTTAACACAACACTTTCACTTGTTACATGGTTTTATGGTTTATATCACGGAGCTCGGCACTTGGGCGGCTGGTGTCGGTTTTAGTTCGAACGAGACTCCTTTTTCATTCGTCAGATGGCGCGATAGTGTCGCGCGCCAGTAAAATAGTGATGAGGGTAAGGATGAATTTGGAGGGAAATAAGGATGTGAAAACATACTAAAAAAGGAATCATTATCGGTTCTTATGGAAACCTTAACAGGATACTGGCGTCCGTACTAGGGAAACCCTGTGTTACGAATCTCTAGGCCCACTTCCTAGAGTATAATAATAATAATTAAATTCGATAATTCCAGCAACTTTAAATAATCAAATTACATATTAAAGAACACTGAAAAGTCAAATAAATACACAAATCACAATAAAATAGTAATCCAAAAACGTAATTAATACAATAAAGAATAATAATGTACATGTCTGAGGCAAATAAATAATTTCGCAACTTAATTTGTACCTCGTGAACACAATAAAAGTGAGGAAGAAGAAGAAGAAAGAAGTTTGGGTATCCAATTGGGACAAATAATCCATAAGTTATGCTCAGCTCATCCTTTGTATTCTCTCTCGTAATCAGTGGCAAGCCTTGCATAAGATTTATCTGTGATTTAATGAAACTTTTTGTCACTTACAGAACTATCAAGCAAATTAAGTGCGCAAGACTTGGTCATTATGCTGAATTTGCTTTTTGCTGGCTTCGACAAGTTGGCAATGGTAAGCTTTCATCAATACACTTATAGTTATACCTGAAACTAGAACCCAAAAAAAATACAAGGTGTCATACGATATGACAGGGTAGGTAACTTGAATAGATTACTCGGAATTAACGGATTATTAGATCAGAAAATGCCTTAATGATAGTATTCATCATATCAGCCGAAAGATGTCCACTGCTAAACATAGGCCTCCCCCATTGACCGGTCCCGTGCGTCTCGCATCCAGCAGATCTCCGCAATCTTCACCAGGTCATCGGTCCACTTAGTGGGAGGCCTTCCAACGCAACGTCTTCCGGTTCGCAGTCGCCACTCCAGATTTTTTCTGCCCCATCAGCCTTTCGTTCTGCGAGCAATGTGCCTTGCCCACTGCCACATAAGTTTGGCAATTCTTCTGATCTGATTAGATCACGCAAGAAAACTCCGAGCATAGCCCTCTCTTCAATGCCCTTTGGGTGACTGTAAGGTTTCTGATGAGGCCTATTGTGAGCGACCACGTCTCAGAGCCATGTCATCACTGGCAATGTCAGGCACGTTTCGGTCTCGTATGTAATCACTGGCAACATAGACTGGTCATAGACTTTCGTCTTGAGACACTGTGGTTAGTTGGACGAGAAGATACCGCGCAACTGCCCGAACGCTGCCCAGCCAATTCGGATTCGCCAGTTGACCTTTTCCTCGAATTTGGCCCTACCCAACTGGATCGTTTGCCCCAGTTAGACATACTCGTCCACAAATAGATTAACGATAGTATTAGTAAGAGCAAACTTTAAGATTCAGGATATTCATCAATTCATTTTTATTTGAACTCGGTTGGTTGTATGGATCGCCTCACATAGATGTTTATCTTAATAGTTCTTTTTGTTTATTTACGTACAAAGAGACCTTTTTAGGGTTCCGTAGCCAAATGGCAAAATACGGAACCCTTATAGATTCGTCATGTCTGTCTGTCTGTCCGTCCGTATGTCACAGCCACTTTTTTCCGAGGTTTCTAATATTTTTTTTTTCTAAACTGAATAGTTTGCGCGAGAGACACTCCCAAAGAGGTAAAATGTGTGTGTCCCCCCTGTAACTTCCAAAATAAGAGAATGATAAAACTAAAAAAAATTTATTATGTACATTACCATGTAAACTTCCAACGAAAATTGGTTTCAACGAGATCTAGTAAGTAGTTTTTTTAATACGTCATAAATCGTAAACCGCAATTTACCAAGTACGTAACCCTTCGTGCGCGAGTCCGACTTGCACTTGGCCGGTTTTTTTTCATACTTTTACGGTTTCCTATTGCCCAGGACAACAACTGCGTCCGCATCAAGTTGCTGGGTGACTGCTACTACTGCGTATGTGGTCTGCCGGAGAGACGAGAGGACCACGCCCACTGCTGCGTCAACATGGGGCTGCACATGATACGAGCCATCAGGCGAGTGCGGAAGGCCATGAAAGCGTCGACCATGCCTAAAATAGAGGTGAATTGATAATATTTTTCTTTTGTTGAAAAACTGCCCAGACTACGCCTTGCTGTAAGTTTTCCTAAGATTAATAAAATAAGCAAATAAATAATCCTACTACTGTTATAAACGCGAAACTTTGTGAGGATAGATGTTTGTTACTCTTTCACGCAAAATCAAAAGACATTTTTTTTTATTTCACATAAGCCTACATGGGCTCTTATGAAACGTCGACAAAAAGTGCACGGTTTGGGTTGGTCGTTTCCTATAGAGAAGAACCGGCATGAAACTCCACGGTTACTCTTTTAAAAAATGGTATGGTCTTAAAATATTGCCATGTTACAGCAGTACTTAGATATGGGGGAACAATGTAAGCCCGACAATAAGTCGTAAGAAACTAAAAAAAAAGATTATATATTGTTTTAACAAAAGAAATAAAAAGAAAGTAAAACGAGATAAAAACATACAACATACAAATGTTAACAAGCATCTAGAAATCTAGAAGGCCTACAATGTTCAGACATTCACAAAACAATCGGTTAAAGAATCTATACAAAGGTGATGCAACACAACAACATGTTGCACAAATGACTAAACGTATTATGATGAAACTTGACAGTAATATAACTAACACATCAGAATAACTTATAGGCTTTAATTTATAACAATAAAAGTATATACTGATACCATGCGGGCGCAGTCGCGAGTGGCAGCTAGTATTATAAACATTTATGTCAAGTCTGGATGGATGTTTGTTACTCACTTATTTCAGAACGGTTGAACGAATCAGAATGATATAGAAGAAGAAAGATTATAGTCCGGAATAGCATATAGGCTTTTCATGCCGGTATAATGTTCCCTTAGAAAAAGAAAAAACTTTTACCACGCGAGCAAAGCCGCTGGCAGAAGCTAGTTGATCATATTTTTCATTGGTTGATGAGAAGATTTTCTTAGCCTATACTGTGATTTTTAATTTTGTAGACTAAACTGACAGCTGCCAATGACCTTATTTTTTTTAAATGTTGCAATTGCGGAGCATAGTGTTGTAGGTAATGCTCAATCATAAGTGATTCATCGAATCGATGTGACATGACTCCTCAATTTAATTTTACTAATTGGTGTAAATAAATGTTTTATGAATATAAACGTAATATGTTTAAATATAACAGTACTCATACCTTTTAATGTGTTAAATATAAAATCAACAATAAAATAAATGCGATCGATAAAATGAAGTCTGACATAAATGAGTAGAAGTTAAATAAGGGCCGCTAATCACATTTTTTTTTTTTGCAGTGAAGTAGTTTCATTTTCGATCTACTTTGATTTTCGATTAACTTTCGATCACTATAGTTAGAGATAGTCAATGGTCAATGGTCGGGTCAAAATACCTATGGAGAAAACGAATTTGCCCAGATATGAGAACTAGCTAGATCGATTTTTCACCCCCGAAATTTCCTATATTGCAAATTTTATCGAAATCAACCAGTCTGTTACAAAGTAGGATGACAACTTAGGAATACTTTACATCTGTGATGAGTAGGTATTTATAACAAAACAATTTCACGATCTGATGTCCTAGCTAGGGTACTTAGTAGCCTGTATTGATAACCAGCCCTCATTTCCCGAAATATAGGACAAGTAGTATTTCTTAGACTGTTACATAATTATTAAAAGAATTTAGAACAGATTAATAAAAGTCCAATACAATAATTATGTGCGAGTATGTGCAAGTATGTGCGCGCGCGTGTGTGTGTGTTTATTACGAGTTACTTTATTGTTGTAAGAAGGGATTCAGTATAATCATATTTTTTTGTAGTAAGAAATTCAGTTCTCCGTTTTTTGCATCTTAGCTCACAATATGTTTGCAGTGGAATTATAGCATTTATTGTATTATATAGAAATGGTCCTTTATAAAATTTTTGTAAAAGTATAGTATGGATGAGGCAACTGTGCCTCATCCATACTTACTTTAGAAGAAACAGGGTATGTACTGACATACCCTGTTTCTTCTTCTGAGTATTGTCGGCCGACGTGCAATTTGAGTGTTCGTGTGCTGTTATAAAATCGTGCTGAGTATGAACATTTGGCGGACGGTGAGGACCTTGCATTTCTGGTAGAGGTCAAAGGTAGGATAGAGTAGTGGTTAAAAAGTCGCTACCTTCAGGACTGCACGAAGTGCTACGTACGAAACAGTGATTAACCAAAAACAAATAAATTGCAAAATTTAAAAAACCCCTGACACATTTATCTTGCGAAAACACCCCGATTCAAACAATAAAACGCCCATAACTTTTGAACGGCTGAACCAATTTTATTCAAAACATAGCTAAGAACACTCTCAACAAAATCACCTTTCAAACAAATACTAAATCAAAATCGGTTCATCCGTTTAGGCGCTATGATGCCACAGACAGACACACAGATACACAGCAACACACGTGAAACTTATAACACCCCTCTTTTTCCGGCGGGAGTTAAAAATGTGAAACGTCAGCAGTTGAGTGTAACTTTGAAGTGTTCATAAGTGCTAGCGTCCCCTGTCTTTAAAATGGATTTGAAATTCAAATTAGAACTCATTGTTTATATTATATCAATAATATTCATTACGAATATCTACAGATGTCGTAGGTTCAAAGAGTGTTGAAACAAGAAATAAATATCGAAATTAAAAACATGGGTATGTTGCCATGCCACCATTTTTGAGCAATATTTTTTTCGTAATGTTATGTGTGACTTACTATTATATTATATTAATAATACATACATACATAGTCACATGCCATACTAATCAACAAACTTGCAGCTTACGGTGTATCAGGGTCTTTGCTGGAATGGTTCAAATCATATTTAATCAACCGCGAATTCTACGTGAACTTTGTGAACGGATTTTACTCTTCAGAACATATAATAACCTCTGGCGCTCCTCAAGGATCACATTTGGCTCCAATATTGTTTAATATATTTATTAATGACCTTCCCCAATGCTTCCGTTATTCGGAATCCTTTAATATGCCGATGATTTGAAATTTGCACGCATGATTGAATCCCATAAAGATAATGAGCTTCTTCAGAACGACCATAACAAAATAATTGAATGGTGTCAAAATAATAGAATGCAACTGAACTCTGACAAATTATATCACGTTAAATTTAGGAGAAAAATAACTATATAAGTAGGTACGGAATACTCCATAAACCAAGTTAAAGTATATGAACTCGAAGTAATCAAGGACCTAGGAGTACTCTTCGATAGGCAAGTAAGCTTTATACCTCACATTGAACACAACAATCATCTAAAATGATGTTGAAAATAATGTTGTACAACAGTCTCGTGCGAAGCATCTTGGAGTATTGCAGCGTTGTATGGAGACCTCACTAGGCCACTCTCATATGCTGCGGTTAGAACGAGTGCAGAAACGTTTTGTGTGGCACCTAGATTTTTGTGAAATGAAATCCAAGCAGCTATCCTCCTACAAAACCCGCCTGCGTCATTTTGTTTTTGTGGATTTGATTTTGATTGGAACGGTTTTTTTTTTAATTTATTTTGCGACTCCAAAACATAGTGATATCAAAAAAAGCTTATATAGTCTAGTTTAATTATAAATAAGTTTTATTGACGCAAACTACAAACTTATTGGGAAATTTAATTTTTTATTTAATATTTTACTGAAATTAATGCCCATATGTTCAAGTACATTTTTTTTATTACTTAGAACTAGTTGTTGTAATTCAATACTCACACAGGTCGATTCTGTATATTTTCAGCTACATATTTTATTTTTATTTTGGTGTAGCTGCTGTAATTTACGAGTAATGTTTACTAAATGGCACGGGTCACTTTTGTGGGCCTGACGTAAGACATTCCCTGTGTACTAGCGCCGGGAGAGGGCGGGGCCTGTGGCATTCACCAGAGTGGAGAGATGTTTTCAAGAACGTGATAACAAATATATAGGTATATATTGCTCGTTTATTAGTATAGGATGTTGCGTGAGTTTCAATTATCTCCTATTTTTGCAAAGTATCAGCAAACTCTTTTGACTGTTGTGATGTCTATCATCATTTAACATTAATTAATTTTATATCTACTCAAAACATGTTGTGTTGCTCAGGAGGAACTAGACATGCGTATCGGCATCCACAGCGGTAAGGTGCTGTGCGGGGTGCTGGGTCTTCTGAAGTGGCAGTTTGACCTGTGGTCTCGTGACGTCACTCTTGCCAACCACTTGGAGAGTGGCGGCTTGCCTGGGTAAGCTTGAAAAGTTTCTAACACAAACTTTTTTTAATGATGCAGAAATAATTGTCACAATGTTCCAAACCTTGACAATAAATAACTATCTATAATAATATACACATATATATTTAATTGTGTTTATATATTGTATAATTTACTGTTGTTACGGTTGTCTTAGGTTTCTACTTGAAGTTTTTCCTTCTTCTTTCAAGATTTCTTATGTTATGCTAGCCCTACGGCTCATTCCGGCAGTCAAGATTAAGCAAGACCAAACCCATCCTTATGTAACTTATTATTTATATTCCAGTCGCGTGCACATTTCATCTGCTACACTGGCATGTCTGAACGGAGCATTTGAGGTGGAACCTGGTGACGGTGGATCTCGTGATGACTTCCTGAAGAAGCATCACCCTGTCACGTACTTCATCAAGAGTCCCGACCTCGATACCGAGACGAATGACCAGCCAGAAGACATAACAGCGACACAGGACAGGTAAAGCACACTGGTATCATGACGACATAATATTGAAGAAAGAAAGAAAGTATTTATTCAGCACGACACACACAACAGTAAAAAATCACAAGTACTAAAAAATAACTATGCACTTGGAGCTGTCAATGTCACTCTTACGTTCTTTCTCGCTATTGGTACAAAATAGAAAGTATACAGAAGGGCCACTCTCGCAGTTTCGAAAATTGGCAGCTAAACTTAACAGATTCAACTAGGGTTGCTACTATATTGATTTCGAATAAAAAAGGGGTTGAATTATACGTTACATACATAAATACATCGATTCGTATAAACATACATCATAACATGCTTACATGCCTTAGAGGGTAGACAGAGCATGAAATATCCAATAAATATCACGACGCCACATACGACGAAGATTGGAGGGTAACAAGACATAACAATAGTGTAATAATGATCCCACTAAAAACATTAAATTGTAAAAACCAGCTCCACAAAAATATAAATATGAATAAAAAAGGTAATAAATTAAAAAAACCCGATTTCTTAGGAAGCGAATAAAAAGATGTACTTAAACAAGACGAAAATTATGCTGTGCTGTCGGAGGAAACATATTTGTGAGCCGGATGACTTAAACCATATTATTATGACAAGTTTCATAGCCTTTCCAATTTCGTCTATGGACTTAATATAATTATATTCCTAGATATTGTTTTTCTAACATGTCGTCATCTTGAAAAATTTAATGACCTTTATAACTTAAAAACCGGCCAAGTGCGAGTCGGACTCGCGCACGAAGGGTTCCGTACCATTATCGCAAAAAACGGCAAAAAAATTACATTACAAACTCTCTAGCCCGCACAAAGTACTCATGACAAACGCGACTGAGCTCGGTCCAATATTGCCCAATATTCCCTGTAAAATCGCAATGTCAATGTGTTTATGCAAAATAACGCTTTGTTCGTAGTGGCACGGGGTCTCATTGCTAAGAAAGAAAATTAAGTTCAAATAAATCTCACTAGATGGCATGATATGCACCTATCTGTTATTGAATGTGTATAAAATTGACATTTTCTGGAATGGAACATAAAAATTGTATGTTCTTGTTTAATCAACTCTCCTAAGTACAAAATTATGGAATATTGGGCTCTTAATTCACATTTCAAAGATTATTCGAACGCATCATTTAAAATTGATGCCAGTAGATGGCGTATTTTTTAATTTCTGAGTCATTCCACTCGATTGTTAAAATTTGCATTGTAACAAATTTTGGTGTAAAAAATACTGTAAAAACGTGCAAAAAATACTATAAAACGAACCTGTACTAAAACGTGTAAACGAACTGTATTTAAAGAAAAAAAATTACTTGCACGTCACTGCTCACAACACCATCTCATCACCATCATCGTGAAACAGAACCGAACGCGTTCGATGTATCAAAAAATATCAGATTAATCAGACGGAAAACGCTAGTTACTTCGGCACGGTTTCTTTGTATGGGATCTGTATGCTAGTATTATATTATCTGTGGTAGTGGCCTCTCTGTCTGCGGCCGCGGCGGGCCGCCGCTTACGTACTTTGTGCTATTGGCGCATGAACCGAACGCGGGGCACCGCGCGGGTAGGCGAGAGTGGTGTCGCTTGACCTAACAAATAAACGGTTAATTTGATCGTGCAACTAACAGAAAATAAATGTACAGTAAATATATAACTTCCATTATGAAAAAAAAACATATCATGAAAAATAATTTAAATCATATAAACTCTTCGGTTGGTAGATATTATTTTGTTCCCCCAAAAGTAATGCAATGAATTTTGATATTTATGTAGATGGTTTCCCTAAAAGCTTTTCTGCTAGTCAACAAAGCAACAATATTCTGTTAGCATTAATACTGTGACAAAATATATATATTATAAAAACAAAAACCCCGACTGCTAAAATTTAATTAACGGAAAAGAAAAAAAACAAGGACTATATATAATTTATACATTCAATATTATGAGCATGAGGTATGCTGCTAGCGGCAGTCGGGTTTTTTGGTTTATAATAACTTGTTTTATTTCAGACTTTTTAGTTTTAGTAATGAACGAGTTCTGCAAATAAATTATGTCCTAAAAGATTATTTATTTTGCTATAAAAGTGCGTTTAGTGGACTAGTGCCGGTGTCGTTCACTACATCTTTCTTAAATCTAGCCAGACGATTACGGTGTATGTCTATTGCCAGCAACTGCAAACCATGATGGAAAAGCTAGCTGTTAAACAGCCGAGGCTGGTCAATCGCTCTAGGCCAATGCTGCTTCAGGATAACACTAGACCACACACTGCACAACAAACGGCTATCAAATTAGAGGAGCTTCAATTGAATGAATGAGAATGTCTAAGACATCCACCGTACTCCCTGGATCTTGCTCCAACAGATTACCATTTTTTCCGAAATTTGGATAACTTCTTGCAAGGAAAAAAATCAACTCCGATGGGGCAGTCCAAAGCGCCTTCAAAGATTTTAATAATGTCAAACTAAAGTGCGAGAGTCATGATTTTAAACATCACTACAATCCGCGGTGTCAGAAAAATATAAACCTTATTACATGGAAAATACGGTTCTAGATAATGAACAGAACACCGCCGCGCGTCCTATTTGAGTGTCATGTGCCATGCTTGAGTAATGTGTAATGCTAAAGTCAAAGATTACTATTATATACTGGGTGGCTACAGTACTACAGTACGCGGTTGGGATTTCGCAGCCAGCCGAACGACCGGCGCATGCTCCTTCTCGCTTGAACATACGGCGAACGCGCCGCGCGTCATGATTGAGTGTCATGTGCCATGCTTAATTTGGTCGAGTAATGTGTAATGCTACAGTACGCGGTCGGGATATATGACGCGTAATGCATCAATAGCATTACTTACACAAGTCTAGCATGAACCGAACGCGGGGCACCGCGCGGGTAGGCGAGAGTGGGGTCGCTTGACGTACCAAATAAAAGGTTAATTTGATCGTGCAACTAACAGAAAATAAATGTACAATAAATATATACCTCCCATTATGAAAAAAAAAAACATTTCATGAAAAATAATTTAAATCATTTAAACTCTTCGGTTGGTAGATATTATTTTGTTCTCTCAAAAGTTATGCAATGAATTTTGATATTTATGTAGATGGTTTCCCTTAAAGCTTTTCTGCTAGTCAACAAAGCAACAATATTCTGTTAGCATTAATACTGTGACAAAATATATATATTATAAAAACAAAAACCCCGACTGCTAAAATTTAATTAACGGAAAAGAAAAAAAACAAGGACTATATATAATTTATACATTCAATATTATGAGCATGAGGTATGCTGCTAGCGGCAGTCGGGTTTTTTGGTTTATAATAATTTGTTTTATTTCAGACTTTTTAGTTTTAGTAATGAACGAGTTCTGCAAATAAATTATGTCCTAAAAGATTATTTATTTTGCTATAAAAGTGCGTTTAGTGGACTAGTGCCGGTGTCGTTCACTACATCTTTCTTAAATCTAGCCAGACGATTACGGTGTATGTCTATTGCCAGCAACTGCAAACCATGATGGAAAAGCTAGCTGTTAAACAGTCGAGGCTGGTCAATCGCTCTAGGCCAATGCTGCTTCAGGATAACACTAGACCACACACTGCACAACAAACGGCTATCAAATTAGAGGAGCTTCAATTGAATGAATGAGAATGTCTAAGACATCCACCGTACTCCCTGGATCTTGCTCCAACAGATTACCATTTTTTCCGAAATTTGGATAACTTCTTGCAAGGAAAAAAATCAACTCCGATGGGGCAGTCCAAAGCGCCTTCAAAGATTTTATTGTTTCCCGTCCGAATGGTTTTTTTAGTAAAGGGATCAATGAACTACCTATGAGATGCCAAAATTGCATAGGATGCAATGGTACATACTTTGATTAAATAAATATATTGTATTAAAAAAACGACGTTGTTCCTCCCTTACAAAACGCCAATTTCATATGTAATAACCTAATATTATTATGGGTATTTGGAATGGCCTATTTATTTAGTAGTTTTCATTTGATACCCATATTGTTAGGATAAAGAAAAAATAAATTATTTCAGACCCTTTCTTTTCATGGGAGCACCCCATTTTTTACTTTATTTAAAAAAAAATAGCCTATATCACTTCCACTATTGAGACGAATCCAACGACACCTCATAAGTCATAATCCGTCAAGCTGTTTGGGCTGTAGAGCGTGCTATAGAAATGGATATACATACATACATACATACATACAAACTTACTTACATACATATATACTCACATACATGCGCTCGAAAAACATTACCCTCCCGCAGACGGCCTCATAGCGATCGTCAATACGCCAAAATATAAGATATCGATCACATATTTATTTATTTAATACTTCATGTACAAAAACGTATAGAGGCGGACTTAATGCCTTAGGCATTTTCTACCAGTCAACCTTTGGGTGATGCAGAGACAAATAATGGTAGATGCAATATGGAAAGTAAATCACAACAAGGTGGGTTTATTCAAATACAAAGATATACATACATACTATAAAATACATACAATATATATTTAAACAAATAAACTAAATACACGAATATACTGTAGTAGCAGATATTTGGAAAACATTTATCGCTGTGACGATACTACTGCCAACTCCTTACGAACGTGCTCGCGAGCTTTCACTTTGAATGCCAATCAGTTGGTGGCCATTCTGATATCTTGGGCAAGCGCATTCCACAGAGTGATAGACTGAACGAAGAAAGAACAGTGAATGAAGTCAGTGCGATGAGTGGGACATTGCAGAAGACGGTTATGTGAAGAGCGAAGATTTTTGTTGTGGTTGGCGCAAATATATTGAAAGTGAGGCGTTAGATAACTAGAGGTATTGGAACAGGTAAGAAATGAAAACAAGGTAAAAAGTGCCTTTAGCTCTCTGCTTTGACGTATGGGCAACCACTTTAGAAGTGACCGTTGCGCAGAGACAAGATCATATTTACGCAGATTGAAAACGAATCGAATGCAGTAATTTAGAAGATGGTCAAGTTTGTTGAGGAGATCTACATTCAGGTCATAAGAGCACACTACTTTTACAAGTTAGGCAAACAAATTTTTAAACGGTTGGTAATTTTTTGGTAGCCAAGTCATGTTTTTTTTTTATCGTCATTGTCGATTCGATAGAACGTTCCTTTGTCTAAGGCTAAAGGTGATTACGTGGGTTATTTTATGTTAGCATAAATGTACTTTACCTAATACCTTTATTTTGATGACCAACAGCATACCGACAGCCTCGCAGCTAACCTGGGAAATCAATTCACGTCGGCCAAGCAGCATCACCGAAGATTGGACCCCGGTGATGCCATTCGCAGACGTAATGTTTTCTTTTTATTTACACCGATTTTGTCATCTGTATAGTCTTTTCTTTCAAAGCAATTACGACATTGTCGCAATCCTTCCACTTCTGAGAGCTCCATTGAAGTTTTACGTCAGTCTCGTTCTATGCTTTGATACGTACTGGCGGAAATAAGCGAATATCTCTTTCATCATTCAATAAACGTTTGTTGCAGTGCTATGATGGCGAGTGGGACAATTCAAAGGAAGACCTGGTCCAGGACGTGCCAGCAATGTCTGAAGTTGAGGTGAGGTGCCTTTTGATTTTAGAGTCGTTAAATAGGTAGTTGATTTTCAAGCTGCCTACGACTGTTTTAAAATGGTCTTCACCATAACATTACTGTAACGGACATGATTATCAGCAGTCAATCATGAAGGATGTTATCATCACCATATCAGCAGAAAGACGTGCGGACATAATTCTCCCCCAAGCGTCGCCACATTGACCGGTCCCATGCGTCTCGCATCCATCAGACCCCCGCCAACCTCACCGGCAGCCGTATTGCGTAACTGAATACGGCAACGCAAAGAGTTTGACCGATATCAAATCGACCAAATCGACGAATCACACAGACGGAAATCCACACCGCGTCATTCATGTCGCATGTGGTCACCACTCTACAACGTTTCGTCTCGTTCAAAACTGTTCTGCGAGCAATGTACCAATGTAGTGGGCAGGGTACATTGATCGCAGAACGGTTTATTTTGGCAATTCTTTCAGCTATGTCTGTAAACCTGGTTCTCTTGTGGATCTCTATGAAGAATATAGCTCTTTATTATTACCTTTATAATGTGATTCTTACACATTACACAGCCTAACCCTACTGCTACCTACTCCCCTTGGAAACATCGTCGCTTTTATAACATGTGAATATGCTAACTTACTATTCCGAATTCGTCTACCCCAAATTGTTATTGGTACTAAAGCTAAAGCTGACCTTATTTTAGAATTTAAGCTGGTCGAAGTCACGTAGAAAGAAAGCAAACCGACTACAGAAAACAAAAATCATTATGCATCTCATTATATTCACAGGAAAACCACCTAATAAACCACTTGATCGAGATGAAGTCGAGTCGGCGTATGCGCCTCCGCTCTATGTACGGTTGGTCTCTGCGATTCAACCGGCCCACAATCGAAGCCCTGTTCGGCGGAATTGACGAGGTGACCTTCAAGTCTAACATTATGTGCTGCCTGGTGTTATGGCTGTTCGTTGTGACTGTACAAAGTATTGTTCATTATAAGTAAGTATAATGTAGTCAAAATACCATTTCAGACAATAATCTGTACACTAATGCTATTCTCTAAGGATAGTCAGCCTTGAGCACCGCGCTGCGTCAGCGACCAAATTGGCAATCATAAAGATGACTTTTCGAACTATTTTGTTATATTGTACTCATCATCTTCGTGCCGTTCTTCCATGTTATTTGGGGTTGACGCAACACATTTACTGTTTCCATTCCGTCTTAACCATTACGCTATCACCGACTTCCTCCCATTTTGTTATATAATCTACTAAAAAAAGTAAACAAAAATGTCTGTCTTCAAAAATATTCTCTTTCTTTCACAGTTGCCAGAACCTCATCATTGTTCTGATGGTGATGACAGTTCCTCTGACCCTCTCCTTCGTGCTAGTGATGCTGGAGGAGTTCCCCAGCGTCCACACGTTCCTCTACAGGATCTCCGCACGTTTCAACAACATGCGTCCTATCAAAATCGTACATATCTGCTGCTTCATCTTTATCATGACTATCACAAGGTATGTTTTCAACTTGTTATTCTATTCTAGTTCGTTTATTGCCAGAAAACGAAAGGACTTTAAGATTTATTTTAACTTGAGTAATGCAAAACTTACTTCATTCCTCACATTCGCATGAAATTGGGTGATACGAAATAAAACGTATACCTGATAAAGTGTCATTTTATCAGAAATGCCAAAGGGATAGGTCACGTGATTGATTGACATCTTGAGACATTCTCGCTTAAAGAATGACACGAATCTAGATCCACTGCGGTTCTAGGCAAAATATTTTTTTTTATTTGTTGTAGGTACACAAAACATAAAAAATACAAAAGGACAGTTTATGTACAAAGGCGAGCTTAACCCATAGTTGGTTTCTCTAACAGCAAACCTCAGTTGCGTAGAGAAATATGCATATGAGGATAGTACATCCATGTGCACATCAAAATCTTATTAAAAATATATAACAATTTTAAATACGTACTCTCTAAATAAACTAAACAAATACGACTACAATACACAATGCATCAACTTAATACATACAGCATACTATATATTACAATTGTAAATACATACATTAATGTGTCATGTTGATAAAAAATATTCCCTAATTCTTCTTCCGAAAACCTGCAATGAAGGGGAATTCTAAGTGCAATAGTAATTTATCAAAAAGTCAAAAATTTATAAGATTGACAAGTCCTGCTGAAATTTCACGTGTTCGATCTCTTGAATTTTGACATTTGTACAACGTTTATCGCTGATAGATGTAATTTTTACTCTAGAGCCTCTGGTGATATTTGTGTGTCACCAAGGCTGGTCCTAGCGGAAACGTCCCGGCTTCACAAACATATAAGTATTGTCACTAATAGAGGATATTTAAATTACTAAACAAAGGTGCAAACGTGCACTTTTATATTTTGCGAACGTTTGTGCGAGTAAACGCAATCATAACTCGAACTTACTATTTTGTGTTTTTTTATTGCAGCACTGTAAAACTCTACGTCTGTGATGCTACAACCTATAGTACCATATCTAACAGAACATGCAACGAGACGGATGATATGGCCAACCGGATCACTATCTCATCTGATGGTAAGCAATGATGTGGTCGATGGTGAAGCCCGCTTGCCTAGAAGTAAACTATTCACTCTTGACTTAAAGACCCCTAGGTTGTAGCTTGGCAATCCCTTTCATTTTTGACGCGCCGCCACGCCTTCAATGATAGATTATCAATTGTCTAGACCTTACGGTCCTTCGAGCCGGATATATTTATGTTTTAGAAAGAGATGTCACACAGTACATATTAGTAACAGAGACGAAGTTTATGATAAAAAGCGAAATATATCATAAACTCGATGTGTCATCAGTTCTTTTACTTTTTAAATTTAGTAATATCATCCCCAACAGTCGAGTGTCACCACCCAGAATACGTGGTGTTCACGTGGGTGCTGTGCCTGGTCGCTCTCACCTCGGTGCTCAAGTTATACTTCCTCATCAAGGCTCTGCTGGCGACCGTTAACGTCGTGTTATACTGTGCCCTGATCGTTCAGTACTACAAACACTACCAAACCAGGAATGAGTGAGTATTTATAGACAAATAACAGCTTTCCACGGTGAAACTTGCACAGAGTTCCAACAAAAGCCACTCGTCTTTATTCGTGTGTATTCAAAATATCCTGCTAATCCGTTGCTCTGTTACAGCGGGAATAGAGGACAAACAAATATAGTAGACTGTCGAAACGTTTCATTTATATTGGGACGGTACTGAATAGGGAATATGCATGACAAAATATTGGTTATCTAACCAGTTATCTTTAAATATACAAAAACTAGCTTCTGCCAGCGACTTCGGCTACGTGAATATCGAACATTTTCTCAAGGGAACATATTCCCGGGATAATACTTATACTATGTGCTATTCCAGACTATAATCTATCTCTGTGCCAGATTTAATCCAGATCCGTCCAGCCGTTTGACCGTGAAGAAGTAACAAACATACAAACACACACACACTCACAAACTTTCGCCTTTATAATATTAGTGTGACTAGTGTCATAGAATACCAACGAAGAAAACAGAATTAAAATTGTCACTGATGGTGATACTTTAGAAATTCTATGAATATCTAGAAGTTAGATGGTATTTTATTAAGCAAATCAAAAAAATACATGTATGTTCCCTATTGAAACTAGAGTCAATGAAATCTGGTTCTAATCTACGAAACTTAAGTATCAAAAACTTGAATATTATTTTCAGTTCATTATTTTGTAGTACGTACAGTTACTACTCATGTCAGTACGTTGGTACAGTGAGCTTCTCACAGATGCAGGTATGCTAAAGATATCTTTCTTATTTTCTAGGTTACTACCCGCACAAATGCTGGTACTCATGATAGGATTCCTAATAGTGGTGATCATCCACGCACGTCTGGTGGAAGTGATATCACGACTGGACTTCCTTTGGAAGCTGCAAGCGAAAACCGACCTTGATGACATGGAGTATACACAACGCCTAAACAGATATTTGCTTAAACATGTATTACCAGACCATACCGTCAAACATTTCTTAAGCAAAGATTGGCATCCTGACGTAAGTTTGATTTTTAATCATGACTGTTGTTGTATGATGAATTCAATATCATGTTAACTTCTCACAAAACGGATGGTCATTGGAACAGAAAAGTTCTAGAGTGGCGACCGCATACTGGACTGCGCTAAGTTGAAAGGCTTCCCACTGGATGGACCGATGACCTGATTAAGGTTGCAGCAATCGACTGGATGCGAGGGTACGGAACTGGTCGAAGTGGTGACACTTGGGAGAGGCCTATGTTAAGCAGTGAAAGCCTTCCGGGTTTAATGATGATGTTGATATTGAACTCTAGGTCAGTATTTAAGGCTTTCTAAGGCTCCTGGGTTTGATTCCTAGGTCGGGACTTGTCCAAACTTACCATGACCAAACAAGGGCGCACGATTGGCGCAGTGGTTGAGCGAATGAATGCTGCGCTGCGTGTCGCAGGTTCGATTCCCGCACGGAACAAATATTTGTATGACCTACGGATAGTTGTTACGGCTCTGTGAGGTTATATATTTGTAAACGCACCCAAGATACAGGAAGAAATTTCTAGTGTGGGGCAAAGAATTTTTAAAAGAAAGAAACTTAGGAATAAGACATGAGACATGAGACAAAACATGGTTAATCGCGTTGTTCGATCAGGAATTGCTCAATAAGGGACTTAATTGATAACTGGCCAATACCAATAGGCTATGCCCCAACACTTCCAATGTTATATCTATATAAATAAAAGCGAAAGGTCACACCTATCTCGAAATATCGAAAACCGCTTGACATATAAAGACGAAAGAACAATGGCCAAATTTCTATAGGAGCTGGACTTGAAATTTATTTTTCATGTCCCAAAGTAAATAATAGCTAGATTCGTTTGTTTTTATGTTGTAAACATCACCCCGTTTGAAAATCATATCTAAATAGCCACGATTTTTGATAATAATTTAAACAATGTGTTTGAGGTTAGAATCAATAACTAACTTTAACTAGACTGTGGCGTAGCCTAAAAAGGTAGTTAGCGACAACTCGACAAGCGACAACAGAAGGAAATCCAAAATAGTACAGTACGTATCACAATTCACAACAACAAGTGAAGCTCATCGTATTAACGTACTTTTCCGATGCGAAGCGAATGATCGCCGGATGTCAAATTGACATTTGACATTGATTGACACTGTCAAGTGTCAATCAATGGCGCGGGTCGATGACAAATGTGTTCTAAGCAATTTAATAAAACGCATAAATACTAACTATGAGCCTATATAATTAATTTTAAGACAGGAATCCAATGCATAATAAAACAGTGTAGTAGTTGATTTGATGCCTACATACTAATTAAATCGTGTATTGCCCATGGTCCACCCGCTTAGTTCACCTAGGTGGACTATGGGAAATTATTTTTGCCCATGGTTCACCAGAGAGTCCATATGTTTTTATCGTAGCATTACGAAAGAATAATAGTGATATTAAATGTTATTGAAATACATTAACAACTATTCAGAAATTTAATTTGATAGTCTTTGAATACCAGTCATTTCATACGTGAAATGAATCGTCAATAGGTGCGTTCTGAACATGGTATTCTAAATAATTGCCAAAACATTACATAAACAAAAATAAATGGATATCTTTTATTTGTGGTTACTTATAGAGACATTTCTTGTGTTTTTTAAGACCTTAAAAAATAACGGTATTTTTCATATATACGGCAAATTCGGACGCCATCTTTTCATCACCTGGTACGATTTGGCCATCCTTCTTTGGCAGGGAGATTCTTCAAGTGACGTAATTGCGTACCTATTAAGAAAGGATTTTTGGCAATTCCACCCCGAATTAGGGTTTTTCTACAGAATGTAAGTTGGACACGTGAAATTTTAGATTTACGCTGTTGTTGACCGTTTCCCTGTTTTTCAGAACCTGTATTCGCAAGTGCATGAAGAAGCCGGCGTGATGTTTGCATGTATCGCCAACTTCGACGAATTCTACTCGGATCAAAATGCTGTCAAGTGCATGCGCGTACTCAACGAGATCATATGTAATGTATTGTTACAAGCTAAGCTGTTCAGTGATAAATCATTCAAACAGTACATTTTAATTTTTCACACTTTATTTCGCTAATAATAAAAACACACAAACTAATTTATTTCTTCAGACTATATCACTGTTGAATCGCTCTGGATCGTTCCGAATCGCTTTCAACTCGGGAATTGCCCATCACACGTGTTCTTTTTTATTCTTTTATTCAAACTTTATGCAATTTAAAGGAACATTATATGTGGATTTAATACCTTAGGCCTCGTGTATGAAGAAATCGTGTCGTATCGTACACCACCAATTCATCAAATACACGACAAGAATTTTGTCGGACCTAAGCAAGAATCTTGTCTAGCGAATTTTTTCTTGTTCAGCACTGTGGCAGTGTACACAGTTCGTGTGCAGAAACGACATGAATTCTTGTGTAGACCCGATAACTTTTCTTAGAGTGTACAAGCGGCCTAATCAAAAGGTGGTTAAAAGATAACATTATAGTTACATGAAAATATAAATAATTTATAACAATATTTTATACAAGATTATAATAAAGTTTATCTATATCATATAATTAAATTAAACAAACATATTATAAATAGTTTTGTTGTATGTTTCAGTTACTTTCGACAAATTACTGCTGCAGCCCCGATTCAAGTGTATAGAGAAGATCAAAACCGTCGGTGCCACATACATGGTTGCTTCCGGACTGAAATCTGAGTCTACGGTAACACAGCTTTGATCTTAATTAATTTAATTAGAATGAACACTGAAAAAAATACGTAAAGTTTGGTTGCTGTTTACGAAATTATTGACACTTGCGAACTTTGTTTTACTAGCAAAAAAACAGAGTTTTGCTATTTGAAAATTAGTTTTGTATTAGTTTATTAAATTTTGTTTTCTAATAACTAAATTTTGTTTCAATACAAAGTTACAAATTGGTTCGGTTATAACTTTACTTTTGTTTAGTGTTCTCACGTTCTCGTGCTTTTGCATACACACATCAAAAGTGTCTAGCGATCAAGTACATTTTAGTTAGAGTATCGCCGCAACTGAAGATAATTATTTTAACTTTTTTGGATTGTTTGATTTTTTGATTGATTGATTCTTTTTAGTGAATATACATAAAATTTTCCTTAAATTTTGATTAAAAATATAAAATCAACTGACAATCGGGTTTCCTATAAAAGTGTATAATAGCGTTTTTACGAAACCATTACAATTTCTGCGTCGGAACTGAAAAAAATTGCATCGATATGGATCGGTGATATCATTAGACACGAGATGATGAGAGCCGTCGGAATATTGCAAGCTGGTTCTAAGATATGCAACTTACTGTGGCTGTCACTTTTAGCACTACACAGAACGTCATAAGCCGCCTTGGGACACGCTATCGTATTACATGCAGTGTGGCCGAGTGACATGATCTGGCATCACCACTTGCAGGCAGGACCGGAACATCCAAAATACTGCTCGACGGTATCGTATGTTGAATTTTCGTCAGTTCATTAATTTGGAGGGGCAACAATAATGGTTTTGGCCGGTACTTGGATCGGTAGAAGAACCGATTTCATTTGGATTAGGAGGGACCTCAATGCTCAGATTTACGTGGAGAGGATTGTTTCAGAGGTATGGGATGATCCCTTTACGATGCCGGTTGGGTGATTCGTTTCGACTAATGCAAGCCCACACACGGCTAGATTCGTAACACGCACTCTTGCAGATGCTCGCATCAAAGTTCTGCCAATCGCAGACCTCAACCCAATTGAGCACGCATGGGATATGAAAGAAGAGCTCTGCCGTGTATGGATGCCGTGTATACCTCACAACAACTTTTTTACTTGTTAAAAAGAACATTCAACATTCCTCAATGTGATTTTGAATAACTGATTTTAAGCATGGCAAATCGCTGTGATTGCGCCATTCGTGTCAATGGTGGAAACACAGATTATTAATGTTTTTATATTTACAATTAAAATGAAAAAAAAATCCTCATTTTTGTCTTTTTTAGCTATTTAATTGACGACATTAACTTAGGTTTTACAATTTGCAAAAAAATGCATTTTTTCTTAATTTTTACAAAATATAGGGATAAGTTGTTAACTTATACTCGTACATAGGAATTAAAGTAAGAAGCCAGTCTGGAAGACTAGATTTGGTAAATATTAATTGGATATTTTTCTATAGTAAAAAAAGGAAGTTGATCCTAGACTCTTTTGATGTGTAGTTGGTTATACCTACTTAAAAACGCAAGCGCGGGCAGTTCCCTGCAAGTGTGCGCTTCGCAACAACGATAAACATAACACTGGCACAAACACTGAAGGCGGCTGTTGATCTCAGAACCAGCTGTTTCTCACACAGACATGTGCTGGTGACACAGAAGCAAGCGAGGCCACTCATTTTGGTAGCTGAAAGCAAGACTAAAAACGTATATGTCTTAATTAGTTTAAAAAAAACAGCAACTTTATGTTTTTTGCTGAATGAAGTCGCTTTGATTCATACCTCGTTCATATATAAGTGCTTATCCACAATATCTATATATAAAATAAAAAAATAATAAAAAAAATCTTAATTTATCTTTATTGTGTTTTTCAGTCGAGAGAACAAGGCTATCACCACCTGTGCACACTGATCGACTTGGCGCTCGCTCTGAGGGAGGCGGTCAAAGCAATCAACTACTACGAGTTCCGGCTGAGGATAGGTGAGAAACAAACTCAGCTTCAGAATCATTTGCTAAAATATAGGACATTAAAACTTATTTCATAAAAGCACAACCGACTTAGTTATGTTATGAAATGGTTTAAACAATAAACAGAAATGCGCTTCCATCAATCCCTAGAGATTTCCCGTCATTTATTGAAGATTTTTGTTGAATATCTCCAAAGTTCTACATAAAATATACCTACAATAATTTTATGTGGGACCATCTCGGGAAAGTACCCTTACAAACACTAAAAGAATTTCCAAAATCAGTAAACATACAAAAAAAAGCATACAGTCGAACATAGCTCCTCCTCCTTTCTGGGAAGTCGATTAGTAACACTGGATAATCAAAGTGTAGTAAGAATGAGAGCTAATTAAGAAGACTAGCTTTGGAGAGATCTATGCCCGGAGTTACCTTGTGTTACAGATTCAGAAATGTAGAAGACTGTTAGAAACCTAAACCTCACAGACTCTAGTGTCATATAATTAAATACGCAAGATGATACGGACCCAAAAAACATGGCAAGACAACCACAAAATTCGAAATTACGCGTTCCACGCCCAATTGTTTAGAGATTTTAAGGCAAACCAAAATCTGAGTTGCTCCTTGTGATGTTTCAGGTATAAGTTGCGGTCCACTGGTGGGAGGCGTGATCGGTGCATGCAAGCCGGTGTACGACATCTGGGGAAACACTGTCAATGAGGCGTCGCGCATGGAGAGCACCGGACAGATCGACAAGATTCAGATCACCAATTACACTAAGGAGGTAAGCATGAACATGGTCGGAGCATAGTACCATTTGTCTCATATTCCTGTGTTGAAAATCGGACTATTTTGTACATCTTATAGTGCTTTTCAGTGTGAATTTCCATGTATGTTACACAATGCAATAGTCTAGAAGTTTATATGTACGTTCTCGTAATATATCAAAGTTACCTATTCGGTTTTTTCGTTTATTATTTTGGATGGACGTAGGCTACTAGTTGAAAATAATGTGACTTCTTTTTTCATGCAGCTACTGGACGGTTTCTATGTACTGAAGAGTCGCGGGGGAGTGAATGTTAAGGGTAAGGGGCTGATGGAGACGTGGTGGGTAGTGAAGAAGTCGAGGGAGAGGTACCAGGACGAGATGAAGAATCTGGACTTCTCGGAAGAGGAGAGGCCGGCGCCGCCGCCGCGTTCGCTGGCCGCGCTGGTCTCCTCCATGCTGCAGTCGCGCAAGCGCATCAACACGCATCCACTCGATGCTGCTTCTATGCGTGAGTACACGAGAGGCCGTAGTACGAGTTTTTAACCAATTTGATCGCGTAAACATAAACGTTCTTATAAGTCAATTTGTGTACAAAAAAGAGGTTTCCTCTTACTGTCACCAGGCGGCGCTTATACAGTTTCAATACAAATTGACGTTTACGTTAAAGCGAGCACGAGTAAAAACTCGACATAAGCCCACTGGTCAGTGCAGCATTTCATAGCGTAAAGCATGTAGAGTTAGTGAAAAAGGCAAACGTTTTTTTTAATACTTGTTAAGGCATATTAACAGCCAGGCACTAAATATACAGTTGCCGATGCCTATAAACACTGCTTTTAAACAATGTCTATGATTAGAATTAATATTTGTTTCGGGGTATTTGTTTTTCTTTCTTTTTTTTCTAATGATTTTGACCATGTCAGCTTAAAAACTTATAATGTCTATGATATAATTGAAACTAAAGAGCACGTTCATATTTCAGCTAAACGGAACAGTAGTATGCGCAAGAACCGTGCAGTGACTGCCCCATGCGGCTCCAACCAACACGGCGATAACTTGTGGCGTCCGCGACAAAGGACTGCAATGACGTCAGTATATATTTATTTATTTGAACTATGAAGTTTACTACTGTACACGAGTACAGTAGTACTGTAAATAGGCAGACTTATGATTGCTTTAGCAGCTTTTCCGCTAAACCTGACATTTATCTGTTTCATCAATCAAGACTGACATCAAGTCCGAAATTAGCGATCATCGTCGATCATTTCGAACTTTTACCAGTAAGACTTGGTAAATCTTAGGTTTTACCGGTAAATCCTAGGTTTTACTGTTGTTCGGGCTTTTACAGAAATATAGGTACAATTATGAAAATATAGTGAGGAGCTTCATAACTATATTTTATTTAAAATATTTTTATTTTATATAAAGCTACACTTTTGCTAGACAAAGTTTCATTCCATAACCGATGGCGATGATCGAAATGACAAAATGATTGATCACGTAACAGTTCGATGGCGCTTGACATTGCCATACATTTTAGACTTTTTTCCAATGTGAAAATGACTAGAGCCTCAGACCACTGGGGCGAAGTCACCGAAAAATGTAGTTCCTCATAAAAAACACGAACGAATGAATAGAGTAACTTGATGACTTTCTGTTTACAGGGTCGGGAATGAGACGGAGTTAGGTAAGAATTTCTGCATGCGGAGGCAAAGGGCGAAACCTCCTCCAAGGCCTACGGCACCAAAACCCAGTACAAGTTGTGCAGAAGATGAAAACGTGCCTCCCAAGCCCCAAACTCAGGGGCCAGGTACGTTGTGTGATATAATTAGCTTCGCTCAAACGATAAAGTGTAGTCTACTGTTGGTCTCTTAATTCATTTTGTTTCATAATTTATTTAAAATAGAGTGCGTAGAATTTCTTGCACGTTCTACTCTACAGCGATCTTCACTTTGAAACGTGCAACTAACTTCATCTTTTTGACTCTTTGACCACACCAAAGTGCCTATATAATGTTTCTTCTTCTTCTACGTCGGTACGCTCTTAACAGAGCGGTCGTGGTCGTCATATTGCAGTGAGACTTCAGGCTGCCATAATTCGCCTCTAGATGCGACGCCATCCCTCTCTGTCGGCCGTCATTCATTTGCAGTCATGCAATGGGCCGTCTACTGCAGACTTAATCTGGTCATTTTATCGCATAGGCGACCTGCCGCGCGCTCACGTACCTTGTACTCTACCCTGGACCAAAAGTCACTCAATGGAGTACTCCACCCTGGACCACAAGTCGCTCAATAGAAAAACTGAAAAAAATTGAAATTAAACTGAAATAAATGCTTTTACTTTGAATGTCCTATATTATATCATTTGTTGACCTAGCAGTTGAGTGTGTCCATTCGGTTCCCTTCATGATGGTTGAGCTGAGTGGTGCCAACCCATGCGTCATGTTAGTGAACGGGCATCAGTTAAGATTGGTCATAACTGCTTTGGCCTGCTTTTAATTACGTACTTATTTAATTATTGAATTGTTTGTTTTACTCTAGTCACTTTTACGTGCACGTTTTTTTTTTTTACGTTTTTTCACGTTTTTCTTTTCTCTCATATGTATTTTTCCAACAAGAATGATATAACCAAATAATTGTAATTAATACTGATGAAAAAGAGTGTCCGTGGCGTTTCATGCACATTCTTCTCCATAGAGACCTACTGACGCTTGCTAATGTGCAACTAGATTCATATTTTGTTTGGCAATGCAAAAGTGCCTGTATAAGGTGTAGTTGAATTAAAATGTTTTGATTTTATCATGTTAATCTTACAGAAGGGAGACTAAAAGCAGCAAGTTTCTCAAACACGTCGTCATTCAACGGCTCGGCGGGCACGCTGCGTATGCGCACCATTACGAACGCCTTCCTCTTCAAAAACAGAATCAAACAGAACAGTGACAAAGAAAAACTGTGCATAGAAGAGAAAGAGAACGGAGAGGAGAATGGCGACAACACTAGTTTATAACTATTTACTGCTACTATGATCTGTTTCATAGACTCTATGCCTGATCTCTTGATTTTATAAGATTAGATTTCTAAGTATTGTATTCGAATTCCAAAATTATGGTTAAGCATTGTAGGATAAGCATAGGTAAGGCATGTTTATTGTATAAATTCATTTGAACCAGAATGAACATTCTTATTTTAAGTACCTAACTACTTACTAGTTATTATTTAATGGATATCATTTAAGCTATAGCCAATTTAATTAGGTTTGTGTTTCTTAAATAATAGGGTTTGCCCGCAAAATAGTAGATTTGTGAGCAAAATGTAGTCACCAAACACTATAAAATCAATTCCACAATAAATCACCTAAAATCATGGAGATATAAGGTAAAAATAGTACCAAATAAATACTTTTGTATGTATGTATTATAATAGGTTTGTCCTAATAAGTATTTAAACAAACTAATTTAAAGAGATCACCAATAAATCATATCAATCAAATCAATCACTAGAAAATTTCGATTTTTAATATAGAATAGGTCCAAGTTAG
The DNA here is from genome assembly GCA_949775005.1 of Orthosia gothica. Taxonomy (NCBI): domain Eukaryota; kingdom Metazoa; phylum Arthropoda; class Insecta; order Lepidoptera; family Noctuidae; genus Orthosia; species Orthosia gothica. The sequence goes on from OX459048.1 coordinate 25,465,721, forward strand.
ATTAGTGTATATGCAACAGAGTCGACGGCGGCCCGCTGCGCGAGGCTCCTATTTCTGAATGCAGGGTCTAAAGTAAACTAACACGAAGGAGATGACGGGAGCTGAGTTCGCGAAGTTTATATTCATCTAATGCACTACAATTTTATTGGTAATCCATCTCTTATTTTACTCATATATTAACATTAATTTGATAATTCACACCTGTGAACAATTTTTGTTTATTTAAGAACGAAAATATTTCGTGGCGATAGATCTATTTAGGGAACCGATCACTTTTTCAAATTATTTTTGTTCGAATTTCATTTTACCGAAATCTATTGACCGAAGTCTATATGCTATATGCATTATTTGACATTATTATTATTTTCAGATCATCGAAGTATCATATGTATTATTTTACCAAACTACTTTTCGCCGATTTACAAAATAACTTTTTGCTTTTGGCCGAAGCCTCTTTTGAACTTTTTTTCATTTGCCATATTTTCACCACACCGAAACAACATTTTACGGCATATTATTTGGTCATATATAATATATTATTAATATATAGGCGGTTACTTGGTAGCATTTTCAATTTAAAAGTGTCAATATGTTGTGCTACAAAATTTAGTGACAGAAACGAATCAATGGAAAACCGACTTCACGCAGTCTTGTCTTTGTTTACGTATTTGTTTTGAATTTTCATGCAAATGATTTATTAATAGCTGTCACATTAGACATTTTTATTAATTAATTATTTCAAAGTATTAGTCTAAGAGCGAGCTAAGCGAGCTCAGGAAATTAGGGCACCCCGACACGGATAGGTTAGGTTTGAAGGGGATGACGGGAGCTGAAGTGAGCGAGCAAAGCGAGCGAACTCGGCTCCCCGCAGTTAGAAATTGGTCCGTCGTAATTTATTTTTAAGTCTCGGTTTTATACATTTGCATTAGCCTTCTGTTTCTCTCTCACTTAGTATTTTGATATGCGTATAAAAATAAATACTTTGAACAAATGCTATTTCGGCTAAGTGTAACTTCGGTAAAAAGTTTTTCGACCAAATGAAACATCGGAGTAACGAAAAAATCGAATGAATCGATGAAGTAAAAAAAAACGAAACGATAATATTTGAAAAGTTTTAGGTGAAATGAAATTCACTCAAATATTTTTCGAACTTATGATAGATAACCCAATTTATTAGGTTGATAAAAAATATAAATTTGATGACAAAGATAACAACTTGATGACAAATATAAATTTTGGTGACAAGAAATATAGTCCCCTTATTTAAATAAAGTTTTTGTTTTGTCATACTTTAATAAAACAAAATGAAAAAACCTAAAATAGACACTTAGAAAAACGTTTAAGTTAAGAAAAAGTTTGATATAATATATTATCATTTATAAAGGGTACCTATCGTTTACACTAAGGTTAACCACTTTTTCCTATTAACCCTACTAATATTATTGTCCCCCAAAATACAGGCTCAGGCCTAGTTTGGGAGTAAGCATCATCATGTTACGTGTTATCTTTGTGTCAAATAAACTTTTTTTTTTTTTTTTAAATTTAATTATAAACAAGCTGTATCCGCGGCTTCGCTCCCGTCAACTGGCTACCTACCTACTAACCTACCCTAACTGCCTACCCTACCTGCCTACCCTACCCTAGCTACCCACCTACACTACTCTACCCAGGTACCCTACCTAACCTACCTTACCCTACCCAGGTACTCAACCAACCTACCTACCATTTTTTTTTTAGTTTTTGTACTCTCCCTTGTATTCTTTTATGTATCAGAGATGGCGCTGTGTTAGCAAAAGTATGGGCAAATAAATTTTCAAATAAAAAATGTTCTTTATTTTGCGATATTAGTTATTCTGACACATATAAGCATCACATCCGTTCTCCCTTTCTGAAGGAACATATATTATAGGAAAATACATCATAATTTAGAATTGCATATTGATTGAATATTTGGGATACTGTTAAAAACCCCAACAACTTGGTCCAACCTGAAAATGAATTAAGGTAAACTTACATGAAGAGACAATAGGGAACATTACTGCCAATTGCTCCCGTCAGATGGTGCTTGACAGATAGGGGTAAACATAACAACATGGCGTCTACTACTATTTGTGGTTACCGTTCGATTACTCTTTAAAGTTACAAAAAATACGTTTAATATTAGTGGATTAAAATTAATAATCAAATTTACAATAAATGATGCTACAGAACTAAGATCATAGTAATTGGATATTAATCTCATGGCGTAATCAGACAACAAGAAGATGTCACTAAATATAAATATCAAAGAGACTATATAAAAACGGCGCCAGATGTTAGAAGCTGTCTGTGCACTCGTGTTGACGCTGCGACGAAAAACTGTGAATACGATTCTTATGTAAAAAACACTGTTATATAACACACACACTGTCACTCACTCACTGTTATGTTCTTATTGGTATAATATGATCTCCGAACATAACGAAAACTTTGTTACATTATGTACAAGAGAGTCTGTTATTACATAATAAGTCAAGTTAAAGTTCATAATATACATATGTGCACTCGCACAAATGGCGGTGGTTAATACAGACACAACCCAACCAAAGACAATACTTTAAAAAAAATGTCTTTGGATATGCACTTCGTCGTGAAACATATGACTAATAACTACTAACCAGTGATTCTTCGCAGTTTTCAAATATGAATCTACGTGACCGCTGATCACAAATAGTGTCCAGTGTCTTCTTGTGATTTTTCCCTGTTTCCATATGATGTTAAATAGAGTAAGAAGTTTGATAGAATTTCGTTAGGGAACAAAGTTTCTGCATCAACGAAGCTATTTGATGATGCACCATGATGTCACGCCGTATATCAAAACAGCTAGAGTCGCCACAAGCACAGTTAACTCCTGAGTCGGTAAAGTAATCTCTTCAGTCCGTGATAACTTCCATTCGTCATAATAGTCCTCTTCAGATTTCCCATCATCACCATAACTCTCTTCTGAGTCATACTGTTCGTCGGTGGTATCAAAATCAAACATGGCAAATGGGCGAAAGTCACTTGCACAGTTTTATCAGTTCAGTTTGTAAGGTTTTAAAAGAAGGATTTGAAATAAATTAAGTAATTTGTGAACACATTACAATAAAGCGTCTTCAAAGCCTCAAAAGTGGTGTTAGTTTTGAAACAATCGGTCTAATAATAAAAATAATCCAACGTTACAAATTTAATGAGTGTATTTTATTTTTCATAATCAGTGTACTAAATTAATTAATTGCAAAGATGATAAAATTTTGGGTCCTTTAGGGTTATGTTTATTCACCATCCTTAATATACTTATATATGTGAAAGTTTGGAAGTATGGATCGATGGATGTTTGTTACTCTTTCACGCAAAATACTAAATCGATTTGGATGAAATTTATCACACAGCTAGTTTATAATCTGGATTTAAACATAGCATACTCTTATCCAAGTACCCGGTTCGTTTTGGATTCGGTGATTCGCCCCGTCAGCTCTTTTAAGAGAGCACGCGGCGGGTAGCTATCTTAGAATATCACTTATATTCGTAAGCCAAAATAAAAACTTAGTTTATAAGAAAAAATAAAATTCGTTATCTTTCTAGATATACATATATATACATTTGATTTAAAAACCATAACACTTAGGCTCACTTGCACGAAAACCTTAACTCGAGAATTAGTTGCCAAAACGAGCTTAAAATGGCAGTTTGTTATACAATATTTTCAATTTAATCACGTGTTAAACATAAACTCTGTTTTAAGTTTTTCGTGCAGCTGGGCTTCAATATTATTAATGAAAGAAGAATGTAACTCTGGCTATCTATTTTTGACCTTTGAACGGATAAACAGATTTGTTTAAAATTTGGGTGAAGTGTGACCTGGTTAGGTCATAGTGGCGCGCCGCCACTAACTTATATACTTTGTGGTCTATAGGCTACCCCGGGTTTTATCACGGTAGTATGTTCCCTTGAGATAAAACAAAATACATGTCACGCGGGCGGAGCCACGAGCAGGAGCTAATGGCAAATAAACGAAATAATGTAGACGCCTAAAATTTTTATCAACTTTCCAATTAAGACGGTACCCTGACCAAAAATTCGGCATGAGATATGAGCCTTCCTATTGGTCTAGCGGCACTGGTGGCGCATGAATTACAGTAGTGAATTCGCCCAGATTTTAGAATAAAATCTTTATAAAATCGAATTTAGGTCTTTTGAAAAAAATAATTCTACAAAAATGTTCGTTATTAAATTGTCTATCCATTAGTGTTAGTACAAAAAATAATCAATGAACACTTTACGAGGAGATGCATAATATCAATAATTATTTCTCATTTTTACGTTTTTTTGGAAGTAGATTAGTGAAATATATACAACATTTAAAAAAAAACTAAATCTACCATTTTAGAATCAATATTATGTAGAAATTAAATGTATTTTTATTAATTGATATTTCTTTTTAAATAACGAGTAGATAGCTCCTAAAAACAGCACAAAAAACGGCTTGTGCGGCGTTTTGCTCGGGGCACCGCCTTAATTTGTTCTGATTATGGTCGGTGCAAAGATAAAAATATGGTCCATCAATTAGTTTTGTAGCATTTGATTATCACTACTTTGGGTTTAATCCCCGGGGAGAGTAAACATATTTTTTTGAGAATAGATTGATATGAAATCTGTAACTTTACAATCTCGCCGAAATCCCGCTTGCATCATAAGCAGGCGGGACTCACGGGCACGCAGATTGAGAATTCTGTCTGCCCACCAAGTGACTCCAGGCAAGATAGTGGTACAGTAATCCTTAAATAGTTAGTAAAATTATTTTTAAAGAGTGTACATAATTTAGATTAAGTTTAGCTACTACTCGTATTTCCAATTAATTGAATATTGTCGTATAACATACGTAACGTGCCCTCGGACTTACTGTAGCGCCGACATTTACAGATTGGTGTGGAGCTGCTGGATGAGAGTAACCGAGAATCGAGATAAATGGCGTGTGACTGAAGAGTCTTATGTCCAGCTATGGACTGCTTTGGGTGATGATGATGATGAAGTTTAGGGCTAAATAAAAACACTGTTATGTTCATAATAGATATAGGTGTCGCAGGAATATGATGAAAACAGGGAATTGATCAAATCTCTAAGCGATTTGATCAAATCACGGAGGATGTTAAAATAATAACACGTTTTTATCATTTCCCTAAACAAATCTGGTGATTTGAACAAATCTCAAAATTGGTTCAGTGAAATGACAAAAATAACTTTTCTGTAGTAATTTAAAGGTTTATTTTGTACTTTGCTTTCCGAGGTAATCGGCTGCGTTATGTTATATGGTCAAAGAATCAGTCCAAGAGCGAGCGAAGCGAGCTCGGGAACTTAGGGCACCCCGACACGGACAGGTTAGGTTCGAACGAGATGACGGGAGCTGAAGTGAGCGAGCAAAGCGAGCGAACGCAGCTCCCGTCATCTCGTTCGTGTTAGGTTACTTTTGACCCTGCAGACAGAAATAGGAGCCCCGCGCAGCGGGGCTACGTCGACTTTGTTACATGTTTTATTATCTTTTCACTGAATCAATTTAGGGGTTTGTTCAAATCACTAGATTTTTTTTGTGAGATTTGTCAAATCACCAGATTTGCTTAGGGAAATGATAGCTATTCTTCGAAGCTGTTGAATAATTTTAAAAACATATGAATGATGTAATTATGTGCATTTTATTATGTTTTATAAACCAAATTAAAACGTGGTCTACGAATTCACTAACTTACCTACACATTTTTACAAGCTTGTATTTTAATTGCCTCGTTACTTAGTTGGTTTTAACTAACTTTAATAGAACTAGTAGTTGCCAAATTTTTAGAACTGAATAGCTTAGAATTAAACGTAAACAAAATTGACGACAGTTTTATGAGTAGTGTTGCATGGGATTGTGTATCTATTATTGATCGAAGAACTGAATTTAAAAAAAAAAAAACTTTTTACAAAAAAATACAACCGACTTCCAAATAAAAACACTACAAAGTGAAAAATAAATTCAATTTCGGAAGTCGGTGTTCCTGTTTTCGTTTCTTCATTTTTTGACACCGACTTCCGAAATTGAATTTATTTTTCACTTTGTAGTGTTTTTATTTGGAAGTCGGTTGTATTTTTTTGTAAAAAGTTTTTTTTTTTTTTTTCACTTTTTAGTTGTGTTACATAATGGACCAGTTCTATAGGTTAGGTACCTATAATGCCCAAAGTGAAGCCAGAATTGATTATCACAATAACATGAATCTTAAACAAAACCGGTGGAATGAGAGTATACCAGGGTTAACTGTTCACACCTGCGTACTGTTTTAGAGCGTACTAGTGTGATGTTATGTTATGTTATGTAATGGTAAAAACAATAAACAGACATGCGATTGCAGCTATCCCGAGAGATTTGCCGTCATTTATTGAAGAGTTCTGATGTATATCTCCAAAGTTCTTCATCGGATCTTAATGAAATTTAAATGGGACCACATGACAAGCACCAGCTTTCAAATAAAAAAAGAATCATCGAAATCGGTTCACCCAGTAAAAAGTTTTGAGGTAACAAACATAAAAAAAAAAAAAAATACAGTCGAATTGAGAACCTCCTCTTTTTTGGAAAGTCGGTTAAAAACCGTTATCCCCAACAGATTGAGCAAATATTTTGCATACACTTTTTGGTTTGGATGACTAGACACGCGTTAGATAAGTGACGTCATTCTTATTCCAATATGGTGGACTTCCGAAGATGGAGTCCAACATTGGTATATTTAAAAAACCCGTCCAATTTTTTTCCACGCACTCCTTGCTATTACGGGTAATAATGAAAAGGTTTGCTGAGAGAAATATGGAATGGTTTTTTTTATCTTGTTTATTTTATTTTTAAAGCTCTGGCCACACTGAGGCGAAACCCAGTCAATCACGTGTCTACTTCATGTACAAACTTAGAATAGGAGTAATATAAGTAAGGCCCGCTTGCACGAAATACTTAACTCAGAGTTAGTTGCTAACACGAGGCACAGATAATATAATACTAGTAAATAATATAATACTATAATATTATCACGTGGTTAAATTTGTAAAATTGTATGACAATCTGTCAATTTAAGCTCGTGTTAGCAACTAACTCTGAGTTAGGTTTTTCAAGTAAGTGTGCCTAGGATAAGCAGGGTTCTTACGTGTAGAGTGGATGAGTGTGGATGTGCTCTCTCATCTGCTGCATGGAGAGCAAGAGCGCGGCAAAAGGGTGCGGCGCAGGCGGCTCTTCGAGGGTGTTAGGTATCTCGGGCAGTGGGGGCGGCAGCTTGATGGTCGGTGGAGGCGTGATCCACGGCCGCCACGGTTCAGGTTGAAGGGCCTTCGGAGGATCCGCCCCCTTCGGTATAAAAGCATCGAACTCAGAGTTCTGGCTTTTACCCGGTACTTCATACTTAGAATAACATGAATCCTGAGAGAAAGGCCCCACCAGGCTCGTCCTCCGGCCTGTGTATTTTATGATAGATCTAATTTTTACTTGCTCGGGAGCCTGCGCCCCAATCGATCGAGGGTCAAAGGAGTCGTCGTGTAGAAACTCTCCATTCTTAAGATACTGGAACAAAGTTACTATTCTGGTTTTAACCGTTTAAAAAAAAAAGAGGTTGTTATATTCTGTCCACGGTTTAAGCACTTTTTGGCAGGTGTCAAAAAGTGGATAACTGGAAACAAATTATCGGACGCGACCAAAGACCTTATACGTATTTCTTACTACTAGACTGTGTACCAAAAATTTTTGTATAGCTAAAATGAAATCCATTACCATACATCTAGGTTAGCTATTCCCTTATAAGCGGTAGCTAACCAAAAGCGGTCCTGAGCGAGAGGGTGCCCGCTGGTAGTGTGTCCTTGTCTGACATCTTGCCAGCTCAACTAATCATTGGGTTTGGTAGAAATGGTAGAAAATTTTATATTTTCTTTTTTATGTAATACCAAAACGAACGAATAAAAAATATATTTAAATACGTTTCAAAGTCTATGAAACTTTGAAGCGTATTTAAATATTTTTACAGTTCCTTTAATTCATCAATTCATTGTATTTAAAAAATAATTCATTAATACTGAGTAAGAGTAGTACTTTTAAATGTTTAGGCCTGGTAATACTAAATGTAGGACCACCAGGTTTGTGGAGTTTTTGGCGGGTTTTGTTCGAGTAAAATTCAGCGGCTGTTAATATTATTTGCAAATTGATTCCTAGTGGAATAAAATTGGTGATGTTAAGTTTCTCAACTATCTACGCAACTGGACATTAAGTGAAATAATTGAGATCCTTTGGGGTATATCAAAGCATCGTCTGAAGACTGCAGGATCATCTCACGCCTCTCCTTCATGAGCTTGATAGTAAGATCAGAGAGCTTTTTGTTCCTATCTATACGATGGGTCTTGAAGAACAAGACTTATCCAGACTTGGGATTTGAGGGTTATCGAGTCCCCCCCCTCTCTTCGAACTTCAGATAACCCTATAATACTCCATCGTAAACTGCTCAATTCCTCTTCGAGTTCGGTGATCTTATCGTCGGTCCGGAGTCCAGAGTGTGCACGTGTTGTACGTTGCCAGTTCCTGTCGTCGGTATTTGTTGGGGTAGCCGGATCTCGTCCGGGATTCTTTGCACCCCTTGCCATACCTTAACCTAGATCGCTACCGTAGTCGAGGGTAGGCAGGCTGCCGGGCACTAAGGGCTATGTTTTATTTGTGCTATTCATGGGGAGTGCTTTGCAGGCGGGTTGGCGATCCCAGTATGGTTGTTACAAATGCACAGAGAACGCTGCTGCCCATTCTCTGGTTTGTCCCTTAGTCGCCTCTTATGACACCAATGGAAAAACATGGGCTGTTGAAATTCTTTATGCCCGACACCATACGGTAAGTGATGTAGATTCCAAAAAATATACACACGTTTCTTTTTTTTCCTTGAATTTGGTAGGTTTAGGTAGCGTAGTTAGGTGGGATATATACATATATCGGGATACTTACACTTTTGTTTTTACAATCAATTTGTCCCTTGTTATGTTTGAACATGGTTACCTCATTAGAAAGTGACACACTACCAACGGGAGCCCTCTCGCTCGGACCGTTTTTTGCGCCATAGTGCACAGTCTAGTAGTAAGAAGTATAAGGTCTTTGGACGCGACTGACAGCCGCGACTTATAGAGTATCTAGGTAATGAATGTACATTACATTGTGCAAACTATCGGACGTAAGTCGCGGACGTGACCTTGAGCGTTCGGACGTCCCATAGCGATCTGGCTCGCTGGATGTTTGTGTCAGCCGAAAACGTCCGCGGACGGTGTGGACGGGGTATGACGGCTATGACGCGTCCGAGCGTCAGAACAACTCAGACTAAGCGGTATTAAATAAAAATGGAAGAAAAATTTATCGAGTGTGTTCGCAGCAAAGAATTGCGTCCTCACTTTTACTACTCGACATGTTTCTAAGTAAACATAATCTTCATTGAATAAGCTATATTGTCTATGGAATAAGCGCTCGGACGCGTCCGAAAGCCGCGTCCCAAACGACAGTGCACACATATCAGCCGCGGCTGTAAGTAGCGTCCGTCAGCCGTGTCCAATAGTTTTTCCCAGCTCTGTTCCGGATTACGTAAAATCATGGTTTAATAATATACTCCGTCTGGTATTCTCTGCCCGTGACAGCTGGGTCACGTGAATGGCCGTGAATGGAATTCAATATATAAAAAAAAATAGATGAATCACACGAGTTACTAAAAGTTAAGCTAGTCAGTAATTTATTTTATTTTCGTTAACAAAATGAGAACGTAGTTACCTAAATTTATTGAAAAGGACAATCAATGGTAACACTTATCGTGACGTACTCTTAATAGAACATCGTGGGGAGAGTACCAACCAGGTGGAGTCTATTAATATACCGTGAGTAAAATCTATTTTTCAAGCACATATTTAGTCACAAATTGTTGTGAGAAATGGATTTATGACTAGCAGCTCTTTTTCGTGTACCGAATTTGAATTTTGAGGAAGAAGCAAGCTGCCAAGCAGCGTTATATTGAAAATAGAAAACACAGCTTTTGTTTTATTTATGTCATAAATAGATAGTAATTAGTTGCTAAAAAGTAAACAAGGCTGCCCGCCGCAAGTACAAAAACACTTTCCCTCAGTTTCCCAGCTCAAAATTATCGAAGAATTAATGTGACAAATTGTCAAGCACGCGTTATCTGCTGTGATTGGCTGTTGAAAATTCATTCAACCAATCACAGCAGATAACGCGTGTTTGACAATTTGTCACATTAATTCTCTGATAATTTTAAGCTGGGAAACTGGGGGTACCTAAGCTAGCTTATAAGTGTAGAAAAACAATTTCACCAAACTGCAGCGTGCCGGCCGCTGCTCTACCCGCGTATTATTAGTAATAGCCCCAATATCTTTATAAATTATAGCCTATTTGTTATTCGGATGTATAAGCTATATTTCTGTAAAGATTCATCGAAATCCGTTCTGTAGTTTTTGCGTGAAAGAGTAACAAATATCCATCCATCCTCACAAACTTTCACGTTTATTAACCCCCGCCGGAAAAAGAGGGGTGTTATAAGTTTCACGTATGTTGCTGTGTATCTGTCTGTGGCATCATAGCGCCTAAACGGATGAACCGATTTCGATTTAGTTTTTTTGTTTGAAAGGTAATTTTGTCGAGAGTGTTCTTAGCTATGTTTGAATAAAATTGGTTCAGCCGTTCAAAAGTTATGGGCATTTTACTGTTTGATTCGCGGTGTTTTCGCAAGATAAATGTATCGGGGGTTTTTTACATTTTGAAATTTTACTTGTAATAAGTAGTAAGACACAACGAGCTCGTGACTAGAGTTATAAATCAAGTATTAAGTAATTGTCTCGAAGTCTTGAATATCCATAATTATCTACAATACCTTTGTAAGATTTGACATTGCTGCTTGAGCGTTTTCCATTTTTATCGTCACCCACCACGTGTCCATCATTCCCTTCCCCTTGACTTCCACTTCACCGCGATACTTTAGGATGAAGTCATCACTTAGCAACTGTAAATTATAATACAATAAGGTATAGGTGATCTTGTGTAAATCTCGGTGGGTTTATTAAAGTTATGGGTATCTATCTACAGTGCGACATAAAAGTGTAGAAATTAAATGAGGGCGACACAATCGCTCAGATAGCAACCCAGTTAGTACGAACCAGCTGATCTTGATACTTGAATAGTATTACTTATTTATTTATTGGGTATAAATAATAAGTAAATTATTAAATAAGTATGTTTATTAAATATTTGATAATTATGTAGTAGTAATAAAACAACAACTTCACAAAAAAATAGTATTTTTAATAATCAATTGCTTTCAATATAAAGTCGTCCACTACGTTTGGGGGACGACCCTTTCTGTGTTTAGCTGGTGTTGAGAATTTTCCACCATTTTCAGTGCCGTGTTTCACGATTCTGCGCACTGTGCTTACAAAAACACCTAAAACAAGCAAAGAAAAAAATCACTGTCAGTCCGATGAAAGAAGTGCCGCGGTAAATAAACGTGGATATATTTTAAAATTGTTTCTTTCCATTAGGTCGATTGCAAAAAAAAATATTTCGTATCCGCAATAAATTACATTAATTTTTGTTGCCTTACTATTAACGTTGTTAAGTCGCGCTATAACTACAACGCTATTTGTTTATCTTAGCAGAACCTCAAAAATGGTAAACAAATAATTTGTAAATGATATTTGGTTCGAAAATTTTGCTCCCTGAATGTATTAATCGTTTGTAATGAACGTTTAGTGCAACTTTCAATAGTTACTTCCCAGTAAAATCTGCTGTACGATGGTAAACATCTTCTAAGTTGGATAGAAGTTTCCTAGCTTGGAATTCGGCTATACATTGCATATAAACTTTGTAAACTATATCACGGGCACCGCCACGAATTACCTTATTCATGTTTTCCACTGTTTTTCTATTCACACACAGAAATATCATAACTAAAATTCTTACGAAAAACGAAACCGATCGAGATGAATTGACAGCTCAAGTACTCATTTTAGAAGTTGCCAGAAAATGAAAACTTTTAGTTCCCAAAATATTTAACTTCTACTCTTTTATGTCGCACTGTACATCTCTGCATATTGAAAAATGAAAAAATAAAGAAGAAAAATAAAAAGAAAGAGAAGAGAAATAAATATTTATGTTATGTTATGTTATGTTATGTTAATGGCTATCCCCATCGGAAATATCTGAAATACTACATGTTCTGATAATTTAAAAAAAGACTTTTGTACCTCTTGGGCGTGCTTGGTGACTTGTATTTTTCCAATCTCGCCGGTGCTTTCCATTCGCGATGCCTCATTGACAGTGTTGCCCCAGATATCATACACTGGCTTGCGAGCGCCGATCACCCCACCCACCAGAGGACCGCAACTTATACCTGACGTAAATATTATGTGTGAAGCAATAAGTTGACGCCAACTGGACAACCACTTGGTGTCATCTGAAGACTACTTCAGTAGCGTATCTAATCATACATGTAAGTGCAAACTTACATATTTTATACAAGCTAATAAAAATAATTATCTTCACGCGGGAACAAAAATAGTAGGGGAAGAACCCATAAAGCATGTCCTAATAGGGTCAATGTTGTCCATGGCCGTCGACTGCTACACCACATTAGCACTGCAAGGAGCACCCAGACGCAGACAACTTACTCTTAGCTGAAGTGACTGCAGCAGCTTAATGCGAAGGATGATGGAAGCCGGCCCTAGCTTCCTGTCGTATTTTCTTGAGACTATCACCACTGTACACTACTTGTTTTTCAAAAGCCCTTTTACCAAAAATGTTTTTAAAGAATTTTCCATCGCCTCGAAAAGAAGAAAAATAAAATCGTACCTATCAGAGACGTGGTGCTTAGCCCCATAATTAATAAACAGAAGGATAACTCTAAAAGTTGTCCTTCTTTTTGTTAATTATGGGGCGGTAAATCTATTACGCTCAGAGCGCCCAGTCTTGAGTACAGTATACTATAATACCCGACGTCTTGAATAAATAGTATGATATTTTATTATTTCTTACCTGCTCTTAGCTTAAAAGAGTGATAAGGATCATTTTGAAGTGCTGCCATTAGCGCAAAAGCGTAGTCACACAGAGCGTAGAGATGCCCATGGCCGTTCTTTCCTGACTGCAAGATAAATATATTCAGTTGGACAGATTGGAATAAATGCCGGTGCCTAATTTTGTATCTCCTGTTAACTATAACCTGGGTTTCTTCAAGTCTTGAGAGAAGAAGTTACTACTAGGGAAGTGTTCGCCATCGTTAAACACATCATCGCTTACCATCAGTGAGATAGTGGTCAAGCGTAAGCCTAGCATCAACAAAAAAATAGATGAAAAACTTAATTCAAAAAATCAAAAAACCCGACTGCTTCAAAAGCGAACTAAAAAGTCGTAAACAAGGAAAAAATCATGCTGTGCAGGCGGAGGATACATATTCGCGGGCTGGCTGACCAAAATCTGATGTATCCTCCGCCTGCACAGCATGATTGTTTCCTTGTTTACGACTTTTTAGTTCGCTTTTGAAGCAGTCGGGTTTTTTGATTTTTTTAATTGAGTTTTTTTATTTATAACTTTTTAGTTAGTTTTTTTTCGAATTAGATACATTTAAACATATAAGTGTTTATATATTTTTGAAATCACCTCTTAAAACCCTTTATTTTGATACCCCACACGATGGGAATGGAAGAAAAAAATTTGGGCCCCCACAATATGACACCCAAAATCCGCCATTTTTCTATTATCCAATTTTAATGTAGCTTATGACACTCGCAGGGTTAAGACGCATCGATTGACGTATGAATCATCAAAATCGGCCTACGCGTTTGGTCTCTGGAACGCCATATAGGAACAAACATACATACATACTTACTGACATACATACATACATACATATACTGATAAACACATTACCCTCCTTCGGCAGTCGGGTAAAAACATAGCCGATCAGGGCACGGCCTTGCTTAAAATCGGGATGACTTTCTGCTAACTTCAATTTGATTCATAAGGTGGTGATGGATCAATATTTCAGTAGCGACTAGACAAGGTGTCACCTTCTATGGGGACGGTCGAATGCGCACGCTTGCCTAGAAGAAACCTATTCACTCTTGACTTGAAGACTCCCAGGTTGTAGCTATCAGGAAATACAGACTCCGGCTGGGCTTTCCACTCCTTTGCTGTACGCATAATAAAAGTATTCCCAAAACGTTTGGTGCGTATGGGTGGGATGTCCACCATGTACCGATGACGTATCGCCATACGTCTTGTAGTCCGATGATGGAACGGGCTAGCAGGAATTAGTTCATGCAATTCCAACGCACACTCCCTGAAACGTAACCGATAAAAATCCGACAGGCTGCAATGGCAACTCGGCGCCGATGTTCGAGGTTCTGGAGCCTAGATACGACCAGCACTTCATTGCCGATGAGCCTCTTGACCCGTCCTTCGATCGACTCAAGTGCATCCAGCTGGTACTTGGCAGATCCATCCCAGAGATGAGAGCAGTACTCCATGCATGATTGAACTTGCGCTTGATACAAGTTGAGCAACTGTTCTGGCGTGAAGTACCGTCTCACCTGCGCGAGGAACACCAATTTTTGGCAGCCAGCTGAGCTTTTGCGTCAATGAACGAAACAAAATTGAGCGTCGATGTCAACGTAATGCCAAGAACCTCAAGATGGTCAGTTATCTGCACGGTCACAACTCGGAAAGAAGGAGCAGGATGGAATTGGCTCCTTTTAGCGGATAAAAGACACGCCTCGGTCTTAGCAGCAGTGAACCTGACCAGATTGGCATCGCCCCATTCGGAGACTGCCTTCAAGGACAGATTCAAGCGCCCAACCATGGCCTCCCGAAGAGACCGGATCTGAGGTCCAGTAGCGCGCGCGTCGGACCCGTATCTCTCAGCAACAGTGCTGTCGTCCGCATACCCAAAGGTGTTAGCAGTTAATTTATAAGCAGCAAGAACAATGTTGCTGAGAGTACCAACCCCTGAGGGACCTGGCATTAATACCTAGTAGGTCAGAAGAGTGGCCATCAATAGCCACTTAAATGGGCCGGTGAAGCAGTCTGCAATACAATCGCACAGACCACTGGGCAGACCGAATGAAGGAAGCTTACCGATAAAGCAAATAAATGATTTCTGATTCTGATTCTGAAAGCTTTCATGCCAGACCCTGTCAAAACCCTTCGAGATGTCGAGGGAGACGGCAAGCGCTTTCCCGTGCTTCTCGATGGCCTCACTCCAGATATGAATGAAGAAGAAGATCCCCAGTGGACCAATTTTGGCGGAAGCCATATTGGCGGTCACTGAGGATGTCGTTAGCTTCTAGGTATACCAGGAGCTTGGAATTGAACACTCGTTCCATACTCTTGCAGAGGATGGACGTTATTGATGGGTGTGTGGTTGGCCGGGTCAGCCTGACTGGCCTTCTTGGGGCCAGGCTGAACGTTAGCTTGCTTCCAAGCATGCGGCACTTTTCGAGGCGTGTCAGGATCGGAGACAGTTCGGGCACACAGGTTCTGAGAACAATTACTGGAATCCCGTTGGGGCCACTAGCTTTGTTCACGTTAAGGTTGCGCAGCACCCTGTGAACGTCCTTTTGACGGATGCGAATGTCCGACATACTCGTCTCGCATCCATCAGCAGAAGAAGGGGGCCGCGCGTCACCAGAATCCAGAAGTGAAGATTCCGCAGAAAGAGAGGCAAACAAGTTTGCTTTCTCCTCAGCGGAGTGGGCCAGTGACCCGTCGGGCCTCAGCAGTGATGTTAGTGAGGGACGGCAGAAGTTCGATTCAACTGACTTAGCCAGGGACCAAAACGCTTTACTACCCACTGGGTAAGTAGTAAGGTGGTAAGGTAGTTTGGTCCCATGTTTCATCTGTCACAAGTATACTTATATACAAAAGCTCCAACCCTCTGGAGAACCATTATTATGTGATGCAATATTGCGTAAAATTAAATGCTAGAAGCCAATTTACAGACAGCTGCTTCAATTGGATATCCCTTACTTACTGAAATATGTTGATGAAGCTCTGTCCGTACTTACGGTACCAACCTTGTGTTTTGAATCAAGTCCAGACGCAGCCATGTAAGTTGCACTAATCGTCTTAATTTTCTCTATGCAGTTAAATTCTGGTTTTAATAGTAATTCATCGAAGGTAACTGTAAGTTTAAAATATTATATTTTAAGTTAAGATAATTCTGTATAAATTGCATGAAGGAAAACAAAGCGAACGACGTTTTTAAAATTATACATTACGTATAAGATTGTTGAGCACGCGCCAGCTGTCGAGTGCCTTCTGCGATCTGTGAAGCGAGTCGAAATTAGCGATGCACGCGAACAGCACGCCCACCTCGTCGTGCTGCTGAGCATACAGATTCTGAAATTAATAACGAATTAAACTTGTTATACTAGGCTTAAACATAACCCCTGTATTCCCCGCATTGCTGTACAGGACTGCATCAGTATTATATAAAATCAAATAGAAGCCAATTAATAAATAAACTTACATCAGGGTGCCAATCTCTACTCAGGAAATGATGAACCACATGGTCGGGCAGTATATGTCCGAGTAGTAGTCTGTTCATCTCCTGCGCGGACTCCATGCGTGCAAGGTCAGTCTTCACTTGCCGTTTACATAGAAAGCCCAGCCGTGATATCACTTCTACTAGCCGAGCGTGTGTAACCACCACTACAAGGAAACCGCACATTAGAACTAGTATTTGTGCTGGCAACCTGAAAGATAACAATATATTTAAGACAATTTTAGTAGTGTTTTAGTTATAACACACTGATCAGAAAATATTGTGAAGCACATTATGAATTGAAAATAGTACCTAAATTACGTCTTAATTATAATTAACTATCGTGTCCGGTAAAACTCACATTTTCTTGGTTTCATAGTACATATAGTAGTGAACAAGCAGGATGCAGTACATCACGACGTTGACGGCCGCCAGCAGTGTCTTGATGAGGAAGTACAACTTGAGCACCGAGGTGAGCGCGACCAGGCACAGAACCCACGTGAGCAGCACGAAGTCGGGGTGCTGGCACTCGTCTGCTACTGGAATCAAACGTGGCTTTACCACTTCAAATGTTATTTTTGTATCTCGCAAGCTTTAACTTTGGCCACGTTTAGGAGCTTAAATGAGCCGCTACAGATTCCTGAACGTGGATGCGGCGACCCTCATCATCATCATCATCATTTCAGCCGAAAGACGTCCACTGCTGGACATAGGCCTCCCTCAGGTGTCGCCACATTGACCGATCCCGTGCGTCTCGCATCCAGCGCTTTCCCGCAACCTTAACCAGTTCATCGGTCCACCTAGTGGGAGGCCTTCCAACGATTGTCTTCCGGTTCACGGTCGCCATTCCAGAACTTTTCGGCCCCATCGGCCATCCGTTCTGCGAGCAATGTGCCCTGCCCACTGCTACTTAAGTTTGGTAATTCTTCGGGCTATGTCAGTAGCTTTGGTTCTCCTGCGGATATCCTCATTTCTGACGTGATCACGCAAGGAATCTCTCCATTGCTCTTTGGGTGACTTTAAGCTTTCTGATAAGGCCCATTGTGAGCGACCACGTCTCGGTCCCATAGGTGATCACTGGCAACACACACTGGTCATAGACTTTTGTCTTTAGAAGATACCACGCAACTGCCCGAACACCGCCCAGCCGAGTCGGATTCGACGGTTGACCTCTTTCTCGAAGTTGGACCTACCCAACTGGACCGTTTGTCCCAGGTAGACATAATCGTCTACAACTTCGAGTGTAGAGTCTCCGATCTTGATAGGAGTGGGTGTTACATGGGCATTCACCGTGACCTTGGTTTTGTCCATGTTCATTTTAGGACCCACTCTTTCGGAAGCTATACTGAGGTAATCGAGCATTTTACTGAGGCTCTCCATGGTCTCAGGTATGACCACTATGTCGTCGGCAAACTTAAGTTGAGTGATGTACTGGCCATTAACGTTGATGCCAAGCCCCTTCCAATCTAGAACCTTGAAGACGTACTCCAGCGCAGCAGTCAACAGTTTCGGCGAAATGACGTCTCCTTGTCTCACGCCGCGCTGGAGAAGGATTGTTTACGAGGTCTGATCCTGAAGACGGACTGACATGGTGGCGTTTTTGTACAGACACTGCAACACCTCAATGTACCGGTAGTCGATCTGGCACCGTTGGAGAGACTGCAGTACAGCCCAAGTCTCGATCGAATCGAAGGCTTTCTCGTAGTCCACAAACGCTAAACAGAGAGGCAGGTTATACTCTTCGGTCTTCTGTATAATTTGCCGCAGCGTATGTATGTGGTCTTCGGTACTAAAGCCTTTTCGGAATCCCGCTTGTTCGGGAAGCTGGAATTCGTCAAACCTGCGCGCGAGACGATTCGTGATGACTCTTGAAAACAACTTGTAGACATGGCTAAGAAGTGAGATGGCCCTTTAGTTCTTCAGCCGGGCATTGTCGCCCTTCTTGAAGAAGAGTACCACCACACCCTTGCACCATGCCTGTGGCGTTTTGCCCTCGAGTATGACGGAATCAAAAAGCTTCTGAAGGGCCTTGAGGACCGGTTTTCCACCCGCCTTCAGGAGTTCAGCCGTGATTCCGTCATCACCCGGCGCCTTGTTGTTTTTAAGCTGTTTTAGAGCCATCCTAATCTCGTACAGGCTGTCGTCCGGGTTATCTTCGGTATAGTGTCGGGTCAATCTAGCTCTTGGGTCGTTTGCTAGACTCGCAACGGGTTTGCTGATTGATGTGTACAACTGTCCATAGAATGTCTCGATCTCCCTCAGAAGCTCTGGTTTGGCGGATACGATCCTGCCATTGTCAGTCTTCAGTTTCGGAGCTGGCTCTGCCCAATAGCCAGACCCCTGAAAAAACCCTGGAGCCTTTATTTCGCTCAATCACGTCTTTAATAAGCTCGGTATTAAAGCGGCGGAGGCCTCTTTTCAAGGATTTAGAGATCTGTCTATTGATCTGCTGGTATTTGCACGCCTCATCTGAAGACTGTAGGATCATCTCACGCCTCTCCTTCATAAGCTTGAGGGTATGATCAGAGAGCTTTTTGTTTGTATCTGTACGACGGGTCTTGAAAAACTTAGACCCGACCGTATGGACAGCTTCCTCGAACCCGTCGCTGTATTCATCCACGGAGCTCCCTAGGCACTCGAAACGATTCTGGAGTTCGAGCTGAAAGCTCTCGGGGTTTTGGACCTGGATGTGTGTTGGATGGAGCGTAGACTTCATAAGTCGAGACCTTTCAAGCTTAATATTATTGTTCAATGTGCCGCTCTTACCATGCGGTGATCGCGCCCGGATTTTACCGAATTGATCACAAAGACATCATTGAACATTTGCTTCTTGGTTGACATTATGAAGTCGATTGACATTTTTTGTTGCACCATCGGGGCTCTGCCGGGTCCACTTCCTGTGTTCACGCTTTTAGAAGAAGGAGTTCATCATATAGAGGCCCTCCTCCTCCATAAAACTGGCCAGTAGGTGACCAGTGGTTCCGTCGTCCAACTCCAAATTGCCCCACTTGCAGCTCATCCTCGTCTAATTTGCCCAGTTTCGCGATGAAGTCCCCCATGACAACGGTGAAGTGAGTTTTGAAACCATGCATGGCTCTGGAGATATATCTACCTATACCTCATACATGGTCTCAACCTCGTCGTCGGGGTTTGCCAAGGTTGGGGCGTAGACCTGTATGACCTTCAGCGAATATCTAGAGGATGTTCTGAGTATAAGGTACGCCACCCTGGTTGACACACTCTCGATCTTCACCACGTTGGTCACGAGGGACTTGTGGACGATAAACCTGACACCACCCCGGGACTGCCGGTCACCGTCTCGAAAATAGAGCAGGTTACCGGATTTGAGAGTTATCGAGTCCTCCCCCTCTCTTCGGACTTCAGATAACCCTATTATACTCCATCGCAACCTGCTCAAATTCTCTTCGAGCTCGGTGATCTTCTCGTCGGTCCGAAGTGTGCGCGTGTTGTACGTTGCCAGGTCCAGTCGTCGGTGATTGTTGGGGTAGCCGGATCTCGTCTGGAGATTCTTAGCACCCCTTGCCATGCTGTAACCTCGACCGCTACCGTAGTCGAGGGTAGGCAGGCTGCCGGGCATTAGGGGCCATTTTTTATTTGTGCTATTCCTGGTTTTGCCATAATGGCCACGCTTGGCAGGTGGGTTGGCGATCGCAGTATAGTTGTTATAGAAGCACAGAGAACGCTGCTGCCCATTCTCTGGTTTGTCCCTTAGTCGCCTCTTACGACACCCACGGGAAGACATGGGTAGGTGTTTTTTTTTTTTTAATTTCTTAACGTCCCACGTCCATACGGAACCACTTCCCTACGATAAAATAAACATAATTTGAGGATTAACTTCATATTCACCTGCATCATTGCCACTGTTCGACATAGTCGCCGTAGAGTTAAATACTGTGCTCGTAGGGTTTGATATCGTCTGGTGCGGCGCCAGTGGACAGATATACAATTTCATTGTGCTGCAACAAAATAAAACCAATAAGTCATATCAAGTCATCAGTACCCAGTCATTTTTGATGAGGTCATGCAAAGCAATTTTTTTGTCGTCTTACCTTGATAGAAACATGATGAAAATAAAGAAGCAGATGTGCATAACCCTCTGAATGCGAGTGTTGGTTACTTTGGCGGAGAACTTGACGAGGTGATGCTGAAGACTGGGAAACTCTTGGAACATCACCAGCGCGAAGCAGAGGCTGAGGGGTATCGTCATTACCATCAGAACGATCATCAGATTGCCGCAACTGTCGAAAAAAAAAAAAATAACTGTGGGATTTTATTTACTGCTCATCTGTTCAAAAAAAATTAAATTGATTTTCAGTCACGTTGATTAAACAATGTTAAATCAAAAACTTGTCTACCAATAACACTCACTCATAGTGCGCCAGACTCTGCACGGCTACAACGAACAACCACTGGACCATGCAGCACATGACGTTCGACTTAAACGTGTCTTCATCCAGCTGCACATAGCAGGACTCGA
The DNA here is from genome assembly GCA_949775005.1 of Orthosia gothica. Classification (NCBI taxonomy): domain Eukaryota; kingdom Metazoa; phylum Arthropoda; class Insecta; order Lepidoptera; family Noctuidae; genus Orthosia; species Orthosia gothica. The sequence continues at coordinate 25,486,805 of OX459048.1, forward strand.
GATCGGCTCGGCTGAACTGCAACGACCAATTGTGCATGTCCTTCGCACACGTTTCGGTGAGTCGTTGAATTTTGTCAACCTCCTCAAAAAATGTTTTGGTCACTAATAAATCAGTTTAAACATAATAATTGAATTGAATAAAAAATAAAAATAGATCCACTTCTCACCTCGTCATCAATGTTCTGATGTTCATCGTGAGCATTCGCAATATCGCCATGGTAGTACTGTAATTAACATTTATTATTATCATTATTATTTTTTTTAAACCAAAAACCCGACTGCTTAAAAAAGCGAACTAAAGAAAATCATGCTGTGCAGATGGAGCATGCAGTTGGTTTTGGTCAGCCAGCTCGCGAACATGTATCCTCCGACTGCACTAAATGATTTTGTTCTTGTTTACGTCTTTTTAGTTTGCTTATTTTAAGCAGTCGAGTTTTATTTTTAATTTAATTATAAGTTTTTAATTATTTTTTTTAGAAATAGGTACATTTAAACATAAAGGTTTTATATATTTTTGAAATCACCTCTTAAAACCCTCTATTTGGATACCCCACAGGTTGGGCCTGAAAAAAAAAAATTTGGTGCCCCACAATATGGCACCCAAAATCCGCCAATTTTTTTGTCAAATTTTAATGTAGTTACATTTGCAGGGTTAAGACGAATCGATTAACGTAAGAATCATCAAAATCGGCCAACGCGTTTGGTATCTAGAAAGCCACATAGGATCAAACATACATATACATACATACATACATAGACAATATATAATAGATATACAACCTCGTTACTAAATATTTTTTTTAGAAATTCAGAGTACTAACATAGGTATAAGTTTTCTTGTTTACTAACCCATATGGATGTTACTTGTCCGAAATAAAGATTATTTTATTTTATTTTATTTATTTTATTTTATAGACTGATAAATACATTACCCTCCTTCTGCAGTCGGATTAATATAGGTAAAGGTCTTAGCCGCCATTTTTTGTTAAGGAATGTGGCATCAAGCTTTCGCGATGTTCGATTATTCGCACGAATTGAACTTACACGAAATGTCCGAATCGACATTTTTGTTTTTTTTTTTTTATATGAACAGAAATTTAATAGATAGTCCTGTGCAAACAGGTCCAGTACCTTTTTAGTCTTAGCGATTGAAAAACTAACTTGTCTGGAAAGAGTAATGAAAACGACGATTTTCCCTTTAAAAAGCGACCTAATAACTGTCGGTTTGGGTGCTATTATGAGATCAGCTCTCATATTTTATCTATTTGATTGCTTTAACTTCGTGCGAAAAGCCACAGAAAAAAATATATTTCAAAATTGTCGATTTGCACTTATCGTGCAAGTTCCATTTGTGCGAATCATCCAATAACCCAAGCTTTCGAGGTAAACATAATCAATGATAAGGCGTACATTTTTAAAAGGCATCTCCGGCTCCCAATTGCTTTCTTTGACCGTTGGGTTGTGGCGGCGCCGTCTTCGCAATTTTGATTTGGATAACTTAGATGGTGTTGGAACCGCGGAGACGTTATACTGGATCAGCTTATTACACTCTTCTGATCCATATTCAGCCCTGAGAATAAAGTTTCGAATAACATATTAGATGAGAAACTAAAGTTAAATCCAGAAATATTAGGTTAATACATTAATTGACTTTTTTTCTTAAAACTTTTTTCGGTTTACTTGGTCATAGGTGTATTTCTAATCCGTGGCTCCGCACTCTTGATGAAGTAGGTGACGGGCTGGTGTACTTCAAGAAACGGGTCCCGCGCTCCACCGTCCCCTGGCTCCAACTCAAACGCCCCGTTTAGGTACTCGAACGTAGAAGATGAAATGTGCACGCGGCTGGAATAGATATATAGAAAATTGGATGCGTTTTACCAATTTACGTAGGACTTTGTCTTGGACTTAGATAGTGGAGGCTTAGAGGCGAATAACTAGATCAGTATTTCGGTAAGGATCGTTAGAGTTTAAAAAGTCAGACTTTGTCCAGCCCAGTAGTAACATCAGACGCGCATAGCAATCAGACGTATTAAGTATTAAGGTAAAACATACAATCCGTTTTCAGGCAACGTATTCAGGACATTGGCTGAATTGCTGTCTGTTAAGACTTCGTCAAATAGAACTCACCCCGGCAGGCCGCTGCTCTCAATGTGGTTGGCGATGGTGACGTCATGAGACCAGACATCGAGTTGCCACTTGAGCTGCCCCAGCACCCCGCACAGCACCTTACCGCTGTGGATACCGATGCGCATGTCCAGATCCACCTGACAAACAATGTGAATCATGTATGCATTATTATGTGCTATGCTAAAACATAATTATGGTGTTGAGTTAGAAGAAAGCTATCTGTAACTTTGCCTTTACATGGTTATCTATGGGTAAAAACTTACCAAATTGTCCATGGTTTTATACCTGTCTCTTTCTCTCCAGCCAGCGTGACGTTGAGAGTGACGATGACAGGTAGCTTTAGCTGTCAACTTCATAGCGTTTGTAAATTTTTGCCGGTAAAGACGGAAAATTTTCAAAGTAAAAAAAAAATGTGTGAAAATACGATAAATGATTTTATTACAACATACGGTGTCTTTTTAGAATACGTGTCATTGTTTTTCAGTTGTGTTTTAGCATTATTTGATGATTACGAAAAAAAAAAAAAGTCCCGGTAAGTGTTGGAGGTGACCAAATTTCGAATAGATATTATTATTATTCGAATAGGCGATCTGACTCTGGACTGACGAGTCCAGACGACATCTTCAACCCCAGAGGATGAGGGCATTGTATCACCTCCGCCCGAAAAGGACGAAAATGCTTAACGTAAGTACAAGTCTGTACAAGTATGAAAGCTGACACTTTGTTCGGATTGTTCTTGTTCGGAACTATGTGCGTAAAAACTAGAGATATTATATTATCTCTATCATACTTGTCACATTTTTTTTTTTTTTAAATACCTATGACACTTAAGTGAACTTTTTTTGAGTACCGACCTATTTAGGTACTTACAAGGTTAATAATAACCATTTAAATATTTCATTGGGAAATAACAATTATAAGAAAGAAATTTGGTTTTCCAATTTAAGGAAGGACAGTCTTTACAAGAAGACTTTGTATAATCTTGTATTTGTATAAACTTTTAGAAGGAGTTGTGATATTTTGGCAAAAACAAACATTATTTTGGCTGCCGCTGACTGACTGAGCATTTATTAGTAGTGTTGTCAAACTATATTTGGAACAATAATAACAATCCAGGTCAGATAAAAAGGACAACTGGGCTACTACTGTTGAGTCAGTTTTAACAACTAAAATGATTTTAATGCTCGCATACATAGTTACTTGAAGGTTAAAAACCTCAAAGACTACAATGCTAAATAAATTGTGAGCAATAAATAGGCCTCTTGAGCCACATTATATTTGAAGATATTGGAAATCAAAGACAATGAATAAGAAAATCTTCTCAACCAAGAGACTTTGCAACCTGCAAGTTTCTACAGCTTCTTTAGGTTCAACAGACCTTGAACATATTTATTTTTGGTTTTAAAACAATACATCAATAAACACTTATGATTCAAGAAATTTAGAGAATGTTGTCCTATTATGGCAACAACAGGAAGAAAATAATGTTATTAAATTAGAATATTGAATAATTTGATAATTTATTGTTAAAATGGTCTGCTTTCCATTCATAAAGATACCTGCTTTTTAATATTCACACAACTATTTGTATAAAATATCAGGTACTTAAGATAATAAAGAACAACCTGCCATGTTATTCACATTATCTTTCACCTACAACAAAAGAGAAATATAAGAGACCAATGCAGACATTCTATAATGAATGAACTAAATAAAATATAACTTGGAGGTTGTACTATACCCCTTCTTTGACCTCGGAGGTCTCAGGTTATTTTTGTTAGTGGAACATGTTCTTTCAATTTCACAAGCAGGTATGGTCAATATTTCTCTTGTAGGTAACTATATGATGACTGGAAATTAAAATGTAAGTGAAAATAAATCATCAGGCCTATTTGCATTTACTGATGGCATGAACATAATGGAGATGCCTCCAGATTTCAAATGCACAACTATAATTGACAGTTTTTCTTAGGAGAAGCTTTATGTTTGAGCACCATCAAATTTAAAGAGGTGAGCATAGAAAAAAAAAAAAAAAATTGGATTGCGGAAATCCTATGAGGCCTATTTCTCTGGGTATGGAGACACTGAGAACATTGTTATCTTTGTATCAATTCTTAATTCTTTATTGTACACCAAAAACAATATTCAATACAATGTGATAATAAAGTACATGTACAAATCAACATAACATTAGCTATCATCACCCTTTTTTCCTCGGAGGAAATAAGCAGGGATGTACTTTTAGTTGTGATTATGCTAGTTATGTTTTAACTTGATTACCATGTGAGGGCACACCTTCGGTATCGCACATACATTATTATAAGTTTGTTAGGATGGAAACATCCTCAAAGAGCTTTGTCTGGTTTTTAGACGCATGATAAAATTATATCTGTTTCCAATATAAAGAGCAATGAAAACAGTGTCTCCGTATTAAGCTCAGAGCTTTTTAATAGAGTTACATGTTAACTACTGTCACAGAAAACTGAATTTTTAAAATTGTTCTATCAGAACAAAGAAAGAGAAAGAAATACTCCCCCTCTCCCTATTCAACAAGACCTCAGACCGCGATTTAAAGTTATAGATTACAGTTCAACACTGGCCATGGCTGTACCAGACTCAGAGTAATCCACCCTTGCTCAATAAATAGTCCGTAACTATCTGAGAAATTAGCGCCATTTAAATAAATTCTAACATTGAGAATTAAAGGGAATGCAGTCATGTTGTATCTGTAGTCATAAATAGTCAGCGGATGACTTCACTTACACACTAATTTGTCAGGAAGGATATTGAAGAAAAGGGAGTTACTTATAGATTCGGAATCTTAATAATGATCTAACTCTAGTAGCTATTTACTGAACTTCTTATTAGCGGGGCATTTCAAAGCGCATAGATATTTGACCCCATAAAGGACTATGAGGGTGCACACCTTTTACTTACAGTCCAACAGCGGGACTCTTGTTACATACCTCAGATACTGGAGGGGAGTGGGGGGGGGGTGACATACCCTACACTAATAGGGCCTACAAATGGGCTCCTAAGATTTGTAGAGCAGTTTTACGTTACGCTCTTAGCCACTTACCTTCCTAGAAGTTAAATCGAAATTGCAGATTGCCTGTCAAGGAATTGCAAAGTATTTAGTAAGTACATACTAGAGTGTGGCAACTTTTGTCCCAGGCCGCGGAGGCTGTATTTCAATTCAAAATATGGGCCTTTCTGCCCCAGGCCGCGGAGGCTATGTTCAAAATGTCGGGCGTCCCAGACGTAGATTGTTTTCACGTCAAGAAAGATAGCTGTCGTACCAAAGGATTCCAGTGATGGTTCTGCGACATTTTCAGCCTAAATTGGGCCTATTAGCCGGGCTGGGCATTCTACCCACTCAGCTTAATACTAGCTCACTGAAACAGTGGCAAAAAGGAATATAGGTCCTAATTACAAGGGTCATACCAGAGCCAACACTAGACCATTAGCTGGGCTGGGCATACCACCCACTCAGCTTATTACTAACTCACTGAAACAGTGACAAAGAGGAATGTATATCCTAAAAACACCAATGTGGACCAGGTTTCTGGTTTCCCAATTTGCAAGCGAGGGTCATAGCAGAGCTAACTCCGATAAAGAACATGCGGAAGGTTTTTAGTAGCTCGGGCTCCATGCGATTTCACCCTAGTCCACCAGTTGGTCTTAAAAAAAAAAAAACGGAGGAGGGCTAACCAAATAGCTCACTGGACCAGACAGAAGTTGTTAAGAAGTAACTGGCGGACAGCTACTTTAACGACATATTATGTCTTACGTTCCAATAAAAGATGTTTTTTCTGGTGTGATTCCATTAAATATCCAAAAGCATCTTAAGGCCAAGCAAGCTGCTAGATTATTTGGTACTTATAGAACTATTTTCTTGCATAAATTGCCTGTTTAAACTGCATCAGCAGTTTTAATTTAAAAACATTTTTTCTTTTCACTACCCAGTTTTTTGTTTTTTTTTTTTTTTTAGCTGGTCAGTCTAAAGCTGAACATTTATTGATTTATTTGGGTTGCCAACTTAACAAAGATTTGAATAAATTCAAGTTCATTTCTTGAAATCACTAGCTGAACAAGTATATAAATATTGTTGGCCTCAAGTTGTAAGATTTATATATAATCTTACTATTCTAGAAAAGAGCGATCTCAAATGTGATGTGGAGGAAATCTAATGTGATTACTCTGTGGCCAAAGATTTTATCAAAAGTAAGATATAAATATACTGTCAAGTAGGTTGTTGCGGAAACACCTAGACCATTGTGTATTTATGGTCAAACACATGTACTGTCACAAGTTTATTTATTTGTCTGTCAGGGAATATTAAACCTGCTTTTAGTACTTCTAGTACATTGCAATTTGTGTGGGAATAGATTTTTTTTTAAAGATACTAACATTAGTAACCCACCGGGCAGTACCTATTAGGTCAAGTGTGGCCTCTAGAGTAGCCTAGAAGTATGTTTAGAAAGTAGATCTGAACAGGAAATTAACTGGAAAAGTACTAAATAAAACTTAAATTTAAGTATTGTTTGCCAGTAAATAACTCAATATATATTATCAGCATTCAATGTTGGCTGAATTTGTAATAAAAAGCTTTTTTATATTTTTGTGGAGACTATAAGAATTAATTCTTTGACAGAATTATTTAGAATTAATTTTCTGTTGATTTTGCAGAAATTTATTTTTATTTTTTATTTAACTTGAACGGTACAAGTGTATAATAAAATTGATTATATTTCAGAACAGTTTTGTAAGTTGTTCATCATAGCGTTTGTGTTTATCACCAGCAGATACCAAACAGGTCTTCTAACTCAACACCATATGTTTTAGCATAGCACATAATATGACTGTTTTGCATTACAACAAAACAGGTATTATGTGTGGATAAAACATATGGTGTTGCAGCAATTCTCTTGCTGGTGAGTTGAAGACCCTATGAAGTTGACAGCTAAAGCTACCTGTCATCGTCACTCTCAACGTCACGCTGGCTGGAGAGAAAGAGACAGGTATAAAACCATGGACAATTTGGTAAGTTTTTACCCATAGATAACCATGTAAAGGCAAAGTTACAGATAGCTTTCTTCTAACTCAACACCATATGTTTTATCCACACATAATACCTGTTTTGTTGTAATGCAAAACAGTCATATTAATAACCGTGCTGTCTCCATAACAACTGAAGAAACACGTATGTATGTCACCGTTAGATCTTTCTTTTGGCGGCGCACGTCGCGAATGATGTGTATCATGTGCAGCCCCATCTCAACGCAGCAGTGCGCGTGGTCTGCTCGTGGCTCCAGCAGCCCACTGACGCAGAAGTAGCAGTCGCCCAGCAACTTTATACGCAGGCAATGATTCTCCTGAAGAAATCACATAAAGAGAATATAGCACACCTTAGCCTGCCAAGCGTTAATGACAACGGCATTCTCGTAGTATGCATTTGTTTTGCCCCTGGCCCCAAGACAAGCTTAGTCTCCTACTACAACGGACGCAATAAAATTTTAATAAAATATTGCCTGTACACAACACACAATCTTACCGATGCCAATTTATCGAAGCGAGCGAATAGTGAATTTAGCAACTCCACCAATTCTTCCGCACTGCACTTGCTGGCCAAATCTGTAAGTTAGAAAAGTACGACACATTATAGAACATACTAAGTTCACCATGCCCTCCAGTACCTTCACAGACGAGGATTATAACTGTATGGTCAGTTTTGTAATGTTACTCACCGGTGAATCCCTTGATGTCCGCGAACAGTATGGATACATCATAAACTTGATGAGATGTAACATCTATGAGCTTTTGGAAGTCGTCAGCAGCTTTACACAAGTGAGTGGAGATCTTTTTTGCCAAGAAGTCTGGTATAACTGCAAAAGAATTAACATCAACACCAGATCTGTAAGTACTTTTATGAATGGGAATGGTCCCAAGCAATCTCAATTGATACTGAGCATCTCACCGCTTTGTATTAGATTCCATTGCCGATCACTCTCAACCCTAGTCTTCTCGTAGGCGCCCTTAGATGTTCGTGTTTCCAAGAACACCTTCCTCTGCTCGCAGTCTACAAATGATCTGGCATACAAACCAGCGAAGTTAACCGCTGCGTGAAGTAGCACGTTACCTCCGAGAAGAAGCCACGCGCTCTACAAGCAAGACAACATGCTCGTATCGATAAATAAGGTAGAGAATTAAGGTAAGTGTAATTTCTAACTAATAATTTTAAAGTATAGGTACCTAATTTAATACTACTTACATGACTCTGACAGGTGACATGAGGACCAGTATCCGTGAGTATGTACACTAAGGTAGCCACTTCATGCGCCAGGAAGGACAGGGTCCCCAGACAGGCACAACAGCACAGAGACAGCGGGAACATCGCGTATGGCACGAACACTACGAACAGCATGTACCACACTTGGTTCTGAGACTCCTGGAAGCCGATAGCTTGCTTGCTCAAACCTGGACATGATAAAGCATTCAGATTATATGTGACAGTCCACTTACATGACTAGTTGAGAGCATAAAAAGATGCCCTTTTCTTTTGGTGTGTATAATATCAATGTCTTCTCCCGCTCTGGGTGAAACGTGAGGGCTTGTTAGACTTTTACTGACTAAAACCTATCCGTGTTCCTACAGTTCCTTGAGCCTGGGCCGCGGTAACTCTCTTTTAAATTTATCCACAACCCAGATCTCTGCAGCGTGCGTAAACCACTACGCGCCGTTGACTCGGGCCTGGTCCTTATCGGACGGCGAGCTACCCATTACTGCTTTATAAAAAAGGAGGTGACAGCTTCCCAAGCCTTCTCGCCCCGTACCATGGCCTGAACCAGGGCGGCCGAGAGGTCGCCACCGCCCATCGCCTCCACGAGGACATGACGGTGCCCCGCCCAAGCGGGGCAGACCTCCACCGTATGCACCACCGTATCCTCCAGGTGATCCACACAATGGTGACACCTGGGCGTCCGACCTTATCCTGAACAGATACCTCCTGAAACAGCCGTGTCCGGTGAGGACCAGCGTCAGGCGGAAATGCGAAACGTCGCAATTGTGGCATATCCAATAAAAAGATGCCCTGACGCTCAGCGACTGCGAGTGACGTTTGTCCAGGCACTTTAGACACTACATATTGACAAATTCGAAAAGATAAGTACATTAAAGGAACTTAGACGTACACGGTGGGTAATCCTTAAGGTATTGCAGGTGCTGAACCGATGGTAATCTCTTTTCAGCAAGAAATTACCCGTGTGTCAATGTCAAAGATATTGTTAATTTTAGCGTGGCTATTTTAAAAGCTTACCCTGAACGATAAGCAGCACCCAGGTAACCGCTGCGGCCCAATGAAGGTTGTTGGTAGCGAAGGGTCCCCACCAGCTCAGCAAGCACACACACACGTTCAGACTCGCGAACGTTGACGTCCATGCGATGTGGTTGGTAATCGGTGCCGCTGCTGTAAATATACCTTACATATTTTTGGTCATCATTCTACGTAGGACTTATACAACACTACGACCTTAGCCAGCAGACTGCAATTTCGTGAAATTGAAGATTTTCTAGGAAAAATTCAAAGACAAGTTAACATCTACCAACCCGCACTGGGCCCGCTTGGTGAATTACGGCCTATTTCTACTCATAGAGAGGAGGCCTGTGTCCCAACAGTGGGCATATTCAAATTCTAATGGTGATGATGTTTTTCTGGATTTGCAATAAACGGAGACAAAAACAAGGCACTTGTGCTGGTGTCTTAGAATATTAAGTAGCAATTTCTGTTTTGAAACAATAATTTACAAGAATCGAAATAATAAGTTTTAGACTAATAAAGATCCCTAGCTTCTGCCAGCGAATTCCTTCGCGTGAAGGGACGGAAAAGGAGGGGTGTTATAAGTTTGACGTGTGTATTTGTGCATCTGTCTGTGGCATCATAGCTCCTAAACGGATGAACCTATTTTGATTTCGTTTGTTTTTTGTTTGAAAGGTGACTTAATCGAGAGTGTTCTTAACTATGTTTGATAAAAATTGGTTCAGCCGTTCAAAGTTATGGGTATTTTACTGTTTGAATCGGCGTGTTTTCGCAACATATTGTGTCATAATTACGTGTTCGATAGATTGTCAATCGAAGCGTGTCTACAACTAGATAAATTAGGTAGCATGAATTTAAAATGTGACGGGGTTCTTTATTTTTTGTTTTTGTAATCGAAATAGAATTATGCATTTCTTGGTAAATATAACCTGGGGTATTAAATAGATTACCTACTTCCAGTCAAGCCATCATCAACCGATAGTGGAAATATGCGAGGCTGGAAAAAATATTTAAAAAAAATTGGTCTGTTTAGATTAGATTCAACTTATGTACTTACCATCAATTTGAGTGAATCTATAAATAATCACTAGTCCCACCTGAAATGTTAAAAGCACTATTTACAACCCAAGTTTTGCTTGAAAACATATTTCGATGCGCAACAGTTTGTTGTCTACAACAATGTTACGCAGCTGTTTCTCAATTTTATTTATCATTTATTTATTATATACTTTATTGTACACCACATAAGTAATTACAGGACTAAACATTTATAAAGATAAGTGTACAATGGGCGGTCTTATCGCACAGGGCAAGGGTAATATTGGTTCTAATGAATAACTGCAGATTAAAGCTTAGCTATGTTTGAATAAAATCGGTTCAGCCGTTCAAAAGTAATGAGCGTTTTATTGTTTGAATCGGGGTGTTTTCGCAAGATAAATGTGTCGGGTTTTTTTTTTTATATTGTACTTGTTTCAATTGTCATTCTGCCGCGGAGAACATTATCACCGCCTTTCAGAAAATAATGTCAAATGCACAACGCTATCTATCGAATACGGAGTTCAACTGTCCGAGTATCTGAACTGCATGTGTAACAGTTCAGAGACATGGCGTGTGTTGTGATATTTTACTTCTTGAACACTTTAAATTCATCTAACTTTTGATAGAGTGAACCGATTGCGATGAAACAAAAACTAAGTTATACGTCAAGTTACGCATAATGTGTATGTATAAAAGTTATCTACATTGGCTGCGTACATTTTACGTGATGCGTGCACAAACAGACAAACAGAAAAACAGACAGAAATTTCAAAAATGCTAGAAATGGGTTCTGTAGGTTATCCTTTAACACCCTGGCAATTTTTTATTTTAATTTTTTCAATGTACAAATACGACTTTTCTACAGATTTATTATATGTATTGATGTTGATAATAACGGACTAACCAAGATGGAGGACTAATTATTTTTATGCCCCATAACCCCATTGTATGCAAACGTATGCTGTGAGGAATCTGAAAAAGCTTGTTTTCTTAAAATTATTTCGTTTAATGTTATTGGTATATTCTTCTAGGCTGGGGCATATTTCAATGTGTAACCGGTAAAAACCGAGTTGTTTACTACTTTCTTCCTTACAATCAACTTACTTTAAGTGCCAAATCGACGAGGTTGACCATCATGAGGGACTTCTGTCGCTGTCTCCGAGAATATCTTTGGTATGATTGTTCAACGGCTCCATCCTGTTATACAATAATTTCGTTTATCTCCTTATTTTCTTAGTGATCTACTGTTAACACTTACTTCAGTTTAAGGGAGCAGGGGAAGAGGGGCGTGATCGCTCTCGCGCTAATTTATTTGGGGTTGGTGCAACATATCTTCTGACATACTTACTTCTCTATTCACTTAATAGTCACCCTTCTGACTAGGCATATATATAAATTTTTACTCTAACTGCACCTATCTTTCTCTCATCTCATTATTTGATGTTTTCAAAACTTTTCTTACGACATTTTCGTCATTTCTTCGCATCACACGCCCATGGATGGACGTATGGACAACCGATTTCCACACAACTTTTCAGACACCGCGTCACTTTCAGACTTTCTTTTATAAGTATACTCGTACTCATGACCTGTTCAATCAACAGTGTTTAACCGTTCGTTAACACAAACCTCATCTGATTGCAATAAAATATATTTTACTTGACGCATTTATCGATTATCCAAGTAAAACTTACAACTGTAAAGTTTAGGAAGGTAGAATATTGTTTTGAATGAAAATTTGATAAAAAAACAAGAAATTACCTTAAAACTGTTTTTGAAGACTGGACAGTATATCCCCTTGTAGAAGCGAACCTCAGACATGGCACCCCAAAACTAAATTTAAAAAATATAGGTACAATAGGAATAAGAAGAAAATCACCTTCAACTCTGCTGATCCCTTAACTGAATACCTCAGTAGTTAGCGAGCTAAGCGAAAGTCACAAAAATGTTTTTTATATTGTTACTTATCTAGTGGAATTCCATATTTAGAGCACGATTGATTTAGTTTATGAGGAAAACGATAAGTTATACAAACAACCGAATTATTCTTATTTTTATGAAGTTAAGATTTATTTGTGACCAATAAAAATAGATTTAAAAGGCGATCCACGCAAATGAATTGAGATAAATGAGAGAGCGTCCAGAACCGGTTTGCAAAGGGAGTCTACGAAATACGATGGCTTTTTAAACGCGTGCAGCAAAGAGACGAGGAATTACTGTTTGTAACTGCTTTCACTGCTTATTACCTACCAAGCGGGATGGGATCACACACAATGATGTAAATATACGTGTTATAACTATAAAATGATATGGTTGATATGTATAGTTAAAGATGGCAAATTGTGATATAACCCCTTATTTTAAAAACAACGCAACTTATTTGAAGAAATTCATTAAAAGATTATAAAATCTAATTTTATATAAAAAAATTAATTGAGCATTGATGCATTCCCGACAGAGTTAGGCAGAGATACACCTAATATAACACCCACATTATGCCTCTCAATTTGAATTTAGAATTTGCTAAGCATTTGCAAAACTTCGTCGGGATTCAATTGAGGCCGTTTATAATTGAATCGAGAACATGATTATTTTTGCAAATGAAAAAGAATTGTAAACGATAACCATAATTAAGAATCCTCACTATCCACCCACCCGAACAAAATGTTCGCGTTAATTAATGGATTCTCACTATGGCCATCGTCAGTACAATACCTTGAGCTCTTCCGTTTTCAGCTGCAAACACTCTCAGACCGCTCCGCTCTTGAAATGCGAGTTTATTAAAATTCAAATAACAAATACTAGGAAAACAAAGCTTTATAAAGATAACGCTGTAAGATAATGGCAACTGGCGACGGTTGGTTTTGAACCAATCACTGACCAAGAGGTCGGTAAGGTGGATTAAATTAAAAAAACTATTCAAACGTCCATCGAGCGCGGTACAGCTACACGTTAGTGCCGCTTCTTGTATTGCGTGAGGAGAAATAGAACTAAATATTATTTGAACTGTGATGAGAAGACTGTGGCTGGAAACGTAGGAGATTAAGGTATTACACACATATTTATAAATATATATTTTTTTATTCACATTTTCAAGAGTAATAAATTTAAAAAGTATATTATATCGTGGTAGCCCCAGTGGTTAAGACCTCTCGTGCTTATTATGGTTGTGGGTTCAAATCCAGACAAATACCGATATGACTTTTTCAAAATCATGTGAACTTTATTCTAGATATCACTGACAACGATGAAAAAAACATGGACTTGTAATTAATATACATTTGAAATCGCCAAGCCCTCTTGAACAAGCGTGGTGATCAATGGTCGTGCCTTCTCTGTATGAGAAGAGGGCTTTGCCCTGCAGTGGGACAGTAACAGGCTGGTATTATTATTTATTATTATGAAACGGTTAAATACAGAAAAAAATTAAGTCATTTTACCTACATTGATATTACTTTTAACTAACTAATCCGTAGCAGTAAGATTCTATCTAGCTCCTTAACTTTCACGGCAGCTCTATCAAACAACTGATTATTCATTTGCATGGATTTCGAGTACCTACGCTATGGTCGCCCAGTGTGGTCGATGTTCAACCGTTATTCACTTTATATAATTTATAATAATATACCTCTGATACCTACGACGTGACCTTTGCCGTGACTTTGCTCCAAGGGTCTATCTCTCAAGAACCTTTGGTGTTTTCCTACAATTTCCAGAAAGTATTTTTTATAAACGCATAATTAAATAACTAACCCGTTTTATAATTTTAGGTTTTTGCTCTTCTCTACAATTATATAAATTTTAACGATCCCAAATCTCATACAACTCCGTGCTCGGATTCACCTATTAATATAAAAATTCAACCGTTACGAACCTTCACCCAGACCATAAAATCCAAGCAAATTCAAATTATAAATAACAATAAAAATTACTCGTTTGATCACATACATAATATAAGGTTATCTTTTTCCTCTAACCAAACTCCAATCGCGTCCTATGTATAGAATTCCTGTAAGATAAGTTCAGTACGTTAAAAGAATAATAAGTCTTCATTCGTTTTCCCATACCATCTACTACTCGGTCAAAAAATATGCGCACGATCGAGGCGAACGGGGGGGGGGCGCGTGGGTAAGCGGATCGATGGTAGTCGATGTACACAGTTAATTTGACCGTGTTGTAATTACAACATTTGCTGAGGTGGTAGCAGACAGAGATGTAATTCCGTCTTTTACAACCACTCTTACACCCATTTTCGGAATAGAGAATTTGTAGTTAAGAACGGTATGAGTGTTCCGGTGAGAGCTATAGACACGGAACTTGAGAGACCGCCAAAAACGCAGAACAAGTATTCTGATTTGGTTCTGATCAATTTCAAACCAACACTCTCTAGTCTGTGCCACCACACCTCCAATATGCTCTGGACCTCTAGACCACTCTTGGCATCTCCCACAATCTTTTAAATATTTATGATATATTTTTTTCAAATGAATTTTGACAGACGCCATGGCTGAGCCTCGTTTCTACAAGGGTATATATTGTCCAGTCATCACAAATAGTTTCAAGGTATGTTTTACTTTCACCCATATTTTAATCAGAAAAATACTTTAGGAAAAGATAGTGGCTGATGGGAACCTACCAGATGAACGCTGGTAAAATGTTGTTACAGGTTCTTTCAAGCAATTTTCTTTCTTTTATAGTTTCTTCTATCAAAATGTCACATGATCAATCCCTTACATTTTGGCATACCGGCAATCGGTATAGCTGATAGTATGACACTTAAAAGACCCGGATCAACCAGAGGCTCACTGAAACAAAAAAAAAAACTGGAAACACTGGTTAGTTGAATAACAAACAGAAGGAGACAAATAAACATAAGACCAAAAGCTCTATTCGTGCCGAGTAAGAACTGTGGCGGCCCAATAGTAACGGCCGTGACTTGCAAGTTGTAGGTCGTGGGTTCAAACCCAGACAAGAACTTTACATTGTGTAAATTATTTCATCACCACTGCTCTCAAAATGGTGATGAAAAAAAACCTTGAGGAACCTTGCGGCATGTACCAAAAATTCGAAGACATGTGACATTACGGCCCATTCGCTCTTACAGAGAGGAGACTGCAGGCACAACGGACCAAATGGGAATCTGAGAATGTATAAGAGAGTCCATCTATCCTATCCTATCTAGTCGTGCCCGCATGCTATAATTGCCCCTTGGATATCTGTTTACCAGGATGGACCCGTTGAACAATCATACCAAAGATATTCTCGAAGACAGCGACAGAAGGCTCTCGTGACGGCCAACCTCGTTGATTTGGCACTTAAAGTAAGTAGAAAAACAATGAAACAAGCTTTGGTCTGCCGTGATTTATGATTACGAAATTTACTAAATCAAATACTCATTAGCTCTGGTAAACAAGATTGTTTTATTATATTCATCAGTGACGAAGTTATAAAACTTCAAAGTTGACAATTCGAAAGAGAAGTCCGAAATGGTCTCTGACGTCAAAGTCCGTGACTCCCAGTGACGCTCATATCGCCATTGCCATAGAATAAAGCGTTTTCGCTAGAGGGACGGCTATTCTTGTTCAAAATTGATCTTTCTCTTTGATTGATTCTGTTTTCTCCAATGATATTCTAGTAAACAAGATATGTTATGAGCACGCACATTATGAAGACTCGAATACATCCTAATTGGGACGTATAGTCTTTGCTCTATGTCACGCATGGTGAAGAGCGATACGCTTTGTTGAAACAAAAACAAAATTTAAAAAATGCCATCGTGTGTATTTAGAAAGTGTACCAATTATGATACCAAAGTACATAAAACAGAAGGTATCTCATACCATATGTAAGTACGCAATACACGTCAATTTACATTTTTTTTTTCCTTTTATTCTGATATTTGGAAGCTAGAAAAAGAAAAAAACATTGGTGGTCATAATAATGTTTGTTTACACACGCAAGTGGCAAACACTAGCTGTCTGTTGGTTTTATCAAGCCATCCCTTTCGACTTGTAGTGAAATGTAAAATGAATGAAAAGTGTGTATGTGTGCTGCCGCTGCTGCGCGGAACACTTTTTTCGGTTGTTTTGTGAGTCTACACTACAACGTATCTGTTTACTAGAATATCATTGGTTTTCTCTGTTAGTGTTATATTTTTGTATATTTATCGATAAACTGGTTAAATAATAAATTTTGCATCCATACATATTCCTATTACCCGACGCTCGATGATCGGCAAATTGTACCTAAAGGTGTCTATATATTATTATATAGGCACCTTTTATAAGTTCGAGGCGGTACTAAACAATGTTTATTTTTCAGGTCGGACTGGTAATTATTTCTACTGTCACTTATGATGGTAAGTTTATTTTTTTACTCAGTTTTGTTTCTAGTATATTTCATTCTTGTGTCAATTTAACCAAAAAGAAATCGACCAGGCTAAGGCCGTAGTTTTGTAAAATTCCAACTTATAATTATGATCACCGATGATAAGACCAGAAAAATGTAAGGTATATTTACAGCTACGACACCGAGTACCAACCACATCGCTTGGACGGCAACATTCGCGAGTCTGAACGTATGTGTGTGCTTGCTGAGCTGGTGGCGACCCATCGCTAACAACTACCTGCATTGGGCAGCAGTGGGTACTTGGATGCTGCTTATCGTTCAAGGTAAGCAAATGAAATGTTTAGCGCTAAAATAAAAAACACACAATTATTTCACATTGGCACACGGTCAACTTCTTGATGACAGCAGATTAGAGTATCAGAGAATCTTTTTCCTTATTTATAAAGATGCTCTGATGCTCGAATCTGCTTACAAGTCCACTTACAAGACTGTCACACATAAACAGAATGCTTTATTATTTTTAGGTTTGGGCAAGCAAGGAATCGGCTACCAGGAGTCTCAGAACCAAGTCTGGTACATGCTGTTCATCGTGTTCGTGCCATACGCAATGTTCCCGCTGTCTCTGAGCTGGTGCATCTGTCTGGGGGTCCTATCTTTCCTGGCGCATGTAGTGGTTACCATAGTGGACATACACACTGGCCCCACAGTTGACAACTGTTATAGTCATGTAAGTAGTTACAAGTGCTTACCTTAAGTTAAAAAAAAATACATTTCATTTCTAAAATACTTACAGAGATATGCATGCGCGTGGCGTCTTCTCGGAGGTAACGTGCTACTTCACGCAGCGGTTAACTTCGCGGGCTTTTATGCCAAATCATTTGTGGACTGCGAGCAGAGGAAGGTGTTCTTGGAAACACGAAAATCTAAGGGTGCCTATGAGAGGACTAGGGTTGAGAGCGACAGGCAATGGAATCTAATACAAAGTGGTGAGATGCCCAGTAATAATTCAGATTTACTCGGCTTATACCCCAGATCAGCGTGATGATGATGATGATGTCAATCCTCTTCCAGTTATACCAGACTTCTTGGCAAAAAAGATCTCCACTCACTTGTGTAAAGCTGCTGACGACTTCCAAAAACTCATTGATGTTACATCACACCAAGTTCATGATGTATCCATCCTGTTTGCGGACATCAAAGGATTCACCGGTGAGTAACATTACAAAACTGACCGACTTTTTATTTTCCACTGTGTACATTACCATTGACGTAATGGGACTTTTTTATTTTGGTTATGAAGCGAAAGGCCCTGGAGAGTCTTCGCCTGTGATGGTACTCGCATGGTAATCTTATAAACTATAATGTGTTGTACTTTTCTAACTTACAGATTTGGCCAGCAAGTGCAGTGCACAAGAGTTGGTGGAGTTGTTGAATTCACTATTCGCTCGCTTCGATAAATTGGCATCGGTAAGATTATGTATTGTACAGGCAACATTTTTTTGATTGTGTCCGTAGTGTATAATTAGTAACATACTAAGCCTGTCTGGGGCCCGGAGACAACACAAATGTTCTTATTGACACTAGGCAGGCTAAGGTGTGTTATATTTGCCTTATGTGCTTTCTACAGGAGAACCATTGCCTGCGTATAAAGTTGCTGGGCGACTGCTACTTCTGCGTCAGTGGACTGCTGCAACCACGAGCTGACCACGCGCACTGCTGCGTCGACATGGGGCTGCACATGATACACGCCATCCGCGTCGTGCACTGCCAAATGAAAGATCTAACGGTGACATACATACGTGCTTCTTTAGATATTATGGTGACTTCTTCGCAGCACGGTTATTAATAAAATATATTACGTGATTCACATTGTTTGTCAGGTGGATCTGGACATGCGCATCGGTATCCACAGCGGTAAGGTGCTGTGCGGGGTGCTGGGACAGCTCAAGTGGCAACTCGACCTCTGGTCTCATGACGTTACCATCGCCAACCACATTGAGAGCAGCGGCCGGCCGGGGTAAGTTCTATTTACCGATGTCGTAACAGATAGCAATTCAGCACAATCTACCGAATACGTTGCCTGATAAGGGGTTGTGTGACATCTTCTACTTCATCATGATTTCAACCGATAGATTTCCACTGCTAAACATAGGCCATGTCCAGTGAATTCCGGCAGCAATAAGATAAAAGATTGTAAGTTCACCTCACAATCGGTTCAACTCATTTCGAGGTAGGTATTCACCGCTAAGTCTTGGTCTTGGCGTTTTAGTCCAAGATTAAGGCCTACGTAAATTGGTAAAATACATAAAATTTTCTATATATCCATTTCATTCAGCCGAGTGCACATTTCATCTTCTACGTTCGAATGTCTAAACGGGGCATTTGAGTTGGAGCCGGGGGAGGGTGGAGCGCGGGACCAATTCCTTGAAGAACACCACCCTGTCACCTACTTCATAAGGAGTACGGAGCCACGGATTAGAAGAGCACCTGTCACCAGGTTAACTGACCGAAGTTTAAATGAAAAGAAGTAAGTTTTTTATGTGCCAAGTGACTTTTTTTATCTATAATTTTGGGTTCTCAACCGTATATATTCGAAACGTTGTTCTCAGGGCTGAGAATGGATCAGAAGAGTGTATTAAGCTGACCCAGTACAACGTCGCCGCGGTTCCAACACCATCTAAGCTAAACAAATCGAAATTACAAAGCCGGCACCGCCACAATCGAACGGTCGAAGAAAGCCATTGGAAGCCAGAGATACCTTTCGAAAACGTACGCTTTATGAATATCTTTACCTCGAAAGCTTGATACGACATTCTCAAAAAAAGGGCTTGCAATATCTGTATCTACTTCTTTCATATTTTTTTGACAGTACTACCATGGCGATATTGTGAATGCTCACGATGAACAACAGAAAATAGATGTCGAGGTGAGAAGTGGGTTAATTGTGATTATTTTTTGTTATAACTGATTTATTAGTAACCAAAACTTTTTTGAAGGAGGTAGACAAAATTCACCGACTCACCGAAACGTGTGCAAAGGACATGCACAACTGGTTGTTGGTATTCAACACAGTCTATCTGGAAAGGATCTTTTTGGAGCTGGATGGTGAAACGTTTAAGTCGAACGTCATGTGCTGCATGGTCCAGTGGTTGTTCGTTGTAGCCGTGCAGAGTCTGGCGCACTATGAGTGAGTGTTATTAGTGGACAAGATCCAAAATTAACATTTTTTAATCCTGTGACCAGCAGCCTAATTGCGTAAGTGAATTCGGCAAAGCAAAAGGTTTGACCCCATCAATCGACCAATCACATAGACGGAAAGCCACATCGCGTCATTTTTCTCGCATCAATCGGTCAATTGATGGGGTCAAAAACCCTTTGCCCTACCGAATTCACTTACGCAATTAGGCTGCTGATAATAATATGAATGCATCGCATTAGGTCACGTAAAAACGATTTAATAAATTTTTGAACAGTCAGAAAATAAAATTCGAACTTTGAAATTAGTTTTCTTCGACAGTTGCGGCAATCTGATGATCGTTCTGATGGTGATGACTATACCCCTCAGTCTCTGCTTCGCGCTAGTGATGTTCCAGGAGTTTCCCAGTCTTCAGCATCACCTCGTCAAGTTCTCCGCCAAAGTAACCAACACTCGCATTCAGAGGGTTATGCACATCTGCTTCTTTATTTTCATCATGTCTCTATTAAGGTAAGACGGCAAGAAAAATTGCTTCGCAGGACCTCATCAAAAATGACTGGGCACTGATGCCTTGAGATGTCTTCTTGTTTCTTATTTGTTGCAGCACGATGAAATTGTATATCTGTCCACTGGCGCCGCACCAGACGATATCAAACCCTACGAGCACAGTATTTAACTCTACGGCGACTATGTCGAACAGTGGCAATGATGCAGGTGAATATGAAGTTATTCCTACTTTCAACATCTGTCATTAGCTGATCCTGCAACACTACGGCTCGAATTATGATTAATTTATCGTAGGGTCACCGTTTCCAGGTTCAGAAATCTGTAGGGATTTATTTAAGCTCCTCAATGTGGTCAAAGTTGCAGCTTGCAAGATACAAAAATAACATTTGAAGGAGTTTGGTAAACTCACGTTTGATTCCAGTAGTACTTTCTGAGATTTAGGCTATGCCACTTTATGCACGCGTCTGAATTGAGCGCCCAAGTAAATATAATCATTACCGTTTTAATTCACGTTTAAGAAATTCTAGGCCCATTGCTTTAATTTTGTATTAATTTCCCTTTAAATAAGTCTTAATTCATTTCGCTAGCTTTAAAAAAATGGGCCCACAATCCAGATGCACATGCAGACGAGTGTCAGCACCCCGACTACGTGCTGCTCACGTGGGTGCTGTGCCTGGTCGCGCTCACCTCGGTGCTCAAGTTGTATTTTCTCATCAAGACACTGCTGGCGGCCGTCAACGTCGTGATGTACTGCATCCTGCTTGTTCACTACTACATGTACTATGAAACCAAGAAAATGTGAGTTTTACCGGACACGATAGTTAATTATAATTAAGACGTAATTTAGGTACTATTTTCAATTCATAATGGGCTTTACAATATTTTCTGATCAGTGTGTTATAACTAAAACACTACTAAAATTGTCTTAAATATATTGTTGTCTTTCAGGTTGCCAGCACAAATACTAGTTCTAATGTGCGGTTTCCTTGTAGTGGTGGTTACACACGCTCGGCTAGTAGAAGTGATATCACGGCTGGGCTTTCTATGTAAACGGCAAGTGAAGACTGACCTTGCACGCATGGAGTCCGCGCAGGAGATGAACAGACTACTACTCGGACATATACTGCCCGACCATGTGGTTCATCATTTCCTGAGTAGAGATTGGCGCCCTGATGTAAGTTTAATTGGCCGGCTTCTTTTTGATCATATGCTTCTATCTTGGCGAAATGTGGGTGTACCTACTATAGATACAGCCCTGCCCAACCCTTTGGAAAATACAAGCGTGGTGTTATATACAATCCTAGTTTAATATTATTCCTTATTCATTTCAGAATCTGTATGCTCAGCAGCACGACGAGGTAGGCGTGCTGTTCGCGTGCGTCGCTAATTTCGACACGCTACACAGGTCTCAGAAGGCACTCGACAGCTTGCGCGTGCTCAACAAACTTATTCGTAATATGTCTTATACATCCCATACACCTACATTATAGACGATATGTGCAATGCAATTGTAAATTTTGCAAATGCGCACGGTTGGCGCAGTGGTTGAGCGATTGACTGCTGCGCTGCGTGTCGCGGGTTCGATTCCCACACGGAACAAATATTTGTATGAGCTACAGATAGTTGTTCCGGCTCTGGGTGTTGTGTATGTGAGTTTATATGTTTGTAAACGCACCCACGATACAGGAAGAAATTCCTAGAGTGGAGCAACGTTTTTTTTTTAAAAACAAAAAAAATAAAAAAATACAACCCACTAAAAGTCCACGGTGTCCTCCTGTGCCGCGTAAGGCGGGAACACGGGCACGTGTTAGCACTCCTCCACCGGACCCTCCTATGGGGAGTACACCCCATCACCGGCGCACCAGAAAACACTGTACGCCGAGATCACTCCAGGGACCAAAACCGCACATGGACGCCAGACGACCCCAGAATATTATTGCGCAATAGATATGGCACAATAATATTAGATATGGGTGTATGGGACTTTGGGTATTTTTTCATGCAAGTTGGTCAGATTTGTCTTTTAGGTACCATATAATAAGTGATATTTTTAAACTTACAGTTAGCTTCGACAAATTACTATTAAAGCCAGAATTTAACTGCATCGAGAAAATTAAGACGATCAGTGCAACATACATGGTTGCGTCAGGACTTGATCCAAAACACAAGGTGAGTATCATATGTACGTGTACGGATACGGACATAGCTTCATCCACTAGTTACCCCTTTTTTAACCGACTTACCAAAAAGGAGGAGGTTCTATGTTCGACTAAATGTATGTTTTTTTTTTTTTTTTTCTGAATATGTTCACCGATATCTCCGTCAATTGTGGACCGATTTTGAAAATTCTTTTTGTGTTTGAAAGAGTATGTTTTTAAATTGGTCCTATTTAAATTTGGTGAAGATCTGATGAAGAACTTCGGAGATATACAACAGAACTCTTCAATAAATGACGGCAAATCATTCGGGATTGCTGCAATCGCATGTGGGTTTATTGTTTATACCATTTCATAACATAACATCACGCCAGTACGCTCGAAAGGGGTACGCAGATCTCTCATTTCACCGGTTATGTTCAAGTATCGTGTTATTCGAGTAATCTCTTCTGGCGTTATAGGCACCTTACTAAACAACTTGCCTATTTTAGGTAGGTACAACTAAAAAGGGAAAAATAAAAAACATTTTTGCAAAAAAATACTACAGACTTACAAAAAAAAACTACAAAGTGAAAAATAACTTAATTTTGGAAGTCGGTGTCCATTTCGCAAAAAATGGGAAACAAGAAAGACACCGACTTCCAAAATTAAGTTATTTTTCACTTTGTAGTTTTTTGTTTGTAAGTCGGTAGTATTATTTTGCAAAAATGTTTTTTTTAAGGTATTTAAATAAGTGGGGGATACCCAAGTGATGCAGAAGTCTGTATTGTTTTTTTAAATATATTTTTGGAAACCAGCAGCCGTATTGCGTAAGTGCGCAAAGAGTTTAAACTCTATCCAACCGACCAAATCGACGAATGACATGCGAGATGAATGACGCGATGTGGATTGCCGTTTTGTGTGATTGGCCAATTTGGTCGGTTGGATAGAGTTTAAACTCTTTGCGCACTTTCGCAATACGGCTGCAGTGGGATGCAAGTGCATCCCATTGCACCTCCGCCCGGCGGCACCCATGCTTGAAGATATAGGTTTATAAATTATAATTACACTAGCTATTCCACGCGGCTTCGCTCCCATCAAAAGGCTACCTATCCTACATACATGATTGTTGCGTAACTTAAACCGTTTACGCAGCGCACGCAACGGAAGCTCTCAAAAAGGAATAATTTTGCCCGATTTTGCAACATTTTTCATTTATGCTCCGCTCCTATTAGTCGTAGCGTGATGTTATATAGCCTATAACCTTACTCGATAAATAGACTATCCAACACAAAAAAAAAACAATTCCAACCCGTAGTTCCTGAGATTAGCGAGTACAAACTTACAAACTAAGCTTTATAATATTAGTATAGATTCTATTATTTTACAAAGATCAGCAGCCTAATTGCGTAAGTAAATTCGGCAACGGAAACAATCTGGTTTTTCCCAAAAACACACACATACACAAAAAAGTTGAATAACGATTCAGGAGACACAAACTTTGGTTCCGGCTTATTCCAATCCATCCAACCAAATATATTTCTTGCAGGCAGGAAATGATGACTATGGACATCTATACACACTGTGTGACTTCGCCATCGAGTTAATAGAAACACTTAGATATTTACCTTACAACTGTTTTTCAACTTTCAAGCTAAGAGAAGGTGAGATATAAAAATCACACTAAGTAAAACCTGGGCCGTCTCTAAGAATTTATCCTGTATCGTGCTTAGCTTATTAGGTACGTAATATTTGCGTCAGGGATAAGTTGCGGACCCCTGGTGGGCGGAGTGATCGGTGCTCGCAAGCCGGTTTACGACATCTGGGGCAACACTGTCAACGAGGCGTCGCGCATGGAGAGCACCGGCCAGGTTGGAAAAATACAAGTCACCAAGCACACCCAGCAGGTGAGTTGCCTATTGAGTTTTAAGTGACAACACTTGTGAAATAATATCAATATTAAAGCATTTTTTAAGAAGAAGGATACATAACAAAATAACTATTTTGAGGAACAGTTCTAAATATTTTCAATACATAAATTTTTCGTATCTGTAGCTGCTGCAGAGCGAGTTCAAGCTTAAGTATCGCGGGAACATTGAAGTTAAGGGGAAAGGAATGATGGAGACGTGGTGGGTAAAGAGAAGGACATCTGCGTCGATTCGGTCTTCAGATGATGAGGTGGTAAGTAGCTTCCTATTGTATCTATGCTTTTACAAGTACTAGGTAGAGTTACCAAAAGCTGGTTACTGATTGAGTATTTGGAATTAATAAAGCGTCAAACTCTACTTGAAGGCCAGTTTGCTTATAATTATATGAAATACTAGCGGACTTTAGCCCCTTCCCTGTTTCTTATTCTATTTCTATAATTTATTTGAAATTGTCTGGTTCAGGGCTATTTATACTTTTAAGGGGTTTCGTACCCAAAGGGTAAAAACGGGGCCCTATTACTAAGACTCCGCGGTCCGTGTCTGTCTGTCACCAGGCTGTATCTCATGAACCGTGATAGCTAGACAGTTGAAATTTTCACAGAGTATGATTTTCATTCTGTTGCCGCTATAACAACAAAGACAGAATAAAATAATCCCTTATAACAAACGTGATTTTTATGCCGTTTTTTTTGCGATAATGGTACAAAATTGCGAGCATAGCCCTCTCCATTGTCCTTTGGGTGACTTTAAACTTTCCGATATGGCCCAATGTTAGCGACCACGTCTCGGTCCCTTAAGTGATCACTGGCAACACACACTGATCATAGACTTTTGTCTTGAGACACTGCGGTAAATTGCAGCAGTGAACAATTTCGGAGAAAAGACGTCTTCCTGTCTCACGCCGCGCTGGGGAAGGATTGGTTTCGAGGTCTGATCCTGAAGACGGGCTGACATGGTGGTGTTTTTGTAAACACTTTTTCCACTAACGGTCTAGAATTCAACATGGCTTCCACCTTTGTTAGAATAGTATAAAATTCAAACACCTCAATGTACCGGTAGTCGATCTGACCTTTGGAGAGACTGCAGTACAGCCAAAGTCTCGATCGAATCGAAGGCTTTCTCGTAGTCCACAAACGCTAAACAGAGAGGCAGGTTATACTCTTCCGACTTCTGTATAACCTGCCGCAACGTATGTGTGTGGTCTACGGTGCTAAAGCCTTTTCGGAATCCGGCTTGTTCGGGAGGCTAGAAATCGTCCAACGCGAGACGATTCGTGATGACTCTTGAAAACAACTTGTGGACATGGCTAAGAAGTGAGATGGGCCTATAGTTCTTCAGCCGGGCATTGTCGCCCTTCTTGAAGAAGAGTACCACCACATCCCTGCACCATGCCTGAGGCAATTTGCCCTCGAGTATCATGGAATCAAACAGCTTTTGAAGGGCCTATGGACCGGTTTACACCCACCTTCAGGAGTTCGGCCGTGATTCCGTCATCGCCCGGCGCCTTGTTGTTTTTAAGCTGTTTCAGAGCTATCCTAATATCGTACAGGCTGATGTCCGGGAAATCTTCGGTATAATGCCGGGTCAATCTAGCTCTTGGGTTGTTTGCTAGACTCGCAGCGGGCTTGCTAATTGATGTGTACAACTGCCCATAGAATGTCTCAATCTCCCTCAGAAGCCCCGGTTTGGCGGATACGATCCTGCCATTTTCGGTCTTCAGATTCGCGTGAGCTGGCTCTGCCCAATAGCCAAATCCCTTGACCTTGGATCCTTTAATTCGCTCAATCACGTCTTTAATACGCTCGGTATATAAGCGGCGGGGGTCTCTTTTCAAGGATTTAGAGATCTGTCTATGAGCTGCCGGTATTTGCACGCCTTATCTAAAGACTACAGGATCATCTCACGCCTCTCGTTTATAAGCTTGACAGTAGGATCAGAGAGCATTTTGTTTCTATCTGTACGACGGGTCTTGAAAAACTTAGACCCGACCGTATGGACAGCTTCCACGAACCCATCGCTGTCCACGGAGTTCCCTAGGCACTCGAGACGATTCTGGAGTTCGAGCTGAATGCTCTCGGGGTTTTGGACGTGACGGATCTGTGCGTGACGGAGCGTGGACTTCATCAGTCGAGACCTTTCAAACTTGACATTAATGTTCAATGTGCCTCTTACCATGCGGTGATCGCTCCCGGTTTTTACCGAATTGATCACAGAGACATCATTGAACATTTGCTTCTTGGTTGACATGATGAAGTCGATCTCATTGTTTGTTGCACCATCGGGGCTCTGCCAGGTCCACTGCCTGTGTTCACGCTTGCTGGAGAAGGACGAGTTCATCATAAAGAGACCCTTCTTCTCCATAAAACTGGTCAGTAGGTGACCCCGGTGGTTCCGTCGTCCATCTCCAAATTGCCCCACTTGCAACTAATCATCGTCACGTTTGCCCAGTTTCGCATTGAAGTCCCCCATGACAACGCAGTGAAGTGAGTTTTTGTGAGGTCAGTGATGTGAACATGCATGGTTTCAAAACTCTAGAAATATCCTCTTATATGTAATAATTTAGAACCGCCACGTGAATGGATGGTCTCCACCTCGTCGTCGGGGTGTGCCGAGGTCGGGACGTAGACCTGCAGCCTAATTGTGTAAGTGAATTCGGCAAAGGAAACAATCTGGTTCTTTCCCAAAAACACACACATACACAAAAAAGTTGAATAAAGATTCAACTTTTTTGTGTATGTGTGTGTTTTTGGGACAGAAACAGATTGTTGCCGTTGCCGAATTTACTTACACAATTAGGCTGCTGTACGACCTTCAGCGAATATCTCGAGGATATTCTGAGTATAAGGTAAGCCACCCTGGTCGACACTCTCGATCTTCACCACGTTATTCACAAGGGACCTGTGGACGATAAACCCGACACCACCCTGGGACTGCCGGTCTCTCGTAAATAGAGCAAGTTAACGGATTTGAGTATATACTATCGAGTCCTCCCCCTCTCTTCGGACTTCAGATAACCCTACAATACTCCATCGTAACCTGCTCAATTCCTCTGCGAGTTCGGTGATCTTCTCGTAGGTCCGAAGTGTGCGTGTGTTGTACTTTGCCAGTACCAGTTGTCGGTGTTTGTTGGGGTAGCCGGATCTCGTCCGGACATTCTTAGCACTCCTTGCCATGCCGTAACCTCGACCGCTACCGTAGTCGAGGGTAGGCAGGCTGCCGGGGACTATGGGCCAATTTTTATTTGTGCTATTCATGGGGGGGCTTTGCCATAATCGCCACGCTTGGCAGGCGGTTTGGCGATCGCAGTTTGATTGTTATAGAAGCACATGCCGAGTTCGCTGCTGCCCATTCTCTGGTTTGTCCCTTAGCCCCTCTTACGACACCCACGGGAAGACATGGGATGGTGTAATTCTTTACGTCCGGCACCATACGGAACATTTTTGTAGGGTTCCGTACCACGAAAGGAAAACAGAACCCATATAGGATCACTATGTTGTCCGGCCGTCCGTCTGGCAATACCCTTTTTGTCAGGAACGGGTGGACGTATCAAGCTGAAATTGATATCAAATACTCAGGTCTACTGTCCCTTAACTTAATCCTGTGAAAAATCAACTTCTAAGCCGACGCAATCAAAAGATACAGCCGTATAAGCCGCAAATTTTCGACACTCGCAAGGGAATCAAAACCTACAGGGTACTTCCCGTGAACTCAGAATCTTGATATTTGATACGAAACAACGTCTTATAGCACAGGTAAAGGAATAATTAATAGCGAAAATTAAAACTGTAATTTTTTTGTTACAACTTAATAAAAATATTTTAATAATTTTAAACTTACTACCCCGTTCCACATGAACGCGTAGAGGTATTAAATTGAAATTCATATCAAATACTCAGGTGTAAAATACATAAGACGGGACCCTCGGTGCGCGAGTCCGACTCGCACTTGGCCGGATTTTAAGATACCCACCACTTATTTGATTTGTCTGTAGGTAAATAAACCTACCATGCAATAGATAAAGTATAGTGTCCATTTCTTATCTTCATTTTTGCAGTATTATGACATGAGTCCCCGTATCGCGCAACAATCGTTAGAATTAGAAGAATCTGAAACGGGTTCAGAAACTGAATCAGATTCGGAGGATTCAGAACCTGAGACATCTGATGAACGACGAGCAAGCGAAAAGAAACCGACGGATGGTCAGTGGAGCCTTAAAAATTTCACAGCAGAGCCGTGGCAACCGTCAATCAAGCCTCCACCGCCTCCACCAACCCAATATCCCAATTTCTCATTTTTTGAGCAGACAGAAAAATCTATCAAGCCTCCAACGACCATATCGCTTCGAAATATCCCATTAGAGCCGTCCGGGGTGTCGATCAAGCCACCACCGCCTCCACCATCTCCACCAACCCAATATCCCAATTTCTCATTTTTTGAGCAGATTGAAAAGTCTATCAAGCCTCCAACGACCATATCGCTTCGAAATATCCCATTAGAGCCGTCCGGGGTGTCTATCAAGCCTCCACCGCCTCCACCATCTCCACCAACCCAATATCCCAATTTCTCATTTTTTGAGCAGATTGAAGTCTATCAAGCCTCCAACGACCATATCGCTTCGAAATATCCCATTAGAGCCGTCCGGGGTGTCGATCAAGCCTCCACCGCCTCCACCAACCCAATATCCCAATTTCTCATTTTTTGAGCAGACAGAAAAGTCTATCAAGCCTCCAACGACCATATCGCTTCGAAATTTCCCATTAGAGCCGTCCGGGGTGTCGATCAAGCCTCCAACGACTCCAACAACTCCAACGATCATTTTGAAAAGAACCCAGGATCCCCTGGATCCTCTGGTTTCCAGGATGCGTACCACTGTCATGTTGCCTGACCCCGAAACAACGGCGCTGCACCCTTTAGCCACGCTCTTGTTCTCCATGCAGCAGACGAGAGAGCAAATCCACACGCATCCACTTTACACGTAAGAGCACTACTTGTCTATATATTACTTACATTTTTACAATATTTATGTCCTTTGGACAAAATCTTCAACATCTTTTAATTTGGTCCAATATTGGAGGTAGGCGAGAGCCAAACCTCCAATTATAACTTTTACTTAGGTCTACTACGCACTATGCGGTAAACCCCTTTGTCGCCCGTGTTACTACCAATCTTACTACCAGTAGTAATAATGGTATTATAATTTTATTCCCTTTCTTACTACTGCAGTAGTAAGTTGTTAGAAGGGTAATTACAATTTCCCCTTGTTACTACCAATGATAATAATAAAGAATATGGCGAAATGATGCAAGAAGGCCTATATGATTCGATGCCACATACATAACTTATGAGGGTGCTGGAGTTGTATAAAATTGTTGAGATCCTGCGCATCTTCCTGACGTCACGTATGGGGCAGTGACGGACGGTCCTTCTCTATCCAGGAAGTCGACAGATTCAGGAAAACAGCGAACCTATAAGAATCGAGCGTGGAATATTTCAGTGCGACAGTCTGAGTCCTCTGTGGTTTCGCTTAGCCCTGAACCCTCTTGAGTACACTGCTGGAGGGTTCGGGCCTGGGCTATGGGTTAAGAAGAGGGTCAGGTCATATGGTGTAATTATATTTTATAAGTCATCATCTTCCTGCCCTTATCCCATGTTACTTGGGGTTGGCGCAACATGTTTTCTTCTTCCATACCGTTCTATCCCCTGTTACGCTATTACTGATTCCCTTTTCCTTCATATCACTCCTCACACAGTAATGTTTAAAAAATAAAATATTACGGAACACCCGACATCTTGATGTCAATATGGCAGGCGGGTGTACCTTAATTTCGTTCTGAAGGAGGTACAGATTTTTTAGATCTAAGTACAATATAGTATATTTTAGGTACATTTCTTTGGTAATTGGTATAATTTAATTCGCTATGGTACACCCGCCATTTTGACTCTCACCTATTACCGGTTGGTGCAGGACTACTGTTAAATATGGAGAAAAAGATATTGAGCTGTAGGTTTGGAAGGTTTAGTAAATCTATTTTTTTGTTGTAATCAATGTGCGGACTTTCCTATCCAGGGCATCAAGTTCTGTCTGAGAGAGAACATCAAGACCGGCATGACCCAGCCGTTGAAGACGCGCACCTTGTTCCCGCTCGATAAAATAAAATTTAGTACTTTTTTCAAGCGACCAAAGCAGCTACGACTTTTTGACGTCAGTAGCATTGATGCCTAGTGCTTCCGACATACCCAAATACTTGTAAGTTTCGGTTGAGGAAAGGGATCTAAGGTACATATAATCTGAGAGTTGTATTCCCACGGATACCATAATCTCCCCTCGCTTTACATGCATGACTGCACATTTTTCCACGCCAAATTCCGTCCTGATGGCGTCACTGAAGTTTTCTGTTACCTTTAGAAGCTTCATCAGTTGCAAGTTGTTGGGCAAAGAGCTTTAGGTCATCCATGTAAAGGTGTGATATGACCTGACCCTCTTCTCAACCGATAGCCCGAATCCTCCAGCAGTGTACTCAAGAGGGTTCAGGGCTAAGCGAAACCACAGAGGACTCAGACTGTCGCACTGAAATATTCCACGCTCGATTCTTATAGGTTCGCTGTTTTCCTGAATCTGTCGACTTCCTGGATAGAGAAGGACCGTCCGTCACTGCCCCATACGTGACGTCAGGAAGATGCGCAGAATCTCAACAATTTTATACAACTCCAGCACCCTCATAAGTTATGTATGTGGCATCGAATCATATAGGCCTTCTTGCATCATTTCGCCATATTCTTTATTATTATCATTGGTAGTAACAAGGGGAAATTGTAATTACCCTTCTAACAACTTACTACTGCAGTAGTAAGAAAGGGAATAAAATTACCATTATTACTACTGGTAGTAAGATTGGTAGTAACACGGGCGACAAACGGGTAAACCGGAACGCGGTCTACCGTCCGGATGCAACCAGTTGCAGCCGCATCGCAGTGCGGATAAAAACTAGTTTCTCGTACATACTTTTGATGACTGACCGCGTTTCGGTTAACCGCATAGTGCATAGGTACCCTTAGGATATTCAGTCGGATATCTGCGACTTCTATCTACAGCCCGACCAACTTATCTGTGAATTTTTTTTTGAACGGACGTTTTAGGAACTTACTTTTTGAATGGGACATAAGATCGGTATTTGTTTATTTCTTGGTGAAATGGTGACGAACAGCGCACTCATAATTCACAGTTAAGTTGGTTTATCTTATACGTTGTGCGTTGTCTGTCAGTGATTTATTTCATTTTCGTCATATTGATTATTTATTCATCCACAGCTCAGAAGAATCACTCGCTGATCCAGAGATGCAGCACTCTTAAAAACTAATAGAAAAACACCGGGGCAGGCTCGATTGTAGTAAATAAAACACCAACTAAACTTTCCATATATAATCGATATAAACATTATAAATACAAGCGTCTCACATACAGCATAACATCTGCACACACGGACCGAGCACAGATTATAAAATTATTCAACTACTTGACTTCATTTGAGATTATACTATCTTACTAACTGATACATAACAAATGGGTTATTTTTAAACCCTGATGGAAAAACGAGGGGTGTTATAAGATTACGTGTATACCTGTATGTTTGTGATGTGTATTTTGTATCTGCCTGTGGCATCATAGCTCCTAAACGGATGAACCGGTGTTGTTTGAAAGGTGACGTTATCGAGCTATGTTTGATGACAATCGGTAAGTTATCACAGGAGTTATGAAATTGATAAATAAGTATATTATACAGGCGCGGTATTATACGGCCACGTAGGGAAGTCAAGCCATTGCGTAGTATGTAATCTGTGTACACTAACACTACGGTGACACATTGATACAATGAAACAAAAGTTCTCATTACAAATCGAAAAACAATGGCGCTAGATCAAAAGCTAAGAGGAAATGCCATGTTTCGAAGTTTGGCTCTCACCTATTTCCTTCTCCAATATTGAACTACGAAAAAAAGAAATAATAATAAGAAGGATACTGATTTGATTTTAGATATATAGTTCAAAACCATCAATGTTTTGCGCAACTACAATATTTATATTTGACAAGAATATTTGTAATTTAGGTACTAAATGTATGTTGAATTGTATCAAAATATTTTCAGGTTTTTTTATAGACATTGTACGAGTGTGAAAATGTCCATAAATACAAATTGTAATAGACCTTATTGGTGACGCAATAAAGTTGAAATTTTATTACAGTACAATGTACATAAACTACTGGACATCATCTACTAAGATGGCTACTTTCAGCGTATAATATGATTGTTGTGCGCATTCTCTTTACAATATTATCAAAAAAGGTATAATTAAATTACTAGTGAAACTTCATAGACGTAACGTATACCTATCAATATCTTATACTTTTTCTTGAATTGTAATTTCATTACGGGACCCACGACCAGTGATACTGATGGTGCATTTAATTGAAATTATAAATCGGGTTTTATTTTTATTTTATTATCGTCTTTACACATCGATGCTTATAATGTCTATGCAGTTTCACTAGTGATTTTAATTTGATCCAGTATTGGTTACATTTGGGAAAAATAAAGCACAAAGTTACTTAAAAAATAATTTGTTCCAGGCTCCTTTACAAAACTTCTGCAAGTGTCCACAATTCCAAAATAAAAAAAATTGTCTTTCAACTAACGCCTAGGACTTCCTTGCAATAAACCAAAATGTTTGCAATTACCTACATAAAAAAATGCAATTATTTTTATCTAAAGATGTTGTGTTCCCCACAGTTTTACATACTACATACGCTTATGTGACTAGGTATAAAATTAACAGCCAGATCCAGGACTTTAACAACCTTACACCCGGTTTCTAAAAGGCTAAACAGAATGCCAAAACTCAAGACAAATCGACTGGTTGGATATCGTTTTTTTTTTTCAAAATGAGTATCGTTTCTGTTTGCGGTTGTTAGTATTTCAGAAAACGGATGTTATTATTATAAAGGAATATTATTTTAATGTAAATTAGGAGTCAAAAGCACCGATGATATCATTTATTACGTAAAATATTCACAAAAGTTTTTATAGGGGCATTTTACAATTAGGAATCAAGGAATAGTAAAATCCAAAATACCGTTACCGAAAAATATATTTCTGCGATTTCTTGAATCGCAGAAATGTATTTTTCGGTAACAAACAACAAAATACCCTTATAAAAGATTTTACTTTATGTAGGTAATAAGAAAGCTTAGTAATAATTACAAAAATGAATATATAACTTGGCATTATTATATTTTATAATATTATTTTGTATAAAATTGGCAACACATAGACTGAGCTTAAATCACAAAAAGAAAAGAAATATGAATAAACAATACATTTTTATTTAGAAAATTATAAAGAAAATAAATAAAAATACAAAATAACAAAAAAAAAGTAAAAGTTTAGGATGGTAATTTTCGCTCAATGCGTGCGTTGATCGATGTGAATGGAACCAATTAAAATGTTTATTGTTATAAAACAATTACTGAAAATATGTTGTAGTAATAATTAGATTTAGTCTGTATTTTACGGATTTTGGACGACGTTTATATAGGTAGATATATTTTTTATTTTTATACAATTTAGACTTAGAATGGTTATATCGCAAGATTCCATATAAATACACTTTTTATTATTCTACGCAATAACTATTTAGCCTTCAGCTGTACGCTCACATTCTGGACATTTCTACAGTTTCTACTGAACACGTTAATCAGGCGAGTTCGTAACACTTATAGCTTAGGACGATACATTCACAAATATTAATATTAAAAAAATATAAAAATTTAACGAAGCTATATCAGCTAGCTTTTCGTTACCAAAATCATTTGGCTAGCATAACTAAAATGTGGCGTATTGGGAACAGACAAAGCAATGGCCACCATTCCATTATAAATAGGCAGATTGAGTAAAAAAAATATATTATTAAACTGAAACTAATATTATATTGGGTTAACACTTAATTATATTAAAAATCGATGAAAAACTGTCGTTTTACCAAACTATCCCATTGATCTGACTAATCTTTATCCTGCTAACAGAAAATAGTATCTTTTACTGACTAACAATCGCTGCATTTATAATGCAGTTATTTGAACTTTGGTTAGAATATAAATAACAATAACTCAATTTTATGCAGAAAATTGCTCAATTTTTAAATTGGCCGTGCTTAATAATTTGAATAGTTAATTGATACCACCGCGAATTGGCAGTAAAAGGAAAACAGTATTCAATATTTTTTCATTTGTTATTACGGTTTCTGTGAACGCAATCTGGCCTATCTAGGTTACTAAGGACAAAAAGTCAAATATGCTTTCGTATATTTTATAGTGTGTAGCCACTTTATGCTACACCAATTTAAAAATAGGGCAACTAAAGTTTAGTTTTACTCA
Organism: Orthosia gothica; assembly: GCA_949775005.1. Lineage (NCBI taxonomy): Eukaryota > Metazoa > Arthropoda > Insecta > Lepidoptera > Noctuidae > Orthosia > Orthosia gothica. Next base: position 25,521,828 of record OX459048.1, read on the forward strand.
AATACATAATTTAAAATTAATGTAGGTTCATATAAATCTCTGTTACAGAATGAGATTCGGTATTAGTCTTGAAATGTACAAGATAACATATTATATAATAAATAGGTATTTAAGCGTTTTTAAATAATTGTAAAAATAAAATATTTTTCTGTATTTTATGCAGAAATTAAAATTTTGCATTGTAGGGTGCAAAAAATAGTTTTTAGATTTTATAAAGAAGAAGCTATTTAACCATTACTTACATTAATATTCAATAAAACTAGCTTTAGGGATTTTTATTATTAAACTATGCGGTAATTTAGGAAATATTTGTAATTGTACCGCATGGGAAGCCGTAAAACTTGTTTTATTATTTGAAGCTTTTTTATACTTATATCTCTTTAGGTACGATACCTAACATCTTTTTCATTCAAGTTGCCGTACAATCAACCACACATTCTTCCATTATCTCTCTTCATGACATGGATTCGTATTCTGATATGTGAACAAAACTTGTGTTCGCTTAAGTACATTATAGATCGTAGATTTTTTTGTGAAGACATTATTGTAGTTGATATTAAAGAATGTTGAATCTTTAATTGTTTTTATTTAAACATGTACTACATAATATATACTTTGGTTGTCAATACAGCCCCCATCTCACTTTAATAAATTATCAAATATACAAAACGTTACAAGAAAAAGTCAGATAAAAAGCTTAAAATTAAATAGAACTATAATTTAAAGATCATTATTTAATCTCGAATAGGAGCAAACCGAAAAAAACACGGAGTAGGAAACAAATGGAGTTCCAAAAACAAATTCATGAAGAAATTGTGCAATGTGCATGAAATTCGAATAAACATACTATTCGTCAACTATTCCGTGACCAAAACAATTGCAACTGTTATTCCACGACTTCTTTTTGTCTATCACAAATTAACCCTACTCGAATATATTTAACAAAAAAAATTTAATAGTATTTTATACCTGACGTTCAATTTTTTTAATTTGTACCGTAGTAGTTAACAAAGCGAGTAAAACATTACTTCAGAAGTTTTAAAATATTTTGATTAGTTTTGAATTTTTTAAAGTTAAAGGGCCGTAACCGAAAAAATCAGTAATTTAACTTTTTTATATAACAGTATTTATATTGATTGCTATAACAAACAGCTCTTAGTACAAAAGTACATAAACATTGTACCCTCATGCAAAATCATAAAAAACTCTTCTTATTTAATTCTTGTTTACGTTGTCACCGTGGGTTTATTCTATTTTCATAAAATTCTTTATAGCACAATGTATTTTGTGCAATATAAACTTCTACAATTAATTTACATTTCCGCACAGAGCCTAATGGTGTATCTCTTGCTAGACGCGCTAAAAATCCTTAAACAATGTATTATTTTCAGTCGACATAACTTTAATGTAGATTTACAGACAAAAATATAATATTAAAAAGAAAACTATTGGAATACCATGGGTACTTGTTTAAGTTTCGGTATAAGACGACGTCATACGTCATATAAAAGGATAGTAGATACTATACAACAGAACATAGTTATATCCCTAATCCCTTCAATAAGTCTTCCAACTAACCAAGCCCTCAAATATTTTATATTAATGTTGATTGACCAACATAATTGCGCAATTAACTATGAAATCTCAGCAACGTCGAGCAATGTACGGCAATTCTACCGAATTCAGGCAGTTGGTTGAACGCTGGCAAACTTCGCCACCAGAGCGCTGAGTATGTGGCACTTGCCAAATTAATTTTAACGAAAAGCGACAAATCAGCGACAAATCAAAACACCTAGCGCTATTTTGTGGAGTCGTAGCGAAGATTTCAGCACGAAACAGTTTCGCAAAAATGTAACAAACAACTAGCGACATCTATACGGAACTAATTTGACATTGACAGCTCTGCATAAATGTTACAGACACCTAGTGCCCTCTGTACGGGACTAAATTTGACAGTTCGAATACCATTGCGCGACCTCAATTGGTCATGTAATCTGCCTCGTTACATGTAAGGCACTATACGTGGGCCGGTGGTGGTTCCTCCACAACCTCGCCGACCACGTGCTTCCCGATATCCCTGATGTCCTGGTGGTCTCCGTGTGCCGCTAGATCGAAGTCAGACCCTGAGAGCGAAGCTATGTGGTTCCAGTTGGATTCCGTCGTGTCTCCTGCGATTTTTAACGGAGGTCTTAGTATTTTTGTTTAGAAAAAAACACCGTGAGATTATAGTGGGTAAAGAACTATTCGACAAAAAAAATGTTTCTTAATATTTTAAATAAAAAATTGTGTCAGTTTTATGTAATTATTCGAAAGTTTTTTTACCCACTAAAAAGACAGTGTAAAAAATGTGGTAAAATAATTGTTAGTTAAAATAAGAACATTGGCAGCAGAAAATGTAGCATTATGTTATATTACAGTGGATTTGAATCAAGCATGTGTATTTCTTCAGGGTAAAAGAGCAAACTCTTTTTCCTCCGGGTAGGCAATATCTACCAGATAATAATGGATATTGCTTGTGTTCAGTGCTTTACTCGAACCATGATATTTGCAAGGTGTTTTTTATAAACTGTCAAAAGATTTCAATGTGATTAAAGCACAACGTGTACAGTACAAACATTTTCTTAATATCACTCGGCAAACTACGTGTTTTCTGAGTGTTTAGAATTCTATCAGTTGCCCTTTGCACTTGGTGCAGACCGGACGCTCTCAGGTAATACTCTTTTAATACAATGTAATGTATTTAAAAATGGGGGGAAAGCTGTTATTTTTACAGCTCGGCTTTTCACACGGAAAACAAAACATAACAACAATAAAGTACTTAGTTCTGATTTCAAATTATTATACACCTTAAATCTAATAATTGATGGACATGGAAATTAGCATTCGTTTGTATTCGGAAATGCGATGATTGCAGAGGGACATTAAGAAAATAGTTATACTGTATGTAGTTATCACTCCCACGAAGTGTAAATGAGATAAATAATAATAATACCAGCCTATGACTGTCCTACTGCAAGGCAAAGGCCTCTTCTCATAAAGAGAAGGCACGAGCATTGATCACCACGCTTGCTCAAAACTGGTTGTCGATATCAAACTTAGTGTGTAAATGTGATAAAAATGTACCTAAATAAATTCGATAATTTTAATTTTTTAATCAACCTCTACAAGCTTTAAGCTGCCTAAATACAAAGGCGGAATTAACTAACGCAATCTTTCATTTGTAAGCCAATCTGTGGTAATGTGATTTATAAGTTTTATGAGTGTTTGTTAAAATGGCGGCCATTGTATGTTATACTAACTACGTGACGTCGTTATGTAAGCCAATTTGTTATTTGTGCGTTTCAAATGTAGCAAAATAGAAGTGCATTGGATTTTTTTGTGCTTTTATTCTGTATTCGAACGATTTTCAATTATATTTCAACAAAGGCAAGGTTGATATTTGTTAGCCAATGTAATTATTTGTGTTTTCCTGTGTCCACCCTTACTTTACTTTTCTCTTATAATTTTTAGCAGAAAATTTATGTTCAGTTCCCATAAGTTTTGATACCGTGTTAAGATGTTAAGCCCAACCTTCATTTGATTCCCCATAGTTTTTAAATGATGGTCCAATGCACTTCCACCTTCAATTAGTAAGTTTGCTTAAATGTAATTTTGATGTTCATTCCGTATTACCAGCATGCTGTTACGTTTTATTGTAAAATGTTCACTCACACAGCACCACACAGTATCGGCAGCGACCCTGCTTCGTTCCGTCAATGAGCAACGATCAACTTACAAAAACCCACTTAGAACCTTGTCATAATATACGTTGCAAATGGCGCCATCAAAAATGTGACTCGCCAATGCACGAGTTTAATGTGACAAAAATACATAGACTACTCTCCGTCCAGTTTGTAATTTTACATTTGACATCTCAAAAACTAATCATTTAGTGATGACCTAATGTGGTACCCATTTGATTTCTTATAACAATCGAATTTATCAATGAAGAATTTTTTATCGATTTATTTACTTATTTTATTTTTATTGATTGAAATCAAATCAAATTTATTGCAGTAATAATGCACATACTGATGCTAAATATTAATAACAGTAACAATGGATTTAATATTCTGCAACACCAATCATTTGTGCACTCGAGAAATAATAATTAATGTTACTGAGGATTCAAGTGATGATTCCAATTTATATGGAGAAGAATCCAACGATTCATCATAATAAAAATCGAATGTATTTAATTTATTTTATTTGTTGGTTTTCTATATCTATATTTATATTTACACTGCGATATTTACTGCTACGAAAATTCGATTCATCTGTAAATTTTAATTAATCAGAAAAACAGAGCGATTATGCACGTCGTCGATGCACTACTGTAAGCGTCCATGAAGTATTGCATTTTATTGTCTATGATTGCCTGTTAATAATTATGAAACTTCATAAACCTTTGAGTGCTAGAAAAAACAATTGACTTTCGCCGATTCGGTGATCTTGACGGTCGACTGGATAAAACCCCTTGTCATGTTATACGATGCAAATGGAAACGTCAAAAATGTGATGCGTCAACGCACGAGTTTAATATGACAAAGTTCTAAAGTGATCGACGTTTTCGTAATGTGACCGTACAGTACCCTGCTTTAGACGTGACGTATCGAGGTTTAGAAAGAGACACACTGTATGAGATACAGGGACGTCGCTATACAAAGTTGTCTTTTTTCTAGAACTTCATTTGTCTTATTTACGGCCAGTTACTGTTTATATAAATACTTAAAATTACTTAGTATTAAGCGAGCCTCAGTCTTGAATTAGTTGAAACGTGTTGTAGGAACTTCAATAGATTTCAATGCTTTTATCTGTTAAATTATTCCTTAAAGGTATGCCTAAAGTATACGATTTAAAACATTGTTATACTAATTTAATTGACATTTTCACCAGACTATGAATATGCAATTTATGTAATGTTTCATTCACACAAAATTACAAACACAGGCACATTGCATATTGCATGCTTTGAAATAAATATTTTCATCAAGTGAAGTTCCCAACAAAACGAGCTAAGACTGCATTGAACGTGTATGATACATTACTTATTTTTTGGGGGTAAGCAAACGATTAGAATATAAATATACCCATAGTATATCAATTCAATGATAATTCCCTTTAATATGTATATACCCAAGTTTCATCGAAGCATCAACACCGCTCAAAAATAGGACTAATGTCAAGCAAATATTTATTACAATGTTGCTGTTTTTGTCACACTTATTTATTTAAATATACTTTATTGTACACCAAGACAAATACAACATATAAAGGAAACATTAAAAAAATAAGAAACATACACCGGCCTTATCGCATTCCGCGATCTCTGCCAGGCATCCTAGAATGGACAGAAATAGCTTTATGCATTAATTTCGAAAACATTTAAAATGTTGTATATTATGATTTACCTATTTAAATAGTGACTTTTGACTATTTCAATAATTATTTTTAATAAAAGAACAACATTTAAGTTTATTTGCAAACCTGAAAAGTTCAAAATATAGAAGCAGACAACTTTACAAACTCACGAACTAGTTAGGTCCGGAAAACTCTCATAAAAGCTAAGCTAGGGTATATTTAAGCGGATATTTGGTAGCTTAGACCGTTACCAATTCGCACTACTCACTACTTGAACCCAGATGATTTATAATACAGGTCGGACAAATCTGCGTTATAAAATTTTAAAGCAAAATCGAACTCAATCACCGAATGTTGAACGGTGATTATTAATAATCACCTAATGTAGCATGGTGATTATGAACCCCCATGTAACCATGTCACACGATATAATTTGGCACACTTTACAAAAGGAGGGTACTTCTACATCCAAAAAGGGGATTAGGGGATTATGACGTTTATTGTCAAAGAGACGTCGATAGTCATATCATAGGAGTATCAAACACACAAAACACAGTCTTCATACGGGGGTAGTTCACTGGCTAAATACATGACAGATTTGACTTTACTGTGACTGTTTGTTATCTCATCCCACCCCTAAAACGGACATTCACTAGACGGATTTGCCCACAGGCATGCATCATGAAGGACTTCAGTTCTATAGAAATGTCTGTCTGCAATGGGCACACACTAAACAGGCACAAGATAGACCTAAAGTAGCGAGATGTGCCGAAGCAAGTCCATATAGTGAATTCCCCGCTTAACACCAAACCATACGGTTGAGACGAGATTAAAGTCAAACAAATATCCATTTGAACCCCTAACAAAATTCATAAAAGTGCACTTCCAAACAGAGCTGCTCCACGACACAAACGCGCCATGTCAAACACTGTTGCTGTCACCGCAACTGTCTCGGCCGCTGCGATCGAAATGATTTAACTAGGACCTTCTATCTGCGAATTACTAATGTCGTGGACCCACTTTGCTCGGAAGTGCACCATAATAAGGGATGCCACAAAAAAGCCAGTGAACTACCCCCGCGGTTAGTAACCAAAGAGATAGCGAAGCGTCCGCGTGCGTACCGTACAAGAGAACGGCGTGGAATGAGCGGCACCTTGGTCGCGCACGGAGCGCGCGCGCGTCTCGTCCATTATGAACGAGTTGATGACGTAGGCCTCGCGCCGGATGCGGTCGCGCAGTTCGCCCGACATGTCCGGGATCGCCCAGCGGACTATTATCATTACTAGGGCTACTACGTTCTGTTGGGATAAAGGTGAAAATTATTAAAATAAATACAGCTTTGGCCCACCCAAACGAAAATCTTAACTCAGATAGTTGCTAACACGAGGTTAAATTGACAATATTAATTGCCAAACTGTCAATTTAGTTGCCGAGATCTTCAAAGTGTCAAAGGTCTTTTTAGGCTTTTAGAGCGAGTTTATTTACAACTATTTATTGTCGTGAATATTTTCCAAATATAATAGATTAAGATAGGTACGGGTTTTACCAACCACTGCTTTAATAGAGGTTTTTGTTTTGAAAAATATTATCCTACTTTTTTCGAAAAAAGGGGCTGCACAAAACGGCATACTCGATGCGATATTTAATTGCACTTCTACGGCATTAGAAATGATTTTAATTCAAACTTTGCTTCCGTGCGCGTAATAACAACGTATAAAAGCTATATAAGGACCTTACTCGAAGGTGGCGCCAACTGGTGGGCACAAAAACGACCGCTAGCCCGCATTAAATGGACATTGACGAAGACATCACTTGAAGGGATTCTTTGTTGGTATTGAACTTTTACTTACCTCAAAAACAACGACAAAAGCCAGTCTGGCTCCCATGATGTGCCAATACCAGTTACTGTGTGCGTAGCTATCGCCTTCCTTGTAGTACCAGTAGCCAGGAAAACTAGGAGAAAACACACATTTTTTAGTCTTAAGACATAGTAGTCCAGAACTCCAGACAACATTTAACAAGCGTGGACTAGCACATTAACACACCCGATTTTCTTTTTCAATTCACAAACCAGTTATCCTATTATAAATCTTGCACACATACAAATAGAATACATAACTGCACAGTCTCGTTATACGTCTTCTTGCTAAGTGAAAGTTGAAATCCGTGAACATATAATATTGTTCACATATTTCTTCAATTAAAAGTTAACGCTATTATGATCTTTACTACTAAAACAAATAGAGTCGATATTCACCTGAACAGTCTCGTTATACGTCGTCTTGATAGTTGGAGTTCTAGCACGCTAATGTTGAACATTAGTCCACATATTTTTCATACAACAAATTGAATACGAAAGCTATTACAAACCTTGCTGCTATACAAATTAAATTGTTTTTTTTTTTTGAAGTATTTACACCAAAGACTCATAACAAAATCATGCAAATAAAATACATTCAGGTAACATCCTGTGTAAGCAGGTCACTTACAGGCATGCACATCATTGACATAGTAAGTCGCAAATAAAAGTAAATTATTCACCTGCAAATTGTCTCATTATAAGTCGTCTAGATAGATGAATGTTCTAGCACACTGATGTTGAAATCCGCGAGAGTATGGTTCACATATTGCTTCATAGAACCAATTCAATATGAACGTTTTTATGAACCTTACTTCTATACAAATACGATATTCACCTGCCCACGGTCTCGTTATACGTCGCCTTGATATGTGAAAATTCTAGCACGCTGATGTTGAACATTAGTCCACATTTTTTCATTCAACTAACACGATATGACAGCTACTAATAACCTTATTGCTAATACAAATAGAGTTGATATTCACCTGCACATTGTCTCGTTATACGTCGTCTTGATAGGTGGATGTTCGAGCACACTGATGTTGAAGTCCGCGAGAGTATGGTTCACGTATTGATTCATAGAACCCGTAGAGAATTGATACACGAGCCGCGGGATGAAGTCTGATGTAAATGCTATTATAAAACCCTGGCGCAAACAAGAAAATATAAGTAAGTAAAGATGATTCGGGTGCACGGTTGGTGTAGTGGTTGAGCGATTGACTGCTGTGCTGCGTGTCGCGGGTTCGATTCCCGCACGGAACAAATATTTGTATGACCTACAAATAGTTGTTCCGGCTCTGGTTGTTGTGTATGTGAGTTTATATGTTTGTAAACGCACCCACGATACAGGAAGAAATTCCTAGTGTGGAGCAAAGTTATTTAAAAAAAAAAAAAAAATGATTCAGTCGAAATATTAATTGCTTAACCATAAAACCGACCAAGTTCGTGTCGGACTTCCCACAAGTATTATATATTGTCATTAAAATATACGTAATAATAAACATTATCACCAAATTTCAAGTTCATTGGTTAATTGGAAGTTAAAAAATTCCTCGTAACCATTTGGTTACAATCATTTGTGACAGACGATAGCCAAACAGTCAGATGGACAGACAGACGGACACGTGAGTAGAATAGGGTTCCTTTTGGACCGTTCGGGTACGGAACCCTATTTTTTTTTGTGTCAGCCTCAGGCCGAGACAAATATTTTGTTGAGTTATGCAAACAAAAAGGAATGAGACCCGTAGTTAAAGTGTGTTCATAATAATGAGTACAATTAACGCTTTATAAGAAAGAGGGTTTTCTGAAATGATGTCCACTAGGTGGCAGCACTGAGACGTCAGGTACAGACATATGTGCCAGCCCTTATATTTTCTAACACGAGTTAAATTGACGCGTTACGTTGCGTTTTAAAAGGAAAAGACCTCTCGTCAAAGTGCCGCCGACTGATGGAATAAATTTTCTTTAAAACCCTCATTGCGTTGTTTCTTCTTCAGCCTACAACCTGTATATTAACCATCGAAGTTGAAAAACACGAGAAAAATATAATGTATACTCACGTTAGTTATAATACTAAGCTTCCCAATAGAGTCCAGTATCCGGTACCAGACGCCGATATCATTGACGCGCTGCGGTACCGGTCTCCGGTAGCAAGTGAGGAACTTCTTGGCGTCGAGGCGCATCTCTAGCACATTGTTGATGAGTGCGAATAGAGGTGCCAGCGGGAACGCCGCCACGAATATCGTTACGAACCCGTATTGAAGAACTGTTTAAAATAATATGCAATAAAATAAAAAATATTAATTAGAAATAACTTTTTTTAAACAAGCTTTTTCGTATTCCTACCTCCAAACTCTTTGATTTTGGTACCCATAATCTGGGGGTGTATAAACAATAATTGGTCCGCCATCTTTGGCAGACGGCCATATTTGCTGGATTAAGAATGATATTACTTATCCAACCATGCATTACCATCCAAACTAAACGAGCAATTAGATCAATAGATTGGGGATAACTGTTTTAAAAATCAGTTGCAAGATTTGACGCATACATACAAATTATACTGTGATTTTTAATTTCGTAATCTAAACTGACATTTGGGGGTTGTCACTTTATCATTACATAAAAATAGTGTCGTATCCATCCTGAGTGATCGAAAGTTAATCGAAAATCGAAGTAGACTGAAAATGCAACTATTTCACGGCAAAAAAATAATTTGTTTAGAAACTAGCGGCCCTTATTTAGTTTCTAATCATTTATTTCAGACTTCATTACATTGATCGCATTTATTTTATTGTTGTTTTCATATTTAACACAATAAAAGTTTATGTATCATGTGTATGACAATCAAATATATAACGTTTATATTCATTAAACATGTATTTACACCAATTAGTAAAATCAAATTGAGGAGTAATTTCACATTGATTCGATGAATCACTTATAATTGAACCTTACCTACAACACTATGCACCGCGCTTGCAACATTTAAAAAAAAATAAGTTCAATAGCAGCTGTCAGATTAGTCTAAAAATCACAGTATAATTGACTAGGCAAGTTAAATAAAAGCTTTTTAAATAATTAAATACCTTTCTGAAGCATATATCGCAAAAAAAAAACATGACATCACGAATTGAGAAGAATATTACACCGAGAGTGCGTTTTATGTCTTAGCCGTAAAGGTGATTTTCACTGTACAAAAAGGTATTGTCACTTACCCATTTCCAAGTATTCAGGAAACAGTCCCATATTACCGAAATCGACTAGTTTGAAATCTTTCACCCATTGCATAGGACTTTTAATACTGAAAAAGAAAAGAAATCGATATTTTCAAATCAAGGAACTCGAGTGAAACCAATTAAAAAAAATTGCAGGAGCTCGACGAAACTTATGTTAAATCAGAATTACCCGCGATTTATGAATTAAAAATTAAATGTCATAGCTAAAACAACAAAACACTAAACAACTACTACAACTTACGGTCTTTTCCTCCCTACAGTCCGAATGATGTACCACCACTTGAGCAGGTACGGCATCAGCATCTCCACAATGGTGTTGATGAACTGTTTGCCAATCATTATGATGGCCAGTTGGATTGACAACTCTAGGAGACAGCCTCCGGGTGCACACTGAAGAAAGGTTAAGAATGAAAAAACTATTAAATAATGAAGCTTAAAAAACAAGTTTTTTTCGTATTCCTCTCAGTTAATCGTTTCCTTTGGTATCATGGGGTGCATAAAAAATAAATGGTCCGCCATTTTTGGTAGGCTTTGGTGGGTTTGGGATTTTTATTGAAACGATAAGATTTTATAATTATGATAAAACCCAGAATTTATTTTAAGTACTTTTATTCCCGGTATTGGTAACAACCACGTAATACTAAATAGGTCAGAATTGGAAGTATTTTAGACTGGATATAAGGGGGAGCAATCAATTCAATAACTGGCATTGCAGTAATTAGATTATTAGTGGCTATGCAATGTCCTGCCTGAATTAATGAGTAATGTTATTAACCGACTTCAGAAAAAGGAGGAGGTTCTCAATTCGTCTGAATGTTTTTTAAAAGTAAACCAGTCCGAAAGGGCTGGCTGAATATGTAAGATCTTCTTTCGATTTTAAGCCAAATGCATAAAGAAAACACAGATATACTGAAGATCCCATACCTCTTCCTGCCTATGTCCAAACCACCTCACATAGTCGCCCGGTCTCCCAATCAGCTTGCCTTTAAAGAAAGCTATGTAGAATATAGAGGCGTAATAATTCACGAACTGTAGAAGGTATATCTTGAGAGTCAATGAGTCGTCGAATTCTGTTTGTGTGCGAAGGAGTTCCTTCTCTGTGAGCCATTCTGCTAAGTACTGGTAGACCTGTGCAGATGAAACATTATTATCAGTATAAGGACAGTATAGCCTATTAATGATGTTAGGGCAGTGTCTGCGATACAGCAAATCAAATACTATGTATTGGCGCCCAACTCTCAGCACTCAGCACAATGAAATGGCGTTTAACTGGGAATAAGATAAATCAAATAATGCCCTACAGGGGCACAGCTTAAGCCAATGGCACCCAACTGTGACTAAACATAATTAAATGGCGCCTAAGTTAGTCTAAGCACAATGAAATGGCACCCAACTGGGACTTAGCACTATTAAATGGTGCACAGCTAGGACTCATCTTAAACTAACGGCGCCCAACTGGGACAAAGCTGGAACAAATGGCGCACAACTTGGACCATACAATAGAATAGATTAGAATAGACACCCAATTATGACAAAGCAAAACATAATCAAATGACTAGTAGGGATGATACAAATGACTAATAGGATAGGGTTAGATACTAATAGATAGTTGACAAAAAATATATGAATTAGTCCGTCAGTCAGATAACCTAAAAATATTGCACACGTATTTTTCTTTTGCCAAGTTAACAAAAAATACTACGATACAGTGCATTATAATATCGTGTGACGTCACCGTGTGCTACACTTTATACTGACAAAGAGACGTCACAAGCCCCCACTCCTGAACTATGATGCGCTTTATCTTTGTAAATTTTTATATATAAGATAAAGTAAAAACAAGGGTCCAATATTATTTGATAACCTCACTGACGAACTAAATAGAATTATCATTTTTCTACCCAAGAAACTTCGCAATTGGACTAAGCACCATGAAATGGTGCCCAATTGGGACTAAGCATTATTTATTTTATAATTTCTGTACACACAGTATAATAATAAAGAAAATGCGTAGATTACTCACATAATTGAACAAACAAATAAAACACAAGTTGATACACGCTGCGGTCGCCGTAGTAAACATGATGGGGTTGTATGTCGTCACCACATTTCCGTTTCGTAGTATATTGGCGCCCAACAGGGACATTCGGTATAGTACCACGCCAAGTACTGTAGCTAGTGCCATCAGCACTAATAGTGCTACGACACTGAACGACATTACTGCAGCGGGGAGACGCATTCGCCAGAATGGTACCATTGGCTCACGTTCCCCTGTTATGACGTTCAGCTGAAAATTAATAAAAGAAGGTGTAAGACAATTCTTTGAAATATCTGTAGAATAATGAAAAACCGGCCAAGTGCGAGTCGGACTCGCGCACGAAGGGTTCCGTACTTGGTAAATTGCGGTTTACGATTTATGACGTATTAAAAAAAAACTACTTACTAGATCTCGTTCAAACCAATTTTCGCTGGTAGTTTACATGGTAATGTACATCATATTTTTTTTTTAGTTTTATCATTCTCTTATTTTAGAAGTTACAGGGGGGGGGACACACATTTTGCCACTTTGGAAGTGTCTCTCGCGCAAACTATTCAGTTTAGAAAAAAATTATATTAGAAACCTCAATATCATTTTTGAAGACCTATCCATAGATACCCCACACGTATGGGTTTGATGGAAAAAATATATTTTAGTTTCAGTTTCAAGTATGGGGACCCCCAAAATTTATTGTTTTTTTTTCTATTTTTGAGTGAAAATCTTAATGCGGTTCACAGAATACATCTACTCACCAAGTTTCATCAGCATAGTTCTTATAGTTTCGGAAAAAAGTGGCTGTGACATACGGACGGACAGACAGACAGACAGACAGACATGACGAATCTATAAGGGTTCCGTTTTTTGCCATTTGGCTACGGAACCCTAAAAAGAACATAAAAATCACTTGAGGTTAAAAGATTTAAAATGTAACAATGGTTAAAACTACTCATACATACCTTTAATCTCAATCGTCGACTATAATTTTATGGGGTTTCGTAAGGTAGATAAGAAAACTTGTATCAAATTGAACAAAGGCATAATTTTCTTAGATGGTAATTTATGTAAATTAGATTTAAACTATACCTGTGTTCTTTTAACGTGTGCTAATCGTGCGAGGTATTGTGGTCGTGGATGCTCTTCGTAAACGTCAAAGCCTGTTAGATCCCAGCGATGCGTCATTTCTGCTGAGTATCGCTTCCATAGCTCCAAAAAACATGCGCCTGTGAAATTAAAATAAAGAAGTTCAAAGTAGTTTAAGATTCAACAAATTAGTACTAGTAGGTAATGTGCTAAGTAGGTATATATTTTACGTTTTCGACAAACAATTATGAGATCGAATATCATTTGGCGAATTTGGAGCAAAAATTAAATAGAGTCAAAGAGATATTTCACTATTTACCCGACTGCCGAAGGAGGGTAATGTGTTTATCAGTCTATGTATGTATGTATGTATGTATGTTTGTTCCTATGTGGCGTTCCAGAGACCAAACGCGTTGGCCGATTTTGATGATTCATACGTCAATCAATTCGTCTTAATCCTGCGAGTGTCATAGGCTACATTCAAATTGGTTAATAGAAAAATGGCGGATTTTGGGCGCCATATGGTAGGGGCCTAATTTTTTTTTTTCTTCCAAACCCATCGTGTGGGGTATCAAAATAAAGGGTTTTAAGAGGTGATTTCAAAAATATATAACACTTATATGTTTAAATGTATCTCATTCGAAAAAAACTTACTAAAAAGTTATAAATAAAAAAGTTAAATCAAAAAATCAAAAAACCCGACTGCTTCAAAAGCGAACTAAAAAGTCGTAAACAAGGAAAAAATCATGCTGTGCAGGAGGAGGATACATCTGGTTTTGGTCAGCCAGCTCGCGCGTATGTATCCTCCGACTGCACAGCATGATTTTTTCCTTGTTTACGACTTTTTAGTTCGCTTTTGAAGCAGTCGGGTTTTTTGATTTTTTGATTTAACTTTTTTTTTTTACAAGTACCTAACAGCGTGTCATGGAAATCACGTCAATTTGTTACTCAGAAGTAATAATTAACCTACTGTAGATGTGAAAATGTTCTTAGATAGCGAATTATTAAAAAATAAAACAATATTAAAATATGCTTACCCCAAAAGCTCATAAATATAGCGAAGAACACCGTAGTAGGATTATCGAAAAGATACGTTATTCGGGACTGTAAACATGTCGCTTTGAGATCCCAGTAATCGCAGAAATAATCGCAATTTGGACACATCTTCACCGACGAATCATAGTTGCATACATCTTCACTGAAAACATCGAAGGTAAATGTCAATGATTGACATGTAAGATTTTCAAAAACATCATAATTAGGACAAAGTTCTTTTAATAAAGACAGCGTGCGCATATGACCAGGTTTAAAAAAAGAATAAGTAATCACAAGACTCAAATAAATCATCGGACGGGTCATCATCTGACGGAATTTTGAGTCTTTGAGCAAACAACTGCTTACTTTGAACTACTAATTACTTAGCCACACCTCTATAATTAGGGCCATTCAACGATATTAAGGATGAAAATTAAGGGCACTAATGTGTTTTTTTCTATAATAACTTACCTAGGTGTGTTGCTGTAAACAGTGGCGGCTGAGTATATGACGCATATTAAACCTATTATTGAAGCAGGAATCAGCATATGTGTGTAGAAGCCGAGCCATGCAAAATATAAACCTGAAAACGAACAATATGAAATTTTTTAACTGTTTCCATTTCTGACAAAATCTATGAAATAGTGTTTGAAATAGTGCATTAGTGTACGGAATGGTGTATGAGTGTACAGAAATGGGTATGAGTCTTTTCTCAACTATGCTGAGGACGACATCCAGACTAACAGGATGGAGCAGAGAAACAGTATATGACAAAGAGCAACAGTCTACCTGAGCTCCATAACCCAATAACTGGGTAACAAAATACCATCTAGCAAGACTGTTGTCAAATTGAGTGGAATAGCGTCAGAGTAATACGAACCTATTTTAACACCGAAGTAGTCTTTGACGTAGTCTAGGGGTTGGTATTTTATGCATTTAGAGACAGCCGCCCATTCAGTGTATAGTAAATGCCTCATGGAGCCGGGGGTTTTGAGATCACCCTGAAACATAGTTAACACAAAATTAAACTTATTCTTAATTAGAAAACACTTTCCCAATTCTTGGCATTAATATTAATGTGTTAAAATCAAACGCGCGCTAGAAACAACCAATCGCATCACTTGGCTTGCTTATTACTTTGTGATGCAGCGATAATTTCTTCCAAGAAACCGCGGGCATGTGAGAGTAGTGAAGGACCACAGAACTTGGCCTTAAAATGACGTCGTATACTTTTCCGTGAGTTTATAAGATCACCGTCACATTAAGCCAGAACACGAAGTTCTGTAAAAATCGGGTCTGGTGGAAAAGACCAAGCCTGCATAGAGTATCCTGACTCCTGATGCACCAGATTTAAATAATTTTATTACAAATATAGTTGCCGGCGCGTAACTTGGCAAGAGTCGCTAGATGCGCTAAAGTCGTTTTTTTTAGGTCTCTTTGGTTATCAAGCGGGACGCGGGGAACGATTAGCACCGTTCCAAACGCGCGATTGGTTGGTCAGTTAACACAAGGATCGACTGACCAATCGCGTCGTGTCCACTTTCCGTTCGCTCTGTATGGTGGTTGGTAAGTTCGCGCCCTATGTGCGACTTACACCCACTACGCCAAAACCTTGCCAAGTTTCATGCCGGGGACTGTATCTTTGTATCGATAAAATGGACTCTTTACATTAAAACTCATACTTACATCGTGTAAAGGATAGGCAGCGCTATAAGTACAATTAGATATCAGTCTTGTGATGCCGAACGCGAAGTCGTCGTTGGACCGCTCCGAGAACTTTTTGCGGTCGAGAATGAACTGAACGATGCGCGAACGAATGGAAGGCGTCCAGAAACATTCGGCTGTCGTGTCGAATCTGGAACCAACGTTTTGCCAATTAGTGCAATGTTTGTAGTAACCAAACTGTACTAAATAAATATCGTCGACGTCAGTGCAGAACCATAAAAAGATAACTTTTTTACAAGAGACTATAAAACTTAAGATATGTAAACAATATGACAACATTTTTTTAAGTGTTTATACGTTGCATTATTTTTATAGCGATAGTATAAATGAAAATATTAGCTACAAATTCAAATGAATTATTACACAATTTCAAATAATAAAAAAAGAAGATTTACATTGACGCCAACGATATACACCGGTGTTTTGTTCGGGCTAGTAGAGCGCACGGCACGTTTTTTCTACAGTTTGCCAAGAATTAAATAATTCGTTTCCTGTAAAAACAGTTTAAGTCAACAATTCCAAATCGAAATTTAGTGAATGGGCCACTGTGGGCATAATAAAAGCCGAGATTTCTCATTCACTCAGATGGGGCCCGATGGGGATGCCCCCCATCCCCATCGGGCCCCATCTGAGTACTAATGCTGAAACATGAAAATATTGTATAACCAAACAATTTTTTTTAAAGAGTAACCGTGGAGTTTCTTGCCGGTTCTTCTCCATAGGAAAAGACAAACCCGAACCGTGCACCTTTTTTCGACGTTTAATAAGTGCCCATGTAGGCCTACGTGATATAAAATTATTTATTTTGTTTATTTTTTTATTTTTTGCTCCAGCATTGTCACTCAAGTATGTACCTCTTACCAGTACCTCTTTCAAAATCTCTCATGTACCGAAGTACTGTTAGTACCTTCTTTATACCTACTACTATATAAGTTGGAACACAATTGGAATCGTGCACTTGATTGGTAATAATGGGACCTAATAAGGAATAACAAGTGGGTGCTAATAATAACACCAATTGTCTCCGAGGCGCCAGGCCAACAATAATATTATGAGCAAACACAGCCATATTATGCAATTATATGTCAAAATTCAAAATATGTTACACCTTTTTCAAATAATCATAAGGACCGGTTCATAGGTCAATTTGTCTAACGACCTTTATTTTTTTGTTATCTGGCGGTGACTCCGCCAGAAAACAAAAAAATAAAGGTCGTTGACACCTGTTTACCAATGTATTCCAATATTTCAAAACGACAAGAAAAAAATGTAAAGGCAGTGTCGCTAAAACAACACGTAACAATATCTTCCAGACAATGAGACAATCTAATAATGGACCAAACAAACACAAAACTTGGCAAATTGCAAATATTGTTACGTGTTGTTTTATTACAATCTAGGCTTGTTATAAGGAATTTATCAAGTTCTAAACTATTATTGTGGAATATTTCACATCAAAACTTGGATGGAATCACCATAGTCTTATTGCTGATCATCCAAACAACCAGAGGACTTTATATGGACTGCACTAACTTAAAACCACTTTTCTTTTCCTCTATTAATTACATTATTCTGACACTAAACACTGACACAAATGGAAAAAGATCTTCCACATATTTGGCTGACTGGGAAACCCGTATGCCTTGACGTTCACAAGTTTATGCCGCCCCACAATTAACAAAAAAACCGGCCAAGGGCGAGTCGGACTCGCGCACGAAGGGTTCCGTACTTGGTAAATTGCGGTTTACGATTTATGACGTATTAAAAAAAAAACTACTTACTAGATCTCGTTCAAACCAATTTTCGCTGGTAGTTTACATGGTAATGTACATCATATATTTTTTTTAGTTTTATCATTCTCTTATTTTAGAAGTTAAACACACATTTTGCCACTTTGGAAGTGTCTCTCGCGCAAACTATTCAGTTTAGAAAAAAATGATATTAGAAACCTCAATATAATTTTTGAGGACCTATCCATAGATACCCCACACGTATGGGTTTGATGGAAAAATATATTTTAGTTTCAGTTTCAAGTATGGGGACCCCCAAATTTTTTTTTTTTTTTCTATTTTTGAGTAAAAGTCTTAATGCGGTTCAAAGAATACATCTACTCACCAAGTTTCAACAGCATAGTTCTTATAGTTTCGGAAAAAAGTGGCTGTGACATACGGACGGACAGACAGACAGACATGACGAATCTATAAGGGTTCCGTTTTTTGCCATTTGGCTACGGAACCCTAAAAAGGATCTGTTTAATGGAAAATATAACCTATCCGAGGCAGCTTGCCAAAACCCATGCTACGCCGCCACTGAGTCGGTTTTCATTCTAATACCAGTATTTAACACGAAGAGACTGTCTATCTGACCTTCACCATTCTGTAACTGGGTAACACAATACTGAACAAGACTATAATAAATGATTACTCACAAATATTCCTTGTCCTTGGAGTAAATGGCGGTCAGTCGATGTTTCCTTTCGGGGAACATGTTATTATCCACCCGGATACTGGACATAAAGCGGTCCCAGCAGGCGTCCACTTTTTCTATGAGGCTGTTCGTCTTCTCGTGCACGTCCTTCAGAGCTGAGAACTAATACGCGAACGAATAGGTATTATTATGGAAGAACTGATGGGGTCGTGTATAGTGTGTAATATACGGTGAACTTAACTGTGCACCTCGCTGTAGTACGACCCCACTCCCGCCTACCCACAAGGCCTAGACATAAAACTTTTCTTTAGCGTCAACGCCAAACAATCCCAGCCGGAAAGGACACGTACTGTCACGCGTCACTGCGATCGAAGTGTTTTGACTCGAACGAGTAAGCGACGCGTATTACACGGCGCGGGTGCTTAGGACCTTCTTGCCGCGAATTTCCACTGTCGCCGCTCACCTCCAATTTCGTAGCGTGTGGGGAAAGTGTTTTGTCTAGGCCTCCTATGCATCGCGTTGGAATACGATTCTCTCCCGCCTACCCGCACACTGCCCCGCATTCGCCTCGTGCACCAATAGCGAGAGTCAACCGTCAGAGTGTCATCAGAGCGCCAGGTGCACAGTTAAGTTACCCGTGTTATAAATTTTGTTTTCTTTTTTTTTCTATTTCTCGGGGTAATATTATGCAAATGTAGTTTTATCAAATATGGCCTGCTTTAAGCTTTTTTTTTCCTTTTTTTACATGCATTATTTTTCCTATCAATCTATTTGTATGATGCTGTGATGGATTATTTTACATTTTAGAATGAATTTAGGATAATTTTTATGATTTATAGTTTGAAGCCATAAATAGCAGCTTTAGCTCGATTATACGATGTAATTACTTTTTACTTGCGTAATTAATTATGCTTTAATGAATCGATATTAGTTACTATGTGATGATTACGACGATCGCGAATAATTGAATGTAGTGCTCCATCTCACTACTGTGTGTATTTAAGCTATGTTCTTAGTGTTGCTTTGTTCGATTTTGGTACACAGTACTTTCACCAAAATAAATAGTTTGTATGCAGACAACTAAGTACTATATATTTACATTCAATAGTACATGCCAATTTACCAAACTATTTCAAAAACAAAGACTGCAATGAATATCAATAAAGTATATATGCTATCTATTTATCTATCTATCTATACCAGAAATAATACTCACAGCGGATCTTTGTGTCTATGAATTAACTGCAAGACCCTGCGTAGTAGCTAATGTTGTGACAATGTTGAAGGTGAAGATAGCATTGTATAACTGTCTCTTTCGCTTGCTTACGTTTGTCGCATCGTCCTATCTCACTTACTCTATGCAGTATACTCGATGACAAACTGTTTTTTGCGCAATGGTTCGCAGAACCAAGTTCAGAGACACAAAGATCCGCTGTGACTACTAACACTATTTTGCCGTCAGTACATTCTAGGGATGGAGCGTAGCTTGAATGTAATCTGTTACAACTTATTTAATTTTCAATCTCATACTACCTGTATAGTGAAACTATGTAGAATAGTATCTACTATAATTCAATGTAGTTTTGAGTTACATACAAAATTATGAGTACAGATCACTTGGCGTATTTATACGTGCGATATTTTGTTAATGCAAAATATACTTTAACTATATAAAAGTAGGTATATTTTGTATTGGACAAATATTCCAAGTGAGGAGCCATAATGACAAACACGAACAAAAATATCGGTTACAGTGCATAAATTAGTAATAATTAGTTGGACCACGTTAAGTTGAGTGTGCCACCCAGTTTCCTCAAACATACACGTTAGTCATAGTATTAAATCATACACTGTTTTAAGAAAGCCATAATGCAACCGGTAATAACAAACAACCAACTTTACATTATACTGGACAACAGAAATTGAAAAAGCTTGAAGAATGCAGTTTTATAGAAAACCACCACAGAAATATTAGTGTTGATATGATTTAGATAATCATAAAATTAACAGTAGATTCCCATTACCCATTTTTTTGTTTTTTTTTTATTTCTACTCAATATAAGTCTAATACACTAGCGGACAATTCGGCAAAAAAAGTACTTACCACATACATGTAGCTAAACTTTTCTTTAAAAATAGAACGAACAAAAAACGAGAAAAAGATAACAAGACTCTAGACACTCATAGTCTGGCAAAACTAAATAGAAAGAATTAAAAAAATATTAATCTATCCTCTGTGTCACTTTTACTAAATTATTTCTTATCTTGGATACCTATAATACATACTTGAAATAAGGGCCTATTTTGCCTGCCAAACCTCAAATAGCCAAATATAAAACATGGCGTCTTGACAGTTCATACCCCAATCTGGCCGGCAGGCGGGACTGGGGGCTGCGGGGTGAACCCCGGAGTCCCAGCTGCCTTTGATGCAGACGGGGTTCTAATAGAAAACTTAACCGATCTGCTCTTGACAAAGTGTCATTCTATCAGCGATAGCGATGGTAGAAATACCAAAATGTAAGGGATTAATCACGTGACATTTAGTAAACGCTTGGCATTCTCATACAATTTTGATATTTTACTACTAACCGGGCGCAGAAAGATTGTCGATGACAACCCCTCCCGCCAACCTGCGCGGCGCCCCAAGTTTACCTCGTTAGTTCGTCGAATGTCAGAGTGACGTTGACATGATGTTATCTGCAATTTTTCTGCGCCCGGGCTACAATCGCTATCGCGACGCTTTCGTTGATAGAATGTTACATGTGTATAACCATTTGAAATAAACATTAGATATTTAAATTATACCTTTTTACTGTCCGTTCAACCAATTTTGACTTCTATTGCGTCAGTAATATAAAAATGGCAGCTGTAGTAAACAATTGGTTTAGATAACAGGTACATGTTTTTTTTTTAACATCCTTATGTTTACAGAATAGAGCTCAATATCGGTTGAATGGACTGTGAAAAGTTTTGATAAAATGTCTAATGTTATTTCAAATGCAGTATAGAACCTGTGGGAGGATCTAATCCTTTCTGATCAGTCTTACTCTGCTTAAAATACCATTTGAACATCGAAACAACATAACATTGAACACCAATGGAGCCCAGCCAAGCGCCAAGTTAGCAAAGCCATGCTCATAACTGATGCATACCTTAGACATATACAATGCTGCATTCAGTATCGCATTCGCCCGACCAGACTTCCTTAGCTTACTGCATTCCTATAACACGACGTGATGCAGTTATAACACTGTGTTGCAACACTGTGCTTTAGTACACAACATTAAAGCGGACTGCGGGTGTGTGTAAACTATGGCCACATTAGAATTTATACCATAGTAGACTTGCATAAGGTAACAATAACGAATGCTGCAACACCCGCTTTAGTACTCAACATTCAGGAATGCAGATATGTACCCATAGGTTTAGCTAGAATGTGTTCCCTAATTCTGTAACATATGGTTCAATTTACATTGCAAATAAAATTAATTGGTTTTTGTCAATCTGAACTTTAATTTGATATATTATTACATTCTTGGCACATTGCAAGAATTTCATTCATGTGTTTTTTTTTCATTGGCTCTTTTAGTCTTTGGTCACCAAAAATATTAATGAACTTATGCCACCAAACCATGAAACCACGACGTATATTATTTATTTATGTTTTTCTAAGCTCGTAAGTCACTTTAAGAATGCCTATTCACTGTCATATTTAATGAACATACACGGTATTTTAATAGTGCTGCGCCAACAACATCGACAAACATCTAATATCGACATCAGATACAACACAACTAATGCAATTGTTAAGACTTTTTTCAACTAGTTTTGCACTCTAAACATCTAACACACGATGAAACCATTGAATATAATAAAATGGATATATGACTTTTACATATTTAATAAATATTCATCTATATATATAAACCCATGAAATTGAAAATATTATTATTAAGAACTTACTTATGAATGTTGTTTCTTAGAAAGGTTTGATTCAGAAAAATACGACTTTTAAGTTGGTATGCGGTATAGATTTAGTGCAAAAAGAACTGACGTTGGTTGACGTCGGGTGTCGTTGACGTTGCGTCAGTGTCGCGAAGTCCACGAGATCGTTTGGAACTTTGGCCTTTTGGTCATAACGCACAACGCTGAGGTATGCGGTGCCGGGCAGTCATAATCCTTCTCACCTCTGACGCTACTGCAATGAAACTAAATACCATTTTTTCACACGATTATGTGTCTGTCACCGCATACTACAGAGTTGGGCCTTACACTTAAGGCGTAACTACGCAACGCAGCGTCATATCGACGTCAATACCTACGCTGTGGTCATACAGCAGATAGTAGCATACCATATTCAGTGCGAAGACACTGTTAGAACAGAACTCAATACCCAACCATTATTTAGACAAAACTAGTTAAAGGCCACTTGATTGGATGAAACCAGTTTCTAGTAATAGTCGAGTCTTGAGTGAGGTTCTCTAATACCGACTCTATGCTCTCTTGCATCAAAAATGAACGCAGAGCGAATTTAAAAACATCGTTCTATTGCTATCAGACAGACGGAACTAAATACTTTCAACACTTGGGTGAAAGTCGGATAGTTGCCACACCTTTTTGAAATCACTCTATATCTCTCAGTACAAAAATCTAAATACTTTTTTTGCAAACCTGGCCGGTTCTTTGGTTTTTTATCAACAAATTTATGAAAAGTTAAAACATGATCTTTAACAGGCTCACAGTCCCATTAGCAAAAACAATATTAAAACAATACATCCGACAATATGAGTCTCATGGGACGTATTTTCTGATTATTTTCGATTTTTGCGGCCCTCTATATTTTGGGACATAGGGGACATAGTTGAGTATGTAATCCATGTAAATTACGTTTATGATAGAGCCCTACCGAGAAACGGGGCATCTATCCCGCAAAAACTTTGATCGCATTTTGCCTTCCCATTCAATCGGAAATAAAAATTTCTCAGAGACTTGAGACTAGGTCAACTTGGTGGTAGTTGGAGAATTTTTCGATAGATTAATAAAATAGCATACGATTCATCCGCGAAACTTTTTGCCATAAATGTATTTACAGATTTGCGATGCAGGTGGGCTGTAGGTCTGGCTATTCTAATAAAAACAAACTTCAACTCATTCATTTATCTAAATGACTACTTATCTAAGAACAACATTTACAAGTAAGTCAAGAAAACACTTCTACCTGAAGCGAAGCCCTTGTTCTAGAACCATTTAAAGCCATAACACGAGTTCTGCGCTTAACAGGTCATTAGTCGTTTAGTAGAAGATAAAGGGGTCATAATTACCTTCATTGGCATCCTTAGTTTGAGGATTTCGCTGTAATCTCTCAAGACAGACACGGGTGCGTGGATCTGGAAAGAGAACGAACTTAAATGTATAAACACGGTTTCCCAAAGGTCATTCAAGTATTACGTACGCACCATAGGGGATGGGAGATCTTGCTTTGCCTATTTTTGATGTCATGGGAGACGGGGTGTCAGAATGGTGATTACGATTACAGATTCTGATTTGAACAGATATGGCAAACCTCGATATATTTTACATACTATATTGATATTACCGTATATAAACTGCTGCCACAGATAATATTATTCTAGCATATAGATGCCTCATCCCATACAAAGAAATCGTGCCGACGTAACAAGCGTTTGTCATCTGATTGAACTGATTATTTTTTGTACATCGATCACGGTCGGTTCCGTGTCACGGCGTTAGATAGATGATGTTAGCAGCAACTTGCAAGAAACAGGGTTTACTCGGTTCGTGTTTTTTTTTTCATAAATACATTGACCATTTGTTTTATAGTATTTTTTGCACGTTTTTTACAGTTTCATTGCAATTTTGGTGCAATGAAACTGTAAACTGTGTTACAATACAAATTTAAACAATCGAGTGACATGCCTCATAAATTTAAAACTGCGCCATCTATTGGCATCAATTTTAAATAACCCGTTTAAATAATCTTTGGAATGTGAATTAAGAGCCCAATATTACATATTAATATACATACAATACACACAATTTTTATGTTCATTTCCAGAAAATGTTAATTTTACACACAAATCAATAAGAAATCGTTTCATATCACGCCATCTAGTGATATTTATTTAAACATATTTGAACAAAATTTTCTGTCTTAGCGCTGGGACCCCGTGCTGCTGCTCATTAATAATAATGCTGAACCCTGAACCGATTTAAAATATATATATAAGAATGTTTTCGTAAGCATTCCTATGCTGAGCTGGGAGGGATACTCGTAAGTACTTTGCTTACTTTTGCTGACAGGGGGGAGGGAAGGGACGAAAATCACAATTTTTTTAATAATAAATGGGAGGGAGCAATCGCTAACATAGAATCCAATGAGACTTAGGTTAATGCTTTAAAAATGGGGTGCTCGTTTGGAATAATGGCAATACTTTTTTTCTAGTCGTTACTGTCTGTACTCTGACATTCTTTACCCGCGCTGTCTCATACCAGCAGTCATGGTACGCGTCCAAATCATCTCGCCACCACTTTCAGGATCGACCTCGACAGTGCCTTCAATCTTCATGAACCCATAGAGTGGCAACTCTTGCTTGCCCAGATATTTTATACGATATGAGTAAAGCTCTGACCTAAACAAAAGCCAGGTGTAAGGTATACGTAGCAAATTGAAAAGGTAAATTAC
Source organism: Orthosia gothica (assembly GCA_949775005.1). Lineage (NCBI taxonomy): Eukaryota > Metazoa > Arthropoda > Insecta > Lepidoptera > Noctuidae > Orthosia > Orthosia gothica. The sequence goes on from OX459048.1 coordinate 25,547,333, forward strand.
TTGCCACATTAAAGTGTTATTTTATAGTCCGTCAACGAACCCCTTATAGCGCTTTTTATTACTTCACCGGTAGAAGCCATTGTACAATTATGAAAGAACCTTCTGTCTTTATGATATCGTTACAAGAGTAATTAAACGATAAATAGAAAATTAGCTCCTAATAAAATCAAACGATAGACATTTTCTTCTTAGAAAAATGTTTAGCGAACACTTTTCAACCGGTAAATCAAACATCGGTGAATTTCAAGGCATCCACTAGTGTAGCCACCTAGAAGTATTATAATATATTGGAGCCTATACCCCAACTTCGGCATTAAGAATTACAAGTTGAGTATTTATCAAACTCTGCCTGAAAGCCAGTCAAACTTTGGCAATCAAGTAGAGTTTCAGGAAGCGGCCCTAAGTCACCTCTTTCAGAAGTTAATAAATCAAAACTGCATTAATCTTCCTTACCTTAACAAAACTCAGTCCATACAAGTCATCCGGCGTCGCCCTTTCCAACTGCAGTCCCTCCAGCTCGAGGTTCTGTTCGAACACCTTCCGCTGCTCATGGGCTTCTGTCGTGATGGCATCTTCTTTCCACGCCTCCCAGACTAGCACATAGTCTACGGACCGAACGCCATCATTGAACGTTAGGGAGGGGTTGTTAAGGATGCCCCCCATCACTATCCTGTTTATTTGAAAAATGCTCATATGTATAATGAAGTATATTTCATTGGATTGTTTGGTGCTAGTGCTTTCTAAGATAGGTCCTAGGGCTTATGGCCTATGGTAAAGTGCAGCAAATGAGTGTAAAAGCGGTTCCGCACTGCATCCGATCCGAATCCCAGAAAACTCGATCCAAAGTAATAGTAGTACTAATTGTAGTCGGTGTTGCGGACTAGATCCGAACTCCGACCGTTCGAAATCAATAGGTACAATTCTAATTCGCCTGGGGTACTCAAATTCCGAGTCAGATCGGATTCAGTGCGTCAATGCTCAAACTGAATGATTTTGAGGTTTTGATTCGACCATAAGCGTTGGGAGCGACCCAGACGATTGATTATTGCGGTAGGGTACCTACTCTGCAGTCGATTGAAGACTGCTGGACTGGCCTGACTGGAAAGATCTCCTAAAAATCTCGTGACAATCCAGGCCAAAATAGCTTTTACTGACGCGTAAAGATTCTTTACTCGAAGATGCCTTAAGGGACACTAAAGTTATGGCTTCTTGGCCCTGTAGATTATACCAGCTTACTACGTGGGATAATTACTTATTACTCATTGTTTTCAAAAGACCAATTAAATGTCTATAGACCAGTAGCTTTTGAGGCTTTGGGTCATTGCGTCAATCCCAACTGCGGTTGGCGTTAAACATTTTTGCATCATAATTATTTATATACTCTTACGTATATGTATTTACTGTTCAAGGATGAGTAAATAACAAGGGAATAAATTCACCGCGTTTCCTTCCTGTGTCAAACACGTGATTAATAATTCTAACTAAAAAAAAGGTAATACAAACGAGTTTTTATCACATTGTGTCAGTCACATACTTAAAACTCTAAACGAAACTGAATCAATTGTAGATTGAGTCACATTCTTAGAAGTGTAAAACAAAACTGATCAATGATTCAATAAAATCAGACTGAGGTCATACCAATACTGGACCCATGAAGAAAATTAAATACATGCCAAACGTTATTTGTTAGCCAAACCCATGCGTTACCCACACCACACAATACAAGACAATGACAAACATATAATAAGTAAAAAAATTATGTGTGAAGTTTCGCAAAACGAAGGCCTAGTTCGGCAGACAAATCGTTTGATCAAATGTTTGACCAAATTACTCACGAGCAATGGTTGGCTGGAGGTTTGCCATTGCCATTTGGACCAAGGTTTGTGGCGGGTTCGCCACACACACAATCTTCGGCAGCACGGGTCGACGCTTCACTACCATTATCCCTGAAATTATTCTACATTTGGGGACACATTGCTGGGCCACTGCGGCATTAGGTACTTTAGCGGTTCAATATTAGTTGCGCGAAGATGCGTTCACTGTATTGCAATATTTCTTAGAATTCATTCAATAAAGTGAACACATCTATGTAAATTATTAGTAGAATCACAAATCAATATTCATTACCCAAACAAAGCTGCGTTAAATGACGTCACTCAATTAGAATCTAATAATGGCTGCCAGGACAGCCATAGGAGAAACATATTATGTACTGTGTCATCATTATTTACTTGTGCACTTTGCTACTGTTTGCTTAACGCTACTCATACTCCCTTAACTGACCGTGGCAACTTCAAACACAGGGACGATTGTATTCTATTCAATAAATAAATTTTATGCAGCCATATTAATAAAACGGAAGTTTTAAGTACGTAATTACTATTACATTTGTTTATGTAATGCCGTTATTAACCTTTCAAGCATATAGTGGCTTTTCAAATAAATATGAATATGATTTTATTGGACCACTGCCAAGGTTCGGTTTTATTGGAAGAAGCACCTTGAACTTCTGTGAAAAACGTCTAGCTTTCAGGGGCCCTACTATATGTTAGGGCAAGGTTATTTGCATTGTGCGTAAGGGACAGATGTATCCCATCAAAAACATAACATTATAAAAAAAACTAAAACCGGCGAAGTGCGAGTCGGACTCGCGCACGAAGGGTGCCGTTCATTATCGCAAACAACGGCAAAATTATCACGTTTGTTGTATGGGAGCTGGGAGCCCCACTTAAATATTTAATTTATCCTGTTTTAGTATATAGCAGCAACAGAAATACCTACATCATCTGTGAAAATTTAAACTGTCTAGTTATCACGGTTCATGAGATACAGCCTGGTGACAGACAGACAGACGGACAGCGAAATCTTAGTACCTAATAGTTCCCGTTTTTACCCTTTTGGTACAGAACCCTAAAAACACAAGCAGTTAGCCGCAATGAAGTTGTAATGTGAGATTGAATGTAAAACCAAGTCGAATAAAACGTATTCAGTAGGTATCTTAATAATTAAGTAAAAAAAAAATACTCTTTACTCTTACTTTCTTTTATATAAGAAGAACACAATAATGTCGACCTCTTATGTAAAACCAAGATCAACCTAGACCTAGATTCGAAATTTTAACCGACCAGATATGACTTGTCTACATCTGTCCCTTACGCACAATGGAAATAACCTTGCTCTAAGAGGTCATGGTTTAAGGCCCCAAGTAAAACATGACACTACTGAAAATCGATTTGATCCTGAACACCTTAAAATTGAAAAAAAAGGAAGGGCTATTCCCAGTGCAGCACTCAAAATAATGAACAAAATATAGACAAAAGTCGGAAATGATTACGACACGACCCAGTATCGTTATCGATCACGTTTTCCTGAAATTACTTAAGGAACGAATGAACGATATCAAAGCGGCGACTTCCCCGGAATCACGGTTTATTCAACCTACGTGCCGCGATCGTAAATAAATGCGGACCTAAATATAAACTTTATGCCTTTAATATCCGTTGTTAGCACTTGGAGAAACGATGAAATAAATATACAGAAAATTATTTTGAACTAACAGATAATAGAAAATAATTGACCATCACCTGTGATATAATAAACACATTACCCTCCTTCGGCAGTCGGGTAAAAACAAATCACAAGAGTCTTAAATGCATGCATTATAAATGTCACCGGGTTATTGCAAACACCGTGTGCCTTATAACAAAAAGCAGTTTAACTACACACCCGTACATTATAGAGGTTTAAACCTGGGTTATTAGTTAAACCGATTTTTGTAATAAAACTGCGTAAGTTTATAATAATTCGCGTGAGATTGTAATCGCTTTCTTGCCGATAAGATACGGATAAACTATTCAATTTGGATGAGATTAGATTTAGATTTACTGAATTTGAAATCTTATGTTCTGTATATTAGTATCAAGATTTCAGAATCTCGCAAGATTTATTACAAACTTACGGTGTTTGCAATAATCCGGTGACATAAACATAACGCAAATAAGGCTTAGGGTCGGTTCATATCTGACGGATGATGCGTCGAGCGTAGTCAGTTAGCACAGTAAACGCACTAACGCATCATCGGTTGAGTGTGAACGGTCAAGTGTTTTTCTATACATTTGTCAGTTCTGGCGGTTAATACGCGACGCATATTCCGTTAGATATGAACCAACCCTTAATTCGCTGATGGTCGCACCGACGCACGCACGTGGAGGTGGACGTGCGTTGATGCGCGTTAGTTGGTCTACAGTTGTACATTACATTTACAATAATAATTTAACACATAAAATAAAATAAAAACATAGACTAAACATATTATTTTAAATTGATAGACTTGATTACTTGATACATAATTCAAACAGGAAGTTCAATGGCACACTAGAACACATAATCAGAGGACGGTGACGTAAGCATAGCATATATAGGCGAACCACATATAGATACAAAGCATATGCAAAGTTCACACTCGCTGATCTTATTTCTTTGCAGCCAACGTCAAGGTAAAAAATTATAACTGGACTTGGATGCTGGCTGAGATTTTTGGGTTATTCCCGTTCGTCCACACCCCGTCGTCTACACTGCGGACGACTGGGAATAATGCGTTCTGTTCGTCCACAGTGTAGACGAACAGAACGCAACATTCCCAGTCGTCCGCACCTCGTTTCATGTTTAGTTTAAGAGTCAGTGTTTTTTTTTTTTAAATTAAATAAATGATTTAACGGTTTAATTACTTTAAAAACAACATAACTATTAAGTTTTTTTTATTTAAAATCATCAAATGTTAAAATAATTAACAACAATTCTAGTTTTTATCACAGATCAACATAATTTACAATAATTAAAAGGCAATATTTTAACTAATATTTTGTTGGTATTATATAAACATTTTTAAAGTATATAATAACAACATAATATGTACTAAGTAGTGTTTAAATTCAACAGTATTTTTCATCACAGATCATCTTATTTTACAATAATTAAGGGCAACAACAAAGTAATTTGTATCACAGATCAACTTAATTTACAATAATTTAAACATTACCATTTTTACAACATAACTATTTACAATTTTTGTCAGTAATAGTACAATTTTACAAACCTTTTTTTTTTTTTTTTTTTTTTTTTTTTTTTTTTTTTTTTTTTTTTTATTTTTTTTTTTTTTTTTTTTTTTTTTTTTTTTTTTTTTTTTTTTTTAATTTAACACCTTAACTGCCAGATGCCCGACAAACAATACATTTTCTATTGTGTCTCGTTCTCTGGCAGCCAAACTGTTAAAAAAAAAAAACACTGACTCTTAAACTAAACATGAAACGAGGTGCGGACGACTGGGAATAATGCGTTCTGTTCGTCCACAGTGTAGACGAACAGAACGCAACATTCCCAGTCGTCCGCAGTGTGGACGACGGGGTGTGGACGAGCGGGAATGACTCAGATTTTTTATATAAAGTTTGACCGAACCTAAAACTGTCATAGTAGGCAACTTCATGAGTTCTTCCGTTTACTTACCCTAAGAAGTCCAGCCCTGCCTAAAGTGAATTCAAGAACATTTATAAATGAGAAATTGAGAATTAAGCCTAGTTGAATAAGTTTATTCAACAAGGCAAGGTATTCACGAATCCACCTTAGGATAGATTTCCTGGGATGGAAAAACGGAACTGCTCCTCTTTCGAAAACCTGTTATGTATACATATCGATAGATCAAGTTATATGAATCCAAATTGTAGTAGGTATTGATGTTAAACAACCAGTAGCACCCGCAATCATTGTCGGAAATACACAATCCAGCGAACAGCAACAGAATCTGTTGACGTAGACGAATTTCACAAACTTCTGATTGTTTATGAAATTCGTCTGGTCAACTGCTAAATCATTGCAGTTTTGCAATACTGTATATTATGAAAGTACAATAGGTACACCGCGAGCTCCAAAATTCGTGGCATATTTTCCCTTAAAATATGTAATCTTCAGTTTACCGACTTCAAAAAAGAGGAGGTAATCAATTCTATACGTATGTATGTAATATTGTTAGAAGTGCACAATATTCACAGATGTTGCTCTATGTGGGCTTCTTAACATGAGTGCCAAATTTCATAAGTGTATGTAATTATGTTACATGTATGTTTGTATGTATGGATGTTACGTTTGTCCACGCATTTCGCCGAAACTAGTAATCGGATCGATATCATTCTTTTTTTATTGGATATCTTAGGGTATACTGCAAGTTTCATTAAAATCGGTTCAGGACTTTTCAAGATATGGAACATAGAACCGAACTCCTTAGCGAGAAACAGATCAGCGTTTGTTTCTCGTGACAATGCAATTTTGAATATAAAAAGTTGAATAACTTTTTTTTAAAAAGTCATCTCTTATGAAGTAATTTTATTTAGAAAAAATATGCCGAGAAATTTTGGTCCTCCCCCGCCCCCCTCGCATGTTTAAAGAGTTTGTTATTGTGAAATGCGGGTGCAACGTTGTTATCTAAACCGCTAAATAATTAATTAAAATCTACCAGATTTCCTGCCACGAATTGGGAAACTAACCAATTAATTAAAAATTTACAACTGCGGTTAAAATTATTAACTATTTTAGTATTAGTGTAACGTGTGTATTATTTTTTGTGTTCGTGCTATTTTATTAACCTACGTGGTTTACCTAACTTTACTAGATAATATTTAATCTTAATTCACCGATTCGTTAAACCCATTTTGTATTGGAATTATCTGTAATGTGCAAGAAAAGTGCCCCTAGAAGAATCAACGATTATCAACCCAAAGTAGGAAATGTAGAAATCTTCGTAAATATTAAACCGGCAAGAAGGTAAAAAACACTGAAAAAAGCAACACGCTAAATAAAACAATACTGCAATAACATGTCTTGTTCGTACAAATAAATAAAAGGGGAATGCCATGAAAATATCGGCAACGTTGACAGGCAATGTAACCTTAGGGAATTCAATACAAAAAAAAATGGGACCGTGTGACAAGACCACATAATATTTCCCTGAAGAATCGTAACTAATATTAAAAATGGAACATCGCAAGAATGACGACATTCGAAAACTGAAATAACAATGAGCTTCATTTTCATGGCTTCAGCTTATAAGGAAAGTTTACAGGTTACCCGAAAACAAGGACGAAATTCACCTCTAAACGGCTGTTACTAGCCAGTAACAACCGACCAACATCACAGTGTTACATAACAGAAGAGTTAATATTCTACTTCCGAAACACGTGCAGTTCTTCCAACACAAAAAAGGCTAAAACGAATCGGTTTGCTGGAGTCTACGTTTGTTTTAGTCACAACAAATACGGAATACCTGCCAACTTCGACGGTGACTCATTAAACGTCACCGTGTGGTTCTTTTGTACTGTGATGTGGTTGTGAGATGTATCACTCACCGGTCCGTGTTCATGTCCTGCGATAGATTGTCCTGGTACGTGCTGAGGACTGACATCGCCTGGAGCTCCCCGTTTTCCTCCTGGGCCTCCCTCTCCGTCTGGCCCAAACAGTAAACGAATCAGTCACTCGATGACAACTTCATTCTCAAGCTAAATTGAATTCTTATCTGCACGTAAGACTCATTGTTGAATCAGAGATCAACGACAATGGTTCAACAACACGAAAGGATTCAGCGTAGATAACGAAAATTAGTACAATTCTTGATAACACCCGCATAGTTTGGATTTTTACACATTGGAGTTGTTAATTTTACACAGAACTAGTTAACACAGTCCTTCAATAATTCACCTCATTATCATAGTTTCGTCTCACAAAAACTGCACAAACTCTTAAATTACGGACACGTAGCCACTGACCTTGCTTCGTTCACTGTTCAACGCAGACTTGAGTCTGAATCATCTGTGTTTGATCAGCGATCTTAGAATTTTACTAAGAGATACGGGCTATCTATCAAGTTTCATTTTGAACCCACGTATCACATGCACGTATTTGTCTTTGTTCTCAGTACTACATTATTCAAATGCTATTTAATTTAATTTTAAAAATGTATTGACTACTGTTTAGGACTGTTCGAAGCGAAATGTGAGTAAATGTCGGTAATCGGCACGCAAATACATGAAGGCACAGTGCACACACAGCGACTCTGAGCCGACGACTTGTCGAAAAACTTTACTAGCTTTGCATTCCATGTAACATAAAAATTGGGAATGCGGCCAACTTTGGCGCAAGGTATCTTAAAATAAAAATCAGAAGCTTAAAGTGAGTCAAAACGTAGGTGATAAGTTGTAGAGGCATTTTCCGGTAATCTAAGAATTATTTTCATGTGCTCTAATAAGTTTCGTTTTCCCACATGCCCCTTTCGGGGTCGCCGGACTATTTGAGGGCTCGTCGCCCGGAGCCCTTTTCAAAAAGTCATCAACTCATCACGCGGCGTAAGCTTACTTGAAATAGGTAGTCAGGCAATCCCCAAACACGTACGGTAGTGGCCTGTTAATAAACGTAGTGTCTGACAGAATTTCTACTAGTTCGTATTTACCAAATACTCTCTACACCAAGGATAATATAATACTAGCAAACTACTACACATGTATATCCGATTGTCAGTGACCTCGCCTCTACCCCATCTCTTCCCACGTTGATCGAGGGACCAAATAATTGAGTGTCACCATTTATAACGAATCAGATTTATCATTATCCTGTCAAAACAAAATTATGGAAAAGGAGTATCCATTTTATTTTTATACATAGTGGAGTCTCAGTTCCTTTCTAAAAAGCAAGGCACTTATGACTTAACCGATTACATTTATTATTATGTCAAGTGGTAATAAGTTTATCATTGTGCTACTTATGATATTAGATAATACTCAAGTGGATGCAAACACTTCTTATAATTCTGTTATTTAATGCCTTTTCTCGTCTTCTACGACCCCCAGGGGAAGAAATAAGGTAAGGCGAAAATATTTCAAGCGATAATTTTGAGAATGAATAATCGCGCGATCGTATGACAGTGTGTGTTAGCCCTTATAGTAAAGTAATGAGTGGTAACGAACAGCACTTATCTTTATTAACTTAAGCACCGTTAAGATTAGCGTGGCAAATGTAACGAACCTAAAAACGTAAGCGTTTCACATTCTTTTTTACGCTAAGGATGAGACAATTTTGTCATAAAATTAGGATTAATATATCCACTCCCTACAGTGATAACAAGTAAAATTTAAAACCCTTTGACACATTTTTATTTCATGCTAGTTACATAATTTATCTAGTAGTAGACACGCTTCGATCGACAATCTATTGAACACGTAATTATGACATGATATCTTGCGGAAACACCCCTTTTCGAACAGTAAAACGCTCATAACTTTTAAACAGCCGATTTTCATCAAATACATATAGCTAAGAACACTCTCGATAACGTCAACTTTCAAAGAAAATCAAAACTAAATCAAAATCGGTTCATCCGTTTAGGAGCTATGATGTCACAGATACACACCTCAAACGTACACAACCTTCTTTTTCCGTGTGTTTGTATAAAACTAAATAGAGAATATCACACCTTTTTCGCACAATTGACCCTTTGCTCGAAAATCATTGCTGAAAAAGCGCATTAAACAGTAAAATCGTACAATCGCGATCTGATCTGAATTTAGCCTAAGATCTACTCGTATAGACTTTGAGTAAATAAGTAGCTCTAAACTTTTTATCATAATATTATTATGGAGCAAAATATCTGTAATATCTACCTATTTACCGTATTGTAATTTTGTTATAGTATTATATTATCTGTGGTTATATTAAATCAACATTGATATACAAGGGCAACTGTAACAGTTCACCTATTTAAATAACAATGCAAAAATAAGAACTGAGGAAAACTTATTTTACACCTATATTTTGTGTAGATTAAACCAACAATTAAAAACCAAATTAAAAAAAGGATACGCTTTCTGCGAGTTTTTTTTAAAGCAAATGTAAAAAATATTAATTTTAACTACAGGTGGTTTATAAAACGATACAAAAATCTGTCGAATTGAGAACCTCCTCCTTTTTAAAGTCGGTAAATACGGTAATAAAAACATAAGAGTTAAATTCTTCTTTGAATACCTGCTCTATTCTTGACGATTATTTTTACAGCATCCCTAATTTGTTTAAAGTGTTTAAAGTTTATAAAAAATATTGACATTTGTTTATTGAAACAGATGTGCATTGTGAACGAGCTGCAAGTATACTATAAATAAATTAAATAATTATAAAATTCATTTTGTTGCATATGTTGTTGTGTTTTGAATATTATTTACCTAAAAAACAATTTGCTTATTTAAACTATTTTACAATTTATACATAAGTAATGAGCATGTTAATGAAACATTATTCATAATTAATGAGCTAATTATTTTAAATTACCTATTTGTATTTATGATTAGGTGTTGACTAAGTACTAAGCATTGTTATTATACCTATTATCTAAAACCACTATTTATATTATCACATGTAAAAATAGTGGTGTTTTCATTAGAAGGAAAAAGTTAAAAATACAGTGTTATTTTCTGTTTTGGCCTTGACTCAACGTTTGCTGGGAAATTCCAGTCACCAAAACAGATTTGCTGTTTCTTTTTTTAAATAGGAATTTCATTAAAATAATTTAGCAGTAATTTACTAGGTACCTACCACTGTTACAATGGGGATTGCCTCAGACGACGTTTTGCATCGATTCAGAAGCGCGTTTTGTTAACGCGCCGCTGCGCGTTTCGTCGCTACTTTTGGCAGTTTGTCGCATTTCCAATGCGCAACTACATCGATGTATGTGCGCGACTTTATTGTTGCTTCATGAGCTGCATCGCTACTAACGCGCGACTGCATGTATGCAAACAAAAGCGTGAGCAGGCATTACATAGGCGCCACAGAAGCCTGTGTAATGCCTGCGCCATCATCATCATCAGCCTGTAGCAGTCCACTGCTGGACTAAGTCCTCTCCAATCGCACGCCATTGGTCTCGATTGCGGTAGCTCTCATCCAGCTGCTACCGCCATCCTAAGAAGATCGTCGCTCCACCTAGCCTGAGGGCGTCGCACGCTACGTTTACCAATTCGTGGTCTCCACTCAAGAACCTGTCTACTCCAAGGGTCATCGGTTCTACGAATAATATGGCCGGCACATTGCCACTACAATTTGCTTATTCTTTCAGCTTTGTCGATAATTTTGGTTCTCTGCCGGCTCTGCTCGTTCCGGATTCTATTTCTCAGGGAAATCCCACGCATAGTTCTTTCCATAGCTCGCTGAGCGACCTTAAGCTAATGGACCAGCTGCACCGTGAGTCTCGGCCCCTTAAGTCATAACAGCTATTATAATATGAACTGTTTGACGACTCGTGTCTTTCTGTGTGTCTGCTAGCATCCCTCTCAAAGTTGTTTTTAGGAAAGTGCAGAGTTTAACGAAGTAAACGTATTCTTGAACAACCCTGAGAGCACCGCTATTGACAACAATCGGTCCCGGAGTGGCGTGCGAGTTAAACATAACCTCAGTTTTGTCCAAGTTCTTCCGGAGACCGAAGCGTACAGAAGAGTCAGCAAGGCCGTCTGCTGCAAGTCATGCAGTGACCAGCCATTATGACGAAGTCATCTACAAATCTCAAGTGTGAGATGTATTCGCCGTTTATAATAATGCCCCGTCCCTCCCAGTCCAGCGTCTTATACATATCCTCCAACAAAGCGTTGCTGAATAATTTGAGGGGAAATTACATACCCTTGTCTCACCCCCCGCCGCAGTAAAATGTGTTCAGTTTGCTAGTCCTGAACTTGGACGGTCATTGTAGCATTTCCATAAAGGCTTCTCAGCACTTTGATGTATCGCCAGTCAACTTGGCTTCGCTGCATAGACTCCCAAACAGACCAGGTCTCGATAGAGTCAAAATCCTTCTCATAATCCACAAATGCAAAACACAATGGCCAATTATACTCTTCGGACTTCTGTATAATCTGGCGCAATGTGTGGATGTGGTCTATGGTGCTATATCCACTTCGAAACCCGGCCTGATCGGGTGGCTGAAACTCGTCGATTCTTCGTGTTAGGCGATCCGTAACGACTCTCGAAAACAACTTATATTCGTGGCTAAGAAGCGAAAAGGGTGTGTAATTCTTTAATATAATTTGCGTCATGTCACCCTTTTTAAAGAAGAGAATGACCACACTCCTTTGCCACGCCTCTATAGTTCTCCCATAGAACAGGACAGAGTTAAAGAGCTCCCGAAACTCTTCCAATACAGCATTTCCTCACGCTTTCAAGAGCTGGGTAGTAATCCCGTCCTCGCCTGGGGCTTTTCCATTTTTAAGCTGTTTGAGAGCCGCCTCGATTTCGTTTGGCTGACTTCAGGCAGGTTCTGTGTAATGGCAGGTTAAGGTGGCTCTAGAATTTTCGGGATCAGGCCGAGAAGCATGCGATGCGTAGTGGCCGTAGAAGTTTTCAACTTCCGAATGTATCTCCGGCCTCGAAACAACGATATCATCATTCGATTTAGTCAACTTCGTCAGGTGCCTCCTCCCAAGTGGCTGGACGAACACTTTCGACCCCTTATTTTGCTCAATCGCTATCTCTATAGAGAGCGTTATACGATTCGTTAAGTTGCCTGCGCCGTGGCATCTGAACGCGAAAAAATCCTCGGAACAGATAGGTCGTTCCGTGAAGCCTGGAAAGCCCCCGTGAAGCTTCTGTGCTTTTGGACGGAGCTAGGCTGGCTATGTTAGCCAGTGCCCCCATGCACAACGGAACAAATGGGTGTCAAAAAGCGGAAACGGGCAAACGGGGAAACGCGTTTACAGGTTGTCACTACTGCGCTAGTCTGTATCGATGCTGCATCGCCTGTCGTGATTCTCTAAATCGTGGTTATGTGGGCAGAGGTATAAGAACAGCGACAGCATCGACCAAATCGCGATCTTTTACGATTGTATCCACTGCGAAAGAAAAAGTCGCCCTCCCTAAAAGTATCTATGTTTTTTAAAATCTGATCTGTTTTGGAAATATCAGTAGAAATTATTACAAACAAAAAAACAATGATTTGCTACTAACGAAACAACTCAACAAGTGGCTCAACATTAGATTTATTAAGTGCCAGACACTTTATTTTGACAGGCACCCTGTGGTTAAAGTAGCTATTATTTACTGTAACAGCTGGATTAAAGGCAGATTACAGCCACAGGAGATTTGCCATTACTTGTTCATCTATAGGTAAAAAATAAAGACAATATTGAATTTGTAGATATTTGTTTGTATCAGTAATATATAATCTAGGTATTATTTTAAAATTGTTATCTAATCTAATATTTTTAAATCAATGAAAAAGTTGTTTACATCAAAATGTACTGTTGATACTTTTTGAATTTAATAGTCAAAGCCAGAAGTAAATTTTATAACTCATTTAATTTGATATATCTAACAAAAACTTGGACATACTGAACTTGGGCCACATGTTGACCTTTGCCTTATTTTCCATTGCCATAATGGCTCATTAAAAAATAATACCAATTGTTCCACAAGCACTTATGTTACATTACCTTGAATCAGTTCAATGTTTATAGTAATGAAAGCCAGTTTATACCAATAAGAATTTTGAACTGCTCTAAGAAGTATTTCTAGGTAAAGACCCACTCATTAGTAAGAATGAAAAAAAATGATCCATAGCTTTAAGAATTTTTATGCCTCTGACAAAAACTAACAGTCAAGAAATTCAAATAAAAAATTACCTCGTGAAATGCTCCGGCTCCATCTCCATCCTGGAAAAGTTGTTGGAATGCAAGCTCATTCCTTTGTGCGTCAGACAAGAAGGACTCGGTCTCACCGGCGTCAGATCTCTTGTGGTGAAGTTTCACGCCTCCCGTGTAGATAGGAGTCGCTATCTTCGGCGTAAACACATTTTCCTCTACTCTCTCAAGCAGAGGTTTAGGCACGTCTTCTTCGAGAGATGGATCTCCGTCAGACATCACATAAAAATAACGCGCGAAATACTTTCACACCACTATTTGTATTTAATTTTTCGCACGGTTCATATCCAAGACGTTCTTCCTTCCGAGATATTAGTCATAGACGGAACTGTACTGAGAACAGATTTATCTAATATCTAGTATTCTTTTACACGACAAATAAACCTTGAACTGGAACTGAATTAAAAATACAGGTGCTTGTAAATTTTTAGATTCTATCAACAGGTATTTGCACTGTTTTATATTAACTACGTGGTTTCACAAGGAACGGGCACCGACCCAAACTATTTCAAGAGAACGACAAGAAAAGAAAGATCTTTTGTATCAGAATGGGAAGGAATGACATTTAATATCACCGAGGCAATTATCTGGCTAATTTAGGCTTAAGGTGAGAAATCCTTATACAATCCATTGAAGCAGAAAAGAGAAAAAACATAAACAATGCTAAAGATAATGTTTTGCGCGGGACGTCAATAAAAGAAGCTCTTGTCATGCATGTCATTAGCCACTTTTAGGGTTGGTTTGAACTGTAATATCGATGATTTTTTTTTAAGTTCTCCGTGTCCATGTGTTAGGATAACCAGTCTCACCAATCCAGTCTAGCCTTTTCCAAACTGTGTTGGAGTCGGCTTCTAGTCTAACCGGATTCAGCTAAGTACACGTATTTTACATAGAGTGACTGCCTATCGGACCACCACAACCTATAGATTTTTGCCCAGACTGCACACAGGGTTTTGACTACCCGTAAAGACTGTCAAAGACCTTCAAATGACAGCCGGAACCAACGGTTTCGTCCTTGCCGAGGCACGTAAGAAACTCACTATATATAAATGGTCACCCATCCACAGACCTCGGCAAGCGTTGGTTTACCTTGAAGTTCGACCCGTGGGGTTGTTATTATTTAGCCACGAGTTCCTCGTAACCAGTCTTAGCAATAGTATCGTATTACTAAGCCACTGGATTTGGCAGGTTAGATAGGCAGTTACTGTAAAATATTGGTTCATTCAGCTTCATTCAATTAGACTGGATGCCAACCGCAACATAGTTTTAGGAAAAATATAGCGACATTGATTGAGTTAAATTTAAGAAACATTCTCGTCTCGACATTAAGAAATCAATAAAGGTATCCCATCCCTAGACCCTACTTTTGACAGCAGCTCTGATAGACATTATACATAGGTTGAGTTCCATATTTCATAAAACCCCATAAAATTATGCCTTTCGAGTTGTGTGACTTTTTAAACGTTACATATAAATTATTTGCATTTATTCCTTTAATTATTAAATTACCTTCAGAATTTTTTTTGTAACTTATTTTTTTAAATAATTTCTTTTTTTATGTGTTTTTAACTATGGTAACAAATTATGCCACGCCGCTCATGATCTGTCAAGTCAACCCGCTCGCGTCGCCGAAAAACGAAAAGGGATAGGTTGCCGGCGAAACATTTATTTTAATTAAAACTAATTCTACAGCGCTATTTATGTGAAATAATACAATCAAGGAAAATAACATAAACCCAAAATGACGGTGGAGGTGCAAGCCAAGACGAGGCTCCCGCAGCTTTCGTCAGACAAACAACTAACATTTATAAAATTAGCTGTTTTATCAATGGCAGCAATATTATGTGAGTATTTTAAAAAGTTAATTATCATTTACACTTGTATTAGAACGATACCATACCTTGTCCTTTCTATAAAAGATGAATTAGATTGATTTTTGTTATGACTTACGTGGTCTTATTGTGATAAGCAATGGCGATAAAATGTGCCTGGTTTTATAAAAACACAAACCGTATCGTGTTGTCTTTATCAAAAATATCATTTTGCTCTGTGTGTAACTGTAAAGTAACACTAAGCATCGCTTTGGGACTGTAAACATAGCTCAAAATGTGAAAACTGCCAACCGGACGTATTTGCCGGTGCACTGCCAATCGGATTCCGGCAATATATATCGAAAGCAGAATTTCACGTACTTTCTAAATTTGTTAAAAAAAATCACATATTCTTTTCATATCTTACTCTAATAAGAATACCAATCTATTCTAGCCACCTAACTTGAATTATTTTTTTCCAGCGTTCGGAACGCGTCTATTCTCGGTGTTACGTTTCGAGAGCGTTATCCACGAGTTTGATCCCTACTTTAACTACAGAACCACCAGATACCTCACTGAGGAAGGGTTCTATAACTTCCACAACTGGTTTGACGATAGAGCATGGTATCCGCTGGGACGTATCATTGGTGGTAAGATTTTAAATAATATTCTATTAAGAACTTGGGCATTCCAACCTTAACATAGTTTATTTATAATTATAGAAGACATTCCATTAACATTATGAAACCATATTCCACTTGTGCCATAAAGCCATGACTTTGTAGCACTTAGGTGGTGTGTGAGGAATAATAACACCAGGTGTACACATACAACAATGTATATTGAGGAATAGGGATTGAAAAACAAATCAACCCAGCTTCTCAAGAGGCCAGCAACACCCCTTCTTCGGAGGCTTAAAATGTATATTATTGTGTCCAGGTACCATCTACCCTGGTTTGATGGTGACATCAGCCACATTGTACAATATGATGCAGTTCTTGAACATTACCATAGACATCAGGAACGTGTGTGTCTTCCTCGCCCCATTTTTCTCGTCACTCACTACTATTGTCACTTATCTGCTGACTAAGGAATTGAAGGTATGTTGAAATTATTAGGCACATTTTTTATGGCTTTGTGATGTTGAAAAGT
This sequence comes from Orthosia gothica, assembly GCA_949775005.1. Classification (NCBI taxonomy): domain Eukaryota; kingdom Metazoa; phylum Arthropoda; class Insecta; order Lepidoptera; family Noctuidae; genus Orthosia; species Orthosia gothica. The sequence goes on from OX459048.1 coordinate 25,564,005, forward strand.
ATTGTTTTGTTGTGGTATAGCTGTTTTCTGTAATAATATTCAAAATGCAACAACTTAAATAACACAATAGTAGAAATGCATTTACTTACTTGCAATATTTACAAACTGCTGATATGCTCAACTCAACAAATTTATTCCTAGTCCAATTAACAATCATTGTACTGTGTACAGATGACAAAAAACTATATGTCTGATTTGAACTGCTGATCTTATTAACTTTAAAAAAATCACCATGTAACCCCAATTTCTGAATCAGGAATCTTGTTTACTATTTGTAAACTGGTACAAAACCTGCCGTAATAGGTAGGGATTGACACATCTCAACTTAAAATACTAAATCTAAAATCGGGCCCTCTATATTCATAGTCTGTTGTCCTCGTAATATTTTTCTCTGAGGAAAATCATACAAATAGGAAATAATTACCTATTACTAATAACTTTTATCCCTCACAGGATGAAGGTGCAGGTCTGGTGGCCGCGGCCATGATAGCCATTGTACCCGGCTACATCAGTCGATCAGTCGCCGGCAGCTACGACAATGAAGGCATTGCCATCTTCTGCATGCTGCTCACTTACTACTTCTGGATTAAGGCTGTTAACACTGGCACTATCCTGTGGGCTACTATGACTGCACTGGCTTATTTTTATATGGTAGGTATTTTATTGTTACTGAGATGAATGATAACTAATATAGAAGTCTGCGTTAATATTTAAAACAATAGAAAAATACACGGGAAGGTCAAAAATGAGCCCAAAAATAATAATAACTACTGTCAGTAAATATTATTTATCAGATCACACTCAGGAAGCAGCTTCACCAACTGTAGGTTTTTATCGAGTTTAAAGATTTCATATCTTGAACTCATAATGTACGATTACCACATACCGCGAAATTGGAGCTATTGTGTATCAGTTAAATTCATATGTGCTTAGAATATAATTTAAAAAAAAACTGTCAAGTGCGAGCCGAAGTTGTGCGCCGAGGGTTCCGTACCTACCCATTATACCGCCGTAATAAAATTGGTATAATTTTTATTGGTGGCTAAGTTTTAAAGATATGGGCAAATTTAGATTTTCAAGAAAACTTGTAAGTACCAAAATTTAACCTTAATTTTCAACTTTTTTTATTTTTTGTCATTTTTCCTTTATTTGTGCTGTAAGGCCTTACTTTTTGCCATTTTTATACACCTAGTAGGTACTATAGATCTCAGTATCTGATATAAATTTCAACTTGCTAGGCCCACCCAGCCCTGAGAAATTTGTTGGTGACATGGACAGACAGACAAGAAAGTGATTTTAAAAGGGTTCCTTTTTTTTCTTTTTGAGGGACAGAACCCTAATTAACAAGGTGTGATCTGCACGCACGCCGAGCCCCGATATCCCATAAGCCACCATGCAAATATTACATTTAGGTAACTGGTCTTCATAGTTGCTTTAATTACCTTTAACCAGAGCCTGATGTAGGGCGCGGGCCGGGCAAATGCCTAGGGCGACAAAATGAAAAAAAAGTTATTATTTTAAGTTTTTAGTTAATAAAGAAAAGAATAACAACATTTAACATTTTAGAAGTGGCAGCCCCTTTTGTTTGAGAATATAAGTTATCTGAGATGAAATGATCAATTATTCGAAAAAAAAATTGTGTTTGCTCGAATCAGCTAAACAGGTAGATCAGGCAGGATCAGGTATTATTGTAATAAAATCTGTTAGTGTATACTAAACAAGATTATAGATTAAAACTGATTACTTTCAGCCATTATTATTGTTAGATAAGTACTGATTGGCTTTGCCTATATTATGCTTGCATAATAAAGATTACTGAGTTATAAATCAGAAATCTTAAAAGTCAATCACAGAATATTCAGATGACAGTTTCACACCAATAAGTTTGAATTTAACTTTTTGGTTTTTGCTCTGTCGTACAAATATGCGAACCACCTAAAAGATTGCCATAAAACTTCAATAATAATCGTCTTATCGCTAAAATAACAAGACCGGGTACGATCTATAAAATGTTTTAAAATACAATTTATACAAAAAAATGCAGAACAAAAAGTTTCAACACAAATACTGCATTTGAATGCACTAGAAACTTGACTAAAATGTTCCATTCTTCCACAGGTCTCATCATGGGGTGGTTACGTGTTCCTAATCAACCTGATCCCTCTCCACGTGCTAGCTCTCATGCTGCTAGGCCGCTTCTCAGCGCGCGTGTACGTGGCTTATAGCACGCTGTACTGCGTCGGCACCATCCTGTCCATGCAGATCTCTTTCGTGGGCTTCCAGCCGGTGCAGAGCTCGGAACATATGCTGGTGAGTTTGTGTGATGTCCCTGGTGGACGGGCCGCTTCTCAGCGTATACAAGGGCCATAGCACCCTGTAGTAAGAAGCCTAAACTAGCCTATGGATTACCATCACCGATTGCAGTGATAGTGTAGTTTGCAGTCGTTGGAAGTTGCGAGGCGGGCGGTCACATAGCATCGCTCTCTGCCCGCGGGTGCAGCACCACGGCTCGCAACTGCGAAGCCGTCGCTGGGTGGTCCCCTGGACCTGGCGTGTTGCGAGCGCGAGTTGAAACTCGCCCTCGCTATGATTATTTTGTAGTTTGAAGCTGTAGGCGTGCCGCGACGAGCGTTTCTGAACGACTCGCCGCTTCTTCACAGCCCTCTGGCGGTCTACCTCCACCAGGTGGGACCTACAGCGTACCATAGGAGGCCTAGCGAGGGCGACCAGCGTCAGAAGTGCCGACTTGACGAACCTACAGATAAGAATGAGTGGCGCCGTATATGTATGTGGGAGCGGCATTGTACTGAGTATGAGTACACCAATACCGAGCGAGGTATTCGGTGCGTGTGTACTTGGAAATGTATAGTGGCGATTGGCTGTTTACGACGTGTGAAGTGTGTCTATATTAACTTAGAACAAACTTCACGCCGGGGTGTAGTGTAGGGTGAGCAGTATGATTGTTTGAGTAAGCAGCGTGTAGCTGTAGACTTGCTACTTAATCAGGCGTCAAATCCAGGAGGTGGATGGGGTTACAGAGTCTGTAGTGAGGAGTGTAGTTTTCTATCACTGAAATAATTTTCGTAATTTTATCAATTATTCCAGAGATCACCTTTTACAAACATACAAATAATTTATTTAATCTTTTATATCATAAGTTACGATTAAGATAACCAAGATTGCTATTTAAACAGCGGACATACTGAAAAGATTTGTAACAAGAATTCTAATTCTCTAGGATCATCAATTTAGTTTGTAAAAAGATTTAATTTTGTCAAGTAGATGAATCGAAATAACGGACAAACTTTTAAAGGAGGTCCGTTATGAATAAATTATGCGCCCGCATTGCTAATTCTTTCGTATAATATAGATCAATATTGGAGAAACGAAACAGCTGGCTTACCTACTTTAAACAATCATTTTATTTCACTCGTAGTTCTTGCTGGTTTCTTGAAAAACGATCTGAAATAGTTAGATACAGAATGTCGACAAAATTATGCGAAAATTTTATTATTATGGAAATACATTCAGAACAAAGCACCTCTTTACACAAAAGCATAAAAGATAAACAAAGTAGTCTGTTTTTTGTTTAAAATTCAACTGGTGACTGAACCAGCGCACCAGTTGAATAAAAACATTTATTTTTATTATTTTTTATTGTCGTCACTATCTCTTCTGATGGTAAGTGATGATGTGGTCGACGGTGAAGCACGCTTGCCTAAATATTGAACACTAGCTATTGCTCGCGGTTTCGCTAACATCCTACAAAAGCCGTGCATTTTTCAATGCCAATGCCAATGACTATCTTTACCTCTTTATAATAGTAGTTTTTCCCAACTGAGTTGGGGTCGGCTTCAGTCATGGCCGTTAGATGACGACGCGACATACGAAACGAAAAAATGTGGTCACGATTCAGAGCTCCATATATTTGTATGGACCGTTTGTTCATTTTACGATATCGCACTACACGCGACACGATTAACAAACGGCTTTTCGGCTATGTCGTCGATGCCGCTATGTCGTTGCTTGCAGTGACGATTTAGCAGCTGTACAAATCAAGATTAAGCTTGTTGACGACACGACACAGCGCACCGGACAGCTTACGCGCGGTTCGTCACTCACGCGCTTATAGAACAATACAGGTTCACTGCAGTGTCGTGTGTTAAAAAGCGTGTCGTGCGGTGCTTCGTGAACAACCTACCGGTAGTAAGTAGTATTAGAGATTAAATTTTCTGATTACCCGTAACGACTACCAAAGATCTAAAAATGACAGATCAATGGCATTACCTGCTTTTCGAGGCCCGAAAGGATCCCGGTAGGTAACAAATGGGAATCCATCCACAGACCGACCTCATGAGTAAGAAACAAAGAACGATGGTAAAATAGTATTTAAGGATCGTAACATGCGTTCTATAGTTACTGCCCAATGGGAAAATACCGTGAGTTTCTGTGTGTTTAACTAACCAAAAATATCTTGTTTTTGTCCATAGGCTTTAGGAGTATTCGGCCTCTGCCAGCTGTATGCCTTCACGCAGTACTTACGTGAGCATCTGTCTCCGGCCAACTTCGAGCTGCTGTTCAAAGCCTTGATCACCACCCTTCTGGCTACGTTAGGAACCGCCTTAGTTGCGCTCACACTTACTGGTAAGATATTGGTTAACAAGCAACACTGCTCAAGTCATTTTGAAAAAAAATCGCTGCTGCTACAAAAAAAAGTACTATCGCAAAAAGCGTAATATTGTTTGTAAAAAAAGTAATATAAAGTTCTATATCGTGTATTTGTGTCGCTATTTTTAAAAGGAAAAAGTAACGTCGCGTATCGGTATTGGCTGACCCTTATTTCTACAAACTCACAGGGCTGCTTTGAGTAGACGTAGTTTGTGCCTCACAGCTGCACCAGAAAGGTCAATATCAGCTATGAATATAATATACTAGCTGACCCAGCAAACTTTGTTTTGCCATAAAAAGACCAAACATTTATCTACCCTACCTACCCGACCCTTCACCACCCTACCCTACCCGACCCTACACTACCCTACCCTACCCTACACTACCCTACCCTACCCTACACTACCCTACCCGACCCTACACTACCCTACCCTACCCTACACTACCCTACCCTACTCTACCCTACCCTACACTACCCTACCCTACCCTACCCTAACCTACCCGACCCTACACTACCCTACGCTACCCTACACTACCCTACGCTACCCTACGCTACCCTACACTACCCTACCCTACCCGACCCTACACTACCCTACACTACCCTACCCTACACTACCCTACCCTACACTACACTACCCTACACTACACTACACTACCCTACACTACCCTACCCTACCCTACCCTACCCTATGTCCTTCTCCTGGTTCTAAGCTACCTCCCTGCCAATTTTCAGCTAAATCGATTCAGCCGTTCTTGAGTTATAAGTGAAGTAACTAACACGACTTTCTTTTATATATATAGATTTCATAGCTCTAAAAGGTGGGACGACGACATAAGACAAGTCGCTGGAACAACATGGGGTAGAAAGGCCGGATTGGAGGAGGCCTTTGCCACCTGGCAAACGGACACACAAAAATGGAACAAAAGATGTATCTATGAACAACAAAGAAAATAATGCCGTGTCTGGATGAAGGCTTATATAATATAATTATAAAAATAGTTCAAACTATAAACCTGTTTACTCTGATATGGATACAGTTGATACTACCGCTTAATTTACACACCTCTTTACATTGCTTATCTCTAAATATTGTCATTCTTGTTACAGGTAAAATCTCACCATGGACTGGACGATTCTACTCTCTGCTGGATCCCTCTTATGCCAAGAACCACATCCCTATCATAGGTAAGTTATCTTCAACTAGTGGCGCTCCTGGTATAACCTATTTTGAAGCCTTGAAAATGCGATAACATCTAAAATGCACTTTATCTCCACTAAATAAGTGACGTAAGACTTATTCTTGTTCTTTAATGTTTTTTTTATGGTTGTTTATTTTCTAGTTTTAATTTCTTTATTTTATTTTAGAAGCATTTATTCCATTTGCCTTCAAATCGCACAATTAAGTTTTAAAACAGTTATCCCTAACCGATTGGGTTGAAATTTTGTATTCACATTTGGTTTGTATAAATAATTAAAACTAAATCCAATATGTTGGACTCTCAAAGATGGCGGACCAATTATTTTTTATGCACCTCCTTGATATGGCTAATGGAAGGACTTGCCGAGAACTATACGAAAAAGCTTGTTTTTGGAAAGGTTTTTTTTTTAAATTAAGACTTAATATTATTATGAGCAGATTAGAGCAGTGGTGGCCCAGTGGTAACGGCCGCGACTTACAAGTTGTAGGTCGTGGGTTCGAGCCCAGGCAGGCGCTTTACTTTGTGTAAATTATTTCTTCACCACTGCTCTCAAAACGGTGAAGGAAAACATCGTGAGGAAACCGGCATGTCCTAGAACCAAAAAATTCGAAGACATGTGACATCCACCAACCCGCACTGGGCCCGCGTGGTGGATTACGGCCCATTCCCTCTCACAGAGAGGAGGCCTGTGCCCCAGCAGTGGGAACATTAATAGGCTGATGATGTAATGTGATGTGATTTTTATGATTCAAGTATATGTGCCTTTATGTGTTGTTTTCTTTTCGATAAATGATTGATCTATCTATCTATAATTGCCACACAGCGTCCGTATCTGAGCATCAGCCGACGTCCTGGTCATCATTCTACTTCGACCTTCAAGTCCTGGTGTTCCTCTTCCCCGCTGGACTGTACTTCTGCTTCAGCAAGCTTACTGATGCCAATATCTTCATTATCTTGTATGGAGTACTTAGTATTTACTTTGCGGTAAGTTGATACTTTTTGACGTAAAATAGGTCTTAGGTTAAAGGAAATAAGAGTAAAGTTGGAATTATATTGAGAAATGTTACTTAAAAGCAAGGGAACGTGTTCATTATTGTTAGACAAGTATGGTGCAATTCTGTCACACCCATTTTGGCCGCACCGTACAACTGGAAAAGTCGTATAATTAAAAAAAATATATTATGATTCAAAACTATTTTAGTAATTTCTTTTCTTATATATACCTAAAGAATACTGAGAGTAAATTATAGATCAGGATAATGCCATTTAGAATGCATAACCCAATTTGCAAACACAGTATCTTGCCCATTTCAAGTAAACCTACTCTGTAAGACTAAGTGTCCAAGTACTACTAAAAATATACCTTCAAAACACCAACACTTATGATGACCCAAAAAGCGTTGAGCGCGTAGAGTCAACGTTCGAGACCTACTCCGTTGACTCCGCCCATGATCTTTACACTTTGATCGCTGACAACCCACCCAATCACCATCAACCACCTCTTAACACCATCATATCTTAACCCTCTACCACCTCATCCCCAGGGTGTGATGGTCCGTCTTATGCTGGTGCTGGCACCAGTGATGTGCATCGTGTCTGGAGTAGCTGCCTCGAGCCTACTGAGTCTACATGTGAAGGATATTGAACCAAAGGTCGAAAAACATGAGAAGAAGCAGAAGAAACATGAAAATAATTTGGTGTTTAGGTCTGAGGTATGTAGAAAAATATTTCTTACGATTTTATTTATAAATCTATAAATTCTAACTGTAAACATAGATGTGGAGTTAACTATACCTATTGCGTCCAAACTATTTTGACTTGAATTTTCCTTAAAACCACACAGGTAATATTTTATATGGGTAACTATGTTTTAAAAATACTTTGGTTTACTAAGTTTGTGTGTGTTTGTTGAAAACCATCTAAATTTTTAAGCATTCTATTAAAACTGCATTTAAATCTTTGTACCTGTTTGTCTCTGTATTAAAAAAAGAACATTTATTTGCCAGTACAAATTAAGATAAGATATACAGGTATAAATTAAGATAAGATCGTGAAAATATAAAATTTCAGTACTGATGTTTTTTTTTGTGTTCTCTATATTTTATAGGCCAACCAACAATTGGTTACAGTGATAAAATTTGAAAATAGTGTTTCACTATGCTATCGCATTAGTTAATTTTAATTTAACATAGCTATGTGAAAATAAATCAATTAAGTGAAGTGTATTTGTACATCAACACTGTAACCCAAACTTTTCACTATTGTATAGTAGCTACTGAATAGAGTTATTTCTGGCAAAAAATAAAAAAATAGTTCGTCAGTTAAATTATCAAAATATAGAAGAGACGTATTTTTCGTTTTACCAAATCAATAACAATTTTCGAAGATAAAGCGCATCAAAGTTCAGAACTGTGCGCTTATGACGTAACATTTGAGTAAAAACTGTACTAAAAAGTGACGTCCCGCGAAATTTCGACGCACTGTCTCATCGTTATTTTTTGTTTACATGACAAAAGAAAATTCGCGTCCAAAACTTTTTATTAATCTACCTGGCGGACTAATAAAATATTTATAAATATGATCCCTATTACTGCAAAAGTCACCATAGGTTCTATCCATATCCCCAGGTGGGAGCCCTATTCGTGTGCGTGCTGGGCTGCCTGCTGATCTCGTACGTGTTCCACTGCACGTGGGTGACCTCGGAGGCGTATTCCTCGCCCTCCATCGTGCTGTCGGCGCGCGCGCACGACGGAGCGCGTATTATCTTCGATGACTTCCGCGAAGCCTACACTTGGCTCAAGATGAATACTCCTGAGGTAAGTTGTCATTATATCTCCTCCTTCCACCCTTCTTGGTGTCATAGTCATCATCCTCATTTCAGCGGAAGGACGTCCACTGCTTCTTGGAGTGCTGGTTTGATAATATTAATACTTATAAACATCCAATGGTTAGTGCAGGGACATCAGATAGAAAGAACGGTTTACAGGGCGAGTTAGGTCCACACCTGAATTCGGTAGGTGTGGACGCCATTGTTTTCTATTGCGTCTGCTAATTATGGCCGCTGAAGGTTTAAGACCCACTTGCACGAAAAACTTAACTCATAGTTAGTTGCTAACACGAAGTTAAGTTGACAGTTATATTATATTGTCAATTTAATCTCGTGTTAGCAACTATCTCTGCGTTAAGTTTTTCGTGCAAGTGGATATTAGGTAATTAGTTCATTAACTCTATGCAACACTTTTGTTAGTACAATACGTACTAACAAAATAAAACAGCATTACCTCTACTCAACATCAAAAATAAAACTGATTCGATATAAAATGTCTCTTGTACATTGATTTAACTTAGTACCTACAGATGAAAGATAGTTTGAGAACATAAAATATCCAAAGTCATTTGATTGATAAGTAAACGCAGATGATGATGGGCACTCACAATTGATTTTATGACTTCTGCGCAATTAATTGATAAGTAAATTGATCACCAAATTACATTGACTGCAAATTCTGATCACAACTGGAATTATTCTTCCGTTGTATGAATTGGCTTTAACAAGGCGAATTGGCATATTAGTTTTATATCAAATAAAGTTGCGCAGATTACACAAAATGGTAAAATCAAACTTATCTTAACTTTTAAGAGGTAAAATTGTATAATATATTTGTAAAGAGTATTTTCTAGAAGTACTGATCCAATCAATCAATCTGCCTAGCATTTTGCCCAACTATGTTGGGTCCGGCTTCCAGTCTCACTGGATTTAACTGTGTACCAGTGTTTACATGGGGCGACTGCCTATCTGACCTCCACAACCCAGTACCTGGGTAACACAATATCCCTTGGCAAGAGTGGTGTCCAGAACAGGCTCCTGTCTACCCGTAACGACTGTCAAACAACTGCAAATAATAGCAGGGCGCACGAAGGAAACTTGCTATGTAACAATGGTCACCCATCCACGGGCCGACCTCAACAATTGTTGCTTAACCTTGAAGACCGACCCGTGCGGCTGTTATTATTTACCCACGAGTTCCTCTAGAAATACAGATCTGATTACGAAAAAATTCTTTCGCCAACTGTGATGCCTCATTAGTGTGTTGCGTTGCGTTGTCGCAGCGACAACGCTGCGTAATTTTACATATTATGATTTTAATGTCGTGCCACATTATGCGTTGCGTCGTCGTACACGACGTTTCAACGGATCGACGGACGAGAGACGAAGCGGGGGGAGGTTGATGCCCTGCGCTATCGGAGCTCCGAGCCCTCCGGTGCGACGACGGACAGTGTTTGTTCCGATCCACTGTCGAATCTGAAATCCACACTGAGACGCTGCGCTGCAACTCCGACGACGTTCGTCGCCCTCTTGCGTTGCACGTTGTGGCAACGCAGGTGTGGCATACAGTGCGTTGACTGCGTTGATTCGTTTCTACGAAGCAATGCACTATTGAGACCTCAGCCATTAAAAAAGCTACACTATCGCCGAGCTACTTTGAATCTCAAAAAAAAAATGCCCGCTTTGTGCGAGGGATAGGCGATGGGAGTTAAAAAGCATTTATTTTTTATATTAGCCTACACTTTTCCGCTGCTGGGCAAAAAAATAAACTTTTATAAATATTTGGGTGAGGCCTAAATATTAAAAAAAAGTTTTTTGTGGTTGGTTAACCTTTCGAGAAATCAGGCGTCATGTATCCACATAGGGTGCCAACTTACTTCCAAATTTCACCCCTTCTCAATTTTTTTACCGACGAAAGCAAAAGTAGAAGGTTCTCAATTCGACATGTATAATTTTTATGTACTTTTTAAGGAGTGGTCCGATTTTAAAAATTCTTTTTTATTGGAAAGAGTAAATCTCACAGTGGTCCCATTTAAATATGAGAAATAAAATCTACCTCTAAAGGTATGAAAAAAAAAGGAATTACTGATAATTTTCCCACTGAATTTTCAGTTGTGGACCAATTCTATTAAAATTAAGTAAACTGAATAACGCCGATAAAAATAAATTTTCGAAAAAATTATCCAACAAAATAACGAACTGAAAATAGCATAATAAAAGATTTCAATGTTTTGTTAAAAAGATTTTTAAATACCCTATTTCTTTTTCAGGACTCAAAAGTAATGTCATGGTGGGACTACGGCTATCAGATAACGGCGATGGCGAATCGAACGGTGATAGTGGACAACAATACTTGGAACAACACGCACATATCCCGCGTGGGACAGGCTATGGCGTCCACTGAGGACAAGGCGTACGAGATCATGAGGGAGCTCGATGTGGACTACGTACTGGTCATCTTTGGAGGACTTGTCGGCTATTCTTCTGATGGTAAGACATATGTTGTAGCTCTAATCAGCGCTTTTATAAGAGGTAGATTAGCTATCAACCCAGGCACGGAGAAATATTGAACACCAGTCCAACTTATGGAAGACATTTTACAGAGTGAGGCATGATGTTTTAATATATTTTTTTTACTTTTGCTGGCCAAATGTCTCTCCTAATTTCTTGAATTAGCCCGGTTTTTTAAAAACCTGGTTTTGGTCATGTAGTGAGTACATAATAACAATATCCGGAAGGATATTGCTCTACAACCTAGTGGCAGGCCGTAAAGTAAAATGAGGCCAGACACCGTATAGTTGCCGAATTATTTTACCTAATGGCACTAACATGAACCACGATAAAATTTTGAAGTAAGACGCATTATAACGATTTGTTTGATCTTTTCCTTTAGACATCAACAAGTTCCTGTGGATGGTGCGTATTGGAGGCAGCACAGACCGCGGCGCGCACATCAAGGAGGCAGACTACTACACGCCCTCTGGAGAGTTCAGGGTCGATGCTGACGGCTCGCAGACGCTGCTCAACAGCCTCATGTACAAGATGAGCTACTACAAGTTCGGACTAGTCTATACCGAGGGTGGTAAGTGATGTCACGTTTATTTATGTTATGCAAGCAGCCGCACCGCATATGATAAGTTGACTCCAACGCCTTTTCTGGGTCAAGCTCGCCGCACTGTTCCCAACCTCTAAAAGCAATTGCAATTTCTGAAATCTTACTAGATTCGTACAGTGTCTTACGCGACCGCCAGAAAAGCGGCTAGGTGGCAAATCCCAAAGAAGTGATTCATGTAAATATCTTTGAATAAGATGGAATCTATAATGAAACTGAGCCTGTCTATTGTTCGTAACACCATAAGGATCAGATTAAACTAGTTTTTATTTTTTTTGTATCACAGTTACACTATTGTAAATGATGTAAAAATCTCTTATTTAATCTTTTTAGGCCGACCACCTGGTTTCGATCGCGTCCGTGGCGCTGAAATCGGCAACAAAGACTTCAACCTGGACGTGTTAGAGGAGGCCTACACCACGGAACACTGGCTGGTGCGCATCTACAAAGTGAAGCCGCTCCCTAACCGGGGCGTCTGAACACCGCACACCACCGGCCTGGCTGGTAAATATCTCTCAAGTTTATATTGGAAGAGGTATTACGTGAAGATTGAGGAGCATTCGGAATAGTAATTTGGCAGTGATTTTATGTCAGGGAAATAATTTTTTTATCACCTTTGTCTATGTGACAATTATTAGATACTAAGTTTCAATTTACTGAGAATTGTTGCCAAAATTGGTAAACCATTGTTTTCTTTGACTAAGAAACGGGGTTAGAATGCTAGGACATTTATGATCAGACTGTTAGTAACCATGTATAGTAAGGTACAGTACAGTACTCCCCAATCCTATTGACTGGGCTGAAACATAGGCTGTTTTTGTATGAGATTTATTACAAGTCCCGTCACGTAAAAAGAACGCTGGCCTTGAACCTGCGCACTGAGCGATTTATCAATCTAATTGGTGGTATGAAGGGGGCGCGACGGAGGAATGCTCCGCCAGTATTTCTGTGCCCGCACGCTATTGGTTCGTCAGTGCCTGGCTGGAGCCTATAGTTTAGTATCCACAGGAAAGACCGGTTAAGCAGATAGTAAATTGTATGATTTAACTGTAAGACGCCACATATAATATATAATCTTGAGATATTTATAATGTTAAGATCGAAATTAATGATAATGCTCAAGTAAACATTATCTTTTTTTTTTATGCCAGCCTCTTCTAAAGTACTAATGCTAGTAAAGTACCAAATTATGATTCTACAATAAAACAATTACTCTCATATTATAAAAAAAATTGCCTAGTACTATAGGACACGACTGTACCCATGCGCAGAAAGACCCCCTTCAATGTAGCTCAGCGTTCTTTTTACGTGACGGGTTCTATACTGCGTAGCCAAGTTCAGACCTACCAAAAATATTCGGGTTCACTGTATTTGCCCATGTTGTGGGGAGTCATAATTTAAGTGATCAGTCTTTTCGTTCCACGAATGCACAGACACATTTAACGAAATGTTACTACAATAGGAATGCTTCATTAAGCTTAGAATGTATTTATTAAAGGCTTAATAGTTACGAACACCGCTTAGCGGCAAACAGCCTTTAGCATTGCTATTGTAAGTTCTATTGTGCTTCTGGACTAGAAGATCTGGCAATTTCGTAGTAAAACATTGTAAATTAGTGTTTGCACAAAAAAAGCTAATACATAGATCATTTTAACATCTTTCTGGCCCAAATCCGTTAATGGGTTAAAAATATCTTCTTCATTGAATCCACAATATAAACTTGTAATATTTACTGGTCAAGCCACATTAAAACGTATGTAAAATAAGAAAAAAGTGATAATTAATGGAAATATTTTATGATAAAAGACATGGTTCTTTTTACTACTCGGTCAAAATAACTGTGTACTTGGCGCTATGACGTCACTGTGACGTTCGACTCAGGTTACTGGCGCACGAGACAATGCTGGGCGCCGCCGCCGCGCGGGTATCAGGAAATGGGGTCCACGACAGTCGATGTGCAGTTATTTTGACCGTGTTGTCCATTGCCTTTCTAAGAATGCGTCATTTATGTTGAAAATACAATTGTTGCAGAACATTGCAATTGCATTATCTGTGGTATACTAGATAATAAACCACCCTATACTGTTATAAACTACCGAATATGTCCAGCTTCGCCCGTTTTCAATCTATGGATGTGGCGACAAAACATCGAGTTTTCTGGACTAAATATCTAAACAATAAAATTTAAACTGTCTGGAATAAATTCTCAATAACGTGTGTGCCTTACAGCTGTTGTACGAAATTCCATGAAGATTTGCTTTAGGACCTAAGATTGTTTTCATATAGAAGATAAAATAATCGTACGTCCTAATGCAGGTCTTCAGTCCAGATCCCCTAGATTGTGCTACTGGATACCCACCCGTGAGAAAAAGCAAAAAGCGGTATTATCGGTAAACGATATCGATATTTTATCCAAGTTTAAAAGAGCATTATTCTGCATACAATTTTGTCTTCAGCGTATCTTACATAAGCCTTAACAACGGTTTTTATATTTTATAATAAGCGAGATGGGAATGCTAGAGAATGAAAGTTGAGTGTGCTATCCACATGACCTACCTGTCTTGAGTGCAATCTTGTATGGATGTTATTGTCTTACTAATAACCCAGGTAGCAATTTTACGTCATGACGACGTCCATTCACGGTCATTTTCGACGTAAATGACGTCGTAAAAAACGTCCCACAGACGTACTAAATGACGGCCTAATGTCAGGTCTCAGCGACGTCTCTGAAGACGTCATATTAACGTCTCCAGATAACGTCATATTAACGTCTCCAGATAACGTCATATTAACGTCTCCAGATAACGTCATATTAACGTCTCCAGATAACGTCATATTAACGTCTCCAGATAACGTCATATTAACGTCTCCAGATAACGTCATATTAACGTCTCCAGATAACGTCATATTAACGTCTCCAGATAACGTCATATTAACGTCTCCAGATATCGACTTATTCACGTCCCCAGATAACGTCATATTAACGTCTCCAGATAACGTCACCTTAACGTCTCCAGATAACGTCATATTAACGTCGCCAGATAACGTCTCCAGAAGACGTCAATACCACGTATTGTGAAGACCTCCTATAATAACGTCTATTAACGTCTTCAGACACATTAATATAACGTTATCTGAAGCGTTAATATGACGTCATCCGGGATCAATTTGGCCTCGATGCAATTCATCCAGCCACAGTCTTCAAGTAACTCTGAAAGGTCAACATTAAAAACACAAATTTGCATTGTAGTATTATTTATTATAACGAGTTAACTATCACAACTTAATTAATAAATGGAGAATTTTAATCCTTATAACCATGGAGCATAGGAAAACATATAAAAGAATTACTAGTTGCCTCTTGAGGAATAACAACACATTTTGAAATAATATCATAAACAGGTACAATTTTGTAAGCTGAACAGAGTTCCGAAACTTTAAAAATATCAATAACAGCAGAATCATAAGGATACGTATAGTAGGAATCATAATGTACAAACTCTTTTCCATAGACGAACAAGGAAACCTCTCCATTAATCTTACATCTCAAAATATTATGTATCTCGACTACTTTGCCGTTTGCATAGCAGTAACAATTATTAGCTAAACCAGATTTTGTATACATTGCAAAACCCTTATAAACAAGTTTATTAAAGCATTCATAAGCATTGTTATCAACAGGCGTTGGTCCTAAGCTATTGTAATAAAAAACCGCTGGTACCTCGTCAATCAGTTTTGGAGGAAAAGTAGATTCCATTTCTTTTAATCGTTTATAAATTTGCTGCAACGGTTTGTTAGGTGACCTAACTAATTTTTTTAACATGCCTAAATAATTTTCGAAAGGAAAGGCGGAATAACTGTCCAAATCACCAAATAAACGAACGTCATCACACAAATGACATAACATATGAACATTGTAAATTAAAAATTTCCGGCTATAAATAGTTTCGGAATGTCTTATGAACATTAATAATAGCTCATGTGCTAAATATGTACCTACTTTATTGATGTTTCTAGGGCTACAAAGAATTGTTATAGCACAATGAAATAACAAAAAATTTTCATACAGGGAGGTTGGAAGGATATTTTTTAGAACAACTGGTCCAGTATATAACAAAAACATCCTAAATTCGGTGGCTTTCCAGCGAGCCAACTCACTGATACTTCGCGGTCGCCTGTTAAATTCAACAGGTATACAACTTGCACAGCTAAGTAATTTTTCAGAAACTGCATTTACTAAACGGCTATTTAAACGAACATTTAAATCACCACCAACCCAAACATTTAAAAGTTTCCTCATGACTCCCAGACAAACAGCATGCATATAATCAATGGGAAACAATGAAACTAAATCTATGGGAAGCGTCAAAAGTGGAGATTCACCAACATGATGGTCGTCATCAGACTGTAAACGAAATTGTGAATCCGTTCTCCTACTCGCAGATACGCTTGTATAAATCACTCTACCTTGAATATACTCACCAGGTTCTACACATTTATCACATGATGAGTATCCACCATGGGATTTAGTACATTTGATAAAAGCTCTAGCTGGAGCGTCACATACAAAACTATGTACTTTTACAATATAATGAGTATCTTCAAAATTTATTCCATCATTAAGTAATGTAGACAGTTCTTCAACAAATGGCCCCAAAAACAGATTCAATGGTGAAGGTTTAGAGTTTCCACAGAACAGAGTTATTACAAATGGCTGTGCACAATTAAAGTTTTTGATCAAACCTAATATAGGCCATAGTTGAGTATTCGTGCTTTTAAAAAGTGGCAAACCATCAACATTAACCCTTTAACCGCTTGGCTAAATATCAATTGTCGTGCCCCTAGCGCGAGCCTACAAATCGACAAAATAATACCTACAATAAATAAGGAGGGGCAATCGTTGTATCGATAAAAAAAAGTCAAAGAATTTTTTATGTTTTTATTTTAAATCAGCCTTATGGCTTCTACAAACAGGCGCGACACAAAGAAACCGCTCATGTTTTTGTGTCGCGTGTCGCGCCTGTTTGTAGGACCTTTAAATTAACCACCCTAATCACTTTCTTCGTATCACAATCGTTCATCTTTAAGCTAATAAGTAAATGTTTTTAACAGTTACTAATTGTTTAACCTTACTAAATTCGAATTGTTTACATCACAATAATCTCTTATTAATCGACTAGGTACTTTTTTTCTTTTCTTATAAATCTACCTACAACAGCAATGGCTAAATCTTTGTATCACAATTGTTTAATCTTATTATCTAAATTTTAATTACTTACATCAAAATAATCTCTTATTATTCGACTTTTTCCTTTTCCAACGAACAACATTAATGGAACTTTCCATTCGTTTGATCCGCTTGTGACGTAGGCAGTGGTCGTATTAATGTGACAGCCGCGCTAGACTAACTAGAGAAATATGTTGCAAGCATAGGAGTCAAGGGATGGGAACTAACGTCAAATGTTGGCATTATACAAAGATCGTGAGGGATATTTTTCTTATGAATAATAAGGAAAAGAATTAATAACACAAGGCAATATGTTAAATTTAACTTTATTTGGTATGACACCGTTTATTTTATGCTGAATGATGCATTATACCTGATTATTTAACTGTTTGTTATTTCGTTTTTAAAATGCGCATTGCATTGTATCCCATCCCTATGGTCATATTTATGCGACGCGCGCGATAGACGCCGAAGAAAATTTCAAGCTGCCAATTACTTATTTTTGTTTAAGTTTTTTGAATGCTTAGAGTTATGACACATAATTTTAAGTAATTGTTGTAAATAATAGCTCTATTTAATAATAGTTTTAGTTGTACCACGCAATTAATAGGACGAAAATAGAACGAAAAAATCATGCATGTTCTCTGTCGCAGAAATACGACACGCGCGGTAGGGACACGGAAATATTTGTCGCATATATGCGACACGCGCGGTTAAAGGGTTAAAAGACAACAATATTTCACTATTTTTAAAGTTGAACCCACTGTACAGTTTTAATTGTGCTTGTATTTGATTTATGAGACCAATGTGCACCAATTCACCAGATTGCAAAGAGTTACTTGATATATTCATTGGCGTATTTAAAAACGTTCTGCTATCTCTAGGCAATTTAGGGCAAAAAGGATTTAGAATTTTTAGAAGACTATCTAGAGCACTGTGGGAAATTTTATGTTCTACGGTAGCCCAATGTCTTAATTGCGATGGCAAATCGTTAGCATCGTCAGATCGTGAATCATCATTATCTATAAAACAATCCTCAAACAATGTTGATTGACAATTTTCATCTAAAAAAATATTCTCTTTATATGTCCTTAAACAGTTTTCATTTAAAGTATTGTTGTCAATACTACTGTTACTCGTAGCTATAGATGTGGATGTATATTGTGGTGAAGATGGCAAATCACTTAATGATGGCTGTAATGTACTTCTTTGTATTTCTAAAATAATTTTTCGTTTTTCTGCCAAAATCCTTCTATACATTTGACGCTCACCTACTACATTTTTTTTCTTCCTAGAGGATGACATTGTTATTTTCCTTTGACAATCGCTTTTTTGCTCGTTCAGGTGCGTGCTTGAGCCACACCTTTATATCGTCTTCAATGTCTTTTTCTGTAATCCTTGGAGAGGAACTCTTTAAGCTCTCTGAAAACAAAAAAGTTTGTGAATATAAGAATAGCCCAAATGCCTGCAACGCTCTGTGGGGTCAGATGACGGGTCGCTCTCACACAGCGACTCGCGAGTCGCGACACAACTGGTGTTAAATATTATTTTTAACGGAGAATTAAAAACCGGTCAAGTGGGTGTTGGATCACGCGCATTGTAGGGTTCCGTAGTAAGCCCGTCGCAATAATTATGTGGACTTTATTGTTTTATTTTACCAGTTAATTGACGTGATTATTATTATATATAGCCTTGCCAAATTACAGCTTTCTAGTACTAAGAGTCTCCCCACCTAGCCACCTACATAAAACATGCCAATTATTAACCAGTTGCCAGTACACAAGGAATATGTATCTTTTGAAATTATTTAGGTATTTCATAGCACACTTATTTTGTATTATAGATGAGATCTAGAAAGAATAAATTTAATCATATGAAAGACAATAGACACATACCAACAATAAATTCACGGAGACGTAGCTCTGAAAAAGGCTTCTTCTCAGACCTTTTACCATAGAAGTTGAACTTGCTTGCCAACGAGTCTGACAATGTATATTTCATCACTCTCGATACTTTATTTTTTAAATCATGCCCACCAAGGCTCTTTAGGTAGCTTGTCTGTAAATATTAATTGATAGCAATAAACATCCACATATATCTCTATAAGTACACACTAGAATTAACATAAGATCCAACAGTCACATACATAATCTTGAGCTCACACTATAGGATTCCCTGTCATAGGTATCAGGAACTACGAGTGCCAAGGTATCATGACACAGACCTAGAGCAAATATTTGTGTTGCAACAGGAATTGAACCCACACCTCACATCTCAGCCCTCTAATCGCCCACTGTGAAGCAGTGGCCAAAATTATTAGGAATTAACTACACATAATGTGAGCAGAAGCTAATAAAACATAGCCTGTCAGGGGTAATGTAGCTTGCTATTAGTGACTGAATTCCCAGAATTGAATCAATAGTTCCGATGATTAACTCCTACATCCAAACTCACAAACAAACTAACTCATTCTAGCAAGGTACCCATGTAATAAAAAGCTTTCTTATGGTAAAGTAGGAATTAATTATAATTGCTCAATAGGCATTTCCTGTTTATTAAAAGTAAACACTTACCAGGTTAGCACAGTTTTCTGTATTAGTCAGTAACTGTTCCACTGTTTCTAAATCTTGAAAAGTTTCCAAGGGAAATTTGAATCAGGCTTCAATGCATTGGTATTTCCTGCTCTGTCTTTCAAAATTGCTAGGATGACATCATTTTGGGCTTTTATTTTGGCAAGTAGTGAAACAACTTGGCCTTGACAATCTGGATGAAAAAAGTAGTATGGTAGGTATTACAGTCTATAATAATCTTAACACCAACCACCACCACCACCACTATACCAAAAAATAGAAATAATCGTCGAAAACTATACTCATGCATATAAGGTAGTATCTAGCAAAGAATCTAGTTAGGCAGCTATAGATTTAAAAAAATCAAAATGATTTTTACTATTTACCACAGTTATTGGAAGCACTGCTGGCAACAATTTCATCGAGTGTCATACTTTGTGAACCAGATGGTTGATCATGATGACTGTTAGAAGCCTTCTCTTGTGCATCAGGTTTATTCATCTGTGAGTTGTGATTTAGTACCAAATCACTGTAAATTGTGCTTGTACTTGAAGGTTCAAGGTTTATATCTAAAAAGCAAAAAAAAAAAGAAAATAATGGAAGGAAATATTATTATGTTCAAAATAATTTAGTTAATGTATCATCCGGTATAATTACAATTGGATAGATGTTTCTTTAAAGGCGGAGGACGAGGGAATTCACACCCTTTCTCATCATCATTATCATCTGATGATGAAATGTATCTGCTAGTTTTTTTTGTTTTGCGTTTAGGTGGCTTACTTATATAATTTTCCTCCTCAGTCTGTATATCTGATGTGTCTTCCACCAACTTTAATTTTTTCTTTGCCTTATCCAATTCATCTATAGAACAAGCATAAAACACCAACACAGTTAATATCAAAACAACATGCAAGTTAAAGTTAGTCACGCCATGCAACACACCCACGCCGTACAAGCTTGGTAGTCCAGCACTTATTAATCCATTAGTTCTATCTCATTACTAGTAGTTAATAGTACTGCCATTACTTATATAATTTACTATGCTTTTGTTTCTGTTTTGATATGGTATGGTGGTGAGATTACAGGCACATGAGACTGCAATGAACACAACACAATGCTATGTAGGGCACATTCTAGGTGGATGTGGGTACATACCCCCCATACATACCCCTGGTGGTTCGGTGGCCACCTAACCACCAGGTTTATGTATGTTATACAATGTATAATTATAAGACAAGACCAACAAATATTTGTGAAAACAAACAAAACCAAACACCTGTGAACACACTTTCTTGGAAATGATTACTTATCTGTTGCTTGCTTGCTGTCGCCGCTGCTGCTTGTTTACACACGGCGCCATGACCTAAAAATAGCAGTTCTGTCTTGTGATCTTGGGCAATCTGAATATTTTTTTTCTGTGCGCATCAAAACTGCAGTCAACTTCAGCTCGGCCGTAATCCTTAGATTTTTAGGTTATGGCACCGTGTATTTTTTTAGTTAGGTTTTAAAACACTAGCACCTACTAGAATTAAATTCTGGGCCAGTCTGTCTGTGCCCAGGCTTAAAGCATGGTAAAGTTAACTGCCCTCAAGCCACCAGCTGCTAAAATAGTTGTGTGTGGTAGTGTTACACTACCTACTCATAAAAAAAACTTACCAGTCTGATAGAAAACTCTATCGATCTCGTATAGTTTCCATTGTTCATTTGGAGACGAACACCTCTGTAGAAGTTTATCAAATGCTTTCGCCTCCTTTACGGGAGGCCAATAGATTTCTCTTTTTTTAGGTGTTATCCATTTATTGATGACCACAGCCACAGTGCCACCCTCACTCTCCGCGAACTGAACGACACTATACATAATTTACAATCCTTTTATGTGCTGTGATACGTACTATAACAACAGCAAGAAAAAAACATGAGAATTTACACATTTGTTTGACACAGAGAATTGAGAAAGAAAAAAAGCGCGGGATACCAACCAACCGTCAACGCGTTCGTTCGTTCCGTTCCGAAATAAACAAAAGCAAACAAAAATATATTTTTTTTACTTTTTAAATATTTATATTTTTAATCAGCCTTTTCTATCTTATATTGGTTCTTTCTAATGTTTGATGATAGACTAATAGCTGAATTTCTTTTCATTGAGTTACATAACAAATACAAATGTAAAAAATAATAATTTAATAAAATAATAACAAACAACATGCTATCAATGCGTTCCGTTCCTCGCAGATTGGAAGAAAGATAAACTCTGGTGATAATTTTTAAATTATTAAAATGGACTATTTACTGTCGAGTTAAAGTTTTTACAGAGTACCTATATTTTAATACAAAAAAACGTTCGCTAGCCGCATGATAGTTATGTTGTTAGAGCTAATTTAATCGTGCCTGCTTGAGCATGGTAGGCACCTGTTGTACTCTCCTAGAATAAAATTATGTTTCTTTTCTTGGATAATGGCATACCTAGCTCATATACCTACCTTACTTAATTAGGTTTTATTCTGATTCCCATAATAATAATAATATGCTTGAATGTCCATAGCATCATAAGTAGGTTCCCGTTTATTCTGCTAGTCAAACGAATGGAAGTCAGTGGTGGATGTTTCTGTAGGTATCGAGGCGGCTCAAGACCGCTCGTCGTGGCATTTCTATGTATATGGGGCCTGTCCAGCAGTGGACTTCTAACTAAAAGTGTTTGTACAAACCTACTTACAGAAAATAAATCATTTATCATTTAAACTGATAATTTATTTAATGACGATGAATATTAATTTTATCGGTTGCAATTAGGTACCTACCTTAACACGTTCGCAGTCCAGTGTACCCTATGCGGTACACGCGGAGCGATTCCGCCGAGTCCGTGTACCCTATGCGGTACACGAGGCCACTATAACTATATGGGCTCTGCAGCCACGGACTTATGAAATTTGTTAGTGTATCGTTCCTGGACTTGTGACAAGGGTTCTATTAGACAAGAAAAACCAAAAACATGACTTATTTTTTTTATATAATGTTTTCACAGTACAAAATGAAACGAGTTAGTAGAAATATATAATGTTTTATTGGTGAACTGTAACTTTAGGAAAACAATCAATACATATGCCTTTTTACATTTTTTACATTGTGATGACACCCTTTTAGCTTTGGCGCGTGCATACGAAGTGAGTCTTCCTTCGTCGTGTTTTAAGTCCGTGTACCGCCCGGTGTACACGAGCAAAGTCGGGGCACGGGCCTTTATTTTAACATAATTATGCATCAGTTGTGACGTTTGCATCGACTAATGGTCAAAAGTAATGAAAATGATATTGGACTTATGGCGTTGTCGGAAACTTTTGTATTGGGACTGCGAACGTGTTAAGCAGGTATTAAGTAGTACCTACGTGTTAGAGCATTCCTTTAGATGCACTAAATAAATAGTACGTAGGTAAGTACACTACGGCCGAAATATCTTGGCGAGTCTGTACATAGACACTACGAACTTTCGCCATTGACCCTAAATGTAGGTACGTTCCTACGGCGTCTTATTAATGAACAACACAGGGCGTCACAGAATGGAACCCAAATGGACGTTGCTAGGGCGTCTTATTAGGGAACAACACAGGACGTCACAGAATAGACCGTAAATGGACGTTGCTAGGACATATAATACATGACCAACACAGGACGTCACAGAACTGACCCTAAATGCACGTTGCTACGGCGTCTTATTAATGACCAACATAGGACGTCACAGTTGACCCCAAATGGCCGTTGCTAGGGCGTCTTATTATTGACCAACACAGGAGGTCACAGAATTGACCGTAAATGGACGTTGCTAGGACGTATAATACATGACCAACACAGGACGTCACAGAATTGACCCTAAATGCACGTTGCTACGCCGTCTTACTAATGACCAACACAGGACGTCACAGTTGACCCCAAATGGACGTTGCTAGGGCGTCTTATTATTGACCAACACAGGACGTCACGGAATTGACCGTAAATGGACGTTACTAGGACGTAACATTCACGACCAACACAGGACGTCACAGAATTGACCTTATATGGACGTTGCTACGTCGTCATAATCATGACCAACATAGGACGTCACTGAATTGACGCTAAATCGACGTCACCAGGACGTTCCCTTGAGTACCAGACGTTAAAATGACGTCAGTGTGACGTACTTATTTGACGAATAAACTACGGACCCTAATATGACCTTAGGATGACGTCATTTTTTCGTCGCAGACGTCATTTTGCTACCTGGGAAGTTTCTACTGACTGGGACTAATGAAGGTAAAAAAGGTGGCTATAAAAACCACTACATAATAAAATAAAAAAACGAAACAATCATTTAGTAAATAACTGGGGAAATTGCACCGTGCTGCATTTGTCTAATCAAATCTATTCCAAACGAATAAAGTTGCTATTACGAATTAATAGGTACTGATAATTTTTATTTTCCTCAGCATGATAGCAGCGCTATAATTCGCTTCTTTACTCTATTTTGAATTTAATCAATATTTGATTGTTTTTTCTAAGTAATAGCAAAGGTGCTGTTTTTGTAGGCTGAAAAAGATTTGTAAATAGCCTAATATTATATATTATATCAATGCGTGTCTATGTCAAATGCTACCATTAAAACTGTAAGAATAGAGAACTTAAAAAACAGTTTTTACTAATAAAATTGAAACCATTCTTCGGGGAATCTATGTCAAAACCTGGATCTTAGATATAATTTTTCAGTAACCCTATATTCGTTTAACATATTCGCTACAGATATCCTAGATCCCTAATTTGTGAAACTACGATAAATATAACCTTCTGTCTCTAAGAAAGAGGTATGTTTACACTTTGATTAGAAATAATTAGGACACGCACTTGCTTCGTTTATATGCAACGCACCAATAATCAAAATGTAAGCAGACTTATACAGACTGAATCATATTTATCGCGTAGTTTCTAAAAAAGTATACATTATAGAGTAGATGTATGGTAAATAGTGGTTAATTCACTTTGTATGTCTACCTCTAACTAATAATATCTAGTATACGGAGATACGCACAAATAGTCCTTGGTCACAATATTTGTTAAGATTGTCAACAACACTTGCCTGATCTAGACTCGATTTGGTTACTAAATGAAATAATGTAAAGGATATGTTGTATAAATTCATTTTTTATTTTTATTTTAATTAAAGTTTATTGATAAATTACTTTGTTTTTGCTATTAGCAACCTCACACACTTCCCAAAAAAACTTCCAAGAACTCGAAGAGAGTGCTAAGGCCCACTTGCTCGAAAAACTAAACTGTATGACAAACTCTCAATTTAATCTCGTTAAGATTTTATCTAATTAAAGGCAGAAACATCTAAACGCAATTTGCTCATACATCTAGTCAATACACAGACGCCGGTAATAAGTACCGCCCCTAAGGCCTCTGCCTTGAATCTTGCGGGCAGCGGGGCGGCGGCGGCGCGGGAACGGAGCGGGCAATGCAGACCGTTCTCGAAACCAGCGGGCAGATCGCCGCGCGGCACTATAGCGGTGTAGTGTTGTGTTCGTGGTTGTGTCGTCGAGATATTTGTTTTTATTCGCGAAATGTCTGAACAACGGCGACAATATTTTTTTATTCATAATTCCTAACGTTCAATTTATTGAGGGCAAAAGAAGAAGTGAATCCCTATTATATTGGGCAAGAAAAAGAAAAGGAGTTTTATCGAAATTATGAAGAACAGAGACAAATTCTACGAGATTACACCAGAATGAGTGTAGAATCTTTTGACTATATTCTTGAAGCTATCAAGGACGATTTAGATTCTGGAATTAATCCAAATCGTTATAGAGGTATATCTCAAAAATTTGTGAAAGTATTTGTTCTAGCACGTCCGAGGACATTTCGACACGTCACAAAAATAAATTGCACAACACTACAATGCAGTCGCGCGGGCGGTCAACGCTAGACTGGAGTGCACCGCTCTTTGCCCGCCCCCGCGCCGCTTTTTTCGAGGGCCGGTCCATTTGATTGTACGTACGCAA
The DNA here is from genome assembly GCA_949775005.1 of Orthosia gothica. Taxonomy (NCBI): domain Eukaryota; kingdom Metazoa; phylum Arthropoda; class Insecta; order Lepidoptera; family Noctuidae; genus Orthosia; species Orthosia gothica. Next base: position 25,589,632 of record OX459048.1, read on the forward strand.
GATCCTGCCGCGACCACGCCGCCGCCGCCGCCCGCAAAATTTGATGCAGAGGCCTAAAGGTAAACGCGCAACTGACCGCGCCGCACTCGCCGCACGCGCCGCAGTCATCGTATTTTCTCAAGGCCCCGCGCTATCTGCGCCGCACAATGCGTGCGCTACCACTTCTGTACATCTTGAACTATATTTTCATACCGATACGGATCATGTTTCCGCGCCGCCCGCATCGCCCGCCGAGTCTGATGACGTCATCCGCACGTGTTGGTGGAATCCTTATACCTACAACATTTTGCTGAAATGCGGCTCGTGCGGCGCGGATAGGTGCGCGAGGGTGCATACGATTTCATATAAAGATTTATAAAATGCGATGACTGAGGCGCGTGCGGATAGGTGCGCGTTCACCTTTAGGCTGCCTGTCCACTTGGCGCGGTGCAGGGCCAACCAATCAAATCGCATTTTAGTTAAGGACGTCCCATCCTCAATGGAAGATACTGCCTTTTTGCATGCATTATTCTGTCAAAACATTAAAGACGAGATGCCATTAAATGAAGACGACTTTATTAAATCTACCAAAATTATACGTCGGCGTTCGCTAGACAACGGCCGGAAATGGATAGGCATTGAATTAGAGTCCTCGGTCCGGAAACATTTGGTTTCAACTAAAGACAAATTATTTATTGATTGGGCGACTTGCCGTTTCATTGATGATGTCGACGTGGTTCGTTGTGTCCATTGTCAACAGTTCGGTCATGTTAAGAAACACTGCACTAATAAATCACCTACCTGCGCTAATTGTTCTGAGGCACATGAAACCAAAGACTGCCCGCATAAGGACAATTTAAATTATACACCGTCGTGCGTAGCGTGTAAACGTTCTAAGAGACCTTATAACCATCGTTGTGGTTCTCCCGAGTGTACTACTTATAAACTTAGGCTCGAACAACTTATCCTCAACACCAACTACTAAAATAATGGATAGATTAACCATAGGCCAATTAAATCTCCACAACGATAGGGTGGCGACTTCTGAACTAGACAAACTAACAATCGATTATAACTTAGATATAGTGCTTGTTCAAGAACAATACCAAAACGCGCGGTTACGTCACAAAGTAGTACAGTTGGATGGCAAAGCACGAGCCGGTATTTACGTGGCGCGTTCTTCTAACTTTACAGTAACGTCTTTGCGTAACCTTATGACACCCCATTGTGCCGTTGCGGAGGTCTCATCGTCTTCTTTTAAAGTTTACGTTGTGAGCTGTTACTTTCAATATTCAGACCCTGTTGCTCCTCATATACATAACCTCCGTCATGTCTTGCAGTCGCTCGCGGGCTGCAAAGTTATTGTTGGCGCTGATGTTAACGCGTCCTCGACTCTTTGGTATGGCAAAGTTCGGTCTACGGATTATGAACGACGCTGCGCTGTTGAAGATTTCATTGCTGAAATGAATCTGTCTATTCATAATACCCCTGACGCACCACCAACCTTTTGCAGCCAAATGGGCGAATCTTGTATTGACGTCACACTTTCTAGTGCAGACGTACGCTTGGATAGGTGGCGTGTCCTACCGGACGCGTCTTGTAGTGATCATCGCTTGATCGTGTACGAATTTGTTCCGGTTTTTACTCAGGGTACGTCACATGTCATTGGTAACTTCAGGTATAAATGTAAGGGTGCTAATTGGGAATTCTTTAGCTCGCTTCTTGCGTGTCACGCCAAAGACTTCACTCGTGATGGGCTGTCAGCTGAAGAAAGTGCTGAAATTATGTCAGACACTTTCACTTACTGTGCTGACATTGCCATTGGTCGTGGATCTGTGACCAATATACGTAGATGTGATTGGTGGTGTGACTACCTAACTGAACAGCGTAAAAGTTATCGCCGAGCGCGTAAACATCTTAACAAGCTTAAAAAACGTAAGGTCACCGGTGACCCTCTTTCCATTGCGTTAAATACGTTTAGAGTTGCCAGGTCCCGCTACAGAGCATCGGTGGAAAAATCTAAGGGTAATTTATTGCGTAAAATAGTAGAAAAATTAGATAAAGAGGGTCCGTGGTCTCCTTTATATCATGAGTTTAAAGCCAATCGATCGGTCGACCTCGCGTATGTTCAGAACATTAAAGTAAATAATAAACACACCACCAGTGTTGAGGAAACAACTGAAGTTTTGCTGAATACTCTTATACCTGATGACTTGCTTGCTAGTGACAACGACTACCATCAACAAATCAGAGCGTGGGCAGCTGTACCACCTGAATCACCAGCGTCAGACCTTCCATCCACTGACGAATTTATTAACGTTGTCAAGAGGTTACCACTCAACAAGTCATCGGGTGAAGATAAAATATCTAATCGGATGATTATAGAAGCGTGTAAAACAGCCGGTGATGCGATTTTAACCGTTTACAACCGTTGTATTGCGGAGGGCGTATTTCCTCGTATATGGCGACGCGGATTTATACGAATTATCCCGAAAAGTGGCGACAAACCCCCGGACGACCCTAAGTCGTACCGGCCCATAACATTACTTCCATCTTTGGGAAAACTCCTGGAGCGCCTTATCGTTCCACGTTTGCTACCGGACGGACCAAAATTTCATAACAATCAATTCGGTTTCACTACTGGAAAATCTACCGTAGACGCGGCCCTTACTGTTAGGAAAATAGTTAATACATCTGAACATAAGTACGTAATTGGGATTTTTCTAGATATTTCTGGGGCTTTTGATAACGCATGGTGGCCAATGCTATTACTTAAAATGAAAACTCGGGGCTGCTACAGAAATATATATAATCTAGTTTACTCTTACTTTTTAAATGGTTCCGCGAAACTCAAACTCGGTCATCATTCCATGTCGAAGTCTCTCACCATGGGATGTCCTCAGGGTTCGGTTATTGGTCCACCTTTATGGAATTTAGGCTTTGATGATTTCCTCGCGATTCCGCTTCCTAGCGGCTGTTCATTAACCGGTTACGCGGACGACGGTCTTCTGCTCATTCAATCAAGTACTCGAGCTAGACTCGAGAACTTGGCTGACACTTGCCTACGATTAATATCTCAGTGGGGCGATCGAAACCGCCTGACCTTTGCTCCGCACAAAACTTATCAACTCATTTTGAAGGGTAATCTTAAATCGTGTCCTACTATTAAATTTAATGACGTTCCCGTAAAAAGGAAGCAGTCCGTGTGCTATCTTGGTCTAGTGTTAGAGAGGAATTTTGCATTTATAGATCATATTAAAATAGTCGGTGAAAAAGCAAAAAAAAATTTCTATGCCTTAACGAGAATATCTAAATCTACGTGGGGTCTGTCTTTTTTAACTTTAAAAACTATTTATGGGGCTACTTACTTGGGTTGTATGTGCTATGGGGCGCCTGTTTGGGCTGATAGGGCCACCATAGGGGCGGTACGACGTAAATTACTTCAAAGTCAGCGTTTGGCTTTGATATTCTTATGCAAAGCATACAGGACGGTTAGTACTGAGGCCTTACCGATACTTGCTGGTGTACTTCCGGTCGACCTTGAAGTGCAGCGACGTGCTGCAATGTACTATTCCGCACGAGAGACCGCGGACGCGAACTTTTTAACGCGGAGTGACCGTGAGAAAATCTCTAGATTATTTAAACCACCTATTGACGTCTGGGAGGAACTTTTATCCGAATGGCAATGTAGGTGGGATAATTCTATCAAGGGCCGACACCTCCACCAATTCTTTCCATCCGTTCGCGTGCGGCTGGCCAGCACGTGGCTGGAAGTGGATCACTGTGTTGCCCAATTTCTCACGGGACATGGTAACTTTAAAAGTAAATTATTTTCTTTCAAGCTCGTTGCCTCGCCTTTATGTCAGTGTTCTACATCTGACTGCGAATATGTACAATCTGCACATCATATCTTATGGGAGTGTATTCTTTGGCAGAATGAACGTAATATTATGTTGAATAATGTACAGGCTGCATCAGGAGTTGTTTACTATACGGACCTTGTGGAAACTAGAACAAATTTCCGTGCGTTCAAGCGTTTTTGCCATACCTATTATTGGAACCAAATATAACAGCTCACAATGTTAGGACCCATTAATATGTATTAATGCTATTTTTTTTTTTTTTTTTTATCCCTGGTGCTAGGCAACTGGGCTTATCCCAGTTGTATATGACCCTTTGTGCCTATTGGCCTTGTTTGTTCTGTCTCCTGCTTGATATGGAGGGAAGTGGAAATTTACATTTTTCCTACTCCTCCGTTATTCTTTTCTGATTAATTTCGTTGCGGGATCCAAGACAGGTAAATTCATTCTCCGGGACTTCGTCGAGCTTCATTGCCTCGGCGCTTTTCTGGTGGTCGCCACTGTTGATTCTGGCTTTCAGGAGTTGCAGTGGTTTGGGAATAGTGCGGTGGGATTGTCCCAACAAAAGGCAGCATAAGACGAACCACGACCCCTGACCGAACAGTGCAGTGTGCACCGTTGCAATATTTAAATGGTAAAAAAACACATGTTTAACCTTAGTATCTTTAATCTATTATCGAAAAGTACAAGTGTACATTAACATTAATTACAAGCAGAGTAGTAAAACATGTATGGAATCGTGCGTTGACAAGGTGTCAATAAACAAAAGTTTGATTCTTCTTGAAAAAGTCTAATAATTTTGAGCTGTCATTTCAAAAACTCTAACATGATCGCCCGTCTCGATTACAGCGATCATCGAACTTGCCAACACAGATTGACACACAATACCACTGGTAAATAATACTAGCATAACAATACATGGTCACTCTATGAATTTACCAACACTGATTTCACTACAATACCACAGTTACATAATACAAGCATAACAACACTAATTAAAAACACGGTCACTCTACATCTCCGTCGCTGTGTTCGTAGCAGTGTTCGGGAAGGAAGGTGTCATCGTTGTTATAGTCCCGTCTGTTCGCCTGGAACCGCTTGTTGCGGCGGCGAGGCGGCTCTACGGGTCGGATACCCACCTGAAGAAGTAACGTTTTTATGAGGATATTTATTGGGTATTTAGATTGGATACGAATATTATAAATGTGAAGGTTGTTTGTTAATCAATCACGGCAACATACGAAATAACCCACCTGTTCAACAAGTTTGTAAGGTCCAGCACCATCAATGAAAGTTTCTTTAAAAGCTTTGTGCAATGGCTTCCTTTTAAATAAAGCACACTGTTGTCTTAGCACATCTGCCGCGCCCTCAGGAATGTCTGAAACATCATACAAGCAACTCATATTAAAAGAGGTAAGTTTGTTTGTATACAAGAATTTTTAACTCTAGCACTAAAAGATGCAACTTTGAAATTTCTTCATCATTAGTCTTATAATGTTCCCACTGCTGGGTCACAGGCATCCTTGTGAGAGAGGTAATGGGCCTTAATCCACCACGCGGGCCCAGTGTGGGTTGGAAGACGTCACATGTCTTCGAATTTTTGGTTTTAAGACATGCCGGTTTCCTCACAATGATTTCCCTTCACCGTTTTAAGAGCAGTGGTGATGAAATAATTTACACAAAGTCGAGCACCTGCCTGAGTTCGAAATCACGACCTACGACACGGTAAGTCAGGGCCGTTACCACTGGGCCACCACTACTCTGCTCTAAATTTTTTAGCGCAGATCTAAAATTTCTTCTACTGATAGAAAACTACATTCTCGCTGAGCACCATCAAATTCTTTATATCCATGCAATACACACTTCCTGCTGAACAAAGCTGCGGGATAAAAGCTAGTGCTCAAATATTGTTGACAGCTTACCCATTTCATTGAAAGAGAACTGCTTAGGCCTTATATCATAGACCCGGTAGTCCAACATGAGCTCCATTTCAAATGGTTCTCTGTCCTCATCCATATCGTTCTGAGCCACAAATGACACCTTTATGTGCGAACCATCCAGTATCTTGAACAGCTGAGCTTCCACGCCCAACATTTTCTGTGAAAAACATAGGGTAGAACTTAAGATACAGTGTGCTACGGATTTTGATAAAGACCATGATATTGTGATAAAGCAGTAGTTAAGCTAAGCCAAAAGGATCAGATGTGTATTAGAAATTGACCAAAGAAGGCAACACCTGGAGGAAGAGTGGAGGGTTATGGAAAAGACCTGCTGGGGCAATATAGATTGGATTAAAAAAAAACTAATAAATTTAAAAAATATTATACTAATTACTTACTTTCAAAGCTTCAAACTGTTCGAGTCTATTATAATATGCCACAAGAGCTTTTCTAATAGCTCCCAGGCATTCTGGCAGCATGATGTTGTCAAAGTCTTCCATCACTTCATCTAGTTTGAATCCCAGAGGGAGAGATGATTTGGAAACTTCATTTACACCTGCATAACATGAACAGTACATGACATAGATAGTCGATAGTTCACAATGTATATGTCACCAAGGCCAAATGGTATGAAGGGCAATCGTATGAGGGCTAAAGTGGGCAAGCAAAGCAAGCTATGAAGCCCTTGCTAGCACCTATTGCTAATATATTACACTTTATATTTAGATCAAACTATATAGCCAGCCTGTCGGTTTTTATCGGTTACATTTCGGGGAGTGTGCATTGGAATTGCATGGACCATTCCATAATCGGACTACAAGACGTACGGCGATGCGTCATCGGTGCATGGTGGACATCCCACCCATATGCACCAAACGTTTTGGGAATACTTTTATTATGCATACAGCAAAGGAGTGGTATTCCCTGCTGGAGTCTGTATTTTCTGTTGGCTACAACCTGGGAGTCTTTAAGTGAAGAGTGAATATGTTACTTTACTATTAGCCAAACTAATTTGTCCTAGGCTTCACCAATTTATCCTACGCGTGACTGGATATACTAGTTTAGCCTAGGACAATCTCATGTCTTTTTTTTTATTATTTTTAGGCTTGCACTTGACCTGATGGTAAGTGATGATGTGATCGACGGTGAAACATTCTTGCCTAGAAATAACCTATTCACTCTTGACTTAAAAGTCTCCTACATTGTAGCTTTACATTTACTATATATATACTACATTCATTTATCAACACGAGACATTCTGCTTAAGTTACTTGTAGAAGCTGTTATAAATATTAAATGTTACAAATTAAGCCAACATCTCAAAACCTATAAATCATTTAGTACAATCATACCATATTTTAGCTCAATCTTGAGCCCATGTTTGATCTCATGCTTGGTGTCATGCTGCATGTGGTAGATGATACAACAGTGGTCCTCCAACACATAAGACTGCACCTCAATACCTGTCAGCACTGCCATCAGCTCCAGATCCTTCTTCAAGCTGCTGACAGCATTTGTTAACATCAGTTTCTAGAATTTGAATAGATTTATGTCATTACCTTTGGGCAGTATTGGTGGTCATGCTTTATCCTCTTCAATGCCAGAGAAACAACGGCTTTTTAATTGTTTCGGTAATTATGGCATTCAACTGGTTTCAAGGGGTAAACATACTTAAAATCTACACTTCAAATGTGGTTATATGCATGGTAATTATTATTTAAAAGGCAATATGGCCATATTAATTATCACAAACATCTAGCTTTATAAATCGAATTAGAAGGAAGGAAGATAGGATAATCTAAACTAAATAAATCCAGTATTGAACATACTTACTTACTCTGGGAGTTACTTTTCCTGTGGGATACACCCAAGACGCAAACCCATGGGAAAAAGATTGTATATAAAAGTTACCTCTGGCCTAACAAATGTTTCTCTCTTTTTCGTGATTGGTGAAGCTTTTTTTCTGTAACTATTTCGTTGTAACTGGAACAACTCATCTTGCTTCTCTTTGAGCTGCACCTGCAGCTGCTGTACCTCTTCTTCAAGTTCATCGCGATCATCACAATTATGTGGCTTTGTGGCTAAAATTTATACTTAACATTAAGTTAGTTTAAGTTTTAAACTTACAAACTATTTTGTAAAAGTAAAGTTTTATACATGCATTAATATCCACAAAGCCACACTATATTAATATTATAAATGCGAAAGTAACTCTGTCTGTGTCTCTTTTACCTTTCCATGCTTAATCTGCTGAACCAATTTATATGAAAAATGGTATAGAGATTGAGACCCTGGGCAAGACATAGTTTTTATCCCGGCAGTGTGCTCCCTTGGGATGATAAAACAATTTTTACACGGGAGAAGTCGCGGGAAGAAGCTATTAGTTATTAAATTCTAAGTTCTTATAGTTTAAAATATTTGCCAGTCATTTTTCCGGAAAACTTTAATGACTACCAACAAGAAGTTTGCCAAACATTTTCTAGTAAAGTAGTCATATTTCTGGAAAACTGTGAAGACTACAAGAAGTTTGCCAAACATTTTAACTGCTAATTATTATGAAAAACAATCAAACTCAAAAACATCTTTGGTCCCCAATCAAAGATGTTTTGCAAAAACATGTTAATTACCTCCTTTCTTGAAAAGTTTTGTAATCTTTAATTGCTTGGTATTCATTGTTATTGTATCTTAAAATATAAAATATTATTAGTATATAGATTCAAATTAATATCTATAGAAAGTTAGAATAGAAACCGGTAGGTACACAAACACAAACTGAACAAATTTTAAACTTTTTGACATAGATGACATATTATTTGATATTATTTCCTTGTGTTGGCAGCAGTCATTGATTGAATAGAAAAAAACTGATAAAAAACGTGTTCGGATCCATAGCGCATATATCAGAGGGACCTTAGACGATCAATATTATTATTCGACTACGGCGAAGCCAAACGGAGGTTAAAGGCGTGTTGTTTACACTACAATACATTATAATATTTATGTTCTTGTTTCATACTATTCAGAGCGCCATTTTTTTCGTAGGCGGAGTATATTTTTTTGTCTCATCTTGATTTAATAGTGCAACGCCAAGATTGAAATTTAAGTGATACTAGATAGATGATATAGCCTGAATGCAAAGCCCAAATAAGATTGAAGTTGACAAAGCAATTCCAGGAGTAAATAAAATAAAATCATTATTTTTTTTAGGACTTTATAAGTGCCATTTTATTGTCATAAATCAAAGCAAATTCTGGAACTTCGTTCACTTTAAACTGTACAGTCTTTGAAATAAAACAGTATTTTATTTTCTTATTTTTTTAATGTTCAGAAACGCACTCCTTTATTTCCAAAAAAAATACGCCCAATTATTGGGCAGTTCAAAATTTATTTAAACATAATTCTTAACAACTAAATTCCTTTAGGCGCGATTGGTCCAATTCGCGATTGGTCCAATGTTCAAAAATATGTCCAATTCGCGGTTGGTCCAATTCGCGGTTGGTCCAATTCGCGGTTGGTCCAATTCGCAGTTGGTCCAATTCGCAGTTGGTCCAATTCGCAATTAGTCCGATTCGCAATTGGTCCAATTCGCAGTTAGTCCAATTCGCGGTTGGTCCAAAATGGATAATGTTTCCGAAATAATTATACAATATATACGTGTTATAGGATTCTGTCAATAATAATATTATAATAAATTTATATTATTAGTATGTGTTAGCCTGTAAGGCCCAAAATAGAATGAATCTGGCAACAAACGTGGCGGATGATCAGAGGCCTTAGTGCGAGTTTTACTCACGCTCATTCGAGTTAACGTAAACGTCAATTTGTATAGAAACTGGATTAGCGCCGTCTAATGACAGTAAAGAGAAACTACTTTTTTGTATACAAATTAACAGAAAGCTGGAAACAAATTATCGGACGCGGCTTTCGGACGCGACTGACAGCCGCGACTTATACTTATAGAGTATCTAGGTAATGAATGTACATTAAATTGTGCAAACTATCGGACGTAAGTCGCGGACGTGACCTTGGGCGTTCGGACGTCTGATAGAGATCTGGTAGTCGCGTCCCATACGACTGTGCATACATATCAGCCGCGGCTGTAAGTCGCGTCCGTCAGCCGCGTCCGATAATTTGTTTCCACCTTATGAGATCGTTTACGTTATCAAGATCGAGCGCGTTAAAAAACTCGAAATAAGCACACTGAAAGAGTGAAAGCTACGTACAAACAAAGGAAAGCGAAAGTCAGAAGTGGTAAAAATGAAGAAGGATGAAAAAGAAGAAAAATATAACAGGAAAATATAACATCGACCCTCAATTTTGGTCCTTTCATTGAGGCAAAGGCTCAGTTGGCTGTAAAAAAGTTGGGGATCCTTGCAAAGGTGAGACGGTACTTCACGCCTGAACAGCTGCTCAAATTGTATAAAGCGCAAGTTCGGTCATGCATGGAGTACTGCTCTCACCTCTGGGACGGATCTGCCAAATATCAGCTTGATGCACTTGAGTCGATTGACAAACGGGCCAAGAGGCTTATCGGTAACGATGCACTGGTCGCCTCAAAGCTCCAGAGCCTTGAACATCGACGCCGGGTGGCCAGTCTGTCGGTTTTTTATCGGTTACATTTCGGGGAGTGTGCGATGGAACTGCACAATTTGATTCCACCTAGCCCTTTCCATCACCGGACAACAAGACGTACGGCAATGCGCCACCGGTACATGGTGGACATCCCACCCATACGTACAAAGCGTTTTGCGAATACTTTCATTGTACGCACAGCTAAGGAGTGGAATTCCCTGCCGGAGTCTTTGTTTCCTGATAGCTACAACCTTGGGGTCTTTAAGTCAAGAGTGAATAGGTTACTTCTAGGCAAGCGTGCTTCACCGTCGACCACATCATCACTTACCATCAGGCGAGATAGTGGTCAAACGCGAGCCTATAGATAAATAAAAAAAAATAAAAAAAAAACAGGAAGTTCTCCAAAAACTTCAGGGCCAATGTTAAGCTGTTCTGGAAACAGGTAAGTTTGGCTCGTGGAGTGACAAAAAAATCGAGCATGAATGTAATAAGAGCAGAAAATGGATGCTTATTGAGCAAAGAATGCAAGGTCTTGGAACTCTGGAAGGGATATTTTCAAAGTTTATTTAGTTGTCAGGATAGTGTGCAAGGAGTGGGTAACTGGATAGAAGCCAGTTATCAAGACCCAAACTCAGACGAAGAGCAAACGCATGAGAATGAAATAGAAATGGATAAGATTATAAAAGCACTGAGTGGGATGAAGATTGGTAAAGCTGCAGGGTATGACCTAGTATCTGTTGAAATGCTGAAGGGCGGTGACGGGGTGGTAGCAAGCCTGTTGTGCCGGATCTTTAATATGTGTTGGAGATATGGCCGCGTGCCGGATGACTGGTGCAAAGCTGTAATCGTACCACTATATAAGGGAAAAGACGCACAGCAGGAGTGTAAACATACCGCAGCATTAGTCTTTTGAGTGTTGTCGGCAAATTATTTGCGAAAGTTTTGAATAAATAGAGTGATATAAGTGACGGATGAACAAAAATAAATAAATGTATGAATGTGAGTGAATCCAAAGAAGTATGTAAGGATCGTTGCAGGTGGCGTTCTGTTGTTTTTATTTACCCCCATGGGAAAAGGGGTGAGTTTATGTATATTCTATTGGTACAAAAAATCAACATTCATGATGAATATTAAATGTAATATTTAAATGTAATGTAAGTTTCGTGAAAAAACATGTTTGTTTTAGGGCTAGGCTTTTTTAAGTTAGTACTTTATCTTAGTCAGTTATTGGTAGGAGCTTCTAATACAAGATAATGATTAGTAAAATGATTAGATATGAATAAATATAGTATGTACATAAAAATGTGTTATTTTGTTTAATTTTGGAAATACTTTAATATTGGACTAACCGCGAATTGGACTAAACGCGAATTGGACCAACCGCGAATTGGACCAATCGCGAATTAGACCAATCGCGAATTGGACCAACCGCGAATTGGACCAATCGCGAATAAGGTGAATTGGACCAATCGCGAATTGGACCAATCGCGCCTAAAGGACTAAATTATTTACAATCTTGTTAATCCAATAGATTTCAAGTGTTCTTGTGTTATTCGCCCTTCATTCCATTTCACTAGCAGCCTGAAATAAACAAAAAATACCATAAATAGGTACTGCATGATTTTTTGAACGGTGAAAATTATATTTAATAAACAGTTCTTACTTCTCTTCATTATGTTTGACAGACCACAAAGCAGGCATGTGACGAGGCTCCATAGAGTTCAAAAAATGTTCGCGCCACAACTCCTCAAGTCGCAACAGACCACCGTGCTTGAAAAAGTACTCAACAACTTTCACATTATGAGACTCGTATTCTAAATTCTGGAACCTATAACATAAGAGTATTTCTCATGAAGCTAAAAATGTGTAAATTACCTAGTAAGGCTAAATAATAGTCTAGTTTAAAAAGGCACAGAAAATATAATACAGATGCCTCATCCCATACAAAGAAACCGTGCCGATGTAACTAGCGTTTTTCATCTGATTAATCTTGTTATTTTTGTCAGTACATCAATCGCGTTCGATCCTGTTTCACGGCAATAGATGGTGTTAGCAGCGACTTGCAAGTAAAAGGGTTTACTAGATTCGTGAATATTTTTTCTTTAAATACAGTGAAGGTTCGTTTTATAGTATTTTTTGCACGTTTTTACAGTTTTTTTGCATCAAAATGTGTTACAATGCAAATTTTAACAATCGAGTGGAATGACTCAGAAATTTAAAAATGCGCCATCTATTGGCGTCAATTTTAAATGATCCGTTCAAATAATCTTTGATATGTGAATTGAGAGCCCAATATTCCATAATTTTGTACTTAGGAGAGTTGATTTAATAAGAACATACAATTTTTATGTTCAATTCCAGAAAATGTTAATTTTACACACAATTCTATTGAATTGAGTGTACATGTCGCGCCATCTAGTGAGATTTATTTGAACCATATTTTCTTTCTTAGCAATGAGACCCCGTGCAAAAGGCAAACAAATGTTACGGCCTAGGATGATGGTGTGGTGACATTCATTAAGTCAAAAACCTAGAAAGGAGATAATATTTCGGTCCTCCCTCCTCGCCTCGTGTTCCTCATTACTGAGGGTCATGATTTTTTTGTCGTGATGGAAAAAACTTTTCCTGCACCAATTTTCGCTATCAATGCTTGTCTTGTGCGTCGTAGAGAGCATCGTGCTGTTTGATATTCAACATTTTGCGGACTTGGTCTGACCATCTCATTGGACTGCGAACTCTGTGACGGTTCCCTTAAATCGTGCCAGTAACCATCAGCTGTTCTAGGTTGTGTCCATCGTTTATGGCGAAGTGAACAAAGAACTCCAATATCATATGAAGGCAGATTGTAGACAGTCTGATCTTGATCATCAGTTCGTGGAGGATGGCAAATGTGCGAAAGGCGGTCCAAGGGATTTGTATCATCTTTCTCCAGCACCACATCTCAAACGCGATCATGGTCAGCTTTCATTAAAGTCCCGTAACTGAAGATTGTGAACACCAGAAAATATACCAATTTCACTTACGTCTTATCTATACCAACATTATAAAGAGAAAATATTTTTTTGTTTCTACCAAATAGGCTCCGAAACTACTGGACCGATTTTAATAATTCTTTCATCTATGGAAAGCTCTATTATGCCCGAGTAACATTGGCTATAATTTTGACGGGAGCGAAGCCGCGGGGGTCAGCTTGTGTGAAATATTTTGGTATCTCTCTGCAATTGGGACATTGCATTTTTGGCCATCCCTATACGGCTCCCTCACTGGACCCTGTGTTGCTTATACTTGCGCCGAGGTAGATGAAGTCACTTAGAGTTTCCAGCGCCAGAACACCTGTAAATTGGAGAAGGTTTGCGCGAACTACTGCCATTAGTTATTAGACAATATTTATACCTACACTAATTTAGTATGGACAACATTTTTCAGCAGCTCCCCGGTGACCTCATTTTGGCCTGGAAAGTGCTGAAGCAACATGTCTTCCAGCTCTTTTCTTCTTGCATCGGGAAGTTTTTTAGACTGGTAGAGAAGGGCTCGAGCAAATGACTTAATTTTTCTGTTAACGAAATTATAAAAGCATTTTGTTAAACAGTTATGTAGTTATGAGTTGATTAAGAAATGCTAGTACGAGTAAATATGATTTAGAGGAAACTCAGAATACATTCATATTGTTTTTTTAAAACATTGGATTATCTTTTTATGTACTAGAAAACTTTTAAGAATAGAATAAAAATTATTTACATGAATAAAATTTATTGGCACATAATAAAATTTATTTGCTTATAATAATATTTATTTGCATAGAATAATATTTATTTAATTCTTGATAAGTACACTCACTTGTTTATAAATGTATAAGGTCTAAGCACTCACTTGCCAGCGAATCCATTATTATTCTTGCCGAGCTGGTTGGATGCAAGAGGCGCGTCACACATGTCCGCTAATCGCTCGCGCATCGCATGGTCGCGAATGTTACTCAGTTGGTGGCAGCCCGCGCACAGCAGCACCACATCGTGCGAAGCGTGCTCTTTCATGATCTCTGTAATTATATCGCCATGATATCAGACACAATGACAAGAATATTTCATCATAACATGGCATTTCGTAAAATGAGCTACAAGCTTAAAACAAAATACCTACTGTTGTCCATGAAGGATAATCCACTATGTCAGTAAGCCCATAGAGGGTTTATGGTAGGTTCAGGTGCTTAGTAACATTCCTAACAATGGTTGTCAATATCTAATAAAAGTTGTGTTCTGTTCACTATATTTATATTCCACTGTGTTATCATTATACTTTAACTCCCAACAGGTTATGGGCCCAGCCCATGACTTGCTTGGCATAACGTATTATCTCTGTAAATTTAAACTTTTGCGGACATATATATACGAAAATGCAAGCCGTTACATTTGAGAAGTTGTCAGGCCAGTCCAACTATGGGACTTGGTCTTTCTCGATGGAAATGTTTTTGACAGACCTCGATTTATAGGAATGTTTAAATGAGGATTTTGAGGCAAAAACGGCGGAGGCGATTAAAAAAGACGCCAAAGCTAGGAGTAAGATCTGCCTTATGTGTTCAGAGAAGATCTACCCCCTCATTATGCAAACTAAAACGGCGAGGGATACTTGGGAGGCGCTACGACGAGCTTATGCAGATGGAGGTTTGCTGCGGAGGCTGAATTTACTTCGGAAATTATTCAATGTGAAGCTCACAGACTATAGCTCAACAGAAGAATATGTTAATGAGATCCAAGCCACAAGCCAGGCTTTGTTTAAGATAAAAGCTGGTCTGGATGACGAATTTATTGCAATTATAATGTTGGCTGGACTACCTGAAGAATTCAACCCTCTTGTAATGTCACTTGAGCACTCCAGCATGAAAATCACTACGGAAACAGTGATGGTAGCGCTTCTGAAGGAAAGTGAACGGAAGAAGACAACTACGAAGACAATGGACTCGGCGCTTGTTAGCAAGAAGGATATAATATGTCACTTTTGCAAACGGAAAGGCCACTTTAAGTGGCAGTGTAAGCAGCGCAAGTCTAAAGACAGTAAGGGCAATGTAACTTCTACCCAGGATAGTTCTAGTAAGGGTACTGCAGGTAATGTGTCGCTATTATTACAAAAGGATTTTATACTCTTTTATCGACAACCACAGAACCTATGAAATGGGTTATAGATTCCGGAGCAACCTCACATATGACGTCGCAAAAACAAATTTTGGAAAATGTTAGTGCAGGAAGTGCAAAGTATATCACTACTGCTAACAATGACAAAATTGTTTCAAAATTAAAAGGTGATGTTTTTGCCATGGGGCGTAAAATTAAATTTGAGGATGTGTTGTTGCTGCCGGATCTAATTACTAACTTGCTATCGGTAAGTAAGATTTGTCATAATGGTTGCATTGTTGTCTTTGATGTTAATTGTTGTCAGGTTTTTATGAAAAATGATGTAACCATAGCTGGTAAACCATTGTTAACAGCACCACTTAAACAGGGTTTATATATTTTAGATCCGAAAGAGGCAGCGCTGGTTCTCACGACTCCTTCAGATACTTCAAGTGCTCCAAGTGCGTATGACTTATGGCATAGGAGATTAGGTCACTTAAGTGGACCACTTATGGTCAAGTTGAAAGGCATGGTGAATGGTCTTTCGTTTGGAGAAGTGAACAAGGAACCATGTGTGGCGTGTTGCCAGGGTAAGCAGTGTGTGAAGAAGTTTCCAAGGCGGAAACACAGTAAAAGGGCTAAGGGATTACTGGAACTAGTGCATTCTGATTTAGCCGGCCCTATGGAAGTTGAATCATGGGGTGGAAACAGATACTATCTGATTTTCGTGGATGACTATAGTCGAAAAACATTTGGCTATGTTTTGAAATCCAAAACCCAAGTCTTTGATAAATTTAAAGAATTTAAGGCGCTAGTTGAGAACCAAACCGGTAAGAAAATTAAGAAATTGCGTAGCGATAACGGAACAGAATATACCAGCAATGATTTTCAAAATTATTTGAAGATTAATGGAATAGTCCACCAGACATCAGTGCCGCACACGCCACAACAAAATGGGGTATCTGAGCGCACTATTGTTGAGAAGGCGAGATGTATGGTGCATGAAGCTGGATTAAATAAAAAATTCTGGAGTGAAGCCGTTGGATGTGCCGTTTATTTGAAAAATAGATCTCCGACACTGGCTCTTGCGGATAAAGTTCCGGAGGAAGTGTTCACTAGACAGAAAGTTGATCTTTCACACTTGAAGACTTTCGGATGTAAAGCTCGTGTGCTGGTGAAAGATCATGGCCGGAGAAAGTTTGATTCCAAGACTGCTGAAATGATAATGACAGGATATTGTGAGAATCAAAAGGCATATAGGTTCATAAACATGAACAACACAAAGCGGGTAATTTTCGCTCGAGACGCAACATTTATAGAAAGGAATGTTGAGCCAAACAGAGTGGCTCAGCCAGGTGTTCCTGAATTGACGAATACAAATGTTCAGCCAGTGGAAACTCCGTCTACTGTGGTGGTTCCGATTACTGATCAAGATATTCGTGAAGGAATTGTTATTACTGAGAGCAGTGTTGCAAATGTTCCCACGTGGACTGCTCCTAGTCCAGTTAATAGCTTTCATGAAGTACGTGATGAAAATGAGATGATAAAAGAGGTGGTCACTCCCGAAGAGGCTAATCCGTTGTCAAGCCCGGAAGAAGATTTTTACGATGCCTCTGATTCTGGTTCGGATGAAAACGTTCGTGAACTAGAGATTCCAGAACGAAGATATCCTCTTAGGAATAGGCGTCCTAAACGTGATGAGGACATGGTCTATAATTTTCATGTAGTTGGTGATCCTGTATCTCTTAAAGATGCTATGCAACGCTCGGACAAAAATTTGTGGTTGCAAGCTATGAAGGATGAATATGATTCCCTTAAGGCGAATTCTACCTGGGAATTAGTTGATCGACCAAAAGAAGTCAATGTGGTAAAATCAAAGTGGGTATTTAAAGTCAAGACTGGCGGAGATGGTAGCGTACAGCGTTATAAGGCGAGATTGGTAGCTAAAGGCTACTCCCAGAAACCAGGAGAAGATTATTTTGAAACCTTTGCTCCTGTGGTGAGAATGTCTTCAATCCGTCTTCTGGTAGCACTTGCAGCTGAAAAGGATCTGCAGATACATCACATTGATGTGACCACGGCTTTCTTAAATGGTGAGCTTCAGGAAAATTTATATATGGAGCAACCAGAATGTTTTATTGAGGATGAACGCAAAGTTTGCAAGTTAAAGAAAGCAATATATGGTCTGAAACAAGCAGCTCGTTGTTGGAACGAGAAAATCCATGGGCATATTATGAAAATGGACTTTATTCGATCAAAATATGATCCATGCGTTTATACAAAGAAAACTGAAGATGTTTTCTTAGCTATTGCGCTTTATGTCGATGATTTTTATATCTTTACAAATAAAATCGTCGAGGCGGAGAAAGTAAAGCGTCATATTGCAAGTAATTTCAAGATAAAAGACCTTGGAGAAGCCAGAGAATGTTTAGGGGTCCGAATTTTCAGAGATCAGAAAAGAAGTGAAATTATTCTTTCTCAAAGATCCTATATTGAAAAGATCTTGGAAAGATACGGAATGCAAGACTGCAAACCAGTGAGTACACCAGTTGAAACTAACGTTCACTTGAATCCAGGAGAGAGGAATGAGAACGTTGAATATCAGGAGATTATAGGTTCTCTTATGTATTTGGCATGTAGTACCAGACCAGACATTTCGTTTGCGGTTACAATGCTGAGTCAATTTAATAATTTTAACAATTCAGCTCACATGGCAGCACTGAAACGTGTGCTTAGGTATCTGAAGGGGACGATTGATTTATCGCTTTGTTATAAGAAGTGCGACAAATCTTTGGTTGCTTATGCTGATGCTGATTGGGGAAATGGGCCTGATGGTCGTTCTTTTACAGGGTATTTCCTTATGTTTGGTGGTGCTGCTGTAGCTTGGCAAGCTCGCAAACAGCGATGCGTAGCATTGAGTACTGCCGAGGCAGAATACATTGCTCTTTGTGAGGCTGCTAAAGAAGTTGTAAATATGAAAGGTTTATATGCTGAACTAACTAATCGGACAGAGACTGTGATTGTGTTTAGTGATAGTCAAAGTGCTAGTATGTTAGTGAATAGTCCTGCTATCGGCAAAAGGTCTAAGCATATAAATATAAAATATCATTTTGTTAGAGAGTTAGCTGATAGTGAGGTGATCAGGATCAATTATTGTCAGACTGATGTAATGCCTGCAGATATGCTAACTAAAGCAACAGTGCGTCTGAAACATATGTTCTGTAGCAGACATATGGGATTAAGTGGGGGTGTTGTCCATGAAGGATAATCCACTATGTCAGTAAGACCATAGAGGGTTTATGGTAGGTTCAGGTGCTTAGTAACATTCCTAACAATGGTTGTCAATATCTAATAAAAGTTGTGTTCTGTTCACTATATTTATATTCCACTGTGTTATCATTATACTTTAACTCCCAACACCTACAATATAGCAAAAACTGTGATTCACAGCCGTACTTTTTCAATATTTGAGGCTAGCCTTCTCGTATATATCAAATAATAAAAAACAAAATTGTATTTATGTTGGGAGTTCTTCCATCTTTCTCTTTTAAACTGTAGAAATGTAGAACTTTCGAATAGGTAAGAGATTTTTAGAAGTAGGATAAAATATATATATTTTGACAATTTGTCAAAACTTAATTCCCTTACCAATAATTTTAGGTCTTCCAGAGTTTCTATATACTTCTCTTATTCAGGGAAAACGAAAAGAGAAAAAAAATAGACGAGAGCAATGTCAACCCTAAAGGTGAGGCCAAACAAACGTAATTTTGTGAGTTGTGAGTCGCGTAAATTGAGTCGCGGTATTTACGTTCAGCTCAAATTTGTTTAGGCTGCCAGACGGATGGGCGTACTTCAGTTGCTATTCTACGTTTGTAGGTATGGGGCGCTGATGCTTGCCTCGCTCCCCTCACTCACTTCGAGTGCAATTCGGTTGAAATAATGTTCATGTGGCACAAATAGGACTTTAATATGAAACCGAATGCAGCGTAAATTCCGCGACGCATTTTACGCGACTCACAACTCACAAAATGACATTAGTTTGGCCTCACCCTTAGTAGTGAAGTCATAAGGAAAAGATTAAATTAAATGACTTATTATCTTTTGCACTTTTCACTATCTATTTGCCTTTCACTTAAAGCTAAATAATCACTTGAAAAGATTTCAGATATCAAACTCACCCATCCTTCAATTTGACGTGTTTTATTTTATACTGTATATCTGCAAACTTTGAGCAATAATCGTCTAAATGTGACCAGAATGTGGATCCTTTGGCGCCATAACGTTGCTCCTGGCTGGATGACACCTTTTGTTTTTGATCAAGCTGTTCCAATAAAATAGCGAAGATTCTTATTGCAACGTGTGCATCAATTGCTGCATATTGCACTTGTTGCTCTGATAATTCATCTGCTTCCCAATCACTGCATCGAATCTGGTGCAGATATATTGTTGGATAATTATGTACCTATAATGCTTCCGATATGTAGCTGGCTGTACTGATTGCCTGTAGCAATAAGCTAAACGGGATTCGGAACTACTAAAAACCCCCTAATTATTTTTAGATAAGGTAATAGGTTTATTTATTTTATGTTATCTAACAATCTATTTTAGTATGATGATGTTGTTTACTGATCGAAGAAGGCTTATCAGTTGTACACATACACGTCATTGTATGTTGCAATTATTATTTTTAATCACTATACTGACTTGGATACTTTAGATGGCTGAGAAATATTTTCTTTAGTCTTACCCTCCAACTTTTGTCCAGGACAATATTTAGCAGAGTGGAAGAAAGAGTGGCTAAGCCACCGGCCTCTAAGCCATTCAGCTCAGCTAAGTGTCTTATGTCTAGAGTAGACTTTAACACCACGGAGTAATCATGATTTAAATAATTTCCATCATTTGCAGCAGCTACACCCACTTTGTATATTGTTTCGTCTTCTAGCAGGTCCTGAAACACAACTTTGTTTAGGGGCTTTTTTAATATTTCAATCCTAGAATTTCTTATGTTATGTTGAAGTCTCAAACAGGCAACAAAGGTTTTTGCCATCCTACAATACATAATACACTTACTTTTAGAGATGCAGGCAATACTTTCATGGTACTAAGCCTGAACAGGCCGCAGTACCCATCAAAAGAAGATAGCTGCACAAGGGCAACCGGCTGTCTTTGTCCATTATCTGTCACCCATTCACAGTCAAATCCTAAAGCTCTGTGATTCTGGCATCGCCTGTAAAAGTATGCAATTTTGTTTACTTAATACAATGATATTCAAATAAACAGATACGTTATACACTCACAAAACAATTGAAAAAAGTGTTCCGCGCAGCAGCGGCAGCACACATACACACTTTTAATTCATCTGACATTTCACTACAATGTCGAAAGGGATGGCTTGATAAAACAAACAAGAAAAAAAGAGACAGCTAGTGTTTGTCACTTGCGTGTGAATGTAAACAAACATTATTCTGACAACCAATGTTTTTTCTTTTTGTAACCTCCAAATATCAGAAAATTAGGAAAAAAAATTGAAATAAATTAGCAAATTGAGGTGTATTGCGTATTTACATATGGTATGAGATCCCTTCTGTTTTATGTAATTTGGTATTATAATTGGTACACTTTCTAAATACACACGATGGCATTTTTTTAATTTTGTTTTTGTTTCAACAAAGCGTATCGCTCTTCGCCATGCGTGACATAAACTAAAGACTAAAGGTTACAATTGTCTACTATTTGAGTCTTCACAATGCGAGCGCTTATAACATATCTGTTTATTTGAATATCATTGACTTAATACAATTCTATTTATTTTTCAATCAAATTTACATAATATTATTCTACAGAAAATAAAAATTCAAACATTTTTCATGTATAGAAAATTCTTACTTACGAGTTGTTTTAGTTAACAGTACAGTACATCTAAAAGATACTTATGATAACAATTACCTCCTTAACTCTTTAACTACTTGGTCACAAGATTCTTCAATGGTTACAGTGTTAATAGTCACGTATTCAAATAATTTCGCATTTTGTCGTCCACGCGTCAGTTTATAAATTATGTATGAAACAGTACACCCCACAGCCAAAGCAGTAGACGCTGTGATGCACAAATCATAATAGCTCGTTGTATACTGCATTGAAACTTATTTTATTTTATAATTCACTATAAAATACACGTTATCTTACACAATCTTCCTTCATGACTGAACATCGTAATCGAATTTTGTGATTATTATATAGATATACGGTGACGTTACAAATACTATGATATGATTTGTTTTCAAATGATTGGTTGTATTTATCGACTTCAAATTCAAAAATATTACTCTATTGTAATAAAACAACAAGCAACAACAACAAGCCAGCTGTTGCTGTTTGTGTTGTGCTGTCTAAGTGTCAATGTCAACTTGACAACAGCATTACTCCTGACTCTATGGTTACTGGTGTCAAAGACTGGTGTCACCTGTCACAGTCACGATAATTAAATTTTTGTACGGAGTTTTTGGCGGGATTTTTTCGAGTGAAGTTCAGCGGCTGTTAATATTATTTGCAAATTGATTCCTAGTGGATATTGTGATATAAAATTGGTGTAGTTTTGTGTCTCAACTGTCTACGCAACTGGACAATATGTGAACTCATTGACAGAGGCGATCTCAGGATAGTGGAGCGGAGAATTTTATTGTAGTATTGACTACCTCCGCAAAGCTTACTGGGAAGGCTAACTCGATACAATTTGCTGCCAAATACTCCAAAAACCATTAGAATCTGTTACACCCGTATTCTAATGCATACTAAAGAATGTTAAAATTGCACTGAAGACGAGGCGGTATGGTCCAAGACCTTAGCCTGCCCGAAAGGGCGAAAAAAAAGAAAAAAAAAAAAAAAAAAAATTGTACTGTAAAAATTATTCAGCAGTATTTCACCCAAATCTATGATTTCACCGCTGATAGAGTCTGGCAAACGAAAGTAGACACTTGCATTATTTGCAAACATTTTATATGGCAATGCTATAATAACCCTTTCAGACCTGACTTTTTTTATTTTTGCGATATTTTTATATTTGATTTAAGAAAATTGTCAGTGTTATTATAGGCATTAAGAACTAGGAAAAAAAATATCAAAAAAATCCTGGGGGTCCAGCCTTTGAGAAAAACTTGTTTTTCTTTATGTGCACAAATGTGGTCATCCGGCGATAATTATAATTACGATTAATGTTAAGGGGATTTTTCTAGAGTAATATATACTGTTATTATGCTCTATTTTTATTAGAAGTAACCAGTAAAGTAAATAAAAATTAAATTGGATCTTCGTTTGGCACTGGTATTATATAAATCTAAGTTCAAAAATTTAGGAAAACAATAATTACTAGAAATAGTAAAGCCTCCTGGTCTTCGAGTAATAATTACGGGTGGCGTCGGGTTACTACCACTTGGACGGCCTATTTTAGCGACTCCAATCTATTTATTTCGCAAAGAGTCGTTTGTTTATCGGGACTCCGCGTAATTCGTTGTCAGTCTGGTATTCCCGGCAAGCCTGAACAACTGCAAGATCTGATGCATGGAATATCATGCGTAGAGGCCATTTTTTTATTTTATGGGTGTCCTGTAATACTCATGAGTTGATCAAGCAAGTCACATCCTGCCTTCGTATGATTGTGTTTCTTTTTTATTTCTGGTCATTCAACTTCAACAAATCGCCTATCCTTTTGACAACATCTTCTACTAAATCCTTTGCCCAAATACCAATAAAATTGGAAGCTAAGTGGGTATTTTTTTTATCCAACCACTTGACTGCTGTAACATCGCCATTAGGACTATGTACTTATTTCTTGAGCAAAGCCCCTCGGTTTCTTGTTGGTTGGCTGGAGCTTCGATTTTGGGGTCAATAGCTATTTGGTATACACCAGTCTGATGAGTTAGTGTCTTCCAGTTCTTTGTTACTCCTAACATTTTTTACACCTAATTCTCGCCTTTGATGTCAGTTTTCCAAAAATATCTTCAATTGGAGAAGCTGCACCTGGTTGACTCTCAAATATTCCATCAGAATTGTCAGGTATTTTGTGTATAGGATGCTGGTGGATGCTGGTGGGACAAACATGATGCCGAGAGAAATATCATCCGTTTCATCTTCATCAGAGTCTGGGGGGAAGATTTTACATCTACACCGAATCGAACATACCGTGATTCTCGAGCAAAACTACCTCCATTCTCATCGTCGTCATCAGAAGATAACTCCAAGTCTGAGAGATTTTCATCACGTAGAAGATCCAAGGCATTTCGTATAAACATTATTCCTTGAAGACTTTTTCTGAAAAATATATTAGATAATGTTTTCCTCATATAAATATCTTGCGAAAACAACGTAAAATTGTATTTGTCGCATCAGGGCTGGCCGATTGATGTTAACCATCGGAAAGTCAGGATGTATTCCCTTAGGACAAGACATCGTGTGTGGGCAGGTCGTTGGGTACAATCGTGCAAATGAAATCACAGAAGTTATTCGATACACTGGGTTTATTTAAATAGTCACAACTCAGTTACAATCTTGCTTACTAATATTACGGATCGACACTGATTCTACGACGTGTTAGCTCTAAGGCTGTCAGCACAGACTACTTAGAGATAGCTGTCAGTACTCGACTGCCATATTCTATGTTCCCCACCACGCAAGTGGTTAGAAATAGCGCGCCAATGCGTAGTTGTTCTTGCTTTGCCGCCAGATGGCGTGCTTGCGATTTGTATTGACGTCCGTACTATTGACTAAACCCGACACGGCCATCCTGCGAGACAGGCGTCTTCGTCTGTTCCTCATTGTCAGGGTTAACAGTGTATCGAATCATGTGGAAATTCTCATGAATGTCCTCAGCCCTTGGGGGAAGCTGAGGGGTCTGTCAGACTCCTACTGACTAAAACCACATGGTGTTCTTTAGGCCGTAATTTCTCTTAAGAGGCGAACGGGGAACACAGCACGTCGCCTTCTCGGGCCTCTCTCAGGTGACAGATCCCCAAATCTATCACCCGCAGGCATCATCTTCTTGTCCTTGCTCCATGCCATCTCATGTCGTGTTGCGCCACACGTCCTATTAGTCTACTCCGACCCGCCAGTCTCCCATCATACAAGGGATGTTTTTCTGAAATAAAAAATTTCCAAACAGTATTCACTCGTCCAATCCTGACTCATACTCTAGAGTGAGGAAACATTTCGAAACAATCAAACATGATCATTTAAATCTCTCTCTTCACCATTGCAAGGAACAAGTAATTCTATTTTCAATTTAAAGAAAATAGCATCTTAATCATCGATCCGGTACCTGATAGCACCTAATCTTCGTGATTACAAAGTCCAAGTACCACTGATAGTCATTAATGTCACATTTAATTAAACAAAGGAAACAAGACACCAGGTATCTTATTCACGATCCTTAGCCATCACAAAGCTCTCTTAGCTATCACATAGCTCTCTTAGCTATCACATAGCTCTCTTAGCTATCTCATAGCTCTCTTAGCAATCACAATTGCTCTACTCGCACATCCCTACGATGTCGAGTTAACTCAACTCTCTGAACTTAGAACCAGTTCCCCACAGACATTTAGCCTGTCGTATGTCAGTCAATTCGTCATCTACTATCTCAATTGGTACTTGAGCTTTGTGTATCTTACTAAAACAATCTACGCATAGTAATCAAAATTGGAAAACCAAAATTATTTCAATATTCGTAATGAAGGCTTGACGATTCGAACGTCATCAACATTAACATGGTGACCTCACCTCTCGCGTCACTATGCGAGTTTACTTTATTTTAACCTCATAACTCAACAGGAATCCTCTGTAAGGTTCTTTACACAAACGTGTTTTTTACACCGACTTACAGGTGTACAGGCCCATAGTTGCTACAAAGACCTCCAGTTGGCACACGGGCCTAAAGTTGCCATAAAAGCCAACAGTTGCCACACAGGCCAACAGTTGCCATAAAGGCCAACAGTTGCCACCCAGGCCAACACACAACGCTCGGCCAGTCCTGACCAAACTAGATTAATGGGTTCGTGAAAATAGAGATTTGTTTTTGAACTCTACTCTCTAACTAAATCATTGCCCTGGGCCATGTACCACAGTCATTCCAAACAAACTTTAAAACTTCTGCTGCAGCAACAACTGCCAAGCTTATAGAAACCTTCGAGTAAAACCTCTAACGCCACGGCTCTGTAGCCGAACAGCAATTATATTGCTCTCACACAACGGTCTCTCAAGACCCTGACCTCCGCCAGAATCCACTGGTACGGTCAAACATAATACGGCTGATAGAATCAATTACTCGACATTTTAAGCTTGCTCATCATCATTAAAATCCTTTTAACATCAACACCGACTGGTACATGACCCGCTGGCATCTTCCTTAACCTACAGTGTGCGTACTTGTAGGTTTTAAGCGTACACATTTAAAGCTTTCGGTGTATAATGATCACTGTCCTGTCTTAATCACCTATCGCGGACTTAAAACAGGGCCTATCTAGTTTTCCCTTCTAGACTTTCCCACAGAACACTATTAATCAGAAAAAGGTCCGATGATCAACAAGTTCAACTAAACAAAGTAATTAAAATAAGAGTAACAATTATGTTACTCTTTACCACAATTCAAAGGCAATGCATACCCAATTCATAAAACCTCTTCAAAAACCCATCGCCACATGTTACGCATGAGGTGCGGTCCAGAATTGGTCTTACGAGTAGACATGTTACACTGTCATCAACTATGACTTACAATTCTCAAGGAACTTGGTGATTGGGGATCCTTCTCACAAGATTCGCGCTTTTTACTCAAAGATTCCGGAAAATACTGACGGCTTATAAAAGGGAAACAACTAACCCTGATAATATTAAGGAGCTTTACGAATTAACTCGGATCAATATCATTTATATCAGATTATCAACAGTAACCCTTTACTGTCGCTCACTAACTCTGTTTTCATGTAAGGAAAACGATCGCGAGATCTACTGCTATCACAATATTACTTTGAAAGTAAGCAAGTGAATTCAGATCCAAAGACGGTGCTATAATTCGTTACGCAACAAGATCTGTTCGCAAATGATCAGTACCGTTAATAACTCGATACAATTGCGATAGCCCAACGACATTACTAACTCGCTTTGCCACTGAAAAAGACTAGTTATTCAGTCATTTTGGATAACTCATCTCCTTCTTATGGGATATCTCATCCTAAAGTTCGTACTGAACCAAATGTTGAAAATAGGAAAGTACTAACAAGCCAATAGGTAACTTATTAGCTACTTGCTTTTTACTAGGTGTGTCTTAATTACCTAGTGATGGTTCTAGGTATAACCACTACCAACCAATTCAGTGTTCCAACATGAACACTCTTAAAACTCGAAATAGAATCTCATCACTAGAGAACATTCGACTTCACTATCGAAATAAAATAGAAGCGACTCACCGAGTATTCCATTCCAAACTTGCGCGCGCTTGTAAGGTTCGGCTACGACCTGCGAACTGCTAGCCTGCCGTTCCTCTTAACCTCTCAGATGTTGACATGTCAACCTTCGCGCTCAGCATCTGAATCGCCAGCCTCCAGCAGAGGCTTCAGGCTGCGACACAATATGGTATCTGAAAAATGAAAAATATTACGAGAGTATATGTTCACACGGTTATCTTAACCATACACAGTTTTGATGGAATTTATCTGGTGTTTGTAGTAAGCTAAACCAATCAATCTGCCCAACCGTTTCCTACCTACATTGGGGTCGGCTTCAAGTCCTATCGGATTCAGCTGAGTACCAGTGTTTTACATGGAGCGACTGCCTATCTGACCTCCACAACCCAGTAACTGGGTAACACGGTACCCCTTGGCAAGACTGGTGTCAGATCTCAGGCTTCCGACTACCCATAACGACTGTCAAAGACTTTCAAATGACTGCCGGGATCAACGGTTTAATGTGCTTTCCGAGGCACGGAGGAAACTCGGTATGTTGAAATGGTCACCCATCCACGGACCGACCTGGTCAAGCGTTGCTTAACCTTGATGATCGACCAGTGCGGCTGTTATTATATAGCCACGAGCTTCTAGTAGTAGTAGTAACCTAAACCTGCAAAATGTGTTATTATGGACACCGAATGGTAGTGCAGAGTCCCTGTCCAAAACATGAACCACACATTACAGTGTCCCAAGTGCCCAGGTAGGTATATGAGCTTTAGATAAACAAAAGAATGCCACTTCATTTTAAGTAGCAATTAACTAGGCCTGGCAGGGTTTACCACCTTTTAGATAGTTTGGCCCTCCGTCCATAAAAGAAGGATACTATGCTTCTTCTCAAACTTAGTTAAATCTCACTACATAAAACTCATCACACAACAAAACTAATCAAAATATTTCATTTGGAATTTTCATAATTTCCAGACTGAAGTGTAAGGTAGGCACGTCACTGTCACCATATCGTTCTAACTTCCAAACAAAGTCCAAAGTCAGCCAAGGCCAGTCAAGGGTCATTGCCAGTGATAGTAGAATAATAACCCCTCAACAACACCAAAACTTGACCATCAATAACTAACATGAAACTATGACTCGACATGGGCCATACCGTAAACAAAACCAGAATTTTGAATAAAGAACTCACTTTTTCACAATTATAACAAATTGAAAACGACTCACCAGATTGGCATAAAGATCAGAGCGTATGGATTTTTCCACACGTCTACACGCTCCTCCTTGTCCTGTCCAGCTCCTTTGTTGCTACTAGCCTCCTTGCTGCTCCGCTCCAGATTGGTTTTTTATTATTCAAGACTGAGGGTAGTCTCAACTGACATCGCGATTTTTTTTTGGCAAGAATGGAACCACAATTTTCACTAGCATTGTTTTTACGTGTGATCTCATTAGCACGACCGAATCCCAATTCTGATGTCGCATCAGGGCTGGCCGATTGATGTTAACCATCGGAAAGTCAGGATGTATTCCCTTAGGACAAGACATCGTGTGTGGGCAGGTCGTTGGGTACAATCGTGCAAATGAAATCACAGAAGTTATTCGATACACTGGGTTTATTTAAATAGTCACAACTCAGTTACAATCTTGCTTACTAATATTACGGATCGACACAAATTCTACGACGTGTTAGCTCTAAGGCTGTCAGTACTCGACTGCCATATTCTATGTTCCCCACCACGCAAGTGGTTAGAAATAGCGCGCCAATGCGTAGTTGTTCTTGCTTTGCCGCCAGATGGCGTGCTTGCGATTTGTTTTGACGTCCGTACTATTGACTAAACCCGACATATTCATAAAAATAAACATATTTCTTTTCAAAGATCGTTACACTATTGGAATAGTAAGCAGAAAAGACAATTGACACCTGATGGGCACATTTGAGGACAAATCGAAAAACCTATTATTTTGGTATAAAAAAACAATAAATGACGCATAAAATACATCATACATAATCTTAGTAATATCACTTATTGATACATATTTATGTGCATGCAAATGTTTCGCAAAATCTTTGAATTTAGGAATAAAAATAGCAGCTTACCTGACCGATTCGAAACTTGTATACGATCACTGAATGAAACTTGACAAAAATATGTTGAAGCACGATACTAGATGCCGCTACTTGTAGTGTTTCTGTTGACTTTTTATGTGAACAAATGAGTACAACCGTTTTTCTGTACGAATGATCGAAAGTAATATTTTTATAGTTAATTATATTTTATATCCTCAATTGTGGACGCCAGGTCTGAAAGGGATAATGTCAACCTCAGTTTTCCAAAACAAGATGGCGTGTTGTTTTGGTTTCTTGTGGTCTTGATAATAGCATAAAGTCAATGAAAAATGAATAAAACAATTAAAAGTGGATTACGGGAGATGTTGTTTCGCATGATGTCTGAATTTAAATAAAAAACAATAAGAGAAAGACGCCGAATTCAAACAAAAACAAGGTTGTTTACGTGTGGTGTTGGATTTCTTAAGTAGTATGACGCTAATAATTTGATACTTTGTTTTAACTCGTAATTACTATTGATGCCAAAAACTATGTCACTATTATTATTCACATTCATTTTATAATAAGTTAAACACCTTCATAATAATGCGTTATGGCTATTTATCATACCATAATAAAAGATGCATTGTAATTTTAACACTTTTTTTCTTTTACAGAAGATCTGGAGGATGTAGCAGGGGTTAATGAGATAGTGAAAACTATCTAAAAACTTACGGATTTAAAGCAGAAATATAGAATAAGAACCCTGAACCAGTACTTGGGTGAAATAGCTAGCAGAGGAGTGGAAGAAAATGACTGATCATGTCATACAATGTTGAAAATAAATATAATGAAAGGGATAGAATTACAGAAAATAATTTATAAAGTTGCATGATTAATATACGAAACAGTGATTCCAGTGACTCTAATGAATCTATGCACATGGAAGTCTTAGAATCAGATTTTGATTATGGTAATGAATAAACTAAAATTATTATAGAATACTGTTGTTTTTTTTGAATTCGGATTTATTCATCACATTATACCACATACTATCTAAAGTACCTATAGTATTTTTATTCAGACGAAGTAAAATTAATAATTCTAAAGCATCAAATTACGTTATTCCAAGTAGGTATCTCATTCTAGTTTTGGGGTTGATATGCCGAGATTTTTTAAATTTGCCGCGCTTTTCCAGTCTCTACTTTCGTTTGCCAGACTAGAAAGCCATAAAAAAATCGTAAGCAGTATGGCTGAAGTCACTCAAAGTGCAGCCTAGCTTAAATGGAACTGGGCTGGACATGTCTGCTGCATGTCGAACGTTCATTGGCTAAATCGATCACAACGTAGGTCTCGGAAACATCGCGGTGGAGTCAGGCGAAGATCGAGACGGCTTGATGCTATTCACAGGATTGATTCACAATAAAATTAACTAAAACGGAAGCAAGAAAGGGAGGGGTTCGCCCTACAGTTATACAAAATAGGCTGAAAATGAAATAAATAAGCCGTATGGGGGATGTCAAACCACCATTTTAACTTCCGACGGAAAAAGAGAGGTGTTATAAGTTTGACGTGTATTTGTTTATCTGTCTGTGGTATTATAGATCATAACGGATGAACCGATTTATATATTTTTTTAATTTATTTAATAGGTGACTTTATTGAGAGTGTTCTTAGCTATGTTTGATGAAATGCGGTTTAACCGTTAAAAAGTTATGGGCGTTTATTGATTGAATAGGGTTTACTTCGCAAGTTAACATGTCATAATTACGTGTTTAGTAGATCGAACCGTGTCTACTACTAGATACTAATCGAATACTATGTAGCATGAACATTGATGTATTCGAACAAAAGTAAAACTCGAAAATGTCACCAAACATTCACCAATTATATGTGAGTAGTTTGTTATGCCTTATACATATTTTTTTGCAAATTCAACCTTATGCGGCTTATTTAGAGTTGTTTTTACAATTTATGAACGAAGTTAGCCGGTAGGACAAGGCATGGAGTGGAGACGAATGTTTAATATACTTTTTTTTTTGTATAAGACGTGAGTAAGTATTTTAAGAATTTGTTGAATTGTTTTCTAATTGTTCTAAACACATAATTATATTTTATCTGAGCGTAAATATGTTTTTGGGTAGACCATGTGTATGTATATAAACAAATATTAATTGGTAAAATTGTCGAATTGACGACCTCATCTCCTTTTGGAATTAGATTAAAAACTACAATAAATTAAATAACGTATACATATTTGTTAAAAACTTTATACAAAAAAGTTCAAAAGTTGATAAACTTATTAATAAAAAAATAACCACAGTAAAAAAAACGGACCCCTTTGAATAAGAATAGGGTCATTTGTATTATGCGACTAAAATAAAAGGAGGCTGTCATGCATCGTTCTTATATTGATAAAGCGGCCATTGAACCGAAAACAAATTAAATCAAAATCACAAATTGCTTTCTATATTAAATCATAAAAATAACAAAAACAAATCAATATACTCTTTTACTTACAGAAAATACGATGTCCTATCCTTTTTAACTTACGTAATAGGTATTTTTTTACAATTTCTCAACGAACACTTCGCTATTTTTAACGAGCGAGCAGTGACGCGAGACTGAAAAGAGCACACAATTTAAAATGTTGCGCTCATTTTATGCGGACGGTTTTAAGACGCTGAGTGTGTATCTTGGGTTTTATAATAATGAGCATGAAATAAAATGTGGCGGAGGTTTTTTATTTTTTTCTTGTTCAGTAACAGAAAAAGTCACGGACATACAGCAACACCCTTATTACCTAGGTATATTGGTAAATGCTATTATGGTCGATTAGAGTATATTGTTATTTGCTGATGGTCCTTATGTACTTATTACTTTCAGTTGATTCCTATTTAGATTTGGGTATAGATCGGGTGAAGAGGTACATAACCGCATAGGAAATAAAATAACCATTACAGGAAATACAATTACCATTTTATATTTATTTCGTCATTTAAGTTTGCCATTTTTTTCATTACAAAGACATGTCTTTTAAAATTGCATCTGGGACTTGGCCCCAATGAGCGGTGGGAAGGATTAATTTAGAATCACTTACAAATACTATAAGTATAAAATGTATCTACGTAATATACGTAATTATAAAAATATTTTTGCTACACAGAACCTCAATTTTAATAAATACATTGTTGAACTTGATTCTTACATAATTAATTCCCTATAATAATAAAATCAAATCGAAAATCACCAGGAGATAAAGGCCTAGTAATTTTCGATTCGATTTTATTATTGCCTGTCGTAACTGCATAGCTCCCAAAACTCTATACTTATTGACAAAGTATATTCGCGTATATAAAAATAAGAGTACTTAATTGAACATCGAAAATTATAAACCTACGGTTAAAATGTCACTGTTCAAAACAACGATATTCGATATTCAAATATGTACCGAAAAATAGTCGATTAATAGTCCGTCTGTAACTGTACAGACGGCAGAATCGACTATTTTTATATGCGCGAATTCAAAGTAAGCTATAGTATGAGTAGTGATACTTAGGTGAAGAACCCTCACACCTAACTATCATAAAATATCTACTTCTATCTACTAAATAGCTTACTTTAGTAGATAATAAAAGTTAGAATGCGGCAAAGTCGAATTTAAAATCGATGGTCATGGATCAAAGGTATGACACGTACAAGTAAAATGACCCATTAAATTACTAGTTGTGCCGACTCCAAGTCATAGGAACAAGGGAAGGAAATATTTAAACAAACCTACCCCCAATACAAAAATATGCGCACAATTTACTGTGCAAAAATACAAGATGGCTCTAAATGACCTGTAATATAATTTATATTCTTTCCCAAATTCCTTTTCCTTGAGTCCTTTTTTATGCTAGCCGGTAAGTTTCCTATGGTAATGAAGTTAAACCAACGCATTTTAAGTCTTCATCGGTGATACGGCCTTCTTTTAGTTTCACTCGTAACCTGCAACAGAAAATAATAAATTTTACTATTAGAGAATTTTATTTATAAAGAGAGATATTAATTTAGTGATATGTGGTCACTGCCTATGGACATGTGCAATACCAGGTCTTAGAGCAAGTTTATATCCATTGTGAGTAAGGGACCGATTTATATGACTTGCATCATATAAATCGGTCTCTTAAGCACTGCAGAAAAACCTTGCTTTAAAAGAGTTCATGGTACGGCCCCAGGTATATAGCCTGATTTTTTTAAAGAGGAGGCGTTGTCCCATGTTAATAACTTAGGGCCTTTCTCAGTCATGTTACGGTCGGATGGATAGATTGTATCCCTCACTCGACCTATGCATTTTCTACCTATCTATCCAGAAATATTTAAATCTTTATAAATGCATCATAGGTTTGTAAAAAAATACCAAAGACAAAAGTTACTTTACCTCTCTTCTGTATGTTTGATAGACCATAGAGCAGGCATGAAGCGAGGCTTCATAACGCTCAGAAAATGATTCCGCCACAGCTCCTCAAGGAGAAGCAGACCACCGTTCTTCAAGTAATAGTCGACTACTTTCACACCGTGAATTTCATACTCTTCATGTACAACCCTGAAAAGTATAAAAAGGATTGGTTATTTTTAAAAGTTACACGGTCGCAATGGACGCTCTGGACATAAACCTTGGTGGACGCAGATCATCGGCTCCAGATGTAACCCTGATGCTGACCACAAATCTCAGACATGAGGGACCTACCAAGGGAGATTTTAAAACTGAGCCGAAGCTCACAATTTTATTCTGGCGCTAACTTTTAACTGCACAACTACTAAGTATCGATCGAAACCAGAACATAGCAATGTACCTGCAACACCTGGATGCTAAACCCGCAACAGATTATTCGTTATGGAAAGCGACAAAAAATCCTAAATGTCCGACAGTTCACCAATCACCGCTGATTAAGGCTGATAACACCTGGGCTAACAATGATACTGAGAAAGCTCACGTGTTTATGGAACATCTACAGGAAGTTTTTAAACCGAATCCCGATACTGGTTCCTCAAAGACTGAAACAGTCATACAAACACTGGGTCAAACACACCAACTAGAGCTGCCAATTGTTAAATTCAGTACAGCCGAAATCAGCTCTGTAATCAGGCAACTGGACGTAGTGTAAGCACCAGGTTATAATCTAATCACCGCAACTATCCTAATACAACTACCGGATGTGGGCATAAAATACCTAACACAAATCTATAATGCCATTATACGAAGAAAATATGTACCACGACAATGGAAAGTTGCAAAAATTATAATGATTCTCAAACCTGGCAAAAGCCCAGAAGAATCTAAGTCCTATCGTACAATTAGCGTTCTTCCAATCGCCTTTAAGGTAATGGAGATTTTGATTCTCAGAAGATTCAATCCTATTATAAATGAGTCTCAACTAATACCCAACATCAATTTGGATCAGACGAAAGCACAGTACAGTTGAACAGATTCACAGACTTATTGAAGGTATCAATCACTAAAACATCTGAACTGAAGGGATACTGCACAGCATTCTTTCTTGACATATCTCAAGCATTCAACAGAGTCTGGCATGATGGACATCTATATAAAATAAAAAAAAGACTCTACCCATTATCTACTTTAACCTCATCAGGTCATACTTAATTAGAAGACACTTTTTTGTCAGTGAAGGAGATGCGACAACAGAGCTTAAAAAATACAAGCGGGGATGCCGCAGGGTAGTGTTATGGGACCACCACTATATATGTTGTAACCCGCGCACTTACCAATATCTGATGATGCTCTAATGGGAATATTTTCTGATGATACAGCTATTATGGCCTCTGACGATACGCCAAATCAAGCCTCTTATAAGCTGCAAGCCAGCTTAGACAAAATCACAACATGGCTGAAGGATTGGCGTATTAAACGAAATCTGTAAAGGTCACATAATCACATTTATTACCCGGCGTCAGACTTGCCCACCAGTTACACTAAATGGTGTCCAGATCTGATGAAGCCAAGTAACTTGGAATGTACTTAGACCAACGATTAACTTGAAGAAAACATATATTTACGAAACGTCTAAAAATGGGACAACAAGTACGCAAAATTTATCTACTTAGTAAAAAAAGCCAACTCTCAATGGAAAATAAACTCCTGCTATACAAATGTATAATAAAACCAATATGGTGTTATGGGATACAACTATGTGGCACGGCTCCCAATTCAAATATAGAAATCTTACAAAGATTTCAGTCAAAAATGTTGAAAATGATAGTAGACGCACCATGGTATATCACAAGTGCGTCGAGTACTGCTAGATTTGCTCTGATGCATAAATTATGAGGACATTTCATTGGACATTTATCTTGCAGGCCTTATAGCTATTGAACACAAATATTGCTGGATGTCTTTTAGATAGATTGCATTAGATGAGAAGAAAAAAAAATAATCTGGCATTGTCTTTAAAATGGTTATTTTATACTGAACTAGTTAAGGTTAAATCCAAATGCTAGAAAGATTGGAGTATAACTAAACATGCCCAAAAATGAAGACACTTCAAAATGTCTGAAGCATGAATCAGCATTGGGACATTAGAAAAATCAATAGCTTTAGGGTGCTTTTCCACCAAATATCAAGGCAAATATCCACAAATGAGATACTTCATTTTCTTAGCCAGGCTTGGTGCAGCTTTGGCGGAAAAGAGCTTGCAGAGCTATATGACAGACCAAAAGTTCGGTTTCAGCCGCTTAAGTGGTCGCTGATTTCCTCAGTACAATATCATTAAAAACCAGTGGCGTAGCAAGGCATAAAGGAGCCCCGTTACAACATTTCTCGGCAACACAACACAACAGTTTTGTCTCTTTTTACTCGACTTCAGCAAAGACCAAAAGAAAGATAATGTTTATTACAAAATTAAATCTTGGGTCTGGATTCTTGGCTTGGATAATTTAAATGGTCATTGGGAAAGCGGAAGAAGAACCAGCAATACGAATACTTACTAATGAGAGAATCCAGAGTGGGATATACGTTTTAATTGTGATTTTACTAAGAGAATGTTAGAGCTACCGTAGCGTAGTTAATCAGATAGGCTAAACTGTCATCATAACAAAAAAGTGATTTTGATAAGAAAAGATAATTCCTCATGGACTTAACAAAAAGACTTTTATATTCCATTTTAAGCACTTTTGATTCCACACGTTAGGTCCCATGTAGTTCGGGGGCCCCGTATCATTGTTACTGCTGATACCGCGGTAGCTACGCCCCTGTTAAAACCGTTGTACGCGCTGACGAGAATAGGACGAACTTGAAATGAACACAATATTTCAGTACTTACTCTACTTGAAGTTCGATAGCTTTCTTCAGTAATTGCTCGGTGATCTCGTCTTGATCGGGGTAGTGTTGTAGAATTAGGTCTTCTAGCTCCTTTCGTCTCGCTTCAGGCATTTTGTCAGAGAAGTACAAGAGGGCTCGGGCGCTCAACCGGATTTTTCTGTTGAGAGAAAATGTTTATTTATTTATATAATTTGTACACTAACAGCATACATAACATGTATAACAATTACGGAGAAACAAAAATACAATAAGGGTACTGATATGTCTGCCCATTTATAGGGTATACACAATTTTTACCATAATGGACTACAACATTAATTATAGTCTATTAATAAATAAGTGATTAAAACTTAAGCATACAAAATTACACAATACAAAACAAACAAAATGACAAAATAAAAACATACAAAATGGTTAACGACTTTGAACTTTTACTGAAATTGTTTGACGTCAGCTATACTGCTTACGATTGTTTTATGGCTTTCTACATGTCGTACTTTCTACTAAGTGACGCAGGTTCGAACCCAGGCAGGCCGCACTATGCGTAAATTATTTCATCACCACTGATCTAACCGGCATGTCCTAGAACCAAACATTCGAGGATATGTGACATCCACCAACGCGCACTGGGCCCGCGTGGTGGATTAAGAGCAATTCTCTCTCTCACAGAGAGGAGGCCAGTGACAGTGTCCCAGCAGTGGGAATATTAAAAGGCGAATGCTTACTTCTGTGCTGGGTCCTCAACAGACTTCTTGCGCGTCTCGGGTAGCGGCGCGTCGCACCGCCTGGCGAGTCCCTCGCGCACCGTGTAGTCGTTGATGTTGCTCTGCTGGTGACACGTCTGGCACAGGAGGACTACGTCGTGAGACGAGTGGTCTTTCATGATCTCTGTAATACATCCAGCATGTTATGGTTGATTATCGTAATAACAAACCCTTTTATTTGACAATGGGGTGCATACAATAATTGGTCAGCCATCTTTGGGAATTTAATATTGAATTTAGAATAGTGTGTGTATTTAACCGTCTAAATATTTTCATCCAATTAAAATTACACGCACGGTAATATACAATTTAATTTAATTGTCAGTCAAACCAAACGTGTTTGCAATATTTCAACTATAGTTGCAGAATTTGTGCGATACCTTTCAAGGCAGGTTTAATAACAGCTTGTAATATATTTTACAGTAAGTTTTCTGTCATATGCCCATGGACAATAAAATTATTATCTTAATTATAATTGTCTAATAAACTTAATCAAACTTTCATTATTATTTATAGGTTGAACACTGTATGAGCTTTGTATTATATTCCAACGCGTTCAAAAGCCTCTAATCTTGTACATGAAATGTTGTTTTTTTTAATTTACAACCATCACGGGGACAAAATCGCTGGAAAAGCTAGACTTAATAAAAATGTATTAGGTACAAACGTCCACATACCTGGAAAGTGCTTCCTGTACTCTCTAGGCACGACATTCTTGCGGATGTAAGAGTTTCTGTCCCCGCACACGACGCACCTGTTCTCCTTCGGCAGCGTGTAGAAGCGCCCCACGTCGTCGACCGCGCGACCGGCGGGCTCGAAGTTAAGGCGGATTGTGATTGGCTCTTCTTTTAATAACTCTGCTAGCCCTTTGTTTACAAACCTGTTGACAAGTGGATAAACAAATATTAATTTAAAAAGCTTTTTTCGTATTCCTCTCAGCAAACCCCTTCATACCCATTTCATAGGGGTGCATACAAAAATTGGATAAACATTTCATAGCGGTGCATACAAATAATTGGATGCCCATTTCATGGGGGTGCATACAAATAATTGGATAAACATTTCATGGCGGTGCATACAAATAATTGGATACCCATTTCATGGGGGTCTTAGAGCATTTAACCTATGGAGATGGCATAGCTGGGCTTACCCCTCTGCCAAAGTAGCTTGGCCATATGACCATACGCGTTATATAAAACTAATTCATTCGCCGACCGCCGCCATTGTGTATCGTATTGAGTCGTAAGTAAGTTCTCCGAAAAAATGGTTAATTGCGCGGTTTCCTCTTGCAAAAAGCGAGCTGCCACTTTAAATTTGCGAAGCCATGGTGTTTCCTACCACATATAAGTATAAATTATACATCAACATAGTTTTATTTAAGTACAATGTCGAAATAATGGTTATTGCCTTTACGATAGAAAAATACAGTGGTACGTTGGTAGCACAAACGCAGTACAGGGGCTGACAGGGTAGCGATGTGCATAGTGCTGGGACAACGTGAATGAATGATTGATAAATTAAATGATTTTTTGAATCAGTATGTTCAGTATCAAAATAATTTTGTTTGTGTTTATATCTGGACAAGACAGGTTGAACTAAAAAAATATTATTTGCAAATGTCTATGAGAATAGATTTAAATTATTTTCTTTTAAAGTTTTAGGCTAATAAAAAGTAAGTTTGTTCGTTTCGTTAGTGAGTTTTTCAATCATTTTTTAACCCCCGACAGAAAAAGAGGGGTGTTATCAATTCGACGTGTATTGCTGTGTATCTGTCTGTGGCATCATAGCTCCTAAACAGATGAAGCGATTTAGGTTTTTGTTTGAATTTTTGTTTGATACCTCTATCGAGAGCAGACTATCGCAGCCATGGTGGTTACAATGCCAACCCCACCGCACATCAATTCGAAGCCATATACAATTGCGAATGCTAAAAATACTCAAATGTTCGTATATAATTTTTAACCAAAAAAGTTGATCCACAGAAATGTGTTCGACATGTATATAATAAACTGGTACATTTCAAAAATCAGTGATTGCCTCTAGTCGTGATCATTGAGACATGTATATGAACTAGATTATGGCTGTGAATGAAAGTTTAAGAATGAACAGCGAATGTTTCGTAGACACCATACACGTATGTTTTCCTATCTAAGATATCAAACTAGCTTAGCTAGGAAACACCGTACTCAAATAGTTAAAAAAACGAAAAACTGACGTGATAAAGTGTTACATAAAAAAGGGTCAAATAAGTCTATCCGGTTGATTGTATTATTTATTATTTACGCTTTCTTACTATTTAACACGTATACATAAGGTCCGTATTAAAGAACGGGGCTCAAGTATGAATCCCGAATGCCCGAACCTAATTAAAACAAAATGGCAGTGACATGAGTGACAGTTTCATACTATTCTATGCTGAAACCTGTAGGTACTATAGTTTATGATTAACATTGTTCCAAGACGTATGCCACCATTTTATTAGGTACTATCTTATTTATTTATTTAAACTTCATGTACAATAGTGGTACATAGGCGGACTTAATGCCCCGAGGCATTCTCTACCAGTCAACCTTTCCCCAGTTCGTCTAGCATGCATGGAGTATTTGGATATTACATTTATTTGTAACGTCATAGATATAGGAAATACACGGGTCCAACAATATATATTATGTAATTATGAAATCAAGTCAAGAGTGAATGGGTTTTTTCTAGGCAAGCGTGCTTCACCGTCGACCACATCATCGCTTGCCATCAGGTGAGATAGTGGTCAAGCGCAAGCCTATTGACGACAAAAAAAAAAAAAAAAAATTATTGACTAAAAATAAATTCAATCGTTCTTTTTTTAGTGTGTCTTAAATTCTTTCCTACGTTTCTTACCTACCTACGTAGTTTAGCAGATCACAAATCATATTGCGTATTTTTTTTTATTTGTGAAATTAATTACTTAAGTTTATTATTATTGAGTATAATAAAAATAAAACGAATTAACATTTTGCTCATTCATTCATGCATTAAAATGAATTTCCAGTCATTCTTTGTATCACATCACTAGCACTTTGTATTTGTTGTCATAGGATTATTGCATAGATACACACAAATATGTCAATGTATGTGTGTTTTTTGATTGTGTGATTATTATTTTTTCGTGTGCGTTTGTAGCAATAGGATGCATGTATCTGTGAGTGATTGTCATTTTGTTGTAGTGTGCTGTATGTGTTTTCCTCGCCTCCCGCAGAAAGTGGCAGAAAAAGTTGTTCGGTGATTCGCGGCTTGCCGTCTCCATAGGTTAAATGCTCTAAGATGGGGGTGCATACAAAAAATTGGATAAACATTTCATGGCGGTGCATACAAATAATTGGATACCCATTTCATGGGGGTGCATACAAATAATTGGTCCGCCATCTTTTCGAGTCCGTTGTATTGGATTAAGATATTACTTAGCTTCCGTGCATAGTCACTAAAATCAAACGTATAAGCCTGGATAACCGTTTTAAAATTCAGTTGCAAGATTTGACTTATACATACTAAATACTAAAAGTTTAGTAAAATAAAAGGTCGTAAATAAGAGTATCTCACCACATAGCCTTCTTCTTGTTGCATGTACACAGCAGTTCTCCGTCCGGCGCAAGCAGTTGTCCATTGTTGTACAGAGGTTTGCTGCGCTCCTTATTGTACCATGTACCCTTCGGCTTCGGTACCAAGGGTTCCTTGACATGCCCATTTTTAACCTTTTTTTCTTTTTCCCTGTTAACAAATATTTTCATTAGGAACAATAAAAAATAAAATGCCGTTTTTAACACCTATCTAATCCTTTTTGATGACACTTAACACAGAAGTATATTGAATGGGACCATACTTTTTATGCAGGGTTATTTGGCTTTTTTTTCACCTTTGTATAGATTCTTTTGGCGATTGTTTTTTGAATGTGTGAACATTGTAGGCTTAGATTTCTAGATGCTTATTAACATTTGTCAACTTTTTATCTCGTTTCTTATGTGTATATAATAAATAACCTTTGTTTTTTTTAGTTTCTTACGACTTATTGTCAGGCCGACGTTGTCCCCCCATATCTAAGTACTGGTAACTGGAACATGGAAATATTGTAAAACCAAAACCTTTTTCAAAAGAGTAACCATGGAGTTTCTTGCTGGTTCTTCGCTATAGGAAACGACCAAGCCGAACCGTGCACCTTTTGTCGACGTTTTATAAGTGCCCACGTAGGCCTACGTTCGGCTAGGCTATCTTCGGATTTACCAGTGGTCGTACTATGACATGTCAAAGCCATCATCATTATGTAGTGAGAGAGATACGGCACTATATATAACGAATAGCACTAACTATTTTTATCACAGTCGAACCATGATAGTTTTAACACGTCAGAAATAAGTACCCAGGGTCTCAGACACGTTCATTCAGTGTAAATAAACAATAAGGAAATGATAACATTAATTATTTTATCTTGTCAATCTTTCAATATCAACTATACGACTTTTTACTTCCTGTTTAAGCCGAAATCAATTAATTGTATGTGAGTCATAGTAAAAGTTGACATACAAAACATACCTAAGGCCTGGTATTCATTGGAAACAAAGTTGGGAAACAGTTGCGTAAGTGTATGCAAATGAAAACAGAGATGAAGGAAGTGAACAACATCATCAGTTTCGGGAATGAAATTGTCAGAACGTGGGGGTAATGGCGATGGCCAATTAATTTATGGTTGAACTATGGACTGCTTTCTGGTATTCCCCTCCTACTATTTGCTGCAGGGAAACTCCTAGAGATGTTGGAAGGAAAATCACCAGGTGCTTTCAACAAATAGTAGGAAGTTTGTTTATGATTAAATGTGATTTACTATACCTAGCTAGATGTAGGCATATGTACGAGGACTACGAGGTACGTCACTAAGTTCTCACGATTCTATGGATCATAGTTCAATATTCGGTTGAATCGTGAGTGGGCGGCGCGAGCGGCGCGGGCGGCGTGGTGGTCAGAAACGTTTATGTAAACATTAGACGCATTGCGATAGCGTTGATTGATAAAGAGCAAAGGTGTTTTTTTTACGGTTTGGGGAGTTCCCCCAAATTAACTGGTGGGTGAGAGTAAGAGGTCGTGAGATCGAATCCCACGTATCGAAATATAAACGTAGGTATAATACTCACAACGGATCTTTGTGTCTCTGAATTGGCTGCAAGAGGCTGCGCAGTAGCTATTTTTGTGTCAATATTGAAAGTGAAAATAGCATTGTATAACTGTCTCTTTCACTCGCATACGTTTGTCGCATCATCCTATCTCGCTTACTCTGTGCAGTTAATCTGTTTCGTGCACAATAGTTGACAGAGCCAACTTCAGAGACACAAAGATCCGTTGTGAGTATTATACAGGCCGTCTTTAGAAGTCAACTTTGTTTTATCAACCAACATATTGAAAAAGCTTTTATATTAATAATTGCATTGTGACGAGAAACATGCGTGTACCGGTATGCAAAATTTCAATTCAGCCGAACAACAGGAAAAAA
Organism: Orthosia gothica; assembly: GCA_949775005.1. Taxonomy (NCBI): domain Eukaryota; kingdom Metazoa; phylum Arthropoda; class Insecta; order Lepidoptera; family Noctuidae; genus Orthosia; species Orthosia gothica. The sequence goes on from OX459048.1 coordinate 25,632,173, forward strand.
CGGTTAAATTTCACTTGGAAGCTTTGATTACAGACATACACCGGTAGGCGCGCGCAATCAAACGCCATAAAATTCGGAATTACCTACAGGGTAGGTATGGTAGGTCCCATTTTTTTATTGTGGTGGGTTGTCAACTTGTCATCCAATGACTTTCTCTCGCTCTGGGTGAAACATAATCGTTTGCTAATCGCTCGCTGTTTGTCAAATGCACTTATTTCTAAAAAATTCTAAAGCTTCTGTATTGAAGAGCAATTATTGCGGAAAAATCGCTATCGTGTTGTTATTGCAAGATATATAAGCCTGCGTGACAGTTGAAACTAAATTAATGCATTGTTTAAAGATGCGTTGCTACCCGTCCGTCGGTTAAAGAATTACGAAGGAGCAGCACACAAAGCTCAGTCAAGGAAAAAAAAAAAAAAAGTTAAATCAAAAAATCAAAAAACCCGACTGCTTCAAAAGCGAACTAAAAAGACGTAAACAAGGAAAAAATCATGCTGTGCAGTCGGAGGATACATATTCGCGGGCTGGCTGACCAAAATCTGGTGTATCCTCCGCCTGCACAGCATGATTTTTTCCTTGTTTACGTCTTTTTAGTTCGCTTTTGAAGCAGTCGGGTTTTTTGATTTTTTTAATTAAGTTTTTTTATTTATAAGTTTTTAGTTAAGTTTTTTTCGAATTCGATACATTTAAACATATAAGTGTTTTATATTTTTGAAATCACCTCTTAAAACCCTTTATTTTGATACCCCACACACTGGGTTTGGAAGAAAAAAAAAATTGGGACCCCACAATATGGCGCCCAAAATCCGCCATTTTTCTATTGTCCAATTTTAACGTAGCCTATGACACTCGCAGGGTTAAGACGAATCGATTGACGTATGAATCATCAAAATCGGCCAACGCGTTTGGTCTCTGGAACGCCACATAGGAACAAACATACATACATACATACATACATACATAGACTGATAAACACATTACCCTCCTTCGGCAGTCGGGTAATAATACAATAATAGATGCCGATAAGGACATAGTACTCATTCAAATTGATGATTAATCCACCACTTATATTATAGATAACAAAAACTACACATTTTACCACATTATTTTACATCATTCTTGTATGATTCTATCATTCTAAAATGGGAAAATAAAACTAGAATGTACCACATAGTTACGTAATGTATGTATATAGCCTATGGGTATCATCGTCAAGACGTCAAGCGATATTTCATCATAGTTTTTAAATTTAGCATGTCATGTACCAAAATATCGGTCAAGTGGCAATTTTTCGTCTTACTCAACGTGTGTTGACCCCTATATAAGAGATTGGACGATGATCCGTGAGTCAATTCAATTGCAATCAAATAAAAAAGCTTCGCTCCCGCGGACAGAAATGCTGACGCACGTTGGCGCCTAGATACTTCTACTATCATAATTATAACCACTCAAAGGGCGCGTTATCGCAGGTTGACGCATCTTTGAAAACTAGGGAATGTTCAAAATTTCAAAGGGGCGTATCATTCACCTGTCACGCGGGAATTATTGCATGAAGGATTTAGAAGCTCAATTTCGTTGCTCTTTCTGTGGTTTGCTTCCCCTTGTCGCCGATGCAGGTTCACTTGTATTGTGCGTATAACTAAAGCCCAAAACTTACCTCAGAGTTAGTTGCTAAAACGTGGTAAAATCAAAATAATAATCTCATATATAATACGCCCGTGATAGCTACTAAATCATTTTAATGTCACTTTAATTTTGATCTTGATTTCAATTTTAGTATTGGTTTTGATTATGATTCGGATTTTATTTTGATTTGATTTTAATTTGATTTCATGTGATTTTGATTCTGGCTTGATTTTAGTTTGATTTTATGTGATTTTGATTCTGGCTTGATTTTGATTTGATTTCATGTGATTTGATTCTGGCTTTAAACATCTAAACTTATCTAATTCAAAGTAGCCGCCCAGTGACAATCGGCAAATAAGTAATGCATGCTTACCAGTACGAAATTGGTACACTAGTCTATAAGTATATTGGATGTTACTTATATATTTGCATTGCATCAGTGTATTCAATTGATGGTGAGCCAAATAAATAAAATACAATAAAAACTTAAGAGGCAGGTTTGCGAGCGTGAGAACTTATTTTAGAACCCACACATCGACATTTTCACTAACACATTTGCATCACACATTGTAGTGTACACGCACCCAAGAACAAGTGAAAAATTATGCGGCGCGACGGGCATGATATAGCTTCAATGCGCGTTCGCTTCTGAAGGATTTGTAAGCTTGTCTCAAAAACGCGCAATGTATTAGCTATTGATTCACCGCTCCGCACGGCACGCGTGCCCATAGTATTATAGTCGTGAATAAAGGGTGGGGTCACAGTGTAATCGGTTGTGTAGTTTGATTGTTAGAAAAATAATTACTATTTATGTAATACAACATTTAAATTATTATTATGATAAGTACAAAAAATAATGCTTGATTGAATGATGTTCTCTAATTTATTTATTTTATTGCTTAGATCTAGAACCTTTTTTAGGGTTCCGTGGCCAAATGGCAAACAAAAAACGGAACCTTTATATATTCGTCATGTCTGTCTGTCTGTCCGTCCGTATCTCACAGCCACTTTTTCCCGAAACTATAAGAACTATGCTGTTGAAACTTGATAAGTAGATGTATTCTGCGAACCGCATTAAGATTTTCACACAAAAATAGAAAAAAAAACAATAAATTTTGGGGGTGCCCATACTTGAAACTGAAACAAAATTTGTTTTTTTTTCATCAAACCCATACGTGTGGGGTATCTATGGATAGGTCTTCAAAAATGATGTTGAGGTTTCTATTATATTTTTTTCTAAACTGAATAGTTTGCGCGAGAGACACTTCCAAAGTGGTAAAATGTGTCCCCCCCCCCCTGTAACTTCTAAAATAACAAAATGATAAAACTAAAAAAAAACATATGATGTACATTAATTACTAAGTAAACTTCCACTGAAAATTGGTTTGAACGAGATCTAGTAAGTAGTTTTTTTTTAATACGTCATAAATCGTAAACCGCAATTTACCAAGTACCCTTCGTGCGCGAGTCCGACTCGCACTTGGCCGGTTTTTTCAACTCATGATGGCTTATAAATATGCTAGGTATTTTGTGTATGATTTTATTGTACAAGTAGGTTTGTGGCTGCTTAATGTTAAATGCCACAACGCACGTTGCACAACGAGCTGCGTAAGATTGTCTAGTTGAGAAATTAATTAGTTTTCCTCCTACGAACTTTGCAACAACAATTTTAAAAACCTCTGCTATATTACTATTGACTTTATAAATTAAGCTTTTAGCATTGTTGACTAATCTTGAGACAAGTTTCATTACGGCAATAAAAAAGGTGTAAGCTTTCATTACCGGCAAATTTTTTTATCAGTGCCAATTTCACCATTTATATTTGTTGAATTCAGTTGCTTGCAATAGTATGGCTTACAAGACACATGATTACCAAAAACATGATTTGGTCCATTTTATCTTATTGCTTGAATAGTGCTACAGTCATGTCACGACACTCGCGACCCACCCTTATGCCTATTGTGTATGTGTGCGTAGACGTTTTGCGAACTCGGCTCGGAAAAAAAACGGACGTGCTCTCACCTTGGAGTCTAAGACGGCACTGAAAATTTTTCGCGCGCCTGGTCGATTATAAAACAAATTACTGGAGCGTAACTCTCCATACTAAAATGTATGGGGAATAGAAAACAATTTGTGTAGAAAAAATAACAATGTTGAAAGGTGGATTACTATCATTTGGTGTGACTTATTAGATAAATAAAACGGTGAACGTCATATTCATACTTTCGTGTCACGATATATCTAAAGAGATTTATAAAAAATCTTCTAGAATTATGACAATAGTGCAAATAGAAAAGGTCGATTTAGATGTTTTTGAGAGATTTCAACAATTTCTTTTTTAGATATTTAGTATGGTTTTACAAATATCTCGCGGTGAAACTGTTGGCACATCTGTTAAGGTTCTTCATATTTTTTTTTGTGTAATTCAGCGCGGTGAATCTTTAGAAATAATGAAAACTGTAAGTGCCTTTTGAGGTGTTTCTTAAGGACTCGCCTCTTAAGAGTTAGTAAGGCAAGCGGGTCTAAGGAGTGGAATTCGCAGATTCGGTTTCCCGATACCTACAAAGTACCGTTACTTTGTAGGTATCGGGAAACCGATTCTAGGCAAGCATACTCCATCGTCGACCACATCATTGCTTACCATCAGGTGACGTAGTGGTCAAATGCAAGCCAATCAATTCAAAATAATAAGAAATACGAAACTCACCCTTCCTTCAATTTGACATGTTTCTGTTTAAAACGCAAATTAGCAAACTTCGAGCAATGTTCGTCTAAACGCGCCCATACGCTGGGTCCTCGGGTGCCGAAGAGCCAAGACAGAACAGTTTCCTTCCTTCCGAACTTTTCTAATAGGAGTGCGAAGATTCTGATGGCGACATGTGCGTCGATCGCCGCGTATGCCATTTGTCTTTGTGTCAACTCTTCGGCTTCCCAGTCGCTGCATCGAATCTGGTGAACAATTTTTTAAGATGAGAGGGTATGATACATTATTTTTACAAAGAGCTTTGTAGGAATGAATATATCAGTTACAGTATCTTTAAATTCAAGGGGCATCTTTGAGTGGTGACATGCTAAATATTACATACGAAATAATACGAATATAAACTTTAACTGTAAATCTGTAAATAATATGAAGAAAAAAAACATTTGTTCAGTATTCATTTATTTTTGCATAACATGAGAAAAACTAGGGAACAGCCATTTTTTTCGTCGGATTGTTTCCATAGTCAAAATTGATCACATTTATAAGTACTTCACCCCGTACAAGACTGCCAAAGACTGTAAAAGTTATAATTGTATAGACCCTATAAAAATATACAGGTGAGTTTTTAAAGTGGACGTGGATGGCCCAATCCGGAACTATATGAGGCATATCGAAAAACACTACACTCTAAACATTACACACGAAAATAATTACTCAAAGGAGTTATCCTTTGTGTGTTTTTCGCTATTCCACATAGTTTCGTGTGTTGGCCATCAACGCCCACTTGGAAAACTCATCCTGTATAAACACTTTTGAACAAAAGCCTTTGTCCTACGGTAGACCTCACCGCCTAAGCCTACGCCTACAGCCATATTTGACCGCGATTATTTCAAAGTGCTATTCCTCGCGACACTTTTAGTCATCAAAAAGGAGACCCATATTTTTAGCAGAACCTACCTATGGTGGCAAATTCCGATGTAAGAATCGCAGAAAATTTCGTGTTCATTGCGTAAGTGTAGAATTGGCAGATGTCGAAAGTCCTAAATTATTGCAGGATTATTTAAGATAACCCACCATCAACCAAGATCGAGGTGAGGAATTAAAAAAAAACTATTGATTTAGTTCATTGTGTTCATTATTGTTTTCGCGCGCAAATTATGCGTCATCAAGTGAATTGTACTGTATTAGTCTTTATTGTGGTCGGAAACAAACTTATCAGTACGTGCCATGTGCATTGTGCATCATTTTTAAATTGCGACTATTGGAACTTATTTCTAGAATGATTAATGAATAAACGACTTTATTCTTTTAGTGACACCAAAATTAAAGTAGGCTGACAACAAAACGAAAAACCACAGAAAAAGAAAAGAAGGCAAATTGTATTGAAAAGGGAGAGGCAGCACTTTGCCCAGACGAGGGATACATACAAAGGATCCTAGCTTTTTGCGCCTATGGAATATTTTTAGAAACCTACCCTCCAACTTTTGTCCAGCACAGCTCCTAGCAGTGCAGATGACAGCGTAGCCAATCCACCGGCCTCGATGCCATTAAGTTTGGCCAGGTGTCTAACGTCCAGGGTAGACTTCAACGCCACGCCGTAATCGAGGCTCAGGTACTTTCCATCTTCGCTGGGAGCGACGCCCACCTTGTAGATAGTTTCATCTTCTAGAATGTCCTGAAAAAGTTTTTTTTTTGACAATGGCTTTCAGAGTTCTTGATAAAGAATTCTTAACATAGGCTTTCAGAGTTCTGTATTAGGATTTTGTATGTGTTAGTCATAATAACCTTTTAAGCCCTTTTAGAACGAAAAGCAGCCTTTACTATGTTTGGTTCTATGCCAAAATCGAACCTGTTTTTACCCATTTAGGGCGAAGCCAAAAGGATCGAGGCTATGATTTTAAATGGTAGTCCGGTATGTTTTCTTACGGCAGTTTTACACAAAAATACGATCTACTCTTTGCAATTTAGTTTGGCGTCTGTCACACTGAATTCCTTTAGGATCACAACTACTGAAAAATTGGGCAGAACCACAGCGTTTAAGACTTTTAGAAAGAGCATTTTTTAGGAAGGATGGTTCAGGCATTCTAGGTATACTTTACAGTAGGTACTTTATTTTTTTGGGCCTTCGGAAATCACCCAATGACTTCTTCCGCTCTGGGTGAAACGGGAGGGCGTCTCAGACTTTTAAGCGCGCTAGTCACACACCTGCCACAGTGGAATCTAGGGTGTAAAAGTGAGGACGACCCTTAATACCAACTTTGTGATGTGTATAGACAAGTAGGGACAATTTACTAAATAGGCCCTGCGGCAGGGCAGCACAGGAGCGAGACCATCATTGGTCTCTAGATCGTCCCTGCCGCCCTGCTACGTTGCTGCGTGTGGAGCGCGATCGGGGCAATTTTTAACTACCTAACTCAACTAACTTTTTTTCTGTAGCCATTTCTTCACTCAGTATCTGCTTTTCCCTTTTTTTGCGGGAGCTCCACAGAACGAGCCAGTGCCATATACCGGTCTTTTGAATTTCGATAATACTGGTGCTATTCTCAACACGTGTATTTAGGTCAACTTATACCCCAACACTCAACGGCAGGCATGTGTGTAGAGACAATGCCGATATTACCGCGACCGCCGTGCGTCCTAGATTGCCCCTGCGGCAGGCGTGTGAATAGACCGAGGGCCGCGGTAACTCTCTTTCATTTTTATCCGTGAGCAGCCAGCTGCGGCGGCCCCGAGCCGCCGCAGCTGTTAGGGAGGTGAGCGTCTCCGTTCGTTTCCCTCAGCTTTCCGCCTCCTCCTTCGCGAGCATTACTGCTTCGCAGAAGGCGGTGACGGCTTCCCATGGCCTCTCACTCCGTACCATGGCCGGACGCGAGAGGTCGCTACCGCCGATCGCTTCCACGATGACACGGCGGTGCTCCGCCCGAGCGGGGCAGACCTCCACCGTGTCCTCTGGACGATCTACACAATGGTGAAACCCGGGCGTTTCGCCCACCTTATCCTGAACAGGAACCGCCCGAATCATACTCGATTCTGTTCCCGACACACGAAACGAAACTCACTGTGTCTGCTCGCGAACTTTTTTGGGACACAGTGAGTTTCGTGTGTCGGGAACAGAATCGAGTTGTGAGTGACAGTAGTAGCGGTATTGAGTGCAAAAAACGAACAAGAAAGAGGGTAGCCCGTTTTGTCTCTTAGCAAGAACATCAGTTTATCCGTGATCATGGTGCAACAGCACCGAAATATCGGAAACTTGCAACAAACAGTAAACATGGTAAATATTCCGTTTCGAATGTTAATGAGTTATAAAATGCTATCTTCTACTTCAACATTGATACAAAAATAGCAACTCCGCAGGGTCTTGCAGCCCACTTCCAAGACACAAAGATCCGCTGTGACTAGAGGTTTATACGTAGGTATGTAGATGCTATGTGAAATACAATAGAAAGCTTGTTGTATCTACCATAATAGCATTGCTAGTGAGAAGTAGTTATTGAGTTATTCTGACCACATTTCAGTAATAAACCGCAAAGGAGCTGTCTCCATGCCTATTATCTGCATGGATGTGCGGTTGACTGTTCTTATTTTATCTAATTCATTTACTATGCCAGATATAAATAGCTATCCAGATCCAAATATAGATACAGGCATCTGGAATCTTTGCAAGTCACGCTTCGAGTACAAACTTTGTGACGTCACATTTCATTGCTGATGCAACAATAACAGAATGTTGTAAATGTTTAATATAAATGATTATCCTGTTTAGCGCCATACCTATACGCGAGTCGCGGTTTTACGCCGAGTATGTATGACGTTTCACCAATCACCGGCGCGGTTGCCAGGTAAATACTTTGCTAGTAATAAATCCCGCGCGCGGATTAATTTCCCGCGTTAACGTTTTTTTTTTATCGCAAGCCTAATTAGACTCTTTATTAAATAAGATAATAAAAAAAAGCTCTATACATATATTTTTATCATATTCGTAAATATGTTTGTTATAAATGGTATGTGATATTGATAACATTTACACTCTTTGCGCTATATGATGCTGCAAGTGAGAGGTTCAATAACATTTTTTACGCATGTATATGCGTGAAAAATGCGTATACACATTTTTTGTACTTTAACGTCATACAATAGTTGCCTGTGTGACGTTAAACTACAAAAAATGCGTATACGTTTACGCGTGAAAAATGTTATTGAAACTGTCACCCGCACCATGCTACAGCGCAAAGAGTATAAGTGTTCATCTGTTTATCTTTGCAGCATGTGTGGTTTAGTAATGCGGTTCTGCGGCCAGGCACGGTGTGACAAGAGGGATTTTCTTCGATTGTGTGATTTAAAAACAGTTTTTTAGCAAATCTGCAGTTCACTATCAGGTTACTCAGTAGGTACTATACCTACTCACGATTATGAAGATTTGAGAATGTTTTAAATGCCATGTCATGGGACCATGACAAAAAAGAGAAAAAAAAGTGCCAGTGTCTAATTGGGTTGGAGTTTAGCCTTGGGGGCATTATGGCGCGAGGACTTGAAAAATTATAGTTTTTATTTCGTAAATTTTCCAATTTTATTGCAGTTTCGGGCTAACCTTAACCATAAAAACCATTTAGGTTCTGAGAAGCATAGCCCTAGGTACGATGCACTGTTTCCGAATTATGGGCCTTATCATTAGTGGTGCAAGCAGGCCTTGGGGCCAATTTTAACACTTCCTGAGCATATTTGTGATCCAAAATAAAAGAAAAATAAGAAATAAGTGAATAGACTCTTACTTATTAAATATAATTGTGAAGCAGACCCTAAAATTTTCTGAAAATACACACATTTATTTTTGCAAAGCGATAATTATTACTATTCTAGTTTTGCAAACTTACTTTTAAAGATGCTGGCACTGCTTTCATGGAACTCAACCTAAACAGGCCACAGTACCCATCAAAAGAAGATAGCTGAACTAGGGCCACTGGGTGCCTCTTTCCTTCGTCTGTCACCCATTCACAGTCAAATCCTAGTGCTCTGTGCTTCTGACATCGCCTGAATGAAAAAATAAAATGATATATTATTTAAATTAGTTACAAGATTAGTTTTAATATTAAATTCACTATCTAGATCTTCATCATTATCTTGACCTTATCCCAATTTTTTAGAGTTGGTGCTACCTGTTGTTATCTATTGATGCTATTTACTATAACCTTTTCAACAAGCAAAATCCATGTATGTATTCATATTATAATAAATTGAATAGTTGATGCCTGTCCGAATTATCCAAAAACTCTTTATTTAGATATTATGATGGTCAGAGAAGTTCAAATTCAGGACCAAGTTACTTATTTGTATGTTAATTTTGTTTTTGGCAGTATCACAATAATTATTCTTGCTATTAGGTACAACTTGATACATATTTGTTTACAATAAATGCTAAAGTAAACAAATAAAATCTATTACCTTCTCAATTCACTAACCACTTGATCACAACATTCTTCATTGTTGACAGTCTTGATAGTCAAGTAATTAAATAAATCTGCAGCATCTCGGCGCCCTTTTCTCATTTTGTAAAAAATATATGAAACTGAACATCCTACAGCCAAAGCAGCAGTGGCTACACACAGATTGTTCCTTGTCGAAGTTTGCATTGTACTTTTGTTAAAATCCATTATCACGATAAATTAATTAAAATTAACACTTCGTCTATAACACTTCTGTATGTATATGTTTATAAAGTTAAGACCAACACAGAACAATGTTTTAAATACGTTGAATGTCTCTCCACTCCATGAATGACTGAAATACTGAATACCATACCATAGATGCGTTTTGGTTTTATTATATAGGTACACGGTTGTGAGTGTTGTGACTTGAGAGATCTACTAAATTACGCGTGGGTCGCGGTATTCATTCAAATCAAACTAATATTGCCTCAACTCAGTCAGTAGGTACAATGGTACATAAATATATCACAGCACAGCACAGTAGGTACCTACATAAAACTTATATTTTTTTTTTTAGCATCATTTTGTTTCGGTGTTTGACAGTTTTGAGCAAAGCAGTGTTGCCAGTGGCAGAAAGTCAAATGTTACAAGAGGCATCATCAAAAGACTACATTTTCATAATAAAAGTTACATTAACTTATTTTATGTGGCAAACGACACTCCATTTGTTTTTTTTTTTTTTACTTTATTGTGAGCGGAACACGCCCATTATATGAATTTTCGCGCGGACAGGCCCTCCCCCGCGTCTACCATGTGTAAATCTGTTGCGTTTAGTTTAGAACATTCAAATTACAACGAGAAACAACTATGCTAGGTACCTACTTGGTCGTATTAGCGAAAAGATCGAAAAACATAATCAAACCTAGGTTACGCCGGCCGGTAGGTATTCAGCCCACTCGAGTTCTTGTAAACGAAACCAAAGTTACTTAACAATGAGTAATAAATAGCTATATGAACTTCTTGAAGCTATGTGCAGTGCATGGCACACTTAAATTATGCTATTTGACTTGATAATCTTGATATTTAGTTGACGATTGATACAAAAATAAACTTATTTCAGTTGCAAATACGACTTTGTTGTTGATTTACTGATTCCCTGAATAATTAATTATTAAATTAAAACTACAATAAATATGACATTTACTAACCAAGTATTGTTAGCACAAACAAGTCGAAAACAAACCAATTGGTTTGTTTTCGAACTATTAATGACGAAATAAAATTACATTAAATTATATTACTTTCGTATTTATTTACTCTTCTTTGGAGATAATAAAACTTTTGTAAACAAAACACGACGCTCGCTACTGCTCGGAGTAAGTGGGATGGAAGATTTAAAAATACACGTGAGTGAGTGAGTAAATAAAGTCAGGGCACAGTGCGACAACACGTCGAACAAAAGGTTTCTTAGATGCGTTCCGTTTCACGATTATTTTTTGTATGCGGGCAAATATTATAATATTTTTAGTAAGTCCTAAAAGTTACGTAAAAGTTACATTTTGAGTCGTGTTACATGGAGGATACGTGAGACGGTAAAATGTAACAACAGTTACGTTCTGGCAACGCTGGAGCAAAGAGAAACCGAAAAACCACAGAGAAACATTTAGATGTTTTTTTTTTAGTTTTCTTTTAATTTGCCTTTCAGTATATTAAAATCCAGAGATTTTCAGAGAGTTTGTATAATGTACTGTATAAATTATATATGTACTTAGATAAAGTACCTTATATGTACTTACAAACTGATTTAACGCACAGAACATATATACACAAGGGTTTTACGTACAAAACGTACATAAACAGATTAGAGTCTGGCAAACGAAAGTAGACACTCGAATTATTTGCAAACTTTTTATATGGCAATGCTATACTAATGTCAACCTCAGTTTTCCAAAACAAGATGGCGTGTTGTTTTGGTTTGTTGTGGTCTTGATAATAGCATTTATTCAGGGAAAAATGAATAAAACAATTAAAAGTGGATTACGGGAGATGTTGTTTCGCATGATGTCTGAATTTAAAGAAAAACAACAAGTGAAAGATGCCGAATTCAAACAAAAACAAGGTTGTTTACGTGTGGTGTTAGATTTCTTAAGTTAGTATGACGCTAATAATTTGATACTTTGTTTTAATTCGTAATTCCTATTGATGCAAAAACTATTTCTCTATTATTATTCACATTCATTTTATAATAAGTTAAACACCTTCATAATAATGCATTAAGGCTATTCATCATACCATTATAAAAGTTGCATTGTAATTTTAATTTTTTTTTCTTTTACAGAAGATCTGGAGGATGTAGCTGGGGTTAATGAGATAGTGAAAACTATTGAAAAACTTACGGATTTAGAGCAGAAAGATAGGATAAGAACCCTGAATCAGTACTTGGGTGAAATAGCTAGCAGAGGAGTGGAAGAAAATGACTGACCATGTCATACAATGTTGAAAATAAATATAATGAAAAGGGAAACAGAAAATAATTTATAAAGTTCTATGATTAATGTACGAAACAGTGATGCCAGTGCCATGGAAGTCTTAGATGCCGATTTTGATAATGGAAGTGAATAAACCAAAATTATTATAGAATACTGTTGTTTTTTTTGTATTCGGATTGACTTAACACATCCACATAATATTTAAAGTATTGCCTGCCTATAGTATTTTTATTCAGACGAAGTAAAATTAATAATTCTAAAGTATCAAATTAGGTTATTCCAAGTATTTCATACTAGTTTTGGGGTTGCTATGCCGAGATTTTTTAAATATGCCGCGCTTTTTCAGTCTCTACTTTCGTTTGCCAGACTCTATGCACTATATTTTATATAATATACATTATATTTTGATTCCGTTTCCGTGTTTCCCAGTCCCTAATGAGAAATTAAATAATAATAATTATTGTATATTTTGCCAGTAATCTAATCACCATCAATGGTGTTTGTTTTTCTTTTCATGTGCGAATTCAAAAAGTAAGTTGGTATAAAACTGTCATTTCAATAACGTAAGTAGCATGATAGCATCTGTGGTCAAGTAAATGTCTTAAATTACGTATCTATAGGTAGTCTGTGCATTAAATAATACTGATTCAGCAGCGTTGCTAGAAAGTAACTTTTGCTTTATATTACGTTAATTTTGACCTTCTCATGTAACACGACTCAAAATGTTGCTTTTACGTTACTTTTTGGACTTCGGACCGCATCTAAGAAAGTTTTCCTGAATTACAAATTCCGGAAAACTTTTGACGTATTGCATATTCACTCACTCACGTGTATAGGCGGAATCACACTTACGTGTAGTAGTGTGGCGTGGCGCGGGATCCACCAATCAAACCACTCTGTTTCAGCCTGTCATAACACACCTGGTTTTGGTGAGCGTCAGAATCGCAGGTCAACAGTCTTATTTAGCTTTCAAATTGTGCCTAAAAATTACTTACCAATTGCTTATATTTGCTTACCATAATGAGAGAATTGCTTATTTCATCCATTAAAAGAATTAAAACATTTAAGGTTGACCAGCCATTCTGATATCAGAATGGCTGGTCAATCTCTGTAGAGTAGTAACCATGTGGAATTACTGAAATTTTAATGTGCCAAAGATTGCTTATTAATTGCTTATTTCACAATTTAGAAGCCTAGACCCAGTATATCCTGTTATTCTATCTATAAGCTAGTCAAGAATTTAAAATCCCCTGTGCCTGTTAAATTTATGAGAGCAAAGTGACGTATGTCGAAAATTGCGTTTATATATCAAAAGGTTTTATTACTCGTTTCTTTATTTTCTGAAATAACCGAATGGGGCCTAGTTTCTATATTATTTTTAATCATGGCTGTATTTATTAACTTTGTATATCTTGCTGACATAGAATACTTATGTTTTTAATAGTGGCTTAACGGACTTTTTTTTAAGTTGCCTGCCAATAAAGAGATGAAATTAATCTGCCGTACATTAATTTTTATAACTTACTGTCGTCGTTTTTTTATGTGCGTGTGGACTGAGGGACCAAACTGGTATATCGCAAAATAAAAATCGTAGGATTTATTATTAGACTTAAAACTATTGTAGAACAAATCTGGGAATTTGTAAACAAATACATATATTAAAAACTACAGCTGCAGCAAACTTAAAGTGTGGTCCCTCAGTCCTCACAGATTATCAGCCAGATCTCGAAAAGTATCTGAAAACCGGCCAAGAGCGAGTCGGACTCGCGCACGATGGCTTCCGTACCATTATCGAAAAAAACCGCACAAAAATCACGTTTGTTGTATGGGAGCAGCCCCACTTAAATATCATATTAATTTTATTCTGGTTTTAGTATTTGTTGTTATAGCGGCAACAGAAATACATCATCTGTGAAAATTTCAACTGTCTAACTATCACGGTTGGCCTGGTGACAGACAGACGGACTGTGGAGTCTTAGTAATAGGGCGGGACCCTATTACTAAGACTCCGCAGTCTGTCTGTCTGTTTTTTACCCTTTGGGTACGGAACCCTAAAAATTAAGGTGTCGTGACTACAGACTTTGAGTAAAGAATTTGTAAAGATATTAACTACATAACAGACCACAAAGCTTCAAAGATAAAATATATGTAACGACTAAACTGTGGTCCCTCATTCCACACAAGAAAGATACATATTTTAGTGAATTTATCGAATCAAATAAATAAAATCTCTCTTTTTCTACATACATTTTTAAAATGAGACTTGAAACATTTTGTAAAAAAGAAATGGAAAAGAAATATCGCCGCAATTTTTAGATAGCAATTATTAAAACTGGTCCCTCAATCCTCACATCCACTGACATATGTGCATGTACTAGCTGCTTGACGAGAAGAATATCAGAAAGACTAGTGTACTTAACTTTTAGTAAAAAGTTTCTACTATATAATAGGTATCTAAAATTGTGTTTTTCTTACATCTTAGCTGAGATAATATTATTTTTGAATCCTATGAAAATAGAGTAGTGTGATCACACAATAAAACAAAATATAGACAGTACTATTATACTTTATACGGTTAATTTTATTTTATTTTTTATGGCGTATGTGAATTTAATGAAAAAAGGTGTGTATTCAAGGAAAGTCTATTTAATAAAAAGGCACGATAATAGTATGAGAATTAGTTTTAAGGTAGGTAGGTAGCATTAAACAGAATCTACACATTTAGGCTGTGTTTCCACCAGAGATGTGCGAGATAGCTGAGCGGTGCGAGGATGCGTACCGACGCTGTGAATCGGTGAACAGATGGGCGGCGCGAGGATGTGTAGCGGGCTCGTTTCAGATAAAGTGTGGAAGCAGCGGAGCGTGCGCGCCATTGCCCGAGTGCCCGTGTTGCCAAGTGCTGTCGTTTCAGCAACTTTGTCGCTAGTTCTAGCGGGGTTCATGAGTGGTTGGCGACCAAAAAATATGAGTAAGCCACAAAAAATAATTGAACGACTTTTGAACCATTTTCAGGGTTCCGTACCCAAAGGGTAAAAACAGGACCCTATTACTGAGACTGCGGTCCGTCTGTCTGTCTGTCACCAGGCTGTATCTCATGAACCGTGATAGCTAGACAGTTGATATTTTCACAGATAATGTATTTCTGTTGCCGCTATAACAAAAATTTAATGAAATACATATTTAAGTGGGGCTCCCACACGACAAACGTTATTTTTTTTGCGATAATGGTACAGACCCCTTCTTGCACGAGTCCGAGTGGCACTTGGCCGGTTTTTTAACTTTGATATTTATTTGAACCAAATTTTCTTTCTTAGCCCTGGGACCCCATGGTCCAGGTTTTCCCTATGCTAACCTAACCACTCATAAAATCCGCTGGAACTAGCGACAAAGTCGCTAGAACGGCAACACTGCTCGCACCCATCCCTAGCACACATATCTGGCAACACATTCCTCGCACACATCCTTCCTTTGTTTTGTATGTACAAAAAGCTTTCACTAGAACTACGCTGAGAGAGCCTGGGTGTTTACCCAGCCACAACAAAACAACATCAACCAAGAAGAAGAACCAATAGAATCATTTTGTTTGAAGTAATGGTTCTTAACAACACATCCCTTGCTACGCATCCTAGCACATCTCTGGTGGAAACACAGCCATATCATACCTACATAAAAATTATAGTAGATTAATTTAATGTTACTTCAAGATTGCGTTCGGAAACAGCTCATTTATTTATAATTACGAGTAGCAAAAAAAAAAAAATATAATTTAAATGCTATAAAAAACAAGAAATACATAATCTGCCTTTATCTACTGATATCACTGTTTTATGAACAAACGTTTAGCTATGATGACCAATATTTCAAAATTAGTGTAAGTGCTGACTAGTATTGCAATAATTGATAAGTTAATTTTGTAATCTATTGTTTTATTAAATACATTTAAGCCATGTAATATAACATAAAATTAACCGTACAAAATATAAAATTACTGTCTGCATTTTGTGGTCAGACTACTCTTATCTATTTTCATAGGATTCAAAAATAAATTTGTTTAGAAATGCCCAGATTTGTTCTACAATTGTTTTAAGTCTACTAGTAAATGCTACGATTTTTATTTTGCGACATACCAGTTTGGTCCCTCAGTCTACACGCACATAAAAAAAACGACGACAGTAAGTTATAAAAATTAATGTACGGCAGATTAATTTCATCTCTTTATTGGCAGGCAACTTAAAAAAAAATGTCGGTTAAGCCACTATTAAAAACATAAGTATTCTATGTCAGCAAGATATACAAAGTTAATAAATACAGCCATGATTAAAAATAATATAGAAACTAGGCCCCATTCGGTTATTTCAGAAAATAAAGAAACGAGTAATAAAACCTTTTGATATATAAACGCAATTTTCGACATACGTCACTTTGCTCTCATAAATTTAACAGGCACAGGGGATTTTAAATTCTTGACCAGCTTATAGATAGAATAACAGGATATACTGGGTCTAGGCTTCTAAATTGTGAAATAAGCAATTAATAAGCAATCTTTGGCACATTAAAATTTCAGTAATTCCACATGGTTACTACTCTACAGAGATTGACCAGCCATTCTGATATCAGAATGGCTGGTCAACCTTAAATGTTTTAATTCTTTTAATAGATGAAATAAGCAATTCTCTCATTATGGTAAGCAAATATAAGCAATTGGTAAGTAATTTTTAGGCACAATTTGAAAGCTAAATAAGACTGTTGACCTGCGATTCTGACGCTCACTGGTTTTGTAGCCAATCAACTGCGTCACAAGGCGCCACGTCACGTAAGTGTGGTTCCGCCACCATTTCTAAATATTCCATCCCACTTAGTCTTAGCACGCACCGCGATTTTTATTCGCGCGTATTTTTGCCGCTCATTCTGCGACCTATGGAATTGTATGAAGTTGCACGCATTGCGGCAATCCGTGTTTTGCCACAGAATTCACCGCCCCGCGGTGCTGATTAAATTCACGCGTATATTTTGTTGAAGCTCTATGAACAGGTAGAAAGAGACAAACATCGCGCGGAATTTTATCCGCAGTGCGTGTTAGATAATTATGATTTAGTATGCGGGCAAAAATTAAATCCGAGCGACTAAAAATCGCAATGCGTGCTAAGCCTTGGTGTCGTTTTCCACATAAAATAAGGTACCTAATGTAACTTTTCTTAAAAAAATGTAACTTTTTGAGATATCGGATATTTACACATATTTGACTATAAGCTACTGGCAACACTGTGATTCTGCTGTCAGCGATATTGCGTTGCGGTGGTATGTGTTTCTAATACCTATATTTTTTTTTGCATCCAGAAGATCAGTCAGTATACTAATTTTAACTATTTTGTTACAACAATAATGCCACGAGACAGGAGTCCTGAACGGAGGCGGTCGCGCTCGCGAGAACGCCGTGACAAGGACCGTTACGAAGATCGTGAGCGTGAGTCTCATCGAGACAAAACAAAACGTCGCGAACGGTCACGAAGCCCTTCTAGAAAAGAAAGAGACCGGTCTCGGAGCCCTGCACGGAAAGATAAAGACAAATCAAGGAGCCCTGCCAGAAAAGAGCGTGAACGTGGCCGATCCCGTAGTCCCAAGAAGCGTGATGGTAAAGAAAAGGAATCAGACAATAGAAGGAAACATGATGAAAAGGAAAAGTCAAAGAACAAGAAAGAGGAAGAGGATAAAACCGAGGAGGAAGAGCAACAATTCGCAAAAGATGATGACTCAAAGCCCATAAAGAAAGAGCCATTGTCTCTAGAGGAACTACTTGCTAAGAAAAAAGCGGAAGAAGAAGCCCGCAGTAAACCTGTTTTCTTGACTAAAGAACAAAGAGCTGCTCTAGCTTTGGAAAGACGACAAAAACAAGTAGAAGCTATTAGAGCTAATGTTGACAGACCTTCTATAACCACAATTGATCTTACGGGACCCTCCAAAAGAGAAGAAGAAATTAAGAAACACAGAGATGAAAGAGAAATGATGAGAGAAAAGGAAAGAGAGAGACGAGATGAGAGGGAGAGGGAACGGGAAAGAAAATATGAAGAAAGAAAGGCAGCTATGAATGACCGTCGAGGTGGAGCAGGAGGCGTAGGAGAAGACAAAAAGGAGAAAAATGAAGAAGGTTCCAAAACTAAAGACAAGGAGCGTGAAGAAGAAGCCATCAAGGCTCGTTATCTGGGTATTATAAAGAAAAAACGCAGAGTAAGGAGATTAAACGACCGTAAATTTGTGTTTGATTGGGATGCATCTGAGGATACTTCAAATGATTACAATGCGTTGTATAAGGAAAGGCACCAAGTTCAGTTTTTTGGTAGAGGTCACATTGCTGGCATAGACATCAAATCTCAGAAGAAGGATTACTGCAAGTTCTATGGCAATCTGTTAGAGAAACGTAGAACCGAGTTGGAAAAGGAACAAGAGAAGTTGCGTCTCAAGAAAGTTAAGAAGAAGGAAGATAAACAAAAGTGGGATGACCGCCACTGGTCAGAGAAGGATCACGATGAGATGACTGAGAGGGATTGGCGAATATTCAGAGAGGACTATAATATCACCATCAAAGGTGGTAGGATTCCAAACCCAGTCAGAAATTGGAAAGAAGCTGGCTTCCATCCAGACATTATGGAAATTATTAATAAAGTTGGCTATAAAAGCCCTACACCTATCCAGAGACAGGCTATTCCTATTGGATTACAAAACAGGGATATCATTGGTGTTGCTGAAACTGGTTCTGGTAAAACATTAGCTTTCCTTATTCCACTTTTGACATGGATCCAGTCATTGCCAAAAAGCGAACGCTTGGAAGATGCTGATCAAGGGCCATATGCCATTATCTTGGCGCCAACTCGTGAGTTGGCGCAACAGATTGAAGAAGAGACTAATAAATTTGGAATTCCTTTGGACATTACATCTGTTGTTGTAGTGGGAGGTCTTTCAAGAGAAGATCAGGGTTTCAAATTAAGGTTGGGGTGTGAAATAGTTATTGCGACTCCCGGTCGTCTTATCGATGTCTTAGAAAACAGATATTTGGTATTAAATCGTTGTACTTACGTTGTTCTCGACGAAGCTGATCGTATGATTGACATGGGTTTCGAGCCCGATGTACAAAAGATTCTAGAATTCATGCCAGTTTCCAACATCAAACCTGATTCGGACGCCGCTGAAGACGCTTCTGTTTTGCTGGCTAACTACAACACTAAAAAGAAATTTAGACAAACTGTGATGTTCACGGCGACTATGCCTCCCGCTGTGGAGCGTCTAGCCAGGACCTATCTACGTAGACCCGCTATAGTATACATCGGATCTATCGGCAAGCCTGTGGACAGGACAGAACAAATCGTCTACATGATTGGTGAGAACGAGAAACGCAGAAAGCTAACGGAAGTGTTACAAAGAGGAGTCGAACCTCCAATTATCATCTTCGTCAACCAGAAGAAAGGTGCGGACGTTCTTGCTAAAGGTCTGGAGAAGCTGAACTTCAATGCGTGTACATTGCACGGTGGTAAAGGGCAAGAACAGCGTGACTTCGCGCTGGCTAGTCTTAAGAATGGCTCGAAAGATATTCTGGTGGCGACAGACGTTGCTGGTCGTGGTATCGATATCAAGGACGTCAGTATGGTCATCAACTACGACATGGCGAAGACTATTGAAGATTACACGCATCGTATTGGTCGTACCGGTCGTGCTGGGAAGACTGGTAAAGCTATGTCATTTGTTACGAAAGAAGACTCTGCGTTGTTCTACGATCTGAAGCAATTGCTACTTTCGAGCTCGGTGTCTACTTGTCCCCCAGAGCTGATGAACCACCCAGAAGCCCAGCACAAGCCAGGCACTGTAGTCACCAAGAAAAGACGAGAAGAAATGATATTTGCATAAGCGTAAATTGAATGTAACATAACATTTTCTTTATGTAAGATGTTAGTATTGAATAAAAATCGTAGTAAAAATATAATTTATTTAATTACTCGTCGATTGAATTACACTTTCACTAGCAAACAATAAAATAAATAAATTAAATATTTCACTAAATCGGTTATGTGGTTGTCGACACTTTCCACCTTACGGCACCGGCACTGCAATGAAAATAATAAATAAATACATGTTTAGAGCCCACTGGAATCAGATCTAACCCCCGGTTTCTCAACACTCGATTATTGGGCTGTTAACATAATTGCCGGTTAACTGCTGCTGAAAGATCATTCAACCACTCACAGCAGATAACGCTAGCTTGGCATTTTGTCACATTTAATTCTGCGGTAATTTAGCGTAGGGAAAGCCGGCCCAAATCAAATTGATCCTGCCTTTTTATTGCAAATCTATGAACGCTAGATACACATTTGTGATTGGATTACAAGTTTTTTTTTAGAATAACTCAAGGAGTCAGTACACGTCCGTCTAAAGACAGCATTATATCATCGAAATAGACTACATTTTGCCCCATATTATTTCAATGACGGTACAGAATTGATTTGTTCAGTAGAAACACAATACCAAACATGATTGAGTAATATGAATAAAATACTGTCTGCTTAAACTCAATACATTGCGCAAAATTACATAGGTATAGTCCTCGCCAAACTTCTTGGCCGCCCTGAAGTTGGTTTACCGGATGTGCGAGGCACGAAACGGTGCTGTTTTTGTATGAGATTTATTACTGCGCAGCCATTGTAGCCAACTTCAGGGCGGCCAAGAAGTTTGGCGAGAACTATAGTCTCACTAAATCGTGAGTATCATTAAATCTTACACCCGTTTCTGGAACGAAATACAACACATTTATTGTGTGGAAATATCATCAATAGTCTTAACAATAGGTTTAACGTGCCAAGTATCTTTCCAAAAACTGGCAGCCTAATTGCGTAAGTGAATTCAGCAAGGCAAAGGGTTTGTGACCCCATGAAAGAGTATTACAAATACTCTTTAAATAATTAGGTATTGTAAAATTTCTCGGTTTCTTTCGAAAAGAGTATCTTCACCATGAAAGCGTCCAATAATTTTTGGCAATATCAAATTATTTAAAGTGATTGCGATAACTTGTGCAATTAGGCTGCATGCCAGAAGCGTGGATATAATGTGGAGCGGCGATTTAACGTGAGCGTCAAAATGGAGGGACCAAACCTCAAATGTCTGTCATACATATATAAACAAATAATACCATTAATCTACTATTTGCTACCTTTGCTATAATTTTAGCTACCTCATCATATACATAATATTTCAACAAAATGCTTGGTCCCTCCATCATGATATCAAGATGGAGGGACCAAACTGATAGACTACTCCCTGGAATGTTCTACCTACTTAGTGTTATAATACCTTAATTCTACCTTAATATTATTGATTTTGGCTGCCCGAAACATGTATCGTTTTAAAGATATCGATTATATAAGTTGGTTCCTCCAGATTGACGTTCTAATTGTTTAGTGCAACAGGTAAATGGGCGGTTTATTTTCGATCTTCGAAGGATAAATATTTAATACCTATTTAGTACCTTCTAATCATGCAAAATTTCTTACATTAAAGTTTACTTTAAAGAGCCAAAAAAAATTAAAGAAATATGTACAAATTTTAATCGTAGTATAATTAATAAAGGTGTTTTTTTTTTATATGAATATCACAAAATTATCTACCTAATATAAAATGTATCTTTTGTTTTTAAATATTACTATTTATTGGTTCATTACGAGACAGGCCGCGCAGTCGGAGGATATATATTCGCGAACTGTCTGATCCTCCGACTGGACAGCATGACTCTTTCTTGTTTACAGCTTTTTAGTTCGCTTCTTAAGCAGTCGGGTTTTTTTATTTTTAAATTAGCTTTTTTTATTTTTCGTAAGATCCTTCTACTAACAATAACAAACACAACAAAAAAAAATAAGTGATATCGGTCCAGCCGTTCACGCGTGATGCCCAAGGGAAATTGGGATTCATTTTTATATATATATATGTAAATAACAAATCAAGATGAATTTTCGATTTATTCTTCGTTCGGCCCACTGATTTTCGGCCCAAATGCCAAAATCCTGGTTCGTCCCAAACAATATGCTTCCTTCGTCCCAAAATATAATTTTAATTATTTTATGCCTGCTTCGTCCTATTTTATATTCCTTCTACGGCCCATATCTTTTTTGTATGTACCAAACTTACTTGTTTGTACAATCAGCTATTAAAAAGGGTTTCGTATTTTGAAATATTTAACATCAATAAACTATTTTAAACCACCGCTCCTCTCTGTCTTCTCCGCGATGGAAAATGTACTCGTATTATTATAATAACACTTTTTAGCCGCTCTTAGTGGGCAAGTTATACGTATGACGTCATCGGAATCTGTTTAAAAGAGCGGGAAAAATCAAAAAATTGTATGTCGTTTTTGTGGCGAATAAACACTTTTTCTTTCTTTTATATATTGCGTCCTTTGTTTGTTTTGACTCATTTGGCCAATAACATTACTTTCCGTTATCAGCAAAACAGGCTTCACGCTAGCTCCTGTGATGCAAAGTGGTGCATTCAATATTGTACTCATTCGTCACCAGTTTAAAGTGTGTATAAAGAAAGATTGAGAATTGATCGAGTTTGTCATAGCTAAGGATAAATATTTGGGCGTCATACTGGACTCATCGCTGCACTTCAGTACGCATATAACTTCCGTGTTGTTGGAAAATAAACTAAACATGGTATTATTTGCTGTTGACACATCTTTATTTTATTTTATAATTTGACTTAACAGTGAGGTTGACGGCGTAAATAACTTCCTACGGCAGGTTAAAGATTGGTTCACTGCCAATCATTTAATTTTGAATGGTGTTGGATGTCTGTGTCTTTTCTGGCTACTTAAAAAAAACTCAAAACTGGTAATAGATAACAAACTTCTAATATACAAGACCATACTAAAGCCAATCTGGACATATGGCATCCAACTTTGGAGATCAACCAGCGCCTCCAACATAATGAAAGTGCAACGGGCACAAAATTATATACTAAAACAAATATCCAACGCCACCATGGTTTATCAAAACAACAGAAATTCATGAAATCATCAATATTCCTATGGTCAATGAGGAGATAAATGCACATGGCGTCCAGTACAAATCCCGACTGCTAAATTATCCGAACATGCTCGCAGAACATCTTACAATCCCAGGAAGCATACGCCGATTAAAAAAGCGGCGGGATATTTTCGACCAGAACAGTGAGCCAGAAGAGTGACTTTGTAAAGATGGGGTAGACCCCTCTGAGAGTAGAGCCTAACACGCCATTCGAACCATTTCATCTGCTCATAGTGAAAGACTGATCGCAGGATAAAACAAACAAACAAAAAAAATACTTTTTAGTAAAAACGGCGACAGACATAATTACGTTAGTAGAAATAGGAAACAATTAATTCAACCAGGTTTCAGACTGGCTAAAGTAGCCTCTTCTTTCATGGGGTACTGTATAAAATGCTACAATAAAATTCCTCCCCCCATTCTATAACTGAATGAGACGAAATTTAGAACTTGCATAAAACGCACACTATGCAGGCAGGCATATTATAATTTGGGCGCTTACATCGCAGATAAAAATGCTTGGCTCAATCATAGCCCTGCTCCACAACCACTAGGGCGCAAAAACAAGTGATATGTAGAACATTATTGTTTTGAAGTATTGTTGGACCTGCTGAAGACTGTATGCATATATTTTTGTTGTATAAACTCAATTTCGTTTAGTGATAACTGCACAGCATATGTGTGAGTACTATGTACCAACTGTAAATCTAAGATTTACTGTACTTATGTTTCTTTCGTTGACTTGTGTGTGCCCTGGCAGTTGAGATGGTGTCATGCTCTCTCAACTGTCTCTCTGATGGTGGCAAATGTGTTGGATTATTCAATTCCCTTCATGATGGTTGAGCTGAGTGGTGCCAATTCATGCGTCATGTTCGTAAACGGGCGCCATCAGTTGGGATTGGCTTACTCGCCAACTCAACTTAGCTGCCTCGGCTAGTTTTAATTACCTATTTTTTGTATTTTTTTATTGTTTGTTTCACTCGTGATGCTTTTACGTGCACGACTTTTTACATCGTTCTCACACATGTATTTTTTCAACAAGAATGATGTAACCAAATAATAAACTGATGGAAAAGAGAGTCCGTGGAGTTTCTTGCACATTCTTCTCCATAGAGACCTACTGACGCTTGCTAATGTGCAACTAGATTCATATTTTTCTTTGACTATTCTAAAGTACGATGTATTATAAGTCGAAAAAAATTATGTTTTTTTTTTATTTTACGCTTCAGTGTGCATGTGAGTGTGTTATTTTTATTGACTGTACCTTTAAAGTACTTGTAATATGGGACGAAACAGTACTTCAATGATGATGTGGGACGAACTAAGAATTTTTTGGAATGTGGGACAAAACTTCGGGCCGAACGAAGAATAAATCGAATTTTCAGCTTTGCCGCCAATTTTCTATTTATCACCTGCGCTGAAAGGCAAACGCATTTATGCATCTCGAAATTGACTAAACGGATGATTATAATTTTTGTACATGACATCTGGCTAATTAGGTATAATTTGTTACGCAATAAAATAATCCACAATAATGCACCGTTTTGAAGTTATTTTAGTAAATAGAAATATGCTTTAATAGGTCCTAGCACTGCCAATAAGTGGTCCAACGACTAACTTGAAACGTTATTATATAGGTAATTACTGCTTATAAATGGTACTGAAGTTTCATTTGTATCCTATAAGTAAATAAAAAGTTATGATGAAACTTCAATTTGTTCCGGCCACGGCGCGCAGCTGAAATATTTGAAGACCGAGTTATCTGTAGTTGTGGTAACTGAAATTTATATCAATAATTAGATATATAGTTCAATTATATACTTGTGAAATATCAGACTTGTTCACTAATTAATTAACGAGATAATCGAAAAACAATACATAAGCGTGGTAACCCGACCAAATCTAGAACGTTATAAAAAAGCGGCCGCGCAATACATTATACTAACCTTCTAAAACTTACAGGATAATACGTGACAATAATACGTGTTTGGTACAGACGGGTACACAAGTGCTAAAGTAAAACATAGTTATAATTAAATATTTTTGTTTCTACAGATAGAATATTGATTTTAAAAATAATTATGCGTAGGTAATAAAGATATGGAATACCTACTTATGTAGATGATGATGATTTTATGCAGATATGTAAACAACTATTTTAAAGGCGAGAGTGTTTTTTTATCCAGAGCGGAGCGAAGGATTCTAGAGTAAAGTAGAACTAAGGTAAGTAAGTATATAAATGAACTTCAAAAATAATCACAGATATGTGTATATGGACTTATTTATGCAACGTTATTAACTGTTATACATCTTCACTATTTTCACTGTATTGTGCTTCCTCCTCGCGTCGTGTTCCGCATTACTGAGGTTCGTGATTCCCGTGACAGGATATCAACTTTTCTCTGACGATGATTCTCTATTTGTGTCTGTCCTTGGCGACGTGGAGTGCATCGTGCAGCTTGGTGTTCAGCGTTTAATGTATATGGTCAGACCATCCGATCGGGCTGCGGCCCCTCGGCCTCTTGTCTTTGACCTTGCCAGTGATCATCAGCTACTGGAGGTTATGACCATCGTTTCGGCCAATGTTGTTTTGTGTCGTGTTGTGCTTAGCGTTCCGAATAAGTTAAAGTAAAATAGTTATAGCCATATTTAAAATTAAGTTTTATTGTAGAATCACAGCTAAACAATAATACAATTTAAAAACATCACAGTGCAGTAAGTACTTACTTAAAATACATACAGTAGGTAGGTAGGTTCCACTGTTTTTCTATTGTGATTTTAAAAATCACAAATGTATTACATAAAGATAGCCGTATTCTTAAATTAAGTTTTATTTTATAAAAAAAAAAAACTACAATAGTAAAAATAAACGACATAAAAATGCAGTCAACTTCTTTCTTCTATATCTTTTGTTATCTAGCCTTTTACAGTGCCCCACTGTTGGGCAAAGTCCTCCTCTTTGATTTAAAGCTACGGCTCCCATATTACATATAGGTACTTACCTTAATCTAACTATACCATGTATAATAGTACATTCCTTTACCTAAATACATAACATAAAATTAACTAAAAACGAATTAGGCGCAATTTATACCTTGTAAATAGTAAGTAGGTACCTACCTACCTCATCGACAGAACGGTTAAACGTAGGTAGGTTATATGAAGAATGGCATAGTGGACACTTACTTAAGCAAATTAAAATTTATTTAAACATTTAGGTAGGTTTAATTTTTCATCATCATCATCATCATCATCATTTCAGCCGAAAGACGTCCACTGCTGGACATAGGCCTCCCCCAGGCGTCGCCACATTGACCGATCCCGTGCGTCTCGCATCCAGCGCCTTCCCGCAACCTTAACCAGGTCATCGGTCCACCTAGTGGGAGGCCTTCCAACGTATCGTCTTCCAGTTCGCGGTCGCCATTCCAGAACTTTTCGGCCCCATCGGCCATCCGTTCTGCGAGCAATGTGCCCTGCCCACTGCCACTTAAGTTTGGCAATTCTTCGGGCTATGTCGGTAACTTTGGTTCTCCTGCGGATATCATCATTTCTGACGTGATCACGCAAGGAAATGCCGAGCATAGCCCTCTCCATTGCCCTTTGGGTGACTTTAAGCTTTCTGATAAGGCCCATTGTGAGCGACCACGTCTCGGTCCCATAGGTGATCACTGGCAACACACACTGGTCATAGACTTTTGTCTTGAGACTCTGCGGTAAATTGGATGAGAAGATACCACGCAACTTCCCGAACGCCGCCCAGCCGAGTCGGATTCGACGGTTGCCCTCTTTCTCGAAGTTGGACCTACCCAACTGGACCGTTTGTCCCAGGTAAACATAATCGTCTACAACTTCAAGTGTAGAGTCTCCAATCTTGATAGGAGTGGGTGTTACATGGGCGTTCACCATGACCTTGGTTTTGTCCATGTTCATTTTAAGACCCACTCTTTCGGAAGCTCTACTAAGGTCATCGAGCATTTTACTGAGGCTCTCCATGGTCTCAGCCATGATCACTATGTCGTCGGCAAACCGAAGGTGAGTGATGTACTCGCCATTAACGTTGATGCCAAGCCCCTTCCAGTCCAGAACCTTGAAGACGTCCTCCAGCGCAGCAGTGAACAGTTTCGGAGAAATTACGTCTCCCTGTCTTACGCCGCGCTGGAGAAGGATAGGTTTCGAGGTCTGATCCTGAAGACGGACTGACATGGTGGCGTTTTTGTACAGACACTTCAGCACCTCAATGTACCGGTAGTCGATCTGGCACCGTTGGAGAGACTGTAGTACAGCCCAAGTCTCGATCGAATCGAAGGCTTTCTCGTAGTCCACAAACGCTAAACAGAGAGGCAAGTTATACTCTTCGGTCTTCTGTATAACCTGCCGCAGCGTATGTATGTGGTCTACGGTGCTAAAGCCTTTTCGGAATCCGGCTTGTTCGGGAGGCTGGAAATCGTCAAACCTGCGCGCGAGACGATTCGTGATGACTCTTGAAAACAACTTGTAAACATGGCTAAGAAGCGAGATGGGCCTATAGTTCTTCAGCCGGGCATTGTCGCCCTTCTTGAAGAAGGGCGACAATGCCCGGCTTTTCAATCAAACTAATTGCATTCGTGACTGTACCAACTTTTAAGGACAATTATGCTAATAATTTTAGAAGGTTGGTAAAATGTATTGCGTGGCCGCTTTTTTATAACATTCTAGATTTGGTCGGGTTACCATTCTTAAATATGTTTTTTCGATTATCTCGTTAATTAATTAGTGTACAAGTCTGAAACAAAGAAAATCAAATCCATTGCAGGAGCGTTTTTTGAATTTGGAACATTACAACGCACCAGCAATGTTGTATGAAACGGCGTGTTTTTTTGGCTCTTTAAAGTAAACTTTAATGTAAGAAATTTTGCATGATTAGAAGGTACTAAATAGGTATTAAATATTTATCCTTCGAAGATCGAAAATAAACCGCCCATTTACCTGTTGCACTAAACAATTAGAACGTCAATCTGGAGGGACCAACTTATATAATCGATATCTTTAAAACGATACATGTTTCGGGCAGCCAAAATCAATAATATTAAGGTAGAATTAAGGTATTATAACACTAAGTAGGTAGAACATTCCAGGGAGTAGTCTATCAGTTTGGTCCCTCCATCTTGATATCATGATGGAGGGACCAAGCATTTTGTTGAAATATTATGTATATGATGAGGTAGCTAAAATTATAGCAAAGGTAGCAAATAGTAGATTAATGGTATTATTTGTTTATATATGTATGACAGACATTTGAGGTTTGGTCCCTCCATTTTGACGCTCACGATTTAACTGACTAGAGCAAAGTAGAGGCTCCGAGTGTTAAGGTACGACGGCAGCTTAGCATACCACTCGCCTGCTTACCGCAAACCGCCAACTTAGAAAAATTCAATCATCTTATTCCATGACCCGTCTCCATCCAGCTTGAACGGTATCTACAGCGACTAGGTACGCAGTAAGATATGGCAATAACGAGATCATCTTCACCACACAAAACTGTCCTCTTTGCGGAAAACAAGCATATGACTATATTTAAAGAAAGTTTGAAATACCTTCACTCGACTCAGCCGCCATGGCCACGGAAAAAAAAACCTTCGAATCGATATAAAAAGTTGAGCTAGAGGACATGACTTAAAATATATGAGGGTGAATGTACCTACTTCGATTAATATAGCTTTAATTATGGTACTTTTGCACTCATTGCACTAGATTTGCACTCTGTAAGTATGTTACACAATATTTGCAGATAACTAAGCTGATGCAATGACCTTGTGACGTATCTAATGTTACATCATACATCACACACGAATACACATGCAATGTTGCTCAACAATTTCGGATGGTAAACAGGAAATCACCCACTATGAGGAAAATGTTTTGCAAAGGGGTTTACGTGTGACGGACGAAGTCGATTTCGTTACTAACGGTACTTCTGAGACAGACAAATGAAATCTTATGAAACGTAGTGATTTCACAGTTCTCTTGAAAATTTTCACATTTCGTTACTAACGGTACTTCTGAGAAAGACAAATGAAATCTTATGAAACGAAATGATTTCACAGTTCTCTTGAAAATTTTCACCTATAGTGATCGAAAATTCTTATAGCTGCCTTCTGTCTGTGAAGAACGGTAATAATTTGATGGATTTTGACCGACTAAACCACCACAGTGTGGATACTCCTATGAGTCGGGAGTTCAGGATCCACAACCACCATCGATTATTAGATTGCCTTTCAAGAGCAAAACTGTATCAAGGGAATATTATGGTTATCCTTGGAGTCTCCACCACCTCTGTAAACATAACACTCATCATCATCACCATATCAGCAAAAGACGTCCACTGCTGGACATCCTTCCCCCAAGCGTTGCCACATTGACCGGCCCCGTGCGTCCAGCATCCAGCGAATCCACGCAACCTTCACTAGGTCATCGGTCCAACTGGTGGGAAGCATTCCACCAGGTGGACCGATGACCATGACGTCTTCCGGTTCGCGGTCGCCACTCCAGAACTTTTCTGCCCCATCGGCCATCCGTTCTGCGAGCAATGTGCCCTGCCCACTGCCACTTAAGTTTGATTATTCTTCGGCCTATGTCGGTAACCCTGGTTCTCTTGCGGATATCTACATTTCTGATTCGATCACGCAAGGATACTCCGAGCATAGCCCTCTCCATTGCCCTTTGGGTGACTGTAAGCTTTCTGATGAGGCCCACTGTGAGCGACCACGTCTCAGAGCCATAGGTCATCACTGGCAGCACACACTGGTCATAGACTTTCGTCTTGAGACACTGCGGTAAGTTGGACGAGAAGATACCGCGCAACTTCCCGAACGCTGCCCAGCCGAGTCGGATTCGACGGTTGACCTCTTTCTCGAAGTTGGCCCTACCCAACTGGATCGTTTGTCCTAGGTAGATATAGTCCTCCACAACTTCGAGTGTAGAGTCTCCAACCTTGATAGGAGTGGGTGTAACATGGGCATTCAACATCACCTTGATTTGTCTGTTCATCCTAAGACCCAACCTTTCGAAAGCTCTACTGAGGTCATCGAGCATTATACTGAGGTCCTCCATGGTCTCAGCCATGACCACTATATCGTCGTCAAACCGAAGATGAGTGATGTACTCGACATTGACGTTGATGCCTAGCCCTCTCCAGTCCAGAACCTTGAAGACATCCTCCAGTGCAGCGGTGAACATTTTCGACGATATGACGTCTCCCTGTCTCACACCTCGCTGCATAAGGATAGGTTTCGAGGTCTGATCCTGAAGTCGAAGCGTTTTTGTACAAACACTTCAACACCTCGATGTACCGGTAGTCGATTTGGCGCCGTTGGAGAGACTGCAGTACAGCCCAAGTCTCGATCGAATCCAAGGCTTTCTCTTAGTTCACAAACGCTAAGCAGAGAGGCAGGTTGTACTCTTCGGTCGTCTGTATTACTTGCCGCAGCGTATGTATGTGGTCTACGGTGTTAAAGCCTCTGCGAAAGCCGGCTTGTTCGGGAGACTGGAAATCGTCAAACCTGCGCGCGAGACGATTCGTGATGACTCTTGAAAACAGCCTATAGTTCTTCAATAGGCCATTATCACCTTTCTTGAAGAAGAGTACCACCACACCCCCGCACCATGCTTGCGGCGTTTTCTCCTCGTGTATGACGGAACCAACCAGCTTCTGAAGGGCCTTAAGTACTGGTTTTCCACCCGCCTTCAGGGGTTCGGCCGAAATTCCGTCATCACCCGGCGCCTTATTGTTCTATAGCTGCTTAAGAGCCATCCTAATCTCGTTCAGGCTGACATCCGGCAAGTCTTCGGTATAGTGACGGGCTAATCTAGTTCTAGGGCCTTTTCCTAGATTCGCGACGGGTTTACTGGTTGACGTGTACAACTGCCCAAAGAATCTCTCGATATCCCTCAGAAACTCCGGTTTGGCGGATATGATCCCGCCATCGTCCCGTATTCAGTTTCGTGAGCTGGCTCTGCCCAATAGTCAGATCTCTTGCAAAGACATTGGAGCCCTTATTCCGCTCAATCGTGTCTTTAATACGCTCGGTATTAAACCGGCGGAGGTCACTTTTCAAGGACTTTGAGATCTTTCTTCGAAGCATCGTTTGAAGACTGCAGGACCATCCCACGCCTCTCCTTCATCAGCTTGAGAATAGGATCAGAGAGCTTTTTTTGTTTATATCTGTACGGCGGGTCTTGAAAAATTTTGATCCGGCCGTATGGACAGCTTCCTAGCTCCTCCTTAGCTCTAGGGGTTTTGGATCTGGATCTGTGCTGGACGGAGCGTAGACTTCATCAGTCGAGACCTTTCAAGCTTGATATAAATGTTCAATGTGCCTCTTACCATGCGGTGATCGCTCCCGGTTTTTACCGAATTGACCACAGAGACTATCATTATTATTATCACCTATCATCTCTATCATTGATCATTTTCTTCTTGGTTGACATGATGTCGATCTCGTTTTTAGTTGCACCATCGGGGCTTTGCCAGGTCCACTTCCTGTGCTCACGATTTCTGAAGAAGGAGTTCATCATATAGAGGCCCTCCTTCTCCATAAAACTGGCCAGTTGGTGACCCCGGTGGTTCCGACGTTCAACTCCAAATTGCCCCACTTGCAGCTCATCCTCGTCTCGTTTGCCCAGTTTCCCGTTGAAGTCCCCCATGACAACGGTGAAGTGAGTTTTGAAACCATGCATGGCTATAGAAATATCCTCATACATGGTCTCTATCTCGTCGTCGGGGTGCGCCGAGGAGGTAGAGGTCGGGGCGTAGACCTGTATGACCTTCAGCGAATATCTCGAGGATATTCTGAGTATAAGGCACGCCACCCTGGTCGACACACTTTCGATCTTCACCACGTTGTTCACAAGGTACTTGTGGACGATAAACCCGACACCATCCTGGGACTGCCGATCACCCTCTTGGAAATAGAGCAGGTTACCGGATTTGAGGATTATCGAGTCCTCCCCCTCTCTTCGGACTTCAGATAACCCTTTAATACTCCATCGTAACCTGCTCAATTCTTCCCGAGTTCGGCTATCTTCTCGTCAGTCCGGAGCGTTCGGGTGTTATAAGTTGCCAAGTCCAGTAGTCGGTGATTATTGGGGTAGCCGGGTCC
Source organism: Orthosia gothica (assembly GCA_949775005.1). Classification (NCBI taxonomy): domain Eukaryota; kingdom Metazoa; phylum Arthropoda; class Insecta; order Lepidoptera; family Noctuidae; genus Orthosia; species Orthosia gothica. The sequence continues at coordinate 25,664,615 of OX459048.1, forward strand.
ACTCCGGGGCATTTTTTTCCTTGTGCTTTTCATTTTCGTTTGGGGGGGGGGGGGGTTGCCTTAATCGCCACGCTTGGTAGGCGGGTTTGCGATCACAGTTTGTTGTTAAAAGTGCACAGAGAACGCTGCTGCCCATTCTCTGAGGTATCCCTTAGTCGCCTCTTACGACACCCACGGGAAGATATGGGATGAAGAGATTCTTTACGTCCGACATCATACGGAACAACACTAATAAATAAATATTGCATCTACCACCACATAACTCGGCATCACACAAAGGTTAACTGGTAGAAAATGCCTAAACCTAAGAAAATTGAGGCCTTAGGCCAAGAGGGCCATAACCCGAGGCGACAGTTGGCTACCTACCTGCTTGCCGTAGCTGCTGTGAGACTAATATACTCTTCTAGCCTGTCGCTTATAATGGCTTTTCTGACAAAAGAAAATCTAACCTATCGTCCGAGGCGGAGCGTTAATAATGTTTCGAGCTCGCGACACTCCTTGTATTCTTTAATGTCACGAATGTACCTATGCCTAAATAAGACGACAAAGTAACTAAACAGATAATGTAGAATAAGTCTCGGCTAGGATGCCTACAAAATAATCTAAAAATAAAATCTAACCTTTCCGAGACGGGGTGCATAAATTTTCGAGCTCGGTTCGTTCACTCTTGCATTCTAAATTCTGCATGACTTCTGTAACACAGGTTTTTATCGAACTCAGCAGTCATAGCTTCAAATAAGCTTTGTGTCTTTAGTATGTCGACTACGTAACCTATCCGAGGTGCTGAAATCGAGCTCGCTATCTTGAAGCCCTTTTTTTGTTAATCATGGTAGGTAGGTATACCATATGGCCTGGCACGCTTATCTTTGAAATACGCTACTGTCGAAAATGGATCATTATTAAGAACTTTTTATTTTATTTTGAATAGGATCATATAACGAGAATTCTTTTCCGCGATTTCTAATTTATTTCACAATTAATTCTTTCCAAATTTTCAGAACTTCAATGACTCTGTAGAAGAAGAAGAACCAAATCTATTAAATGTTTACGAAAATACCAACCTGGACCAGCTTGCTCGTCTACTTCTTCATTTGGAAATAAATATTCTGAAAACCAATTATACATAAAATTAGTAAATTCAATAATGGGCAATAGATGCAGAAATTTAGGCGAACAAATAAAATATAATGCGAAAAACACTTCCCATGCCCATGTTATTTAAGTTATTAAATAGATCAACACAAAACAAAATCAGAATAAGCAGTAGAGTATATAATCCAGGCAAAAAACTGCAAATAAAACCCATCCGTGAAAAATTCTTGGGAAGAACTTTCAACGGAATTATGTTTATTATTTTACTTATGTTAAGATTCACTAATTGTCATTATTTTTCGAGATATGAGTCAAGTTGTTTCGTGTTAATTTGTTGTACTAAGTAAATCTGTGCGTATGGTAATTTAGGCAACTTAAATCATGATTTTATGCTCAAGAGGACTCCGTTTTAAAATGTCCTATCCGCAAAACGTCCTATTCTCAAAATGACCTACTGTCAAAGTACAGTCATGCTAAAAATATACTATCGATTTTTCTTCATGGTTCATTTTACAATTTATTTTAAAAGTATAATTGAAATAAATGAAGAATTAAAACAATATTGCATTTAACGGCAAATCAACTGTCTGTTGATGGTGTTACAAAGACTTCAGGTCTGATGAATGGTTCGATGGAACGGCGTTTCCTACTCCGTATTACCTACGGACGGATACGGATACGGTTCGTTCAGGCCCGAACTAAGAATGAAAGACAATTGGACAGTTTTCTCTACCCACGATATGTTTTTACCAGTCCGAAAAATTTAACTTGATACTAGTTTTGACGGATCTACGAAAACGAATAATTTTCAGACGGGCTACTTCGTTGACGGAGTTAGGGAGCAGGCGCCCTGGTAATTCAGGTCAATATCTGGCCCGGGAAGTGTAATGAATTGCGCAAGCACTTCAACGCCAAGATCAAAGGTATGAGTCTGATAGACCCTTACGTTCGCTCTAGGGCGGCGAACATTCACAAGAATTGCTACATTTGAACCGATTTCTAACTTTTTAAAGTGGAAATGATCAGTTTCGCACTAAACGCAAAGATAAACAATGCATTGATTTTAATTTTATTTTATTTTAAACTAGCGTAGGCCTCTTGGTTTCACCCGCGTAGTTCCCTTTCCCGTGGGCATACAGGGGTAAAAAGTAGCCTGTGTCACCCGGGGATAGTGTAGCTTTCAAACGGTGAAAGAATTTTTGAAATCGTTCTTGTAGTTTTTATCTTTATTCGTTACATACAAAAATACAAATCTTTCCTCTTTATAATATTAGTATAGATTTAACAGTTTCAAGGAAAGTTCATAAAATTATTTCTTTAAAAATCTTATATTTGTGTGGTATGACTGTACCATTCTCATTCTTTTGTATCCTACAAACTAAAGAATGTTTTTGTTTTGTTTTTTTTTTGTTTTTTAAAAAAAACGTTGCCCCACACTAGGAATTTCTTCCTGTATCGCGGGTGCGTTTACAAACATATAAACTCACATACACAACACCCAGAGCCGGAACAACTATTTGTAGGTCATACAAATATTTGTTCCGTGCGGGAATCGAACCCGCGACACGCAGCACAGCAGTCAATCGCTAAACCACTACGCCAACCGTGCGCCCGAAGAATGGGAATGCTACAGTGGTCATACCTATTGCTACTAGATCATTTTGGAATAGGACAATCTACTCATAATTATGTTGTTTTGCGAATAGATAAGGCATTTTGATACAGCCCTCAAGAAAGCCGTTGAACATTCAAAATGACGTTTTCTGGTATGTTTTGAGAGCAATATTATCTATTTTGGGTACTTAAAATTACATAAACACAGAAAGTTAACGGTACTGAAATATCATTGCAGTGTTTTTCATAATGAAATGTGAGAAATAATAATAGGAAAATATCTGTGATATCTCGAAAACTAATGATAGGTAATGAATTACATATAGAACTTTTTTGTGCACAATTGAACAAGGAATAAACTTGCCTTGAGCACATATTGCAGTTTAATCAAAACTTTACGAGAATTCAGCAAAAGACTGTTTTTTGAGGCCTTTAAAAGTTATTCTTTTTTTTCCTCCTACAGGATTTTTATGGCCTTTACATTTTTTTATATGTCTTTATTGCCTGGGCTCAGTAAAATTTTGCATTAATCCTCGGACATGTATGTTTATGTGTGTGCACAAAACAAAAAAAAACCTGTAACATGCTGTTAACACACTGAAACAAGATTAAACTGGCAAATCTTTCAAACCATGAGTGCAGCCTTGCAGAAAACGTGCAGCAACATTCGAAATCAAGATAGGATGAGGGTTGTCACTATAAAGTCACCCATATATACATGTACAACACCAAACCAAAGCAGAAACACCAAATAATTAGGTAGCATAAGCAAGCATGTTAGAACCAGTGTTGCCATTTGTCCCTATTTATTTAGTAATTAAGTCTCCTTGGTCTTTATTTTTGTAAATCTGTGAAATTGCACAACTCGAAAGTGGCATGCAATCGCAAATCACGAGAGATTTCTGGCAGCACTAGTCTATTAAAAACAAATTACTGCCACCATTCCAAAACGCCACCTGTTTGAATACCTATTCTTTTTTTTCTTCTGGTTTTGTTTCCTCTTTAGCTGGTGGTGGCATTATCACCTGCCTGACTGACGACGCCAAAGAGATCGTCATATCGACGAACTCGGAAAAGTCTTTGGGGAAAGTCAGCTCGGGGAACTTCACCTCCAGTTGAGGGTCACCGGGTTTCACTAATGATAGTTTTAGAATTTTGATTATTTTGGTTTATGCCAGTATTTATCAAAAATATGGTTGCATCCAAGTTTCAAATCATGTAATTATGTTTTGATATTTTCATCTGTAGTAGTTAAGCATCGTCCTAAAAGAAAGCGATCGTCGGGTTCAACTGTCAGGAAAACCCAAACGCGTCGACAGATGGCGCTTTTCGGTTTTGCTGAACACGTATAAATATAATCAGGCTTAAACGTTCCTACTTCTAGGTCACAGACCACCTCTCTTTGCGAGAGGGACTAGACCTTAATTCACCACTCGAGCGCAGTGCAAGTTGGTCCTGGGCCTAATGCGGGTCGGTCGCGAGATTACTTTCCATTAGGACGAGGCCTTGAATAGACTACTTTTTTGCTTTTAATATTAAGTAAGTATCTAATACTTTACCTCCATAAAGGAAATTGTATGCGATGTTGATATACTGCTTAGCTAGAACCGAATTGTTCTTTATAATATCTTTTGTTTCTTCAGGGAAGCATACGTAGCCCATGGCCGTTGTGCCGCCACCCGCGTAGAATACTCGCTGAAAATTTAAATAAAAACAGTATTGTAATATGTACCTATAATTTAATTATAGATTTTTTTAAACTCCCATAGTTGAAAAAAATAAAATAAGAAATAGTTTAGAAAAAGTCAGGTTCTTGGTAGGTAATAATAAATGGAATAGGAAAGCGACCAATACAAGTCTTTTTAGTAAGTAAATAAATATAAGAACCTGCAACTAAAATGTTCCATGTTCTGCCAGTAACCTTGTGTTAGAGAGGATGTTTTGATTTTTTATAATTCCTTTTAACTAGGTACTTGATCAGCTGCAGTAACATAATTATTATTATCAGTATCTGATCTAATATTATTTATAATTAGCATAATCATTATATCAGCTTATAATATTCCCACTGCTGGGACACAGTCACAATCTACCACACAAGCCTTTGCTTGATACATGGGACACTTAATAAATGTTAATTTTCCTCAACCTGGATGTTCTCATAATCTAATTTACATGTAACAATCTCTATTTAAATAATAAAGATAGTGCCAACCGAATGCTTGCTTGTATGCTTACACTTCTAAATAAACACGTCATTGTTAATGTCTCACGCACACGACCGCTCTGGATGATTTCCGAACGCTTGGCGAGTTCGCTTCGATATATAGTCGGGCCTACTTCGGGCTAAGTTGTGGCGTAAGGAAAACGAGCGGTCTGCCCTGTCCTTACTACCTAAGTCAATGTGTGAACTAACGAATTGCGACTCAATCTAAATACGCCTGCTAAAAGTATAGAGAAAGAGATAGAGAAAAAAGAAAGAATAAGCAAAGATTACCGATTAATCGAAAGTCATTGCTTAACAAAGATAAGACAATATGATAATTTAGTTTTCAACCAAAATAGCTTTGGCCAAGGTCTTATATTCTAGTGTTAGCACATGTTGATGTTACATTGTAGCGAACTGCAGTCTTAATTATTCTGCAAATCATCAATATCATCTCCCTGCCTTTGTTTTTATTTATATTAAGTGGTATTGGCACGATTCTATTCTTTCCTGTCATCCCTCAAACTATTATTAACTCCCTTCGGTTATATGTCCTTTTCTATTGACAATCTATCCATTTTTACTTCAGCCTTATAAACATAATATTTACTTGTATAACTGAATAATGTATTTAAAATTGGAATGGCAAGAAATATTGACATACCTTAATGATGCCTCCTCGCAGGCCAAAGATAAAGCCAGTGAGACCACCCATTGCTACGGCACCATATCGTACCTGCTTGTTTTCTTCTTCTCGAAGATATTTGAAAATCCCTGTAAAGTAAGGTTATGTAGGATGAGATTTTGAGAGGAGTAGTAGTAGAGGGACTCTTTTATCCACACTTAGATTCTCAATTGGTCCATTGAGCATTTTGAGAGGAGTCTAATGTTACCAACTATAATGGTTTTTGTAGAGAATTCCATTCGTATAAAAAATCCAATTCTGATTTTAATTTTTACCAGAACGTTGTTATGATAAATGTGGTGTATTATTAAGGTGTTTGACCTTGAACAAATTTTTAATAGCAAGTCTGATTTAAAACAAACCAAAAAATGTAGATAGCATTGAGTAATCAGAACATGTACTTACAACCGGTTTTATCTTGCAATTCATGATACTGGTCTTGTACTGAGTGCTTGGCACGTTCCCCATGGTCCACAACAACCTGCACCTGCTCACGTATAGCCCGTACAGGAGTTAGGAGTGCTGACTTTACATATCCAATCTCGTTGTCAGGTTTTGACTTATTTCTGTGTAAAAAAATGTTTGTCATGCAATTGGAAAGCATTATCTAGTCTTATCAGAATGTAATCATTGAAATACAGATATTGTCTCTGAAGATATGAATTAACACCACATTTATAATCTTGTTGAATGATTGGCATGATCAATAAAGCTTCTTGTTATGCACTATGGTTTATACCACAGATTCTTTGGTTAAAATTTCCATTATGGGCCGTCGATTTTTGGCGCGGGGAGGGTGGGGGGGTGAGCTTTGTTTACCCCCCTGTGCCATCCCCACCACTCGGAGCACCATGGTTCTGGAGATATCCATGGTCAAAGTTTTCAGGTTAGAATAATTTTCTTCGTAAATGTCCATCGTTTTAAGGAAGGGAGGGAAACGAAAAATAGTCGACGGAGCCGACGGTAGGTCGGTAGGTCGCCGGAGATGACGGGCTCTGAGTTCGCTCGCTTTGCTCGCTCACTTCAGCTCCCGTCATCTCCTTCGAACCTAACCTATCCGTGTCGGGGTGCCCTAAGCTCCCGAGTTCGCTTCGCTCGCTCTTGGACTAATTTGTATAAAATATATCTAATATCTCCATAACCATGGGTTTCCGTGGGGTGGGGATGGTACAGTGGGGTAGTCCTCCTACACCCTTTCCTTCCCTCCCTCCCTGTCCCTTAAATGATGATCATTTTCGGAAATTTTTACACTAACCTGAGCACTTTAACCATGGATATCTCCATAACCATAGGGCTCCGAGTGGTGGGGATGGTACAGGAGGTAAACCTTCCTTCCTCCACCCCCTAGCATCCCCGCGGCAAAAATCAATGGCCCATAATGGAAATTTTATCCGTTTAATCTTACAAAATTGAAGCTCTATGGCTTTGAACTACTACATATTTTCTTACAGTAATCAGCCTTCATCTTCAACAACAACACATATTCATAATTTCACATTCATCATTACCATCCACACTATTAATTACCCTCAAGCGAAAAGAACAATATCAATTTATTACAAAACAGTTTTTACAAGACAAATGCATAAACACATACTCAGCGTATTCTGCATGTGGAGCTTCGTAAATCGGGAGTTCCGAGGGCGCCACCGGCTGGGGCTTCTGAGGGTCCGAAGCATCCTGCTTGAGAGGAGTTGCAGCACCAACAGCCGGTATCAAGGTAGCCACCCCGATCGAACCTATCACTACTTTCCGAAGCATCTTTTCAACAACCAAAACAGAAACTTTAGTAAAATTTGTACAAACGAAGTAAAAAGGTATAGAAATATATTATTTTGCGCAGTTTACATCTAAAGAGATGTTTCCCAGCCAAAATTACATAAATGTTGTATGTAATAAAATTACGAACATCAGCTGGGCAAGTGACAGCTGAAAGTGGTGACTGGTGTTGCAATTGATTTTACATTTTAAATACGATTGCGGATTGCCATTTAATTAAAAATGTAACTGCAACCTTTAACCTTAATAAGCATCTTCGGAAAATGAGACCGCGTTTACCAGAGAATACACACTGAAATTTGAATCACGGATGATTTAGAAGCAGTGGTTTTTATGTAAACAATCAAGAAATGTCAGCCTGCCAAAGTGACACAGAAAAAAATCTTTTTCAGCAACCGATAATTTTGTGTGAGATTGCCAATTTGATTTAATTTCTGATATTTTGTTTTTGTGTCAAAGTGGTTCAATTTAAGTGCTTATATACAACTGAATATTTCTAATCTTATGACTAATAACAAAACAAAATTACATACATAGGGGAGAAGGAAAAGGGCTCATTGCGCATCAAAAAATTCGTCCACATCGATGTCAATGTGATAATGATTGCCAAACAATTAATATCGTTATTTACACATGCAGATTATTTTTGATATCGATTTCATCAAATGCAATATTTGTTTAAAATATGTAATAACCAAAAAAAGTCGCTATAAAACATTATTTCCCACATGCAACTTTTAGTTCTATTGTCTTGCTTTTTCTTTTTCTTTTCTGTCAAAGTTTGTTATGTCAAATCTGTCATGGCCTCGATATGTCACAATTTTCTCTTTCGTCTTTCTATTGTGTTTGTGATTTTAGTGCACGCTCTATTATTCTGTAAAGAAAATTAGAAGCTATATAGAAATTGGATACATTGAGTATTTATTTCTTAATTCTGTTTTAAATGTATTAGTTGGATTAGGCGTGTTATAGAAATTCAGTGTCGGTCGAACAAATAAATTGAGGTGATTGTGAGTACGGTTTTCGAGTATCTGAATCAATAAATTTTTGTTTCGTTTCAATAAACTTTGTGGTTATTGTTGATGAGTTAAAAATGTCGGAGGTCCTATCAGGTCGCGTGTCTAAACATAGGAGGGACCGTCGCGTTAAGAATAGTACAGGTACGAAGAAGGCCGCATGCTGGGGCTGCGCTTGATTGAACGACTACTTTGATTACCGCTTGGAGATTTTCATTTTGAGTAGTGTTCTGCTTGTTCGAGACATTACGACTGGCTAGTTCTCCATACGCCTATTCATGCCATCAGTATTCATACAGGGCCACTTAATATTGTTTCCTAGCCATGAAAATTAATAATAGCAGTTATCAACTTCCATCAAAACAATTCTGCAGTTTTTTTTTTCACCATATTTTCATTATCTCTTGCTTTATTAGCATGACCCAGATGAGGATTTGGAATTTTTATATCATGATATCTCCTAATTCAAATATTACTTTGCTACACACTTAATAAAAAACAAATGTTCATGCTAAAAAGAAAATCCCTACAATGCTGCTTCTCATAGGATAAAAATTATGTAAACAAGTGTCCTAGTAAAAGTGTAAAAGAACAATACAAATATAATAGTCATGTGTGAATGTAGGTCAGAGTAATTTGTTATAATCCATTGACTATTCTTGTATAACGATGTTGCTTTCTACAGGCAAAGGTGACTTAGCATACAGCCATAAAAATAATAAATTGTTTATGTAATAGGACACTAACATTTGCTATCAAATAGAAATTGGTTGCCTTAACAGTAGTTACCTGATTATGCATACTAACAAAGAACTTGTATCAATCCAGGACTGTGAGGTGCATGATGTGTGTAGAGTGACAATCTCTTAGATCAACTTGGGACACATCTACTTAGCAGCCACCGAAGATTTTTGGGATGAAATGGTACATAACTGTTGCATTTTATTTATGTATTTGTTTCTTTTTCCAAAAACTATTCTTGGATGAATTTTTGGGTTCTTTGCATGTTTTTGGATTCTTCCATTTCATAAGTTTGGTTGCATGTTTGGTAGTTTAAGATTATATTTTATACTTTAGATAGTTGTAGCATTAACTGACCTTTTACCGCTAAGTATTAATATTTATTCTATTGTAATTTTAATAAAGAACTGAAGAATCAGGCAATGCTACACCTGTCACATATAAGTATTTGCTTTTATCTTTTATATGCTTTATTATATAAAATTCTGATGTAATTTTCTCTCAACAATGCTCAGATAGATAAAATACATGGCCAAATTATTGTAAAAATCTATAATCTCTGTTAGCAATTATGACTTAACTATCAAACCAGTTTTTGTTAAAACACCGCCATAATAGGACTTAAAACCTCATACTTAAAGCTAAAAAAAAGTTTACATTGTTATAAAAACAAATTGCTTCTATGCAAACTCATTTAAAAGTTTTTATGTGTCGAGGAGTAAACTGTAGACTATCTATCTATATATTTAGGTAGGTAAAAAGTTACGTCACTAGTCCATTCAGTTACTGAAAGGACATGCTTTGAAATCAGGTCTCACAATTAACATAACAATGATTCTTCTCTGAACAATTATGAGAGATGTAACTATAGATAGTTGAAGTAAAACCCACATTTTATACAAGCATCTTGGCTGCTTTTTTAATCTACAATACATAGCATGACTGTAGATCTGCCACTGATGATAATAATTGAATGCTCATAATTGATATTTTGTAATTAGTCCGCTAATGGCAGTGAAACTGAAAATTCCGTCACAAAGCATGGATTAACAGTTTTATCTACATTAGCTTTTACTGGAATCCAGTTAGATAGTTTTAAACTTTTAATAGGTTGGCCTTAGTATCCAGGATCCCGATTTTGGGGTTGTTAGTAGTTTTTTTATAGGGGTTGATTACTGCTTTAAAATTATACCCCCCATAACCCTAGCAAACGTGTAGTTTTATTAATATGTGTTAAAAGTTATGTGCAATGGAACGTCATTATACAGTGACATGTTCGTTTTTGCAGTTTTATTTTGTTGTTTTTATTTTATTTATTGTTGTTTTATAATTATTTGCGTGCTAAGAAACTCCGGACGAGATCCGGCTACCCAACAATCACCGACGACTGGACCTGGCAACGTAAAACACGCGCACACTTCGAACCGACGAAGAGGACCGAACTCGAAGAGGAATTGAGCAGGTTGCGATGGAGTATTATAGGGTTATCTGAACTAATCTGAAGTCCGAAGAGAGGTGGAGGACTCGATAATCCTCAAATCCGGTAACCTGCTCTATTTCCGAGAGAGAGACCGGCAGGCCCAGGGTGGTGTCGGGTTTATCGTCCACAAGTCCCTTGTGAACAACGTGGTGATGATCGAGAGTGTGTCGACCAGGGTGGCGTACCTTATACTCAGAATATCCTCAAGATATTCGCTGAAGGTCATACAGTTCTATGCCCCAACCTCGGCACACCCCCACGACTAGGTAGAGATCTTGTATGAGGATATCTCCATAGCCATGCATGGTTTCAAAACTCACTTCACCGTTGTCATAGGGGATTTCAATGTGAAACTGGGCAAACGAGAAGAGGATGAGATGCAAGTGGGGCAATTTGGAGTTGGACGACGGAACCACCGGGGTCACCTACTGGCCAGTTTTATGGAGAAGGGGGGCCTCTATATGATGAACTCCTTCTTCAAAAAGCGTAAACACAGGAAGTCCTGGCAGAGCTCTGAAGGTGCAACAAAAAATGAGATCGACTTCATCATTTCACCCAAGACGCAAATGTTCAATGATGTCTCTGTGATCAGTTCGGTAAAAACCAGGAGCGATCACCGCATGGTAAGAGGCATATTGAACATTAGTATTAAGCTTGGTCTTGACTGATGAAGTCCACGGTCCGTCCAGCACAAATCCAGGTCCAAAACCCCGAGAGCTTTCAGCTCGAACACCAGATTCGTTTCGAGTGCCTAGGGAGCTCCGTGGACGAATACAGCGACGGGTTCGTGGAAGCTGTCCATACGGTCGGGTCTAAGTTTTTCAAGACCCGTCGTACAGATAGAAACAAAAAGCTCTCTGGTCCTACCCTCAAGCTTATGAAGGAGAGGCGTGAGATGATCCTGTAATCTTCAGATGAGGCGTGCAAATACCGGCAGCTCAATAGACAGATCTTTAAATCCTTGAAATGAGACCTCCGCCGCTTTAATACCGAGCGTATTAAAGACGCGATTGATCGGAATATGGGCTGCAAGGTTTTTTCAAGGGATCTGGCTATTGGGCAGAGCCAGCTCATGAAACTGAAGACCGACAATGGCAGGATCGAGTCCGCCTAACCGGAGCTTCTAAGGGAGATCGGGACATTCTATGGGCAGTTGTACACATCAATAAGCAAGCCCGATGCGAGTCTAGCAAACGACCCAAGAGCTAGATTGGCCCGAAACTATACCGAAGATATCTCGGACGTCAGCCTGTACGAGATTAGGATGGCTCTGAAACAGCTTAAAAACAACAAGGCGCCGGGTGATGACGGAATCACGGCTGAACTCCTGAAGGCGGGTGGAAAACCGGTCCTTAAGTCCCTTCAGAAGCTGTTTGATTCCGTCATACTCGAGGGCAAAACGCCACAGGCATGGTGTGGTGGTACTCTTCTTCAAGAAGGGCGACAATGCCCGATTGAAGAACTATAGGCCCATCTCATTTCTTAGCCATGTCTACAAGTTGTTTTCAAGAGTCATCACGAATCGTCTCGCGCGCAGGTTTGACGATTTCCAGCCTCCCGAACAAGCCGGATTCCGATATGGCTTTAGCACCGTAGACCACATACATACGCTGCGGCAGGTTATACAGAAGACTGAAGAGTATAATCTGCCTCTCTGTTTAGCGTTTGTGGACTACGAAAAAGCCTTCGATTCGATCGAGACTTGGGCTGTACTGCAGTCTCTTCAACGGTGTACATTTACATAGTCCATTGAGGTGTTGAAGTGTTTGTACAAAAATGCCACCATGTCAGTCCGTCTTCAGGATCATACCACGAAACCAATCCTTCTCCAGCGCGGCGAGTGACATGGAGACATCATTTCTCCGAAACTGTTCACTGCTGCGCTGGAGGATGTCTTTAAGGTTCTGGACTGGAGGGGGCATGGCATCAACGTTAATGGCGAGTACATCACTCACTTTTCGGTTTGCCGACTACATAGTGGTCATGGCTGAGACCATGGAGAGCCTCAGTAAAATGCTGGATGACCCCAGTAGAGCTTCCGAAAGAGTGGGTCTTAAAATGAACATGGACAAAACCAAGGTCATGGTGAATACCCATGTAACACCCACTCCTATCAAGTTCGGAGACTCTACTCTCGAAGTTGTGGGCGACTATGTCTACCTGGGACAAACGGTCCACAGTTGGGTAGGTCCAACTTCGAAAAAGAGGTCAACCGTCGAATCCGACTCGGTTGGGCGGTGTTCGGGCAGTTGCGTGGTATCTTCTCGTCCAATTTACTGCAGTGTCTAAAGACAAAAGTCTATGACCAGTGTGTGTTGCCAGTGATGACCTATGGCTCTGAGACGTGGTCGCTTACAATAGGCCTCATCAGAAAGCTTACAGTCACGCAAAGGGCAATGGAGAGGGCTATGCTCGGAGTATCCTTGCGTGATCACGTCAAAAATGATTATATCCGCAGTAGAACCAAAGTTACTGACATAGCCCGAAGAATTGCCAAACTTAAGTGGCAGTGGGCAGGGCACATTGCTCGCAGAACGGATGGCCGATGGGGCCGAAAAGTTCTGGAATGGCGACCGCGAACCGGAAGACGATACGTTGGAAGGCTCCCACTAGGTGGACCGATGACCTGGTTAAGGTTGCGGGAAGGCGCTGGATGCGAGACGCACGGGATCGGTCAATGTGGCGACGCCTGGGGGAGGCCTATGTCCAGCAGTGAACGTCTTTCGGCTGAAATTATGAATTATTTGTTGTTTTTTATAATAATTCATCATTATTTTAGAAGATAAAAAATATATATTTGTACAATCATGGAAAGAAACGTTGGAATCAGTGACCTGATATGAAGTGTCATTCATTCCATTCCTCTTGTATTTACATTTATGTTATTTATTAAACTTCAAGGTTAAAATAGGTCGAATCTGTTCCAAAACCGCATTGGGGCCCTCCGACGTCACATAGTCTTTTGGCTGCTACCCCTCCGCTAAATCGGAGGCGCGAAGAGAGTGTAACCCCCGCCCGCTGTAACAAAACATGGGGGTATGCCATTGAGGTAATAATGTACTACGCACTAGAGAAGCCACCACCCATCACTACTGTGTTCTGTTCAGTTGCGCTCTTCTAGCCGCAATTCACTTATTTGATTGCTAGATCTTGAACGCTTAAGTCATTTTATGTTTTTAAACGAAAAAACGTTCAAACGCATTCAATATGCCGGTCGTGTGTTATAACATTTTGCACTAATAATTCAACCAATACGGCGAAGATCAAAGGAATAACTTTTCATAGTTGGCTAACTAGATAATTATTTTAAAATTTAATTTTAACAAAATATTTGCTGGACGCCATGTTATGTCAATTTTCATATAGACTAAAAATTCAGATGTGACAATTTGTATAACAAGTGTAGGTAAAATTAGCTGATGTTTCTTTTTAAAGCGGAAAATAATAAGAACATATCTTTGGAAAAGAACTGACTGTGGTTATTCAATGAAAAAACATAAAAGATGAAAAATAATTATTACATAATGTAAGACATAATTTGTTACATTTTGTTTATTTAAGGTTTCTACGTTTGGACTGTAAAGATAGGGAAAAATGGATAAAATTTATCGAAATTACCCGCAGTGAAGATACCAGCAGCCTAATTGTGTAAGTGAATTCAGCAAAGGAAACAATCTGTTTCTTTCCCAAAACGACTTTTCGTATTTCAAAAAGTAGTTTTTGGGAAAGAAACAGATTGTTTCTTTTGCCGAATATACTTACACAATTAGGCTGCTGGTTACCATCCAATCATACTTATGTATGTTCGTTGCATTTTCGCGAAGAGGATAAATATATCACAAAAGCGGGCAGGCGTTTTCTGAATCAGTCTCTCTACTTAATATCATTTCAGTTATATTACTGTTAATACTTTGGAATATTTTATTCACAAGGAAAAATTTACATATTTGCTACAATATTCTGTTGATCAACCAAGCACTTTAAATCACTTAACACATTTGATACGGGCCATCATAAACAAATACACAAGAATTCGCTTGAAGTACGAAGCTAAAATTATTCAGACTGATAATTATTTATCGAAGCGTCAAAAGTTAACTAAACTTATATTGTTTGGGGGTAACTAAATTAACATAATTAATATTAAAAATATACAAAAGATTCGTGTTTCAAGCGAATTGTAAAATTCCCTATTTCAATTTGATATGTTTTTAACTTATTGTAAGCGCATTTGATTATATATTAAATAAAGAAATACAAAAGCATCATAAACTTTAACAGTCGGTTATTTCAACTAATAATAAATTTTGAAAAAGTGTGAATTCTAATGAAGCTTGTTAGGTATAATGCTATGTCACTTCTGTAGTCAGTCAGCAATTTAGTCTATATGAATGACAAGGTTGAACGAAACGCGTAAGCGCCATGAAAATCACGGCGCTTCCGTCTTTTTGGTCGCGAGAAAACTACACCTCAGAAGCGCTCTAGCGCTACATGTGTATATTGTTTTGTTAGACGACTAATTATTGTTTCAGCGCTGCAGCGAATTTTTTAGTTTAAACTCTTGTCAAAATTGACAAAATGGAGCATGCATTTTGCTTAGGATAGCTTCTCTAGTACGTAGTACATATTATCTCAATGGGGTATGCCTATAGCCTTGCCAGTTTTTTTTTGGCAAGTCGGTACTTTGAAACTTTTTGATTGAAAAAAGCGGGATACTTTCGTCGAAAGCGGAACATAGTAATAAAAAAGTTAAATCAAAAAACACTTCAAACAATAACTAAAAACAAAAACTGCTTCAAAAGCGAACTAAAAAGACGTAAACAAGGAGAAAATCATACTGTGCACTCGGAGGATACATATTTGCGGGCTGGCTGAACAAAATCTGGTGTATCCTCCGCCTGCACAGCATGATTTTCTCCATATTCACGTTTAGTTTGAAGCAGTCGGGTTTTAGATTTTTAGATGTAACTTTTTTTATTTATAACTTTTTAGTTTTTTTTTGTTTCGAATTAGGTTCATTTAAACATATAAGTATTATATATTTTTGAAATCACCCTTTAAAACCCTTTATTTTGATACCCCACACGATGGGTTTGCAAGAAAAAAAAAATTGGGCCCCCCACAATATGGCACCCAAAATACGTCATTTTTCTATTGTCCAATTTTAATGTAGCCTATGACACTCGCAGGGTAAAGACGAATCGATTAACGTCTCTGTGGAAAGATATATAGGAAAACAAAATACATGCATACATAGACTGATAAACACATTACCCTCCATCGGCAGTCGGGTAAAAACGTATATAATCAGAAGTTTTAAAATATTTATCTTTGTATTTGAGTTTTAAATTACGTTTATATGACAATAGATAGCAAAAATAGCCATTGAAAATGTACTTTAATAAAAATATGATATTTCAAATCAGATTTTCCCCCTATCGTTAGGTAGTTGAGTCTTCTACATATTCTGAATTAAAAAAAAACCAAAAATTTAAGGCAAAAAGTTTCATTCATTAGAAAAATGTGGTGTTTCAAACAAATCTGGGTGAGTGTTAAAATAATAGAATAATCTATATATATAAAAGAAAGTCGTGTTAGTTACTTCACTTATAACTCAAGAACGGCTGAATCGATTTAGCTGAAAATTGGCAGGGAGGTAGCTTAGAACCAGGAGAAGGACATAGGGTAGGGTAGGGTAGGGTAGGGTAGGGTAGGGTAGTGTAGGGTAGTGTTGGGTAGTGTAGTGTAGTGTAGGGTAGTGTAGTGTAGGGTAGGGTAGTGTAGGGTAGGGTAGTGTAGGGTCGGGTAGGGTAGGGTAGTGTAGGGTAGGGTAGTGTAGGGTAGCGTAGGGTAGTGTAGGGTAGCGTAGGGTAGTGTAGGGTCGGGTAGGGTAGGGTAGGGTAGTGTAGGGTAGGGTAGGGTAGGGTAGTGTAGGGTAGGGTAGTGTAGGGTCGGGTAGGGTAGTGTAGGGTAGGGTAGGGTAGTGTAGGGTAGGGTAGGGTAGTGTAGGGTCGGGTAGGGTAGGGTAGTGTAGGGTCGGGTAGGTAGGGTAGATAAATGTTTGGTCTTTTTATGGCAAAACAAAGTTTGCTGGGTCAGCTAGTTATTTATAAGAATGAAAAATTAATTATTCATGAAATTTCAGTGAAGATTTAACTTCTTTTAAAGTTTGCTTTTTCTCTTTAATAAAGGTGAAGAGCTCTAGATTAAACTGCATGAGTAATTCTGCGTTCATAAAATTTAAGGAGCATTTATTTGTCACGTCCATTTTAAATTCATCTAAGAAAAAACGCGTTCAGGAAAGCAGTTTAATGTTGGGATACTTAATATGAAAGACACTAGTTTATTTAAACATATCCTGGTAACTTTTTTTGGAAACTGTTGAAAGAGCTGGTGCCATTTTTGTGCAGTGGTGTCAGTGGTGTCTTTACAATTTCCCACTAATACGTACAAGGATGATTTCAAGAAGTTTAATTCTTCATATAATTTATCTACCTAAATATCTCAGTCCTCAGCACAATGCACGCACGGTCGAGTTATAATACTCACAACGGATCTTTGTGTCTCTGAAGTTAGTTCTGTCAACTATTGCGCAAGAAACATTTTAACTGCATAGAGTAAGCGAAATAGGATGATGCGACAAACGTAAGTGAGTGAAAGAGACAGTTATACAATGCTATCTTCACTTTCAATATGGACACAAAAATAGCTAATGCGCAGGCTCTTGCAGCCAATTCAGAGACACAAAGATCCGTTGTGAGTATTATATCCCCGAAAAGCGGGACAGGGCCTGTCCCGCGCGGATCATCCCGCCCGACACATAAAAATCGGGCCGTCCTGCCAATATCAGGACGTCTGACAACGACTATTGTTACGGAAGGGCGAAGGGGTTGTACTTCCCGCAGCGCTGGCGACTATGCAGAAGCATTTTTAAAGTGTTTAAGTAGTTTATTGGGTTGATTTTGTGAACATAACCTGAAATCTCAAATATTATGAAAACTATTTATTTGCCAGGTGTAGGGGAAAAAGAGGGTATTCCCTAGACCTCATAATCGGTATCCTAGATACTAAGTATTTCCCCATTTAATAATAGAATTGACCAACCCACTGCTATATCTCTGCACCCATAAATGTTTGCCATCTGTCAATAGTTTGTTAAACACAGCTGTTAGCATCTACACTGCAACACGAATAATACACATCCATTATTTATATTTATTTTGATGTGTCAATCGTGAAGGAATTCCCCACAAACGTTTTCGTGTTACCAAAATTTAGACGCATTATGATTGATGATATCGATATCGTAGTTCGAAGTCGACAAGTACTAAGAGATGGGAGTTGGTAGAGAGAGAACATTCGTACCCTGCCTGCGTCTGCATTCGAGATTATCAGCCTATTTACGTCATTAGTCGGTAGTCCTAAAGTATTTTCCTCGTGCGTTATCTTATCTAATTAGATAGTAGGAATAGTATTACTCCACATATTGATAGCGTTTATAATCTTTTCGCTTGGTAAATAGTTAGATACAGTCTGTAACTTTCTGTTACGCGTTTTATCCCTTTATTGGCACTGCTACCTAATACGTTAATGCTAACGCTGTAATCGGCCCTGACACCGAACGATAATTTAATTTTAATTACGTTCGACGGTATTAAAAATCGATCTGACACGAGAATGACTGTCGAGAGGCTCCGTATACTAGCAATACATTTTTACAACACCACTGATCCGAATCTTATTAACTATTTCTAGTCTAAATACGCGATAATCATAACGCCTTTTCGCACATACCGATCGCCGTTATACGGGACTGTATTGTTATTATTATTTATGTTAATATGATGTACATACAAAGTCGTTTCGAAGTGAAGATAACCGTCGTGTCGTGAAACCTTTCTTATCAGTCATGTGTACTGTGACTTTGTAAAGTCTTTGAAACTAAACGTTAGAAATGCCTCTCAACATTCCAGGGGTAAATCCAACCATTTAAATGTAGAAAAGCGTGCCCCCTAAAACTCGTAATTAAATTGCCAGCGATAAAATTTTGTAATTTAAACATTTTCAGTACTGAGAATGATGGCAATAATGCAGGAAGGGAACAGTGAGGTACCGAAGGAATTTTTGGAGACGGGGCGAACGGGGCGCAGGAACGCGATGCCGGACATACTGCACCCTCAAAGCGCGGAAGCCAGCACCGCAGACCTGCCCTCCAGGCTGCAGCAACTCTCTGCCACTGGTAAGTTTACTCTATCTTTCCAATTTAGTCTATCCTATCCTACTATATTATAATCTATAATATAAAAATGAATCGCAAAATGTGTTGGTAAGCGCATAACTCAACAACGCCTGGACCAATTTGGCCAATTATTTTTTGTAAATGTTCGTTGAAGTTCAAAGATGGTTTTTACGTATATATTTTTTTTATTTTTTTTTAGGGTAGGTTAGTGTAGTGTTGGGTTGTGTAGGGTTGGGTAGTGTAGGGTAGGGTAGGGTAAGGTAGTGTAGCGTAGGGTAGGGTAGGGTAGTGTAGGGTAGGGTAATGTAAGGTAGGGTAGGTAGGGTAGATAAATATTTGGTGTTTTTATGGCAAAACAAAGTTTGCCGGGTCAGCTAGTATTATTATAAATGTGAAAGTTTGTGGGTATGGGTGGACGGAAGTTTGTTACTCTTTCACGCAAACACTATTGAACTGATTTGGTACACAGATAGTTTATAGGTAACCTCGATTAACACATTAAATGTAGGTATGCTCATTTATCAAAGTTGAAATTATCCCAAAGGAATCTCCTTTGGGATAATTGCAAAGATTTTCATATGGGCAAAGACGCTGGTAAAACCTGAAAGAGAGACCAATTAATTAAGCCATTTTGTACCCTTAGCTGTCGATAGGGTTCGAAGGACCAAATCTAGGCCATCTAAATTATAGACCTGTATCACTTCTTTCATTTTACTCATACGTCAATAAATGTAGAGACGAAATAGAAAATATTATTAGAATGACCCAATTGGCGCGGCGGATTCTAATACCGATTCGAAACACTCGCTTCAGTCGAACTAGGTTCGAATTCGATTTTTAAGGGTTTACTATGATCAATGATGTTCTCTTCTAACATCCAGAAGACGCTATAATAGTGTCATATAAATTCTTATTGCTTTACGTACTGTTCGTGCTGCTATAAAGAAATACGAAGGGAATTGCCCAGGGTCTTCTAAACTACGAGAAATTTTATATCATTAAGGGACAAAATATGTTGTTACTTTGAAACTGCCGTAATAAGATTATCACGGGTAGTATCACAGTTTATTGCCACTTAAGCCTAAAATTACTATCACCGTATACGTAATAACGGTACTATTTATCAACGATAAAATTTATAACCGTCACGCGCCTCTACATAATTGAATTGTCATTATTGCTCCGGTAAACCTTTTAAATAGAACGTTTAGCGAAACGTCTAGAAACGTGAACTTTT
Organism: Orthosia gothica; assembly: GCA_949775005.1. Classification (NCBI taxonomy): domain Eukaryota; kingdom Metazoa; phylum Arthropoda; class Insecta; order Lepidoptera; family Noctuidae; genus Orthosia; species Orthosia gothica. The sequence continues at coordinate 25,684,704 of OX459048.1, forward strand.
CGTTGCAAGTTTAGAAACCGACCGGATGTGTCTGTTTTAAAAATAAAGGGAAACGGAAATGTCTAAAGCATTGTTTTAGCAAAACATCCGTTGTGCAGCTTTCCAATTCATGCTCGTGAAGTCGTGACGCGCTATCTACGTCAAACATTTTTGTTTGCCACCGACATTTTTTTCCTAGAAAACGATTTGAACATTTAGGTAAAATACACAAATAAATACTCGAGTTACGTGTGAAAGGCGTCAGCGTCCGCATGACTTCTAAACATCTGAGTTAAACTAATGCGATTTTCGGCAACCGGCCAAAAATCACAAACCACGTAATGTAATTTGTAAACGCGCTTGTAAAGCAAAATATGCCTAAGATCTTATCATGAAAGTCCTATTTCATTTGTGAAAATCGGTTCAGTAGTTTGAGGAGTATGATGAACCTCACTCAATTTGTTTACGTGCGTCAATAACTCATTACGAAAAGCCGCTAAATGCGTAAACCATTCATCGTCGACTTTTTAATAGTTCTTAAGAGTTTATCTATGAAAAAAGAGGAATTCCTGTCTAAATCAGTGTTATTCACGAGCTCAAATGCCCCTGGCTTGGTGTAAAACTGTTTGAGAAAGAATTGAATACGATTACAGAATACTGAAGTTTTATTTTGCCGTGGCAATCATTTAAGTTGTGTGAAGGCAAATTTAGAATTAACTTCGATAATATTACGCCAATGGATATCGATATGCCTATTGTATTAAATGTGTATTCTAATTAAAAATATATTAAAACAGTCGGTGTCTAAGCGAATTGAACGACAAACAACTTGCCCTAAAGTTCAAAGTCGGCTGGAAACAATTCGAAATTCTGATCCTTTCTAAATAATTCGGAATCCGAAACCATTCGGTCGTGATTCGGTCCCCTTCCCAATCTTAATTAAGTTCAGACCAAACAAGATCGCGTCAAAAATCATCATCACCGACATCCTGTCCTCATTCCATGTTTGGCGCAACATGTATTTATCGGGCCATCATCTTTCAAACAAACAATCCATCCAACTAACCACTGACCATAAAAATGGAAGTAAAACTACAAAATGGTAATTTCCCACATTCCCGTAACACAATATAACACGCTACAGTTTCAGATATTGTAGATACGATACGCTTATCACAATCCTCCTGTCACTGCAGTAATTGAGGGCTGGTATGACGTAGATCGTTCGTAATGCGCCGATAAGCGAGGGTTATCGCAATATGACGTGGTAACCGCATTATACATCGAAATATGATGAATTGATGACACACAAACAACGAATTATCGACATTATCATTAAATTATAATCAATCATTGTTTCTATGGGAATTCATCACGACAAGTACCTATAATAGATTGTGGGAAAAGTTGTCAGTGTTATCTAATTGTGGACATAAATTATTTACATTTTTAATGAGAACTGCTCGCTGGTTGTAACAGACTCGGACAGGAGATGTTTCGGAGACTTTCTTAGATCGGTGTCCGAATATAGTAATCGTCTCAGTTCTACCAAGTAGGCTAAACGCAGAAGCTATAATCTTAAACCATACATAAACCTTATTGACGAAATTCTTTAGAGAAGCCAGGTGCGCAGTACTCATAACCGGCGTGCGTGTATGACTAGATGTATGAACGTGCGTGAAGCTAAAGAAGTATGTAGGAATCGTAGCAGACGACGTTCTGTTTTTTCTGCCTACCTCCATGGGAAAAAGGCGTGAGTTTATGTATGTATGTATGTTAATCTTTATCAGGTAAATAGAGGACAGCATCCACGTGTAACTTTACGTGATTTCGTCACGCTGTGATAACTATACAGTCTGGCGACCTAGACCACCTACATGATTATGACTATTATCTCGCCGGGATACTATTCGAAATATCAGTTTAAAAAAAATACTCAAAGCCTATGTAATTGGCGACATTCGATTCTAGGACATCGAGAGAGACATTGTAGGCTAGACAACTTAAGACGGTACCCTGACCAAAAAATCGGCATGAGATATGAGCGTTCCTATTGGTCTTGCGGCACTGGTGGCGCATGAATTACAGTAGTGAATACGCCCAGATTTTAGAATAAAATCATTATAAAATCGAATTTTGGTCTTTTGAAAAAAATAATTCTACAAAAATGTTCGTTATTAAATTGTCTATCCATTAGTGTTAGTACAAAAAATAATCAATGAACACTTTACGAGGAGATGCATAATATCAATAATTATTTCTTATTTTCATGTTTTTTTGGAAGTAGATTAGTGAAATATATACAACATTTAAAAAAAAACTAAATCTACCATTTTAGAATCAATATTATGTAGAAATTTAATGTATTTTTATTAATTGATATTTCTTTTTAAATAACGAGTAGATAGCTCCTAAAAACTGCACAAAAAACGGCTTGCGCGGCGTTTTGCTCGGGGTACCGCCTTAACGCAATAATACCTTTTTATCATGAAACAACCACTAAAGGACGCATTACTGATAAAAAAGACATTATAATCGACCTCTGAAATGATGATAAATTAGTCCTTCAGTATATACCTTGCTACTTTACTTCGTTCTATTGTACCTCTTAAAGTGGACGCCCATTGCAAGGTCGATAGGTATAAGTACGTAAATAGAAAATGTGAGTGAGCATTTCTATGAAATCTATATTTGATATATCGTTGTTGTTATCGACCTATATTTGTTATCGATCATCGTTGTTATCCAACAGGGTTGCAGTTAGGTAGACTTGTCAATTTCTGGCTATAATAAACGATGAATGTTTGTTACGACCCAAATCTATGCTTATTGAGACGGGTCTTCCGATTTGCCTCTTCAGTCTTCGGTTTTCAGACTGAAATCACACTCCCTGTACATTTTGTACATTACAATTTTAGGAGTTAGTAAGTAATTTCAATGAACATAGTATCGTCAGATAAGAAAGAAATAACACGCGTGTAAGTAGAGCAATATCGAAACTCATGACATGCAGCTGCGATTCCGATAAACATATTTTAGTGCAAGTCGATGATAATAATTCGAATACTCGATATTGAACAAAATTTTAAATGATTCACATTATACATAACATACACCTACAATAGGCACAGTGGATCTTTGTGTCTCTGAAGTTGGCTGCAAGACTGCGCCAATTTATATATGTGTCAATGTTGAAGTAGAAGATAACATTGTATGGCTGCCTCTTTCCTTCGCTTACGTTTGTCGCATCGTCCTATCTCGCATACTCTATGCAGTATACTCGATGACAAACTTTTTCTTGCGCAATGGTTCGCAGAGCCAACTTCAGAGACACAAAGATCCCCTGTGACTACTGTACATAACATGACGCTTGTATTCCCCGAAGTGTTAGTCAGCGGTGCACCTATAGTGGAACATCTTAATTTCGCCAGAACTATGTTTAAGTCCCATTAAATATGAGGCGAGCCATTGCCATCAACCGGTCACAAGTCCAGACTCCTATCGAAAAATTCCACGCGATATGTATTATGTATGAATTTACTAGATAGTTTTATATGGAAAATGGCTCGATCCCAATGCAAACGTCACGTTGATAAATTCTCTTGTTGTATAGTCGTAATACAAATCTTCCTTACGTTTTCAAAGATTGGTAATTGATACTTCTCATTTTCCTTTCCAATTATTATATAGGTATATATTTCCACTTAAGTCTTCTTGAACATGACTTCTATTTCTGCCTAGGGATTGATAAAAAGTTAGTTTTGAAATTGACGTTATTTTAATATATATACCTAAAAATATACCCGACTGCCGAATGAGGTGTTTTTCAGTCTTTGTATACATATATGTGTTTGTTCCTATGTGGTGTCCTAGAGACCAAACGCGTTGGCCGATTTTGAAGATTCTTACGGCAATCGATTCGTCTTAACCTTGCGAGTGTCACTGGCTACCTAAAAATTGGAAAATAGAAAAAAAAAAAAACTTTTTAGATACCTACCTACTAGTTTCTGCCAGCGGCTTCGCCCGCGTGAAATGTGTTTTCTTATCCCAAGGGAACATTATACCGAAATGAAAAATAGCCTATGCCCTACTCCAGACTATAATCTATCTCTGTGCGAAATTGCATTCAGATCCGTTGCGTGATTGAGTAACAAACATGCATCCATCCATCCAACCAAACATTCGCATTTATAATATCAATAAGAAGATAGTAGATCCAAGATTTTAATATTTAATTAAACGTATCTCATAATAAAGAAACAGATTTATTTGGAGATGTCTCGCTTTGAACATTGAGAAAATTGTTGTAACAATTGTGTCATCCGTTATGTAGACATTTTACTGGCTACCTATTCTTTCAAACCAGCCACTGATTTCGATCCCCACGAAAACCTGTGAATAAATGCACTGTTCATCCAAAAAAATAATTCTTTCATGACCCACATTTCAAAATGGGCGCTTCAGCCAGGAAAATTCTTAAACGATCTTTGCTCAGCTTTTGCGCAGAATTTTCCTGACGATTCAATAAGGGAATTTGTCACCCCTCAGAATCTAATTTGCTGCCCTTCTAAAATATACAGCCCTGCGTCCCGGGCTTATATTATACTTGGAATTGTTGGCAAATAGAAAATAAATACCGGGATACACAAACAGGATTCGATTATTGTCCTAGAAACACAAGCGAATCGTATTGACGTTTGATTGAGACGTTGAGACCTAGCGTAACAGACAAATATAATTTTCTGAGTCAAAACAATATTGGCTTTGGTATGCTTTAGTACCATTTTGTAGTAAAACTTGCATTACAATCACGTCCATAATATTATTCGGGTTAAGGTCGAAGTTATATCGCTCTCGTATTACATTATTGCATACTTCAATGACGATATTCGAGTTTTTTTCTTGCCTGTGATATAAATGAAAGGTACCCTAGGTAAATTGCGTAACGGATGATCGATTTCGCCCTATCATTTTCAGTGTCGTAACAGGGCATGTGAATAGCTTAGACTACTATATCTGTTATTGAAACATTACATAAAAAAATATTTCTCTGAAGTTGGCGGAGCGCTGACAACTTGTAACTTGGCGTGCGATCAGAATTGCGCTGCCGCTAAGTACCGGGCATAACTAATTAATTATTTACTTCTTAATTAGACCACTAGGTTGATACTAGTTTTCGGAAAACCGTGTCACATCATGATTGATTTACGCCCCCCAATAAAAATCTTTTTCGCTTACATAGCAAGTCTGTTTCTTGTTGATAAAGTATCAGGCTAATTTATATTATGAAAGAGTGTTATTTCTCTGGAGTAAACCTGTATACGTTGCAAGGTAACTCCTAAATTTGCCCGGCTGGGCCGAATTCGAAGCATCATTATTCAAGCTACGTAAATCTTGCGTAATTTTCTCCACTCATTTGTGTTTATTTAAGATGTAACTACTTTGAAGCATGCAACGCGCATATAAATGCTGCTATCAACTGAAGCATTGATTTATGTATAGAATGAAGTGAACTTATAGGTGCAAATAAGATATGCCATGTGATTGAAAGGGTTGCCAAAGACTCATTTACGAGAATGCATACTTTTCCGGTGACAGTTTGAATATCTTTGTGACAGCTTTGACTCAGGCTCACCTGCTATCATCTATGTATAGTTGAGATTATCTAATAATCTAACCGAATAAGGTAAACCGGGTACCAAATAAAGTGATGGGACCAGTCAATGCCATCAATTACGCTAGCAATACACACTCCCAATTTATATTCTTCAAATCCTAAGACTTTCAATTTGTTCTAACAGAAAACGCTGTACCTGCAAACTATCCCATGAACTCAAAATGCTCTCCTCTGTATGGTATCAATAAACCAAAGAAGCGGTCGGTTTGGTCTAGCGGTATGTAATGTAACGTAACTTAGTTGAGCTTGTAGTTAGAGGCGATCCGTTTCTCTAAAGCTCTGTCCCATGTCCAAAATGCTCTGTGTGTTATGAATAAAGCAAAGAAACGGTCGGTTTGGTCTAGTGGTATGTAACGTAACTTAGTTGAACTCGTAGTTAGAGGAACTCAGTTTCTGTAAAGCTATGTCCCATGAATTCAAAATACTCCGTGTGGTATGAATAAACCAAAGAAGCGGTCGGTTTGGTTAAGTGGTATGTAACGTAACTTAGTTAAACTCGTAGTTAGAGGAGCTCCGTTTCTGAAGAGCTATGTCCCATTAACTCAAAATGCTCCGTCTGGTATGATTTGAATAAACCAAAAAAGCGGTCGGTTTGGTCTAGCGGTATGTCACGTAACTTAGTTGAACTCGTAGTTAGAGGAACTCCGTTCCTGTAAAGCAATGTACCATGAACTCAAAATACTCCGTGTGGTATGAATAAACTAAAGAAGCGGTCGGTTTGGTTTAGTGGTATGTAACGTAAGTTAAACTCGTAGTTAGAGGTGCTCCGTTCCTGAAGAGCTATGTCCTATTAACTCAAAAGGCTCCATCTGGTATGATTTGAATAAATCAAAGAAGCGGTCGGTTAGGTCTAGTGGTATGAAACGTAATTTAATTGAACTCGTAGTTACAAGAGCCCCGTTTCTGTAAAGCTATGTCCCATGAACTCAAAACGCTCCGTGTGGTAGGAATAAACCAAAGAAGCGGTCGGTTTGGTCTAGTGGTATGTAACGTAACTTAGTTGAACTCGTAGTTAGAGGAACTCAGTTTCTGTAAAGCTATGTCCCATGAATTCAAAATACTCCGTGTGGTATGAATAAACCAAAGAAGCGGTCGGTTTGGTTAAGTGGTATGTAACGTAACTTAGTTAAACTCGTAGTTAGAGGAGCTCCGTTTCTGAAGAGCTATGTCCCATTAACTCAAAATGCTCCGTCTGGTATGATTTAATTAAACCAAAAAAGCGGTCGGTTTGGTCTAGCGGTATGTCACGTAACTTAGTTGAACTCGTAGTTAGAGGAACTCCGTTCCTGTAAAGCAATGTACCATGAACTCAAAATACTCCGTGTGGTATGAATAAACTAAAGAAGCGGTCGGTTTGGTTTAGTGGTATGTAACGTAAGTTAAACTCGTAGTTAGAGGTGCTCCGTTCCTGAAGAGCTATGTCCTATTAACTCAAAAGGCTCCATCTGGTATGATTTGAATAAATCAAAGAAGCGGTCGGTTAGGTCTAGTGGTATGAAACGTAATTTAATTGAACTCGTAGTTACAAGAGCCCCGTTTCTGTAAAGCTATGTCCCATGAAATCAAAACGCTCCGTGTGGTAGGAATAAACCAAAGAAGCGGTCGGTTTGGTCTAGTGGTATGTAACGTAACTTAGTTGAACTCGTAGTTAGAGGAACTCAGTTTCTGTAAAGCTATGCCCCATGAATGCAAAATACTCCGTGTGGTATGAATAAACCAAAGAAGCGGTCGGTTTGGTCTAGCGGTATTTAACGTAACTTGGTTGAATTCGTAATTAGAGGAGCTCCGTTTCAGTAAAGCTATGTCCCATAAACTCAAATGCTCCTTGTGTTATGAATAAACTTAATATGTGGTCGGTTTGGTATAGCAGAACGTAAGGGAGCTACATGTTAATGCGATGCAATTTAAATTACATCGATGCGCGATAATGCGCACGTACTCGTATTATCTAAGAATATTTAAAGTGCAAATCGGTCGAATTGCATCGCATTGCGTAAATCAAATCGTTTAGAGCTATCAGAAAGATTGCTTAGAACTGGTAGTTAGAGGTTATTGAAGGACAACCCTTGCAATCTAGCGTTGTTTTGTTTCGTAATAGATGCTACGTCATCAGCAGGTGCGTTGGTTCGGCCACTAAATTATTCAGCCATATTGGTGTTATATAAGACTGTGGCGCGCTCTGCTTCATTTATTGTGTACAATGTTAGCGGTATTTTGAAACTGAGTTTGGCGAAGCTGTAGTTTTAGGGTATTTCATGTAAAAACTCGTAGATGGTCAATTGTTTAATCACCTTACGTGCTCGAGCGTGATTGAACTAGACATGGCAGTTGATAGATCCTCACTCACCCAAGATCAGGAATTTTAGGGCAAAAATTATCAATGTTTTTAAAGCATATTTCATTTATATTACAGACACAGAGGTCCCGCAGGCAGGGTCGTCAAACAGTGATCAATCGGTTGAGGTAGATCCCAAAACAAACACTAAGAAAGATGACACGCCCAGTTGAACTGCCTACCATACTCGCGGTCCCGAAGGACTACACTGGACTTGCCCAAAGCTAAAGTAATCTCAATCAGGTAAATAGTATTACTAAGCACTGAGTAATGTAGCCCCACCTTATAGGGATGGCATGGTGTACAAATGTAGCTCTTATGTCTAGTTCGACAAGATAGAATTTGCATAATTTTAAGTACCTTAATAAGATTTCTGTACACGGGCGCTACTTTTTTTGTTGAAATTTGTATAATTTTTTATTTGTTCTCTGAATGGACGTTAAACGTCGAGTTTAATATTTTAAATATAATTTGTTACTCTGTTAAAAATATGCAGCTGATGGTGAATGTTAATTTTGTTTGTATTATGTATTGAATGTTTTAAGTAAACAGCCCATAATATGTGTCATAGAATAATGGAAATGTTTTGTATAAAAGTGATTGATATTGAAGAGTGTCGATGTAAAGATTGGAATTAGACAATACTGATATATGAATAAAAAATGAATTAGGTGAATGTTGATAGAAATTAATTCGTGGTATTGGTTAGGAATGGCAGCTATTGCACGCCTACCAAAAACTCACCAAAAAAATTGTCTTACTGTAATCGTTTAGTTTCAAAGGCGGAATTTTGCAAAGCGTGCAATAATAGGACGCACAATCACAGTGGTACTGTTGAACGATATGTTTTTATGTTCAGTGTCCCAAAGTGGCCCAGTAGTAGTAGGTACAAACCTTAGTTGTGAATGCATGACATTCTGAACAGATAGCTTTAACAGTACATAGCATTTACTTGGCACAGTCAATGTAAAAGTATTGGAAATGTAGGAAAAATATTCATATCATCAATGCTTAGTGAAAATAAACGTAGTACTACTACAAGGTAGTATATACTCTCGAATGATTATGTCAACCGAAAACTGTATAAACAAGCTGAAAATATCAAAGATTATATTTTGTGCGTACATCAATCACCATAGGTATAAAAAAATATTGATCTGTGGTGTCATTCACCTATCAACTGAATGACCGATTGATTTTGTCAACAATCGAACACATTAGAATACGTCAATTGGGTTTATCGATCTTTTTGAATTCCATATGACTTTGATCTAATTATTTCGGGACTTGTGATAAATCTCTCAGAGGTATTGGTCATAATGTCTTGGCAGCTTATTGAACTGATCGTGCACTGGATGCACTGAATGTAGTATTGTATGCTTCATCTTTGCAATGTGACTATTAAAATGATTGATTTGTGCCTTGATAAGATTGTTCACTACTAAGAACTGTCTGTCTTCGCGGTCACTCAAATCAATTTATTTTTAATTGCATATTGTAACCTAAGTTATGTCTGCAGCACATATTGTACTGTCTTAACTAGTATGTTTGTTTGTACATGTTGTATTGTTCTGAGTGTGTTACTAAAAATCGTGCAGCTGTTTTATAGATATAGGTTCCTAAGTACGCTTAAATTCAGCTAATTTATTTTTAATTTATTAAGACACAATTTGAATAGTACAATTTTTTATTTGTTGGTTTCTGTATTATAATGGGTACTGTGTATAAGGTGCTGTATCGCTTACATTTAATTATTGTGTATAATATACGTAAATCTTATTGTTTAATTAATATGTCTTTTTATTGTTATTTATATTTATATTTTTTGTTTGTATCGAACAAAAGTGTGATTTTATCTCAGCTATGACGTAATATCTGTGAAGTTTAAATTATGTACTAAGATAGAGATTATCTAATCCTTATTTTTAACGACACTAAACATGTTGTCTTTTGGCTTTGTTTGAAACGTGCGAAACACTAAACATTAATAATAATTGTCTTCAATTAACCAATGCACTTAGTTCAGATGAAAAAATACCGTCTCGAAATTAATATGGCGTTCATTATACACTCAAACATGCACATTATTCTTAATTGTCTTCAATTCAAATTACGTATGTTTCGAACTGAGTCATCGACAAAATAAAACGATTAGTGGGTTCAAACTGACGTAATGTATCGTTTGTGAAGGATGCATAATATTAATAATACTTGAATTCAGACCCTTAGATCATCACTATAAATCAATTTAAGATTTATCATACATTTCTTCTTAATCCACTATCTACTTTAGCGTAATGCAGCCTAATTTGATTATTAAGTGACCATTTTTAATAAAATTGCCTAAATTATGCTTAATGTTGAGTGCAATGGTATTTGAACTTTATCAAGAAAGACATTGAGTTTGTAGTTGCGCAACATGATTTCTGAGATTCTGAATTCAAATTTATTTTATAGTACACTACACTCGCTATGCCAAAGTCATTGAGTCAATTACTGACTACACTATTCGAGGCTGTACTACTTAAAGGTAGCTATTTCTAATATTCTATGCAAATCTGTAGTCTAGTTCATAGCTAGATACTAGTTGGTGTTATATTTGCTGTTTTCAACGATTTTTCATCTTTATCGTAATAGTCTTTTAAATTTTAACAACTCATTCCACTGTATAGGCCAATGGACAGGCTCTTCTAGTCTATGCAATGAAATAAGGTCTAAAATAATAATTTTATCATATTTATTATTAAGGCATATCATATTTATTCACGCACAATTAATTTTGTATACGTAATATTTTTAAGTAATCATAGAGTTTTACTTGCCGAATTAACTTATTTATTCAATTATTTTCGACTTTTACTTGAAGGTAAAAGTGAATCTCACGAAAGTATTTTCAAAATGTTACTTTGATTTTTAGTATAAGAGGAATATAATTTGACCCGGGCCCGTACTTTGACGTTTTAAAGCTATCATAGTTCCAGCGTAAGAGAGAGACGGAGCTATACTAGACGTAAGGCATTATTCCTATTTCAAAACGTATTTATGATGGCAATGAAACGTCATGGTACAGTTTACAGTTTCATCGTTTATTCTTACTTACATATCCATAAGCATTTCACGAAAGCTAAATTAAGCACTATGCTGTGAAATCTATGCCTTTTTATAAAGCTCTTATGTGTATAACATTCGCTAGATGAATTAGCGGTACTCAACCATTGTTTGGGGTGACTCTTCTTCTATTAGGACTCGAAATAAAATATTACAATAAAAACTTAAACCGAAAATCAATATAAAAATGCTTATTAGGAGCTGTTCGCCTATTTACAATATTTGAAGTTATAATATTATATATACATGTTAGTATTCAACAATGGTTGAGCACCTCTGAAGTAGACGGTAGTATTATATTGTATCATACTTACGTCTTGTTTAAACAAGGTGTGTGAAGCTGCCGCAAATTCTGTACCAAAAGTAACCAAACACTCTAGAATGTCGGGACTCCTGATAACTTAAGTTTAGAGTAATTATCACAGGATTTCTCCATCAAATTAATTACAGTTCACCAACATGTGTGATTTTTCCTCTGAACAAATAAGTCGTGACTGCCAGTCAATGACCGATTAGTACACAATATACTATCTCAATATTTACACAATAATGTTATCTCGGTAATCTTATAAAAGTGTAAATATTGCTCATAGTTGAGATTTTATTCGCTAAAACAAAGATATAAAAGAAAATAATTATTTCGAAACATTTAAGAAATAAAAGCAGTAATGACCCAGTGGTAACGCCCTCGACTTCCGTTTCGTGGATCGTGGTTTCGAACCAAGGCAGGTACTTTACTTTGTGTAAATTATTTACTCACCACTGCTCTAAAACGGTGAAGAAAACATCGTGAGGAAATCGGACTATCCTAGAACCAAAAACCTCACAGAGAGAACTGTCTCCCAGCAGAAGTAACATTAAAAAAGGCTGATGATGAAAATGAAAAAAACATAACTCTTTTTTAAAACATCACCGAATTCGTTTATAAAATAATAATTATGGTTACAGAATTTCAGTTTTAGCGGTATTCTCACCACCTTGTTTAATATTTCTAAAGCGCAAACAACGCACCTCTTGACTAAACTGCCTTATGATAATCTTCCTCGTCTTAAACACATCGAAATTCAACTTTTTGGAGGCCTATTCGGTGTTTCGGTGTTTAAATTCTAAAAATAGATGTCTGCTTAGATCTACGATGTGTGTAAGATTCAGCAATTTTATTTCTAAAATGTATCCTGTGTCGCTTCGTTTCCACTTTGTAGCTTTCAATCATAATTTCACTAGTAGTATGATTTAACTACAAAATCTTAATTTTAAATACGTAAAGAATGTCATATAGTTTTTGTGTTTGTCAATTACATGTCTATTTTAATATTATGACTTCAATTAATATTGTAATGTACTTATTTAGATTAACTAAAGAGTTCTATAGTCTGGAACTATAGAAATACCAGTGTTGATTTCATCAGGTTTTTTTTTACTTCTTGGCAATATGTTTGTAATACATTTTTACGTAAATATTTATAATCATATAAAACACAACTTTTATTAAATACGTAAGTTATGATTCACATTTCCCATGCATCCGAAAATTTTATCCCAAATTTTAAACTACCCTCATATTGTCTGTAAGGTATTATATGTCAATTATTCCAGTAGGGTATGTATTTTTATCTATACGAATTACGTTGGATAACTCTAACGTAATGATATCTAATTTAAATTATTTATCCGATGGTTTTACTGACAGGATAACGTCTACTAACGAACATTTACCAAAATTCTAATACGTAATGTTTATTTTTAATAACAGAGAAGCTGTATAATTTTTCATTATCCCATATATTACCTGCTACTAACTAGCCAATTATACTTCATGTAATACAAGCTTTGCTTGAAATCGACATCAATTATTATTATACAATGAAATTATTTTACATTCGTACAATATTATAATCAGATCTCTTAAACAAGACCTGTTAAAATAATTCAATAAATATTGTTTGCGAATAAAATATAGGTCTTTTAAAGCGATCTAGTCTAAGACTATACTGTATCTTATAATGTAATCCCTATGACCTATGTAAGTGATAAGGTCTAAAGTATTTCCTAATTAATTTCTTTTAGATCTCTGATAGATATCGTAACATTGTGATCGTCAACGTAGGTTTAGATTTGTTTATATATTACAAGCTGTAAATATACATGTTTACTGTAGTATTGATTTACGTATTTATAATACAATTAATTTAATATTCAAATGATACGTAGAATTCACTCGCCATTGAATACTGTACTTCTTATTGTCATTATTAAATCTGCATGTATTATTTTATTATAAATTTGACTCAGATATATAATAAAGTTTTATTGTTTATCCAAACTTTTCTTAAGCACAGTGTTATGCAGTTTTATCTAACTCTTACAAATACTTCAATTTATTTGTAACTGTACTAAGAATTAAAAGAATTTTAAAACATGTTATGTGCTAATTCGATTACACGATAAAGATCGATGTATTATTATGTAAGTAGCACATCACTAGTTTTATAAGTCAAATATTATAGGCCGAGATGCAGAATATTGTGTGTTTGAACCTGTAATAGTAAAAACACTAATGGACATTTGGTTGTATTGTAATTGGGCCAACGGACTAATGAGATATTGGTGTCTGCTGTATTTAGTGCTATGACAGCAAATTACGATGTTATCGACAATACAAGTCAATGCTAGATGAAAAGTGATTTGAAAGTACCCAAGCTTCTTACCCGACTGTCGAAGGAGGGTAATGTGTTTTATCAGTCTATGTATGTATGTTTGTTCCCATGTGGCGTTCTACAGACCTAACGCGTTGGCCGATTTTAATGGTTCTGGCGACAATCGATTCTTCGTTACTTTGCGAGTGTCACTGGCTAAATTAAAATTAAAAAAAATATAGAAATGACGGATTTTGGGTACCATATTGTGGTGGCCCAATTTTTTTCTTCTTTCAAACCCATCGTGTGGGGTATCAAAATAAAGGGTTTGAAGAGGTGATTACAAAAATATAAAACAATTATATGTTTGAATGTACCTCATTAAAAAAAAAATATGGTAAATAAAAAGTAATTAGCCTTTTTTATTTACAACTTTTTAGTGAATATTTTTTTTATAAATTCTTTTAAACATATAAGTGGTATATATTTTTGTAATCACCTCTAAAACCCTTAATTTTGATACCCCACTCGACGGGTTGCGAAGAAGAAAACAATTGCAACCTCTACAATGTGGAGCGCAAAAACCACCATGTCTCTTTTTTTTAACGGCACTTATCTAAGAACACTTGGGCGGCCAAGACCTATCTAACGATTACTTAATTATAAAATCCGTCAAGTGGTTTGAAATATATGAGGTAATAAAGAATATTACATACATACAAACATACCTACAAGATAAGCGCGAAAAACATAACCCTTTCCTTGCAGCCAGGTGAAAAACAGTCAAACCTGGTTTTGATCAGCCAGCTCGCAAATATTGTATCCTCCGACTGCACTGCATGATTTTCTTAGTTCGCTTCTTAAGCAGTCAGGTTTTGTTATATTTTTACTTTATTTTTATAGATATTTTTTATGAATACAGTGTGATATCAAGACCTCTTATATAAAGTGTGATACTAACCCCCAGTTTCCCAGCTCAAAATTATCGGAGAATTAATGTGACAAATTGTCAAGCACGCGTTATATGCTGTGATTGGCTGTTGAAAATTCATTCAACCAATCACAGCAGATAACGCGTGCTTGACAATTTGTCACGTTAATTCTCCGATAATTCTGAGCTGGGAAACTGGGGGTAAGAGTTTAGTTGGCCCAAATAAAAATACCCTTGTCCTACCAAGTATATAGTTTGTATACGTAAACATACACATGTTGTATAGAAAATATACCTGGATGTTTAATTCACTGTAATGATTATTGTAATGGTGCAATTTGAATCCGTAAGATCAACATAGTTATTGAAAAAAATAGAATTAATAAATTTGTATCGTTTTGTATCTAGTTTGCTGTTAGCAAACGAAGATAAAAATAAAAATGTAAAATGATGATGGCAATTTTTTTTTAACTCACCCTTAATCTTCCATAGATGTAGAATAAATGAAAAGTCAGGTTTGGTATAGCTGGTCTTTCCCAACCTATTTTTTTTTTAGCTTTATGTAATACTCATGCATACTGCACCATCACAGGGTGATAGCGCAGTTATGTGGGACTCCAACCCACTAAAACTCCACGGTGTCCTCCTATGCCGCTAATAGCGGGCAAACTGGCACGCGTTAGCACTCGCCGCAGCTGTTCGTAACCGGACTCTTCTCTGGGGGGTAACCCCATCCCCGGCGCACCAGATCATATTGCACGCCGTGACCACCCCAAGGATCAAACCTGCAAATGGGTATCAGACGACCCCCTGTATGGCTCCCTTGGACCCCCTGTGTCGGGTCAGGTCAGTGGCCCCGCCACTTTCCAGTTTTCGACCGCAGGGGATAGGCAACTCTCCTGCGGCCCACTGCGTCCGCCATCTGACGGTTGCGACCCCGTAAAGGCCGTGGAAGGTAGGGAGAGCGGCGCACCTCAATACCGGCACTTCTCTCCCACCGCGGCCTCCAACCCTCAATCGCGATATCGTATGGAAAGGCTCTGGGAAGCCTCATACGACATCTCGGCCCGCCTCAGTTGCGATGTCGCCTCTGTTACCAAGTTGCACCGCAAACTACCCCCTACGCAAGCTACCCCCGCCTCGACAATGCGGGAACCCACCAGGGGAGTTACCAACCGTACATGTGCTTCGTACTATTTGACCCTCCACATTGCCTCAAAATCATGAAAACCCAGGACGAAAAGTTGCAAATTTTTGGCGGCGCCATCTTGGCTTTTTGGTTTAGTTGCATAATCGTCTTTTGCGACTTCGACAACCGTGAAAGTGGCATCTATTACGAACAGTTGGCAAATTTTGCAGATTTTCATCGGCGCGATCTTGTATTAATCGTCATTAGCGACCTCGAAAAACCATGAAAATGACACCTAAAACGACCTCGGTAAGTGTTGCTTAACCTGGTGCCTTCACAATCTCGGCCGGTTAAGGGAAAAACTTTGACCCATCCAAAAACCGACCTTGGCAATTGTATTTCTTTTCTTGAATATTCGTATTGAATATTTGTGCTACTTCAGGCGGAGAGCTCCATGATTATCAATGATTGTGTGGCTACACAACCTCTGTCAGCGTATGCATTAAATTAGATATCATAAAAGCCAATCCATCCATCCTGCATTATTTTGTAGCATTTTTCAATATTCGTACTTCGAACAAGCGCGCGTTTTTTGATTTGATGAGCGTCATCGTTTCGTTTTCCGCTTGAGTCATGTAGGTTTATTCACAGACTACAGATATTTATTTTGCTATTCATCTTAATTCTTGCGCAAGTGCATAAAACTTTAAAAAACAAACACATACCTAGTTAGATTTTTTATTTGTTTCTATCAAACCAAATAAGATTAAAATAAATCAATTTTTTATGATTAAGAAATCATTTTTTTCAAATCTTTAATTATTTATATTTATTATCATAATTCCTAATGAGAATCGACCTTCTTCAATTGACACTGACAGATTGTATTGACATTTTGACAACTAAAAGAGGTTGCCAACGGTTAGAAAAAAAAAAATAACAACGAGAAAAACATTTTTGAGTGTAGTTTGATACAACTTTGCGCAATTCATTCACGTTGCCTACCTTTACATCTAAGTCATTTAGTCTAGATTTATCCTAGACTCTTTAGATAGATTCAAATTATTATTTTTGATGTCGCTAGCGCTACAGTGCGCTTATTTGACATAAGTATTTTTTTATTGGGAGTTGCCAAAGACAAAGTTGGCAACTTTAGAAAAAGTCAGAATTTATTCACATACGGATGTTGAGAGAGAAAGTGAATTGAAGTTACGATTTTTTAAGTTTATTATGTTTAAACAGTGAAATGATTATTTCTTTATTGTGAGAAATGCTCTTATTTTCGTTAACGGACTATTGTGTGTGCCAAATAACTGGTCGTTATTTGGCTTTAAAATGTTGCAAAGTCGGGGCGATTGACACATCGTTCCTCGCATGTTTAAAGTAATTTTTAGGTGTGTTTTGTTAAATTAGTGTACAGGATGCCGAGGGGAGAGAACAGGGCGAGCATCCTGTTATCTCGGGAAGAGAATGACCAGGTGTTCAGTTTGATTGGACCAAAATGCCAGGTGAGTAAGCTATGAATTCTCATTAGCAATCCGCGTGATTCAGAATGCCCTTAGATTACGTATCTCTGACCATATCTGCGGATTATCAGTCGATAGCACCGCGATATTTTTTGTGAGCTCGGAATTATCTCCTTGAATCACAACTATATGTCTACAATTTACTACATCAACAGTGAAACTGGTTCATTAAGCTACCTGTTGGTGTTATTTTCACATTTGTTTGTTTTATACCAACAAAACACACATTTAAAGTGTTGTGATATCATCAAAATGTGTGTAAATATAAAATGCCTGAAAATTTATGCTAGTGGCAACAAAAAACGAAGTCTTCAGACATTATTTTCTCATGTAAACAACCATACAAAAACAAATTGCTTGTTAAACCTTGTATCAGATTAATGTCATAATTAATTTGGTGTATCTGGGATAGTATGTAACTCTCAGGCCTCCAAGGTTGTGCCTAAACAATAGTGTATTTTTTACAACTTGCAAAGTACTCATTATTGTTATCTTCAGATTACGGCATAAAGCACTCAACAATTCATTGTTTTAACCCATACTGTAAACTAATGTAACTATATAGTTATTTGTCAGGCAAAAAAATGTCTTCAAAAAAATGGGTACCTATTTTATGTAATTGTTTGATTCTTTTTAACTGAGCATTTTTGCAGGCAGACATTTTAACTAGGAAATTGAGTAACCAAATCGCGTAACACAATTAAATTAACTGGAATGTTACCATAAAATCATATTCAAATTTTCTTAATTCTCTTTGGGTCATGTTGACGATTTCATATTTTGTCCAACCAGTACGTAGTGACCTGAAAGACTTGTATCATTTGCCTTATTTAAAATTGCAAGCAGTGAATATTGCTTATATAGTTTAACCCCCACTACCTACTTACCCCTATTACATGGGACTTAAAACATAACAGGTGAAATGTGGGTGTACTATAGATGCACATCTAATCAGGAGCTCAGATCATCCTGGACTGCGAGCTTGTGGCTTCCTAATGTGTAGAATTCCTCAGAACAGTGAGGTCGCTCCGCAAAGCCTGTGAAGCCAGCAGCTTATGTACTTTTGAACGGAGCTAGGAGAATCCTCACGCACAATGTACCAAATGTCAGTCTTAGTGCGGAAAACGTAGTCTGTCTTCTATTCTATTCTAGATACAGACATGTGTGAGACATGGCCAAGGAGATTAGACAGTACTGTACATAACCTCTTGCCTTTTTTCCGCCATCTGCTGTGATCCTTACAAACTCGTTGTAAATTGTTTACAAGGTATGTTTATAATAAGAAGTAGGTTGTTAGTAAGTACACTATCTAATTAGGTTTGAAATAATTCTGTATGTTCTGGAGTAGACAGTCTGTATATTGAGCGCTTGAATCTGTCCTTGAAGGCAGTCTCCGAATGGGGCAATGACAATCTGGTCAGGTTCAATGCTGCTAAGCGTGTCGTTTTTCCGAAACCCAATTCCACCCGGCTCCTTCTTTCCGGGGTGTGACTGTTCCGATAACGGACCATCTTGAGCTTCTTGGCAGAGTCGATATATAAACGGGCCAAGAGGCTCATCGTCAATGAGAAACTAGTCGAGTCAAGGCTCCAGAGCCTTGAACATCGTCGCCGAATTGCCAGCCTGTCATTTTTTTATCGGTTACATTTCGGGGAGTGTGCGATGAAAATGCACAATTTGATTCCGCCTCGCCCGTTCCATCATCAGACAACATGACAAACGGCGTCGCGTCGTCGGTATATGGTGGACATCCCACCCGTACGCACAAAGCGTTTTGGGAATACTTTTATTGTGCGTACAGCTAAGGAGTGTAATTCCCTGCCGGAGTCTGTATTTCCTGATAGCTACAACCTGGGAGTCTTTAAGTCAAGGGTTAATAGGTTACTTCTAGGCAAGCGTGCTCCATCTTGAACCACATCATCGCTTACCGTCAGGTGAGATAGTGATCAAACGCGATCTCAATAGAAAAAAAAACAAAAAAATTCGCATTCATAGAATTCTTGCACTGCAGAGCAAGGCCTCCTTATTCTTCAAACTACGTTCAGAATTTGGCAATAAAAGCGTTAAATGTTTACTTGCGTCAAAGCGTTTTCAAAAGCCACACCACCACAGTCAACCAAGGAGCTTGACTGTGGCACCCAACTTGTAAATAAACTCTTCCTAAACCCATCTTTAATTAATACACGCAAAACGGACCAAATGAGATTATAAGTGCGGCAAAGGGGGTCCCATCACCATCATCATCTTCAATTAATACAGCTAAGCTAACCTAACTGTACACATCTAACATCCATCTTTCAAGAACTCGGTATCGGGCAGCGTCTATGGGCTATAGTCCAAGCTCGAGCACTCAAGTTCTTTGGACACGTGTCCCGACGAGGCAACGACTCTATCGAGCGTCTTGTAGGTCAGGTTAGATTGGAAGGAACGAGAGCTCGCGGCAGGTCGCTTATGTGATGAACCGACCAGATTAAGTCTGCAGTGGGTGGCCCATTGCATGAGTGCACGGAGAGGGATGGCATCGAATCGTTAAGCAAATTATGGCAATCCGAAGTCTCACTGCAACATGACGACCTCGACCGCTCTGCTAAGAGTGTACCGACGAAGTAGGTACAGATCGCGTGTTCGATCATGCAAGCGCAATAGCTATGATCGATTATTGCAGCTTATAAATCACATCGATCGAAACCTTTTCGCTTGTCTACGAACTGTCAAAACTATAGATCAATGTTTATAGTATGGGAAAAAGACATTAAATTTAAAAAGTACATTTTGCCGCAGTAACTAGAACTTTATGTAATAATCTGGCAAGTGCCGGCAACCGACCATATAATTTCACTCTATAAAGCGTTTATAGGGCGAAAGTTACTCAGGCGCCTTATAAATGGTTCTGGTCTGTAGTAGAAAGCATGTCTTGCTGGTATTACTTACTTTGAAACTTTGTAAGGCTTTATGGGAGCTGATGCAATTAAAGTATGTGGATTTGGTAGCGTAGAAATATGGACCTCTGATAAATAATCGGAACGCATGGGCATCTAAGGCATCTAACCTAGGGTTGATCGAGCAGTTGTTTAAATGAACCTCCCATAGCAGGCGGGCGAGCACGGCCTACTGTAACAGACTTGATTCACACATTTTTATCACAGTTTGGGAGCAAAAACCGTGATAAAATGTTTGACTCAAGTCTATCACAGAGGACATGCTCGCCCTGGAGCTTCTGGAAATTATGCTACCTGTACCTGCAAAAATGTCAAATATGCCATATATAATATATCATCCTTAGGTGCTAGCATGTTGTAATAATATACTCAGCCTGGTATTCTCTTCCCACGATGGCCTAAGACTACGTCACGATAAGTGTTACCATTGATTGTCCTTTTCTGTAAATTTAGGTACCTACATTCTCATTTAGTTATTGAAAATAAAATAAATTACTAACTACCTTAATTACTAAGTAATAGTAACTCGTGTGATTCATCTATTTAGTACTAAATTAATTTATATACCTATTGAACTATTATCGCATTGTAACTGATGACGTATTCTTTGGCCAATCACGTGACGCTGGGTCACGGGAAGAGAATACCCAAGCGGAGATGGTTGCTAGTAAATTCAATCCCTGTGTTACCCTTCCTAAAAAACGCGATGACCATGTGGCATTTAGTATGTGTTAGTAACAGCCGATATCGTAGTTTTTATTAATTTCTTTTCCTTCCTATTGTTTTATAGAAAAACTTTGGGATATTACCTAAATACTGTTGTATTTCAACCAAGTAACCTCGACATTCGTATTTGAAAGATTCGTACAATTTTCTTGAAAGGCTTCTCAGTGTCGTAAATGGACGAAAAGTATTACCCGGCAACTAAAATGGAGATAGACAGGCCATATAGAAGGAGGTTCTCAAGACAAATGTAGTAAGGTTGTGAAAGAACGGTACCCGAGAGATACTAAATAGAACAGAATGAAGATTACATAAAAAGATCTCGGGAAACGAAGACTCACAGTGGGTCCAAATAGGAAGAGAGTTGCGAGAGACAGACAACAGTGGAATCTGTTAGAGGAGGCCTATGCCAAGATGAATACTGAACTACGAGTCATTCTGCGCAACGCAAATGGTCAGAATAAACGGGCCTGTTTTTTAAATCAGTCGCAAAAACTGTTAATCCATATTTGTTTAATTTCGCAAAATCCCGGCATTTCCTGTCAATTAATTCGTTTTTTAATTATGACCATGTAGAAGTTACTTAACATTTGCGTGTGTATACATCAGCGTTTGGGGAAAGTCGTAATGCATAACCTATAATAGTCTGCTTATAAAATATAAAGAAACTCAAGTGTGACTATATCGACCAAATGGCTGCGTGATGCTTTTGTGTCCAACAAAAACCACAAACGATATCTTAACTCTAATCCTATCTTTTGTGTCCCAACGACTGCAATCTTGGCGACCTCTGCGATGCCACAGACTACGCACCATAATTTTGCCTAGATTATAGGTATCAGGTAATACAGGCTCCTGCAGCAAATTCCACTCCATATTTGTACGCACAATGAAAATATTCCCTAAAAGTTTTGTGCGTACCATTTAACGGTGGTGGTTTGCTGATCGTAGTAGAAGCAAAATTTTAGGGCCCCAAAATATATATGCAACAAATTCGTACCAGCCTATTGCTATAGAGAATAAGAGGAAATGCTATGCAGTGCTTTCCACATTTCAAATTCATACGAGGAAGAATAGGTTTCTGATAGACGCTTTCTAAAATCATTAACGGATAGAGCTAGCTAGCCTTTGCATAGTAAGTGTTCTGTCGGGACATAATAATGTGTGTTGTCAACACTTCCGTCCTAGACGATCCATACTGAATAAACAGACTACATAGCCGATTGTACGTGCCTCTTGACTACTCTTGAGTGGAGTTTATTAAATTGACTCCGTTAATTTGTCAGTTTTGCTTTGGTTATCATTATTTGAAATTAATCTCTGTCATGAAAATTTCAAAGGAATTTTCAGGAATCGTTTTCAAAATTAAATTGGGCCATCCTGCTTCAGAAGCGAATTCATAGGTTATTTCTTTCAAGATTTTTTATATAATTCCCACTATCCCAGACAAGACATGTGCTAAAATAATAGCACGCCATTGGCTAGGTCATTGCCATATCTAACCCAATTCGCTGAGTTGACCCCAACTACTCGCGTGGCTCACGTCATTTCGCAATCATAAGCTACTTACTATTGTTTACTTTTCTCATACACACGCTACTAGAAAGAAAATGATGTCAACGTAAAGTCTTAAAGAATTGTAAAAAAACGTTAGTGAAAAATTAACAGACAAAAACATGTTAAAGAAAACTTTATGAACTTGACAGTTAAAGTGTATTCTCCCCCTTTTTAACCGATTTCCCAATAATGAGGAGGTGGTCCATTATGTACCACAACCAAAAACCGAAAAATAAAAATCTTTTTTACAAATAAATTCAACCGACTATCAAATAAAAACTACCCTCCACATCCACATTTTTTTCGAAAAAACGAAGAAACAAAAACAGGAACACACTTTCGATATTGAAGTTATTTGTTATTTACTAATAACTTCAATTTCGGAAGTCGATGTCAAAATGTGTGTCTTTGTAGTGGTTTTGTTTTGGAATTCGATGTCAAAATGTATGTCTTTGTTGTGTTTTTGTTTGGAAGTCATTGTATTTTTTCGTAAAAAGATTTTTCTTTCATATAAATTCTTCACTAGAATAGACTGACGAAGTTCTTTCATATTATCTGTCTCTCTACTCTTCTTCTTCTTCTAATGCGTCCTCCAGACTCTCGCTGAGAAGCCGCAAGAATACCCGAAAATCGTGACTAAATATTGTTTGTCACTTTCTCCTTGTCATTGATTCTGAATTTTAGTTTGTTGTCATTTTAATTTAAACTGACGAAAAACGGTAGAGGTTCTCAAAGCGACGTATTATTTTTGTCTACTCGGATCTCGCGAGACTGAACTCGAACTGATCTCGTCGTAAAACATTCTTAAAAATTGTCAAGTGCCATTAACAGATGGCCAACGTATCTTTTTGCACATTTCTGCTGGGTTACGTCAACTTACGTGTTTCGAAATCGCAGTGAGAATGAGAACATTAAGATCTGTATTATGGACGAGGGGAGAATTTTAAGTTAAAGGCTTATGTAATGAGTTGAAGACTTATTTTAGAAAATGTCGCATGTTCTCATGATGGATCGTGTTTCGGTTGACAACATTAGTTTTTGAGTAGCTCATGAGAAAGTCTGATGTAACTTAACCTTTTGATGAGCTTTCCCATGCGTTTTTAAATAAGGAAAGTTCAAAATATTCTTACGTCATCATAAAACGCATCGCCGCACTGTCTATGCGTTACTGACTGCGTTTGTAAATTGTGGACCACTTCCGTTTGTCGTTTTGGCGATGTCTAGCGGAGACATTATGTCCTGCAATGGATGTCTTATACGTTGAAAGTGAGGTTGTTGCTAATTTTAAGCCTTTGTCCACGCGATGGAAGCCTTGGGCAGCTCGATCAATAAGTGATTAATTAACCATAACATCAATGCGATTTTCTAGGAGAGCGATCCAGTGAAGCCAGTGCTTATCACAGTTGATTACGCTACATGTGTCATCCTCTCTTAAAGGTCAGCTATACGCAGATTCCATCCGAGCGTCCTGTAATTGCGCTTACGCATATTACACGTGTTTATGAGTCATGAAGGGCGCGGAGAATGATAATAAATTTATCGAAATTGTTATGAAATTATTCGTTTTTTGCCAGTGGCTTCGCCAGCGCCAAACTTCCATATCCATTCAGCAGTCGAGGCGTAATTGATTAAACATACATACATTACATTTCATATTTATATTATTAGTAAAGCTAGAAATTAGGATGTAATAGTAACATTTTAGATAAACAAAACAATGACAGAATCCATCTAAACAATTTTGTTTATCAATCAATACTCTACCAAGTTTCTTTGTTTTCGCTTATCTCAGTATAGGTGTGCCGAAATTATCTGCCTTTTCAGACGGAAGTGATGTTTTATCATCAATGAATGCCATGAGATTATATTGGCCACCTGATAAAATACCTCACTCAGATAATTTAACATCAAATATATAAATTGACCTTTGCTTAACTTCAGAACTTACATAGTACTTTAAAAAAAAACATGAGTTGAGCTAAACCTTTTTTATGTATCGACAATTCAATGCGTGGCAATGCGCCGCAAGGCACACTTCAGCATGCCGAACAATCCTGTGGCATCGCGCAGCAAGCCGAAGGATCCTGTGGTATCCTGCGGCATCAGATAGCCACTGCTATGGACTAGAAACTACCTTGTTTCAATTAGGTAGCACTCACATTCCTTTAACAACATGAACGCCGTGCCATACCGTGCCGTTTGTGAGTACAGAGCTGTAGGTAATCAATCAGTAAAGTATCAGTATATAAAAAAAACGTAATTAAAAAAAACACAAAACCCGACTGCTTAAAAAGCGAATTAAAAGACGTAAACAAGAAAAAAACATGCAGTGCAGTCGGCGGATACATCTGGTTTTGGTCAGCCAGCTCGCGAATATGTATCTTCCGACTGCATAGCATGTTTTTTTTCTTGTTTACGTCTTTTTAGTTCGCTTTTTAAGCATTCGGGTTATTAGATTTTTTGTATTTTTATTTTTTATTTAATTCTTTTTAGTTGTCTTTTTTTCGAATTAGGTTCATTTAAACATATAAGTGTTATATATTTTTGAAATCTCTTAAAACCTTTTATTTTGATACCCCACACGACGGGATTGGAAGAAAAATAATTGGGGCCTCACAATATGGCCCTCAAAAGCCGACATTTTTCTATTTTTCAATTTTAATGTAGCCAGTGACACTGGCAGGGTTAAAACGAATCGATTGACGTACGAATCATCAATCGGCCAACGCGTTTGGTTTCTGGAACGCCATATAGGAACAAATATACATACATACATAGACTGATAAACACATTACCCTCTTTCGGTAGTCGGCTAAAAATACACATGTTTTAGTCTATTTTTAGCATAATCAATCATTATCCGTACAACCCTTTAGTTTCTTTACTTCACACTTTACTAACAAATCCAATCTTCCCACAGAGTCTGGCAACGGCCGTGGTCCAGCTATTCACTACAGAAGATCCTTCGCATTCAAAATGGAGGAAGAAGGACACAGGTGTATTGTGCCTGATCAAAGACAACGGAAAAAGGTCGTACTTCTTCCGGATATACTGCCTCTATCGCAAGACTATGATATGGGAGCAGGAGGTCTACCTCCAAATCGAGTACAAGAACCCGAGGCCGTTCTTGCACACTTTCGAGGCCGAGGTGAGTGTCGTTTTAAAATATATCTGCTGTATTTTCATGAATGGTGTCATGCTGAGAAGTATTTGTAATTTTTTTATTTATTTTGGTAAAATTGTGGCTAAATAATAACAGCCGCACTGATCGATCATCAAGGTTAAGCAACGCAAATTTTCAACATACCGAGTTTCCTCCGTGCCTCGGAAAGCTCCTTGCTCCCGGCTGCCATTTGAAGATCTTTGACAGTCGTTACGGTTAGTCAGAAGCTTAAGATCTGACACCAGTCTTTCCAAGGGGTACCGTGCTACCCAGTTACTGGGTTGTTGAGGTAGATAGGCAGTCGGTCCATGCAAAACACTGGTACTCAGCTGAATCCGGTAAGACTGGAAGCCGATCCCAATATAGTTGGGAAAAGGCTAGGCAGATTGATTGGTAAAATTGATGATCGGCCTATTGAAAGACATAATCGTTACACAACATTTTGCTTACCTCACAAACTACAGACATAACATAGAATATCTGCCGCCAACATCAATATTAAAATATTTCGGTGCGGAAAGATGAGCCATAGTGCGGTCGTAACTTGAAGAATCAATAACATTATTTATTCAGCCTGACACAATTTACTGTAATATTCGATTTACCTCCACCAGTCTACATAATTTTAATACTGTTATTTGGGTCTTAAAACATTGGTTAAAACATCGTCTCAATTTTTGGCAGCTAAGTCACACAGTCTTCGAAGGCTTTAATCTTGTTAATATTATTTGGACAGCAGCCTTGAAACAATTAGCCAAATAAAGTTTCTGTTATAAGCGGTCGCAAAATCCACCTTATCTACAAATCCCTATTAACCTTGAAAAGGCAGAATAAATGTGCTTGGCAGCTTTGAACAAAATAAAAAGAGTATTCAGATTATTTAAAAATTAAATCGTTTTAAAATGGTTTCATATCAAAAGGAATTATTGACAGTTGAATCATAGCTGATTAGCTCATTCATCACTTATGATAATAGTATCAAAAATTCAAAATATCAAACAAAAACATCGATATATGTGTAATGTTATTAATTTATCGTGTATGTACTTAATAAGTACGTTTGGTGTAGATTACATTCTTAAAGCAGGAAAATGTTACCTGTTGCTATTGGGCGATAAAATCTATGTTGTGATGTTTATCCGCCCAGAAATAGAATTGAACGTAAAGCGAAACTATTCAGTTGAAATGAAACAGAACACTGTTGGTTTTAACCAGGAGAAACTGGGATCCGAGGCTAACACAGTCGAGCAATACCACAGACATTAATCTAACTAGATATGGCTATGTATTGTCAAATATTATACTAATTACAATAAAAAAAATTATCGAATAAATACAGTTATTACAGCGGGCGGGGGTTGCTTTCTCTGCGCGCCTCCGGTTTTTATATATGTTACGGACCAAGTGATTAATACGGCATTATTCATAATACCCGGGCAATTAGAAAAATTCCCAATATGAATAATAATAATAAAATAATAGGCAATATGATAAAAAATATTGTAATAATTAAATTGACCCGCAGGCTTATTACGTATCTTTTGCTAGAGCAAAACGATAGCGATTTTTGCGCAATCATTGCTCTTCAATACAAAAGTTTTAGATTTTTGGGCGGTTTTTTTTAAATAAGTGCATTTTTGATATGTATGTATGTATAAATAGCTATAGATACTTAGCGCGCGCTGCGACGCGTGTCATTACTCAGTAATAAACCAGCTCTCAGCTAACAAGGTTGTTTCACTAGCTCCATACACTTCACTGGCGTACGAAGTAGGGATACCCACGCGCAAATAAAAATAAAAAAATGACCACATATTTAGGAACTATAACCGTGTTCGATCATAAAATAAGTGAGTGGTTAATTTACAAAGGCAAATTGACTCAGTTTTTAAAAATCAACAGTGTAGAAGAAGAAAAGAAAAGTGGAATTTTACTGACTCATCTCACGGAGGAGACCTACCGCCTAGTACTCAACCTAGCGTTTCCGAAGGAATTAGAAACGCTTACATACAGCGAGCTTGTGGAATTACTCGATGGCCATTTTAAGCCAAAGAAGTGCTCGTTTGCCGACAAAGCAAAATTCTTTGGTGCTACCAGGAAGTCAGACGAAACATTGGGGGAATGGGCGGCACGAATAAGAGGTTTAGCTGTTTACTGCGACTTCGGTTCTGCTTTAGAAACGAACCTTAGGGATCGTTTTGTCCTCGGTCTGAATGCCGGTCCCGAAAGGGACAAGTTGTTCGAACAGAGCCCTTCTGCGCTGACGTTAGCGCGGGCTATTGAAATGGCGGAGCAAGCGGCCTGCGCCAAGGAAGCTAAAGTCATGCTCAATTCCGGCGTCACCAGCGACGTTAGTTTGGTAAAGGAAGAGCCAATTTATCGCGCAGGATTCCCAGACAAGACCGGTCGGGGTCGTGGTGGCGGCAGCGGTAGCGGCAGCGGCAGCAGGAGCGGCAGCGGCAGCGGAAGCGTCGGCGCCGGCGCCAGCGGCAATGGCGCAGGCGCACGATGTGCGGTTTGTGGATTAAAAAACCATAACAGTGATAAGTGCCGTTATAAAGGTTACAAGTGTCTAAAGTGCGGTCATAAGGGGCATTTAAAAAAAGTGTGCGCTGCGAAAGATTCGTGCGTGTATCACGTCAAAACAGATCAGAAATGCAGTGATCAGGACGCGGGTTGTGAGGAATGCCAGAACTTTAATTTAAGGTATGACAAGCCAATACAAATAGATTTGATTTTAGGTAATTGTAGGATATTGATGGAACTCGACTCCGGTTCAGGTGGCAGTGTAATTTCAGATCGATTGTATCGGGATAAGTTTTCGCAGTATCCGTTAGAACAGTGCAATATTAAAATGTGTCTGTATGACGGACATAAAATATCTCCCTTGGGGGTTTTTGCTATAGAAGCGTTTTATAATAAAGTGAAGAAAATGATTAAAATTTTTGTTATTGAAAACGGGGGCCCTCCATTGCTAGGTAGAAATTTCATGTCCGCTTTTAATTTAGTTTTGACCTCTAGTTTGAACTCATTACAAAATAAGGTAGGGTTTGATACGGATTTGTTGCTAGGTAAATTCCCCAATCTATGGCGGGATGAACTAGGCTCGTTTAATAGGTTTAAAGTAAAGTTACAAGTTAAAGAACATTCCGTACCGAAGTATTTTAAACCACGAAGTGTACCCTTTGCGCTTAAAGATAAGGTCGAGAAAGAGTTGCAGCGTTTGGTTGATGCGGGTATTTTAATTTCTGTAGATCATTCAGAGTATGCGACACCAATAGTACCCGTTTTGAAAGAAAACGGAAGCGTCAGAATCGCAGGCGATTTTTCGGTCACACTGAACCGAGACCTAATAATAGAAAAATATCCCTTGCCTCGGATAGAGGAGGTATTTGCTAAAATCGGCGGTGGTGAAATGTACAGCAAAATAGATTTAAAAAATGCGTACAATCAATTTATTTTAGAGGACTCGTCACAGCCACTCACAACTATAAGTACTCATAAGGGCCTTTATATGTATACCAGGCTAGTATATGGTCTAGCTAATGCACCGGCGATTTTTCAAAAATCAATGGAGATCCTTCTCGCGGGAATAGACGGTGTTAGCGTATGGCTCGATGACATTTGCATCACAGGCCCGGATAGGAAGTCACACATTGGTAGGTTACATGAAGTTCTGCGTAGGTTAAATGATGCCGGGTTACGTTTACAGAAAGATAAATGTGCTTTCTTTAAAAATAGCGTTACGTATCTAGGGTACGTTATTAGCAAATCCGGTTTAATGACCAACCCGGACAAGGTCAAGGCCATAATGAGCGCGCCAGAGCCTACCAATGTGACTGAGGTAAAAAGGTTTGTAGGTATAGTTAACTATTATAGAAATTTTATACCTAATGCCTCGTCACTCCTTAGTCCTTTACACGAACTGTTATGTAAAGACGCGGTATGGGTGTGGACAGATAGACAGCGCAACGCCATGGCGGCCGTGCGCCGCGAGTTGGCCTCGGAACGCGTGTTGGCACATTTCGAGCCGCGCGCGCAGCTCGTACTCACAGTGGACGCGGGCCCCACCGGGCTCGGCGCTGTGCTAGCTCAGCAGGCTCCCGACGGCCAGGAGCGACCCCTAGCTTACGCGTCTCGTTCTTTGGCTTCTAATGAGCGAAATTACAGCCAAATCCAAAAGGAGGCGACTGCTATAATTTTTGGGGTGAAACGTTTTCATCAGTACCTCTATGGTCGCAGCGAGCCGTTTATACTAAGAACCGATCATAGACCCCTAGTATCGATATTTAATAACAAGACGGGTATACCGGTGACGACCGCGCTGCGACTGCAGAGATACGCCATTATTTTATCTGCTTATAATTATGTTGTACAATATGTGGCGGGCGACAAGAATTTAGTAGCGGATTATTTTTCTCGTGCACCGTTAGCTTGTAAAAACGAAGTGAACGAAAGCGATATAGATACCTATTATACGCTTAGGTTTTTAGATGAAGCTTCCCCCGCCATCACTACTCGTGACGTCACCCGGGCTACAGCGAGCGATAAGACTATTCAAACAGTTGTGAGGTACTTGAGAAGCGGCTGGCCTCGTAAAATAAATTGCACATCAGTACTGCCGTATTTTCAATGTAAGTCGGACCTGCAATTCGAAAACGGTTGTTTATTTAGAGGACATAGGATTGTGATTCCACAGTCGCTTAGACAGATAATGTTACGTGAACTGCACGACACTCATCTAGGTATTATTAAAACCAAGAGTAATGCCAGAGGGAGGATGTGGTGGCCAGGAATCGATAATGACATCGAGCGTTGGATCGGCGGGTGCGAGACGTGCGTCAGCGTGCGCGCCGCGCCCCCGCGCTCCCCTTCCGCTCCCTGGCCCTCTGCCGGCGCGCCCTGGCAGCGCCTCCACATAGATTATATGACTGTAGGCCAAAGGGTATATCTCGTTGTGGTAGATTCATTCAGCAAATGGTTGGAATGCTTGCACATGCATAACGGACTTTCTTCAAAAGCACTGATTTCGAAATTAAAGGCAATTTTTTCAACTTTTGGTATTCCAAATGTTATAATATCAGATAATGATGCTAAAATTAATTCTTTGGAGTTTAAAACTTTCTGTAGTAGTAATGGTATCAAATATATGACGACGCCTATTTATCACCCGCCAAGCAATGGTCAAGCTGAAAATTCAGTCCGAATATGTAAAAAGATGCTAAAGTGTGTAATTAGGGATAACCTTTCATTGTGTCAAATTAACGAATTGTTACTGGGCTACTTGTTTAATTATAGGAACACGGTGCATTGTACCACCGGGGAAACACCCGCTAAGTTAATGTTTGGACGGACCTTACGATCTCGGTTAGATTTAATAATGCCCTCGGATGACTCAAATAAACTCGCGCCGAATTCAGACATTGGGAAACGACATTTTTCTATTAGTGATATTGTTTGGGTAAGATGGTACAATGCACGGAAGGAATCATGGCAATTGGGAACTGTAACGAAAAAAATAGGGAATCGAATGTACAAAATTAAAATCCACGATTTTCATATCGAGTGTATACGACATGTAGATCAGATTTTTAAGTATAGAGGTAGCAATGATAGGTTATTATCAGATTGGGGGACTGGCGTATCTCATCATGCTCAACCGTCGGCGGAATCTACGAGTTCAGCAATAGATTCAGAACCAGTAATGGGAAACCCATACAGTCAAACCGCGGTAGATACACCGGCGGTTGAAAATGTTGAGTCGCGAGTTACTATTGAAGAAAAGGATGGTGATAATTGTTCGCATTATCAGGCCGAAGAGTGTGAGAGAGGGATAGATAAAGAGACATCCACCTGGGTCAGTCCGTCAGCAGCGCAGCCTGGTATGGCAGGGCCTGCGACTGCGAGCGAGCAGGCAAGCGATACCGCCGTCGCTGCCTTGAGCCCGGTCCACGAACGCCCGGTTCCGTCACCCACACTCACACGCCAAACGTCGAAGCGTGTTAGAAAAATAATAGACTATAAGAAATATTTTTAAGAGTTTCACATTTGTTAATTTAGCGAACCGATTGTAATTAATTTTATGTTTGATTTGTCTACAGGTTCAAAAAACTAATTGGGGAGGAATGATATGTATGTATGTATAAGTAGCTATAGATACTTAGCGCGCGCTGCGACGCGTGTCATTACTCAGTAATAAACCAGCTCTCAGCTAACAAGGTTGTTTCACTAGCTCCATACACTTCAATTTTACAAGCAGCGAGCGATTAGCAAACGATTGTGTAAGACCTACCATACCAACACTGCAGGTGATTCCGACTTTTATGACATAAAGCGTTTGATCGCTATCGTTTTGCTCTTGCAAAAGATACGTAATAAGCCTGCGGGTTTTTTGAATAATGCCAATGAATTATTGGGCCGGGTAACAAAAAGATTGTTGATTTTGTCATTGCCCCGATTCGGTTTTGGAACAGATACGACATAAATTATTGAAACTTTAGGACTTTTTCTCAAAAACTATGAGGGTGCGCGACTTCGCGAATTTTGTGAAAGTGTTCTCCAAGAAGAGTTCTATACGTAAAAAAATATGTAGCTCCTAGCAGCCCGGTTACACACCGAAGTTGAGCCTTAATAATGCCAATTCTTTTTGTTTAATTGGAAAATAAATTTATGAAAATAGTTAATTTAATGTTTGCCATATTTGTGCATGTGTGTATTTGGTTTTTGTACCAAATAAACATCTTCTCATGATATTTCAGATTTTAGTAACAGCAAAGAAAACATTGTAAAAAACTTTTTTATGGTTTGTTTCCTTTTTTTTTTTTGCTCCATTGAATAAAGTACGTATAGAGTTAGGTTTATGTCTGAGCGTATGAATTAGACTTGGTATGGTGTAATGTCTCAATGACTTACGTTACAAAATAATTGACACGATCAATTACATACAGTTTATGGGTTTTCCTTGTTCTACGTGCATTTTAGGAGATGTGAACTACCCATTCACAGTTCTTCCTGTTTACACACACATCATAATAATTTCCTGTAACGTTTTGTGTACACAAAACTGAAGTATTTCTCGAGACAGAGTTACTTGAAACAAACCTGTGATATGGATCACAGGTTTGTTTCACGCGACTATATGTATTAATTATCGCCAAATTTCTTGGCCGCCCTGAAGTTGGCAAGGCACGGATCGGTGCTGTTCTTGTATAAAGGGGCATCTAAACGGGCCATATTTTACGACAATTTGTGGCTGCAATTATTGGCAAACATTGCCCAGCCATCAAAAAAACATTTTAGTGCATTTTATGGCTGAGCAATCATTTGCAGGCAACATGTTGCAATATGGCTGCAATAGTATGGCCTTTGATTCAGAACCCTTTAATGAGCCACACAATCCAGCAACAATGGCCGACGAAATGACGCTCATCGCAGCCGCTTACATTGTTTTGGCAGAAAAACGAAAAAAAAGGACACGAATGTGGATTCGCCCCTCCCTAAGTAGGCGTGACACTTTGGATTCCGTAAACAAGGAATTAAAGCTGGGTAAATACTTATTTAAAAATTTTACAAGAATAAAAAAATGAAAATTGAAACGCAAAGTACTTCACGTCTCAGGGAGAAAGGGACGCGCATATACAGTAAAACAGAACAACAATATAGATGGCCCAGATATATTGCAGTATTTTCGATTGCGAGGCGATCGTTCGGCCACACACCGGCTACACATAAAAACATTTTGACATACCAAAAAATATGTGGCTATAATGCCGGGCCATCCTTAAAATATTGCATAGTGTGGCTGGTATTGCTAGCAATGTTGCCGGCCACAGTATTGCAGCCACAAATTGTCGTAAAATATAGCCC
Source organism: Orthosia gothica (assembly GCA_949775005.1). Lineage (NCBI taxonomy): Eukaryota > Metazoa > Arthropoda > Insecta > Lepidoptera > Noctuidae > Orthosia > Orthosia gothica. The sequence continues at coordinate 25,718,273 of OX459048.1, forward strand.
GTTTAGACGCCCCTTAAGAGGAAATACGGGCGGAGAGACTTTTGAAAAATAGGTATTTGAAAAAACTATCGCTGTCGCTCTGCGAACTGCGAGCGCGTGAAGCCCGGCCGCCATATCCATGTGTGTGTAAGTTGACGGTGTGTGCGTGCCTCCGAAACGCTCCCGGCCGCGGCTCGCGCATTTCTTGTAATCGCCCCAGTCACTCGTAACTTTTGTTGTTGTGGATTGTGGACTGATATCCAAGAATATCTGTTATTCTTAACAGCAAATGCAGAAAATCTTTTTTTTTGGACGTGACTAATAATACTGTGGAGCAATTTAATTATGTAATTGCCAAATTTATTGGCGGAAAAAGAGTTAACTTTGCAGGCTCATATCATATCAGACAAGTGGAGCAGTAACTTCATGAAATATCGAAGGCCTATTCATTCACGCATCCAAAAAATAATACAGGGCTGCAGTCCGGGCAAATAAAAAAAAATAGATCAAAAGCAGCGTTCGAAAAAAATCACAGAGATTTTCCGAAAAAGAAAACTGACATATCCCAAAGACGGAACGAGCAAAATAAAAAAAACTACAGAACCTGTTAAAAACTACGGTCGCTTAGAGTTGGAAGAAGATAGAAGAAGATATGCCTTTGGATTTATATAAATTAAAAGAAAAAATATTTCTTGTTCGAAAAAAATCACAGAGATTTTCCGAAAAAGAAAACTGACATATCCCAAAGACGGCACGAGCAAAATAAAAAGAACTACAGAACCTGTTAAAAACTACGGTCGCTTAGAGTTGGAAGAAGATAGAAGAAGATATGCCTTTGGATTTATATAAATTAAAAGAAAAAATATTTCTTGAAAGATTGCTCTCAACTAAGGATGTTCAAAGGAAAATAGTGGGGGCCAAAGCGATAATAGCTTATGGGAAATTGAAAGACTAAAGAGGCTTACGGCATCGAATGTTGGGCGAATATGTAAGATGCGACCGAAAACATTGGTTCGCAAAATTTGAGAAACGTTATTATATAACAAATTTAAAGGAACTGTGGCTACCAATTATGGCAAGGAAACTGAATCTAAAGCGATCGATCAATTTATCAAGCACACGGGCCTACAGGTATTAGAGTGTGGAATGTTTATCGATGAAAAGAAACCCTTTTTCGCGGCAAGCCTGGATGGTCTGATAGGTCAAGACTCGATAATAGAGGTAAACTGTCCTTACGAAATTGCAAGAATGTCACCTGAAGACGGAATTGAACAAAAATAAATAGATTTAGAACTGTTTTCAAGGATCATCACTAATCGTCTCCGTAGACCACATAGGTACATACGCTGCGGCAGGTTATACAGAAGACCGAAGAGTACAACCTGCCTCTCTGTTTAGCGTTTGTGGAATACCAGAAAGCCTTCGATTTGATCGACACTTGGGCTGTACTGCAGTCTCTCCAACGGTACCAAATTGACTACCAGTACATCGAAGTGTTGAAAAGTGTGTATAAAAAGGCCACCATGTCAGTTCGACTTCAGGATCAGACCTCGGAACCCGTCCTTCTGCAGCGAGGTGTGAGACAGGGAGACGTCATATCTCCGAAACTGTTCACCGCTGCACTGGAGGATGTCTTCAGATTTCTGAACTGGAAAGGGCTAGGCATAAATGTCAATGGCGAATACATCAATCACCTTCAGTTTGCCGACGATATAGTGGTCATGGCGGAGACCAAGGAGGACCTCAGTACAATGCTCGATGACCTCAGTAGAGCTACCTAAAGAGGGGGTCTTAGGATGAACATGGACAAAACCAAGGTGATGTTGAATGCCCATTTTACACTCACTCCAATCAAAGTCGGATACTCTTCACTCGAAGTTGTGGGCGACTATGTCTACCTGGGACAAACGATCCAGTTGGGTAGGGCCAACTTCGAGAAAGAGGTCAACCGTCGAATTCGACTTGGCTGGGCAGTGTTCGAGAAGTTGCGGTATATTCTCGTCCAACTTACCACAGTGTCACAAGTATAGACTTGAGACACAGTGACCAGACCAGTGTGTGTTGCCAGACATATGGTTCTGAGACATGGTCGCTTACAATGGGCCTCATCAGAAAGCTTACAGTCACCCAAAGGGCAATGGAGAGGGATATGCATGGAGTTTCCTTGCGTGGTCGAATCAGAAATGTAGAGATCCGCAAGAGAACCAGGGTTACCGACATAGCCCGAAGAATTACCAAACTTAAGTAGCAGTGGGCAAGGCACATTGCTCGCAGAACGTATGACCAATAGGGCAGAAAGGTTCTGGAGTGGCGACCGCGAATCGGAAGACGTTGCGTTGGAAGGCCTCCCACCAGGTGGACCGATGACTTGGTGAAGGTTCCGGGGATCCACTGGATGCGAGACGCACGGGACCGATCAATGTGGTGACGTTTGGGGGAGGCCTGTGACCAGCAGTGGACGTCTTTCGGCTGATATGATGACGATGATGATGATGTTATAGATTTATGTACGTTTAAAGGCAAAATGTTACAATTAAAACAGAATCAAAATTACTTCTACTAAGTACAAGGCCAACTACACATAACTCGTCGAAATTTCTGTTATTTTATTTTATGGAGTCCCAAAAGCTTTTATTTTTCAAAATATTAAGAGGGACAATGCATTATGGCAAAAAATGGAACCATTAATAGAAAAGTTCTACCACATTAGTGGCAAGCCTAAGGCATTAGCCTTTCACCAGAAATCATTGACGATCGGATACCAAAGAATAAACCAGTGAGAGAAAGCACGTCTGCCTAGCCTTTTCCCATCTACGTTGGAGTCAGATGCAGCTGAATACCAGTATTTTGATAGATCGACTGCCTATCTGACCTCCACAACCAGTTACTGGGTAATATGAAACCCCTTGGTAAAACGAGTCAGACTTTCAGGATGTCAAAGCCGAAAATAACAGCCGGGACCAACGGCTTAACGTGCTTGGCGAGACACGGACGGGTCTTGGTATGTAAAGATGGTCACCCATCCACGGAACAACCACGGCAAGCATACCCACAGAACAGATAAAACCTCTTTTATCTGTTCTGTAGATTGACCCGTGCGGCTGACGTTGAAATAAGTTTAATTTCGCTGATGTACCTAGTAGGCGATCTAGAGACTGCGGATACCTATCCGATATATAATTTACTGTTTTGTATTGAAAACTTTTTGTAATAAACATTTCGCGGTATGCGATAAGGCCGCCCATTGTATATTTTTAGTATTAAGTTTCTTTTTCTTGTTTGTTATGGTGTACAATAAAGTGTATATATATATGTCGGAAACACGAGGGCTTCCTTCCATATACCCTCGTACTTGTGGGCTTATCGTGGGTTATGCATGCACGAGGCAGGTAACTTATGCCGTTTTAGAGATATTCCATTGTCCAATTCTAGTAGCAAGTTGACGCGCCAGTTTGAAATCACTTTCTCTAGTCTGATACTTTTAGACGCAACTCCACCGTCACCACTTATCACACGACGTAATCGCCATACGTCCCGCTCCAGTTCTCTCCAGGAATGTCGTACTCCCTCTACCCAAGTCAACTCCGCGCTGCCGCCCGCCTTCCCTCCAAATTGTCTGTCACCTTACTCTAGGATTCAAATCCTTCACTAGGATTGGACATTGGAGAAAACTCAGTGTTGCCAATCGAATAAAATCTAATTGAAATTTGAATCAGAAGCTAAATGTTGCCAATTAAATAAAACTGAATTAATAACTTTACAAGCGATATTTCATCGTTCCCAACTATTAATCATTTACCTTCCTCCGATACGGCCATCTTGACATTCAAACGGTCCCACGTTTGATGTAGAGCGATGAACAACATCGTTACTCAATTGTGATGAAAAACAAAAACCAAGAGAACAAAAAAAAATTAAGTACCTAATAGGTTAAGTTCGGCCGCTCCTGACCAAATAAAAAAAAAATACGTGGTCGTGACATCTTCCACGTGAAACCTTCAATCAACACCTTATATTACCAGCCTACAACAAAAATCAAGTACTTCTTTACTCATGAAAACATAATTCTCATAGCTTACACACTGTTCATTTGTTTTCTCCATGTAAATCTAGGTCTCCACACCGTACACCGTACACAACCATCGTCGTACTCTCGAAACAGATACCTCACCGTTTAGACAACCATATTAACACTAACACATTCTAAACGGTTACCGAAGCACCAGAGGTACCAGGTTCCCAACAGACGTCAAGTCGGTCTCGAAGCACTAAGTGTGCCAGAAACCACTCAAACGCCCAACACAACATACCATGCCACATACACCAAACAACGGGTCACCGAGGCCCCAGAGGGACCAGGCTCCCCCAGACACACAACAGGTTACCAAAGCCCCAGAGAGACTAGGCTCCCCCCAGACAACAGGTCACCAAAGCCCCAGAGGGACCAGGCTCCCCCAGACAACCGGTCCTCTCGAAGCAACAAGACTGCCAGATACCCATGCCACATACACTAAACAACAGGTCACCGAAGCCCCAGAGGGACTAGGCTCCCCCCCATACATATCCAGCAATGTTTCTTGGTCCCACAGCAATTGCTGTGCCTCCTGATGGTCAACCCTGTGACCATCCTGCAACCATAGTCATCCTGACCAGGCCTCGTAACCCATCTCGGTTACAGCAGTCATCTTTTGACCACTCACCAGCCTACTTTAGGCTACAGCAGTCATCTCTGACCACTCACCAGCCCATCTAAGGCTACAGCAGTCATTTCTGACCACTCACCAGCCCATCTAAGGCTACAGCAGTCATCTCTGACCACTCACCAGCCCATTTTAGGCTACAGCAGTCATCTCTGACCACTCACCAGCCCATCTAAGGCTACAGTAGTCACCGCAGTGACTACTCTTCACCGCACAGTCAGTCCTTTGACCATGCACACGACCTCACCATTGCTAGATTGATTTGAATCAGTCTTCAACATATTACATTCAGTTACGTCAATGGGTACTTAATCTTTCAGATTTTCTCAAACTCATCATGAACCAAACAAAGCCTTTAATTCAACACATAATTGCCACCATTCAGAATTCCATTTCACTTCCAAACAGCACCTTTAAACCAAAATGAAATTTGTTATTTCAATCTTTACTCTCAGTATCAATCTTTATTCTGAATACAACGGCAACCTCACATTCAGGATTTCATACACAGCCAAAAGCATACTCAAGAACTCTATTCTATGTTCATGATTTCATACACAGCCAAAAGCATACTCAAGAACTCTATTCTATGTTCATGATTTCATACCAAACTCTCAGTACAATAGGTATAATAACTTACAACACCAAACATTACCAACTTTGCAAACTAAAAATTAAATCATGCACCGCACATCACCGACTTTACATCTGTGTTAACATTATCTTATCCAACTTGAATGAAATAACACAAAATAACGTTAGGTATGTTCAAAATGACCAGCACAGACTATTCAACAAGTTAGCACAGCCATTACTGACAGTATACTTTAAATTCCAAACTTATTATTCAAGTTAGGTAGGTACTAGACTTCCTACATGACACCACACAATTCACAAATACAAACCTTCATTTTAAAGAGATGCTACAATTATTAAAAATTTTGAACAATGTTCAAGATTACCGAGGCCAAGCATCGTTGAACAACACAGAACAAGGAAACCATTCCTAGTTTCCTCCAAAAAAAAAACAAAAACCCATGTACCAAGTACATCAAATAGAACCCAAGTATCCCATCCGTGGTCTACAATTCACAATAACTTAGCAAATACATTCGCTACACAGAATGCACTTTCAACTTAAACGCCGAATAAACTCTTGACTCCGTCATCTCTCTGACCCACGAAACTGAGAAACCGTTCTATGTGAATTAAAATGTTGCCAATTGAACATCTATCTCATCCTCAGCCACAACTTGGAACAGTTATTGGCTCTCAAGCATCTCATAATACCTGAACACGTCTTCTCGACACCATCTAAATGTCTAGTTGCACTTGTCATTCACCATAGTCAATTTAAATCATTAAAATTTGTAGGTATCATTAGAATGACATGTTATCAGTTGGTTAGTTCTCTACAATGCGATATATAACAACTTCAGACATTAACTTTACCTTTATTCAACCGTTGGTAGCAACAAAACTAAACGCCAACTGTCTAGGCTATAGTAACGTTAATCCTCGTGATGTTTGCAGGTTGTAAGATTGCAAATCGAGTCGAACAATAAACTATTTCACTAAACTTTAACACTGGTTTGAAAATAATCTTGATTACATAGCTCTTAACTGAAAGTTATTGCATGTCTTTGCAACAATGCAAAAGTTAAAAGTCTAATCCTCACAGTGACTCACACATTGTAACGATTTATTAATAATCTAGTCTTTATCTAGTAACTTTTAAGTTAAAAATCATATCAAAGTTATTTGTTTTGTATCATCAAACTTTTTCGAATGTTGACACTTACTTGTCAATGTCTTTATGTCTTAAAGAGATAAGCAAGGGATGACGTTCTGTTATCGATTAATTGACGAATCAATTTTAAGGACAAAAAATAAATAAACGTTTTTTCAATCGATATCCAGTACTGAATCGATCCAGCGAATCAATATTTCACCTTAGAAAATCGAGATAAGATTTTTCTGTTTTGATATGAACCAAAATATCATTTTAAAAATAATTGAATGTATATCACAAACATAAGTGAACTCAACGTAAACAAAATAAATATTGTTCCCTTATACCTGATACTTTAATTTAGTTGTGAAAACAACCCCAATCGGTCAAAGATGCTAAAGATCGACTATTATTATGATTTTTCTTTTTGCGTTCCGTAACTGGATTCAAACTTGTATTGAAAATACCAACGCGAACAGTTAGAAAGTATGTTATTTCCAAGGAATAGCATATTCACAAATTCCCTTTGAGATCAAATCAACAACAAACTCAGTGGTAGTAATATTTACGGTAAATCTGAAGTGACACCTATTAATAAAACATGCATGGCTAAAATTCCTAGTGTTCAAACATATAAAAAAAAACGGATTGCTAATATCTTTACTTCTCGATTGTCAGTAAACTAACAACCTATTTATTATCTGTGTTTATGCTTGTGGCAGCACTAGTGGTCACAAAACCGTGTATTATTGTTCTAACAACATAATAATGTAATGAAATCTTTTTTTTTTTTTTTTTGCGTTTCATCCCCACGTTCCAATGCTCCGAGTACATTAGAAACATAAAATTGCAAAAATCGTTTTGTTGCTTAATAAAAAAGATTAAATACTTGATGAAACAAAATATTTCAAAGCTCGAACAAAGCAAGGATATCAATAGATGGTGTGACATGGACTGATTTCTCATTCTGTCTATGTAAAAATGAATTGTTCATTTTTTAATTGATCATAAAAAAATTCATGCACCTATTCAATAAGTTATTTCAAGCAGCATAGTACGGCTAATGGGGTCCCGAATCTAATTTCGATGATTATTGAAAGAAACATACAGTATCAACACCATAAAATAGCGCTGTTTGAATATATTTTTTTACTCTTTTTATGTAACTTACATGACACATTTCCATGAAACAAAATAATGCAATAGTTATAAATTGCAATGAATGCAAGAATTAATTGTAAAACTTAGGTAAATCCAAACCTAATACATACTTCGGCTGCCACAAAAATGCACAGCTGCACAGATTGTTGAATGCAGATCAATCAAAGTAACATACCTTAAGCCTGTACTCCCGGATGGGTCAGGCAGCAGTGCCGACCATGCACACATGCACAAGTCCAGACTCCTAGATGCTACCAGAAAATATTAAATGGATTGATCACCGCAGTGGCATGTATAACACCACTAAATTTCCTCTTTCATAGCGCTGTAGGCTGCGGGTTATGTGTTGCCTTTTGAAATGGAACCTGAGCTCCGCACTTGTATCACCACACACAGCTGGTCACAAAAGGTCTTGTGGTATCCACAGCAGCCATGTTGAAGGGCTCAGACGTCCATGCTATTTGTTGCATATTGTACGAATGCCTGAAAAATTCATGTCTATGAGCAAGTTTTCACACAAGCGTAATGTTTTGTTGAATCAAGTTGTAGCTTAAGGATGTTTGCTCTCTTGCACTGTATTTACACAAGTCGTCTTATTCTCATGCGAGTTCCGCTGACAGTATGAAACTGGCTAAGTTTCTTTTAGCATCATAACGAAAATAGCAATTTATTTAAAATTTTAGCCACTTTTTACCAAAAAAAAAACAATAGGTATTGTGGCTAAACTTCACAAGGCATTAGATAGGTACTAATTATTGTCAGAATACTTAAGTTTATACTTCCCTGTACATCTGTACACCACAGTTGCGTTTGCCCAGTAGGTATCTAGTCAGGATTGGGCATCCATGTCATCATTAACATTATCTGCAACCCGACTTCGCATGTTGTCTAGGATAGGCCACACTATTCGGTTGAATTCGGGCAACATGATATTCCTGTCTCTAGTAGCCGGCGAGTTGCAAAACGTCTCCATTAGGTAGGTACTTCGATGCCATTTTGTTGCGCACCAAAGTGAGCGCGCCAGCCATTACTCGTCTCATTTGATCCAGCATCGCCCCGTGCGTGCATTGGTACACACTTCCGATGTCGGAAACACGAGGGCTTCCTTCCATATACCCTCGTACTTGTGGGCTTATCGTGGGTTATGCATGCACGAGGCAGGTAACTTATGCCGTTTTAGAGATATTCCATTGTCCAATTCTAGTAGCAAGTTGACGCGCCAGTTTGAAATCACTTTCTCTAGTCTGATACTTTTAGACGCAACTCCACCGGCACCACTTATCACACGACGTAATCGCCATACGTCCCGCTCCAGTTCTCTCCAGGAATGTCGTACTCCCTCTACCCAAGTCAACTCCGCGCTGCCGCCCGCCTTCCCTCCAAATTGTCTGTCACCTTACTCTAGGATTCAAATCCTTCACTAGGATTGGACATTGGAGAAAACTCAGTGTTGCCAATCGAATAAAATCTAATTGAAATTTGAATCAGAAGCTAAATGTTGCCAATTAAATAAAACTGAATTAATAACTTTACAAGCGATATTTCATCGTTCCCAACTATTAATCATTTACCTTCCTCCGATATATAAATAAATAAATAAATAAAGACATGCACTTAATTTTATTTTGTATCCATTACTTTTTAATACTTCTATTTGTAATTCCCACTAAACAGCACATGCAAACAATATAAATGTGTTTATCGATAACTGTTTACAACACTAGTATATCGATATTATTTTCAACTACTACGCATCACCTTTTCGTCTGTGTACGTATTATGCAGACCCCTTGCGTCAAACCCCGCCCACAAATTCGTGCGATAAGGACAACCGCAGATTCGACAAATTTTCTTAAGTAAAAAGTCATAATTCGAGGTTTGGCTCTCGTCTGTTTTCTCCTCCAATATTGGACCGATTTAGAAGATATTTCATAAACTGAATAAGAAGGATATTTACTATGTCCCTATGTTTTCCTTTTTTCATTAATAGTTATCAAATTTGTACACTAAGGCTCTGAAGACAGCGACTCAATACAGACAATTTTGAGCATTTTGCGAGGGTTCTAGTTCTTATACGGATAATATATCACCAAAAAGGAAAACATAGGGACATAGAAGAAGTTGATATTTATTTTACTGTAAAAAATCATTGCTTTAAGTTCATAAACCAGAGAGAAAACAGACGAGAGTTTTTGTATGGAGAAAAGACCACCCCCGTTTCCTCTTAAGATTTACTACTACGCAGTCATTGTAGCCAACTTCAGGGCGGCCAAGAAGTTTGGCGAGAAGTATACCTACATAATTAAATAATAGTGTAACTTTCATAGTAACCTCGTTTATCTACTGATCGTAAGCGCTACTGCTGAGCCCGAGGTCTTGGGTCGGGCAAAGTGATAAATTGATTCTTGCGTAAAGTGTTGCACATCTGCCAAACCTTTTGGGCAATACAGGCGTCATGATGTGTTATGTTATGTATAGTATTTGTGAATGTCATTATTTTTCATATTATGAGTCAACGAACCTACGGATTGCACAAACAATAACAATATTTAAATCACACACGAGTGTTTTATATACACATACCTACAACCATACACACATGCGTTTTACATTGGATAATAAATGATGTAACCGCAATATTATTTTAAATCGTGATAAGGGTTTCCCAGATTTATTTTAATTTTATGTATCTAACTATTTATTGAGGATAACTGAGTTAATAGGGATAATATACATATGATGCAAGCCATACCTATACATAAACAGCAAACACATACAATTAAAATAAACAATGCCATAATCGATATTAAGAGTATTGAAGTATGTGTTATGTTATGTATAGTATTTGTGAATGTCATTATTTTTCATATTATGAGTCAACGAACCTACGGATTGCACAAACAATAACAATATTTAAATCACACACGAGTGTTTTATATACACATACCTACAACCATACACACATGCGTTTTACATTGGATAATAAATGATGTAACCGCAATATTATTTTAAATCGTGATAAGGGTTTCCCAGATTTATTTTAATTTTATGTATCTAACTATTTATTGAGGATAACTGAGTTAATAGGGATAATATACATATGATGCAAGCCATACCTATACATAAACAGCAAACACATACAATTAAAATAAACAATGCCATAATCGATATTAAGAGTATTGAAGTTATTATGTCTGGAGAATAAAATAAACAATAGTTTTCCGTATTGCAAAATGCAAATGTGACGTCATCAAACTGCGTATATGCAACCGTTTACGGTGTTGTTGACTGCGAGCAAATATTGAGTAACCACAGCTGATCCATAGTAGGCCTTACTATGACACACTGTACGGTCCAGTGAGAGCGGGTCGTAAATGTTCATAAGGATCAATATTCAAATAAAAATCGATGACATAACTACGAAGTAGTTACACTCACAGGACAGTCACTTGAAGTGACTGTCCAGTTTACTGGCAACTTCATGAATGCCGTCCTATAAAGGCCAAAGTGACCTTGCCATTCACTTGCTCCTTATCCCTATTTATTTTGAGGTTGCTGCAACATGTCATCCTTTTCTTCCATACTTAATTATGAGGATCAAAGCTACATAATGTAGACATTATAAACCGATTATTTATATATGTATGTACTAGCTGACCCCCGCCCGCGGCTTCGTTCCCGAAAAACAATATTAAATTAATCCAATATAATAACTTACATACGCATGGCAAAGTTTTATTTCCTTTACTCTTCTTACAAAGAACATTTTTGCACCTTAAATTGGCACTGTTTCAAACATACTTTGCTCTTTTGTTCTTTAGATCAATTTAGGAATCAAATAAAAGTGTTTACTTAGTTTTCGTGCCAAAAATAAACGATAACTTTAAATAAACTGTAAAGTCAGCCAAAACAACAGCTTTAAGATTGAAATTAGTTTGCAAGTCATAATGCAATAAAGACTATTTTATGCGTTGCATATTCTTTAGCGCCATTTTCTTTTGCTAGGATATTATGATAAAACTTGTAAAACAATGTAACCACAGTCAAAGCCTACATAATAATAAAGTTTTTGTGAAAGTGTGACAAAAAATTCCCAAACAATATATAGGCTTCAAAATTGGACATGGTTTCTTAATTTTCAAAAGGCAACTAAAGAATTGTAAAATGTTTGTAGGATGAATAGTAAGTAGCTTTAACACTTTTGAATCTTGTTTTCGTCATAATGTTAATAAAAACATTATGTTTTGTTAGTTCCCTCCTTCCGACATCTATTACATTAGTCAGTAGTTGTTTAAATGTAGAATTAAAAAGATCCCATTGTATATAATATTTCTTTGATTACAGGAATATATGGCCGCATTCAACTTCGCTAATGAAAATGAAGCGAACATCCTTAGAAATATACTCCTTGAGAAAATCGAGCTCAGGAAAATTAGACGAGAAGGTTGGTATACTGTCCTTTAAATTATTTTCAAACTAAGGATGAAGTAGCGAACGTTTTTAGCAGAGAAACTTCTTTATAATATTATTTCTAAGTGTTACTTAGAGACGCTACACGCTCTGTAATCAAGGTGTATTATTATAATGAGCCTAGGGCCTTTTGCTCATTGCAAAAGGTAAAACCGCGTGAGGAAACCAGATTTCTTAGGACAAGAAAAATCGAAGACGTGTGATATGTGAAGTCCGCGAATCAGCACTAGACCCAATTGAGTACGGTCCACATTATCTCATAGTGAGGAGGACTGAACTTCAGAAGTGGGCATATTATAGGGTAGGGCCTATTATGTTCCCACTTCTGAACTATAATATAGGCTGTCTGTGTTAACTGGGCGCAGATCAAGTGTACAACCATGGAAAATGTTATATTAATGCTAGAAAGGCACGATTTGTTATGTTGTTTACCACCATAAACAATGACATTCCTGCCTAATAATACCTTAGCCCTATTATGCTTACCATAGATAGACCATTCTCTTAAGGAACCGATGAAGTAAAAATGCGTCGATTGTCGTAAAGGAATGAGCTCACAGCACACGCCACAGCATGTTTATATTGATTACCGCTTGTTTACAAACGCGCGGACAAACACTCATTGTGAAGCTGCCAGCAGATAATTACTAGACTATGTCATCTTTAGACCAGGTTACGTTTTTCGCTGTTATTAATATTTTGGCATGGTGTAATTGCGATGTGATAAAAATGAAATTATACTCCATTAATATTGCCAACATAGACATGCTAATTTGTGTCTGCTCCTTCAAAGAATAAACCCAACAACCATCAGGCAGTTGCCCACCAGACACAACACCCGTCTGGTTGGGGGATCTCACTTTTTAATAGATTTTGCATACTGGTCGGATAGAATCTGAATGGTTGAGATTATAGTTTGAGTTAATCAACTCGAAAAAAGAATAATGCAGGTTGCGGGGCTTTCCACTCTGTTCCGCTTTATTGCGGATCCATGCTAACCCCTTTACGAAACAGGTGTATGAAACTGATACAATCTCCATGTCCTCCCACAGAGCGTGCACGCGTCCGTTCAACGATCAACTCTGGTCGCAGTAGCAGTTCGTCCTCCGTCCCCTCGCGACAGAACGGCACGCTGCCGCCGCCGCCGCCGCAGCCCGAGCCTGCGCCCGCGCCTCCCGTTACGCCGTTGCCAATGCCCGTGCAGCCAATACCACAGCCGGTGCAACAGCTGCAGCCGCTGCCCGCCAAGACCAACCATAGCTTGGGAAGTGAGTATATCGTAGCACAGCGCGGCAATGCCTTGGCGGCCGCTGCTTAAGGTGACATTGTCAACACTCCATATGATTAAGGGTCAAAGCACACACAGACAGAGTCGAAGCGAAGCGACACGTTAATCTAGAAACTGGCCAAGTGCGAGTTGGACTCGCGCACCAACAGCTACATTCACCAACATAAATAGGTAAAAATACTGAAGTTCATAAAAAATTAAAGCACCAAACATTGCTCTAACGAATTATTTTTTGTTGTTGTCTAGGGAACCCTAAAATGTACATAGTATAGTATATTGACACTATGTAAAGCACAGATTCCTATCAAAATAAACAAAAGTCAACCGAATTCAAGCGAATTTGCGCATATTTAGCCTTTGACGTGTCACTTCGTATCGACTTTATACTTTGGAGATAGGTGTCAATTTGCTGTGATAATTTTTAAACCGCGCGTCGCTTCGCTTCTGTCTCAATATACTTTGACCCTAATGTTCACGACGCGACACACGACACCGCAAAATGTGGTCACGATTCAGAGCTCCATATATTTGTATGGACCGTTCGTTCATTGCACACGCGACACGATTTTCAAACGGTTTTTCGGCTATGTTGTCGATGCCGCTATGTCGTTGCGGTTTTTTCGCGGTGACGATTTAGCGGCTGAACAAAATTGGTATGAGCTTGTTGACGATATGACACTCAACACCGCACGGCTCACGCGAGGTTCGTCACTCACGCCCTTATAAAGCAATACAAGTGCACTGCAGTGTCGTTGCAGAATCGTGTCTAGTGAACAAACGAACGGACGACAGACCGTATGCAGTGTGTCGTGTGTTAAAAATCGTGACCGCAAATCGGATCGTGCGGTGTCTCTTGAACAAACGACCTAAGAGTATCGCCGTTTAGTCACACTGCCACACAAATGACTTATAGAAGACTTTGATTAGCGAAGACGACAGAAGTCTTGCACTTAACACACTTTCGACGTTCCGAATTTAATCAGTATTGCCACCCCTGCTAACTCCTGTGCGCTCTGACTTACTAGTCTAAATGGATAATGTGAAAGAAGGTCTAAGTCTTCGACCCAGTATATTTACAGTATATTTTATGTTGCGCACAATAGGTTTCATGTTGTATCGTAAGTATGGGTACAAATCACACAAACACGGTTTACACCCTGACTGTCTGAGGCATGCCTATCGGTAGAACAATACAATTACGATTATTTCATAATAATATTTGTATTATGATCAAGTTGTAATCAAATAATTCCCATGTTTCCAGGTTACACTCTGAAGAGTAATAAGAAACAGAAGGGTCGAAAAATAACGAAAGCGGACATAGGGATGCCGCAGGATTTCAAACACATATCACACGTCGGCTGGGATGCTAATAAAGGTATTATTGACTCTTCTGCTCTTCTCTGCCCTTCTCTTTTTACCCGACTGCAAGGAAAAGGTTTTTTTTTTTCGCGCGTATTTTGTATGTATGTACAGTACAAACATTTTCTTAATGACCGTCGGCTAACTTCGTGTTTCGTCAGTCGCCGGATTTCTATCATGTTCTGTCCTTTGCACTTGGTGCAGATTGGACGATCTCAATCAACTTGTAATATAATTTATTTAAAAAATGGGACGTCAGCTGCTATTTTTACAGCACTTTATATTTCACACGGAAATCAAATCAAAAGAACAATAAAGTACTTAGTTCTGAATTCAAATTATTATACACGATAAATCTAATAATTTATGGACATGGATATTAGAATTCGTTTGTACTCGGAAATGCGATAAATCATCGCAATCGTCGCCGATGATTGCCGAGGTACATTAAGAAACCGCTAGACGGATTTAACAATTAAGCCATCGTTAGACACACATTAACCGCCCAAGTATTCTTAGATAGGTGAAACTAAAAAAATAACAAACATATTGCGACTTATTGTGCAGGACCCAAATTTTTGTTTTTCTTTCTAAACCATCGAGTGGGTTATCAGAATATAGGGTTTTAAGAGGTGGTTACAAAAATATATACCACTTATGTGTTTAAAAATCATTCCAAAAGCTGTCGGGTTTTTCCATGATTTGGAATGGAGTCTATTCTCTTTTTTTCGCGGTGACATTGAGTTAGAAGCGAAGATATTCTCTAGAGCAAAAATGTATACGCACTACCAATGCGACTGCAGTTGGATGCTTGCGAGCGGACTTCTCACTCTAGCAAATGTTGGCAAGCAGTGACAGAAAGAGATAGAGATAATGAAAACTTCTGTTGAGCCTAGATAATAGGAACAGCCTCGCCCTATAACTTGACAGCGACACCTAAATAAATGTAGGCATTTAGACGTCACTTAAAGTCAGTGAATATGGGACCCAGCGGCTGTTTGAGGAAACATAGGTGTAATATACCTTCAGGTCTTCCATACATACAGTTATGTGTTGTGATATTTTTTTGAAATCAAGTACTACGTATATTACCATCAACACATTACCATCTTCAGGTTTCGACCTCGACAATGCGCCGGAAGCCGACGAACTCCGCTCGTTCTTCACGAAGGCTGGAGTTTCTGAGACGCAACTACAGGACCAGGAGACCAGAGAGTTCATCTACGACTTCATCGAGATGCACGGAGGCCTGCCCGCTGTCAAACAGGACCTGGATAAGGGTGAGTTATTGTAGCACACAAACGTAATAGTCGTAGACTTGATGTGATGAGACTGGTGGTGGTGGCCCACTGCAGGGGTTTTTCCTAGGTGGCTCAGGAAAAGAATATATGGAAGGAATTGGGGAAGGCTATTGCCCAGCTGTGGGACAGTATAGGCTAACATAAAAAAATAAAATGATAGCCAAGGTTGTTCACAACTTAAGGAGTTGTACTAGGTAGATTTTGAAAATATGTGCTGCCGTTGAAGCAATGATATGCGTTGGTATGAATGTTTGGACTGGTAGTGAAATGTATGGTAGGTAGTGAAGTATCGGATGGAGTATTAATACAGCGTGTTTTTTTTTTCTAAAATCAACGGTTTTGATACCTTTTTTTTTTTTGGTTGGTAATCATCCAATGACTTCTCCAGCTCTGGGTGTGAGGCGGGAGGGCATGTGAGACTTTCACTGACTAAAACCCACCCGTGTTCCTTCAGTTGCTTGAGCCAGGGCCGCGGTAACTCGCTTTCAAATTTATCCGCGTCCCGCGGTTTAGATTCCTGGCTAGGAATATTGATTTTTCACAACTCATCAGAATCGGGCCCGTGACTTCCACGCCCACTTAACCTTCAATTTGGCTGAGTGATACCTGAGAATTCCAATGTAGTCTGTAATGTATTGCAATTTGACGAGGTCTATGTTAGGGTTAGAGGGTCGAAACCAAAGAAAGACCGTTTTATTATTCAATCATAACAATTTATTATCCTTTATCCTTAGGTCATTAATTACAATATTTATGGCTAGACAGAGAAAGACTATTGTGTTGAAGTAGATTTGTTTTTGTTAAACTGTTAACAGTCTAATGCCGTTGTTCAACATGAATGTGCTTGTTTCCCGCAGCACTGAGTCGTGGAGCCCTGCCGCCCGCGCCCAGCATGTCGGCGCCGGCGCCGCCCGCGCCTCCGGTGCCCACCAGGAGCCCTGCGCCGCCACACCCACCCGCGCCGCGTGCGTATACTATTTATATTTATTTATATGAAATAATCGGTTATGTATGATATTTAATGTTCCATAAAAAAATAGGTTTGGATCTTGTAGAACACAATGAAGTTTCTGTGTAATAGAATTATGATGAAAACTTGTATTTGGGCATATAATATTTCATAACATACGTCATGTACGTCTGTATTACCCATAGGATTAGGGTATATCATGTAATTGTACATTTCCCCAGCGTCCCGCGCGCCGCCCCCGCCCCCCTCGCGCGCCGTCCCGCCGCCGCCTGCGCATCGTACTGCGCCGCCGCGTCCTGCGCAACGTAAGTACATTCATAGCTATTATAAGCAGGGATATTACGGATTTGGATACGGATACAGAAATAATACTATACCGGTTACGGATATTAGATTTTTATAATAAACAAATAAGCAAGAGACGCGCGCAGCTCGGCCGGGAAGCAAAACCTATCGTAACGTGTCTCATTTAGACTGCGCCCCTATCCCAAAACTATCCAAATCTTTTATATCGGATTTGGTTACGAAGAGATTTTTATTTCGGATATCTGATAGTTTCAATTACAGTTTCGAAGCTCCATATTATCCCTGATTATAAGCCTTATTCTATCAATTTAACGAGACGCCAGAGTGACACAAAACAATAATGTAGAAAAATATAATAATAACCACAAAGCAATGACAGTATTACACGGTCAAAATTATCTGTGCATTTCGCAACCCCACCTGCCTACCCGCGTTCACCTCGTGCCGCAATAACGACAGTCGAACGTCAGAATGACTTGACAGCACCAAGTGCACAGCTAACTTGACCACACAGTAAGATCATGTCTCGGGCAATCGAGTTCTCAAATAAATGTAGAAGCGAGACGAAACCTACTGTTTGACTATTTGCTATTATGAGATATTAGGACCTTCTTGACTGACTTGTCTTTCCTTAATGACATAATTGAACACTTCCAGCGGTATCATCAGGACCACCATCAGTTCCCCCTCCTCCCCCTCCCGGTACCGCGCCCCCGCCGCCCCCTCCAATGTCGTCGGCCGCGCCGCCGATGGCCCCGCCCCCTCCACCGCCGCCCGCGCCTCCAGCCCCGCCCCCGGCCCCTCCCATGGCGCCGCCAGAGCCGCCGATGATGTCCGAAGCCTCTTCGGCTGCGGCCGACCCAAGGGCTGCGCTTATGGAGAGTATCAGAAGTGGATCGAAAGGCCTCAAGGTAATTAGAAAATATTTTCTCAACGCAAAAGGAAGTTAAGTTAAGAAAGTTGTATAAGTATATTTTTAACCGACTTCAAAAAAAGGAGGAGGTTCTCAATTCGTCGGAATCCTTTTTTTTTATGTTCCCCGATTACTCAAAGACGCCTGGACCGATTTCAAAAATTCTTCTTTTGTTTGAAAGGGTATACTTCCTAGTTGGTCCCATAGTCATCAGGTCAGGATCTGAAATTGGAATCCTAGAGAAATCGAGGGGACTCCTCGACTATTATAGCCAAACATATAGCGATTTTGGTATTTTCATCAACAATGCAATCATTTGCACTCGAAAAGTATCATTTGGTGAAGTGGAACTGATGAAGAAGACCACAGATGGCCACTGGAACTCCTAAATGCTAAGCATGTCACGGGCATAAGATATCTCGACTATAATGAAACAAATACTTATAAATAAATGGTACTGATGAAAATGGCAGCATCAAACTGATCTGATGATGAAGGTAGGCACTGGAACTCTCAAATAAAACAAAGTATCCTAGTTGTGTATGGGCTTATTGGAATCGCCATGAGATGTACTTTACCAAAACTAAAATAGAAAAATAAAAAACGTTTTAACAAAAAATCAAACCGACTTCCAGAACAAAAAACTACAAAGCAAAAAATAAAGTTCTTTTCCGAAGTCGGTGTCGAAAAACGGAAAACAATGGGTAAAAAAGACACCGACTTCGGTAAAGAATTTTATTTTTTGCTTTGTAGTTTTTTGTTCTGGAATTCGGTTTGATTTTTTGTTAAAAACTTTTTTGAATGACAGAAATACCTATATTTACTCCAGAATTTAACGAAATAGCTTAAAGTTGATCCACACACAACATAACACCTTTTTCCCCGAAAGATTGAGATACGATGTACATATAGAAAGGCAACTTGATCCGTAATAAAATATAATCACATAAATTGCAGCGCGTCGAGCCCGTGGCTAAGCCGGCGGTGGTCGAGGACAGCAGAAGTAATCTACTCAGCGAGATCAGACAAGGAGTGGAGCTTAAAGCCGTAAGTCGTACTTTATCTTATACATTTGTTAACTTACAATATGCGGTTGGATATTAAAATTTATATATTTATTCTGGGCATATTGCCATTCACGACGCTGCATGCATGTTTTAAAATGGCAATACATATATTTTGAACTTTATTGACTTAACTAAAAGGACTTTATTAATTAAATTTATTCAAATTTTATAGACCGCGGTGCGTATTCGAATTATCTCACTGAAATGTGTACCTTTTATGTGTCGAAGTGAGCAGACCCTTACACGGATAATTAATTGAGAAATTATTGCCAATTGCAGTTAAACAATATGTCGGAAACACTGCAAGAAATTTCCAATTTTAGTTGCCCTTGAAAGCACACCCTTAGGCCATTGTAAGAAACAGCAAGTTATTGGTTTATCTCAAAGTGGAATGCAAGCTACTTGCATACTTATAGGCATGTTTATTTGCGTTCATTTTCCATTCATGAAGTAATGTATCTTTCCTATCCCCAGGTGTCTCGCTCAGGCAGCAACAGCGGCAGTGAGCGCAAGGCGGGCAGCGCATGTGGGCTCGCAGAAGCCTTACAGAGGGCTCTAGAGGAACGCTCCCGGGCCATACACTCCGACTCAGACTCCGAGATGTCCGACACCACCAGCGATGGAGAATGGGACGATTGAGTCAACCACTACAAGTACTGGGAGAATATTATGAAAAAAAGAACTATAAAAATCATTTATTTGCGTCAAGCATGTTGCATACCACAAAAAGAAAAATGGAACAAAATAAATAACTTATCAATCTGCCCCTGAAATAACAAGCAAAACATATTACGGGAAAAAGAAGTATAAAAATCATTTATTTGCTCCAAGTATGACGCAAAAAAAAAACGAAAATTTAACAGAATTAATAGATCTGCCTGGCCTTTTTCATCTATGTTGGGGTCAGCTTCAAGCTCCAACCTGATACAAATGACTACCAGTGTTTTAAATGGAGAGACTGTCTATCTGACCTCCGCAACTTAGGAACTGGATGACACAATACCCCTTAGCAAGACTGGTGTTGGATAGCCTGGCTACTGAAATAACAAGCAGAAAATATTATTATCAGGCATCTTCTGGGCACGCTTGTTCCAACGTAGGCTCGACCTCGCCTGATATTACCCAATGGATGTGCCATTAGGTAATATCAGGCAAGATCAAGGTCAAGAGCGGACTCAACATGAGTTTAAATATGTGTAAAATTTTACTGATATAAATATGAGGTTGTATTCTGAACAACGTTAAAAAAAATTATCTTCTGTCAATCGCACGTATATGGTTTGAACGAACTGCCCGCGGTTTCGTAAAACGCAAAAATAAATTAACCATAGTCCATTCGCTTTAAGAAAATAGTGAGTCGTTCCAATCGGGTCGCAACAAATTAGAAAGCTAAGTTCACGGTGACTAGGCAAGCGATGACTCACTATTTTCTCAATGAATAGACTATAATGCTTTTATTTCGTCTTAGGAGCCGGTGACCGTATCACTTTCTTTTTAACGATATTCAGGAGAAATAATGGTTAAAAGTCGTGAGCGTTTCGTTTCTCTAAGATAATTGAGCAAAATCCCGAAACTCACTTCGGCCTCATAATGTCGTCATTACAACTTTTTGACTTGTACCAACTTCAGAAAACAACAACAGGAATTTTAGATCATATCTACCAGTACCATTAACGATGCAGTAACTCCCTTGCTACTCACGCAACTAAGTACTGTTTGTCCCTTATGTCATATAAGTTCCCAAGATAAAAATTTGTGTTTTCCTTGCTTTTAGTAGGCTTTTTATTAATATTTGTAGACCATATCTTAAAAATCCCTCCAATAAAATGCGATCCATCGCGAATTTTCATGTGGCGCACACTGGATACTAAACTACGAGGGCTTGGTACGCACACTCACATCAAAACTGGTTACTGTGGCAGACTGGTGTTGAACCTCTAAAAGTGTTGTTTACACATCCTTATGAAGAGTATTCGCCGTGTTAAACCGCACCGGGGTTAAAAACTGCGGATGCTCGGTGTTCTGTTACAAGTAAATGCTCTAGGTAGTCTATGCTCATTGCTCACGAGCGTAGTTTAATCCTAGTCAAGGAATGTGCTGACATTATACTATGACTTACTTTATGTCCTAACCAAATTTATGGTCCCGTAAACAGAAGGCGGTAACACCGCCTTATCAGATTTGCCGAACAAATGAATGACATAAACATTATGATCTAGAATTCTAGACTATCGCAAGAACTTGCGGTGACCGCTTTGGTTAGAGCACAGTCTTATCTTTATCTACACACTAGCAACTGTCGATTATTCGACGACCTTCGCATTATAGTTTAACACGATAATAACTTTAGTCTTTAGCTAACAATAAACAAATATCAGTACCTATATAAGGTTTGTTTTAAAACTATTTAATGTTTACTTAAAACTTCTTGGTGTATTTCTTTTCTTTTTAATAAAAGTTACATTTTAATTATATAGAAAGATAATGTTCTTTATTAACTTTGTATTAAAATATAATTTGAATACTTAAATCAGTCATCATAAATAAGAATATTTTATTTATTCTCTTAAAAGTATTATTTTTAAATAGTTTGACAGAAATCTAGGTTTAAAACTAAGCAATACAAGATGTGTTACATTGCATATTCAAAGTGTCTTATGTGCGTCATAATGTGTATGAAAGAATATGTTCTTGTTTTTAATTCAAAATAATTTAATATTTTTTAGGGTTTTGAAATTATCTTTTTCTTATAAAAAATGTGTGCCAGAGTAGCTAGAACCAAAGTGATTACTGATAAAGCATAATAATTTATATGAGTATCCTTTGTCAGTTTCATTTTGTTCTAGTGTATGAATTTACTTCAGTTCAAATGTGATATTGGAATAACTGCTCAGCAATATTTTTCTCTTTTATAGAGTCAAGCGTTTTATTATAGGTGTTCGTATAGTGCTTTGAAGATTTTGACTTTATTGGTTAATTCGAGGCAGTATGATTTTACGAGAAAACATTATTCTACCTTGGACAGGATAAGTTTCTAAGGCGTGGACTAGGGTCTATAGTTTGAATTTAAGTCTTAAGCTAGCTCAATCAAACGTCTCATATAGATTTGATCAAAGTATGTCTTGCGGGACTAAGATGCGCATCAGCTGCCTCGAATTGAGCAAGTCTTTAAAATGTCTATTTTTATTATTGTCATGTGAATATATTTTGTAATTTAACTAATTAATTACTTTCGATAATAATTGCTACAAGTTATTAATATTTTTATTGGGACAGTAATGTTTTAAATGTTACGTTTGTGAAGCCGTAGAAAGAATACGTTCGATGTATATTGCTTTAAAAATTATTAAAACAAACAGTTATTAAATTATGTATCTATCAACAAATTAAAGCAAGTATTCGCCTTATTACATTAACAAATTTATAATCAAAGGCTGACGTACTCTTTCGACGAGATCACTTATATATTTTATATAATTGATGTAAAGTGGTGTATATAATTGTAGTAGGTAAATTCTAATATACTATAGTGCTGTATATGACTGAATGAAAAGCGACGGTGATTCTAAAATTACAACGGTGTGTACTGAGAAACGTTTGGATTATCATATTCTTGTGAGAAAACATGCAGTCGTAAGGTACATGTATCGTCTTAGAAAATGGTCCAAATAAAGGCGCAATTACACATACCTTCCTATACGGCCCACTTGCGCCAATAACTTAACTCAGAGTTAGTTGGTTAAATTGACAATGTCATACAGTATAGGCCCATGTTAGCTACTAAGGCTCACTTGTACGAAAATCTTAACTTAGAGTTAGTTGCTAGCACGAGGTTAAATTGACAGTATGTCATACAATATTGTCAATTTAACCTCGTGTTAGCAACTAACTCAAGTTAAGATTTTCGTGCAAGTGGCCTTAAGTCTGAGTTAGTTAGATAACGGGATAAAGGGGCACAAGCGTGCAAGTAGCTTGCATGCCATTGTGATATTCACCAATCAGAAGTTATTAGGACACAATGGTATGCAAGCTACTTGCACAATCCTCTTGCAAATTACAGTCATTTGTATTTTTACCCTATAGATCTAAGAAATGTTCAGCGGGTCTCGGCATTCAAGAATATGTGACAATGTAACGTTTCGAAGCACATACTTCAATGTAGCTAGTAAATAGAAAATAATATTAGATCGACAAGTAAATCGATGGATTCGAAGTTAGTATCGATAGTTTTACTCAATGCTTGCACGTCAATCTATCGATATTAGAGATGTGCTTATCCTTTTTAAATCGATTTCATTAGAATTTATTTTTAATGTTTTGATACAAGCAATTACTTTCATAAATAAAGCTAAATCTGTGCGTTATTTTTCAATAAGTAAAATAAGTTTATTTTCATGCAAATCATTTCTTTTAATTGTTTATGACTAATAGGAATATTAATTAAGTTAGATAGAAAATCGAACAGATTAACTTATGAAAGAATTCGCATCGCTGGGGTTTTAGCGGCATCACGATACTAGGTGCACTGACGTAATGTTGCAACATGCCTGGCGCATTGCAACGGCCTGAAACAGACTTTCGAGGCCATTAACAGCCAGATAACACTTCAAAACTATATTTTCTCACCATTTGCATATTTGATGTTGTAATTACGTAATCAGCATAATCAGGTTCATAATATAAACTTACTACCCATGTTACAGTACACCCGACTCCGATATTAAAAAATAGTATTCGATCCAAGAAATACTATGACGAGTAAAAGCCATCATAGTTCGAATGTGAGAGAGATATGGAGCTATGCAGTAATATCACTACAGGAACGTCGTCACTGAGAGCATTTACGTGTAATATGCATTCGAAGTCGAATATTCGAGTGGTGTGGACGTCGCCACGATTTCGCGGAAACAGCTCGCATACGAATGTTCAGGCAAATAAAACGTTCGAAAGCGAGTACTCAGATAATGAAATCAATGAGTAAGTATGTAGGAATATTACTGGCCACTTGTAAAGCAAGGAACAGTTCCTTGATCTTAAGCGTTTGTGACCTACTTGGTCAATCGTTTTATCGAATTAACCCCTTAGATGTCCACCAGGCAGGCCGAAAATCACCCATGTGTCCGGGTACCCTGGCGCCTTTTGCGCTATGGGCGCGGTGTCAGTAAATCGTCGATTTCTCGGAAGTTTTGTATGGGAACCATGTATGAAACTTATGTTGTTACAATCTCTATGAAATAAGCTATCATATTCCAAATGGATTTATCCAGTTTTACCTTGTAAGTATTGGTAATTGTTGTGTAAAGTCAGTGTAAGGGATTTTTTTTCCAGTTTCGTGTATAAAAGGAGATAGAAATAAAAAAATAAACCATTATTTCATAAAGTTTTAATTTTATTTACAGGAATACACCCTATTTCACAATAATCAATCAAAATTACACACCCCCCGATACATTTTTTCATCCCACGAGAATTACAAACTTTTCAAAAAAAAAATAATGCAAATTGGCAGGGTGGACAGTTGGTGGCTGTTTTTTTTTTATTCGAATTTGTTTCGTTACCACTACAATTAAATGCATTATTTCTGTTGTTAATTAACGTAGCATTGTAAATAACAACAGTTTGATATAGTCATATTTGCAAAAATAAGAAATAAAAAATAAAATATTCGCACGCAGAAAAAAATAAACAACAATGTCGGACGGCGTTCGTTGAAATACGTATATCTGCTGGAATTTAGGCCAAATACAAAAAAAAACTATTAAAAACAGTTCAAAACTTACCGTTCCATGTATTTCCAGCAGAAAACAACAGCCACTCAAAATAAAAAAACTAAATTTTTAATCACAAAAAGTTTGAGCACGGCCCCTTGTGCTGTCAAAAATGGCGACCGCCCGATGCACAGATTTAATAAATAAATATTACGGTCTTGGGCGGATCCAAAGACCAGCGGGGTATTTTTTTTTCATAATTGTCTATTAAAGTATCGAATGAAACCAAGATTTGTCGAGAATATCCTCCTTACTGACATATTTCAAGCCAAAAACAAGAACAGCCATAGAATATCAAAAATTGGCAGAGAGGCAGACTGGACATTTGAGCGACCGATGACAGCTGGCAGAGAGGCAGAGTGGACATCGGAAGGGTTAATGACATTTAACGAGATCGTATTCGAATGCTTCAAGCTCGCAAGGGAATGTTCGACTCGAACTTTCATAGTTTTGCCCTAAAGTGAATGTTGGGCTCGCTGGGAAGCATTTGTTGCTCGCCTACGATTGCTTGTATACAAATGCTCACGAAAGAATGCTCCAATGTGAGGACGCTCCTTATCTCTTTTTCACAACAGATTCGTGATGGCATTGACGGCAGTGTACAGGCCATGGCGCCTTACTATGCCGTCATTATGAAATCTTAGTTCCGTTGTGATACAGGGATAGTGCTATTCGTTCCGTATAGCTTCGCTCACTCTCACAACGGAATCATGATGGCTTTAATACGTCATAGTAAGTACCCAGATCCAAGTAAATCGTACTAGCATTGTATAAAATGAAGTTAAAACTATTGTAAGGGTTATGACTGTATGTATCTTAATAAAATAACGATAGATATTTTTATAACTATCAACTTTACGATGTATGTAATGTACCTGTAACACTTGAGAACTTGTGATTGGCTGGTTAACCGAGTGCTTTTTGCACAGAAACTGCACAGGACCATTTTTATATCGGTAATGATTTATTTACCCTTATTTATAAGAATCTCGACGATGTTTACCTCGAGTTTCTCAGCTCAAAATTATCGCAGAATTAATGTGACAAATTGTCAAGCACGCGTTATCTGCTGTGATTGGTTGAATTTATTTCCAACAGCCAATCACAGCAGATAACCCGCGTGCTTAACAATTTGTCACATTAATTCTGCGACTGCTTTGAGCTGAGAAACTCGGGGTTAGCGACTCATAAAGCTGGAAACAAATTATCGGACGCGGCTGACGGACACACACCACACACGTAAAAGTGAGGACGTAATTATCTGCTGCGAACACACTCGATAGTTTTTCTTCAATTTTTAATTATAACCTCGCACGCACGCGAGATATCGCGTAGTCTGAGTTGTTCTGACACCGGGGCGCGTCCCGCTCCCCGTGCACACCGTCCGCCGACGTTTTCGGCTGATACAAACATCCAGCGGGCCAGATCTCTATCGGATGTCCGAACACTCAAGGTCACGTCCGCGACTTCAACGTCCGATAGTTTGCACAATGTAATGTACATTAATTACCCAGATTCTATTTAAGTCGCGTCCGTCAGCCGCGTCCAATTTGTTCCCAGCTTAAATGTTTCATTTAAAAATTATATAAAGAATTCAAATTTAGAATTTAATCTGTGAGAGTGTTGACTGTTAAGCAGATTCTAAATTCAAATTCTTTAAAGAATTTTTGAATTGAATATTAGTAAAGTTGGTAAACAGCTTCGAGATTTTTATAAATAAGAGTAGCATGAGCGAGTCAGACACGACAGTATTCAATAACTAGTAAAATATATACTTTTCTAGGGAAAAATCGGTCCTGTGTTCATGTGTGAACGACCTGAGAGTTGAAAAGCTTTGTGTCGGATTTATTTGAAATGTTCGTCTTGAGATAACTGTCATTTTACTTTTCCAGATTATAACAGTAAAGTGAATTTGTGATTGTTATGTAATATTTTTTTATTACTTATGGTTTTCTTAAGCTGTCGTTGAGTAGCTTGATTGTAGCAGGATCAACTATGCATTTGAAATATAATATCACCAAGCTCACTATAAAGGATCAGTTAGCTCTGTTAATCAGGCATTCATAAATGAGTATGTTGACTAAATAAACATTAATAAAATTTAAATGATCATTTTATTTTGCCCATCATTAACGATCTACAAATCTACTACAAAGAACATAACGGAAAGTCTTGACACTTAAAAAAAAGGATTGTCAAAGAAAATCAACCACAAATAAAAGTAACTTCTTATAACATATTTTGGAATAAACACTTTATCCTATAATTAGACGATCAAACACGCTGACTGGACTTAAAATTATTCATATTCTAACCTAATCAAGTTACACACGATGACCTATCAAGTATTCCTGTATAAGTTGACCTCGCATTATGTAGAAGTTCGCCACAATTAGAGATCACCTAATAATGGAAATATATAACATGACTTGTCGTCGAGTGTAGGTCTATCTAAAGGAGTCTACACACCAAACCCGCCGACCCGCCAACACAGCCCGGCGGCTTGGTGTCGGCGACCCAAACCTTCTTGTCGGCGACCCAAACCTTATTGAAGCAAAGTCGCCGACACCAAGCCGCCGGGCTGTGTCGGCGGGTCGGCGGGTTTGGTGTGTAGACTCCTTAAAGTGTCGAGTGTAATCTATCTGGAGTCTCCACTTAAATTATAAACCATTAACTTCAACTGAGTAATATAAATTGGAACATTTTCATCATATATATGACTACTACTATTCAGAGTGTAACGGAAAGAAAAAGACCAGATAAAAAAAATTACATCTCCCATACAAATTTTGCCGAGCGAGCACGGTCTCTGTGATGGGCTTGACTCACACATTTTATCAAGGTTTTTGCTCCCATACTGTGATAAAAATGTGTGACACAAGCCTGTCTCAGTAGGCCGTGCTTGGGTTGAACTTTGTATGGAAAATCCATTTATTTTTTGGATATCCCTATGACATCCTTGGAGAAAGTTGTTCATATACATGGGCAGAAGCATATTTTAAATATGATGGCACCTTGCCGTTACACCCTGTATAGGTCAGTTAATCCTGGTTGCAGACCAAGAGGTAAGTTTGAAATTTAGTTTATTCTTATATCTGTTACTCAATCATACATAAAAATAAATATTGGGCTTGGAGAAAATAAAAACAAAATTGAAATTAAGCAAGAATTTCTATAAGTAGTTGAGATATTTTTATATAGCTTGCTGCGGTCTGTACACAAGTATGAAAAACGACACACACACAGCTATGCTATGCTTACCTATTGGTCTGCAATTGGCTTATAAGTTAATGATTGATATTTTTAAGTGACGTCTCTGAATGCGGCAGTAAGAGTTTTAATCTAATTTACAATACTTCCACTCCCTTTGGCTAATACATATACATACTTGTAAAATGTAAAAATTACGGTTGAATATTAATGTTGTATGAATATTGGTTTGAATATAATGGCCAGCTCACACCGAAATGCGTTCAGACGGTGCGCGCACTTTTTTATGATAGCGATACAATATAGATTTATTTACTACATAAAACGATACACATTTCTTTGAGAGAATCCGTTAACACCCCACGAAATTCCATGTTATTTCTGTTTCTCTGCAATTTTTACCTTTTTACGCCGCATCTCGATGTGAACCGACCCTTTCTTCTATACTAGCTTTTTGCCGTGACCTACCCTACAGGAAACGTAGCATATTATGGCATAATAAAATGTAGCTTTCTATAATTGAAAGAATTTTCGCAATTAAATCAGTTCTTTGAGAGACAAACAAACAAACAATACATTAGTTTAGAAAACAAAATAATAAGTTATT
Source organism: Orthosia gothica (assembly GCA_949775005.1). NCBI lineage: Eukaryota > Metazoa > Arthropoda > Insecta > Lepidoptera > Noctuidae > Orthosia > Orthosia gothica. The sequence goes on from OX459048.1 coordinate 25,747,107, forward strand.
GCTTTTTATTATTACATTTGTTTACTAAATTGCGATTCTGACGGACATAAGATGGATTTTATGAACTTTAAAAATAGAGCTTAGCTTAACTGCTTACATTCCTGGGCAAGTTTTAAAACCACTGTTGTAGTTCGAAATCGAGCTAGCTACCTATCTTATTCTATAGCACTAGTATTTCACAACAAACTAGACCATTCGCGAAGAGGACACTTACAGGGGTCGACCAACTACAGACAAGGAGATACTTGATGTGGGTTTCAACCATGGACTAAAAGAATGCACTGGCACTTGCGATCGTGATGAAGTTACAGAATACTAGAAAAAAAAATATACAAGATTTTTAGCTCTCTAAGCATTGTCATCTAAACCAAAGGTGTGTTAATTTTGTTAGTCAATTGGTTGGTGATAACTGTTTTAAAAATCCATTGCAAGATATGACCCAAACAACAAGGCAAGTTAAATAAAAGCTTGAAAAATAAAGTAATAAATACATTTTTATTTTACAACAAGCTTTTTCGTATTCTACTCAGCTAACCCTTTCACTTGATACCCATATCATCATGGCATTGCACAAAAAATAACTAGTCCGCCATATTGGGCCGTCCGCTATATAGGATTCTATGTCTTCTATTTCTTTAGCTAACCATGCATTGTCATCCGAACTAAACATGCATGTAAAATTTCATATTAATCGGTCGAGGACAACTGCTTTAAAATTCAGTTGCAAGATTTGACCCGAACACACTTACATACATACATTGCAAGTTAAATAAAAGCTTGTAAAATTCTGACGATCCCGAGGAAATGAGAAAGTTTTGTGCCAAACGAATTGGATTGACTGTCGTGCCAGCGACACGGGATAGGTGAATAAAAAAGAGATTATTATTCGCTCAAGAAATTATTAGACTAGCGAAAATAAAATGATAACAACCCCTCGATCGCTCATCTCTCTCACACAATAATGCTCAGTCCATTCTCATGTCGGTTATTTTAATGGGTTGATCCCTGCACGCCTCCACTAGTGAAAACTATGCAGACTTGCACACTATACGAGAATACATTATACGTACACACTAAAATTATTTTGTACAGAAGTCGTCTAACAACTAAAATACATCAAGAATAAGAAATATAGACGCGACGATTAAATAGTGAGACTCTATAAATCTTGTAACTGTGTGAATAAAGTTGCGATTGGCTAGGCGATCCTAGGACGAATTCACGGTTGAAAATCAAAAGCTTGTAGTGTATGTAGGTTAACGCTAGTATTATTAAGCATGTGTGTGTAACCATACCTTATAATATATGTTATGATGTACGATGATTCGATGTGACTCAGAATAAATCGAGACGTTATCCAGAGTGGATGTCTTTCATTTACCACGACACTTCATGGCGACCCTGCCATTCAAGGTCACATCAGTATAAAATTTGGACATTATAAATTCGGACATTATTACAAAAATTAGTGGTTTTGTGTTGTAAATCATGTGTCAATCTACACAAACGAAAGAAGAGACAATCATCGCGCAAACGGCTGCTGGTAATGGGCAAAATGGTGCGACAACCGAGCAGAGCTACTCCAGCATCAGCACGACGAATATTCTTCTCACTTTGATTACAATCGTTCTGCTGGCAGCGGCATGCTATGCTATCTGTTATTATTACAAGAAGACGCATGTCAAATGGATGGAGAGGCAGATGAACCGCAGGTCTATACATCGCAGGCAAACCTCAAAGGCATTTCAAGAAACATGCTCCCCGTGATGACGACGCCGAAAAACCCATGAGTGAAAAAAAAAAAACCCTTGACAATTCCCAAAATTAAATTACCGCGTACGTTCTAGTGATTACGACATGTGAGACTGGCAATAAGTGCATAAACTTTCGTGAACAACGGAACTGTTTAGTGATAGAACGTCAAATCAGGCATATAATTATTTTTACTTCACGTCTTACATAAGAAAATGCGTGTAAAATGCATTAACGAATTATGTAAGTAAGTAAATGATATAATATATTATTGAAAGTACTACGTGATAGCTCATAAATCGTGCACGACGACTCACCGAACCCGATACCCCGCGCGATAAATGGAAGGTATCGCATTACTTTCTTTGTTTGTAAGACAGTTCGAAGAATCGTAGTGAAGACAAGTAGTTGATATAATGATGTCATTACATTGCTTTAAGTTTTATTTTTAGATTATGGACGATGATTTAAATAGAATATATGAAGATTTGGTAGACATTCGTAAATATTTAATAAAGAAAGGACAAGCTAGATTTACAAGTTCTATTGCGACAAATAGGCTGAAAGAGGCTAAAAATTTATTTGGTGAAGCACAATTATTATATTCAAAGTTATCGCATGATTTAAAACCAGGGTTAGTGGCGAAATTGTCCACCACCTATGATAATATTAAGAGCGTATTTTTAAAGATAAGTCAATTGTGTACTTCCCCACCTAGTGCAATAAAAATTGTTAAAATGGAATTTGACATCCGAACGGCGTGTAATTTAATCCCCCTTATGGATGGTAGGGAGGAAACCACGAAGCGATTGATTGATGCAGTGGAAATGTATGCGGATATGTTAGAAGATTCGGGAAAACTTCTTTTAATAAAATTCGTTATTAAAGGCCGCCTATCTGAGAACGCTAAGCTACGTTTATCGAATAATTATGACACCGTTTCTAATTTAATACAGGATTTAAGGAAACATTTATTAACCACAAAATCTTTTACTGCTATTCAGTCCCGCCTCCAAAATATGAACCAAGGTTTTAGGTCAATTGACGAGTATGGTTCTGAAATAGAACAACTTTTTACTGATTTAACCATCTCGCAGGCAGACGGAGACTCGTCAAAATTCTCGATTCTAAAGCCATTAAATGAGAAAACGGCCATTAAGAAATTTTCAGATGGATTGAAAAATCCAAGGCTAAGCACCATCGTGGCCGCTCGCAACTATAATAATCTCAAGGACGCCATACAAGGTGCTAAGGACGAGGATTTATCAACACCTACGTCCTCTAAGCCAGACGTCTTACAGTTTTCGAGAAGAGGTCGAGGTAAGTTCACACCTTTTTCAGGCCCGAGGGGTCAAGGTCAACGTGGCCGCAATTACGGATATTTTAATAATTATAACCGCCGTGGTTACGGAAGATCATTTCATAATTTTAACCGCGGTAGAAACTTCTCACAGGCGAATTATAACAATGGCCGATATCACCATCGTGGTAATAGGCGAGGAAATAATTACAGCCGTAATAATGTTTTTTCAACGCACCCCGCCCAAGCAGAGTTATCACCGTTTATAAAAACGCAAGAGGTTGTTTCCCAAAATTCTGAAGAAAATACTAATGCCCAAAATTTGACAAGAAGGCAGTTTTTTCGATTTTAATAATTATATTTTGGCTTGTAAGGGACGATGTCAATTTGTGTCATTTTATTGTAATAACAGAAAATTTTCTTTTTTGGTAGATACGGGTGCGTCAATATCTATTATTAGAAAAAGTGAATTACCCGATTCAATGCGTATTTGTTATGATAACACTATTATTAACGGCATAGGAGGGCAGATCAACTCTTTGGGATATGTAACTTTGAAACTTGTTACAGAAAATAATGACACGTTTTTCCATAAATTTTACGTCTTTCAAAATTTACCCTTCAAGGCGACAGGTATTTTAGGCTTAGATTTTCTATCTACTTATGGTTGTAATATCAATTTGAATACCAACGTGTTAGTTGTTAATAATGCAGGTAAACTAATATATTTACCTATCTCACCTAAACTTGATTTAACGTTTACTAATAATAATTGTCTTATATTACCGGCCCGAAGTGAATCGACTCATTTCATAGATTTAGATATTGATGTGAAAGATGATTGTGTTGTTTACTCAAAAGAAATAGAAACAGATATATTTTTAGCAGGAGCTATAGTTAGACCTAAACATCGTAGGATACCGATCAGAATACTTAATATAAGAGATAAAGAAGTAAGATTAGAAAATTTTAAACCGGAAGTTATATTTTTAAGCGAGTACAATATTATTTCTTTTGATAAGACTAACGCCAATGCTAATAGGGCTGAAACTTTACTTTCGTTGATAAAACTAAAACATCTTAATTCAGAAGAAAAGAGTTCTCTTGAAAATATTTGTACAAAATATTCAGATGTGTTTTTTCTGCCAGGAGATAAGCTAGCTACCACCAACGTTTACGAACAATCAATAACATTAAAACCAAACGTTAGTCCAACATATGTTAAACCTTACAGATTGCCTCAATCAATGAAGCCAGAGATTGATGGTCAAATAAAACAGATGTTGAGGGACGATATAATAGAAGAGTCCTCAAGTGAGTGGAATAGTCCTGTATTACTCGTTCCTAAAAAGTCAGAAGGCAGTAAAAAGTGGCGTTTAGTAGTGGACTATAGAAAACTCAATGATGCAATAGTCGATGATAAGTTCCCACTACCAAACATCACCGATATCTTAGACTCACTTTCAGGATCAATGTATTTCACTCATTTAGACTTAAATCAAGGTTATTATCAAGTTAGTTTATGCCCTGAAAGTCGTAAATATACTGCTTTTTCTACTAGCACGGGTCAGTATCAATTAAAGCGTCTTCCTATGGGACTTAAAACTTCCTGTAGTAATTTTAGTAGAGTAATGTCTATAGCTATGTCTGGTCTGACATATGACAAATGTTTTATCTATCTCGACGATTTAATAATTTTTGGGCGAAATCTAAATTCACATAATAAAAATTTAATAGATGTACTCGAAAGGCTAAGAAAAGTAAACTTAAAACTAAATCCAGACAAATGCCAATTTTTAAAAAAGGAAATATTGTATCTTGGACATTTAGTTTCTGCTGATGGAGTGTTACCAGATCCGGAAAAAACAATAGTTTTACAAAATTACCCTGTACCCAAAAATGTAGATGAGGTGAAACGATTTGTAGCATTCTGCAATTACTATCGTAAATTTGTACCATCGTTTGCTGAAATTACATTACCTTTAAACCGATTGTGCAGAAAAAATGTAGTTTTCCTTTGGACAGCAGAATGTCAACACTCATTCGAAATCTTAAAACAAAAGTTAATTAGCCCACCCATACTTCAGTACCCAGATTTCTCAGAATCTAACGAATTTATTATACAGACAGACGCATCAGGCGTAGCTATAGGTGCAGTTTTGTGTAACAATGACCTAAGACCCGTGGCATATACTAGTCGACCATTAAATAAGGCAGAATTAAACTACCCCACAATACAAAAAGAACTAACAGCTATAGTCTGGGCAGTTAAGTATTTTAGACCGTATTTGTTCGGTAGGCATTTCACTATAATGACGGATCATAAACCGCTTATTTATTTGTTTAGCATGAAAGATCCATCTAGCAGGCTGTTGAAGTTTCGTTTAGTTCTTGAGGAGTATGATTTTAAAATAGTGTATGTGCAAGGAAAGGATAATGTAGTCGCAGACGCATTATCCAGAATAAATGTGACTTCCAGTGAATTAAAGAGTATGAATGAGAAAATTTCAGAAGTTAATGTCATGACTAGAGCACAGAAAAGGAGAAAGGATGAGGAAAGTAAAAAAATATCACCGCCAATTAGTAAACCCACCGACGAAGGGTCTGATCAGCCTAGAGTCGTGGAGTTACTGAGGAAGCCGAGTGATGTCGTGGAGATTATTTTGTTAGAGAAAGATAAAGTGGATAAATATAGAAGAGATAATTTGATAAGTGCTGAAGACGAGTGTCTCTCTTACATCTCTAGTAAAATGTTGTTATGTGTAAACCTCAACTTTAGGGCACATTTCTCGCGAGCCGAATTTGTGACTAAGTTAGAGAAGTTTAGCAATAATATAAAAGTAAAAGAAGTATGCATAGTTAAAAATAATGACAATGAAGAGTTTATAAAAGGTTTGTGTAGTGAAATACAAACATTAAAAAATTGGACCGGTCCAAGAGTATGCATACTAAGAGGAATAGAAAGAATAGAAAATGATAATGAGAAAAAATATATTTTAAATGACTTTCATTTACTGCCCACCAGTGGACATGCTGGTGTGCGCAGAATGACTAACAACATCAAGAGACGATATTTCTGGCCAGGTATCGATAAAGATGTTCTTGATTATGTAAAAAAGTGTTCTACATGTCAAAAGACAAAATATAGTAGATACACAAAACAGCCGATGACAATCACAACGACTGCGTCATCAGGTTTTGAAAAAATATTTTTAGACCTGGTAGGCCCTTTAGATAAAGACGAGAATGAAAATTGTTACCTTGTAACGATTCAATGTGAACTAACTAAGTTTATTGAAGCATATCCAATAAAAAATAAAGAAACCGAAACTGTAGCAAAATCAATTATACAAAATTTTGTTTTACGTTTTGGTATACCTAAAGTTATAGCTACTGATAGAGGTTCAGAATTTATTTCAAGCACTATGGTTGAAGTTTGCAAATTATTAAAAATAGAAAAATTAATATCCACAGCATACCACCATCAATCAATCGGTTCTCTCGAAAATGCTCACAAGCATTTGGGCGCTTTTCTAAGGACTTATTCAGGCAATAACGGCTATGACTGGTCACACTGGATACCATTCTGGTGTTTTAGTTATAATAATACCGTCCACTCAGAGACGAAGTACACGCCCTTCGAACTAATTTTCGGTAGGCCGTGTAATATTCCTAATAATATTAAGAATTGTAATAGAATAGATCCATTATATAACCCCAATGACTATTCTTTAGATTTAAGATATAGGCTACAGGTAGCGCTAAAAGAAGCAAAACATAATTTAGAAACTAGTAAGGAAAATAGAAAATTAGCATATGATAAGAAATGTAATCCAGTTACTTATAAGAAAGACGATTTAGTTTTAGTCAAAAGTGAAGGAACAAAGAAATTAGATAATATTTTTGAAGGCCCTTATATTGTATTAGAGGATATGGGCCCTAATGTCAAAATTCAAAAACAAAATAAAATCGAAATAATTCATAAGGACAGAACTAAATCGTACCATAGTTAATAGCAAATAGATGTAATAAAAAAAAAAAAAAAAAATAAAAAAAAAAAAAAAAAAAAAAAAAAAAGAATTTTGTATTCGTAATAACATATTGTAAAAACAAAAAAAAAAAAATAAGAGCTCCAAAATTTTTTTTTTTTCTATAACCCCCGGAGGTGTAGTGTATGTAGGTTAACGCTAGTATTATTAAGCATGTGTGTGTAACCATACCTTATAATATATGTTATGATGTACGATGATTCGATGTGACTCAGAATAAATCGAGACGTTATCCAGAGTGGATGTCTTTCATTTACCACGACACTTCAAGCTAAGCTAAGTTAGTTTAAGCGTAGCTTGCATACCTGAGGTAGTTATTCATACTTGCGTCACAGATACATACTTAAGCCCCATCCCATATAAAAAACCATGCCGACGCGGCGAAGTAACTAACGTTTTCCTTCTGATTATACTGATTATTTTTACTAGTACACCGATCGCGTTCGGTGCCGTTCCACTGCTATAAATGGTGTTAGCGGCGACTTGCAAGTAAAAGGGTTTACCTACTCGGTTCATGACATTTTTTTCTATAATACAGTGACGATTCGTTTTATAGTATTTTTTTCATGTTTTTACGTTTTCATTGTACCAAAATATGTTACATTACAAATTAAAAAAATCCAGCGGTATGTCTTTTTAAAATTTAAAACCGAGCCATCTATTGGAATCAATTCTAAATGATCCGTTCAAATAATCTTTTGAAATGTGAATTAAAAGCCCAATATTTCATAATTTTGTGCTTAGGAGGAACATACAACTTTTATAATCAATTCTAGAAAATGATAATCTTACACACAGTTCAATAACAAATTGACGCATATCGCGACATCTAGTGATATCTATTTGAACTGTGTATTCATAGATTTAATCGTACACGCACACCGGTTATGAGTAGGTACTGCGCAACTGGCCTTTCTGAAGAACATCACCAATATTATCTGTGTATGTCCTTCTAGGGCAAAAAAAAAGGTATGGTACGTAAAAATATCTCAGCTATACGAACTCAACTAAACTAACCAACCTACCTTCGTGGTTAAAAGCTATGTGAATTCGTGATCCGTTCGTCTAGCGTCAACGCACCTTGACAGTTGCCATCTATTTACAATATGGAATATCACAAAGTAACATTTGAGACATAATTTAAACAAAATATAATCTTTGATGGCACATTATTTAAATATAGGTAGTATGTAATGATCAACATGCAATCTACCCATTTCTAATGCCTTATTTCGCATGCAGGTTTGTGATACCATTTATAATTTTAAACCTTCTTGCCCATGGTATAAGTAAAAATAACATGAAAATTACAGACGACATGCAATTTAAAACGAAAATATTAGATCTAGATTATGTAGATTGTGCAAAGTATTAAAAAACAAAAAAGAAATCCTTCTTGAGATATAAAGAAATCCTTCACTACCTATTTCATTTAAAAAAACTTAAAATAAACTCCTGTAGTTAAAGTTTTCATAGTGAAACTAAAATGAAATTAATAACATGCAAGTTAACCACAACCTCTCATTTTGCCATAGAATGGAGGGGGATAGTTACAAAAAGTTACCCGATACGCACCGCTAAGGCGCCAATACGCGTAATCTGTAATCGCCTACGCTATTTCTCTACACTGGATCGTCTGCCGAAGTAACCTATAATCAGTCCCAGACAACCCAGTGTAAATGAGCCAGGTAAAATAATCCCCCATCTTTTTGGCTGAGCTGAATGCAGACTTGCCGATGCGCAAGCCATGGCGCGCTGCTGTTTTAGTGGGAGATTTACTACGGTGCAGCTAATCGTAGACAACTTCAGCCCGGCTAAAAAGATTAGGGAGTACTGTTCCATTAGGCTGTTCAACGTATTCGGTCGTACACGCCATGCCGAAAATACGTTGTATTATTCCTAAACAAATTCAAAGAAATCGAAATCACCTTGCGCTATTTTGGTTCGCTTGTCACATACATTTTGCGTAAACATTCAGCTAATACTATCTATAGTGGCTACATATCTAAAGAAAATTTTAAATTAAACTTTGCACCATTCAGCAGTAATTATTTTCAGTATAAAAGAAAGCAAAGAATATTTCATCATTTAAGTATTTAAAATGCCTAACTGATAATACAAATGTGGTACAATGAATTAAATATACAGTGCGTTTATGATGTTTGCTTAAAAATATTCTGCAGTTATATGGCCTAAGATCGATAGTACCAAAATAATTATAACCTAATCACAAACAGTTATAAAGAATCTTTCACTTTCATCCTAATAACTTAGCTATCATAATACAGTTCTACCACCATCTATAATGTTCAATCGAAATGCGATTTTACTACAATAGAATTAAAAGACAAAATTGAATGGTTTTTGGAGGATAATATTCTTTTTGTACACACATTACGTCAACTGGTTACAATCTTGAAGGACTGACCTGAGTCTTTATGGGTGGGTTTAGTATGTAACCATTTTTAACATTCTCCATACCTGATGCCCTGTGCTGACACTGATCATGATCAGGGACAGACGATCGACTCCTTGAAGCAATCAGCAAGGATTTGCATATTTAAACGATGGTCCAAGTCACTAAATGAACCGTCTAATCATCATCTATAACGACAACCACTGGTATAACGGAATCGTCAACATCCACCGAGTCATCATCCGTTATATCAACCACTTCATTCATATTATCCACCACGCCATCCACCTCACCCAACCCATTCATCTCTGCTTTGTACAGCGACAGCACATCCGAAATTATCGGCGACTGGAGCATAGGGATGTCTTTAAACTCTTGACTCTCCTGACTTTCCTCTTCCTCTCCAACTACTTGTGGTATTATATCGTCTTCTTCTTCTTCTTCGACATCGGTGTGGCCGTAGTACTTCTCATCATCCTTCTCATCCATAGGAACATATGTTTTTATCAGCTCGTTCAAGTTCGCGTCACATGTGAACACCTTCGACGGGTCGGAGTCCTCTTTGTCGCACTCGTGCGCAGAGATCACCTTGTACGAAGTGAAGTATTTGAGACAAGTCTGACACTGGTTCAGAAGATGTGCTCGGTAATGATTGTGCAAGTTCGGGAAGTCATCTCCACAAACGACACATTTATCCGGCTTCACAACTGCTCTGTAATGAAGTTTCTTCATACACTTATGAACTAACTTCATGTGCTTCATGAATGGTCCGTACTTAAAGAACTTTTCGCCGCATTTTCGACATTTTATCGGCTTCTTATTGTACTTTCTGCTTCTATGAGAGAAAGCGTGTATGTTAAAGGCGTCCATAGTTTTAAACTTCAGTGAGCAGAATCTACAGGATATAGAGCCGGAGCCTTTGTGTATCTGGTTGTGAAGCCGCTTGGTGCTCTTCTTGGTGATTGGTTTGAAGCAGAACCTGCACTCTTCGTACTGGAACGTTCCCTCGGTGCCCACGTATGCCGTGCCTTCGTCATCACTTTCAATAGCGCAAAGATGACCATCGAAGTCCGCCCTGGAGTAGAAATATTCATTGCATTTCTTGCACTTGTTTTCTTCATGGTAAGTCATATGCTTGTGAAGATTGTAGAATCGTTTGTTACAGATGGGGCAAGTCTCCTCGATGGACTCCTTGGGCTCTGTAAACCATTCCTTGTCGTCTCCATGCACGTCCCTCATGTGGTATATCATTTCTCTGAAAGCGACAAATGTCTCTTCACAATGTTCGCATTTCGTCGGGTTATCTACATTGAGTTGCGCCATATGATGATTCTTGTGTTTCCGATATACAGTCAGAGTGTTAAACTTCTTTTTGCAGTATAAACAGCCATAGTAGCCAATTGTGCGATGGTAAATCTTGTGAGTACTAAGAGCATACTCGTTTTCGAAAACTTTGAAGCAATAATCACAGACAATCTCTTGCTTGCCAGTTCTCTGCTCCCTGTCTACTATGATGCCGTGCTGCGTGCGCAAGTGGCAATCCAGTTTCACTTGTACATGGAATGCTTTGTAACAAATGTTGCATTTCACTTTCTTAGGGTAAACTTCGGTATCGCCTAAAAGCTTTTTCTTTTCGCACGCAAACATGAGATGTCCTTCTAGGAACCTGAGAGAGCTGAAGTAGTCGAAGCAGTAGTTACATCTCAAGGAGTTGTGGTAGTCGATGTGGCGCTCGTAGTTGCCCTTGCTGGCGAGCACCTTCATGCAGATGGAGCACTGCAGGTCCTTCAGCGGGCCGGACAGCGGCAGTTCCGAGCGCTCGGCGATCCAGTTCTCGTTGATGTTGTGCGCGTCGCGCAGGTGGTGGTGCAGCCCGTAGCCCTTCACGAACTTCTCGTCGCAGTGCGGACACTTCAGCGGGTTGTCGTAATGTTTCTGCGCCAAATGGCCCTTGACGTGGATCGAGTGGCTTTTTAGCGATATATGTTTCTTTCCACAGAACTTGCATTTAAAGAATTCTGGCTTTCTTAAATGAGCTTCCTCGTGGGACTGCAGTCTTCGCTCGTCTAGAAACACCTTGGCGCACAGCTTGCACGAGTAGTAGAGCGGCGGCGGCGCGTCGGGGTCCGACTTGATCATCTTGCTCTCGGGGTGCGTGCGGCGCAGGTGACGGATCAGCTTCACCAAGTCAGGGTAGAACCGCGAACATATTGGACATTTAACTTTATCCTTTCTGATTTTGTCGATCCTTTTTTTGTGGGATTGATTGTCAAAGTTGTGTCCTTTCACATGTCTTTGGAAGTACCTTTCGTCGGTGTACCCTTTGCCGCAGATGGTGCATTTGTAGGGACCATTGTCGTCTTCGTAGTGTGCTCGGGTGTGAAGCTCTAGTGTCCGTTTGTTAGTGAACTTCACTTTGCAGATGGTGCACTCGTGGCGGGCGCCGTACAGGAAACTTTTGGAGTTGTGCCAACTCAGATGACATTTGAGGGAGTTTTCTGAGTCGCAGACTTTGCCACAGAGGTGACAGGTATGCGTGCCGTCAAAGATGCTTCTGTCGGCGTTGCTGGGCATGACATCGCCTACAATGGTGTTCTGAACGCTGTCGCCTTTCTTGTAGTGAATGGCCATATGGGAGAGGTAGACCTTGCGGTGCTGAAAGACTCTCTCACAGATGGAGCACTGGTAGTCCTTGTTCTGGAAGCGCGTCTGCTTATGGAAGTTCATGTGCGCCTGCGCGGCGCGGAGGTGCTTGCTGACGCGGCCGCACGTGGCGCACGTCAGATGCACGGGGTCCAGGTTGGGGTCCGTGTAGTGCGAGCGCATGTGGATCTTGTAGTGGCACTGGAACTTGAAGGCCTGCAATGAAAAGTTATACAAACATTTACAAAGATCAAAACTTCCAATAAATATAGTGGCCTCCGAATAGATCTCACATATCTTTATTTTGTATGGGGTAGAAGATTTCAACAAGCTTATAGATATCACTTTAGCCTGGACATTGAGGCTTACAAAAAATTATGGCCCTACTCCATGAAAAAGGACACCGAGGTAGTGGAAATTGATAAACTGAAAACATAGTCCTTGGAGAAATCATAACTGTAAAGCCAACTTCTACATTTTTTGTAAACCTAGTCTCTTATCCAAATAACAGTGCAGTTACAACCTTTTGTTCGCATTAGGACAGATTCGCTTTAAGACAGATTCTCTTTAAGGCAGATTCGCTTTATGACAGATTCGCTTTACGGCAGAAGTACAGTGTACTCGATATATCTATATCTGTAAAACTTATTAATAAAACAAATAACAAAAATGAATTTTTCGAAACGTAAGTGTACACATTCCAGAACTGAAATTTGATTTCATGTCAATTTTTATATATTTATCTGGATTATTCGTTCTGAATACTTCTTTGTAACAACTAAATTATTTATTTATTTATATACACTTTATTGTACACCATAATAAACAAGAAAAAGAAACTTAATGTAAACAACTAAATGTATTAGTAATTAATCCCATACATTGCTTTGAGAAATAGTCCCTGAATGCGAATATTCTTCAGATTCTTGAATAGCAAAGATACCTTCAGGGATCAAAATTTGTGGTAACAATGCCAATTACATATACATTTCTGTAATACGTTACGTTCTCCACCATCGACTTTTTCAGACCTATTTTTAGCTTTTTATGAGAGCGCTTTCCAATAGTTGTAGAAGCAATCGGTAACTTTGGCATTGGGATATACCTACGGCTTTAACTCTTTAGTTTCTGCTAACTCTTAATCACATCTATATTTAATGAAAACTGATCGCGCATTATGGAATTATTTTTTTTTATCTATAGGCTCGCGTTTGCCGACTATCTCGCCTGATGGTAAGCGATGATGTGGTCTACGGTGAAGCACGCTTGCCTCGAAGAAACCTATTCACTCTTGACTTAAAAACCCCAAGGTTGTAGCTATCAGGGAACAAAGACTCCGGAAGGGAGTTCCGGTCCTTAGCTGTGCGCACAATGAAAGTATTAGCAAAACTCTTTGTGCTTATTAGAGGGATGTCCATCGTGTACCGATGGCGCATGGCCGTACGTCTTGTAGGCCGATGATGGAAAGTGCTAGGCGGAATCAAATGGTGCAGTTCCGTCGCACACTCCCCGAAATGTAACCGATAAAAAACCGACTGGCTGGCAACTCGGCGTCGATGTTCAAGGCTCTGGAGCTTTGACGCGACCAGTACATCGTTGCCAATAAGCCTCTTGGCCCGTCTATCAATCGATTCAAGTACTGCTCTCGCCTCTGGGATGGATCAGCCAAATACCAATTTGGCTGATCCATCCCAGACGCGAGAGCAGTACTCAATGCATGACCAGATTGGCATCATCCCATTTGGAGACCGCCTTCAAGGACAGGTTCAAGCGTTGAAACATGGCCTCCCGGATAGACCGAATCTGAAGCCCAGAATCATTCTTAAGTAGCTTGTGCTTTATTAGGTACGAGTATATAAATTAAGGGTACAAAAGTTACGTTATCATCGTTTTGTGAAGCATTCATATGTAACGTGAATTATTTGATAAAAAGATCCTGGGAACAACTTTGAAGGTACCGTCGCCATTATAGCATTTCTAGTTTTTAAATTTGGTATAATGATTTGATATTTTCAACCCGACTGTACAATTTCTGCCGTAAAGAGAATCTGTCATAAAGCGAATCTGTCGTAAAGAGAATCTGTCTTAAAGCGAATCTGTCCTAATGCGAACAAAGGGTTACAACTATAAAATCACGCTACCATCTAACAGTTTCAATAGAAGAGCCTAAGAGAAAAACCTCTATTCCACAATGCCAACGATGATATGGGCACTCGAAAATCTACTGCATGATATGATATCAGCCCCTATCGCTGTGTGAAATACGAACAAGCCCACAAAAAATCTGAGTGCCCAAAAAAAAAATGGAAACACACAGGCAATAGTACATTGTGATACAAGGGTGGCAAGTAGGTTATTGCAAACAAGCTGTCATTAGCAAGCCCGAACCGAAGGCGAGGATTTTTTAATGACACGAGTTTGCAATAACCTACACGCCCGTGTATCACACGACGTTTTGCAATACAGTTGTGGGCGATAGTAAAAACAAATCAAAGAATTAGATTTATTTATTAACAAAAAAACATATTTTTTAGAAAATGGCGCGTTTTTGCAACTGGACATATTTTTTTTACAACGAAAACAACCTATACAGCCTATTCCATTTTTGACAATTTTTTATGTAATTATAATAAAATTAAAACTCGTAATTAAAGATATTAAACAACCATTTAGAAGACTTTTCAATACAGCTGTAAAAAAAAAACTGTCCCATTTTAATCTATGTATGAAAACTCCTTGCTACAAAACTGTTTTTAAATTGACTTATACATTTAAAACACAACTGCAAAAGTATAGGTCCACCGGAATCTCATGGCAAATGTGGAAATAAAAATTTGTTGTGTGCAATACTGGGGAAATTGGATTAAACGATCTTGATACTGTTTAATTTTTATTTATGTCTTTAGTATTAATGAACATGAGGTACCTATATTATAGTAGTCACAGCGGATCTTTGTGTCTTTGTACTTGGTCCTGCCAACCATTGCGTATGAAACAGTTTGTCATCGAGTATACTACATAGAGTAAGCCAGATAGGACGATGTGACATACATAAGCGAGTGAAAGAGACAGTTATACAATGCTATCTTCACCTTCAACATTGACACAAAAATAGCTACTGCGCGGGGTCTTGCAACCAATTCAGAGACACAAAGATTCACTGTGAGTATTATAGGTATGTGTATGAATAATGTTGTTATACATCGGGTTCTTAACATAGGAAAAATAAATCATTTGAATATTAATTTATGTACTAATTTATTATATATGTCGCCGCGTAGGCGTGAATTTGCTAATTTATTATCCTAATTAATCATTTTAAGTGTCAATGTCTATTTAAGTTGGGTTTTGAGTTCAGCGCCATCTATTGGCTCACTGTGGAATCAGTTATTAATCGAAGATCATTTCGAATGAAGATCATTTGTTATGCTAATTTCAATGTTTAATTAATACGAGATCTTTAAATAAAACAGGAACACTTATTGTAGGACTTTTGGATTTGTTCTCATTTTAACTATTGCACATTTGACGAAGTAAATGTGTTTGATTATGTTATTCTTATTAAGTTGTCAAACAATGGCGGATGTTATAATTTCTATGACCAATAACCAGATTTAATAATTAAATACGATAACTAAACAAATTTGAGTAAATGATTAAATACTAAAAAGTCATAAGACTATTTTACACAGCTATGTAATAATGAGAAACCTTCTAATTAGTAAGATTGTCAGATCACCGGAAACTTGGGTAGTTTTGTTATTAGATGACTATTTTCTATAATAATCTACAAACAACTTTGTATTTGTGAGTATTGGGGTTGTTTAATGTTAAAATAATTAACTGAGCAGCATTTAAGTATTGTTTGCTAGCTTTATTCAACTATCCATGTAATTAGTGTTTAAACAAAAACAATATGGAAGTCTCGCCCACTTAGAACGCGCATCGCGCGGACTGTGTGTAATTCTCCAGCGATCGACCAAGGCTTTGTGATCTAGCAAGCCACACGATGTGGTTTTAGCTTCAAGTTCATTTGAAAACTCAAAGTGCCTGTAACTAAATCAAATAAACACTTGAGTTTCAATCCAGTGTTGTGTGTTCCGCTCCAGTCAAGAATAAAGGAATTGCCTCTAGACATTGGGGTTAATGATGGCGGTCCTATGATTCATAGGTACTTCGACGTGACATATATCATTTAAATCATACTAATAACTTAAAACCTCATTCAGAACTAGAAAACTAAAATACGATTCCATGAACTCCACTGGCATTTCAAAAACTTGTAGAGTGCGCGCAAGATAAGTCTGCGCGCAGCCAAAATCGGAACTACTCGTTTGTCATTTATGTCAGGTGTCAAGAGAGTGTGTTGTATTCCGTGTTATTATTCGTTTCCGAAGTAAATAATCGCCATTATTATGCTAAAAGTAATTTAAAGTGATGGCAGGGATGTTTTCTTGAAGTGAACAAGACAATAACGGGCCTACGGTACCGTTTTACAAAGATAAAGCCCGCGTTGCTTATTTGACAGGTAACTTTTAGGGATACCACCATACTAAAATTTCCCTAAATTTTCGTACTATCGGTGCCCGACAGTATTGGTTTTTGGGTGGTACATAAATATACCAGCGCGACAGGACCGGCATCACGTAATATAATGCATCATTGTTATTTTGTTTAAGGCGTTTCTGAACGCACCGTTACCCAAATAACTTAAGAGGGTTAAGTGGCAGCAGCTTCTTCAAAAATTATTGAAGAAGAAATTAAAAAAGTATTGAAATTGAAAGTATTAGCCACTGCAGGACCATTGTTTGACCAAATTTAACAGTAGGTACTACTAAACTATTCAATAAAAGATTTACTTTAATTTGATGAAGTTGTTTCCTCATATTCTATGCAAGTAGAAAAAGCTAGTAATTAATTATGTTTAACTTAAATTACTTTAAGTTTAATGAAAAATGGCTATTGCTTAAATGAAGGAAAAATATCAGTTATGCTGGCAACATTAAGCACGCCACCCGTCGCGCGCAGACTTATCATGCGCGCACTCTATCTTTGTAGTTTTATGTCATCTCTCTCCATCAAAATGGTTCTTTTTCATTGGCATTTAACATATTCAAAACTAATCTCTTTATGTATAAAGTCTGTAAAAAATAATAAAATGTATCATGTTACTTATAGTCATTCATCATCATCAGTCTATATATACTTTTTTTTATGTAAGTTTTATGGCCTGGTTGCTAGGACCTTTTAACCACGTCTTTGGAAAGAGTTTTGGATCTTAATTTATTCTTTAGTATGCATTAGAATGCGGATGTAACAGATTCTAATGTTTTTTGGAGTATTTGAATTGTATCGAGTCAGTTTTCCCAGTGAGCTTTGCAGAGGCAGTCAAACTACAATAAAATACTCCGGTCCACTATCCCGAGATCGCTTTTCTCAATGATTTTACATTGAGATTTTGTCCAGTTGCGTAGACAGTTGAGACACAAAACTACACCAATAATATATCACAATATCCACTAGGAATCCATTTGCAAATAATATTAACAGCCACTGAACTTCACTCGACAAAATCCCGCCAAAAACTCCCGTCTATATACACGTCCCACTGCAGGGCGCGGATTATTACTTAATATTTTTCTTACGTCAAAGATTCTCAATGTCCGTTAAAATCAATATCTTGTCGAAGAATTAGTAACAGTTACATTACTGTTGCCATTTCCTTCCGACCATTATTCGATGTGCCCTGTGTATTAACCACAGAACAGATAAAAGAGATTAGAAAGGAAATAGTTCCTGATTTGTATTAGAACGCGTGTCGCCGCTTGTCTCCCACTCTTTAACTCCACTACAAGCAAGAGTCCCATACGTACGCGTATTACGCACACAAATAAACTACACGCACTTAGATCGCGAGCTTGCTATTGATTGTCACAATAACGCAAACACTGTGCTTGACATGCACTCACACACGCGCAAAAGCAATTTATTTCTCATACATGTTACGGTGACCAAAAGGTCGATTATCGATATCGATAAAATTACTGTAATACTTAATTTTTTTGTTATTTAAGTTTTGCAATTTTTTGCTATAATATCGGGAGGGCGACGGGGCATGAATAGTGTGGACCTTCTAAATACATAATAATAATAGTGTCAAATTAAGGGGGAAATTAGACGAAAACCCCACAAAGAAACTATATTGATAACCACAATTAACAATCATTGGTGGTAATAAACAAAGGTATTTTAATAACAATAAACTGATAATAATCATTTGAATATATTCGTAATATCGACAGTGTTTACAACTTTGTACAACACTATCGATACGCGGAATTTCGCGGAATTCAAGCATTGGCTCGGCACACGCGACTCTCGCAACGAACGCAATACATTACGCGATCGCTCGCGTAGTACAAGATGGTACCCATGCATTGCAAGCAATGTATAATTTTGCACCTGTTTGCGATTGTCTCCTTTTTGTCTGCAAATTACATAATACTATTGTAATAATTACAAATAACATTCGTATTATAAGGTTTTAGGACTTATCGGTGAAAAGAAATCCCTTCTCGGGCTACACTACAGCCCTGGCTTCTTTTCCGACACGTTATGATAGCGCAAGACGGCATAATTCTTTTTTTTTCGCGGAGCTTCGTACGTTGTCTCAATATGAGCGCGACTGTTGGCCGGTGACGCTAATTTCGGTCGACATAAGAGCGTTCACTTATATGAGCGGCGCGCCCGCCCCGCCCACAAGGCCCTTCTAACCTCTTTTATCTGTTCTGTGATATTAACCATATAATCGTAATGGAAAGAAATAAAAATTAAGTAAGAAAAATATAAAATAAACTAAAAGTATCAAAACAAGTCAGTCCAAATTACCGGTCCACTCTACGACGCACTTTAAAATCAAAGATTGAGTTTGATTAAAGCCTTTTTCTTCCCTTATTTTATGATACACATTGAAAACAATATGTCTCACTTGAGATCGAAGTGGGTTTTTCGACATTTTCACAAAAATAACAAATTTTCAAGATAATATCAACAAAATTCAGCAGCGGTTGACACATCAAGTACTTTGATTTGACAGGTGACAATTGACATTGCCATATGAAAATCACAATTAAAAAAAAAAAAATTGCCATGAGATTCTGGTAGACCTATAATGATCGAGCTCGTAAACAAAAGTCATGACCGCGGAACAGAAAGATGCCGGTGCAAAAGATTTAATTTTCGAATCATAATTATGATTCGAAATACAAAGGATGCACAAACAAACAATCAAGACGTAGAGGTACTCCTTACACTACATGACATTGAAGTGCTTTAAGTTTCTGAAGTGCAACTAACATCTAATCATCATGTGCTTTCAAAAGCTACAGTATCCAGATGCATTTCATGTGCAGGTCCATCTGTATGAAATGTTCCACATTCCATTCCACCTGCACATGGAGTATAAAACTGACCAAATACAGGCTACTACGGAAAATAAACTTCAAGCCCTGAGTATGGGAGTGTATCTTTTTGGCCTGAGTTTTTTTTCTGTGGAAGTGATGGAAAAAGGAATGGTGTGGGATTGGTGTTAGATAGTAATTTGAAAGAAAGCATGATGGATGTAAAAAGGATTAATGATGATTGATAGTTGTAAAAGTTGTGTGTATTCACCGCATGTAGAATGTGATGAAACGGCGAAAGAGAAGTTTTGGGAGAATTTTGATACAGCCTTAATGACCATCCCTGTGAATGAAGAATTGATAGTTGGAGGGAATTTTAATGGACATGTGGGCAGAATAAAAGGGATTTCTGTCATGTTAACGCGGAATACGGTTTTGGGAGTACCAACAACTAGGGAGAGTCGCTGCTACAATCCACTACCGCATTTGACCTGGCAGTAGCTAACACTTGGTGCCTAAAAAGAGACGAACAACTGATAACTCGGTAACCACAAAACCCAAATCGATTACTTTCTCGTCAGACGCAACAGTATGCTGACGAGAAAGTAATCGATTTGGGTAAAAACGACGAAGTAAAAACGAGAAAGTATGCAATGTTTACGTTCTGTATGCAGAACGTAAACATTGCATAGTATTGCCAGGAGAAGACTTGGTCGCCCAGCATCGACTACTGGTTATGGTACAAGAGGTACTAATACTGAGCATATAAAGCGAAGAGCGTCCGCCTCCTAAAATAAAATAGCATATCCTAGAGAAGAATGATTGTGCGAAAAAGTTTTGAGAGCGAGTCGTAGACAAAATGATAAAAACTTGCACATAGTGTTTATAGACCTCGAAAAAGCATACGACCCCTCGTGAGGTTTTGAAGAAGAAAGGAGTACCTGTAAAAATGTAGAGTTGATCCGCTCGATGCAGTACCCAAGTACGGTCTTCAGTGAGCAATACTGGCAGCTTCAGTGTGGCAGTCGGCTTGCACCAAGGGCCAGCCTTCATTCCCTACCTATTCCTGATGATAATGGACGCACTGATGTCGGACATATAGTAAGAGGCACCCTGGTGTATGTTGTTTGCCGAGAGTGGCCTAGAGGTACAGAGCATTTGATTGGAGGTTTGATGCCACAGACTGGCGTATTGGTTATAGTTCCGTGCCCATAGCTCTTGCTTGTACGGCCATACCGACCTGGTCCGACTTACGGTACCTAGGGTAGCTTGTCCAAGGGGATGGCGAGGTAGACCGAGACTTTACGCACCGGATCAGGATGGATGAAATGGCGACATGTCACTGGAACAACTTACGACCCACGGATGCCCCTCAAATTAAAGGGGAAAATCTACAAGTCCGTGATTAGACCGTCATACTGTTATGGATCAGAATGTTGGGCTGTGAAAATATGGATGAAAAGAGATGTGATGTGCGGAGTGACGAGAATGGATAAAGTGAGAAATATTATTAGTTTGAAAGTGGCGCCAGTGACAGAAAAGTTGAAAAGAAACCGTTTGTTCTGCTATGGTCTTGTGGTGAGGAGGGATGAAACGCATGTTATTAAAAGTGTTATTAATATAAATGTTGATTGATGGAAAAGGAGAGGAAGGCCAAAGAAAAGATGGATGGATTGTGTGAGGAATGATATGAAAGAAAAGGGAGTCAGTGCTAGCGTGACAGGGGACAGGACGGTATGGAAGAAGAAAACGTATTGCGCCGACCCCAAGTAACATGGGATAAGGGCAGCAAGATAATGATGTGTTGAGTACGGGTGAACCCTCATACTGGCCAACAGACTCCAATAAACTACCTGACCTATTGGACTTATTTGTGTATAAGGGACTTTCTAACATGTACCTAAGTGCCTAAGACTGCCTGGATAGCAGTTCAGATCACACGCCTCTGATAGCCACTATGAGTACAATAATAATAGAAAGAAAGCGCAAAGACAAGACGTACAACAAAGAAACAGATTGGGTGGAATTCAAACTTGACATCGAGACACACGTAAACCTTAAAGTACCGTTAAAAACAAACGATGACATTGATGAATCTGCTCCAAACACCATTCAGACAGCTGCATGGCAATGTACACCAATACCTACCAGGCCAGGATGCAAAACACATTTCCAAGGAAACAAGGAGTAAGAGACAAGGGTTTCGAAAAAAGGAGGCGCACGAGAGTTTGGCATACGTCTGTCGTCATGCTTCGGACAACGAGATTTAAAAAAAAAACGGCCGACGATCTGAAGAAATATCTGGACGACATCGACGATGGACCTTAAAACAGACTGGAAAATCTGGACCCTAAGGCTAAATACGTATACTCGCTCTGGAACGCCGTAATAAAGCATTGCAAAATTGCGCCACAAATTGCTCAGCATCTGTTAAAGCTGGGAAATGATGCATAGGCAAGAAAAGAAGACGAACATGCCGAGTTCTTTGGTTTTTAGGGTTCCGTACCCAAAGGGTAAAAACGGGACCCTATTACTAAGACTCCGCGGTCCGTCCGTCTGTCTGTCTGTCTTTCTGTCACCAGGCTGTATCTCATGAACCTTGATAGCTAGACAGTTGAAATTTTTACAGATGATGTATTTCTGTTGCCGCTATAACAAAAAATACTAAAAACCGAACAAAATTAATATTACAGTGGAACTCCCATACAACAAACGTGTTTTTTTTTGGCGTTTTTTGCGATAATGGTACGGAACCCTTCGTGCGCGAGTCCGACTCGCACTTGGCCGGTTTTTTCTTGGACGATGTATTTACTCCTAACTACGGCGACACATCGAGCTAAGAAGAAGTCTAAAAGTATCTGGAGACAGATCTGAAACTCAGTTTACCATTAAAGCACTGCCCATCTCGCGAGATCTGGAGGATTATAAAGGAAATAGAACCCAAAATAAAGTCATGCAAACATTGAATAACGACACATACCAACACCTTAGCCATAGCATAGCCCTAAGTGAACCCATAACCAAGAAAAGGATCAAACGCCACCAAATAAGGTACTTTACTTAGTAAAGTGTAAACCATTTTGAGGGGCAGATTATTCGCTGAATTATTGGACCTCAGCAGTCAATTCTTACACAAAAATCTACTTACAGGTTTACAAACTATTCGGGGTGCATCGTCCTCACATATATGAATTTATTAATGTATGTACTTATGTAAATATTGTTAAACGCCTATTTTTTAAAAATTAAACGCCTTTTTTTAAAAAAAGGGTAAGTATGGAGTTTCTTGTGCGTTTTTCTCCATAACAATCTACTTTCCGAATGCAGGGTAGAATAAATTTTTATTACTTGTCAATTTTAATTTATTTGACGTTCAAAAGTGCCGTTTATTGGCCTAGTTGAATAAATATATTTAACTTTGACTTTGAAGATAAGAAAACCAATTACAAAACATAAACGACAGAATAATCATCTGATTCGATTTACCTCCAGAGTTAATATTTTAAAAGCGAAAATAAACTTTCGATAATAAATTAGAAATGGTAGGTTTTTTCAAGTGATTATTAAGTTAGTCCTTACCTCTTTACAGACGCTACACTCATATTTCTTCTCCACATTATTGCCTACATTGGTGTGCCAGTTGACGTGCCTTTTCAAGGATATTAGGGTCGGCATCTTCTTGCTGCAGATGGGACAGGTGAATCCGCTCAGATCTACTAGCGGCTTGCTGTCGCCCGGAACCTCGCCAAAGTCGTTGTGACTCTGGATAAAGTCCAGGGGTTCCGCTTTGGTCACAACGACTTCACAAAAATCCGACGGGTTCACGGTATCTTCGATCCGCTTCTGTTTTAATCTGTGAATTAGCTTTATGTGGTTAGCAAGAGCAGAACAGCTCTTGAAGTTGTCCTCGCACTCGGCGCACGTGTAGAGGTTCCTAGGCTTCATGTTCTTTGATATATGGGTTTGATTGTGTTCGTTAATCGCTCCGACTTTCATGTCGAGGTCGCAGATGAGGCAGCGTACGGAGCAGTCTTTGAGGTAGATTTTGGCGCGTTTATGTCCTGAGCTCATGTTGTGCTTGGTTCTCTTGTGGTGCAGCAGCACCCGACGATACGAGAACTGTTTCTCGCAGATATCACACGTGTTGTCCTCCTCTTCCTGACTAGATTCTGACTCAGTTTGCCTGTAGACTGACTCGCTTAGAAGACTCGTCGACGGTTTATCAGGTGGCTCTACCTTCACCTGAACAGGTACTTCAGAATGGCACCTAGCCTCGTGCGTTTGAAGAGCTTTCCTATATTTGAATTCTTTATCACATGTTTGACAGTTAAATTGACCAGTGGAAGCTTGGCTGTGTACTGATTGGATGGACACTCCATCGTCTATAGTGCTTGCCCTGAAAAGATAATAAGAAACACATTAAAGATTATTCATTCAAAAACCATTTTTTTATTTAATGAAATAAGGTTTTTTTTCTAGGAAAGGTTAATATGTACCTAGATTCATTGTCAGCCCCACCATCATTGTCATCAATGTTGGACATGTGAGCTGCTAAATGCGTGATCAGCAGCTCTTGGGATGGAAGCTTCTTCAAGCACATCCTACATTCGTGGTACTCCTGCGCCTCAGTCTCCACTGAACTCTTACGAGGCTCAAAATGCATGTTCTTAAGATGTAGCATATATGAGGCCTTTCTCATCACCACCTTCTTACAAATGGGACACTCAAATGGCATAGAGTCGTCCCTTTTCGCGCATTTATTAAAATGTGCACTATGAACATAGTAATCGTCGAACGGCTTCTTGCAGAACATGCATGGAACTGACACCTTTCTATTTTCCTGTTCAGGAACATTTTCACTTTTCAAGACGGCAGCATGTACTACCTTCATATGCTTCGCCAAATTGTCAACAGTCTTGAATTTGGCAGAACACATTTCACATGCAATGTTCAGGTTCTTCATTCCGTCAATCGGTTCTAAGGAGATGAGCAACTCTTTCTGCAGTATCTTGACGGGACTTGTAGTCTTCCCGCATATTTCCTGGTGACGTTTCAACATGATCTTTAACTTGAAAGTCTTGCCACATTTACCACAGTTCAGTTTGTCCTCTACGTCAGTCGCGTCCTCTGTCTGCCACGGTATATCAACGACGGCATTTTCGCCAAGACTTTCTTTTTTTTCGTGTATCCTCTTGTGGACAGAGAGACTTCTTTGGGTCTGGAAATGTTTGGGGCATTGATCACAATTGAAGCTATTTTTAAGTAAGGGCTCGTCGGAATCTGTTTCAGCTAAGTACGAGGCGCTGTTGTCTTCGTAATCTGAATCAAATTGCGAGACGTGTCCTGACAGTCTCCTGGGTTTCTTGTGAGTGCGTCGAAGCTCCTCGACGCGTTTGGAGCCGCTGGGGCGGAAGTCGCTGGAGGCGCCTCCGGTGGATGCATTGTCGACGCTGTCTGCACTACGTTTGCGGGTTCTGGCGACGGGGGTTACTTTTTCTTCGATGATCGACGGGGGTTTGGTTAAGTTGGAGGTGTCGGTATGATTTGAAAAGGCGGAATCGCTGCTCTGTCTGTTAGGTGGCGGTGGACTAATGCTGAATCCTGAAAATTCGAAATAATTCAATGCCTGTTCATAAGATGCATTGATGGAATAAGTATGAAGTACAAATTAAACGTGCGTCTTACCAGGAGGAGGCACATAGTTGCGGCGCAGCTCCTGGTCAGCTCGCTC
Organism: Orthosia gothica; assembly: GCA_949775005.1. Taxonomy (NCBI): domain Eukaryota; kingdom Metazoa; phylum Arthropoda; class Insecta; order Lepidoptera; family Noctuidae; genus Orthosia; species Orthosia gothica. Next base: position 25,772,398 of record OX459048.1, read on the forward strand.
GCACTGCTGCTTGAAGATATGTGCGCTGCTGAGCTTCTGTATGCACTCCGAGCACACCTTGTCAGGCAGCCCATCGCCTTCGTATATCTATAACAACGCATATTCTGTGATCACACTCAGAACTTGCACACGCCTGCTGCTCAGATGCTCTGCTGCCAAGAAGACTGTTCAATGGTATTTTAAAGGTTTTGGCAGTTTTAAACCTGCCTCTAGAAAAGAAAAAGAATATTTAGTTGCATTCAAACATGGTAAAATATAGGTTCAATTCTTGTCTCCCATGTCCATATCCAATGCAACTTGTGCCTTAACATAAAAATATTGTGGGAGTTATTCTAAAGGAAAATCTATGCTGTTCATCATAAAGTCAAATGTCAAAGTCAAAGTCAAATGTGTTTATTTCAAGTAGGCCATTATGTGGCACTTTTGAACGTTAAAATTTACATTTAATAAAAATTGATTCTACCGTGCATTCGGAAATGTAGGTTGTTATGGAGAAGAACGCACAAGAAACTCCATACTTACTCTTTTAAAGAAAAGTTTTACACAATATTTATATAGGTACATACATTAATAAATTCGTATACGTGAGGACGATGTACCCAGCACTACTATACTACATATAGGTATGAGAGAATTACAAGCATTAACAGGTAAATTCCTTTACTTGATAAATAGGAACATGGTCCTCACGTACTTACAAATAGTGCAAACATAGGTACATTACCTAATTAAACAACAACAGAACAGTGTGCGAGTCAATTTTTTTAAACAAAAAAAGAAGAAAAAATAAAAATAAAGCGTTACTATAATTATGAATATAATACAAATTAACCATTTTGATTTTGTCCACACCAAAGATAGGCCTATGGAGCAGGACCAGCATGTTTCCAAGCATTCTTATCTTGAATATAATCATCTAATTTGTAATATGCTTGTTTACAAAGTGTGCTTTTAACTATTGTTTTAAATTTTCTTTCATTTAACTTTAATATCTCACAAGGTATTTTGTTATAGAATTTAACACAGTACCCCATGAAAGATGTGTGTACTTTAGCTAATCTATATGATGGTTGATCTAACTTATCTTTATTTCTGGTATTAAAATTGTGTCTATCACTAACTTTACTAAAGAGATTTAAATTTTTCCTTACATACATAATATTTTCATAAATGAATTGGCAAGAAACTGTCATAATATTAATCTTTTTAAATAGCTCCCTAAGAGATTCTCGGTGACTTAACTTATATATGGCTCTGACAGCTCTCTTTTGCAATATAAATATTGATTCAATGTCAGCCGCCCGACCCCACAGTAAAATACCGTATGACATAATGCTGTGAAAGTAACTAAAATAGACCAAACGCGCGGTTTCTACATCCGTTAACTGTCTTATCTTTCTAACAGCATAAGCGGCTGAACTCAGCCGTCCTGCCAGAGATGTTATGTGAGGCCCCCATTGTAATTTGTCATCTAGAGTGATTCCTAGGAAAACTGTTTGATTTACATAGTCCAGCTTTTCTCCATTCAATATGATGTCACATTCGCTACTTCTAACATTCGGCAATGTGAATCTAATACATTTGGTTTTTTTTTCATTTAGTACCAAATTGTTTGCCGTGAACCAAGTTTGGACCTGATGAATAGACTTATTCACATCATCAAGATTTTGTGATCGTCGCTCTATTTTAAATATCAAAGATGTGTCATCAGCAAATAACACGATCTTCGGTTGATTTTGTAATAATTGGGGCAAATCGTTAATGTAAACTAAAAAGAGGAATGGACCCAATATAGAGCCTTGAGGAACGCCCATTGTCATTTCAGACCCTAGTGAGTTTACGCCGTTTACCTGAACTTTAAGTTGTCTGGCTTTCAAATATGATCTAAGTAATTCAAGGGCCGTATGCCTAATCCCATAGTGCTCGAGTTTTAACAATAGTGTCTCATGGTTAACGCAATCGAACGCTTTCGAGAGGTCGCAAAAGATTCCAATGGCGTCTTGTGCTTCTTCCCAGGCGTTAAAGATGTTCTTTATTAGGGTGACGCCAGCGTCAGTTGTGCAACGCCCTTTGGTGAAACCGTATTGTTGATCATGAAAGATGGAATGTTTGTTAAAATGACGCAACAATTGGTTGAGCATTAACTTTTCGAAGACTTTACTGAGAACCGGCAGAATTGAAACTGGCCTATAATTATTGGCTTCCTTAGCCGAAAGACGTCCACTGCTGGACATAGGCCTCCACCAAGCGTCGCCACATTGACCGGTCCCATGCATCTCGTAACCAGCGGATCCCCGCAACCTTCACCAGGTCATCGGTCCACCTGGTGGTAGGCCTTCCAACGCAACGTCTTCCGGTTCGCGGTCGCCATTCCAGAACCTTTCTGCCCTATCCCTGTGTGTGAGTGCCCTGCCCACTGCCACTTAAGTTTGGCAATTCTTCGGGCTATGTCGGTAACCCTGGTTCTCTTGCGGATCTCTACATTTCTGATTCGATCACGCAAGGAAACGCCGAGCATAGCCCTCTCCATTGCCCTTTGAGTGACTGTTAGCTTTCTGATAAGGCCCATTGTAAGCGACCACGTCTCAGAGCCATATGTCATCACTGGCAACACACACTGGTCATAGACTTTCGTCTTGAGACACTGCGGTAAGTTGGACGTGAAGATACCGCGCAACATCCGTCGCTGCCCAGCCGAGTCGGATTCAACGGTTGACCTCTTTCTCGAAGTTGGCCCCCTACCCAATTGGATCGTTTGTCCCAGGTAGACATAGTCGCCCACAACTTCGAGTGTAGTCTCCAATCTTGATAGGAGTGGGTGTGGGTGGGTGGGTGTGGCATTCAATATCAACTTGGTTTTGTCCATGTTCATCCTAAGACCCACACTTTCGGAAGCTCTACTGAGATCATCGAGCATTGTACTGAGGTCCTCCATGGTCTCAGCCATAACCACTATATCGTCGGCAAACCGAAGGTGAGTGATGTAATCGCCATTGACGTTGATGCCTAGCCCTCTCCAGTCCAGAACCTTGAAAACATCCTCCAGTGCAGCGGTGAAGAGCTTCGGAGATATGACGTTTCCCTGTCTCACACCTCGCTGCAGAAGGACGGGTTCCGAGGTCTGATCCTGAAGTCGGACTGACATGGTGGCGTTTTTGTACAAACACTTCAACACTTCGATGTACCGGTAGTCAATTTGGCACCGTTGGAGAGACTGCAGCACAGCCCAAGTCTCGATCGAATCGAAGGCTTTCTCGTAGTCCACAAACGCTAAACAAAGAGGCAGGTTGTACTCTTCGGTCTTCTGTATAACCTGCCGCAGCGTATGTATGTGGTCTACGGTGCTGAAGCCTTTACGGAATCCGGCTTGTTCGGGAGGCTGGAAATCGTCAAACCTGCGCGCGAGACGATTCGTGATGACTCTTGAAAACAGCTTGTAGACATGGATAAGGAGTGTGAATGGCCTATAGTTCTTCAGTAGGGCATTGTCAACCTTCTTGAAGAAGAGTACCACCACACCCCTGCAGATCCTGCCATCATCGGTCTTCAGTTTCGTGAGCTGGCTCTGCCCAATAGACAGATCTCTTGCAAAGACCTTGGTGCCTTTGTTCCGCTCAATCGCGTCTAATACTTTCAGTATTAAAGCGGCGGAAGTCGCTTTTCAAGGACTTTGAGATATGTTCATTTAGCTGCCGGTATTTCAACGAATCGTCTGCCCGGCGAGCATGGCCTACTGTGACATCGCTTAAGTCACACTTTTAATCACAGTTTGGGCGATAAACTCATTTTGTCTTAAATGCTAGCACGGCGGCGTGAGATATTTTCTTGACTTGTGGGATAACTTCTTGACGTTTATTTTTTTCATTTTCGGAAATTTGCCAATTTTATAGCAGTTTCGGTTTAACCTTGGCCATAAAAACTATTTATGTTCGGAGAAGCATAGCCCTACGACGCACTGTTTCCGAATTATGGGCCTCCGTATCTTATTTTATTTTGCTTAAAACGCTCTATATTTCCAAAATGATATCTCGAAAACGGTATGTCCTAGCCAAAAAATAACCAAAATTTCACCCCCCCCTTTGCTACCCCCATGTTAGCAGCATCCCAACATGAATTATAAGTTTTTTTTTTTTTTTTTTACATTGCTTGATTTTCGACTTGAACTACGGTCATGACAAGTTATGATAAAATATGTCATGTCTTACAATTTGTCTTATATGCTAGCACGGGACAACCATGTGACATAGTTTACAGGCGCGACTTGCTTTTCTTGTTGTTGACTTCAAAGTATGACATAATTTGAATAGACGACCAAATAAAATAATACGTAAAAAAGTATGCCGTTCATACAGCTAAATAACTTTTTAATTTTGTTGGGAATAAATTAATATTTGACCCACGACCATAGACATATGCACACTTTATTTTTCTTTGTTTGTTTGATAACATATTAGAATAATTGTGAAAATTTTAATAATTACTAAAAAAATATAATAGCTTGGACCGCTGGGCCCCTATTTTTTATATTTTAAATGTTTTTTGGGTATTTTATTTAAGAAACATTTAAAAATGTAGAAAGTAAGAAGAATATGGTATAAAAAAAAGTATATAAAAATAAGAACAAGAATAAAAAAATAATTACAATTATAAAAAAGTTATAATATAAAATTAATTAATAATCCTGTAACATTTCAATTAATTAATAAGCATTGATCACCATACACACAAAATGTATTTATTGCCATTTGGTGCAGTAATTAGAAGGCAAATATATTTTTATTTCAACTATAAAATTTTATCACCACCTCCGAACGAAAGTGATAAATTTTTCTAAATCATCCGTCGAAATGTGACATTTGTGACAAAATGGGTGCGCCCGTATTAGCAATTAAGACCCGATGAGTCCCAAATAAACGTCACGAAATTTTCTCACGCCGCCGGTACTAGTATTTAAGTCAAAATGACTTTATCGCCCAAATTGCGTTGAAATGTGTGACTCAAGCCATGGTACAGTAGGCCGTGCTCGCCGGGAAGCAACAAAAAAGGCATGTCGCGCCTTTAAAATATGTCACATGGTTGACCCGTGCTAGCATAAATGACAAATTGTAAGACATGGACAAATTTTATCATGTCTTGTCACAAACGTCTTGGGTTTGCCATGCTCGCCGGGCTGAAGACTGCAAGATAATCTCACGCCTCTCCTTCATGAGCTTGAGAGTATGATCAGATAGCTTTTTGTTTCTATCTGTACGGCGGGTCTTGAAAAACTTAGACCCGACCGTATGGACAGCTTCCACGAACCCATCGCTGTATTCGTCCACGGAGCTCCCTAGGCACTCGAAACGATTCTGGAGTTCGAGCTGAAAGCTCTCGGGGTTTTGGACCTGGATTTGTGCTGGACGGAGCGTGGACTTCATCAGTCGAGACCTTTCAAGCTTAACATTAATGTTCAATGTGCCTCTTACCATGCGGTGATCGCTCCCGGTTTTCACCGAATTGATCACTGAGACATCATTGAACATTTGCTTCTTGGTTGACATGATGAAGTCGATCTTGTTTTTAGTTGCACCATCGGGGCTTTGCCAGGTCCACTTCCTGTGCTCACGCTTTCTGAAGAAGGAGTTCATCATGTTCACCATGCCTGTGGCGTTTTCCCCTCGAGTATGACGGAATTAAAAAGCTTCTGAAGGGCCTTAAGTATTGGTTTTCCACCCGCCTTCAGGAGTTCGGCCGTAATTCCGTCATCACCCGGTGCCTTGTTGTTCTTAAGTTATTTCAGAGCCATCCTAATCTCATACAGGTTGACGTCCGGAATGTCTTCGGAATAGTGTCGGGTCAATCTAGCTCTTGGGTCATTCGCTAGATTCGTGACGGGTTTACTTTTTGACGTGTACAACTGTCCATAGAATCTCTCGATCTCCCTCAGAAGCTTCGGTTTGGCGGACACGATCCTGCCATCATCGGTCTTCAGTTTCGTGAGCTGGCTCTGCCCAATAGACAGATCTCTTGCAAAGACCTTGGTGCCTTTGTTCCGCTCAATCGCGTCTAATACTTTCAGTATTAAAGCGGCGGAAGTCGCTTTTCAAGGACTTTGAGATCTGTTCATTTAGCTGCCGGTATTTCAACGAATCGTCTGAAGACTGCAAGATAATCTCACGCCTCTCCTTCAAGAGCTTGAGAGTATGATCAGATAGCTTTTTGTTTCTATCTGTACGGCGGGTCTTGAAAAACTTAGACCCGACCGTATGGACAGCTTCCACGAACCCATCGCTGTATTCGTCCACGGAGCTCCCTAGGCACTCGAAACGATTCTGGAGTTCGAGCTGAAAGCTCTCGGGGTTTTGGACCTGGATTTGTGCTGGACGGAGCGTGGACTTCATCAGTCGAGACCTTTCAAGCTTAACATTAATGTTCAATGTGCCTCTTACCATGCGGTGATCGCTCCCGGTTTTCACCGAATTGATCACTGAGACATCATTGAACATTTGCTTCTTGGTTGACATGATGAAGTCGATCTCGTTTTTAGTTGCACCATCGGGGCTTTGCCAGGTCCACTTCCTGTGCTCACGCTTTCTGAAGAAGGAGTTCATCATGTAGAGGCCGTCCTTCTCCATAAAACTGGCCAGTAGTTGACCCCCGTGGTTCCGACGTCCAACTCCAAATTGCCCCACTTGCAGCTCATCCTCGTCTCGTTTGCCCAGTTTCGCGTTGAAGTCCCCCATGACAACGGTGAAGTGAGTTTTAAAACCATGCATGGCTCTAGAAATATTCTCATACTCGTCGTCGGGGTGTGCCGAGGTCGGGGCGTAGACCTGTATGACCTTCAGCGAATATCTTGCGGATATTCTGAGTATAAGGTACGCCACCCTGGTCGACACACTCTCGATCTTTACCACGTTGTTCACAAGAGACTTGTGGACGATAAACCCAACACCACCCTGGGACTGCCGGTCTCCCTCTCGGAAATAGAGCAGGTTACCGGATTTGAGGATTATCGAGTCCTCCCCCTCTCTTCGGACTTCAGATAACCCTATAATACTTCATCGTAACCTGCTCAATTCTTCCTCGAGTTCGGCTATCTTCTCGTCGGTCCGGAGTGTTCGCGTGTTATATGTTCCCAGGTCCAGTCGTCGGTGTTTGTAGAGGTAGCCGGGTCCACTCACAAATCGAGAAAACCCTTTTACTTGCAAGTTGCTGCTAACACCATCTGTAGCCGTGGAACGAAACCGAATGCGATCAATGCACTTATAAAAATATATAATAACATCTTAATCAGATGAAAAATGCTAGTTACGTTGGCATGGTTTCTTTGTATAGGATTAGGCATCTGTATGCTAGTATTATATTATCCGTTGTACCAAGATACAATGGGTATGTACAATTATTATAACAATACAGGATGGATGTCATGCAACAGGTCTCAAAGTTAGTGAGCATTCAAATATAAATTAGGATTGAAAACTTAATATTATAGTTCTAAAATAGAAGCTGCAAATTAAAATGTAAATGGGCTGAGCTATAATATTTGTAAACAAAACTAAACTTATATAAATAAATACAGGCAAGTGCGAGTCGGAATCGCGCACCGAGGGTTCCGTACAAACCTCAGCTTATAGGTATTATAGACCTGAGTATTTGATATGAATTTCAAATTAAGACCTCTACTCGTTCATGAGGAAAGGAGTTAAAATTATTAAAATTATTTTTATATTGTGATGCAACAAAAAAATTACAGTTTTCGCAATTATTCCTTTATCTGAGCTATAAGACATTGCTTCATACCAAATTTCTAATTCTGAGTTTGAGGGAAGTACCCTGTAGGTTTTGATTCCCTTGCGAGTTTTGAGGGAAATTTGCGGCATAAACGGCTGTATCTTTTGATTGCGTTGGCTTAGAAGTTTGATTTTTTTACAGCTTTAAGGGACAGTAGACCTGAGTATTTGATATAAATTTCAGCTTGATAACTCCTACCTAAATGCGTTACTGAAAAAAGGGTCCTGACTGACAGACAGACATACGGAAAGACAATAAAGTGATCCTATAAGGGTTCCGTTTTTTCCTTTCGAGTTACGGAACCCTAATTGGACGTAGATAAGCAAAAAGGATCCAACTAAAATGTAAACATTTTGTGGGGTGGATCCTTTTTGTTTATCTACGTCCAATTAACCATGACCAGAAGAACATTCATGATTGTAAAATTCAGGTATAAAATCTTATCATGATGTTAAATACATTTGAGTAAAGCTTAAAGTATTAGTTTAGATACATTTAAGAAATGTTTGAAGTATTAGTTACATTTAAGAAAAGTTTGAATCAATCAATCATCTTTTTTAATTGACATCTATGTGGACGAATTTTTTGATGCACAATGAGGTCTTTTCCGTCTCCCTTTTGTATTTGTATATAGGTTTGTTTTTGTTTTTAGAATTTTCATTTGTATATATGTTAATAAAAAGCGAAAAATAACTTCACCTAGCAATTACGTGTTAGTCTGATCTTTCGGTGTATTTTATTGAAAATACTAAATATACATATGGCGTTAAGTGTTTTTTATATAGCGACACTGTGTTCTGAACTGACTGCCTGACTGACTGTATAGAGGCAGATGATGACTGTGTTCGGTCAATGAAGAAAAGTTTTATTTATTTCTACTGGAAGAGGCAATCATGTTTTGATAAGGAAAGTAAACATAAATTCAGTTAAAGATTACCAACTTTTCTTGCCTTGTTTTTTTCTTTGTGTACTTATTCACATGAAATTGGTCAGTGGGAAATCTATATACTTTAAGAGCAATAGAAAATGTATAATACTAGAGGAGATAGCTTCTGGATTAAAAATAGTAAATTTTGAGAGAAACCTACATTACTTTCAGATAGCTGAACACGATTTAACTTTCATGAAACAGATGGTAACCTTACCACTTTGCTTCAAACAACTATGTAGTTTGAAATCAGATCCATGAATCTGCCGATGTTTCGATCGAATTGAGACGAATAAATAAGTCAAGTTTTATGACTTACTTTCACCCGGGCGCATTCCATTGCCATCTCCGCAAGCTGCAAAGCATTGTCGATCGTGAAGATAGAGTAAAAGTCGCCGAGCTTGAGGCAAAGCCTGCATTTTCCAAGCTTGAGGGCCATATTGATTTGCTCTCAAGAAACTTCATGTCATTAGGACATCACATCTGTGGAATGAGCTGTGAAAGACACGATTACTGTAGGAAAGTACATAACCTTGATATCAAAGAGAAGGCCAAAACTGTTCACAATACAATTTATCATATAATTTGTTTTAAAAATAATAAATTATCATACCTTAAAACCGGCACACTCCACACGTAAAATAAATTCACACACATACACAAATCTCTCGTTTCTTCGACTTCTCCGCCACTATTGCCAACTTCTAAAAATTAACTGTCTGTCAATGTCAAATAAAAACAAAAAAAAACGCAGTCGTTGAAGCATGGACGTAAAGGCAGCAACACATTTGCGCGGCGTGTCGCGCCACTCAACAGAAGCCTATCGGTTTCATATATTTAGTATGGTTAGAGCTTAGAGCATTTAACCTATGGAGATGGCATAGCTGGGCTTACCCCTCTGCCAAAGTAGCTTGGCCATATGACCATACGCGTTATATAAAACTAGTCCATTCACCGACCGCCGCCATTGTGTATCGTATTGAGTCGCAAGTAAGTTCTCCGAAAAAATGGTTAATTGTGCGGTTTCCTCTTGCAAAAAGCGAGCTGCCACCTTCAATTTGCGAAGCCATGGTGTTTCCTACCACATATAAGTATAAATTATACATCAACATAGTTTTATTTAAGTACAATGTCGAAATAATGGTTATTGCCTTTACGATAGAAAAATTCAGTGGTACGTTGGTAGCACAAACGCAGTACAGGGGCTGACAGGGTAGCGATGTGCATATTGCTGGGACAACGTGAATGAATGATTGATAAATTAAATGATTTTTTGAATCAGTATGTTCAGTATCAAAATAATTTTGTTTGTGTTTATATCTGGACAAGACAGGTTGAACTAAAAAAAATATTATTTACAAATGTCTATGAGAATAGATTTAAATTATTTTCTTTTAAAGTTTTAGGGTAATAAAAAGTAAGTTTGTTCGTTTCGTTAGTGAGTTTTTCAATCATTTTTAACCCCCGACAGAAAAAGAAGGGTGTTATCAATTCGACGTGTATTGCTGTGTATCTGTGTGTCTGTCTGTGGCATCATAGGTCCTAAACAGATGAAGCGATTTAGGTTTTTGTTTGAATTTTTGTTTGATACCTCTATCGAGAGCAGACTATCGCAGCCATGGTGGTTACAATGCCAACTCCACCGCACATCAATTCGAAGCCATATACAATTGCGAATGCTAAAAATACTCAAATGTTCGTATATAATTTTTAACCAAAAAAGTTGATCCACAGAAATGTGTTCGACATGTATATAATAAACTGGTACATTTAAAAAATCAGTGATTGCCTCTAGTCGTGATCATTGAGACATTTATATGAACTAGATTATGGCTGTGAAACCATATGTTTATGATAAATTAAACAAAAAAAATTGTAGAAATCAGTAAGGTTTAATAAAGACCTTACAATCTTTTTTTTATAATTTTTAAAACGAGCAACGTACAGAGTTGTATGAATGATATAGAACGAGTGAATAGGAATGAAGTACATCAAAGAATGATAGTTTAAGAATGAACAGCGAATGTGTCGTAGACACCATACACGTATGTTTTCCTTTTCCTATCTAAGATATCAAACTAGCTTAGCTAGGAAACACCGTACTCAAAATTAAAAAAAAACTAAAAACTGACGTGATAAACTGTTACATAAAAAAGTGTCAAATAAAAGTCTATCCGGTTGATTGTATTATTTATTATTTACGCTTTCTTACTATTTAACACGTATACATAAGGTCCGTATTAAAGAACGGGGCTCAAGTATGAATCCCGAATGCCCGAACCTAAATAAAACAAAATGTCAGTGACAGTTTCATACTATTCTATGCTGAAACCTGTAGGTACTATAGTTTATGATTAACATTGTTCCAAGACGTATGCCACCATTTTATTAGGTACTATCCCCAGTTCGTCTACCATGCATGGAGTATTTGGATATTACATTTATTTGTAACGTCATTCTTATAGGAAAGACACGGGTCCAACAATATATATTATGTAATTATGAAATATTATTGACTAAAAATAAATTCAATCGTTCTTTTTTTAGTGTATCTTAAATTCTTTCCTACCTTCCTTACCTACCTACGTAGTTTAGCAGACCACAAATCATATTGCGTATTTTTTTTATTTGTGAAATTAATTACTTAAGTTTATTATTATTTAGTATAACAAAAATAAAACGAATTAACATTTTGCTCATTCATTCATGCATTAAAATGAATTTCCAGTCATTCTTTGTATCACATCACTAGCACTTTGTATTTGTTGTCATAGGATTATTGCATAGATACACACAAATATGTCAATGTATGTGTGTTTTTTGATTGTGTGATTATTATTTTTTCGTGTGCGTTTGTAGCAATAGGATGCATGTATCTGTGAGTGATTGTCATTTTTTTGTAGTGTGCTGTATGTGTTTGCCTCGCCTCCCGCAGAAAGTGGCAGAAAAAGTTGTTCGGTGATTCGCGGCTTGCCGTCTCCATAGGTTAAATGCTCTAAGTTTTGTGCGCTGCGACGCGAGCATGCGTCTCCGATCGCCGCCTGCAGAAGCGCGACCACAGTTTACTGATATGTAGCTAGCGCGACTGTCATACGCGTGGTTGTCAACAAGCGGCTATGAACACGGCATCAAACAAGTTGCCAACCATCTGGTCGGCAACGCATGTCTTTCTACTCAGGGCGTTGGAAGGTCATGCTAAATTTGGTTTGAAACCACTGTCTAAACGGTTTGAAACGGCCGCTTCAGACCAAGGTGACCTTGGTTTTTGGTTAGGTTGCCAACCTAGTAGAACCTTAAGTAGAAGGCTTAAATGTGTGAAACCGATAGGCTTCTGGCTTGACATGCTACGACACGCCTCGCATGTGTTTTTTTCAGCTTTCAGGCGACACCACATTTGCGTGGCGTTGAGTGTGCACATTAAGTCGATGGCACGAACTTTTTTGTGGGCGAGGTTATAAAAAAAAAAAAACATTATATTATTATTATATTTTATATAATATAAAAATAATAATAATATGCATGCTACCTGATCCGACCACACGTGCGAAAGAGATAAAAATGCTGTGATGAGCACAAAGAAGTTCGCGTAAGAATTACCACTTTTGCAAATGTGTATCGAAATGGATGATGATTTAGGACAAAACGAGTGCGCGAAATTTTATTAACATAGCTTTTGGATTCTAGATAATTATCATGAAAAATCGACAAAATGTATATTTTCAAAATAAAATTATTGTCATTGTTGAATTTCTAATCTATCCCTGTATGGAGGCCGTTTTGCAATTTTCCTTCTTCTTATGGTATTTATTTCCGCCCAAAGATGCGTTAAAATTAGTGTTGAAGTATCGACGTGCATAACTTTCAAATTTTTTTTTTTTTTTGTTTCCTTACAGGGCTAGATAATGATGAGACAAATTGATATATATCTTTTACATATCTCTTGCTTTGTAAGTACACCCTTACACCCCTGAATGCCGGGGTGTATGACTATCATTACAGCATAGGTTTTGGAATTTGAAAAAAGAACTGTCATACTCTACTGCACGAAGAATATTTTTAAAAAGTTAATATTTTTTTTCTCGGTATCCATTAATTACTCGAATCGGAATCTAGACAATTTATTTTATAAAGATTTTATTTTAAATATGGAACTATTTGTTTCCACACATAGAGCAACACGGACCACCGGCGAACCGGTGGTCCGTGTTGCTCTATGGTTTCCACATCGTATGTTAGATGGAATCGATTTAAAAATCAAACTGGCCAGCAAGATTTGACGCGCTCGCGTGCGTGAAAAAAAAAAAGGCAGTCTACTAGTAGGCGCGAAAGCATCGCGAAAATAATTAATTTTCTTGTTTGAGTTCTTTTTCAAAAGTTTTAAACATGTCTAGTGACGAAGACATAGATCTAACGCCCGATTTTATTAAAGAAAGGGCAAAAACAGTTGTCGAAAATATATTACCGCCGAACTCGAAAGAAAGATATGTAAAGGCATACGACGAATTTATGAAATGGCGGTCAGAAAAAAAAGTGAAATCTCTTTCTGAAAGTGTTTTTATATCATATTTTGATGAATTATCTAAGAGGCTACAACCTTCCAGTTTATGGTGCTTTTATTCCATGCTAAAATCTACAATGATGACAAAACATGACGTGAATTTGAAAGATTTTTCTAAACTTACTGCTTTCTTGAAAAGGCAGTCTGACGGCTTTAAAAGCAAGAAATCGAAGGTATTTACTGCAAAAGAAGTACAGAAATTCTTAAATGAAGCTCCGGATGAAATTTATTTAGCAATAAAGGTACCTACGTATTTACTTGCCCTTTTTAATAAGTTACCAAAATATTTCACAAAAATACTATGCGAATTTGGTGCCTTTAATACAACTTATGTCTTTTTTACAGGTTGTTCTAATTTTTGGGATATCGGGAGCCTGCAGAACCGTGGAATTGACAAACTTGACAATAGAAAATGTAGAAAAACATAACAAATTACTACTCATAAAACTGCCTAACACGAAAACTAAAATTGACCGGTCATTTGTTGTGCATGAAGAATTTGCAAATTATGTTGAAAAATATCAAGCTCTTCGGCCTGAAAACGTGGATACAAATCGTTTTTTACCCGACTGCCGAAGGAGGGTAATGTGTTTATCAGTCTATGTATGTATGTATGTATGTATGTAAGTATGTATGTATGTATGTATGTTTGTTCCTATGTGGCGTTCCACAGACCAAACGCGTTGGCCGATTTTGATGATTCGTACGTCAATCGATGCGTCTTAACCCTGCGAGTGTCATAGGCTACATTAAAATTGGATAATAGAAAAATGGCGGCTTTTGGGTGCCATAATGTGGGGGCCCAAATTTTTTTTTTCTTCCAAACCCATCGTGTGGGGTATCAAAATAAAGGGTTTTAAGAGGTGATTTCAAAAATATATAACACTTATATGTTTAAATGTATCTAATTCGAAAAAACTAACTAAAAAGTTATAAATAAAAAAACTTAATAAAAAAAATAAAAAAACCCGACTGCTTCAAAAGCGAACTAAAAAGTCGTAAACAAGGAAAAAATCATGCTGTGCAGGCGGAGGATACACCAGATTTTGGTCAGCCAGCCGTCGAATATGTATCCTCCGACTGCACAGCATGATTTTTTCCTTGTTTACGACTTTTTAGTTCGCTTTTGAAGCAGTCGGGTTTTTTTATTTTTTTAATTAAGTTTTTTTTTTCTTAATTACAGTAAAGGAAAATGCCACAGACAAGTAATAGGAAAAAACAAATTTACAGGCATGCCAAAGCAAATAGCCACATATTTAAAACTGAGTAACGTAGAGTTATACACCGGGCATTGCTTTCGCAGAACATCAGCGACTCTATTGGCTGATTCGGGAGCCAACCTCACTCTGTTAAAAAGGCACGGCGGCTGGAAGTCCAGCAAAGTGGCCGAAGGTTATATCGAAGATTCGATGGCAAACAAAAGCAAAATTACTTCTAAAATAACAGAAAATATAAACTTGAAATCACCACGTCAAAGCACATCATCTGAGCCATTTTTTAATGAAGAAAATAGTACCAGTCAACTGCCGCCATTTACGATGCAAGAACCTCAAGTCACTCAAACTCAAGTCTTATCATCACAAACTCATATTCAAACTATAAATATTCCTAAAAAGAACGTGACCATATCTCTTACAAATTGTAATAATTTTACTATTAATTTTAATTAAATACACATTTTTTTCTTCTTAATAAATGTTCATTGAAACCTGCTGTCTTGTTGTTTACTTACCTCACAATCGATATGTAAAGCAGAGTATTTATCTCGGGCGTAAGCATCAATTGCATACTCGGGTTAATTAGCGCCTTCGCTTCGCTCAGGCGCCAAAAACCTCGTATGCAATTGATGTCATACAGCCCTTGGTTAATAATCTACTATTTTGATTTCATATTTTAGAACATTACGTTGTGAGTGTAGATAAACACTTTTATTTCCTACGTTTATTGCAACAAAGAAATTAGACCTGTAAAGTGCCTTCGTATATAGTCTTGGTTTTAAAAGCCCTTTCTCTTTTGGGGTCAAACTTACCTATACCAAAGAGAGAGGTATAGAATTCGAAACAAAGTTATTTTGTTTTTGTAACCGAAACAGACAAGATGAAAACGTAACGACATGAGAACAAAAAAGGTTAGAAATGATGCACCAAACAGTTTAGAAACATTGAAGAAAGATAATACGCCGATTGATACTGGGCCCTTACGATTTGATTGCTGTACAGTTTTGCAAGCTGAAAGAAATAAATACAAATCTATGTGAATTTGAAATAAAAGCCTACAAAACATGTCTTATTATTGACTGATTCCGAACTTATTCTGTGGATATATAGGATCTAGAAAACGTAAAATCAGAACAATGGTATTGTAATAATATTTATGTAGAAAGAAAATGTGTAAGGTTTATGTAGCAGAAGCTTTCATCCTCCGATAATGGGCCGGGTCCAAAACAACCCAGGAGGCTCGCGAGGCAAATGTTAGTCCGATTTAGAACGTCCACACCGACATAGTAATGCCCACTCGAGACAGCTCAATCTGTTTGGACCTAGTTGGGTCCTTGAATGTTTTTGAAGCGAAAC
This sequence comes from Orthosia gothica, assembly GCA_949775005.1. Taxonomy (NCBI): domain Eukaryota; kingdom Metazoa; phylum Arthropoda; class Insecta; order Lepidoptera; family Noctuidae; genus Orthosia; species Orthosia gothica. The sequence goes on from OX459048.1 coordinate 25,788,230, forward strand.
TTGTTAGGCGGCGATTGGACGAGAATTGGGAGTCAAAATTTCAATGACGCGTCTCGTTTAGCCAGATTTCGTTAAATGAGAGACTCTCACACACAATCTCTTTAATTCTTTATTTAAGAAGTTTCACGTCATTCACGTGTACAGCTCTGCAGGGGATGTTTTGTTACCATTCTTCTATGAATCTGCAGCATTATAGTTAGTTACCTTGTCTCTCGTGGTGGCATAGGCGGTAGCTGCGAGCGGTGGGCGAGTCACGGCCGCCGGGCTGCGCGCCCTCTCCGCTGCCGCGCGCGCCTCCTCCGCACTGTAGCCCTTCATCATCAGAGAAGCCTCCAGGTAGTGAGGTTGCTTGTCCCACTCCAGGGAAATCGCTGCAATAGACGCCCAACTTAGTACCGCTATATCGGAGTAGCGTAGCAAACACACGACGAACGAGTTGGAAGGGTGGAGGAGATACATTGATTGCAGAAAAACTAAAAAGTTTTACACAAAAACGGTCAAAACTGAGTGTAAGGCCCATTTGAAATACAAAATATCACTAAATGCATGTTGTACTAAAATAATTAGAAACTGTTTGAAGAGGTTGAAATTCGCTTAACATTAGATGCATTTACTGATTCGTGGTACAAATAGGCCTAAAAGCGTATTCGGATACAGATAACAAACAAAAAATCAGGAACAATTCAAACACTTTACATCAAACAGCCATGTTACGCAATACCTTCGTGCACGTTCGTGTGTTCGTACGTACCGTCGGAGCCGGGCGGCAGCGGCAGCAGCGGGTGCGCGGAGAGGCTCTGGCCGAGCGGCGCGGGCGCGGGCGCCACGTTGCCGCGCGACCCGCCCACGGAGCGCGACGCGCGGAATGACCCCGACCTGCCGACAGTCGGGCAGAGGATGGTGACGACTGACACCAGCTTTTGGTTTCGCACTGTACCCGAGTGTGTGGCCGCCCTTATCACAGATCACGTACGGGACGGAAATATCTGTGCACTAAAGTTCGCCCCCTACCTCTACTTATCCATTTACGTTGTTTTTGACTGTTTGGACGGTCGTCTCGCTGTTAACAAGTCCACAGATATTGCCTCAATATATACTCGACTTCCAACTATATTCTTCTTCAGCAGCACGGCTTAGTATCTCACTATAACACTATAATTCAAGGACTGAGGGGTAAAAATATGAGCGACATAACGTTTCACGGTGTATATCTGCGTAGCGACTGTCTACTGTGTGAAATCGCACATGCAGGATGGCCAGGTCATTATGGCAATTAGTAGATCCTGCACATCGTCAACTTAGCCATTCTAGCCTTTGTACCCCGTGTGCGTTGCGCTAGTGTGCGTGCGCCGGCCGTAATGATGAACGCAGGAAGTCGAGTATCTGTCCAGTATGTAATCTGTGCCCTTACGATACGCGTCGCGCCGCGACAGGCCTGCGGTCGTGCGTTAAGCAAGCGTGACCAACAACTTCTAGTGTAACTAGTGACATTGTGAAAAAGATACGAAGTTTTTGATATTTTCGTGGAAAGAAAAGAGGTTTTTCGCGACGTTACGTTTAGAGCGCAGACCCATCATAGACAAACCCTACGTGATACGACAACACCATCCTCCGACCGATTGTCAGTGCCGTCGCAACGCAACGCACTCGCCACTACACCGCACTCGTTTATAAGAAGCGGAAATTTCAACGGATACAGCGCATGCTCGAGTATACAGGACAGGGTGAGTTTTCTAAGTGGGTGTGAATGGCCAAATTCGAAACTATGATGAATAGTAGCAAACACTCAAAGGAGTCACGAGGACGATTTTGATGAAAATTAAAACTGCATCATTGGATTTTTGAAAAATCAATTTTCTGGCCAGGAATCGAAACCGTTAATTTAAAAAAAAAACACATTACACTATTCAATAGTGTCGCTAATAAGGATTAAATTCTAGAAAGTAATGGCATATGGCAACTTAAGGTAAAGGCTTTTTTTTTGTATAGTTTAGTGTAGGTATCTCCCTATTAAACCTTAAGTGATGAAATGATGGCCATTATATCCAATAAATAGCCGAATTTGACAAGTCAAGCATTGTACTATATTCAGCATTCCACTCAAACAAATACATTTTGATTCCGTTAACAATATTCTACAAAAAAATTTTATGTCATCAAAATAATTGCATGTCTTCATAGATTTCATACAAAAAGAAAATATTTTGTTAATAATGAGTCTATTTTGATCCTTATTAGCACACTATCGAATGGTGTAATTATACAGCATATACTTTTTTTTTTCAAAATGAACAGGTTCGATACCTGGCTAGGAATATTGATTTTTCAAAATTCCAATGTTACTGTTTCAGTTTTAGAGTGTTTGCCGCTATTCCTCATAGTTTCGGATTTGGCTATCCACGCCCACTTAAAAAACTCAGGCTGTATGCTATGCTCTGTTCACGATGTGACGGATCACACGACACATTGCACGAAGTGTGCAAAATTGAATTTAAAATGTGTTGTTTCGTTGTATGTCGAAAAAGTTTTATTGAGTTTATTGTGGAAAGTGATCTTTTTTACATTTAGCACTGAAACACTTTTTGTAACTATTGAAGTCGTGTCATACACGAATACATATGTTTTTGCACGTAGTGACCGGATTTTATTTTACATAAATTGTGAAAATAGTGTTATTTCAAAAAGGTAAATATTCAACGTTATAAAAAAAAACACTTGCCACAAAAATTCAAATAAATTTTCCAACGAACATCGAATACACATTTTTTAAATAGCCGCACACTTCGTGCAAACTGCCATGCGGCTCCCGTTCGTGACCAGAGCGTAATCACCATCGATTAATACAAACCTATCTGAAGCCTCACGCTAATCAATCGTTATATTCGAGGGGCAGTTGTTTACATCATGCATCTGTTCGTAACTCGCGTCTCTCGTCACACAAACGCCCACAAGACAAAACCAAAAGCTAGTGTCTCCCAGCCCATGCTAACCACTCACCTTGAGGACACACTTAGGCTAGTATTAACTTATATTATTCCCGAACATCCTACCTATACCCAGGTTTGATTACATCTATAAGCGTTGTCTAGCTACGCCTAGCGGTAAAGATAAGTTACATAAAGAAACTATAGCGGCTTAAGCTGATTATATATATATTTATACATGCATTTTTGATTTCGACGCGAGATAAAATTGACTCGTTTCACTCGTTAAATTTGAATTCATAAGCCGGGAAAATTAAAACCTTTAGAACAATAGGGATGTTTCCTGGTTAGAAAAATGATAAATTAGTCCGTTAGTGAGATTATCAAATAATATTAAACACGTATTTTTTCTTTCCCAAATTAATAAAAATTGATAAAGATAAAGCGCATCAATATTCAGGAGTGGGGGCTTGTGGCGTCGCTATGTCAGTATAAAGCGTACTAACGGCGTGACGTCACACGATATTTCAACGCATTATATCGTCTACACTTTATGTTTACGTGTCAAAAGAAAAATACGTGTCCAATATTTTTTATTAATCTATCTGACGGACAAAACACTAATTTTCAGTAAACATCCCCATTAACTCTTTGTCTAACATAACAAAGTTATTATTCTATTGCGACCCATACTTTTTTACGGCCTTTTTAACATAAAAGCTCACTTAAAAATCAACTTTATATACACAAAGCCAAAGTCGATACTTGACAATGGATTGAAATGATCACGAATTATTACTTCAAGTATACTGTAATTCTATCAGCGAAAGAGACTGTCGGTATACCAAAGTATTATGGGTACCCTTAACACTTTGGTTTTTCGCCAGTCGCATTCGCTGCTCCTCCCATTCTTTGAACATCGTTATCGCTGCAGACATATTATTTTATCTAGATTCCTTGTCGCTTTTACCTCGCGTCAATATAATACTACCTACTTGATTACAGATCTGCCATAATAGCTAAGCTTATGTATAGTAATCTATTTAATGTGTACGTACCTTTGGAATGTTTGTCGTTTCACGTAGTTATCTCGTACGAACTCGACGATTTGTTTCTGGGTTTTACCGCTATACCTAAAAAGAGAATAAAATTATTAATTACTATGTAATCATTATAAAGTATTAACGCCGAAGTGTAAAAGTGAATAGTGTAATTGTTTTAATTGAAGATATCGAATACTATCGATGGCAAATTGCATCATTTATTTTATAGTATTCAGATTGAAAAGGTTTTTATGCTGAACTAGCGGACCCGACCGATATTGTCCTGTTCGGCCCGAAACCGATGGCAGCGCCATTTACCGGGTCCAATTGTGAATCTAAACCATCCAATCAAACAAATTTATCAAATTCTGTTCAGCTTTTTCGAATTTTGCGCTTAGCAAGTGATAGCAACACATTTAGCGATTCATTTTTATGTATATACTTGAATAAATAGAACGGTCGAGCCATCAGCTAGCCAACATTGAATACCCTCAGGATATGAGTTGGAAAGTTCACGCTCATTTCACGTAATTGAGTCTGTGAAAAGTTAGGTTGCAGTGCTACAGACAAATAACACCGAAACCAAATTAACCAGTTTTCTTTCAAACAAAACAAACAATACTAAATACTGCAACTATACGCTACCTCTTTCAGTTTCAAGTCGGTCAAGAGATTTTATTTTCTGTACTATCAAACTCTATCAAAAGTAGCCTAGTGTCAGGATTTGTGCCCGGTTATTGGCCATAGGCTCACCCACAACAACATGTATTTGAGATACATGGAGTTCTACGGAACAGGGTGGGAAGTCCCGCAACCTGCGATGAAAAGGGAGGATCTTCCGACCAGACGAGTGTTGTGTCTAGTCTGGGCAACTGCCCGGACGGTTGTCGTCGGATTGTTGTATCTGATCTAAATGCGCCGAAAACCGCTGGCACGATGCTGGACTATGTGTGACGTTAGGTCATTACTGACGAAAAGTGACTGAACTATAGTTACACGGTACACCACTGCCTAAACCCTCGGAGAAAACAGTCGCGGTGTTATATTAACACAGGAAGCTGGCTATATCTCACCTAAATGAGGAACCTCTAGATATGACCCTGGTCTTCTGCCGTGGCTGTCGTACCACACTCGAACAGCGGAAGAACCCGTGGTTCTCCACGCACTTCTTCCAGAAGTTCTTGCATTCGTTGCGGCAGTCGAAGAAGAATTCTACTACGTCGCGGTAGTAACCCTGTGGGCAGAAAAGGAGAAGGAATTAGAAGAACATCGACTACATAAAACATTTGTAAACTTGTGTACTTCGTATCCGGTGCCGGATTATTATTACGGATGGCTTCGCTAAGTAATAAAGTCTAGGATCGACCCATGGCCATACGAAGCAAGCAAAAGAATGAACTGCGCCGAAAAGTGTGCAAAACTTATCCGTGCTGCACCTGCCCCCCTCGCCAAGTTACAAGCTTATATCTTCATATCGAATCTCTTTCTACAATCGTTAACGCCTTCTATTTGTATGGTATACCACGTGACTTTGATGTGTCATTCCAGACTACGTTTGTGCTTTGTATGGAAGAATGATCGACTAGTAACCTTATGCTGGCGTGTCGTGGCGCGCTCTGGCGCTATTCATGAACAGGGGGGTCATCACACCTTACCACAACACGGGGGAACACATCGAACCTTTGCAACGGTAGACGTACTGTTTACTTCGGATTCGGATGATGATTTCGATGAAGACCTTTATTTTATCTGTATGCACCTGCCATACTATATCTCCACCACCGTTGGTTGACTGGTAGAGAATACACCAGGCTTTAAATCCGCCTATGTATGTACTAGGACATGCATTCCGAAATTTCATAGTTTCGAAATTTCGGACCTTATTTGTATGTTTATGAATTTTGAAATTGACACCCCATTAATTTGGAAATTTCGAAACTGGATTTAATTTAAATATAATATTTTTTTTTCATACAATTATGAAATTTATTATTGAAACCAAGAGAGGATCATCTGAAAATGAGTCTGAATACGAATCTAAAGCCAATTAGACCGTTGCGTTTGGGCCACCTTGTGACCAATGACCATGTGTGCTAACATTACAATAAAACAAAGGCTAACCATGGTGTTAAATAGATAAAGAAAAGTGAAAGAAGCTCGGCCATTAAAAATCCAAGCTTTATAATAATGGTGGCCAGTGAGTGGAAGACTTTGACAATGACTACAATCGTTTGCTGGGAATGCCCATATATCTTTGCTATCGGGGGGAAATCTTCGCCTGAATTCGCGCCTGAACTTTTGGGGAAAACCAGGCAGTGTGGTATTTTTACCTCATTAAAACCGAACTGGTGATCACCGTCAGTACTTCTTATAAAACTACATCCTTGGGACGACTATAAAGGAGTCTCCCTTGAGCTTCGCTGTGCATAGAAGCACGTGATAACTGTGCTAATGTCTTTCCTGAGGTCACTCGGTGGACGGACAGGGACTCTGTCACACTCGAGTGCCCGAAACCCTTGCGTTCCACCTGCCTTAAATGATACAAGCGGGGTTTCGGCGTGTCTACATCGAGGTGGTTGCCTCCACGATGCCTTCTTCTCCGAGTGAGATTAGAATTCTCGCGATTCCACTCGGTGGCTATTTCCCTCGAATTTTATGTTGCCGCCAGTATATTCCTCGCTAATACTGGCAGAGACAGGTCTCGCCCGATCTTGGTGACTAAGACCCACCGTTCAAAGGCCCAAGAAGGTACTCCTCGAGCGTTTGCTATGCAGAATCAAAGTTGCTTATACAATGATGGCAATTTACTGTGGCCTCTCACCCAATCCTATTCAGGTACTCGCTGAAGCAACCGTGCCCGATCAGTACCGGAATGTGCCTGTAGGAGATGCGCTCTGCTCTTTTTAGCCAGCCACGTGCTATTCAAATAACCATTTGCCGCTTCTTCTTCTTCATCGTGTCGATGATTCCATTTTTAGTTTTTTTCCTTATTTTTAGCTTGTTGGTATCATCGAAGGTGTGCCCAGCAGTGGAGTATTTATAGTAGAAGTCTTCAGAAAATGAATAATCACTTTGATTGAATATAAATATAAATGCCCTTATGCGCGTCTCCAGACCACAAATTTTGCATTTTAAGTTTAGTTTAAGTATTATTCTAAATTTCCATTATATTCGGCTCTTCAGTTTCCAAATTTCGAAACTGAGGAGTCCAATTTCGTAAGCTGATTTCGAAATTGAAAATGTACGAAACTGCATGCCCTAGTATGTTGCAGTTACCTTTAAGTTGCAGGAAGTTTTAATAAATAAATTAATCACTCCTAGCAATGAAACTTTTAACGCAGTTTTAAGAGTTGTGCAGTGAGACGATAAAAAATCCGGCCAAGTGCGAGTCAGACTCGCGCACGTAGGTTTCCGTACCAATATCACAAAAAACGGCAAAAATATCACGTTTGTTGCCCCACTTGAATATTTATTTATTCAGTTTTTAGTATTTGTTGTTATAGCGGCACAGAGATACATAATCTGTGAAAATTTCAACTGCATAGCTATCATAGTTCACGAGAAACAGCCTTGTGACAGACAGACAAACAGACGGACCGCGAAGTCTTAGTAATAGGGCCCCGTTTTTACCCTTTGGGTACGGAACCCTAAAAATGAATGTGCCCTTATAAAAAAAAACAACTATAGACGTATAAACATCCATATTCTCAAACTATTGGACGTTTTGTTTAAATTTGGCGCCGAATATAGCGCTTTTTTTGACAATGACCATTTAGAGCGTTTTTAAAGAGCTAGTAGCGCGTTTTTGCTTAGACAAGTAGGCCAAAGACCTTATACGTATTAAGAAGTATAAGGTCTTTGAAGTAGGCAGAGGCAGTGTGGTTGGCACAGAGTACATTATATTATTGGTGGTTGGCAGCACTGCTGCAAACTGTGCTGTGCACTGGCCACCGCGGGCCACCGCCGTGTTGTGTTGCATAGACTAATATATAATAGATGTTGTGTTGTGTTTAGGCTCAGGCTGTCTGACGGAATTTTTGGCGGGATTTTGTCGAGTGAAGTTCAGTGGCTGTTAACATTATTTGCAAATTGATTCCTATTCCTATTGTGATATATTATTGGTGAAGTTTTGTGTCTCAACTGTCTACGCAACTGGACAATTTGTGAAATCATTGAAAGAAGCGATCTCGGGATAGTGGAGCGGAGTATTTTATTGTAGTATTGACTGCCTCTGCAAAGCTTACTGGGAAGACCAGACTGACTCGAATACTCGATACAATTTGCTGCCAAATACTCCAAAAAACATTAGAATCTGTTACATCCGCATTCTAAAGCATACTAAAGAATAAATATAAGATCCAAAACTCTTTCCAAAGACGTGGGTAAAGGTCCTAGAAACCAGGCCATAAAACGTACTGAAAAAAAAAAAAACTCTCTGTCACTGTCAAAGTGTCAAGTCAAGCACGTAAAAAATAAAAATGTAAAATTGTAAACGCATCTGGTTCTGGTGCCATTCAAACAAGAAGTGAAGTGAAGTAAACGTGCATGATCGTGATGTAAACACACGTATAATAGTAGTCTGTGATGTAAACCTTTGTTAAGAACATGAGCAACTCCAGGATCAAATAAAAAGTCGTGAACAACAATAAAACATTAAACTTTATAAAAGAGGAAATTTTAATACATATAGAATGGTGTATTACATAACAGGGTCTAATGTATTTGGACAATGGCTTTGTGACGATGCAGTTATAAGTGAATTTCGTAACTTTACAGCTACCAAAGATGATTTAAGAAAAGGCTTAAGACAGGCGAAACTTGTGCATATAAGCTGGTCGTATAACATATTTGAGGCAGACAGCATATTCTATATAACAGGTGCTTGGGATGGGAAAGAACAACAACTTGTTAGAATACCGCTAACAAAAGAGTGTAATGGTTCAAATGTTGAACTAAGCATTATTGGTAACGATTATAAAATATTACTGGTTGGCAAGAAAGTGAATAAACTGTGGGTGTTAGATTTAAAAACCAATGAAATTAAAAATATACAGTTCCATGTTGAAGAGCCTCATGAGGATGTTGTCAAGAAACGGAAGAAAGATAATAGTATAATAAAAGCTGGAATAACTAACGAATCATGTATATTTTTAACTTTATATGGTGATGTTTATTGTGGAATTTTACCAAGCTATGTGGACACAAGGCACTGCAAGGGAAAAGTAATTGATGTCAAGTGTGGCTATGAACATTTTATAATATTGACTGAAGAGGGCGGAGTTTACACTTGGGGTAATGGAAGGTGTGTAGGAAACCATGGAATTAAGAACCAATACAGGCCCTGCTGCAAACTAATTTTTATTAATTTTTTGTTTTTTGTTTTTAGGCGGTTACAGCTAGGCCATGGTGATATAATCAGTCTAGAAGTACCCACAGTAATAGATGCACTTGCTGGTATAAAAATAGTTAAAATCAGTGCTGGTGGTTGGCACTCTTTAGCACTGAGTGAGTTTGGGGATGTGTATGCTTGGGGCTGGAATGACACGGGCCAACTAGGAATTAAAATTATAAGTGAAGAAGGCAAAGAAAGTTACTCCATTCCAACTCTAATTGACCTCTTTGATGAGCAAGAAATAGTTTTAGAAAAAAATACCATAGATATTGCATGTGGATCCAGGCATTCAGCTATAATCCTAGAAGATTATACAGTCTGGGCTACAGGCTGTAACAAATATGGGCAGTTGGGGCTTTCACAAGAAAAGTATCCTACTCTAAATAATTTTAGAAAAGTTTTTAATTGTGATGCAGTCTGTTCATTGATATGTGGACCATGGAATACTGTGATATACTCAAGCTAGTAATAAAATATTGGTTTTTACTAAATACCTGTTATCACTACATAGTATCAAATGACAAACGAAGTCGCTTCCCGCTTTCTGTCTGTCCCTATGTATGCTTAGATCTTTTAAACAATGCAATGGATTTTGATTCGTTTTTTTTAATAGACAGGGTGATTCTAGAGGAAGGTTTATTTATATAATACATGCATAATATAGTAGAGTAACTGATAATTTGAGAGGTTAATTTAATAGATTTTTCTCTAGTGAGGAATATAACAGTTAGAAGTGATAATGTTGTTGTGCTGATGCGCTTAAACATGAGGCATACCTGGCATACTCTATTGCGCAAAGTGAGTGACGTGGGTCAGAAGAAGAAGGCCTTCAACAGAGCAGCCAAGCCTTAACCTGATGGATAAGAGACGAGTATGTCGGACATTCAAATCCATGAAAAGGACGTCGGTAGGGTGTGTACGTTACCCCAACAGGAAAATGACTCCTAGAGAGATATGAGTGGAACATATAACGTTTTGCAGAATCGTGTATCTCTAAAACCATTAAACGTGCGCCTGGCGCCTGTAGAATAAACATAAACGAGTAGCTCTTGATTAGTGCGTATTTGTTGAATTAGATTTAATTTTATTTTCAATTATTTGCGCTTTTTCGAAAACCCGAAAAATTTTCGCAGCGCCTAAATGAGAAAACGTATAAGCTCGCTGAAAACTGTATTCAGTCCATCTTGACGCTTGTAATCTAATATATAAAAATAAGTCGGGTTTTCCTCCCTGACGCTATAACTCCAGAACGCACGAACCGATTTCCATGGTTTTGCATTCGTTGGAAAGGTCTCGGGCTCCGTGAGGTTTATAGGTAGGGTAGGGTAGTGTAGGGTCGGGTAGGTTAGGGTAGATAAATGTTTGGTCTTTTTATGGCAAAACAAAGTTTGCCGGGTCAGCTAGTCTACTATATAAAAATAAGTCGGGTTTTCCTCCCTGACGCTATAACTCCAGAACGAACGAACCGATTTCCACGGTTCTGCATTCGTTGGAAAGGTCTCGGGCTCCGTGAGGTTTATAGGTAGGGTAGTGTAGGTTAGGTTAGTGTAGGGTCGGGTAGGTTAGGGTAGTGTAGGGTCGGATAGGGTAGTGTAGGGTCGGATAGGGTAGTGTAGGGTAGGGTAGATAAATGTTTGGTCTTTTTATGGCAAAACAAAGTTTGCCGGGTCAGCTAGTCTACTATATAAAAATAAGTCGGGTTTTCCTCCCTGACGCTATAACTCCAGAACGAACGAACCGATTTCCACGGTTTTGCATTCGTTGGCAAGGTCTCGGGCTCCGTGAGGTTTATTTATAGGTAGGGTAGGGTAGGGTAGTGTCGGGTCGGGTAGGTTAGGGTAGGGTAGTGTAGGGTCAGGTAGGGTAGGGAAGAGTAGGGTAGTGTAGTGTAGGGTCGGGTAGGGATTTGTAGGGTCGGGTAGGGTAGGGTAGATAAATGTTTGGTCTTTTTATGGCAAAACAAAGTTTGCCGGGTCAGCTAGTAACCATAAAATGTTTCAAAAGCATAGGTACATGCTTGCGTTATCGAATACCTAATATTGCTATAAGTCTAAACGAGAGTGTCATAACTTGGACGGCAAAATACAAGAAACCGACTCCACCCAAGATAGGTAAACCACAATTGTATGTGCGTTTAGTCATAAATATATAGTGAAAATATTCAGCTTGGAATGTTTCGCATTAAGTATATTTATACATAAAACCAAACATGTAAATAAAGGCTGGTTATCCGACCACATTCGAATGACTACAAAAAAGCGACGGATTCATACACAAAGGTGGAACCATATTTACGTGTCGTGGCGCATACTGGCGTGGCGCTGGGTGTCCACACTAAGCTGGCGTGTCGTGGCGCGCTCGGGCGCTATTTCTGAATTAGTATATTTAGTATAAATCGAACCTTTGCTACGTGTAGACGTACATAATATTAACTTCGGATTCGGATGAGGATTTCGATGAAGACCTTCAATTTATTTCTATGCACTTGCCATGATACATCTCCACCACCCTTCCACCATCTTGGTTGACTGGTAGAGAATACCTTAGGCTTTAAGCACAGATTACTAAATAGTTACTTCGTAACTTTAAGTCTGCGTATGTAGGCCTATGTACCTTTATATTGGATGAAATGTTAATAAATAAATAATTTTCTCCTAGCAATTAAACTACTTTAGAGCCGGAAAAAGTAAAGTACCGAAGGCTTGGAAGCAAGCCAACGTACAGCCTGTGCCCAAGAAGGGCAGTCGAGCTGATCCGGCCAACTACAGACCCATCTCTGTAACGTCCATCTTCTGTAAGAGTATGGAACGTGTGCTCAACGGCAAGCTCCTGGCATTCCTAGAAGCGAACGACATTCTCAGTGACCGCCAATACGGCTTCCGCCGAAATCAGTCCACAGGGGATCTTCTAGCGTATGCCATTCACATCTGGAGTGAGGCCATCGAGAAACACGGGGAAGCGCTATCCGTCTCCCTCGACATCTCGAAGGCTTTTGACAGGGTCTGACACGAAAGCCTCATTGGTAAGCTTCCTACCTTCGGACTGCCCAGTGGTCTGTGTAATTGGATTGCGGACTTCCTCAGGGATCGATCCATCCGAGTGGTTATCGATGGCTGCTCGTCCGGTCAGTTAGATATCAACGCCGTCCCTCAGGGATCAGTGCTCTCGGCAACATCATTTTTGATGCACATTAATGATCTGCTAAGACCCGGCATCTTTGAGTACGCAGACGACAGCACTGTTGCTGAGAGATACGTGTTCGACGGACGGACTACTGGGCCACAGATTCGGTCTCTCCGGGAGGCCATGGTCGGCCATGGTCGCTTGAATCTATCCTTGAAGGCGGTCTCCGAATGGGGTGACGCCAATCTGGTCAGTTTCAATGCTACTAAGACCCAGGTGTGTCTTTTGCCCGCTAAGAAGAGCCAATTCCACCCGGCTCCATCTTTCTGTGGTGTAACCGTGCCTTTAACGGACCATCTCGAACTTCTTGGTGTTACGTTGACATCGACCCTCAATTTTGGTCCATTCATTGAGGCGAAAGCTCAGTTGGCTGGAAAAAAGTTGGGGATTCTTGCAAAGGTGAGACGGTACTTCACACATGAACAGCTGATCAACTTGTATAAAGCGCAAGTTCGGTCGTGCATGGAGTACTGCTCTCACCTCTGGGACGGATCTGCCAAATATCAGCTTTATGCACTTGAGTCGATTGACAGCCGGGCCAAGAGGCTTATTGGCGAGTGCTGCTTATTCCAGAGCCTCGAACATCGACGCCGAGTTGCCAGCCTGTCGGTTTTTTATCGGTTACATTTCGGGGAGTGTGCGACGGAACTGCACAATTTGATTCCGCCTAGCCCTTTCCATCATCGGACTACAAGACTTACGGCCATGCACCATCGGTTCATTGTGGACATCCCACCCATACGCACAAAGCGTTTTGCTAATACTTTCATTGTGCGCACATCTAAGGAGTGGATTTCCCTTCCGGAGTCTTTGTTTCCTGATAGCTACAACCTTGGGGTCTTTAAGTCAAGAGTGAATAGGTTACTTCTAGGCAAGCGTGCTTCACCGTAAGCCACATCATCGCTTACCATCAGGCGAGGTAGTGGTCAAACGCGAGCCTATCGAAAATAAAAAATCTATACACTTGCCATTTTATATCTCCACCACCCTTCCACCATCTTGGTTGACTGGTAGAGAGTACCTTAGGCTTTAAGTCTGCCTATATACCTTTATGTTGGATGAAATGTTAATAAATAAATAGTTTTCTCCTAGCAATTAAACTACTTTAGAGCAAATAAAAAAAAAAGAAGTATGTAGATATCAACAGATCACGTTACATGCCGATAACAGTATTGTAGTGTTGCCTCGTGCGCATATGCCGCTCGGTTATAAATACCGGTCCGAGTGGTGAAGCGATCATCAGAAGACGCAGGCACTTGTTACAGGACTCGCGCCCCTCCCACCACAACTGACACTACAAGGGGCCGACATCGAGTGGACACCCCAGGCCAAGTACCTGGGTGTGACCATAGATCGTCGGCTCACGATGGGGTTACACACCACCAAGGTGATAGCGCAATGCAGGGTGGCCCGAAACCTGCTCAACCCAGTGCTCTCATCCCACCTTGCCGCCCGCACCAAACTGGGCATCTATAAAACCTACCTACGCTCTATTCTAACATACGCAGCCCCAGCTTGGTTCGTTCTCACTAGCGAGACGAACAAAAAGAAACTACGCGCCCAGCAGAGCCTGGCGCTGCGACGCATCATGGACGCCCCTCGCTACGTGAGGAACGATGTCATCCTGCGGGATTCAGGTATAGAGAGCCTGGATGAGTTTGTAAGCCGCCTTGCTACAAACATGTTCGCGCAGGCCGATGCTTCTGCCTGGCCTCACATCCAGGACATAGCGCCATGGCACGCGCGCCCGCCCGATAAAAAGCGCCTCCCGCGTGATCTCATTATTACCAACAAGTAACCCCATCCACCACCCGGACTTGACGCTTGAGTAAATCGCATCACACTACACGCGATTTACTCATACAATAATACTACCCATCCCACACGACATACACGGCGTGAAGTTTGTTCTAAGTTAATATAGGCAAGCTTTACGTCGTAAACAGACATTCATAACTATACACTCGCAAGTACACATGCACCGAATAGCGCTGCGGTCGCCGCCATAGACTATCACGCTATCGGTTATCATGGGCGGTGTAATACAGGTCATTGCCGCTCCCACATACATAAACGGCGCTAGTAGTAGCTAGTCGCTTTCACTACCAAACTGTAGGTTCGTCCAAGTCGGTGCTCCTGCCGCTGGTTACCTTAGCTGGGCCTCCCAGGGTACGCCCTGGTTCTCACCCGGCTGAGGTGGACCGCCAGGAGGCCGTGAAGAAACGGCGGTCCGTTCAGAACGGCCGCCGTAGCGCGCCTACAGTCACATAAAACAAGCCAAACATAGCGCGCGTTGATGTCTTTTGTACTAACGTATTAAAAATAATTTTCAGCGCGCGCACAAGCTAGGTCCAGAGGACAACACAACGACGGGTCCATTGATATGGGCCCCGGTGCTGCACCCGCGGGCTAGGAACGATGTTCCGGCACCGCTCGCATAAAATAAAATAAAATATACTACCAGACTACACAATCCATCCGTCAATAACTTCTCAGTTCTTTTTAACCGACTTACCAAAAAGGAGGAGGTTCTATGTTCGACTTCTTGTATGTTTTTTTTTTTTATGTATGTTCAGCAATATCTCCGTCAATTGTGGACCGATTATGAAAATTCTTTTTTCGTTTGAAAGAGTATGTTTCGAAATTGGTCCCATTTTAATTTGGTGAAGATCTGATGAAGAACTTCGGAGATATACAACAGAACTCTTCAATAAATAACGGCAAATCATTCGGAATTGCTGCAATCTCATGTCTGTTTATTGTATATACCATTTCATAACATAACATCACGCCAGTACGTACTAAAGGGGTACGCAGATCTCTCATTTCACTGGTTATGTTCAAGTATCATGTTATTCGGGTGATCTATTCTAGCGTTATAGGTACCTTACTAAACAACTTGCCTATTTTAGGTAGGTACAAATAAAAAGGGAAAAATAAAAATCTTTTTAGCAAAAAAATACTACCGACTTCCAAATGAAAAACTACAAAGTGAAAAATAACTTAACTTTTGGAAGTCGGTGTCCATATCGCAAAAAAATGGTACCTAAGAAAGGCACCGACTTCCAAAAGTTAAGTTATTTTTCACTTTGTAGTTTTTCATTTGGAAGTCAGTAGTATTTTTTTGCTAAAAAGATTTTTATGACATCAACATTTTTGTTGATAAATTAAAGTCGACAGGCAATACTTTGTATCTGCCTCTTAGGGTAAGACATCAGGCTATTATCATACACAATAAACTCAGACATAAGTAGTATGTCGAAGTATCCAATAATTATTGATATTAGTAATAGTACTAATTTATAGGTGGTCAATACCTTGAATAACGTTAGCAAAGATGCTATTAATATATTTTATTATATATACAGACTACCAGGACTGACCAGCAGAGCGATCAGTTGTTATCAGACTGTCGGCCTGTGCGGTAGTGCGTTGGCGAGTCAACTATTAATATTGATAAATGTGCATATTTTACAGAAGGCAAGGCAATTTCAAATTCAAAAGTTTTAGAACAAAAACATAAAAAAATCGGTTTGTTTACATTTTGATTATAATGATAAGCGATTATCTCGGTAACGTGTGGACCGATTTACATGATTCAAACGGTTTTAAACCAAGACCTTTCATTTGACACTAACTGCATCATAAAATCTCCACAAACAAAAATTTACGTTTTCAAGTTCCTCGCGTAATTATTAAGTATGATATCTCTTATCAATTCTTTAAAATCTATATATATATCAACTTTTAATGTTAAAATTAGGATTCTATATGATTGTACATGCTAGTTGGACATAAAACAAAACAAATACAACACTAATTAGTATCTAACAAGAAAACTACGTTGACGACGTACAAGTTTAATAAGCTCGTCGGTAATTTTCAACACGCAGCATACAAGCGTCCGCTACGAGTTCACGTCATTGAAACGTAGTGTTACTTAATCTTTGGAATGGCGCGCCACGAGCAACGCGGTGTAGAAACACGTTTGCCTGGCGTGTCGTGTCGCGCCAGAGCGGTGGTGGGGGCTATGGCGCAATCCAGTGCTGCCAACTTAGCGCTTTCAGCGCCAGATCTAGCGCTTTTTCTGGTCAATAGCGCCTAGCGCTAAATCTAGCGCTTTTTGAAACTCTAAACTTTCTTTAAAAAAAGAGTTACTGCGCAAACTTTCAACTGCCCAACGACGTGTAACAAGGACAATTTCATCCACAGATAAATATAAATTCAAGTCGAAAACTGATCAAGACCAATCTTATTTCAGCCTCAGAAGCAATTGTATTAGAATCAGACGATAATTAATTAATTAAAACCCTTTATTTTATAAAATAATTACATTAAAACGTCACTACTTTTTTTATTATTACTAAACAAGTACTCTAATCTCTTTTATATGACATAATTTGATTAAATAATAAAGAAAAATGCGTTTATACATTTAAAGTCTCAAAAAATTGGGAGTTTTGTTTGAATTTGGCGCCGAATTTGACCGATTTTGGGTGCGATTTTTTGACAGCGACCATTTAGCGCGTTCTAGCGCGTTTTCAAAGAGCTAACAGCGCGTTTTTGCTTAAACGAGTTGGCAGCACTGGCGCAATCGGTCGCGGGCAGTCCGCGCCACGCCAGGTCGCGCCACGCTGGCCACGACACTCAAATGTGCCTCTAACCATACTAAATGTATGAAACCGATAGGCATCTGGCGCGACACGCCACGCCACGCCACGTAAATGTGTTCTGCCTTTAGTTCTATGAATAACACCCTTTAATTCAGTGAGAGAGAAAAGAAGATCTAGCTTCGAATGTGTGTCTGAAGCTTCTTGCTTGGTTATTAGATAAAGATAAGGGAGACAGGATAGGGTTAATAGCCTCAGGTACCCAAGGAGGAGGAGGAGGAGGCTAATTTATCTAAAAAGTCACTGGCTAAAGAATCAGGAATAGGAGAAGGGTTGTGGTAATAATAATAATAAGCCTTTTTATTTCTTGTTTTACAATAGTTGGTAGTTATATTATTACATAAATTTAATTTGTATTTTATTAGTAAGAATTTTCTTAGATTATGTTAACTAGTAATGTAATGTTTTAAAAATATTTATAAATTAACAGGAACCCCGGTTTGGGTAAAGGCCTCCTCCAAAGATGCCCATGATGCCAAGGGTTGTGGTAAATTGACCTAAATCTACGAATATTGCGCCAGACAATCGTAGGGTGAGTATTCCGTGAAATTGATGAGCAAAAGTTACGCCAAGATACAAATTTTTCTTCTTAAATATTTTAGAAGTTTCAATAATTATGTTACTTACGGTTTCAAAATTATTATCAGACATATCATGGTTATAATTAAATTCAGCCTCTACGTTTTTTAATCAATTCTTTGCACTCAGAGTCCCACCATGGAGGTGAAGGAATTGTGCTCATGTTGTTATTTTTTACAGGAAAAACTTCATGTGCTGCTGCAATTAATATGTGTGCTAAAGCTTCAGCACACCTATTTTCATTGCCATCAGCAATAACAGGCAAGGTGCAAAGTTTTCTGTCAACAATATTTCTAAATTTGTCCCAGTCATTAGTATTTTTAACCCCCGCCGGACAAAGAGGGGTGATATAAGTTTGACGTGTGTTGCTGTGTATCTGTGTGTCTGTCTATGGCATCATAGCGCCTAAACGGATGAACCGATTTTGATTTAGTTTTTTTTTTTTAAAAGGTGATTATGTCGGGAGTGTTCTTAGCTATGTTTGAATAAAATCGCGATTTACTGTTTGAATCGGGGTGTTTTCGCAAGATATATGAGTCGGCGGTTTTTTAAATTTTGAAATTTTACTTGTTATTAGGTAGTTTATGTTTTAAATTAGATCTCCTTAATGGTGTCTTTGGTTTAGAAAGAGGACAAGAAATGATTATTGGGCAATGGTCACTACCATAAGTGGATGTTAGAATATCCCAAGTTAATGAAGAAGCTAAGCTTGGTGAACAGATAGAAAGATCAATTGCACTTTGGTTCTGATTGGGACTACATCGACGTGTAGCAGCTACTGAGTTCAAAATGCATAAATTATGTAGGTCTATTATAACTAGTAATTCATCCCCATAACAAGTAGAAGTCGAACAACCCCACAATTGGTGAAGGCAATTAAGGTCCCCCAATATTAAGAATGGCTTTGGAAGAAAAGAAAAGAGATTATTCATCTCTTGAACTGAAGAAGGGTGAGGAACATAAATAGAAACAAGACAAGTATGATGCACTTTAATAGCTACAATTGGAATTTCCTCACTGTGAGGAGGCAATGTAATAATAGAGAATGGGATAGAATTCTTGTTATGTATAGCTACTCCACCATACCCATCAGATCTATCCACAACCACTGATTGAACCATTGATTTTAAAAATATGATTATGTTTGAGCCAAGTATCTGCAAAGGCAAAGGCAAATGGCTTATATTTGTTTAAAAGATGTATAACATCACTCTTTTTGTTTAATAGACTGCGGCAGTTCCACTGGATTATTTTGGATGTGTTGTCCATTATGAATGTATTGGGATTCATAGAAAGATGAGGCTACGTTGGACGGTGAAATATTGAACTGAGAGAGAAGATTATGTAATGCAGAAAGAAAATCGTTTAAAGAAAAATTTGTGTCTTTGATTTCAGATATGATTGTTAGAAAGAGCACAACCATTCGATGGCTGGGGAATATTAAAATCCTTAATGATGGCATTATGAGCCACTTTATTATAACCTTGTACAGATTTAGGAGGGGAGTTAGGTTGGAGAAAGACCGTCTTTTTAGAGCTAGTTGAAGCAGGTGTTTTATTGGGTAAATAGATTGAAGCAGAATTTACAAAGTTTTTGGAGGGTGAAGATAAAAGTGCATCAGCATATGATTTTGTTACTGGGGGATGTACTTTAGCAGCTTCAGCATATGATACTGAACTTTGTGCCATGTATGTTTTAATTAATTTTTGCCTTGAGAATTCTGGGCAAGACTTATTAATAGCAAAATGTAATCCAGAGCAAAGGCAGCAAGATGTACTTTTGTTGTTATTTATCTCAGTTGTCTCCAGAATGGCCTGGGCCACATTTATAGCAACGGGGTTTAAACCAGCACTGAATTTTAGTGCCACCAAATCTACAACAATTGTAGCACTGTATGGTGGGGAAAATGTATAGGTCTACAGGTAAAGCAGTATAGCACATAAATATATTCTTTTTGGTAAGACCTGCTCGTCAAACGTTACAACTATGGATTGGGATGGTTTCCAAATGGTTGAACCGAGGTTGAACCATCAAAAATGGTTTTAAAATTAAGACGTCTGACTTTTAAAATTGGACCGCAACCAATCGGTACTGTTAAATTATCAATAACTTCCTCCGGAGACCATTCTGCAGGAACACCACGTACTAAGCCCATTCTAGTAACGTTAAAAGTAGGTATAAAAGCTTTAAAATTGAATTTTTCGAGACTATTGTGAGTAATAAAGGAATTTGCTTCAAGGAAATTCGAAAAGGATAATGAAATCTTATTGCGCCCGATTTTTTTGACGCTACCAATAACAATGTTTCGGAAGGCGTTACTCTTTAAAAACTTGCCAAATGTGATTGGGTGCAATGTCGTAGTTAGTATCATCTGGTGAAGTTGTTATTTTATGAACATGAATTACAAAAGGCGCGCTGTCCGTTTTATCATATACCTAGGTTTTTGTCCCAATCTGCGTGGGATTAACCGTGGAAGGAGCGGGCATATCATTAGGCAATACATTACATGCTATACTTTCTAAATGGATAGGCGCAGATTCCACAACTTCAGAGGAGTTTGACTCTATACAACCACAACCCGAAGACTCGGCATCGTGATGTTTACGGGTACGACGACGTTTATTGCAGTGCTTACAAACTTGCACGCGACTTCTTTTTAAATTTCAAGCAGAAGATGACCCGTCAGTGTCCATACCCGATGCATTCGATTGTACTGTGACAAAAACACGGGGCGGGGGAACAAAGTCCCCCGGGTCCGGCGGGTCTTTCATCCTTACATGCTAAAGAGAATTGAAAACACTTACCACTACCGAAGAATGTACAAAACTAAATCTTAACTACTAGGTACTACTACTACTGATCTAATATATAATTGTGAACTTTCTCCAAATAAATATCTATTAAATACAGGTTAAAATTTTGTTTTAAATTTAAATCCAAAAAATACGAGAGTTAATAGTTAAGTATTGAGAGTTTCCCGCGCTTCCCGCCTTTATTGTTCTGTTTTTTTTTATATTTAATTTTATGGCCTGGTTGCTAGGACCTTTTAGACATTTTATTATTTCGCTGTTATTCTTTATTTTGCATTAGAATGCGGATGTAACAGATTCTAATGTTTTTTGGAGTATTTGGCAGCAAATTGTATCGAGTCAGTCTTCCCAGTAAGCTTTGCGGAGGCAGTCAATACATACGTAGTATCTCTAAGTAGTCTGTGATGGATCTGAATGAAACGCGCCATGACAGAATGAAACATGTTCTGAATTTTTTTAAACTTGATTTTGCCTGAGCGTGTGCGAGTACGTTTCCTACTTTGCTAGTTCGCGCGGTTTCGTACTAGAAGTACCAGTGATTACCTACATTTATTGTTTGTTTAGTAAGTTTAGCGTTAAAGTATCTCAAATTATCGAGATTCTATTGCCTATTATATCTATAATGTATTAATAAGTCCTTATATGTCTAACTTTAACTAAAAAAAATAAAAAAAATCTTAAGCATAAATATTTTATTGCAGGTGCAAGCAAGTAAAATTTCTGTAGAAAGTGTGGATTTAAACCACAGAAAGCGATTCACTAGTACTCAATTTAATACAAAATAAAGAGAGATGACAAATCATCATCGATAATGAAAGCTTTTTTTTGTTTTTTTTTGCATCGAGGCGATTTTGCCTTTTTTTAACAGCCCTCCAATTTGCTGAAATCAGGACCTAAAAAAAGAAAATTAAAAAAAAATGTAACTTTTGCAGCAAAAATGTAACATTTTAGGAAATAAAACGTAACTTTGACTTAAGGGCCCTGGCAACACTGACAGCGTTGCCAGAACGTAACTTTTGTTTCATTTTACGTAACTTTTGACCGTCTCACGTAACCTCCATGTAACACGACACAAAATGTAACTTTTACGTAACTTTTAGGACTTACTAAAAATATTAAAATATTTGCCCGCAAACAAAAAATAATCGTGAAACGGAACGCATCTAAGAAAGCTTTTGTTCGTCGTACTGTCGCTACTGTGACCTGACTTTATTCAGTATTCACTCTCTCACTCAAGTGTATTTTTAAAATCTTCTATCTTGCTTACTCCGTCGAGCGAGTGAGCGTCGTGTTTTGTTTGTTAAAGTTTTATTATCTCCAAAGAAGAGTAAACAAATACGAAAGTTAATATCTGTGGATGTAATTTTATTTATTAAATTTACTTCGTCAATAGTGTAGTGATTGGTTTTGTAAACGACAACGGCTTTCACATGGTAATTTTAAGAAATGGACACTTCCCACGCTAAATTCCTTAATGGCTTTTTTTTATAACTGCACGTTTCTTGGGTTCTTACCGGGTCTATGAATAGCGGCAATATAGATATTCTGTCGGCCTTTTTCAATGTTATAAAATGTAATTTAAAATCAATGCTTAATGTTTCGGACCCGACTAATATTCCTCGACCGTAATTAAAATTTGTATGAAAGTATGGCCATATGCCGCAAAGCGGCGTGAGAAAATAAGACGAACTCCGTCCCTTGTAATGTATCTACCTGGTTGGGCCGGACACAATGTACCGTAAGCATTGTCTCTTAGCTTTCTTGTAACTTAGAAATTAACACGTGAATATTTAAAGTAGGATTGACGTAGGTGCCATGTGAGTAAAGCTATCTACACTTGTAATGTGTATAAGAACTAGAGAAAAGGTAGATAGTTAGTTGGGATTGTCTCGCAGTTTTCTTCTTTGTTACAAAAATAAATGAACACGTCCACGTGTTTGACCACGTGTGTAAAATGACACATGTATGGGCCATGTGAATTTTAGAGTAGTAGTAGTAGTATAATAAAACTTGAAATATACATAAGATTTAGAGAAAAGGTAGCTAATTAGATAAGATTATGTATATTGTCATAGTTTAATACTTGGAGTAAGGAGGAATCTAGATTAAGATTTTTCTGTTGACCTTTGTACACCTTTTATATTTTTCCTATGTAGAATTAAGTATGTAGATTAAGGAAATGTATAACTTGTGTATATTTAAGTAAGATAAGTTTTATAAAATCGGCATTTCTGTGGTGCCATGCTTGAATACAGTTGCAAAGTAGGGGCGCCATTGTTCTCGCCGAGTGGTTTTTGTATAAAAGCCGGCCCGCTTGTAGGCAGAGACACAGTCGGTCTTCCACTCTACAAGGAGTAACAAGTAAGGAATAAATTGAAGATACGAATCACGATAGTATTTTCATTTCCTCAACGAGTCTCCAACCGAACCAACAATACAGTCCACTTCAGTCTGGTCCTTCGAAAGCCGGATACGAGATCCAAGAACCTGCGGCAACCAGTCCACTTCAGTCTGGTTCTACGAGCAACGGATACAAGAAAAATCCGCGGCAACCAGTCCACTTCAGTCTGGTTCTACGAGCAACGGATACAAGAAGAATCCGCGGCAACCAGTCCACTTCAGCCTGGTCCAGCGAGCTACGGATTCAAGAACGAAGAACCCGTGGCAACCAGGCCCAATACAGTCTGGTCCATCAAGCAGCGGATACAACAACGAAGAACCCGCTGCAACCAGAACAACCGAGCTGCAGACCAAGTACGAAGATCTGCGGCGAGAGCGAAGAAAGGAACCCGGCTGTCACCGAGCTGCAGACGAAGTAAGAAGATCTGCGGTAAGAACAAAGCTGTACGGAACAGGATCGGTTTCGAACCTAACCGGTCTTGAACCTGACCAGCTTAATCCCAACCGAACCCGACCGGCTCACCGAACCGAGCCGACCGGTTTCACCCATAGTACCTACCGACCCGAAGAGGTACCAACCCGTCGTGCTAAACCGAACGTGCTGAACGACTCAAGATGGTGTTCACAAGGAGCCAGGGAGACGCAACCGAGATGGAAGAACAGCTACGCATCCAAGAACAGGAAGTGCGACGCGTCCAAGAACAGGAGGCGCGCCGCCAGGAAGTGGAGCTGATCGAACGGGAGCGAAGAAGAAGACTCTCACCGGACCCACCAGCATCACCAGTCTCGAGAACAGCACACAACAGCGCAGCGGGGCCTTCCAGTGCACAGACGACAAACACCGCAATCCGACAGCGAATGACGTCACCGACCAGGACAATGAGATCGCAACGGTCCACGACAAGCGTCACAACAAGGCTACGGATGGCGGAACTGGAGGCTGCAGAGAAGCTAGCAGCCATCCGGACCCAGCAACTGGCACTGGAAGAAGAGCTAGTCAAGAAGAGACTAGCAGTGGAGGTGTCAGCGATCAACGATGAAGAAAGCGTACAAGAGGAACAAGAGCCCTCTCGTCCACACGAAGAGCCTCATCGAATGGTGGATGAATGGCTAAGGTCGAATCCCCTCAATTCACGGGGGGAGGAGGGACCAAGAGAATCCAAAAAGCTACGCTTCGCATCTAGAACGAGATCGCCGACCCCTACAAGAGCGAAGGACAGCATCGAGCACTTGGCAGCAACGCTAGAGAAGATGGCCCGACCTAGGCCTAGGCACACGGAGCTACCTACATTCTCCGGAGCGGCCAACGAGTGGCTGCCATTCAAGGCGGCTGTACGAGATTCGACAGACATGTACCAGGTTACAGCAGCCGAGAACGTACAAAGGCTAAGAAGCTGCCTCAAAGGAGAAGCAAGAGACGCCGTGGCCGCCCTTCTACATACGGCCACTGATCCAGGCGTCATTATGAAGACCCTTGAGCAGTGCTTCGGACGACCGGAAGTCATCATCGACCGAGCACTGGATGACCTCAAGAAGCTTCCGAAACCTGGTACATCGGCCACAGAACTCAACAGTTTCGCTGTCAAGCTACAGAACATCATTTGCGTGCTGCAAACAATCGATCGAAGAGGTTACTTGATCAACCCTTTTATGACCCGGGAAGTACTGGACAAGCTCAGCCCGCATCTCCGATCCCGCTGGTGTGACTACGCCTACGATCAAGAAGGGACAGCAGATCCGGAAATCGTCGTGATGTCACGGTTTCTAATGCGAGAGGCGGACCGAGCGTTACGATATACGTACGCTCCGTCTACAAGCGCCGCCGCACCGAGAAAGGAAACTCGACCCATCGTGACACTCAAGAAGAAGGCGAGCGTGTTTACTACAACCGAGGAAAGGGAAGAAGAAGAAAAGGACAAGTGCCCCAAGTGCGAGCAAGCCCACGTATTGACGCGGTGTCCGCGGTACAAGGCGCTTACGGTAGAGCAGCGATGGAGCTTCCTGAAATCCAATAGGATTTGCTTCAAATGTGCCCGGAAGCAACACAGGCGCATAAGCTGCAAGGCGCAGCTGTGCGGCGTGGATCAATGTCGCCGCCCGCATCATGCGACACTCCATCAAGCGGTACGCGAAGCGCAGACCGAAGACACGGTGGAGGCTGAACCACCAAAGGAGGAAGCGGTCCTGTCCGTGGCTACCCGACCTGCTACTGGGCCACGGGCAGTCTTGCTCAAGATGTGCCCTGTCATCGTGTCCGGACCACGGGGGAAGGTCAAGACCTACGCGCTCCTAGACGAAGGGGCCACGATCACGCTAGTGGACGAAGAACTGGCGGCGAGCGTCGGGGCAGAAGGGCCATCACGGCCGCTTCACCTGAGCGGGGTCAACATGTCGTTGCGAGATATGGGCAGCCAAACAGTAAACATCAAAGTGAAGGGACTGAAGAGTGACGAGAGCTACAAGGTCAGAGCGAGGACCATGAAGGATCTCCGGCTGCACCAGCAGTCAATTCCCGACACGTTGCTGGACTACGAGCACCTGAGGGACCTGACACCAGAAGAGGTGTGCTACGAACTGGCGCGCCCCGGGCTTCTAGTGGGTACAGACCACTGGGAGTGCATAGTGTCCCGCGAGCTCCGAATCGGCGGCCCTAACCAACCAGCAGCATCAAGAACGCAACTAGGATGGGTGGTGCACGGAACCGCGCCACGCAAGACCATCGTTAAAGAAGGGAACGTGCTGCATGTATACGAGCCCGACCGAACAAAGGGTGCATGCAGCCAGGAACTCCACGACCTAGTCGAAGGCCACTTCAGGATCGACGCGCTCGGCATACAAGGCAAGCCGAGAGTCAAGGCGAGCGATCAACGGGCTATCGACATAGTCGGGAGGACAATCAGGATGATTGACACCGGGTACGAGGTTGGGCTGCCATGGCGACGAGACGAGGTCACTATGCCGCCTAGCTACAATCAAGCGTTCCGCCGGCTGAAGAAGATCGAGCAGAAGATGGACGCCGACCCACAGTTCGCGGCCGAGTACTCCAAGCAGGTTAACAACCTATTGGACAAGGGGTACGCAACGCCATGCGATGGGTCGGAGCGAGCGAGTGCCATCTGTTGGTATCTGCCACATTTCGCCGTGCAGAACCCGAACAAGCCCGGCAAACATAGGCTAGTGTTCGACGCAGCAGCGAAGAGCAACGGCGTCTGCCTAAACGACGAACTGTTGGAGGGACCCGACCTACTGCTGTCGCTACCAGGAATCCTGTTTAGGTTCCGAGAAAAGGCGGTAGCGATTACAGCAGACGTGCAGGAGATGTTCCTGAGGATCAGGATAAGGCCGGAGGACCAACCAGCGCAACAGTTCCTATGGAGAGGTGACGACCGACAAGAGCCGCCGAGGAAATACAAGATGACCAGTATGATATTCGGCGCCGCGAGCTCCCCGTACATGGCCCATTACGTACGCAACTACAACGCAGACGTACATGGGCAGGAGTACCCGCGGGCGCTGGAGGCCATCAAAGGAAGTCACTATATGGACGATTTGGTGGCCAGCTATGAAGACGCCGAAGAAGCACGGAGAGCAGTCGAGGAAACGAGGGCAGTGCACGCGCACGCAGGGTTCACGCTGCGAGGTTGGAGCTCCAGCAACGAGACGGTGCTATGCGACGTGCCCACCGAGCTACACGCCACCTCTCCTACACAATTGGGAGGTGAGCAGCCTGAGAGCAAGATCCTGGGGCTGCATTGGGACGCGGAGCGCGATGAGCTGGGGTTCAACACATCCATGAACCGAGTCCCGGCTGAAGTAAGAACGAGAACGCGCGCCCCGACTAAGCGTGAAGCCCTCAGCGCCGTGATGTCCATATACGACCCGCTTGGGTTGCTGAGCCATTACACAATACGATCGAAGATCATACTGCAGAGCTTGTGGCGCCTTCAGACGACGTGGGACGAGCAAATCCCCGAGGAAGAGAACGAGCTCTTCGCCTCCTGGCTCGCTCGCCTGACAGAACTCGCTCAGCTGCGACTACCGCGCTGTTACGTGACGCGAAAGTATGAACGCGTCGACTTACACGTACTTTGCGACGCCAGCGAGCAAGCCTACGCAGCCGTGGCCTATTGGCGAATAAGAAACGTCGATGGGAGCCTGAACGTCGTGTTGGTGGCCGCCAAAGCTAAGGTGGCGCCTCGTCGGGCGCAAACTATACCACGCCTGGAGCTACAAGCCGCAGTGATCGGGGCAAGACTCGCCGAGACGATAAGGAGGGAGCACCGCGTCGATATCGGCCAGACGACCTACTGGACCGATTCATCTACCATGGTGCACTGGATCCATAACGACGTACGACGCTACACGCCATTCGTCGCGCATCGGCTGGGAGAGATCGCAGAGTTGACCCAGAAAGAAGAGTGGCGTTGGCTGCCTACTGCGTGCAACGTAGCGGATGACGCCACTCGACTCGTCGACACGCCCATCTGCGCCACGGATAGATGGTTTCGGGGGCCGGACTTCTTGCTCCTGCCAGAAGAGCAGTGGCCCACGACGTCGACGGATGAACCAGAGAACGAGGAAGTCCTTCACACGAGTGAAGAAACTGAGCGAGACAGCTGGCTACCGAACCCGGCCCGCTTCTCAAAGTATGAGGTATTGGTGAGAGCCACCGCTCAAGCGATCGCTTTCACTGATATCTGTCGACGAAGAGCGACAAGGATGGAGTATCGTCATATCCAGCGCGCCGAGGCTGAACTGATCAAACAGGCACAAGAGGACAGCTTCGGGGAAGATATGAAGAAGATCCGGTCCGCTCGCCCGCTCACGAGGGCGAGTCGATTGTACAGGCTGGATCCAGTGCTGGATGACGGTGTCTTAAGGGTGAGGGGCCGGATCGAGGCCTCTCCCGCACCGACCGAGATGAAGCGGCCTATTATACTCGACGGCCGCCATCAGCTGACTAAGCTCCTCGTGTTGCGGGAGCACTGCGCTGCGGGCCACGCCAATAGGGAGCGTGTGACGAACGACCTACGACAGCGGTACTGGGTCATTCACTTGCGACCCACGGTACGCGCTGTCGAGAGGAGCTGCGCCTTCTGCAAGACGAGGCGGGCGATGCCGCAAACACCAGCTACAGGAGACCTGCCACAAGCCCGCCTTGACCCTTTTCACCGCCCGTTCACCAACTGTGGGGTGGACTATTTCGGGCCAATAATGGTCAAGGTAGGACGCCGCCGAGAGAAGAGGTGGGGCGCACTCTTTACGTGCCTCACTTCCCGCGCCGTGCACATCGAGCTTGTCGCTTCACTCTCCACCGACTCAGCAATCATGGCGCTGAGACGAATGGCCGCGCGCAGGGGCTGGCCGAGGGTGATGTACTCCGACAACGCGACTAATTTCCGCGGAGCCGACCAGGAGCTACGCCACGCCTACGCCGAGTGGATGCCTGCCCTGCGAGATGAGGGGCTACTGCATCGCTTGGAGTGGCGCTTCATCCCTCCCGGCGCGCCCAACCAAGGCGGTGCGTGGGAACGTATGGTGCGCTCCGTGAAGATGGCGCTCAGCGTGACCCTGCGAGAGAAGGCGCCGGCGGAAGAAGTACTGAGGACTCTGCTCACTGAGGCTGAGTTCTCAATCAATGCGCGACCGCTGACACACGTCAGTGTGGATCCCAGTGACCCCGAGGCCCTAACCCCCAACCACTTCTTGTTGGGGTCGTCCAAGGGGCTGCCGACGACAGGACCCTGCGAAGAGGATGACCGGAGGACTTGGCGAGCTAGTCAGGCGCTCGCTGACCACTTCTGGCGACGATGGCTACGCGAGTACCTGCCCACGTTGGTTCCTCGCGGCGAGCCACGGAACGACGTGCGACCCATGCAAGCCGGCGACGTGGTCCTCGTGGTCGACAACACGCTGCCACGGAACACATGGCCGATGGGAATCGTCGAGCGCACGCATCGCGGACCGGATGGCGGCATCAGAGTCGTCGAGGTGCGCACCAGGACCGGCACCTTTCGACGCCCCGTGAGCAAGCTCGTCGTCGTGTCAACGAAGTAGGCTACGCGAGCTGCGCCGGGGGGAGAACTGTAAACGACAACGGCTTTCACATGGTAATTTTAAGAAATGGACACTTCCCACGCTAAATTCCTTAATGGCTTTTTTTTATAACTGCACGTTTCTTGGGTTCTTACCGGGTCTATGAATAGCGGCAATATAGATATTCTGTCGGCCTTTTTCAATGTTATAAAATGTAATTTAAAATCAATGCTTAATGTTTCGGACCCGAATAATATTCCTCGACCGTAATTAAAATTTGTATGAAAGTATGGCCATATGCCGCAAAGCGGCGTGAGAAAATAAGACGAACTCCGTCCCTTGTAATGTATCTACCTGGTTGGGCCGGACACAATGTACCGTAAGCATTGTCTCTTAGCTTTCTTGTAACTTAGAAATTAACACGTGAATATTTAAAGTAGGATTGACGTAGGTGCCATGTGAGTAAAGCTATCTACACTTGTAATGTGTATAAGAACTAGAGAAAAGGTAGATAGTTAGTTGGGATTGTCTCGCAGTTTTCTTCTTTGTTACAAAAATAAATGAACACGTCCACGTGTTTGACCACGTGTGTAAAATGACACATGTATGGGCCATGTGAATTTTAGAGTAGTAGTAGTAGTATAATAAAACTTGAAATATACATAAGATTTAGAGAAAAGGTAGCTAATTAGATAAGATTATGTATATTGTCATAGTTTAATACTTGGAGTAAGGAGGAATCTAGATTAAGATTTTTCTGTTGACCTTTGTACACCTTTTATATTTTTCCTATGTAGAATTAAGTATGTAGATTAAGGAAATGTATAACTTGTGTATATTTAAGTAAGATAAGTTTTATAAAATCGGCATTTCTGTGGTGCCATGCTTGAATACAGTTGCAAAGTAGGGGCGCCATTGTTCTCGCCGAGCGGTTTTTGTATAAAAGCCGGCCCGCTTGTAGGCAGAGACACAGTCGGTCTTCCACTCTACAAGGAGTAACAAGTAAGGAATAAATTGAAGATACGAATCACGATAGTATTTTCATTTCCTCAACGAGTCTCCAACCGAACCAACAATACAGTCCACTTCAGGTTTGTTTTCGACTTGTTAGTAATAATAAAATAAAATAATAATATTTAAAATACTTGGTTATTAATTATTATATTTATTGTAGTTTTAATTTAATAATTAATTATTTAGGGAATCAGTAAATCAACAACAAAGTCGTATTTGCAACTGAAATAATTATTTTTGTATCAATCGTCAACTAAATCTTTTCTTTTCTTTTAAAAAAACGTTGCCACACAAGGAATTTCTTCCTGTATCGTGGGTGCGTTTACAAACATATAAACTCACATACACAACACCCAGAGCCGGAACAACTATCTGTAGGTCATACAAATATTTGTTCCGTGCGGGAATCGAACCCGCGACACGCAGCGCAGCAGTCAATCGCTCAACCACTGCGCCAACCGTGCGCCCAAAATATCAAAATTATCAAGTCAAATTCAAAAGCCATTGTACATGAAGTTTAAATAAATAATATTTGTGTGCCATGCACTGCACATAGCTTCAAAAAGTTCATTTAGATATTTATTACTCATTTCTAAGTAACTTTGGTTTCCTTTACAAGAACTAGAGTGGGCTGAGTACCTATAAGCCGGCGTATTCTAGATTTGATTATATTTATCGATCTTTTCGCTAATGCGACCAAGTAGTAGCTAGCTAGAATAGTTGTTTCTCGTTGTAATTTGAATGTTCTAAACTAAACGCAAAGGGTTACCCGTGGTAGACGCGGGGGCGGCCCGCCCGCGCCGAAATTCGAATAATGGGCGCGTTCCGCTAATTACAAAGAAGAAAAAAAATTGTGTCGTTTTCCACTTATATTTAGTGTGGAAAACGACACATTTTTTTTTTAGTAATGTAACTTTTCTCATGAAAATGTAACTTTTTGAGATGTCTCATGTAACATTTGACTATCTGCCACTGGCAACACTGCTATTTTATTTTTCGATTAATACGCCTCACTCCCACGGCTGATAATCTTCATAGAAAGAAACGCTCGACGTAGCGCCATTTTTTTTTAATGATGTATGACATTTCTGCTTGGCTGTGATTGGCTGTCGCAGGCGCCAGTCGGCCGCCATTTGTTTTTGTATTATTTGAATTTTGATATGACATTACAGGTACTGTGTTGATCGAGTGAAGTAGTTTGTGCTTATCCTCTCCGCTTTATCCGTAATAAATCCCAGTGTCTCTGCGATTACTTTTGCTACTTGCAAAATGTATTACGAGTGCTGTGTTTGTAAATCATCGCGACAGGTCGCTATTTTGCATCATTTCCCGTGTAATGAGATAAGACTCGCTAAGTGGTTAAAGTGTCTAAACCGTGATGATCTGAAATCATTATCACCAGAACAACTTTCGAAGCTTTTCATTTGTCAAAAACACTTTGAAAAGAAGTTCATTACGTCTAAATCACGTCTCATTGGCAGTGCCTATCCTTCCCTGTTTGCTGAAGATGAGATTTTGACTGGAACAGCATCTCGGCAGAATGACGGTAAATATTATGATGATAATACATTCATTATTACTGCTTCTTGCTTCGTAAGTACATGATTTTCAAACTTACCTCACTAGTCTCACCCTATTTACCTATTGTTACCCTTTAATGTACTAAACGTATGTACGTAACGTGTTTAAACGCAGCAGACGACGGTGTGGATGATTTGAACTGGCCCTATAGTAGTGAAATAATTCCATATGCCAAAGGTCTGTGTAAAGGAAAGTGGGAAAAGGCCTTTAAGGAGTCCTCGCAGACTAAGGGTGCTTGGTACTACACCATGCAAGATGCACCAGGCTCAGTGCCCTGGTTCGAGTGTGCCAGCCTCTCTAGGGACACATTGGTTGCAGCCCTCAGGTTACGGGCTGGTCATGTTCCGCTGAACAGGTTTTGTTTTCTTATGGGCGTAATTTCGTCGCCATTCTGCGACCTGTGCCATAAGCCGGAGGATATAATGCACGTTTTGTTGGAATGTGATCGATATTGTGACCTGAGACTGAGGTTATTGTCGAATATAGATCTATTTAACGGGGGAATCAATGTGACGTTAGGCCGACCTTTGTCTAAAGAATGCATGAGTATCTATACCTTTTTGAAATTATGTATGAAAGAAAGGAATGAGAGATGAGAGACGGAAAAAGAAAGAAAGGAGAGGAGGGAGGAAAATATATATATATATATATAGGTTGTGAGTAGATACTGGTAGTGTACCGGCTGCTAGCGGAATCGCTATGCAGCGTTACACTACTTTTGATTGTCCCTATGAGGCTGGCATAGTCACCCAGAGTGCACTGAAGCCTCAAAAAAAAAAAAAAAAAAAATTGATTAAAAAAAAAAAAAAAAAAAAATATCTATATGTCATTAAGTGTAGTTAAGGACCAATATAACCATTATAACGTGATCTTAAATCTGGTGTCTTCCTAAAAAGAAGATAACAAACACTCCTGTCCAACTTTGATAAAGAACCCTGTCACACTAATTAAAGACTACTAAAAACCTAATAAAACATGAGAAAGTATAGCAATGACAAGATCAAACTATAAAGTACGGATATAAGTAATATGGTATCAAAATGCAATTGTGACCTTTAACAAAATATATTTTCAGTCTTATCAGTTTCATGGATACTGAAATTGTTTTTGTTTGTCTGATTTCAGAAAATGTTTTACCTCTGGTGATAAATGATAAATGATAAATGATTTTATTTCTGTAAGTTGGTTTGTACAAACACTTTTACATGTCGATCATATTTTTTAAAACTAGATGAGGTCGGCGTTTCCTATCTGACTACTCTGAGAAGAAAGGCCGAAACAAACTCAGAGGTCACAGTCTCTTTTAAAGTCTTGACAAAAACTTGGTTATATCATGTGAAGACCATGTAGACATATGTCTGAAATGGTCTTTTGAGGAAAGAACCAGCCAGATTGAGTGGACCTGTCCAGTCAGTGCACGCATTTGTCAATAACCGAGCAGCTCAACTCAGAATTTACGGAGCTCAACGATTCGACGAACAATACCAAAGAAAGGACATTCGGGTAGGCCGCATAAACTACTCAAACTGCCAGACCATGAGTAAAAACTAACTAAGTTATAATAAAAAACAAAAATCCACATAGTCTTCACATTCACAATAATAAAAAAAATAAAAAATATAATACTTTAAAAAGTAAATATTCTTGTCATTGCAAGAAAACAAAAAAAAATATCAAAATTAAAAACAAAATTCACGGTGCAAAATATAAAAAAAATCAAAATTAATTGGAGCAGCTCAATCCCAAGCCTTTTTGTCCTCAACGTAATCTTTAATAGTATAAAACGCATTCTGACACAACTTACGTTTAATGAATGATTTGAATTTATTAAGACTTAGATCTTGTACGTGGCTTGGAAGCTTATTATAAAAGCGTACACATTGACATCTAAACGAGCCACCTATCTTCTTGAGCCTTGTTGTAGGTACTACAAATTTGTGTTTGTTCCTAGTATTTATGTTATGGATATCACTGTATTTTTTAAACAATTTTATATTTTTATGAGCATATAAAAGATTTTCATAAATATACTGAGAGGGCACAGTCATTACATTAATCTCCTTAAATTTCTCTCTGAGAGAGTGCCTCGGGCTTAATTTATATATTGATCGAACAGCTCTTTTCTGCAAAACAAAGATATTCTGGATGTCGGCGGCATTTCCCCACAACAGAATACCGTACATTCATACACCATGGTGGAGCATTCATACACCCGTAAAAGACACTTTGACCACACATACTCCCTGGAACCACTGAAAGGTTTGTTATAAGCATAATTTTGTCATGCTACTATTCAAATTCAAATACATTTATTTGCCGGAATGTAGGTTTACAAAGTATGATCTTAAATCTATAACAGTCCCTTTACATTCTACCATTAAATATGGTGTGCATATATTTAATTTTAGCTTGTACTATCGTCTAAGCTTATCTTTAATAAATTAAGAAAATAGACAGTAATAACAAAATTACCTCATGCATTAGGATTCTAAACAAAACAAATTAATTAATTGATGTCAGAGTTACAATATTATACCGGTGTCAGTTCAAACACTGTCAGATCAAGATTACAATTAAAAATTATTGTAAATTTAATTGATATCTAATATCATAAACAATTATAAAAAATATTGTAACTTGATAACATCTTATCTATTTTAATCTCAAAGTGTTCATTCCGTACATATTGAACATCAATTAATTATTATAAGGTATATACCAATATTATATATTTCAGTTTCTTTCACCGCAATCTGACATGTATTCATTGAGATTGTGAAAGCATTTTTCTTTTAACCATTGCATTAACTTTTTTTTTATACCTTCGCAAAGGTAAATCTTTAAAGGCGTCCGGTAATTTGTTATATACCTTTACAGCATTTATGAACGAGTTCCTTTTATGCAATTCGAGCCTGCATTGCTTTAGACAGAGCTCGTGTTTAAATTTATTTTTATTTCTAGGTGCTACATTGCGCTTGGTTACATCTTTGTGTTTTATAAAATATTTTGGATGTTGTTGTACAAATAGGCATAATTCTCTAATATACATATACGGTAACGGTAGGATATTGTACTTTTTAAACAAGGGCTTTCATCCGTATACCAGGCCCATCATATTGCACGCACACATTAATTTGAGAGATTTCCACACATTGTTTTCTGTCATTTAGGTAGTTTCTCAACCAGTCATTCGCTTTGCCTATTATTCCATATTTTTCTATCTCATCTAAGAGCAAATTGTGGTCCACAAAATCGAACGCCTTACACATGTCTAGGAAAATTGCAGCAATTGGTACTCTATCATTTATAGCCTGGGTGATAATTTTGATCAAATTAAAACATGCCAATTAAGTAGTATTATTGTCTGAATCCATATTGCTCGTCTTTAAGTAGACGATGGCTTGTTGTAAAATCTTGAAGCCGTTTCAATATGATTTTCTCGAAGATTTTGGACATAATTGGTATCAGTGTCACTGGTCTATGTCTGGTCTGGTTCATGTCTGATTTTTCTTCTTTTTTCAAAAGTGGCTTAACTATTGACTTTTTCAATATGTGTGGAAAGGTCCCTTCCTCAAACGATAAGTTAATTAAATAACACAGCGGTTGACATATTTATGGTGCGCACATTTTAATTGCGTTGGTTGTTATGTCATCTACTCATACCAACGTTTTACTATTATTATATTGATTAGACACATGCCATAATTTTCGGTTTTGTTTTTTCAGAAATTCAAGCTGTTGCTTCTACCTCCAATGAATTTCCTCTGCAGTGCTTACCACAGTATCCACAATCTAGTCAAGATTCAGGTATTTCAAATTTCTTAGTTTATGTATATTAAATGCCTTGTTCAAATGTAAACTCTTTGATAATTTTTTCTTTTATTTTGTCTATTTCAGAAGTCCTTGCTTCTTGCTCCAGTGACCTACAAACTTTACAACAAGTTCCACCAACTATTCAGGAGTCAGGTAATTCAGAGTTACAATCAATTAGAAGTATTTTTTTTTTAATTAAGATAACCGTCTGCTATGTATCAAAATAATTGGAAAATGTATCTCATAGGCTTATATCACCATACTGAATATATTGCAATGTTTCAGATATGAGTCAAGTCCGGCATGTAAAAACGCTGAACACTTCCAGAAAACGAATAATAACAAATATAAAAAATTTGTCACCGACATGCCAAATGTTATACAAAGAGTACAAAAAGGCAAAACAACAAACGGACTTTTACAAAAGAGCTAAGAAAGCTCTGAAGTTTAATAAGGAAACTTCCTTCGAAAAGTTGACAGCACACATGAACCCGTATGCGAAAAGAATTATGAAAATGCAGATTAATCTTTGCACTAAAAACAAGAAAGGGCGTCGATTTACCTTAGAAGAAAAACTGATTGCATTATCGATAATGAAGCAAAGCCCTAAATGCTACAGATTTTTACACAAAATATTTATATTACCATCAAGGTCAACATTGAATAAGATGGTGACAAAATTAAATATTGAAACGGGAATCTGCCCTCAAGTTTTTAAATTAATGAAAAAAGAGGTTTGTATTGTACCTTTTACTATGCAATAAGTATATTTATTAAATCCTGGTTAATAATTATTACTTGTAAGTGGTACCCTATCCTAATACAAACAAAATGCTTATATGGCTGGACATGCGTAATGCACATAATTTAAACCATTATTTTTATAAATCATTTGCATCTTTTAGTTGCACACACAAAAATGTTAAGATTTTGAGGAATCTTCATGAATTTTTCTTATCAAGCCACTCTACCCTACCAAGTTTCAGGTTTTGATTTGTTGTGTTTGTGTTCCAGGTTGCAACATGGAAGGACAGCAAGAAAATGTGTTCTGTGGTATTTGACGAAATGTCATTAGAAACTGCCTTAAGTTATAACAAAAATAAGGACACAATTAATGGCTTTGTAGAGCTAAATATGAAAAAAAACCAGTTTGCTGATCATGCACTGGTTTTTATGCTGAGAGGAGCAGTTTTTAAATGGCAGCAACCAGTGGCCTACTACTTCTGCCAAGGAGCTACCTCAGGGCTTGAATTAAAAAATATTTTAAAAGAAGTGATTTCTGCCATAGTAGGATGTGGGCTGAAGCCAATTGCATTAATTTGTGACCAAGGAGCTGCTTTTCAATCTGCTCTAAGAAGCCTAAAAGCTGACACAACACGTGACCAATTACTTGCAAATCAAGAACCAGGTTAGTTTTATTCAGTTAACTTTGCCATCCTAGCGGTCCATATATTCAGAAACATTTGTGAATGTTCATCGCTGAGGATAAAATTGCTGGCATTAGTCAATTGGCTAAGCGGTGGGCATGTTGCTTAAGGAACTTGCGTCGCAAAGATGTACAACAACCAACGTTTTAAACCATATTTACATGAATACTGTAAAAATTGATGGCACTTTTAAATTATAATTTTTTCAACTGTTTAATAATTTCAGATGGTACAGTCACAATAAGCGGGGTCAATCTAAGTATTGTATACGACCCGTCACATCTCATAAAGGGGCTCAGAAACAACTTTTTAAACAAAAATATAAAATTAAATGGCAAAATTTCTAAATGGCAAGATATAGTAGATGTTTATGAAACGGATTGCCATCACACAGAAGCCAGACTTCTGTACAAATTGAATGACCAGCATGTAATTCCTGAAAAGATTAAAAAAATGAAGGTAGGTTTCTTTATTTTATATAGTAGCTATTTACAGCCCGACCAACTTATCTGTGAAACGGACGTTTTTGGAACTTACATTTTGAATGGGACATAAGATCGGTTTTGTTTATTTTTTGGTGAAATGGTGACGAACAGCGCCACTCATAATTCACAGTTAAGTTGGTTTATCTGTATATTCTGCTATAGTGACCATCAGATTATAATATGACAGATTTTATTAACACCTTTTATTTTTCAGGTAAAAAATTGTGTAAAGGTCTTCAGCAAAACTGTATCTGCAGCCTTGTCATATACAGCTAAATTTTGTAAGTACCTAAAATTATATGAAAATAAATGCATAGTTTTTATGGTTCCGTACCCAAAGGGTTAAAACGGGACCCTATTACTAAGACTCTGCGGTCCGTCTGTCTGTCTGTCATGAACTGTCATGATCATGAATTTTCACAGATGATGTAGTTTTGTTGCCGCTGTAAATAAAAAATACCAAAAACAGAATAAAATTAATATTTAAGTGGGGATCCTATATGACAAACGTGTTTTTTTTTCGGTTTTTTGTGATAATGTTATGGAACCCTACGTGTGCGAGTGGTACTCGCACTTGGCCTTTTTTTATTAAGTACTAGCGGACGCCTCGCGGTTTCATCCGGGGATAGTGTAGCTTCACAACGGTGAAAGAATTTTTGAAATCGGGCCTGTATTTTTAAGTTTATTTGTTACATACAATCATACAAAAACACAAATCTTTCCTCTTTATAATATTAATAAAGAAGTATAGATAGGTGCCCGCGTGGTATAAGGTAGACATAGAGCGTTGCTTCAGGCACAGATAATATTATACTAGTATACGGATGCCTCATCCCATACAAAGAAACCGTGCCGACGTAACTAGCGTTTTTCATCTGATTAATCTTGTTATTTTTGTAAGTACATCAATCGCGTTCGATCCCGTTTCACGGCAATAGATGGTGTACCTAGTAAACCCTTTTACTTGCAAGTAGCTGCTAGCTACTTGCAAGTAAAAGGGTTTCCTAGGTTCGTGAATATTTTTTTCTTTAAATACAGTGAAGGTTCGTTTTATAGTATTTTTTTGCACGTTTTTACAGTTTTTTTTTGCACGAAAATGTGTTACAAAGCAAATTTTAACAATCGAGTGGAATGCCTCAGAATCTAAAAAATGCGCCATCTATTGGCATCAATTTTAAATGATCCGTTCAAATAATCTTTGAAATGTCAATTAATAGCCCAATATTCCAAAATTTTGTACTTAGGAGAGTTGATTAAACAAGAACATACAATGTTTATGTTCAATTACAGAAAATGTTAATTTAACACTCAATTTTTTGAATTGTGTGTACACGTCGCGACATATAGTGAGATTTATTTGAACCAAATTTTCGTTCTGAGCAATGAGACCCCGTGCTTCAGGTTTAATAGAACTACATACATACATAAATTCACGCCTTTTTCCCATGTGGGTAGGCAGAAACTACAAAGTGCCACCTGCCACGATCCTTACATACTTCTATTGCTTCACTCACGTTCATACATCTAGTCAATAGACCTTATTAAGAGCAATCATTAGACAATACATACATCCTTTTCATATAACTCTAAGAGGCTAAATCTGGGGCAGGGTGGGGTGGGCGGTTTGTTTTATAATATTAAACATACATCTTGTTTTTCCAGCTCATTATGCAGATGGAAGACCTGTCAGTAGCACAATACAAAATACTGCAGAGACAGTATTATTTTTTGACCAACTATTTGACAGTGTCAATGGAGCAGCAACATTTTCAAAAAGAAGCAAAGGAAAAATCCTAAGAACTGCAGTAGCAGAAAAATCACCTCACCACGAGTTTTGGAAAGAGGCAGTTAGTAAATTGGAGACAATATGTTATGTGGATTCCAATGGAAAGGAAAAATCTGTGCCCTCTTTAGTAAATTTTATAATAACACTAAAAAGTTATATGAGGCTGTGGCAGATATTTAAAAGCACTAATATAAAAATAATGAGACCCAGATATTTTAACTCTGATCCAATTGAAAACTTTTTTGGTCAAGTAAGGGCATATAATTACCGTTATAATGACCCAAGCTGCCACAGCTTCAATTGCACCTTCAAGTCATTATTGATAACTAGAATAATAAAGTTCCACAACGAAACATTTAATTGTGAGGATGACCCGGCAGACCAAGTAATAAATTTACAGTCATTGTTTACTGAAGAATTGAAAGAAAATGTCGAGCCGGGTCATTCAAGTACAGGTCCAAATATTGAAATGATTGTGGAGCAGGCTCGCCGAGAACGATTGAATGTCCACTCGCGAGCCTACACTGCTGGATGGGTAGTACGCAAAATTTTTGATAAATTAAAATTTAAATGTAATTCTTGTAAAAATAGCCTGACGAGTAGTCAAAGTGGTATCCACGACTGGATAAACCACCGGGAATACACGGCAGCAAAAAAAAGCCTAAACTACCCATCCGAAGGAGCAGTGAGGTGTTTTGGTACAGTAATAACTGAAACAAATGCATACTTGGAACACAATGCCCATCAAAATAATGTAGCATCAAATGTTAATGATGTTATTGTTTCCAAGTATTCATTTGATTTTATTGACTGTACCGAACACAAGACAATTGTTCTACATCATTTCATTTCATTAGTTGTGAGGTTTACAATAATGAATTGGTGCAATATGATAAATAGAATTTTAAAGGGCACGGATATTCGAAGGTTACATAACCGTAATTTGCCTGCGATGCAAAAAAAAGCATTTGAAAAATATAAAAAGAAATTAAAAAATAAATCATTTAATAAATAATTAATTGTTTTAATTAATTACCCGCAAAATTAAATTCATCAAATTATAAGTAATAGCAAATAAAAAAATAATATAAGTATAAAGCTCGGCGTAGCAGGCTGTATCCGTTGTATTCCTTCGCCATTGTCTATGTAACATTTAAAAAAAAAAGAAACGTCATATGACATTAAAACACAATGATGAGAATTTTTGTTCTACAGTTGGCCGTCTGATACGTAGTATCTCTAAGTAGCACAGACTACTTAGAGATACTACCGTATCAGACAGGGCACTCTCATAGAGTAAAATTCGACTCGCTTAAGGTGCACTAATCATGGATGACAGCCACAGAGGCCACAGACTACTTAGGGAGATACTACGATGACAGTTTTTATTTTTTTTATTTAGCATTGCATCCAGCGTGGCAAAGGCGTGGTATGGCGTCAGCCTAAAAAGGTTTTCTTGCTAGAAATATTGTTGTTTCCTTTTATTTTGCATTTATTGCAATATGTTCTACAAATAAGTTAGAAAGGGAATGTTAAGGAAAAAAAATACTTTTCTTATTACTTTCATTTCTTTTTATTTTTTAATTTAGTTTTATATTTATTTAATGCTTTTAATTGCATCTGAGGCAACAAAGGCTTATTTGCCAGTCTGAAGACATCTGTGCCTTTTAAGATTTTGTTGATAACATTGCACCAATTAAATACTGCTAATCTTAAAGTTAAAGCGAGAAAGCATTCAGAAACAGCATGCTTATGCAATTCACAATTTATGAAGTCAAACAAATACTTAGATTTGATGTGAGTTTTAATACTTTTTATAATAGGACTTCGTTCAGGTTGATTTTCTAAGTATTTGTTTGCTTCTTCCATAATGGTTCCAAAAAATCTCACGGCATTTTCTGAAGGGTAGGTCAATTTCTTTTCCTTTATGCTCTTGAACTCTCTAAAGGAAATCCAATTATTGACATTATTTTTATCATAATTGGATTCCCTACTAGTAAAATTTTCTTCACAATGCTGACACTTAATTTTTTGGAATATTTTTCTTATGACCCACCCGGTTGTAAATGCACGTGAGTGGACATTTAGCCTTTCTTGCCTTGCTGAGCTTTGAACGCTTTCACTTTCAACCCAGTTTGATAGCTCAGAGGACTCATGGGAACAAACTAACTCAGAATCCGCAAGTGAAAAACTAGCTGTTTCTGAGTTAGTTTGTTCTTTATTAAAAAGTGATTTTAATTTTAATAATTGTTTTCCTGAATCTTTTTCACAATTGTAGCTATCTGAGTGAAACTTTATAAACCTCGTGATTAGCAGTGATTTGAAGGTACTTTTGAAAGCATGGCAATCTGGATTTGTATTTCTAAAATTATACGCCCGCATTTGTCCAAAAAAGTTTTCTATGGGATCTGAATTTAAATATCGCGGGCGCATAATTTTAATATTATTTTCCTTTAAGTATTGCCACACTCTCTGGTAACTTTCCAAAGTAGTAATCCAATTTTTTAACGATGGCACAGATGTTTCTTTACCGTGTTTGTCGACATATTTGATTTGTTTAAGTTTTTTTATTGCTTCCCTCCAAAATTCGTGGTGCGGCGACTTCTCAGTTACCACCTGTCTTAAAGGTTTCCCTTTGGAAGTCTTGTTGAAGCCTGTTCCATTCACTGAATCGAACAGGTCGTCAAAGAATGAGACAACTTCAGCTGTATTCTTTAAAGTAGAGCTTACTTCGGTTCCATCTGCATAATGAGCTACAACAAATAAAATAATACTTAGTCAATACTGAGGTCTTAAATAAAATTCTTAAAACAAAACAATCAGCATAGCAACTTACAAAACTGAGCAGTATATGATAATGTAGCAGCTACTGTCTTGCTGAACACTGTAGTGCAATTTTTTACCTGAAATAAAATAATATAAAATTATAATTTAACAAGTAACAGAGCTCATTCATTCATTTATAAATTAAATATATGCATAGTAAAAATATTGTTGAGGATTTGAATATCAAGAAAAGTGATTGAATGTAACAATTACCTTCATTTTTTTAATTTTTTCGGGAATCACGTGTTCGTCAGTCAGTTTATGGAGGAGTCGCGACTGTGCATGATTGCAGTCTGTTTTGTACACATCCACTATATCATTCCATTTTGATATTTTTCCATTAAGGGATATATTTTTTGTTAGGAAATTATTTCTTAATCCTTTAATGAGGTGTGGTGGATCGTGAATTATGCTGAGCTTCTGTCCGTTAATTACAATAACATCATCTGAAAAATTATATTTATGTTTCAATAAACATCAAAATATTTGGGGGTTGGGGCCCGTATAGGTGTCCACATCATTTTAAATGATGTCATAAAAGGATGCACATAAAAAAGACCTACTCACCAATATTTTCACCAGCAATTATTTGTATACGCCTTGTGTCTTCTTGGAGACTCTAAAAAAAAAAAAATAAAAAAAAAAAAAAAAAAAAAAAAAAAAAAAAATAATAAATAAAAAAAAAAAATAAATAAATAATAAATAATAATAAATAATAAATAATAATAAATAATAATAAATAAAATCATTTGTTTTTTGATTCAGTTCCACAAATCCATTAATTATGTCTTTATGTTTGTCATAAGAAAGGGCTGCTTCCAAAGCCACTTCATCGAAGAGTATGGAGCAGTATTTTTTCTTTTCATCCCATGTGTTGACCTGAAAGCAATATATTAAAACATTATTTCCATTCATTCATAAAAAATAATAATTTTAGAGTTATTATGTCTATTACCTCTTTTTTCACAGCTTCGAATATTTGAGGATTGATACCCGAATCTATATTTAATTTTGAAATCATTTTATTTAGTGTGTATTTGGATGGCAAAATAAATATCCTGTGAAGAAATCGATAGCACTTTGGGCTCTGCTTCATTATTGCCATTGCTATCAATTTTTCTTCATCCGAGAATCGCCGACCCCTGGCTTTCTTAGTGCACTGTTTTATTTGCATCCATAAAAACGCTTTTGCCATTGGATTTAATTTTTCAGTAAGCTTTTCAAAAGACTTTTCTTTTGAAAATTTCAATGCCTTTTTTGCCCGTAAATTATAATTAAGCTGCCTTCTTGATTTAGCATACTCCTTGTAAAGCCAAGAGCAATGCGGTGACTGCTTATTTTTCCCAAGTATTATACGCGGTCTTCTCTTTGAAGTTGGAATGCATTGCATAACTTCTGAAAAATAAATAATTTAATTAATCACCATATCAAATGGTTTTCCCTATATACTCTGTCCATTTAAGTAATTTAGTATACTATTACTATTGTATTTACAATTGAAACAGTTGGAGGAGGAGTTTAAGTTTTTTTAATTATTTTAAATTAATTGCTGTACCCAAAGTTTGAAAATAAACGGCTTTGTTATTATTATTATATTGTATTTACCAATAACCAAAAATATAATTTAAAATACACTAAATGTTAATTTTTGTAAGTTTGCAGATTTTATTAATAACTTGCAATAACTTACACAATATAAATGATTATCAGGTGTAGCAAATATACTTAAACATGGGTACTTACTTTCTACCTATACTAATATTAATATTATAAAAAGGAATGATTTGTATTTTTGTATGTAACAAATAAACATAAAAACTACTGGACTGATTTAAAAAAATCTTTCACCGCTGGCAAGCTACACTATCCCCGGGTGACATAGGCTTTTTATCCCTGTATTCCTACGCGAACGGGAACTACGCGGGTGAAACCGCGAGGCATCCGCCAGTAACAAATATTTAAACAATTTGTATTTCTCACCTGCTATTGGTTCCTTAATGGCTTGATGTCCACATCCAGATGTAGAAGGCAAAGGCTGTAATGAAGGCATTACATCCACTTCCATTTCTGAAATGTAAATTTACACTCATGTTAATTAACAATAATGAA
This sequence comes from Orthosia gothica, assembly GCA_949775005.1. Lineage (NCBI taxonomy): Eukaryota > Metazoa > Arthropoda > Insecta > Lepidoptera > Noctuidae > Orthosia > Orthosia gothica. Next base: position 25,832,308 of record OX459048.1, read on the forward strand.
AAATAAACATAGACGCATAGTTAAAAGTTACATGAGCTGTAACTTTTAACGTAATATTAGAATTGAATGGAAACTTACCATTACCAACAATGTCAGTTTTTGAGTGTTTTTCCACAACTATTGGTTTACAGTAGGTGTGATCCACATGTCTTCTTTTTTTTATGTAGTCATGATCTATTTTGACACTCTCTGAAAAACATTTCACATAGTATTATTTTACTCCAAAGCATGCATAATACTAATTATAAATTAACTAATATTAGAAATGCGAAAGCGAGTTTGTATGTTTGTTAGGCTTTCGCTCTATAATGGCTGAATGGATTTGGATAAAATTTGGCACACGGGTAGACCATGGCCTGGAATAGGACATAGGATACTTTTATAAACTGTACAAGTTTGCATGTAGTGCGAAGAGTAAAACTTGTTCAAAGCATAAATGAAATATAAATTGATTAAGTGATAATATTCAAATAGATACGTACCAGAGTTGTCGGGTATTAATGCATCAGTTAGAGGAACACCACTGGATATCTCGCCAGCAGTAAACAACGTTGGATAGGCGTCAGGGCAAAGACGAACTCTTTCGCGCGTTGTTGAAAGAAACCTCTTCTCGAAATGATTTCGACACACATACTGTTTGCGAAGTTTTTGGAAGCTCAAGCTTCGCAGTCTTTCACAGTTAATGCACTGTAACCATTTTTTGAGTCCTACCTCACTTTTTGGAAACATATGAAAACCGACGTCCTTTCGTCTACTAGCACAAGTCACAACACAGCACTTGTTGTACATGTTGCACGATAATATTACAGCTTCAGAAATTGAGAGGATAAGTTACGGAAATAAATCAACGCAGAACTTCACTCGATCAACTTTGAAACTGAAACAACCAACTGTAAACTTCAAAAGCTATGACACTTGACCATAGACATCACTTGACAGATCAACAAACATGGCGTCATTCAGGCAGAAGTAAGGAAGGCGGGAGGGGTGGAAACTGTCAAATGAGATAGTTTCACCATAGACGATACCATAGACATAAGGTTAGGATATTTTGCTTGAAGATTACCTGACCAGCTAAGTAGTCTGTGCTCACTCCTCACTAGAGGTTGCCGGTTTTTTTTTTTGTTTGTTTGCTAAGGTTGCCGGTTGGTACAGGGATTCGCGCAGAGTACATTTTAAATATTTTAGGGCTTTGCGATTTTGCAAAATGCTTGTTGTGTTTGTTTGTTTGGCAATGTAAAACCAGTGGAAATAGTGACGTAAGATTATTACTATCAGCAACTGACCGTAAGTTCGCAATACGGTTTGCCTAATAAGTACATTCCATAATTTAACAAAGACCGACCCAGCCAGCTAAAGAGAAGAGGGTTGGACATAAAAGAGAGACGATTCCATAATTCGAAGGTAATAATTTACAAGAATGGAATATCTAGCCCGACAATATCTTAATAGTGCTAGACAGTGTTCGACAAGTGGGTGCTACACTAAAGCCTTCAATTTTTATATAATGGCCTTCGAAGCAAGTGTTGTTATGAGAAACTTACACGAACCTGAATTTCGTGACGCTTTGAATCAATTGAACGATGTACAAACTACCAATAACGAAAATGAAGAAATATTTTTTAACTACACACGAGCATTGACAATCTTCCCCAACAATATATATTTTTTAAACGACATGGGCAAGTTTCTTTTCAAATGTGGATTTTATGAAAAAGCGTGGGATTATTTTGAGAATGCAGTCAGATTAGATATGAGTTATGTTGCTGCTGAGAAAAATTTTAATTCCCTCAAAAACTTGCTTGTTGAACGCTGGCATTTCAGAATGTTAAATGATAAAATCCGCAATGAGAGCTACCGCAGAGCCATACGTGACACACTCACCCCTCATAAAGACACAGTTTTTGACCTTGGGAGTGGCACTGGATTATTGTCCATGTATGCTCATGAATGCGCTCCTAGGATTATCACTGCTTGTGATGGGTCCAAGGTAATGAGCGAAATGGCCAGTGCAATTATCCAGGAAAATGACATTGAACATTTTGTTATGATTAATAAGATGTCAACAGAACTTGAGCTTATGGAAATTGGTGGCAAGCGTTCTCTTCTCTTAACGGAGATGTTTGATGCAGGGCTCTTTGGAGAACATGTTCTCCAATCATTAATTCATGCTTGGGATAATATGATAAGTGATTTTGGTAGAGTGATTCCCAACAAGGCAGAGTTCTTTATCATCGGTGCCAAATGTGATTTCCTGAATGGAAGGTATCAATTATGTTCATCCATAAAATCTCTTTTAAAGATTCCAACTCTCAATGTCCATATTTCGACTTTTGATGAGCCATATGATTGTGAAGACGTTCATCTCTATGGTGATGATATAAAATACATGACAGAGCCACAGTCCCTCATGCAAGTTGACTTCAACAGTCACATAGAACTAAAGAAACTAATTGAGAGAGATCATTATCAAGTTGAAGCTGTAGCTTTAGAAAGTGGTGAGATAAACACTGTGATTGGCTTTTTCAATCTTTATTTGACAGATAATGTTACTATAACTACTGACCCAAGATCTGATCAGCGGGCCAATGCTTGGCAACAGGCTATCTTCTTTGACAAGATTCCCATAAAAGTGGATGAAAATGACACCATTCCCATGAATTTCTCTCTGAATGGCGGTAAGTTGACAATGTACAAAGATGAACCCATCATGAGAATCTCTCCAGAAACTGTCAGATTCCTAAATGATACTGAGTATCCGAATGCAATATCAGGATGTATTGGTACAGCTTGTGTTTATCTAGGGCAGATTGTTGAAATGTCCCAAATAACTATCATTGATTTGTGCCCATTCCCCATGTTTGGCCTGCACCTTCTGAAAAGGGGTGCAAAATCACTTACATGCTGTGCTAAAACAGACAGTGATAAACAGTTCTTCAAAAAAGTTTTGAAAGCTAATGATATAGATTTAACACGTGTCACTATTATGATTGGAGACAACTGGTCACATGATGGTTTTGGAGATGAAAAGTATCATGTTGTTTTCTGTAATGTTTTTGAACTTTGCGGTGAAATCGACTTACGCTTAGAAGATATAGCACACCACCTAAAACAGCACCATCTCATTCACGGAGGACTCTTTTTGCCTGCCAAAGTCAAAATTATGGGTCAGATAGTCAAAAGCAACTGGCTTGAAATAAATAACAGATTATTTGATGAGAATGTCAGCAATTATAAGATATCAAAGTACATGAATCCATACCAGGTGTCTCAGAACTTCTGCATTGACTTCAGCCATTTGGAGTACACCCCATTATCAGAACCTTCAGAATTTGGTATAATTGATGATCTTCCTTTGGGAACGGAAGTAATAGAAATCCCAATAATAAAAGAAGGATACTCCACTGCTATTTTGTGTTGGTATGCAATAGAGTTAATGAAGGATGCGAAAGAGATATCAACGAACAGGAAAAACTGTTTCATAGATGGCATTGTATTTATGACTAACCCGAAGATATGTCTTCGTGGTCGAACAGCTCAAATCCTGAGTTGTGTCGATCCTGATGGATCATTTAAATTCACGATGCATGTAGAAGCAAATTAGAATGAAGTTGTTCATTGCAAATTTATATTCCATGATCTCAATAAATGACATTACTTTTATAAGAATTTTATCTTTGTTAGATAGAAGAATGTTGAATGCTTGTCTCTAATGACGAACACAGTCTATTTTACGAATTATTTATAATTTTGCATATGTTGAGAAAAAGTGAATTTTTTTTTTTTTTTTTTTTTATTTAGGTATTATCGATAGGCTCGCGTTTGACCACTACCTCGCCTGGAGCTTATCTTTTTGATAGCTACTAAGTGACAGATTTATATACAGTTGTAGTCCGAAGTAGCCCACATAACGACTATTCACCAAGTTATTGTAACTGATTGGGCGCTGCTTCTAAGACACTTATGGCGAAAGGGCAACCTAATTTTTAAAGTGACCTACTCAAGCCAGTCCAATAAGTGCCTATGTAATAAAACCATCCTATTGCTTTGCGTCCAAAATTGATTGTTCTGAAATATATAGCTGCAGCTGCGAATACAACACAGATTTTAGTTTTTATGGATTGTTTTTTAATTTTCGCATATCACTGTCATTTATAACATTTTAGCTATTCTTTCATTCCTAGAAGTAGTTCAATAATTAAGTTAAGTAGTGCCTGAGATTGTGCGTTCAAACAAACAAACTCTTCAGCTTTATAATATTAGTATAGATCAGCAATGGCATAATTTACTACGACTGGTCCACTTTATTGTATGACATCCGATTGTAGGACTTTTTAATGGAAAAGCAAAAAAAAAACATTCTGATAATTAGTGTAATAATGCAACTATTGACAAGTCAAATTTCAGCTCAATAAACTAGATAATTCAAGGGATATAATAAAAATACCAGAACAACCGCAATTCATGGATAAACCGACCATATTTGAATGGTTTGAATGGCTACAAAAAAGCGGCCGCTCATTATAAAGCATTATTGGATTTGTACAGGTGGGCACTCAATTCTTGAACCCCTCTGCAGCAGAAGGACAGATAAGCAAAATCCCGGAATAGCAAAATCCCAGATTAGCAGAAGGACAGATTTGCCTATAGGCAGATAATGTACTGTCGCCGTCAAAAAAGTTACAAATCCTAGTAACCTTATTATGAATTTGTGACCTCTTTGCTTTATATATTTAGACGGATAAGCGGACGGGATGGATCTGCCAAATACCAATTTGATGCACTTTAGTCGATTGACAGACTGGGGGGTGACCACAAGCTCTTAGAGTAAGGTTATTTTGAGTGTGTGTAAGGGACAGATGTATATGACGTGTATACATCTGTCACTTACTCGATCTCAAAATAACCTTACTCTAAGAGCTTGTGGTCACCCCCCTGATCGGCAACGATGCGCTGGTCGACTCAAAGCTCCAAAGCCTTGAACACCAACGATGAGTTGCCAGCCTGTCGGTTTTCTATTGGTTATATTTCGGGGAGTGTGCGATGGAACTGCACAATTTGATTCTGCCTAGCCCTTTCCATCATCGGACAACAAGACGTACGGCAATGCGCCATCGGTACATGGTGGATATGCCACCCATACGCACAAAGCGTTTTGAAAATACTTTCATTGTGCGTACAGCTGAGGAGTGGAATTCCCTGCCGGCACGGCGTCTTTGTTTCCTGATAGCTACAACCCAGAGGTCTTCAAGTCGAGAGTGAATAGGTTACTTCTAGACAAGCGTGCTTCACCTTCCACCACATCATCACTTTACATCAGGCAAGATAGTGGTCAAACGCGAGCTTATGAGGAATAAAAAAAAAACAAAAATTACCAATTGTAACTATTCAATTATATTTTTGTTTACTGTGTGGGTCTGTTTTTCTGCCTATATGCAAATCTCTCCTTCTGTTATTCCGGGATTTTGCTTATCTGTCCTTCTGCTGCAGAGGGTCTTGAACAACTTACTATTTTTATAAGTAAATATGGTGTAATATGAGTTTTTATTTATAAACCGGTCACATTATCTCGAGACCTCGTTGGAATGCGAATTATTATATTACCTACATTAAATTAATTAACACAATATTTGTTTTGTTGGAAATCATATTGTTTATAGGATAATTGTTTTGCGCACCATATCAGAGCGCCGCCGACGCGACTCTCGCCGCGGTCTCGAGATAATGTGACCGGCGGGCTTATTACGTAAGGAACAGCAAGTAGCAATAATTGTACAATTATCGCGCGATCAATTTAGTGACCTGGCTACTGAGGCCTTTAAGTCAAGTCTTTTTTTTTTACAGTCACATTTAACAGAAGCTATTTTAACTCTCCGATGATTTATAAAATGTATCGTTTGATGAATTAACCAGCTTATGAAAGAGCAACACTTCGTGGAGGCTGTTTTTTTACAATAGTCAATTTAATTACTATTTAGCTCCAAACTTCCGATAAATTAATATTCGCAGATGTAAAGTATTCGTGTAAAGTAAATATGGCAGTGAAAATTTGATATTTGCATTTTATTTACCTATATGTCAATGTGTAAAATCAATTAAAATTTCTTCGAATTGTCGATTGTTTTAAGAAAACGAATCGATAACTCATTAGAACATCACTTAATAGACTACATTATCTCGCATTTGAGCTATGAAACGTAATAAAGATTTTTCAAATTTAATTTAGACATTGGCAGAATAGTCGACATCGGTGATTGCCATTTATAAAAAAAAAATCTCATGTGTTTGTAAGTATTTAGTCGTAAACAAATAAGCTTCGCTGAGGTAGCGAACACTACAGTATAAAAAAATCCTCCACTTTACCGTGATCACTTATGTTTCAATGATACAACGAATATTCCAGTTGCGTAGACATTAGAGACTCAAAACAACACCAATTTGTCATTTAAATTTACGATATTCACTAGGAATTTGTTATTTCAATATTTATTTTTATATTATTATTCTAATTTGCAGATAATTAAAGTAGCCACAAAATAACACACTAAAAAAGCCGCCAAAGACTCAAAAACTTCTATACCTACTCAGCCACCAGCGAGCGATTGGCAATCGACCAACAACAAGGGAAAAAGTAATCGCAATTTGACAGCCACATTTGCTCGCCGATCGCTGTCGCTCTGCTGTCAAAAACCATACGTAATACGAAATTATCGCGATCACCTTGCGAAAAATGCACATTTCAGTTAACAGATTTTTATTGTTAGCAGTGCTGTCGTAAAATTATTATGGTGTCGCTATAGCTCATATATAATGCGGATTCGCGATTGAAGAGCAATTATTTCGCAAAAATAAGCCTGCCAATTTTTTGACGTAAAGCGATATTCGCGCGATGATTGTACAATATCTGCGCAAATATTGTTAATTGCTGTTTCATACGTATAAAATAAAATAAAAAGCCTCTTTATTTCATGCAAACAATACAATAGTACATGGTTGAATATTAAATTATAAAAAACCGGCCAAGTGCGAGTCGGACTCGCGCACGAAGGGTTCCGTACCATTATCGCAAAAAACGGCAAAAAAACACGTTTTTTGTATGCGAGCCCCCTTAAATATTTATTTTATTCGGTTTTTAGTATTTGTTGTTATAGCGGCAACAGAAATACATCATCTGTGAAAATTTCAACTGTCTAGCTATCACGGTTCACGAGATACAGCCTGGTGACAGACAGACAGACAGACAGACAGACAGACAGACGGACCGCGGAGTCTTAGTAATAGGGTTCCGTTTTTACCCTTTGGGTACGGAACCCTAAAAATGAATTGTAAGTAACTTTCAATAGAATAAAGATTGCTACGTATATAAGATGAGTTATTAATAGTAAAATAACTCTTAAGATAAGTAAAACAATTTATTAATATAAGGCCAATAATAACATAATTGTATTTACTTTATTTTTATTATAAATTCATTTTCATTAGGTAAAAACATGTTAGTTGTGACAATTTCTGTTAATGTGCTAATTGGATTAATTTTCTAAAAATAAATAACAGATAAGTCCAAGTCATTAAAATGCCAAATAAATAATTGATTGATTGTATTCATAGTAATTAAAATAATTAAAAGTAGCAATAAATAATGTGAAATTTATTAATTTAAATAGTTTATGTAGTAATAATCTTAAATAACTAAAGAATTAATTAGATTAAATTAAATTAAGTTGCATGAACCCCTCTGTGGGTAAAGGCCTCCTCCAGAGCTTTCCATTCGTCTCTATTTGCTGCTGTAAAATGCCAGTTTTTGCCAGCGACTGTCTCTAGCTCGTCTTTCCAGCGTGCCTTTGGTCTGCCTCTGCGCCTGTAACCGGTGGGCCCTCTCCATGCTGTGACTGTTTGAGTCCACCTACCATCAGTGAATCTGGCGACATGTCCAGCCCATTTCCACTTTAGGCTTTGAGCGAAGGAGACAGCGTCGACTGCTTTCGTCTTTTTCCTTATAGTAGAATGTTTAATTCTATCTAAAAGTCTTATTTTAAGCGCACTTCTTTCTAATGCTCTCTGGCATGAATTAATATGTCTCTTTGCCACTGAGTCAAAGATCCATGTTTGGCAACCGTATGTGAGGCAGGGCAGTAGGCAGGTATCCATAATTTTCTTTTTCCATTGGATATGGATGTTTGACTTCATGATTTCTTTATATGACCAGTACTTTTTCCAAGTTGTTGCGATTCGCCTGTCTATTTCTTCGATGTTGTTATTTTTCCTAAAGGATACTAGTTTGCCCAAGTAAATATAGTCGTTTACGTAGTCCACCGATGAGTCATTTAGTGTAATTGGTATTTTAATATGGTTGGACATTACTTTTGTTTTTGTTTTATATACGTAATAAGCCTGCGGGTTATAGTCGATACTCAAAAAAGCATGCTGTGGCCTCCTATAATTTCGGGAGTGCACTTGTCATTACTTCACATTGGTTTTTGTGTACATCTTTCGTTTGAGGTCCTGATTAAATAAATAAAGTAATAGGTACTTTTCGTGATAAAACTAGTAGGTCACTGGGTTTTTAACCGATTTTCCCAAAAGGAGGAGGTGCTATGGTTGGGAGAATGTATGTAGGTACCGATTTCTCAGTCAATTGTGGACCAATTTTGAAAAATATTTTTTGTTTGAAAGAGTTGTTCCCGAATTGGTGCCATTTAAATTTGGTGAAGATCTGATGAGGAACTTCGGAGATATATAACAGAACTGTTTGTGACCTTCTTGGTCAATCATCATCATCATCATATCAGCCGAAAGACGTCCACTGCTGGACATAGGCCTCCCCCAAGCGTCGCCACATTGACCGGTCCCGTGCGTCCCGCATCCAGCGAATCCCCGCAACCTTCACCAGGTCATCGGTCCACCTGGTGGGAGGCCTTCCAACGCATCGTCTTCCGGTTCGCGGTCGCCACTCCAGAACTTTTCTGCCCCATCGGCCATCTGTTCTGCGAGCAATGTGCCCTGCCCACTGCCACTTAAGTTTGGCAATTCTTTGGGCTATGTCGGTAACCCTGGTTCTCTTGCGGATCTCTACATTTCTGATTCGATCACGCAAGGATACTCCGAGCATAGCCCTCTCCATTGCCCTTTGCGTGACTGTAAGCTTTCTGATGAGGCCCATTGTGAGCGACCACGTCTCAGAGCCATAGGTCATCACTGGCAACACACACTGGTCATAGACCTTCGTCTTGAGACACTGTGGTAAGTTGGACGAGAAGACACCGCGCAATTTCCCGAACGCTGCCCAGCCGAGTCGGATTCGACGGTTAACCTCTTTCTCGAAGTTAGCCCTACCCAACTGGATCGTTTGTCCCAGGTAGACATAATCTTCCACAACCTCGAGTGTAGAGTCTCCAACCTTGATAGGAGTGGCTGTTACATGGGCATTCAACATAACCTTGGTTTTGTCCATGTTCATTTTAAGACCCACTCTTTCGGCAGCTCTACTGAGGTCATCGAGCATTATACTGAGGTCCTCCATGGTCTCAGCCATGACCACTATATCATCGGCAAACCGAAGGTGACTGATGTACTCGCCATTGACGTTGATGCCTAGCCCTCTCCAGTCCAGAACCTTGAAGACATCCTCCAGTGCAGCGGTGAACAGTTTCGGAGATATGACGTCTCCCTGTCTCACACCTCGCTGCAGAAAGATAGGTTCCGAGGCCTGATCCTGAAGTCGGACTGACATGGTGGCGTTTTTGTACAAACACTTCAACACCTCGATTTACCGGTAGTCGATTTGGCACCGTTGGAGAGACTGCAGTACAGCCCAAGTCTCGATTGAATCGAAGGCTTTCACGTAGTCGTATCTCTAAGTAGTCTGTGACGTAGTCCACAAACGCTTAACAGAGAGGCAGGTTATACTCTTCAATTTCAATTCAGTTTAAACACAATTCAGTTTGGCCGAATACATAGAGCATCTCCTTTTTTTGAAGTCGGTTGAAAATAATAACCTACTTTTTACGACGTCGGTTTGTAACAGTTACCAAATGCATTTTCAAAGTGCCAACTAACCTTCCTGAATCAACTTCATAAAAATTAAAAAATAATATCAAGAACCAAGATTATGAGTTCGTCGAAAATGTAACAGCGTCTTTAACAAATGTTTGTTTTTATTTTCACCTACTGTGGACAAGCCTACTAAAATAGGTAACAATTTTGCACGTTCAGCTTTGTCTCTGTTCCGTTTATCTACTCATGTGCTATTAGTTATTTTGCTCCAGTCTCGAAGCCGAGCCGACATCGTATGCGTCTCAGGTGAGTAATATAGAAAGAAATTGGGACATTTGTTGCTCAAGGCAAGACTGTCCCGACAGTCCGACCACAATCCATACATTTTTTTACTTAACTAAGTAGAGTAGTGTACGTTTGTAGATGTAACATGTATCCAGTGTAGAACATACTACTGCTGTATTCTAAGCAGTTCACCATGTGAATTTCTTTTATTTCTATCAGATCCTTAACATCAGGGAAGCGAAATGATACTCAAAAGTATTTCAGGTGGCATTTATTACAAGCACAAAATGTAAGACAAGTCAGCCGCCATATGGGTGTCCAAACCCGGCGGCGTTGACCGTCCCCACACTAGGTTGCAGCCACAGGGCTCGACAGCGAGGCTTCGACGACCCGAACAGTTCCTACACGCCTATCGGTCTCGTGCGAGTAGTCTCGGCCTCACGTGAGGGCTTAGTCGAAGAGACCGAAGCCCATGTCGTCGTCGCTCTCCGAATCTTCCTTCTCCTCCTTCTTTTCCTCAGCCTTAGCGGCAGCCGGGGCGGCGGCAGCAGCAGCTGGGGCGGCAACAGCGGCGAACTTGCTGGGGTCCTAGAATTCAAAGAAACTTCGTTAGTTTTTGGGGTAATTAAATTTAAGTTCTAAAAGTATCTTATAAAAGGTCTGTTTCTTCAAAATGCCAGTGCAATATTCTCTTTTTGAACCATCACACTAGGATAAATTTGAAGACTTTCATGTAGTCTGAAAGCGAAGCCAGAGAACTAATATTACATTCCATGGTATTAGGACAGACAAAATAATAGCAAGAATATTTGAATCAGTCAGAATTATCAAGTTTTGGTAACCACTCACAGTGCGAACTTCTTACGTGGCCACGTTGTTGATTTGATTCAGTTGCAAGTTTCTTAGCCAAGGTTTAGTGATCATACACAATAATATTTACCTTGATGAACTCCTTGATGGTTGTAGCCTCCTTGAACTCAACCTCGGTGACGGCAGCGATGGCGAGTAGGTTCTTGAATCCGTTGGCGATGGAGTGGGGCGCGGAAGCCACAGTCGGGTAGCCGATGGCCAAAGACAGTGCAGCAACGTTGGCAACACCAGCCAAGAACTTCTCGCGAAGGTCCTCGGGTTTGATGTCCAGGATGGCTGGCGCAAAGATGGTGCCAGAATCGTAGACCTATACGATAAAAATAATGGTTTAGCTATTTTTTTATAGTATGAGAATTCAAGTTACTTTTGGTGTTCAAGTGTCTGCTGTAAACTTTGGACTAAGTGAACAGATCAAATAGTCTTAAGATCAATACAGCAAATACTTTACCAAAGGTAAATTATCAGAATGCACAGGATAATGCAGACTGTACTCAACACTTTGGATAAGTTTATCATACACAGAAAGGGTAAAAAACAGTATTCTATTATAAAAAGCAATCCTCACGACTATTTCTCTCTCTCTTAATCTATTTATTGTATGGAAACATTTACCACGAGTTTCTCAGCTCAAAATTATCGCAGAACTAATGTGACAAATTGTCAAGCACGCGTTATCTGTTGTGATTATTGAATGAATTTTCAACCACAGAGAAACTCTGGGCTAGTGGCCATAAGCCTTTCACAACCATATTTATGTGTCTCATAAAAGGAACTGCAAAAAATAGGTGATGTAATGAAGATAGTTTACGAACCTGCTTGACCACAAGACCATACGAGAAGGGCGAGATGTTCAACATGTTGAGGAGGGTCGCCTCGGAAGCTCCGACCTTGTCGCCGGGCTTCAGGATGTGCACATCATTGATGATTTCAATAGTACCTGTTAGGATAGATATGGAATTAGCACTTGCATGAGTATATATAAAATTGAGGTTAATCAGTTAGGTTGTATTTGAAATTGATAAAAGTAGACAATTTACAATTGAATTGAAAGAAACTTGACCTCATTCATTAACATACAGATATTTTAGGAATTTGTTTCTTCAAAATGCCAGTGCAATATTCTCTTTTTGAACCATCACACTAGGATAAATTTGAAGACTTTCATGTAGTCTGAAAGCGAAGCCAGAGAACTAATATTACATTCTCAGGTATTAAAACAGACACAATATATTGAATTATAATAATAGCAGTTTAGCTGTCTACTGAGACTGTAGCTAAGCTTTGCTTTTAGGTTAAAGAAGAATATTAGTATGCTAAAGTGCTCACCCTTGGAAATCTTGGTGGGGATGGAGAGAGCCTGGAAGAAGGAAGTCTTCTCAGGACCTAGACCGGTGTTGTGTGCGGGGATGACGACGGACAGAGGAGCAATAGCGCCAGGACGGGCTGGGGCACGGACTTTGTTCTCCAGCAGCTTGTCACGGACATCAACAAGGTCTCCGCGGGTGAACACGAAGCCCACGTTTCCTTTGATGTGCGGCAACAGTTTCTCAAGAGCTGGGTTGGCATCCATATGGTCTTTGATAGCCTTGCGCATCATGGTGTTCTTTCCCATAAGGATGATGCTGTGACCACGCAGCGCGATACGGATCTGCTGCATCTGGGTCGAGCCCACATTGTCTGCACCCACAATGAAACATTTTGGGTACTCGTCTAAGAGTTGCTGAAAACAGAAAATACAGTATGTGAGCACAATTTTTCAATACTAAGGATATGAGACTGTTTGCATCCCTGGGAGTAGGGTCACCATCCATCTGGAGTTGTCTGGAAATTTGGTGTCCTGTCTGGACATTGTCTAAATTTTTCAGTTGGATGGCATCATTCTGTTTTTAGGGTTCCATTTTTAAGAAAAAGTTGATTAAAAAGTCAAAAACCCGCCTGCTTAAAAAGCAAACTAAAGACCTAAACAAGGAGAAAATCATGCTGTGCATTCGGAGGATACATATTCGCGAGCTGGCTGACCAAAACCAGTTGTGTCCTCCGACTGCACAGCATGATTTTCTTCTTGTTTAGGTCTTTTTAGTTCGCTTTTTAAGCTGGCGGGTTTTTTGATTATTTAAATACTCTTTTTTTTAGATATACTTTTTTTCGAATTAGGTACAATTAAACTTAAGTTAAAACCCTATATTTTGGTACCCCACACAAATTGGAAAACGGCTATTTATCTATTTTCCAATTTTATTATAGCCAGTGACACTTGCAGGGTTAAGACGAATCCATAAGAATCATCAAAATCGGCCAACGCGTTTGGTCTCCAGAACGCCACATAGAAACATACATACATCAAAGACTGATAAACACATTACCCTCCTTCCGCAGTCGGGTAAAAAGTTCAGTAAGTATAGTATAGTTACCTAATTATTTTAGTGAATGTAGGCAATGTAGCAGATTGTACGGAACCCTCGGTGCATCAATCAGACAAGCATGAGCGCAATTTATTTTTAAGTTATTTAAAAAGGAGTTTTAATCTACACAATTAATACTCGGACTTTTCTTTCGGCTTTTTGTCTGGATTTAATAACTTTCGAAATGGTATTCCTATCTGGGAGAGTTTAGGAACTTGTAATATCTATGGAACTTAGACTTTATCTTGAACTATGTTCTGTCGAATGAATAGGATTATACTTCTTAATTCATTTGCGCTAGGGTACATATTGTTGGATTAGAAAGCAAACGTTAATAATATGGAAAGTACTTTGAGGATTTTAGGTTAAACACGTTACGGGAATTGAATTAAGCATTACTGTTTACTTACGATGATTTTGGTGAAGTAGTTGGTTTTCCAAGTAGCCTTGTCCTCCCTACCCATCGTGGCGTGTGGTATAGGGACTTCGTAGAAATTTAAGGACTGCGAATGAAAATTACACGAGTGTTAAGATGCATCACGTATTAAATTTCGCAATTTTCCAAAAAAATAACCACTGCCTTGAAACTAATATATTATTACTAGTTAAAGTACACAACATTGTGAAAAGAGAAGACATGATTGATCAAATAAATTAAGATTATTTTATTTTAAAATCTTACCAAAAGCAAAACGCACTTTACACGGTGCGGGACAAAATATGATAGAGATAGAGATGGGACGGGACGTTCTGGGCATAAGTTCACAGTGACATTAGTTTATTAATATGAAAATATGTTCTCGGCATTAATAAAATCGACTAAAAGTGATAGATGTGAGCTAGAAGAAAAAATTGTAATTACTACATAAGTAATCACTGTTCCTGGTTTATCTATTTTTAAATTTTATGCACACACAATGAAGTACAATAATAATGGTGTAATAATAAATTACTTTATAAAAGTAATGAATAAAGGTGAACGGCAGATTTTGTACCGCATACTGATTTTGTTGTTCGGTTTTTTTGTACCACTTAAAAAGGCAACTTAGCCAATTATTTTTATGTAAGTTAATTAGTTTTAGAACTTCGGATTAATTAATAATATCAATAAAAAGATTTTAATAAATAAACGCAATAAAATCGTACAGTAAACGCAGTTATGTTTTTAGAAGTTGCCATAAGTAAAATAACACAACTATTGGAATGGTATTTAATTATTTAGAAAAAGAAATAACATTAAATAGAATTCTATAATCAAATTCATCATTATCAAACTATTGCAGTCCGCTGCTGGATATAGGTATCTCCTTATGCCCTGAGTAGGCACGATCGTCATCTCACTCTACCTACATACATACATAAACACACGTCTTTTTCCAATGGGGTTAGGCAGAAACTACAGAACGCCACCTGCTACGATCCTTACAAATAAAAAAAAAAACTGTACTTCTCTTGCTTCACTCACTCACAATCATACATCTAGTTATACGCACACGCCGGTTATGAGTACTGCGCTCCTGGCCTATCAGAAGAATATCACTTAAAGGGTCTATGTATGTTTACCTACATAATGGTAAGTAAAACACTAAACCCTGATTTTTTAATTCGTCGACTAAACTGACATTTGCGGACTTGTCACTTTATCGTTATTTAAATTAGTGTCGTTGTATGACAATGATATTCAAATAAACAGATATGTTATAAGCGCGCGCATTGTGAAGACTCGAATAGTAGACAATTGTATGATTTAGTCTTTAGTTTATGTCACGCATGGCGAAGAGCGATACGCTTTGTTGAAAAAAAAACAAAATTAAAAAAATGCCATCGTGTGTATTTAGAAAGTGTACCAATTATAATACCAAATTACATAAAACAGAAGGGATCTCATACCATATGTAAATACGCAATACACCTCAATTTACTAATTTATTTCAATTTTTTTTCCTAATTTTCTGATATTTGGAGGTTACAAAAAGAAAAAACATTGGTTGTCAGAATAATGTTTGTTTACATTCACACGCAAGTGACAAACACTAGCTGTCTCTTTTTTTCTTGTTTGTTTTATCAAGCTATCCCTTTCGACATTGTAGTGAAATGTCAGATGAATGAAAAGTGTGTATGTGTGCTGCCGCTGCTGCGCGGAACACTTTTTTCAATTGTTTTGTGAGTGTATAACGTATCTGTTTATTTGAATATCATTGTTGTATGACTATCCTTTTCTGAGTCTTTGAAAGTTGATCGAAAATAAAACAATTTCACGGCAAAAAAAAAGTAAATAAGAATTTATTTAGTATGTACTCATTTACAATTTTCAAATTTGTATGTCAGTAAATTTTTTTCGATCACATTTATTTAATTGTTGATTTCATATTTAACACAATAAAAGTGTATGTACTATGTGTATGAATACTGTTATTTTAAAATGTATTACGTTTATATTCATAAAACATTTATTTACACCAATTACCCATCGATTCGATGAATAACTTTTGATTGAGCTTTACCTACAACATTAAGCACCGAGCATGCAGCATTAAAAAAATGAGGTATTTGACAGCTGTCAGATTAGTCTACAAAATTAAAAATCACAGTAATCACACAAAGATAGCAAAAATCGATTTATAGTACTGTACACATTACGTAACATTAAGCAACATTTATGTAACAATCTACATTGGAACACTATTAAATAACTTAATTAAATTGATTATAACGTTTACCTCCCAAGTTCTAAAAATCTAAGATAAATAGAGTTTTAGAACTTGGGACATAAAAGGGATTAACTGTTGAACACATTAAATACTAATGAAATAAAAAAATCGCCCAGTACACGAAATTTTACTACCGATACGAAAAGCCCATACAAGCCTGCCTTTCGCCTTTGTAACATGTATGATCCTGTACTCAATTTTGTGTCTATACTAGGGTTGTAAGTGTTAACGGAAGCCTTGTTAGCGCCTAGCGAAGGCAGAGGCGGATGCGGAGGTTCATGGTGGCAGTGGCAGATGTGAAATTGGAAGTGGAAAAATATAAAATCATGATTATGCATATGTTTATTTAGTCCAATCACAGAGTACATTATATTATAGTCCAATCAACTTGGTATAACTCTTTTATAATTTATTCTAGTAATCAAAATTAAGAAGAGGCAGGTTTGCGGCTCTGTCGCCATCTAAACGATTTCATAAATTAAACCAGCTGAACAAAATAATTGTTCACTTGGCATTGAACTTGATGGCGCTGGTAAATAGTTAAGTTATTGCGAACTATGGGAAATAGGAATTTGTCAAGATAATTCCTGTCTTGTGTCATTTAAAGTAAGCCCCCGCCTCCTCTACCCACTCCTCACGTTCGCAACACGCAGCCGAGCGGCCGCGTAGCTCGTTCACGTAAACATACCTGATGTTTAGTTCATACAACAACCAAATACACACATGCTCGAATATATCAATCATTTCTAATTAATATTATTTTCTTATCTGTATTTTACAATAATATCAATATTTTTAATGTATAAACCAAAAAATGGTATTAACCAATCAACTGCGTCAGATGGCGCCACGTGGAACGCCACGCCACGACACGTAAGTGTGTCAGCTGCATAAAGGTGCCACGCCACGCGATGCCACCTGAGTTCACACGTCGCATTACAGTACTATACTTCATAAAAGATATACGTCAAACTGACTTATACGTTATTGTTAGCCGGTCAAGCGCTATTGTAAGTGTATTGATACTGACAGCTGTCACAGATATAGCTAGCTATCTTATATGAAGTATAATCAATCCCATATATTTAATATGGTCAGAAACACATTGACAACACGCCATGTGACCACTGGCAATTACACGCGGTAACATCCAGTCAGACTTTATCGGCGTGTTGTCACATGCAGTATGTTTCTAGATAACACCCGACGCCACGCGTCAGTCGAGAATATTCCTCGTATAAAGATATTTTTTGTTAGTTTTTATTTAAAATGTCGGATGAACAATTAATAGAATTAGTAAAACTCACAATACAGTGATCATAATATTAGAAATAATACTAGAAACGAAGCTATGATACTAGCGAAGCGTGTTGTATATTTGCACGGTTCGCATTGGGCTTAGATAAAGTACCTATAGATTTAGCCTTTAAATTAGCTTAATTGATAGAGCGAGATCGCTAATTGGCAGCCCCATGTAAATAATAAGGACAAAAGATTATTTTTTATCTTTGTCACCATGGCCGGCTTTTGTTGTTTGTCAAACGCTAATATCATGGCAGGTTTGACAAACTAACTCGGTCGTGTTTGATTTTTTGTTATTAAAGGGGATTAAAGGTTTATTGAGACAAGGAATTGGGTGATTTATAGATGATAAGTGTCAGTGCGATGGTGGGTTGAAGTGTTCTAGGCTGTAAAAGCCAAAGTGTTATTGTTATTGTTGTTTCATGGGCGGCCACGCCATGGCTCCATCTATAGGTACTTTATCTAAGGCATTGGGTGAGAAAACCCGACGCAACGTGTCGCGGTGTCGTGTCGACGACACGTTGCGTCGGGTTTTAATAGTATGTTTCTACCTTAAAACATTTTTCAACGTCAAAACATAAGAAGCAAATTCGACTAAAGAAGATAATAGGTCTACACACTAATAAACCACAGCAAACAAAAAAAACAGAATGACGTTTTATGCTGCAAAATGCTAATATGGATTTTTATTTAGTTAAAAATTGAATACAATTTCGACTTTATTTGAGATAATTAGTTTATCATAATTTGTGTAAGTGCAGTGTAAACAGAATGTCGTTGTTTCGAAAGCCGAAGAAGATTCAGCGTCGGGTTTTTTGTGCTGATGGTGATGATGATGATGGAGAGCCCGAGGCTCCACCGCCGCCAATTATCAGCCAAGAGAAGGAGAGAAAAGAGAAGGAATCCAAGGAACCCAAGTCTTCTAAGAAAACTGCTCTGTTGAGTTTCGCCGATGAAGGTAACGAGGCGTAGATATTCTGAAGGCTGACCGTGATCGCCTCAATTTTTCTGGTCATTAAGTAGTCGTTTAATGGTTTTGTTCACTTCTATCGATTTTTGTCATTTAATTTACGGATAAAATTTCCATTATGGGCCGTTGTTTTTTGCCGCGGGGATGGTAGGGGGTGGAGGAGGGGAGGTATGGCTACCCTCCTGTACCATTCCCACCACTCGGAGCCCTATGGTTATGGATATATCCATGGTTAAAGTTCTCAGATTAGTGTAAAAATTTCCGAAAATGTTCATCATTTAAGGGGCAGGGAGGGTGGGATGGAAAGGGGGTAGGGGGACTACCCCACTGTACCATCCCCACCCCACGGAAACCCATGGTTATGGAGTTATTAGATATATTTTATACTTAAATATAATTAGTGAGATAAAAAAAAAAAAAAAAAATGTAAATTAGTCCAAGAGCGAGCGAAGCGAGCTCGGGAGCTTAGGGCACCCCGACACGGATAGGTTAGGTCGAAGGAGATGACGGGAGCTGAAGTGAGCGAGCAAAGCGAGCGAACTCAGCTCTCGTCATCTCCTTCATGTTAGGTTACTTTAGACCCTGCAGACAGAAATAGGAGCCCCGCGCAGCGGGGCTCCGTCGACTTGTGTTTCGTTTCCCTCCCTCCCTTAAACCGATGGACATTTACGAAGAAAATTATTCTAACCTGAAAACTTTGACCATGGATATCTCCATAACCATGGGGCTCCGAGTGGTGGGGATGGCACAGGGGGGTAACCAAAGCTCCCCCCCTCTCCCCCCCACCCTCCCCGCGCCAAAAATCGGCGGCCCATAATGGAAATTTTAACCTAATTTACCTGACGAGTGATGCAGCATTGATAATTCGATGGAAATTGTTTTTCTGATTCTGGTTATTCAATATAGAAACGCTACAATTAAGATTAAGTTGAATGAAATGTACTAGAGATTTGATAGACATTACTTTGTGAACCCTTAATTTGTTTACACTAATACTCCACCCTTATTACTATTTATTTATTGTCTGCTGGTTTCTAAGAATTCAGCAACCATTATAATTGCAGCATCACACTGAGATTGAAAGCAATAAATGACAATGCTGTCTTGCTAAGAATCACTGATACATACTTAAAATTTACACTTACAGATGAAGAAGATGTAGAAGTGTTCAAAGTCAAGAAGTCTTCTCAAAGTAAGAGATTAGCCAAGAAGCGAGAGAAGGAGAAACAGAAGCGTGATGTGAGAACCGATGGTGATAATAACAAAAATGAAACTATTGTTATTGAGGTAAGGTAGACTGTAGAGGAAATGCCTCATTAACAATATTTTGGAGATGGTTTTTCCAGTAGTGTTTACACTTATTTTTTTTGTTTAAAAGGTCTTTTTTATGTTACTTATTGAAGGAACATATTGTTTTCCTGTTCTTGTCCTAGGTTTAGGTACCAATATAAAAGTAAAAAATATAAAGCAGATCAAAAAATTAAATTAGGGAGTGGCTAAATGATTGAATACATAGTAAATCATATAATCTTGCCTTGCCTTAAACCTACTAAAAATACTACAAAAATTCTAAAATCCAGGAAAAGAACAACCACATTGAAACTGCTGATGAAAAACCCAAGCAACCCAAGAAGAAGGCAACACTAGAGGGGCTGATTCTGTCTGGACGGGAGGCGTTAGCAGCCGACGGGGCAGGGGACGTCTCTGATGAGAGTGCTCATGAGGAGGAAGCTGACGAGAACGACAGGGGATTCCACCGGTACCGCGCCGAGTCCGTGAGGGCCGCTATCATGGGCGCCCCGGGCCGCATTCCAGACGCCGCGCTCATACACGCAGCCCGCAAAACCAGACAGCAGGTATGAGAGGTGAGGGACTAGCGCTGGCTGCAGATTGCTGTTCCATGGCGTTGAGGATGAGTTCAGGGTATTTTGGTCGCAGAAAGTGCAACTACAGTTTCTGACCGTTAATATGGCACATCATGCATTAAAAACAGGTATCAGTGCTAGAAATGAGCAATTGTGCTGTAAATCTGGCAACCTTTTTCTAAAACCATGGTGTGTTATATTAACAGCAATGTATTGTCTCGTGATATGGCACGAACAAAGTCAGAAGGCTTGGCGGTGACTCAGCAAGGCGACTGCTGCTTCAGGATGGTCAGTACTGAAGCAAGAAAAACGTATGCCCAAGTTTTTTTTTATAAAAACTGATGTATTTTCTCTTTCTCGCATTGTGTAGTTCCGATTTTCCGAATCACGTTTGTTGCATTCCAAATACGGAATGTGACTCTTCACAATTTGACGACCTTTTCTATCAAAAATTACTCCAGGGGGGTGACCGTAAGCTCTTAGAGTAAGGTTATTTTGAGTGTACGTAAAGGACAGATGTATACTAGTCATGTACATTCAAAACAGTGTGGTTGTGTTCATTATAAGCCACAATTTTATTTATCTCTAAATGGAAATAAAATCTTTTGTCTGATCTGTGATATTAAGCGTAATCCAATACGCTCTGCACCATTACGCCAGGCTCTTTGCAGGTTTGATTAAAACTTAAATTGGAACATTATTATTTTATATTTTGGTCAATTTGCAGTGCTGTGTGACAAGACCGCTGGGGTAGCCTGCGGTATTTTTATTTGCGTTTCAGGGCTACCTTAGTGCCAAGCATTCTCCCTTAGCTATCCTACTGAATAAAAATCAACTATAAATAATGACCAAGACAAATTCAAATCATTTATTTCAACTAGGTCACTAAACAACACTTAAATTATTTGAGATAGGCATTCACTCTGTCTCAAATAATGCATAGTATTGTACTTCATAAAATGGCGTTTATATGTTTGATTGAGATGGAAAATTTATATAATATATATATATATAATATAATAAACTTTATTTATTATTAAAACTGTTATAGATATTCTTCTGATTTTATATTTAAATTTCGCCCGGTAATATGCCTCCACTTTTGTAACCCCTTTCATACAGTCTTGTCTCCGGCACTGTTCCGACCCCACAATCCAGCAGTGTCACTCATTATAGGCTCGCGAGCTGGGCGGAGGCAGCAGCGCAGACTATATTCCCGTGAAATCTGAGTCAGCTCCGGGATCTCGGCTAGTGCGGGATGATGGCTCTGGGGACGATGAGGATGAAGGCAGGATACTTGTCCGGGGTCTGGAACTGCCCAGTGATAAGCCTAAACGTGAGTACATTTTAATTTAGATTTTGTCTACACCGGTATTTCAAAATCACTAACAATCTTGTGGGGCTGTATTACATCATAAACAACAAATTTCTTCTACGACTTTCAAAAATTCAACAAAATCAAAAACCGACCAAGTGCAAGTTAGACTCTCGCACGATGGGTTCCGTACCATTATCGCAAAAAACGGCAAACGATCACGTTTGTTGTATGGGAGTCCAACTTAAATATTTATTTGTCGGAAACACGATGGCTTCCTTCCATATACCCTCGTACTTGTGGGCTTATCGTGGGTTATGCATGCACGAGGCAGGTAACTTATGCCGTTTTAGAGATAATCCTTGATCCAACAATGAAGCAGTGGATTCGGCCACCAATAGTTTCGCTTTCTCTCAACAAAACCACACTTTGTCAAGTTTATACACGCCTCTTTAGAATTCCTCCAAACTCTTTTTCAAACACCAAACGCGTGTCCGCGCGTTTTCTTTCCAACTCTAGCTCCACAATGGCGGGGACCCCACACAGATCGCCAAGTATGGCGCTCGCCGCTTCATTATTGGCTCAAGCACACATCCGACAAAACCACCGCTTTGAACATCCAATCGAATTCAAGTATTTTGACATAAGGGAAATGAAGTGTTGTCAATCGAATAAAATCTAATTGAAATTTGAATCAGAAGCTAAATGTTGCCAATTAAATAAAACTGAATTAATAAGTTTACAAGCGATCATTTACCTTCCTCCGATACGGCCATCTTGACATTCAAACGGTCCCACGTTTGATGTAGAGCGATGAACAAGATGAACAACATCGTTACTCAATTGTGATAAAAAAACAAAAACCAAGAGGAGAAAAAAATAATTACCTAAACAATAGGTAAAGTTCGGCCGCTCCTGACCAAATAAAAAAAAATTACGTGGTCGTGACATCTTCCACGTGAAACTTTCAATCAACACCGTATATTACCAGCCGACAACTAAAATCAAGAACTTCTTTACTCATGAAAACATAATTCTCATAGCTTTCACACTGTTCATTTGTTTTCTCCATGTAAATCTAGGTCTCCACACCGTACACCATACACAACCATCGTCGTACTATAGAAACAGATACCTCACCGTTTAGACAACCATATTAACACTCACACATTCTAAACGGTTACCGAAGCACCAGAGGTACCAGGTTCCCAACAGACGTCAAATCGGTCTCGAAGCACTAAGTGTGCCAGAAACCACTCAAACACCCAACACAACATACCATGCCACATACACCAAACAACGGGTCACCGAGGCCCCAGAGGGACCAGGCTCCCCCAGACACACAACAGGTCACCAAAGCCCCAGAGAGACTAGGCTCCCCCCAGACAACAGGTCACCAAAGCCCCAGAGGGACCAGGCTCCCCCAGACAACCGGTCCTCTCGAAGCAACAAGACTGCCAGATACCCATGCTACATACATTAAACAACAGGTCACCGAAGCCCCAGTGGGACTAGGCTCCCCCCCATACATATCCAGCAATGTTTCTTGGTCCCACAGCAATTGCTGTGCCTCCTGATGGTCAACCCTGTGACCATCCTGCAACCATAGTCATCCTGACCAGGCCTCGTAACCTATCTCGGTTACAGCAGTCATCTTTTGACCACTCACCAGCCTACCTTAGGCTACAGCAGTCATCTCTGACCACTCACCAGCCCATCTTGAGCTACAGCAGTCATCTCTGACCACTCACCAGCCTATCTTAGGCTACAGCAGTCATCTCTGACCACTCACCAGCCCATCATAGGCTACAGCAGTCATCTCTGACCACTCACCAGCCTATCTTAGGCTACAGCAGTCACCGCAGTGACTACTCTTCACCGCACAGTCAGTCCTTTGACCATGCACACGACCTCACCATTGCTAGATTGATTTGAATCAGTCTTCACCATAGTACATTCAGTTACGTCAATGGGTACTTGATCTTTCAGATTTTCTCTCTAACTCATCATGAACCAAACAAAGCCTTTAATTCAACACCACCATTTAATTCATAATTGCCACCATTCAGAATTCCAATTCACTTCCAAACAGCACCTTTAAACCAAAATGAAATTTGTTATTTCAATCTTTACTCTCAGTATCAATCTTTATTCTGAATACAACGGCAACCTCACATTCAGGATTTCATACACAGCCAAAAGCATACTCAAGAACTCTATTCTATGTTCATGATTTCATACACAGCCAAAAGTATATTCAAGAACTCTATTCTATGTTCATGATTTCATACCAAACTCTCAGTACGATAGGTATTATAACTTACAACACCAAACATTACCAACTTTGCAAACTAAAAATTAAATCATGCACCGCACATCACCGACTTTACATCTGTGTTAACATTATCTTATCCAACTTGAATGAAATAACACAAAATAACGTTAGGTATGTTCACAATGACCAGCACAGACTATTCAACTATTCAACAAGTTAGCACAGCCATTACTGACAGTATACTTTAAATTCCAAACTTATTATTCAAGTTAGGTAGGTACTAGACTTCCTACATGACACCACACAATTCACAAATACAAACCTTTATTTTAAAGGGATGCTACAATTATTAAAATTTTTGAACAAGATTACCGAGGCCAAGCATCGTTGAACAACACAGAACAAGGAAACCATTCCTAGTTTCCTCAAAAAAAACAACAAAAACCCATGTACCAAGTACATCAAATAGAACCCAAGTATCCCATCCGTGGTCTACAATTCACAATAACTTAGCAAATACATTCGCTACACAGAATGCACTTTCAACTTAAACGCCGAATAAACTCTTGACTCCGTCATCTCTCTGAACCACGAAACTGAGAAACCGTTCTATGTGTATTAAAATGTTGCCAATTGAACATCTATCTTATTCTCAGCCACGACTTGGAACAGTTATTGGCTCTCGAGCATCTCATAATACCTGAACACGTCTTCTCGACACCATCTAAATGTCTAGTTGCACTTGTCATTCACCGTAGTCAATTTAAATCATTTTTATTTGTAGGTATCATTAGAATGACATGTTATCAGTTGGTTAGTTCTCTGCAATGCGATATATAACAACTTCAGACATTAACTTTACCTTTATTCAACCATTGGTAGCAACAAAACTAAACGCCAACTGTCTAGGCTATAGTAACGTTAATCCTCGTGATGTTTGCAGGTTGTAAGATTGCAAATCGAGTCGAACAACAAACTATTTCACTAAACTTTAACACTGGTTTGTAAATAATCTTGATTACATAGCTCTTAACTGAAGGTTATTGCATGTCTTTGCAACAATGCAAAAGTTAAAAGTCTAATCCTCACAGTGACTCACACATTGTAACGATTT
Organism: Orthosia gothica; assembly: GCA_949775005.1. Taxonomy (NCBI): domain Eukaryota; kingdom Metazoa; phylum Arthropoda; class Insecta; order Lepidoptera; family Noctuidae; genus Orthosia; species Orthosia gothica. Next base: position 25,857,410 of record OX459048.1, read on the forward strand.
ATTAATAATCTAGTCTTTATCTAGTAACTTTTAAGTTAAAAATCATATCAAAGTTATTTGTTTTGTATCATCAAACTTTTTCGAATGTTGACACTTACTTGTCAATGTCTTTATGTCTTAAAGAGATGAGCAAGGGATGACGTTCTGTTATCGATTAATCGACGAATCAATTTTAAGGACAAAAAAAATAAATTAACCTTTTTTTTTCAATCGATATCCAGTACTGAATCAATCCAGCGAGTCGATACTTAAACCTAGAAAATCGAGATAAGATTTTTCGACATGAACTAAAATATCATTTAAAAATTATTGAATGTATATCACAAACATAAGTGAATTCAACGTAAACAAAATAAATATTGTTCCCTTATACCTGATACCTTAATTTAGCTGCAAAAACAACTTCAATCGGTCAAAGATGCCAAAGATCGACTATTATTACGATTTTTCTTTTTGCGTTCCGTAACTGGATTCAAACTTGTATTGAAAATACCAACGCAGAACAGTTAGAAAGTATGTTGTTTCCAAGAAATAGCATATTCACAAATTCCCTTGGAGATCAAATCAACAACAAACTCAGTGATAGTAATATTTACGGATAATCTGAAGTGACACCTATTAATGAAAAATGCATGGCTAAAATTCCTAGTGTTCAAACATATAAAAAAAAAATACGGATTGCTAATATCTTTACTTCTCGATTGTCAGTACACTAACAACCTATTTATTATCTTATGCTTATGACAGCACTAGTGGTCACAAAACCGTGTATTATTGTTCTCATAGAGAAAATAAAACTACGTTAATTGTTCTAACAACATAATAATGTAATGCAATCTCATTTCTTTGCGTTTCGTCCCCACGTTCCAATGCTCCGAGTACATTAGAAACATAAAATTGCGAAAATCGTTTTGTTGTTTATTTTGTTGGTGAATAAAAAAGATTAAATACTTGATGAAACAAAATATTTCAAAGCTCGAACAAAGCAAGGATATCAATAGATGGCGTGACATGGACTGACTTCTCATTCTGTCCATGTAAAAATGATTTGTTCATTTTTTAATTGATCATAAAAAAATTCATGCACCTATTCAATAAGTTATTTCAAGCAGCATATTACAGCTAATGGGGTCCCGAATCTTTCGATGATTATTGAAAGAAACATACAGTATCAACACCATAACACATATAGCGCTGTTTGAATATTTTTTTACTCTTTTTTTTGTAACTTACATGACACATTTCCATGAAACAAAATAATGCAATAGTTATAGATTGCAATGAATGCAAGAATTAATTGTAAAACTTCGGTAAATCCAAACCCAATACATACTTCAGCTGCCACAAAAATGTACAGCTGAATGCAGATGCAGCAATTGTTGAATGCAGATCAATCAAAGTAACATACCTTAAGCCTGTACTCCCGGATGGGTCAGGCAGCAGTGCCGACCATGCTCACATGCACAAGTCCAGACTCCTAGATGCTACCAGAAAATATTAAATGGATTGATCACCGCAGTGGCATGTATAACACCACTAGATTTCCTCTTTCATAGCGCTGTAGGCTGCGGGTTATGTTGCCTTTTGAAATGGAACCTGAGCTCCGCACTTGTATCACCACACACAGCTGGTCACAACAGGTCTTGTGGTATCCACAGCAGCCATGTTGAAGGGCTCAGACGTCCATGCTATTTGTTGCATATTGAACGAATGCCTGAAAAATTCATGTCTATGAGCAAGTTTTCACACAAGCGTAATGTTTTGTTGAATCAAGTTGTAGCTTAAGGATGTTTGCTCTCTTGCACTGTATTTACACAAGTCGTCTTATGCTCATGCGAGTTCCACTGACAGTATGAAACTGGCTAAGTTTCTTTTAGCATCATAACGAAAATAGAAATTTATTTTAAATTTTAGCCACTTTATACCAAGAAAAACAATAGGTATTGTGGCTAAACTTCACAAGGCATTAGATAGGTACTAATTATTGTCAGAATACTCAAGTTTATACTTCCCTGCACATCTGTACACCACAGTTGCGTTTGCCCAGTAGGTATCTAGTCAGGATTGGGCATCCATGTCATCATTAACATTATCTGCAACCCGACTTCGCATGTTGTCTAGGATAGGCCACACTATTTGGTTGAATTCGGGCAACATGATATTCCTGTCTCTAGTAGCCGGCGAGTTGCAAAACGTCTCCATTAGGTAGGTACTTCGATGCCATTTTGTTGCGCACCAAAGAGAGCGCGCCAGCCATTACTCGTCTCATTTGATCTAGCATCGCCTTGTGCGTGCATTGGTTCATACTTCTGATGTCGGAAACACGATGGCTTCCTTCCATATACCCTCGTACTTGTGGGCTTATCGTGGGTTATGCATGCACGAGGCAGGTAACTTATGCCGTTTTAGAGATAATCCTTGATCCAACAATAAAGCAGTGGATTCGGCCACCAATAGTTTCGCTTTCTCTCAACAAAACCACACTTTGTCAAGTTTATACACGCCTCTTTAGAATTCCTCCAAACTCTTTTTCAAACACCAAACGCGTGTCCGCGCGTTTTCTTTCCAACTCTAGCTCCACAATGGCGGGGACCCCACACAGATCGCCAAGTATGGCGCTCGCCGCTTCATTATTGGCTCAAGCACACATCCGACAAAACCACCGCTTTGAACATCCAATCGAATTCAAGTATTTTGACATAAGGGAAATGAAGTGTTGTCAATCGAATAAAATCTAATTGAAATTTGAATCAGAAGCTAAATGTTGCCAATTAAATAAAACTGAATTAATAAGTTTACAAGCGATCATTTACCTTCCTCCGATATATTTTATTCTGTTTTTAGTATTTGTTGTTACAGCGGCAACAGAAATACATCATCTGTGAAAATTTCAACTGTAACTGTAACCTATTATGTCACCTGGGGATAGTGTAGCTTCCCAATGGTGAAAGAATTTTTGAAATTGGTCCTGTACTTTTTAAGTTTATACATTACATACAAAGATACAAATCTTTCCTCTTTATCACACTAATATAATATTATATAATATTATATATTAATAGTATAGATATAGATTGGTGTTTGACCACTATCTCATCTGATGGTACCCGATGATGTGATCGACGTTGAGGCACGCTTGCCTTAAAGATTCCCAGGTTGTAGCTATCAGGAAAATAGGTACTTAATTATTCTTCAGGTCTAATCTAACTTCGTATGTTCGTAGGTGGCACTGTGGCAGCAGCAGTGTCCGAAGAAGAGGACAGTGAGTCGGAGGAGTGGGCGGCACAACAGATGCAGAAGGCGCGGCCTGTCCTCGTGGATCTGACTGGTCTGATGACATTGTATTCTATCCAAGAGCCGCGACAAATGTACTGTCTCACACTAAACTACCCTCTTAGATACGAGTCTGGAGGCGAATTGCGGATTCTACTTTATCGGTCGGATTTGAAAATATGATGAATGAATTTTTTGTTCGTTTTGGAGAAATAACTGGTTCTTGAAAGCCTGTTTTAAGTCGATTGTGGACCAAGAGCTCAGAAAAGTTAGTTTAAGCATAGTTCGCATAGCTGAGGTAGTTTTAATACTTGTGTTCAGACTTCAAACTATGTAAAAATATCTTAGCTATACGAACTAAGTTAAACTAACTAAGCTTCGCTCTTGGTCTGAAACCAGGGTTAAGATTGGTGGTTCTCCGGTCGGTAAGTCGGTAAAACACGGCAGATAGTGTAAAATTTGACAGCCGATTTACTGATCATGTCTTTTACTTGTATTGTTGTCAAAACTGTAAAGTTCCAAGTGCCTTATAAAATCAAGGAAGACTAACTCCTCTTTATGTCGACCATAAATAAACACGTTCTAAATATGTTGTACAGGTGAAGCAGCGACCGAAGTGAACCCATTCTCGGTAGCCCTGACTGCACCTCAGATGTCCGCACCGGAACACCTGCGCCCTCTGACTACTGGCACCACGCAGCCCCCTTCGACTGCGAACGAGCTGGTGGAGGCCCTAAGGAAACGGTCGGTAACACTACAATCTAGACGCCCAATCAGAATGTATCAATTGTCAATAATGTAGAAGCTTTTTTTTTTTTTTTTTATATGTAATAGGCTCGCGTTTGACCACTATCTCACCTGATGGTAAGCGATGATGTGGTCGACGATGGAGCACGCTTGCCTAGAAGTAACCTATTCACTCTTGACTTAAAGACTCCCAGGTTGTAGCTATCGGGAAACACAGACTCAGGCAGGGAATTCCACTCTTTTGCTGTTCGTATAATAAAAGTGTTCCCAAAACGTTTGGTGCGTATGGGTGGGATGTCCACCATGTATCGATGACGCATCGCCGTACGTCTTGTAGTCCGATGATGGAACGGGCTAGGAGGAATCAGTTCATGCAATTCCAACGCACACTCCCCGAAATGTAACCGATAAAAAACCGACAGGCTGGCAACTCGGCGCCGATGTTCAAGGCTCTGGAGCCTAGACTCGACCAGTATCTCATTGCCGATAAGCCTCTTGGCTCTTTAGTAATAGTTCTTTTAGTATTGTAGTGAAATGACTATGGTACTAAAAGATTATCCAGTACTCTACCTACATGTTTCAAAATTTTTATATCCCCATCTGTTTTTAGTTATTCCAAACAGATGTTGCAAAAATTTTGCAAACACGTTTGGTTTGGGTGACGTTTGAATGTACGATTAGCCAATCATTTAATGATGTCAATAATTCTAAGTCCAATATGGCGGACTGCCAAAGATGGCGGACCAATATTATTTTTATGCACTCCTTTTTTGTTTTTCTTTTGGGTTTGTGGCCACCTCTGGTGTCAGAGTTAATTAAGCCGCCAATGGAAACCCCACAGGCCTCTGAGTTGGCTATTTGAGACCTACATTAACCCCCCCGGATACCCCAAGCCCCACCACCCAGATACGGGTATTAAATAAAAAGATTTTCTGAAAGGAATACGAAAAATCTTGTTTTCAAAGAATTTTTTTATATTAATTGATTTTACCTACAGGCTAGGAGAACTCCAAGTAGAACATGAGGCTACATCGGAAACACGCTCGGATCTCCGCTCCCGGCTGCTCACGGCGGCCAGGATCCGGGAGAGCCGCGCGGCGCGCTGTGCGGAGCTGGACGCCGCCTACAGGCGCGCGCAGGCCATACGCGGCTACCTTACTGACCTCATCGAGTGTCTGGATGAGAAGGTCAGTGCTTCAGTACTATTTATATTAAATTTCTACCCATCATCGTCATCACTTTAGTCAAAAGGCGTCCACTGCTGTACATAGGCTTCCTCCAAGTGTCGCCACTCGTACGGTCCCGTGCGTTTCGTATCCACCGGTTTCCCGCAACCTTAACCAAGCCACCTAGTGGGAGGCCTTCTAGCGCTGCGTCTTCCGGTACACGGTCGCAACTTTGCGGCCCCATCGACCATTCGTTCTGCGTGCAATGCGAACGACTGGCTTATTTATTTTTTTATGGATTTCTTATTGCTTTTTAATGTGAACGGTTGTAGGTACAATTTTTTTAATATTTGACTAATTTTGACACACAAACGGATGTCTAATAAACATTAACTTTATACGTACCTAAGGTTCATCATCATCAATCATCATTTTAATGTTCCCACTGCTGGGACACAGGCCTCCTCTTGTGACAGGGAATGGCCACAACGCGGGCCCAGTGCGGTTTCGAATTCTTGGTTCTAGGATGTGTCGTACCTAAGGTTCATAAACATTTAAACGCTTACTGTACTTACGAGATCCTGTGTCTAAGAATGTTCTCCAAAACATCCAAACAGAAGTAAACAAAAAAAGCCTGTGTTTAATGGGTCAGCTTACAATAGTAGTTTATGAAACAGTTGGATAATAAGGGGTATTAAAACATGAGTGTGTTTAAAAACCGAGCCGTAGGCGAAGTTTTTAATAATATCACACGGATTTTTTAATACCTAGTTATGTGCAGTTTCATACACTGCTTTATCTACAATCATACACTGGGATTGAACCTACTAAATAAAAATGCCTCCCACAGTCCATTACAAAAAATAATTGATGCAAACTCCTTGGTGATATCTTCTTGGATTTAATATCACCAATGATTTATAAACTTCAAAACGAGTTTATATTGGCATACTTTATAAACACAATACTGAAATTTAAAAATAGAATCTTATTATAACACTTTTTCTCTAACAAAATAATGCTACATAACATTTTTTTTCTATTACGATACAGGGAAAATGCAAAAAGTTAATATCACCACGGAGTTTTCATCAATGATTTTTTTGTAATGGATTGCAGGTGTGATTTTTTTTATAGTACCTATTTAAAAACGTTTCGATTCCAATTTTACTTATCTGTGGCAACGCCCGCTTCAGCGCATGCGCGGTTAATGCGGTGATGTTCTGCTGGTTTTTGGCGCCATTCATACGTTTTGCTGTACTGAATTTTTCTTACTCTTTTATTTAGTAGGTTCAATCTCAATGTATGAGTGTAGATAAAGTAGTGTATGAAACTGCACATAACTAGGTATTAAAACATTTGTGTTATAGCATTATTTTGTTACAGAAAAAGTGTTATAATAAGATTATATTTTAAATTTCGGTATTGTGTCTATAAAGTATGTCAATATTAACTCGTTTTGGAGTTTATAATTCGAATATGAGAGTAGATAAAATGTGTTATTTTATTGTTCAGATGCCACAACTGGAAGCGTTAGAAGCTCGCGCGCTGGCGCTACACAAGCGTCGCTGTGAGTTCCTCGTGGAGAGACGCCGAGCCGACTTGCGGGACCAGGCGCAAGACGTACTCGCACCACCTGGTAAGAAGATACAGACATCCTACTATTTAATTGTGTACCTGGCGCAGTGACGTCACTCGGACGTCCGATTCGACTCTCACTACACAAAGCGCGAGGCGAATGCCCAGCGCCGCGCGGGTAGTCGGGAGTTTGGTCGTATGCCAGCGAAGTGCACAGTTAAGTCGTACTGGTTTTACTTAGATTTCGGCTACGATGAATAGCGAACGAAAGGCTGTTTTATTCTCATGTATTCGAATTTGATTCTTGCTACTTGATAATATAACATAGTAAATTCATTCTTACACATGTCTGCAACGTAATGCATGCATTTTTATCGTGATAGTAGTGTATGCATTACGTTGTTAAGATAGGGGTCAATATTCTATGTACAGTACAACTATTTTCTTAATGTCCCTTGGCAAACTTTGTGTTTCGTCAGTCGTCAGATTTCTATCAGTTGCACCTTGCACTTGGTGCAGACTGGAAGCTCTCAATCAACTTGGAAGACGGAAGTATATAGAGTTGTTAATACTCCTTTATCTTAATGTAATTTATTTTAAAAATGGGAGCAAAAGTTGCTAAAGGAAAATATAAAAATAGTTTTACAGATCTATATCACACGGAAATCAAAACATAACAAGAATAATTTAAATTAATATACACGATAAATCTAATGGAAACTAGTATTCGTTGACATGGAAATTAGCATTCGTTTATATTCGGAAATGCGATGATTGCCGAGGGACATTAAGAAAATAGTTGTACTGTACATAGTTAGAAACTGGCTTCAAATGAGTCAAAATAAAGCATTTTGACCCTAAGTTTATTTATAATCCAGGTCGGGCCTCGAAGCCAACTGACAATGAAGAGAAGACACGTCGTGCTGCCGAGCGTGAAGGGCGGCGGCGCGCTAGGCGTCTGAAGCGGGAGGCGGTGGCCGCGGCGCACGGGGCCGCACTGCCGCATCGAGACGGAGACTCCTCGGATGATGAGCTGCCTCCGCCTGAGATGCACCACTATACGCAGGAGAGAGGTCAGTACTTATTTATATAAGGTATTCAAAAATTTACTCTTAGAAATTTAAGTGTAAATGCGAAAGTTTGGATGTATGTTTGTTTCTCAATCACACCAGAACGGCTGAACAGATCTGGCTGAAATCTGGCATAGAGATAAATTATAGTCTGGAATAGCACATATACTACTTTCTAGCCCGCGATTGGGTAACAAGCATGATATCCGATAAAATGCAAAACATTTTTGTATTTGAAAGGTCTTTTAAGATCCAAATCCCAACAATAAAGGACTGGAAAAAGGGCTTAATCCACCAGCAGAATAAGATAGTCTAGTGTGGTACACTGATGGATACAAATGTATCAAAAGCTTAGGGAAGATGGCAACTGTGTGTTCCAAGCAGAAACATATGCCATAATAACCTGTGCTCATGAGAATATAGATAGAGGAACCAGAGGTAAAGCTATATATTCTTAGAGACAGACAGGCTGCAATCAAAGCCATGGCATCCTACAAAGTGGACTCCAGACTTGTTCTGGATGCTACCCAAACCCTAAACAGCCTTGGGAAAATAGAATAAGATTGAGGTAGGTTGCATAAAGAAATCGTTACCATAAGAAATGGTAGATGAACTGGCAAGAGAAGGCTCAGCAATTGATTTTGTGGGTCCAGAACCATGTGTAGGCATTTCGACGTGCCTCGTAAAAGCCACATTCAAGGAGTTTGCAGACCACAGTCAACAAATACACTGGCCGTCTAATACCGGTCTGCAACACTCCAAAAAAATCCTGGGCTCTACGTTTTGAGCAGGGGCCAAATCCGCTACCTGCTTGGGGCCTTTACTGGCCACTTTGGAACTGACGACATGCTCATGAACATGGGTCTGACCGCGACATCCATGTGCAGGTTGTGCAGGGCACATGCGATGCATTGCCTAGTAAGCGAATGATTCTTCTGGGGGTAGGATATCCAAGACCCGAAGATTATAGGCTCATACCTTCTTATCTCGTTGAAGGAGGTTTTCAAAGAGATTGGGGAGGAGTAACTTATCTAGGGGACCACAAAAGATCCCAATGGGTCGAAGTGTCCGAATTATTTCTCGGCCCGCGAACCCGGGATTATTTTCCCTAGGGATCATTTTTGATTTTCAAGCGGGCGAAGCCGCTGGCAGAAAGCTAGTATTTGATAAATACATCAGATTTTTTTTTTAAGTCACCGTTCTAAATATATGCAATTATACAGATTTTATTTTATTAGATATGTATTTTTTTTTATTTTTTTTTATTTAATACTTCATGCACACAATCGTACAGAGGCGGACTTAATGCCTTAGGCATTTTCTACCAGTCAACCTTAAATTTATTTTATTGTTATTGTTTTTTATTACGCGTAAGTTATTGAATTTGTGCACCAAACAGCGCTTAGGCGGTCAGCCGCTCTGACAGTCAACGACCCGCGCCACGGAGCTCGGTCGCGGTAGGTACCTATTTAGCCCAGTAGAAATCTACATTCAAATCGCAAAGCTTGATGTAGTTCTGGTTTTTTTTTGTGTTTTATGAGCCAGTTTATAGCTTATTTATAAAGCAAAAAGTGAAAAAGGTCCAAAATCTTGCAGTGTTTTACGTGGTGCGAAGCGAGCACAAGTTTTTCGAAGGCGCAAAGGAGATGTTCGATTTTGGGCCATGACTATGTACACTACATAGATAAATAGGAAAAAAATAGGGGAATTCCATAAAAATACTAAAAAATTAATTTGATGAAGGGTACAGGAGTAACAAAAATAATCATTTATAGTTTTTAAATTAGATAACCCTATTTTTAGGGCAGCCATGACAGTTGTATTTGACATGACGTCTGACGACTTTGACAGTTTTAAGAAGTGACTTCTTTGAGTCATTCTTTGCTTTGACTTTGAATTGGATATGTTTCGGTGTTTTTAGTGATTGTTTTACTACTACGGACATTAATTGATTGCTTCTCTATTGCAATTGAATTAGTGTTGTTTTTATTGACGCAGATATTACGATGACACGTCAAACAAATGTCATTGTCAAAATGACATTCTGCGTATACTGTCATTGTCAAAATGTAATTTTCCGCATACTGTCATTGTCAAAATGAATTTTTTCGCCTACTGCTGATCTGACCCACCATGTTTAATTGTAAATTGTGTTGCTCTATTTGACAAAGTTAATTTGAGTTTACATTGAAACGAAGTGAAATTAAAGAAAATTAAGATTAAAAAACAGTTACTATAATATACAGCAATTTTTACATAAAGTGTACATAGAGCTGGCCCAGGCTCCATACATTTCTGGAACATCTCCTTTGGATTAACACTACCCTAACTGGTCCTGGTCTGGTAATACCAAATATCAAAACTACATCATGCTTTGCGATTTTAGCCTTTTTAGGGTTCCGTAGCCAAATGGCAAAAAACGGAATCCTTATAGATTCGTCATGTCTGTCCGTCCGTATGTCACAGCCACTTTTTGCCGAAACTATAAGAACTATGCTGTTGATACTTGGTTAGTAGAAAATAGAAAAATACAATAAATTTTGGGGGTTCCTATACCTACTTGAAACAGAAACAATTTTTTTTTTTCATCTAACCCATACGTATCTATGGATAGGTCTTCAAAAATGATATTGAGGTTACTAATATAATTTTTTTCTAAACTGAATAGTTTGCGCGAGAGACACTTCCAAAGTGGTTAAATGTGTAACTTTCCCCCTGTAACTTCTAAAATAAGAGAATGATAAAACTAAAAAAAATTATGATGTACATTACCATGTAAACTTCCACCGAAAATTGGTTTGAACGAGATCTAGTAAGTAGTTTTTTTTAATATGACATGAATCGTAAACCGCAATTTACCAAGTACGGAACCCTTCACGCGCGAGTCCGACTCGCACTTGGCCGGTTTTTTTAGTGTCTACTTCTACTGGTAGTCGTGTTTTCATTTCGTAGGTTACATTTCAATTTTTTGATCCTATTAACAAAGATATTGATCTTTCACACAAGTATTTACAAAGTCTACCTTATTTTCAAAAGGTCAACCATCTTGTTCAATGCACAAGTTTCCAAGACGGTTCAGATAATTTTTCACTCTTATTAATATGTCGCTGTCAGTGTTAATTAGTCGAATGCACTCAACAACTATCATGTCTAAGCGCTTAGTGAAGGCAAACGGTATTATTGATAAAGCGAGCGTGCGTATGTTACGAAATGCCACAGAGCGACAGATCCTTCCCGCGCGACCAATTTTGGTCTACTGGTGATTTTCGGTCACGTTGGCTGAGGTACCACGACATCGCCGAAGGAGGATGAAAACCGTAGGTGGGCAAAGAAGCCAGAAGTTGGTCACGCTGGATGGGTTGCGAATGTCATGCATAGTAGTTCTTGGTGAAAGTATGTGCACAGGCGGAGTTTTTAGTGAGTGCAAGTCCCACATAACCACTTCGTCTCCTCGGAAGTTGCGGTATGAGTTAGGCATTTTAACGCTGAATAAATAAGAAAAGGTACCACGCGGCAAGACGCATGCACCGAGAGCAGCGCCAGCGTACTGTTCCTGTAAAAAAGTTATACCAAATATTTGTAGCTTATTTGTGTGAATAATTAAAATAGAGTTCTATTTTGCTTTATTCGATTTGTTTATCGACACCGAGCATCCTCTTAAAATTCTGAGGGTAAATTTTTTAACAACTTATTATTTATCAGGTCGATTTTGATGATACGTAATAATACCTCGCTCGATACGTGTGATCTAACATAACCGATTAAATGTATGAAACCAACCAAATATGTTAGACGCTGACAAATCTTATCGATCGTTAAAATACAGCATATTGAGGATAACAATAACCATAAAAAATCTAACTTTTAGAGTTTACGACTTTTTTGTTCGCTTTTGAAGAAGTCGGGTTTTTTTATTTTTTTATTTAACTTTTTGTATTTATAACATTTTAGTTAGGTTTTTTCGAATTCATCATCATCATCATCATATCAGCCGAAAGACGTCCACTGCTGGACATAGGCCTCCCCCAAGCGTCGCCACATTGACCGGTCCCGTGCATCTCGCAACCAGCGGATCCCCGCAACCTTCACCAGGTCATCGGTCCACCTGGTGGGAGGCCTTCCAACGCAACGTCTTCCGGTTCGCGGTCGCCATTCCAGAACCTTTCTGCCCCATCGGCCATCCGTTCTGCGAGCAATGTGCCCTGCCCACTGCCACTTAAGTTTGGCAATTCTTCGGGCTATGTCGGTAACCCTGGTTCTCTTGCGGATCTCTACGTTTCTGATTCGATCACGCAAGGAAACTCCGAGCATAGCCCTCTCCATTGCCCTTTGAGTGACTGTAAGCCGTCTGATAAGGCCCATTGTAAGCGACCACGTCTCAGAGCCATATGCCATCACTGGCAACACACACTGGTCATAGACTTTCGTCTTGAGACACTGCGGTAAGTTGGACGAGAAGACACCGCGCAACTTCCCAAACGCTGCCCAGCCGAGTCGGATTCGACGGTTGACCTCTTTCTCGAAGTTGGCCCTACCCAATTGGATCGTTTGTCCCAGGTACACATAGTCGCCCACAACTTCGAGTGTAGAGTCTCCAATCTTGATAGGAGTGGGTGTAACATGGGCATTCAACATCAACTTAGTTTTGTCCATGTTCATCCTAAGACCCACTCTTTCGGAAGCTCTACTGAGATCATCGAGCATTGTACTGAGGTCCTCCATGGTCTCAGCCATAACCACTATATCGTCGGCAAACCGAAGGTGAGTGATGTACTCGCCATTGACGTTGATGCCTAGCCCTCTCCAGTCCAGAACCTTGAAGACATCCTCCAGTGCAGCGGTAAAGAGCTTCGGAGATATTACGTCTCCCTGTCTCACACCTCGCTGCAGAAGGACGGGTTCCGAGGTCTGATCCTGGAGTCGAACTGACATTGTGGCGTTTTTGTATAAACACTTCAACACTTCGATGTACCGGTAGTCAATTTGGCACCGTTGGAGAGACTGCAGTACAGCCCAAGTCTCGATCGAATCGAAGGCTTTCTCGTAGTCCACAAACGCTAAACATAGAGGCAGGTTGTACTCTTCGGTCTTCTGTATAACCTGCCGCAGCGTATGTATGTGGTCTACGGTGCTGAAGCCTTTACGGAATCCGGCTTGTTCGGGAGGCTGGAAATCGTCAAACCTGCGTGCGAGACGATTCGTGATGACTCTTGAAAACAGCTTGTAGACATGGCTAAGGAGTGTGATGGGCCTATAGTTCTTCAGTAGGGCATTGTCACCCTTCTTGAAGAAGAGTACCACCACACCCCTGCACCATGCCTGTGGCGTTTTCCCCTCGAGTATGACGGAATCAAAAAGCTTCTGAAGGGCCTTAAGTACTGGTTTTCCACCCGCCTTCAGGAGTTCGGCCGTAATTCCGTCATCACCCGGTGCCTTGTTGTTCTTAAGTTGTTTCAGAGCCATCCTTATCTCATACAGGCTGACGTCCGGAATGTCTTCGGTATAGTGTCGGGTCAATCTAGTTCTTGGGTCATTCGCTAGATTCGCGACGGGTTTACTTTTTGACGTGTACAACTGTCCATAGAATCTCTCGATCTCCCTCAGAAGCTTCGGTTTGGCGGACACGATCCTGCCATCATCGGTCTTCAGTTTCGTGAGCTGGCTCTGCCCAATAGACAGATCTCTTGCAAAGACCTTGGAGCCTTTGTTCCGCTCAATCGCGTCTTTAATACTTTCAGTATTAAAGCGGCGGAGGTCGCTTTTCAAGGACTTTGAGATCCGTCTATTTAGTTGCCGGTATTTTTACGAATCGTCTGAAGACTGCAGGATCATCTCACGCCTCTCCTTCATGAGCTTGAGAGTATGATCAGAGAGCTTTTTGTTTCTATCTGTACGGCGGGTCTTGAAAAACTTAGACCCGACCGTATGGACAGCTTCCACGAACCCATCGCTGTATTCGTCCACGGAGCTCCCTAGGCACTCGAAACGATTCTGGAGTTCGAGCTGAAAGCTCTCGGGGTTTTGGACCTGGATTTGTGCTGGACGGAGCGTGGACTTCATCAGTCGAGACCTTTCAAGCTTAACATTAATGTTCAATGTGCCTCTTACCATGCGGTGATCACTCCCGGTTTTCACCGAATTGATCACTGAGACATCATTGAACATTTGCTTCTTGGTTGACATGATGAAGTTGATCTCGTTTTTAGTTGCACCATCGGGGCTTTGCCAGGTCCACTTCCTGTGCTCACGCTTTCTGAAGAAGGAGTTCATCATGTAGAGGCCCTCCTTCTCCATAAAACTGGCCAGTAGGTGACCCCGGTGGTTCCGACGTCCAACTCCAAATTGCCCCACTTGCAGCTCATCCTCGTCTCGTTTGCCCAGTTTCGCGTTGAAGTCCCCCATGACAACGGTGAAGTGAGTTTTGAAACCATGCATGGCTATAGAGATATCCTCATACATGGTCTCTACCTCGTCGTCGGGGTGTGCCGAGGTCGGGGCGTAGACCTGTATGACCTTCAGCGAATATCTTGCGGATATTCTGAGTATAAGGTACGCCACCCTGGTCGACACACTCTCGATCTTCACCACGTTGTTCACAAGAGACTTGTGGACGATAAACCCAACACCACCCTGGGACTGCCGGTCTCCCTCTCGGAAATAGAGCAGGTTACCGGATTTGAGGATTATCGAGTCCTCCCCCTCTCTTCGGACTTCAGATAACCCTATAATACTCCATCGTAACCTGCTCAATTCTTCCTCAAGTTCGGCTATCTTCTCGTCGGTCCGGAGTGTTCGCGTGTTATATGTTCCCAGGTCCAGTCGTCGGTGTTTGTAGGGGTAGCCGGGTCCACTCCGGGGATTCTTAGCACCCCTTGCCACGCCATCGTCTCGACCGCTACCGTAGCCGAGGGTAGACGGGCTGCCGGGCACTCGGGGCCGTTTTTTCGTTGTGCTGTTCATTAGGTTTTGGGGGGGGGGTTGCCATAATCGCCACGCTTGGCAGGCGGGTTGGCGATCGCAGTTTGTTGTTTAAGTACACAGAGAACGCTGCTGCCCATTCTCTGGTGTGTCCCTTAGTCGCCTCTTACGACACCCACGGGAAGATATGGGATGGTGAAATTCTTTACGTCCGTCACCATACGGTACTCGAATTAGATACATTTAAACATATAAGTGTTATATATTTTTGAAATCACCTCTTAAAACGCTTTATTCTGATTCCCCACACGACAAAAAAAAAATTGGCCTCACAATATGGCGCCCAAAATCCGCCATTTTTCTATTGTCTAATTTTAATGTAACCTATGACACTTGCAGGGTTAAGACGAATTGATTGACGTACCAGGCCCCTCAGAAAGTATTGCGAAAAAAAGTTTTTATATATGGGAGACTGGCCAGTTATAATGTTTTTCGAAAATATGATTATTTATAAGTAAAAATAAGTAAGTTCCAATTTCAAAATTTCCCTCCACATTTTTTGCGAGTTAATTCAAAGTATTGTGTCTCACTGAAATATGGATCTGCGCCGGGAACATTTTAGAGCTATGATTTTATACGATTTCAAGTGTCGCCTGAAACCGGATGAATCGTACGATAGACTTCAAATGGCATTCATGGATGAAGGCCCTTCCAAGGCAACCGTGTATCGTTGGTATAACGAATTCAAGCGCGGTCGACCAAATTTGGGGGATGACGAAAGAAGCGGTCGCCCTTTGACGGCTGTTACCGAAGAAAACGTGCTAGCAGTGAAAAATTTAATCCAAGACAATAGGCGAATTACATATCAGGAGATTCAACACATATTGAAGATTGGATCGGGAAGCGTTCACGAGATTCTACACAGCCATCTTCGCGTGAGGAGGATAGTATCACGCTGGGTGCCGCACAACCTCACCGATGCTCAGAAGCAGGCCCGGGTGGAATGGTGCCGTGATATGCTTAACAAATTTGAAGCAGGCTCGTCTCGGCGTGTTTACGACATCGTTACAGGTGATGAGTCCTGGATTTATCAATACGACCCAGAAACCAAGCGCCAGTCGACTGTTTGGGTGTTTCAAAATGAGCCAACGCCTACCAAAGTGAAGCGATCTAGAAGCGGGGGTAAGATTTTGATCGCTAGCTTTTTTAATTTGACTGGCCACTTGGTATCAATTCCCTTACGGGATCAAAGAAGCATTAATGCCGAATGGTATACTACCAAATGTTTGCCAGAAGTTTTCTCTGTTATAAGCAACAAGCGACCAAACACAGGGCTCCGCGGGCTACTGCTCCACCACGACAATGCACCTGCGCACACCGCACTCAAAACGAGGGACTTCCTGGACAGCACGCCAGTCAAACTCCTGGGTCACCCTCCTTACAGCCCTGATCTAGCACCGTGTGACTTCTTTTTATTCCCAAAAATAAAAAATCAGCTCAAAGGGATACAATTTTCGTCGCCGGAAGATGCGCTGGCTGCGTTCGAGCAGGCTGTAAACGAGGTGTCTGCGGCGGACTGGAAAAAGTGTTTTGAAAACTGGTTTAGGCGCATGAATCTTTGTATAGAGGCTGGTGGAAAGTACTTTGAAAAGATTTAATAAAAATATATGTACGTATAGAACAATTTTTTTTAGTTTCGCAAAACTTTCTGAGTGTCCCACGTATGAATCATCAAAATCGGCCAACGCGTTTGGTCTCTGGAACGCCATATAGGAACAAACATACATACATACATGCATACATGACATGCATACATACATGCATACATACATGCATACATACATGCATACATACATGCATACATACATAGACTGATAAACACATTACCCTCCTTCGGCAGTCGGGTAAAAATAAGCTTATCTGTTGCCACATTCACGCACCGCAAAGACGATTCGTCATTATTGTTACTAACCCGTAAGACGTCTACTGTTGGACATGGTTCTATCCCGTAAGAATCGTAACGCCGCGCGCCGACTGGTTCTATGCCTCTAGCGTCCAGTGACTGTCACTCTATACATGGGCAAACATCAACAGACAAAGTTTACTAATCAACCACCGACAGCTCAATCAGCTGACAACAGGGGTGAAAAAAGGTTTTTATTTTTAAGTTCTCTAATAATCTTCCAGTACAGTGACCTGGGATATTTTATGTTCTCAAACTATCTTTCATCTGTAATAACTCGGTTAAATCGATGTTCAACAAACGCAACATTATATATCGAATCCGTTTTATTACTTCCAAACATTTGTTGTTGAGTAGAGGGAGAGTTTAATATATCCGGCCAGGTTACTGCTAAGCAACATGCAACATGCAGCGTGAAGTTTAACGTTTATATAATTTTGTCGGGAGCGAAGCCGTGGGGGTCAGCTAGTGTCATATATTCTGCGAGCAGTACCACTTAGCATGCGTATTTAATTATAATATCTTTGTATTTGTTTAGATGCCATCCGCCAACAATCAGCAACGTTATTCAGCGATGCCCTCCCCGCGTGGCGCAGCGTGTCAGGTGTATGCGAACGCTTAGCACGCTGGCGAGCTCGCGCCGCGCAGCTGTATACAGACGCCTATGTGGCCGACTGCCTGCCCAAGCTGCTGGCGCCTTACGTCAGGCACGAGGTAACTATACGTATCAGTATGTGCATGCTGGAACTATTAAACACATGAAAGAAATAAATAAAGAAAATAGGTTATTTAGCATTAAAAAAAATGGGAAAATCTGCGTCTCATCCTCACAAAGTGGCTATAGCTCTGCATAATGCTGGGTGTGAGACAGAGCCACAGAGCTGGACTTAGTTTTGTTTGGAAAAACATGCTGTGAGCCTAGTGAATATCAGCTAACAACGCGTTCAATGCTGGACTCTGCTCTATTAGCAGGAACGGGTTTGATAAGAGAAATACGATTATTCTTTTTTTACAAGTTTTTTTTACTTGTCCCAGTGTCTGTAATCAAATCTTGCAAGTTAAATTTCACCCACTTCCCAGTGTCCAATTGCGCTGAAAATTTTCAAAATAATAATAACTTTTGTTTCGGAAGTCGGCGTCTTTCGTACCTCATGTTTATTTGCGACACCGACTTCCAAATCGAAAGTTATTTTGCACTTTTCAGTGTTTTGTTTTAGAAGTTGTTTATTTTTTTTTGCGCAGATGTTTTTATTTCTTTCTTTTTAGTGGTAGTTCACCATCACTACAAATTGAGCGAGTTCCATAGATAAGAACCTAAAGTATTGACAATATACCCATAATAATACAATTAACACATTCGTGCTGTTCGTCGCTAAAGAGTTTGGTTGTGTACTCCATATCATGAAAACTGCCTAACTGATTTTGATAAAACTTTCACTATGACCTGAGTTGAGAGATACTTAAACCAATAAAAAAGAATGATGAAAATCGGTTCAGCCAAACGCGAGAAAATCGCGGACAAACATACATACAAACATACAGGTCAAACAGAGAACCTCCTTTTGAAGTCGGTAAATTTTTTATTATAACTGGTTTTTTGTGAGTTTTCTTGAATTGCCTTTATTGTTTGTCCTCAGCTAATTCTATGGAACCCGTTAGCAGAAGAAGATAATGAGGACTATGAAAGAATGGAGTGGTACAAGTGAGCATTTGTGATTGATTCATTAATTCTTACACATCTGATTGTTGTATTTTTGCGAATAACATGACTTGACACAAAAAAAAAAATCTTTTGGCTTCGATATTTCAGTCAATTACAATATTATAGCCTAGGTTTAATGTTCTTGAAGAAAAGTCTCCAGGAGCTGGGCGATTTTTAATTTTAGAACTCAAATCCGGGGGACTCTGCATTCTGGCGACGTGGGCCCTATGCGAACGTCATAAAACTTCAAAATCTATTTTTTAAAAGATCGATTTGATAGATAGTTTCAAACTTAGGAACAGTTTTAACGGTAACTTCTCGTCACCATTCCACCAGATGCCTGATGATGTACGGCGTCCGCACGGAGCGCTCGGCGGACGACTCGTCATCATCCATGTCGGAGGACGAGGCTGAGCCCGCGCCGCTGTCCACCAGCACGGTGCGGGATGACCCGGATCTGCTGCTGGTGCCCAGCATGATCAGTCGGGTGGTGCTGCCTTGTCTCACAGGTATGTTCGAAATGCAAGACTCAGTTAAGTCATTAAAAAATACAGAAAACTAACAAAAACACTTCCAAATAATATCCAACTGAGGATAGAAAGAGTGTGTGTTACTCTTGGAAATAAAATAAGAAATTATAAAATAAAATTGAAGATATTTTTTTTTTTTATTTAAATACAGATTCTTGATGACTGACTGAAACCTATTTATGCTTATTTGAAAACACCATTAATATGGAGCGGATTAACTCACTGCTGGACATAAGTCTCTTGGCGCTTTTGCTGATGTCGCGGTGGCGATGGCGCTCTTTGTATGAGCCGTCCTATAAAGGGTGTATCCGCACTTTTAACCTTCCCTGGTCCCCTTATCTGCGCTTTTAACGTATACGTATTTATTCCAGAGCTAGTCTCAGTGGCGTGGGACCCGATGAGCGTGCGCGGCTGCACCCGCCTGCGCTCCCTTCTGATCCGAGCGGCCGGCCTGCCCGCCTGCGCACCGGCGCTGCGCCGCCTGGCCGCTGCGTTACGGACGAGGCTGGCGTCCGCGCTGGGGGCTGATGTGTTCCTGCCTGCCTTACCGCCGCAGTACGTATTACAGCGCTCCCACTGATCCGAGCGGCCGGCCTGCCCGCCTGCGCACCGGCGCTGCGCCGCCTGGCCGCTGCGTTACGGACGAGGCTGGCGTCCGCGCTGGGGGCTGATGTGTTCCTGCCTGCCTTACCGCCGCAGTACGTATTACAGCGCTCCCACTGATCCGAGCGGCCGGCCTGCCCGCCTGCGCACCGGCGCTGCGCCGCCTGGCCGCTGCGTTACGGACGAGGCTGGCGTCCGCGCTGGGGGCTGATGTGTTCCTGCCTGCCTTACCGCCGCAGTACGTATTACAGCGCTCCCACTGATCCGAGCGGCCGGCCTGCCCGCCTGCGCACCGGCGCTGCGCCGCCTGGCCGCTGCGTTACGGACGAGGCTGGCGTCCGCGCTGGGGGCTGATGTGTTCCTGCCTGCCTTACCGCCGCAGTACGTATTACAGCGCTCCCACTGATCCGAGCGGCCGGCCTGCCCGCCTGCGCACCGGCGCTGCGCCGCCTGGCCGCTGCGTTACGGACGAGGCTGGCGTCCGCGCTGGGGGCTGATGTGTTCCTGCCTGCCTTACCGCCGCAGTACGTATTACAGCGCTCCCACTGATCCGAGCGGCCGGCCTGCCCGCCTGCGCACCGGCGCTGCGCCGCCTGGCCGCTGCGTTACGGACGAGGCTGGCGTCCGCGCTGGGGGCTGATGTGTTCCTGCCTGCCTTACCGCCGCAGTACGTATTACAGCGCTCCCACTGATCCGAGCGGCCGGCCTGCCCGCCTGCGCACCGGCGCTGCGCCGCCTGGCCGCTGCGTTACGGACGAGGCTGGCGTCCGCGCTGGGGGCTGATGTGTTCCTGCCTGCCTTACCGCCGCAGTACGTATTACAGCGCTCCCACTGATCCGAGCGGCCGGCCTGCCCGCCTGCGCACCGGCGCTGCGCCGCCTGGCCGCTGCGTTACGGACGAGGCTGGCGTCCGCGCTGGGGGCTGATGTGTTCCTGCCTGCCTTACCGCCGCAGTACGTATTACAGCGCTCCCACTGATCCGAGCGGCCGGCCTGCCCGCCTGCGCACCGGCGCTGCGCCGCCTGGCCGCTGCGTTACGGACGAGGCTGGCGTCCGCGCTGGGGGCTGATGTGTTCCTGCCTGCCTTACCGCCGCAGTACGTATTACAGCGCTCCCACTGATCCGAGCGGCCGGCCTGCCCGCCTGCGCACCGGCGCTGCGCCGCCTGGCCGCTGCGTTACGGACGAGGCTGGCGTCCGCGCTGGGGGCTGATGTGTTCCTGCCTGCCTTACCGCCGCAGTACGTATTACAGCGCTCCCACTGATCCGAGCGGCCGGCCTGCCCGCCTGCGCACCGGCGCTGCGCCGCCTGGCCGCTGCGTTACGGACGAGGCTGGCGTCCGCGCTGGGGGCTGATGTGTTCCTGCCTGCCTTACCGCCGCAGTACGTATTACAGCGCTCCCACTGATCCGAGCGGCCGGCCTGCCCGCCTGCGCACCGGCGCTGCGCCGCCTGGCCGCTGCGTTACGGACGAGGCTGGCGTCCGCGCTGGGGGCTGATGTGTTCCTGCCTGCCTTACCGCCGCAGTACGTATTACAGCGCTCCCACTGATCCGAGCGGCCGGCCTGCCCGCCTGCGCACCGGCGCTGCGCCGCCTGGCCGCTGCGTTACGGACGAGGCTGGCGTCCGCGCTGGGGGCTGATGTGTTCCTGCCTGCCTTACCGCCGCAGTACGTATTACAGCGCTCCCACTGATCCGAGCGGCCGGCCTGCCCGCCTGCGCACCGGCGCTGCGCCGCCTGGCCGCTGCGTTACGGACGAGGCTGGCGTCCGCGCTGGGGGCTGATGTGTTCCTGCCTGCCTTACCGCCGCAGTACGTATTACAGCGCTCCCACTGATCCGAGCGGCCGGCCTGCCCGCCTGCGCACCGGCGCTGCGCCGCCTGGCCGCTGCGTTACGGACGAGGCTGGCGTCCGCGCTGGGGGCTGATGTGTTCCTGCCTGCCTTACCGCCGCAGTACGTATTACAGCGCTCCCACTGATCCGAGCGGCCGGCCTGCCCGCCTGCGCACCGGCGCTGCGCCGCCTGGCCGCTGCGTTACGGACGAGGCTGGCGTCCGCGCTGGGGGCTGATGTGTTCCTGCCTGCCTTACCGCCGCAGTACGTATTACAGCGCTCCCACTGATCCGAGCGGCCGGCCTGCCCGCCTGCGCACCGGCGCTGCGCCGCCTGGCCGCTGCGTTACGGACGAGGCTGGCGTCCGCGCTGGGGGCTGATGTGTTCCTGCCTGCCTTACCGCCGCAGTACGTATTACAGCGCTCCCACTGATCCGAGCGGCCGGCCTGCCCGCCTGCGCACCGGCGCTGCGCCGCCTGGCCGCTGCGTTACGGACGAGGCTGGCGTCCGCGCTGGGGGCTGATGTGTTCCTGCCTGCCTTACCGCCGCAGTACGTATTACAGCGCTCCCACTGATCCGAGCGGCCGGCCTGCCCGCCTGCGCACCGGCGCTGCGCCGCCTGGCCGCTGCGTTACGGACGAGGCTGGCGTCCGCGCTGGGGGCTGATGTGTTCCTGCCTGCCTTACCGCCGCAGTACGTATTACAGCGCTCCCACTGATCCGAGCGGCCGGCCTGCCCGCCTGCGCACCGGCGCTGCGCCGCCTGGCCGCTGCGTTACGGACGAGGCTGGCGTCCGCGCTGGGGGCTGATGTGTTCCTGCCTGCCTTACCGCCGCAGTACGTATTACAGCGCTCCCACTGATCCGAGCGGCCGGCCTGCCCGCCTGCGCACCGGCGCTGCGCCGCCTGGCCGCTGCGTTACGGACGAGGCTGGCGTCCGCGCTGGGGGCTGATGTGTTCCTGCCTGCCTTACCGCCGCAGTACGTATTACAGCGCTCCCACTGATCCGAGCGGCCGGCCTGCCCGCCTGCGCACCGGCGCTGCGCCGCCTGGCCGCTGCGTTACGGACGAGGCTGGCGTCCGCGCTGGGGGCTGATGTGTTCCTGCCTGCCTTACCGCCGCAGTACGTATTACAGCGCTCCCACTGATCCGAGCGGCCGGCCTGCCCGCCTGCGCACCGGCGCTGCGCCGCCTGGCCGCTGCGTTACGGACGAGGCTGGCGTCCGCGCTGGGGGCTGATGTGTTCCTGCCTGCCTTACCGCCGCAGTACGTATTACAGCGCTCCCACTGATCCGAGCGGCCGGCCTGCCCGCCTGCGCACCGGCGCTGCGCCGCCTGGCCGCTGCGTTACGGACGAGGCTGGCGTCCGCGCTGGGGGCTGATGTGTTCCTGCCTGCCTTACCGCCGCAGTACGTATTACAGCGCTCCCACTGATCCGAGCGGCCGGCCTGCCCGCCTGCGCACCGGCGCTGCGCCGCCTGGCCGCTGCGTTACGGACGAGGCTGGCGTCCGCGCTGGGGGCTGATGTGTTCCTGCCTGCCTTACCGCCGCAGTACGTATTACAGCGCTCCCACTGATCCGAGCGGCCGGCCTGCCCGCCTGCGCACCGGCGCTGCGCCGCCTGGCCGCTGCGTTACGGACGAGGCTGGCGTCCGCGCTGGGGGCTGATGTGTTCCTGCCTGCCTTACCGCCGCAGTACGTATTACAGCGCTCCCACTGATCCGAGCGGCCGGCCTGCCCGCCTGCGCACCGGCGCTGCGCCGCCTGGCCGCTGCGTTACGGACGAGGCTGGCGTCCGCGCTGGGGGCTGATGTGTTCCTGCCTGCCTTACCGCCGCAGTACGTATTACAGCGCTCCCACTGATCCGAGCGGCCGGCCTGCCCGCCTGCGCACCGGCGCTGCGCCGCCTGGCCGCTGCGTTACGGACGAGGCTGGCGTCCGCGCTGGGGGCTGATGTGTTCCTGCCTGCCTTACCGCCGCAGTACGTATTACAGCGCTCCCACTGATCCGAGCGGCCGGCCTGCCCGCCTGCGCACCGGCGCTGCGCCGCCTGGCCGCTGCGTTACGGACGAGGCTGGCGTCCGCGCTGGGGGCTGATGTGTTCCTGCCTGCCTTACCGCCGCAGTACGTATTACAGCGCTCCCACTGATCCGAGCGGCCGGCCTGCCCGCCTGCGCACCGGCGCTGCGCCGCCTGGCCGCTGCGTTACGGACGAGGCTGGCGTCCGCGCTGGGGGCTGATGTGTTCCTGCCTGCCTTACCGCCGCAGTACGTATTACAGCGCTCCCACTGATCCGAGCGGCCGGCCTGCCCGCCTGCGCACCGGCGCTGCGCCGCCTGGCCGCTGCGTTACGGACGAGGCTGGCGTCCGCGCTGGGGGCTGATGTGTTCCTGCCTGCCTTACCGCCGCAGTACGTATTACAGCGCTCCCACTGATCCGAGCGGCCGGCCTGCCCGCCTGCGCACCGGCGCTGCGCCGCCTGGCCGCTGCGTTACGGACGAGGCTGGCGTCCGCGCTGGGGGCTGATGTGTTCCTGCCTGCCTTACCGCCGCAGTACGTATTACAGCGCTCCCACTGATCCGAGCGGCCGGCCTGCCCGCCTGCGCACCGGCGCTGCGCCGCCTGGCCGCTGCGTTACGGACGAGGCTGGCGTCCGCGCTGGGGGCTGATGTGTTCCTGCCTGCCTTACCGCCGCAGTACGTATTACAGCGCTCCCACTGATCCGAGCGGCCGGCCTGCCCGCCTGCGCACCGGCGCTGCGCCGCCTGGCCGCTGCGTTACGGACGAGGCTGGCGTCCGCGCTGGGGGCTGATGTGTTCCTGCCTGCCTTACCGCCGCAGTACGTATTACAGCGCTCCCACTGATCCGAGCGGCCGGCCTGCCCGCCTGCGCACCGGCGCTGCGCCGCCTGGCCGCTGCGTTACGGACGAGGCTGGCGTCCGCGCTGGGGGCTGATGTGTTCCTGCCTGCCTTACCGCCGCAGTACGTATTACAGCGCTCCCACTGATCCGAGCGGCCGGCCTGCCCGCCTGCGCACCGGCGCTGCGCCGCCTGGCCGCTGCGTTACGGACGAGGCTGGCGTCCGCGCTGGGGGCTGATGTGTTCCTGCCTGCCTTACCGCCGCAGTACGTATTACAGCGCTCCCACTGATCCGAGCGGCCGGCCTGCCCGCCTGCGCACCGGCGCTGCGCCGCCTGGCCGCTGCGTTACGGACGAGGCTGGCGTCCGCGCTGGGGGCTGATGTGTTCCTGCCTGCCTTACCGCCGCAGTACGTATTACAGCGCTCCCACTGATCCGAGCGGCCGGCCTGCCCGCCTGCGCACCGGCGCTGCGCCGCCTGGCCGCTGCGTTACGGACGAGGCTGGCGTCCGCGCTGGGGGCTGATGTGTTCCTGCCTGCCTTACCGCCGCAGTACGTATTACAGCGCTCCCACTGATCCGAGCGGCCGGCCTGCCCGCCTGCGCACCGGCGCTGCGCCGCCTGGCCGCTGCGTTACGGACGAGGCTGGCGTCCGCGCTGGGGGCTGATGTGTTCCTGCCTGCCTTACCGCCGCAGTACGTATTACAGCGCTCCCACTGATCCGAGCGGCCGGCCTGCCCGCCTGCGCACCGGCGCTGCGCCGCCTGGCCGCTGCGTTACGGACGAGGCTGGCGTCCGCGCTGGGGGCTGATGTGTTCCTGCCTGCCTTACCGCCGCAGTACGTATTACAGCGCTCCCACTGATCCGAGCGGCCGGCCTGCCCGCCTGCGCACCGGCGCTGCGCCGCCTGGCCGCTGCGTTACGGACGAGGCTGGCGTCCGCGCTGGGGGCTGATGTGTTCCTGCCTGCCTTACCGCCGCAGTACGTATTACAGCGCTCCCACTGATCCGAGCGGCCGGCCTGCCCGCCTGCGCACCGGCGCTGCGCCGCCTGGCCGCTGCGTTACGGACGAGGCTGGCGTCCGCGCTGGGGGCTGATGTGTTCCTGCCTGCCTTACCGCCGCAGTACGTATTACAGCGCTCCCACTGATCCGAGCGGCCGGCCTGCCCGCCTGCGCACCGGCGCTGCGCCGCCTGGCCGCTGCGTTACGGACGAGGCTGGCGTCCGCGCTGGGGGCTGATGTGTTCCTGCCTGCCTTACCGCCGCAGTACGTATTACAGCGCTCCCACTGATCCGAGCGGCCGGCCTGCCCGCCTGCGCACCGGCGCTGCGCCGCCTGGCCGCTGCGTTACGGACGAGGCTGGCGTCCGCGCTGGGGGCTGATGTGTTCCTGCCTGCCTTACCGCCGCAGTACGTATTACAGCGCTCCCACTGATCCGAGCGGCCGGCCTGCCCGCCTGCGCACCGGCGCTGCGCCGCCTGGCCGCTGCGTTACGGACGAGGCTGGCGTCCGCGCTGGGGGCTGATGTGTTCCTGCCTGCCTTACCGCCGCAGTACGTATTACAGCGCTCCCACTGATCCGAGCGGCCGGCCTGCCCGCCTGCGCACCGGCGCTGCGCCGCCTGGCCGCTGCGTTACGGACGAGGCTGGCGTCCGCGCTGGGGGCTGATGTGTTCCTGCCTGCCTTACCGCCGCAGTACGTATTACAGCGCTCCCACTGATCCGAGCGGCCGGCCTGCCCGCCTGCGCACCGGCGCTGCGCCGCCTGGCCGCTGCGTTACGGACGAGGCTGGCGTCCGCGCTGGGGGCTGATGTGTTCCTGCCTGCCTTACCGCCGCAGTACGTATTACAGCGCTCCCACTGATCCGAGCGGCCGGCCTGCCCGCCTGCGCACCGGCGCTGCGCCGCCTGGCCGCTGCGTTACGGACGAGGCTGGCGTCCGCGCTGGGGGCTGATGTGTTCCTGCCTGCCTTACCGCCGCAGTACGTATTACAGCGCTCCCACTGATCCGAGCGGCCGGCCTGCCCGCCTGCGCACCGGCGCTGCGCCGCCTGGCCGCTGCGTTACGGACGAGGCTGGCGTCCGCGCTGGGGGCTGATGTGTTCCTGCCTGCCTTACCGCCGCAGTACGTATTACAGCGCTCCCACTGATCCGAGCGGCCGGCCTGCCCGCCTGCGCACCGGCGCTGCGCCGCCTGGCCGCTGCGTTACGGACGAGGCTGGCGTCCGCGCTGGGGGCTGATGTGTTCCTGCCTGCCTTACCGCCGCAGTACGTATTACAGCGCTCCCACTGATCCGAGCGGCCGGCCTGCCCGCCTGCGCACCGGCGCTGCGCCGCCTGGCCGCTGCGTTACGGACGAGGCTGGCGTCCGCGCTGGGGGCTGATGTGTTCCTGCCTGCCTTACCGCCGCAGTACGTATTACAGCGCTCCCACTGATCCGAGCGGCCGGCCTGCCCGCCTGCGCACCGGCGCTGCGCCGCCTGGCCGCTGCGTTACGGACGAGGCTGGCGTCCGCGCTGGGGGCTGATGTGTTCCTGCCTGCCTTACCGCCGCAGTACGTATTACAGCGCTCCCACTGATCCGAGCGGCCGGCCTGCCCGCCTGCGCACCGGCGCTGCGCCGCCTGGCCGCTGCGTTACGGACGAGGCTGGCGTCCGCGCTGGGGGCTGATGTGTTCCTGCCTGCCTTACCGCCGCAGTACGTATTACAGCGCTCCCACTGATCCGAGCGGCCGGCCTGCCCGCCTGCGCACCGGCGCTGCGCCGCCTGGCCGCTGCGTTACGGACGAGGCTGGCGTCCGCGCTGGGGGCTGATGTGTTCCTGCCTGCCTTACCGCCGCAGTACGTATTACAGCGCTCCCACTGATCCGAGCGGCCGGCCTGCCCGCCTGCGCACCGGCGCTGCGCCGCCTGGCCGCTGCGTTACGGACGAGGCTGGCGTCCGCGCTGGGGGCTGATGTGTTCCTGCCTGCCTTACCGCCGCAGTACGTATTACAGCGCTCCCACTGATCCGAGCGGCCGGCCTGCCCGCCTGCGCACCGGCGCTGCGCCGCCTGGCCGCTGCGTTACGGACGAGGCTGGCGTCCGCGCTGGGGGCTGATGTGTTCCTGCCTGCCTTACCGCCGCAGTACGTATTACAGCGCTCCCACTGATCCGAGCGGCCGGCCTGCCCGCCTGCGCACCGGCGCTGCGCCGCCTGGCCGCTGCGTTACGGACGAGGCTGGCGTCCGCGCTGGGGGCTGATGTGTTCCTGCCTGCCTTACCGCCGCAGTACGTATTACAGCGCTCCCACTGATCCGAGCGGCCGGCCTGCCCGCCTGCGCACCGGCGCTGCGCCGCCTGGCCGCTGCGTTACGGACGAGGCTGGCGTCCGCGCTGGGGGCTGATGTGTTCCTGCCTGCCTTACCGCCGCAGTACGTATTACAGCGCTCCCACTGATCCGAGCGGCCGGCCTGCCCGCCTGCGCACCGGCGCTGCGCCGCCTGGCCGCTGCGTTACGGACGAGGCTGGCGTCCGCGCTGGGGGCTGATGTGTTCCTGCCTGCCTTACCGCCGCAGTACGTTTTACAGCGCTCCCTACTGATGCGCGCGGATCATTAGGAGCGCTGATACACAAGAGATAAACAAACGGATACACAAGAGATAAAATAAAAAAAGAACCCCGCGCGGGACCATAAAGTTTCCTGTCTCAGCATGTGCAGCGATATTTAAAATTAATTAGTAACGCTGTGCTGGTATTCTGATAGGGTCTACTGCGCCAGTTTCTGCTTAACATTTTTCTTGTTAATTTAGTATCCTGTACCCATGGATTTAAGGATCAAGCAAAAAATCTTCTCTTCAACTCGTTACATGCTTTATCCATCTTTGTTTCGGTCTCCCCTTCTCAAACAGTAGTATGGTCGTTCTTTTTTGGCTGCAATATTGTTTGAAAAAAAAACTTTCAAAAACCGGCGAAGTGCCAGTCGGACTCGCGCAAGAAGGGTTCCGTACCATTATCGCAAAAACGGCAAAATATCTCGTTTGTTGTATGGGAGCCCCACTTATTAAAAATATTTATTTTATTCTGTTTTTAGTATTTGTTGTTATAGAGGCAACAGAAATATATCATCTGTGAAAAATTCAACTGTCTGGCTATCACGGTTCATGAGATACAGCCTGGTGACAGACAGACATACGGACCGCGGAGTCTTAGTAATAGGGTCCCGTTTTTACCCTTTGAGTACGGAACCCTAAAAATTACTTTGCCTAGAAAATTTCTACTATCAAAACGAAAGATTGGCTACAGATAGCAATAGATAGAAATGAGTGGAAGGAATTTTGCAGTGGCAAAAGGCTAAAAATAATAAAACGATAGCACATTCTAATATAAGTTGTGTTTCTGCAGAGTGATGGAGGGTCCGGGCGGCGCGTTCTGGCGACGCTGCCTGGGCGCCGGCGTGCGGCTGCTGCGCGCCACTCTGGCGCTCACCGGCCCGCCCGACGTGCTGTATGCTGACCCGCTTGTACTGTCGCTCATTGGTAACTAGTCTTTGTAGTCGGGAATATGAGACGAGTTTGCTCGCACCAACCCAAGATCGCCGTGCGGCGGCCGGGACTACATATCCGGAATCCACGTTGTTACAGAAAAATACGCTCTGTTTATTTGGCAACTAAGGTTTAAATTGAAAGAAGATATAAATAACAAGTTCACACCGTCTCTATGTTAGCTGACTTGGTTTGATCGAGTAAAGCGCGGACGGCCGCCGTAACAACACTGGCGTCGTCTAAGGTCGAGTTTCTCACCTCTAAATTATCGCCACTAACACTCGCATTATTTTTCACAGAGACGCTATGCTGCGGCGCGGGCGCGGCGGGCGGCCCGTACATCGCCAGCGCGGCGTGCGCGCTGTCGGCCACCCTGCCGCGCTCCGGCTCCTCCGCGCTGCGCACAAGGGCACGAGTGCGGCTGGCTGCGCTCGCTACGCTAGCGCTGTCCAGACTTGACTCTGATAATCCACTGCATTTGTGAGTAGTATGACTTATTTGTTTAAGGTTTAACCTCTTATTGTCTTTTAACTATCTTACTATATATAATATTATAAATGTAAAAGTTTGGATGGATGTATGTTTGTTAAGCAATACGGATCCGTATGAAATTTGACACAGAGATAGATTAAAGTCTGGGACAGCACATAGGCTACTTTTCATCGCGGTATAATGTTCCCTTGGGATAAGAGAACATTTTTCACGCGGGCGCATCCGCTGGCAGAAGCTAATACAACATAAACACCACTGTAGGTTTAATTTGGCTTTATTCAAGCCAAAAAATGAATGCGTATCATACGATCGATCAATCGGCCTGTTGAGGCCTAAATTTCTTCTTAGTCAGGGCTTTTGCGACCGGTCGTGACTTCTGCCTCAGAACTCTTGCCAACTAATTTGCAGCCAGCCGAGAAATGCTCTTGGCTAGTGACCACGTAATTTCCGAGGTTCCTTATATTGCAATACGCAATAATAACACATTGCACATCGATCTATAATGTAATAGTACCTGAGCGACCGAGCTCTGCTCGGGTGAAAATAGAGAAAACGTCGTTTTCATGAAACCTAGAACGATTTATCGCCCCTCGAAACCCCCTGCATACAAAAAATTTAGAAAATTGTTGGAGACGTTTCCGAGATTCAAATTATATATATATATATGTACATGTAAGCAATTCTTGTATAACTCGTTGAAATATATTAGATAAAGAAAATTCGGCTTTGTAGACCGTTGACGTCTTGACTCTTGATGTATCACACATACCCAGATACTGAACTAATAAGAATATTTTTCACAGGAAAGCACTAGAACAAGCACGAGCAGTGATCGCAGAGGCGCGAGCAGTTGAATGACACTCGCTACCTGCAGGAGTGACCTCATCTGCTTACACGTCACAGGCTAGAAACATCAATCAATGATTCCCAGCCCAAATCGAGATGTGATAAAAAAAAAATTGTTCTTGCTATATAAATATCAGACTTTATGATTGCAGCCTTAAGACAACCTTGTAAATCGTAACAACAAACATATGTAGAGCTGCAGTATTTCATTATCATTATAAATGTTCCATAGACACATTTAACCCTTCCAGTATTTCTTGAGTGAGTGCCCTAGAAAACAAATCATACGCACGTACAGGTAGAATCAAACTTAAAGGAGATTTGGAACACTTCGCGAGTAGCTGCGTAGTAGTAAATTCATGTGACAACGGCGATGAGGGGTGGGTTCACAGACGTCATTAAGTTTGAATCCGCCTACATATACGGAATTGTAGATGACTTTCAACCTCGATCATACTGCCGTTTTTGTGTCGTTCAGTGTCTTGGAATGATAAGTAATGAATAGACCATTATTTATAGTCATTATATCGAAAAAAAGATTAAGTATTTTGACGTGGGAAGTCGAAGTGTGAAGTACACGGTACGGGAGAACCTAGGTTTGTGATGATGATGAGAAGAGTTAGTGCCCGTAAGAATACCTACGAGTAGTATAATATAATATATTTTTGTAGCACTATATATTATTTGTATGTCGTCTTGAATTCCTGTTCACTTAGTTGAATGATTTCCTCTCAAATATGTTCGTAATACAATGCACTATATTTATTATGACTACAAATGGTAGCTGTGAGCAAACGTATAATGTGGGGCCCTAATATTGAATGTTGTAGCACAGCTGTACTTTTTCAATGTTAAAATTAAGTTAATGTGACAAGAGTTTATTGAGACCTTCGAGGGAACTGGGTTACTAAGGATCAAAGAAGGGCTAAAATTTAAATGGCATTTTGACACTGAGGTTAACATCTCCATAATAGACTATTTTGTCATCCGATGATGATAGGATTTTTAAATTATATAGTGTTATAAATGAAATATAATGACAACCTTACTTTATTGACAAAATTATACATTTAAAACCTAATTTAACAGCTAAGTAAGTACGAGCTTCAACATATATAATGCTGATTTATATTTCCCTGTGTACATATATATTTTATCTCGTAAGGTCTCAATCCATTTAATTTAATACTAATTTAGAAGTAATGAATTAAACATAGTTTTTGAATTATGATGGCTGTCTCCGATCATTGTGAATGATATAACATAGTTATTAACCTGTATGTGTATTAGTATAATGATCTAATTGTGTGAGGTTCTGAACAAGGATGACAAATAAATGACATGGGATTATTTCTGCCTTTTATTTATTTCTCTTATTTGCACACTGCTGTAAATCACCGTATTTTCAAAATATTAACTCTGAATGCATTTTGAAAGATAAAGTCTATGAAAACAAATGAAGCTCTAAAATTACTTGTTTTATTCTTAAAGAATATTATTTTATTATAATAATTTACAATTCAATATAGTATTTTTGCCGACGCAGCTTTTGCTGACTCTTTCTTTTGCAGACAATCCTACCATAACTATTATGAATGTCTAAAGACTGTATAGACTGTGTACTCTGTTGACCGGATTTGGAGCTTTGGAACATGGCAAGACTATGGCCTGGATTTTGACATAAAATAGGTTTTTCCCGGTCATACGTTAATTTTCGACTTTGCTGGCCAAAACTATAACAGTTGAATCTAAATAAATATCTGTAGGCCAATATAGTTGGATACGACGACTCTAAAAACTTAAATAAAAATCTCAATTCCCTTTATATCCCTTTTCAGTATTCCTATGCAATTTGTAATACAGTTCCCAGAACGCCATTCTTCTGTAGAAGGGCCGATATTCAAGTGTGATCGGTTTGTTCAACAGCAAGTATGGCCGCCGCGTTGCTTCTGCTGGTTGCCATTTCACGGTGATGAGATCTGTTAGAGCTGGGGTCGGCAGCCGTAAGTAAATTCAAAAACTGAAACAATCTGGTTCTTGCCCAAAAATACACACATACACAAAAAGTTGAATAAAGATTCAACTTTTTTTTGATTTCAACACGCACTTGGCCGGTTTTTTTGTATAGATACCTATACAAAAAACTAACTAATAGAAGCGATATCTGGCAAATATCCGGCACTTGCAAATTGAAATCCCTAAGTCTATGAAAGTCGATTTTCGGCTTAGTAGGCGTTTCGGCCGAAGACTTTCTTCCGATCCGGTCGAAACAGCAATTCCATTATTATCTATTAATATTTTTGAGTGGTGTTTCGGACGAATCCTTTCTTAGACGCAAAGTAACGTCAGATACATAAAATCAGTAGAGAGTTTAATATCATGATATAAATATAAGTTATCTTATGTTTTTTTTAGTTACATGTTGAACATTATACCTAAGTATTTACACAAACAAACTACCAGGAGGCCAGAATGATGAAGAAGTCTTTGTATTTGCGGGACAGGAATCATTACCGGTAAATACTAAATTAAGTACGAGGAGATCATAATCATGAGGAAGTATTACCGAGGCTGGACTCATGAGATGTAAAAAGAGTATCGGGATATTTTTGATTCGGTTTCGGACTGGTTCTGCGTTAGTCTCTACCGCTTATGATTCTAGGTCCGCAAATACTTCTTCATGATTCTGGCCTCCTGGTAGTTTGGGTATAAATGTTCATTTAAACATGTAACTAAAAAAGCAAAAGAGGAAGTTATACTTTTATCATGTTATGAATTTCTCAAGACTTTTTTATTTTGACTTCCTAAAAAAAAACCTTCCAACACTAGTAGGTACCTATTGATCCGAACGTGCCAATTGTGAAATAACCGTGTGTGGAATACCTCAAGTGCCATTTTGTACGCTTTTTAAGTTATATTTAAGATTAGATTACTTAGTGTGATTTATCATGTTTCCTGTTGGATTTTGTAATGGTATAATATAAAAGCTTTATCTTTTTCAAAAACTTGCCTGACTTTTACTTACATAATATAACCCTACCTAAGGTTTTCATTCTGACTGTACAAAATTTGCTTAAAAAAAAGTATAGTCCGAAACACCACTCAAAAATATTAATAATAATGAAATTCCTGGCCGTACTCAGCGGCCGCCTAGGTAGTTAGCCCGATTTTCAGCCTACTGTGCGTCAGGGGATATAACTTCAAGTAACTTCGTCGTGTGTCGCAACACCGTGTGAGCTGACCCTTGTAGCCATCGAATTCTATAGGACTTGCATCGAAAGGCGTAAAATATGCTTTTTTAGGGTTCCGTACCCAAAGGGTAAAAACGGAACCCTATTACTGAGACTCCGCGGTCCGTCTGTCTGTCTGTCTGTCTGTCTGTCTGTCTGTCACCAGGCTGTATCTCATGAACCGTGATAGCTAGACAGTTGAAATTTTCACAGATGATGTATTCCTGTTGCCGCTATAACAACAAATACTAAAAACAGAATAAAATAAATATTTAAGTGGGGCTCCCATACAACAAACGTGTTTTTTTCGCCGTTTTTTTACGATAATGGTACGGAACCCTTCGTGCGCGAGTCCGACTCGCACTTGCCCGGTTTTTACTAAAAACTAACATTTTTTTTCTAAAAATTCTGGTGTATTTTTAACTAGCTGCTGCCCGCGACTTTGTCTGCGTAGTATTAATACTTTGAATAACCAATTTTTTTTATCGTGCAATAATAATGTAGGTTTTCCATACAAACTTCCATGCCGCTTATGATTTCCGAGATAAAAACTATGCTATGTCCTTACTAGGGTCTCAAACTATCTCCATACCAAATTTCATCTAAATCGGTTCAGCGGTTTAAGCGTAAAAAGGTAACAGACAGAGTTACTTTCGTATTTATAATATTAGTATGGATTATTTAGGTATTTAAAATCTAGTGCGTTATAGAATACTGAAAATTCATGACAGTTTAAGTGAGTCTACTTAGAATTATCCATGTAGGTAAGTACCAGGTTTCTTGACCAATGATTCATGACTGTATAATCTGTTTGATGTGATGGTATAAGTAAACAAAAAGTGAACTTACCCCGAAAGGATTGCTCTCATTCACCATCGCGTACGGCACCCCCAGGAACACTGTGTAGTCTCCATCCACCTTTGAACCTTTAATTTTTCCTTTTGGCGTATTCACCACATATTGCTCCGATTCATCTCCATTGATAAATTTGATTAAGAACAAAATTAACATTAACTTCTTCATTTTATTCAAATACTAATTTGAGTCCCTGTTTTGCCGTTGAATAAAAAATATAGGGAAGTAGGTACTGTAGCAGCTGGTGTTTTCACTTACAGGTCAAACAAACGCACAGAACATTTTTACTCTAGCGAGAAAAAGACGTCAGACGATTCATTACGTATTTTATTTGAATATCTCCAGTCAGACTGTTTGCTCGTGTAAAGATATTAATATTGCCCCATTTTTTATTAAGTATATTAAAATTGTACGCTCGGTAGGAATAATATTTGTTTGTTTGTAGTTACCTACCTACTTATTATTTTTCAGTTTGATATAAATTAACAGATTGTCGGATCAAGGGTCAGTTGTTTGCATAATAGACATTTTGATGTGCCCATTTAATTAATAACCCTAATTATTTACAAAGTTGAAGTAAAATTTTTACTTATTCCTCTTTGAAACATGCTTGTGGTTATGGTCTTAGACTGTTTCGCTATCCGGCGATAGTGGGCTTTTAAATTATGTAGAGTGTTATTCAGGAAATATGAATAGGTAGGTACTTATATCAACCTTATGAAAAATGGTTCATACAAAACCACACGCAGTCTCTCGCTCGATGCCTCACCGTGGCTCGGCCTTGCGCTGCAGCCTCATGCAAAAAAAATATAGACAGAGGTGGCCTCGCGTGACTAACGTTGCACGGCAAACGTCCGAGGGTGCCTCGCGAGGCTGCTCTCTCAATCTGTACCTAACCTACGCGGCTATCGACCATCATTATCGAATTACCCAACCGTTACGTAGTAATATTCATAATGACCAGAAAATGTGATAAATATAGAAGTTTAAATCAGTATTCATATTGCCCGATTTGACTTGACTAGATTCATAATAACCGGGCATTATATATGTATTGTGCCCTGATTAATCACTTGGTCCATGACACAATATATACCAAATTAATTATATACTAATTTAGAAATAATGAATTACAATTAAACATAGTTTTTAATGGCTGTCTCCGATCATTGTGAATAATAGTTATTTACATATTGGTACTTGTATAATTAAAATGTAATTGTGTGAGGTTCTGAACAAGGATGAAAAATAAATGATATAGGATTATTTCTGCCTTTTTTCAATCTATAGGCCCCCGTTTGACCACTATCTCGCCTGATATTAAGCGATGATGTGATGTATTCACCATGCTGTAAATCAGCGTCTTAATCATCTTCCTACCCTCGTCCCATATTATTTGGGGTCGGCGCAACACGTTTTGTTCTTACTTAAATCAGCGTATTTAGAAAAATATAATTTTGAATGCCTTTTGAAAGATAAGCCTATGAAAACAAAGAAAATTGATAGATATAGTTTGTTCTTAAAAAAAATATTATTTTATGATAACTATTTACAATATAAATAATCAGTGCTAGCGTGACGGGGGCAGGACGGTATGGAAGAAGAAAACGTAACATGGGATAAGGGCAGGAAGATGATGATGACAACTATTTAGGTACATTATACAATATTATATAGCGAAATAATTATAGTGAACATCCTACATGCCTATTTTGTGTGAACTCTTGTTTGGAGAAATAAAATATCTGTATGTGTAGCATCACTATTTTTAACCGACGAAAAAAAGGAGGAGGTTCTCAATTCGACATGTATACCTAAGTATTCCTTTTTTATGTAAGTATAGCCAAGCAGAACTTTTTATAGAGTGGACCGATTTCAATATTTTTTTATTGGAAATATTATACTTACCTCAAAGTTGGTCCGTTTTAAATTTGAAAAATAAAAGCCATCCTTAAACATAGAAAAAGCATTTATTTTCCCACTGAATTTTCAATTGTAAACCGATTCTGTTGAAATTAAGTAAACTAAAAAGATGTCTGTGTACCAAAAAATTTTTGTGTTATGTAGGATTTTTTTGTCTTATAGGTTCGCAGACATGAATCCTGCTATCCTGCTATATTATAATGAATATCAGTCTCTATGTCACGATACAATAACTGACCGAATTTGGATTTATGGAACGTGGGTAGACTAAGTTGCAGCAGCAGTGGGCAGTTAATTTTCGCCTTTAACACGAAGCCGCAGACAAAAGCTACTTGGATATAAATAAATATATGTATAGGTACCGGCCTATATATTAAGTATACGAGGATTCAAGAAAACTTCTACGAAAAACTTAATTCCTTTTATATCCCTTTTCATTATTCCTATGCAATTTGTAATACAGTTCCCAGAACGCCATTCTTCTGTAGAAGGGCCGATATTCAAGTGTGATCGGTTTGTTCAACAGCAAGTATGGCCGCCGCGTTGCTTCTGCTGGTTGCCATTTCACGGTGATGAGATCTGTTAGAGCTGGGGTCGGATCTCTGTAATGAGAAAATTGAGCATATTTTAATTGACAATCGTGTGCTCGTTGGGATTTCCCATCGGCAGAAATGACGAACTGCCATATAGACTATCAGGCTCAATTTTTCCCTTAACCTATTTTGTCTCACTGCTGGGCAAAGGTCTCCAATGTGTTTTCACTCGGTCCCGGTGTTTCTCCAGCCAATCCCCCGCAAATACCTGCAATTCGTCTTGACAGCGTTTTCTTCGCTAGACCTCCCTATTCTCAGTTAACATTTTCTGACTCCCACTCCCATTGCGGGACGACTCTGGCATAGCTGTCTTAGTGCATTCAGACTATGTGACCGGCCCAATCCCAGTGGGATGCAGACTGATCCTCGGAGGAAATACGGGCGGAAAGACTTTTGAAAAATAGGTATTTGAAAAAACTATCGCTGTCGCTCTGCGAACTGCGAGCGCGTGGCGTCCGGCCGCCCTATCAATGTGTGTGTAAGTTGACAGTGTGTGCGTGCCTCCGAAACGCTCCCGGCCGCGGCTCGCGCATTTCTTGTAATCGCCCCAGTCACTCGTTACTTTTGTTGTTGTGGATTGTGGACAGATATCCAACAATATCTGTTATTCTTAACAGCAAACGCAGAAAATCTTTTTTTGGACGTGACTAATAATACTGTAGAGCAATTTAATAATCTAATTGCTAAATTTATTGGCGGAAAAAGAATTAACTTAGCAGAAAGTGGCTCATATCACATCAGACAAGATGTTATGGAGTAGTAACTTCATGGAATAGCGAAGGGCTATTCATGCACGCATTCAAAAAAAAAATACAGGGCTGCAGTCCGGGCCAATATACAAAAAAAGAACAAAAGCAGCGTTCGAAAAAAACACAGAGATTTACCGAAAAAGGAAACTGACGTATCCCAAAGACGGAACGAGCAAAATAAAAAGAACGACATAACCTGTTAAAACTACGGTCGCTTAGAGTTGGAAGAAGATATGCCTTTGGATTTATATAAATTAAAAGAAAAATAAATTTCTTGTAAGATTGCTCTCAACTAAGGATGTCCAAAGAAAAATAGTGGGGGCCAAAACGATAATAGCTTATGGGAAATTGAAAGACTAAAGAGGCTTACGGCATCGAATTTTGGGCGAATATGTAAGATGCGACCGAAAACATCGGTTCGCAAAATATGAGAAACGTTATTATATAACAAATTTAAAGGAACCGTGGCTACCAATTATGGCAAGGAAAAGGAATCTGAAGCGATCGATCAATTTATCAAGCACACGGGGCTACAGGTATAAGAGTGTGGAATGTTTATCGATGAAAACAAACCCTTTTTAGCGGCAAATTCGGATGGTCTGGTAGGTGAAGACTCGATAATAGAGGTAAACAGTCCTTATGAAATTGCAAGTATGTCACCTGAAGACGGCATTCATCAAAAATAAATGGATTTAGAGCCGTTTTCAAGGGTCATCACTAATCGTCTCCGTAGACCACACACATACGCTGCGGCAGGTTATACAGAAGACCGAAGAGTACAACCTGCCTCTCTGTTTAGCGTTTGTGGAATACGAGAAAGCCTTCGATTCGATCGACACTTGGGCTGTACTGCAGTCTCTCCAACGGTACCAAATTGACTACCGGTACATTGAAGTGTTGAAATGTTTGTATAAAAACGCTACCAT
This sequence comes from Orthosia gothica, assembly GCA_949775005.1. NCBI lineage: Eukaryota > Metazoa > Arthropoda > Insecta > Lepidoptera > Noctuidae > Orthosia > Orthosia gothica. Next base: position 25,895,787 of record OX459048.1, read on the forward strand.
GTCAGTTCGACTTCAGGATCAGACCTCGGAACCCATCCTTATGCAGCGAGGTGTGAGACAGGGAGACGTAATATCTCAAAAACTGTTCACCGCTGCACTGGAGGATGTCTTCAGGGTTCTGGACTGGAAAGGGCTAGGCATAAATGTCAATGGCGAATACATCACTCACCTTCGGTTTGCCGACGATATAGTGGTCATGGCTGAGACTATGGAGGACCTCAGTACAATGCTCGATGACCTCAGTAGAGCTTCCTAAAGAGTGGGACTTAGGATGAACATGCACAAAACCAAGGTGATGTTGAATGTCCATGTTACAATCACTCCAATCAAGGTCGGATACTCTACACTCGAAGTTGTGGGTGACTATGTCTACCTGGGACAAACGATCCAGTTGGGTAGGGCCAACTTCGAGAAAGAGGTCAACCGTCGAAACCGACTTGACTGGGCAGTGTTCGGGAAGTTGCGGTATCTTCTCGTCCAACTTACCACAGTGTCTCAAGACGAAAGTCTATGACCAGTGTGTGTTGCCAGACATATGGCTCTGAGACATGGTCGCTTACTATGGGCCTCACCAGAAAGCTTACAGTCACCCAAAGGGCAATGGAGAGGGCTATGCATGAAGTTTCCTTGCGTGGTCGAATCAGAAATGTAGAAATCCGCAAGAGAACCAGGGTTACCGACATACCCCGAGCAATAGAATTTGGCAAGCCCGAGAATTGCCAAACTTCAGTGGCAGTGGGCAGGGCACATTGCTCGCAGAACGGATGGCCAATGGGGCAGAAAGGATCTGGAGTGGCGACCGCGAACCGGTAGATGTTGCATTGGAAGGCCTCCCACCAGGTGGACCGATGACTTGGTGAAGGTTCCGGGGATCCGCTGGATGCGAGACGCACGGGACCGATCAATGTGGTGACCCTCGGGGGAGGCCTATGTCCAGCAGTGGCTGATATGATGACGATGATGATGATGAAATAGATTTATGTATGTTTAAAGGCAAAATGTTACAATAAAAACAGAATCACAATTACTTCTACCAAGTACAAGGCCAACTACACATAACTCGTCGAGATTTCTGTTATTTTATTATATGGAGGCCCAAAAGCTTTTATTTGTCAAAATATTAAGAGGTACGATGCATTATGGCATAAAAATGGAACCATTATTAGAAAAGTTCGATAGATTTGATTTGATTTGAAAAGTTCTACCACATTAGTGGCAAGCCTAAGGCATTAGCCTTTTACCAGAAATCATTGACGGTTGGATACCAAAGAATAAACCAGTGAGAGAAAGCACGTCGTCATAATCTGCATAGCCTTTTACCATCTACGTTAGAGTCGGATGCAGCTGAATACCAGTATTTTGATGGATCGACTGCCTATCTGACCTCCACAACCAGTTACTGGGTAATATGCAACTCCTTGGTAACGGGTCAGATTTTCGGGCTGTCAAAGCCGAAAATAACAGCCGGGACCTCCTTGGCGAGACACGGACGGGTCTTGGTATGTAAAGATGGTCACCCATCCACGGACCAACCACGGCAAGCAAAGCTTAACCTGATCGATTGACCCGTGCGGCTGACGTTGAAATAAGTTTAATTTCACTGATGTACCTAGTAGGCGATCTAGAGATTGCGGATACCTATCCGATATATAATTTACTGTTTTGTATTGAAAACTTTTTGTAATAAACATTTATAGACATGCATTTTATTTTATTTCGTATCCAATACTTTTTAATACTTCTATTTGTATTTCTCACGAACAGCACATGTAAACAATATAAATGTGTTTATCGATAACTGTTTACAACACTAGTATATCGATATTATTTTCAACTACTACGCATCACCTTTCCGTCTGTGTACGTATTATGCAGACCCCTTGCGTCTCACCCCGCCCACAAATTCGTGCGATAAGGACAACTGCAGATTTTGAGGTTTGGCTCTCGTCGGTTTTCTCCTCCAATATTGGACCGATTTAGAAGGTATTTCATAAACTGAATAAGAAGGATATTTTCTATGTCCCTATGTTTTCCTTTTTTCATTAATAGTTGTCAAATTTGTACACTAAGGCTCTGAAGACAGCGACTCAATACAGACAATTTTGAGCATTTTGAGAGGGTTCTAGTTCTTATACAGATAATATATCACCAAAAAGGAAAACATAGGGACATAGAAGAAGTTGATATTTATTTTACTGTAAAAAACCATTGCTTTAAGTTCATAAACCAGAGAGAAAACAGACGAGAGCGTTTGTATGGACAAAAGGCCACCCCCGTTTCCTCTTAAGAAGAAATGTTTATTTACCCAGAGTGGTTTAAGCTATGCACTGACTGTCATAGAAGTTATGAGTTTGTTTATGAGTAGATTAATTCTTTGTGTGTGCACGATAATGTTTTCATCTTATTTGTACTCACCCGAATTTAGCGAAATTAGTCCACATAGTCGTCATAGTATCAATAATCTTCTGGTCCTCTTCATTTGGTTTATTCGGGAACAAAGTCATGTGGAACAAATAGCCCAGGTCATCTCCGTGGCAAGCCCCGGGCGATGTGAAGTTCATCACAAACTTCGCCTTATTTCTGCCACCTTCGTACGAAAACACATATCTATAAACTCTATTTGCTTTTGCTTTCAAGTATCTGTCTACAGTTCTTTCAGCAGGATAACCAAACACAAAATCAGTTCCGAAATCGAAAATGTCACTTTGTAAACTTGCGCTGAGAGCTTGGTCACCGATGTAGAAATGTCGTATGGTATCTTCATCATAAATCCCGTCAAAATCTTTAACTAATTCGTCTCCAAAACTATAGTTCTCATAGTACGCCTTATCAGATTGTTTTGGGTATAAAAACATTACTTCTTTATTTGTGTGTCCAATCATGAGGTCCATGCCTCTTACTTTGGGTTGTAGATTAACTGGAAACTCTGTCAAATGTGCATCGTGTCCGACGGTTTCAACACAAGGCCGCGTTAGTGGATGTCCGCGTCTGCTCACGATGCGTGCGTTATGTGTCGCTTGCATTACCTCCAAAGGATCCTTATTGCTCAGGTAATCTAGTGCTCCTTTTAAATCTTCACCGTTATATCCAAGGTTTGCAGCTATATTGAGTGGTATACTGTCATTTTGCGTACTTATAACCCACGTAGACAATGCTGAACCACTTTGCATAATCGCTCTTTGGACCAAGTCTTCGTTGGTAAGCAGTTGGACATCTAGAGTCATGGCTCCGGCTGATTGTCCAAATGCTGTAACTTTTTTACTGTCTCCCCCAAACGCTTCGATGTTGTCTTTAATCCATTTAAGGGCCAAAACTTGGTCTTTTAAACCTTGGTTACTGAAACCAGGCTCGCTTACGCATAGGAAGCCGTATGGGCCTAATCTGTAGTTTATAGAGACGATTACAACGTCATGTCTGATTAAAAATTTAGGAGATAATTCTGCCAAGCCTTTGCGTCCTAGGACGAAGGCTCCTCCGTGGATGTAGACCATAACGGGTAGTTTGTTGGTAGATTTAGCAGTGTTGGGTACGTATACGTTAAGTTGCAAACATTGTACGGTGCCCACGGGCTTACCGCTTCTGCTGTATTGAGGACACTCGACACTGTCGTCGTTGGCTTCGAATGTACCGTTAAAGCCGGGATGTGGTGTAGCTGCCTGAAACATGTGAAAGTAAATAACAAAAGAAATGTCTGAGGGGTTCAGCAGATTTCATAAAACCATGGATACTTTTTTGCGAAGGTCATCAAGAGGCTGAAATTTTGTAAAGGGATCATTGAACTAATATATTATTAAAGAATTTTTCTTTGGGTCCAACCCTAAAATTAGGTGAATTGGCCTATGCCAGAAGTGGACTGCTGCACATAAGCACTTTCTACCCGACTGCCGAAGGAGGGTAGGTAATGTGTTTATTCCTTTTTAATTTATTGAGTGAGTAGTGGGTTTTCGGCAATAGTTTTATGTTAAAAACTCATTAGGAATATATAGTGTGTCGGATTGACTAACTGCTGTATAAATATCCACAAAGGTTAAGTATTCGAATTATCCGTATGACAACAGACTTCATAGGCACGGAGTGCCGTAATGGTGTTTACATATAGAACAGACATTTGAGTCATTATTCTACGAATCATTTATGTTTTTATCACATCTAAAATAGATGTAAAGAGGCAAAAAACTAGAAACCGCATGAATGTTTTTTCCTTGTTTGATCGTATAAAGAAACATACATTTGTATATTATCGAACGTGTTAATTTGTTTAAACAGTATCTCATGATTTCGTACTCTTTTTTTGTACATACTTAGTTGCCTAGAGCCAGCAGATACGGAAACATTTGCTATAAAACGGTACACATTTTATAGAAAGAATAAAGAAAAGAAAATAAAATAACTGGCCTCTTCAAGTATCCGCGCGTCCCGATATGAGCTGACCCTAATAGTCATCGCATTTGATTTTGGCGCACGCACGGCGTAACAAATGTGTTTGTTTAATATTTATTATACATTTAATCTAGTGCGATAAATACTAATGAACTAGAAATGGAATACCGAAAAAACATGACTGTATAAATGTGCCTACTGTTTATAATATAGGTTTGACATACACAAAGAAGTTGAATCTTTATTCAACTTCTTTCGTTTTCAGAGTGTATGTATGTGTTTTTGGGAAAGAAACAGATTGTTTCCTTTGCCGAATTAACTTACACAATTAGGCTGCGGCTCCATAGTACCGTAATATTTAAATGTTTCCAAAGCTACCTAAGTACACTAAGTTTCAGCTTAATCGGTATGGTACCGGTACCCTTGAGTACAATTGCGAACTTTGGTTCCCAGAAACAATTGTTTTTTTTCTATTGTGGCTGCTAATTAGAACTCAAGAGAGTAAGTACGATATGTTTAATCGGATTGGCATCCGATTAAACATTGATTGCTTGAAAAATCGATGACTAGTTGCCGGACACACATACGATAGCAAGGTAATATAAAGCTTGTAAAAAGGTAAACTTACCCCGAAAGGATTGCTCTCATCCACCACAGCGTACGGCACTCCTAAAAACACTGCGTAGTCTCCATCCACATTTGAACCTTTAATTTTCCCTTTTGGCGTATTCACCACAAGTCCCTCCGATTTATCTCCATTGATGCATTTGATTAAAAACAAAATTAGCATGAAGTTCTTCATTTTATTATAGAACTATGTTTGGCCTTGTTTTCGCTTACAGGTCAAACATACGACTGATGGATGATGTGTAACATGTTTTTTCTTTCCGTGTCAGAAATCGTCTGACACGGAAAGAAAACATGTTACTCAAACATTACGTATTCAGAGTATCTCCAGACTGCTCGTGTAAAGATAATTTTGCCTCATGCCTATTGTTATTATTATATTAATTAAAACATTGTATGGTCGGTAGGTAATCATTTTTTGTTTGTACCTATATTATATTTCAGGTCAATATAAAATAACCGATTGTTGGATCAAGGGTCAGTTGTGTGTATTAATAGACATTTTGATGTGTCCAAAAAGTTCATAACCTTATTCTTAATACGTATTACGTATACCGGCCTGAAAGGTAATGACTTCATGTCATACACAAAATAATAACTTTCGGACTAGGTGGTACCACAAAGAACGTAAGCGGCTGCGCTTGTGGTGGTACTCATCATCATCACAGTAAACATATACAAACAGCATGGAAACTACCTACAAACGCTCGAAACGACACACTCACACAAACGTACGCAGCGACGAGACCGTTCGTGCACTTTCGAGGTAATGTCAGTACTAAGTGCCGCGTCGCGACTAGTGGTCACGTATTTTTGTGTTAGTGTGCAGTTTCCGAGCGTTTGTAGGTAGTTTCCATACTGTTTGTATATTTTTACGGTGTCATCTTCCTGCCCATCGATATATATCGAAAAAATCAAGAAAATGATGTTCGTTCAAGAAAATGGTGAAGGAGCATTACCTTTCACTATAATTATTATTCTTCTCCTTTCTCTGTTATATATTTGATATGTATTAGTATATTATGTAATATTGTATGTATGTATTGTATTTTTATTAAGTCTAAGTAATATTATTTTTAATATTTTGTACACTGACAGCCCTAAATTCTTCTCCTATCTTTCAGTCCATCCAAAGGTTGTCTGTAAGTGATTGCCTAGTGCGATAAGACCGCCCATTGTACACTTGTATATGTGAACGTTTGTCCTGTGTGTTTTTTTTTGTGGTGTACAATAAAGTATATAATAAATATTTAAACTACGCACTGGATTTGGCGATCCGAACGCTCACTCACTCTGTTCGACTGAACTATACTGTATTCCGTACACCTTACTTTACACTATGTTGAACGAAACGGGTCGATTATTCACGAGGCACCGCACAACATGATTTGCGATCACGATTTTTAGCACACAACACACTGCAGACGAACTGTAGTTCGTCCGGTAATGTTCACCAGACACGATTCTACAACGACATTGCAGTGCACTTGTATTGTTATTTAAGCGCGTGAGTGACGAATCACGCGTGAACCATGCGCTGCGGTGTGTCGTGTCGTCAACAGGCTCATAGGTACTTGTTTTGTACAGCCTCTAAATCGTCAATGCAAAAGTCACGATGACATAGCGGCATCGACGATATAGCCGATAAACCTTTTGTAAATCGTGTCATGTGTAGTGCGGTTTCGTGCAATGAACAAACGGTCCATACAAATATATGGAGCTCTGAATCGACTACATTTTGTCGTGTCGTGAACAAACTGCCCCATGAATTTCATGGCGTTTACGACGTTTTGATCGCGAGTAAACTAAACTCTATAAGCGATCTAGCGCTGTTTGTTTTAATAGTTTGGTTATGGTTTGGTTAGACAACTAACATATTTTAGCGCTGCAGCTAACTTTAGTTCTAACTCACCAGCATTTGAACATGTTTTTTTCATGAACGTTCTTGTCTATTGACAGATTGTATGTCAATGTTCCTGCCCTTGTCCCATGTTACTTGGGGCGGCGAAAGCGGGTTTTCTTCTCCCATTCGCCCCTGTCAACCGTTATCTTATCTTATCTTGTGGAGGGGCCGAGAAATAACTCGGACACTTCGACCCATGGGATCTATTGTGTTCCCCTAGATAACTTACTCCTCGCCGATCTCGTTGAAAACACTTTTCATGAGTTTTACAACGAGACTAGGAGATATGAGCCTATAGTCTTCTGGTTTTGGATATCCAACCCCTAGGAGACTCATTCGCTTACCAGCCAGTGCATCGCATGTGCACAGAAGGTGCTCCATGCGTTCCGTATGTTCCCCACACAACCTGCACATGGGTGTCGCGGTTAGACCCATTTTCATGAGCATGTCGTTGGTTCCAAAGTGCCCAGTAAAGGCCCCAAGCAGGTAACGGATTTGCCCCCTGCTCATATTCCAAATGCATTCCCGGGCTTTGAACGTAGAGCCTAGGAATTTCTTGGAGTGTTGTAGACCGGTATTAGACAGCCAATGTTTTCGTTGTGTTTGATCTGCAAACTCCCTAAATGTGGCTTTGACGAGACACGTCGAAATGCCTACACATGGTTCTGGACCCACAAAATCATTTGCTGAGCCCTCTCTTGCCAGTTCATCTGCCACTTCGTTACCATGGATTCCTTTGTGCCCAGGGACCCACATCAGTCTTACCCTGTTATGCTTCCCAAGCCTGTTTAGGGCCTGGATAGCGTCCAGAATAAGTCTGGAGTCCACTTTGTAGGATGCCATGGCTTTGATTGCAGCCTGACTGTCACTAAGAATATATATGGATTTGCCTCTGGTTCCTCTATCTATATTCTCTTGAGCACAGGTTATTATGGCATATGTTTCTGCTTGGAATACAGTTGCCATCTTCCCTAAGCTTCTGCTACATTTGTAACCTTTTGCGTATATTCCCGCTCCTGTACCTGATTCCATTTTGGATCCATCAGTGTACCATACCAGACTATCTTGTTCTGGTGGATCGATTCCCTTCGTCCAGTCCTCTATTGTAGGGATTTGGACCTTGAAAGACCTTTCAAACACAAACATAGTTTGCATTTTATCGGATATCATGCTTGTTACCCGATCCAGGTCTTCATTCCCATCGAACTTTGTATGGTTAGTCTTTGGCTTAGAGGCATCCCATAGTCCAGCAACAGCAAGACGATGTAATGTCTTCCTTGCCTCGAATTCAACCATCATATGCAGAGGAGGGATATTAAGGTATCTCTCAATCGCTGCCGTAGGTGTTGTCCTGAAAGCACCCGTGATGCCGAGACACACTGTTCTTTGTAACCTGGTGAGTGGCGCTTTGCACGAGGCAAGCTTTGTTCTTGGCCACCACACTATGCTGCCGTATGTGATAATAGGTATTATCATTGTCCGGTACAGCCATCGTATCACTTTGGGCTTTAGCCCCCAAGTTTTACCGTAGGTGGAGCGACACATGCCGAACACTCGTAGGGCCTTTGTCGTAATATTTTCCACATGAGTTTTCCACCTGAGTTCTTTATCAAGCGTTACACCCAGATATTTAACTTCGGTGGACCAGGGCAGCTTTATTCCATTGAGGGAGGGCTCTCCTAGGTTTCCTAGTTGTCTTTTCCTCGTGAATGGAATAATGACTGCTTTGCCTGGGTTGATAGAGAGGTGGTTCTTAGTACACCATTCTTCTGTCATCCTCAATGCCTGTTGTAATAATCCAGAGACTATGTTCGGGAATTTACCATTAACCATTATAGCTATGTCATCTGCATAGCCTACTGTGTAGAATGGTCCGGTATTGAGTTTGGTAAGTAGCGAATCTACTACCAAGCACCACAGTAACGGTGACAGCACTCCGCCTTGCGGACAACCTCTTGTTGTTTTTGCACTAAGTCTGTCTCCCATCAGTTCCGATCTGACTATCCTGCTTCTCAGCATATTGTCAATCCAGTTGCACGTGGTATCATTGATGCCATGTTCCTTTGCAGCTATGCGTATGGACTCAAATGTTGTCTTGTCGAAGGCTCCCTCTATGTCGAGGAAAGCCCCGACACATATCTCCTGTCCCTCAAGCGCAGCCTCGGCTCGGCTCGCAACATAGTGCAATGCCGTTTCCGTAGATTTGCCAGGGCTGTAGGCGCACTGTAGTTGATGTAGAGGGAATACTTTAAGTGGTCCCTCTCTTAGGTACCTGTCTACCAGTTTCTCCAGAGCTTTTAGGAGAAAGGATGATAGACTGATGGGCCTGTAAGCTTTAGCTTCCTCATAAGTCGGTCTACCCACCTTCGGTATAAAGGTGACTTTGACCTCCCTCCATGCTTTGGGTACGTACCCAAAGGCTATGCAGGCTCTGTAGAGCTTGCTCAAATGGGGTATCAAAACAGATGCCCCTTCTTGCAATAGTATTGGGTAGATGCCATCCGGACCAGGTGATTTGAGAGGCTGGAAGCCCGCTATGGCAAGCTTTAGTTTATTTTCATCTACCACTTTCTTTGCCGTGAGCCAGTTATTTTTGGACGTGTGCCTTGTGAGCTCGTCCCTTGTGACTGGTTCCTCTTCATCGCTGTCGCGCAGTATACATTCCGGGAAGTGAGTCCTAAACATCACGCCCAGAGTGTCCTGTCCAGTTTCCGTGAGATGCCCATTCTCATCCTTTATAGATGATAGTGGGTTTGTCTTAGTCATGGACATTGCTTTGCACACCCTCATTCCATTTGGCAGAGTTTCAATGGAGGTGCAATGCTGCCGCCAATTAGTTCTTTTGGCCTTGCGTACCGCCGTGTTGTACCTTGTCAGCATGCTATGATAGCCTGAGAAATCCTTCTTGGCTTTTGCATCATTAAAGGCCTGTCGTGTTTCCTGACGTATTTTAACTAGTTCAGGAGTCCACCATGGTACCTTTTTACAAAAGGCCTTTTTCTCTGGGCAATTATCTTCCCATGCACCGATGGTGCCCATCTTAATTCTGTCCGCTTCAAATTCTATATCTAGTATGGAATTAAGCTTACCTTTAGGGCTCCCTAGATTTATTTTTAGGTCCCTCCTGTACGAGTCCCAATTTGTATGCCTTGGGTTTCTCCTTCGTCTAGTTTCGGCTACTCCCGCCGTCCTAAACCTAAAGCATATATAATTATGGTCAGACAGAGAGATTTCGTCCGATACATGCCAGTTTTCAATATGACCGCTGGCCCTGTTTGAAGCCAGTGTCAGGTCAATAACTTCAGTTCTCGCCGAGGTCCTGAAAGTAGGTTTATTGCCTGCGTTAAGGATTTGTAAAGAAGAGCTTACCACAAAGTCCAACAAATCCTCCCCTCGTTTGTTGACATCTGAACTGCCCCAAACGACGTGGTGTGCATTCGCATCGCAGCCAAGTATCAGGTCGAGGTTTTCTTGGTTGCCGTATTCAACCAGCCTTCTGATTAGTGGTGTTACTGGTTCCTTTTGTTCATATGGGAGATAGGCAGAGGCAAGGATAATTCTCCTTTTCTCTGTTCCCGTCCCCACTTGGATTAAAGTTGTTGTGAGATCCCTGTAACAGAAAGTACGTAAGGGCATTGCCTCTATACCGCCCCTGATATAGATGCAAGTCCTCGCGTCATTAGTTGGACAGTCATATAATACCATACCTCCTGTCCCACCTAAGCCTTTTATAGTCCCCTTATACAGATAAGGTTCCTGTATCAAGGCAACGTCATATGTGTTAAGCTTCAGTTGCCGAGCCAGAAGGGCAGTAGCGGCTCTGCAATGATGCAAATTTATTTGTACACACCTTAGTCCCTCCATCTTGGATGATTTTGATGGGCCTGTGTTGATATGGGAGGGCCTTAGTTTTGAGGCCCCTCCTCCATCGCCTGGCTCTCCTCGAGAGCAGTCGGCGACTCAATCCCCAGGGTGTCGAATTCCCCGAGGATGTCATCCTCGTGGTCTGCCTCCGACGCCCCGGTCTGAACCTCTGTCTCCTGCGCTGCGTCGTGAGCAGAGATTTCGTCGATGGCCCCATCGCATTGCGGTGGTCCATCCTCGGAGGGCTCCGCTTCTGCTTCCACAGTGGGCGCCTCTCCCTTGTCTTCTTCCAGGAGCTTGAACGAGTATCGTTCAATACCTCCTGGAAGAGAGTAGCCCGCGGCCTTGATGACCCCAGCGGACACCCCGTCCATGAGGACGATACGACGGATGCCGGTCTGCTCAGTGAGAGTATTCACGACCTTCCAGTCGTCCGTCCTCAAGGCAGGGTTAAGTCGCTGGAGCAGTCGAATGGCCCGGGCAGAGTCTTGCAACGCCAAGTTGCGACTCTTCCATGCCATTTTGACTGGCTTTGGAAGGTCCTTGGCGTCGACGACCTTGAGTTTCAGGGAGCCAAGTTCCACATTGTGGATGGCACCCCGAAACCAGCAAGCTGCATCAGAGTCGTCGCAGGATACATGTACTGCACCTGCAACGACTCCGGGAGCAACCGTGAGGACAGGCAGAGGATCCGGCGCATCCTCCAGTTTCCCAATAATGAGCTCCTGGATTGGCGCCAAGTCCTCCGCCTTCAAGTACTCCTCTGGGTACTTGACTGTGACGACAGCGAGTTTCACAGCCGCCACCGCATCCCTAAAGGATCCGGTTGAGGATGAATGCCCTTGGGTCTTCATTCTCTTGGCCACCGTGTCCCCGCTGTCCCCGCTGAGAACAGCACGCGGTCTCTTTGATGGGCCCTCCGTAGGAGTCCCCTCAAGAGCCGCCTGCTGTCTCAGCTTTTGACGCTTTTTCCGCTGCGCCCCAGATCGTCCAACCGGAAGCCAGCCTGAATCATGCCGGCCCCCAGGAGACGACGAGGTGCTGCCTTTGCCGGTCGCGTCCGGGGCTGCAAGGTCCGAGATCATTTGACCTCTAACGCAAGGCTCCCGTGTCGCGCCAGCTTTGGCAGTACCCTTATGCCCGGTGGGCTGGTTTGCAGTTCCGCCCTTCGGTGGTCCCACAGCAGTGCCGACCCTCAACAGTGCCGCAGCAGTACCGTCAATTGACAGTCCCACCACAGCCCCATCTCGAGACGATCCCACTGCAGTCTCGCCTCTGGACGTTCCTGCTAGGGAAGATGCAGTCCCGGCTTGCGCCGGTCCCGCCGTCTGGTGTGCAGTCCCAGCTTTTGCCGGTCCCGCCTTTTGGAGCGCAGTCCCAACTTTCGCCGGTCCTTTCGCCTTGTGGTTTTTTTTCTTAAAATCCATTAAAAATCCCGTTTGTATTTTCGTCCCTCAACTATCCCCACCCGCCATGGAGTGCTCAAGTGGCGATGCTACGGTAGCACCAGGGTTTAGTCGAGGGATATAGCCCCCCCCCATTAGTTGCTCACGAGACTGCACAGCACCAACCCACACCGCTACCACTAGCGATGCGAGCGAGCACTGCCGCCTGCAAGCCCCCAATGGGAGTGAACTCGCCTGGGGGCCGTCTGACCGGACCCCGCAGCCGATTGACCGTAGCTGGCTAGACTACGGCCTCCCGTGTGATGAGAAATCCGGGCCAAAGTGGAGTGTTGCCTCAGAGACGTTAAACCGCCTACGCTCGTCGGCTCAGCCACCAGGATCCCTTCATCCCCCCGTACGGGTCCCCGCGCACGGCACAAACACGCGGGAGGTCATTGCTATCCATCATTGGTCTCGTTCAATGGTGGACACCCAGGGGCATGACCTCGCCACCCCTGTGTTAAGTCGCCCGGTGATTTCTGTTACGTCTATTTCATAGGGAATTAGACCAAAAACAGGGCGGCAACCACGAGAAGGAAAATCACCGCACTTGCCTTGAGGATCTACACGACCGTAGCGCTCTCCCTCAAGACCACGCCACCTTGCCGTCTCTGAAGGAGACGGACAAAGCCAAGCCCTACGAGGCTTGTCGCTGAAAGCTCAAAGCGTAAGTTTGTTAACACAGGCCAGCCCCGGTTGTAACTGTCAACCGTTACAAACACACTCTTTTCTTTCATATCATTACTCACCCCTTCCCTCCTCTCTCTATCTACATACATCCAAATATTCCTAACTCTTTCAGGTACTAATAAATAAAAGTCATTTTAATATTTCCTTTGGCTTTATTTCTAAACTTGCGAATCAGTTTCGCGGTCACTGACCACAAATTCAGCGTAAATACTCAATTAAATCAAAGTTCACTTTGCGACCGACCCTTCTTAATCATACAAATATATCACAAGTAAATAAAGCATTTTATAACAGTTGCATAATAAAACTAACAAGCTATCCTTTAGAAAAACGATTAATAAAAAAAAACTTCTTTATAAATTTAGACAAGATTTTAAATATTTACAAACGTAATATTTTTGATTCCGAGCATTATAGTCTAAACATAATAAAACTACAAAAATATTTAAGTAACAAGAGCTTGGACAAATCTATACATTACTTCAAATTCGGTTCTAGAAAATTCTGTCTATTGGGATAGCTTGTTTTTTAACTTAAAAATTTATAACACTACATTGACGCATGTTTCCTTCTTTGATTCAAAAACGAAGAAGATAATTTAAACAATTTAGCTGAAATATAAATTAAAACTTCTCGTACTTTCAGACGATGCAAACAACTGTACGGTCAAAATAACTCATTTGGTTAGCCTACCTTAATTTTCGTTGCTCTAAATGAGTTGGAAAATTGATGGTTTCTTATAATTCTCTTGGTCTCATTCAAGTTCTCCGCAATCCCATTTTCAACATGACTTTTGGGTCTCTATTTGGACGGCATTGGAGTTACTTTGACATATTTTTATTTACTTCGTCTCAAAGTTACATCCACGACTAATACACGTCAACATAGCATAGTATTATCACATAGAAGTAAATAAAGAGTTAGTCGGTGTTTAGTAGTTCACAATTATGGCGATACCTACAATCCATCTGATTCTATATACAGGCTGATTTTATTTATCTTTTATACAGATATAATGATGTGAATTGCTCCTCGGTTCTAAACTAAAAATAGAACGTGCCTTATGTGCCGATTGATTTTTAACCATAGAGTATGGCATCGCCGTGCCGGCAGCGATATTATCTTTCTAATAATATACTTGAGCGCACAATGTGCGCCAAACGCAATTTTCGGCAGACATAACCATGAAATTGACTTGGCAGGAAAAGATTGGACGTTGAAGGATCCAGAAAATAAGACATTAAAATTATGAAATAATCGGTTATTAAAATTTTCATGGTTTTTTCTGCTTTATTTCTGCGCAGTGTAGGCACTATAAGCTGTTATTTTAGTTCAGAACAGCGGAGTCTGGGTTATTTATAAACGAGTAATAATAAAAACATTAAATAAAACCGTAATCACTAAAATTTTAACATTAACTTATAAAATGTCTACCGTAACGTAACTATCTTTTAATACATAATAATTTGTTAACTAAATGGGGTTGAGATGACGTACAAGCAGTTAAACTCATAACCCCGTCTTGCTATTTTAAATGATTTATGGGAGGTTGTGAGAAATCTTATTTCAAACGCATTTTCCAATAACATTCTACAGAACTAAATAAAAGACAGATTAAAAACAAATAATTTCGAGACTTCACTGAATTCAAAACAATTATTATAGCTACCATCCTATTATATTACGGTCTAAAATTGTTAATAACTGACTTCAAATCTATCTACAATGATTTTCGTATAGTTTTTTAGGTAGATAAATTGTAACATAATCTTTATTATGAACTAAAACCACATTAATAAGTCACTAGATGGGCAGAAATGATTTAATAATGATTTATTATTATGTATCTTAGGAAGGAAATACTCAAGTTATTTTTGCACCGTTAGAGCAAACATACACATGCTTGTGACATGCATAAAAGTGTTCTGTAACTTTTATACAAATTACAGAACGTGTATCGTCACTCTAATTTATCTCCGACTCCCTTATTCAAAGAGTTTCTATAAAATACAGTGATTTGCTCGACTTTTCAATGCATCAGGCACTTGTAAACTATAGTGGTTTAGTTTTAGCACTGCACAGCTTTGCACAAATTTGAATTTGTCACTCAGCAAGCAAATCGTGGCACATCCTGTTCACTTGGGAACACGAAGAAAATGCTTTACATCCCTTACTGTGTACAAAACCTCAAAAATAAGTGTTGTTAGAACTGTTTTTAAATGTGCCTGAACAAAAATGATTTTCCATGATTAAGATTATTAAATTCAGCCATATTCTAATCAACAACTAGCATATTTAGAAGTACACAGTTGTGGAACTCCTTTGTCAGTCCGTGGTTAGTATAAGATTCTAGTACAGGATTCATTCCAGTCATTATAATAAGTTAGTATTGATATTAATTTTCATATAGTTTAAACAGAGAACGCACAAGACATTCTAAATTTTAAATTCAGAATTCGAGATAATTATCACATTAACGAACATCAAACTCTATGCTATACATGATAAAGTTTAAGTTCCATTACAACCCATACTTTTTAAGTTTTTGTTTTTACTGTAAATGCCCACTTAAAAATCAACTTTAACTACACAAACCTAAAGTCGATACTTAAGTTGGGCTCGGTGGAGATGTATTGAAATTACCTCGAATTATGAAATCAAAGTACTTAAAAATCTGACAATTACATGCAACCTGCTTACACCTGGCTTCTAAAGACATTTTGCAGTATTTGAAATCTATGGGTAAATTGACGATATTACCTGAATAATTAGTTGATTAATTCCAATAACATTTTTTAAATAGTCACATTTGAGAGGATAACACGAAACCTTTCAAGAAACAAAGTGTTTTAAGCATTTGTTACAGTAAAATAAACATTAATCAATATTCGAACATTTTGAATGCTTTGTTCGCACGCCCAGTCAATCGTTATCGATAAAAATATCGATATTGTATCGATTAAACCATTCATACAAGTATCGATATTTCTAACGTCAATTTTACGCAATCAGAGCTACACAAAATTCAATTAAAACAGTTCATAGATACATCAATCTAGTCAATCGAAAACAAATCTTACGTACAGGCGCTAGATCTCAATTTAACACAAGATGAAGGTACATACACACTGGGCGGGCGCCAGAGCTGTAAGGGAGCGCGCTCACTCGGTGCACTCAGACGGTCGGAGTCAGACAGTCAGACCTTCAGAGCAGACAGTCAGATGTTCATAAGTCAATGTGGTGTGGTGTTGATGATGATTGCTGCGCGGGCAGTGCTGCTACGCCTGGGAAGGTAAAAATATGGTTAGTGTTATGCAACTTTTTAATTAATCTAGTCTTGTGGTACTATCAAGATTTGTATATTCCTAAATAAAAAAAAATGAACATGAACTGTTTTCACTCAGCTATTAATATGCTGCCTTGCTCGTCTCGTTATGCTGTCTGACATTGTGCGACTGCAAACCGTAAGTCAAAAGCGAGCACATTACTTAGTTGAGTCGGGTCGTGACGTCTTCTGACGCAGTGTAAACCAATCAAAACTAGCTGTGGTATGAAATAGGCATGAATAGATTGGCTTCACGACATGATACGGTATTATTGTGC
The DNA here is from genome assembly GCA_949775005.1 of Orthosia gothica. Lineage (NCBI taxonomy): Eukaryota > Metazoa > Arthropoda > Insecta > Lepidoptera > Noctuidae > Orthosia > Orthosia gothica. The sequence goes on from OX459048.1 coordinate 25,912,299, forward strand.
TTGTAGTTTTAAACCCTTGAACGACAAGTTAAAACACCTGCAAGAAAAGGCTGCCAGTAGTTTTGAATCTATGAGGTTCGGTTAAAATTTGGAACTATACGGCAGCACGCGACATATAATATTCAATGCTTACCGATCTCCCTCTGCGTCTCAGTGTTGATAGAGTGCGAGTCGGACGCCACCAGCGGCGCCACGTGCTCGCTGGGCGAGCCGGGAGCGTCGCGGGCGGCGCTCTGACATCACGCCCACGGAGGCAGCACGCGACACAAACTGTACAATGCTTACCGATCTCCCCCTGCGTCTCAGTGTTGATAGAGTGCGAGTCGTACGCCACCAGCGGCGCCACGTGTTCGCTGGGCGCGGCGGGAGCGTCGCGGGCGGCGCTCTGACGTCACGCCCACGGTGGCAGCACGCGACACAAACTGTTCAATGCTTACCGATCTCCCCCTGCGTCTCAGTGTTGATAGAGTGCGAGTCGGACGCCACCAGCGGCGCCACGTGCTCGCTGGGCGAGCCGGGAGCGTCGCGGGCGGCGCTCTGACATCACGCCCACGGAGGCAGCACGCGACACAAACTGTACAATGCTTACCGATCTCCCCCTGCGTCTCAGTGTTGATAGAGTGCGAGTCGTACGCCACCAGCGGCGCCACGTGTTCGCTGGGCGCGGCGGGAGCGTCGCGGGCGGCGCTCTGACGTCACGCCCACGGTGGCAGCACGCGACACAAACTGTTCAATGCTTACCGATCTCCCCCTGCGTCTCAGTGTTGATAGAGTGCGAGTCGGACGCCACCAGCGGCGCCACGTGCTCGCTGGGCGAGCCGGGAGCGTCGCGGGCGGCGCTCTGACATCACGCCCACGGAGGCAGCACGCGACACAAACTGTACAATGCTTACCGATCTCCCCCTGCGTCTCAGTGTTGATAGAGTGCGAGTCGTACGCCACCAGCGGCGCCACGTGTTCGCTGGGCGCGGCGGGAGCGTCGCGGGCGGCGCTCTGACGTCACGCCCACGGTGGCAGCACGCGACACAAACTGTTCAATGCTTACCGATCTCCCCCTGCGTCTCAGTGTTGATAGAGTGCGAGTCGGACGCCACCAGCGGCGCCACGTGCTCGCTGGGCGAGCCGGGAGCGTCGCGGGCGGCGCTCTGACATCACGCCCACGGAGGCAGCACGCGACACAAACTGTACAATGCTTACCGATCTCCCCCTGCGTCTCAGTGTTGATAGAGTGCGAGTCGTACGCCACCAGCGGCGCCACGTGTTCGCTGGGCGCGGCGGGAGCGTCGCGGGCGGCGCTCTGACGTCACGCCCACGGTGGCAGCACGCGACACAAACTGTTCAATGCTTACCGATCTCCCCCTGCGTCTCAGTGTTGATAGAGTGCGAGTCGGACGCCACCAGCGGCGCCACGTGCTCGCTGGGCGCGGCGGGAGCGTCGCGGGCGGCGCTCTGACGTCACGCCCACGGTGGCAGCACGCGACACAAACTGTTCAATGCTTACCGATCTCCCCCTGCGTCTCAGTGTTGATAGAGTGCGAGTCGGACGCCACCAGCGGCGCCACGTGCTCGCTGGGCGCGCCGGGAGCGTCGCGGGCGGCGCTCTGACGTCACGCCCACGGTGGCAGCACGCGACACTAACTGTACAATGCTTACCGATCTTCCCCTGCGTCTCAGTGTTGATAGAGTGCGAGTCGGACGCCACCAGCGGCGCCACGTGCTCGCTGGGCGCGGCAGGAGCGTCGCGGGCGGCGCTCTGGCCACGTGCTCGCTGGGCGCGGCGGGAGCGTCGCGGGCGGCGCTCTGACGTCACGCCCACGGTGGCAGCACGCGACACAAACTGTACAATGCTTACCGATCTCCCCCTGCGTCTCAGTGTTGATAGAGTGCGAGTCGGTCGTCACCAGCGGCGCCACGTGCTCGCTGGGCGCGGCGGGAGCGTCGCGGGCGGCGCTCTGACGTCACGCCCACGGTGGCAGCACGCGACACAAACTGTACAATGCTTACCGATCTCCCCCTGCGTCTCAGTGTTGATAGAGTGCGAGTCGGACGCCACCAGCGGCGCCACGTGCTCGCTGGGCGCGGCGGGAGCGTCGCGGGCGGCGCTCTGACGTCACGCCCACGGTGGCAGCACGCGACACAAACTGTACAATGCTTACCGATCTCCCCCTGCGTCTCAGTGTTGATAGAGTGCGAGTCGGACGCCACCAGCGGCGCCACGTGCTCGCTGGGCGCGGCGGGAGCGTCGCGGGCGGCGCTCTGACGTCACGCCCACGGTGGCAGCACGCGACACAAACTGTACAATGCTTACCGATCTCCCCCTGCGTCTCAGTGTTGATAGAGTGCGAGTCGGACGCCACCAGCGGCGCCACGTGCTCGCTGGGCGCGGCGGGAGCGTCGCGGGCGGCGCTCTGACGTCACGCCCACGGTGGCAGCACGCGACACAAACTGTACAATGCTTACCGATCTCCCCCTGCGTCTCAGTGTTGATAGAGTGCGAGTCGGACACCACCAGCGGCGCCACGTGCTCGCTGGGCGCGGCGGGACCGTCGCGGGCGGCGCTCTGACGTCACGCCCACGGTGGCAGCACGCGACACAAACTGTACAATGCTTACCGATCTCCCCCTGCGTCTCAGTGCTGATAGAGTGCGAGTCGGACGCCACCAGCGGCGCCACGTGCTCGCTGGGCGCGTCGGGAGCGTCGCGGGCGGCGCTCTGACGTCACGCCCACGGTGGCAGCACGCGACACAAACTGTACAATGCTTACCGATCTCCCCCTGCGTCTCAGTGCTGATAGAGTGCGAGTCGGACGCCACCAGCGGCGCCACGTGCTCGCTGGGCGCGGCGGGAGCGTCGCGGGCGGCGCTCTGACGTCACGCCCACGGTGGCAGCACGCGACACAAACTGTACAATGCTTACCGATCTCCCCCTGCGTCTCAGTGCTGATAGAGTGCGAGTCGGACGCCTGTGGGGATGTAGTGTTATTGAAACAACTGTTCTCAAGCGATTACCTTTAATTACTGACTGCAAGAGTATAAGTGTGTTATATATTAATAGAAGATACATTCATATGGATAGGGTCATAGACCTTATACTATAGGTAGTACTACTACACCTCACCTCAGGGGTGATAGAAAAAAAAATTAGTTTACAATTTTTTTTTTTTTATACGTAAATATAACTTAATAACATTTCTTATGTTACCAAAGGTTTGGTTCTATTTTTATGGATTAAATAGGTTTTATTATTTTTTAATATTTCTACATTAACACCTAAATCATTTAAAACAACAAATGGTCCCTCCCATTGAGGATCTAACTTATTAGCTATTTCATTTCTAATTAAAATTAGTTGTCCTTTACTGTATGTCACATTATTTAAAGACTTATCATAACAACTCTTACGGTTTTGTTTACTTATAAGTAAATTATTACGAGCATCTTGATGTGCTACTTGTAACCTATACTTAAGATCTAAAGGATAACTTTCTGGATTATACAATGGTTCTATGTACTGACTAACTCTAGATGGTACTATACTAGCTCTACCAAATACCAGTTCGAATGGTGTGTACTTTGTCTCTGTATGAACAGTATTGTTGAAACTATAACACCAAAATGGTAGCCAGTGACTCCATGTGTCTTTTTGACCATTACACTGTATTCGTAAAAACGATCCTAAATTTTTATGTGAATTTTCGAGCGCACCGATGGATTGATGGTGATACGCTGTAGACATTAATTTATTTATACATAAAAGTTTACATACCTGTTCCATTACTGACGATACAAATTCTGTTCCACGATCAGTTGCGATGGTATTAGGTATTCCAAATCTTAAAATAAAATTATTAACTAATGCTTTAGCAATACTTACGGTTTCCTTCGTTTTCAAAGGATAGGCCTCTACGAACTTAGTAAGCTCGCACTGCAGTGTCAAAATATAACAATTTCCTTCAATGTCTTTTTCTAATGGACCTACGACGTCCAGATAATTTTTTTCAAAAGCATGTGAAGCCGTTGTAGTTATCTCCATGGGCGCCTTGATATACTTACAATGCTTCATTTTCTGACATTTAATGCATTTACTCACAAATTGTCTAATATCGTTGTCTAAGCCTGGCCAGTAAAAATGTCTCTTAATATTATTGGTCATCCTACGTACTCCTGCATGTCCTGCGGTAGGTAGTAGGTGAAAGTCATGTAAAATATACTTTCTTTCTTCTTCATTATAAATTCTCCTAACTCCTCTCAATACATAAATACGTGGACCGGTCCAATCCTTATTGTCTTTTATCTCTTTTAATACATCTTTAATAAAACTCTCATATTCCTTATTTTTTACTATGCATAGCTCATTTATACCTATTCGTTTACAAAAATGACCTAACTTAGTCACAAATTCGGCTCGCGTAAGTTGTGCTCTAAAGTTAAGATTAATATACAACATCTTCTTTCGATTGCTATAAATAAAACATTCCTTTTCTTCATCTATATTATTTTGTCTTTTTAATTTATTTAATTCATCACTTCTTATAAAACTCATTTCTACTGAATTATTCGGAATTTTTAGTACCTCAACTACTCGTGGTTGATCAGGCCACGTTCCGTCTCGTTTACTAAAACTAGGTGTATCCAATTGTTTTCCTACATCTAAACGTTTTTTCTGAGCTCTAGTCATAACTAAAGAAATTTCATTATGCATCTGTTTTAAAGTATCCGATGTTATATTAATTCTAGATAATGCATCTGCTACGCTATTATCTTTTCCTTTTAAATATAAAATTTTAAAATCGTATTCTTCTAGTGCTAGTCTAAATTTAAGTAGTCTGCTAGATGGGTCCTTCATTGAAAATAAATATATTAAAGGCTTATGGTCTGTCATAATTGTGAATGATTTACCGTATACATAGGGTCTAAAATACTTTACAGCCCAAACAATTGCAACTAACTCTTTCTGAATGGTTGGATAATTGAGTTCAGCTTTATTCAGAGGTCTGCTAGCATAAGCTACAGGTTTCATATTTTTATTGCACAAGACTGCTCCAATAGCCGTCCCTGACGCATCTGTTTGAATGACAAACTCATTATTTTCAGAAAAATCTGGAAAATCTAATACTGGTGGTGTACTTAAAGCATGTTTCATTGCTTCAAACGCACTTTGACACTCTTCAGTCCAAACAAATGGTACATGTTTTCTAGTTAATTTATTTAATGGACAAGTTATTCTTGCAAAGTTTTTAATGAATTTCCTATAATAGTTACAAAATGCTACAAATCTTTTTACTTTATCAGTATTACTTGGTACAGGGTAATTTTGCAATACTTCTACTTTAACTGGGTCGGGTAAGACTCCATTTTCTGATACTAAATGCCCTAAATAAAGGATTTCTTTCTTTAAAAAATTTCATTTTTCTGGATTTAATTTTAAATTAATTTTCCTAAGTCTTTCCAAGACGTCTGTTAAGTTTTTATTATGGATATCTAAATTTCTCCCAAAGACTACTAAATCGTCTAAATATATAAAACATTTATCGTATGTTAACCCAGACATAGCAACTGACATTACTCTACTAAAAGCACTCGGACTTGTTTTTAATCCCATAGGTAGCCTCTTCATCTGGTATTGCCCAGTACTAGTTGTAAACGCTGTATACTCTCTACTGTTCTTATCTAAAGCTACTTGGTAATATCCTTGATTAAGATCTAAATGCGAAAAATAGACTGAGCCAGAGAGCGAATCCAAAATTTCCGTAATACTTGGCAAAGGAAATTTATCGTCTACAATACGGTCATTAAGCTTCCGATAATCGACCACTAGTCGCCATTTTTTATCGTTGCTGCTTTTTTTTGGTACCAGTAAAACAGGACTCGACCACTCACTCTTCGCCTCTTCTATAATGTCATTGTCAATCATTTTTTGAATTTGCCTATTTACTTCATTTTTCAAAGAATGCGGCAATCGGTACTGCTTCGTATAAACCGGACTTGTATTTGGTTTTATAGTTATGGATTGTTCATAAACATTTGTAGTCGTTAACTTATCACCTGGTAAAAAGAAAACATCCGAATATTTAGAACATAATTCTTCAATAGATTTCCGTTCGTCCATTTTTAAATGATTTAAATTTAAAATGGTTAATAAGTTCTTTGCTCGTTCTAAACTGTTAGTGTTTGATTTAAAATTGCATAAGTGATACTCTTCAATTGAATATATCTGTGGTTGAAAAGTTGGTAGGTAAATATCCTGCTCGTTAGTGTTCAAAATTTTAACCGGTAATCTATTCTTTTTTATTCGTCCAATACATCCCGCTAGAAAAACATTTTCCGCTAACTGTTCACTATGGATAATACAGTCATTCATATTCTCAATATTTAATGGTAAATAATGTATCGACTCACTTCGTGCTGGGATATGTAACACCTCAGCTGAGTAATCTATGACATCACTTAGTTCTAATGAATAATACTTTCCATAATTAGATAGGTTAATGACATTAGTTTCTAAGTTTATATTTGAAGCGTACTGACAAAGAAAGTCTAAACCTAATATTCCATCTGCCTTTAATGGTATGTTATCAAAAACATGAAGCTTGATATTAAAGTCAACAAAGTGTTGGTCATCACGATGAGTCAAACTAAGTTGAACAAACCCTGATGAACTAATTTTACCTCCAATACCATTTATGATGGTTTCATCTCTAATTACTGCACTATTGTATGGTAACGCATCTTTTTTAATTACGGACAAAGATGCTCCGGTATCTATTAACCAATAATATTTCCTATTACCTATGTATAATGCTAAAAATTTTGCCTTACCTTGCAAAGCTAAAATGTTATGTTTAAGATCGAAAAAACTGCATTTCGTTTGTTGTAGGCATACTATCGTTCTTATCTTGTTCATTGTTGGAATAAAATATTCTATTGGTACGACCTTTACTACGAGTTTCATTACTCGATCGATTCTCGTTCGAAGTTTGATAATCTCGTCCACGTCCGTTACCACGATAGTTATGGGATGATCGCCCACGTGAGTTATTGAAATCACGTCTGCCGAAGTTATTAGAATTGTGACTAAAATTACCTCTCAAATTATTTGAATTATGCTGATAATGATGTCCTCGACTGCGTTGGTTTAACTGCTGATTATGAGAACCACGGCCATTCCTAAAGTTGTTGTTATTGTTATGAAACTTACCTCTTCCGCGGTGTGAAAACTGCATGACATTTTCGTTGGTCGAAGTCGATGCCGATGTCAACTCTTCATCTTTCGCTGCCTGGATCGCGTCCTTTAAACTGTCATAGTTACGTGCAGCAATAATCGTACTTAGTCTCGAATCCTTCAATCCATCTGCGAATCGCTTAATTGCCAATTTTTCGTTTATGGGCTTGAGTACGGAATAACTATCAGAATTACCATTTGCTTGCGATATGGTCAGATTAGTAAATAACTTTTCTAATTCTGTTCCAAACTGATCAATTGTACGCCAGCCTTGCGTTGCGTTTTGTAATCGTGATTGTATTGCAGTAAACGATTTTTTAGGTAAAAGTGCAACACGTAAATCTCTGACAAAATCGTTCACAGATGTGTAATTGTTGGTTATACGTAATTTAGCATTTTCTGATAATCTACTTTTCAAAACGAATGTCATTAGTAATTTTTTCCCCGTTTCCGACAACATGTCTGCGTACATTTCTATAGAGTCAATGATACTTCTGATATTATTTTCGTTATTGGTCATTACAGGAATCAAACTACATGCCGTTTTCAAATCGAACTCCATGATTGATTCTGAATTTGGACTTGCTCCAGAAATATCACTGTCACTATCACAGTCTGATTTAATTACAGTGCACAAAACATTAATTTGCGAATAACACGATTCTATTTCGTTTTTCGTAACTGATAATGATTTTAACAATTCTGATTTTACTCCTGGTTTTGTAGATAATAGCTTTATTAATCCTTTACTTTTCTCATAAATTGTTTCAACCTCACATAATTTATTCTTAATAACATTACCCTTAAATCGTGTTTTTCCCTTTTTAATTAAATATTTCCTTATTGATATAAGGTCATTTAAGCAATGTAACAATTCATCTTCCATTCCCTCATGCAAAAGTAATCTATATTAATTAAACCATTTAATACATACCCGATTCTCACAGTGAATTACTGTAGTAGGGAACACAGCGTGTAAGATGATACGTGGGACACTCAGAAAGTTTTGCGAAACTAAAAAAAATTGTTCTATACGTACATATATTTTTATTAAATCTTTTCAAAGTACTTTCCACCAGCCTCTATACAAAGATTCATGCGCCTAAACCAGTTTTCAAAACACTTTTTCCAGTCCGCCGCAGACACCTCGTTTACAGCCTGCTCGAACGCAGCCAGCGCATCTTCCGGCGACGAAAATTGTATCCCTTTGAGCTGATTTTTTATTTTTGGGAATAAAAAGAAGTCACACGGTGCTAGATCAGGGCTGTAAGGAGGGTGACCCAGGAGTTTGACTGGCGTGCTGTCCAGGAAGTCCCTCGTTTTGAGTGCGGTGTGCGCAGGTGCATTGTCGTGGTGGAGCAGTAGCCCGCGGAGCCCTGTGTTTGGTCGCTTGTTGCTTATAACAGAGAAAACTTCTGGCAAACATTTGGTAGTATACCATTCGGCATTAATGCTTCTTTGATCCCGTAAGGGAATTGATACCAAGTGGCCAGTCAAATTAAAAAAGCTAGCGATCAAAATCTTACCCCCGCTTCTAGATCGCTTCACTTTGGTAGGCGTTGGCTCATTTTGAAACACCCAAACAGTCGACTGGCGCTTGGTTTCTGGGTCGTATTGATAAATCCAGGACTCATCACCTGTAACGATGTCGTAAACACGCCGAGACGAGCCTGCTTCAAATTTGTTAAGCATATCACGGCACCATTCCACCCGGGCCTGCTTCTGAGCATCGGTGAGGTTGTGCGGCACCCAGCGTGATACTATCCTCCTCACGCGAAGATGGCTGTGTAGAATCTCGTGAACGCTTCCCGATCCAATCTTCAATATGTGTTGAATCTCCTGATATGTAATTCGCCTATTGTCTTGGATTAAATTTTTCACTGCTAGCACGTTTTCTTCGGTAACAGCCGTCAAAGGGCGACCGCTTCTTTCGTCATCCCCCAAAGTTGGTCGACCGCGCTTGAATTCGTTATACCAACGATACACGGTTGCCTTGGAAGGGCCTTCATCCATGAATGCCATTTGAAGTCTATCGTACGATTCATCCGGTTTCAGGCGACACTTGAAATCGTATAAAATCATAGCTCTAAAATGTTCCCGGCGCAGATCCATATTTCAGTGAGACACAATACTTTGAATTAACTCGCAAAAAATGTGGAGGGAAATTTTGAAATTGGAACTTACTTATTTTTACTTATAAATAATCATATTTTCGAAAAACATTATAACTGGCCAGTCTCCCATATATAATAGTTATTTATGATACAAGTGCGGAAGGTAGGTGATTTCCGATGAGTGGCATTTTTATTCACGAGCGAGCGCAGCGAGTGAGTGGATAAATCGACACGAGTCGGAAATCATCTTACGTACGTGTATCATACAACATTTTACTATGCATTGTGCGAGGAAATACATTAATTAATAAAATGAAATTAATAAAATGGCGGGCTAAGGGCTTATTCAAGCGCGTTCATCATATCCACAGATTAACTAATAGTTCCTCTTGCATATCTACTGCGCATGTGCGAATAGTTGTCACATCGTAACGCAATAAGGCACGAGAAGATAGAAAATATACGTTCTGCCAAACATATTTAATGAATATATAAAATTAATTTGTTGATCAAAATCTAAATCTAGAGTAATTAAAAACGCCTAAAATAAAGTATTAGTTTTATTTTACCTTTTATATGAATGATAATCTGTACATAACTAATTTTTAAAACTTTTCTCAAATAATAAAAACTCTATGCGTCGGGCTGACGTTGGAGTTAAAAATTAAAAAAGTACAGGAAAGTAAAAAGCACTAGTGAAAAAAAGTGACACTTTCCGCACAGTTTGGCTGCTTGGAAAACCGCTCTTTTCGAGGACATGCATTGTAAAAACTTTTTTTCGCAATACTTTCTGAGGGGCCTGGTACATGATGATATACGATCACTCAAAACAAACTTAAACTGCTAATTTATCTTAGAGTTCATTATTTTAATTCTTAATGTCTATTATCATTTTATTGTCTCTTTATTTATATGATGATTCGCGAATTCATTTTACGCACTATAATACGCACAACGCACTTGAGACACACTTAGTATGCACTTCACTAAAATAAATGATACCGCACAGCTGCCAGATGAGTATGATGAATACTCCGACTTCTACGTCATTGGAAGATTTACTTGCTCTTCTCCGCGAATTGCTCTGGAACGGTTGAACGATCGTCGCAGGCTGTTCTGCAAAATCTGGTCCCTGATCCAGGAATGGTGGCAATTCCTGTACTGCTTCCACGCAAAATATATAATGCCAAGACCCAGTAAAACGCAAATTACTATGAGGATAATACTGATCGTCGAAATATGTGCCTTCAATTCTTCAACGTGTGCATTATTGGAACCAGCAGAATTCTGGTTCACGAAGACCGTCTCCTTTTCTACGTTGGAACGACACATTTTCACTGATTTCCGGACGTTAAATTAACTTTTTAAATGTACTTGATTCATTTTAATTACGAAAGTTCCATTATCCACAAATATTTTCACGCCAATTTATTACAAAGAGTTTAATTTATTTACTTTGCTTTGGAGCCGTAACACTACGCCGAGATAGAAAACGCGTCACGCGCCCCAAAAATGGCAAGGGTCGCCATGTGGGGATGTAGTGTTATTGAAACAACTGTTCTCAAGCGATTACCTTTAATTACTGACTGCAAGAGTATAAGTGTGTTATATATTAATAGAAGATACATTCATATGGATAGGGTCATAGACCTTATACTATAGGTAGTACTACTACACCTCACGCCACCAGCGGCGCCACGTGCTCGCTGGGCGCGGCGGGAGCGTCGCGGGCGGCGCTCTGACGTCACGCCCACGGTGGCAGCACGCGACACAAACTGTACAATGCTTACCGATCTCCCCCTGCGTCTCAGTGTTGATAGAGTGCGAGTCGGACGCCACCAGCGGCGCCACGTGCTCGCTGGGCGCGGCGGGAGCGTCGCGGGCGGCGCTCTGACGTCACGCCCACGGTGGCAGCACGCGACACAAACTGTACAATGCTTACCGATCTCCCCCTGCGTCTCAGTGTTGATAGAGTGCGAGTCGGACACCACCAGCGGCGCCACGTGCTCGCTGGGCGCGGCGGGAGCGTCGCGGGCGGCGCTCTGACATCACGCCCACGGTGGCAGCACGCGACACAAACTGTACAATGCTTACCGATCTCCCCCTGCGTCTCAGTGTTGATAGAGTGCGAGTCGGACGCCACCAGCGGCGCCACGTGCTCGCTGGGCGCGGCGGGAGCGTCGCGGGCGGCGCTCTGACGTCACGCCCACGGTGGCAGCACGCGACACAAACTGTACAATGCTTACCGATCTCCCCCTGCGTCTCAGTGTTGATAGAGTGCGAGTCGGACGCCACCAGCGGCGCCACGTGCTCGCTGGGCGCGGCGTGCGCGCTGGCGGAGCGCGCGCGCCGGGAGCGTCGCGGGCGGCGCTCTGACGTCACGCCCACGGTGGCAGCACGCGACACAAACTGTACAATGCTTACCGATCTCCCCCTGCGTCTCAGTGTTGATAGAGTGCGAGTCGTACGCCACCAGCGGCGCCACGTGCTCGCTGGGCGCGGCGTGCGCGCTGGCGGAGCGCGCGCGCCGGGAGCGTCGCGGGCGGCGCTCTGACGTCACGCCCACGGTGGCAGCACGCGACACAAACTGTACAATGCTTACCGATCTCCCCCTGCGTCTCAGTGTTGATAGAGTGCGAGTCGTACGCCACCAGCGGCGCCACGTGCTCGCTGGGCGCGGCGTGCGCGCTGGCGGAGCGCGCGCGCCGGGAGCGTCGCGGGCGGCGCTCTGACGTCACGCCCACGGTGGCCACCGCGGACACGGCGGGCAGCAGGGCTGCTCTGTCCCCTGTCTCCATGCTAAACACGACATTATATATTAACAAAGTCAGCTTCCAAACAAAAAATATATTCAGGCAACCCTGCAGCTATCTAAGTATCAATCTATTCTACGTAATCTGGTCATAAGTTTTGTCACATATGGAAAGTTAAATAAATGACACAATGAGTTACGCACTACAACCGTTATTATATCAAATAAAAGGGTATAAAATACAGATTTAAACCACATTAAAATTATTCGAAATGTCCTCCTCTTGCTTCGATACAAGCCTTCAATCTGCAAGGCCAGTCATCAGTCGAAGCACGCACGACGTTCATGTCAATATCGGCGACTGCTTTAATCAGGGATGCTTTAAGTGACTCCAAGTTGCGATGGGGTTTAGCGCAGACCTTCTCCTCTAAGTACTGCCATATTTTGAAATCCAAGGGATTCAAGTCTGGACTGGATGAGGGCCAATCCTCATGCCTGATAAAGTCGATTCCACGAGTTGTGAGCCAGTTTTGGGTACTTTTCGCCTTATGAGCCGGCGCAGATTCCTGCTGGCATACCCAGTGCCTGTTTTCGAACATTGTTTGTGAAAGAGGTTCCACAATGTTTGTTAGGACTGTGTTTTGATACACGAAGGCACTGGTTTTCACTCCCATTTTACAAAAAAACACCTCCGTAGGACCCAAATAGGACACCCCAAGCCAAACCATGAATGCCGAAGGGTGATGACCACGCTGAACACGTAGCACACGTGTGTTCGCTTCTTCACTAGAGTGTGCATAGACTTTATGATTTTGTTTGTTGAAACTCTCCTCAATATTAAAAAAATTTACGTCCGAAAAAAGTATTTCGCGGTATTTTTTCCCGCGTACCGCCTTAACAAAACCCGGCTTCTTTCTAGTCTGATTTTCTTCAGCCGTGCGTTAAGAAGATGTCCTGTTTTTTTTCTATAAGCACGCAGTCCTAGGTCTTCATTTAACACCCTTTTAACTGTAGTTCTGCTTAGTCCCATCTGCAGAGCCAACATTTTTTGCTTGCGGACAGGATTTCGTTGGATTCGCGCCTTCACTGCTTTGATGACCGCTGGAGTCCGAACAGTACGAGGTCAACCGCTCCTTTGTTTATCTTCTAATCTTGAATCTTCCCCGAATCGTTTGATAGTACGATAAATAAACCTCAGAGAAATTTTCAAATTTTTCAGTAGTTTGAAAATCTCAGTTGGCGCGTGACCGCAACGATGCAATGCAATTACTGCGAATCTGTCTTCTTTGCGCGTCCACTCCATTTTAGAAAATGAACAAAATTCCAGAAACCCTTTGTTTTTATTTTCTTTAAATATTCAAATTTCGAATGCCCATAATATTTTCCTCGGCTTGCATTCTAAATTAGAAATTTTACCTATGTGACAGAACTTATGGCCCGACTACGTACTATCAAGTATAATTCATGAAAATTAAGTTTAATAAAAAACAAAAATACCTGCAGATTTTCGTAGTGCAATTTTTGGCTAACAGATGGGCTGATACTTTATAACATTTTGGTTTTTCAAATATTTTAATTAATTTATACTGAATAAAGAAGCCTCGTCTTCTTCTAAAGTGTAAATGGAAAATATTTTTTTCTAAATTTTATGTTATTTGACCCAAAATTCTGATACGGCAACACTATTTGCTGACGCAGCCTAAGGTCCTCACCAAGTTACTGGGCATCCGGTACAAGACGAAAGGTGGGCCATGGTCTGGGTAATAAAGGAGCTAATAATACATTAAAGAAACTCACGTCACGTCGTCATTGACATTGGCCGTCTCGTCATTGTCTGCTGTAGTGGCTGCTACCTGTAACAACAAAAAATAAATAAAGCCGTGAGCAGACTCAGACAACTGTCTGAAATCAGAGTATGGCGGGTCCTACACGATCAATTATATTGCACAATACCACGAATTGTACGGTTTGGTGATTTCAAACTTGCTTTATTACTAACTATAAGTCCAGGGTTCCTCACGATATTTTCCTTTACCGTTGTCAGCGATGACCAAGATAAACTTAGAAAGTGCATATGAATTTGAAAAGTCACCCGGATTTGAAACCAATTATGTTTTTTTTTAATATAAATATTTTACCTCAGCGTTATTGTCCATATTAGCTCTCAGTCGCGTCATGAACCGCGCCGCACGCATGAACGGGTTTTCTCGCTGCTCTTCAAACGTGCCGCCCTGAAACAATAAGATGAAATTCAAATGATTTTTGTATTTTACGCGCACCACAAATACTGGTTCGAGGTGCCGCTAGAAAATAGTGTCTAGAAAGAAACAGGAGAGGCATTGGCCAGCGGTGGGACGCTACGTGCTAATGAAAAATAAACTGCCTACCCTCCGAATCTCTCTAATTTCACCATATTTTTTTCTAGTCACATGGTGTTAATTCATTCTGGTATTACAAACGATACGATGTTTTAATTTGACACTACGGTGTCCTAATTTGCCAATATGATGTCATAAACAGTCACAATGGGGAACAATCGTCATTCTGGTAACATAAACAGTCACAATGGGGTATCAATCGTCATTCTGATATCACAAACAGTCACAATGGTGTCACAAACGTCTTTCTGGTGTCACAAACAGTCACAATGGTGTCACAAGCGTATTTCTGGTTTCAAAGGCAGTGACAAAAGTGTTGCAAACGTAATTCTGGTGTCACAACCAGTTCATAGGGTGTCACAAACGTCATTCTGGTGTCAGAACCAGTTCCTTAGGTTGTCATAAACGTCATTTTGGTGTCACAACCAGTCCCTACGATATCACAAACGTCTTTCTGATGTCACACCCAGTCCCTAGGGTGTCACAAACGTCAGTCTGGTGTGACACCAGTCTCTATTTCAACTCTTGTTTCACTCCGATTTGTCAGTTCAGTTTACCTGCGTGGCTGCTTGATCATTGAGCAGCGGCTCGGTGTCGGTGGAGTCGGAGTCGCTGTGCACGCGGCGCCGTTCGCCGGCCGCGAACACGCGCCGCTTGCACACCGGGCACACGCGCTTGTTCTGCGTCAGCCAGGGGTCGATACACACCGCGTGGTACGCTGGAAGAGATATAGAATAAATTAAAGACACTGATTTAATCTTATAAAGAAGTAAAACTGTTAGTGGAGTCACTGGCTTAACAGCGCTAGGCGGGCAGCAATGAACGAGCACTGTAAACAACGCGGCGTCCTCCAGTCGGCGTAAGTAGCTGCTCGACTCTACGTGCACCGCGCTTTTGATAAATAATATTAACTGCATTATTTGAAAAATCTATATTCCTAGCCAGGAATCAAATCCGTTGATTTTGAAAAAAGAACCATAGGCTGTATTAAACCACCGGACACCGTAGGCTGATGCTGATGCTAGGAGCCGTCGTACAACTCACCGTGTGCACAAGGCAACACCCTCAGCCTCTCGCCCTCCTGGTAGTCATCGAGACAGATGGCGCAGGTCTCGTACGGGTCTCCCTTACAGAACTTGCACGTAGGGATCTTCTTCAGAGCTCGGCTGGGCAGCCGGTGACGACGCGCGCGACGCCGGTCCTTTATGCATTTCACTATCTGAAATTATAAAAAATAACAAAAAAAATATTGGGAAGAGCGGAAGGCCCGTGGGACAATATAGGTTAAATAATAAATAAATTAAAAAGGAAACTTATGATTACACCTGTATTCCCCGAAGGGTTGGTTTAAGTCCCATGTAATAGGGGGCGAGCCTAATTGCCATCAACCGGGCACAAATCCAAACTCCGGGTTAAAATGAGAAATTCCAGATGGAAAAACCCAATAAAAGGGTTAATGGGTTTTTTTGACCGACCTGGGAGTCGAACCCAGGACGGTATATTCAGCAGTAGCACTTGCGATCACTATACAAACGTGGCAGAATTGTAAAACATACATATATACATAAACTCACGCCTTTTTGCCATGGGGGTAGGCAGAAACTACAGAACGCCATCTGCTACGATCCTTATTATTATCTTTCAAATTAAATTTATTGCATCCATAATGACCGCGCCATTTCTTCTTCCCAGCTAGATCACTGGGAAGTGGTCACAGGCAAGCGTTTTTGGGCGACTGACTTTCATTAGAACTTACACGTTCAAAAAGTGCTGGCTCTCAGCCTAATTTAAATAAATGACTTGATTTGATTTTGTAATGATATAGTTACTTAATGCACAACACAACCATAATGAGTTGTTAAACTTAGTAGTCTAATTATTAAAGTTTGAACTGCAAATTTATAAAATTGACAGTTGGATATGGGGGACCTTAATACAATTCCATAACTATTTTATCGCAAAAAGCTCGTCCCCTATTACAGGACTTGAACATAACTGACGAAATGTATGTGAACATACACTTCTGTTCAATCTTTCGAGGTATATAGGTGTCATGTTCTGGTAAAGATATTTTGTACAAAACGTCTTAAGTTTACAAATAGACTTCATTCAAAAGTGAACCTTGTCACTTGGGTCATACGTACCATACGGATGATTATATATATCATAACCTGCATGAACACCACGGCGGCGACGAGCACCATTCCTATTAGCGCCTCGTATACGGTGGCGGTGACGACGAATGGCTCCCGGATGAGGATTGGGTTCACCATTGCATTGATTCCTTATGCAATCAGCTCCGTTGGCGATAAGTCCGTTCGAAGTCACGGGATATGGATGGGCAACGACCTATTTATGCTAGGATGCGACGCACAACTTAATTTTATTGTTATAATTACACGAATAAATAATTTAATTTGAATAAACTTTTTTTTTTTTTTGTTAATTATTATTATTTTATTTTATGTGCGTCAATTCTTGGCGGAATCAATTATTTATTCTTTCTTTTTGAAGTGAAAACTACTTTAGCCCCGTTGTGATTTGAAATTCAATGAAACAAAAAAGCAAAACTAAAAACATACAAAATATCTATAGATTTTAACGTGAGACGAGACGAGAGAATGAGATTGAATATAATTTAAAGGTTTCACTTCTTCCGCGTGTGTCATGAGTGTGAACTGCACAAATGTTTTCTTTTCTTTAGAAGAGCTTACGTACCATAAACACAAGTATCACAAGAAGACACAGCACCACGACAATCGCGAATGGTAGCAATAGGTGTGTGTTGATGTTGAACGGAAGATCGCCGTTCACCATTATATAAAAACTGAAACAGAAGAAAAAATGAATTTTAGGAAAAAAAATGGTAGTTAGGAAATACATTTTCTACAGAAGAAAAGGCCAATGCAAAGGTTCCTTTCATACTATCAGATAGATTTTTCAAGCCTCAAAACTGTTATTTTTCATTTATTTTCACGACATTTAAAATAACAAGCCTTTACCTATAACTTAGGTGCTAAATTTATTATATCAAAATAAGATTATTTTTTATTTTCAATAGTAAATACTACTAAAATATACAAAAAATAATAATAATAACTACACAAGATTTTACTGCTTACTATCACAGCTGAATTGTAAAACAACCAAACACAAGCAAATGCTTACAAAAACAGACACATATCATAAAATTGCTATCATCCACAATCAATATCACTATTTCATAACAAATTCAATTATGTCACATCTGTCAATTTAAATTGGGCCTTAAGAGGAAACACACTTACGTGGCGTGTCGTGGCGCTTTCTGACGCATTTGATTGGCTAAAAAACTCGTTGTGTTATGACGTAGACTGAAACAGAGTCGTTCGATTGGTGGATCCCGCGACACGCCACGCCACGACACGTACTTTATTGAAATTCAGATTCTTCATTCAAATTCTCTATAGGAAATTCAGAATGGGCTAAATATAAATACTCTTTGACTCACCCGTTTGTGTATAGGAATTCCTCTGCTAGCATAATCCCTGCGATGTCACTCACAAATACTGAGGGTATCTCTATCCCCACCGAGTTTTTCGCCGACATAGTCTCTGCAAAAAACGGAGGAAAACAAACATCATACACAAGTCAAAACGTGAACAGAATAATGCGGTGAGGTTACCACAGAAAACATACAGATGGTTGATAAGGAGCAACAGGCCAAATTACCCGACTGCAAGGAAAGGATTAATTTTTTTCGCGCGTATCTTGTATGTATGTAATATTCTTTATTACCGCATATCTTTGAAACCGCTAGACGGATTTATATAAAAGTAAAAAAAAAACAAATATGGCGCATTATGGGCACCATATTGTGCGGGTCCCAATTTTTTTTTGAGATCTGACACCAATCTAGCCAAGGGGTACCGTGTTACCAAGTTACTGGGTTGTGGAGGTCAGATAGGCAGACGCTCCATGTACAACACTGGTCCTCAGCTGAATCCGATTAGACTGGAAGCCGACCCCAACATAGTTGGGCAAAGGCTAGGCAGGCAGACAGCATGATTTTTTCTTGTTTACAGCTTTTTAGTTCGCTTCTTAAGCAGTCGGGTTTTTGATTTATAAATTAAATTTTTAATAAAATAAATTTAAAATCTCTGACCTGTTTAGCAAATTCTTAATTTGAATTTAGAATCTGCTAATCAATTATTTAATTTCATGGATATTTTGGCGCGTGAATGATTGTCAAGAGGGGCGCTGTTGGTAAACATTTGCAAAATTTATTTGTGGAAATTGTATTAAAAATACAAGATGGCGGTTTTAGTTCCGACTTTGACCATATGATTGAGATCCAAGTACAGTCCATCCTTAGTTATTATAGCTCTCATTTTGCATCAGAGTGATCTTTAATCTCATAGGCATAAGATTCCTATCAGAGTGAATGGACTAAACAGCTATTATTGTAAATGTATTGAATATGACAGCTTTGTGTGAATTGGCCTTGGATAGCAGCGCCACCAATCACCTTTGACCGTACAAAAAACTTGGTATCCAGTCATGTTACTTGCGTTTTTTTTTTCCCGCATATGCGGGACTTTTTACAATAGGTCTCGAAGTCATCGCAGGTCGATGGACAATTTGGCAGATGATTTTTGATGATTTGATTTGAAAGCATTCAGAGCATCGCTACTCGCTGGGCTTTTCTTTATACTCCGTAAGTTTCAGTTTCGACCGAAACTGGATAAGGAGCCATTGAGATAATAAGTACTACGTACTAGAGAAGCTATCCTAAGCAAAATGCATGCTCCATTTTGTCAATTTTGACAAGAGTTTAAACTAAAAAATTCGCTGCAGCGCTGAAACAATAATTAGTCGTCTAACAAAACAATATAAACATGCAGCGCTAGAGCGCTTCTAAGGTGTAGTTTTCTCGCGACCAAAATGACGGAAGCGCCGTGATTTTCATGGCGCTTACGCGTTTCGTTCAACCTTGTCATTCATATAGACTAAATTGCTGACTGACTACAGAAGTGACATAGCATTATACCTAACAAGCTTCATTACAATTCACACTTTTTCAAAATTTATTATTCGTTGAAATAACCGACTGTTAAAGTTTATGATGCTTTTGTATTTCTTTATTTAATATATAATCAAATGCGCTTACAATAAGTTAAAAACATATCAAATTGTCATAGGGAATTTTACAATTCGCTTGAAACACGAATCTTTTGTATATTTTTAATATTAATTATGTTAATTTAGTTACCCCCAAACAATATAAGTTTAGTTAACTTTTGACGCTTCGATAAATAATTATTAGTCTGATTAATTTTAGCTTCGTACTTCAAGCGAATTCTTGTGTATTTGTTTATGATGGCCCGTATCAAATGTGTTAGGTGATTTAAAGTGCTTGGTTGATCAACAGAATATTGAAGCAAATATGTAAATTTTTCCTTGTGAATAAAATATTCCAAAGTATTAACAGTAATATAACTGAAATGATATTAAGTAGAGAGACTGATTCAGAAAACGCCTGCCCGCTTTTGTGGTATATTTATCCTCTTCGCGAAAATGCAACGAACATACATAAGTATGATTGGATGGTAACCAGCAGCCTAATTGTGTAAGTATATTCGGCAAAGGAAACAATCTGTTTCTTTCCCAAAAACTACTTTTTGAAATACGAAAAGTCGTTTTTGGGAAAGAAACAGATTGTTTCCTTTGCTGTATTCATTTACACAATTAGGCTGCTGGTATCTTCACTGCGGGTAATTTCGATAAATTTTATCCATTTTTCCCTATCTTAACGGTCCAAACGTAGAAACCTTAAATAAACAAAATGTAACAAATTATGTCTTACATTATGTAATAATTATTTTTATCTTTTTTCATTGAATAACCACAGTCAGTTCTTTTCTAAAGATATGTTCTTATTATTTTCCGCTTTAAAAAGAAACATCAGCAAATTTTACCTACACTTGTTATACAAATTGTCACATCTGAATTTTTAGTCTATATGAAAATTGACATAACATGGCGTCCAGCAAATATTTTGTTAAAATTAAATTTTAAAATTATTATCTAGTTAGCCAACTATGAAAAGTTATTCCTTTGATCTTCGCCGTATTGGTTGAATTATTAGTGCAAAATGTTATAACACACGACCGGCATATTGAATGCGTTTGAACGTTTTTTCGTTTAAAAACATAAAATGACTTAAGGCGACAACACGCCCCAGCGACCTTGAGCGATTGGGAGGAGCTTGCGCCGCACCCCCGCGACCCCGCAACTACACGCTCGTAATTTCGTAGGGTAACCATACGCTTCAGACGGCGAGGACACTGTTTTTGTTTTTATGTAGTGAGAAATAATAAGGTAGCATTCTGATAATAAATATTATTTTATTAGTGGTGAGATCCTACGAATATTAAAAATGCGAAAGTATGGATGAATGGATGGATATTTGTTCCTCAATCACACCAGAACGGGTGAACGGATCTGGGTGAAACTTGGCACAGAGACAGATTACAGTTCGAAATATCACATTTATTTCATCCCGGTAAAATAATTGATTGATTGATTGAATGATTCTCCAAGGGAACCTTGGAGCAACAAAACACAACACGCGGGTGTAGCCGCTAGCAGAAGCTAGTGGTTTATATATTTACGTAAGTAATCAATGTGCTCATTCATATATGGGCAACTAGCTGTCCCCCGCGGCTTCGTTCCTTACCTACTCTACCCTACCTACTCCACCCAACTCTACCATACCCTACGTACCTACCAATAAAAACAATAAAATACTATAAATAGCCTATGTCCTTCCTCAGGATGCCATCTATTTCCTTGCCAAATTTCATTGTATTCCGCTTAGTGGTTTAGACGTGAAAAGGTAACAAGTAACGTAAAGGTAACAAGTGATAGGTAAATAGTGTAAAAATAATAACAAGTGATAAAAACATAAAATAAAGACATGTGATTTGTGTGCATGGGCGGATCCAGGAGTGGGGGGGAAGCTAGAAATAAAATGATGTGAATTATAAACATTATTTTATTTTTAACAAGTGATAAAAACATAAAATTAAGACATGTGATTTATGTGCATGGGCGGATCCAGGAGTGGGGGGGGGATACTTGAAATAAAATGATGTGAATTATAAACATTATTTTATTTTTAACAAGTGATAAAAACATAAAATAAAGACATGTGATTTGTGTGCATGGGCTGATTCAGAAGGAAGGGGGGGCACGGGACACTTGAAATAAAATGATGTGAATTATTAACATTATTTTATTTTTAGCAAGTGATGAAAACATAAAATAAAGACATATGATTTGTGAGCATGGGCGGATTCAGGGGGGAGGGGACACAGGACACTTGAAATAAAATGATGTGAATTATTAACATTATTTTAATTTTAACAAGTGATAAAAACATAAAATAAAGACAATTGATTTGTTTGCACTGGCGGATCCAGGAGTGGGGGGGGGATACTTGAAATAAAATGATGTGAATTATTAACATTATTTTATTAGCTTTAAAACTCCTCAAAACCGAGAACACTTATATCTATACGATGTGTTTCTTTGTATTGTCCTGTCTTTCTTGTATTATGTCGTCTTGTGTACTAGTGTCTATCGCTATTGCTCGGTTTTTCCTTCGTTTATTTTCTTTTCTTATTCTCCTTCTTGTTTTCTTTTGCGTTCTACAAGAATATATCATATAAATATTCATATGAGCCGACTATGTTAAAATCATTGTTTACCATTGAGATAATATGTACTACGTACTAGAGAAGCTATCCTAAGCAAAATGCATGCTCCATTTTGTCAATTTTGACAAGAGTTTAAACTAAAAAATTCGCTGCAGCGCTGAAACAAAAATTAGTTCTCTAACAAAACAATATAAACATGCAGCGCTAGAGCGCTTCTAAGGTGTAGTTTTGTCGCGACCAAAAAGACGGAAGCGCCGTGATTTTCTTGGCGCTTACGCGTTTCGTTCAACCTTGTCATTCATATAGACTAAATTGCTGACTGACTACAGAAGTGACATAGCATTATACCTAACAAGCTCCATTAGAATTCACACTTTTTCAAAATTTATCATTATTTGAAATAACCGACTGTTAAAGTATATGATACTTTTGTATTTCTTTATTTAATACTAGCTGACCCAGCAAACTTTGTTTTGCCATAAAAAGACCAAACATTTATCTACCCTACCTACCCGACCCTACACTACCCTACCCTACCCGACCCTACACTACCCTACCCTACCCTACACTACCCTACCCTACCCTACACTACCCTACCCGACCCTACACTACCCTACCCTACCCTACCCTACCCTACTCTACCCTACCCTACCCTACACTACCCTACACTACCCTACCCTACCCTACCCTAACCTACCCGACCCTACACTACCCTACGCTACCCTACACTACCCTACGCTACCCTACACTACCCTACACTACCCTACCCTACCCGACCCTACACTACTCTACACTACCCTACCCTACACTACACTATTCTACACTACCCTACACTACCCTACACTACCCTACCCTACCCTACCCTACCCTACCCTACCCTATGTCCTTCTCCTGGTTCTAAGCTACCTCCCTGCCAATTTTCAGCTAAATCGATTCAGCCGTTCTTGAGTTATAAGTGAAGTAACTAACACGACTTTCTTTTATATATATAGATATAATCAAATGCGCTTACAATAAGTTAAAAACATATCAAATTGGAATAGGGAATTTTACAATTCGCTTGAAACACGAATCTTTTGTATATTTTTAATAATTTAGTTACCCCTAAACAATATAAGTTTAGTTAACTTTTAGCGTCAAAAGTTTAAGTTTAAATTCGCTTGAAGTACGAAGCTAAAATTGATCAGACTAATAAGTCTGATCAATTTTAGCTTCGTACTTCAAGCGAATTCTTGTGTATTTGTTTATGATGGCCCGTATCAAATATGTTAGGCGATTTAAAGTGCTTGGTTGATCAAAAGAATGTTGAAGCAAATATGTAAATTTTTCCTTGTGAATAAAATATTCGAAAGTATTAACATTTTTGGAAAAAAAAACAGATTGTTTCCTTTGCCGAATTCACTTACACAATTAGGCTGCCGGTATCTTCACTGCGGTTAATTTGGATAAATTGTATCAATTTTTTCCTATATTTACGGTCCAAACCTTAAATAAACAAAATGTAACAAATTATGTCTTACATTATGTAATAATTATTTTTAATCTTTTATCTTTTTTCATTGAATAACCACAGTCAGTTCTTTTCTAAATATATGTTATTATTATTTTTCGCATTAAAAAACATCAGCTAATTTTACCTACACTTGTTATACAAATTGTCACATCTGAATTTTTAGTCTATATGAAAATTGACACAACATGGCGTCCAGCAAATATTTTGTTAAAATTAAATTTTAAAATTAATATCTAGTTAGCCACCTATGAAAAATTATTCCTTTGCTCTTCGCCGTATTGGTTGAATTATTAGTACAAAATCTTAAAACCCACGACCGGCATATTGAATGCCTTTGAACGTTTTTTCGTTTAAAAACATAAAATGACTTAAGCGCCCAAGATCTAGCAAGCAAATAAGTGAATTGCGGCTAGAAAACCGCAATTGAACAGAACACAGTAGTTATGGGTGGTGACTTCTCTAGTGCGTAGTACATTATTACCTCAATGTTGTTTACCTAGTAGGGACTGTTCCTCATTTTCGGTCACTTTGTGAAAGGATGATGGATCCCCCTCAGATATAGTTGTTTAAATTTCTGCAGAACTGAAATATAATTACAATGATAAATACACCGAAACAATCTATGCTATATCAGCTGGGGCAAAAAATAAAAGATGAACAAATCATAATAAAGGTTTTAACAGTGTCTCCTTTGCTGTCAGGCTGTCACTCAAACATCTAAAATAAAAACATCATGAGATGCTTATTTCATACAACAACCAAATACCAAACACTCATATGCATAAATATGGCAATTATTATTTAAATTATTATTTTACTAACTATATTTTAAAATAATATTAATATTTTAATGTTTAAAAAAAATAGGTATTACTAAAACCAAAAGCAATAAATAGCCCACATGAAAACCATTTCCCCTGCCCAACCCCTCCCCCCGGTATCCGCGCCTGGTGGTGCCAAATATAAAACTCTTTATAATATATAAATAAATACTCTTTTACTAGTAAAACTGCATAAAAACTATAAACAGCAGCCTAATTGCGTAAGTGAATTCGGCAAGGCAAAGGGTTTGACCCCATGAAAGAACATGAACAATTAACCAATCACAAGCGAGATGAAAGACGCGATGTGGATTTTCGTCTATGTGATTGGTCGATTGTTCATATTCTTTCATGGAGTCATACCCTTTGCCCTGATAAACAATTGACCAATCACATGCGAGATGAAAGACGCGATGTGGATTTCCGTCTATGTCATTGGTCGATTGTTCATACTCTTTCATGGGGTAAGACACTTCGCCTTTCCGAATTCACTTACGCAATTAGGCTGCTGATATTATAATGCAAAATCTACTGATAAAATAATAATAAAAATATGTTTAAATAATACTAAATCGTCGGAATATTAAATTAGGTACCTATGAATTTACCTGTAGGTACTTATGTCCATATTTTCATGACCAATAAGCGGAGTTGCCTTTTTCTCCTGTTCTGTACAGCCGGGGGTACAATATAAATGTATGTTTGTAAGTATAGATAAACCATTATATTGTATTAGGCGAAATTAGTAAAGTATTCGTACACGACGCACTACCACAAAACAGACCCAAAAAATTACATCTCCGCATCCGGAGATGTAATAGAGGTACAACACGGTCAAAATAAATGTGCACCTCGCTGGATTGCGAACCCACTTCTGCCTACCCGCGCGGCGCCCTACGTTTGTCCCGAGCAAGACGAACGACAGAGTGACGTGACAGCGCCGGGTGCACAGTTATTTTCCCCGAGCAGTACGTACTTGAAGTGGAGTACTATACTTACAACTATGCCAAATTGCTAATAATTACATTCACATACTTTTTGAAAATGTTATCCGGACTGTCCCTACTAGGATGGTGGTATGGTTACATTGAATGCAATGGCAATACTCACCTCGTCTCTGCATTTATATCTAGATAATCTTTGTTATTTGCTATTTTGGTAAAACAGAAATAACATAATTATTTTAATAAAATAAAAGTATGTTTATTACAAATTTACTTTATATTTATGTTATGTGTATTTTTTTATTTAGTTACCTATACTAATTTAAATTTTAGGAATACATTATTGATAATTAAAATATGCCACTTACCTAAGTAATCAATTTTTTTTTTCATTATAAGCCATCTCACTTTCAAAAAATTTAATTTACCGCCCATTTTAGCGCGAACCTTATAAACAAGCAAATAAAATAGTGTCCTTTTGCTCCGAGCGCGCGAGCGTCAGCGTCTACCCGTGACAGTGGTCAACGATGCACTGCCGCCCGTCGCCCGGTGGGGCCCCCGCTTCAACGCGCACCAAGTTTAGTCGGCAAAACTAATAACATTTATTTACTAATAATAATTTAAAAAAAAGCCCTAGATTAAAATTTTGATAATTAAATTGCCTTTTAGATGGTGAAAGTTTCATAAAAATACGTCCAATGGTTTTTGCGTGATTGTCGATTTTTGGTCCGCGTTAGACATTACTTTGCAAATTAATTAAACTATGTTACACTAATATATTTTAAAATGTACTCAGATGAAATTATTAAGGAAACGCTCTAGTATAACATATATTTTTTCCAAAAAATTACGACTAGCCGCTTAGGCGTGATTCTCATTTTAAAAGCAGCTACTCAAGGGAATCTGCGCCTTAAGCGCCCAAGATCTAGCAATCAAATAAGTGAATTGCGGCTAGAAGAGCGCAACTGAACAGAACACAGTAGTGATGGGTGGTGACTTCTCTAGTGCGTAGTACATTATTACCTCAATGTAAGGAGCCGAATATCCGGTTATAGTTTTGGCGGAAAATTATGTTTTGATTAGACACTCCATAAAATTCAAACTTGTGTTTCTAACCCCCAGTTTCCCAGCTCAAAATTATCGGAGAATTAATGTGACAAATTGTCAAGCACGCGTTATCTGCTGTGATTGGTTGAAAGAATTTTAAACAGCCAATCACAGCAGATAACGCGTGCTTGACAATCTGTCACATTAATTCTCCGATAATTTTGAGCTGGGAAACTGAGGGTAAGAGGATCGACACATGATCTCGAGCTAAATCAACGCTGGAAAGCGATTTTGTAGTATCTTGATAAATTCCTAAATTACTTTTTTGCATAATTGAAGTCGGGGAAAAATACTGCGTCGGACGGTCTAAGCAACGTTTTCCTACGACATATATTTAAGAGACGATATTGACTTTTCTACATTTTATTAACAAAACATTCTTCAAAATGCTGTATATAATATAGAATCAACTATTTCTCAATGTTTTATAGATACAGCAAAAATGCCATAAATACTTTTTTGGCAGTCAAGATACATTTGTTCCTCGTTACAACTATATTGATGCTTGAAATTACAATACCAATTGCTGTTACTATTATAAAATTCATTAGCGGCATCTATTAAATTTCATTATAAGAAACAATAAGAAACACATGTTCCAAAAATGGCCTCTCCGATTCAACTAGTTTACGAGTTATGAATTTATGAAATAGTTTTTTGGCTCTGGTGTAAAGTTAAAATTTTCGAGATACTTCAAGTTTGCTTTCTTGCGTTGATGTGCAGATTTTGAAAGAAATATAATATTATGTTAATAAATAGGAGTACGTGACATACAGTCTCAAAGCAATAATATTGAACAGTCATTAAAAAAACCACACATCAGTCGTTCGCTTTCTTTTTTTAAATGTCAAATGTTTTCCTTATTAATTTACCGTTCAAAAGACAGGGTCTCTGCCCTTAACTTGAAGCTTATTTACAATACAAACGGAGATAAAATTAATATTTTTCCGTTCTATTTATAGACTAAGGAACTTATTATTATCTTAACTGAGTGCAAGTGCACTAGATGTAAATATTTGCTGGGAGTATTTGAACTCTTTACTGTTCTTCTTAGGTATCCGATATACCTTTATCTTGGTTGACCCGAAGGTAAAGAGATATATAGATTATAGTACTTATACCAAAACAAAGAGATGAAGGAAACTGGTTTTCAAACTACACATGACACTATTTCAAAAGACTGAGTTCTGGTGAAGGAATATATCGCATGCAAATCTGGACTTTGTCATCTTTCAGTAAGCATCGAGGAAAGAAATGCTTGTCCCATCTCTGTCTGTGAAGAGACCTTTGCAATTACTATCTGATATTAATTACTTCAAATGAGCCAACAGACAAGGTGTGGCGACCCTTGCGGGAGCCCTATGTCCAGCAGTGGACGTCTTTCGGCTTATATCTTGATGACGATGAGCAAACACTGCCGTATATAGGCATGTGTAATATACCCAAATCGGTTACCAATAATCTTAGAATCTAAGTGAATAAGAAAAAAACCTTAGGTATTTCCATCACAACAAAACACCCACTTCTTTTTCACAAAACACTGCAATATTTTCGCACAACAAAAAAAAAAACAAACACAGATTAATCACTTACTAGGCACAAAAAAGTTTCACAGATAATTTCCATTGTACTGTAAATAAATTATTCACTAATAAAAATAAACTGTGAGTAGTAAACGCCTCCTGCGACCGTACGTAAACAAGTTTATCACAATAATGCGTTTGCAGCGCAGATAATTCCGTAACTGTGCGAGGAAGCTTGCAGGGATACTCGCCAGAGAAAAATATGAAAGGAGGATGCGCATGAGTACTTTATAAATATGGCGGTTGTGTTTGTCTTTGGTGGTAGTTACTTAATGGTCCTTATTTAATGGTTTGTAAACACAATAACGAAGTGTATTCGTCTTAATAAGGACAATTAGCAAAGTGCTATTGGTTTAGACTAACATAACATCACGCCTGTATCGTCTGATAGGTTAGGCAGTGCATCCACATATCCTATAGTACATCCACATAGGTTATAATTAAATTACTTATGTTACTATATCACACTTAATCTATACCAATATTATAAAGAGGAAAGGTTTTTTTGTTTGTTTGTTTGTACCGAATAGGCTCCGAAACTACTGGACCGATTTCAAAAATTCTTTCTATTATGGAAACTACATTATTCCCGAGTAACATAGGCTATAATTTTGTCGGGAGCGAAGCCGCGGGGTCACCTAGTCTATACCAATATTATAAAGAGGAAAGATTTTTTTGTTTGTTTGTTTGTACCGAATAGACTCCGAAACTACTGGACCGATTTTAAAAATTCTTTCACCAATAGAAAGCTACATTATTCCTGAGTGACATAGGCTATTTTTTGTCCCGAAAACGGGTCCTGTGGGGTGGTATTATTATAAAGGCGAAAGTTTGCGAGTGTGTTTTTTACTTCTTCACGCTCTAACGGCGGAATGGATCTGGATGAAATTTGGCACAAAGATAGATTATAGTCAGGAATAACACATAGGCTATTTTTTATCCCGAGAATATTATGTTCTCCCGGGATAGTTTTCGACTTTCATGCGGGCTAAGCCGCTGGCGGAAGCTAGTAATAATAATATTATAAATGTGAAAGTTTGGATGGATGTGTGTTCGTTTGTTACTTAATTATCTGGATATAATTTTTCACAAAGATAGATTATAGTCTTGAATAGCACATAGGCATATTTTGCATCCCGGTATAATATTCCCTTAGGATAAGAAAATACTTTTCACGCGGGCGAAGCCGCTGGCAGAAGCTGGTTAGTCTATATAAAAGGCTTGATTGTAATAATATTTGAGTCCATCCTTGGGATGAACTAACATGTGAAAAAACATTACAATGGGTTATGGGGTGAAGTCCATTTATTCTGTCATCTATACTTCTGTTATATAATATTCTTATAGATATAGTATCGTGCGTCGGTTCCGTTCCGTATGAAATCCTATGGTTGAAAGAGCCGCCATAAACTAACTTAGTCATCATCATCAGCCTTTTTAATGTGCCCACTGCTGGGACACAGGCCTTTTCTCTGTGAGAGGGAAAGGGTCGTAATCCACTATGCGGGCCCAATACGGGTTGGTGGACGTCACATGCATTCGAATTTTTGGTTCTAAGACATGCTGGTTTCCTCACGCCGTTTTCCTTCACCGTTTTGAGAGCAGTAATGATGAAATAATTTACACAAAGTAAAGTGCATCGTCATGGGTTTGAACCCACGACCTACCACTTATAAGTCGTGGCCGATACCACTGAGCCACCACCGCACTAACTAACTGTCTTAGTAAATCTTTATTTAATATTCAACTATTATTATTTTTTCCGATCAGATGGGGGCACTGAGACTCCAGAGTTTGTTGCTTGTTGACCTATTGGACCTCTCTGATGAGGCAAAGACATCCTAATAAAAAAATGACTTACCAAGATCACTGGAGTTGACATTGTGCACGATGGCACAGTCATAGCCGGCCGCCTGAGCATTGCGCACCTTTTCTTCGAAGCTGCAGTTATATCTGATGAAGAAAAACCAATAATGAATTTAAAAAGAAACAAATAGATTAAACCGACTTCCAAAGCAAAACACTACAAAGCGAAAAATTACTTTATTTTCGGAAGTCAGTGACTTTGGTACCTATTGTTTTTTCATTTTTAGCGTTTCATACCCAAAGGGTAAAAACTGGACAATATTACTAAGACTCCGCTGTCCGTCTGTCACCAGGCTGTATCTCATGAACCGTGATAGCTAGACAGTTGAAATGTTCACAGATGATGTATTTCTGTTGCCGCTATAACAAAGCATACTAAAATAAGAATAAAATAATTATTTAAGTGGGGGCTATAAAACAAACGTGATTTTTTGACGTTTTTGGCATTAACGGTACGGAACCCTTCGTACGCGAGTCTCGCACTTGGCCGGTTTTACGGAGTACCGGTGCCTCCGTTCCGGCTTCATTATCAGATCAGTTCGATGGTACCATTGTCATCAGAACAATTTATTTATATTTGTTACGTCATAGTTGCTTAACTATTCGAGATATCTTATACCCGTGATAAACTTATCATTAAGGAGTTTTAGAGGCCATCTGTAACCATCTTCATCAGTTCTTGTCATGTTGATGGAAAAACCAAAATCGCCATAATGTATGCCTATAATTTTGAGGAGTTTCCTTGATTTACATGGGATCCACTCATCCGATTTCGAATTGGTAATAGTAGGGCCACCTCGAGAGAATACCCTTTCAAACACAAAAATATTTGAATTATTCAAGTCGATCCACAATTGACGGAGCAATCGGTGAGCATAAAAAAACTCAGTCGAACATAGAACCGCCTCCTATTTGGGAAGCTGGTTAAAAAGGTTGTTTAAGTACTCCATACGGATCCTCCCGGGTAAGTATGGTATGTGTGGAGGAGGATTTTGAGTTCTTGAGACTGAAGCAGGTTATTGCACAACACTTTGCAAATTATAGACAGTTCTCGTTGTCCGAGAAACAGGTGCTCACTATTTGGTTCACTAATCCATGTATACGTAGTCCCGGGAGATATTTAAAAAACCTAAAGGCAATTTTTTACCTATGCTAGTCTGTGTTATCCATACATTTCACATTACCTTGTACAGCTCAATTAAATCTTTGTACGGTCTACATGGAGCCTGATTACATTTGTCTTTTGACAGATTTCGCTTCACATTAACAAATGACTCTCATATTGAGTCAATAGTCCTTTCAGCCATTTATCAAAGAAATGTTTCACTTAATGAGCGCTAAAGTAAATAACACTTTAAACTCACAGCACTAAGGCTGTAATCGTTCAACAAGTCTGTTGTGAAGACTAACGAGTAGTGCTAGTTCGTAGGGTATGAAGTGCATTATCGATGGAATCTGATTGGTGCTGCAGATATTTAATTTTAAACTTACACTAGATACTATATTACCAATTGCTAGAAATATGTTCTGTGAGTTGCAGGTTTTGAAGAAGTTTTTGTTTATTCATTTTCCTTTGTTGTCACTTATCTCGCGTATACAAGCGACAATAGTCTTCGGAATGCTCCGCTGTCTGCCTAAATTCAGTACCCAACTACAATGTATGTTACCTGGCAAGCGAACCACTTCCCAGTGAAATTATCCACTGTGGTGGGTGGTTTGGGCAGCGGGGCGTAGCCGTCGCTCGGCAGCAGGTCGTGTGTATGTGTCTTACCTGGCTAGCAGCACGATCCACTTCCCGGTGAAGTTCTCCACGGTGGCAGGCGGCTTGGGCAGGGGGGCGCAGCTTTCGCTCGGCAGCAGGTCGTGTGTATGTGTCTTACCTGGCTAGCAGCACGATCTACTTCCCGGTGAAGTTCTCCACGGTGGCAGGCGGCTTGGGCAGGGGGGCGCAGCCGTCGTTCGGCAGCGGGTCGTGTGTTTGTGTCTTACCTGGCTAGCAGCACGATCCACTTCCCGGTGAAGTTCTCCACGGTGGCAGGCGGCTTGGGCAGCGGGGCGCAGCCGTCGCTCGGCTCGCCGGGCAGCAAGTAGCCGCGCAGTCCCTCGGGCGGCAGGTCATTGCCGAAGCTCGCCGGCATGTCACGGAACTCCTCCATTATCTAATGAAATGAAAGAAAAAAATCTTGAAGAAAATACTGCATCATTGGTCTAATGATCGCAAGCGCTACTGCTAAGCATGAGGTCGTAGCTGGGTTCGATTCCTAGGTCAGGCAAAGTCTTTCCATCTGGCATTTCTCAGTAGTAGACCGGAGTCTGAATTTTGCCCGTTTGGTTCCAATAGGCTCGCCCTCTTTTATATGGGACTCAAACTTACTGGTGAAATGTGTCGTGATGTTATGTATAGAATAAAATAATTCAATTTAAATGACTAAAAAACCCGACTGCTTAAAAAGTCAACTAAAAAGACGTATGTCTGTATGTATCATATGCGAGAGCTGGCTGACCAAAACCAGATGTATACTCTCACTGCACAGCATGATTTTCTTCTTGTTTACGTCTTTTTAGTTGACTTTTTAAGCAGTCGGGTTTTTTGTTACTTTTTTTTTATTTTTTATTTGTAACATTTTAGTTATTTTATTAGAATTAGGTAAATTTAAACATATAAGTATTATATATTTTTGAAATCACCTCTTAAAACCCTTTATTTTGATACCCCACACAATAGGTTTGGAAGAAAAAAAAATTGGGCCCCCACAATTTGGCACCCAAAATCCGCCATTTTTCTATTGTCCAATTTTAATTTAGCCTATGACACTCGCAGGGTTAAGACAAATCGATTGACGTATGAATCATCAAAATCGGCCAACGCGTTTGGTCTCTGGAACGCCATATAGGAACAAACATACATACATACATAGACTGTTAAACACATTACCCTCCTTCGGCAGTCGGGTGAAAATATCCATTTCCAATTTAGTCCGAGATTAAAAGTGCCTTACAGTACAGTTGCAGATCTTATCTAATATTAATTATTATTATTCAACAATATAGCACTATTATGCTACTAATTACGACCAATGTGAAAGTCTGGATGTTTGTTAATGAATCATGCATGCCTCAATGGCTAAATGGATTTGGAGAACGCAAGATTATGACCTGCATTAGGACATAGGATACACTTTTATCGCGCAAGTACGTTCTTGTGGGCTATTTTTCGACATTCACGCGAGCGGAACCGCTTGGAAAAGCTGGCAGAAAATTTATGTACATACATAATTCAAAGACAAACTCGATCGACTGCACTGCACGGTATTTTATTTTTATTGTAGTTAGTAAACTAACAGATACAGGTAGGTAAATAATACTAAAATCTATCAAGGAAGCTGGCATTACCTTATTATCTACCGAAATTTCTCATTATTAAGGACAGATAATGGTATATTATGTACCTGAGCAACATTATGGACCGATTGGACAACAATGTAGCATTATTGATAACCATTGGCAGATTACTTCGAAAGCACGTCTTATCATTGAAACTGTGAGAAGAGAAGTAGATATACAAAGATAAAGAAAGATACTAACGAAATGCTGCATTCCAACAATATACAGCACTTGTACTGCATTGATATTCAGGTGCGGAGCGACCTGAGCGACTTCCATTTTCAAATTCACAGACAAAAACAATGTCAATAAAAATCTTTTTTAATTTTTCACATTCTACGACGAAAGTTTCCAGCCAATATGCCACTTTATTTTAGCGCGAAACACTTTTTCTTTTTAACTTTTTTACATTATTCGGCAAAGGTAATTCGGTTTTCAGCCAATACCACTTTTAGTTCTACACGAAGCACATGCGTTGTCCATGTACGTTGGTTGTTCAGTCACTGATAATAACTGGTATTAACTTGATTATTTGTTGCGTTCAGTTTAATTAACGATACTGCGGGCGGGATAAAATGGTGGCATTGTGCTAAAACACAAGTTACAAAACAACACCGGCACAAAACACAATACTACACTGGCAGTTGTGGACCTAATTACACCATAGACACATTTGGCCCTTATTTAAAAAGGGAACAACCATTCAATATCAAAGGTTGGTACGATAATGGAACTGTGTTCTAATTAAGACCGCTATAAATTAACACTAGTGGTCCAGGCAACCACTAGTGGTTGGTTTACTTGATATCGAATGGAAATATTCCCCACGTGAGATAAGATTATTAGTTGTTTACTATGTCTAATTTACTAGCTTCTGCCGTGGTTTCTTCGGTATTAATTTAATTGGAACTTAAAATTTATCAACCGTATTTTGTAAATATTCTACATAGATCTCTTCAGTCTAGACTCCTAAAATCTCACCTGTACATAATTTGCCTTTCTTTCCCGTAATCTCTATCAATCAGGCAGATTGCAGATCTCTGAACAAGGGTTCTTAGCTCAAGACACGACATAATACCTTATGCAAAGCTAATTGAAATATATCATTTTTTTTATTTTGGTAAAAGTAAGATTATCAGGACAAAATGATTTGAATTGTTTGTTAAAGATAACCTGAAGTAGTTACTAATTAAATTACAAAAAATCGGATATCTAGGGCCACACTATCTCCGAGTGTCAAAGGCTACTTTGTAGCTCGAATAAAAAAACACGGTTCCTATGATATAGGCCACAGGGAAAAAGTTAGTTTAATATAACAGACAAATTGCATCTAAGAAAAAGATTAAATGTAGATGAAAATGCATATAGGGACAGAATACACCGTGATTTTATCACCCATAAATATTGAATGTACAAACAGTCTTTAACAGACAATAATAGCAGCCATTTGTTTAGATTGTAGACTTGTACAACATTCTTGTCTACGGCTCGGGTAAGTTGGCAAGAACAGGTGTATGTGTATTTAAAATGCGACGATATAATTATGTGTGATATGCATTACTATTTTTATAAGGAAGTATACGAAACTATTGAGCGATAGCGAGTAATTCAACGCTAGCCAACAAAAACATAAATGATACGTAGTGTCCCGCAAGGGATTGACTTGGGACCTTCTTTAAAATTAGTCAGTTTAGAAATGCAGTTCATTTTTGCAATATGTTGTTCTAAATACGCTTCTTATAACTAAATAAATAATAATAATAATAATAAATAATATGTCGTGTCTAAGTGTGTTACTAACATAGTTTGTAAGTATTGTGTACTAACAATATAAATATAAATAAAATGTTTTGTCTAAGTTTGTTACTAACATAGTTTATAAGTAATTTGTAATACTAACAAAACTATGGACCTTTGAGTCTGCAATAAAATATTTTTATTTTTATTTTATTTTTTTATTTATAACATAACATCACACCTGTTATATTCTCACGAAGGGTTAAGCAGAGGTGCACCTATTAAACACGCACATTTCGCCATTTAATATTGATAGTAAAATAGGTACAAATCCAGACTCCGGGCCGCTAATGAGAAATGCTACATGAATAACACAATAACACCCCGCTGTAGTGTTTGAAAAGACGGTAAAGATTGCTTATCACTTTATTGGTAGCTGATGAGTTGACGACTAACATTTACGTTTACTTAATCTATTTCTTCAGGCGTAAAGAGACATTTTACAAGAAACGATAACAAGACAAAACGATACACTTTGACTTCGCGAAAAAGTAATTTATCAGTATGTATTATAATAAGAATACACTACATAATATTATTTTATAACGTCAGTTGTCCTTCGCTATACAAATAGAAGAACCGTGTTGTGTCCAGTTCAATGAAAATACGTAAGTATTGTTTGAAAACAAAATAGTCAGCATTGTTTAGATTACCGATAAGATAACCCGTTGTGGATAATAATATTTTTTTATATAGAGTAGCT
This sequence comes from Orthosia gothica, assembly GCA_949775005.1. Lineage (NCBI taxonomy): Eukaryota > Metazoa > Arthropoda > Insecta > Lepidoptera > Noctuidae > Orthosia > Orthosia gothica. Next base: position 25,948,182 of record OX459048.1, read on the forward strand.
TACTTTTATCACAAAAATAGGCTTTACAAAATACTATATTTACTCTGGACTAGTTTATTCTAATACCTTTATCTTAATTCTTTATCATCATTTTGCTTGATCATCATCATTCATTTCAGCTGAAGGACATTCACTACTAGAGAAAGGCCTTCCTCAAGCGTCGCCACATCTACTGATCCTGTGCTTCTGTCATCTAGCAGAGTCCTCTGGTCCCCACCAGGCCTCTTCAGGCACGTGTTGCTACTCCAGAATCTTTCGGTCCTATCGCTCATACATTATGCGAGCAAAATCCCTTGCCTATTGCCAGCAAAGTTGGGAATTCTTTGGGCTATTGATTGTTGTAGTGGTATTAGATCATCATTATCCTGCTGCTCCTGTCCCATTCTATTTGGGATCGGCGCAGCAGGTCTTCCTGTACCATACATTTCTAAATTGCTTCTTTTTAGCCTCAATATCTTTTTTACACAATCCATAATGATATTAAATCTATACAAGATGTTTTACAAATTGTGTGATTTGACCTTGCATGTTATCTTTAATAATATCTTAGCTGAGATTGCCTTAAGGACACTGGGCCTCTATCGAAGATAAGTAGCCGATTAATTGGGCAATTATGTAAAATCATGATTATGGTTATTATAAGAGTAATTATTGCATTTTAAAATAATGTTTCCAGAACTATTAGGAACGAGAATGCCTGGTTTGAATTCGTACTCTGTATGAGAAGAGGTAGTCTGTGTCCAGCAGTGGGAATAAAAAGGCTGATGATAATGAGAAGACGGCTTTGCCCTGCAGTGGGACAGTAACAGGCTGGTATTATTATTATTACAATCAAGAATTCAGCTTTTTATCCCTCTATTCCCAAAACTTGGTCCTTATACCAAGTTTCGGGAATAGAGGGATAAATAGCTTGTAAACTTCGTTTTTCTGGGGTCTTAATCAGAAATACGAATTATTACTTTTCTGATACCCCGTTAAAGTTGTTCGTGAAAGCGTGTGCGTGTATATTCAAAAGTTTAAAATTGTCATATTGCAGGTAGTGTTTCATAAAAGCTTTCACTCGTAAAATAGGTCATGAACACACGATGTAAATTTTGTGCTCTAGTTACTTAGATATGTCTGGTAAGAAATAAATTGATTTGTGAGTTAGGTTAGAATTAGAACTCAATAAGGCGCGGTCCTATTGAGTGGTACCTAATTCATATTTTTGTGAACTACACTGCAATTAGGACTACAAGGTCAGACAGGAATATCTTTTTTTTAAATTAGTTTTGAAGTAGCGTAACCTAGATAATAGCTCTCAATTTTTCATTACCACTGCTCTAAAAACGGCATGTCTTAGAACCAAACATTCAAAGATATGCAATTCCCACTATGCCGCATTGGGCCTGCGTGGTGGACTCCCTCTCGTAGAGAGGATGCCTGTGTCCCAGCAGTGGGAACGTAACAAGGCTGATAATGTTATGGGCTCGCGTCGTAACTTTGTATATGTTCATGGAAGGTGTCTTGTGGAACATTGTTAAAAGGAATTATGTGTATACTTATTTATATACATCAAGCCAGCAACAGCAAGCTATGAAGCTGCTCAACAGCCTTGTCTTTGACAGATGACTTTACTCTTATGCCTGTTTAGTATGCTATAAGTATAAATAGATAGGTACAAGAAACAATGGATGAACAAAAACAGGTAGGTAAAACGAAATTCAACTATGTAATATTGCGTGTTATTTGAAATCACAGAATTAGTTATTATAAATATCGAAAGGAGAGCGTCACTCTTACGAAGGCATACTTAGAAACCAATGGACTGATTACGATTATGTACAAGTAGTTAATATCGCATACTAAACGAAGCATACACTTACTGGTATAGTTGGTACAATATTATCAAATTACTATACTACTGCACTAAAGCCAAAGGAATGCATATTCTATCGTTCTTATTTTAGAGTATAATGTCGAGTAGAATCCGAAGTTTTGGGCAAATATGTACCTACTTTTTGCGGTTTACAGTAATGAATGTTCTTGACTTATATTTTGAGTGTCAATAGAGTTGATGCTTTGTATTGACAACATAATGTCACAGTAAATAATATTATTATAACATTCTGTAATTACATAATTACATGCAGCATTTAAAATAATTTAAATATCGACAATAAAAGGCCTTGGGCAAAGGGCTCGAGTAGAAACCGAAGTTTTGGGCATATGAACCTACTTTTTGCGGTTGACAGTAATGTTCTTGACTTATATTTTGAGTGTCAATAGAGTTGATACTTTGTGTTGACAATATAATGTCACAGTAAATAATACTATTTATAACATTCTCTAATTACATGCATCATTTAAAAATCGTCAATAAAAGGCAGAAACCATAGCCGAGGCAGTCTTGAGAATTGGTGACGTGGGAAAAAAATAACCATACTATATACTTGCTGTAGACGGCATCATAGGAATGGAAGGCTACAGAAGAAACATCATCATCTCACCTGATGGTAAGCGATGATGTATGTGGTCGACGGTGAAACACGCTTTTTACCCTTTGGGTACGGAACCAACGTGTCCGTACACGTTGGTTCCGTACCCAAAGGGTAAAAACAGGTCCCTATTACTAAGACTCCACTGTCCGTCTGTCTGTCTGTCTGTCACCAAGCTGTTACCTCATGAACCGTGATAGTTAGACAGTTGACATTTTCACAGATGTATTTATATTGCCGCTATAACCATAAATACTAAAAACAGAATAAAATATTTATTTACATGCAACAAACGTGTTTTTTGTTCCCTTTTTGCGATAATGGTAAGGAAGCCCTTCGTGCACGAGTCCGACTCGCACTTTGCCGGTTTTTTTTTTATTTTTACTTATTTTACCCGATTACTCAAAGACGCTTGGACCAATGTGGAAAATTCTTCTTTTTTTTGAAAGGGTATACTGCCCAGTGTGTGCCATAGTCATCAGGTCAGGATCTAATGATGGGATCCTGGAGAAATCGAGGAAACTCCTCAAATATTATACAGTATGTATAGCGATTTTAGTGTTTTTATCAAAAAATGCAAGCATTTGCACTCAGAAAGTATCGTTTAGTGAACTGGAACTGATGAAGAAGACCGCAGAGGGTCACTGGCATTCCTTGTTAAGTTTGTCACAGGTAAAAGATAATTCGAATAGTTAACCGAGACCGACTATGAGAAATATCTAAATACTTCTAAATAATTGGTACTTATGAAAATGGTACCATCGAACTGATCTGATGATGAAGCCGGCAGGTAGACACTGGAACTCCGAAATAAAACAATTCATCCTAATCGTGTTTAGACTTATTGGAATCGTCGTGCGATATACTTTGTCAATAAATAATTTTCATGGTAATATGAAATACCTACAAAAACTAAAAAGTGAAAAAAAAAAAAAAGACTTCCAAAGCAAAACACTACAAAGCGAAAAATAACTTTCTTTTCCGTAGTCGGTGTCGAAAAATGAAAAACAATAGAGGTAACAAAGACACCGACTTCGGAAAAGAAAGTTATTTTTCCCTATGTAGTGTTTTGATTTCAAAAGTTGCAAGTGAGTAAGCGGTCTGAGTGTATTAGGTATGACTCAACCTACATTCACCATGTAATGGGTTGGCAACTTGTTATAGTCAACGCATATTAATCTTTAAACCTGTTAAGAAACAGAGTGTGTTCGCGGTTCATAGTGTAAGGAAAATTATTGGAAAAATTAAAGTTATTCAGTAATGTTTACATCATTATCAAATAACAGAGAAATGACTTGAGGTTTTTAACTGCACCAATTTCTGGTGACTCAGTTGCGTTGTTTACCAAAACTCTCAAGGAATTTTCCTTCAAAGACATTGCAGCTATAAAAAGCAATCAATCATTATGGTTTGCAGCTTGCTACGATTGATATTAACCCTATTTCTGTCGCAGATTATACCCACCTAGTTGCCTGCTCTCTGACATAAAACCTGCAGGTGACCTATGTAAAGACTAACCCTCTAACAAATAAACGCGGAATAAAGTTATACCAGGTATAAACCTATGAAAATGTATATATGGATATACCTTTGTTATACCTGGTATAACTTTATTCTGCGTTTATTTGTAAGAGGGTATATGTATGTTATAGACTTATTCTTCGTTCAGAGACCATTGACGCATAACATTATGGGCATTCTTGCAAGCGAATCGATCGTGGAATGATGCAGTATCGAATCATGCTGAAGATAAACACATGAGTAACGTGTGTTGTTCGGCAAAACAATTTGCCCGATGTGAATGAACTTATTTGGGAGCGAGAAGTTTTTGCGCGACAAGCATACGAGTTAATCAATCTAAATATACTTTTTATATACACCCATGATATAACTATATAAAACGGTTAAGGAAAATGTAACGAGGAATCTGGGCAGCTCAGAGCCAAATGCATGCATCTATATATTTTACAAGCCTACAGGCTACAATGAACCTCATCACCACCCTCACTCCCTCAGAAAGACACAGAGAGGAGACTGCGTCCCAGCCTTCGATCATTATTGACCGAAGGGCCCAGCAGTAATATTATAGAACCTGTAGGGTTTATGTCATATTTTTGGGACAAGCCCACCACACTATTCCAACCGTTATAAGTATAACTCCTGAAAAACAGGGGGCGACCACCAGAAAAGCGCCGAGATAATGAAACTCGTCAAGCACCGGTGAAACGATTCAAATATCTTGGCAACCAGTAATGAAATGAATCAGGAACGAACAGCCGAGAAGTAAAAAAGCACATAATTTTTAACAGGGTTTTATGTATACGACCATGAAAATATTTACATAACTTAAATACTTTTGGCGTGATTCGTGTGCTAAGTGATTCAAACACGCACTAACCCAGCCTTATAATAACATACATAGTAATAAAATATAAACACATAATTAAGTAGGCACCAACACATATGGCAGAGCCTTGAACAACAAGGGGTCCAGAGCAACTATATAGAAATACTTAAGAGTATATACAAATCTAGCAAGACCAGTATTAAACTAGAATCAACAGGAGAATCATTTCCTATCAAAAAGGGCGTACGCCAAGGCGATCCTCTCTCCCCTACGCTATTTAACGCCGTACTCGAGCACATCTTTAGACTAAACTGGGACCACTTAGGTCTGAACATTAACGGAGCTCGCCTAAACCACCTAAGATTTGCCGATGATCTGGTGCTTCTTGAAGAGAATCCAGCAGCAATAGAACAAATGATGCAGAGCCTAGCAAATATAAGTAGAGAAGTTGGTCTGGAAATCAATGCCAGTAAAACAAAATTGATGACAAACTCAAGGGAAATAGACGTTGTGGTAGATGGCAACGAGATCGAATATGTCAAAGAATATACCTACTTAGGACAGATAATATCCTTCAGAAGAAATGACAAAGGAAATTAACAGGCGAATAGCCCAAGGATGGAGAAAATACTGGTCACTGAAGGAAATAGTGAAAAGTAAGGATCTAAGCAACCACATAAAAAGAAAACATTCGAGACCTGTATTCTACCGGTTCTTACATATGGCTGTGAAACTTGGTCAATAACACTTCACAACAGGGAAAGGCTAACAAAATGCCAACGTGCTATGGAAAGAAGCATGCTAGGGTTAAAAATCAAAGACAGAGTCAGGAACGTAGACATAAGAACAAGAACAAAACTCACAGACATTCTTACCCGGATAGACGTCCAAAAATGGAAATGGGCTGGACATATGCTACGCCACCCCATTAACAAATGGAGCAAGCAAGTCACCCTCTGGCAACCAAGAGACGGCAAAAGAGGTAGGGGTCGTCAAGACAGAAGATGGGAAGATGACTTGAAACAGACAGCGGGACCATTCTGGTTGAGAGTAGCAAGGGACAGGACCCATTGGAAGGATTTGGAGGAGGCCTATGCCAAAAGGCACACTGAACTTAGGGACCTCTTGTAACCCTATGTTTAGGAATAAAAGGCTATTATTATTAAGTAGGCTAATGTGGTCTACAACTAGAACTGATTTGAGCTATGGTATGACGACTCATAATGACACAAGCATCGATATATATATGTACTACGCACTATATTTGGCGATCAATATGTTCGACTGAACTGTACTGCAATCTGTACACCTTATTTTACACTATGTCGAACGAAACGCGTAACCGCCATGACTTTCATGGCGGTTACGAGACATTTTCGCAAGTAAACTAAACTCTATAAGCGATCTAGCGCTGCACGTTTTCATAGTTTGATTAGACAACATAAGTAATGTTTAGCGCTGCAGCGAACTTTAGTTCTAACTCATGAGCATTTCAACAAATGCTATTCATGAATTTTCTTGTCTATCGGTAAAGTGTATGACAATGGACACAAGCGAAGTCATGGGTGACTTATGTAAGTCTCATATTAAGGTAAGTTCTTTACCAACTATGTTCGGGCGGCTTCGATCTAGTCTAGCAAGATACAGTTGCCTCCAGTTTTTTTTTTAAATAGAGCGTCATTTATCTGACTTTCATAACCTGGTTACTGTGTAACACCGACATACTCAATACTCCATACATTTATTGCTTCAACATGTGAACTTAGATGGTAGGTTACAAATTTAGACCATTGTGGACCCTGTAGGACACTGCAAAAGTAGGAGAGAGGAAGAGGGCTTTTATTTGACTAAGTATTTATTTATTTAGTAGATTCTAACATGTTAAATTTAAAATTTGTCATTTAAATATTCATTTACATTATAAATACATTTAGGTAATAGCAATTGTTTTAATGTATTAATGAATGAATTCAATTTTTGGTTTTCTTTAACTATTTCTGGTACTCCTTGGTAAGACTAGTCGTAAGACACTTACTACCCGTTACAATTTATTGCCAATATTTAAAAAAATCTAATAAAATCAGTGTCCACAAGTTATATAGCAACAAGATTTACTTGAATGTTAAGACTCAGTCCAAAGCCCCATGCGTCACATATTCTATCTTGCTATGCCTGCATATAGGTACATAGTATGCAGCAGTCGTTTCTATGGTTCTGTAAGGCTATGTCATTAATATAGTCGCACACCGCTGCACAAGGACAATAGACAAATGATTGTTACTTTAATACGTTATTTCTGTATTCACTATGAAAAGAGTTACCATGTATATCACCTTTGAGCGTAAGAAGAGAAGATCAGAAACATGCATGCTTCTCAACCAAACTATTTCTTTCCTTTAGCCAATTAAGTATTTTTATAATCGTAGCCGTCAGATCATAGAGTTCTTCAATGCAGAGGTTAATACATTTTTATCTACCTAAGATAAGTAGGTACTGCAGTTGTGATTTCATTGCGATAATGGTGGTAGGTACTACTCAAAGACATGAGCAAAACTTATGAATGAAGTGGTAGACTAACAAAGACATATTTGGATTAAATCTAAGACTTTTGCGGTCACTTCAATCTTAGAATGGTCACAGATCATATAATACTAGCTTACAGATGCCTCATCCCATACAAAGAAACAGTGCCGACGTAACTAGCGTTTTTCATCTGATTATACCGATTATTTTTTGTAAATCGATCGCGTTCGATTACTTTCCACGGCGATAGATAGATCACCATCTATATCCGTGGAACGGAACGGAACCGAACGTGATCGATATACAAAAAATAATCAGTATAGAACGTCGGCACGGTTTTTTTGTATGTGATGAGATGACCTGGTAAATAAATGATTCAGTAAACTTGTCCAGTCATATTTTGAGACAGGACTTGAAAGACAGAGAGGAGAAATAAGTTGGATTATGATTGCAGATTTTTAATAGTGATGAGGCTCAAAAAGAACTACATTGGCTACAAATCCAGATTTTATTTCAACATGGATACGGTATATGCACGATATGACGATACTGCTACTTAAGTCCTGACATTGTGTCTCATGCAAACAGTATCGATTGTGCAAACGTACTCATACGTGTCTGAAGATAAACAGATAACACCTGTAGCGACCTTCGACACGAGAGATTCGCTGTGGCGATAACCAAAATATTGGCCATTCTTTGGGGAATTCGCTGATAGTGACTGACTTTTACTATTGTTGATAATTATATTATAATACTATTATATTTTCTATTATTATTATCTTATTACTTGGTTGTGGAGAACAGATAGGCATTCACTCCTGGACTAACCGACTGGAAGCCGACACCAACATACTTGGGAAATTGCTAGGCAGATTGATTGAAAATATAATCATCATCAGATTGATAATGATAAGAGATGAGGCACGGTTATCACAGTAACGCGATTGGCTGAGCCAGAAAACTCGCTGTTCAATTACCTTATTGAACAAATATATGTTTTGTCAATAGACTCCGGATTTACCTGTTTGTATTGCATCCACGGTGCAGAAGAATATCGCAGAGCAGCTCAAAACTCAAAAAGAGAGTAAGGTAGACTTAAATTATACTAAGGAGGTAGCTAAGGTCTGCTAGACTACGTTATTGGAGTTGATATGGGCGGTTTCAAGTTGTAGACAACCAAAAAGAATGAGAAAACCGTTTTGTGCCAGGCATACGAAATACTACAAATCTTCAATCAGGCAAGACAGTCGGTATCTACAAATAAACTTGTCCTTGCCCATGAACTCTATCGGCTCTAAATCAAGCACTTCCCGGGTCAAATGACATCACAGTTCAAGTCAGGTCGATAGATTTCGGTGCACAATTGCCCGTATCAACTATTTGTGGAACTCATTGCCCCCAGTTGACTCCTGTGCAGCTGCTGCTGACTCACTAATTTACTTTAAAACCCGGAACAAAGAATATCATGTGTGTGTTATTTGTAAGGATTTTATATTTGCGACGAGATAGCGTAAACTAAGGCCTCTTTAGAGGCTGTAAATGATAGTCAAAGGACCAGCCCGCATTCTAATAGGTACGGTTGTAGCAGTAAACAATCTTTATAGTATTATCCTACTACTATTTTAACCGTGAAAGTTTGCGAGGATGCATGGATGGACAACAAGATCCATCCAATATATGTTACTCTTTCACGCAAAAACTATTGCACGGATTTTGATGAATCTTTACAGAAATATAGCTTATACATCAGAATAACACATAGGCTATAAATGATTAAGATATTGAGAGAAGTACCAATACAATGTGAGCGCAGTCGCAGGTAGCAGCTAATATTACTCTAAAGCAGGGACATAAAATTTGATTTTTACCCGACTACGGCGAAGCAAAAGGGAGGGTTATATTTTTGACCGGTATTTGCGTATGTATGTAAAGAAAGAAAGAAAAATATTTATTTGTGACCCGCACAGGAGACACGAGAAAATAACAATAATAAAATAAAAAACCCTGTGCGAGACCAAAAAGGCTCCTATCTCAGCATGTGTGTATGTTCATGTGTTCCCTTATAACTTCTAAACTTATTATAATTTGACAAATGAGGTGTCGATGGAAGCGTCTTGTTTGTCCGCTGTTTTTGGTTATGTGACGTCACATTAAATTGAATATGGCGCCCTCTAGGGGACACGAAGTCATGAACAAACAATATTTTTTGCCTTACCCCAGTGATGATGTGATTTTTCAGTAGGCAAGTTTTAGTTTTTGAACTTATTTTTGTAGTTGTTTTGCGGCATCTAGAGGCAGGTGTAAGCGATCTGCCTGATGGCGCGACGCGATACAATTTATATCTCACCGATAAACGATTTCTAAGTGAAATTGCAAATACGTTCACGCAATAAGATTCTATTCCACCGATTAGCACATGAAAATTTTCTTAGAAAATACGGGCGCGATATCGCCTGACAGAAACGATACACCACCAAAAAAACTGGCCAAGTGAGAGTCGGACTCGCGCACGAAATGTTACGTACCATTATCGCAAAAACGACAAAAACAACACGTTTGTTGTATGGGAGCCCCACTTAAATATTTATTTTATACTGTTTTTATATTATGTAGGTATTTGTTGTTATAGCGGCAACAGAAATACATCATCTGTGAAAATTTCAACTGTCTAGCCATCACGGTTCATGAGATACAGTCAGGTGACAGACAGACGGATCTTGGAGTCTTAGTAATAGATTCCCGTTTTTATCCTTTGGGTACGGAACCTTAAAAACAGTGCAGAATATTGACAAAGATGAATAGATATAAAATAATTGATAGTACTCAAAGTAGCAATAATGTTGCAAGGCGTTCAGCTGGGCTTTGATAAATCTGTCCAAACGTCATGAAAGCTAATTTGTCACAAGGATAGTAACACTTCCTGTGACTATGATAACAAAATTTGTTGCCACGAAACAACAAATTCATTGTTTTCTTAGTAAATGGTCCTGATAACAAACTGCTATTTGTTTTGTTTTATTATAATTAGTCATTTGATTATTGAGTTTATATTAACTAATGGTGTGGTGTGGCGAGTGGCGACGACCATCTTTACAAGTCAATCAAGGCTCGAAACAGCAAAAGATAGAGATGAACGGAAGGACAAATGAAAGGCCAAGGGCAAGGTCGCACTTCGCACAGTTAGGGTTCCGACAAAACCTAACAAAAATGAGGGTATTTCTTGATAAAATCTTATTTATCAATATATTGGTATTTGTAAGTAAAACATACGCCAACCAAAAAAACAAACACCTCAAACAAACAAACAAACAAATAATTAACATTAACACCAAATTAAAACAAAAATTGTAATATTGCTGACTTTGGTGGCTTCTCATTCCATTGTTTTCCAATATTTTTAAAACAAAAAATACAGTATATATCAACGAGGTTTTACACAACGATGCCCGTCTCGATGGGAATGTTCATTTTTTTAACGACCCCTATTTGCTGTATGGGAAGCCCCCCTAATAAACATTTAAAATATTTTTTGACAATGTTTATATATGGCTTTGGGTCAACAGGATGCTTATAATGTGAAAATTTTAAGACTGTAGCTACAACCGTTTGGCAGTAAAACCCGTGTGACAGACGACGGCGACGGACAGACAGACGGGCAGACGGACAGACAGACGGACACGTGAGTGACAGCAATAGAGTTTCGCTTGGATCCTTCAGGTACGGAACCGTAAAATATTGCACAAAAATTATAAAAAATATTAAGGCCATGTGCTAAAATAATCTGTAATAAGCAAAATATTTATGGAGTTTATAAAAGAAGGTTGTGGTCTGCCTTCCTCGTGGAAAAGGGAGTGAATTTTGGTTAGTTAGGTATATAGTTTAATTTTTTTCTTAGGAAATGGACCTGATAACAAACTGTAATTTGTTTTATTTTTTGTTTGCGCATTAGATTACTAATTGTGTTTGTATTAACTAATATTGTGGCGAGTGCTGGTTGATGTGACGCCAACCATGTTTGCAAGTACTTAAGTTAATATCATCGCCCTAATTCTATAACTTTATTTATAGATCATACATTTTGAAATGCAACGGTATTTGTGTTGTATATTAAGGCTAAGGTCGTTCTGCTAAAGTAATCTGTTCAAGCAAAATATCTAAGTCAGAAGAGTTAATAAATACAAATATTATATAAAAATAAATAAGCTTTTATAAATACATAATTGAATTGTGTCGTGCAAGATTTTAACTATTTTCAACTCAATCGAACACCGGGAAGTGGGTCCAATTTAAATCGCAAGCTTGATTACAGACACCATGACAAAACTAAATAAAAAGCTTGTAAAAAGAAGGTGACATTCTGTAGTTACTGCCTACTCTAGGCGTGAGTTTATGTATTAAGGCGCAGATACCTCTCAGTAGCTGATTTTAAAATGAGAATCACGTCTAAACAGCTAGTTGTATTTTTTTGAAAAAAATAATTTATATTTTACATTAGAATTTGATCTAAGTAATTTTTTATGTATTCGTGTATCATAGTGTAATTAATTTGTAAAGTCATGTCTAAAGCTGGAAACAAATTATCGGACGCGGCTTACGGACGCGACTGACAGCCGTGACTTATACCTTGATACTCTATCTAGGAAATGAATGTACATTATATTGTGCAAACTATCGGACGTAAGTCGCGAACGTGACCTTGGGCGTTCAGACGTCTTATAGAGATCTGGCAGCCGTCCCATACGACTGTGCACGCATATCAGGCGCGGCTGTAAGTCGCGTCCGTCGGACGCTGTTACATTTTCGACGAACTCAAATTGAGGTATCTAGTCGCACACAGCAACATTACGCGTACGCACACATTGAAACTACTGAGCAATCGATTTTATACATCACGGAAATAATCTTGGTCCTTGATATTATTTTTTAATTTTATTGAAGTTGATTCAGGAATGTTAGTTGGCACTTTGAAAATGCATTTGATAACTGTTACAAACCGTCGTCGTAAAAAGTAGGTTATTATTTTCAACCGACTTCAAAAAAAGGAGATGCTCTATCTATTCGGCCAAACTACTTATCCGATACTTATCGGGTTTTCATCGATAAATGTATGTGGTGGTATTCTCAGGGAAGGTTTTATTGTATAATATTTTAGGATCTGATAAAGATCTTCGGAGATACACAATGGAACTCTTTAATAACAAACAGCAAATGACCTGCGATTACTGTGATCGTATGTTTATGTTTTGTTTTAACCATATCATAATATATCATCACGCTTGTACGGTTTAAGGGGGTAAACAGATGTATTTAGTATACCCAATATGGGGTACCTACTACCTACAAAAATTTTAAAGAGAAAAATAATAGCTTTCCTGTGACGAAATACAATAGGTACCGACACCGACTTCCGGAAAGAATTTTATTTTTCACTTTGTTGTAGTAAGTAGGTATTTAAAAAAAAAACGCTACGTGAAATAAGTAGATACCTAAAACGAATTAATTTCCGGTCACAAGGATTTAAAAATGACTTGAACATTTTTCATTATATGGAATATATTAAATATTACTATCACATCATCAGTCACTATAAATGTTCCCACTGCTGAGACACAGGCCTCCTCTCTGTGAGAGGGAATGGGCTGTAACCAACAACGCGGGCCCAGTGCGGGTTGGTGGATGCACATATCTTCGAATATTTGGTTCTAGGACATGCCGGTTTCCTCACGATGTTTTCCTACACCAGTGCAGTGGTGAAGAAATAATTTACACAAAGTAAAGCTCCTGCCTGGGCTCGAACCCACGATCTACAACTTGTAAGTCAAGCTAATGACATTCTACCCAAAAACCATGACAATGACACCCATGACGAAAACATGTCAAATTTTCGTCGTTGCCAACTTGTATTTTGGTTTTGACCCCGTATTCGATATAAGCATCCCCAAAATCCATAAAAATGACATCCATGACGAAAAGATGACAAATTTTAGCCGGCGCCATCTTGTATTTTGGTTTTGACCCCATATTCGATATAAGCGACCCCAAAAACCCTGAAAATGACACCCATGTCGAAAAGCAGGCAAATTTTACTCGGCGCCATCTTGTATTTTGGTTTTGATCCCATATTCGATATAAGCGACCCCAAAAACCATGAAAATGACACCCATGTCGAAAAGAAGGCAAAATTTACGTCGGCGCCATCTTGTATTTTGGTTTTGATCCCATATTCGATAAAAGCGACCCCAATAACCATGAAAATGACACCCATATCGAAAAGCGGCCAAATTTTCGTCGGCGCCATTTTGTATTTTGGTTTTGGCCCCGTATTTGTCATACATACATACATACAAACCGGTTAAAATCATAAATCTCCTCCCACCCATTCACTTCTAAATTTCCCCGTCGGCAGCTTAACCTTACCCATCCAAATCCTAAACGTACTCAGAGCTGTTTAAACCCACCCATCCATTTCTCAACCTTGTCAACAACTGCTTAACACCAACTATTCAAATCCCGATCTTACCCAAAATAATTTCTAAATCACATTCTAATAATAATAGGAAACTCAAAAATACGGCATACGTCCGATAAAATATCAACTCCTTTCGATCACGACGAGGACGGTATTCACACGCATGCACACTACAATATTTCTATTACTTTTATCGTATTTATTTCCTGCGAGAAAGCGATACGCCCGTCCTTCCACGAGCGCTTCTGAGCGCGGAACAGGGGGGGCACACTTAGCTCTGTCATCAATTTCCATAGACGACAGCGACATCTGAAGTTTGGTGGGGAAAAAAAAACTTGGCAGCCATCTTGTCTTGTTTGACAAATTGTCAAACTAATGTCATCGTCGAATTATTATAGTTGTCAACCCGGCTTTCCCGACGTTGATGCGCTTGCCCTCCGAATCCAAAATCCCGAGTTATTTCTTTTATTTCAGATAGTTCTGTTAAAATTGTTAATTGTTACTGTTATTTGTTTTGTCAAGTTTTGGGATAAAATTTCCATTATGGGCCGCTGATTTTTGCCGCGTGGATGGTAGGGGGTGGAGGAGGGGAGGTTTGGCTACCCCCCTGTACCATCCCCACCACTCGGAGCCCTATGGTTATGGAGATATCCATGGTTAAAGTTCTCAGATTAGTGTAAAAATTTCCGAAAATGTTCATCGTTTAAGGGGCAGGGAGGGTGGGAAGGAAAGCGTGTAGGGGGACTACCCCACTGTACCATCCCCACCCCACGGAAACCCATGGTTATGGAGTTATTAGATATATTTTATACTTAAATATAATTAATGAGATAAAAAAAAAAAAAAATTGTGAATTAGTCCAAGAGCGAGCGAAGCGAGCTCGGGAGCTTAGGGCACCCCGACACGGATAGGTTAGGTTCGAAGGAGATGACGGGAGCTGAAGTGAGCGAGCAAAGCGAGCGAACTCAGCTCCCGTCATCTTCTTCATGTTAGGTTACTTTAGACCCTGCAGACAGAAATAGGAGCCCCGCGCAGCGGGGCTCCGTCGACTTGTGTTTCGTTTCCTTCCCTCCCTTAAACCGATGGACATTTACGAAGAAAATTATTCTAACCTGAAAACTTTGACCATGGATATCTCCATAACCATGGGGCTCCGAGTTGTGGGGATGGCACAGGGGGGTAACCAAAGCTCCCCCCCTCTCCCCCCCACCCTCCCCGCGACAAAAATCGACGGCCCATAATGGAAATTTTAACCAAGTTTTGTATTTCTTTCATAATATTGTTATCACTTTGTTTTTCGTTGGTAATTTTTGTTTTTGTTATAATGAGTGAACTCCGAAGAAAATATTGTATTTTTGGCTGTGATGCTTTAGGTAAGTGTTTATTACCGTACCGTACCATATTACCTTATAAGCATGATTTTCCTTTACTCATTCTATTTAGCCATATTCTGATATTCATGAATTTCGTTCAATTTTCAGTTACATACGGTGTACCTCTGCACCGGTTCCCAAACCCAGACAACCGCCCTGATTTGTTCGCTGCTTGGATAGCGGCTGTTGGCAGCAAGGTTGGAGAAAGTAACCATACGAAGATCTATAAGAACAAAAGAATATGTGATCACCATTTTGATACCACATTCAAGACAACTGGAGGTCATCTTATTTGTTCAGCAATACCAACAGTTAATTTGAATCGTAAGTAGAATTAAATTAGCTCTATATTTGTGACAAAACTACAATAACCAATTTACCAATACCTACCAATTTGATTCAGATTAGCAATCAATTGGTTCTGCTCATCAGATAACAAGTAAAAGCAACTATTTACCACTGAAGTAAAAACAACTATTTTATGTAATAAAAATGGAACATCTTAGCTACTTTAGACAGACTGAGTTCACGTCAAAACACTACATTGTGAGCTCACATTGTTTTCATTCATCTAGCTGAAGGATGGGCAAACTAGACAGCTACACAAAATACCAGCTGAATTTGTATATTGAAAAAAAAAGTAGGTAATTCAACTGACGATAATATTGCAATGTTATGTTACAGGTGTTCGGCAAACAATCAGAACCTTTGTGGAGACAGACCATAGCTACTGTGGGCCTAGAAGACAATCTGGTCATGCCGCACCTCTGATTGATATCACCAACTTGCCTGGGTCATCGGTTCAAACTAAACACCTACCGGGTCCATCTGGATCTGGACCTTCAGCTACTGTTGATACTTCAGAATTCTCAGGACCATCTGGATCTACCTCTGGACCTTCAGCTGCTGTTGAATTTACAGAATTCTCAGGGCCATCTGGATCTACCTGTTTGACATCAAGTGAAGAGTACCATGCTCGCACACCATTGACAAAATTTGATCCAGGTACTTTTTTTTTCATTACTTATATTATAAATGTGAAGTGGTCTGTCTGTTTGTTTGTTTTATATTCACACAGCACCATCTAACTGCTTTAGTTTATGCATACGTCATCTCTTTTCCCAGCAGTGGGATGTTTTAGGCTGTTGAGCCATTTAACAAGATGTGTAATGTTAAGTTTATCCAAACTCAATCAGTCTGCCTTTTCACAATTATGTTAGGGTCGGCTTCCAGAATACTAGTATGCAACTATATAGTAGTATTTTACATAGAACGACTGCCTATTTGACCTCCACAACCCAGTAACTGTTACACAATACCCCTTCGTAAGACTGGTAGTAAGACTTTTGGACTTCTGATTATCCATAATGGGATGGACCAACCGCGCCAAGCGTAGCTTAACTTTTGGTCTATCGACCCATGCTGCTGTTTCTTAGCCACGAACCCATGGATCTCGAGTTTATTCTAACTCTTGGTAGATAAAGATTTAATGCAACACTGACCTTGAGGTTTATTATAAATTACACGTTTGAATTATGTATAATAAAAATGGTGGGAATTTACATGTTTGAAATATATAAGTTTAAAACGTAAAAAGGGAGGCTTTTGGTCAGCACTGCAACATGCTACAGGCTACAAAAATTACCAATTTTTTATTTATTGATTAACTTACCATCCATTACACATATTTCATAGAATGTAGCAAATCTTTAGTCTCTTTATGAGCAATTTTTCTAATATACCTGGATATCATAAGTAGTATGTATGTTTTAAAATTTAAAATTTAATCTTTCAGGTAAAACTTTCGAGTATCTGCAGAAGAAGGCTGAAATGCAGTGTGCCAGAAAAGCAAGACAAATGCAAAATGAAATAAGGAGATTGCGCCAAAAACTTAAAACTAACAAGTTGCGCATTAAGCAGATTAAAAAACAAAATGCTAACAGGGATTTTGAGAAATTATCTCAAAACATGACTGAGTCAGCCAAGTTATTTACTCGAATGCAATGCATAGAAGGACGGAAGAAAAAGAAGGGGCATAGATTTACGCAGGAAGAAAAGATTTTATCGCTTTCAATTTTCAAGAAAAGCCCGAAAGCATACAAATTAATGTGCAAACATTTTACTTTACCTTCAAAAAAAGTCCTGAAGTCATTGCTTGCTCAAGTAAAATTGACTCCAGGTATAAATGAAATTGTTTTTAAAGAGCTAAGGTCCACAGTGTCGAAAATGTTGGAACAAGATCGTCTGTGTACATTAGTATTTGATGAAATGTCTATATCTCCTCACATCCATTATAATGTATACACAGATGATCTTGTCGGTTTTGAGAACTATGGGAACTGTAAGACGCAAAATATTGCCAATCATGTTTTGGTGTTCATGGTCAAAGGTGTAAGAAAAAATTACAAACAACCAGTAGCTTACTACTTTACGCAAACATTAAAAGCATCAAAACTTAAAGACATTTTAGTAGATGTTATAGCTAAAGTACAAGCTACTGGTCTAAAGATAATCGCAACTGTATGCGACCAAAGCTCGGCAAATGTAAGCACTGTAAATAGCTTAATCTCCGAAGCCAAAACTGCATATTTCCATGCAGGCAAAGAATGGCGAAAGGACATAATTCGTGTAAACAACCAAGAAATAATCCCGCTGTTTGATGTTCCTCACTTATTAAAAGGAATTAGAAATAATTTAATAAATAAAGAAATGCATTACATGCATGAAAACAAAATAAAAATAGTTAAGTGGGAATACTTTCAGCGGGTTTTTGCAGCCGATAAGTCGCGTGGAGAATTGAGTATGCTGCACAACTTGACCAATGAACACTTAGATCCCAGCAAAATTAAAAAAATGAGAGTTAAAAATGCAGCTCAAGTATTAAGTTTTAGTGTGGCAGTTGCTACCGATGTTGTAGTTGAAAGAGGAGATTGTCCCTCAGAATGTCGGGATCTAATACCGTTTATCTTACTTATTGATAAATTATTTGATTCCTTTAACGCGTCATCTTTTACGCCGCAAAATGGTAAAATATACAGAGCTGCTGTAAAGCGAAATTCTCCTCATCACATTTTATGGCAAGATGCCTTAAAAATGTTAAAAACCGCTAAATTTATGGTGAAAAAAAGTGACGAGGAGAAAATCGAGAAGACTGTACCAACTGTAAATAATTTCATACGAACAATTGAAGGTTTTAAATCGATTTGGCAATTGTTACAAAAAAAATATTCTTTTGACGCAATGCTGACACGCAATTTTAACCAAGACCCACTTGAAAATTTCTTTGGAAGTGTTCGAAGTTTGGGTGCTCGAAATGTTACGCCTAACTGTGTGGGATTTGAGGGAGCATTTAAAACTTTATTGTTAAATAATTTCAGTACTAATCATTCTGTAGGCGCCAATTGCGAAGAGGATTCGAACGAGTGTTTGCAATCACTGACCTTTTTCCTAAAAAACAAAGCAAAAAGTAATGCTCCCTTGCAATCCCAAAGTATTGTTATTGATCAGCCTCTGAATGTAATGCAAAATACAAGAAATATTTCTGATTCAGGGGCTGATCAAAGGACTTACGTCTGTGGGTGGGCCTTGACGAAGTGTCTGCAAAAAGTCGTCAAAGGTTGTAGAAATTGTAAAAGCAAACTACTAGGCAATTCGGACAATGAAATGTACAAATACATACGTGCCAGAGAGTACAGTGAAAATAAGAAGTGGCTTTGCTATCCCTCCGACTGCTTAGTAGTTTGTTTTCAAGAAATACAAGAAACAACTGTTGCATTTTTAAATAATGATTGCCACAAAAAGGATATCAAAGAAAGAATAAAAGCCTTCATTGAATTGTTCACCGATTTTAGCTTTATAGATTGTGAAATACACAAAGAAGCATTTAAACAATGTTTTGTTGATACAACAATAAATGTAATTATTTATAGTTGGTGCAGGTGTATCAATAGGATACTAGAAGGTAAAATTACATACGAAGGTGAGGATGTCACAAAAAAAGCAGCTCAAATTTATTATAATAAGTATAAAACTAATAAATATTAATTTATGTAATAATAATTTTTCATTTTTATTATTGAACCTCATTGATTATGACCTTAATACAGACTTGCTCTACAAATTGTCCTGATTTATCTATTTGTTACTTTTGTCTTCGATATAGAAGCAAGAGTGATATCTAAATATGAGAAAAATACTAGGACAACAAGTGCAGTGAGAAATCTGTAAATTGAATATGAATAGTAAATCCCAAATCCTCATAGTAAGTACGCATACCTAGGTATGTAGATGTAGAACCTTAGTTCACCCACCAAACTGAAGGTGGCAGCACTTTCCATACATGCAAATTTTACCACAGAGTTGTTACTCTTTCTCCGTATAGTTACTTTACTCTTTGGCGCGGAATGATGAGCGGCGGGTACAAAATGTATGAAGACGTCGGCAAGTGATTTTATTTTAGCTAATAATTAAAAATATAATTATTTAGGTGAAAAATAATTAGCTGTACCTGTAAAGGACTATATATACCGCAATTTTTTATAATTTTGAAGATAAAATATGCTGTAAATTCACCTAAACTGGAACCTATTCGGACCCTACTTTTTTAATTTTTTGCGATTATTGTGATGGGCAAAACGTATTTGTGCGAAAATTTTGTATAATGTCATACAATTTTTCTGATGCATAACTGGAGCTGAATATATTATCTTTAAATTAAGACCATGATATCTTCACATCGGTGATTGCTTATACATTAAAATGGTACCTCAAAAGTACTGTTATTTGTAGAAAAATGTAATAGCGTCCTTAACAAGGACAAAAAATTGACAATCGCAACAAAACCGCCGTGCGTATTTTAATGAAATTTTCACCATCTCAAAGACAATTTAATTATCTACATTTGATCTGAGACATTTTTTTAATGTTAGAATAATAAGGAAAGTACAAAAAACTACATCATTTTGGTTCGCGCGGATGTGAAACGAGTACGAGTTTTGTTCCCACAAGGTCGTTGCCGACTATCGTCGTCTTAAAAAATATATGAAAAGAAGTAAGGATCCCAAGACATGGGTAACAAACCCAGGGCATAGTTCTTGTCAAACTTCTTGGCCGCCCTGAAGTTGGCTACAATGGCTGCGCAGTAGTAAATCTCATACATAAACAGCACCGTATCGTGCCTCGCGCAATCGGTAAACCAATTTCAGGGCGGCTCAGAAATTTGGCGAGAACTATACTTGCTGACTGACCTCTTGTATTGTTTTTGATACTGCGGTTACAAGCGCTAACACTTGTGTTAACTCCACTAACAAATAAATTAACACTTCCTGTGGGCTCGCAATTAAGATACGAGTCATCAACATCATGATTTCGTTCGTGTTTAGTACAAAACACGAGTATTAAAGGCCCGTGTGAGTACGGAGTTATCCTCTAATCTCATAAAAAAGAAAACAACCTTTGCTTTTAGAACTATTTCCTAAACGGGGGTTGGTATCTCTTTCTTCCTGCCCTTGTCCCATGTTACTTGTGGGAGTCGGCGCAACACGTTATCTATATCACAGATAAATATTATCATACTAGCATACAGATCATACAGATGCCTCAACCCATACAAAGAAACTATGCCGACGTAACTAGCGTTTTTCGACGGATTATACGGACTATTTACTAAAAGTATATCGATCACGTTCGGTTCCGTTCCACGGCTATAGATGGTGTTAGCAGCGACTTGCAAATTAAAGGGTTTACTCGGTTCGTGACTATTTTTCTTTAAATACAGTAACGATTTGTTTCATAGTATTTTACGCACGTTTTTACAGTATTATTGCACCAGAATGTGTATAAATTTAAAAATCGAGGGGCATGCCTCAGAAATTTAAAACCATGCCATCTATTGGAATCAATTTTAAATGATCCGTTCAAATAATATTTGAAGTGAATTAAGAGCCTAATTTTCCATAAGTTAGTGCTTAGGAGAGTTGATTAAACAAGAACATACAATTTTTATGACCAATTCTAGAAAGCGTTAATTTTACACACAATTCAATAACAAATCGATGCATATCCCGCCATCTAGAGATATTTATTTGAACCAAATTTTCTTTCTTAGCGCTGGGACCACGTCTTTAGTTTTATATATCTCCAAAATTATTTTGTTTTACCAAATAATAAAAAAAAAAAATATCAAACGTTTTTTTGGTTGTTGAATACCTATATATTAAAGAAAGGAAGTAATACATTTGTGTAATTAAAAATTTAAAACACCTGTACAAGCAATGATATTACATTTAACATAAAGTCAATAAGCCAGTGTTTCGTTGGCACTTATTATATTTAGCTAAACATTATCCTGTAACAAAATGTTTATTTATTTGTTATACTTCATGCAACATACAGGTACGAGTACATAGGCGGATTTAATGCCTGAGGCGAGGCATTCTCTACAAGTCAATCAAGGGTGGTGGTGAGATAACATGGCAGATGCGTAAAAAAAGAAGTAAAATATTGAAGTCAAATTGATAAAAAAAATCTATATAATATATAAATGAATCGATATAGGGGATACCCGGGGCTCCTATTTTTGTCTGCTGGGTCTAAACTAACCTAAAATGAAGGACATGACGGGAGCTGAGTTCGCTCACTTCAGCTCCCGTCAGATCCTTCGAACCTAACCTATGCGGGTCGACGTCGAGGTGCCCTAAGCTCACGAGCTCGCTTCGATCGCTCATGTTCATTCTTCTTAATTCATTGACCACAATTATAGAATTGCCCAACCGTTACGTAGCAATATTCATGATGACCAGACAATGTGATAAATATAGAAGTTTAAATCAGTATTCATTACATTGCCTGATTTGACTTGACTAGATTCATAATGCCTGGGCTTTATACATAGTGCCCTGAATAATCACTTGGTCCATGACATATATATATACAAAAGAAGTTTATATCTATAGATACGTATATACGTTTAAGTATAAAAGCGAAAGGTCACTCACTCACTCCTCACGAAATATCAAAACAGCTTGACGTATAAAGATGAAATTTGGCAGGGAGGTTCCTCAAGTGACGAAAGTGGGCACTGAGAATTATTTTTTATTATAGATTTTTGAAAATTCCACCCCTAAGGGGATAAAAGGGGGGTTGAAAGTTTTTATGAAATTTCTAAAGTTGGTAAATTGGACACGTGAAATTTTACAGTTACGCTCTTGATTATTGAAATTCCACCCTTAAGGACAGCCTTAAGGGTGGAATTTGAAAAGGGGGTTCAAAGTTTGTATGAAATATCTACAGTTTTTAAGATGGTCACGTGAAATTTTAGATTTACGCTGTTAGTTGATAAAAAGAATTTATGTATTTATTGGTTTTTGGTAATTCCACACCTATAAAAAAAGGATTAAAAGTTTGTATAAAATTATTAGTTTGTAAATTGGACACACGAAATTTTAGATTTACGCTCTTGGTTGATAAAAAGAATTCATGTCTCTATTGGTTTTTGGCAATTCCACCCTTAAGGAGGTAGAAAGGGGGTTGAAAGTTTGTGTGAAATTTCTTGAAAGTTTATGTGCAATTTCTTGAATGTTTGTGTGAAATTTCTTGAAAGTTTGAGTGAAATTTCTTGAAAGTTTATGTGCAATTTCTTGAAAGTTTGTGTGAAATTTCTTGAAAGTTTATGTGCAATTTCTTGAAAGTTTGTGTGAAATTTCTACGATATTAAGTGTGATACCTACGTGAAATTAAAGACTTACGGTTTTGGTAAATAAAAAGAATTCATGTATTTATTGGTTTTTGGAAATTCTACCCCTAAGGAGGTGAAAAGGTGGAAATTTGTTTTATATATTAGAAACTTGGCATAAATACTAAACTTAAGTAAATAGTTAAGTTTTTCATTATTAGTTTTTCAAAACTAATATTAAAAGAGTATTTAAGGGACACCCCCTAAAGATTGTTGATGAATTCCTGTACAGAATGATGTAGGTGAGCTCTAAGACGGAATTTTTGGAAATTTAACCATTAAGGGGGTGAACTAAAAATTTATATATAGGATAAAATACAGGTCACGCGAACGTATTTTTTTTTTGTATAATTGTTTCTTTATATGTTTGTAAAACGTTGTCACTGGAGGTGCTGATTGGGTTACACAAAAAATATTATATTCAAAGAACTATACTACTGCTGATTGACATAGGCTATCTTTCATCTTGGAAAAATGCATGGTTCAGGAAAAATGTGACAAGAACCGAAGCCGTAGAAAAAGTTAGACTCTAATATTATAAAGATGTTTGTGAGTTTGTTAGTAGCAAGTAATTTCTGGAACTACTGAAACGATTTTGAAAATTCTTTCACAATTAGAAACCTACATTATTCCTGAGTGTCATAGGCTACTTTTCATCTAGAAAAACTAACGAGTTCTGCGTGGTGGGGCACGGGAGCGAAGCCGCGGGGTAACAGCTAGTTGCACATAAATAGACTGTACCTATTTATGTACAATTACCAGATAGTTGAGAGCACTTAACAAAATTTATGTCACTGATGTACTTGCATACATATTACATACCCTACCCTTTGGCATTGCCATAGTCTGGTATAAATAAGTATAACCTGTCCAGTACCAGGTAATAATGAATGCAGTATTTGATTAGGTATCTTTTGTTCTTAATCCCTATTTCCGTCCTTGATAGATCAAAACTAAAAGTTTTATTTATAGGTTTTTACTTTACTAGGGCTCGGATGGTGGTGCTTGACCACTATCCGAGCCCCAGGTTATAGACAACAGGAATCACAGACACCGTCAAAACCAGCTACCACACAGCCTCAGCGACTGTGTGGTCAATGGTCAAACCAAATAAAACAATAAAGCTAAACATACCACATGTGGTGTTTCCTGCGTATAAACTACGACATTGCCCCAGGTCTCCGTCAGCAGCACCAGATGCAGAGTTATGGCAAGGACCAACATGATGGATGCACGTTACATGTGCTGTAAGCTCACGGTGCTCAAGTCTCATGCGTTCCTACGTAGTTAGGTGTAGGCGGATAAGGTGGTTGCATGTTTTTGTACCTGAAAAGACATATTTTAGATATAATTGCAAATTATTTCTCAGAGCAGTAGGATTAAACGGCGGAGGCGGAGGGGTTTTGTCAATTCAATATTTTTTTAAGTTATTGCTCCATTAATGAACATACAATGATTTTGCCAATGTGAAGGTATGAGATGGTGATAGTCGGGTTTACAATTAGGAATACTGTTATACAACTATTGAGTTTTCGAAAGTCTTTGTTGGCATTACAAGCATTTATAGACGGAAACACTGTCTGACTGAATTATAGGCACGAGGTACATTGGAGCTCATACATTTAATTGAAGTCTGTAATAATACATTTAAACATGAGTCACTTCATTTGTTTATAAAAAATGCTATATTTGTATCTACAGTAGACATAATGAGTGAATAACAGAATAGAGTACTTGAGTGCATAATCATAACTGGCTACCTACCTAACTACTCTACCCTACCCTACTCTACCTACCAATTTGTTAAACTATTTATTTTAATAAGAATTAATACTAAAATACAAATGCAAACCACTTTTTTTTCTACCCGCAATATAATTAAAATTAAGAATATAAAAGCTGCTATTGTGACTTAACTATGCTAGTTAGATATATTCTCTTGCAGACTTTTTATAGGTAATAATGAGTACTTTAATCATGTAGTACTTAATTTTTATGTATCATCAATAGTTTTCTCCTGTGCAAGCTAAAGAATTAATTTTATAGGCAAAGTTTTGCTACTTTACTTTGCGTTACATTATTGCAATTTTCATAAGGAACTCATTTTTATTTGTAAATAAATTATAGCCTATGTCACTCAGGAATAATGTAGCTTTCAACTGGTGAAAGAATTTTCAAAATCGGTACAGTAGATCCAGAGATTACCCCTACAACCTCACAAACTTTACCTCTAATATTAGTATAGATTATAGAGAAATAAATACAATAATAATAACTCATTCATCTCAATATGGCACGGGTATACTTTAAACTATAGAAATTTGATGGGATTTGTTGTATTTGAAATGATAACACACAATAAATGGAGAATCTTGTCAGCAAAAACCAGTGATAACTTGTTTTTTATGAGGGTGGGTATATATTGATTTTTTATGGGTAGGGGAATTGCTGATTGGAAAAGCAGACATATTGCCATATAATAAGAGTTGATTCTTAGAAGATATTGTAAATTAGGAAAAAAAATTGTTACAGGTAGGTACTGATTTGCTAAGAAAATATAAATGGTTTTTAACCATGGAAACCTCAAATTGGACATATTAACAACAATAGAAGAAAAAACACAAAACATATGGCATGTAACTTCTTGTTTTGACAACTTATGTAGTTTTTTTATGATCACAATGTCACACAAGGTGAAAAATTACTCATAACCATTCTTGTTAGCGAGGGACACACAAATTTCATTGAAAAACACAAAAATATTGGATTGGAGGCAATCACTCACACTATCTAAACTTTATCTTTACTCTTTAAATTGGTCACTGTGTCAGGGGTGTAACAGTCAATAACCTAATACAAATATTTATAATACATCAGGAACTGGTTTGACAAGTTCTTAGCCAACCACCAATCGTTACCAACACAATGATGCACAAAGGAATTGTTTTGCGGATGATAACGATTCAGTTTCGTAATCAAAACATTCTACATAGAAATAATTTTACAATAGCAAAATGTCATGGAGTAGAGTCGAGGCAAATAAGTTAATTCAATTATTATTTGCGATAAGTGTCGGCCTTGGATCACGTGTTTATCGACAACAATAACTTCCTGAGATGTCCACACAAAATAGAACACTGGAAATATGGAATAAACGTATGAAGAGTATAATTGTTTGTTCGGCGCAAAGCTACTTACGATCTATTAAGCGAAATTATCTCATCCGATTTGGTAAAAAAACCACTACGTTCTCAACAACACACTTTATTATGAGAATTTAGACAAAACTAAAAGGAAAAAATAACAAATTACGACTAATTCATTCCTCCTTCCGAGCAGGAAAATTAGCGAAACGAAACGTCAAAATGAAGTCCGTTCTGAAATCTTCTTGATAGTTATTGCCACTTATTGCAAATAATAATAAACAATACCTTACCAATATGTTAACTAATTTTTTTTCGAAAGATCTTCAAAAATAACTCTGATTAATAAAAAGATATAAAATAACGAAAATATACTAAAAATTATCACAGAAAGAAATATATTTTGAGGAATACAGTATCAAGTAACGAATATGTTCGGAACGCACGTTTAGGTCAATAGGATTCATGTCAAAATTGTTATACTTTCTTGTTGATTACTTCCAATGTCTAAAATATCAACATAAAAATTAAATTGATTTTAATTTTTATCTAGAATTTAATATGACTGTCTGTTTCATTTTTGTTATTAGAAATAAACAAACAAATACAGTTTCAGACTTTAATTCTTTTTTTTCATGAGAAAGAGCGCCTGATTTATTTCGAACAGCTTTTGGTATAGCTGTGAGCTAAGGCTGTGAGTTAGATCAAGGCGCTTATTTCGAAACAAAACTCGTGGGCTTTGGCTAAATATAGTAATAAAAGCCGCTTATATCGATCTTCGACGTTTATTAACGCTTGCTGAGGTCAGTCCTGGACTCCAGGTTACCGAGACTCCTCTATGCCTCGGCAAGTGCGTTAAGCCGTTGGCACCGGATGTAATTGTAGACCCTTGACAATCATGTGCATAACTCCAGCTTCCTCATAAGTGTTAGAATAATTCTATCTATGTCAATATTTCAGGCATAATAGCAGCAATCAAAGTTCCAAGTCTTTATTTAGCTGCCACAAAAACTTCGCTAATATGTGTTGTTTAGTATGAGTCAGCTGGAGTGACGTCACCCCAGCTTCCTCATTAAATACAGGCAAACTAGTGATGTTAGGGTTTTGGACTATAGTCAAAAAAATAAGGCATAATAGCTGCACATGGAAGGAAAGAACTGAACGATAATACTTAAAAAGTATTGAAACTTTAATAAAAAAACGTGTGTGTAAGCTGATGTGACGTCACCCCAGCTGCCATGTCATATCTTCTGAACAAAAGAAGTTACGATTATGTATTATAGCTCAAAAAATAAGGAATAATAGCTGCCATTGGCAGCAAATTTTTCAAATCTGTAGTCAAAATACTCCATAAGTTATTAAACCGACAGCTATGTGTAAGCTGGAGTGACGGCACCCCAGCTGCTCATATCATATCTTTCGAACAAAAGAAGATATGATTATGCATTATAGCTTAAAACATAAGAAATAATAGCTGCCATAGGCAGCAAAAATTTCAAATCTCTAGTCCTTGTAGTTTCCACGTAGTAAACAAAAGAATGGTTTCCGCGCCAAAACGATCAAATTATTACTTCGGAGGAGGTACGGAGCCTCCTTATGGCAGCTATTATTTCTTATGTTTTAAGCTATAATGCATAATCATATCTTCTTTTGTTCGAAAGATATGATATGAGCAGCTGGGGTGCCGTCACTCCAGCTTACACATAGCTGTCGGTTTAATAACTTATGGAGTATTTTGACTACAGATTTGAAAAATTTGCTGCCAAATGGCAGCTATTATTCCTTAATTATTGAGATATAATACATAATCGTATCTTCTTTTGTTCAGAAGATATGACATGGCAGCTGGGGTGACGTCACATCAGCTTACACACACGTTTTTTTATCATAGTTTCAACACTATTTAAGTATTATCGTTCAGTTCTTTCCTTCCATGTACAGCTATTATGCCTTATTTTTTTGACTATAGTCCAAAACCCTTACATCACTAGTTTGCCTGTATTGAATGAGGAAGCTGGGGTGACGTCACTCCAGCTGACTCATACTAAACGACACATATTAGCGAAGTTTTCGTGGCAGCTAAATAAAGACTTGGTACTTTGATTGCTGCTATTATGCCTGAAATATTGGCATAAATAGAATTATCCTAACACTTATGAGGAAGCTGGAGTTATGCACATTTGACAATCGTAAGTAACGTGTTTGTGGTCAAAAGCCAGAGAACCAGTCTTGCCAAGTAGTAGCGTGTTACCCAGTTATTGGATTGTGGAGATCTGATTGGTAGTCGCACCATGTTATAAAATACTGGTAGGTACTGTTTTCAGTCAGCTGCATCCGGTTGGACTGAAAGCCGACCCATAAATGGAATAGACTAGGCAGATTGAAACAGGTGGAGGCAGATCATCCCCTCCAGATGCAACACTGAAGCTGAACACGATCCTCAGAAATGAGGGACCGTCCTATCTCGGACGGACTAGAGAGAGGGAGGCAGATTGAATACAATATAAAAAAACAATGTTTGTTAACGAGTCGTTTCTATCATTTAATTTGGATGTTATCACGAATGCCAGTACACAATACATAATCATTTGTACCAATTACGGCTATCGATTTCGCCTATCTCTCTCTACCTATGACGGCTACGACACAGACCGGTAGTTCGCCAATTCGTAT
Organism: Orthosia gothica; assembly: GCA_949775005.1. Taxonomy (NCBI): domain Eukaryota; kingdom Metazoa; phylum Arthropoda; class Insecta; order Lepidoptera; family Noctuidae; genus Orthosia; species Orthosia gothica. The sequence continues at coordinate 25,976,922 of OX459048.1, forward strand.
CTACTTACACATTTGTTTTTCATTGTAGGTACAACAGCCACATCATCATCACCCTTTTAATGTTCCCACTGCTGGGACACAAAGCTTCTCACTGTCAGAGAGGGTATGGGCCTTAAGCCACAACCCGGGCCCAGTGCGGATTGATTATATATTCACGATGTTTTCCTTCACCGTTTTTAGAGGAGTGGTGATAAAATAATTTACACAAAGTAAAGCCCCTGCCTGGATTCGAACCCACGTAATTTGGGCCCGTAACCACTGGGTCACCACTGTCCTTTAGCTGCTCATCAGCCAAACGGATTGTTTAAAAAATAAACATTTACAAAAATAGCAAACAAGTCACCTCCCGTAGAAACTTATTTATATAAAGGAACCTAAACAAATGAGCAATTAGCTGTGGATAGCACCTCTTTGTCAACCGTGAGACGATATTAATTGTTATCCTAAGTAATTAGATTGTTAATTAAGTGATCACTTTAGAAAAACAAAGCGTTGAGAATTAAGTTGGGTTTCCGCGACTTGTTAATTGCAAGTTAAGCGGATCTGCGACTGCGTGAGAGCAACTACCAAGAATAGAAGCGTTATAAATAGGATGCATGAAATGGGAATTAACTGCCTCGTTGGTATAGTGATGTGGAAGCACGGAATGTGATCATGGTCATGTGTTCGATTCCAGGGTTGGGCAAAATGTTGTTGCGTTTTGCCAGTTGTAATTTCTCAGTACTAGATAGCCCGGTGTCTGGATTTTTGGCTCGTCGCTTATTAATATGTAGGTGTTTCCGGTACACCTCTGCTTAACCCATTGGGGAGATGGCGTATAAATTCTTGTTAGAAAAGAAGATAATGTTTTATTTTTTGATATTTTTGATTAATAAAAGAAGTACAGATAGTTAGATGAAAATTGCCCGTACCTAGTACCGTATGCTAGTATTATATTATCTGTGCCCGTACCTACCTAAGTCATTACCAAATCACGTCCAACCATACTGATTAGAACTTACCGCAGATGCCGTAAATTCTGTTTTCGATTTATCTCTGCGTGAATGTACAGTGTCCGAAACCCTTGCCAGCGTGTAATCAAAGAGTCATGTGCGAACTATTAAAGAATTGTGAAATTACGATACCTTAGTGTCGAGAGACAATTGTGAATAGTACTTTTAATAAACTTATATTACCGGACCACTTCTTTAATTGATTTACATCAGACATATGCATTAAAAAATATCGATTTGGACAGCTAAATTGGCTTTTTGAAAGTCGTCCAACAAGTTTTAAGTTTTTACTGACTAGGGCGGTTCGCACTATACGTCCGTGTACGTGATCCGTGTCCGTGAAATTTCGGTTGCGATGTAGCCGTACCTAGTACTTATTGTAAAAAGATTACGAACTTCAACCAAACTCTATGCGTCATAATATGTCGTTTTGTACTAGGAACTCAAATCACGAAAATGGATCACGGACATGCACGTGTAGTGCGTAACCGCCCCTAAAGAAATACTTTCACCATAAATGAGTGTGTCGGCTATCGTATTTCAGACAGATTTTTGCCGTAGAGTAGACTTCACAGCCGGCGATACAGCGTAGCGTTACCTTTGTCACCGGATTATTGCAAACTGTGTTAATTTATGAACTATATCCAGAGATTATAAACTCTCGATAAATTGTGACTAAAAGTGTCTGCAATATATCCATTTTTTATTACTCTTTCCTCATTGGTCATTGTTGGTGCTAGTAGGTACAGTTTGGCAAAAAAGTCCTGAAACGGATCTAAAATATTTAATCATTGACAACACTCCTTCTGCCTCGTCGTTATGCTTAGCTCATATGAATGCCATAGAGTAACAAAATTATTGGACCTACTGTTTTGTCCTATGTTGATTGTTTGCAATTTTACTGCCATAACAAAACAGATAGATTGTAGACTGGTGCACTGATTGGCCGTATTATTCTATTCGAAATGTCCTGTTCACAATTTGTCGAAAGTTTGCAATAATCCGTTGACACTTTAATATGGTAGCATACCATCTACATAAATGTACTTATGTAGCGTATCCTCTTTGCTCGTGACGTAGCCGCGTAGCACAGTGTCTATAGAAGTAAATACAGACGAACGCAGCGTAGTGACACTTGCGTAACCGCGTAGCATAAGGTCTACAAACAAACGTAGCAAAACTTCACTGGCGTTACCGCTAGCGAAATGTCTACGCTCGTAGCCTAGGTATGCCTGGGCCACAGCCTGGGCCCTGTTTAATAAACGTTACAAATTTTAAATTGTTATTGTATTTTAAAAGTTAAAAATCTACAATTTTATGTTTACTAAAGAATACATCTTGCAAATTTACCATGGTGGAAAGCCGACAGAATTGTAAAATTGTGCTTACAAGTTTACATATTTCTGTTTAATAAACATTTTCTCTTTACAGGTATTTACATATTTGTAAGGCTAAACTGTATTATTACAACATATTACAAATTATGTAAATTTAAGAACAATTCCGACAGGTGGACTCGCCTTTGTGTCAGAACAATATTGTATCACAATTTGAATAAGTGAAGAAATCTAATTTATGGTTCCAAAAACTAGTAGTGGAAGTAGTGACAGTAGTGATGATGAATTTATGAGTGAACGGCAACGGCGAGTTTTTCGTAAAAGGATAAACTTTACTTTTGATGTGACAGATTTTACGTTCAACGAGTAATTTCGAGTCAGCAAAACTACTATCGACAATTTTTGGTAACGAAAATAGGACATGATCTTAAATACGATTCTAAGAGAAATGCAGTCCTTACACCCATCACTCAGCAAACTTACATTTTATGTAATTTTTACCTTAAAATTACAAATTTGTAAATAGGTACAATATTGTCATCGAAATCTACAGGCGTTTTCAGCACATGTAAATGTTTATTAAAAAGCATTTGTAATTGTAATATGTATTTGTAATGTTTTTACTTGTAAAATTCTTACATATCTAATTGTAAGTTTTATTAAACATCACTTGCTATACAACTTTACAAATACTTATGTCACTTATTTAATTAGAAAATTGTTGGATTGTAACGTCAATTAGACAAAGGTCCAGACCACGAAACGTATCGACGTAAATACGCTAGCGTAGCATAGTTAGGCTGTACGTAGCACAGTGTCTACAGAAGTACAGACAAATGTAGCTTAATTACAAGCAACGTAACTAGAAGATTTTTAAAGGATTTTTGTTATGTTGTCGTTATTAAACCTTTTTATTTACTGCTTACTGCACAAGTAAGTTCTAGCATGAGACAAGATAAGGCCACGCTTGAAGAGAACCTATGTTTGGTAATCTTGCTAACACTACATACACATATTCAAGCTTAATTTTAAGTCAAAACATGCAGTGAAAGTAAGCAAAGGAGCACGGACATTGATCCTACGCGAATAATCGTTGCATAATGGATGCCTACGCCAACTTGTTAGTGCGCCCGCCGCGCCGCTACAATGAATATTTTAATTCCCAATCATTATAGCTTTCGAAACAAAGCCGGCAATGCCGGAAATGCGAAAATATACGAAGAAGGTGAACAGTAGTAAAATTTTCAGGCGCCCTTGACTCTTGATTCGTCGATAAAACTTGCCCGCTCTAACCTTATTGGCCAGCTGAGCCGACAATGCGGCATTGCGCTGAACGCGAAACTTTCTTCTGAAACAGAAAAAAACGTGTTTACCCGCACAGCTGTGTGAGGCAGGTAGTCCGTCGCGCTTACAAAGTATTCAATTTTAAGCTCTAAAAATACAGTGTACAGTATACTTTTCATTGGCCGGTGATGTAAATAGTACTGCAGTCATTCATGTGTTGTGCCATCTCACATCTAGCTGGCAGTACACACTCGTGATACCATGGAGCGGTCGCGCCAAACGGTTTAAAAAAATATTACGAACACGTATGTTTATTTTTTTTTACTCAAGTGATAGTTGTAGTGGCAAAGGATTTTTGTTTATGACTAAACTGCTGTAACTAGAACTCAAACTAACTGTTCTAAATTTAGAATAGTGTTTTCATCAAAATGGTAAGTTGGCACAAGTTCCCATTTTGTTTATGTGTTTTCTTCGGCTCGTCAATGAGGAAATAAACTCAGGAATTATTTTTTTCAGCGTTGATATTGCAGGAAAAAATACCAGGTTTTAATTCAAGCGTGTTATTATTAAAATACGTATGGTTAACACGCATTAACCATTAGGTGCTAACTGTTAATTATTCTTTAATTATATAGCTGTAGCCTAGTAATTATTATTTATGCTACCTATGTGTATTTTGATAGGTGCAATATCCGTTTTGCGTGTTTTAAATTACCTTTTATAAACTAATAATCGCAAAATTTTCTTACCTACGGTCCGAGGAATACCTGCCTACCTACCTAACCTTTTTTAACAATATCCACGATTAGATTCTAATTTTAAATGACCTCATAGATAAAGATTAGGTAGTCTAAAACTTGCTTACAGAAGATTAAATAAAGACAACATATTTAGCCAGATTTTTCTTTTTTATTTACAAACTGGATACAAACTAGCCCGGTTTTTATTGCGCCACGTGATAAGTATAAGTGATTTAATAACCCGAAAAAACATTTTACTGGGCTAAAAATATTCCAGAGTATAATCTATCTCTTGTACTATTATTTATTCTGTGTCTCTGTGCCAGTTTTCATCCAGATCCATTCAGGCGTTCTGTCGTGATTGAGTTACAAACATACATCTGCCGTAACAAACATTAACGTACAAATAGTAATATTGTTCACTATAGAAACAAAAAATTGTAGTTCTAAAAACTAAAAAATCACGCTTTAATGGTAAATTGAACTAAAAAGTCGCTAATACTGAAGATCCTGGTAAGGATACAGCGACAAATTATTTAAATTATTGCATTGTCATCGGTCCTTGATAAGTATGCAAAGTTTCAAATCAATCCGACGTTTTGAAGGGGGTGAAAATCACGTTCAAAGATTCCGTTACATTGATACATAGATACATACATACCAAGCTTATACAAGCGTGTTAAAAAGCCGGTATTTCGAACGTTATGCTCCAAGTCTCTTTACCATACTTATTCTAAATATATCAATTTAACCTACTATTAAATTGTCAGTTAGTACACTAATCTTAGTTATAAATAAAAGTAAATCCTACGCACTATTTACATCCACACTTTAAAATTAAAACCTCTGATTCATCGAGGCGTTGACTCGGCCAAACAATACAATGCACGTTGTTTGTCAAATCAAGTCACCAATACATTAGCTATTGTACCTATACAATGATAGTGCATGCTAATCAAGACAAGTAAGTAGTTATACACTTCCCACCGACTTAGCCCATTTGGAATCAAGAGAGATTCACAAAAATACTCAACTTCAAATTCAGAAATCAGGGGTAAATGCTCGCAGCTGATAATTTGCCTGTCGGAATGTCGACAGTACAAAACCCTCTCCATATTTATACAGTGCCCTCTACCTGAGTCAAACTCAACGAACTGTAGAAACAATTCATTACACTTACTGGCCACTGGCAATCATGGCAGACGCGAAAAAAAACCCAATTGATATATTTTTGCATGCAAAGGCAACAATTCACAAGTCCACCATTGTTCCAAGTTTTACTTTAAAAAACAAAATATGACGTTTTAATATAAATTACAAAAGATTTAACGTGTTTACCTGCGTCATTGCAAAACTTCAACGGATTATTTATTGCCCGAATTATTTTTTGCTCGCCACTGCGAATAAATTGTTGGCTTGCTGTATCGCATTTCTTTCGTCGATCATGTTAAAATACGATAAAGTTCTACTATAGGTACTGCAGATAAATAAATAAGTATTGAATTGTGATCGGTTTTATCACGATATTTTAGCTTTCTTTACACCAAATTATGTTTCCACCCGCGGGAACCGTAAGGCTCTACTGAAAGGGAGCAAGGTGAATGACCCACCTTTCAGTTGCCTTGAACAAGCCTTGAGCGCATCCTTGAGTGAAGGCCTCGCTTTCAGGAGCTATGCAAAACTATCATACTCTCTCGCTCTATATCTTTCGGAAAACTTTTAAGTGTGAAAAGCCTGACCTACTGTAGTAGGTAGGTAAGTACAGATTGTTAAATTTTATTTTGCTGATTTTCTAGTTAGGTACGTCTAGTTTCGATATCACCAAAGCGTGAGAACGATGCCTCAATATCAATAACGAGTATGGTTTGACTAAAAAAGAACACGTATTTTCAGGGTACGTTACATACGAGTGACTAAGGTCATATTATTAATATTATTCACTAAAAGTCACTGTTACTAGTACGAACATTGATCCGTCTGCCAAGCTAATAGTAAGTGATTATGAAAATAATTGCTCTCAACACGCCTTTTAGCGCTACCTAAGAGTCCCTAACTCTATCACTACTTGCAAATTAACTATTTTTTATACTATCAAATTTACTTTGAATAAATATTTTAACTCTCCGTTTACTCAACATTATTTTGGCGGTAAAAGGTTCGTGCTGAGCTTGCACTAATCAGTTCTATTATTCTTATCAGATCGCTGGGGTTGGTCTATAAGGTCAAGGTCATCGCCATGGTGAATTTTTGAAGACAAGCTTTCTTTGAATAAACAGCTTACTTTCAGTTGTTTTACATTTTCTGGCTTGTAATGGTTCGACGAATTTTTCCACTATGACAATTTGATGATTGATGGAATTTTGACGACGAACTTTCATACAAACTTTCGTGCCTTATTAAAGTAAGCCATATATATGTTAACCCCTTTACAAAGGGGATCAACTGCTAATTTTCTCGGAACTCGTAGTGAAAAATACTTAGACTTCTAGACCTATCTTTTGGTTTAGGTTGTGCGTTGAGTCGTTGACTTAACATATAAGATTTTTTCACACCACCTGCTCGATAATGTCCAATTACATATCATGCAATCTCAAGGTAAAGTAAAGCATTACCTCTGGGAGGTAAAGTTTTATGAAACTCCCAAGGGAGTAAAGTGATTTGAATGTAGAACATCAAATTCGTGTGGAAACTTGTGGAAAACTCTAAGTAAGAAAAAATCCATATGACATTGTAAAGAAGCTTGTTCGAAAATCGAACTGGCCCCCATAAGCAGAACTCATAAATAAAAAGGTGCGATTTCAAAGAATCAAGTTTCTACACCTTTGAGTACATACTGAAATAAACTCCACCACAACTTCCATAAATGTACGCAACAGAAATGTTAGGTACTCTATCCTTCCATAAAAAGTGTCCAATATCAATAAGTCCAAAATAAAGTTAATAAACTTTTGATTTATAATAACTACAAAATAAATACTTCATTTATGGAGCCCTAATTTTTTATTGTTTCGCAGAAGGTGTGAAAGGTAGATTATGCTCCTCTGGGAAAAAGCTTGTCTTCGTCTTAGGCAGCTTGAACCCCTTGCTTCACTCAGGTTTCTCCCTCGTTAGGCTCAGGGTTCAATATGCCACCCGTGACGTAAGACACTGCTTTATCCCCTACTATTTTGTGCTGAACTAACTACCCGAACCTCTCAGATTTCCAGTCTATAACAAAAGGAAACCAGAAAATTTTTCGTAGTTTTACTTTTTATTTGTTTCTGAAGATTTTGCAAAAATAAACAGGAAAATACACTTTTACCAAATACAAAGGCTATTTTCCTACAAATGTAATTTACTGATTTAACGATTACCTTACTCGCTTTATAAGTCATTAGCGAAATGGCTGAGGACACATTGATTTATTGCACCACAACTTCCATAAATGTACGCAACAGAAATGTTACTCTATCCTTCCATAAAAAGTGTCCAATATCAATAAGTCCAAAATAAAGTTAATAAACTTTTGATTTATAATAACTACAAAATAAATACTTCATTTATGGAGCCCTAATTTTTTATTGTTTCGCAGAAGGTGTGAAAGGTAGATTATGCTCCTCTGGGAAAAAGCTTGTCTTCGTCTTAGGCAGCTTGAACCCCTTGCTTCACTCAGGTTTCTCCCTCGTTAGGCTCAGGGTTCAATATGCCACCCGTGACGTAAGACACTGCTTTATCCCCTACTATTTTGTGCTGAACTAACTACCCGAACCTCTCAGATTTCCAGTCTATAACAAAAGGAAACCAGAAAAATTTTCGTAGTTTTACTTTTTATTTGTTTCTGAAGATTTTGCAAAAATAAACAGGAAAATACACTTTTACCAAATACAAAGGCAGCTTGAACCCCTTGCTTCACTCAGGTTACTCCCTCGTTAGGCTCAGGGTTCAATATGCCACCCGTGACGTAAGACACTGCTTTATCCCCTACTATTTTGTGCTGAACTAACTACCCGAACCTCTCAGATTTCCAGTCTATAACAAAAGGAAACCAGAAAAACTTTCGGAGTTTTACTTTTTATTTGTTTCTGGAGATTTTGCAAAAATAAACAGGAAAATACACTTTTACCAAATACAAAGGCTATTTTCCTACAAATGTAATTTACCGATTTAACGATTACCTTACTCGCTTTATAAGTCATTAGCGACATGGCTGAGGACACATTGATTTATTGTTGTAATGCATAAATCTTGAATCCTTTCAAGTAGTAGAGCGGCTTTAAGACCTCGTTAATATTTACAAAGGAAATATTCACTTTTGACGCTGTTCATCTTTTCAGAGATAATCCATATATCTACTAATATTATAATTGGGTAGAAACTAAATTTGTATGTGTTTTTATTACATTATTAGGGTTCCGTAGCCAAATGGCAAAAAACGGAACCCTTATAGATTCGTCATGTCTGTCCGTCCGTATGCCACAGCCACTTTTTTTCCAAATCTAAACTTCCCCGAAAATTAGTTTGAACGAGATCTAGTAAGTAGTTTTTTTTAATACGTCATAAATCGTAAACCGCAATTTACCACGATTTTTATGATGTAACTAAAAATGTACGGTTTTTGCAATTATTTCTTTATCTGTGCTATAAGACGTTGCTTCGTACCAAATTTCAAGATTCTGAGTTCACGGTAAGAACCATGTAGGTTTTGATTCCCTTGCGAGTGTCGAAAATTTGCGGCATAAACGGCTGTATCTTTTGATTGCGTTGGATTAGATGTTTGATTTTTTCACAGCTTTAAGGGACAGTAGACCTGAGTATTAGATATAAATTCAGCTTGATACCTCCACGATTTCCTGAGAAAAAGGGTCTTGACAGACAGACAGGCGGACAACAAAGTGATCCTATAAGGGTTCCGTTTTTTTTTCCTTTCGAGAACCCTAAAAACTCAATTTTGCTTTAACTCTTCTACATAGGTAACTTATTGCATATGTATTTCTCCACCTACAATGTAGTTGGAACACTAAACACTCACATGCCCACACATTATTAATCGCTTACCTACATATTATTCAAATTGTGACATTGACATAGTGAGGTGAGGTGTAAACTACCTACATATTGTATAAATATTTCAGACCTCTTACCTGTAACTGAGAGATAAGTGGATATTCTAGTTGTATGACCGTCGGCGTTGTTATTTTCCTTATAATTGACTACCATTTTATATATTAAACTTCCTTTTGTAATATATTTTCCGAAATAAATCAAATCGTGAGGCCCAGGCCAGTGATAGGTAATAACCGAGGTACTCTACATTATTTCTTTTCTTAAGAGCATAAATAAATAAAGAATAAAGTTCATATTCATATTCTTTATTGTACACAAAACAAACTTAAACAAATATAGAAGGACAACTTATGTACAAAGGCGAGCATAACCCACAATTCAATATCTTGGAAATGATTGATGATGGTTGAAAAGCATACGCAATGTCCCATAGTAGGTACTGTAAGGACGTACTACCTCCTTACCTATTTAAAGCTGGCAACTGATATTTGGTTTTGGAATGTTTTGGCAGATTGATCATAATTTCGAACGCTAGTAAATATTTGAATATATTTTTGTTTATAGTATAAGATCCCGTTATAAAACGACCTTCACCGAGATGCTTATTTAATGAATTGTAATTTATATTTAATTTAATATGTCAATAAATATAATCCATATGGGTTGCCTAGCAAATTTCAGTCCAGAGTATGTTTAATTAATAATTAAAAGAAAATATTTTTTTAAACATTTCACCGGTATGATTATTAGATAAATTCTATACCAATCGAAAGTATGAAGCCCATAGAATATGCAAACGTTAGGTTGCCTATTCTTTTCCGGTCACAACTATCGGGTTGCCAGGTATAAACAGGTAAATCTGTACTAGCATTTTGCAACGGTCTGTTTATTGAATGAAATTTAAATTAAATTAAAGATTATTTTATTCTGAACACGGTGGTATAGGGTTGCCTGCGAAAAATCAGTCCAGAATTGCGGTTGTCGAATTTAAAAAAGTAAAATATTGCTCCGAGTGAATGTGTGCGACTGAGAGGTCCCAACCGACCATCCCATGCGATAGAAGAGGACACAGCATAGCAGCTGTTTAAAGTCCACCCATTTAAAGAAAGAGAGTGCGCATGCTATTTGGGCTTGGAAAAGAAAAGGATAGCGATAGACTCGTATATACTATGCATCATTTTGGAGTAGAGTGTCGCTATAAATACAATTGAAAAAACGTGCTACTATTTATTGTTGGAAAAAATGGCAAATGAGTGTTTTTTGTGTGGATCGGATGATGAAATAATTGATTTTAATGAAGAAACTTTTAAAAACTGTGTATTAAAGTAAGCTTTTCGTAAAAAAAAAACACTTTAAATACAATTTTGTTGAGCTACCCAGTGCGTCTCTTCAATTTGTAGGTTATCATACCACGTGCTACAAAAAAAGTGACCGTTTTGAATAAAAAATATAACGAAGAATTTCTTAATTTTAGTGCTGAATTTACAGTAAGTACATAATAATTGAATCTTTAAAATTATCTTAGCTAATACATCTTCTATATTTTTTTCATGTTTAAATAATTTTTAGTAATATTCACCTATGGTTTTGTTAATTTTCGACACACATATTTTTTTTGTAATTTACTTAAAAACGGTAATTTATAAATTAAACAAGAAAATGATCTGATTTCCTTTTTTTTTGTAACAATTAATGAGCATTGTTTGTGATGTTTTTTATTTTATTTTGTCTTCTTACAATAAAAATAAAATTTGCAAGACTACCCTGATTAAAAAAATTCACTTTTATGGGTTTTGAATTTTTTCCAATAGTTTCAATTGATTTCAATTTCTCTGTTTACATTTATAGATTTATATTTATTTATTTTTATATAAAAAAAAAACTATTTCTCTATTTAAATAATAAACTACTCCAAAATGATGCATAGTATATACGAGTCTATCGCTATCCTTTTCTTTTCCAAGCCCAAATAGCATGCGCACTCTCTTTCTTTAAGTGGGCGGACTTTAAACAGCTGCTATGCTGTGTCCTCTTCGTCGTCGTAGTCGCACACATTCACTCGGAGCAATATTTTACTTTTTAAAATTCGACAACCGCAATTCTGGACTGATTTTTCGCAGGCAACCCTATACCACCGTGTTCAGAATAAAATAATCTTTAATTTCATTCAATAAACAGACCGTTGCAAAATGCTAGTACAGATTTACCTGTTTATACCTGGCAACCCGATAGTTGTGACCGGAAAAGAATAGGCAACCTAACGTTTGCATATTCTATTGGCTTCATACTTTCGATTGGTATAGAATTTATCTAATAATCATACCGGTGAAAAGTTTAAAAAAAAAAAAAAAAATTAATTATTAATTAAACATACTCTGGACTGAAATTTGCTAGGCAACCCATATGGATTATATTTATTGACATATTACATTAAATATAAAATACGTTTCATTAAATAAGCATCTCGGTGAAGGTCGTTTTATAACGGGATCTTAGACTATTAGTTTTCTTGTGACTTCTGATGCATGCACTTTGTTGAGTCCATGTTGAGTCATTACAAGTTATAAGTAATTTTTATCTATCATTTGAGCTCTTGAGCTAAAGCAACGGACTACCTGCGTGTCTTTTGTCCTTCTCAGTCAAATCCATCGCATGGTTGTCTGTAAATTATCACTAGCAGCGAGAAGACTGTCCATTGTTACACCATAGTAAAATGTAACGCTCCTTATTCTAATACGATTGCGCGTGGCTATGCTGCCAGTTTTCTAGGCACTTTTGCCAATGAAAGCGACGTGGACAAATTTTTGATGCCCATCAATGAGTCTGTCCCTCTCTCCGAAGTAATTATTATCAGAAGTTTGCATATAGATATCTACTATGTTATTTATTAGTCCAAATTGTAGTTATAGTCTATGGAAAATATGAAATATCTGTCATGGTCTAAAAAAAGATAGCGATTTTTCTTTTCTATTATATACTTGTAAAACTTAAAATCGTTCTCTCCTTCTCCCTCTCGTAAGTATATTACTGTTTTCGAAAAAGTTTTCATTAAACACATTTTAGAACCATTGTATGATGCCCATAATTAAAATCGTTTTACTTACAACCAAAAAATTTGTACCAAATTAGAAAAAAATCGGTTACTTCGTTTTCAAGAAATTGAACTATAACTAACTATAACTTTGTATGAAATACCGTGATCCGTAAACGCATCTTATCATCGTTCATCGCAAATTATCCTGGGAAAGAGATCGCCTTACTGCCCTGATGCAGTGTTGCCCAGCTCTATAATAAATTATCATGCCGTTAAATTAAACTTAATGAATTAATCCAGAGGATTATTTACACCATTTGATTATACCAGTGACCTCACTGCTGTTTCTCGAAACCAAAAACTTTGTATACCATCTATTATTGTAGTGACTCTTTGGTTGGTACTGCTGCAGTATCGAAGGACGATAGTAGATAGATAGTAGATAGGACCTATAGCAATACAACCGGTTTTGAATAAAAAATATTATTAATGCAAAGTCAAGACAAGTGATGCGATTGGTTGTAGCATAATCATTCATCACATAATTATATATTTTTTAATTGTTTTTCCTACTCTTGGCAATTCTTCCTGTATCGTGGGTGCGTTTATTAATTACTCAGATAACGCGCGTTTAACGATTTCCCAAATTAATTTTCGCATTTAGACTGGGCCTTAGAGTAGCTCCTTGGTCAATACCACTATTACCACTGCAGTATTGGAAATCAATAATATAACAAGACTGAAGTACCTGTTGCCTCTAAGAGTAACGTCGAGTATGCTTGCTATTTGGTTAGGTTTAATTTGTTTTGCAACTGAATGGTCTCATTAGTCATGAAAAGCAATCTTATGCTTTCCAGGAGTCAAACACCAAGTGTCATCGTGATATCTTTTGATGTCCCGTTGATCAATCCCTTACATTTTGGAATATCGACCATCATCGCTGACATCAAATGACACTTATCGCCTCTTGTAGTGGCAAAATTAGCCTTTGATTTGCTTCTCAGTGGCAAGTGAGACGCTATAGCGGCAACTTTGGCGAGCATGACAGATGTAACGGTAGGTATTTTGCTGCTCAAGAATATTACTCTCATGTAGGCCGATTGTACCAAACCGATTACTCGAATCTATAAAAAAATCAATCAATCAACGTTTACCGCTTAGTTGGACAGACTTTTTGCAGAAGAAAAAATTATAATTGTCGATTTTAATTAATTCTCCAGCGCAACCTGCTGAACCCATCACATAGTCATAGAGGATAAATACCTAGTAAAGGTCAATTATCAGCAGGTTTGTTTGATAGAAGCGCAGTGTCATAAGAAAAATGATTAATATGTACCTCGTATCAGGAAGATCAAGATAGCCATCGAATTAAATAGGTACCTAATAAATGGTATCTACTTAATAGTTAATGTTTTTATGCAAAGTCTCGATCAGCTATCGACCAAAAATCTGAACAAAAGAATGAAATTCTTAAAACTCCAGTTTAAAGTTAGTAAACCCAAATCATCATCGAAATGATGACGAAAATAAACAAACTACCAGTCTTCCGGAATGATGCGAAAATCACAAGATTTTCCGTAGATTGAGACCATACATATCAAGATTGTATTGTAAATATTTATTCATAACATGGAATTGTTGCTTTTTTATGATACTCGCTAGTTTGATAAACAAACTACGGCAGGCCGGTGGAAAGTTAATCCTTGCTAATGCAAACTGTAGGCCATTGCATACATCGCATTGAAGCCTAGTTTGTGTGCTCGTAGTTTTTACCGGAAACCTTTTTAGTAATCCGTGAACCCCTTCTCATGCATGAGGCTTTATACGGGCTAAGAGAGTGGCCAAGGAGTAAAAGGAGTATTTTTGCACGTTCTTCTCAATATAATAGTTAGCTACGTTTTGCAACGTCAACTTCCTGCCTTCCTTCCTTCAGACTCCTTGAAAATTCAAAAGTGCCTGCTTTTGTACGGGTTAGTTTTAATACTCGTTTATGCATTGGGTTTGAGTTTGAGAAGGGACTAGCAAATAATTGAAGCCATCACTTAGTCTCTAACTATGTAGGTAGCTAGACCTATTGAAAAACGACCCATAAACATATTGAGTTAGTTCAAAATAGGATGTAAATCGTAACAGTTTCTATTCGTTAAACAATGGGTAGGTATGTCGTTAGCAACATTCTAACATCTAGAACTGAATGGCGATGAGTTAACGGCATTCGGTAGTTGACAAACGTGTTTATCTATTCCAAATGGCATACACCATAGAGCATGGAACGGCAGAAACTAGAGATCGAAGACGCCAATGCTTATAGATCTACGAGTTACTCTTGTATATTTAAATATTCGTGCCCGTGCCATGTGATTTGAATAAAAGTTTCGGCCAAAATTGTGCGGTAATGGACGTCAGATTCCATGTACGTCATTTTCCAGCTAGGACATTTTCCAATTATGTTAGATTTTAGTAAGTAATAGTTTCTGGTACACTAACTCCCATTATATTCACGTCTACGTGACTTCTTTGTGAATCTGACCTACTTGGAATCTGACCATCGCCAAAATCGTCTGTAGAGGTGGTCGCCGAGGCATTTCCCAGCTCTGTGGGATACTACACATACATGATAACATTGAGCAGACTTGCTCATGTGCTGCATAAATTGTAGAGGTTTTATTTTAAGACAGGTACCTATTTGAATATAATTACCTTTTTTCCGATGTCCGGTTCAAGGATATTGTTGCACAGACAAACCTGTTGCTTTATTATTTTGTGATATGTTGGCAAAATATATATGGTTAGGTAATGTATCTGAATTTTACTGTTGCCAGCATCAATAGATTTTCTTCTTTTCGAGTCGATGGAAAACTCTTGAAATATATTGGGACCAGTAGGCGGCCACGCCAACCGCAAAATCAATACCGTTCATTAGGTCCTGTAAACTTCAGGTGTATGGGCACTTGGGACACTCCAGCATGTATCGCATCGCTAGGTTTTGTTTATCTCTTTGTAAGTACTGTAAAGGCTACATTGCTTGGTACCTTGCTTCATCCAATCTCTTCATTCATGGCAGTTCACTGTAAAGGGTAATGAGAAATTTGAGGAGAGGCAAAGATCATGTTGATATCCAAACATACCAGAATGAAGCACCCTGAAGGCATATTTTTGGAGAAGTAAACACTGAATTTCTGGAAAGTGAACTGCGTCCTGACCTAAAGGCTCGGCCTATCTCAGGAGCAATTGCTCATCTTTATTCTTGTGCATATGTTTAATAGCTTTAATCATTTAATTATAATGTTCAAATTGTACATTTTTATGCAGAAATAAATATTATTATTATATATATTATTAAGTATTAATGTACGTGGTAGACAAAGCACAGGTGCCTTCTGATTTTGCGTCAGAGTCGGAGAGCGATTGAGAATACACAATATTCTAATCATGTAGCTTCCACCATAACGAATTAATGGGAACACAAACCTTTTGAAACTCACTACAATACCAGAAAAATGGAAAGCAATTTAATAAACGAAATGATACATAGATGTCACAGATAATATAATACTACAAATAAAAAAATAGATATATAACAAATATATCGACCGAGATCCGAGATGTTTCTTATAATAAATCTTCTGTAGTTCAGCTCCGGTGCGGTAGGACCAGACAGAGATTGTGAAATGAGCTAGACCAAATAACTAGACTGATTTTAGGGATTTCAGTTGACCGGCAAAATATGAGAGAGAAATATAGGTCTTTGACTCGTTATAACGGTCTAGACTTACGAGTCGGTCGTGGGTTCGAAGTTCGAAGAGTATAACGGCCATACGTTTTAGTAATTCCTTATTTAACGCCACAGCTCCCAAACCGGCGAAACGAAACTGGCATGTCCTAGAACCTGAAGCCTTAGATATAATACATAGATATCATTAGAAATACTACTTTCAGATGTCAATTCGCCTCTATAGGAAGACTAAAAAAACATACCAGTCATTCAAAGTTCCGTGCAGTCCAGAGTGCAGTTGCCGGAGAGCATTTAATTTGCACTCAAATACCGACAGAGTTCAAGGCTGGCCTTAAGTGGTTACATGCGAGTTTAGTCTTTAGAAGGTTAAGGCAAGATTGAGGCAGGCTCTAGTAAAGCTGTTGTAATTGATTAATTAAAAATAAGAATGGTATGATTGCGCTTCTGCTGAGCATCAGATCTTGGGTCCGATTTCTGGGTCGTGCTAAATGTTATTGCGTATATCCATATAGAATTACTTAGCACGGAGTTTGAATTTTGGCGCGGTTGATGGCTAAAGGCACCCGCTAATACATGGGTAAAACAATCAACAAAAAACTGCCAAAATCCGGATTTACTATAAGTACGCCGCTGCCCAACTCTTTGAAGAATACACACATGCTGTTATTTCTATAAAGTAAACCATGACACGTTTTTTTTTAAAGTTGTCTTATCTATTTTCTTTTACCTAGTAAGTACCTGCAACTGAAAATGATGTACAGGTTTGATGTGACCAGCTGCCTAATTGTGTAAGTAATTTCGGCAACGGAAACAATCTGTTTCTTTCGAACTGAAAGTTGAATCTTTATTCAACTTTTTTGTGTATGTGTGTTTTTTTGGGCAAGAAACAGATTGTTTCCTTTGCCGAATTTACTTACACAATTAGGCTGCTGGTAGTTATAGCTCGCCTGTTACAAATGTTGATTCTCGAACAAGTTCAGTAGGTACTCATACTGCACTTGACACAGTGCAGTACTATTGCACCAGATATAGCACGTTCCGTAGTCGAAACACGCGATGTTAACTATCGCTCGGGTGATCACTGTAAACACTCTGCGTTCATGTGAACCGTCAATCTACTGAGCTGCAGCTACTTACCTATCTACTGCATAATTTTTCACTCTTGCTCATGAACACTGTCTTCGTAGTCATAACAGGCAATCAGAACAATATATAATATACCCTTCACAAACACAGTGCAGGACTATGTCCCACGTCCTTGTCGGTCCTTCTTGCCTGCACCTTGTGGGGTCTAGGGCCCTACCATGTGCTGTGAGAAGAGACAGATGTATCTGATTTGTACACTGACTCTTACGCACACTGGATATAACCTTGCTCTAAGACCTTATGTTTCGGGTCTTGAATGTGACAAATGACAGAGCTGTCTAAGTAGCCACTTAATGAACAAAATTTGAATAGGTCGTTGAGACTATATTTGAGTTGATCGATGCGAAAATAAAGAAGAAAAAATCAAGGCAACGATACTCGATAGGGACACTCTAATCACAGATAGTTTCTGTTATTGGGACAATCCCACCGCACTATTCCCAAACCACTGCAACTCCTGAAAGCCAGAATCAACAGTGGCGACCACCAGAAAAGCGCCGAGGCAATGAAGCTTGATGAAGTCTCGGAGAATGAATTGAACTGTGTTGGATCCCGCAACGAAATTAATTAGAAAAGAATAACAGAGGTGTAGGATAAAACTACTTTACTGCATCATTTTATCTCTCACCCATGAACATTGTTTCAAAAGTGGTAAGTAGCAACGCTAGCTTTACTCGTTTGATCAATGCAAACACGCTGCGCTCATTTGAAGCGTTAATCCACTGTGCTTACCGTGCTCAAACTACTTGCCTCATTGCCTGTCTACTTCATAATTTTTCTCTCTCGCCCATGAACACTGTCAAGTCAGAAGGCCACGTTTACACCAGCAAGCAACTCGCATGCAAGTTTAACTACATTGCGGGGCCCGATCCAGCGATTGAGCACTACATAATCTCGGTAGCCCGCAATCTAATGCAACATTCATGCGAGCTGCAGGTTTCTGTTGAAAACTTGGCCTAATAGACAGTCAAGGCAACGATTTTGCATTCAGTGACGTCAAAGTTTTTACCTACCTTCCTAAAATAGTTTTTTTTTTTGTAATCTTGCGCTTGACTACTATCTCACCTGATGGTAAGCGATGATGTGGTCGAAGGTGTAACACGCTTGCCTAGAAGAAACCTAATTCACTCTTGACTTAAAAACCCCGAGGTTGTAGCTATCGGGAAATTCAGACTCCGGCAGGGAATTCCACTCCTTAGTGTTCGCATAATGAAAGTATTACCGAAACGTTTAGTGCGTGTATGAGTTTATGTTTACTGAATATTTTCTGTCTCAGCCATGAACGTATCTCAATGGTGGCAACTTACAATGATAGTTTCTCTCGTATGGTCGCTGTATTCAGTGTGTGGACCTTGCCTTCAATCTAACATTTTAAAACCAGTGCATAATTTTTCACTCTTGCCATAAGAAACACAATAACGACGTCTATTATGTCCTACAATGCACTGGGTTAAGAGAAGTCAATGGTGCATTATTGTTGACACGTCTCTTCAAGGTCTCTTCGTTTTCAATTGTCAATATCGTGGTAATGGAAGTCTTATGTTGTCAACAAGTCATTTAATTTTTCTGCAACTATATGGATATGACCTATTAATTGGTAACTAACGACCCGCCTCGGTTTCACCTCTCTCGCGACTCGCATCTGGTAACTACTACTAGCGACTCGCCCCGGCTTCGCCCGTGACAAATTTTACACAAAAACCGGCCTCGTTTCTCACTCTTTCTATTAGTGAAAACCGCATGAAAATCTGTTAGTGTGGTAGTTTTTATATTTATCGCGTACAAACGCGGCGAGGGACTTCTTTATCCTTACATAGTATAAAACAAAGTCGCTTCCCGCTGTCTGTCTGCCCCTATGTATGCTTAGATCTTTTAAGCTACGCAACGGATTTTGATGCGGTTTCTTTTAATAGAGAGTAATTCAAGAGGAAGGTTTATATTATAATACACGCTGCCAGCAAATATTTAGCTAGTATTTAGTGATGTAGTTATTCACTGATTTTCGCTTGCTGAATCCTGGACCACTTCCATCATTACATAAGATATTCCTCTTACTCTTTCAAACGATGAAGCGGCAAACAAGCAGACGCCAGACAAAGTGTCATTGTAAAGAACTATCAGCAATTGTCGAAAAGTTAAAATGATTAACAAGTGACATTTTGGAAGCGGCAGTCTTTGGTGACCACCACCACCATCTGCAATACCCAGAGGTACCAAGACCAACCTTTGTCGTCCTTTTTGAAGAGGACGATCCTCAATTTTTATTTTAAACTTTGTCCCAGTATTTAGCATACTGAAAAGTCCTCTTAAATTTTTTTTTGAAGCTATCCATTTCCTAGCATTTTCCATGTACCATGTCGCATGTGTCACTGCAAATAATAAATGGTAATCGATAATAGCCGAGAATCGCCAGGTGGTTAACTCTATTCATCAATTGAATGCGATCACAAATAATAGGAAATAAATTCTTTATCTATTCAGTGGATAGAAAGTAGGAACCGATTGTCAAACCATTGAAAAATTCTGATCTTATTGTGGACGGAAAGTATCTGTTTAAACCGACTCTAAAGAAAGGAGGAGTTTAATGCTTGGGAATTTGTTGCGAAAACCCTAAGAACTAGCAGCCTAAATCAAAAGTCGTCTAAGTTATTATTTAGTCATCAATCGACCAATCACATAGACGGACATCGCGTCTTTCAGCTCGCATGTGATTAGTCGAATGATGGGGTCAAACTCTTTGCCTTAAACATTAGGCTGCAGCATCAGGTTTTGGCGCACTCTCTTTTGAAATTTTTGACGTTCAAAAAGTGCTAATTCATATCCTAACTTGACTAAATAATAACTTAGACGACTTTTGATTTTGGTTTGACTGTGACATTTTTCTATTATTTACCGTATACACTAAACAGCGATGTCTCAAGTAGTCTCAATGGCCTTAGCCTATGACCTCTTAACCTTTACAAATATGAAGAGCCTTTGTATTTAAGGTAATCCTCTTATGTTAAGAATAATATAATATTAAGATGATTAATATTTGACTGTTCACTGAAGGCCACTAAAGTTAAAAGTGAGTTGAAAATTGGGTAGTATATAACTGTAAATCAAAAAATCTTACATTTTTATATAAAAAAAAATCCAATCCTAATCAAAAATACAGAATACACAGCAAAGTAGTTACCTACATTACCACACACATTTTCTCGTGTAAATCTCCGAGATCGGCATCTCATAATAAGTGTGTAGATTATAAACAACAACCTGAGGTTGTCGGCAGTGCAACGACCGCGGGCAAGGCTCTATGGGTAGAGGTAGGTACTCTTGCGTCACGCATTCAGACTGATGTATGACGACATTCTGGCAGAGGGAATGTTTAAGTTTGGATATTAAATAAGGTATTTAAGTATGCCGAATTTCGTAAATATTAATTAAGATCTTGCTAAACGAACAAGCTTAGCAGTATTTTGTTGGTAGCAAGCAGAAAGACGTTGAATTTTCATTGCACTTTATAAATTCCCCCTAGGGCTTTGCAGACCACGCGGGGAACACCTAATGCGAAGAGTATCTTCTAAGTTCATTCTCATTAGATACTAACGACAGCCATCTGTGGATTTTTTATTGATCTTAGAGCAGCTACGTTCTCCGACCAGCTAGATTTTCGCATCGACGCGTATTTTGTTACCTTTATAGGTCACAAAAGGCACACATTATACAATTAAAAACCGGAACACTCCGTAAGTCGGTGCGCAGTAGCAATTTCATGTGACACCGGGAGTGAGGGGTAGGCTACTGCCACAGTAAAAATATTATTCTGTGGTAGTGCGCAGTGAAAAGCGCACTTCACAGATGTCATCAAATTTGAATCGACCTTGGTGTACGAATGAAAAATGTATTGAAATTATGTGTCAATTCGGACACTTTGTCCGTATATATTGTGTCCGAGTCGTCAGAAAGTCTTGTGAAAATGGGAAAAACTGCCAGCCCTTAAATCGATAAACTGGGGAAAACCCTTTGGGAAATCTTAGCAGTTTTGGTGAGATTTCCCACATCATACGAATATTTAGCACTGCAATCATAAAGTTTGACTCTGTGAATTTATGTTTGGTTGTCTTATAAGTTATTTTATGAACCATACTTCTTTTGATTATGAAACATGCGGGCAGTTAAAGAAAATTCTTCTCTTCACCGTCGTTCCCTCATTCACACGTTTTCAAGTTTCTTTCTTCGTAGCCAATTTCGTAGCAATAATTACCAGTATAATCTCCAGACACTTGACAGACCAATACCTAAGGTTTAAGTTTGAAATTACTTTACTCTGTGTATAAGGGATAAATAAAAAACCTGTTCCATACGCTGAAGATAAACCTATTCATAGGGTTTTCACGCTGTCATTATTTTTGATTTCTGCAGTTTCACATGTAAGTCGTGCTTTGTGAAGTAATTATGTCTTTCATCCTCCTGACTTTTATGTTGGCACTTCACATCGCTATTCGACGTTCGCGTTTTTTTTTCGTCTTTGTTCGCTATATGTGTGTTGAACTCCGAATAACACGAATACACCGACTACAAATCGTTTATGAACAGAAAAATATGCCGAACATTTACGAATATTTTTGCTATAGACGTGTTATCTGCAGCAGCGGCTTATTATTTCCATTGTGCTAATTACCAGTACATGTTATACGTACGTAAAAACAAAGACGTTAAAAGAACATGGAGAAGAAGACGCTGGTGGGTGTTAAAAATTCACAAAAATCTTACCTACTAAGTACTACTGAGCGAGCGATGTGTGGCCGGTAAACAAACATATTCGCCATATTCGCAATCCTTTGATATGTGGCAAAAAACCCGACAGCCGGGCAGATACGGGTATTCGGGTTTTTAGCGTATTCGTCCTGTTCGTGTGAATTAGGCAAATATAGACGAATAGAGCTACTTCACATCGTCCTATTTGGGCGAATAAGACAAATACGCGAACACGAATAGCGATGTGAAATGCCACCTTAAAGAATTAACATTTGAAAGAGTTTATTTTTAAAACCAGACACAAGGTCTACTGAAAAAGGTGTAAGGTTTTTTTCGTGGCTGACAGGATAATTTATGACGTAAATCCTCTAAATTTCAATCCTAGAAAAGATTAAGTTAATGATAAAATATCAAGAAAAGTTAAATTAAGTACCTACTATTTATTAATTATATTCTATGTGTTTGGACGGGGTGTTGTCAAAAATATGGTTTTGTATGTAGAAATACACAAGCATTAATAAAAAAGGACGATGTAATTCGTAAAACACTTATGTACCTACTTAACTACCTACAGATTTTAAAAAGGTGTAAGGTTTTTTTCGTGGCTGACAGGATAATTTATGACGTAAATCCTCTAAATTTCAATCCTAGAAAAGATTAAGTTAATGATAAAATATCAAGAAAAGTTAAATTAAGTACTATTTATTAATTATATTCTATGTGTTTGGACGGGGTGTTGTCAAAAATATGGTTTTGTATGTAGAAATACACAAGCATTAATAAAAAAGGACGATGTAATTCGTAAAACACTTATGTACCTACTTAACTACCTACAGATTTTAAATGATTACTTTTTCTGATTAATGATCTTTATGATTTATTTTAATGATAATGACTAACAGCATTAATTAAAAATGAAGCGAGAAATCATCGGTTAACACAATTCTAAAAATGAACACCAAAAAGTGGTATTTTAAATAGATACTGTAGACGGAACTAACGTAATTTTGTTTGTCATTTTCCGTAAAAAAACGTCTGATTCCATTACTTATCGCAAAATAGTGAGGATTGGTCTCATAACCGCCATTTAGCTTATCAACGTTTACTCAATTCATAAACACATCGTTCATTACATATTAGGAATACAGTTTACACAACACCTTAGCACCGATTTTGACAGATTCTCTTCGATATATAACAACCAATATATTTAGGCATGCGGCAAAAAATTGATACAATCTAAATGTTTCTGATTTTCGTCGCTTGGCGCCGCAAGTGGCGCTACCATGGCATGTCAAAGTATAATGGGTGCTTTTGCCTCGGTGGCCACTTTACGGAGTGCAAACAGCCAGATTTTGTGGTTCAAAATGTGTTTGCTTATTACCTACGCACGTTTCTCAATATTTGTCGTGTAAGGCTGTTGCCAAAAACTGGTATTACCGTTAGGTAGTCCTTTTTTTGGCTGAAGTTTCGTAACTGTTCAAGCAAACTGTAGTCCCAAATACCTCCATTACCAAATGAAACGGTCCGTTTTTTACGTCTTCAAGCTATCTTATCTTATCTTGTGGAGGGGCTGAGAAATAACTCGGACATTTCGACCCATTTGCGATCTTTTGTGGTCCCCTAGATGACCTATTCCTCCCCAAACTCGTTGAAAACTCTCTTCATGAGTTTTACAACGAGACTTCAAACTATCTTGCTTCTAGGCTAGATATACTTTTTTATTGAGCATCGTATTCCATTTGGGCCGACATGGTCTGAACCTGAGAGTTCAGATATATAAGGCAAAGTAGGCACAATGTGTTGTTACCAAACAACCTGTAAAAAGGTTATGTCCAAAATGAGACTGCGATGCGATAGTTTGAGTCAATAATTGATTTACTGTCGACGTTTTTAACAGCATAAACCTTCGATGCCAACCATAATTCGCAGACTTTGGAAGCTAAATTGACCTCTACGACAGTACGATTTATAAAACACACATTGAAACTCCTGTGTCTTTTAGGCCATTGATATTCACATCTTGGCGCCACAAAGCACGCAGAATAACGTCACGTGGATATAATTCATCCATTAGAGAAAAAAATCACGTTGTTCCATAAACAAATCCTGATTATGCCATCTAATCACGCGCAAGATGGACGATTAAATCAATTTACTACATAGTGAGAATACCTTTTATAATATTATATTATACTCTATTTATATAATTATACCTCTTAGGTTTTTATAATTAGCCCATTAATCTGTTTTAATTGATTTATTTACTATGTTCTTGCACCATGGTTTCGATTAGTAAATGAAGAAACTGAAATTCTAAAGATGCTTTCTCGTTGAAGACCAAAGGTGTCTAATGAGAAACGTGCCACTAAACCAAAACCCGGGTCACCAGCTATTTTCATTTGGGGTCCTTTTTAGGGACTAAAATTTTTAATCACGTTTTCAATCAAATTGAGATATGTTTTGACTATCATGATTGAATATTGTTAAACTGAAGTCAAAATAACAAATAAAGGAGGAACCCTAATAAACAAACAGAACTAGATAGGTACTTGAAGAATGAAACTCTGTAGCGTGTAGCATGTAACTACATTAGTTAGCATAGATTTTATAGCAATTTGTACAAAATCGTCCGACCTGTGCGTGCAGGGTGGCTAAGATTTGTCGAGCAACAATGGCTAACGGTGATCAGCGATTATATCATATTAAATAAATAATAACAGACTATTGACAGTTTGCACGGAGTTTCAGACTATGTGTGTATTTTAGAGATATTGTGTAATCGTTACCTACAGTTAAAACACCGTAAAATGTTTGTAATTTTCAGCGCATGTAGCGAATTTGTTTTCAAATGTATCCGATTGGACGTGAAGAGAAAATGGAAATCTTTGTAACATCGAGGTCAAACAGTTAATTAAATATTCAAATGTCATTATTTGCTTGGTAATGCAGATCGTAGTTTTCACATTTGGTCCTCAACCAGGCATTAATCCCCATCGGCCATCCGTTTTGCGAGCAATGTGCCCTGCCCACTGCTACTTAAGTTTGGCAATTCTTCGGGCTATGTCGGTAACCTTGGTTCTCTCAGAAAGGTTCTGGAGAGGCGACCGCGAACCGAAAGACGTTGCGTTGGAAGGCCTCCCACCAGGTGAACCGATGACCTGGTGAAGGTTGCGGGGATCCGCTGGTTGCGAGACGCACCGGGACCGGTCAATGTGGCGACACTTGGGGGACGCCTATGTCCAGCAGTGGACGTCTTTCGGCTGATATGATGATGAGGCATCAATCATCATTTTTAAAATATAAACAGCATAGACATTATTTATACGAGTACAACATTCTACATTGGTATCATCCAGTTATTACCAGCCATTACTTCTGGAACAGCTGTCTTCACTAATAGTTATCCTTTAAAAAAAAATAACAATAGGTGAATTCAATTTGCTTTTACGTTTCCACTGTAGGACCCTGTTACCCTTTTTTTTTTTTTTTTTTTTTTTTTTTTTTTTTTTTGGGTGGGAAATCATCCAATGACTTCTCCCGCCCTGGGTGAAGCGGGAGGGCGTGTCAGCCTTTTACTGACTAAAACCCACCCGTGTTCCTTCAGTTGCTTGCGCCAGGGCCGCGGTAACTCTATTTCAAATTTATCCGCGACCCTACATTTTCGGAATATTTGTATAATGCCTTAACATTGAAAACCTGTAACGAAGGTTTACCACTGCCGAAATATTACCAATAAATTCAATTTCCGTCACTTGTACTTATTTAACTTTAATTTTAGCACTGAATTGACCAAGTAGATCTTATCTTAACCCCAAGTATGGTGACAACCTTCTTCTTGGCCAACATTCGCGAGCGGTCACATACCTTGATTACAGTATTTTAATCTTACTGTACTTACATGTACCTTGTGGACATATGTGTCTTAAACTGGGCCAAGGAAATGATAATCATTTATAAAGTATGGTCCAGTGTGTGTTTAAGTGTTTGTTGTATGTTATCATTGTTATCTTTTGTTATGGGTGTTAGTAGTCTACTCGAATCATCGTCACCATCTTCCTGTCCTTGTCCCATGTTACTTGGGGTCGGGGCAACACATTTTCTTCTTCCATACCGTCCTGTTTACCGACGAGTTTTCTTTTTTATTACCTACTCCTCGTAATCAATTTTATTTATTCAAATTATTAATAAAAATACTCCCTAGTCCATTAGTCACACTCACGTATATCGTTTACATAAAATTAATACCTAAGTTTAAAAAACAAAGGCGTCAATAAATATTTACGACAAAGTATCAAATGTTTCTATACAGAACATGTTAGTGAATATTTTGATTAATATTAGTTCCTTCATAATAACAGCTACACTCTTTGCGCTGTAGCATGGTGCGGTTGACAGTTTCAATAACATTTTTTACGCTTATACGTATACGCATTTTTTGTATTTTAACGTCTTACCATAGTTATACCATATACCATAGTTGCCTGTATGACGTTAAACTACAAAAAATATAAAAAAAAAAATGGTATTGAAACTGTCACCCGCACCATTCTACAGCGCAAAGAGACGCAGAACGAAGCAGACGAGAGCGCAAACTTTTGTCTATAAATATTATTTTGAATTTTAAATTTTACTATAGCCTAGCTGCCGCCTGCGTGCAGATAATTAATAATTCTGTAATCATATTATGATGTTGCCATACAGCTGGCCAGTTAATGTATCCACCAACGGGCCAAAACCAGCTTCGAGATTAACCTGCATCGACTAAAAAGAAGTAGGGCAGTACGTACCCTCTTAGAATATCATCATCATAAATAATTATGTCAACTTATAGTTACAAAATGTATTTCTGAACATATACGGCCGAAGGTAATGGAAACTCGACATTATTGGATTTCTGGTTGTATTTTTATACACAGCTCAAGTTTTTATTTGTTTTTAACCCAGACCAGTCTTATGCAAACTGTAGGCAACTTGTACAATAACTTTTTGATGTAGGTACAGTACAGACGTAAAACCTTCACGGCCAGAGTGATTTAAAAGGTTAATGTAATTCTGGCTGTTCAATAATAACGAGGGGTTTTCCCTCGCATATCTCATACCCGAAAGATAATGCAATCTGGGAAATTCAAGGTACAAGATGAAAAACTAAAATTGAGTACATATATAGTGAGAGGTTTCGCCGTAATTCAATGAAAACTACAGTCGGTATTATAAATGCAGATAGTGCCAAGTGTCAACCTGTTAAGAAAGAATCCAGACACAAATCACAATTGTAAATATTATAAGAAAAAACTAATTAAATAAAATATAAAGGTCTTATGGTAAATAGGGTAGATAGAGAGGTAGACAGTAGAGACCACCCGCCTTTGATCTGGTGGTTCAATATAGAAAAAGACCTCAAGCAAGCCCAATTGCCGGAAAAAACAAAACAGAAAACCCAAGATTGAATAACTTTGCGCACGAAAATGAGGAACCCGACCCGAAATAATGGAAGAAGAAGGTCTTAAGTATACCACTAGCGTTAGTACCACTGGTACTCTGCATTCTCTGGGCCCGCTAGGTACATATCTTGCTGCTCTTCGCATCGTTCGTGAAGTAAAAAGAGAACAAGACACAGATGATGCGAGATCTTGCAGTATTCAGTGTCTCATGGTGCGGCACTTATAATACTCGTAATAGCCTCTATACATGCTGTAATCCACATTGCTCATTTGAGTGGCAAAAATCTTAGTTATCTACCGCACGTGGCATGAACGTAACGCTACATTCACTACTAAACGTAGGTACTCAGTAACGGTACTCGGTAACCACAGCTCGAACTGAGTATTTTATCCAAGATAGATTGCATCATTCAGTCCCAGTTTCAACGGATGTTTGTTTATAAAACAACTGTGCCGCTTTAGCGAGGTATTTACTACGATTTCACGGTGTATGAAATCATCATTTTCCTGCCTTTGTCCCGCGTTACTTGGGGTCGGCGTAACACGTTTTCGTCTTTTCACGGTGAATGACAGATTAATGCAAATGTAGAGATACAAAATTGTCGAACGAATCTTTTTAAAAATTCTTCTTTTCATCATTTTAGAATGTCTAAATTGCATATCTTGTTACTGTTAAGCCTTCATGCTTACGGGTTCCGACTTCCCAGAAGTATTTATCAGAGATAGTTGCCGGTTGTCTTTTCATTCGTCAATGGGACCTTATAGGACCTCAACAGATAGGATGCTTCATTTTTAGCGTTAATTTGTCATTATTGGAATACCTACGGGGGTAGTAGTAGTAGGACGGCGGTAGCGTACCTACCTATAATATCTGCGACTCTTTGATTGCTAATAAGCATTTACATAATTGCTCCTTCCGTGTGTGAATAACCTAATTCTTGACATAAGTAGGTGACGTAAGTTTAAGTAATTCTGAGGATAATTTCAATTCATAAAATAGCACGAAAATCAACCTAGGTTAATTTTCAATGACCAGCCAATTTTTTGCACGAATTAGGTATCAATGAAAGAACGGTTTATGCAAAAATCACAAAAAAATAAAAAAAAACAGCCGTTCCATACATTTTTGCCCATAACTCTGCAAAATGTACAGAATGGTTGTTTTTTTTCACTCTATCAATAGGCTAGGCCTTTCCTTATCTATGATGTGACTGGTATCCGTCAGCTGACATTTCACCCATGTGACAAGAAAGTCCATACTAAAGCTGAGTACAAATTATCGGACGCGGCTAACGGACGCGAGGTTATAAAAAAATATCGAGTGTTTTCGCAGCAGAAAATTGCGTCCTCACTTTTACTACTCGACATGTTTCTACGTAAACATAATCTTCGTTGAATAAGTTATATTGTCTATGGAATAAGCGCTCGAACGCGTCCGCAAGCCGCGTCCCAAACGACTGTGCACACATATCAGACACGGGCGACACGGCTGTAAGTCGCGTCCGTCAGCCGCGTCCGATAATTTGTTCCCAGCTTTAATCTTTTGAAACAATAAGTGGTTTAAAATATTTACATTAGTACCTATATTAATACTAATGTGCTGATTATGCGGTAAAACGACAAACAAATTTATTTACTTTCTAATCTAATCCAAATGTATTAAATTAACACCGTGAGAAATTTTTCACCGGCTGATGGTGGTTTTACACCGGCCGCGGCGAGGCGAGGCGTGGATGGAATGCTTTGACACCGAAAGATGTCCATCGCTATAGTAAGTACCTCAGGCATCAGGTCCTCGGTGGCCTAGTGCGAGATTATATAACCGTTTTACAAAGTAAATAAATACTCTATTCCTCTAAAGCAATAAAGTTCAATATTGTATCATTGTATTAACAAATATGTCAAATCTCGCCTTGCACAAGTAGACCTTTTATGCCGGCTGTAAACTATCTCGCGAGAGCCCGTGTAGATGATGTATCCTCACGGGCTGTCGCGCGATAGTTATAGCACATTGCTAAGTACGATAGTAGCTGTATGGTCGATGAGTACATTGCTCTCTCAGTACTGAGTTCTCAATCATGAAGTATTTTGTTTAAAAACTTAATGTATCACGGTCGTTATCTCTTTCCGGACTAGGAGACATTACCTAAAGGAGCTTGTGTAAATTAGGTTTATCTGACGAATAATTGCTGTATGAAGGTACTAGCTAAGCTTTTTGGAAAGACTTGGGTAAGATTGCCATAAAAAAATTAAACCGACTTTCAAAACAAAGCACAACAAAGCGACAAATAACTTTATTTTTTAAAGTTTTCTTTGGTACCAAAAAGAAAGATATTTTTCGCTGTGTAGTGTTTTGTTTTGGAAGCCGGTTTCTTTTTTTGTTAAAATATTTTTTTAAATTTTGGTACAAAAATAAGTACGCATTATTATAAGGTTAACTCAAAAACTATTCTTCAGATCTTGATCAAATTAGACCATATGAGTAGCACCAGCTTATAAATAAAAAAGAATCATAAAAATCGGTTCACCTAGTAAAAAGTTTTGAGTTAGGTAAACACAGATTAAAATAAGTCGGTTAAAAGCGGCAAGTCATGTAAAAAGTAGAAGAGTGTAGTGGGATAAGAGAGGCAGTGAATGATCACGATCATAATTTATTTGGGAACAGCGCAACTTCTTTTCTTCATATTATATTTATACTTCTGATATAGACGCATGTTACTAAAAGAGTTATGAATATAAATGTGGATGGATGGAGAGGGAGGGGACGGCCAAAGAAAGATGGATGGACTGTGTGAGGAGTGATATGAAAAAGAGGGAGTCAGTGATGGCGTGCCGGGGGACAGCACGGGATGGAAGAAGAAAACGTGTTGCGCCGACCTCAAGTAACATGGTACAAGGGCAGGCAGATGAGGAATCTTTAATACAGTAAACACTCTCTTTCAAGAAAGTGAATGATGATAATCACTTGACATTTATGATTATTTGTACGACAAAATTAGGTGTTTATTTGCAAACAAACCTCTAATTTTGTAGCTTTAGTGCATATTTGTGACAATAAATATAAATTCTAATGACAAAAGTATTTTAAGCGCATATTTCGTCCTTTTTTTGTGCAAATTTTGGCATTTTGATAGTGCATATAACCATCGGATTATATGATGATGATACTACTCGTATCAAAATGCCAAAGGTTTTTACTTCCAAGTGTCTACTGCATTATGAATAGGTTACTTGTAGACAAGTATGTACCTACCATCGTAAGTCGCATCGCTTAGCAACAGACGAGAGAGAGAGCGGCCAATCTAACATTACAATATATTTCATAATTTTTTCAAGTGTATCTCGAAAATCAAAAATCATCGAAAAGTGTTTATTAGACCCGGATACTTACAAGATATTATTTACACCAGTGGCAGCATGTAGCACCTTGCCAAAGGTTAAGTACATCATCCTCACGGGCTCTCGCGCGATAGTTATAGTAAATTGCTAAGTACGATAGTAGTATAGTACATTGCTCACTCAGTACTAAGTTCTCAATCATGAAGTATTTTATTTAAAACTCAATGTACAGCGTTTCCTCAGACTCTCGCCTCGCGCGAGAGTGTTCAGCCGGCATTACACCAAAGATGGGCTGGGCGTGGATATAAATTTTGCCATCGCCGCCGGTGTAGAACCATCTTGACCAGCCAGCCCACCGGCACCGTCGCGTCGTGAGATAGGAAAACCTTAGAATTTCTTGAATGACTCGATGAGTGGCGAAGAGAGAAAGTTATATGTATCTCCTTTTCTGCTCCTCAAACTCCAGTGCCGTCTGAATCCTGGATTAGATAGTTAGGTTCATATACAACCTGTATATACAACCATCTGCTAAAGTTGACGTGTTACTTTTTACCTCGCCTAGTGGGCTATTCTCGTACGCATGCGTGCTAACACGCGAGAGCAGATTAATCTTTGTCGTATTGTTTATGACTTAAACTTTACCCTAGCAACGCACCAGGTAAACGATTATAAATAGGTAGATACAAAAATAATTAAAGAAAGTAGGTACCTATACCTACCTATTAAATGCCTACCTACCCGAATTCTGATAAAGTCACAATCTGACAAAACATCTTCTGATAAGGTGCTACCATGCTGCCGCTGGTGTAAATAATATCTTGTAGATATCCGGGTCTTACTCGTACAAACACGTTTCGATGATTTTTGATTTACGAGATACACTTGAAAAAATTATGAAATATATTGTAATGATAGATTGGCCGCTCTCTCTCTCGTCTGTTGCTAAGCGATGCGACTTACGATGGTAGGGTAGACACATACTTGTCTACCACCTACCTAGTTACCTACCAATTTTATTTATAGGGTCATTCTTCCGCGGAGAATCATAATATCGCTATTCAGAAAATGAAGTCAATTGATTATATTGATGATATTTTGTACATTGATACCATCACTGACGTTATTAGATAGAATTTAAAAGTGGTCGCCATTTCTGCGGTAACCTTTTCAGGTCAAACCTGAGTTTTTGAACAGTAATCAATAAAGACATACTAAAATATGCACTAACGCTACAAAATTAGGGGTTCGTGCATTTGCATATGCAAACATGCATATGCAAATAATCTGATGTCTTGTGATTATCATCATTCACTGACTTGAAAGAGAGTGATTCCTCATCTGCCTGTCCTTGTCCCATGTTACTTGGGGTCGGCGCAACGCGTTTCCTTCTTCCATACCGTCCTGTCCCCCGTCACGCTAGCACTGACTTCCTTTTATCATATCACTGTCACACACTGTCCATCTATCCCTTCTTTGGCCGTCCACTCTCTCTTCATCCATCCTCATTTCTATTCATAACTCTTCTATCAGAATTATAAATACAACTAGCTTCTGCCAGCGGCTTCGTCCGCGTTATAGTCGAAAATTGTCCCGAGGGAACATATTTCTTGGGTTAAAATATCCTATGTGCCAAATTTCATCCAGATCCTTCCAGCCGTTTGAGCGTGAAGAAGTAACAAACATACAAACACACACACTCACACACTTTCGCCTTTATTATATGAGTGTGATATATAGTGTTATTAGTGTTAAATATAATATGACGAAAAGAAGTTGCACTGTTTCCAAATAAATTTGGACAACACCAAAATAATTATGATGGTGATCATTCACTGCCTCTCTTATCCCACTGCATTCTTCTCCTTTTTAGGCGCAGGCACAGCTTACGTACTTTGTGGCGCAGGCCACATAGAAGTGGCGTCGGGCGTGGACATGACACGAGCGGCTTCCTATTGCATTCTAATTTCAAACTAAATGCATGGAAATAAAGCGCAATTTAGGACACACGGTATGTCCTTGCTCGGACGTGGTTATGACGCGCCATTTCGGCGCCCGCGCCTGATCAAATTGCGCTTTATATCCATGCATTTTGTATGAAATTAGAATGGAATAGGAAGTCGCCCGTGACATGTCCGCGCCCGACGCCATTTCTATGTGGCCTGTGCCTTACACCACTTTCCACTTTTAACCGACCTCAAAAAGGGGGAGGTTCTCAATTAGACTGTATTTTATTTTATGTGTGTTTACCTACCTCAAAACTTTTTACTAGGTGAACCGATTTTGATGATTCTTTTTTTATTTATAAGCTGGTGCTACTCATATGGTCAAATTTAATCAAGATCTGACGATTTATTTTTGAGTTATCCTTAATAATGCGTATTTTCATGTTAATAAATAAGGTATCAAAACTAAAAAGAGAGAAATATTTTTTTTTACAAAAAACAAAGCAAAAAATAACCTTCTTTTCGGCAGTCGGTGTAGTAACGTAATAAAAAACTTTATTCAAAAAATCAAAAAAACCCGACTGCTTCAAAAGCGAACTAAAAAGTCGTAAACAAGGAAAAAATCATGCTGTGCAGGCGGAGGATACACCAGATTTTGGTCAGCCAGCCCGCAAATATGTATCCTCCGACTGCACAGCGTGATTTTTTCCTTGTTTACGACTTTTTAGTTCGCTTTTGAAACAGTCGGGTTTTTTGATTTTTTGAATTAAGTTTTTTATTTATAACTTTTTAGTTAGCTTTTTTTCGAATTAGATACATTTAAACATATAAGTGTTATATATTGTTGAAATCACCTCTTAAAACCCTTTTTTTGATACCCCAGACGATGGGTTTGGAATTAAAAAAAAATTTGGGCCCCCACAATATGGCACCCAAAATCCGCTATTTTTCTATTGTCCAATTTTAATGTAGCCTATGACACTCGCAAGGTTAAGACGCATCGATTGACGTATCAATCATTAAAATCGGCCAACGCGTTTGGTCTCTGGAACGCCATATAGGAACAAACATACATACATACACACATAGACTGATAAACACATTACCCTCCTTCGGCAGTCGGGTAAAAAATAGGTACCGAAGAAAACTTCCAAATGAAAGTTATTTTTTGCTTTGTAGTGCATTGTTTTGAAAGTCGGTTTATTTGTTTTATGGCAATCTTATCCAAGTCTTTCCAATAAGCCTAGCTAGTACCTACATACAGCAATTATTCGTCAGATAAACCTATTTTACACAAGGTTCTTTAGGCAATGTCTCCTAGTCCGGAAAGAGATTAACGACCGTGATAAACTCAAGGTCAAAGGTATCCAGATAGAGACGCTTTTAGCATATTTTGAAGCAGTCTAAAGTAGGGTAGCCGCCAGCTGAATTCACAAGCAGTTCCGGTAGCCAAGGTTTTGTGTAAATGTAGTTTTTGGGGAAATGTGCTAGATGACCTCTGCGGTGTTCATGGTAGGTCTAGGTAGACACTTATATACATAACAGAACATACCACAGACATAAACCTAACTAGATAACGCAAGCCGCTCCATCTGTATGAAAACCATGAAAACCAAGCGTACCACTTTTTCACAAAAAAAATAAAAACAGATTTACTTACTCGTACCAATGAAAGAAAACATTTCCAATGCCTCGGCCAACTTCTTCTATACAGTATTTACAGGTCAATATGGCATAGTTAGGCATTTTTCTACATATCGGTGGACTTCCGGTCCCGATAATGCTAAATGAAAATATATCTCAAAGTACGATCATTGATCGTAATTTTACTCCGTTAAATATACAAACATGTCATCTAGTTAGATTTATTTTAGGTGGAACATACCGCCTACATACCTAGAAGGGTTAAGCAGACATTTCCCCAGTTATGTCCCATGTAGGATGGGACAGATTGGTCCCTTTTTCCGCACTTATACACCCATTTGGTCCCAGTTGGTATGCACGCAGGCCTCTCTGTGAATGGGCCGTAATCCACTACGCGAGCCGGGTGCGGGTTGGTGGATGTCACATGTCTTCTTATTTGGCGGTTTCCTCACGATGTTTTCCTTCACCGTTTTGAGAGCAGGTGATGAAATAACTTACACAAAGTAAAGCGCCTGCCTGGGCTCGGAAGTTCGAACCCATTGCACGACCTGCAACTTGTAAGTCGCGGATGTTACCACTGGGCCACCACCGCTCTTGTGAAAGTCCCCTGTAACCAGGGTTGCCAACCGTCCGGTTTTCGACCGGACTGTTGGGTTTTCGAATGATTCGTTGGGGTCAGGTCGCTAACTTCCGACCGGACGCGATTTGTCCGGTCAGATAGAATTATTGTGGACGCGACACGCGTTGCCAATGCGTCGGCGACGCGGCGGCGTAGTTGCCGGCACGAGGGGCCCGCGGGCGGCGCGGTGCGCGGAAGGGGCATCCCCGCCCCCGCGCGGCATCATTTCGTTCAGTATATCCTCTCCT
This sequence comes from Orthosia gothica, assembly GCA_949775005.1. Lineage (NCBI taxonomy): Eukaryota > Metazoa > Arthropoda > Insecta > Lepidoptera > Noctuidae > Orthosia > Orthosia gothica. Next base: position 26,012,214 of record OX459048.1, read on the forward strand.
CTGTATTCCTGTGTAACGCCCACGTGCGTCTGTGCGTGTGATAGTGATTCATTAACTGCCAAAATGAGTGATACTCCCCCAAAAGTTAAAAAACGGTATTGTTGTTTTCACGAGGAATGGCTAACCAACGAAAGTTTTTCGCAGTGGCTTACCAAAGAAGACGATACAACGGCTTTTTGTAAAATGTGTAGAACCTCATTTACTGTTAAACACGATGGGGTGAAAGCTGTTAAACACCATCAGCAAACCGAGGGACATGCTCGAAAGTGCCAATCAGCCAGTCATTCGTCGCTTCTGAGTAAATTTTTCACGACGAAAGAAATCGTCTGAAAGTCGAAATGGTGAAGGCGGAATTGATAGTGATGTTCAACTATAACATGACCTGTTCAGCGTTTGAAGAATTTCTAAGAACAGATGCAGGAAAATTACTTGTTAAAAATGTTAAAAGCGAGAGCAAGTACAATTTTAAGAAAAAATAATTTTCCTACAACTTAATTTTTTTTTTTTTTTTTTTTTTTTTTTTTTTTTTTTTTTTTTTTTTTTTTTTTACCTAGCTTTTAAGTTAATACATGTGTGTTTTTCTTAATAAACCTTTTTGATTGATACTTGACGTGTTTTTTATTTTATTTAGTATAATGACCAGAATAAATTTGTTGTCCGGTTATTGGCGCCAGAAAAGTTGGCAACCCTGCCTGTAACACGGGCACAAGGCACTAACTAATTTAAAAAAATAACAGGATTTTGATTTGAAAAAAGAATCATCCTTTACTTAGCTATCTACGTGGAAAAATGTGACCACATTATTGCGGGGAGCTGGTTTTCAGTCGGAAATACGACGATAAATTAGTATGTCAACGACCTTATAATTACTTCGAGTACATATTTGCCCCTTGTACTGTAGGCAGTATCAGGCAGGTCAGTGGTAAGAATGCAGTGCCTACAGCCTACAGGCAGTAAATTTTTGATAATTTTTACATACCTTATTTACATATACATATACAATTGAATATTCTAAAAACAAAAACAAACCTATATACAAATAAAAAAAGGGAGACGGAAAAGAGCTCATTGTGCATCATAAAATTTGTCCAAATCGATGTCAATGGGAAACGTGACCAGAACGCTGGCAGCATTGCCATTTAAAGGTTGAATAAAAACATACTTTAATTTAAAACTGCTCCGTAATCATGATAATTAAAAATCAACCGGTTCACGGTTCTTCACAATACTATAATAATAATAATAATATAATATCCGCTAAGCATGCTGCTGGAGAATTCAGGCCTCGGCTATCGGTTGAAGAGAGGTGGTCAGGTTATATCTCACCTCCTTTACATGGATGACCTGAAGCTCTTTGCCCCCAGCAATCTTCAGTTGATGGAGCTACTGAAGGTTACTGAAACATTTAGTAGCGCCATCAGGATGGAGTTTGGTGTGGACAAATGTGCGGTCATGCATGTAAAGCGAGGGAAGATTTTGGAATCCGTGGGAATTCAACTCGCGGATTCCATAAGCCTGAGATCCCTCTCTCCAAACGAAACCTATAAGTATTTGGGTATGTCGGAAGCGTTAGGTATCAGCACTACTGACATGAAGCAATCGTTGAGGGAACGCTTCTTTGGCCGCCTGAGGAAGGTACTCAATAGCCTTCTTTCGGGCGGAAACAAGGTGCGCGCCTTCAACGGTTGGGTCATGCCGGTATTGATGTACTCTTTCGGCATACTCAAATGGACTCAAACGGAACTCGACGCCCTGGATAGGCGGGTCCGCACATTGCTGACTGCAAATCGAATGCATCACCCACGATCGTCGGTCATGAGATTGTATATCCCGCGGAAGTGTGGAGGCCGAGGCTTTTTAAATGCCAAAAACCTTCACAACCGCGAGATATGCGATCTCAGGGAATATTTTCTAAACACAGACGTGGGTATGCATCGAGATGTAGTAGCAGTGGACAAGGGACTCACCCCGCTCTCCTTGGCGAATGAGAACTGGCGCAAACCTGTAGTGCTTGACACTAACGACCGCAGGGCGGTATGGCAGAGTAAGGAGCTTCACGGACGCTTTTTCCGGGCCCTTCATGGGTCCGATGTAGATCAGTCAGCGTCCGTAGCCTGGCTGCGTTTCGGTGACCTCTTTGGGGAAACTGAAGGTTTTGTATGTGCAATTATGGATGAAGTTATCATGACGAATAACTACCGGAGATTTATTGTGAAGGATGGCACGGTTGACATCTGTCGGGCATGTCACCGTCCGGGTGAATCGATCCGCCACATTATCTCTGGTTGTTCTCGTCTAGCTAACGAAGAATATTTGCATAGGCACAACCTTGTAGCCAGGATTATCCATCAGCAACTTGCTCTGAAATACACTCTTGTGGCATCGGAGGTGCCGTACTACAGGTATGTGCCCGACCCAGTTCTCGAGAATGGCAATATCACATTGTACTGGGATCGGTCCATCATCACTGACAGGACTATTGTAGCCAATAAGCCTGATATAGTGGTGGTGGACCGAATCGAGAGGCGTGCAATGATTGTTGACATTACCGTCCCGCATGACGGAAACCTCGTGAAGGCCGAGAAAGATAAGCAAATCAAGTATCTTGACTTGGCTCGCGAGGTTGTCGACATGTGGGAAGTGGATACAGCGATCATTGTACCGATAGTCGTGTCAGCCAATGGCTTAATAGCCACGAGCCTCGACCAACACCTTAGGAGGCTCTCGTTAGGCGGCTGGGTCAAGGGCCTGATCCAGAAAGCAGTATTGCTGGACACGGCTCGTATTGTTAGGAGGTTCCTCTCTCTGGAGCCCTGACCGCCGGTAGCTTGGACCCTGTTCCCGATACCGGTGGGCCTCTATTTTTTATATTTTTAAATGTTTTTTTTTTTTGTAATTTAATTTATAAAATATTTAAAAATGTAAAGAATAAGAAAAGAAAGTGAATAAAGGAGATTAACATAATAATAATAATAAAGCCTTTATTTCTCACTGATTACAAATATACATTTATATCATTAATATTAAATTTATCACAATAAGAGAACATTCATACTTAATTAGCTTATTTTACAAACAGATATTAATTAAATTGTTCAAATAAAAATTAGTTAAATTGATATATACGTAATTATTATATTAATATTGAATTTTAACATTTATACGTTAATTGAATAAAGTAATTTGAATTATATTGAATTTAATAATATTATAGTATTTAATTTCCAATTTTATTTAATATTAATTATAATTTAATTATCTATTATTAGGTGAGGTACCCATTTTTGGGCATAGGCCTCCTCCAACCTCTTCCAATTATCTCTATCTTTGGCATGACGGGTCCAAGCTGTTCCAGCTATCTGAGCGATGTCATCGACCCACCGGCGATAAGGTCGTCCGCGTGGTCGCGTCGCTTCTCGCGGGTACCAATGCAGGATTCTCTCGGTCCATCGATTATCGGTAATTCTAGCAACATGTCCGGCCCATCTCCACTTTAGTCTGCACATAAGTTCCACGGCGTCTACTACTTTAGTTACTTTCCTTATATCTCTATTTCTTCTTCTTTCCTTTCTTGTGATGTTCAGCATGCTTCTTTCTGTAGCTCTCTGGAACACGTTTATTTTTTGCGCGATAACTTTGGTTAACGTCCAAGTTTGGCCTCCATATAGCAAAGTTGGGAGAACAATTGAGTCCATTGCCTTTCTCTTTAATTGTATGGGGAGTTTAGACTTGAAAATATCTTTCAGAGACCAGTATTTACTCCACGCTTTCTTTATTCTTCGTTCAACTTCTGCCATTGTTGGATCGTTAAAAGATATATTTTTACCTAGGTATTACATACTCATCTACGTAAGCTATTGTGTGGAATTCCGTTGTAATAAGTAGTTTTTTACTGTTTGTCACAATACTATAAAGAACCATTATATAGTATACTAAGTAATTTTAATAAAATTTCATGTTGATATGTAATAAATATTAATGGACTTTTAAATATTTAACATCTCTCATGTTCGGTAAGTAGGTTCTTATTACCTCCAAATGGGGCTTGTAGGTGACTAATTAGCGTTCTAGGGTAATAATGTAGCTGGAAAAGCCCTAGGGCGGTATAATAGTATATTATGGAACTAGTGAATAAAAGACGGATTTAAAGCGAGGGCCATAGATGAATCACGAGCAAGTGAAGGATTCTAACGACTGAATCACGACCGTAGGGAGTGATTCATGATGATTGAATCACGAGTATAGCGAGTGATTCAAGTGTTAGAATCATGAGCGACGCGAGTGATTCATGGCCCTCGATATAAATCCGTTTTATTCAAGAGTTGCATACTATATTTTATACCATGACTTCGAGAAAAAGAAAGATTTAAGCGAAAAGCACAAGGAATATTACGAGTAATAAATAAATAAATGATTTATTACCTTCAAAATTTACATAAAATGTTAAACCCTGACCACTGAGCTAGGTAACAGCACCTGTGTTTCAGGGGCCAGTGACCACCTCCGTTACGTTACATAATTATAATTAATTAAATACCATTACAATTAATATTATAATTACAATCCAAACAAGTATTCAATAAATATCTTAGACTTAAATCAAAATCATTGTTAAAATCCTAATTAACAAACTCAAAATTAAAATCGAAGAAGGAGTTTATGTATCGAGTATTTTTTGCGCAAGGAGGCGCAAGGAGGTTACATAGCATTGAGATGGACGTCTAATACATTTGTGTGTTCCAAATTCAAACACCAAAACAGTGATTAAAGTGCTTTTTATTCACTGTTTTCAGTGAATAAAATAAGCTTTTTAGAGGGGGAATGGTAATAAAGTAATTTAAAAATAGTAGATTATTAACCAAGTAGTCTTCTGTCGGGGGTGACGATTTAAATCGCGAGCGTAACGAAGGACTCCAGGTTTACTCCCGAGCGTAGCGAGGGTGTTAAAAACTTAAATCACGAGCGAAGCGAGGGATTTAAGACGAGTCCTGAGTGTAGCGAGGGATTTAAGTTCACCCAAGACTAAGACAGCTTTATCACCGAGGAAAATACTCTACTTTTCGTACCATTTGCGAAAAAATTAACACATTATAAACTTAACGTTTATGTATTTGAAGAAAACAAAAACGCGGCTAATTCCTAGACTAATATTTTTTTGTCGGAAAAGCAAAGGCATCCAGCTCATACGGCCTCGTCGGTTTTCGTAATTTTATTTAATAATCATAACTGCATAATAAATGCGTATTCCTTTTTCAAAAAGATGTATAATGCTTTATATACAAACTCAATGGTTTAAACACAGATGTAGTGTAGTATTTTTTTAAAACTAGATGAGGTCGGCGTTTCCTATCTGACTACTCTGAGAAGAAAGGCCGAACCAAACTCAGAGGTCACAGTCTCTTTTAAAGTCTAGAGAAAATCTTGGTTAGATCATGTGAAGACCATGTAGATTGATGTCTGAAATGGTCTTTTGAGGAATGAACCAGCTAGATTGAGTGGACCTGTCCAGTCAGTGCACGCATTTGTCAATAACCGTGCAGCTCAACTCAGAATTTAAGGAGCGGAGCCGGATGGACGGAACTACACAAGAAGTACGGCGATGCGCCATCGGTACATGGTGGACAGCCCACCCATACACACTAAACGTTTTGAAAATTTTGATTATGCGGACAGACCGGACACCGTCTCATTTGGCCGCACACGCAACCGGCTGTTTGTACTGTATCCGGCTTTATCCGGACGCCCGGCAACCCTGATGAAAGCGGGCAAAGAAACAAGGAGTTTTTCAAAACTCATTCCTTTTGGTACGAATGACTAAAATAGCATTTAATGCCGCTATTTTATACGGCATTCTAAATTTATAATTCTATATAACCAGGTTATAAATATCTACATACTAAAATAAAATTGTCTAGACTATTGGGTAAACAATTTATTTAAATTAGTTTTGGCAACAAAATTTATTTTAGACGTTGAAAAAGATTAAAATTGTTTAGCAAATCCTTGTGTTCGAATGAGCTTTTTATAGGAATTTATTTATGACTAGCTGCATAGCTAGTCATAAATAAATGCCTGTAAAAAGCCCTAAGCCCGCGGCTACGGTCCCGTCAACTGTCTTCCCTACCCTACTTACCTACCTACCTAACCTACCTACCAATTATGTTTCTAGGATCATTCTTCCAACCACCATTCAGAAAATGACACAAATGCACAACGCCATCTATCGAATACGAAGTTCAGTATTTAAATTGATAATGTATAAACATTATTGATTGACACACACACATTGAAAATACATAAAAAATCTTTTATTTAGTTTTGAGCTTGAATTTGGTGGCACTGAGCAGTAGTGGTACCTGAGAAGCCTCGTTCTAAAATAAAATTACCTGGATCATAGGATTTGACTTAAATAATTAAGTTTGAATTGCTTTCGTAATCCACGTTTTAGTAAAACGGAATTAGGTGCGAAATAAGAAAATGAGAAAATGTCTGACACCCTTTGTACTCGTAATTCGTACGAGATTGGTACAATTTTGCTTGTTATGAATCTTATTAAGCCTGAATAGGACTGTGGTTCTTTGAAGCACTTCTTTCGAGAATAATGGAATTTCAGGTTTATTAAGGCATTGCACCATTCATAAGATCAAGCACAGCACAGGGGCCCGACAAAAGCTCTTAGAGCAAGATTATTTTGAGTGTGCGTAAAGGACAGATGTACCTCTATGACTTGTATACATCTTTCCCTTTTTTACAGTCGAACTATGATGGTTTTGACACGTCTGGAGATACGGGGGCATCAGTGAATATTTTAAAAGTTCATACACAAAAAGTAAAATTGAAAACTACTTAAGGGCTCTCGGCAAGTGTAATGTGTAGTAATTTCAAATGGGGTCCGGATAGTGTTGAATTTTTTTATAGAGGTTCTGCAAAATAAAGTCGTGATCACTTTCCTACGTGAGAACAGTGGTGGTCAAATGGTTACGGCCCCGACTTACGAGTTGTAGGTCGTAGTAGTAGTACCTGAGCAGTCGCTTTAGTTTGTGTACTTTATTTCATCACCACTACACTCAAAACGGCGAAGGAAAACATCAAGAGGAAAAAGGCACGTCCTAGAACGATACATACGAAGGCATCTACCAATCAGGATTGGGCTCGCGTGGGGGATTATAGACTCAGGGTCTTAGCAGTGGCATCATTAAAAGGCTGATTATGATGTTTTTTTTTTTCATTTTGGTTAGGTAATGTAAGATCAGGTGATTATAAAAAAAACACAAATAGGTAGGTGCCTGCGGTTTTGAGCCAGTTTTTCATAGTTTGGTTCACGCCGGGAACATGCAAATAATGCGACGAAGAGTATCTTCTAGGAGGGGTCTATTAATCTCGAACAGAATTTGTTTATCAAAAAAATATTATTTAAATTGAATAGGTAGGTAAGTTATTTAACAATATTCGGCGGTCCAATTGCCGGCCGACCTTTCGCCACAGTATAAATTAGCTACTGTGCTTTCGCGGTTAGGACATGGATTCGCCTGTTGCCAACCGAGTAGGGCATTGGCAGTTGACTGAAGTGGTGAACAGATAACAAGCGGGTAGGCAAATAGCTTTTTAAAATGATTCAAAGCCAAAAATGAATAGCTACGTCCACAACGTTATGAAGGCCGCAGGAGTCTGCTGTAGGTACCTATTCGAGGAGCACAAGACCGGTCGTGAATTCGTGATGATTGATGTCCAGATCCGACTGTCCAGCAGTAGACATCTTTAGTACCTACTTAATGTCTGAGAATAATTCTAATTATCATGCGTTTTGTTGTTGTTTTAAATGCGCATGTTACCTACACCCGCGTGAAAAATTCAGCGGAAAACTCAATTCGTCTCAACCGTTTAATTTCGTCAAACGGTGGTTAATTCGATAATTACATTCATTTCCTCTTTATTGTTTTTAACTGGCGATGGGTGACGATATTTTGGATTATCATCATGTAAAGAATACTTCTAGAAACCTTTGGAATTAGGAAGAATTTTAAACATAAGAACACCTACACCAGCACCTCCCTGCCCCCGCCTTGGCGATGCCCATGGATGAAGTGACGACCATTATTCATAGAAATTATTTCTATATAGATAAGGTATACTAACGTAGCTTGTACCCAAGTAACTACGGATATATACTCCGGATATATTCTGCGGAGTCAGATCCTGTAATTACACCGACCAAAATCCTTATCTAATGATGCAGGCAAAGCAGCAAATACTTAGATATTGACGGTAGAAATAAGTAGGCTCTTACCTTCTTTCCCAGACGAGCTCCTTCACAAAAGCTCCATTACGGCACGGAGTAGAGTATCTAACAGTATTATATCTTCATAAAAACGGTCGGAACGCGAGTCATACCTACGTACCTCGAGTTCAGCCAACTCTCGATACACTACAGACGCAAACAGTCACGAACGGTGTGATAGTTTTATAAGCAGTAAGCGTATGCTATGTAAATATTTGATTGAAATAAGTGCTTACTTGTTTAATTATATGCAGAGAGCAATTATATACTATATTGTGCTGTTTTTGGTTGCTTGATTTTTCTATAACACACCCAGACTTAACATTTTTTTAATTACCTGGAAACTCCGACTCTCCGGCAAGACTATAAAAAATGTATATACCTAACCTATTAGTAAATAATTTGTTTCTTTTTATAATACCTAGGTAGATTTTGCTTTTTCCACCGAGTAAAATACCTGGATTAATAAATAAATAAGTGGATAGGTTGATAAACTGACAGTTACGTTCGCGATAAAATTCTAGTAGATAGTTTACTAGGCTAGGCTATCTACTTACTACTACTATACTATATTATCATTATAAAATGAGTCCCTATCAGAGAAATAAATGGTAGGTACCTACCTATCTAGTAAGATTTACAATAAGTATATTAACAATATAATAATTACAATCACAAAACTAGAAAGAAACTCAAGTAGGTAGAGGCGGGCACCCCTAACGCATGTTTACGTGACGCGCGCTTGTAGGTAATTATTTCAAGGATAGGGCCGAGTCACAATCCTGTTAGATAACAGTACCTACATTGCCTCGTGTTGGCAACGTAAATCTTTGTCTGAAGATGTGCGCCGAATGTTTTCATAACTTATATCAATTTTCTAACTCCGTTGTGTTTATGAGAACAAAGGAACACCTAGGTGAACCAGGAGTACAGAAAGTTATCCAACTATACGGATGGAAGATGATAAGATCACGAAATATCTAACTAGAATTTGATGTAATCTACTTATGATGGTTAGTGTCCGTGGAGTTTCATGCACGTACTTCTCCATACAGATCTACGCTTTGGTACGTGCAACTAACTGGCTTTATCTTTCTGACATTCCAATTTATTGACAATCCAAAACTGTACATAAATGAATTAATTGAAATAGATTATTTAAATTTCATGATTCATCAACCTTGCTGTCCCCTGCGAAAACAGATTTACTGATCATATCAATGATCCGATAATTCGCTTTCAACGTTGGTGTGGTTGGCTAGCTCTAATAAAAACAACCAATCGTACCACTAATTACTTGATAAATATATTAAAATGAGACAGATAAGACCATGTTACGTAGGCTTTTAAAAACATAATCGCTCCTCCCACCGAATAATATCGTAATGTGATAAAACGATACTTTGCGTTTTATTGCATATTCATCATGTAGGTACTCTCTTACACTTTGTCAATTTTTTTCACATTTTTCCTATGAGTACATTACAAATTAGAATTTTTATAATAACCATAGCCCTAATATTCCGTTATAGATTTATTGTACTTATTTACGTGAATAACATCGCTTCTAGTGATTACCGATAGCACTGCTAATAAGAATTTCAATATGTTACGATAACGATATTATTCGAGTAAGAACAGCAAACTCGTTTTATAGTAAAGATTTTTAACAATACTATTCCTGTACACATTTTATTTCAAAAATATGATAATGCTGGTTACTATTTAATGATATAAATATCGTGAGACACGTTCAAGCACAACCTGTAAAACGTATGACCTTAGAAAGGAAAAATAACAGGACACAAACAATTAAATATTATTTCAAACAGGACCAGACTTCTATTCAAGTATGTAAAGTATTCTTTTTGAGTACTTTGCGAATTTCAGAACAGGTAGTTTTTACAGCTCTAGAGAAAATTAGGCAGGACGAGAGCTTAATAGACAACAGAGGAACTCATTACAACAGACCTCATAGGATGTCTGAAGTTACAAGAAAGAGTATTATGACACATATTGAACTATTTCCGGCTGTTGAATCTCATTATACACGCAAAAGATCCAAGCGCCAATATTTGTCTGAACAACTAAACATTTCTAAAATGTATCGACTGTACACCTCGTGGTTTCCAAATCAAGAATATACCCAAGAACAATTAGCATCAAAACGCCAATACGAATCCATATTTAATACTCAATATAATTACTCATTTTTTAAACCCAAGAAAGATTTATGTGGAACATGCTCTTTGTATGAACAAGCTGACGAAATAAAAAAAGCTACATTGGAAGAAAAATATCAACAGCATTTACTACGAAAAAGAACAGTACGTCAAATAAAAGAAGAAGAAAAAGCGACAGCAGATAAGGATAATACGACAGTAGCTATTTTTGATTTAGAGAAAGTGCTTAATGTGCCTCAATCAGAAGTGGGAATTTTTCACTACAAAAGAAAATATCCAGTTTATAATTTTACTGTCTATAATGCTTTGAATAAATCTGGATATTGTTATGTGTGGCACCTTTCTATAGCTAAAAGAGGCTCTATTGAAATAGGGAGCTGCTTACTAAAGTTCATAAATATGGAAGGACAACGAGGAATCAAATGCATATCATTTTATTCGGATGGTTGCGCGGGGCAGAATAAAAACCGTTATGTGTTTGCACTTTACTTATATGCCATAAAAAAAGGTTATGTAGAAACTATTACCCACCGATTTTTTGAAACGGGTCATAGTCAAAACGAAGGTGACAGTATGCATTCGTTGATTGAACGAGCTATGAAAAATAAAGTTTTATATACACCTGACCAAGTATATGGTGTTATAATGAATGCCAAAATTACTGGAGATAAATATAATTTAATAGAAATGGAACAAACAGATTTTTACAATATTAAAGACCTCATCGCTGGTAAAAACTGGACCACAGATACTCAAGGCAGTAAAATCGCATGGACTAAAATCGTACAAATAAAGGTCTCAAATTCCAATCCCAATGTAGTTCAGTTTAAGTATAATTATGATGATCAATACCTTGAGTTAAACACGGAAAGTTGTATCAATAGATCAAGAAGAGGCAAACAGAATAGAACAGGTAATGTTGAAGTGACCGGTCTAAAGCCAGCATACTCTGAACAAATTGCTGTCAGGAAAGCTCTGCTAACAGATTTACTTAGCTTATGCAGAACTGAAGCCATACCTGCTCACTATCATTCGTTTTATAATTCGCTCCGAAGCAGTAATGAAAACCCACCACCAGCTTCAGAATCTGATGGTGATAATGATAATGACGAAGACTAAATTATGTTACTGAGATGTTTATGACAGATCTAATCTAAGTTTGAATTTTTGGTTTTTTCAAAACAATGATTATGTTTTATCATATTATTAATAAACAGTTTTCTTTTATCAGAAACCCATAGTTTTATTGAAAGTTATATTTCTAATAATGGATATAACTTAATAGGCAATTGAAGAATAAAATAGTATTAAAACAATAATTTAATATATAATTTATATTATATAGGCGAAAATCCCAGTTACAGTCTATTACCGTTTATGTTTGGATATCTTTGTTTAACGAATAACATTGTAGTATACTATTATTGTGCACGCTGTCTTTTTGTTTTTACGCGAATAATATCGTTATGTTTTGTTGCGAAATTATGTTTTTCTAACGTATCCAGTAAAATATATTTTCTTTAATAACTTAGTCCTAATAAAATAAAAATTAAATACGTTTATTTAGAATGATTCTATAAAAAAAATACTTTCATTTGATATAGAAACCATTGTTTTAGGTTGGACAATTTTTACAATAATCATAAAAAAACACTGTTTTATTTTTCCTGTAAAATTTGAATTTATCGATAACGATATTATTCGGTGGGAGGAGCGTATCAGTTATCTAAAAAAATCGCCATTTCAAACTTTATGGCCCCGGCCAGGGAGAGCAGCTTGCGCGGGTGCTAAGGCGGCCGCTAGGTATAAACATAATATGTAACCGCTGGCCGTTTGGGTCCATACCAGGGTACTATGGAGATTCGGAATTACATATCCATAACACGGATATGTATGAATTTCAGATCTAGATAGGAATACCGATAAAAAAATATGATTCCGCTTTCAGATACGGTTACGGATATAGAATTATTTCGGATTATCAGAAAGCTTCGGTTCGGATTTAAAGAATATGGCTAAGCAATATGCCTAGCCTGTTCCCAACTGAACCCAACCTCCAAGTTCTCCACGTGCGGCTGTAATTATTTAGCTTAGCAATAGCCCTAATAAAAACTAGAGATGTTACGGAGGTTCGATTCCGATTCCGAAAAGTTGGAACTTTCGTTTTTCGGTTTCGAAACTTTTAAATCGGAGGTTATCGGAGGTCGATGTGCAGCAGCGGCGACGGCACGCAGCCGCAGAGAACGCGTACATTTTGTTTGCGATTTTAGAAAACTTATTTGTTTTTTAAGGCCTCGTTAGCTCAAACAAAGCTAAAATTTAAAAAAAAACCTGATTACTGACCCAATATAAGTATAGATTATTTTATTTTATTAAACGAGCTTTCTCTTAACAGATATTTCTTTAGCCTCCGCCTCCGATTCCAATTTCGGTTCTGGTTCCGATTCCGATAAACCAAATTTCAAAAACTCTGTAGCGGCACCGACGCCACCACTTACGAACTAATGACATGACGTCACACAAATCCTGCATCGCGCAAGCAAAATTTTCGGCGCGATTAAAACACATACAACAGTCCGACAACAACCGTTGGGCAGTTGCCCGGACCAGACACAACACCCGTCTGGTCGGAGGATCCTCCCGTTTCTATGGAGGTTTGTGGGACTTTACACCCAGTTCCACCTACCCCCAAAACTCCGATTCCAACTTCACTTCCGTAACATCCCTAAACTATCTACTTAAAGCTTAGCACTGTGTCGGCTCAGCCAGGTGAAAACCTATCACAACGTATCCCTTTTAGACTCCGCCCCTATCCGAAAATACTCGATATATGATACTTTACGGTTTTAGACAGATATTTAATTAGAATATTTGTTAGTTTCTGTTACGGTTCCGGAGCTCCTGAACATCCCTGGTTCATATTAAATTGTCTATATTGGTAGCTTAGCGCGACGAGACAGCCTAGCTAGCAAACGGTCGTCTATTGTTACACCCTGAGGTAACACCGCCAGCCACTACTCCCCGCTACAACAACTCTCTCATCATTATCATCATCACCCGAAAGACGTCCACTGCTGAACCAAGGCCTCCCCCAGGTCAGCTCAGGGTCGCCAAATTGACCGGTCCCGTACGTCTCGCATCCAACGGATTCTCGCAACCTTAACCAGGTCATCGGTCCACCTAGTGCCAGGCCTTCCAACACATTACACAGCGTCTTCCGGTTCGCGGTCGCCGTTCCAAAACTACTGCACTGTGGCGACGATGCATGCAATGTGACCGACTAATCGCGCTCGCACCCGCCGCCCATGTCACCGTGTGTTTACTCTCGACACTCGACAAGTCATAGGTTTTCCCATAAAATAGATCTCTATCAGAAAGTTATCATTACAATAGATTACAGGACAATGATTCGGCCGTTTTCGATAAATTCTCGTAAATACATGATCAGGCGCCGAATCTTATCACTCGGTGTCCGGGCTCCGCACTGGAGAGACGCGTGTTCTATATTTAAAATTGGTGAATGGTGATAAGCACGTGCTATGGCTACGGTGCACGAAATGAAGATTATTTCTGGAGAGGAGATGGTTAGTGCTGATTTTTTTTATTAATTTACTTATGACTTTAATCTGGTAGTAAGAGAGATTATTATAGAAAGTCTTAAATGTATGTCTTCCCGAAAAATTCCTGTGTCTAACCATAGACCCCATAGAGGCGGGGCTCGGGAGTAACATAGGCAATGGACTGGCAAAGTGCGAAGTGTACCTACTGCAAAAGTGCTACAGATTGCATTTTTATTTTATGCATTCACCTGCAGAACTTCCATTATTTATTGTCATTTGTTTGACTTTAGAAGTTTAGATAGTTTGTAAAATTTATTTTATGTTCATATTCTATTTATGATTATACTATCTACGCTATTTTCAAAACTTGCCCTGATTTTAATAAAACTAGATGCTTCTTTTCTTTTTATGCCTTAGAACCTAAGGCATAAAAAGACTAGTAATAAACCAACTAGATAAATGAACATGAAAATAATATAAGTTTTTAAGCTGACATGGTCACAATCATTAGAATTAGTAAATGTTTTGGGATATTTACCATGTATATTTTGGATTTTGGTTGGGAGCTCTTTATTTCGGCACCGTTACAAGCGCCATGATCACGAGAACGAACTCTCAACCAAAATAAAAAAAAACATGGTAAATATCCCGAAACAAATATTAATTCTCATGAAAATGATATTGAGAACAACATTGATTGATCAGGTAACGACCTGAGAAATCTTGGTCCCTTGAATATTCTTAACCATGGATAGATAATTACTTGAATTTTATATGACTTTATTTAAGCTTTTATACATGGTGACTTTAAATCATCATTCAATCAAAGTTTGCCTTTTTACAAAAAAAATATCCGAAGAATTTTTTAACTGACCTATGAAATAGAAATTTGGTTATATTTTTCATTATTTCGTAAATTTTACCAACAAATACTAATATATTGATAAATCAGATTTTCTTTGAAATTCCCTCATTTTTCCTGTTACAACTAACTTGATTTTGCGGTTTGGTATGGAACCCTAAAATGTGCGAAGTCCGAAACGCACTTGGCCGATTTTTTGTTATTTTTAATTCGAGTGTTTTCAGCCCCAGGATGATAAGTGATGAGTTAAAAAAAAGTTAAAAACCCGACTGGTGTGGAAGAAAAAAAAAATTTGGGCCCCCACAATATGGCGCCCAAAATCCGCCATTTTTCTATTGTCTAATTTTAATGTAGCCTATGACACTCGAAGGGTTAAGACGAATCGTTTGACGTATGAATTATCAACATCGGCCAACGCGTTTGGTCTCTGGAACGCCATATAAGAACTAACACACATACATACATACATACTTTCATAGACTGATAAACACATTACCCTCCTTCGGTAGACGGGTAAAAATATAGGGTGTCTTTTAACACCAAAAACACAACAATAGTAAGTGATGCCGCTTCAACTGTGACAGGATTACGTAACATATATTCCTGCTATGATATGAGGCAACATATGTTTCTAATCAATACGTTATCAGAGATTTTGTGCAATACAATACGCTTTAAATTGGACGAACAAGTTTTATAGGAATGTAAACAAAATATTCATTCTGTGATTGTTAAAAATACTAATTATGGTACAAACTGTTGTGTTGTGCGTCATCTATGAGTTTAAAAATGTCTTAATCTGAGGTCGTTGACCCATTTAAATACGATAAACGAAACATATGTGCCACTGTTTTTAAATATGTTGTGGTATTTATAACCTACCTTGGTTTAGGCGGTATACATGAAGATAAAAAAATGGAACACATACTCTAATTTAATCTATAGGGTTACTTAATTAATTAGCATTATTTCTAGGGGTGTAAATAACTTTTAGAATAGGATCAATTCCGAATTATGTACGAGTATGTAAAAAAATGTTAACAGCACTGTTTATGTTCGATAAAATGTTGTGAATAAATAAGTAATATTTTTCATGATTTTAAGGTTAGTATTTTAAGTATTTTCACCTTTGACAATAATAGTGCTTATGAGTTAAAAGTCAAATGCATAATATAAAATAATAATGAGGTATAATATTTATATCTATGCAATGGACCGCCAACGCAATGGATTCCAAAAAAATCACAATAAAATAAACCGACATCAAAGCAAAACACTATAAAGTGCAAAATAACTTTTGTTTCGGAAGTCGGTACCTACCTCTTTTTTTCATTTTTCGTTTTTGTAATTTTTCACGACACCGACTTCCGAAACGAAAGTTATTTTGTCATTACAGTTTTCTTTTGAAGTCGGTTTATTTTATTGTGAAAAAGTTTTTATTTCTATCTTTTTACTTTTAGTACACCATCACAAAGTAAAATTTCAAAATTTAAAAAACCCCCGACAAATTTATCTTGCGAAAACACCCCAATTCTAACAGTAAAACGCCCATAACTTTTGAACGGCTGAACCGATTTTATTCAAACATAGCTAAGAACACTCTCGACAAAATCACCATTCAAACAAAAAAAGAACTAAATTAAAATCGGTTCATCCGTTTAGGCGCTATGATGCCACAGACAGACACACAGATACACAGCAACACACGTGAAACTTATAACACCCCTCTTTTTCCGGCGGGGGTTGAAAATGAGAATGTTCTATAATAGTTAGGTACCTAAAGGATTGACAAAATACTATACTCGTAATAACTCAATTGCAATCTCAGATCAAAGGAGCTCGGTTGTATGCTCCATATCTTGAAAAGGGTAGCACCAATTTTGTTTAAACTTGCACTATTCACTAATTTGAGAGATACTCAATCCAACGCAAAAAGAATTATCACGATCCGACAAGCAGTTTCGGAGAAATGCGTGGACAAACATACATACACTTATGAAATTTGGCACACGTGTTTAGAAGCCCAAATAGAGTAACATATATGAATATTGTGCAGTTTCAACAATATTACATACATACGTACCTATCGGATTGATTACAGACCAGTTTTTTTTTGGAGTCGGTAAAAAGTATAATTTTTATTTTTCTTTCATAAAAGCTCTTGATAAAAGAAAAAAAAATGTTTTCCTCAATAATAGCAAGCAAGAAACAACTCGAAAATACACCGTAGGAAAAGGCGTCCTTGACCCGGCGAAGTATTTGCCTCTGTAGTAATAACAGTAATAATGAAACTATATCGACCGGTTTTGTACTAACAAGTCGTTTATCGGCATTTTAATTCTCTATATTTATTATTTTAATGTATTTACTATGGCAGTTTATATGGTTTTGATTAATGGTCACCGGCTTGTGGTTTATTTATGTAAGACTAGCTTCTGCCAGCTGCTTCGTCCGCGTGTATTACATAAAATAAACCTTCCTCTTGAATCACTCTCCCATTAAAAAAAAAACCGCATCTAAATCCGTTGCGTAGTTTTAAAGATGTAAACATACATAGGGACAGACAAACAGCGGGAAGCGATTTTGTTTTATACTATGTTGGGATTTTATATTACGTACATATGTAAGGATAAAGATTAGGGTAGGCGGTTAGGCTACGATTGTTGAATCAATTGGTAAGGGCGCATAGCTATATAGCTGCAAAATAAATACAGTAGTCTAGCAGGAAAAAAAAAAAAAAAAAAAAAAAAAAAATTTTTTTTTGCCTACATGTTCGTGTCATCAATGAAATAATAACGGTTCTCTAAAGTTTCACCAAAACACCATTGCTTTTTTTTTAGTTTACAACCAACTTATCGTTTAGTATTTATTTCACAAACTAATAAGTTGTTTGTGAAATAAATATTACCCGCAAATGTTTTATTTTATAAGAAACACTCGCTTTACAAACATTGATTTGGCAAATGCTTCTCTTTACAAATGTTTCAGATGATATAATTAACCATTTATACATTTTGCATTCAATATTTAGATTCTTTTGTAAGATCACGTTTATACTAAATAACATTTTATAGTACGTTTTCTAAACCAGTAACGGTATTGTGTTGCATATTTTTTATGAACTTTAAAGTTGCTTCTCTATCGTCTCCGGCGCTGCGGGAAGTGCAATCCCTTCGCCCTTACGTAACAAAGCATAGGCACCCGTGCGAGCCGTAGCGAGTGAGGCTGGTTGCCACCGGCGGCCAGCAAGCCTAAGCTGCACAGGTGAGCTCTCCCTTTGCGTCTCCGGTTTTTATATACACTCTTGTGATAGCAGCCAAAAGACTACGTGAAGTCGGAATACCCCGAGTTGGTTTTGGAACAGATTTGACTATTTTAACCATGAAGTGTCAAAAACTAACAGGAACAGTATGAATGACAAGTCATATCAGGTCACCGAAATTTGTAAATATTTTTTGTTGAATTGACAGGACACCAATAATAACAGTTCTTAAAAGTCCTGTAACAACCAAACTCTTTCTTTCATTTGCTTCTTCGATAAACGAAAAGAGTGCTTTCTATTCTAGCTTTCTTATCAAAGTTACAATTAGTATTCTTGAAAGGAATATTTTGTAGTCACTTCCATTCAGTTTTTTTTTTAGTGCATTAGATACTAATATCTATTGGCGTTCCTCTTCACCGTTCTTAAAATAATATTTCCTCCAAAAGACATGAATAAAGGCGTAAGTTTACCTTTATCTCGGTTTTGAGCTCAAAAATATTTTAGATTGACAAACTGTTTTGGTCACGTGGGTAAACTACATTGGTCTAGAGTTGAACTACATATTTACATGCAACCACATGCAACGTAAAAGTTATAAGCAAGGCTTGATTTTGTTTTCAGTAACGGTTGTTGTACTTATGTCCTTTCTTTTATCTGATCTGATTTTTTTGTGTAAGTTGGGGTTTACTTTTTCTTCCTTGTGAATTGTGATAAAAAAAAGTTAAATTATTAGTTAAATCTTACAGGTTGATTTAATTAATTTAACCCATGCGTGTCTTTTTGTCCGCTAAAAAGAGCCAATTTCAATTTCACCAACTTCCGAGATGTGACCGTGTCAATAACGGACCATCTTGAGCTTTTTGTCAATAGTTGACATCGACTCTCAATTTTGGGGCTGATACATTGAGGCAAAGGCTCAGCAGGCTGCCAAAAAGTTGGGGATCCTTGCAAAGGTTCTCACCTTAGGTACTTCGCGCCAGAACTGCTGCTCAACTTGTATCAAGCACAAGTTCGATCATGCATGGAGTACTGTTCTCATCTCTGGGACGGATCTGCCAAATACCAGCTTGATGCACTAGAGTCGATCAAAAGGCGGGCCAAGGGCCCATCGGCAATGAGGTACTAATGAAGACAAGCCTTGAAAATCGTCGCCGAGTTGCCAGCTTGTCGGTTTTTATCGGTTATATTTCGGCGAGTGTGCGATGGAATTGCATGATCTAACTCCACCTAGCCCGTTTCATCATCGGACTACCAGAGGTACGGCGATGTGCCCTCGGTACATGGTGGATATCCTACCCATACGCACAAAACTTTTTAAGCACACTAGTAGTGGAATTCACTTCCGGAATCTGTATTTCTCATCAGCTACAAACTAGGGGTCTTTAAATCAAGCAAGAGTGAACAGGTTATTCTAAGCACGCGTGATTCACCGTCGATCACATCATTGCTTAGCATCAGGTGAGATAGTGGTCAAGCGCGAGAACAGTAGTAATAGGTTACACTAACGCTTGCATAACGAGACAAAATTTAGGGAACATCTGATGTATTTCAGCCATTTCAGGGCATACGAAACATACATGATAGCGCTGGTAAATGAAACTAGCAGCAGAGACGAAATCAAAACGTCAAAAAGGCAGATGACATAACGGAAACACGAATTATGTATTGTTATTGTAAAGATTTGTTTTTATTTGAGTAATATTTTAAAGTCAAAAATGGAAGGTAGATTCACCGACTGTTAGTTTATTTCAATAAAATAATTGGTAACTATATTCGTTCAAAATATTTGTAAAAAGTATTATTAATTACTAAACAAATAATGTACACAATTACTGTATTTTTACAAACCTAAATCTATAATTAATTGATAAACGAATGTCACCGGATGTTGTTGCTGTGTGACGTCTTGTCATTTGTTTAAACGTATAAATAGGCTGGTTCTAGTCGAAAGAACTCAGTATTGAATTGTATTGAACTGTGCACATATCTTCATAAAATTAAGTTGTGAGACTTACTGTTGGTGTGAGTAATAAAAAGTGTAAACAAGATGTCTGCTCGTTATCATTTGAGAATCCTGAGTACGCCCGCTCTTACATCAGAAGAAAGGGATCAACCCGAGCCTCAACTGGACCCATCAACACAGTCGCCTTGCCTAGCCTACCGACCACTCGAACAGGACATTCGGATGAGCTGAATTTACTTCGTTGCCCGATCAAGTTGCAGAAAAGGATGTTTTTTAAAAACAAAACACCAATACCCACAAGCTAAGTAAAATTTATTTACCTAATTATGATCTTGACCAGCATAAAATAACAATTGAGTGAACAAGTTACCTGTCTATCCACCGTGCGAGGTAGTTCAGTCTATTGCTAGGATGAAGGGATTTTCATGCTTGCTAAGACGCGCCAAGCAATTGGTAGACACTAATGCTCATTCTTTTGCACTCGTAGCACAATATTAAGTAGCTGAACTAGATATTATATTGTGTATTGGAATTATTCAAATCAAGCTAAATCTTTTTTTGAATATGGTACCAAGTCATAAAGTTTACTTTCAAGTATTTTTCCTAATGCTCCAGTGGCATAAAATCATAGTTTTACCAAGCTGAACCCCTCGGGTCAAGCATCAAGAACACAAAACAAACATGATTTGCGCGAAACTTTGACTTTGGATATCAAAATACTTCATTAGATGCCACTAAATATGATACACATACAAATAAAACTTTCGGTTATGCCCATTATTTTCATATCCCTTAATAGAGGAGCTCGTGGCTAAATAATAACTTAAGTTAAGCAACGCTTGACGATGTCGGTCCATGGATGTGTGACCATTTCAACATACCGAGTTTCCTTCGTGCCTCGGAAAGCACGTTAAGCCGTTGGTCCCGGCTGTCATTTGAAGATCTTTGACAGTCGTTACGGGTAGTCCGAAGCTTGAGATCTGACACCAGTCTTGCCAAAGGGTACTGTGTTACCCAGTTTCTGAGTTGTGGAGGTCAGATAGGCAGTATGATTGGTCTAGGTTACTACACCGGTGCACAGGTTAATTTCCATCAAAGCTGTGTATGGTTAAGATAACCGGGTGAACATTATACTCTCGTAATATTTTTCATGTTTCAGATACCATATTGTGTCGCAGCCTGAAGCCTCTGCTGAAGGCTAGCGATTCAGATGCTGAGCGCGAAGGTTGACGTGTCAACATCTGAGAGGTTAAGAAGAACAGCATGCAAGCAGTTCGCTGGTCTTAGCCGAACGGTACGAACGTGCGCAAGTTTGGAATGGAATACTCGGTGAGTCGCTTCCATTTTATTTTGATAGTGAAGTCAAATATTCTCTAGTGATGAGATGCTATTTCGAGTTTTAAGTGTTCATGTTGGAACACTGAATTGGTTGGTAGTGGTTATACCTAGCACTATCACTAGGTAATTAAGACACACCTGGTAAAAAGCAAGTAGCCAATAAGTTACCTATTGGGTTGTTAGTACTTTCCTAGTTTCAACATTTGGTTCAGTACGAACTTTAGGATTAGATATCCCATAAGAAGGAGATGAGATATCCAAAATAACTGAATAACTAGTCGTTTTCAGTGGCAAAGCGAGTTAGTAATGTCGTTGGGCTATCGTAATTGTATCGAGTTAGTAACGGTACTGGTCATTTGCGTGTATTCAGGACGGATCTTGTTGCGTAACGATGTACAACCACCGTCTTCAGATCTGAATTCACTTGCTTACTTTCAAAGTAATATTATGATAACAGTAGATCACGCGATTGTTTTTCTTACATGAAAACTGAGTTAGTGACCGACAGTAAAGGGTTACTGTTGATAATCTGATATTTATGATATTGATCAGAGTTAATTCGTGAAGCTCCTTAATAGTATCAGGGTTAGTTGTTTCCCTTTTATAAGCCATCAGTATGTTCCAAAATCTTTAAGTAGAAAACGCAAATCATGTTGGAAAGATACCCGATCGCCAAGTTCTTTGAGAATTAGACGTCATAGTTGATGACTGTGGTAGTGAAACCAAATCTGATTAACATGTCTACTCATAAGACCAATTCTGGACCGCACCTCATGCGTACCATGAGGCGATGGGTTTTTTTTAAAGTGGGTTTATGAGTTGAGTATGCATTGCCTTTACTTTGTTTAGTTTAACTTGTTGATCGTCGGACCTTTTTCTAATGAATAGTGTTGTGTGGGAAACTTTAGTACGAAAACTGAAGAGGCCCGCTATTAAGTCCGCGATAGGTGATTATGACAGGATAGTGATCGTTATACACCGAAAGCCTTAAATAGATACGCCTCAACCTACAAGTATGGACACGGTAGGTTAAGGAAGATGCCAGTGGGTCATGTACCAGTCGATGTTGATGTTAAAAGGATTTTAATGATGATGAGCAAGCTCAAAATGTCGAGTAATTGAGTCTATCAGCCGTATTATGTTTGACCGTACCAGTGGATTCTGGCGGAGGTCGGGGTCTTGAGAGACCGTTGTGTGAGAGCAATATAATTGCTGTTCGGCTACAGAGCCGTGGCGTTAGAGGTTTTACTCGAGGGTTTCTGTAAGCTTGGCAGTTTTCGCTGCAGAAGAAGTTTTAAAGATTGATTTGAGCGACTGGTGGTACATGGCCCAGGGTAATGATTTAGTTAAAGATCAAAGTTCTAAAATTTCCCTATTGTCACGAACCCAATGATCTAGTTTGGTCAGGAGTAGCCGAGCGTTGTGCGTTGGCCTGTGTGGCAACTGTTGGCCTTTATGGCAACTGTTGCCCTGTGTGGCAACTAAACGCCAGTGTGCCAACTGGAGGCCTTTATGGCAACTGTAGGCCAGTGTGGCAACTGGAGGTCTTTGTAGCAACTGTGGTCCTGTTAGTTGGTTTAAAATAAACACGTTTGTGTAAGGAACCTTACAGAGGATTCCTGTAGAGTTATGAGGTTAAGATAAAGTAAACTCGCATAGTCACGCGAGAGGTGAGGTCACCATGTTAATGTTGATGACGTTCGAATCGACAAGCCTTCGTTACGAAAATTGAAATAATTTTGGTTTTCTAATTTTTATTACTATGCGTAGATTGTGTTAGTAAGATATACAAAGCTGAAGTACCAATTGAGATTGTAGATGATGAATAGACGTAACATAGGACAGACTAAATCTCTGTGTGAACAGGTTCTGAGTTCAGAGAGTTGAGTTGACTCGACATCGTAGGGATGTGCGAGTAGAGCAATTGAGAAGAGAGCTATGTGATGGCTAAAGGTCGTGAATAAGATACCTGGTGTCTTTTTCTTTTGTTTCATTTAATGTGACATTAGTGACTATCAGTGGTACTTGGACTTTGTAATCACGAAGATTAGAAGCTTTTGCGTTCCGAACTTCACCCTATTGATGATCATTTCAATTAATCTTTTGGTACCTCATGTAGAATTATTACAAATGGGGAATCCGCTACAATGGCACAGATTACAGCCATTTTTATTTTCTTTTTCTTCATACATCATGCTATTACTCGCGGTACATCTAGAGCTAACAGTCAAACTGAATGGGTTTGGGTTAATAAAATAGGTGAATTGTAATTGGCATTAAAATATACGAAATCTAAGGCTACTGAATGGCCCTTTTGATTAACTAGGTAAAATAGCCCCTCCCCTGCAATTGAAAATACCATATCCGTTTAGACCCTAAGCATAGAATGGCCGAAACGGAAGCAAAAAAAAAAAAAAAAAAAAGGAAAAAAAAAGAGAGAAAAAAAAAAAAAAAAAAGGTTTTGGTTTTAGAAAAAGACTTTGGTCACTCAATGAACTTTCAACGACTAGACCGTGATAGCAAGAATAAATAATAATGAAAAAAAAAAAAAAAAAGAAGAAAAAAAAAAAAAAGAACCTCTGAATCTTTATGATCAAGCAACGAACTACGACCTCTGAGTTTCAGAATTAGTTGGTTAAATAAAATTCTGTCAAAACAAGTCAAAGACGGGGCCTCTGAATCTTTATGATCAAGCAACGATCTGCGACCTCTGAGTTTGATAGTTAAATAAAACTCAGTCAAAACAAGTCGTAAGACTAGCCTCTGAATCTTTATGATCAAGCTACGATCTGATACCTCTGAATTTGATTTGAGTTAGCAAAATGGATGTGTAAAAAGGCCTTGGTCATGGCTATGGTTTAAGTTGGATGATTCAATAAAATTTAAGTCAAAACAAGTCAAAGATGGGCCTCTGAATCTTAATGGACAAGCCACTATCTGCGATCTCTGAGTTTGACTCATTCACTCACTCATATTTTAATATTTTTTTATGATTTTCAGAGATTCGCTGGGCCTAGCAAGGCCCGCTCGTCAGTATGGCCGTGATAGCGCTGGTAAATGAAACTAGCAGCAGAGACGAAATCAAAACGTCAAAAAGGCAGATGACATAACGGAAACACGAATTATGTATTGTTATTGTAAAGATTTGTTTTTATTTGAGTAATATTTTAAAGTCAAAAATGGAAGGTAGATTCACCGACTGTTAGTTTATTTCAATAAAATAATTGGTAACTATATTCGTTCAAAATATTTGTAAAAAGTATTATTAATTACTAAACAAATAATGTACACAATTACTGTATTTTTACAAACCTAAATCTATAATTAATTGATAAACGAATGTCACCGGATGTTGTTGCTGTGTGACGTCTTGTCATTTGTTTAAACGTATAAATAGGCTGGTTCTAGTCGAAAGAACTCAGTATTGAATTGTATTGAACTGTGCACATATCTTCATAAAATTAAGTTGTGAGACTTACTGTTGGTGTGAGTAATAAAAAGTGTAAACAAGATGTCTGCTCGTTATCATTTGAGAATCCTGAGTACGCCCGCTCTTACATATATTCCTGCTATGATATGAGGCAACATATGTTTCTAATCAATACGTTATCAGAGATTTTGTGCAATACAATACGCTTTAAATTGGACGAACAAGTTTTATAGGAATGTAAACAAAATATTCATTCTGTGATTGTTAAAAATACTAATTATGGTACAAACTGTTGTGTTGTGCGTCATCTATGAGTTTAAAAATGTCTTAATCTGAGGTCGTTGACCCATTTAAATACGATAAACGAAACATATGTGCCACTGTTTTTAAATATGTTGTGGTATTTATAACCTACCTTGGTTTAGGCGGTATACATGAAGATAAAAAAATGGAACACATACTCTAATTTAATCTATAGGGTTACTTAATTAATTAGCATTATTTCTAGGGGTGTAAATAACTTTTAGAATAGGATCAATTCCGAATTATGTACGAGTATGTAAAAAAATGTTAACAGCACTGTTTATGTTCGATAAAATGTTGTGAATAAATAAGTAATATTTTTCATGATTTTAAGGTTAGTATTTTAAGTATTTTCACCTTTGACAATAATAGTGCTTATGAGTTAAAAGTCAAATGCATAATATAAAATAATAATGAGGTATAATATTTATATCTATGCAATGGACCGCCAACGCAATGGATTCCAAAAAAATCACAATAAAATAAACCGACATCAAAGCAAAACACTATAAAGTGCAAAATAACTTTTGTTTCGGAAGTCGGTACCTACCTCTTTTTTTCATTTTTCGTTTTTGTAATTTTTCACGACACCGACTTCCGAAACGAAAGTTATTTTGTCATTACAGTTTTCTTTTGAAGTCGGTTTATTTTATTGTGAAAAAGTTTTTATTTCTATCTTTTTACTTTTAGTACACCATCACAAAGTAAAATTTCAAAATTTAAAAAACCCCCGACAAATTTATCTTGCGAAAACACCCCAATTCTAACAGTAAAACGCCCATAACTTTTGAACGGCTGAACCGATTTTATTCAAACATAGCTAAGAACACTCTCGACAAAATCACCATTCAAACAAAAAAAGAACTAAATTAAAATCGGTTCATCCGTTTAGGCGCTATGATGCCACAGACAGACACACAGATACACAGCAACACACGTGAAACTTATAACACCCCTCTTTTTCCGGCGGGGGTTGAAAATGAGAATGTTCTATAATAGTTAGGTACCTAAAGGATTGACAAAATACTATACTCGTAATAACTCAATTGCAATCTCAGATCAAAGGAGCTCGGTTGTATGCTCCATATCTTGAAAAGGGTAGCACCAATTTTGTTTAAACTTGCACTATTCACTAATTTGAGAGATACTCAATCCAACGCAAAAAGAATTATCACGATCCGACAAGCAGTTTCGGAGAAATGCGTGGACAAACATACATACACTTATGAAATTTGGCACACGTGTTTAGAAGCCCAAATAGAGTAACATATATGAATATTGTGCAGTTTCAACAATATTACATACATACGTACCTATCGGATTGATTACAGACCAGTTTTTTTTTGGAGTCGGTAAAAAGTATAATTTTTATTTTTCTTTCATAAAAGCTCTTGATAAAAGAAAAAAAAATGTTTTCCTCAATAATAGCAAGCAAGAAACAACTCGAAAATACACCGTAGGAAAAGGCGTCCTTGACCCGGCGAAGTATTTGCCTCTGTAGTAATAACAGTAATAATGAAACTATATCGACCGGTTTTGTACTAACAAGTCGTTTATCGGCATTTTAATTCTCTATATTTATTATTTTAATGTATTTACTATGGCAGTTTATATGGTTTTGATTAATGGTCACCGGCTTGTGGTTTATTTATGTAAGACTAGCTTCTGCCAGCTGCTTCGTCCGCGTGTATTACATAAAATAAACCTTCCTCTTGAATCACTCTCCCATTAAAAAAAAAACCGCATCTAAATCCGTTGCGTAGTTTTAAAGATGTAAACATACATAGGGACAGACAAACAGCGGGAAGCGATTTTGTTTTATACTATGTTGGGATTTTATATTACGTACATATGTAAGGATAAAGATTAGGGTAGGCGGTTAGGCTACGATTGTTGAATCAATTGGTAAGGGCGCATAGCTATATAGCTGCAAAATAAATACAGTAGTCTAGCAGGAAAAAAAAAAAAAAAAAAAAAAAAAAAATTTTTTTTTGCCTACATGTTCGTGTCATCAATGAAATAATAACGGTTCTCTAAAGTTTCACCAAAACACCATTGCTTTTTTTTTAGTTTACAACCAACTTATCGTTTAGTATTTATTTCACAAACTAATAAGTTGTTTGTGAAATAAATATTACCCGCAAATGTTTTATTTTATAAGAAACACTCGCTTTACAAACATTGATTTGGCAAATGCTTCTCTTTACAAATGTTTCAGATGATATAATTAACCATTTATACATTTTGCATTCAATATTTAGATTCTTTTGTAAGATCACGTTTATACTAAATAACATTTTATAGTACGTTTTCTAAACCAGTAACGGTATTGTGTTGCATATTTTTTATGAACTTTAAAGTTGCTTCTCTATCGTCTCCGGCGCTGCGGGAAGTGCAATCCCTTCGCCCTTACGTAACAAAGCATAGGCACCCGTGCGAGCCGTAGCGAGTGAGGCTGGTTGCCACCGGCGGCCAGCAAGCCTAAGCTGCACAGGTGAGCTCTCCCTTTGCGTCTCCGGTTTTTATATACACTCTTGTGATAGCAGCCAAAAGACTACGTGAAGTCGGAATACCCCGAGTTGGTTTTGGAACAGATTTGACTATTTTAACCATGAAGTGTCAAAAACTAACAGGAACAGTATGAATGACAAGTCATATCAGGTCACCGAAATTTGTAAATATTTTTTGTTGAATTGACAGGACACCAATAATAACAGTTCTTAAAAGTCCTGTAACAACCAAACTCTTTCTTTCATTTGCTTCTTCGATAAACGAAAAGAGTGCTTTCTATTCTAGCTTTCTTATCAAAGTTACAATTAGTATTCTTGAAAGGAATATTTTGTAGTCACTTCCATTCAGTTTTTTTTTTAGTGCATTAGATACTAATATCTATTGGCGTTCCTCTTCACCGTTCTTAAAATAATATTTCCTCCAAAAGACATGAATAAAGGCGTAAGTTTACCTTTATCTCGGTTTTGAGCTCAAAAATATTTTAGATTGACAAACTGTTTTGGTCACGTGGGTAAACTACATTGGTCTAGAGTTGAACTACATATTTACATGCAACCACATGCAACGTAAAAGTTATAAGCAAGGCTTGATTTTGTTTTCAGTAACGGTTGTTGTACTTATGTCCTTTCTTTTATCTGATCTGATTTTTTTGTGTAAGTTGGGGTTTACTTTTTCTTCCTTGTGAATTGTGATAAAAAAAAGTTAAATTATTAGTTAAATCTTACAGGTTGATTTAATTAATTTAACCCATGCGTGTCTTTTTGTCCGCTAAAAAGAGCCAATTTCAATTTCACCAACTTCCGAGATGTGACCGTGTCAATAACGGACCATCTTGAGCTTTTTGTCAATAGTTGACATCGACTCTCAATTTTGGGGCTGATACATTGAGGCAAAGGCTCAGCAGGCTGCCAAAAAGTTGGGGATCCTTGCAAAGGTTCTCACCTTAGGTACTTCGCGCCAGAACTGCTGCTCAACTTGTATCAAGCACAAGTTCGATCATGCATGGAGTACTGTTCTCATCTCTGGGACGGATCTGCCAAATACCAGCTTGATGCACTAGAGTCGATCAAAAGGCGGGCCAAGGGCCCATCGGCAATGAGGTACTAATGAAGACAAGCCTTGAAAATCGTCGCCGAGTTGCCAGCTTGTCGGTTTTTATCGGTTATATTTCGGCGAGTGTGCGATGGAATTGCATGATCTAACTCCACCTAGCCCGTTTCATCATCGGACTACCAGAGGTACGGCGATGTGCCCTCGGTACATGGTGGATATCCTACCCATACGCACAAAACTTTTTAAGCACACTAGTAGTGGAATTCACTTCCGGAATCTGTATTTCTCATCAGCTACAAACTAGGGGTCTTTAAATCAAGCAAGAGTGAACAGGTTATTCTAAGCACGCGTGATTCACCGTCGATCACATCATTGCTTAGCATCAGGTGAGATAGTGGTCAAGCGCGAGAACAGTAGTAATAGGTTACACTAACGCTTGCATAACGAGACAAAATTTAGGGAACATCTGATGTATTTCAGCCATTTCAGGGCATACGAAACATACATGATAGCGCTGGTAAATGAAACTAGCAGCAGAGACGAAATCAAAACGTCAAAAAGGCAGATGACATAACGGAAACACGAATTATGTATTGTTATTGTAAAGATTTGTTTTTATTTGAGTAATATTTTAAAGTCAAAAATGGAAGGTAGATTCACCGACTGTTAGTTTATTTCAATAAAATAATTGGTAACTATATTCGTTCAAAATATTTGTAAAAAGTATTATTAATTACTAAACAAATAATGTACACAATTACTGTATTTTTACAAACCTAAATCTATAATTAATTGATAAACGAATGTCACCGGATGTTGTTGCTGTGTGACGTCTTGTCATTTGTTTAAACGTATAAATAGGCTGGTTCTAGTCGAAAGAACTCAGTATTGAATTGTATTGAACTGTGCACATATCATTATAAAATTAAGTTGTGAGACTTACTGTTGGTGTGAGTAATAAAAAGTGTATACAAGGTGTCTGATCGTTATCATTTGAGAATCCTGAGTACGCCCGCTCTTACATCAGAAGAAAGGGATCAACCCGAGCCTCAACTGGACCCATCAACGCAGTCGCCTTGCCTAGCCTACCGACCACTCGACCAGGACATTCGGATGAGCTGAATTTACTTCGTTGCCAGATCAAGTTGCAGAAAAGGATGTTTTTCAAAAACAAAACACCAATACCCACAAGCTAAGTAAAATTTATTTACCTAATTATGATCTTGACCAGCATAAAATAACAATTGAGTGAACAAGTTACCTGTCTATCCACCGTGCGAGGTAGTTCAGTCTATTGCTAGGATGAAGGGATTTTCATGCTTGCTAAGACGCGCTAAGCAATTTGTAGACACTAATGCTCATTCTTTTGCACTCGTAGCACAATATTAAGTAGCTAAACTAGATATTATATTGTGTATTGGAATTGTGTGTGTATTGAATAGACTTCAAATCAAGCTAAATCTTTTTTTGAATATGGTACCAAGTCATAAAGTTTACTTTCAAGTATTTTTCCTAATGCTCCAGTGGCATAAAATCATAGTTTTACCAAGCTGAACCCCTCGGGTCAAGCATCAAGAACACAAAACAAACATGATTTGCGCGAAACTTTGACTTTGGATATCAAAATACTTCATTAGATGCCACTAAATATGATACACATACAAATAAAACTTTCGGTTATGCCCATTATTTTCATATCCCTTAATAGAGGAGCTCGTGGCTAAATAATAACTTAAGTTAAGCAACGCTTGACGATGTCGGTCCGTGGATGTGTGACCATTTCAACATACCGAGTTTCCTTCGTGCCTCGGAAAGCACGTTAAGCCGTTGGTCCCGGCTGTCATTTGAAGATCTTTGACAGTCTTTACGGGTAGTCCGAAGCTTGAGATCTGACACCAGTCTTGCCAAAGGGTACTGTGCTACCCAGTTACTGAGTTGTGGAGGTCAGATAGGCAGATTGATTGGTTTAGGTTACTACACCGGTGCACAGGTTAATTTCCATCAAAGCTGTGTATGGTTAAGATAACCGTGTGAACATTATACTCTCGTAATATTTTTCATGTTTCAGATACCATATTGTGTCACAGCCTGAAGCTTCTGCTGAAGGCTAGCGATTCAGATGCTGAGCGCGAAGGTTGACGTGTCAACATCTGAGAGGTTAAGAAGAACAGCATGCAAGCAGTTCGCTGGTCTTAGCCGAACGGTACGAACGTGCGCAAGTTTGGAATGGAATACTCGGTGAGTCGCTTCCATTTTATTTTGATAGTGAAGTCGAATATTCTCTAGTGATGAGATGCTATTTCGAGTTTTAAGTGTTCATGTTGGAACACTGAATTGGTTGGTAGTGGTTATACCTAGCACTATCACTAGGTAATTAAGACACACCTGGTAAAAAGCAAGTTTCTGTGAGTCATAAATTTTATTCTGTATATTCAATCTAGCGTGTCTGGTAAATCAATTACCTGTTATTGAATGGTTTTATTGAATTTAAGAGATTCGAGCCATTTTATTATATTAGCTAATAAGTTACCTATTGGGTTGTTAGTACTTTCCTAGTTTCAACATTTGGTTCAGTACGAACTTTAGGATGAGATATCCCATAAGAAGGAGATGAAATATCCAAAATGACTGAATAACTAGTCGTTTTCAGTGGCAAAGCGAGTTAGTAATGTCGTTGGGCTATCGTAATTGTATCGAGTTAGTAACGGTACTGGTCATTTGCGTGTATTCAGGACGGATCTTGTTGCGTAACGATGACAACCACCGTCTTCAGATCTGAATTCACTTGCTTACTTTCAAAGTAATATTATGATAACAGTAGATCACGCGATTGTTTTTCTTACATGAAAACTGAGTTAGTGACCGACAGTAAAGGGTTAATGTTGATAATCTGATATTTATGATATTGATCAGAGTTAATTCGTGAAGCTCCTTAATAGTATCAGGGTTAGTTGTTTCCCTTTTATAAGCCATCAGTATGTTCCAAAATCTTTAAGTAGAAAACGCGAATCATGTTGGAAGGATACCCGATCGCCAAGTTCTTTGAGAATTAGACGTCATAGTTGATGACTGTGGTAGTGAAACCGAATCTGATTAACATGTCTACTCATAAGACCAATTCTGGACCGCACCTCATGCGTACCATGTGGCGATGGGTTTTTTTAAAGTGGGTTTATGAGTTGAGTATGCATTGCCTTTACTTTGTTTAGTTTAACTTGTTGATCGTCGGACCTTTTTCTAATGAATAGTGTTGTGTGGGAAACTTTAGTACGAAAACTGAAGAGGCCCGGTATTAAGTCCGCGATAGGTGATTATGACAGGATAGTGATCGTTATACACCGAAAGCTTTAAATAGATACGCTTAAACCTACAAGTATGGACACGGTAGGTTAAGGAAGATGCCAGCGGGTCATGTACCAGTCGATGTTGATGTTAAAAGGATTTTAATGATGATGAGCAAGCTCAAAATGTCGAGTAATTGAGTCTATCAGCCGTATTATGTTTGACCGTACCAGTGGATTCTGGCGGAGGTCGGGGTCTTGAGAGACCGTTGTGTGAGAGCAATATAATTGCTGTTCGGCTACAGAGCCGTGGCGTTAGAGGTTTTACTCGAGGGTTTCAGTAAGCTTGGCAGTTTTCGCTGCAGAAGAAGTTTTAAAGTTTGATTTGAGCGACTGGTGGTACATGGCCCAGGGTAATGATTTAGTTAAAGATCAAAGTTCTAAAATTTCCCTATTGTCACGAACCCAATGATCTAGTTTGGTCAGGAGTAGCCGAGCGTTGTGCGTTGGCCTGTGTGGCAACTGTTGGCCTTTATGGCAACTGTTGGCCTGTGTGGCAACTAAACGCCAGTGTGCCAACTGGAGGCCTTTATGGCAACTGTAGGCCAGTGTGGCAACTGGAGGTCTTTGTAGCAACTGTGGTCCTGTAAGTTGGTTTAAAATAAACACGTTTGTGTAAGGAACCTTACAGAGGATTCCTGTAGGGTTATGAGGTTAAAATAAAGTAAACTCGCATAGTCACGCGAGAGGTGAGGTCACCATGTTAATGTTGATGACGTTCGAATCGACAAGCCTTCGTTACGAAAATTGAAATAATTTTGGTTTTCTAATTTTTATTACTATGCGTAGATTGTGTTAGTAAGATATACAAAGCTGAAGTACCAATTGAGATTGTAGATGATGAATAGACGTAACATAGGACAGACTAAATCTCTGTGTGAACAGGTTCTCAGTTCAGCGAGTTGAGTTGACTTGACATCGTAGGGACGTGCGAGTAGAGCAATTGAGAAGAGAGCTATGTGATGGCTAAAGGTCGTGAATAAGATACCTGGTGTCTTTTTCTTTTGTTTCATTTAATGTGACATTAGTGACTATCAGTGGTACTTGGACTTTGTAATCACGAAGATTAGAAGCTTTTGCGTTCCGAACTTCACCCTATTGATGATCATTGAATAAGTATAACTTTTCAATTAATCTTTTGGTACCTCATGTAGAATTATTACAAATGGGGAATCCACTACAATGGCACAGATTACAGCCATTATTATTTTCTTTTTCTTCGTACATCATGCTATTACTCGCGGTACTAGAGCTAACAGACAAACTGAATGGGTTTGGGTTAATAAAATAGGTGAATTGTAATTGGCATTAAAATATACGAAATCTAAGGCTACTGAATGGCCCTTTTGATTAACTAGGTAAAATAGCCCCTCCCCTGCAATTGAAAATACCATATCCGTTTAGACCCTAAGCATAGAATGGCCGAAACGGAAGCAAAAAAAAAAAAAAAAAAAATTAAAAAGGTTTTGGTTTTAGAAAAAGACTTTGGTCACTCAATGAACTTTGAACGACTAGACCGTGATAGCAAGAATAAATAATAATAAAAAAAGGGTTAAAACTTTTTATAACATTATTCAGAATTGAAAAGCTTAACTTATGGATAAAAAAAAAAGAATGTTTTGTTTGGTTAAATAAAATTTAGTCGAAACAAGTCAAAGACTGGCCTCTGAATCTTTATGATCAAGCAACGAACTACGACCTCTGAGTTTCAGAATTAGTTGGTTAAATAAAATTCTGTCAAAACAAGTCAAAGACGGGGCCTCTGAATCTTTATGATCAAGCAACGATCTGCGACCTCTGAGTTTGATAGTTAAATAAAACTCAGTCAAAACAAGTCGTAAGACTAGCCTCTGAATCTTTATGATCAAGCTACGATCTGAGACCTCTGAATTTGATTTGAGTTAGCAAAATGGATGTGTAAAAAGGGCTTGGTCATGCCTATGGTTTAAGTTGGATGATTCAATAAAATTTAAGTCAAAACAAGTCAAAGATGGGCCTCTGAACCTTAATGGACAAGCCACGATCTGCGATCTCTGAGTTTGACAGTTTCACCAGAACAAGCAATAATGTCGCCTCTGAGTCTGGTCTGAAAGGTTTTTGCATATTTTAATTTTTTTTAATGATTTTCAGAGATTCGCTGGGCCTAGCAAGGCCCGCTCGTCAGTATGGCCGTGATAGCGCTGGTAAATGAAACTAGCAGCAGAGACGAAATCAAAACGTCAAAAAGGCAGATGACATAACGGAAACACGAATTATGTATTGTTATTGTAAAGATTTGTTTTTATTTGAGTAATATTTTAAAGTCAAAAATGGAAGGTAGATTCACCGACTGTTAGTTTATTTCAATAAAATAATTGGTAACTATATTCGTTCAAAATATTTGTAAAAAGTATTATTAATTACTAAACAAATAATGTACACAATTACTGTATTTTTACAAACCTAAATCTATAATTAATTGATAAACGAATGTCACCGGATGTTGTTGCTGTGTGACGTCTTGTCATTTGTTTAAACGTATAAATAGGCTGGTTCTAGTCGAAAGAACTCAGTATTGAATTGTATTGAACTGTGCACATATCATTATAAAATTAAGTTGTGAGACTTACTGTTGGTGTGAGTAATAAAAAGTGTATACAAGGTGTCTGATCGTTATCATTTGAGAATCCTGAGTACGCCCGCTCTTACATACATTCATACATTTATTTTTTTCGCCATGATATACGATTCACGTTCAACCCTAGAAATATGGCCAGACAATTTAAAATTATCCTGTAAATTAACTT
Source organism: Orthosia gothica (assembly GCA_949775005.1). Lineage (NCBI taxonomy): Eukaryota > Metazoa > Arthropoda > Insecta > Lepidoptera > Noctuidae > Orthosia > Orthosia gothica. The sequence goes on from OX459048.1 coordinate 26,047,084, forward strand.
CCGTTTTACGTAAAATTTATAGACAACGTCTAGATTTGTAAATCCAGAGTAGGTGTAACCTTATATAATATAATTTAAGTACATGCGAAAGAGCTAAGTTACTAAGTAGGTTATTTATCTTAACTTTCTTGACGCTATATCCTCGTCGTGTTTCTTTAAGAATATCTAAACAATAAGATATTTCCCCCGAGAAACGTAACTGTCTCTCACGTGCTTATTTTAGAAACGAATGACGTTTATTTACGACTTTACCGTAATACAAGAAACAGCCAATTTAGGTACCTACTTATAGCTATATAGTAGGTACCTATTTGCCTGTTGTACCGTATAAAAAGAAAGAAAAGAAAAGAAAGAAAGAAAATATTTATTTGTGACCCGCACAGGAGACACGAGAAAATAAGCACACACTTAAACAATATTAAAATAAAAAACCCTGTGCGAGACCAAAAAGGCACCATTGACCTGCACTATGTTCATATAGGTACGGGGTGGGCAAAATTTTTTGAATCAAACGAAAAAGGGTAGGTAATAGTATGGGAGCTAATCTGTGATGTAAACCTTACTCTTGAATCACAATATCTATTTAAAAAATCGCATCAAAATCCGTTGCGTAGTTTTAAAGATCTAAGCATACATAGGGACAGACAGACAGCGGAAATCTACTTTGTTTTATACTATGTATATAATATATTTTTATTTATTTTTAGTTCGTGATGAACTAGGAGTTAAATACAAAAAAAAACTCAAACTATGGCCCTGTATCGTTTCATCCACGATGTTTGGCCATCCTGTATATAACTTCTCTATTGGAGCGACTACGATTGTCAACTGACTTTGATTTTGAGGTGAAGTTACATTTAAATTCTGAAATTAACAGTTTTTTTTTATTATTTGAGTTTGGATGCCATGCCATCATCGTAACAATGACAAAACATGAATGTTTGAACCGCTAGCGGGCCCTGAATATATTGATATTTGGCAGAGCCACAATTAAATAGGAACAACAGTGTGGACATTCCAGAAAAGGTGAAAATCGTCAAGACTTTGGCCAAAAACGGCAACAACATTCACTTTTACGTCGAAATTCATTCAATTTTGGTCATATTCAATTTAAACATTTTTATCAAGGTGAACGAACTCGCCAATGATGCAAACTATCTATTTACAGCAGAAGTCTCTATGTACTAGGGTTATGGTAGAGCTAGATATTTTTACTTCATATTTTTACCTTTACTGCTTTACTAATTAATTGTTAACTCAACTGATCTTCCAAGATACTTACTTATTGATCAGAAAATTCGTATTATGTCACAATAAAGTACAGAAATCAACCAACCACACAACATCTTAACGTCACTTAGTTTACTAAAAAGTAATTCAAAGAATGACCCACTCAATCATACAGTCTCATTATCATCTGCCTAGCCTTTTCCCAATTGTTGTTGGGGTCGGCTTCCAGTCTTACCGGATTCAGCTGAGTACCAGTGTTTTACATGGAGCGACTGCCTATCTGACCTCCACAGCCCAGTAACTGGGTAACACCGTATGGTGTTACCCTTGGTGTCAGATCTCAAGCTTCTGACTACCCGTAACGACTATCAAAGATCTCAACAATACTCAATCATACAGTCTGACTCAACCAAAAACTTTTTTTAACAGGACGCCGAAGAAGAGTTCACCAAGAAGTCAAAGAATGACGCGGACGCGTTGGAAGCTGTCCTTCGCCATGTTGGGGACATGGGGCGCTACCAGAAGTTCCTGTTCGCCTTCATGATGCCCTTCGGCATCTTCTTCGCGTTCATCTACTTCGTGCAGATGTTCATAGCTGCGACTCCACAGCGGCACTGGTGCACCGTGCCGGAGTTGGCGCATTTGGATATGGAACTCAGGTTGGTGAAGAAAGTTGACTTGTTTTTAGCCACAGACATACATCTTACTAGATAACGCAAGTCCCTCCATTTGTATGAAAACCAAGATAATGTTTGGTAGAGTTTTGAAAAGGAGGTTCCCAAATCGAATGAATGTTTGTTATGACTTGTGATTACTCCGCCAATTATGAACTGATTTTGATAATTATTGTTTTTATTTGAAAGCTGGTTCTTCTCATAATTGAGCCCATTTATATTTAATCAAGATTTGTCGAGTAGTTTTTAAGTTACCCATAATAATGCGTATTTACATGGTAATAATTATAAGGTACCAAAACTAAAAGAGAAAAGTGAAAAACTTTTTAACAACAAAAAATTAAATCGACTTCAAAATTAAAGATAAAAATATAGGTACCAAAGACACCGACTGCCGAAAAGAAAGTTAATTTTCGTTTTTTAGTGTTTTGTTTTGGAAGTTGGTTTGATTTTTTTGTTAATAAGTTTTTTATTACCATTTCAATACGGCATGGCATAATAAGCATTTTTCTAGATTTCCGTTGATGTTCAGTGAACGCTTTATAGTTAGAGCATTGCTCTCATTCTTACCCCCTTTTTTGACACGGAAAGTACATAATTTTGTGAGTCGCGGCATTTATGCTGCATTCGGTTTCATACTAAAGTCCTGTTTGTGCCACACAGCGGCGACGAAAAATGAGTTGTCTGCTGACTCACCCACATTATTTCAACCGAATTGCGGTCGAGGTGAGGCAGGGAGGGAAGCGAGGCAAGCGTCAGCCGTACAAACGTAGAATAGCAACTGAAATTACGTCCGTCCGTCTTCAGTTGCCGAATCTTCTAACCTAACCGAATTTCAGTTGAACCACAGAATAAATAATAGGTTGAACGTAAATTCCGCGACTCATTTAACGCGAGTCACAACTCACAAAATTACGTTTGTTTGGCCTGACCCTTATGTATGTATTCGCGTCATCTAAGTAGGTACCTAGTTAGATTTATGTATGTGTTTTTAGCAATCCTATTTTAATGATGGTATGATACGGATTAGCTTTTGCTTCGTCCGCGTGAAAGTTGATGATTTTCTACCGCGTCGTACTACCGTAAAAAGTTATCCTATGTCCATGTTATCATGAAGTAGGCCGTCGATGGCATAATAATAAACAGATTCTGTTTCACCTGATTGGTGATCAGAAAATGGAAAGCCAACATGCACACAATCATGTTTGTGAACGACTGGTTATCAATTTTAAGGAGTCGACACCAATTCTGAAAAGCTGACAAGTGAATAAGTATTGTTATTGTCAGGAAATAACTTCTGCCAGCGGCTCCACTCGCGTGGTATTCGAAAATTATCCCGAGGGAACATATGCCAGGGATAAAAAGTCCTCCATCATATAAGTAAATCTTAACAAAACTAAAATAATGACATTTAATCATAGAACAAATAAACCGAAACTGAATATAAAATATGGTAACGTAGCAATCTCTGAATCACATTGCAAAATTTCTGGGCCTTTACATAGATAGTTATCTGACTTGGAAACAACATATCGATGCTTTGTCAAAGAAGCTTAGCCAATTTGCATATGCTCTGTACAAACTATCAAAAACGGTTAACCGCATTACAGTACAAATAGCTTACAATGCTTATGTGGCTTCTGGCATTAGGTACGGAATCATTTTCTGGGGCAACTCCACTGACAGAGACATTGCTTTTAAAGCTCAAAAGAAGTGCTTGCGATCGTTTACCAAATTGCAATCGATTGATAGTTGTAAACCATTGTTTGGGGAACTCAGTTTGCTCACTCTACCGTCTATGTAACATAATGAAATGGGAGTGTTTGTTCGCTGTAACCTGCATTTATTTGAAAAACTGCGCTCTCGCCGCTATCAGAATACTATTCATGTTACCTCTCATAAAACCGCATTTTTCGGCAAAAGTGTGCTAGGTATGGCCCCAAAAATTTATAACATTATACCAGCAGCTATTAGAAATAAAGAGTCTCTGGGATCATTTAAGAGGTCTTTGTTTAAATTCCTTGTAGATAGATGTTACTATCACTGAGTTCACTACTGACAAACAGAGGTATGACGATGCCGACTTGCCAGTTAAACAGCTATGATTTTATTTATTGATTATGTATGAATGTGTTTATTTATCTGAAATTGTAATGACCTGTTTACCTAACTGACATATTTTGAATTGATTTATTTTTTTAATGTTTCATATTGACATTGCACCTTATTTGTATTATATTATTTATTGTTGCTTGCTTATGTTTATTTTGTACGCCAGATATTGGCAAAACATAGTGCACATTATTTTGAATACCAACTGTAACCATACCTATGTTTTACAAAATAAATGATTGATTGATTGATTGATATGTGCTATTCCTGACTATAAACTATCTCTGTGCCAAATTTCATCCAGATAGGTTCAGCCGTTCTGGCGTGAAGAAGTTACAAACATAGACACTCACATATAATATTATAAAGGCGACAGTTTGTAACATACAAACTGTCGCCTTTATAATATTAGTGTGATAGACCAAAATCGTTGAATGCGTTTATTTGTGCCACAAGTCATGATTATAGATTATTTAGTTGATAGACACCCCTACCGTTTTAGCAGGACTGCCGCAGTGGTTAAGTGGTCACAAGCGCTTCTGCTGAGCGTGACGTCCTTGGGCTTGGTAAAGTATTATTGAAGGAATTTCTCAGTAGAAGCCCGGAATCTAGACTTGTTCCCGGTTGATGGCTATAGGCTGGCCCCCTAACTACATAAGACTTAAACATAACTAGCGCAATGCGGGAGTACTAATAGATGCACTTCCAGCTAACCCTTCGGGGAATAGTTACAGGCGTGATGTTATGTTAGCAGGACTTCGAATACAATACAACACAAAAGCTATACCATATCTACTTATTCACCCTTGCGGATGATTACAAAATGTCCTTAGAAGAGACTCATGGTCTCGCGGGTCTAGTCCGCATCCATAATATAACAGGCCTAGTCTTGCAGGCTCCACGCAAGGTCCTATGTTTGTTTCTAGCTCATTTTGCTTGCTAGGTAAGTTAAACTTAGGGAGATTAACAAAAGATGAAAATTAGTTTTTTTTAAGGGTTACATAGTACAGGTGACGAATATAAAATGCAAGAAGTTTGAATGTAGATAGTATAGGTGTACATACGTCATTATTTGCATGAACCACATTACCACAGCAATCTGTGGAATGAACACTGCAAAGATTTGTAGAATGTGGAGATTCCATAAATGCATTATAAATTACGTCCTCACGTTACGTCGTCACGTATTTTTCGGAACTAACTCTAACTGACTTAATTAAAAGGAGGAAGTTCTCAATTCGTCGGTTTTTTTTTATGTGTGTCCTCGAACCCTTCTTAAAGACGCCTGAACTGGTTTGGAAAATTCTTCTTTGGTTCATTTCTTCTTTCAGGTAGTTTTAATAAATAAATAATAAACATGACTGTGGCGGACTGTGGCCAAACTGGGTATCTACATAGGTAGGTAGGTATCTACACTTATTTATAACAGCCATAGTAGGTATGGATTTAATTATGACAATCTCTATACAAAAATGGGCTGGCTGACCAGCTACAAAAGTGATACCTAATGAATATGAAAATGGCGTATCAATCCACATGTACCTAGATTATTTTATTAGCATATACTTACATGTACTTTATTATCACATTGTATTGAATATTGTTTTTGGTGTACAATAAAGAATTAAGAATAAAGAATTAATACCAATTCGTATTACTTTAAGTACTTAGGTACCTAGTACTTACCTATAGCTATTCAAAATAGATAAATATGATAATGACCGATTCTGAATTTCTAATAGGTATCTATGTGAAATGTGTTGTTAATATTATGAAACGATTTAACGACTGCTTAAAATATACGTTTAATTTCAGTTTCATTTCAATGATTTTACAATTTTTGTCTAGAATGGCAAAAAACTATTGCACCACTAACGTATAATCTTACAGAAGTAACGTAACAATGCCTTAGTTGGATGAATCATGACGCTGTTTTTGGTTCGATTTTTTCTCTTATGTAGAATAGAATTTATTTAGCCGTCAGATTAATGTAGCATAGCAACAGACTTTTTTATGGGTGTCAGGTGGTGTCAGTCAGTAAACCGTTGACAGGTATGTACCTGTCTTCTTGAGAGCCTTGAACATAATGCGAATTGCGGGTTGTAACATGTTTGTACCTGTCGATGGTTCACTGATTCTGTCTGTTTTTCAAATCAATCATCAATCTTTCTGGGGGTGAATTTGTGAAAGTGAGTTTATTCACCCCAAAAAATCAGTACCTAGGTTACTAGGAGTACCTACTGATTTTTTTGGATTATTGGACGATTCGCACGAATTTAACTTGTCCGAAAAGTGCGAATCGACCCCTTTTAAAAATATAAATTTTTCTGTGGCCATTCGCCCGAATTTAATTTATCGGTGTGCGAATCGATCACTGCAAAATTATGTAGTACCTACAAGCTCAACATTTCTCAAGCCCAACATTCAAGTTATGATGGCGAAACGTTCGTGGGTGAAGAGTTCTTTGGATTGAAAGTTAATTAATGGATTAACGATTCTGTTGATCAACGGTTCATGGACCAATCGACTTTAGGCAAAACATTATAGTTTCTAACTAGGTACTGTTTGCTAACTCACAATGCAATCTTTGTTTTTTTGACACACTAACAAGAACAACCAAGTAGTATGTCTGGTAAAATGATCTCCTGAATGATTACTCTGTACCAGAATCTGGAGGTGCAACCATCTCTTCATAAAACAGGCGGACTAAGCCTAATTGTACCTATGTTTTCTTACTGAAAGCATAGTCACTTCCGTAATCTGCTTATTTACTAATTATTTATTTGATTTTCTCTTTACAAAAATCTTAGTTACCTATGACTGGTTTCTATTAGCCACTGCCTTATATTTTGTCTACCATAGATACAGTTTTGTTCCCATTCACCCCTGCATTCCTATTCCCGTGTTTAATAAATGATGTCACTCGTTAAGTTGGTACCGAACTAATAATAGCGTAGTTTGATGAACTCATAAACCTGTTGATAGGCAAATGAAAAGCTTGGAAAAGGTGTGAATTGTGTAATAAGTACCTACTGATAACGTGATAGGTAGGCAACGTTATCGCCGAACGTTTTGTGACTCAATATATAGATACCGTATTACGATAAATAAAGAGTTTTGATGCAATCATGTTCGTAATGTACCTATATCTTTAGTAGGTACTTAGGTACCTTAGGTAGGTACCTATGTATCTTAATCAGCATAATATCTTCATATGATTAAGGCCTAGCGCATACTAACAATATTGATCAAAAACTGTTTTGATCTGTGTCAAAAGTTTATAGAAATATATTGTGTTCATAGAACCTGCACATACTGTCAACTCGATAGTTGCTCGACAGTAAATACAAAAAGCTGTATCGATTTGCTTTTGATCAAAAAATTAGACAACTATCGATTAAACGCTCAAATCGTGTTGAGATCTATTGGTGTGCGTATACCATCGACTAAACAGTCGATCCGCGACTGATCAGTCCACAGATCAGTCTCGCTGCTCGCATTGGCATTTGAAGTAGCACCATGTCTCTTGTCGCTATGGCAAGAAAATACCTCTCCTTAATCTCCTTTTATTTTACTTATTTGCTCACCAACAATTGAATACACTGATACAAAGATATAGACATCCGCAGGCTTATTACGTATCTTTTGCAAGAGCAAAACGATAGCAATTTTTGAGCAATAATTGCTCTACCATACAGAAGTTTTAGAGTTGTTGGCGGTTTTTTTTTTAAATAAGTTCATTTGACAAACACCGAGCGATTAGCAAACGATTGTGTAGAACCCATCATACCTACACTGCATGTAATGCCGACATTTATGACATCAAGCGTTTGATCGCTATCGTTTTGCTCTTGTAAAAGATACGTAATAACCCTGCCGATATACATATAGACTAGTGTACCAATTTCTTTGCAAAGCACAAATTGTTTTTTTTTAACTCGTTGTATGTAGTTCCCGGACTCAAGCGTTGTCGAAGAAAGGCTGGTCGATTTGCTTAGGAGATAAAAATAGACGATCGACTGCATCGATGGTATGCGCACCTCCATCGTCTAAACGGTTTGGTTGTGTGGAATTCACGAGACGTACTTCTCGTGAATGAAAACTCGACTGAACAGTTTGGTCGAAGCAAAAGATATCAGTATGCGCTAGGCCTTATTGTTGAAATTAAAATTAATTAATCGGAACAGGTACCTACTGGATACCTACTTTGATTTAAGTACGTAGGTATACTATTAGTAGGTAGATAAGATAGGTAGCTTGTTTATTAGCTTGCTTTTTCCTACAGCAGAGATTGTAATCGGTTCCAATGAAATAATTAAAGATATTTTTGATTACATTCACGAAAACACGTCTTAACCTTATCGTCTGCAATCTGGGCAAGCCCCGAAGGCCTATGATAAATAAATACTAGTATCATTCTATCGAGATACAATCGATACAAATCCAATGTCACAATATAGTGTTATCGGATAACACAAAATCTTCTTGAGGGCCTTGAATATTTTTATATTTGGGAGATCATTTCACTTTCATACATTTACTTCCGTCCGTCATTTCAAGATCACGTGTGAAATTAGGCCTTTTCTAACACAATTTTATTTATTTAACATCCATACTAACAATTTTAAATGCGGAAGTAATTCTGTCTGTATGTCTGTTATCTTTCGGCCGAACCAATTTGGATGCAACTTGGCACAGAGGGAAACAAGTCCATCCAGGACATGGTTTAGCTGTAGGATAAAGGATAGTTATTATGCCGGCAATATGTCGCCTTCAGATAATTTCTGACTATCACGCGGGCAAGCTAGTATATTTTATAAAGAGCTGACCTATCAGGCCTCGCCGCCGCGTCGGCGTCGGTTGTTGATATTGGTAGTCGAAACTTCGGAAGCCGGCAAGTCATAGTATTCCAGTTGGCATGCGGGGTCAATTTATTCGGTTTACATGTGAAGCTATACATCTGGAATACTATTAGGTTATGTTTGTTAAGCGGAAAACGGCACAACCTAGTAGGGAAATGGTTCCTACCTACTATTTATATTTTTAAACCCCGCCAAAAAAAAAGGGGTGTTATAAGTTTCACGTGTGTTGCTGTGCATCTGTGTGTCTGTGGCATCATAGCGCCTAAACGGATGAACCGATTTCGATTTAGTTTTTTTTGTTTGAAAGGTAATTTAAAATATAATCGGTTCAGCCGTTCAAAAGTTATGGGCATTTTACTGTTTGAATCGGGGTGTTTTCGCAAGATAAATGTGTCGGGGGCTTTTTAAAATGTCAAAATTTTACTTGTTTCTAACAACTCAGTGATCCCGTTTGCTTAGAAGTAACATATTCGCTAGATAGCTAACAGAGACTGTTACTAAATCAATCCATAGAGCGTCGATGAGAGAGTCACTCGACATCGATCGATAATTTCTATTACCTAAATCAAAGTCAAATCTACCACACTTATCGACCAGCGTCCATCAATGCCATAGATCGAAGATGAGATAACAGTTCTCTCAATTACAGACGAATGCTATCAGCCCCAGGAGCAGCCAGCGGCGAGTGGGACAGATGCGCCACCTTCGACGTGAACTGGACGCAGGTTCTAGAGTCCATGACGCCACCACCACCAGGAACGCCCACCATACCTTGCCGGCATGGATGGGACTTCGAGCTGACTGATATCCCTTATGCCACTGTTGTTAGCGAGGTAAGGAACAGACATCTTTTGTTTTAATCTCTGCCGGAGTTCATTTAGGACGCGGTCCCATCGAGAGCTATCAGCTAATTTACGCCACTTCTAAATTAGTGAACTATTATGTTTCCATTTCTGTCTAACCTTGTAGATTTAATTGCAGCGTAATTCTTCTAGAACTACAATAATACTAGTTAATATCTTTAAATGCCATTGAATGCCAAACTAGGACCCCCCCACTGAGTCAATGGGATTACGCCCATATGGTCCTAGTTATTGATATCCGCCTTAGAGCGGTTCCACATTGCATTCGATACGAATCAGAGATATGTCCGGCCGAAGTGGTCTGGACCGAACACCGAGGAGGGGTTGCGCGTTTTAGATCTGAACTTCGCTCTTACGAATTCAGTAGTAAATTCGGATTCTAATCGGATGCTGTGCGGAACCGCTCTTAGTACGTCAGTATTCTAAGAAAGAACGGCGGACAGGAGAATCCATAAATACCACATTTCCTTCTTTCTTCTGAATTAAACGGAAGTCAGTTGTCATAGACGGGCATAGACCTGCTTGACCGCTTCTCAATAGAATTTCCGTGTTGTTTTTTTTTCTGAAAATCTCGCTTTCCTTTTTCTTGCACGATAATTGTCCACCTAGTTCGACTTTTTAAACGCCAGTAATTGTCTGCATGTAAGACCGGCTATTGTGCTACCAACTATTTTGTTTACTTATCCTGTTTTTGCGTACTTTAGAGTCTTATCTATTTATGTATCCAATGCTGAGTACGGAACTGGACTCAGAGGTTAAGTTATTGTTCTAAATTGATAAAATGATCATCTCGTTACTGGCTGTCTATCTTATTGATAGAAAGGTCGTCAAATAACTGGTTTTCTACCTTTTCCAGAGAGGCTGGGTATGTGAGAACGCTGGTAACGTGCCGATGGCTCAGGCTGTGTTCTTCGCGGGAGCCTTCATGGGAGGTTTGATACTTGGTTGGCTAGCTGACCACTTTGGAAGGGTTCCCGCTGTGATAAGTAAGTACTTTCTATAGGCCCTTATATTCTGACGTCACTAAAACCACTCAACAAAAACACGCAGTTTTATCTGCACAGCTTAGTCTTTTTAGGGACTTCAACTTTCGAATCAGTCGGAAAAGAGAAGGCTGTTCGCGTTTAACTCAAAATTACATTTACGGGTGGCAATTTATGGCATTCACAGAACATGCTTACTGATCATTTTTTTTACTGTATCCGATTTTCGCTAGAGGCACCTTATCTCGTAGACTATACTTTAAACTCCACAATTCTTCTTCGTTGCTTCCTTGTTCAAAAGAAGTAAAATTTTAGACGGTTTCCGTATCAACAAAGCAGTTTTATAACAAAAAAAAGACATATTGTCTGTCTCAGTGTGTGTGTGTCTCACCCGCGCCAGATGTTTGATATTAAACATTAGTGTCACAGTATAAATATGGACTCAGTGTCCACATATTTTTGATTATGTACTGTGGGCTGACTGTGGGAATCAATGCTACATTGTTTGTGTACAGATAAACTTATTTAAACGGACAACATTGTGCTTGTCACATTTTTATAATCATTTGTTAGTTTTTCAGACATTATCAAGACATCACGACGAATTCTTGTCGATGTAATTTTTCGAGTCTTGTGACATGATTTATGGGAAGCATAAATTGAATCATAATTTACCTACATGCAAGATAATTTACGATAATTTATTTAGGTTCACAATTGTATTGTTCCATTCATACTCTTCATCGAAGGTTCCATTGTATTTTTTAAACCATGTTAGAGTTTTAATGTAAAGCTACAACGAACCCAAATTCTGTAGTGATGACTTCGAACGTCGACCTTCTTCTTCTCGTTTGAACTTCCGAGGTTTTTGGAACCTTGTATAATGAATGGGCAGCATATATATGTTTTCGTCGGACGTCCTCAGGCTAGGCGAGGCGACGATCTTCGCATCTGGCTAGTAGCAGCTGGATGAGAGTTGCCGAAAATCCAAATGGCGTGCATTTGGAGCGGCCTATGTCCAGCAGTGGACTGTTATATGATGTGTTGATGCTGATATATTTACCTTAATGTCAGACAATTTTATGTTAACAATAACACACAATAAAATTCAGGAAGAACTGACTTTTTTCAAAGTAAAAATTGCGGATTTCTCAGCGTGTGTTCAGTGCCTAAGGATTCCCTTATTCCCTCCAACCCCGTTCTAATTTGTTCCAAGAGTCATTTAAAGACACAGTTTACAGTGCAAAACTGCAGTAAGAGTTTGGACGCCAATTATATATGCATGCAATTGATGAAATTATTTTATTTCCAGGTGCCAATGTGATCGGTGGCATCGGTGGTATAGCGACCATCTTTACTACGGGGGTGTGGGACTTCGCACTCTGCCGGTTCTTAGTGGGCATGGCTTTCGATAACGCATTCATGATGACTTATATCTTGGGTAAGACTCATGAACTAAATCGCTAACATTAGACATTGCAAAAACACTGTTCCAGAATTTTAGACTAGTGATATTATACTGTTTTGCCCAGTTATATTGGGCAATTTGGGCAAATCCACTGATCCAGAATATATATGTTGTTATGTTGAGACAAACTGGGCAATTTTGGCAAAGTCACTGACCAAGACTAGAGCACAAAGTAAGCGGCACGTGGCGGCGCGCCAGATATGGTTTATGTCCAGTTATTTTGGGCACATTTGTCCAATGTACTTACCTTAATTACCCCGAGACTAATAAGGTGACCAAACTTATTAAAATAACTTGATCATCACACCTTTATATTCCCCGAAAGGGTTAGATAAGCAGATGTCACTCCGTCATTACTTCAGCTATGTTTCACGCTGAAATTTATAAACGTTACTTAACATGCGCTTTGACTTAGATATGTTCGCATCTCTATCATACACTTGCAGATTGACAGTTGTGTGACAGAGACATAAACAATGCTTAGCCAAATATGTGCTAAGTACCGTCTATAGATACCCCAGTAAGTCAAAATACGGCATAATCTTCTCTTCTCATCTCCAGTGTTGGAGTACGTGGGTCCGCGTCACCGCACCTGGGTGGCCAACATGTCTATCGCTCTGTACTTCGGCTTGGGTTGTCTGAGCCTGCCGTGGTTGGCACTGTGGATCAGCGACTGGAGGAAGCTGCTGTGGTACACCTCGACGCCGATGTTGCTCGTTGTGTTCGCACCTTTAGTTCTGCCGGAGAGCGCTAGGTGAGTGGAACTGGAATATGGCAACACGTTGTAACAAGTGTCCTGGGGTGTTAAAGATGAGGGTAATAGTGGCAATGACTTTGTTACCTCTAGATTACAAAAGTGAAAGATAAGAGGGTCTATCTATTGTTTGCTATGTTTGAAAATTCTTTTGCCGATTTTACAGTATAATTTGATAGTTAGTGTTCAACAGAGGTGTCAAGCAGAGCAGACGAAATTAGGCCTGGAGCTACCAAGTTAAAACTTCATAATATATTAGTCCATCTTTGTGAGTCATTGCACAACTAGTGTAGCTGTTTGGAAGACTATCCCTTCATCATTAATGATCCATGTATTTTTCAGATGGTACGTGAGTCGAGGACGCATCAACCAGGCTGTGACCGTTCTCAGGAAGTTTGAGAAAGTCAACGGAACCAAGATCCCAGACGATGTTATGGATGAATTTATTGTAAGTTCTTTTTAGGGTTCTGTTTCTCAAAAGGAAAAAAGGAACCCATCAAGACCCACCAAAGGATCATTTCGTTATGTCTGTCCGTGTTTTAAGACCTTTTTCTCTGGAACACCTGGAAGTATTAAGTTGAAATTAATATGATTTAATCAAGTATGCAATCACTTGGCGCTGTGAAAAAATCAAATAAAAAAAACTAAATAAACTAAAAGATAAAGTCGTTTATGACGCATATTTGAGGAATCGTAAGGAAATCAAAACCTAAAGGGTACCTACCGTTGACCTAGAATCATGAATTTTGGTATAAATCAATGCCTTACAGCACAAGTAAAAGAAAAATCTGAAAACTGTAATTTTGTACTTACATAAAAAGAAGATTATCAACTTATTTAAAGTTAGTAAACCTATATTGATGTATGGGGGCAAAATTTTTTGAACGTCAAAGATTGTTACCTACTTCGCTAGAGCAATGTTCAATGTTTATGAACGTCAGTAATGTTATCTAATTATTTTAGTAAATATAGCTGTTTATACGGAACCCTCGGTGCGCGAGTCCAACTCGCACTTGGCCGGTTTTTTTACGATACTGTCTTATATATGTCTTAATTCTGTGAAATATACTACTGTTTCTAATGCTTTGTGGTAACGCCCCTTTTCGCTAAAAACGTTTTAAAACCTCGAAATATGCTTCATCAAAGTCCTGTAACATCTTCAACCTTCTAAAAGCCTAACACTTTAAACCTCCCACAGGTAACATCAAACCAGACCAAACAGTCCAAAGAGTCCCTCCTAGTCCTCATGAAGAGCGCCCCCCTCCGGCTGACCATGATCCTCATGCTGATAGTCTACATGGCATGCTCCGTGATCTTCGACGGGCTGGTTAGGATGTCCGACGCATTCGGGCTTGACTTCTTCATCAGTTTTACGCTGACTTCAGCGACTGAAATTCCTTCAGTTAGTTTGCTGGCGATTGTGCTTGACAGGTAAGGGGAATCTACCATCTTTTGTTTTGGAATCCTTTGGGTTGTGACTTATTATGTTTTTATTAGATTAATCGATAAAATTAGTACTCTGATCTCAATTTTAAACACCAAATTATTCTTAAGGGCTGTTTTCTGCCACTGCTACACAAATCAATGCCAAAACGGACCAAAATTTGTGTGGCATTACCTGCAAAGCATAGATTAATTTAAGCAAGAAGTTGATCGCATCTAGATGGTGAAACAGGCCCTAAAACTATGGCCCGTACCTATTCCAGTTGCTCATAATCGACTCAAACTCAAAATTACTACCAATCAACTGCCAAGCAATCACAACTGTCTATTATGAGTTGAGAATTATTCAATGCTGCCGGAATATCGGCCATGTTTTATTTAATACCAAAAATTGATTTTCAGATGGGGTCGCAGGAATCTCACTGCTGGTCCGTTGTGTATAGCGGGTATTCTCATTGGTATCGCCTTGTTTATTCCTAAAGGTGGGTTTCTTTTCCATAAGAAGAATTTGTTGAACTACTTGTGAATTGAGAAATAGGTCCCTAACTCAAATTGTTATCCCCAGGCATCCCACAAGCTTCGATGGCGATAATGGCGCGGTTCTGCATCAACATGGCGTACAACGCAGTCATCCAGTGGTCGACGGAATTGCTGCCGACGGCGGTGAGGGCATCAGGCTCAGCCACCTTGCACATGAGCGGCTATGTCGCTTCTGTGTTGTCGCCTTACATTGTGTTCTCTGTAAGTATCAATTTAGCAAGAAAGGACGAGATTAATACAAAGTAATTAGTACGTACTAGAGTTTACCCCCGGTTTCATTTCAAATACTATTTTTCAAAAGTTTGTTTTGCCAAAGTTTGTCAGGTTTCAGGATAAAGCTTAATTCTGAAAACAGGGGTAAGCCTGAGATAAACGTTACGTACCTTGACTTAGCATTATTGCTGTCTCTGTTAAACTAGCTAGAAAATCAAGAGCAAGTTATAGATGTAAATATAACGTAGCTTTATTTTCTTTGTGGATGTAAACATCTAAGCCACAACATATGCTAGATTACATTTTTATCAATTTGTTTTTTTTTTGTTTGAGAAATCATCCAATGACTTCTCCTGCTCTGGGTGAAACGGGAGGGCGTGTCAGACTTTTACTAACTAAAACCCACCCGTTCCTTCAGTTACTTGAGCCAGGGCCGCGGTAACTCTCTTTCAAATTTATCGGGGACCCAGACAGGCATCGGCCCTAGCGGACCCCGTCAGTTTTTGCTGACATCTCTTGAGGCGCGCGTGGAACACTACGCGCCGTCGACTGGGGCCTAGTCCTTATCGGACGGCGAGCTACCCAATACTCGCCGTCCGAAAGCCCTAATGTACGCGAGGGCTTTTGCCTCCAATCAATCTGGGCCTAAGAGCTAAATAGCTACTGTGACTTATTTGAAAGGTAGACCAAGATAATGATAAAATTTTCTTCTGACAGGAGCGATTGTGGACTTCCCTACCTCTGCTGATCTTGGCAATAGTGTCATTACTAGGGTCTGGCATCAGTCTGGTGCTACCAGAGACTAAGGGCCGGCCAATGCCACAGACTATGGCGGACGGCGAGAGGATCGTACAAGAACAGACGTTATGCGGGTAAGCTTCTATAAGAGGGGTTGCTTGTAACTGAATTTAGATATAGTAAGGGGAAAAGGGATCGAGAAACAATATTAAAATCGATTTGTGTTCAATCCTTATTGGGAAGAAACGGGTAAAAATGAGTTTATGTGCAGTCCCTAAATAAGTAATGGTTAAATATGTGTTTATGTGCAATGCTTATGCAAAGTGTTTTATAGACCCAAAAAAAGTGACATCGGCTTTTTATTGGCTATTTCTACTTAGTAGTTCATTACAAATGCACGAGTAGAACACCCACGTGTCAATATTGAGAACTTGATTTAAAAAAAAAACCCAATATTTTCGTAACCTTGAAGCCCAAAAGACCAAAAAAAATCGCAAATGAAAAACTGTACATAATTGAGCTTTATTCGTATTGCAGGTTTATGAAGCAATTCAAGGAGAAAATTATCCCGTATTTATGTAATCTAATACGATAATAGAACCCAGGAAAAAAAATGTTTTACCGAAATCACTATTTATTTTTTTATTTATTTTCTAGCTCGAAGTAGAACCTCTGTCTGTTACAAATAGATAGCTTACTTACTAAGGTTTATCAGCCATAAAAATATTACTATCAACTTGAGCCTAGGTTTCGAGAAAATTATTTTTATGTACTGAGGTCGTTTATTATTGGCTTTTTATAATCTACTAAAATTTGTTGTAATTTAGTTTAGTACTATTTATGACTTATCGATCATAGTGCATGTTGCAGATATAGTCTATCAAATCGTAAAAAAATAACACCCATGATAACTCATATAGGTTAAGTAGAAGGGGGAGTCCCCGCGATTACCTTACTTGTTTATTTATTTGGTAAGTAGTAGACAGACTTTCGCAGAGAACGTCATCATAGGTATGGCGTCGACAACATGTCTTCCACAAGCCCTACAGCCTAGGTACATCAAAGTTTATTCGTTCCTTCATCGCTGAAGCAACTTTTGTAAGAGGAATACAAAAACTCCAAATATTTTTATTTCAACTAATCCAAGTTGAAATAAAGTATTTTGAGTTTTTTTTTATTTTGACTTGTATAAATGTTGATTTCGACAAGAAAGCAAAATAGAAAAATCTAACTCAACTATAACTTTCGCACATTCCTTATTTACGTGACCCAATGACATGAGTGCGTAACAGGCAGTTATAAATTTTGCATGCATTCATTCTTTATCTAATTGAGATGGCACGCTTTGACTCTTATGGCTCAGGCATAAGGTATAATTTGCACTTCTTCTTCTTTCTTTTTTTTATTTCTCGATAGTCTCGCGTTTGACCACTATCTCACCTGATGGTAAGTGATGATGTGGTCGACGGTGAAGCACGCTTGCCTAGAAGTAACCTATTCACTCTTGACTTAAAGACCCCAAGGTTATAGCTATCAGGAAACAATGACTCCGGCAGGGAATTCCACTCCTTAGCTGTGCGTACAATGAGAAGTATTCGTAAAACGCTTTGTACGTATGGGTGGGATGTCCACCATGTACCGGTGTCGCATTGCCGTACGTCTTGTTGTCCGGTGATGGAAAGGGCTAGGTGGAATCAAATTGTGCAGTTCCATCGCACACTCCACGAAATATAAACGATAAAAAACCGACAGACTGGCCACTTCGCGTCGATGTTCAAGGCTCTGGAGCTTTGAGGCGACCAGTGCATCGTTGCCAATAAGCCTCTTGGCCCGTTTGTCAATAGACTCAAGTGCATCAAGTTGATATTTGGCAGATCCGTCCCAGAGGTGAGAGCAGTACTCCATGCATGACCGAACTTGCGCTTTATACAATTTGAGCAGCTGTTCAGGCGTGAAGTACCGTCTCAGCTTTGCAAGGATCCCCAACTTTTTTGCAGCCAACTCAGCCTTTGCCTCAATAAATGGACCAAAATTGAGGGTCGATGTTAACTTAACACCAAGAAGGTCGAGATGGTCCGTTATCAGCACGGTTACACCACGGAAAGATGGAGCCGGGTGGAATAGGCTCTTTTTTGCGGAAAAAAGACACGCCTGGGTCTTAGCAGCATTGAAACTGACTAGATTGGCATCGCCCCATTCGGAGACTGCCTCCAAAGACAGGTTCAAGCATGGCCTCCCGGAGAGACCGGATCTCAGGCCTAGTAGCCCGTGCGCCGGACACGTATATCTCAGCAACCGTGCTGTCGTCTGCGTACCCAAAGGTTCCGGGTTTTTAGCAGGTCATTTATGTGCAGGCAAAACAGTGTAGCCGAGAGCACCGACCCCTGAGAGACTCCGGCGATACCTGACTGACCGGACGAGCAGCCTTCGATAACCACTCGGATGGACCGATCCCTCAGGAAATCAGCAATCCAGTCACACAGACCACTAGGCAGACCGAAGGAAGGAAGCTTACCAATAAGGCTCTCATGCCAGACCCTGTCGAAAGCCTTCGAGATGTCAAGGGGCTCGATGGCCTCAGTCCAGACTTGAATGGCATACGCTAGAAGATCCCCAGTTGACCGATTTCGGCGGAAGCCGTATTGGCTGTCACTGAGGATATCGTTGTCTTCTAGGTATGCCAGGAGCTTATTGTTCAGCACACGTTCCATACTCTTACAGAGGATGGACGTTACCGAGATGGGTCTGTAGTTGACCGGGTCAGCCCGACTACTCTTTTTGGGCACGGCCTGAACGTTAGCTTGCTTCCAAGCCTTCGGCACCTTTCCAGTCACTATCGAAGGGCGATATAGGCGTGTCAGGATCGGAGACAATTCAGGCGCACAAGTTTTTAGTACAATTGCCGGAATCCCGTCGGGGCCACTAGCTTTGTTCACGTCAAGGTTACGCAAAACCCTAAAGACTTCCCTCTGATGGATGCGAATAGCCGACATACTTGTCCCACATCCAACAGGAGACGGAGGGGGCCGCGCGCCATCAGAGTTCAGACGTGAAGATTCCGCAAATAGGGAGGCAAACAAGTTTGCCTTGTCCTCGGCGGAGTGAGCCAGTGACCCGTCGGGTCTCAGCAGTGGTGGTAGTGAGGGGCGACAGAAGTTTGATTCAACCGACTTAGCCAGGGACCAAAACGCTTTGCTACCAGCAGGGTATGAAGCTAGTTTGTTCCCGATTCTGCTAATATGGTCAAAACGTGCCCTTCGCATCGCCTTTTTGCAGGACTTGGCAGCCCTATTGAAGGCTCTCTTCTTCTGAGTTACGTCATTCGCTTAGTGCACACGAGCGTTGACCCATACCAGGTAAACCTTGTGTTTAACTGCTTTTGCGCGGTTGCACTCGGCACCAAACCATGGTCGTTTAACACCGGACAGCGCTACGTCAGAGAATGGAATGTAGTACTCCATCCCCTGCAGCAAAACATCAGTCACGGCGTCAGCGCATGACGATGGATCTTCCGAAGAGAAGCAAGTGGGCCGCCAAGGATAGCATGCAAAGAAAGATTGCATCCCATCCCAATCTGCTGACCTGTACCACCAAACCCGCCCGGTGCCTCTCGGGCTGGGATCGGGCGGGGTGTAGATGGATACAGACTTCACCAGACAGTGGTCGGAACTACACTAAGGTGATGATATCGACACTGAGTATCGGTCTGGATCTGTTGTCAGCAGAAGGTCCAAGCAATTGGCCTTATGCGAATCAACATCCGGCACCCTCGTAGCCCTCTGCACCAGCTGGGTGAGAATAAGCGCAATCGAAAGATTTCGTATCTCTCGTCCAGCATGGTCAGTGCACAGGTATGGGAAGATCCACTCCTGGTGGTGGCCATTAAAGTCCCCCAGTAACACTAGTTGGGCGGAGGGGTACCGTAGCTGAGCCACATCTGCCGCCTCACTCAGGTACTGTGTGAGCCTGGTTGTCTCCAGATCACCGCTATGCGATCGGTAGACACAGGCATAGATGATCTTATCCAGACCTATGTCCACCAGGGCCCATAGCACTGAGTAGTTAGAGTCTTCAAGGTCACGGAGACGCTGATAGCAGATGTCGTCACGGGCGTACATACATACACCCGCACGTGGCTTGAATTTGTGCTCCAGGGTAAATCCTGGGTAAGAAAAGTATGCCACGTCTGACGGACATCCGATCCGCATCTCCGTAAGGCACAAAAGTGCTGGTTTCTCAGTCTCAAAGTGGTGACGGACTGCGACAAGGTTCGAGTGCAGACCTCGGGTGTTGCTGAGGTGCACTTTATGTGTGAGTGAGTGCTGCCGCTGTTCAGCTTTTCTCTTTTTTTTCCTTGGCATTATTGCTGTGAGTGAAGGAAGGTGAGAAGAAGGAAGTGAGATGAGGTTCCACGCTGGCAACCTTCAGACACGCGCAGACTGGACGCCATCATTGGGGGACTAGTCTGGAGACTGCGGGGACGCCCGAGCCCTCCCGGGAATGTCCATCGGGCACTCTCGTCTGGTCGCCAACCAGCCCGATGGCGCATCCCGGGATTTTTTGACAGTTGGCGGGGCAGCCTTTCGTGTGTGGCTGGCACACTACTTGGGCCCCCAACTACCTGCGGTCGGCCAGCGGCGCACCGTGCCTAGGATCCCGCTACCCTCCGCGACTAGACTACCGATACGCCCATAACAACGCGAGTCAGACTGGTCTGCCTGCAGTGGAACAACTATCTCGACCCAACTCCTCTTGTGGCTACACCGAGCATCGTACCGGAACACGGCTAGGCCGCTTGGCGGTACGTCTTTGCTCGTTGGGTGGTCGCAAGCCTTCGGCCGAAACCTACCACCAGTAAGTGTCACCTGATTAGCACCACCCGGGGATCACGTGTAGGGTAACAAAAGGGTTACTCACCTACGGACGCGGGTGACTCAGCCCCCAGACTTCTCTCTTCTTGCGTGTCGATGGCAAATTTAAAAAGTTAAATATTGTGTTTGGCCCAGAATTCAGCCACGGCAACACCATTCGGTGACGCAGTCATGAGGTCTTCGCAAGTACAGGTACAGGGCATGCATGCTGCGCACTCCGTGAGACGGGCCAATTTGCACTGAATTGCATCAGGAAGCGAAGCGAGCTGGCAACGTGTGGACGTGGGCGTTGTTAATCTGTGGGTGCTCACCTATTAACAGATACATCATGAAGAAAATGAAAAATAATGCTGTGGTTAAACTTGTTGTGATCGTCTACCCCCGTTGTCCGATAGCATTCATGTTGTGACTGATAGCGAGTCTTCTGTTTCGTATGCGGCCAGTAAACAACTAATGCGACAGGAGGTACATAGTAAAATAACCACTGGGTTATCGATAGCGAGAGGTGTGAGTGAGACAGAGCGTACAGTGTGTGATGTGTTGAAGCCCGCTAGCAATATGAGCGGCAGGCTTATTACGTATGAAACAGCAATTAACAATATTTGCGCAGAGATTGTACAATCATCGCGCGAATATCGCTTTACGTCAAAAAATTGGATGGCATATTTTTGCGAAATAATTGCTCTTCAATCGCGAATCCGCATTATATATGAGCTATAGCCACACCATAATAATTTTACGACAGCACTGCTAACAATAAAAATCTATTAACTGAAATATGCATTTATCGCAAGGTGATCGCGTTAATTTCGTATTACGTATGGTTTTTGACAGCAGAGCGACAGCGATCGGCGAGCAAATGTGGCTGTCAAATTGCGATTACTTTTTCCCTTGTTGTTGGTCGATTGCCAATCGCTCGCTGATGGCTGAGTAGGTACAGAAGTTTTTGAGTTTTTGGCGGCTTTTTTCGTATGTTATTTTGTGGCTACTTTAATTATCCGCAAATTAGAATAATAATATAAGAATAAATATTGAAATAACAAATTCCTAGTGAATATTGTAAATGTAAATGACAAATTGGTGTTGTTTTGTGTCTCTAATGTCTACGCAACTGGACTATTTGTTGAATCATTGAAACAGAAGTGATCACGGTAAAGTGAAGGATTTTTTTATATACAGTATAAAAAAAATCTGTGTTGGCTACCGCAGCGAAGCTTATATGTTTACTACCAAATGCTTACAAACACATGAGAATGTGGTAAGTCCGCAATAAGTATCTTCTATTATATATTTTTTTTATATGGCAAACACCGATGTCGACTAATCTGCCAATGTCTAAATTAAATTTGAAAAATCTTTTTTATGTTTCATAGCTCAAATACGAGATAATGTAGTCTACTAAGTGATGTTCTAATTTCGAACGATTCGATTTCTTAAAACAATCGACAATTCGAAGAAATTTAAATTGATTTTACACATTGACATACATGTAAATGTACCTATTTTCTGTTTCTTCTTCTTGTTTGTATAATATGTGTGTGTGCATAAATGGTTAAATAAATAATAGATAAATAAAATGCAAATATCAAATTTTCACTGCCATATGTACTTAACACAAATTCTTGACATCTGCTAATATTAATTTATCGGAATATTGGAGCTAAATAGTAATCAAATTGACTATTGCAAAAATAGTGTAAAAAAACAGCCTCCACGACGTGTTGCTCTTTCTTATGCTGGTTAATTCATCAAACGATACATTTTATAAATCATCGGACAGATAAAATAGCTTCTGTTAAAAGTGACTGTCAAAAAAAAAGACTTGGCTTAAAGGCCTCAGTAGCCAGGTCACTAAATTGATCGCGCAATAATTGTACAATTATTGCTGTTCCTTACGTAATAAGCCCGCCGTAATATAGATGAGGCGCCGAATAACAGCTGTTTGACTGAGTCTGATTCACTCGTTTGCAGACATTGCGCGTGCGCCGGGTGAATGGAAACAACCAACGCATGATGTTGAATGGACGGAGATACGAAAAAAATAGGCTTAGAAATAGATTTATAGGACAGAAAGGCGTGGCTGTGATCACTCCACAATGCAAATTTAGGGCTGCGGACGTCAACCTCCCTCTGTTTATAAACAATGTTGATAAAGAAGCCTCGCCGACAGACATTGCGAGTTATGCATTGTAATGTCGAAAACACACGTTAGTGTTACGATTGCTATTTTCATGGATGGCCGGAAGGAATTTTTCCGGCGTTTCATAGACTTCGGCAACAGAAGAAATTATAATAAAAATCCTAATGGCCAGTCATCAATTAAGAAGACAATTACTAAATAGTTGTATTACTTATAACTTTAAGTCTTTAGTGCGGTCTGTGGACCATGTAAGAACCCTGTGTCCTCGAGCTGATATAGTAGCCCTGCAGGAGACGTGGTTGTTCCCACACGACCTGCCATTCCTCGGAACAATATGCTCAGACTTCGATTACTGCGGGAAATAGGCTATCGACCCATCTGCTGGTCTGATACGGGGCAGATCGTATGGTGGCGTTACGGTGCTGTGACGTCAGAGTGCGTTTGGCTCAGTTAGTGATCCCGTGCAATAGTGTGCGTCTACCGGCAATTAAGGTGGTTGTGTGCGATCGGTCATTTGTAGTTTTCTCCGTTTACATGCCTGTGAACTCCATGGAGAACTTAATTGAGCTTACCAACTGTCTAAGTGAGATAGCGCTATAATTGACAATACTAAAGTTGCAAATGTGTATATTTTAGGGAGATTATAATGGTGGTCCTTGTACATTATTTGGAAGGGAGCTTTTAAAGTTCTGTAATGATTAGCAATGGGTATGAGCATATATAGAAAAATTGGGCATTTAATCGGACACCTTTACATTCGTTAGCGACGCCCATGGCAGCACAAGCTGGCTTGACCATTGTGTGGTAACGAAGTTTGTGTGGCAGTGGGTGGTGGATGTAACGGTGAACTATGACTGCACCTGGTCAACTAACTGTCCTATTACATTTGTATGTTTATATAATTTGTGTACAATTTCACGTGAAAAGTTTTTTTTTAAATTATTTGTTAGAATTATACCATTATAGAAGATAAAAGACCTGCTGATTTTATGTGATAAAAACTAATCGTCACAAAAGGTCAAAATAGTGACAACCCTAAAACAGATTTTTGAAAATCAATTTCTCTAAACCTTGGTCCAAGTTCCAAGCAATATTTTTTTATGTATTTTAAACCTTAGTATAAGGAATCTGTTCTCTGTCTGGTACAAACAGATTCCATAAACTACTACTTCAAGCTAGAAAAAAAAAAAAAAAAAAAACTGATTTCAGTAAAAGACTTATTTTTTGCGAGTTCTACTATCGTTTTTGATTACTTAAACACGGCACAATTTTCTCCTTGACTTGCTTCATAAAACTTCAATACGAACAAAGCTTAATTATGTACAGTTTTTTAATACGTTTTTTTTGTTCTTTTGACCTTAAAGGTCACGAAAATATTGCGATTAAAAAAAAAAAACTATTATTCTAAATTGGCACATGGGAGTTCTACACGTGCATTTGTAATGAACTATTAAGTAGAAATAGTCAATAAAAAACCGATGTCAGTTTTTTTGCGTCTATAAAACACTGTGTTATGGGGTGAAAACGGTGCAATCCGTAAGGGGGAGAACCGGTTGAAAATGGGCGTGATGGGTAATCGCATGTTCTGTAATAACGATCAAAGATAACGGCATATAAACTACATAAAGGATAGGCTGTTGCATGGTTCGATACAAGAGCAATAAGGGGGGGGCGTCTGTGACTTGGGTAAAAATGGACATTACGAAGAATCGCATTATCCGTGACTATCTAAGGCAAAAATCGGCATTAGGGGGAATCGCATTTATTTATTTATATATGACTAGCTTCGTGTTAGACTTCGTCCGCGTGGTTATGCAGATATAAAGTTTAATGATGTTTAACGCGAACTATTTTTATATTTTAGTCAACAGAAAATGCCTATCACACTAAGCAACATTTTTTAAGGAACCAATTAGAAAAAAAAATATAGAGTATCACAAAATTCTTTCTTAGCATGTCTCCTACTCATAAACTCTAGACTTGCTAAATTTCAGGACGGCAGTACAAAAAAAAGCCGAACTTTCATACAAACTTGCGAGAGTGCTTAGACCTCTTTAATCCAGCCTGACATAAAATCCGTTCTTAGGTATTGTCTACCAACTAATTAATAACTCCCTGCCAAATTTCAAGTTTGTATCACAAAAAATTAAGGAGTTTCATACAAACTTGCGAGAGCCATTAGACCTCCTTAATCCGGCCCTGTCACAATATCCGTTCTTAGCGGACGTCTACTAACTATAAACTACTTCCATACCAAACTCAAGCTTGTAGTACAAAAATGAAGGACTTTCATACAAACTTGCGAGAGCCCTTAGACCCCCTTAATCCGGCCCTGTCGCAAAATACGTTATTTGCGGATGTCTACTAACTATAAACTACCTCCTTGGTAAATTTTAAGTTGGTAGCTCAAAAAAAGAAGGACTTTCATACAAACTTGCGAGAGCCCTTAGACCCCTTAATCCGGCCTTGTCGCAAAATCCGTTCTTTGCGGATGTCTACTAACAATAAAATACCTCCCTGCCAAATTTCATCTTTATTCGTCAAGAGGTTTTCAATATTTCGTGATAGGTGAGTGAGTGACCTTTCGCTTTTATATAATATATATAGACAAGAGTAACAATAAAATTGGCATGATAGGCAAAAGTAAGCACGTAAAAAGGAGAAAACTTTAAGCGATGGGCAGTAAGGGCAATCACTATGAAGGAAAAAAGAGTAATAATTAATAGACATTTTGGGCAATCACTATGTAGAAAAATAAGGGTAATAATATAAATTAAGGGCAATCATCATGTAGGAAAAAGGGGTAATAATAGACATTTTGGGCAATCACTATGAGGAGGGATTTTGGATATTTAATAAGTGTGTGAATTTGTGTTTTGCTTTGTATTTTGTGAATTGTGTTTCGCGCAAAATCGTCAAGGTAAGTTTCTTTTTTGTAGTATTTTTGTCGCTTCAGCTTTTTTTAAATTAGCAAGTTATTTATGAAGTATGTATTTTTTCGAGACGACGGCGATTTTTCGTACTTGTGTGTTGAACACATTTGTATAAACTATCATAATTATTGTAATGTTTTAGATGCCTTGAAAGCATAAAGAAGAGAAGAAGAAATCGGCAGAAAGCTAAGCATGAAGAAAGAAGAAAAAAAATGTCAATGGGGAAAGAATCAAATGTTAATACTGACCCTAAAACAATAGTAGTTGAAGCGTTTCATCTATAAAAATTGGGGTCAAAGGGGCAGATCGGCTGGGCAAAATTATCTGGATCTCAGTAATATTTTTTATTCTTTTTTTGTTTTTAAATTTCAATCTGAATTTGTGTAATTTAGAATAAATCCTCGTCATCGCTACCTCATTTATTATTTTTATACGTAATGGCGGTTAATCTTAGTTTGGTCACAGATAATATAATGGTTTGGTGTTTTGTTTAGTTTATAAGCCATTATCTTCTATAACTGTAACTACATAATATATATTAAGATTAGCAATAAACTATTTTTTATTTGTACAAGTACATTTTCGTTTTATTTGGGTTACCTAACTAATATCCGTAATCGTGACACCCGTCCGGTTAAAAGATTATAGAGAGATTTATTAAAATCACATGTTTTTCGTTCACAGAAAAGCTGAAGAAGACATTGAAGAAGCGGAATGGAAGAACGAGAAACAAAAAGCTCTAATTACATAACGTTACAGTTTATATTCAAGGTTCAAACGAGATCTACCGATGGTAGACATTGCTCCAAGTATTATTAAGGGCTGCCTACAGATGTACTTAAAGGTGCTTTCTTTTTAGCATACGTAAATAAACCTTAATGTAATGTTTTGTAGGGTGATTTCAGAATATTATTGTAATTTTGAAGTCGTTAAGGAATTATCGGTTGTTAATAATTTGCCTTGGACAGTCGATTATAGTGGTAATTTACTGTTAAAATTCTGTATGTACCTGCTCACAGCCAATCAGTTAAGTGTGCAGGCATTTTTTTGTTATGTAAGAGGCATGCTCACACCGGTAGGTAACAGAGCTGGCATATTTGGCTGCACACCTAACTCGTTCGCCATCTGTACTTAAGTGTAAGTAGAACTAATCTAAATAATTGATTGTGCTAATAATATCTAAGTTGTAATAACTATAATTATTTGAAACGATGTTTTTTTTTAAATCATGGTTAGCATAGCATACGCGTTGAATTGAGTGCCTCATTGTTCCAAGGTGCGCACGTAATTAATCACAGGTTTTAATATTATTATACCGAAATGGTCAATTTAAATAAAAATGCTAAATATGCAGCATGCGAATAGCGTTTACTCATGCAGCTGATTTACATTTCAAATACTGGGGAACTGCTAAGCATGGGGCAAAGTGAGCAAAAACGATTTTTCCCAGTTAACCCCATAAAGGAACGACAACCAAAATCCTATTTAAATCTATGATCAGCTGTCTTAATTCTGCTATCAAAATATATTTACCATTCAGTTTAGCTGACATGGTTTCAGCCGACTTATCAGCTAACCAACTTACGGTAAGTCCTAAAAAAATACTGTAAACAGACAAACAAAACAACTGATGAAATACATTGTTATCACTATATCGCTTTGTGATATTGAAAAACTAATTTATAGTAGGTGACCAGCTTTAGCAGTTAAGATTATCTATATCTAGAATCTAGATAAAGCTTCCAATACTTTTAAGGTTGTAAAATAACATTCATTTGTTCGATACTAGACTAGGTAAGCAACCCTAGGCTAGGTAGAAATAATATGTTCAAATCTCTCAATAATTTAGAATTTGGGTAGTCAGGTTATTTTGCTCAGAAGTCTTTTGTCAATTCATAGGTCTATTAATCATTTAAATACCTAGATAATATTAAAATACAGGTTTTGCTAAGCTGCATCTTCACAATTGGCTACATTACGGATTTGGACCAGCCAATGTATAGAGGTAGAAAAACAATAAATATAAATAGGTATAATAAGTGACAATATTCATTTTTTTCATGCCTGACGCTTTTTATATTACTGTAAGTAATACTTACTTAGTTATGTATAAGTCATAAAAGATAGAACATTTTACGAATATAACAAGTCTGAAAAGTAATATGTATCTGACAAATGTCATTTTTCTTGACTTTCTGAGGTGCAGATTAACAGATCCTTTGACTTTACTTCGCTAACTGGGCAAAGTCAAAGTACGGTTTGTACATTTTGCCCAAAGACTTATAAAAGTAAATAAGTCTTTAAAAGTCCGCTATACATATGCCTGTATACGATATAAGTATGCAAAAGTAGTGTTGCTTTTGTTTTGATTATTTGGTATTCACATTATGTGCCTCTAAAAATGAGTTTGCGCTCATTTTAATAATGTAGGCTGTTACCAGACCCAATAATAATTTTACAATGCATGTCCTCGAAAAGAGCGGTTTTCCCAGCAGCCAAACTGTGCGCAAAGTGTCACTTTTTTTCACTAGTGCTTTTTACTTTCCTGTACTTTTTTAATTTTAACTCCAACGTCAGCCCGACGCATAGAGTTTTTATTAACTGAGAAAAGTTTTAAAAATTAGTTATGTACAGATTATCATTCATATAAAAGGTAAAATAAAACTAATACTTCATTTTAGGCGTTTTTAATTACTCTAGATTAAGATTTTGATCAATAAATTAATTTTAAATATTCATTAAATATTTTTGGCAGAACGTACATTTTGCTCGTGCCTTACTGCGTTACGATGTGACGGCTATTTGCACATGCGCAGTAGATATGCTCGAGGAATTATTAGTTAATCTGTGGATATGCTGAACGCGCTTGAATCAGCCCGCCATATTTTTAATTTCATTTTAATTATTTATTTATTTCCTCGCACAATGCATAGTAAAATGTTGTATGATACACGTACGTAAGATGATTTCCGACTCGTGTCGATTTATCCACTCACTCGCTTCGCTCGCTCGTGAATAAAAATGCCACTCATCGGAAATCACCTACCTTCCGCACTTGTAGCATAAATAACTATTACTATTAGGTAGATATACTTAGTGTGTTGTGTTGGCTACACAGCAGAGTAGAACAAACAGTACTGTGATATTATTGGATTCAATTAAATGATAAATTGAATTAAAAATAATACGGTACCCACGAGAAATTGTACAAAACTATTATTTTTTGGTCCAGTGAATAGCCATAATATTAGATGTATCGAAAGGGATTAAGAATTTTCTTTGAAATATTAATAAAACGCCCAGTTTCTAAAAGGTTAATTAAGGCAAAAAAGGGTTATTAAACTTACCTCCAGTTTCTGGAACGAAAATTATCGTAAAATTAATTTGTCAAATAGTCAAGAACGCTTAAACTACTGTAATTGGCTGAATAAACCTTCGGGCAGCCGATAGCATCACTTAACTTTCGTTTAATTTTAATCAATTTGTGCCCAGAAACGTTATATAAACTGATTTGCGTATTGAGTTTAGAAATAACAATTAATTTGATCCTAACTCTGTTTTTTTTGTGTTGACACACATAAAGGGTGTTGATTAGCCTTTCAGAAACCGTGGACTCTCGTTTCACGAATATGAATACTTGAAGTAAACATTCGAGATTTAAATTACGTTTAAATCAATAATATTGTAAGTGAAATAAATATAATTTAGCATAAGTCTGAGTTTTTGTATAAAAATAATTAGTTAATCAAACATGTTGTACAAATACTTTTAATAAAAGTATCAATTATGTTTTTTTTTTGTTTTTTTTAATTAACCGTTTGTGTATCAATGTGGATGGCTAAAACATCCGAATTGTGAACGTCTTCCTTTTTTGGCAATCGGTTAAAATAGGAGGTGAATACTAAGAAACGATGGATGGACTGTGTGGAGGATGATACGGCCAGAAAAGAGGTGGCTAACTCTGAGTAAGACTTATCTCAGAGTTAATTACTAACACGAACGTCCTGCATAAGTAACACAGTGTTAGCTAATAACTCGGGATTAATTAGATAACCCAGGGTGGCGATAAATAATTAATAAAAGAAAACCATGTCCTGTGAGAAATTGGGCAACACAGTAATTCACCTCCAGCCACACGCTAACGGATGGAAAGAATTGGTGGAGGTGTCGGCCCTTGATGGAATTGTTCCACCTACATTGCCATTCGGATAAAAGTTCCACCCAGACGTATATATGTGGTTTTTAATCTAGAGATGTTCTCACAGTCACTCCGCGTTAAAAAGTCCGCGTCCATGGTCGACTCTATCACCCCAAACAGGTTTCCCATAGCACATACAACCGAAGTGAGTAAACAGTCTTTTAAGTTAAAAAAGACAGACCCCACGTAGATTTAGATATTCTAGTTCTTTTTGCTTTTTCACCGACTATTTTAATATGATCTATAAATGCAAAATTCCTCTCTAACACTAGACCAAGATAGCACACGGACTGCTTCTTTTTTACGGGAACGTTGTTAAATTTAATAGTAGGACACGATTTTAGATTACCTTTCAAAATGAGTAGTTAAGTTTTATGAGGAGCAAAGGTCAGGCGGTTTCGATCGCCCCACTGAGATATTAATCGTAGGCAAGTGGTGAAGGAAAACATCGTGAGGAAACCAAAAATTCGAAGACATGTGACATCCACCAACCCGCACTGGGCCCGCGTGGTGGATTACGGCCTATTCCCTCTCACAGAGAGGAGGCCTGTGTCCCAGCAGTGGGAACATTAATAGGCTGATGATGTGAAGTGTCAGCCAAGTTCTCGAGTCCAGCTCGAGAACTTGATTGAATGAGCAGAAGACCGTCGTCCGCGTAACCGGTTAATGAACAGCCGCTTGGAAGCGGAATTGCGAGGAAATCATCACAGCCTAAATTCCATAAAGGCGGACCAATAACCGAACCCTAAGGACATTCCATGGTGAGAGACTTCGATATGGAATGATGGCCGAGTTTGAGTTTCGCGGAACCATTTAAAATTAAGAGTAAACTAGATAATATATATTTCTATAACAGCCCCGAGTTTTCATTTTAAGTGATAGCATTGGCTAATATCAAATATAGTGGCATTCAACACTTCAAGTGATTGGTAGGTACGTTAATTCAACACTACAATTCCCTTTTATTTTTATTATTCTCGCCCTTATCCCATTTCTTTATATGAGTACTATGTACCAATTGTAAATTTACCATTTACTGTACCTATTATCTGGTTCGTTGAATCACTATATATATGGATGTTAGATCGTAGATTGTAGCTCAAAACTGTTAGGCAGATTTTATAGGCAAAATGATGACTATTGTAGTATTAAGTATATTATCTGTGATCATAACAAGGTATGGAAAGAGGCTATGGTAATGGTATGGCTATGGCTATGAGGTATGAACAGACCAAACAACGAAATTACAAAATAAACAATTCATTTAATCACTACACTAGATCAGGTGTTCTTTATACTAAGATACATTTTACCGTTGATGTTCTGTTTGACGGGGTTGATCCTCTTCAGTATCTGCGTCATGGTCTCGACCAGACGCTCGCTGCTGACCCCGGTGCGCTTGGACTTGAACTTCGTGAGCAGTTCGGTGGTCGTCATCGGTTTGCGCGCGAGGTAGCGACGCACTGCTTCTTCTGTTACGCCGCATTCGCTGTAAGGATGGTTAAGTTTAGTGGGTTCCTATATCATGAATGATCAACCGCGACACTTGCGTCTCGTCTGAATCCGTCATAAATCACGAGTTCACAACGAAAGCAATACAGTCAACTCTACGTGTATGTTAACTAAGATGATTTTACAATGGAAAAATTATTTGATTTACAATGGAAATTGAACCAGAGTAGTGTAGCCAATTAAATGAATTACAGCTTATCAAATCTCTTCCTTAATACCAAAAGTATTAAAGACGCGATTGAGCAGAATAAGGGCTACAAGGTCTTTGTAAGAGATGTGTCTATTGGGCAGAGACAGCTCACGAAACTGAAGACCGATGATGGCAGGATCGGATCCGCCAAACCGGAGCTTACGAGGGAGACCGAGACTTTCTATGGGCAATTGTACACGTCAACCAGTAAACCCGACGCGAATCTAGCTAATGAACCTAGAGCTAGATTGACCCGACACTATACCGAAGTGATTCCGGACGTCAGCCTGTACGAGATTAGGATGGCTCTGAAACAGCTTAAGAACAACAAGGCACCGGCTGATGACGGAATTACGGCCGAACTCTTGAAGGCGGATGGAAAACCAGTACTTAAGGCCTTTCAGAAGCTGTTTGATACTTGAGGGCAAAACGCCACAGGCATGGGTGTGGTGGTACTCTTCTTCAAGAAGGTTGACAATGCCCTACTGAAGAACTATAGGCCCATCTCACTTCTTAGCCATGTCTACAAGCTGTTTTCAAGAGTCATCACGAATCGTCTCGCGCGCAGGTTTGACGATTTCCAGCCTCCCGAACAAGCCGGATTCCGTAAAGGTTTCAGCACCGTGGACCACATACATTCGCTGCGGCAGGTCATAAATAGACGGAAGAGTACAACCTGCCTCTCTGTTTAGCGTTTGTGGACTACGAGAAAGCTTTCGAATCGATCAAGACTTGGGCTGTACGGCAGTCTCTCCAATGGTGCCAAATCGACTACCGGTACATCGAAGTGTTGAAGTATTTATACAAAAACGCCACCATGTCAGTTCGACTTCAGGATCAGGGGGGTGACCACAAGCTCTTAGAGTAAGGTTATTTTGAGATCGAGTAAGGGACAGATGTATCTGACTTGTATACATCTGTCACTTACTCGATCTCAAAATAACCTTACTCTAAGAGCTTGTGGTTACCCCCCAGACCTCGGAACCCGTCCTTCTGCAGCGATGTATGAGACAGGGAGACGTCATATCTCCGAAGCTGTTTACTGCTGCACTGGAGGATGTCTTCAAGGTGCAGGGCTAAGTAAAACTCCAAAGTAATATAAATTTCTAAATTCGTGATATTGTGTGTCACGAATTTAAGATTAAGTTAAAACAAATGCATAAAAGCAATATTGGTTTGACAATAAAATAAACTTTCTTAATTATGCAATAGAAACTGAGCCTTACCCCACAGAATTAAAGTCTCAAGTCAAGAGTCTTGCGCAAGTCAATTCTATATACTCACATGTAAGAAGCGTCCAGCTTGGGTCTCTTGGCGGGCGGCTGGTTAGTGCTGGCGGCGTTGGCAGCGGCCACGGCTACCTGCGCGGCCGATGGCGTCGGAGTACCCGAGCGAGACGTGGTCGCACTGCCCGCTGCTGGGGTGAGTAACATGTCTTATATAGTTGTCACTGTCATCGGATTATTACAATCTGTGTATTTTTATAAACTATCTCGAGAGATTATAAACTTTTGATAAAATGTGAACTAAACATTTCGAATAAAAAAATACGATCAACAGAGAGGAGGCGTGTGTTCCAGCAGTGGGAACATAAAAGACTGATGATGATGAATACGACCAATCAGTGCACCAGTCTACAATCCATCCTTTTTGGTGTGAAACTTAAATGTGACACAGCTGAATATCAAATGAATGAATACCATAAAGATACAGTTTGGAATAATCTGTTGACATCACCATAGCAACCTGGGGAGCTACCTATCGGTAACCCAGGCCGAAACTGCACTGCCAGGCTTGTTTCGCGTTTCCGTGAATAGACTAGCACTAGGCGCCAAGCGCGCATTGCGTCCGATTCCGAATATTTTTAGAGCGTTTGTTCTACTTCTGTACTCGCCAGACGGTTTACTAGGCTCAAGACGGTAAGCGAGCTGGCAAGCACAAGTGCGTTTTAGAACTAATCCTGTCAATGCGACGTTAAACCCAAACAGTTATCCTGAGACCATGAGCGACAGAGGTCTTTGTTTAAATTCCTTGTAGATAGATGTTACTACTCCATCACTGAGTTTACTACTGATAAACAGAGATATGACGATTCCGACTTGCCAATTGAGCACTTATGATTTTATTTATTGATTATGAATGAATGTAATGAAATGTAATTGTAATGACCTTTTTACCTAATTGACATATTTTAAATTGATTAATTTTTTTAATGTAATCTATTGACAGGTCACCTTAATTGTATTATTTTATTTATTATTGCTTGCTTATACTAATTTTGTAAGCCAGATATTGGCAAAAAATAGTGCACATATTTTAACAATATACCAACTGTAACCTTATCTATGTTTTACAAAATAAATGATTGATTGATTGACACCCTAGGGTCAGACATCAGAAACTACCCCTCTCAGGTCATTCACCACCCACACACACTGTAATCTCAATTAACATTAATATGCCCCCCTCTTACACTTAATGTGAGTGACTATCTTAACGGATGTGCTAGCTGCGGGTGGCGATTTGTTTCAATTTGAACCTTATCCCACCGTATTACAAGCCATTATTAGTGTACATACCAGATGTGCTAGCGGGTGCATTTTTATCAGCCTTACTACTCTTCTTGGATTTCTTAGCCGGTGCGGGGGCACTGGTCTCTGGATCTGTGTCCGAGTCTGAACTTAACTCGCTGCTTGAGTCTGGAAATAAATATTGAAATTGTATTAAACATAACGCCATGACCTTATACCTCGAAGGGGGTACCTATAATATTCCCATATTTTAGAGTAGTTTTTAATGTAAGTTAGGGCAGCCCGATTCGTAAGTAATCATTCGATAATGCAATACATCTCCACACTACCATGAAATATATTGGACCTTATAGTCGGGATTTTATAAGAATATCGTATCTATCCAGTAAATGGGTTATGGAGGTCAGATAAGCAGTCGCTCCATGTAAAATAGTGTTATTCAGCTGCTTCTGGTTTGACTTTGAGTCGACTCCAATATGGTTCGATAAAGGATGGCTCGATGATGATGACTGTATCTGACTTAGCGTCGTCAGGTTTGCTCTTCTTCTTCATGATAAGTTTGCTGGGCATTCCTCTCCCTTTTTCGTAGGCTCAACTATGAAGTTGAGCCTTCATCTTATTCATCTTATTTCTCTGACACTCACACTGCGTCTGTAACTGTATGTATAACATTGTGTACTGTACCTTTCTTAGCGTCGTCAGGCTTGCTCTTCTTCTTCTTGGTAAGTTTGCTGGCGCGTTCCTCTCCCTCTTTAGTGGGCTCGTCTTCTTGTTCATCCTCCTCCTTCTCTTTGTTTTCTTGTTCTTCTTCTGATTCCTCGTCGGAGGCCAAGAGTTTTCTGGAACACGAGGTATTCTCGGTTAGTGATTCAAAATATTTGGTAAAATTTTGGAAATTCTCTGATAAATGTTCATTTATCAGTAGACAGTAAGTAGTAATATTGTTTAATGTTACCTGAGCGCATCTTCTTCTGAAACGCCCTTGAGCTCCTTGTTAGTCTTGCCTTCGTGGTCTGATTCACTGTAACAAAATGCCATTTCATTAAAACATAATTCTATGCTAGGCAAAACAGTCTTCTGAGTTTCGGCCTAATGAGTCATTTTAGCCTTAAATGTACAAAAGATTTCGTTACCTCTCTGAGGAATCTGATATGTAGTCCTTCTCCCGTCCTTCCTCGTCTCCGTCGTCACTCTCCTCAAACGCTTCGTCCTCCACTTTCTTCTTTTTCTTGTTTGCGGCAGCCGCTATACAAAACCAATATGTTATGAAGTGAATTATTTTACTTACTTATGATTATTAGATCAGCATCCCAAGATATTTTCAAGAACACTGGCTAAATGAGCGGGATAAATGAACAATGATGTTCATTCTGTTCCCAATCAACAGTGGCGACCACCAGAAAAGCGCCGAGGCAATGAAGCTCGACGAAGTCCCGGAGAATGCATTTAACTGTCATATCTTAGTGTTCATTTATCCTGTTGCGTCTACCTTTCCACTACGTAACACGGATTCCCACCCCTAAGCGAAAATAACAATGGTGACGCTTCCGATCCCATCTTAAATCCGCAAATACTTGTGTAACTCACGCTGCTTGAGCTACGTACAAGCTAAGTGTACACTTAAACACTAACAAGACGTGACACCAAGGGCCCCGCGGGCTCAGTGCGGTTTGGTAGTCGATTTTTTAGTTTTGTCTAGGCCAATGCAATGGAATACTGGCTGGACCATCCCGTGGATCATAATTCAACCCTACTACTCCCTCGTGTGGTACGAGACGTACAACAGACGTCTTCATACCTTTCTTTTTATCCTTCTTCTTCTTCTCTCCGGCGTCGCTGTCGTTGTCTTTCTCCTTGTCGTTGTCAGAGTTAGATGAGTCGTCATCCGAGTCTATCCACTCGTCCATCTCTGATAGCTTGAGATCTGAAAAATAAATTTAGGATTCAATCACTTGTTTGAACAAGTAATTTTAAAATAATGCAATGCCGCAGGTGGCATCTGAACGCATGGCTTCTTGGCTCCACAGTCGGTCTTGGGGCGGTTTTTGAATCCACGCGAGACACAATAGCTTTTAAATTAATTCGGTAATTACGGCACTCACCGGTTAACTTCTTTGTTCCTGGGCCCTTACCATGAGCTGTTAGTACAAGGTTATTTACGTCGTGCGTAAGGAACAGTTGTATATGACTTGCATACATCTGACCCTTACGCATAATGGATATAGCCTTGCTCTAAGAGCTTATGGTAGGACGCCCTGACAATTACTGCCGGGGCAAAAAGCACGGGTCGCCAATACCTCGGACTCTGGCCGCGCTTAATGATCCCATGGATAGTAATCCAACAAACGATATGTTTGTGGATGAATGGACAAACATTTTGTTGCCACGTCAGAAGTACTGTGAGAGGAATTTTCGAAAGTTTTGTAACATTTCTTACTTACAAGTAAAATTTAAAAATCCCCCGACACATTTATCTTGCGAAAACACCACGATTCTAACAGTAAAACGCCCATAACTTTTGAACGGCTGAACCGATTTTATTCAAACATAACTAAGAACACTCTCGACAAAATCACCTGTCCAACAAAAAAAAACTAAATCAAAATCGGTTCATCCGTTTAGGCGCTATGATGTCACAGACAGACTCACAGATATACAGATACACAGCAACACACGTGAAACTTATAACACCCTTCTTTTTCCGGCGGGGGTTAAAAACTTTAGTTTGTTTATTTTAATATGTGTTAATTGTTTCTTTTTAATTATTTTCAGTTACTGTATTGGTTATGTTGGTTACTTTAACGGTCGCCCGTTGAATAAATAAATAAATAAACAGGTAAACTGTTTCTCGTGCTCGAAATAAATATGTGTGTCCACCGCGTCTATGTATTTTATTTTTATTTTATAATAAATATAAGTCTAGTTACTATTCTTCAGGTATGCTTATCATCTAGCTAGATATAAAAAATACAATAGCTCATCAACATTCTTGAATATGAGTGTTTCTTGTAGAGGGCACCAGTATGGAGGTGTGCGGCACTGGGTAGTATGTCTAACAAATTCCTCCGACCAGATGGATATTGTGTCGTCCGAGAAACTACACAACGGTTGTTGTTGGACTGTTATATGTGTTCAAATAACTTGCTTGTGTTATCGAAGATTTTGTGTGACTTCAGCTCACTATGGAAAAACCCGGCTAAGTGCGAGTCGGACTCGCGCACGAATGGTTCCGTACCGATATCGCAAAAAAACCGCACAAAATCACGTTTGCTGTATGGGAGCCCCACTTAAATATTTATTTTATTCTGTTTTTAGTATTTGTTGTTATAGCGGTAGCAGAAATACATCATCTGTGAAAATTTCAACTGTCTAGCTATCACGGTTCATGAGATACAGCCTGGTGACAGACAGACAGACGGACCGCGGAGTCTCAGTAATAGGGTCCCGTTTTTACCCGTTGTGTACGGAACCCTAAAAAGATCCTAGACGCCCAACGATGTATACTTAAGCATAAAAATATGAATTACTTATTGAAGACTTTTATTAA
Organism: Orthosia gothica; assembly: GCA_949775005.1. Lineage (NCBI taxonomy): Eukaryota > Metazoa > Arthropoda > Insecta > Lepidoptera > Noctuidae > Orthosia > Orthosia gothica. The sequence continues at coordinate 26,084,886 of OX459048.1, forward strand.
CTTTTGTAAACTGTGTGTGCTACCGTACTGTTTTATAAAGGCATCTGCACGCGTTGGTTTTAGTGAGTAGGTATGAGACCCGACATCTTTAATGCCTGGGAAGGATTTTTAGCCGCTAAGATGTCTGGCTAATCCAAAATGTTTCGAAATAGTTCCCTGAGTATCATGTAGAAAAATCAAGACGGATGTACTAAGTAACGTGTTTTTTTTTTCTGCCTTTGACGTGTCTGGTAGAAATAACCGCCGACGGAAAATGTCTGGCGGTATTGATTTCTAATGTTATTTTTTACAGCAGCCACATACTAAAAACAGAATAAAATAAATATTTAAGTGGGGCTCCCATACAACAAACGTGATTAATTGCGATTATGGTACGGAACCCTTCTTGCGCGAGTCCAACTCGCATTTGGCATTTTTTTTACGTATCTTTAGCACCTGATAGCTGGAAAAAGACCGTCGGTCCAATCTTGCAAGTATGCGTACGTTCAAAGTACATACGAACACTACTTAATACCAAAATTTTTTATGTAGAAAGCTTTATTAGTAATGTCTGGGGCGTCTGGGACCTTCATCTATTAGTTCGTGTGTGATCGAGTATAATGCCAATACATTACTTTGTTTCTCTTCAGTACGCCATAAACATTTAAGTGTTTGTTGTTACCTTTCTTAGCTTTAGCGCCTTTTATCTTCTTATCGTCGGGGTCGTCGGCGTCGTCAGCGGCGTCATCACCGCGCATGCGCTTCCGGAACATGAGGGAGAAGTAGTTTAGGACTTTGTTGCGTCTGGAAATCATAAAATAAATATTTATTTCAGTACGGCACAAAGGTGCCTCGTAAACTATACATTATTTATGTAATATATCCTTTGTGGGAGACTTTTTGCCCAAAATTTGGCAAAAATACACAATCGGGATGTACACTCACAGAAAAGAACCACAGATTATGTGACTTTTATTGCACGTTTGGATATTTTTAGCACAACAATGTGATGTGTGGGTTTAAAATAAATATTTCACCATCATACTTTTATTTTTACGTTACATGAAATATTTTAAAATAAATACAATCAATATTACATTATAAAATCGATGGTTTACACATTCTTTTGTTCAATGGTAAGTTCATAATTTGTGTGTGTATCCGAATGTATAACAGTGACAGGCAGAGAACAGACGCTATCTCTTTCTATTACAATAAGTCAGAAGAGGAAATAGCTTGTTCCAGTCCCAAACTGGTACAGGCGCAGATTTTTTTTGTTTTTATCTCTTTCTAACCACGTAAACATCGCTAAGCTAGACCAGAGAAGAGCTTGTTATGTTACACAGATACACACACTCTAGTTACGCCAATGGTATGTTGTGATTTGTGACAACGCGTAACAGATTGTAACTGTTATTGCGACTGTGACCGATGTTTAAGGTCGAAGAACTTGTGGAACAGGCGAAAGAAGCAGGAACTGTTATTTCAATTTATGGATATCTGTTCCATGTTTTTTAATGGGACAATCCCACCGCACTATTCCCAAACCACTGCAACTCCTGAAAGCCAGAATCAACAGTGGCGACCACCAGAAAAGCGCCGAGGCAATGAAGCTCGACGAAGTCCCGGAGAATGAATTTAACTGTCTTGGATCCCGCAACGAAATTAATCAGAAAAGAATAACGGAGGAGTAGGAAAAATAAAAATATCCACTTCCCTCCATATCAAGAAGGAGACAGAACAAACAAGGCCAATAGGCACAAAGGGTCGTTTACAACTGGGATTAGCCCAGTTGCCTAGCACCACGGATAAACAAAATTAGCATTAATACATATTAATGGGTCTTTGCCATGTTGCTATATTTAAATATCTGTTTTTTTTAACTGTTTCGATAAATACGCCTCACTCCTAGTATAGATACGGTCTCTAACTACCTTTGCCCAAACCTTGGACGCCACTCGATCATTGCTTACTGCTAATAATTTTGCAATATGACTTAACATTATTTTCAACTATAGTAAAAAAGTCATACTCGAGGGCAAAACGCCACAGGCATGGTGCAGGGATGTGGTGGTACTCTTCTTCAAGAAGGACGACAATGCCCGGCTGAAGAACTATAGGCCCATCTCGCTCCTTAGCCATGTTTACAGGTTGTTTTCAAGAGTCATCACGAATCGTCTCGCGCGCAGGTTTGACGATTTCCAGCCTCCCGAACAAGCCGGATTCCGAAAAGGCTTTAGCACCGTAGACCACATACATACGCTGCGGCAGGTTATACAAAAGACCGAAGAGTATAACCTGCCTCTCTGCTTAGCGTTTGTGGACTACGAGAAAGTCTTCGATTCCTTCGAGACTTGGGCTGTACTGAAGCCAAACGGTGCCAGATCGACTACCGGTACATTGAGGTGTTGAAGTGTTTGTACAAAAACGCCACCATGTCAGTCCGTCTTCAGGATCAGACCTCGAAAACAATCCTTCTCCAGCGCGGCGTAAGACAGGGAGACGTCATTTCTCCGAAACTGTTCACTGCTGCGCTGGAGGACGTCTTCAAGGTTCTGGACTGGAAGGGGCTTGGCATCAACGTCAATGGCGAGTACATCACTCGCCTTCGGTTTGCCGACGACATAGTGGTCATGGCTGAGACCATGGAGAGCCTTAGTAAAATGCTCGATGACCTTAGTAGAGCTTCCGAAAGAGTGGGTCTTAAAATGAACATGGATAAAACCAAGGTCATGGTGAATGCCCATGTAACACCCACTCCTATCAAGATCGGAGACTCTACACTCGAAATTGTGGACGATTATGTTTACTTGGGACAAACAGTCCAGTTGGGTAGGTCCAACTTCGAGAAAGAGGTCAACCGTCGAATCCGACTCGGCTGGGCGGCGTTCGGGAAGTTGCGTGGTATCTTCTCGTCCAATTTACCGCAGTGTTTCAAGACAAAAGTCTATGACCAGGGTGTGTTGCCAGTGATCACCTATGGGACCGAGACGTGGTCGCTCACAATGGGCCTTATCAGAAAGCTTAAAGTCACCCAAAGGGCAATGGAGAGGGCTATGCTCGGCATTTCCTTGCGTGATCACGTCAGAAATGATGATATCCGCAGGAGAACCAAAGTTACCGACATAGCCCGAAGAATTGCCAAACTTAAGTGGCAGTGGGCAGGGCACATTGCTCGCAGAACGGATGGCCGATGAGGCCGAAAAGTTCAGTAGTGGCGACCGCGAACCGGAAGACGATACGTTGGAAGGCCTCTCACTAGGTGGACCGATGACCTGGTTAAGGTTGCGGGAAGGCGCTGGATGCGAGACGCACGGGATCGGTCAATGTGGCGACGGCTGGGGGAGGCCTATGTCCAGCAGTGGACATCTTTCGGTTGAAATGATGATGATGATGATAGTAAAAAAAATTACCTTCCGAATTCTTCGTCAGCCTCCTCAGCAGACAGAGCTTTGTACCGTTGTATGGGTTGGAAATTATACCTGGAAAAATCGTCAATATTATATAAAATACAAGCATTTTCGTAATGTCCCTCGGCAAAATTCGTGTTTCGTCAGTCTTCGGATATCTACCGATTGCCCTTTGCACTTGGTGCAGACCGGACGCTCTCAATCAACTTGGTAGTATATAGAGTTGTTAATACTCTTTTAACATAATTTAATTTATTTTAGAAACCGGCCAAGTGCGAGTCGTGACTCGCATACGTAGGGTTCCGTACATTATCGCAAAAAACGGCAATAAAACCACGTTTGTTGTATGGGAGCCCTATTTAAATATTTATTTTATTCTGTTTTTAGTATTACCTACCGTGATAAAATATACCTCCCTCCTACTCAAAATAAAAACTCAAGTTAATGAAAAAATATTTATCCCGCAATTTTTGCGGCAAAAGGTTATTAACAATTTAATTTGCAGCTGTATTTATAATTTCTGGAGTTGAATTCATATCGCTATCGCTGTCTTTTTCCATTTTTTTTTTCTTGCTTAATATGAAGTATCAAGGTTTAACAATGGTACAAAATGCGCGCCATTGGTTTCTTTTACGTCAAATCGATTTTATTCAGCCGATTTTAGTTTCAGCCAGTATCTTTTTGATCTAATAAATACATTTTATATTTTTCTTCCAACTTCGTAGTGATGTTATCACTAAAATCACTATAATACTGATCATAACGGTCGTATTTTTTTGCTTGGAACCAAAACTGTGCAGAAATGTTATATGAAATCTCATTGTTGCACTGTTTTTCATTAATGCACTGTTTTGTATTTTTGATCTATACTAATATTATAAAGCCGAAGAGTAGGTAGGGTAGGTAGGGAAGGTAGAGTAGGTAGAGCAGGTAGAATAGGTAGATTAGGTAGAGCAGGTAGAGTAGGTCGAGTAGGACGGGTAGGTAGAGTAGGTAGAGTAGGTAGATTAGGTAGAGCAGGTAGAGAAGGTAGAGTAGGAAGATTAGGTAGAGTAGGTAGATTAGGCAAGGTAGGGCAGACAGGGTATGCAGGGTAGGCAGGATGGTCTAGGCAGGGTAGGCAGGATAGGGTAGGCAGGATAGGCTAGGCAGGATATGCTAGGCAGGGTAGGCAGGGTAGGCTAGGCAGGGTAGGCAGCGAAGGCATGGTATGCAGGGTAGGTAGATAGGTAGCCAGTTGACGGGAGCGAAGCCGCGGCGGTCTGCTAGTTTTGATATAAATTTACCACAGAGGTTTAATGTCTCCCATTAAGTAAACAGTAATAATAGCATAAATAATATAAAATGTATGCAGTAGATCAAAAAGATACTGGCTGAAAATAAAAATCAGCTGTATAAAACCAATGAGGTGAAAAAAAACGCCCCGCATTTTGTACCTTTGTAAAACTTTGCTAGATAGGTACTTCATATTTAGCAAGAAAAATATAAAAAAATGGAAATAGATGAGAGGTAGATTGGTAGTTGAAAGAAAAGTAGATTACGCACCTCGCTAAAGTGAGTAATTAATAAACTCGTGTTAATTTATTGCCCTCGCATGCGCTCGAGCACCAACATAACACTCATGCGTCAATAACTCACTTTGCGCTCGATGCAACAATCTACTAAAAATTAATGGGAGACATTGAACGTCTGTGGAAAATGTATATCTAAATAAAAAACAGTTCATTAATGAAAAACTATGCAACAATGAGATTTCATATAACATTTCTGCACTGTTTTAGTTCTAAGCAAAAAATACGTCTTTGTGATCGGTTTTGTAGTGATTAATGATAACATTACTACGTAGTTGAAAGAAAAGATCGATTATTGTATTGTATAGATAATTATTTGGCTTTTAGAATTTAGTTTTTTTTTTGTATTGATTACGTTGTTTTACTAATACCTATTTAATATTACCAACCAACCGCCAAAAAAAGTATGTGCTCCAGAATTTTGGTTTTAGTTTTTGCATTTTATGTTTTTATTGTATAATTAATAATAAAATAGCTAACATTAATAATACAAAAAAGTCGTAAACAAGGAAAAAATCATGCTGTGCAGTCGGAGGATACATATTCGCGGGCTGGCTGACCAAAATCTGGTGTATCCTCCGCCTGCACAGCATGTTTTTTTCCTTGTTTACGACTTTTTAGTTCGCTTTTGAAGCAGTCGGATTTTTTGATTTTTTGAATTAAGTTTTTTTATTTATAACTTTTTAGTTAGTTTTTTTCGAATTAGATACATTTAAACATATAAGTGTTTATATATTTTTGAAATCACCTCTTAAAACCCTATAATTTGATACCCCACACGATGGGTTTGGAAGAAAAAAAATTTGGACCCGCACAAAATGGCACCCAAAATCCGCCATTTTTCTATTATCCAATTTTAATGTAGCCCTATGACACTCGCAGGGTTAAGACGCATCGATTGACGTATGAATCATCAAAATCCGCCAACGCGTTTGGTCTCTGGAACGCCATATAGGAACAAACATACATACATACATACATAGACTGATAAACACATTACCCTCCTTCGGCAGTCGGGTAAAAAGGTTCAATAACTATTTAAAAAAAATATTAATGTCTTCGCAGTTTTATTTAAACCTGTCCCATCCCTAGTTCGGCGAAATGACCTTGGTAAGCAATCAGAGAACAGTACAAAATTGTCTTGATGTATTAGTTAGATCAAGCATTATGCGTCTAGCGGCTGTATGGTCCATGATCTCACCTAATGCTAAGCAATGATGTAGCCACGACTGTGGAACATGGCCTCAATTCTGGTTAAAATAGTTACCATTCCTGTAGCGGATAAGCGTCGATGGCTCCGTCAGCTGCGTGCGTGAACACATAGTACGCCGTGTGCTCCGATACGCCGCCTTCACGAATGCCTTTGAATCTGTCAATATAAAAATGTTATTTATTACATGCCGTCATAGTAAATTATTAGATCCCGGCCAACGTAGACGCGGGCTTGCGGACGGCGAGTACTGGGTAGCTCGCCGTCCGATAAGGACCAGGCCAGAGTCGACGACGCGTAGTGTACCACGCGCGCGTCAAAGAGATGTCAGTAAAAACTGGCTTTGACCGCTAGGGCCGATGCTTGTCTGGGTCGCGTTCCGCGGGTAAATTTGAAAGAGAGTTACCGCGGCCCTTGCACAAGCAACTGAAGGAACACAGGTGGGTTTTAGTCAGTAAAAGTCAGACGCGCCATCCCGATTCACCCAGAACGGGAGAAGTAATTGGTAGATTAAACAATCCAAAACAAAAAGTGACTACAATGTTGAAAGTCAACCTCATTGTATTGCACAATAAACCTTGCTTCTTTTGTTCAAGACTATCAGCTGGTGACAAACTAATATTCCACACTAAACACAAAGTATTATTCAATCGATTCTTTCATGTTGCACTTTCAAATCACAAATCTATGAAAGTGCATGTGTGTTCTTAACTTCTTGCTAGAGCAAGAATGGTATAAATTGCTAAATGTTCAATATTTTTAGGTCAATACATACTTACACAGCATTTGACACACAACTATGTGTGATTGAAGATAATAATAATGAAATAACATAAACAAATAATAATGTGGATTGTGGCGTCATTTGAGGAATGTACTGTACAACCAGTGCTTTTTGTTTTCATTATGTTTGAAAACCTGTATTTTACTACTTACTTCTTGCCAGTCTTGCCGCCAACCTTCAGTATCCAGGGCTGATCGTCAGGCTTGTACTTGCGCGCGATGATGCCAAACTTCTTTCGCCGAGCTTCCTCACGAACATCGCGCCCGTATTCTGAACCAGCGCCGAATCTTATTGGGATTTGATAAAGGTCAAATGGCTGGCATCATAATTTAATAGGTCTGTATTCATTTATACTATTCAAGTGATAAGGATCACCACAAATGACCTACACACAGATATGGATACAGACAGGATGGTTAAATCTCCCAAAGAAAGTTGGTAATCTTCTGGATATTACTTCTGTAGAATTGTCTATTATCAGAAGGCTCAGAAATCAACATAATGAAATACCCATACAAGTGTGAGTCGGACTCGCGCATTAACACATATAATGCCGTAAGAACGAGACACAATAGAAAATGTATTGTTTGTCGGGCATCTGGCAGTTAAGGTGTTAAGGGTTCCGTACCATTAACGCAAAAAACGGCAAAAAAATCACATTTGTTGTATGGGAGCCCACTTAAATATTTTTTATTCTGTTTTTAGTATTTGTTGTTATAGCAGCAACAGAAATACATCATCTGTGAAAATTTCAACTGCCTAGCTATTACGGTTCATGTGATACAGCCAGGTGACAGACAAATGGACCGCGGAGTCTTAGTAATAGGGTCCCGTTTTTCCCTTTGGGTACGGAACCCTAAAATATAGTCTGGGTCGCAGTCACCCTATCACCGGATATGGTGAAGATTACTACATTAGAAAACCTGACACAACAGAAACCATACTATTTTTTCGATAAAATAATACCATAACTTGCAAAAGAAAGTCAATTTAAAATTTGGAGAGACTGTAGCCAAAAAACATTTTTATCCCAAGCCCAGGCAATAAGTCCCATAAGATTTAAATGAAATTAAAAGCAAGCAAGTAATACAAGAAAATAATATGTAAATCTGAGATCCAAGATAACTCACTTAGGCATATCTTCATCCATTCCCTTGAATTCTCTTATATTGTTCTCTCGTTCCATCTTTACATGTGACCATTTCGCAAAGTCTACGTTCAGTGTGGCATTGAACCGCATAACATGGTGCTTCTTCTTCACACCCTTTGGCACTCTGATTTTAAACTCTTGTACCGCCGCGGCTGATGATTGTTGAAATGAATTCTGAAAGAGATTGTTTTTTTATGAAGATACTTGTACACTAGTAATGCAGTTATTTTTATATTATTAATGGTAGTATAGAGTAGTGTTATCATAGGAACAATGTTTTCCTTGTGTTCGGGTTAAGATACCTATGGTAGACTTTTATAGTGATTATCAAATGCAGAATAATAGGCTAAATTTTATTGACACTTTTTTTTTAACTTGTACTTATGTATTGTGTATAAACATTACTACAGAACAATTTTAAAAAATATATATAATCTATAAAATCATACTTTTCTCCGAAGTTACGTGTGCTACACACAGCTGTCAGCTGATAAGCCCTTAATGCTTTAACTTTAATATTCATCAATCAGATTACATGATATTTCGCAGGTGACACTTCAAACGGTGTGTTTGTTGTAATGAGCAAAATGGTCGTTATTAGTGGTATAATTGTAAAAATAAACAAATACGTACCGATGGGCCAGGAGACGTCATTTTTCCAAATGATTTTCACTTTTAAACTTCTGATTTATAATACAAATTCGAACTGATGTCCTGTTGTTCTTATTTTCTAGATATTAGGACTTACAATTATGAATTTATTATGATTCTAAAGTACAAAACAGAAAGCGAGAAACAGGAAAATAAAGAGCAATGCCCTACTCCGGTGGTGATTTAACGCAGTTAAATGCCAAAGCAAAGCAAATGCCAAATTGACAAAGTGCGTTTCGTATTTTTTTCATTTGTGCGGATTTTAGATAAGCAACGATAGAAGAAAAAAATAGTAATCTTTGGCGGTCCTAAGGTGCCAGATGACAATCGCCAAAGCAAAAAAAAAAACAAGTGAAATTCTTTTTATTTTTCTGGCCTGTGGCCTATTTTTTCTGGTCCTTACTCTCACAGCGTTACATTTTTACAGTTAGATAGTTGTATCTCTAAGTAATCAGTGAACGCATTGAGATAAGTGCGTAGTACATTATTATCTCAATGAATGAACGTTGTTGTTTTTGTACAAAATGTATTATTGTTCCGTGCGTAGTACATTATTACCTCAATGATTGTTCCAAACTTTTTTTTATTTAGTGACCTAAGCAAAATAAAAAGGCAAACAAAGTAAAACTGCATGCAACGGAATGCTGGAATTAAATGTGACAAGAGTGCGTTCAGAACCCTTAATAAAAAAATATATCAGAGAAATAACAATTTGAATGCGATATTTATGAAAAAAGACCACATGTACCTAATTCGTTTGTAAATGAAACAACGTGGAAAATTTTAATAGTAGTCTAATTCGAAAGTCGGAATGTCATTTTATTTCAATCATGTTCAAGTCAGTTTAGTCAGTCAATGAGTCAATTGTTTGAACTTGTCTCAACTTGTTTGATACAGATTTTTGAACGACCTAACCTATTCGCACATCTGTTTTTATTTAATAAAATAATAATAATATTATCATCATTATTCATCATAATTCACTGTTTGTTACAAGCTAAGTATATTTAATCGATAAATATGGGCAAAAAGAAGAATAAAAATAAGGTTAGCGGTGCTGTGAAGACTGCAGCTAAAACTGAGAACAAACTTGCAAATAAATTAAAGAAGGAACTCGCAAATCTGGGAGAGGTTAGTCTTAGTAGGTAGTAGAGGGTAGTTGTAACTCGTGTATTTTAATAGAAGAATTGTATTGTAGTGATCATACTAGTTTTCATAGTGTTAATATTATAAATGCAAAAGTAACTCTGTCTGTCTGTCTGTTATCTTTGCCCACTTAAACCGCTGGACCGATTTACATGAAATTTGGTACCTATGTGGATAGTTTTTATACCGATAAACATCTTTAAGGGAGTGGAAATGAGTGTGGAAGTTTGTATGGTGAACTAACAATATCTCAAGTAAGGTGGCCTACGCACCTACAATATTATTGTGCGATATAAAATATAGGCTATTTGAAGTACTAATGCTACACAGACGTAGTCATGGGCAACAGCTAATTGGTAAATAAACTAATGCAATAAATCTAAAATTTGTAGATATTAGACTTATGTATTTTTTTGTATTAGCATTAACTGTCCCACTGCTGGGCAAAGTCCTCCCAAAATTAATTTATTTTAACTTAATTTAAAAAATCTCTGATACATAAAGCCTCCAAGTACTGAAATAGTTATTTATGATACAAGTGCGGAAGGTAGGTGATTTCCGATGAGTGGCATTTTTATTCACGAGCGAGCGCAGCGAGTGAGTGGATAAATCGACACGAGTCGGAAATCATCTTACGTACGTGTATCATACAACATTTTACTATGCATTGTGCGAGGAAATACATTAATTAATAAAATGAAATTAATAAAATGGCGGGCTAAGGGCTTATTCAAGCGCGTTCATCATATCCACAGATTAACTAATAGTTCCTCTTGCATATCTACTGCGCATGTGCGAATAGTTGTCACATCGTAACGCAATAAGGCACGAGAAGATAGAAAATATACGTTCTGCCAAACATATTTAATGAATATTTAAAATTAATTTGTTGATCAAAATCTAAATCTAGAGTAATTAAAAACGCCTAAAATAAAGTATTAGTTTTATTTTACCTTTTATATGAATGATAATCTGTACATAACTAATTTTTAAAACTTTTCTCAAATAATAAAAACTCTATGCGTCGGGCTGACGTTGGAGTTAAAAATTAAAAAAGTACAGGAAAGTAAAAAGCACTAGTGAAAAAAAGTGACACTTTCCGCACAGTTTGGCTGCTTGGAAAACCGCTCTTTTCGAGGACATGCATTGTAAAGAAACATGTGCTCACTCGTTCCACAAGAATCCCCTATTTCAATCCCCCAGGGGATTGTACAGCACTCAATGTTCCACTACGATCCCCTATGCAGGGGATTCTATAAGTTCTAATCCTTTAAAGTCCCTTCTACATAAAAAAGTACTGCGTTCTGCGAGCAATGTGCCCTGCCCACTGCCATTTAAGTTTCGCAATTCTTCAGGCTATGTTGATGACTTTGGTTCTGCTGCGGATATCCTCATTTCTGAAGTAATCACGCAAGGAAACTCCGAGCATGCAAAAATTTAGATTGTACAAACTTTTTTTTTTTATCGGTGACCTACACTCGAAGTTTTAGACGATTATGTCTACCTGGGACAAATGATCCAGTTGGGTAAGTCTAATTTCGATAAAGAGTTTTATCTTATCGTCCAATTTACCGCAGTGTCTCAAGACAAAAGTCTATATACATATAAGTCTATAGTGTGTATTGCCAGTGATCATCTATGGGACCGAGACGTGGTCACTCACCATGGGTCTTATCAGAAAGATTAAAGTCACCCAAAGGGCAATGGAGAGGGCTATGCTCGGCGTTTCCTTGCATGATTACGTCAGAAATGAGAATATCCGCAGGAGAACCAAAGTTACCGACAAAGCCTGAAGAATTGAGAAACTTAAATGGCAGTGGGCAGGGCACATTGCTCGCAGAACGCAGTACTTTTTTCTTTAGAAGGGACTTTAAAGGAATAGAACTTATTAGTACTTATAGAATCCCCTGCATAGGGGATCGTAGTGGAACATTGAGTGCTGTATAATCCCCTGGGGGATTGAAATAGGGGATTCTAGTGGAACGAGTGCATGTGCTGACCCTGTAAATTTATTATGAGTGGGTTGTATTTTGTTTTAATTGTTTTGTAATGCACCTTATTCTAAAATAGTAGATAGAATTGTTGTACACACAGCAATTACGATAGGTACTATTTCACTATTGACAATCAATAAAGTACCTGATTAATGTTTATTTTCAGGAAGACATAGCCAAAGTCATTGCAGAAATCGAGAAAGAGGAAGCCAAGCGCTCTGCAGCTTCAGAGAAGACCCTACCAGGTCCTCCGTCACCGCGGGCGTATGCCACACTAACACCACACCCTACGGACAATCAGCTCATTGTATTTGGAGGGGAATATCATAATGGGCAAAAGGTAGGATTGATGTTTGTTGGCTTTAAATGGTAGATTATGTTCAAATAAGTATTATTAGTAAATATATTTGGTAAAATATTTAAAACATTTGAATTGTCCAGTTTGATTGGTCAAAAAGATTAACCTAGTTGCAGATTCTAAAGCAAAGTAGGCATTCAAATTTATTAAAATAGTATCCCGAGTTTATGCACAATTAAATGCATTTCCTGTGCTTGAAAACATGGATTATTCATTTTTAGCCAGACACAATAGGGAAAAACATGAAAAAAAATTTGCCATTTTTTTTTATTTCTTGTATTGCTCGCGTTTGACCACTATCTCGCCTTATGTTAAGTGATGATGTGGTCGAAGGTGAAGCACGCTTGCCTAGAAGTAACCTATTCACTCTTGACTTGAAGATTTGATAATATAATAATAATTTAATAACCTATTCACATTTGACCAGTTTATTGATAAAAAGATTAAAATAGAATACTATTTGTGAAAACGGAATCAAAATTGATTTTTCCGTTTGCTATGGCAGCTAAATAGGTGTCTTGCAATCTGATGTCATGCGGCACATCGGACTTCTCTTTCTAATTCTCAACTTTGACGCTTTATAACTTTGTCTCTGATCGAGATATTTTAAAAAACGTTTCATGTTTGTAGTATTACATAACGCAAATAAAAAAATTACATGAATTTGCCCTATTATGAGCAAACCATCAACTTCTTAAAATTTTATGTTTTTGAATGACTTTTGTGTAGAACCCTAAAATCTTCATAATTTTAACCTGATGATCTCTTGTTGTGCTTTATGTCTAGAGTAAAAGAAAATGATAGGAAGTCTTACCAGCATAATTATACATATACATACCACCACTGAACCACGGAGTGTTCTGTTGTTGACAAAATTATTTTATTGTTATAGACAGAAGTATACAATGAGCTGTTATTCTTCAACCCAGTCAACAACTCCTGGAAGAAGCTAAAGGCTCCCGGAGGACCTCCTCCAAGAAGTGCTCATCAAGCTGTTGCTACACCAGCTAATAAGTATGATATCATTTTTTAAGTCAAACATTGTGATTTGAACCATCAATGAATCTGCCAGAACTTTTCTTCAACTACTTTGAGGTAGGCTACCAGTCTAATTGGATAGAGGTATCAGCACTAATTGGGTAACTTCCAAGTTCTTTTCTTGCTGGCATTAATTGCTGCATACGTTTAAAAATCTGTCTACTCGACAGCTTAAAACACGCGATTACTGTTGTATTCTTAAATGAAAGCATGCCTATCTACTTACTTTGATCAATCAATAAAGTTACGCCATTAAGGAGCAGTGCACATGCAGTGTTTTACGTGGCGTTACTGAATTTGAACTTTACGTTTATTAAATAAAAGTAAAACTGATGACTAAGAATTTTATAAAAATATTTAAATCTCACACATCATCATTCATACGTTTTCATTCATTTTCATTCTCAGTAATTTTTTTGTATACTTTTGTGTTCTCATTGTTTATTACTTGTATTCTCAGAGGAGAGCTCTGGGTGTTCGGAGGAGAATTCACGAGTCCGTCAGAAACACAGTTCCATCATTATAAGGATCTATGGTGCTTCTCTCTTGCCGAGAAGAAATGGGAAAAGGTAACACTAATACTACGTGCGTTATACTGTTTGAATCGGACTGTTTCCGCAAGATATCGTGTCGAGGCTCTAACATATTTGGACGTGACCTCAGGCTTTGGCCAAAAATTAAAAGTACACAGATTCAACCAGAAGTTTAAGACTTCACTATGACCTGCTGTCTTGCGAAAAAACCCAGATTCAAAAAGTAAAATTCGAAAATCTTTTGAACGGGTCAACCAATTTTAATATAACGTAGCTAAGAACAGAGTGTTCGTAGATATGATGGATTGAGGCGACAAAGTCACCTTTCAAACAAAATTAAAATCGGTTCATCCGTTCGGGAGCTACGATGCCACAGACAGACACACACACACACACAGACATTTGTTTTTGCGTCGGGACGACGTTTACGCAACAACATTTAATTATAACTTTAAAAAAAAAGAAAAAGAATTCATCACAGAAACTACGAACCTTATAACACATCGTAATAGCTGGCAAACTGAACCGCCAGGACCTGAAGTCTTTCTCCAGGGTCACGACAGTGGGAGACTCGTTGTATCGCTGCAGCTGTCCCAGGGGGACGGGGGTTCGGGGTGTCGTTTTTGCGTCGGGGGTTAAAAAATCATTCAATTGTAGAATCGGGCATTTATAGAATCAGTCAATTATTGATTAGGTCTTTTGTCGAGTCAGTAATTTATAGAATTGTACTTTCTAAGAATTGGTCAATTATAAACTGTAGTCATTTCGCGAATTAGTCATTCCTAGACTAAAGTAACTGTTTTTTAAAAGGTGTTTTTTTTAAATCCAACTTTATTTAAGCTTTCTCAGTTAGACAGTTTTCACGAAATTTTTGGCAAAGACTTAATTTATTATTTACTAGCTGACCCCCGCGGCTTCGCTCCCTTCAACTGGCTACCTACCTACCTACCATAACTACCCTACCCTACCTACCCTACGTTTTTAAGATGTATTCTGCTATTCGGGGCGGAGACAAATCCAACGAATCAAAAACCATGAAATATAAGTATAATAAAAATAAGTATAAGTGTTGTAACAAACCCGTCTTTGTTTTATTTATATAGATTTGTTAATCCTCGCTTTGGATAATCTTACAGCAATAACACCAACGACGACTTTGGTGTAATTGCTGTAAGGCGATCCAACCGCGTACAGGAAGTTGAACAATATCAAATTAAATTACTTCATAATCTAGTAGTTTCCAACATCCTATGCGCGGAGGATTGGTGGTCATTGATTGACGGCAAAATGAGAAACTAACCAATCTTCGTGCTCAAGAGATGCCTGTGAGCACTATAAACGCATGCTACAAGTTAATATGCCTTTCACAGGTGGTAGCCCCAAACGGCCCTTCGCCCCGCTCAGGGCATCGCATGTGCCTCTTAGGACGCAACATCGTCGTGTTTGGCGGGTACGCAGATGATGGCCGCGAGTGCCGGTACTTCGATGATGTGTTTACCTTCTGTTTGGACACCCGGACGTGGACCAAGCTGGCTCCAAGTGGCAGAGGACCCAGTGCGAGGTCGGCTTGTGTTATGTTACCTGCGGGCAGTGATTCGGTAAGCACTAAATCTTTTATTCAGAGTTAAAAAGGTACAGGTTTTTTAAAGTTATTTTGTTGTCTTTAGGCATCACAAGATTCAAAGCATATTCTTCATATTATCATGTGTTCTTCCCTATAGGTAAATTGATTTGAATAGTTTATTTCTGAAAAGTCAAAGTTAAATATATTTATTCATCTAGGCCAATAAACGGCACTTTTGAATGTCAAATAAATTAAAATTTACAAATAATATAAATCGATGCATTCGGAAAGTAGATTGTTATGGAGAAGAACGCACAAGAAACTCCATACTAACTCTTTTAAAAAAATAGGTGTTTTACAAAATTTACATAAGTACATACATTAATAATAAATTAATATATGTGCAGACGATGCACCCAGAATAGCTCTATACACTATACTACGTACAGGTATAAAGTATTAAAAAGCATTAACATGAAAATTAATTAATTTGATAAGTAGGAACATGGTTCTCACATACTTACAAATATTGCAAACATAGGTAAAATACCCAATTCAACAACAATAGAACAGAAGAATAAAACCCCATAATTATGTCATCTGAACCTAATTTTAAACGAAAAACCTTTCTGTGAAAAATGTATGGGCATGGATGTGGTTTGTATGATTTAAATAATAGTTATATGAATCAAATGCCGTTTTTTAATGATATTAATATTTTCGTGAAAATATACCTGAAAGTCATGTCTTTAGGGGGTTTATCAAATAAACGAAAAATTTACAACTTTGACACCATCAGCTTCGTCGCTAGGAAAAACCAGTCTGTCCTTGTTAGAATTCAGTCATTCATTTTAACCACTTGGGTTCTTACACTAGCTACTTATGTAGCTATAAACCAACATTTATGTTTACTTTTTTTCTTTTCTCTTTTTGTTTAAAAACGTTGCCCCACACTAGGAATTTCTTCCTGTATCGTGGGTGCGTTTACAAACATTTAAACTCACATACACAAACACCCAGAGCCGTAACAACTATCTGTAGGTCATACAAATATTTGTTCCGTGCGGGAATCGAACCCGCGACACGCAGCGCAGCAGTCAATCGCTCAACCACTGCGCCAACCGTGCGCCCAATACTTATAATATGACTCTCTAACCCTTTGTGTACCTTATTCTCAAGTTCATTAACGAAGATATTTTTGAACCCTTTTTCCTCAGCTCCTAATCTACGGCGGTTTCTCCCGCGTCCGCGAAGGCCGCACAGAACGCACCCACACTCACACCGACCTTTTCCGCCTGGCGCTCAGGACTGGCGGCGGGTGGACGTGGCGCTCACTAGCTGGTGGGGCCCTGGCGCCGCCTGCGAGGGCTGGCCAGGCAGCCGCTGTTAACGTGCATAGCAACAGGGGATACGTTTTTGGTGGTGTCAGTGTAAGTGTCTTGTTACTCGTTAATATCCTTCAGTAGGACTACGAAGTTGTAGTGTCAAATCTCTGAGTCTGTAAGGTCCATGGTACGTGGCGTAAAGTGGATGATTGTGGTGCACATCGGTTGGACATGGCGTAAAGTGGATAAACACGGCCTTATGTGGATGAACTAGCTGGTGGGGTCCTGGCGCCGCCTGCGAGAGCTGGCCAGGCAGCTGCTGTTAACGTGCATAGCAACAGTATATATGTTTTTGGAGGACTCAGTGTAAGGAGAATATATTTGGTATCTTTAAAAAACTGGAAAGATGTGACCCTTCATTAATAAAAACATCTATAATACGTTTTATTGTGGGACATTACGGGTTTAGAGAGTTAAAAACGGCCATCAACAAAAATGTATCAAGTCTTATGTCAAACAGTCTTTAAATCTCCTTTGATGTTTATACAAAACAGAAACTAAACTGAAATTGGTCTGCTTTATATTACATCCGGTGGTAGGTGCTGTTCTAGCTAACATTACAGGCCTGTCTGTGTTCACACAATATCTTCGTTACAGGACGTAGAAGAAACGGATGAGGAGCTACGCGGTGAGATGAGCGATGATCTTCTACTGCTAGATCTGGAAGCTGGCAAATGGCACAGCGTGACGCTAAAGTCGGAACAAGTGCAGGCGCAAGCGAACACGGAAGAAGCTATGGATGTGAAGGAGGAAGAGGCTGTCACAGGTATGTAGAAATAATTAAAAGAAAAAGTTTCTGAAATTTTAGAGAGCAGTTAGAGGCAGCCCCAAAATCCATTATGAGCTTAGGGCACTTACCTCTGTCTCTTAGAACAAGCAATGAAAATAAGAATAACTTACCTGCTTCAATGTAAGAGAGAGAAAGAGATAGATGTTATTGCAGCTATAAAAAAATTAAGGACCATCTCTTTTTGGCGATATGGCTTTGAAATTTCATGATACAGACCTACAAGTCCAAACCTGCTATTTATTAACTACTGAATTACCAATTTAACTCTTCAAACAATCGCACTATAAAATTACACTCATTTCCCACAGTGGTAACCGACGAAGTGTTCACAATGAAGCTGGGCGGCGCACCGGCCCCAGCACCCGGGGCACCCGCACTGGCCCCAGCAGCGCAGGGCCCTCGCACCGGCCCCGGGGCGCGCATGTCGTCCATGATGGCCGTGCAGCGCGCAACGCTCTACGTGTATGGTGGCGTGCTGGAGAAGGACGATAAGCAGTTCTATCTCTCCGATATGTATAGTTTAGGTGAGTGAAGTATTTACAATGAAGCTGGGCGGCAATTCAGCCCCAGCACCTGGGCACCCGCACTGGCCCCAGCACCGCAGGGCCCGGAGCGCGTATGTCGTCCATTTTGACCGTGCAGCGCGCTGCGCTCTACGTGTACGGAGGGGGTGCTGAAGAAGGACGATAAGCAATCTGATTTTGAAAATTGATATTACTTAAATCAACTTAGCCTGCCATGTCCTGAGCAATAAGACACAATTAGTTAATATTGTTGCCTTACTCCCGGGGGGCAAATGGCATCTATAGATTACGTAATTTTACAATTTGTAACGTATTTATGCCGTAATTTTATAAGCCTTAATAGGAATGATTACTATGTAAAAAAAAAAAATACTCAATAATCAGTTAGATTATCAAAAAATAATAGACACCTTTTTTTTTTTTATCAAATCAATAAAAAAATACCAAGAAAAAGTGCGTCAAAGTTCTGGAGTGGCAGCTTGTGATGTCAATTGTGAGTAAAAAGTACAAAAATGTGACGTCACGCGAAATTTCAACACTACTACTACTGTTGGTAGACGCATTCCACCGCCGCCCCATCCGGCAGAATGATACTGAACCTGTGACCTCTCGAAAAAGTAGGCGTTGATTGAATGTATATAGTCGGTGGTTTTTAGAGTGAAGGTTTCTAATAAATTGTTGTTGGCACTTATTTGCATTTAATTAAGTAAGCTCATCAGGTAGTGGCAAAAGAATCGTTGGTGTCTCGCATAAAAAGCTTTATTTTAACAATCGCATGTAGCTTTCGACGTTCGCCTTCGAAATTGGCTACATCACTCCTGTTAAAATCTCGACTTTTTATGCTCGACACGAAAAGTACTACTTAGTCATCATCCCTATTTAATTAAATCGTTTTGTTGCAGATTTACACAAACTAAACGAATGGAAGACGCTAATAGAACAGCCCTCACTCCCCGACTGGCTCGGCTCCTCCGACTCCGAAGGCGATTGGTCCGGCTCCGACAGCGGGTCCGATGATAGTGATTCCGAAAGTGACGATTAAGCTGAGCTGAACCTTGTCGTGTGTGTAGTAAGGTTGGAAGTTGAATGTGCTGTGATGAGTTGTTATGTAAGGATAAATGTTTTTGTGTACTAAGTGTTTTATATTATTGATAGGCAGTTGTTGGCCTGTTTTCTGCTAGTTTAAAGTGTAATACAACGGTATTGAAACAGGTAAATGTTTAATCTCGACTTATATTGACTTGGAATTAAACTTTTTTACATGAAACCAATAGACTAATGAGCAGTTATTGTGCTCTATCGACACTGTATTTTATAGACTCAACAAATTATTGTTATGATTTGGGAAGCCTTTACAGGTTCTCTGTTGTAGTTGTCTTAAGATTTAAACTCGTATATCTGTAAATATCTTAGTTTTATAAGAATACAATAGTAATTTTAATACACAGCACAGTTTTTCATTTTTGTCCTTATATACATTAATATGTTGTTCTCGCATAATGAGAGCTGTGACCTCAAGTTATGGCTATCCTAAGGCAATAGACAAAGTGTCAAACTATCCAGTGATGGCGATGGTGGCAATGCCAAAATATCATGAAACATTTTTGACGTCTTCACAATCGCCATAGCAGAGACATTGTAATAGCTATACAGAATGTATTTAAGACGCAATTTTAATATCGGTATTCTCTTTCGCACTTACATTTAACGTCATTAGCAAAAAGATATAGATATACTTTTGTCTATGCTATCTTTTCTGCCAGTGTGGCCGAGTATGCTGTAGATACTTATCTATAGACATATATCAGTACTAGATCTGTGCCACTGTCATATCGATATCGAGATTAGTTTTGGAGCGATCTACAAATTTGGTCAAATGTATGTAAGAATAGTCCCTCACTGCGATTAATTTTTCGAGTGCATTACTCCAGCCAGATAATGTCGAAAATCGTCATCTAAGTGCAATAGATAATTAGATATACAGCTTCTGTAATTGGTAAGCAGATTTTTAAATTTGGTAAGCTGATAGTTTTTTAATTATTTGATAAAAACAGTTCCGGCTGGAGTAACGTTACCGTAGCCAGATCTTTTGTTTTCTAACGGGTATGTTGAAATAAATGTTATCTAAATAATTAGATATCAATTTGAAATAAATGGTACCACTTATTTTATATTTGTATTTGCTATGGTTGCGAAGATATTTAAAATCCTGCTGCAGTAACGTTTGCACGATTGCTGCATCTCGAAATTGACTAAACGGATGATTATAATTTTTGTACATGACATCTGGCTAATTAGGTAAAAATTGTTACGCAATAAAAAAATCCACAATAATGCACCGTTTTGAAGTTATTTTAGTAAATAGAAATATGCTTTAATAGGTCCTAGCACTGCCAATAAGTGGTCCAACGACTAACTTTAAACGTTATTATATAGGTAATTACTGCTTATAAATGGTACTGCAGTTTCATTAATATCCTATTGGTAATTAAAAAGTTATGATGAAAGTTCAATTTGTTCCGGCCACTGCGCGCAGCTGAGTTATTTGAAGACCGATTAATCGAGTTATCTGTAGTTGTGGTAACTAAATCTTATATCAATAATTAGATATATAGTCCAATTATATACCTGTGAAATTTCAGACTTGTACACTAATTAATTAACGAGATAATCGAAAAAACATATTTATGAATGGTAACCCGACCAAATCTAGAATGTTATAAAAAAGCGGCCACGCAATACATTTTACCAACCTTCTAAAATTATTAGCATAATTGTCCTTAAAAGTTGGTACAGTCACGAATGCAATTAGTTTGATTGAAAAATTAAACCTACCATACTAAATATTTAAATGAATTTTAAATTGCTTAAAGTAAGTGTCTACTATGCCAATCTTCATATATCCACCTACCTAGGTTTAACCGTTCTATCGATGAGGTAGGTAGGTACCTACTTACTATTTACAAGGTATAAATTGCACCTAATTAATTTTTAGTTAATTTTATATTATGTATTTAGGTAAAGGAATGTATTATACATGGTATAGTTGGCTTAGAGTAAGTACCTATATGTAATATGGGAGCCGTAGCTTTAAATCAAAGAGGAGGACTTTGCCCAACAGTGGGGCACTGTAAAAAGCTAGATAACAAAAGATATAGAAGAAAGAAGTTGATTGCATTTTTATGTCGTTTATTCTTACTATTGTAGTTTTTTTTTATCATAAAATATAACTTAATTTAAGAATACGGCTATCTTTATGTAATACATTTGTGATTTTTAAAATCACAATAGAAAAACAGTCGAACCTACCTACTGTATGTATTAAATGTAAGTACCTACTTACTGCACTGTGATGTTTTTAAATTTTATTATTGTTTAGCTGTGATTCTACAATACAACTTAATTTTAAATATGGCTATAACTATTTTACTTTAACTTATTCGGAACGCTAAGCACAACACGACACAAAACAACATTGGCCGAAACGATGGTCAAAACCTCAGATCCTCAGATGGTCTGACCATATACGTTCAACGCTGAACACCAAGCTGCACGATGCACTCCACGTCGCCAAGGACAGACACAAATGGAGAATTATCGTCAGAGAAAAGTTGTTATCCTGTCACGGGAATCACGAACCTCAGTAATGCGGAACACGACGCGAGGAGGAGGAAGCACAATACAGTGAAAATAGTGAAGGTGTTTACCAGTTAATAACGTTGCATATTATTTTTAAGTTTATTTATATACTTACTTACCTTAATTCTACTTTACTCTAGAATCCTTCGCTCCGCTCTGGATAAAAAAAAACACTCTCGCCTTTAAAATAGTTGTTTACATATCTGCATAAAATCATCATCATCTACATAAGTAGGTATTCCATATCTTTATTACCTACGCATAATTAATTTTGAAATCAATATTCTATCTGTAGAAACAAAAATATTTAATAATAACTATGTTTTACTTTAGCACTTGTGTACCCGTCTGTACCAAACACGTATTATTGTCACGTATTATCCTGTAAGTTTTAGAAGGTTGGTATAATGTATTGCGCGGCCGCTTTTTTATAACATTCTAGATTTGGTCGGGTTACCACGCTTATGTATTGTTTTTCGATTAACTCGTTAATTAATTAGTGTACAAGTCTGATATTTCACAAGTATATAATTGAACTATATATCTAATTATTGATATAAGATTCAGTTACCACAATTACAGGTAACTCGGTTAATCGGTCTTCAAATATTTCAGCAGCGCGCCGTGGCCGGAACAAATTGAACTTTCATCATAACTTTTTAATTACATATAGGATACTAATGAAACTGCAGTACCATTTATAAGCAGTAATTACCTATATAATAACGTTTCAAGTTAGTCGTTGGACCACTTATTGGCAGTGCTAGGACCTATTAAAGCATATTTCTATTTACTAAAATAACTTCAAAACGGTCCATTATTGTGGATTTTTTTATTGCGTAACAAATTATACCTAATTAGCCAGGTGTCATGTACAAAAATTATAATCATCCGTTTAGTCAATTTCGAGATGCAGCAATCGTGCAAACGTTACTGCAGCAGGATTTTAAATATCTTCGCAACCATAGCAAATACAAATATAAAATAAGTGGTAACATTTATTTCAAATTGATATCTAATTATTTAGATAACATTTATTTCAACATACCCGTTACAAAACAAAAGATCTGGCTGCGGTAACGTTACTCCAGCCGGAACTGTTTTTTATCAAATAATTAAAAAACTATCAGATTACCAAATTTAAAAATCTGCTTACCAATTACAGAAGCTGTATATCTAATTATCTATTGCACTTAGATGACGATTTTCGACATTATCTGGCTGGAATAATGCACTCTAATTTTTCTACGTTTTTTTAGGACTTTTTGTTTTTTTTTAACTTTTGTGTATATCGACACTTTAGAAACTTAATCAAGTAACTACAGCACTAGACGTCTTCCTTTAAAGACTACGGCGCCTGGGACACTACAAAAATTTCGGCTGATATTATTTTTCAGTTTTTAATATAAACAATTAAAATTAAACATTAAGTTTAGGGTTTTAGGCAATAGTAAAAATACGCACAAAGCATTTGTTCATGTATTTTAATGTAATTAACGATAAGATTATATATTGTCTTTTAATAAAGATGTGGCGTGGAGGGCACGGAAACGGTTGTCTTCTATAGAAGACCGTGGCTCTCAAAAGGTTAACAATAACAAATAGCAAATAAACTTTAAGAAATAAAAGAAAGTGAGTAAAATAAAAATACAGTATCGATAAATCTTTTTTGTGGCTTTCGTCACATCTCTAACATCAGAACGTAAGTACGTAAACTGTCATAGGTCTATCAGCGAACGCATAAAAGTTAATTATTTCACTAAATAGAATGGTTTAAAAATGATACTATACGTGGGACACTCAGAAAGTTTTGCGAAACTAAAAAAAATTGTTCTATACGTACATATATTTTTATTAAATCTTTTCAAAGTACTTTCCACCAGCCTCTATACAAAGATTCATGCGCCTAAACCAGTTTTCAAAACACTTTTTCCAGTCCGCCGCAGACACCTCGTTTACAGCCTGCTCGAACGCAGCCAGCGCATCTTCCGGCGACGAAAATTGTATCCCTTTGAGCTGATTTTTTATTTTTGGGAATAAAAAGAAGTCACACGGTGCTAGATCAGGGCTGTAAGGAGGGTGACCCAGGAGTTTGACTGGCGTGCTGTCCAGGAAGTCCCTCGTTTTGAGTGCGGTGTGCGCAGGTGCATTGTCGTGGTGGAGCAGTAGCCCGCGGAGCCCTGTGTTTGGTCGCTTGTTGCTTATAACAGAGAAAACTTCTGGCAAACATTTGGTAGTATACCATTCGGCATTAATGCTTCTTTGATCCCGTAAGGGAATTGATACCAAGTGGCCAGTCAAATTAAAAAAGCTAGCGATCAAAATCTTACCCCCGCTTCTAGATCGCTTCACTTTGGTAGGCGTTGGCTCATTTTGAAACACCCAAACAGTCGACTGGCGCTTGGTTTCTGGGTCGTATTGATAAATCCAGGACTCATCACCTGTAACGATGTCGTAAACACGCCGAGACGAGCCTGCTTCAAATTTGTTAAGCATATCACGGCACCATTCCACCCGGGCCTGCTTCTGAGCATCGGTGAGGTTGTGCGGCACCCAGCGTGATACTATCCTCCTCACGCGAAGATGGCTGTGTAGAATCTCGTGAACGCTTCCCGATCCAATCTTCAATATGTGTTGAATCTCCTGATATGTAATTCGCCTATTGTCTTGGATTAAATTTTTCACTGCTAGCACGTTTTCTTCGGTAACAGCCGTCAAAGGGCGACCGCTTCTTTCGTCATCCCCCAAAGTTGGTCGACCGCGCTTGAATTCGTTATACCAACGATACACGGTTGCCTTGGAAGGGCCTTCATCCATGAATGCCATTTGAAGTCTATCGTACGATTCATCCGGTTTCAGGCGACACTTGAAATCGTATAAAATCATAGCTCTAAAATGTTCCCGGCGCAGATCCATATTTCAGTGAGACACAATACTTTGAATTAACTCGCAAATAATGTGGAGGGAAATTTTGAAATTGGAACTTACTTATTTTTACTTATAAATAATCATATTTTCGAAAAACATTATAACTGGCCAGTCTCCCATATATAAAAACTTTTTTTCGCAATACTTTCTGAGGGGCCTGGTACGTCCTTGACGAATATAGAACTAAGATTTCTTTATTCGAGACAGCCTATGAAATGTATTCGCTGCACAATAATTTCAGTATGCTAGTCGATAACTCACATGTGGAGTGGAATATATGCTTTGATTATTTTCTGTTAATGCGCTCATTCTACTCTTGCAACCGATAGCCACATATGGCATGGTTCATGCAGATAATTAACTTCTGCCTGATCTACACGAAACAAAGGCGTGAAAACAGCGAAAAACTTTAATTACAGCTGCTAACCGATGGGTTACAACAGTGACTAAAAAGTTATCTCTTTGACGTTCAGGATGATAGCGTTTGTCTATGCTTGTCTCTTTTTCTTTCATAGAGTTTTTCTTTAAGCAAGAACGAAAGAATCGACAGTTTCTTTTTCGTCGTAAATACGTTAACTCTAGGTAATATAAAAACTCTCTGCGCCATAGCGACGTTTTCGTTGATATAATACTATTGTATATAGACTCTATCGGTATACTGTTGCGGGCCGTAAATTTCTATGAGTAAACATATTTCTTATGATTGTAAATACTTGGTTCGTATGGAAATTTTTGACATTGTCGTCTCGAGCAGATATTCTTTGGCAGTGGCTGCAGAGGCGTCTCGGTGTCTTGTGGTTCTTAATCTTTGCAAATACAGGTTTTATTTGGAAATTAAATGGAAAAAATAAATAAAACAACCGCATTACACATGTTATCGATTTTATTATATGTACATGTTATAAATCTACGTAATAATATATCTTTATAAAATTATAAGTCTACACACTCGTCCTAGCTCACATTTCACTATTATTCACTCACTGAGCATACCAAAGTTGAATATTATTTAAAAACAATAAAAAAATAACAATTAAAATAGTCGGTCAATATCTCATAAACCAGCCAGTGTATTTGTCAGAGTCAGATCTAACAATAAGAAGCAAAATCTATGAAGTATGGAATAAAGTTCAGAATGCAAGAATATAGTTATCAGAATTAACGCTGAAATTGAAACTACTTTTAGAAATGCGTTAGTTGGGATGTAGTCACGCAAAAACGGATTGAGATCGAATTTGACACAAACCTTCATCTCATTAAAGATTCCCTAAAGAATCTGAACTCAACGTAGACAAAGTAAAAGGCGAACACTAGTTTATGTCCTAGAGAAGATTGTTCAAGTCATCACAATTATAAATCAAGAAAGAGATAGTTATATAGAACAAATAGTACCATCCCTTTTTCCCTTTACGACCCTTTTCTTATTGATTTAAAATAATTCACAACCTGGCACGCTCATACATTACGTATATAAGTAGGTACAGTCACACATCCAATAGGAAAAAGCCGCAGTAGGAATATTTAGCTATTTCGTGAAGGCAGCACCGTTTCAAATAAAAGAACATCTGACCAGATTTTTCCTACTAGACGTGTGACTTGTCAACGGTTTGCAAACCAACAAGAATTTATTGCGATCTCGCATTATTGATCTTGGAAGGTAAAATAATTGCAAGGAAATTGAGGAAAATTGATCAATAAAGCAATATGTAGGTACCTATTAGAAAAGCTTTATGTACCAGAGTGGACAGTCTTTAAATTTAGACTTTGGTTATCCACAAAAAGATTGTAGGTAGCTCAGCTAAAATATCGCAAATAATTCTCATTGATTAGAAAACACAGATGTAAAATTAATTACAATAATTCCGATATGGTTCAGAAAATACACAAAACAGTAATAAGTTTTAATTTCCTTTTAATCAACGAACCGAAGAAAATATTAAAAACTCTTTCATTCATATAAATGAAGCCACAAAAAAACAGTTCATCCTTTTGAGGTTGAAAGATTTATTGACACTTTCCTAAGTTTATTTATTCAAATCGATTCATTATTATGGTAATTAAAACGCTAATGCCCGCAGACATGCATGACATCTATATGTCGCAGTCAAAACAGACAAATGGTATTGTAATAAAATGTCTGATTCACGACAGTGAAAAATGAACATAGAATGATAGATGCAAGTAAATGATATCAACAATAAAGCTAAAATTTAATAAACGCATACCTCGTTCCAGTAATTAAGTTTGATACCAAACAATACACTTCGCTAACAGTTACTTTTACTTTTGCAGTAACATACTGGTATCGTTCTAGACATATTATAAATTACAAATCATATCCGTTGAGTGCGTTAATTAGATTCTGTCGTTATTGTTCACGTTATTCTTGACATTCGTTTTCGCGCATGGTCAATCATGTCCGCGGAAATCATTGTTCATGTGTTGCGTTTAATAAATCGTACTTCTTAATGAGTACTATACGTACTTCGTACTTCGTACTTCGTACAATAGACACATGCAATTATTCATATCGGTACCCTGTTACACAATTATTCATGACACTGTATAAAAAACTACAACTTTCTAGCAACATTTAGTACGGTCTGCTTCACGGGTGGATTATACAAGCGAAAATGTCCTTTTTTGCTTTGGCATAGAGCCCTTTTTTGATAAAACAGTTGAAGTTATGCTTCATGTATGTATATTGACTTATACATGCAAATGTTAGAATTGGTCATAGAAACTGTTTGTTATCAATCACCCGTGAGGCAGACGCGACAAATAATTAAGATCTTTATGTCTCCACTAACTAACGTTAAACATGAATATTTACATTATATATAACTATAATTTCTATATTTTACATAGAGTTATTATGAACAGTTGTGTGCGATTTATCAGAGGTTTGAAGAGCCATCATGTTTTAGGTTTGGCTTGTGTTCTGCATATCTTCACTACAGTACTGAGATACGAGAAATTCATAACATACAATACAATTGTTGGAATACAAATTGTTACCATTCATGCAGTTATTACGGAATAGATTAAACATATTCTCTGTTTGACTTGCATTGTTTTAGAACATAAGTGAAGATAGGACTCAATTCGACACAGTATAGGGTCAAATAACATTAGTTGTAAAACTTCGCAATGTTTTGCGAATCGATATCTAATGACGATAAAACAAAAAATTAATAAAACTCTTAAACTCATAATTTAAATTAGTAATCCAAGGGCTGTTGACCCCGTAGTCAGCTCTAGTTAGTTGAGGGATTAAATTTTATTTTCTATAGTTTATATTCATTAGATATTAATCTCGATTCCTATAACGACTGCAAAGTTACGCCAGCTAATTTAATCTAACCTTGAATTTAGAAAAATTTTACGTTTCCAACATTTCTTACTCTATGTACAAATCGAAATAAAACACGGGCCGTTAAGCGTGGCAGTATTTGTGCGCTATATTATTATTCTTAAATAGATGGCACATAGCGATACCTTAGTTTGGTCCCCGTACTTTCTTGTTTTACTCTCGGTATACTTTTGCTGTCGTTTTTTTTTAATATTATGTACTTTATATTTGGAAGGGTTATAATATTTGTATTGCACGTTGTTCTGCAGGTTTAAGTTTGGAATTTATAAATTTCATATTTAGAATTTATCAAAATTTAATTAAATAAATAATTAATTAAACTAAGTAAGCAATTAGTTGTCTTATAATTTTTTCATATGCAATACAAATTTTATAACTCAGTAAATGCATTTCATTTCTTTGACTATTGTTTTAAAAGCAAATACGTGACCTACGGGTTGAAGTTAAACTTCATAAAAGCACAAAGGAAGGTATAGGTCAGATCACAAAATTAAAAACAAGACTAATTTTAAAAATATATTTTATTATTTCAAATTAGTTAAAAACGTGTAAAATTGTACACTTTTAATTTATTACACAAGACCTTCCTCTGCTTGTTCGAATATTAAAAAATAATTGTGCGTTGTCGCAGCCGTCTAACTCACTAAACTGTACCAAACTGATTTTCTATAAAATGACTTAGATTTTTGCCAAAAGTCGACAATCAGACCATTTCTATTCGTTTGTGAACAAAAACTACCCATCAATGGGTATTTTACTCAAAATATGTATTTCTTTTATCAGCTGCGACATATATGACATATCTACATAATTATAATATACGACGCCACATTACGTATAAAAAGAAATAACACTTAGAATATTATACACTGGTGTGACTTATCTAGCGTAAAACATATTAAATTTGCAATCTATCGGTCGTATAACAATATGCCTAATTTATTACATTGCCAGTGACATTAAATTGCAAACTAAACTATACTTAGCAAAATAAAGCTGAAGCCAAAATCGAAGAAAAAAGATATATATTTTAACAAAAAAATATGATTATATTTAAAAAAATGTTAAATTCAAATAACCATTGGATCAGTCGGTTAAATGATTAGTTATTTATCTTAGTCCGAATGAAATAATAATATTATAATTTGCATGTAAAAAATATAAATCGAAAGCAAATCAGTCTATAAACTTACTTTTAGAATTATGACTAAGTTTTATGTACATGTTTAGACATTATTTTTTTAATGTTCTTGGTAATCTGTGGTTTGGTGACAAAAAAAAAACCTTCAAGCGCTTGAAACGTCTTCGAACCTACGACCATCTAGAAGTCTAGTGACTGTAATCGTTGATAAGAAAGTAGTTGAAAAGTATATCGATTGAAATAATCAACAAAAGAGGAAATAAGGCATTTAGTTCCAAGGCCTAAGTTCAAGGATCACGCGATTGTAATCCGCCATTGAAAAGTTTTTGGCGCCAACCCACAGACTATACAGCATCGTACAAACATTACAACTTACTCGTAAAATAAAACATACATTCACTATCTACCTCATTATAATTTACAAACTATTTACACGAAAAAAGATCATTAAATAAATACATAATTTGGCTGATTTAGATTTTGCTAAATTAAAAAAAATATAATGCCATATTTAATTGCCAGAATAAAAATATACTCCCCATTTATTGTCGTTCACTTTGAGTAAGGGTGTAACTGAATATTTTGAAATTGAGTAAAATAATAAATTAATTCACTACACAATGAACTGTGTATAAATTTGTTAAGAGTCACTGTCAGTTCCGTTCCGTAACATCCCAAGAATAACCTGTCCACTTTTATCACAGTAGCGCGTTTGCGCTGTAACACATTCTTCGTCGCTCACTGACTAGGCTATATACAAACCAAACGATTTCTATACACTTTAACAACGTCTGTTGATAATATTTAAAAAAAGAACATTCGAATTTTAAAACAGATCGGTGACTATGGTGCCGAACCAGGCGCAGACGACGGGTAGGGCGTACGTGAACAGCGCTTTCTGTAGTGATGGTCTGTCGGCTGATCCTGCCACCGGTTGTTCTCTTGTAGGTATGTCTTGTGGTCTTGGTGTGTCTTGTTCTGTGTTGTCGGTGTTGACGATGACGTCACTGTTGGTGTCGTCTTGGGCGCGGCCTCGTACATTGACGTTGTTGGGTAAGCCGGGCGTGTCGACGATGCTGGGCACGAATGGCTCCTCGGTGACGGGTCTTTGTGGGACAACGTCGGGTTCGCGTTCGGTTGGTACTTCGTCAACGTCTAGTGGGCTGTCCCCTGAGCCTGGAAAATTAATTTGAAATTAGATACATTGTTGAAAAAGATATTTAAGGTTCTCTAAAATCCGGGTTGATTTTTTGCTGTTTACTCTTTTTTGAGAACCATTAAATGCATTTACTTGTTTGAATTAACTTTATTTGGTCCAAGTTTAAACTTAAACGTTTTATTCTATAAACTATTAAAACGGTTAAAACCATATTTACCGGTATCGTAGCCGTTGAGCCTGTCCTCATCATCATCAGGTAGGCCGCCATCGGTGCCCCAATCACCAGATCCTGACCCTGACTCCACATCCTCTGGATCTATGGTCTCGCGGCCGTACGAACTGGCCGCTACTAAGTCTGCAAAGGAATAAATATAAATTTATTATGTTTTTTTTCGTATTTGTGGCTAGAGGTGAAAGAGTAGATTAGCCCATTTCAACATCGGAATACCAGACGTAGGGCGATGCGCCATCAATACGTGGGACACTCAGAAAGTTTTGCGAAACTAAAAAAAATTGTTCTATACGTACATATATTTTTATTAAATCTTTTCAAAGTACTTTCCACCAGCCTCTATACAAAGATTCATGCGCCTAAACCAGTTTTCAAAACACTTTTTCCAGTCCGCCGCAGACACCTCGTTTACAGCCTGCTCGAACGCAGCCAGCGCATCTTCCGGCGACGAAAATTGTATCCCTTTGAGCTGATTTTTTATTTTTGGGAATAAAAAGAAGTCACACGGTGCTAGATCAGGGCTGTAAGGAGGGTGACCCAGGAGTTTGACTGGCGTGCTGTCCAGGAAGTCCCTCGTTTTGAGTGCGGTGTGCGCAGGTGCATTGTCGTGGTGGAGCAGTAGCCCGCGGAGCCCTGTGTTTGGTCGCTTGTTGCTTATAACAGAGAAAACTTCTGGCAAACATTTGGTAGTATACCATTCGGCATTAATGCTTCTTTGATCCCGTAAGGGAATTGATACCAAGTGGCCAGTCAAATTAAAAAAGCTAGCGATCAAAATCTTACCCCCGCTTCTAGATCGCTTCACTTTGGTAGGCGTTGGCTCATTTTGAAACACCCAAACAGTCGACTGGCGCTTGGTTTCTGGGTCGTATTGATAAATCCAGGACTCATCACCTGTAACGATGTCGTAAACACGCCGAGACGAGCCTGCTTCAAATTTGTTAAGCATATCACGGCACCATTCCACCCGGGCCTGCTTCTGAGCATCGGTGAGGTTGTGCGGCACCCAGCGTGATACTATCCTCCTCACGCGAAGATGGCTGTGTAGAATCTCGTGAACGCTTCCCGATCCAATCTTCAATATGTGTTGAATCTCCTGATATGTAATTCGCCTATTGTCTTGGATTAAATTTTTCACTGCTAGCACGTTTTCTTCGGTAACAGCCGTCAAAGGGCGACCGCTTCTTTCGTCATCCCCCAAAGTTGGTCGACCGCGCTTGAATTCGTTATACCAACGATACACGGTTGCCTTGGAAGGGCCTTCATCCATGAATGCCATTTGAAGTCTATCGTACGATTCATCCGGTTTCAGGCGACACTTGAAATCGTATAAAATCATAGCTCTAAAATGTTCCCGGCGCAGATCCATATTTCAGTGAGACACAATACTTTGAATTAACTCGCAAAAAATGTGAAGGGAAATTTTGAAATTGGAACTTACTTATTTTTACTTATAAATAATCATATTTTCGAAAAACATTATAACTGGCCAGTCTCCCATATATAAAAAATTTTTTTCGCAATACTTTCTGAGGGGCCTGGTATATGGTGGATATCCCACCCATAAACTCCAAACGTTTTGGCAATACTTTCATTGTGTGTACAGCTAAGGAGCGGCATTCCCTGCCGGCGTCTGTGATTCCCGATAGCACAAAGTACGTAAGCGGCGGCGCGCCGCAGACCGATAGCTACAATTTAGTGGTCTTCGATTCAAGAGTGAATAGGTTACTTCTAGGTAAGCGTGCTACACCGTCGACCACATCCACGCTTGCCATCAGGTGAGATAGTGGTATATAAAATTAAAATAAAATGTAGTTAACATGATTTGTAACTGAGATGATTGAACAGCGTATTGCCGATTTACTTTTTTCTGCAGTCCCACAAATTGGACAAAGACCTTCCACAAGTTCTAGTTCGGAAAACTTATTTATCTTCGTTTTTTTTTTAAAGCCTAAGCTTTTTTAAATAAACCCGGCGGCATAAAAGACAAAAACTAAACTGTATATTAATTGCAAACCAAAATAAATACAATGTCATACACTGCACTCGTAAATGCGACATATTTGGGTGGTTTGATATTTTAATTTTAGTCGGTTGTATTGGGAGTTCATGTGGAATTAGCAAATGAATATTAAACCCTGTTTACATAATTCTATGCTAGGGTACATACAATGCCATACATTAGATAGATTCATCATTGTTGTGGTCTTAACAAAAAGTGACCACAGAATCATCAGAATAATCAGATCCAGTTTAAAAAGAAATAAACATATCAAATAACTCACCCCTCCCTTCTGTATCCAGCCACTGCACCTCCACTCCATTGTAGGCATCCTTCAACCTCGCGGTCAACGTCCTCAGCGAGTCAGCCTGTGTGGCCACGCTGGCGGCCGCGACAGGACTGGCGGCTCCCCGCACTTCTGGATTGCTGGCGAGCCCGGCCGTACCTTCACTGGCCGCGTTTAGTGTGTAGCTGGGGATTTGGTAATAGGAGGGTAGTTTAGTTATAATAGTTATTTATGATACAAGTGCGGAAGGTAGGTGATTTCCGATGAGTGACATTTTTATTCACGAACGAGCGAAGCGAGTGAGTGGATAAATCGACACAAGTCGGAAATCATCTTACGTACGTGTATCATACAACATTTTACTATGCATTGTGCGAGAAAATAAATAAATTAATAAAATGGCGGGCTTATTCAAGCGCGTTCAGCATATCCACAGATTAACTAATAGTTCCTCGGGCATATCTACTGCGCATGTGCGAATAGCTGTCACATCGTAACGCATTATGGCACGAGCAAAATATACGTTCTGCCAAACATATTTAATAAATATTTAAAATTAATTTATTGATTAAAATGTAAATCTAGAGTAATTAAAAACGCCTAAAATAAAGTATTAGTTTTATTTTACCTTTTATATGAATGATAATCAATACATAACTAATTTTTAAAACTTTGCTCAAACAATAAAAACTCTATGCGTCGGGCTGACGTTGGAGTTAAAAATTAAAAAAGTACAGGAAAGTAAAAGCACTAGTGAAAAAAAGTGACACTTTCCGCACAGTTTGGCTGCTTGGAAAACCGCTCTTTTCGAGGACATGCATTGTAATAGTTATTTATGCTACAAGTGCGGAAGGTAGGTGATTTCCGATGAGTGGCATTTTTATTCACGAGCGAGCGAAGCGAGTGAGTGGATAAATCGACACGAGTCGGAAATCATCTTACGTACGTGTATCATACAACATTTTACTATGCATTGTGCGAGGAAATAAATAAATTAATAAAATGAAATTAACAAAATGGCGGGCTCATTCAAGCGTGTCCAGCATATCCACAGATTTACTAATAGTTCCTCGGGCATATCTACTCCGCATGTGCAAATAGCTGTCACATCGTAACGCGATAAGGCACGAGCAAAATGTACGTTCTGCCAAACATATTTAATGAACATTTAAAATTAATTTATTGATCAAAATCTAAATCTAGAGTAATTAAAAACGCCTAAAATGAAGTATTAGATTTATTTTACCTTTTTTATGAATGATAATCTGTACATAACTATTTTTTTAAACTTTTCTCAAATAATAAAAACTCTATGCGTCGGGCTGACGTTGGAGTTAAAAATTAAAAAAATACAGGAAAGTAAAAAGCACTAGTGAAAAAAAGTGACACTTTCCGCACAGTTTGGCTGCTTGGAAAACCGCTCTTTTCGAGGACATGCATTGTAAAATAATTTTGCCCCATGTTGGGCGCCAAAATAAGAAGTTGATAGAAAATAAACACTTAATTGAGTTCAAAAGTTCGCGACTATTTTCCTTAAAATACAACTTCTTTTTCCAAACGTGAAACGTGTTCAACTTTGTAACTAAAATTATTAAACTTCATTTTCATGATGAAATTATGTAAGTACAGCATCATTACAATATTTTTGGGACCCATGAAGGACGCCATTTAGAAAAACATTTCTACAATAGGTATTCAATTGAAATTTGCTGGTTTGATCATATACGATGTCTGATTATTGGCAAGAACTCTGCCCAGTAGGAGGTATATTCATCCGACATTAACGTATGCACCTTGAACTAATATAATACAAATTTTGTATATATCTTTGTTCGTGGCATTCTTGGGAGCCAATGTCCCGAATAACTAAAGAAACCTTTTCTTCTTACCTGGCAACATCAGTTCCATTAAAGCAGGGCGAGCTGGTGACGCTAGTGCTTGTACACAGTAGCGCAGGCAAGTGATTCCAGTAGCGACGAGTGTTGCGTAGGCGCACGCGCGTCTCACGGACTAGCTTCTCTAGAGCGGGCCCGCCCCAATCTGATCCTGTACGAAATAACATGTTTATGAGGGTTGGTAGAGAAAGAAAGAAAGAAAAATAATTTATTTGCATCAAAACATACGACACATACCATAAAAAAAATTAATCTAAACGTATTGGGCAAAGATGTGTCATTGCCTGGGGGTGACCATAAGCTCTTAGAGTAATGTTTTTTTAGTGTGTTTAAGGGTCTGTGTGTATATGACATGTATACATCTGTCACTTACGCGATCTCAAAATAACCTTACTCTAAGAGGTTATGGTCACCCCCCTGGTCCTTGTGTTATCAAGGCCTTTCTTTAAATCGGTGAGCAATAAACCGTCATAATAGGCCTACTGCTACATAAGCATAGATAATGCAGAATTTGTTCAATGCCGATTTATGTTTCTAAGGGGCCTATATTTCATACCCTAAAGTTAAGCATTGCTAAGTAACATGTATGTGGGTGAAATTACCGCGACTCTCTTCGCTTTTCACAGAAGGCTTCTTCTTCTTCGGTCCCTTCTTCTCGTCAAAGTCGTACGACTTGAAGTCGATATCCATTCCACCAGCGCCCGCAGGCTCCGGATCCGCATCCCGGCGCTTCCTCTCGTGCTCCTCGTACTCTTCAAGGTCAATCTTCCCTCGCATGTACTGCAGGAACCTGTCTCTCAACTTCGCCTGTTCGGCCATGTCTTCTGTGGCTTTGCGGATGCCTGCAGGGGTCCGTAAACCTAATAGAGAAGCGTCCTCGTTTACCAGGCTTTCGAATGAAGCTTCGATCTCGAAGTCGTCTACGTTATCGACTTTCTGGGGCCAGTCGAAATCTGGGATGGATCGGACGGAGCGGCGGCTCTTGCCTGGCGCGAAGAACGGTCCTGCCCCGCCCCCTCCCCCCAGCACTGGCTTGCCGCACCCCGTGAATATCTTCTGTGAGATCTCCCGGTTGTGCTCTTGGAAGCTCATGATGGCTTCGGAAATTTTGATGTCTATAGGTTCGACCACCATAGCTATGTTAAATGGACCGAGCAATCTGTCGGCCACTTTGTCTACGGCGTCTGAAAATAAAACAAGAATATTATTAATCTTATTTCGTGGCATCTACAACAAAAAATCCGCTAATAAACCAAACGCATTTTGTATTGAAAGTGGATAAGCACCGTCCGGTGACAATACTGTGCAACACAATTATTATTATTATAAATAAGATTTGATGTAAGTAAGCGAACATTTACGTAAACACGATCGAGTTAGTATAAAACGACGCTAATGCACCATAACATATATCTGGTATCGTCATCAGAGTACTCACCGACATAGGCATCCCACTGGTCGCCGAGGTCGGCGTGCGCGGGCAGGCAGCCGCGGATGACGTTGTGGCAGTACCTCGTGCAGGCGGGCGGCTGGTGGCCGGCGCAGTTGCCGCAGTAGCGCAGCCGAGCCCACGCGTTCACGCACTCAGTCGTCACTTGCACCTGGGGGATAAGGATTTGATGTTTGAACATTCGCTTTTCCTTAATTCTTTATTGTACACAAAATAACATACAACATAGAGGAATCACAAAAATTATGTACAAAGGCGAACTTAACACAAATTAAAGTTTTCTACCAGCAAACCTTACAGTGATATAAAGAGTTTACCAAAGAAAGAAGAGAAGTAGTCCAGTGTACAATTGTAGATCAATATAAAATGAATCTAAGGAAAAGTGGTAAGTCTACTACTATCCACTGCGCTCGGATACCATTTATTTACTGGATCCTGTAACACAGGTAGGTATTCTAATCTAGCTCAGGAGTTAGGGTTATACTTTTTTGCAACCCAGTGTTGTGCCAATACAGCATTATAAAGCACTAAAGTGTTTTCATATGATAGTTTTGAAACATAAATTATTAATATATTTTTTTAAATATTTAAATGAAGCAAGACATCAAACGGATGATAGGTCTATTTGCAGCAGATATCTGGTCATAGCGCACTAGAGCAGCTACGTCAGATATTGTGGGCGTTGAGAATAAGTAATAAGCGCTTCAAACGAGCCCGCGTTATCTACCAAGTTCATTGATCTAATAAACGCGAAGCAAACACATGAATAAAACCCAATCATTGTTACATTGCGCCAATTAAATAACATTGCTAGGGCAGCAAGTGGAACGAATAAAAATAAATCAAACGAAGACTGAGATAACAATTACAATTAATAAATACAAGGCCTCGAGCTGTGTCACTGAGGCGCCACTCGCCAGGATCAACGCACGACAAATGATTCGCGGATAATGACTCATTTTCTAAAATGATACCCGA
Organism: Orthosia gothica; assembly: GCA_949775005.1. Lineage (NCBI taxonomy): Eukaryota > Metazoa > Arthropoda > Insecta > Lepidoptera > Noctuidae > Orthosia > Orthosia gothica. The sequence goes on from OX459048.1 coordinate 26,122,056, forward strand.
GCCTCAGACACTCGCAAGTTGAAGGTCAAGCGGCCAGCAGAATATATATTCGCATTGATTAGCGTATATTTGCATTCTAATAGCACGCTTGACATCGAACAAATTAAAATGTGTGCGCAATTTGGTAATGTTGGTCAGTAAAGCCAAGAATGACGCGAAAAATCACCGATGATATAATATGAGTGGCCAATTATCATTACTGAAGGCTGAGGACCTTTTTGGACCTAAGAGAATAGAAACTGAGGGCCATATGTGTTGAAGATGTTAGATAATAGTTGATATATGTCTGGGTTGTCACAGTTTCCGGGTGTCTGACGGGTGAATCAACAATTCAGAAACACATTAACATGAGAGCTCGTAAATGTCTAATCGTATTCTAAAAGCTCTGAGCGGAGTTTGCTACCATTATTCATGGTGGGTAGGCGGAATTGTTATTAGTTTGCATTCATATTTATTCATAGGCGGGAATTCGACAACTTTAGCCGTTTATTTCACACTCAAGTCCAAGGATGCAGTTTTGTCCCTAAATAGGCTCTTCAAAACGAACTAGGGTCTTTGAAGTCTGTTTTCGTATGTTGAATTTACAAAGTTTTTGATTAAAACCGACTTTGGTAACCAAAATTAAGTTGACAGGCTTTAGAAGGAACTTTCTAGAGTGATTGTGGTTTTAACCATGCTAACTCTTTTCAAACTATTTTCTTATTCTTGTTCCAAATTCTCTTAAACTCATAAGCCGTTAAGCTAGTAAGCATGAAGCTCTTTCTTACCTGCATCATACTCCTCACAACATCAGAACCAGCTCTCAAAGCCTTGTGGAAGGTGCGGGTCGCCACCACAGCCCGTCGCAGCTGAACCGACAGCTTATTGGGCACGTCTTCAAACGGCTGGATATCGCGCATGTGTTCGTTCACACATTTTAAGTACCTGGAAAAGAAATATAAGTTAGAAAATATAGATTAGCAAACGCATAGCATAATTGACGACACGGTTAGCGCAGTAGTTGAGCGATCGGCTGCTGTGTCGAGTGTCGCGGATTCTATTGCCGCACGGAACAAATATTTGTATGGCTTACAGATAGTTGTTCCGTGATGGATGTTCTGGATATGAGTTCAAATGTTTGAAAACACACCCACGATACTGGAGAAATTCTTAGTGTGGGCACGGTAATGTTATATAGAAATCATTACCGTGGTGTGGCGCAATTACGTTTTAAAAACATAAGAAATAATCAGACTACGAGTATAATGCTCCCACTATTGGGACACAGCTGGCCTCCTCTCTCTAAGGGTATGTACCATTTAAACCTACCACGCGGTCCCAGTGCGTATTGGTAGATGTCTCATGTCAATGTCTTCGATATTGTGGCCAGTAATTTTCAAAAGGTAATAATAATACTGGCCACAAATAATATGGGAAAAGGGCAGTAAGATGATGAAGATTTATATGAGACTGGGGGCAAATCTCTTGGATTACCTAACAGATCTAGGAGATCGCCGGAGGTTAGACCTACGTCAGGCGAAATCCGTCCAAATCCCTACGTCTCTCAAGCATTCAATGATAGGTTTAGGCACAAAATGAGTACGGATTGCTGTCATGAACAATATACGGGTGAGATCATAAATATTGTTGGCAAAGACACAATAAGTGACGACAACCGAATATAAGCGTTACAATTCTCAAAAATAATTTGTTACAGCAATCAATCGAGGGGCCCAAACAGCAGTTGACATTTATAACCTTAGCTAAATGAGATGTGTGTACCTTTATTAAAATATGGCGACCAATCCTCGGAACCCATTCGGTGAGGTTAGGCGTGGAACATTTAAATGATTGTCGCCTTGCGTCATTCTTGGCAACAGGCGGGGTTAAAGGACAAAAGATTTTTCACAATCATTTGCAATAGTTATTATAATGTTGAACACTATGTCATGGTGATAATCGTTGATTGTATTATTTTTTGTTTAATTTGCTGTTTGTCAGCTTTATGACAAAGAATAAATTCGGTGCTTTTTATAAGCGACAGCGAAGATATTATTAAATAGGTAGGTGTGGCGAAATACTTCGGCAATCTGAGGGAATTTACATTAACGTACTCACTCGTGATAAAGTAAACGATCTATTATGTCAAAATGTATACAAATAAAGAGGTTTCTCTTTACTGTCCCCAGAGGGCGCTTATCCAATTTCAATAGAAATTTACGTTTACGTTAACGCGATTGAGCGTGAGTAAAAACTCGCACTAAGTCCTCTGATGGCTCGACGTGATTCGATTTTTATCACACCGACAATCGATTCTTATTATGCCAATTTGCAAGTACATTCCAATGGACGCAATGCGCAGAGTTGCTTGGGTGATTTTGCAAAGGACAAAAACATAAAAGTTTACCTACAAACTTATTTTTACTACTAAGTATAAAAATGTAGGTAATATCGCATTTAACTGAACACTTCCCCACGTTTACTTTTATTTAGTTATTCTTCTTTCCCACGTCTCAGTCTTAACTACATACATTGTAGCTTTCTTTAACACGGCCATTACAGCTCCAATTCCAGGATATAAATTATAAAGCACTAGGTCAGGCTAACTTTTTCACAGTCTATAAAATGTTTCCTACAGGATGTGTAACCAGGCTAACCTGGGGACAGTTCAGTTTGGCACAGATTTTTTGAGGAAATGAGTAATTGCATCTTATTAGGAACGTAAGAAGTAGTGGTTTGGCACATGAATTTAAATGGAAGGAAAGAACGAGTTAGTGGTATATATAGCAAGAGACAGCTCTTTATAAGTTTCCAGATGTAAGTAGCCTACAACACAAAGCTAAGAAACTGCCGAAGTTGATATACTGATTTGGGAGTAAATACATTTTTGAGTAGCCAATTAAATGTACAGTGAAAAGTAGACTGTATGTAAATGTATGATGGCGAATACTATGTGATAATTTTGTGACTGCCATACCACAAAGTTGATTAGCGCTAAACATGACATGCTTATGCTCCAACCGCCCAAAAAATACAGCACGCAGAGTACCCCCTTATTCAGCCAACCCGCCGCCACTCAGCTAAAAACACACTTCATACGCAATAACATTAATAACTTGATTGTGTACAACTCATAAACTATCCGGTAGCCCTTCATAACGTTATCACGATTCGTTTCACGCCACTCTATGCCCTATTATCAGGCCTTTATGCCCTATTATCGAGCCTAATCGTTTGTTTACGTGTCCATAACACTAAAGCTGTCTGCTAAAGTGTTTTATTGAGGCGTCTTTATAAACAAAGGGGGCGTTTTCCAACTGAACGACACTGTGTTTCGTTTCAGAGCTTTCTTTAGTGCGAAGTGCGTTGTCGGGAGTCGTGTAAACATTTATATGGGCTGGTGTGTCTTTAATAGATGCTGTGCAACTTTGTTTGGCTACTAGATTAGAATGGACAGGCCACTCTTGTCGCTTATTGGCGCATACAAAGTTACTAGGAATTAGTTCCTATTGACCACGTTCTTGGTATCCTCAGAAACTAGATAGGTACGTTTAATAGTGCCTAACATTGCGTGAAAGAAGGAATTTTCCAGAAAATTTATTGTGCACGAATGAGTATAACGAATTCATCCTTAACAGACTCACAGTCCCATGGGCCACCTTTGGTCTGCTGTATTGTTTTCGCTAATGGGACAGTGAACCTGTTAACATTTGGACTAAAGATCCTGCCAACTTCTGCCTCAAGAGTATTTTATCCTGTCCTCATTTGATTTAAACAGGGAGTAATTTATGGCTCTGGTCATTAAAATGTTCAAAAGACAAAATATCCACCAGCTTTCCTTTAAACCCATTCAGGCATTCACACAACACAAACCATACAAAATGAAAATTCCAATCTCATCAAACACAAACCACCAAAGCATCTGATACAGCAGCACACACATAAAACATAAATACCAAACGATAAGCCGAACAGACAGACACTTCCATTTTACGACCAACATCGTGAATTGACGATTCATTTCGGGTCTAGCACTCTAGACTAAACAGAATACTGATAGCTCTCTGATGCTCTATGGTGCCTTGTGCGTTGTTAGATTTCGGCTACCCAATAAGATTCGGCGCCTATCATTGTTATGAATGATTTGATACTGAATGAATGAGGATATTTATAATAATTGCGGTCTTCAATATTAATTACAATTTGCGTCACTGACCGCAAGGACAGCTCGTGTGAGGCAGATGTCTGATTGTCCGATGTGTGATATGTTTATGTAATAATTAATTGCCGCAAATAAAAATCTAAACATCGTGAAGAAGCCGGTATGTCCTAGAACCAAAAATTCGAAGAAAATGACATTCACCAACCCGCACTGGGCCCGCGTGGTGGATTATGGCCCATTCACTCTCTCACAGAGAGGAGGCCTGTGTCCCAGCAGTGGGAACGTTGAAAGGCTAATGATGATGATGAAAGATCTATATTCCGATTAAATTATAATCAAAGATCTTGGTAAGTTAATCTACAACTAGGTACGATTGCCAGCAAAATATGATTTGTTAATTTGCTTGCTAATCTATCTGTTACTAATAAATATTACAAAAAGCTTTTACAACTAGGGACTAGACTAATACCATCTACACCAGGTGGTTGTCTTCAAAAAGATTTTACGAACACACCTCTACATTTAATAGTAGGAAGACAAGGACAGATTAAAAATAAGCTGCTTTTATAACCGTAATAACCTTTAGTACAAGGTTGAATCCTGGTCAGTCCTCGTCAGGATGCATACGGCAAAGTAATTATCATTCACAATAAGTGCAATGTACCATTCCAAAACAAGATCTTTCAATGCACTTCAAGTGACCTCATTAATAATATTCAATCAGTTTGCAAAACGTCCTCTACGAATCTGGGACTCTCAATGACCTCCTAACAAACATTTCGCAGGACGTATAGCAGTAATTAGTACAACGGTTGAAGAAATTAATGATAAACACTTACTTCTCGTCAAACTCGTACTGTGAGTTGAGTACGGTGAACATCTTGTTGTATAGTATGCTGAAGAACCCGTCCATCATCACGTCGAAGTTTGTGTCGCCGCGTGTGTAGTACCTGAGGAGTAAGAAAGAGTTAATAGAAGTCTAGCATTTAAGTAAGATGGGAGATCAGTAAGTAAAGGAACGGAGAGTATAAAGGAAGAAGCTATTGAACATACAAGTGGTCTGAATTGTCAAGGGTGAGAATATCATGGGACACATAAGATTGACGAAGAACATGGATTACAGACAATGTCAGGATCTAGAACGTTCGACAAAATCCTTGAAATGAATTAACTAGGGAGTGTGAAGCTTGAAGTTTATGATGAAAACAAGGACGTTTTATATATTCATGCTGTACCAAAATATACAGGAGCCATAAACAAACCCAGCTTCATCTTATTACCAAAAAGTTACCCGTAATAAGCCACGCTGAGGATACATTTTCTTTTAATAAATAAAAAGGCAAAGATCACGCTCAGATCTGCTAGACGTTCCGTCGGGGATTTGCATTTTCTTTGGAGTTCACGACGTAATCCTGAGATTTAGACTTATATAATACTTTGTGCGATCCATCGAGTTTTCTTTCATCTTGTTTGGGACATAACTTTCATGCGTCATTATGAAGAAGAGATTTACTCGTGAATAATTTTCTGAACCGTTATTCGTTTTATCAGCTTTAGTCACCTTGACCAATCAGAATAATATGTGTTTCCAAGAAGCGTTTCAGAATAACTGCACTGCGGCTCCCGAGGAATTCATTTGCTTAATGTTTGCAATATGCGGAGAAAAATATGAGACCTAGTAACTGGTTTCAGTTGAATTTATTGTGAGAGAAATAGCATAAACGATCTATCTTCCTATAATTCTCTTGTCGTGTTTTCCAGGCGTACTAATGGCGTGACAAGAATATATATCATCAGGAGGCACGGTATATGTCTTGTTTCAGTGAATTCATTCAAGACTCAATATTGCGTACGGGTTGACCATGGTCAACGTCTGTTTATGTCAGATCTTTGTTTAAGCTTTACTGCTCATGATTGGTGATGTCATTATCATAAAGGGTGTGGTCATCTGGTGTACCTACACTGTTTATTAATATCCTAGTGACCAGCAGGCTCCGGCCATTAAAAATTAATGTAAGACCTTCCACGATAAATAAACTGAATAATTATTAAAAACGCAACAATATCAAAAAAAAAAGTTATATAAGCTTATTGAAATACAAAGAAAGAAACCGATGATGTATTTAGATTAAATAATTTAGTTACAGCTATTATCCAGGCTTACAGGTCATTAGATATAGGAGAAGAAACCCTAGTTTGTGACTTATCTAGGAAAAAATTATAAACAAGAACGCTTACCTTTCTAATTGTTCAAAGAGTTGCTCAAAGACATAGGAGTGCTGTTCGTAGATCATACCGTACGTTCTCTTGAACATCATGTGGAACTCCTCGCGTGATTGCTTTAGTAGCCTCCTGAAGAACTCTGGAACAGAAAACAAAAGGATTATGAATTTGAAGAACATGTTAAGATGTGTTTGCCGTATGAGATAGCGTGTCGGTTGATAGGATATAATGCAGGCAGGAAGGTGTTGATTTTAATTTGTTAGGAGTTACAGTTAACTTGGTCTGGAAGTTACGTAAAGGCCTATTAAATAGATTTTGTGCCTTGCTCTCGTTTCTATCATAAATAACACCATTGCCCCGAAAATCGCGACAATTTCATGAGACTTTTAAGTTAAAGATTTTTTTTTTACTTGTAATATCGAATCACTGTGTTTCTTTTCACCAAAGGGTGAACGACACTAGCAAAAACTATTCAAAGAGAGATCTTGCCAGTCAGAATTATATCTATTATAAAATATTAGAAGGCATTGCAGCGTATTAATATAGAGTCGTTTATACGCACATTAAATATTAATAGCAGATGTTCTGCTGTTCGTAATGCCGGTCATAGTCGTAACGCTATTATTATAAGATACGTTTACACGACTTATTTGAGTGACTCACGGATCCTATACCGTCATCTAAAACCATGGAATCAAGAATTTAAAATTAAAAGGAGGCTTACCTATTGGGGCATTGATGCTCAAGAAACGAAAATCACAGAATATGGTAGGCGCAAGAAACTGGATTTTTGGAAAGCATGCCGTCCGCTATACTGATTCCAGTTTATCAACAGCCAGACTTACTTTGAGGACATTGAAAGCGAGATGTGATGGTCTATAAATTCAAGGTAATAAAAACTTCTCAGGATGCATGCAGAGGGAGGTGACAGATGAAATGAATGATTTGAATGAGGAATGGAAAGAGAGAGGATGCAAAAGAAAATCTTATTGTGATCAGTAAGTTAGAGAACAGAGATAAGAACCAGATATTGGAGCAAAGGATTATGTTTTAGAAGAATTAAAAGAAGTCAATAAGCAGCTCTAAATCCTAGAAACTATGCCGACAGAACTATAGGGAGATTCCCTACCCACTATCATAGTAAAATCCACCTACTACTGCACTATCAAAATATTTTCATCAAGGAAAAATAAATATCCGTAGTAAGCCAGTAGCCCGCGACAACATGTTGAATAGTAAACTATTTCTGGCAATGACACTCGTACCAAGCTTTGTTTACAGGCTGCCTTCTGAGAACACGAATCATTCGTCCAGACTTCAGGGAATTTATTAAAGAAACTTTTTAAGTCCAGCTTTAATTCTCGGAGGTAAGCTTTAAAGGAGACTGATTGGTCGCTAGAACTGGTCAATGGGTTCGCGTGATTACAGCACCTTACAATAATTTCGAGTAGAAAAGCAAAGGTTTCTGGAATCTCTTGTGCGAAGTGAATTTTAAGAAAACCTGTCAGACGTGCTAAGTTAATGTAGCAGCGCAAGTACATAAAACCAATCGAGGAGCTGTACCTAAGGTACCATATTTTTTACCGAAACAAAGTGTAGACATCGAGAAAAAACGTAGTCTTTACAACAACCTTTTTAATCAATAATGGTTCAATGAATAAACAAAACTCTTTTATAAAAGACGTTAAGTACCTACATTAATAGATTATTATGTGTTACAGTTGCACAAACAATGCAGTTTAATTACTATTTACAGTTTATAATAACTAGTAAATATATGCTACAGACTATACACGGCATCAAGTTCATTGACTCTTAATTTTTTTTTTCATGGCCGCGGTATTTTTGTCGCGTGCAAAAAGTATTGTGGACAAAAAATAAATACCTACACAGCTCGCTGAAAACGTAAATAAATTGAATAAGTGCTGCTTGAATAAATATTTTGTGTAAATAAAATGTGTTAAGGTGTACGTAATACGTAAAGTTTTTCCATCCGTTTCCAGTTCAACTTTGACATATTTTGAACTTGTCTAATTTGAATATCGAATACTAGAATGGCCGCCTTTTTGCAGCGCCATTTATTTTTAGAATTTAACAAAAAAGGTTAATAGCCAATCAATGGAAATTTATAAAAATGGAGAATTATATAGCTACAATTTTACAGAGTTACAATGATCTTTTTGGTTTTGACTGACATTGTCAGGTGGCGCTGTTAGTAACCTTTTATGAAATTGTCTGTGGAAACTGTATACAAACGAACGAATGAAAAATTAAGACGGCGTCATTAATTAGTTACTATTTTGGGCAAGCATCAAAAGATTCTCTTAGGGCTGTACTCGTAATAAAGATTTATGCAACCGAAAGGCCACAAAAGATGTAAAATAATAATATCATAATCACCCACTTCTGGAACGCAGGCCTCGTCTCTATGTAAGGGAATGGGTCATAATCTACCACGCGGGCCCAGTTCGGGTTAGTAGAAATGTCACTTGTCTTTGGATTTTAATTTATAGGATTTGCCGATTGGTCGATTCTTAGGCATGGATGATGATTTCATTGATGAGCAGAGCTGCCCGGCTTCGAACGCACGACCTACGACTCGTAAGTCGGGGCCTTAACTACTGCGCTACCACTGCTCACTGCTTGTGTTAATGTAGAAAAAACTGCGGCGATGATGGTGACAACTGACTTGACAAGTGACAATCATTGGGTTAATTTACTCCACGCATAATTAACAACTCAGTGAATCGAAAGGAAATCGATTCGTATATTTGTGACCATCGGTGCTGGTAACCGATGAGCTGATTACAAGTCAGAGTTTCCGACAAAATTATAATAATTTATTGAATAAATTGACACGTGGTTGTCATATTTCCATAATTAATGTATTGTTTTGCGCAGGTGGCGCTAACACCACTAAACCACAACAAAACATTCGGCTACAACATTGCTTAATGAAAATTACAATGATAGTTTTTTTTTTTATTCCCAGATTAGATAGATCAATATTTACGGAGAGGCTATTCTTAATCCAGCTCCATGTTATGTCCAAAATCTAACTTTGAAACTAACATTCAATATTGATCGAAATTACGCTTCGAGCAAGTATCCAGCAGGAGAAAAGGCGAAAAACCTCTCCCACACAGTAAAAACGGTAGTAAACGTCACAAAATCGAGGAAATAGGAAACATTCAACACTTGTTTGATAACAAAAATACGAATGGATCGAATAACGAGTCGATTACCGAGTTACAAATATGTTTACGATTTAAACGCTCGATAACTTGGCGTACTTTTTCCGCGCCATTTTTTTATGGCAGCTCGTTGAATTTATTAATCGAATCGAGTTTCCCGTCGCGTTGTTCAAGTAAATAAAAATGTGATTTAATATTATTGTAGTCCCTTTTAATATTAATTACTGGGCCGCGAAAATGGCGGACTGTTAATTTTCCGGTTTGAAATTAATCAATTTGTACATGAACAGTAAGGACAGATTTATTATTTTGTTGATTTAAATTCAATGTTCGTTATCGTGAACACAGTAAAGTTAATAAACATTAATGAATTAATTGTACTACTATACCATTTTATTGCGAACACGGAAATTCCGCGTTCATCAATCGTATGGCAATTTCTTACTAATAAAATAACACCCACACTGAAAAAACACACAACATTTGTAACTGGCTATTAAGCTATTACCGGAGTTAAAGATCCGTGCAGTGTTGCAGACACAAAAACCGCACAGTTTTTGCATCCTCTTCTCTAAGTAAACATATCCGATCGTAAGACATAAAACGCATAAACCAGACGCACTGCAACGCAAGTCGAGGGAGGGCACACCGCATCTGTGTATGCTGATAAATCAACAAACTATATTGTAACAGAAGTACAAGAGAATATGAAGAAATATCATGATTTTCTAAACAGGGTGTAAGGCATTGAATTTACTGACATCGTTCCAGGAGATGAAAGTAATTATGAATATAAACAACTCTTTTTTTACTTTAGTACGAACTCTGAAATCTTAGTAGTACCTATACTCCATTTGAAATAACATTAGACATGTTTACAACTCTTTTTACAGTCCGTTCAACCGATTTTGAGTTCTATCCCGTAAACATAAGGATGACATAAAAAGCATAAACTTGTTACCAAAATCTACTGTTTAATACAGCTACCATTAATCGTATCACCAACGCAATAGAAGTCATAATCGGTTGAATAGGCTGTAAAATGGGCTTATTTAAAAGTCTAATGTTATCGCAAATGGAGTTTAGTAGTTTGAGCTTGATCGGCCTCGGCTATGTTTTGCAGCGGAATGATGATGGATGATGTTCTTTAATTGTTTACAATTAAGCCAAAATAATAACACCTAGAAAATATCCTTAACTTTATTATAGAACCAATAGGCCTGTACTCAAATGAGTAATGGGTGGATCAAGACTGCCAGCCTAATGTCATAATGATGATGACTCATGAGAACTCCGCAATCTTCAGGCTAAAGTCACAATAACATACATTTTCAGACAATTAGAGTGCTTCCTAAAATGCCTTCTTCATCATTAAGACCAAAAACAAAGACAAAACATTTAAGAACGTCGTATTATTTCAACAGTACACTGCAGTGGACCTTCTGACCTCTTCCTACAAGATGGCGCAGTTAAATGTGTGCGGTCTGCGCACGTGCGCCCGCGCATCCAGCTGCCTGACACTGGGACGTCTCGTGACGTGAAACACGACACATTGCATACTGTAGGTTAGAGTAGGGTTCGCTGTTTATTTGGGTAAATGTGAGGAGGTGAAAGGTGACGATAAGAGTTATCATTTGTCATATTGCTGCTATTCAGTTTTTGTACAAAAAATCAGTTAGGTAAAGCAAAAATTGTATAAAAGAAAAACAGAAGAAGTCACCCTATTTTGTTTTATTGCTTACAAAAGTATTGCAAAAGCTTAGTTAAGTCCGAGTGTCTCATCCCATACAATAAGAAACTGTCCCGACATTCTGTACTGTTTATTTTTTGTACATCGATCGCGTTCCGTTCCGTTCCACGGATATAGATGGTGATCTATCTATCGCCGTGGAACGGAATCGAACGCGATCGATTTACAAAAAATAATCGGTATAATCAGATGGAAAACGCTAGTTACGTCGGCACGGTTTCTTTGTATGGGATGAGGCATCTGTATGCTAGTATTATATTATCTGTGGTTAAGTAAAGCAAAAAGGGTAGGTAATAAAACTGTTGATATGGGGATTCAGCTTCAATTTGGTATGGTCCAGACCTTTTAGTTAGGGTTTCCGTAAAGTAATTCGAGTATCTAGTAGTCAAGGGTTTCAAGTTTGATCCCATATCGTTTCACGATATATGATCCTTCCCAACCGTTTTTAGCACAAAATAGGCTTTATATACCGAAGGATATGCTATAGTAACATGAATAAAGGCTCCATTGAATTTCCAAGGCGTTTGTGGCAAACAAGCCATTAGTCACCTTTTGAAATTCAAAACCCATAACAAAACACATATTTTATATTTCACCCTTTATCTACCACCCTTAGAATCGAATTACATGGAAGCAATATCTATGTTTACGTCATGCAAAGAGGGAACTAAAATAAAATATAGTCAGGTTAAATTTACGTCCTTGTTTTTGAATCATAGCTTAGGGTCCTCTATTTTTACCCGACTGCCGAAGGAGGATAATGTGTTTATTAATGAACGGGCTAGGCGGAATTAGATCATGCAATACATGGGGAAAGACCAGGTAGTGTGGCATTTTTATCTCATTAAAACCACCCCGCTGGCAGTGGTAGAAGGCCACCCTAACTGCACCACTATACGACACTTCGATCGGAATAACGAGCAGTTAGCTGCCAAGTAAGAGCCAAAGTTAATCTCCACTCGTGTACTGACAAGGTTATGGCCATCCGGCGACAGTTAACGACACTCATCGTCGCCTTTGATGTTTGTAGTTCATTATGCAGGTATAAATAAGAAATGAGGTCAGTGGGTTAGCTTGTTAGGGAATGTCCGAGGTAAGTGCTTGTTGCGGGGAAATTAGCATGGGGCACGTCATGTGGAATATTTCTGAAAACTTCGCAAAAATATTGTTCCTTATCCATCTTATGTCCCTTATCTCCTCTTCCAACAGGGATTATCTAAAAAACGAATATGTTAATAGGTAAGTTTTTTGGCTTATATAGTAGGGTAGTTGATGACAATCTCAAGCAACTCTTTTCCGATTACGATAACTCTTTAACTGGTAATACCTGGGCGACCGAGCTCTCTTCTGGTGAAAAATAGAGAAAACGACGTTTTCTAAACAGTAAACCTAACTAGATCCAATTTTCTCCCCCGAAACCCTCTGCATACTAAATTTCATGGAAATCGTTGGAACCGTTTCCGAGATTCAGATTATATATATATATATATATATTTACACAAGAATTGCTCGTTTAAAGGTATTAGATAGATAAAGCTACACTATCGTTGAGGGTATTTATTCCGCAAAAATGCACGGTTTATGTGAGACAAGCCAGGGTCAAGACAAAGCTAGTTGAGTAAAGTTCCGTTTGCAGATACTAGCGTATATTACGGCAATATTTTGTAGGAGATTTAACTTTTCACCTCTTCGAAAAGTTGAACATATCATAAGCACACTATGATGCAGGAGTGTTAGCCTGAGTCAGAAATCGTCTTTCATTACTAAATTAACCATTAAGATCCAGAACCTCATTAACTAATATCCAATTAAAAACTTATATTCGAGATTCAATATCCCGATCAATAACGAAAGCTTTATCATAATTCTCTCCATTAAAATTCACTCGCATACACTTTGTATTAATTTAGATGAAACTGTGTACTTTATACCGAACAGTATTTTATGCATGGGCACGTATTTGAAACAACTGGTGCGCCATTGTCGTAAAGTCGATAAATGTGAATGAACCTTCATCATTCTTGGTTAATTCTAGTTTGTAGTAACTACCTCTTTAGTTTGAATATGAGGCTATAGTAAATTCAGGGTCTCTCCTTAGATATTTGTTTGCTGTTTTTAGTGTCATGTCTTTTATTTCTTATTTTTGCATTTCTGAGCCTCAAGATTCATTATTTAATTTCAGGATCATCGCATTTACAAGAAACAATCAAGCAACAGATATATTGGTATTTTCTAATACATATTTTTAAAATAATCTTGTATCAAATATCAAACTTATTTAACAATAAATTTTAAAATATTCATTCGTTCGTGTCCCACGAGCACGACACGTTGGACACGAACTTTTTTGATGACGATTCTGTCTTACCAAATGCTAATGAAAATCTTTGAATCTAAAGATTTTTATTGCCATGATACAAGTCATTCTATTTTATCGTTTTACCAGTATTATACTAGGTACCTAATGTTTCCAATAAAATCAATCGCTTTTATACCTAAGAAAAGAGACTGGTAGCGCCATCGTTCATTTTGACGTCAACTCTATCGGTGGCATGAATTACCTACAATTATGGCTGACATTATCGTGTTCCTATTTATACTGAAGATCGATATTATGTCCACCCCTGTGTATGGATGATAGAACTAGAGCATGTTGTGGAATTATGAACAGTGTGGAACATTATTGAGGAAATTATGTGACGCATTATACCGGCCGAATAGCTCAACTGTGGCCCGTCTGAAGTTAGCGCTAATGGTTTTCTTCATGAAGAAAACCATTAGCTTTACGAACTTTCGCGCATTTACACTCGTGCACGAGTGTAAATGCGCGAAAGTTCGTAAAGCCTGTAGTATTATATTATCTGTGGTAAAGCGGAAAGCAAGAGGAGCTCGTGGCTAAATAATAACAGCCGCACGGGTCGATCATCAAGGTTAAGCAACGCTTGCCGAGGTCGGTCCGTGGATGGGTGACCATTTCAACATACCGAGTTCCCTCCGTGCCTCGGAAAGCACGTTAAGCCGTTGGTCCCGGCCGTCATTTGGAGATCTTTGGCAGTCGTTACGAGTAGTCAGAAGCTTGAGATCTGACACCAGTCTAGCCAAGGGGTATCGTGTTACCCAGTTACTGGGTTATGGAGGTCAGATAGGCAGTCGCTCCATGTAAAACACTGGTACTCAGCTGAATCCGGTAAGACTGGAAGCCGACCCCAACAATAATTGGGAAAAAGGCTAGGCAGATGATGGTAAAGCCTATGTTCAGACGGGCCACGACTCATCGGTCGTACTGTATTTGTTGGGAAATGCATTGAATGGAAATGCGTACAATGGAATGCCTTATAATGTAGGTAAGTTATGTGTGATCTCACTTTTGGGTTTAGTGGACAGATTAATAAATTCAAAAATTATTTTTTCTTGAAAAGAAGAAACAGAATTATGATATGAAAGCTGCCGATCTCTGAGATCTGTAAATTTGAAAAAGCATACCCTCAGTTTGACAATTTGTCACATTAATTCTCCGATAATTTTAAGCTGGGAAACTGAGGGATAAACAATGACTGTCTTTGTTAACACTAATAAATAACTACTAAGCCTCATCATTTCAAGGTCGGCGAAACATGTCTCTTACTAGACATAAGCCAAAATCATCATCATAATCATCTTCAACGAACACGAGACTATAATCAATCAACAAGCAATAGCTTTCGAGTTTTCCTCGAAAGCAAAATTTTCGTACACAACATCCGCAATCGACCGCTTCCCACAGTTTTTCCGTATTTCCCAAATTCCCCGTCAAAACACGTGCCTGTTTCTTTTCTCCCACGTGTTGTATATCATGTGTATATGCAATTATTCAGTGTATGTTTCGTAAGAACACTTTGTTCTATCATCGTTGGGCTAAGAGCTTCGACAGACGCCGAGTGCGGTATAAATAGAAGCGAACAGTGCGGGTTATCGCGAGAAAATACTTACTCACACTTCTGATCCCCTACTAAGAGTTCTGGAGGATCTTTTTAGGGTGAAGAGAGATCCCCGTGACTTTTTGAGGGACCTTGAAAGCCTAACTTTTCTAATAGGACAAGTGTTAGAAAGACAAGAGCCGAAATCGAATTCTTTAGAGACTGGACTGGTTTATCCTCGCCAATATTTAGAGGCTTGGCAAGCTTTTGGGCTAGGCATATCACTATTGTAATATGTTGATGAGGAGCTCTCGAAGAGAAGAGAAACTCAACGTGGAGTGTTGAATATGTTTATATTTAGGTAGTCTCCATAGTAAAAAGTGACAAGTAAACACATTACACTGTCTTTTTAACCGACTTACAAAAAAAGGAGGAGGTTCTATGTTCGACTTTATGTTTGTTTTTTTTTTTTTTTTTTTTTTTTTTTTGTGTATGTTCACCGATATCTCTGTCAATTATAGACCGATTTTGAAAATTCTTTTTAGGTTGAAAGAGTATGTTTCGAAATTGGTCCCATTTTAATTTTGTGAAGGTCTGATGAAGAACTTCGGAGATACACAACAGAACTCTTCAATAAATAACGGCAAATCTTTCGGGATTGCTGCAATCGCATGTCTGTTTGTTGTTTATACTATTTCATAACATAACATCACGCCAGTACGCTCTAAAGGGGTACGCAGATCTCTCATTTCACCGGTTATGTTCAAGTTTATTGTTATTCGGTTAATCTATTCTGGAGTTATAGGGACCTTAATAAACAACTTGCTATTAGGTAGGTAAAACTAAAAAGGGAAAAATAAAAAACTTTTTTGCAAAAAAATACTACCGACTTCCAAATGAAAAACCATAATCAAAACACAACCATAACATACCGCAAAAAAATGGTTCCTACGAAAGACACCGACTTCCAAAAGTTAAGTTATTTTTCACTTTGTAGTTTTTCATTTGGAAGTCGGTAGTATTTTTTTGCAAAAAAGTTTTTTTATATTGTAGCAAATGACCCCAATTCGTACGTCAATATGTTACGGTAATTACTATAAATGTAGCAGTGCAACAGTGAATTATGACATATACTACATCTCCCCCGAAAAGACACCCTTTACACCACCGGATTAAAAAAAAAAAAAAATGTATGACGTACGCACTTGAGTCTTACATTTTTATATGTTAAACTTAGACTAGGTAAAAATAACATTGGCATATTAGTAAATATACAATTTCTTTTGTTTTAATTAATGAAGTTATATAATAATAATTAATTAATAAAGTAAATAACACATTGACAAAGGTCATGGTTCACAATACAATTTAGTATTATCTTTGTGGACAATATAGGATTTATTATTTTTCAATATTTCAACATTTGGTGATAAATCCTTAAGAACTTTGTATGGTCCTAAATAAATGTTGTCTAATTTATGTCCAGTTTGATTTTTCAAAAGTACAAAATCACCTGGCTTATAAGTTATCGAATTTAACTTCTTATCATATAATGATTTTCTCTTAAGTTTACTGATTATCAGATTATTCCTAGCATCTAATAATGCGCGCTGTAGCCTATATTTTAATTCCAAGGGGTAACTGTCAAAATTATAGAGTGGATCTACTCTGTCTAAAGTATAGTTGAGGTTACTAGGCAAGTTACATAATTTACCAAATACAAGCTCATGCGGTGTATATTTTGTCTCCGAGTGAACAGTGGTATTAAAAGAAAAACACCAATAACTTAACCAGCTACTCCAATCTGTTTTATTTTGGCTACATTGAATTCTAAGATATGCACCTAAACTCTTATGAGTGTTTTCTAATCCACCTATAGTCTGGTGGTGGTATGCAGTAGAATGTAATTTGGTTATTCCTAATAAGCTACATACATCTGACATAACACTTGACAAAAATTCTGTTCCCTGATCCGTTATGATCTCTTTGGGGATGCCATATCTTAAAATAAATTTATTTACAAATGTTCTACTTATGGATTCAGAGTCCTTATTAGTTAGAGGGTAAGCCTCTACAAATTTTGTCAAATGACATTGTAGGGTTAAAATGTATTTGTAGTTATAATTGTCTACATCTAGAGGTCCAACTATATCTAAGCTAACTCTCTCAAATCCTGTATTAGGGGTCGTAGTTACTGACATTGGTTGTTTAGTTTGTTTATTTGAGTGTTTTTTAATTTGACACTCTTTGCATTTATGCACATATTCAATCACATCATTACTTATGCCTGGCCAGAAGTAATATTTTTTAATATTATTCAACATCCTGTTTACTCCTGCATGTCCGCTAGTAGGTAACAGGTGGAAATCATTTAAGATAACTGTCTTTTCGTCTTTGTTACTTATTCTTATTAGATCTTTAATTACTAATATTCTTGGTAAATCAGATTGCAAACTTTTCATGCATCTTAAGAACTCGTTTATTATGTGTGTATTTTCTTTATTCTTGATCACAACAATTTCGTTAGTATTAAGTCTTTTACAAAATGACTCCAAGTCCCTCGCTAACACACTTACGGTAGGAAACGATCGGGATCGTAGGTATATTGTTGACTCGTTTTCATTGAACTCAAAGTGACCACTGTCGCTAAGTAGCTGTGGTCTATTTGAACTGTTCTTTACTACTTTTCTTGAAGTTAGAATTAGTTCTATACTATTAATAGGTTTTTTTAAAATTTCTACAACTTTTGGGCTAGTGGTTCCAGAAGTTAAAGGGATTTCAGATGTCAAATCGGCAGTATCGGAGCCGCTTGCTTGTTTACGAGATTGGGCCCTTGTCATAACTGATATTACATTTTTGTTAATTCTTTTTAAATCTGTTATATTCAAAGGAAGACGACTTAAGGCATCTGCGGGTCCATTGTGTCGACCTGGAAGATATTCGACAGTAAAGTCGTATTCTTCCAAAAATAATCTAAATTTTGTTAGTCTACTTGAGGGATCCGTTATTCCGAATAAATACACTAATGGTCTATGATCTGTCACAACTTTGAATTGTTTACCGTATAAATAAGGTTTAAAATGCCTAATCGCCCACACAATAGCTAGCAATTCTAACTCTATAACTGGGTATCGTGTTTCGGCGGGTTTCAAATTGCGACTCGCGTAACCTACTACTTGTCCGTTACTGTTAGACAATACGGCGCCCAGACCTATTTTTGAAGCATCTGTGTTTAAAATAAATTTATTTTTATCTGTTAAATCTGGATAGCCTAACACTGGAGGATTGCAGAGTGCACGTTTTAAAGTATTAAATGCTGATTCGCATTCATGGGACCATTCAAAAGGTGCGTTTTTCTTGCTTAATTGATTGAGAGGATATGCAATGTCAGCAAATTTATTAATAAAACGCCTGTAATAATTTGCAAAGGCAACGAATCTTTTTACTTCGTCGACATTTGTTGGTCTTGGATAATTTTCTAACACGATAGCTTTAGATGGATCGGGATAAATACCTTCTGGAGTAATTTTATGGCCTAGATAAATAATTTCTCTGCGTAAAAATTCGCACTTAAGAGGATTTAATTTTAAATTAACTTTTCTAAGACGTTCTAAAATACAAGTGAGATTTTTGTTGTGGTTAATTAAGGATTTACCCAGAACGATACAGTCATCTAAATAAATAAAACATTTATCGTGGTTCAATCCCGCCATCGCAATAGTCATAAGTCTGGAGAATACACTTGGACTCGTTTTTAGTCCCATCGGGCACCGTTTCATTTGGTACATCTTATCAGTAGTGAATGCTGTATACTTCCGTGAGTCTTTGTCTAAAGATAATTGATACATGCGGTCAAGATTAAAAGCCGTGTATTTTCTAGAGTTTTCTGTAAGATTAATTTGGTAATAACTTTGAGATAAATCAAGTTTAGGAAAATATATATTACCGGAAAGTGAATCTAGAATTTCTGTGATATTTGGCAAAGGGAATTTGTCATCTACTATTCGATTGTTTAACTGACGATAGTCAATTACTAGCCTCCATTTCTTCTCGCCAGATTTATCTGTTTTTTTTGGCACAAGAAGAACGGGACTTGACCACTCTGACGTAGTTTCTTCTATAATATCATTATCGAGCATTTCTTGTATTTGTTTTTGTACCTCATTACGCAAAGCGTACGGGATCCTGTAAGGCTTGCTATACGCAGGGCTCACGTCATTTTTCAGTGTTATACTATGTTCTAATAAGTTGGTCGTACTTAATTTATCGCCTGGTAATTGGAAGACATCTGAGTATTTTGCACTAATCTTTTCAATGCTTATTTGCTCTTCTGTATTTAAGTATGTGTTCAATTTAAGTAGGCCAAATAGAGCTTTTACTCTATCAGAGTTAGATATCGTATTCTCAAAGTTCAACACTTCGAAGCTGTTTGTGGAATTTATTTCTAACCCTGACAAGTCTAGTTCCACCTTGCTATTAGTTGTATTTAGAATTCGAATTGGGATTTCCCCATTTTTAGATTTCGAAATCAGTCCAGCAATGAAAACACCATCGCGTATTTCTTGTGCTAATGTAATACAATCCCCACGTATGGTGGTAGGTATGTACCGGATAACCTCGCATCGCGGCGGTATTGTAAACAAATATTTAGGGTGGGTGCACCAGTGCCACACCAGGAACCAGTAGTACACCATTTCAATCTTTTAACCGAAATATTAACCTTCTGTTGAATTTCCCGCAACTTTTTTTTCGTTTGGTAGCCCTGCCGTACTTCTACCAATCATGTAAGCATAGATAAAACCGATGTACACGCCATCTACATCAGTAAAAAACACAAAATCCGAAATGACAATCGTTCACATCGTTCCGGGCGGCCATTTTAGTAAGCACGCGTACGACGGTAAGTTTTTTTAATCCTTTTATATCTTGGTTTAAATCAATCATTGTAACCTAATGTGCAATTATCTGCATAGTATAATGCATAAAGAAATAGTATAACTTCTTATTTCATCAGAAAATGCTAATTTAAATCATTGGTTATCATTTGTAAACTAATGGAACACGAATTCAGTGATGTTCTAGTAATATTCCATTTGGTCTACAACTGGTGATTAAAACTTTTTTATATTTTTCTGTTTTTTCTTTTTCATTTATACTCACTTAAGGTACTGCAATAAATTATTATAATAAACTCCTAAAAAAATCTCAATATTCCAGTTGTAGACCAGTGGTTTGTTACTGGTAACATCTATACAACGAGTTTGTGCCAGATGTAGACCAGAGGTTTGTTACTGGTATCATCTATACTAAGAGTTTGTTCCAGTAATTGACCACGTACACTTTATTACAGACACAATGCCACCGAAAAGAACATTTTTCAAATATAAGGAGGAAGATTTCCTAAAAGCGATGGACGAGACAAGTAATAGCGCAAAAATTATGCAAAAATAAATAAATAAGTAATATGTAAAAAAAGCCCCCGCACGCCTTTCAAACGACCGGGACCCCAGGGTCCTGTAGTATGAAATACATGTTCTGGTCCTGTTCCTATTACATGAAATTTGTACCCTGATTAAAATTTGTGATGATTATTAAGTACAAAACTTAATTAAATTAATTAGTATCAATAATAAAATTATTCTTCATTAAAAACATTCGTTTTATTGACTGGTTCACTATTGGCACATTGTCTGGTATATTACTGGTACAATCTGGTCCATCTTAGGCACATTGCGACTTTCCACATTCATAATTAAATTTAAAAAAAAACAATAATTATTAAGAAAATCGGATTAAACTACATGATTCTATGGTAGATAAGGAGTATGATGAATTTTTTTTGCAACGATTTTTGCAATAATTGAGTCACAGCATATTTTTTTTTTTCAAACTGTCTCTTAATCGGTTTGTTACTGGTGCACCCACCCTATTATAATTAGTCCTTAAAATAGGTATACTAATATGATCTCCATTATTTTCTAACGTTAAGGATTTTTTTTTATAACTTATGACAGCATTATATTTTATAAAGAAATTGTGCCCTAAAATGGCGTTAGCTGCACAAGATAAGGTTTGAAAAACGTAGAATTTTTCCTTGAATATCAGTTTGTTAAAATATAAATCTAAATAAATATATCCTAGAGAGGTTAGATTTCCACTTACACCCTTTATTGTTACCTTCTCCGGAACTATATTATTAATTAATTGGGTCTTAGATCTTAACCACTCGTGCTTTAAAACGCATAGGCTAGCTCCACTATCCACTAAAAGATCTAAGGCATAAGTAGAATCTACAGTGCATTCAATTATGCTAGTATTATTATAATTCAAGATAGAGCATTCTAATTTAGGAACGAAAAAACTGATTATCCGTAATATTAGTGTCATGGATATTATTGGTCTCCGTGTCGACACTATTGTCTACACAGTCAGTGTCATTTTGCTGAGTGTGCTCGGTGTGTTGTACGTAAGGAGTACGTCTCGCATTCCATGCACCAGTTGTCTGAGTTCGTTTACCTCTTTGACCTGTATTTACAAACGTACGAGTTCGTGAATAATTATTATTTGATTTGTCGAACTGATAATTTTTATTATTACGACTGTTCGAGATTTTGTAACCGATAGATGTATTATTCGGTCTGTACGCGTCTGAACGTCTAAAATTTAAAACTTCGTTATGCCTTGGTGATGAAGAATCTTCGTCTAAAGCGCTCCTAATCGCTTCTGGAAGTGATGAGAATTGTCTGGCTGCAATAATTGTGCTCAACCTCGCATCAGACAAACCATCCGCAAAACGTTTGATGGCAGTTTTTTCATTTATAGGACGTAATATTTCGTATTTGGTCGGATCATCGTCTGACTGAGAAATCGTCAGGTTAACAAAAAGTTCCTCTATCTCATTACCAAAAGACTCTATAGACCGACGTCCTTGAGAAGAATGATATAATTGAGATTGAATAGCTTCAGCCGACCTTTTAGGCAACAAATGCTTTCGCATATCATCAACTAATACTTTTACGCTATCATAAGATAACTTCATGCGAAGTTTAGCACTAGGAGTTAATCTAGTTTTGAGAATAAAATTCAATAAAAGTTTCTGAGAAGTGTTGTCTATCATGCTACTGTATAGTGAAATGGCATCAATGAGCTGTTTCGTAACTTGCTCTTGTCCTGTCATTACTGGTAACAAGGCTATCGCAGTCTTTAAATCAAACTGAGACATCTTGGTATCTGGTTCGTCAAGTGTTTGAGTCGCTGAATCTTCGCTTACTAAACTTTGTATTTTCTGATAAACGGTCTTAATTTGTTCCACTAAGTTATTGATCAAATCAATGTCTTTGCTACTAAATTTTGACTGTTCAATCTGAGACAAAATATTTTGCGCTTGACTGTATATCGCTTTAGCTTCTTCCAATTTCTTATAAGCAATCTCTTTTTGCCTACGTTCTGGTCCTATTTTTACCAAATATTCCCTAATTTGATGTAATTGATCTCGACATGTTACTAGATTATCAGTCATACTAATTAATAATATACTGTTTAAGTGAAGTCCTATTAGACTTTAAAAAATATAATGTAAAAAATATAATGTACTTAGCTAGGAAAGTGGGTCAATTGACTGCTGTTCATTTCTGCTGACGGTGCGGAGCTGCGAACGTTGACCGGGTAACTCGATGACGAAGTCACGAGGCGCTCTGCGTCGTTGCCGTGCGACTCGTTGTTCGATGACTGGACCGGGCTATACCCTGGATTCAATGGGCCGGGATTTCCCTGGACACCGCTCGTTCTGGCCGGGCTATACCCTGGACTCGTCTCCGTCTTCTTTCAGGAACTGGCAATGCTTCTTCTATTAGTTTACAGAAAGTCCTCTATAGGGTTACAGGAACTCTTCTATAGGGTTACAGGAACTCTTCTATAAGGTTACAGGAACTCTTCTTTGATGATAGAATAAGTATTGATTCTTCTGGATGTGGTTTCTTAACGCCATTCCGTATCGACGTGGCAGGGTCGCCATGTAATATGTTGATGAGGAGCTCTCGAAGAGAAGAGAAACTCAACGTGGAGTGTTGAATATGTTTATATTTAGGTAGTCTCCATAGTAAAAAGTGACAAGTAAACACATTACACTGTCTTTTATATTGTAGCAAATGACCCCAATTCGTACGTCAATATGTTACGGTAATTACTATAAATGTAGCAGTGCAACAGTGAATTATGACATATACTACACTATCTTTTAAACCTTCACGGTACTTATATGATTCCGGGGCAATCAAAGGATAGCTAAGAAAACTTCTTGCTCAATG
Organism: Orthosia gothica; assembly: GCA_949775005.1. Classification (NCBI taxonomy): domain Eukaryota; kingdom Metazoa; phylum Arthropoda; class Insecta; order Lepidoptera; family Noctuidae; genus Orthosia; species Orthosia gothica. Next base: position 26,145,566 of record OX459048.1, read on the forward strand.
GGCTGCCGAAGTGCCGATTCCTACTTACTATTATAATCGTGATAGTTTGTGAGGTTGGATGGATGGATGGATGTTTGTTACTCATCGTCTGACTAGCCTTTTTATTGTTGGGGTCGGCTTCCAGTCTTACCGGATTCAGCTGAGTACCAGTGTTTCACATGGAGCGACTGCCTATCTGACTTCCACAACCCAGTAACTGGGTAACACGATAACTCTTGGAATACTGGTGTTAGATCTCAGGCTTCTGACTACCCGTAACGACTGTCAAAGATCTTCAAATGACAGCCGGGGCTTAACGTGCTTTCCGAGGCACGGAGGGAACTCGGTATGTTGAAATGGTAACCCATCCACGGACCGACCTCGTCAAGCGTTGCTTAACCTTGAAGATCGACCCGTGCGGCTGTTATTATTTAGCCACGAGCTCCTCGGATGGATGTATGTTTGTTACTCTTTCACGCAAAAACTAGTCAATGGATTTTGATGAAACGATTTCCAGATATGTATTCCAGAAATATGTTTCATACATCAGAATAACACTAACCCTCTTACAAATAAACGCAGAATAAAGTTATACCAGGTATAAACCTATGAAAATGTATGGGTATACCTTTGTTATACCTGGTATAACTTAATTCCGTGTTTATTAGTAAGAGGGATAGGCTATAATTTATAAATACATTGTGAGAAGTAGGATAGGCAGTTAGTATTAAATAAAATGAAAACGTGTCGTGCCATTCTATTCGAATGTATAGTCACGAGTAAGTATAGTTACATTACTACCTGAGGCCTTAGACCATTCCATCACGAAGTGTTACTGGCATTCAGGACCTAACAATAACACCATTCAAAATATTTAAAAAACGAAACGGAAGTTTGAAAATCGAAAGCTCTAACATTCGTGTTCCTGTAGTAACAACTCCAGGCTTCAAGGCTTGTAGTGATTCATCTGCGTCCCGGCTCTTCGATTGTCGACTTATTACTCATTGTAGGGGCAGTGTTTAGTCTTGCCATTTGCTATTACGATAACACTCAAGTATTGCGGCCGGACCGCAGCTTATAACATCTTTTGTTCTCACAAACCCATTTAATTATGTTATTATAAACGTTTTATAGCTTTCTTTCATGTAATTTTGGCGGGCAATGAATCGGTTCATTTTTGTTTTTAGAACAGCAAACGTATTACGACATTCAGCCTAGTTTATCTTGCATACTTTACAGATTGACAAGGCTGAATATTCCGTACTTTATTTATATTGCAATCGGGCGTAAACATGAGCTCAACGTAAAGTCCACCGGGTTTCCACAGTGTCGGGGAAATAAAAGGAAAATAGATTGTGTAAGCCGCTTATCGGGCCGCACATGGCTTTAGAAATAACCTGAGGGAATAAGGTCAGTTTGGTGAAAGCATTTTCACACTGTAACTAGAGATACAAACAGACCTTTCTCACCTGAAATGGAAAAAGGATTTTCCGGACAAAGACCATGTTAAAATGGTTATTTTTGCTCTAATAACTCTTAAACCACAAGAGTAGATAATCTTTTTTATATCCAGCGGCATAATCTTAAGAAGTTTTACCATAAAACCTCCGAAATCAAATAAACATCTCAATTTACGTTTGAACATTCAATTAAACATAACACAGTGTAAAGTCGTGACTCGATCTTCAAAGTCTGCGTCAACGACATTCTTTTTTTTATGACTAATTTAAAAGCGCGTTCATGTTATGTACAAATTATCAATAATCAACAGTTTCTCGTGTGATTGAAACACAAGTTGAATGAATGTTGGAAAGTGGCTGTGTCAATATTGATCCGGCCGGTTGCTGGTCGGCGACCGGACACCGTAATTACGAACGTACTTTGTTGGACTCGCTGTGTGATGGACAAATGTATGGACAACGTTTTTATATTGCCGAGCGAGTAAACACTAGCAAACAGTAGAACTTGGTCATGTTAAGATATTAATTTTATTGTCTTTGAACATTATAGAACTTTAAAGATACGCATCTACTTATTTTATGAACGCAAAATTATTATACATAGTTGAAAGCTTTTGCACCTTTTATGGGTAGGTAGAGCTTGTATTGCAGTGTGTTGGAAACATTTTATAATTCAACTCTGCTTACACTTCCAGTATAAATTACCGTGTGTAATAAATTCGCAGGTTGTGTTTGTTTGGTGTCAGCCTGTTAGCTATACGAATCTTATTTCATGTTTATTTTTGCAAGTTCTGTGTACTTTCAATTAGTGAAATATTCCGAAGCGTTGGGAAATGGAAAGGTCAGCAGATTGGCGTAAACCGTTAATGGTAATCCGATTGTAACTGGTTTGTCAGATAGACATGCAAATTAAATGATATGTGAACATGTCATCATGCTTTTATCAGATGTTCTGTCGAAATAGGTACAAGACTGGTGTTGTTGAGATATATTGATCATGAAACTAACAGACCCAATTGTTTAAACTTGATTTTTCAGTTGAATTTAATGTCTTGCAAAGCAAAAACGTTCTGCCAACACTATTGGTAATATTGAGTTATTAAAGATGAAACTAACTGACCCAACTGTTTAAAGTCGCCTTTTCTGTGGACTAATTTTCTTTAGATCATTTCAAGAACGTCTGAATTCTAAAACTTGATTGAATTGAAGCCGCAACAGAACTTTCTTCAAACAGTGTGGGTTCGCAATACACTTTGTTAAAAGCCCTTTTGTTTGCCTTTACAACTTGTACTACATTGTGGTCGTACTTAAATTACAAGTTTGCTAACAAATAAAGTTTTTTTTTGTCAAAAAACTCCGTTCATTTTTTGTTTGCTTTCTTGTCATATTCCAAAAAGCTTCTTTAACATTTTGTTAATCAGTTTCAATTTGTCTTGATGTCTTTCTTAATTAAATTCTTCCAATTCCAACATGTTGCTCGATTAATTTGCGACCACTCATCCAACACAGTGCCCTTTGTTCGACAGTGAACCCATTAATACAAATGTCAACGCACCGTTGCCACCATGTTTTATTTTTACTTTTTAAGCGTGTCAGCTTCATTGCTACCTTTTTAAAAACCTATATGGTATCATTGTGTTCTAAATCTACTTCTTCACAAAGTATTTGCTTTTTAAACATTGAACACTGATTCTTCCTCAGTATTTTCAAAATCAAAATGAACCTCCTTCATATTTGAATATCGAAACATTCTCTCCTCTCACCAACCACCTCATAAGTTTGTATCTGCGATCATTTGTCCGGCTCTCTGTCGTGCACTTTGTTCGAGGCGAGTCCACTTTCAAGTGTCACCGCCATGTTTGGACAAGCAGGCTGCGGTCCCGTTCTGATGCAACTGCGCTGGCGCCGGACGCGTCGGTAAAGGTCGGGGTACACGACGTGCAGTGAGGCAGTCATTGTCAAGTGGAGATGAGGGAGTTATTTATGAAATTGGTGAGATGTGAAATAATCATCATCATCATCATATCAGCCGAAAGACATCCACTGCTGGACATAGGCCTCCCCCAAGCGTCGCCACATTGCTCGGTCCCGTACGTCCCGCAACCAGCGGATGTGATATGAACATGGAGCACACAACCCGATGAATCATTGAAATTATTATGATTGCAATATTTGAAAGAACAATTCTTATTATGTGGATGGAAGGTAAGAGACCCAGTTGGTCTAACCAAGTGAAGGCAGACCAGATGATAGTGTCTAGGTGTTGGACTTCTCCAACGCACATCAACAGGCCAAAGATAAATGGAAGGAGATCGTCAAAAAAATTTGTCGGGCACATGGCAATAAGCAATCGAATGAAGTGAGAAGAGGTATGTACCTACTTCGTGCAATAACCAACAATGCTTACATTATATATATATAAAATGGACCTTGCTCTTGTATTTGCGGTTGCTGTAGCCACAATTGCCGTTTTCGCGTCCATTGTAGCCCAGCCTTTATAGTCGTCTGCGATGCGAGGTGTTTGTGGAATTTTAATTAAAATTTGTACTTTATTTTACTTAGTTATTTCCTTATTTGTTGCCCTTTCAAGTTTGAAAGTAATGTGTGAAATAAATTGCTTAGGAAGGCAGGCTATAAACTTTGTTCTTCGATTTTCTGTCCCTGATGGGGTTTTTCCTTTATTGGTTAAAAGTCCCTTTATTTTACTATCAAACTGTATTTTAGGGTTTAATACATATAAAGTCATTTCTTTACATAATAGGTAATTACCGTTTCCATTACTGGTCACGAATCGTCCATAATACAGCATTCTATTGATTGCTGTGCTGACAGTAATCGGTAGTGATGTATTAAAAACATCGAGCTTTCGTCAATTAAAATCATGCTGAGTACGCAGGTGGGTGCAGCACAACAGCTTGCCACAGTATTGATATGACTTGGGAAACGGGTTAATTCGCCAACCGTTTTTCTTTCTTTCAACAGCTGCGCAATGGTTTTGAGTCCTGGATCTTATGGCTGGTGGTACGTGGATATTATTATGGTGCAAATTCCATACACTATAAAACCTACGTTAGCCTGGGCTTATTTTCAACGTAAGATTTTAACACGCGCGTTCCCTATAAACGGGATCTAGGTAACTGTTATTAACTTTTATCAACTTTCGCAATATCAATTACACCCAGTTTTCAACATTTGCGAAAACTTGCCAAAAGCAAAGTGTTTCTTAAGAAAGACGTTTGGAACATTTGCGAAAACTTGCCAAAAGAAAAGTGTTTCTTAAGAAAGACGTTTGGAACATTTGCGAAAACTTGCCAAAAGCAAAGTGTTTCTTAAGAAAGACGTTTGGAACATTTGCGAAAACTTGCCAAAAGCAAAGTGTTTCTTAAGAAAGACAGATGGAACAAATGCGAAAACTTGCCAAAAGCTTAGTGTTTCTTAAGAAAGACGTTTGGAACAATTGCGAAAACTTGCCAAAAGCAAAGTGTTTCTTAAGAAAGACAGATGGAACAAATGCGAAAACTTGCCAAAGGCAAAGTGTTTCTTAAGAAAGACGTTTGGAACAATTACGAATACTTGCCATAACCAAAGTGTTTTTTTTGAGAAAGATGTTTGGAACAAAAGTGAAACCTTGGCAAAACCAAAGTGATTCTTGAGAAAGACGTTTAAGGTGCCCCTAGTCAACGGCACGAACTATTTTGTGCGCGGGGTTAAAATGCATGCTGTCTCATCCGACAACACGTGCGAAAGAGATTGATGCTGTGATGAGCAGTAAGAAGCTAGTTCTTATACAAATAAGCACTTTTGCAAATTTGTAGCGAAATGGATGATGATTTAAGACGAAAACGAGCGCGCGAAATTTTATGAACAGACCTTTGGGAGTCTAGATATCATGAAAAAACTACTAAATGTATATTTTCAAAATAAAATTATCTGCATTGTTGAATTACTAATCTATCCCTGTATGGAGGCCGTTTTGCAATTTTCCTTCTTCTTATGGTATTTATTGCCGCCCAAAGATGCGTTAAAATTAGTGTTGAAATATGAAACTTTCGACGCTCATAACTTTCAAATATATTATTTTTTTACATTTTTGTTTCCATACAGGACTAGATAATGATAAGACAAATTGATATCATTTTTTATTTTGAATGTACATCGTCAAACAGTGGAGTAATCTCTAGACTACGTTTGTATGGAAGAATTTTCGACTAGTGTAACCTTAAGACGACGACTAACGCCAACGACCTTGAGGGAACAAAACTCGCCCTCGTTTCTCACCCGCGCGACCCGAAATTTAGTAGTTTTTTGTACTCTTCATATTATTCTATGACTTTAAAAAAAAAGCTTCAGATCAAAATGTAGATAATTAAATTGTCTTTGATATGGTGTCGATTTAATTAAAATACGCCCAGTGGTTTTGTTGTGATTGTCGTGTTTTTGTCCGTTTTAGACATAACTTTACAAATTAATTACACTATGTTAGACGAATAAAACTCAAAATTTGCTCAGATGAAATTATTAAGAAAATGGTCTAATATAACATATATTTTTTCCAATAAATTACGACTTGCCGTTTAGACGTGATTCTCATTTTAAAATCAGCTACTCGAGGGAATCGGCGCCTTAAACAAATTTCTTGATGTGGTCCACTTACCGTCAAACTTGATGGCTCTGTTGGTGAGCGTGTCCGCGAGCTTGCTGAGCTCGCTCCACAGCGCGGACTCGAGCTGCGTGCGCGCCTGTTGCGTCAGCCGCGAACGAGCGCCCGCGCCGCAGCAACCCCGGTTGGCGCATAGTTGATCTGCGTCTGTGGGCAAAAGAAACGATAAATTAGTACAAGTTAAGAAAAACACAAACCAAAGAGTTAATTGATGTTTTATGGTGGTCTTAGGCTCATCTTCCAAGCCCGTTTGAAGGAACAGTAGACACTCGACGCAGTCGCCATGAAAACGGGAAAAAAACCTTTAACTGTCAATTCGATTAAATCGAGTGGAAGTACTAACTAATAATATAGGCATTAGAACAGTACCCAAAAGTGATTCAAATACTTTTCATCACCTATAATTATGAGCTGTACTGTAATCAGTAATTTAGTATGATCGGTTATAATAATTATATTGTAATTGAATGGTTGTAATAAAGGATTCAATGTTTCTGATAATACAGGTGTCCTGAAGAATAGCTGCAGAGAAGAAAAACATTGCCGAACTCTTCCAGCTTAGTAATTACAAGATGATCTAGTTTGCGTGTAAACTTATAAATTTTGTCACTGCTATCTTTAGCATCACCTATGACCCCGTTTTATCAAAGCCAATCACGTTTTCTTAAGAATGAAATAATTTTACGATATTTATTTACTTAATGCTATATATTATTTAAAGTATGCTAGTATTATGTTATCTGTGCTATTACTATTAAGGCGGTACCCCGAGCAAAACGCCACGCAAGCCGTTTTTTGTGTTGTTTTTAGGAGCTATCTACTCGTTATTTAAAAAGAAATATCAATTAATAAAAATACATTAAATTTCTACATAATATTGATTCTAAAATGGTAGATTTAGTTTTTTTTTTTTAATATTGTATATATTTCACTAATCTCCTTCCAAAAAAACATAAAAATGAGAAATAATTATCGATATTATGCATCTCCTCATAAAGTATTCATTAATTATTTTTGTACTAACACTAATGGATAGACAATTTAATAACGAACATTTTTGTAGATTTATTTTTTTCAAAAGACCAAAATTCGATTTTATAAAGATTTTATTCTAAAATCTGGGCGTATTCACTACTGTAATTCATGCGCCACCAGTGCCGCCAGACCAATAGGAATGCTCATATCTCATGCAGATTTTTTGGTCAGGGTACCGTCTTAATTGCTGGCGTAAAGCTGACAGTGTAAATGTCATGCTTTCACGATGATACGTTTTGTCACTTTAATCTAACCAACAGCTTTCTCCAGGCTATTAAATGGTTTTAACACTAGTTACCACTAATACTCCTACCATAAACATGTCAATGCGGAACTCATTAAATGAGGTAAATGACCAGAAAGCTCAAAACTGAGACAAAAGGCTAACACCATAGACATCAAGATAAAGTAACAGATAATGCATCTGGTTAAGACCACATCAGTGAATAATTCAAGAAAAGCTTTAGCAATAAGTTAGAAAATAATTACTTTATTCTACACTAAAGTAAGTCTTAATTCTATGGGTACAATAGCGTCATGGCGGCCTTACTTATCCCTGAAAGCGATATGTTCCAGACAACCTTCGGATGTAATGAAAAACTTAAAATATTAAGGTGTAGTCTGTGATGTAAGCAGGATGTATCTGTAAGCTATGTTTACAAATAAATACTCTGAATCTGAAAATATGAATCCAATACCAATCAATTGCTGAGTAGTAGTAAGTAGCGCCATTAAACAAGATTCTCCGACTTCCACTGTCTTCGTCATCTTTACGACGTTGGAAACTCCCCTGAAAGACGCTAAATATCGTCCCAAGGTCTACCTAAGTCATCACCTACTCGTTAAGAATGGCATTTAGCTTTTACATCTCTCATGTTCGGTAAGTCGGTTCTTATTACCTCCAAATGGGGCTTGTAGGTGACTAATTAGTGCTCTGCTCTAGGGTAATAATGTAGCTAGAACAGCCCTAGGGCGGTAAGTAATTAAAAAAAAACACTTCTTTCTTTCAAAAAGTTCGCGTACATCTAACCATCATACTGGCAATAGACATTATGCATTCAGCCCAATGACCAAAGAGGTCGCTTTGCTATTCAGCCTTGTCTTCGTGTGAGTATAATAGTCATCAATTTTAAAAATCGAACGTTGAAGCTCAATTTCGTTCATGGAAAAAAAAAAATGTTTTATTCTTGTAATGCCGGTTTTTTCTACTTACCTCACAATCGAGATGTAAAGCTAACTATTCTTATTAGCTCGGCTGTAAGCACCAATTGCACCCTCGAACTATATGCGCCCTTTCTGCGCTCGTGCGCCTAAATATCTCGGGCTGCAATTGATGCCTTACAGCCCTTGGCTACTAATCTACTAAGCTTGGAGTATCATCGCCTACAAGCTATTAGTACTGAGGTGACCTATTTGTTAGCTGATGTCTGCGTGGGATGAGTACCAGATGTTTAGCTTTCTCTCTTATATGGATGTTTTAAATCGCATTTCGTAGACTTTAAGTATTGGTATCATAGATTGCCTTCAAGTTTCAAGATAGTCAACTCCTGTGAAGCTTTTATGGCCAACAAAAGTCTTCAAATACTATACCTCTTAACGCTGCAATGAACCAAGAACTATCGATCAAAAATAAATTAGATTTCCGACTTTGAATGAATTTCGTCTCGTCTGGCAGGAGAGCCAATGATGTCCCGTAGTTTCGATCAGGAAAAGTTAATAATTGTCAACTAGACGGGGCGAATGGGGTGCTGCCATAGAGGGGCGGAATGAGAGACGAAGTGAGGGGTGCAAATAAATTTAAACATCCGTCGAGTACGGACGTTATTGCATTACTGAGGCAACGAGGGTGCGAGCCTGTTTTCTTTGATTCTTACAAAAATCGATAAATTTTGGGAAACACTCCTCACGCCAGGATTAACGAACTGAAATGGCTTCTTTGGTTTGTGTTTGCTTAACTTTGAGAAAGCCGAGGGTGCAGAAGAAACCTTTTCTTTCCAAAGCAAGTAAATTGGAGCAAATATAAATATTATTAGCTACCTTTCTCAGCGACTGTCACATCAAACTCGATACGTACTCCACTCAACACAAAGAAATACCAATTAACGGCTACATCTCGACTGGATGTTCTACTCAGAAAGCACTTATTATTCCACTCAAGCAGTTCGTTGATTCATCGCCAGCGAGTTACATCCATCGCTCCAATTGTTGCTACTTTGTAAGACCGTCTTTAAATCAGTGAGGCGATAGATGAAGTTCTAAGACATTTCCTCGAGGAAAATGGCTCGCTTTACCAAGCAACAACCTGTTACTTTAGCAATACTCTTAAGACGTATCTCGTGTGAAATTTTATCGCCTCAAAGGAACTGGCGTGAAAATTGAAGTATTTTCACAGCTCACCTTTAGCCTCGATTTGGTTAACATTTATGTCTGCATCTTGCCTTCTTCACTGACTTTGTTGATGCATGTTGTAATTTTGTGGCGTTTGAGTGTTTCGACAACTTTTTTAATGTCTATTGCATGATTCTGAAATGTTTCGATGCACTTATAGATAGTAACTTTATATCAAAACTTCTTTTCAAATCAGGCGTTAGTTTGTGTGACTTTTTCTGTTCGGAAAATCCTCTTAAAAAGGAATTATGGAATACTGCCTGCAGTTTATCCCGCGTGAAAAGTGTTTTATGATCCCTAGGGATCATGATACCCAGTTTATTGGGCTAAAAAGCCTAATTGCTATTACAGAATATAATATATCTCTGTGCCAAATTTCATCCAGATCAGTTTAGCTGTTCTTGCGTAGGTAAATGAGTAAGAAACATCCACCCATCCCTTGAGCCATCTATTCAAACTTTCGCATTTATAATATTAGTAGAATCTAATTAGCCAGGGAATAGTATAATATTCGATATCTTAGACAACTCATAATCTTGCGGAAATCCATTTGGGCACCACTATAGAAACATAAGCTTGTCGCCAGAATCAAAGATGGCGCCCTTTTGACAGCTGAATTGTCACATGAAACTCACGTATTAAGACAAGTAATTGCACAAGCAATCACATCTCAGTGTGAACAACGGCTCAATAAACGTAATGCCCATTGAATTACTAAATCAATGTTAATTCCTCATTCCGATCGTGCTTTCTACGGCTGAGACGGGATAAGCCGAAATTACTGATTTACATAGTTTGTAGACAATGGAATCTAAACCTTGTAGTGAAGTGTTAAGTTCCTGTATTCAATATTTGATGATAGATTGAGTGCTTTGAAGGGTGTGGTGCAAGTCATCAACCAACGCGCTAAATTATCTAATTTCGATGGAGTTATGGTTTCATTACTTAGCTAAATATGCAATGTAAAGCATTGCTGTAAATTAAAATTATATTATCAAATAGAAATTTACAGATAGAATTAAACCTAATGCCGGCTCGGCAAAATCCACGAGCCGCTGCGCCATCACAAGTAGCAAATTCATGTGACAGCAGGGATATGCGAACATCACACACAAAAATCGAATGGACTTATACCTACGTTTATTTTAATGATAAAGGAGATCAAAATAAAAATATAATACAAAGGCGATTGTAGCCAACCCTATATAATTTAAATTGTACTATTAGGCTTGAAACTGCAATGACTAAGAATTACGTACAACTTCCACGCAAATCAAAGTTTCAAAGAGAAGATGTGGGCAGCAACTGTCATTAATCCTATCATTGCGCATTACGAGTATTACGACTGATCATAAACGTTTCGAAATCTACAATAAGAGAATCTTAGATCTAGTTAGATCTAAGCCCGATTGCAAGGCCAATGTGGACTAGATAATATAATATTATTTAAACATCTGAATATTCTGAATGAACACATAAATTAACTATTCAGTGTGAAACTAGAAGTGAGATAAATATAAACTTGATTAGGTTTCAATGATTTTAGATGACATTCAAAGCGAACTGTTGTCACTTAATAGCTCCTTGGTTCTTATATGATTTTGATTGCAGGTCATAAATTTTGGAATTACAAATAGGTTTAGACTAGGTTTCAGGATATAAATAATATAGAATAATCACGATGAAAAGCATGTGAAAGATGATGAGAATGGACCCCAAGTAACATAGAACAAGAGCAGGTAAATGTGAGTAAGAATGATGATAAAAGAGTTTAGTCAACTAATTCCACCTTCTCTCCTATTTAGCAAATCACATATAAAAATTTCCAGAACCACGCTCCTCTCTTGCACCTTGGACCGCACAGTAAGATGAACAGCCCTAAACTAGGGGGCGACATGTCTATCGACAATAATGTGACTCACCGCAGCTTTGATACTAATGTTTACTGTGATCACAGCAATGTTATGAGTTTTTTTTGCTTTTTAGGGACGCCTCTGCGGTTGTATGAATTAGATACAGTGGCTTCGGGAATTTTGAAAGATCATTCATTTTGTTTCGTCGGAGTTTTGGTTGTTAGTGGTTTATTTATTTACAGTTTATTTATGTGAGTCTTTATTAGCGATTCAGGGTTGCTGAATTGGCTGCTTATGTCCCAAAGCTAGGTTATCTTTGCCATTGCCATATAATTTAATCGTATTAATTAGAAATTCAAATTCATGCTTCCAATTCTTTCAAATTATTCTTCTGTCTGGCGCCATTTATGTTCTTATTAGGAATACTAACGTAATGCATGTGAATTCTGACGAAATAGACAGATGAATTAGTAACAGTTTAGGCAACATTCTAATTTCAAGAACTAACATAATGTCATGGTTACCCGATAGGTATTGTTACAAATTCAATATTCAAGATGTTGGTCTAATCGATAACTTTCTTCGACCTAATACACCATCAGGAACATCAATCAACGTCTGGACATTTTTCAACGTCAATCGCTCCATTATCATACACGACGTCCATTAAATTAGGATGTTTGGGTGTGTTCATGTGCCAACAAACAATATCCATTATCTACGTCTTAGAAAAAATAGAGCTCATATTTTTCTACTGACGCCGTTCGAAATTTGAAAAAAAAAGTGACAGTCGAAAGCACTGACAAGCCAAGTGACGTCACCAAACCGTTTTGCTGCTTCCATCTCAAAATCGTATTCGAATTTTGAATGAATCTTGAAGTATAATCGTGCTTCGTGCCCAGCGCCCCCTCGCGTCCGGGGGCGATGCAACGCAAACAAACATCTCCCCCGGATAGACTGTTTGAACAAGCTGCGCATGATTTGATTTTGAATTCCGTCTTATGAATATATTTCAGAATATTGTTATAACTACGCCGTATGGTGTGACGACCTTTGGTTGATTGTTTATTTCTTTTCTTTTTTTAAATGCCCATGTTTGGAAGATTTGGCATTTACTTGACAAGACTAGGTCATCATTACTCTCAATATTGCTATAGTGGCCATTCGCTATATCTAAATCGTAGAAATTGAAAAATCAAACATGAAACGCCTTCAGAAAACATAGAACTTGCGAAGTCACTCCGAAAGTCGATAAACTGTCAACCGAGCAATTATTGATCTTCTTCGATACCAATACCATAGAGGTATAAAGAGGTATAGCATAGACGGCCCACAGAACAAATGGACAGCTAATAACCACCTGTCACCACAGTCAGCATACGATCATGATGAATTCAACGGGCTTCTGTTAGATGACCCGTTATGTCGAATATCGATACATCTTGCGCATTATTGCTTGGTCATAATGTCCATAGACGACAGCGCTCAATATGGAGTGACAGGCGATGGGATAGCGAACCAGTCTAAATACCAGAGACAAGGGAGAATCGGCCTCTTTGTGATCCTTATGTGTTTGCTATAGTAACTACAGCCAAATTCAGGCTATAATCCTACTGGAGATTGATGTTGATTTATCATGGGCATTGGGATGGGCCACTAACAGATAGATCGACAGTGATGAATAAGCGAGAAATTGCTGTTAGTATCCAATTCCATGGCCTTAGTCTAGATGACTGATAGTGAGGGTCATGATTCCTTACAATCTGTAGCAAATTCTGTAGATATTCGGATGGACACTCGTAAAAATAATTTGTACTTAGATTGATATATGCAACAGGTGCTTTTTGGTTGCTATTTCAAAGCTGCTCCCATAGTAAAAGTTGATCAAGTTTTTCCCCTGGAAGATTGCTAATGAATTCACAGTCAGTGCAGTCTAGAAACAGCTTTTATGACATGACAACTTTACGTCGTTCTAGCTCGTTAAGATTCAGGTGCAAACGGAATCTCAGCGTAACAACTAATAAGATAAGGATTGTTTACAGTTTGTCGACCCAAATACTGTTACGAAATGGGGGCAGTTTTACAAAACGTTATGTTATCTTTTGTTATTTCTGTGATTTATTATATTTACATTGCGTGTTTTACGGCCATTGTAAAATTTCGCTCGTGCAACAGGGCTTTGTGGATGCAAGTTTGGTTACGTTTGCCGAGTGAAGGATGTTGAAAAAAAGAAAATTGTATCGTCTGTAGTGCATTTCTTTTTTTTTTATGCCAGTTCTACAACTGTCTGCAAGTACCCAATTTCTGTTAAAAATCGTCTTCAGACTAGTGTAATTGTCTTCCAAGGCATTTATATACAAATTATTGTACTGAATGGGATCACGGACGATGCCTACATTGGCTACATCGTTTTAGGCGTGTCATTAAGTAAATGTCAACATTTCTTGAAAACTGAATCCCTGACATTAACTTTTAGTTAAAATAATTTATAATCTGTGGTGCGGACCCGACCAACCGACTCAAATTAGTTTCACGCTCCATTTAATATAACGAATATACTTGTCGATAGCTATTAAGTTTCATTAATGATATGGAAATATTTAATGTCTCCATTAACGTCTGGTACTAACTTGAATATACCGTCAATTATTAAGACGTTTCGGTAGTAAACGCCCACTTAGTATTTAGTCCTTCATTAGCATTTTACGCAAGTTCCTTTTCAGTTTCTATCCAGCTTCTAATTAAAGACGAAAATAATCGTCATTAAATTTTCCTATCATCATTAGGTATCAAAAAATACATGATTTATTCAAATATCAAAACTTTTTAACAGAAACAAATATCAGCTTTTTCTTTTCTTTCTTTCATTATGTCGAGAGTGTGAGTTCAGAACTGTATAGGACAACAATTTTTTTTTTTTTTTTATCGATTGTCTCGCGTTTGTCCACTATCTATCCTGATCGTAAGCGATGATGTGGTCGGTAGTGAAGCACGCTTGTCTAGAAGTAACCTATTCACTCTTGACTTAAAGACCCCAAGGTTGTAGCTATCAGGAAACAAAGAGACCTGCAGGGTATTTCACTCCTTAGCTGTTCGCACAATGAAAGTATTCGCAATACGCTACGTACGTATGGCCCACCCAAACGTCAAAGCGTTTTACGAATACTGTAGGATGACCGTAGGATATTATGTCCACCATGTACCGGTGAAGCATTGCCAAACGTCTTGTTTTCCGATGATGGAAAGGGCTAGGCGGAATCAAATTGTGCAGTTCCATCTCACGCTCCCCGAAATGTAACCGATAAAAAACCAGGCTGGCAACTCGGCGTCGATGTTCAAGGCTTTGGAGCTTTTAGGCGACCTGTGTATTGTTGCCGATAAACCTCTTGGCCCTGGAAATTTATTGTATTTCTTTATTTTTGTAGCTTTTAACACATGGCTTATTCGAAACCCAAAAAAGGTGCTTTGTATTCTCCTTTACACTGTCGTGCGCAAGTAGGACTTTAACCCTAAACTGCAGCAGTATACAATTCGGCCCGTTCGTGCGATAACATCGAACACTGTTAGCTTAGGAATGTGTCTGCATAGCACACTGACTAATCTCAACATTATCACGCATGATTTCGCTTACAAATAGCCATGATAGACTAAAATATTCTAGGAACTTAGTTTAAGTTAAGCTAAAACTACTAAAAGTGTCAGATTTGATATTCCATTTTCAAAAACGCTACTGGCGTGGCATAGACAAAATTATAAGTAAAGTTATAAGAAGAGCAAGTATTCCGGAATGTGTACAGGCCACGCATAAGTATAAGGCCGTCACTCGTAAGGGAATTCGTCGGGTACTACGTGACGTGCGTAGACAAATGCGGTGCTTCGTCAGGAGCACAATAAAGAGGTAAAGAAGGCCCACTCACAGCTCTTTCGTTCACACAAAGAGAGAATACTCATAAAATAGATAGTAGTCTTTGCCTACGTTGACGCCGTACTAAGTATAGCTGTTTCGTTAAGGTTGATATTGTATGTCCTATTTCTCTGTCTTCAATCATTGTCAGGACCTTTCCTGCCTTTCTTTTCGCTCTCGTCTTTTTCTTTATATTTTGCTTTGGTCAACAGGTACAGGTTCACTTTAGCAAAAACCAATATGTCCTGCACACGTGATACCTTTCCTGTTTTCTGATATTATTAATGCTTCTTTTGGCTTGCCTCTAGCCGTTATAACATTTGCGTCTTGCTAAGCAGTAAATCCAGAAAATACTGTTACTTTACTGTTTATATACCGTTGTAACCCAAAGGAAATCATGTATAGTGTTCAATTCCTCAAAGATTAATCATCTTTTCCGAGGTCATAGTATTGCGTTGTGTAGGATTTGGACAATTTTTGTGGCTCTGAGCGTGACCCTGTCAAACGTAGAGTAGACCTTCTCCACATCTCTGTTTTGTCTATGGCTTGTCCTAATGCCGTTCTTCACACCACAGATACGGACATCAGTGTTTTTGGAAGCTCAAAGATTTTATCTGTTCGTTTTTATTGTCACGACGCGTAGTCGCGTATCATACGCGGTCGATAGAATGATACCTTTGTATTTTGTTTACTGTTCGTAAAGAGAAAGGTGTTGTTTATTTGTGTACTGCAAGTCGTCCAAAATACATTGCTGAGATGAACACAAACATTAGAGGAGTAGTTTAATTTACAGCTACAACACCAACTTATAATCCCACCGGATCTTAACAAAACAGTAATTATGATTCAACAATACCCCGCCGAAAAATTAACAAAATTAAAGGCTTTTAGCGCAAAAAGTAAAAGAACAACAATTCCAGCACACTGAACGTATAATTAAACCTTTCAAACTTTAGTTTCACGATAATCAATCTCTGTTTCGCGCTAAAGTTAACCCTTTCCCCGCCAGATATGGGTAATTTTGACCGGCATGCGGCATCCGACTGGATTGTCTAATTATAAAAGAATTCGCTTATGCGTCATCCTTTATTTATCTGGAGAGAATCTCGATCCGAGAAAGCAAGCAAAAAGAAACAGGTTAGGTTATTATTAAAGGCGTTCGAATGCATTCCAAGTTTGCAGTTTACCAAATAGGCTAACGTTTTATGGGTACCGTGTGAAATAAGGATGTTAGTATGGAGCGAATGAATAGCGATTGTAGAAGAAAAGATAGAATCGTAATTTGAATCTTGGTTTATACTCAAGACTGTGCCTAGGGCTAGGTAGTAAACAACAAAACTTAGTTTATTACCTAGCTATGGGAAACATTAGTACCTGTTTCATGAATCTTACACAAAAAACCATATGTGAATGTGACTGCAAGTCTGACCAACGGGTATATCTCCTTATATATACCTTAAAGACTATTGCGGTAAAGTGAACGGTAGACAGACTTGTATCGGTTTAATTGTCTCCATCGATAGCTTTAGTGTTCTTAAATTCTTCAAAACAATCTACAAGATACGGCCTATCAGATTCACAAAGATATTAACCCACATTACAAGCACAACATTCACCTGCTCGCCAACAGATGACCACAAAGTTTTACACCCGCGCTGAACACTCCAACACGACCATACTCGTAAAGAACCACTCCATCGCTGCTATAATATTATAGATGTTCAATTAACTTGTTACTAAGAAAGCAATGGACGTTAATCCTCGCCACTGGTCGGTCGACGTGTGAAGGCAGGGCTATAAATGCAACTTAATCTTCGACATATTTATTGTGCACTAAATATAAAGTGGGAAATCTAAGATGGCTGCCGAGGCGCCGGTCTGCAATATAATTTATTTAAGGCGAACCTCCGCCTTGATATGATTTTAAAGCTCTTTATTTCGCTGACTTTAACTTGGAACCTATTAAATGATGCAAATTCTAATTAATGTCTTGCTGCAAACTCATTGACAGCCGCTAATTTGCTTGTCAAAAGGTACAATTAAAATAAATGGAATAAATTGAGACATCATAACCTGCTTCGTTATCATTAAGCACGAGGCACACACACACCTGACTCGTTCGACTTTTGAGTTTAATGGGCCTGTGGGACCATAAAGTCATTAAGATAAAATGTAACTCATACGCCCAGTTATACTCATTAGGAGCTTGGAAATAACTGCGGGATCTGCTAGCTATAGCTTTGTATGGAGAAAGGCTGCTTTTCCACCAGAGATGTGCTATGCTACGTTGCTATGGGAGATATGAATGATATGATTAACTGTTGATGCATCGCATAGTTCGAGATAAGCATCTTCCTTGCAATGCTACCTCGTGGCGGCGCATCTTCATAGAACAGCACTTCTCACTCGCTCCGCTACACAACTTAGCATTAGTTTTTTTTAATTGATATTTCTTTTTAAATAACGATTAGATAGCTCCTAATAAAAACAGCACACAAAAGGGCTTGCGCGGCGTTTTGCTCGGGGTACCGCCTTTCACATTTTTGCAGCATATCTGGTGGAAAGCAACCTAAAGCACTTATTACTTCGTAAATTAGCCGTCCTATAAATCTGTATCATTGTCAAGCCGCGCGCAGAGAAGCCGCCAACGTCTTGCGACTCTGGATTATTTTATGAAGTCCGAGTCCATGACTCACCGAGTCACGCCGTCACGCGGCAGAAAAGGGGTTAAGTCGAAAATTGATTTTATTTTATTAATCGCGTTTACAATTTGTTATGGGATTTGAATTATAAATTGATACTTATGGAGTTTATGATGCTGTAACTAGTAGAGCGAGTTCCTCATACAAGTAATATGATTAGATAGTTTTGATTTTCAAGTGAAATAGACGTGAAAATACTAACATTTACTAAATTCAATTTACTTTAAGCCTCTCGACGCATTACTTAGAGTGCTCTTGGGAGATTTGTAACTTAATCTACAGTATCTAATGCTTGTAATTTTATTAGTCTGACTTACAAAGTGCGTCTCTCGTATCAAAGTAAGTATTTTTTAGGTAATATTCCCAGACGAGTAACAAAGAGATGAAATGAAACCGCGAACTCCCTGGTACTTATATCTACCTAATCGAGCTCAGGGATGCCCAAACTATGACACGCGTGTATGACGCGTGTATGACGTGGACTATTTACCATCACACTATATTTTATTTAAATTTATATAATACTGTTAATATTACGATTGCTGTACGAATTTCGGGTCGCAAATAAAGAGCATGGTAGGTTATTAATCTATTTTTTTCTTCCCTAACATAACCAAGTTAAGATTCTTTGGCGGCACGTCATGGCCACGTTGTTATTATTCCTTTTTAGGATCTTGTACCTCAAAAGGAAAAAACTGAACCCTTATAGTGTCACCGACTACTGTCTGTCTGTCAAGACCCTTTATCTCGGGAACGCGTTAAGGTATCGAGTTGAAATTAATATCGTATACTCAAGTTTGAAAACCCTTGCTGCTGTGAAAAAATCAAACTTCTAGATCAACGCGATCAAGAGATACAGCCGTTAATGACGCATATTTTCACTCGCAAGGTAATAAAAATCTACAGGGTAAGTCCCGTTGACCTAGAATTCATTTAACTTATTTGCAATTAGTAAACTGACCGTGATGATATCGACGTGTGAGGACTACAGTTTTCCAAGGGCAAAGTTAATTTTGTCCCTCAATTCTGTTTATCTTAGCTAAAGAGCAATGTTCAGTGCCCTCATAGTTTATGAACTTGAGTAATGTTATTTAATTATTTTGGTGATTGTAGCTATTTGTACGGAACCCTCTGTACGCGAGTCCGATTTGCACTTGGCCAGTTATTTTAAATGGCACGATCACCAACTAAGGTTTGCCATCCCTGCCCTGCGTACAGTCTAGCCTATAAAAGCAAAAGTACCTACATATGGCTTTACTTAGTTGAGTATTTCTCCAGTACGTTACCCATATAGCCATATATTATAATTACACCATAAACAAGTTATACAGGGTCAGTGTTGTGCTTGCCGGAAAGAGGAATCGTCCGGAACGGCAGTACTCGCTCAGTCACAGCCGGACGATTCTTCCGCCCGCGGAAATACACTTGCTCCTACACTGATGGTTTATTCAAAGACTAATTTGTAGGCCTGGCGATTATCGGAATCGATTTTTATAATCGATTGTTGTAATTATTGTAACTGGCTGGCAGTCATTGTGGATTAGTACGTGGTTTTCTTTGAGTGTGATTCTATTTTTAAAAATTGATATTATTTTGATATACCAATTTTTTTTATAAGTTTTAATATTACAGTAAGACTTTTTATAGTGTTCATTTATTTAAAGCCTCGATGTATTTTGCTGACACAATATTCTAGAATACAAAATTAAGGAAAACTTTGTTATTTCAATAAATTTAATTGCTCAATTGAATTTTACTAAAAATGATTGCAAGGCAAACCACAAATTATATGACAAAATTAGAGTTTAAATACATAACATAAACTATTTGTAAATTGCCTATTAATAAGTACTACCTATATAGACAAAAAAATAATTATGGAGTTCAATATAGCATTTTTTACTGTGGTTCCTAAGTATAAATTATTACAAATATTTTTTTATTTATTCCTCGCTTTGTTTGTCTGCATGACCAATGACTGTCTCATACTTCTCACGAGTACCTATTTACTTATAATTATTGTGACTAAGTTTTGTGAGCAATACATACAACAGTTATAGACATTGATCGCACAAACCTACACAAGAGACCCATCATAGTAATTAGTGAGTATTCCATCACCAAGCGCCACCGTTTCCGATGTGTGCATTCTGCGTTAGATATGCACTTGTCACGCAAAGGACTAAAAAAACACTAAATAAAGGAAACCTAACATAAATAAAATAAAAGAACATATTAAAAAAATACTATCGGCCAGTATCACGAATTACTGCTGGCAACACTGACCGTTACTTCAAAGTAGCAATAAGTTACCCTAACATTTATTACTCTATTCCACGCACTGAAGTCCGAAAAGAGGTGGTCTATGGTCTATACTAGGCCCGGGGGGACAATAACTTCACTATGAGACCGAACTCGATTAGTGGGACGAACTCGAGTTCATTTGATGACTTCATTGTGTCGATTATTATTTTCTTACAAAAAGCTTTCTGTAATAGTCGCTGCGAGATCGCGCGGGTGGTCCATATAATTACAACTTCACCAAGTTTCTATATGCCCTTTCTCTTTCACACCTACGATGATAGCGCACTAACTGTGCGTGTACTATTTTAACTCACACGGTAATCGCTCTAATCCGTCTCTCGTGAGATATGCAAACAATGGCGGCCGATAGATTATTGTGTCAGTGTCAACTTATATTTATTACCTGAGAAAGTATTCTTAGCCGATAAGGTAAATTACTTTATTTCTTTGATTATAAAACTCCAACTTGATATTCAAATATCGATGGCCTTTGTTTATTCTTATTATCTAGAATACACGGGTGGATTAGTGGAGAAAGTTTAATCGGTAACCATTGATAAGTGTCTTATACATTAATACGATACTCAAACCTATTGAATGACTTCACGTTCATAAAGTCGTTAAGCGATTGACATTTCCTTTCGAATACAAACTCGACAGATTTCAAACTCGGACTCTTTCGGACTAATAGTGTTGTACCATGATACCTGCGTGGTCATTTGACATTTCTTCAAGACTCAAGTATCCGCCTTCTCTGCGGTTCGCGCTGTGGGTAATTTTCGACCTAATGTATCCAACGCAGGTGGTCGACCGGCATTCTGTCTCTAATTATGTAGTTTTCACAAATAAACAGCGTTCAAAGGTACCTATTTGGAAATTATATCATTCCATTAAAGGTAATCGGTTTGGGTCACTATCGATTACAGATAATAATCGATGCCTCAACAGTGCGATGACCGACGATGCCAAACATTGGTGTTGAAAAGTCGGTGAACAATGGAGGCTGTGATAGGAGTTGGAATGAGGAAACCTATGTATTTCATTGTTCTTTGCTGTGCGTGTTGTGTCTCAAATAAAAGCTTTTTCTTTCTTATAATCAAGTTTAGTAAGGGTGAAGTGGAGATGACTTTTTCGTTATTAATATGGTGAGTTCATTTTAATTTATCAGCAGTGTGATTCTGTTAATTTCTGATTTCTCTGTGAAGTGAGCTTTCAATTTTGTAATGATAGCTCACTTCATCTAAGTTTAAAAGTTTTTTTTTATAGAATCGACGGCTGGTGTAGGCGATACATTTAAGCATTGTCTATCACTGTCATTTAATTAATATCCATCGAAAAAAAATGACTGATGAGACTGACCATCAGAGAGTAGTCACTCCACAAGATTTTTGCAAAAGGTATCCAAGTTTTCACTTTCAATTTTCAATTTGCCGGGTATTTATAGGCACAATCTAATTCAAAACGTAATTTATCGAGCATAATCAAAGACTTCTTGTTTGCTTGAAAGCTATTTAGCTAAGCACACTTTCCTTTTGAATGCGATCTGTTCAATTAAACTTAGTATGTACAGCGTTGACTTGCGTAGGGTTGGCGATTTTGTATGTGCTAATATGTCGATAGAGGACTTCTGTGGATGCCCTCGGCCCCAGGCATATGACATAAGATATTTAGTTAAGTCATATACTAACTATCTTTACTAGCTCGATCGCTGATTTTATCCGGAAAATGCTCGGTTCCTATGAGATAGGCCTGCAGTTTTGGTCCCGTGCACGTCCCGTGGCACCGCAGTTGCCACAAAACGTTGTATCCGCGCAAGCCGTTTTTCTTGCTGTTTTTAGGAGCTATCTACTCGTTATTTAAAAATAAATATCAATTAATAAAAATACGTTAAATTTCTACATTATATTGATTCTAAAATGGTAGATTTCGTTTTTTTTTTTAATGTTGTATACACATATTTCACTAATCTCCTTCCAAAAAAAACATAAAAATGAGAAATCATTATTGATAGCATGCATCTCCTCGTAAAGTGTTCATTAATTATTGTTTTGTAGTAACACTAATGGATAGACAATTTAATAAAGAATATTTTTGTAGTATTTTAATTTTCAAAAGACCAAAATTAGATTTTATAAAGATTTTATTCTAAAATCTGGGCGTATTCACTACTGTAATTCATGCGCCACCAGTGCCGCTAGACCAATAGGAATGCTCATATCGCATGCCGATTTTTTGGTCCGGGTACCGTCTTAAATTTTTCTCATTCTACTCACTGAAACTGTTTAATTTATTTTTTGGATTAAGCCGTTTTAAACCAGAAAAAAAATTTAGTTATCTGCAGGAAAAACGCAGTTATGTACCGACGGTGGTGAGGTTTTTGCCAAAATCAGTCATATCAAATAATAATGAGTGCTATTGTTATTTTACTCCTAATTAATATAATTAGGAATATCGTGTGTTCTTTGTATAACGACCAATTGTATAATTGGGTATTCACAATTTATGGCACTTACTATACAATTAAGGTGAAGCCTAAAAGAGTTATGTTGTCATAATTTCTTATCAGTTATACTTATAACTTAGGTATTACTCTTATTCCCCCACATCACCCTTACACTCTCAGGTCATAAAATTGAATATTGACCTTAACCTTTTTACGACCAGTATTATTACTTATGTTTAAACTGCGGATAATGCAGGGGGCTTCACGGCTGCACCTGCCCCATTACCTCCTATTTTCTTAACCCATGCCTATGTTCTACATTGCAGTGCAGAAGAATAAAAAAAAACAAGCAAGTTATAAGTTTACTTCAAATAACATTTAAAATACGTGGCAACCCTGAGTTTGAGGGGTTGCTGCGAAAATATTAACGCTTAGAGAGGCTGAGTGGCATGAAATGAAATGATTACCCCACTTAGCGAACGCGATAAGAGTGCCCTCTACCGCTGCCCGACATTTTATTTAGAATGCTGCTTATTTTTGCTCTGCGGCTTTTTTTCTTTTAGGCTGTGGGATTATCTTGAGCCTTGTAACTTTTTAATGCTACATGGAAAAAGCAGAAAGATACTTTTTAAATAAAATGCGACGTACGTGTGTCAAATTTATTCAGCATTGCTATCCCGTTAATTAAATGAAGTTAGCTGTCAATCATAATGACAGTTCACAGTTCTCACGGTGACGTTTTACGGAATAAACCGACTGTCAACTGAGAGTATTAGAAGTTAATAAAATGCCTCTTTACTGGTCATTAAATGGTAAATATTACGATTGTAATAAGAGAAGACATAACACGATTACACGACTAATTGCGACATTTTTCACTGCTCTGCACAAGATTTTAATTAATCGTCTGTTTTTTTTTGTGTTAGTACGAATTGCGATTTCGGTGGCATGCAACGTAAAAGGAAGCATGGCGTGCAACAGCCGCTTAAGTTTTAAACTTGTCTCAAAGATTAGCTGAAAAATAATACATACACGACGACCACAAATTATATGACAAAATTAGAGTTTAAATACATAACATAAACTATTTGTAAATTGCCTATTAATAAGTACTACCTATATAGACAAAAAAATAATTATGGAGTTCAATATAGCATTTTTTACTGTGGTTCCTAAGTATAAATTATTACAAATATTTTTTTATTTATTCCTCGCTTTGTTTGTCTGCATGACCAATGACTGTCTCATACTTCTCACGAGTACCTATTTACTTATAATTATTGTGACTAAGTTTTGTGAGCAATACATACAACAGTTATAGACATTGATCGCACAAACCTACACAAGAGACCCATCATAGTAATTAGTGAGTATTCCATCACCAAGCGCCACCGTTTCCGATGTGTGCATTCTGCGTTAGATATGCACTTGTCACGCAAAGGACTAAAAAAACACTAAATAAAGGAAACCTAACATAAATAAAATAAAAGAACATATTAAAAAAATACTATCGGCCAGTATCACGAATTACTGCTGGCAACACTGACCGTTACTTCAAAGTAGCAATAAGTTACCCTAACATTTATTACTCTATTCCACGCACTGAAGTCCGAAAAGAGGTGGTCTATGGTCTATACTAGGCCCGGGGGGACAATAACTTCACTATGAGACCGAACTCGATTAGTGGGACGAACTCGAGTTCATTTGATGACTTCATTGTGTCGATTATTATTTTCTTACAAAAAGCTTTCTGTAATAGTCGCTGCGAGATCGCGCGGGTGGTCCATATAATTACAACTTCACCAAGTTTCTATATGCCCTTTCTCTTTCACACCTACGATGATAGCGCACTAACTGTGCGTGTACTATTTTAACTCACACGGTAATCGCTCTAATCCGTCTCTCGTGAGATATGCAAACAATGGCGGCCGATAGATTATTGTGTCAGTGTCAACTTATATTTATTACCTGAGAAAGTATTCTTAGCCGATAAGGTAAATTACTTTATTTCTTTGATTATAAAACTCCAACTTGATATTCAAATATCGATGGCCTTTGTTTATTCTTATTATCTAGAATACACGGGTGGATTAGTGGAGAAAGTTTAATCGGTAACCATTGATAAGTGTCTTATACATTAATACGATACTCAAACCTATTGAATGACTTCACGTTCATAAAGTCGTTAAGCGATTGACATTTCCTTTCGAATACAAACTCGACAGATTTCAAACTCGGACTCTTTCGGACTAATAGTGTTGTACCATGATACCTGCGTGGTCATTTGACATTTCTTCAAGACTCAAGTATCCGCCTTCTCTGCGGTTCGCGCTGTGGGTAATTTTCGACCTAATGTATCCAACGCAGGTGGTCGACCGGCATTCTGTCTCTAATTATGTAGTTTTCACAAATAAACAGCGTTCAAAGGTACCTATTTGGAAATTATATCATTCCATTAAAGGTAATCGGTTTGGGTCACTATCGATTACAGATAATAATCGATGCCTCAACAGTGCGATGACCGACGATGCCAAACATTGGTGTTGAAAAGTCGGTGAACAATGGAGGCTGTGATAGGAGTTGGAATGAGGAAACCTATGTATTTCATTGTTCTTTGCTGTGCGTGTTGTGTCTCAAATAAAAGCTTTTTCTTTCTTATAATCAAGTTTAGTAAGGGTGAAGTGGAGATGACTTTTTCGTTATTAATATGGTGAGTTCATTTTAATTTATCAGCAGTGTGATTCTGTTAATTTCTGATTTCTCTGTGAAGTGAGCTTTCAATTTTGTAATGATAGCTCACTTCATCTAAGTTTAAAAGTTTTTTTTTATAGAATCGACGGCTGGTGTAGGCGATACATTTAAGCATTGTCTATCACTGTCATTTAATTAATATCCATCGAAAAAAAATGACTGATGAGACTGACCATCAGAGAGTAGTCACTCCACAAGATTTTTGCAAAAGGTATCCAAGTTTTCACTTTCAATTTTCAATTTGCCGGGTATTTATAGGCACAATCTAATTCAAAACGTAATTTATCGAGCATAATCAAAGACTTCTTGTTTGCTTGAAAGCTATTTAGCTAAGCACACTTTCCTTTTGAATGCGATCTGTTCAATTAAACTTAGTATGTACAG
Source organism: Orthosia gothica (assembly GCA_949775005.1). Lineage (NCBI taxonomy): Eukaryota > Metazoa > Arthropoda > Insecta > Lepidoptera > Noctuidae > Orthosia > Orthosia gothica. The sequence goes on from OX459048.1 coordinate 26,171,429, forward strand.
CGTTGACTTGCGTAGGGTTGGCGATTTTGTATGTGCTAATATGTCGATAGAGGACTTCTGTGGATGCCCTCGGCCCCAGGCATATGACATAAGATATTTAGTTAAGTCATATACTAACTATCTTTACTAGCTCGATCGCTGATTTTATCCGGAAAATGCTCGGTTCCTATGAGATAGGCCTGCAGTTTTGGTCCCGTGCACGTCCCGTGGCACCGCAGTTGCCACAAAACGTTGTATCCGCGCAAGCCGTTTTTCTTGCTGTTTTTAGGAGCTATCTACTCGTTATTTAAAAATAAATATCAATTAATAAAAATACGTTAAATTTCTACATTATATTGATTCTAAAATGGTAGATTTCGTTTTTTTTTTTAATGTTGTATACACATATTTCACTAATCTCCTTCCAAAAAAAACATAAAAATGAGAAATCATTATTGATAGCATGCATCTCCTCGTAAAGTGTTCATTAATTATTGTTTTGTAGTAACACTAATGGATAGACAATTTAATAAAGAATATTTTTGTAGTATTTTAATTTTCAAAAGACCAAAATTAGATTTTATAAAGATTTTATTCTAAAATCTGGGCGTATTCACTACTGTAATTCATGCGCCACCAGTGCCGCTAGACCAATAGGAATGCTCATATCGCATGCCGATTTTTTGGTCCGGGTACCGTCTTAAATTTTTCTCATTCTACTCACTGAAACTGTTTAATTTATTTTTTGGATTAAGCCGTTTTAAACCAGAAAAAAAATTTAGTTATCTGCAGGAAAAACGCAGTTATGTACCGACGGTGGTGAGGTTTTTGCCAAAATCAGTCATATCAAATAATAATGAGTGCTATTGTTATTTTACTCCTAATTAATATAATTAGGAATATCGTGTGTTCTTTGTATAACGACCAATTGTATAATTGGGTATTCACAATTTATGGCACTTACTATACAATTAAGGTGAAGCCTAAAAGAGTTATGTTGTCATAATTTCTTATCAGTTATACTTATAACTTAGGTATTACTCTTATTCCCCCACATCACCCTTACACTCTCAGGTCATAAAATTGAATATTGACCTTAACCTTTTTACGACCAGTATTATTACTTATGTTTAAACTGCGGATAATGCAGGGGGCTTCACGGCTGCACCTGCCCCATTACCTCCTATTTTCTTAACCCATGCCTATGTTCTACATTGCAGTGCAGAAGAATAAAAAAAAACAAGCAAGTTATAAGTTTACTTCAAATAACATTTAAAATACGTGGCAACCCTGAGTTTGAGGGGTTGCTGCGAAAATATTAACGCTTAGAGAGGCTGAGTGGCATGAAATGAAATGATTACCCCACTTAGCGAACGCGATAAGAGTGCCCTCTACCGCTGCCCGACATTTTATTTAGAATGCTGCTTATTTTTGCTCTGCGGCTTTTTTTCTTTTAGGCTGTGGGATTATCTTGAGCCTTGTAACTTTTTAATGCTACATGGAAAAAGCAGAAAGATACTTTTTAAATAAAATGCGACGTACGTGTGTCAAATTTATTCAGCATTGCTATCCCGTTAATTAAATGAAGTTAGCTGTCAATCATAATGACAGTTCACAGTTCTCACGGTGACGTTTTACGGAATAAACCGACTGTCAACTGAGAGTATTAGAAGTTAATAAAATGCCTCTTTACTGGTCATTAAATGGTAAATATTACGATTGTAATAAGAGAAGACATAACACGATTACACGACTAATTGCGACATTTTTCACTGCTCTGCACAAGATTTTAATTAATCGTCTGTTTTTTTTTGTGTTAGTACGAATTGCGATTTCGGTGGCATGCAACGTAAAAGGAAGCATGGCGTGCAACAGCCGCTTAAGTTTTAAACTTGTCTCAAAGATTAGCTGAAAAAAGGAAACCAGAATTATAAACAAGAACTAATAATAAAAACTTTATGGTACGGAATAAAGTAAATGAAAGCGTTTGTTTGAATTGCGGATATTGAAAGTGAATTTGATGCGGTTTTCGCCCGTTGTACGGCATTACCGATTCATAGGAACGCGGAATTGAAGATAAGAAATAATCTAGAACATTAATAACATATGAAATCAATGTTCTAATTATGCGTAACAAACAAACAACTTCATTAAGTGCATAAAACAAGAAAAACAAAATGTTTTAATTTTTATGATCAGATCCGGACTCGTTTCGTGGTAAAGGGTGTTATCAAAAGTCGCGGTTACTATATTAAAAAAAAATGTTTTCAGCCTTTTTGGTCGTTCTGTCGCCAACGACACAGATGTTTAAAAAATGTTTATATTTTTGGAGTCACTTTGTAAGTGCCGCTTGTGAAATAATAAAAATGTCGTAAAATTTGGGAGCACCCGAGATTGTTATCGGCATTTCGGTTGTTGGACGGATCGGGAATATTAACGAGACGGAATGTAGCCTGTTCACATTACAAGCAAATTGAATTGTTTTATTGGCTCGATCAATAAATTTTATGTTATTGCTTTTGTACAATTATATTGTCAAATTGCCTACTTGCTGCTGAGGCTTCCGCATTCTGGAGGAGAATTGGTTTGCGTCTTATGGGTTTAAGATATGAATTTATATACAGGCTCCACTGAAATCGGTTAGAAAAACGCCGCAGACCTATACCGGGTATCGAATTATTGATATCTTTTGTATGACGCTTGCCTTGTTAGTTTGTTAGTATGCGTGGTTCCAATCCTGCAATTGAATTTCAAAACATATCTCTGAATCTTTGTTTTAGAACAGGTTGGTTTAGATGAGCACGGTAAGCAAAAACTGGTTTAATAAACTTTTGTTTAATTGATAAAATTATTTCTGCTCAGCTAAATATCGTTGCTATAAATCTGGCTTTGATATTCTGACGATGCTACGATCGTGTGTTCGTTGCAATGAACAAAACAACATGCCAGCCAAGCAACGAGCAATGAACGTTGTCTTGTCCTGTCAGCGTTTACTTCAACATGCAATATCTGAATTAGCATTAACACGTCTGATGTCTCGCGCTCGAGTTTTGACCAGCTGCGCACTTTTTAAATCATTCGGAGAGAAGTCATAAGGTTTCAACATATTTTTTTTCATTACTGATAGGCTTGTGTTTGACCACTGGTGATGGTAAGCGATGATGTGGTCGACGGTAATGCACGCTTGTCTAGAAGTAACCTATTCACTATTGAGCAAAATATCTCCAGGTTGTAGCTATCGGGAAACGCAGATTCCGGCAGGTACGTATTTCATCTGATATGAGGATGATGATGATATAAAAACTTCTACTAATCATCAAAGTAATTAAGAACAAATCTGTGTTTTGAACCGATTTGGTTTCAATGGACATTAGACATAACCAAATCATACGCTTACCGACTACACAATTTGTGCATTTGAATGTCCTTATCCATATCAATCTTTAAAATTAAATTTGTTTGTTTTCTTACACCAAAACGAGTTATAATCTATCTGCAAAAAGAATGTATAGCCATTTTGAATTCGGTAGATATTCGTAATTTTGTATGAATTATACATTAATGTATGATCTTCACATTTCGGTTACCTTCAATTTATTTATAATATTATAAAAAAAGCAATTTCATAATATTTGATAATATTTATGGGTCAGAGCCCATTCGTCCCCTAAGATTCGCACCCTGTGCCCACTCGTCCCCTGGAACTTTTGAGGGCCCCATTCGTCCCCTGAAGAATATTTATTTTTATTCATTCTTCTAATATAAGTACATGTATATGTGTATACTGCAGCTTGGTAGTCCTGGTACGGTCGCGCAGAAAAGGCTAAAATAAAAAATATAGTAATTTATTGAAGACTAGATAAATCAACATAAATTTTTTTTGTATATTAACCAACTACATGCAAAATCGTAATAACTTAAATCTAATAAATTGTAACTAGAAGTACCTACATAAAAATTGGCTAAAATCACCGTATTTTTTGTATATTTACCAATTACATGCAAAATCATAATAACTTAAATCTAACAAACTATAACTACAATAACAAAAAATGGCTAAAATCACAATAATTATTGAAGATTAAACAAATCAACATTATTTTAGTATAAAACTAATCTTATATTTGTTTTTTCATTTTGAAATTAATAATATATGCATAGCTTTTCAATGCAGTGGCCTAGTGAGATCTGATTTTCAAAAAATTGGCCAATTATGCGATTTATTCTCGCTTCATTTTCAATCGATTCAGGAGTCCGATTATTTGTTTGGACACCCCTTTGCACCTGATCCATTTTATTTTTTGATAAATTCTGATAAATGATGATAAATTCGCTTCTTTATGTAGAGTTTCTAAACATTGCAAAATATTTGGTTTATTTCTACCATTAATTTTACGATTAATTTTGGAATGCCAACTTTCTACAAGGTAGTCGTCCGATGACGTTGTCCATATACATTCCAATTTCTGGCTATAGTTTTACTATCGAGCCAAATTAATTCCGTTAATAAACTGTTCACAAGTGTACTATGTTAACCGTTTCTTATGTAAAATATAGCTAATTTTATCTCAGGGGACCAATAGGCACCTGAATAGTTGCCGAATCTTTAACTTATATTGTATATATATTAGAGGGGACGAATGGGTACCTTAAAAATAATATTTTTTATTAAAATATTAATTGGTCCCCTACCAGGAGACCAATGGGCACCTATACAGGGGCCGAATCTACAACTTTTATGCTGGGGGACGAATTTTAGGGGACGAATGGGCTCTGACCCATATTTATGTCACATGATGTTAGCTAAAGTTGATGTTCTGTTGCGAAATGGGCCTTACCTTGATTAACAACATAACCTTTATTTAAAAGATAATACATTATTAGATAGAATTAAGTAAATTTTATTCGCCTTGGATAAATATCAATATTAAAAAAATTGCAAGTAAAAGTTACAACTCTATAGGACGGTACATGCTTAACTATCGCTGGGTAAGTAGAATAATAATTACAAGTCAGTTTTACGACCAAGCATGTTTACAGGTATAAACAGAACGCCATCGGGGCATTGGACAATAATTCTTCCCTGCTTATAGATTGGTCCCAACAAAGAGCGATGATTTATTTGATTATTCCTTTTTTAAATCACTTGACATGTGCATTTTTTTACACTTTTTAAAATGAGAATGGCGTATTGTTTGAGTTATTCTTCAGCCAGTCATAATTATGTCAGTACAATGTTAGTGTGTCTGCAAATTATTATTTATAAAGACGCAAAAATGTATGACGCCTTCTTCGTTGTTCTTACGACAGCAAGTGAGGGTGCCTCCATATGTTATGGGTAGGTACCGAAGTTTAGTAGAGGTGCAGGTTAGTTTGGAGGCAAACGAATTGACAAGCTTTTTACCACAGCTTAACTCCCGTACAAGTGTGTTTTCCGGGATAAAAACAGGTCAATATCACTTTACGGGTCATTGCTGTGTGAATGAAGGGAAAACCAACAAATAAAGGCAGAGAAACGATTAAAGACTTCCGAATACAGTTCAAATTAATTACAAAGCTAAGAGGTGTTGGCTTGGTTTTCTTATGTATTTCCATAAACAAGATTTCCAAAGGCAAATGCGAATAAACTGAGTCCTGACTTAAGAAATGCAGATATATAATACTGACTAATCCTACGTTACTAGACTTACAGCGTAGTATAGAATATTATTTTATTATCCATTGTTCTACAACTTCTGTTCGCCGACGCAGAAATGCAAAAGCCTAGCCGTAATTTACATTTTATGCTTGAAAACATTATGTGGTGGCTAGCGGGAATACGGACCGAGGCACATTAGTCAACGATTGTGTATATAGATAATTATTAATTAATCTGTACTTACAAAGGCCATACCTCACCATAGATAATGAAAAATAAACTGACACCAAAGTATTTTGACAGCCTGGCAAAATTAAATTTCGAAACATTCGTTCAAATAAAATAAAGTACCTACAACTACAAGCCAAAATTGCCATTTTATTTTTGGAGAAATAAATGGAAAGGTTTTAACATTAGCGCCTTATTTTCCCGCGCGCGTATTAAATGTTGTCCGAGGGAGAAGAATGGTTACATGGCGGTCGTAAAGTGGCTGGCAACCCGTCATTACTTGATGCATTATTGCAAACTTAAATTACGACGCACGCCTTTCTTGAACTGCAATGTTTTTGCACTAACAAACTTGAAAGCAGATAGTAGGATCTACATTTTTACCACGCGTAAAGTATAAAAATAAAACCAATTCATTATACCTACGAGCGCAAACCCGTAGATATTGTTAATTAAATATGTTATCAAAGAAAATAGGTATGCTAGTTTTTGATAATTAAAAATAATGATTTGTTATTTGAGTAGGCAAGGCTTATCGCTATTTTTCACAAAATATGCCTTTTTTTTTACTAATGAAAGTGTGATTAGATAGGTAGGTAGGCATATTAATTAAACATTGTAAATACGAAAAAATATATTAATGACTAAAAAGTGTTAATTATTAATACTTGTCATTTATTTAAAATATCTAATCTTATCATAAAATTAATAGTACCTATTATTCATTAGTATTATTTTTTTTTATTTAAAAAAATGATAAGATTACACATATTAACTAAATTATAGACTCTAATTGGCAATTATTTTACAGATTTTTCATAAAAATAGCTGCTCAAATAATATTAAAAGGAAAGCAGAATTTGCATGACTAAAAGGTGTTAATTATATCTGTACCTAGTTATGCTATTCATATGGTAATAAATAGTTGTGTGTGCCCGCATCCGGCCATAAACAGAGTTATAACTATTGTCGCCCTTCCATTGAATAAAAACAAACAAATAAAAAAACAATAAACATAACAGCATGAGATTTGAGATTAGGATCTAAGTTTTATTTCTATAGGGTTAAATAATGTATCACTACTTTGTGTTTAAATACCGAACTCGAATATAAATATATATATCAGAAGCTTAAAACACCAAGCCAAATCATTGTTTACAAATTAAAAAAACAAAACAAACTTTTTTATAAATCATAGACAAACGACAGACAGGCGGCGCATTTAATTTATGAGTTAATCACAACGGTTACGAGGTCATTAGACGATATTTTTACATCTAACTCACGAACACGTTAGTCAGAAAAGGGATATGTCTTTTGACGAGCTCGTTATCGCGGCTAAATGTGTAACAAAATGTCCCTTTAGGCACAGTCACACGTTGCCTCTAAACTGGGCGTTAAGTTGGAACTGCACTTAACATAGATGAATTCCCTTGTTAATCTGTGACTTTTAATGAAAAAGTTTAAAGTTTGACAGGTGCTGATTTTGCCGCGGGAAGTTGAATTTCGAAGAGGTTGTAATAAAAACAGATGGGCAGTTGGAACGTTTAAAACATTTTCCTTTTTAGATTCCATTCCGTTTGTCGCTATAATGATGTCTCATATGGAAGACAGTAGGCTTTGAAGATACTTCAACCATAACTCATCCCGGAAGAAAATATTTATAAACTTTATTCATATAATTTTGAAAGTTTACCCAACTCTCCACACTAAAGAAAATAATATATCTACAGTACAAATACTCTGAACTATACATTTAGGATTTAGGTACTAACGTAAACTCAACAAACTTACAAATATAATAATTATTCAAAATGTCTACTTGAAAGTCATAGTTCTTATGTCAATACTACCGACTGTCAGATGTTTGCTCGAACAATCCTCAACATGCAAATTGGAATAGTTCATAAGAAGTTCGACGTTCGGTATTTGAAATCGCGTTGAACGGCTCTGGAATATCAAAGACATTTAGAATGGAATGAATGATAATTTTACATTGCATCGAGGGAAAGACTAAAAGAAAATATTCTTGGCTTACAAACAAGAAGACAAAGGAATTCCGAGAGTATAGACAAGATGAGCTTTTTTATCGACTGACAACGCACAAGATTTTAGCAAAACTAATTTAGAGAACCATGGTGAACTCTTAAATTCAATTTTGATCTCGGCAAACCAGACTAACATTGGTATAGGAAACCTGTCATGAAGATGAAACTGAAGACAACATTGTTGGTACATTTGAAAACTGCTTTAGCAATCTGCCAACACCAATATACTTCACAAGCATTCAAACTGGCGTTTTATCTACTTTTAAAGCTCCCAGATGGCTAGACTTCCCTTAGTAACCAAACCATTAAATATAAAAATCTTCCACAAGATTCCTGTCTGGTTTCCTAAACTTTGCATCTGCCGTCAGTCAGATATTAGAAATGTTATTCTTACTTCTAGATAATACAGCTATTCTATATGAACTCATTGAACTTTCAATATAAACTATATGTAAAAAACTTCAAATATCTGGTTTGAACGCATGTGAAGGAAATTCCTAATATGAGAGCTGTCTTCTGATCTTGGAGTTAAAGAAAAACAATTTAATATAAAAATAATCGTAAAATATGATATAGGAAAATTCTGAAAAAGAGACAGGGTAAAACAGAGCTTAAAACTATCAAAGAAAACTTTTGCATACATGCATGTATTTGTTACCGTTATCCAAAATGATTATTCAAAACAGACTTCCAGCAGCCTTTAAATATAAGGATTAATGAAGAAAGACTAGATTTAAAAGAAAAGAAAGAAGAAAAAATATTACGAACCGCACTGGAGATAACATATAAAATAAAAAAGAACCCCGTGCGTGCGAGCGAGACCAAAAATGCTCCTATCTCAATTAAACATTGAGTAGCAAAATATATTATTAAGTTGAAAAATCATTAATGTAAATAGAACCGTGTAATACCTATGTTGCCTATCAGCAATAAGAATGTGTTTAGCGCAGCGATAAGAACTCATTAATATACACTTGCTCATCTACAGTGCGAAATGATAATCGAGCCGATGCCGAAGGTGCCTCAGACCTAATAACTCAATTTCATGCAATATTCCACGTAGATTACAGTACAGAGTACAGCGGCTTTGAGCTTAGTAAAATCAGAGCTTTTAGAATAAAACGAGGCTTTAACGAAAACCTCTTTGAAAGTAAATAACATAGACAACACAGGTTTAGTTTTCCCTCGGGATGCTATGAGTGAACCTTAACTATGGTTTTCGTAAATAAATAAATCCTAATGAATATTCGAAAATCGTACTACAGATATTCTTTATGTAAGTAGTGTTTTAGCAGGCACTGGTTTTTAAACAAAACTTTAGAACCTGTTTGTTCCTATTTTCCCTTTTGCCAGTTTAATTCTTCGGCTTCCATTTTCAAAAACCTTGACGTTTTTAATTAGGTATATTATAACGAACGCCATATTTATTCCCTACCTAGACGTAGTACTACAAAGTACTTTCAACCCACGCAAACTCACTAACAACTATCGCAGTCAGGTAGAGAGGTCGATGCCATCTCGGCTATCTGGGTGAAGAGGCACTCCTGCAGCCATTGTCCCACCTGGACCTCAAAGGTATATAGGTCGGGCGCGTAGCTTTATAATGTAGGACTTTCACAATATTTGAGGAAAGAAATTGGAATTGGAGAGCGTATGGAACGAAAATGTTTACTATTTCTGTAACGAAAATGTGAAAGTGTACTTTGGGAAATTAGGTTTTCTTTCTGTAAAAACGAACGTAAATTACTTAGTAATTATTGATGATAAATATAAGAATTACGTCCATGGAAAAAAGGCGTGAATTTATGTATATTGTGTAATTGTGTATGTATGAGACATGAGAACTAAGGTCCACCTACTTACAACGGTAAAAGGATCTTTATTTAATCATTATTGAAGTAATGGCCTGAAACGATGGATGGACTTGTCTGAAAGATGAATATGACTAAAAAAGTGGATGTGCTGAGATGAAGATATCGAAAATTTTACATTTTTGCGCAGATCCCAAATAAATTGCGACAAGGACAAAAGAGGTAAGAATCTCGTGAAAATTTACCCCTAAATAACGCCGTGTCAAAGCTCAATCAAACTTTTCCATTATATCGTTTCGCATTTATTATAACGTTTTAATTTCAGCAGCAACTTCGCCTGTCTTCCTAAGATCACCGAGTACCTACCTCTTATAAGTACAAAAGCTGCTTCCTCGTGCCTTCGTAGTTGGAACATGTCCATTACCACGTCATGTTTACTTTAGGGCCCCGTGCGTTTGTTTTCGAGCAAAACAGACGCCTACCGCGGCCAAAGAAAATATTATATTATTATCTGTTAACCATGAACGTGAATAGTTCGTAAAGTGAATAATCTTACATAATATTTAGATGATTTTGCAAGATCGTCTGGTACATATAGTAAGAAGCTTAGAAGTCTGGAAGCTGAGCGGGATTATAAGCAAGTGTCCGCAGCTCCACTTCCAAGCGCGGTTTTGCGTATACTACTGCTGTAAAGGTATGATGAAAGATATGTGAACCACTGGGTTGTGGAGGTCAGATAAGCAGTCGATTCATGTAAAATACTGGTATTCAGCTTTGTTTAGTTTGATTGGAAGCTGACTCCGTTAAAGTGGGGTATAGCGTAAGCATCTAAGATCAAAGTTGCTTGCAATCCCACTTCTGAATTCTGCCAAAATAATGCAATTGAAGTACTGAATGCATAATGTAGAGTAAAGTTAACGCCTAACTTTGAAACTGAGATCGATGAATGTTCGCAAGTTTCGCTCCCTAACTCTGCTTTGATGTATGTAAATATGCATGTATAGACCTATACACGTGTCGGTCAATTTACCTTCGGATGTATAGACACAATAGTCTCTTCGTCCTGGAATTCTATTAAAAAATGTAATTTAAATAGATTTCATACTTCTCTGCGTATTCAATTCAATTAAAAACATTGATTCCCCATAAGCCTAAATGGACTTTGTGTTATAAAACATCAGAAGATAGGTGCACGGTTCCATTTGCTAGTTTTCCATGAAGATAAGCCAAAATTAACTCTATGCTTACTCTTTTACAAATTATTGGTTGTCAATTTTTGTCACGCAAGTTATCATTTTAAATATTCCTAATCTACCAATAGACCTCTTATTATAGGCCATTGTGTACACGATCCATTACCACTAACAAAATGATAAGTAACAGTATCCTAAACCTACTCGACAATCTCTCCGTTATGTGGGTAGTTGATAGTCGTAACAGTTGGCGCCATCCATCATGGTTCGCACGCCATTACACACATTAACATTGTATCCTCACTCCTCAGCCATCAGCTGTGGGCTTCACACTGTTTCTTATGACTTAAGGAGGGAAGAACTTGTTGAAAGTTTTAGGTAAGGAAACCCTTGCTAATTGTGATCTAAATTTAACGTGAGGTTCGGAGATCCTAGCTTTGGGTTTTGCAGGTTGTCCAAGGGTTTTAATTCGACAGAATCTCACCTTAAACTACCATAATGTTCTACTAGTAAAGGTGGAGTTTTGAATTCTTCGCTGATGATGGATTTAAGAGCAGGGTTATTTATAGATGTGTCAAATTCGATACTTCAATCTAGGCCTGATGTAGGACACCTGTTTTTATTATGAAATTGGTGACATAATGTTAGTCTAATTTCACCAATTCAATTAACAAAAAACTGTCCACAGATTTTAAGAAGAAACTGAAGACATTAGATATTTAGTATGCTGGATAATTATGCCAAGTTTTTTACCTATGAAAAAATCTACAGGTTTCCATCAGAGCCTATCTTTTCTTCTTGATGTGTTCATCAAATAAATTATTACTAAGATCAGCGAAAATGTAACGTTACTATTCTCTCAGCTGTTTTTTTCTTCTTTAGATTACCTTACCACCTGGCACATCACATTCAGCCTAAGAGCTCCATTCGCGAAGTTTTTACCTGAAAATAAAGAAAAGATTCTTTCGTAAGTACACATTGTTGAAATGTTGATATAATCGTGCGCTCGTAAAGACATGAAATCACTTAACCATTGTAGGTCGAGGGTACTAAGGATTAAGGGCACGATGGGTATTAACTTGTATTATAAAATGGATGGACGACTCAATAAAACATTGTGCGTCGAAGCGGCAAACTGTGACAAGTGAAAAATGCTCTTTGAACGGTTGGAGTCAGCAAAAAAATCGAAATCTATGGTTGGAGTACCGAAACTCTAAGCAATATTGGACAGTCGAGTACAGGAGTATGATTCTATGAAGTGCCCGAGTATGGTACTATGGAGTACACGTGTTTGGTTTTATGAATGAAATATTTTGCGTTTTCATTTCAATCCTTGAACGTAGTTTATAATAAAATAACAGGAAAATTTAATAAAACATATGAAAACTTAATTTTCTACGTTACTATAAATTACAAACCTCACGATTTTCTTACAATAAAATTATTATTTCGAGGCCACTTTACTCGATATTACTTGATAACAATAAATGTCTGTGTAAGCGGATCTTAAGATGAGCTCAATATTTTATGGCGCCATAAAATTTGAATTAATTCTTATTAATATAGAACGATGTTGTAATCTTGATGCGTGGGCGTGGCTGATAATTAAACAAGTAATTGATACTCGTTGATTAAGTTGGAATTCGTTGATTCATATTTGAGACAAAAATTCTATTGATATCATTCGGGGAATTTCTAACAGTAACTTTGTTGTTTGTATTGCTATCTATGAGACGAAACCTTGGATTCGTACAAATTTAGTCGTAAATTCTTCATGTTCGATGTTTTTAACTAAACAAACGAAGTGTACTAGCCAAAACAAAACGTCCAATTACTTTATGCCTTCCTTCGTTTAGCGAGACTGCGGAACGGATAAAATGAATAAAACATCTTCATTTACAATTCGTGAGCACTGCTGTCGGTGACTGTACTACATACAGTTTTATTGCTAAACATAAAACGGTATTCCCACTAATCCTTATCTTTAAATCAGAAAAAATCACCCATGGGACTTTGAAGTTCAAGAATGTGCAACCTTTTTTTTCTCTATGCTATTTTTTTTTCGGTGACAAAGGAATGGCAAGGCGAGAAGCTACAAAATATTTGTTTAAACACGAAGATAGTGAATAAGTGATGTACTAGAGTTCAATTTTTATAAACAGGAACAGATACATAGTAAAATAATCATGTAGTTTTATTTTAGTAAGGAAAAGACTAATCTAATCTGTGCAGTATATTCTTGGAAATCAGGGACACTACATTAAAAGCCCTAGATTTGTAGGTAGGTATCAACATTTTCTCAACACTTAGTTCCATAATGTCTCCTTTTCGTGTCTTGGAATATACAAGCAACACATTGTAAGTACACGTGAGGAGAACAAAATCTTTTATAGAGTTACAATTTTCGAAGAAAAGTAGGTAACGTGTCCCATCTCTACAGGAACTCAGGAAGGATCCCCATAATCCGCATCCCGCACACACCAAAGGTGATGAATGGACTTGAACAGCGTTTATTACCTCATCGCTAAGTAATTCGAGTATTTGCCGAACGACACAAAAGCCTGGGTTTTACAAAACCGTGTCATTTGAGCGAACATATTGTTGCCATGTTTGTTAAAATTTTGAGGTAACGTTACAGAGGGAAGCCATTCTCGTTGCGCCTTTTTTTTAGTTTAAGGGATGGCGTGAGATCTTTGGTGTTGATATTGATTATGCAAGAATAGTAAAGTATAATAGTGTGTTATCTAATTCATTCATTCATAGCTAGTTGTGAAGATGGATGTATGTAGGATAAGATAAAAGCAGAAAAAACTGGAAAATCTGTTTACAACGCAACCCCACACCAGTTATTTAAGCCGGTCTGCAAATTAAGCCCCATTGACACACAAAATGTAAGCCAGCTCCTCCTCACCTCGTATAATTCGTTTTGTACATCCTCAGAACATAATACAGTTCACCAACTGAAAAAACAATTACTCTTTCCTTAAGAATAACTGGAATTAAATGAGTCATATTCCTCCAAATTATTGTACGTGTAGAATACGAAGCAATCTTTTTCGCAGTAAGTACCAGCTGCGTTGAACATTAAATAATTACTCGAGCATGTGCCGTACCGACTCATGACATTACATCTCGAAATAGCTGAGTGTCAGTACGTTAGATTTTTAATGTTAACGTTAATTTCCGGAGCGCTGCGTGCGCATCTTGTAGGGTTGCCAGTGTCATTCGAATGACAGCTGTCAATGTCAATTACTATGGTAATGTCAAAGTGCGATTAAAACATTTACAATGTGTTCACTAAACCTAAAATGGTAGGTTTAGGAAGAATTTTGCACTATTTTCATTAAGAGTTTTTAATTCCTGCACCTATAAACAAATAGGTCTAAAGTATTGTCACAGTAAAAATATACAAACAGTATGGAAACTACCTACAAACGCTCGAAACGGCACACTGATACAATCATACGCACCGACGAGACCATTTAGGCACTTCTGCAGTGCTGTTAGTAGTGCGACCCGCTGGGGTTCGTCGATGCACATGTATGTGTGGTGTGCCGTTTCGAGCGTTTGTAGGTAGTTTCAATACTGTTTGTGTATTTATTCTGTGGTATTGAAGTAATAGACAGGCAGATGTAATACAATATTACTGACGAAATAAATCAGTGGTCTTTTTGTAGTAAATTCAGGTATTTTTGGATGTTTTGCATTTATCCCGTTCATCAAATAAACCACTATTTCGTTGATACATCAGCATCAGAGATTTTGAATCTACCTATTTTGAGAATATTTATTTTATACGTAAAATATTCACAGGGCGTAAACAGAGAGTCAATGAGGTGACAGGTCAACAGTTCATTAAAGGGTCAGTATGGTCAAGAACGTTTAAAGTTCATCAAGATTCGATACAACAACATTTTGAAAAGGTCGTCGCTTAGTAAGTGATATCCTTTCTAAATATAGTATGGGACCATATCGTATGGAGGTAGGGGCTTTTAAGGCTTGAACTGGAGTAATATATATGGTGATGCGATCGCATCACTAGCAGTCGCTGTCATTTTAACAGTTCATGGCATTTTTGTATCAATACGAGGCGACATACACATTCCTGTACCTAACTTACTTATGTGTGCAAGTAGCTTGCAAGCTCGCTAAGAGTAAAAATGTTCTGTGCTTGCAAGTCATACTGAGATTCACCAATCAGAAGTTATTATGGCACAATGACATGCAAGCTATTTGCACACTTTTACACAAGTTACAGGCATGTGAATTGTCGCCTATACTATCACCAAAACAAAAATGATACATCACTTATATCTTTGCTTACAAATGTCTTATCTTGATTGTAAACACTGTTAAATAATATGTCTAATCGCTACATGAAAGTGACCTTTCGATTCATTGTATCTTTATCAGCATTGATATAAAGACAATAAACTACAACGTCAACGGAAAGTGCATAGACAAGACTGTAGCTGTAATGACAGGATGTTTTGAAAGGCGTTAGATTAGCAAAGAGATCGTCATAGATGCACATCACTCTACACTCTTCTTGAGTGGAGACCGCGAACTGGTAAACGTAAGGTGGGACGCCCTGAGGCTAGGTGGAGTGACGATCTTCGCAGGGTGGCTGGTAGCAGCTGGATAAGAGTTGCCGAAAATCGAAGCAAATGGCGTGCAATTGGAGAGGCCTATGTCCAGCAGTGGACTGCTATAGGGTGATGATGATGCACAACACGATTACTGACCTATGACTATAGACAAAGAGTCATTGTATCAGCGATAACGTTTGTCGAAAAGTAAAAATATCATAGTTAGAATGACGCTTGGTCTAAAGCCTCTTTTTGGTAAAACCACTCGAGGGGTACATTACCAGGCTCTAGACAAGTAGGTGAAGTAGTTCAAAGTATAGTAGTAGTTACATAAAGCAGACTTGCAGACCCAAAAAACAAAGAAAGAACCTACAATGTCAGCAAACTCAAAACTTATGAATTTTTTGAAAATTACTGTTTTTCTGCCAACCTATTCCCAAACACTGCAACTCCTGGAAGCCAGAATCAACAGAGATGACTGAAAGAAAAGTGCCGAGACAACGAAGCTCGACAAGCGCCAAAGAGACAGTCAAATACAACAGTCTTGGAGCCCGCAACAATATCAATTAGAAAAGAACAGCGCAGGAGTAAGAACGATAATGAAAATGATTGGCTATAAGTGGCTATTCACACTAACTATTTTTAGCCACAGACCACACACCAAACATAACGAAGATTAACCCGTCAATACATTTCAAATTTCGAACACAAGCAACCCTAACATGCTGCGTGCTATCTTTAGCCGTTTCCCGGTGCGATCTCGGTGTGTTAAGTAAACAAAGGTGGTGTATGAGCGCTCGGTCGATATACCACCGACCACCGCAAATAGACGCCGTGTGCCCGTGTGTCATGCGTTGCAGCGGAAGGGTTAAATTCTGTGAGTTTGTGTAGTGATGTTCCAATGTTTTGTGGGCTGTCATTAAGTGCGTTTTAAAGATTATAATAAGGACTTAAAAAAAACTGCTTATTTTGAATTTTTTGTTTATTTGAGTTCAAGAGTTGTCAGTGTCAATAAGTATTCGCAAGAAATGATGACGTTCATTTCTTCATCATATTTATGTAGATTGCACTGTAGACAAATTACAATAAAAAATGCAACGGCGATAACAACAGCTTCACGTCAATAAAAAACGCGTTTCAACACAAAACATCTAACAAAAATTTTGTAACACATTACGAAAAGCAAACATTCAAATTACAGAATAGTCAACAATTAAAAACATTTCATAACAGTCGGTTTGTCTCCACAAAGCTGAGAACAATGCACATACATGATGCAGATTAGATAATGAAGTATCTAAACGCATAGATGCCGCGTTTTGTCCAAAACCTTATGTAAATTTGCCCACAATGTGTACGGAAGCCGATACTGTGGGCGGTATTACAGAAACTTTTCAAAACCGTTGAGAAACATGCTGTAACCTCCTTAGTTGATTTTTGGTTAATCGTTATGAATGTCGTCTTAAAAATGTTGCCATTATTCGTCATTAAGTTATGTTTACACGGGTAAAAAATGTGGAATTTAAAGCTTTAGTTTTCAAGAATTTTGAAAATAATTTATATAATTTTGTAGTCATATATTTTACTGCTTTTACGGCACGCTTCATTTAAGACATGTTATGGTAGACAGCTTCATAAGAGTTTTAATTCTACAAAGGGCATTAAAGACCATTTACACCACTCATTAGACGCCATTAAAAAGTACCAACGCACCTTGGCTGAAATTAAAAACCGATATAAGATAGGCGTGCCGGACTTCGCACAATTAGGGTGCCGTAACAAACCGCAAAACAAGTTGGTTGTAATAGGGTGAGTGATAGCAATAGGGCTCCTTTTGGACCTTTCGGATACGGAACCCTAAAAAGGAACGAACCGCCATAAAGTACGCACATTTATTAAACTCGGTGTCATTTATAACCAATGCCATGTAAACGCCGCGTCGAATTGTTAAACGACACATAAATAACTTATTTAATTAATGGATGAGCTATAAATAATTAAAGTAAGTCGTGATGGTTCGGAGGTTAAGCTTCTGGAAGTAGAGGATGATAGTTTGAACATGACAAGATCCAGGCGAGAAACAACAGAATCCGAGAACGAAAAGCTCTAGGGTCTTATAGGGATGATTGTGTTTAACACTGTAATTTTGGCTCAGATGATGCTGATCACTGCGACTTTTTTAGTTCTAAATGTAAGTGAGACATATCGGACGGATGATGAAGAGATAGTTGTGAAGCCAGAACATAAAATGACCACCACCAACCAACTAACGGACTTAAGGCGGTACCCCGAGCAAAACGCCGCGCAAGCCGTTTTTTGTGCTGTTTTTAGGAGCTATCTACTCGTTATTTAAAAAGAAATATCAATTAATAAAAATACATTAAATTTCTACATAATATTGATTCTAAAATGGTAGATTTAGTTTTTTTTTATATGTTGTATATATTTCACTAATCAACTTCCAAAAAAACATAAAAATGAGAAATAATTATTGATATTATGCATCTCCTCGTAAAGTGTTCATTGATTATTTTTTGTACTAACACTAATGGATAGACAATTTAATAACGAACATTTTTGTAGAATTATTTTTTTCAAAAGACCAAAATTCGATTTTATAAAGATTTTATTCTAAAATCCGGGCGTATTCACTACTGTAATTCATGCGCCACCAGTGCCGCTAGACCAATAGGAACGCTCATATCTCATGCCGATTTTTTGGTCAGGGTACCGTCTTAAAGCTCATTCTGAAGAGGCCGACGACGCCGTTGCCATGCAATGGGACAAGTCGGTACAGCATGTGTAGCGGTAAAGCAATAAATTCGTCATTCAGTGTTTACAACTGTGAGAAATCCGGATTCACAATTGTGCCAAATGACCTAGAAACGTAATACCTACTCAAGTGAGAGTAAATACTACTGAAGTTAATTTTCTTAGCATTTGTATCGTTCTGAATTTACTCTGGTAACATTATTTTGGGTATTGTGTAATAGTCTAATTAAGTGAAAAGTTATGACGAACAAGTATTTTGTTGCAAAAGCTGGTTTTACCAAAAAATCTTTTACTGATGATGATGTTGAGAAAACAGCAAATGAAAGTTTAAATAAGATTGCAGACAGCAATTTATTCACAAGATATGAAAATACTAAGAAATCAGAAACAGCAACATATGAAACCGTAGATCAATCGTAACCACTGAAAACTTCAGATAATCAAAAGAAGTGTTCAACTTTCGAGATCAAACCGAAACCGTACAAGTACAAACATAATCCGACAACGTTAGATTCCATTCAAACATTCCAGGAAACAAATGTATAATTAAAACACGTTCAAACAGCTTGGAAACAAAACATGGTATAATGTGGAATGTAGTCAATGTACTACATACATACAATGCACCATACTTGGACCAACTGTGTACAACATTTGTCTCTACAAATTATATGGTATTCAATGAGCATAATATAGAATTTTTAGAGCATATTTATTGAGGTTTTTAGATTGAGGACACCTTTTTATTTGACCGAAGAACAAACTATGCGGTGGTTTTAATTTTTAAGAAAGTCCTTTTTGCTTTGTGACCCAAAAGCACAGCATCGTTATTTTCATGATGTACCTCATACCTTGTATGCTATGTACCGTATGTTACCTTTAAATAAATCAGACATTGGCCTTCAGTATATTTTTCTTTGTTCGCTCCGTTTTCAAAATGCTCTTTACCTACTAGTTTTTCTACAGCGTAAAAATAGGTACCTACTACTTTCTCCACTAGACCAAACCAAATGATTTCCCTGTTGCCTTCTCTTTTTACCATAATGCAAATGAGCTTTAACAAGTTTTACTTGCCGTACTCGGTTTCCTTTATCATTGATTGTCATCTATATCAAAATCAACTACCACTACACCACTATCAATAACATTCAACCAGTTGTTAGTATAACCACCAAGGTCTTGTAAAGAACGACTACCGACCGATTCAGAGAAATGTATCAAATACTAAGATTAGATACATGGTACAACAATTATTTCTAGATGTTATGTCACTAGTTACCGCACGATCGCACCTGATAGCCCGATACTGTATCAAAAGGCCCTTTTTGTAAGGAGTGCCAGTAGCGTGTGTTCTTGATAAAAAGGTTCTTGCACGTAAATAACAGTATTTCGCTTTGATTTTGATAAGAGTTCCAAGACTTGGCTTTCCTTATTTGTCTTCCTATATTATTTGAAAAACTCTGTATTCTTCTTTTCCGTTGTTGGATCAAAAGGTGTAGAGATATCATCCGAAAACGGCTTTTATTACACACATATTAGTCCATTAGATACGGCAAGATTCCTAGGGATTAGTTCCATACTTTAATTTCGCCTCAGAATAATGCGAAAGCTCTATTTGCCAACGTCTTGTTACTAGCAGGTGGAATCCGTGGAATCATTCATTTCATTTTAAGGAATCTCTCTCTCCAATCCTTGGAATTTAATTTTTGAAATCCGAATAACTACTTTTAAAAAGATTTTATCCGGCACATATTGCACAGCGATCCTGAATTTTTCAAAGTATGTTAGCACTCCTTTCGCAGATAAAGTCGAAGGAGTCTAGTTCATGAATAATTTTACACTCTACTTGAATGCGGGTATGTGGCAGGTGCATTTGATACCGGTTCAGGCTTTTATACTTATTATATTAACCGTGCGATCGTGAGTTTTAAATAAAACAAGTTAAACGCAACAAAAATATGTAATTTATACCCATTCGAAGCATTCTAGGCATTATTAAGAATGAAAACAATATGCTTATAACTGAAAAATCATACATGCATATTTTTTTTCTAATTTACTTTTGGTTGTACTCCGAAACCAATTATTTTCAAAATTCAACGTTTATGTACGTAATATCAATTAGTTGCCACCTCCAAACCCTTCGTTAGACCGCATAAATTCCGCACACAACAACAAATAAATAAAGCTACGAAATAAAACGGTTAATTTGAAGATTGTAATAAGAATTAAGAGTGTCGGCGCCACCACGCGGCAGGCGCTTCATAAATCACACGGTCTGACTTAAGGGACTGCCGACTGCCAAGCAATATACTGCATCTAAAGGTGGTTTTAAACGACGCGGGCTAGCCCGATCCTACGCGAGCCGAGCCGTCCGTGGAGATGCGGCTCGGCTAAATACGGACGCAAGCCTGCTCGTTTAAACGACGCGGGGTAGCACGATCCTACGCCAGCCGAGCCGTCCGTGGCAACACCGCTACACATCGTGCACATTGTTGCGGCTTTTGTGACCTGGGTCTTTTGGGTTCCATATGGCCGGTTCCTCTTCGTACAATTCAATGAAGAGTTGAATCTTCTCGTTGCTCCACTCCATCTCGTACAAAATCAATCCCCAATTAAAAACTTCGCTAAAAAAACAAAATAGGTCTTCCTTCGTCGCGCGCTCTGTGTTATCTGTTTAGACGGCGCGTATTAACACAAGCCGAGCCGCAGATGGCGCGCGCGCCTTTGATCTGTGTCGAAAAAACCGACAAGTGATGGATCGTGCGAACTTTGCCGAGCCGCGCCGAGCGCAGTTGTTTACACAGCGCGTGAGCCGCGTGGCGCGGCGAACCACGAGCGGAGCCAGGCTCGGCTCGCGTGTTTGCGCGCCGTTTAAACGGTGCTTAAAGCTTCGGTCAGATGGACAGCGGGCTGCATGTGACTTTCAATTTGAAATAATAATTGTGGCTATTTTCTGCTTTACTGTTCAAATACTGACCACAGACAATTTTTATCTTCTTCAATCTTATCGATGTTTGTTGATAAAACGTATAATAAAAAGGTTTTTTTACTGGTGCCGGGATAGATAATTGAGCATAGGTTAATTAATAACTAAACAAGGCACATTAAAGGCAAACTTCTCCAATTACATTATTCATTGCGGCATAAACAAGTTGCGTTAAAGCAACTTACCAACACAAGACGCAATGGAATGAACATTAAGTGTTATGTCAATGAGTCACCGACAAGGGTGAATCACCCTACCTGCGCGTACGTCGGGACCGAAAACTGTTATTAGAAAGAGACAGAAGACCGCACACCTTTTGAGGACCCCTATGGTAAAAAGGAGAGAAGTGACAATTTATTTTAGATATTTTTGACACCGTGGTGAGCCTCTAAAAAGATTGTTCAAACTTTTGAATCGTTCTTCTTTATACAAAATATGTGGCTTTATAACTTGGTTTAAAGTTTAAGATTTATTAATAATAACGTGGTACAAACTAAGCTTTTACTAGCACTAACCTAACTGTAGTAAAAGTTATTAAATGTTGAGAACAATAATGCGTCTTGGGAGGTCTAAGAAGTTTGATAATTCGAAAATGTCTGGCTTCAAATTGTTTTACAAAGCCGTACCGGGATATTTAAGAGTATTAGATATACCGGTACGGCTTTGAATTTTGAATTGATATACTAGACTTAACATGGAATGACGATGTGATTCAATTGCTAACTGGACATTAAACACATCAAGTTTGAAACTTTAACAACTACAACAATAAAGCCTAGACCCGTTTCTCAAAACAACACTAAAGCAGGAAACTTGAAGAATACATCATTGAATAAAATATACTGTTGAATGACTCTCTAGAATCCCGGCCTTAGAGTTGATGCACTGCTCAAAGCTCTTAATCCAAAAAATCCAACACAAAGAGCGATTGAAATGTTAACCGTTTCCTAAAAACTTCGGCTTACTCAACTTAACGATGAAGTAAACGTTGAAAAGGTTCCTATTCAAATTCTACACGCTTCACCTTTCCTACAACTATGAATTCATTGGCCCAATAAATTATAACACAAAGAGATCCGACAAATACTTAATTAGCATATCGAATACTGATATTATCTGTGCAATAGATCGAATCTATATTAGTCGTCGACGCTGAGTATGAGTATAATGGTGTCTATAGAACAAGTGTTCCATATCTCAGCCACTTCACGCATCAGTCTCTTGAAACGTGAAAGCAGCTGTTTAAGAGTACCGATAATCGGTAAACTAAATATAAAAGGAAATTCAAATTCACCGAATATCGGAAGATAGAAGTTTTAGCAATTCAAAAAGTTATTCTTTGAGAATAACTGCCCGATAAACGGTGTTATATTGAGCGTTAAAGATCGAAGTTTGCGAAGTCGCAGAATTCTTCGGAATATTCTAATAAAATTTTGCATTTAGAAGCTTTGGGGACCGTTTAAGTTGCGACGACTTATGGATACGGCGTTTAAATATAGCATATTGCGCAAAATTTCATTTAGAAGACGTAGCTATTGGTGAATGGGAAGATAGACTCTCTCTGGCAATTTATTGATATAAACGCAATGTTTGGGAATTCTTTTAGTTCATAATATCCATAACCTACGTTATTTAAGCAAGGCTCTTGCCAATTCTCCCCAGCCTCATTTAGCAGTAGTACCACAATCTCCCGAATACATTTCGCTACATTACCGAGGACTTGGTTCGCTTATATTTAAGTTAAGCCAAGCTCATGGCAAGACGCCAACTATTTCTGCTATTCACTTGCTGAATCGTTATATCTTTAATGTTTGACCAAAAAAATCGTATCGTCAGCATTCACACTGTTGGCGAATAAGACAATAAATTGAAGTGGTTTAAGTTCAACAACAGCGTGAAATCTTTTGGTAACTTAAAAAGGGCTGAAGTTTATTTTAGCGTTGCGTGTTCTCGAGCAAAGTTCGAAAAATGGCAATCAGGAAAAGAAACTGTAGGAGGAAGTTATTTTCTTAAAGACTACTATTTGCAAAAAGAAAGAAAACTATCCGTAGACGGTGATAAATTGTGTTCTGCTTGATATTGGAAGGAGTTAACTTTTTCTGCATATAGGTACTTAGGTTTTATTACCATCAAGGTTTTCAAAGCAATCGCTTTGAATACAATACCACAAACAGTAATTTATAAAACCTTTGCACGCGCAAACATCCTTAATCCTATTTGAAGAACTTATTTTATATCCTCTGTTAACACATGTAGGCCCAAAACTCAATAATTTGTAACCAAAAAGTTTTTTTACATCTAATAACAAAATGCAAAACAGATAATAAGTATTCCGTGGATGTTAGGGCTACCTGTTTCCGGTTACGCATTGATGAATCAGCCTTTTAAAATGGCTACTAAGATATTGTTCTTATGACCTAAGCATGACAATTGACAATGCTTGATCAGATACTGAATAATTTTAGCACTGCGGTCGCCTTCCGGTGTTGGATGAAATTTCAATAATTAATGATGGCCACAGGATTTATAATTATGTTGGCACGTGAAGAGGATGGAGGAAACGATAGTTTCCCCAACGGTTTCTAATACCACGTGTTTGGAACTTCGGATCTAAGGACCAGTGGATACTAGAAACGTGATCCAGGATGTCGTGTGAACTTTTAACAATACTATTGGATGTCAGGTTGTCTAGAGGTTCCTTATCGTGTCTCTTAGAAGGATTTTAAGGAATTTAAGATAGCTCCATGATCCACAGCTTTTGCTAAACAAACTTCACTTCTTCCCATTAATTTAGCTTCAAACATTTTGCACAATTTCGCTTAAAACGACAAGGTGATAACGATAGTCGAAGAGAAACATTGCAAGTTATTGACCACGTGGCGTGGCCTTTTCGGTGTCACTAGTCAAAACCATAATAATTATGTTTTGGACTTTTAAGTTACGGCTATCGCTGATGTCAAATAGCGTAGAGACTAAGCTCAATAAATACTAATTCCACCGATCCACTTGCTGTAACTATGATGATTAATAATCTGTTGTATAAAACGGCGGCGGCTACCCACAAGCTAATCATAAGTCATAGTGATTCTAATAATAGAAAGCACATTAATTGGCGGGCTATTATAAAATAATTACGTATGTATGGACTGGTCGATACGAAGACAATTGCTGTCAATTATCCATGGGAAGTAAAACATGAGTATTGATTGGATAGAAAGGTATCACGTGGTGGGTAGACGATGATTTTGTTCTGAGTTCTGACTAACATGTTTTTTATTATGATTGATTGCAGATTCAGGGGCAGTTATGCCATGTTCTGAGAGATAGATTTATTTGAAAAAAAAAACGCATTGTTTTATCTCTTGATTCTTTCTTAAAGTTACTTATTTCTTTATTCTTATGGTCAAATGGGGAGTACACAGGGCTGGAGTGATCCAGCTGGTCATCCAGATAAGTTGACTTTCTCTAAGCAATTACTTGATATTTTTTTGGTAAGTAAATCAAGAGCTTCATTTAATATACGGTCGCCATCTTGGATTGAGTACAAATATCTAGTCTTCTTCGTTAATCAAATTCTCAACGCTTTTTATTACTATCTTGTCACTCGTGAAAGCAGCAAATCATGATCCAAAAGTAGGCCGAACGGTTGAAGCATATCTGTCTAAGATAAGCTATGAATGGCGAATAAAAACGAGATTATTACACATATCATTATCAACGCTAGTACTACTGAATTTACGTTGAAACATACAATCGGATCCACCTGTGTATCTAATCTTCAAGAAAGTCACATCAAAGGAATTTGTACCTAAACATTTGTTAGATACAGTTCATTTTCGACTGGAACGTTTCTCGAGTGTTTTTCATTACATAGGCCTATTAGATTTAAAAGTACTTTAAAATGACCTAGAACATAATTTAACTAAATCGATTCATCGTTGCTTTGATCTTCTTTGAAAGGTTTCATATTTATTATTGCGAGACTTTTAGAGGAAGCTTTGTTTATGTTTCAGTGCTCTTAAAGTAAATTTGCACGTTCTTAGAGCATTTCTGGCTGGGTTGGAGCGATGCTCTTTTAACCTTGGCTGGTAATATTCTGATGGCCAACTATACACAGTTGATGATGTTTTTTTGTTTTCTTGAGGTGTTTTCAAACTAGAATTCTTCTGCCCATTCCGAGTTCAAAGTTCAAAAATGCCTGATCCCCAAATCGGATCTCCTTCCACTTATTGCCCAAATCGGATCTCCCTCTACTTATTCCCCGAATCGGATCTTCCTTCACTTCATAGTCCTGCCGGAGAAAACATTTAGAGATCAGCAGCCTAATTGCGTAAGTAAATTCGGCAACGGAAACAATCTGGTTCTTTCCCAAAAACACACACATACTGCTGCCGGATCAAAATAAATCCTCCTTGCGCAAGAGCAGATATCACTCATTTCTATCCACTGATGATGTGATTAACTTGCATCAAGTGATGAATGGCTAGATAGATGGATAAAATAAACAGTTTCTTCGAAAAATAGCACAGAACCACATTAACATACTTCCTGCAGTCCGGTCAACGCGCTAAATCTGACCTGTTTGCTGTGATATATGACGGCATAACTCATCCAGTACAAATTAGCAGTGCAGTTTATTAACTGTACTTACAATGCCGACTGCAAATATACTACTGCACAAGCCAGTTACTGTCCGACTGCAGAGCAAAGGAAGGTCTTCTCATACACAGAAGGCACGAGCATAAATCCTTTGCAAATAAATCACATTGATTTTTAGAAAAAGTTTATCTTTGTACAGCAGCGTTGTCTCTCACACACACATCCTAAATCTAAGGTCCATATTAAGTCATTTTAAAGGACCTCAACTCCACTCGGTCATGACAACGAAAAGAACTCTCGATTAATGTCAATAAATATCAAGGTATATTTGAGGTGGAGTCGAGTTGAAAGACATGACTTGGAATATAGGCGTGAAGTCCGTTGTGTCATAACCGCTCGGATACTGTGATGTCAGTAAGATTCCAAAGTCAGTCAATAAAGATCACCCATTTACGATTTAACCTTAATAAATATTTCCTTATCTGTGGCCAGATTATAACATTTCATTCATGTTACGAAAATTAAAACCATTTCGGCTTCATTATAAGACATAACATCGTATATTAGTCATAATTAAAAGCTTATCAATTGTATTGAATATTATGAGGATAAAAATCTTAATCATACCACTCAGTGTTTAGTTGTTATACCGTCCAGAAAAACTTTTCCTATTGGGGTGGCGTAGTTTTCAACTCAAACGTCAACAGTGTCAAATTCAATACATTCAAACGCCATATAAACTTAGTTCCGTATTTTCCCGTAGGTCAAGATATAGTGGAGGAGCTTCTGAGTCTTGTATGAATCGTTTATTAATAGACGTTTCGGAAAACACTGTCTTATAAACAACGCCCAGTATTCATTGAAAGCTTATGCAGTACTGAGAACGTGTTATCATAACAAATATGACACATCCGACTAGGTATGACACAGGGTCCAAGCCATGTCTGTATGAGGTAACCAATATACTTATTATATAAGAAATAGATAAGTTACTTAACTAATTTATATATTTTTTGATTATTTATGTCAGAAAGGGAGAGAATCTCAAACTCCATAGCACCTTAATGCCTTAAGAAGCCAGAACTGGTGAAAAAACACACCTGGACCGTTAGGTGTCGGACATCCAATGATTATGGCGACAAGATTGAAAGTAGTACTGACACCTATTTTACCTTAGCATGTACTTACTTAACTAATGTTCTATGTAATTTACTAATCAAACAGCACAACTACCGCTTAGCGGCTAAGACACTCTCGAAGACGACAATGTAAAAGTACAAAGTTCGGTTGCTTAATGCAAATGAACCTACTTGTGTGAAAGCAATGAATAGGTACTTGTACAGCACATTGCTGAATAAGACATTATGTAAATACAATTGGTATTCTATTTGCCAAGTTTTCGGGCAGCTGAAATTGTTGTCTGGTAACATTGAACCTATCTGTCGAACTACGATCCATAGAGCAGCTATACAGAGTTTGGTTAAGAGAGAGACTGCTTCTAATTATGAAATTATTGCCGCCAGTTTTGGTTAACTTCTTTTTTACTTTTATTTCAAGCTGGCCAATCCGATTAAAAGACTGACAAATATATTTTAATAATTGCTTTTATGCTCCTGTTTCTAAACTGAGGCTTCAATTACCTAGTTCTATTTTCGTTAAATAGACTATGGGAATGATTGAAATGGCGTGCGGTGTTCTGGCGCGAATAAATCAAGAACACAATTTTTATATGTCAAAAACATAAAACGGAGATCGTAACATATTTAATATTACAATAACAACATAAATTCTGCGCTATCTGTTAGCCTGTCAAACAGTCTGTTCTTTGTCAACATCGAGATACAATTTTAAAAAGTAACTAGTTGCCTGCCTACTTCAAAGAGTCGTAGCTGTTTCGTTTCACGTATATATCTGACCATCCTAAAATAATACAGCTATGTAGGTCATGCAGTCTAGGCGATATGAGATATTGGTGCTAGAGGAAACTCGAAAGGGCGTAAGTTAAGTCTAAAATAAGTCGTGTGTTATTGTGAGCTGTCAAAGTGCTAGTATTTCTTGGTATTTAGAAATGAACATTGCTCTGAAAGCAGGTTACTGTTAGCAAGAATTTTGATTTCTAGTTATTTGATTTAAGTTGTGTACCTAGAATATTTCTGACTTGATTGAAATGGAGCATTCGGATCTACGTTTCGTATAGTGACTAGTTCAGAATAACCCATGAATTGAGAACAAAAAAAAAATCTGAGAATCCCCATGAATGAAAAAAATATACTTAGGTAAAAATAAAACAATCAAAATGCCCGTAGTAAATGGATATTTATGTTATTGTTAGGTAACCTATTTAATCATCCTCATCCAAGAATTTCATGAATGAGTTTTATGAATGGAAATCAACTTACAGGAAAATTAACGGTGGTTAGGTGATCTTATTAATTGAAATAGCTATTGTAAGTACAAACCAATAAATTTGGGTAACCGCGATTTATATTGGTTCGAGCATAATTTTTGCAGTGGTTTCTCCCATGCCTTCAATATACGGCAAAAACGGCGGCTAAATCCCTGGTCGTTAATGGGACCGACCTGAATAGCAGAGCTTTGAATAGTGGTCAATAGTTTTTGGCATAGCTCTATCTCTGGCATTGGACTGCATTGCTGCTCATATGTTTTCATGCCGACTCGACTATGCGTGAATATTCGCTTAATATATCGCTTGCAGTTCGAGTCGGCAGACTTGGAACTTAGGTCATGGTGTCTTGTGCCAGCTAGTAAGGTTTTAAGTGGGCCTGCAGAGAGTGAGACAACGAAAAGTATAGCCAACGGAGGAGGCAACTTTTGCACACTATTATTAGGTACAAGAACCTGCACCAGTTGTATTATAAGCTAAAGCTTAGTATTTTTCAACGATTTTATAATTGATAGTTACTGTTGCAACATAAGCCCCTGATAGGTCCACAAAGCCCACAGCTGAGACCTGTCAACACAGACAACATCCAACAATACAAGATGGCCATTGAAATAGAACTATGGCTTACACCTGACTCATTTATTATAACAGCTACGGTTTTAAGCATTTATTAATGAGCCATTTGTCAGTGCTAATGAAACCATGGGTTAAAATTAGTTCAGCTTTATTCGATTTCAATATTCAACCTTTTGAAGTGTAATTAGAGTTGGAATTTGTCTGTGCTGTAAGCTAGATTTTACATCGGCTTTTCATATTTATATTATGTTAGCATTCCAATAGCACGATAGATTATCTTGTAGAAATTCTTGAGCAGAGTCTATATTTGCAATAATAATGATCGAGAGAATTCTATACTCTATAATAACATGGTTATGTTGGCACTATTTACATTTTCATTCGTCAAGTTTACAGGCTCTGCGTTTGAACATCCGGCAAAGATAAAGTCAGCTTTATTTTTGCAAGATCTTTGGAGCAGATTGTTATGTGAATGGACGAAACTTTTTAGAGATACATATTTCGTTATTCTTCAATGTAAAAGTTAACGATTCAAATAAAAATAAAAACAGGAATACAACCTTCTTCAATTCCAAATAAAAACATAAACCCATATCCCTTATAATTGTTGAAACTGGCCAGTTACAAATAACATAAAACAGACGGTAAGAGAACGCATTCGAAAATTAACACAGCTATTAAAAAAGCAATTGAATATCATTCAGGAACTAATGCGCGAGCCGCCTCTAATGTAATTTTCTCACCAAACATTTCTTTTAATCCTAAACGCAGCTGCATAGTTTATTTATACTGGCCACAACCCGTTTCGTTTATCTGTGCGCTTGGGTTGCCAGATAAGGATTAAAAAATACCAGATTTTTGTCTGGATACCTACTGGACAGGGACAAATTGACGTCTTAATAAAATTTAAGAAACAGTTAATATGCTAGACATTGAATACCCATAAAAAGAACTCATAATGACATTTTTCACGTAAATGTTTACAAGTATTTTGACTCAATTAAGTTAATTACAATGGCCGGTATTTCGATAGATGTTTTTGGTATTCCGGCTTCAAAGAAAACCGCAAAGTTGAATGTAATTATTTTATTATTACTGAGACATTAAAGGTCGTTGCCCTTTTATTCAAGATTTCTTGAGTACATAGTCCGATCTATTTAAATATGTGCCATATTATACGTAAATGGCCCTTATTATGTCGTTTGCTAATGATAAGGTCGGGCCCGCTATTCCCTACTATTATTAGATTTAAACTGCCGAACATGTTTCCCTCAAGTTGTCTATGGTTCGTTTTTTTTTAGCATCGCCCACATTCGGGGGTTCTTGCACCTGGTAACCCTGTCTGACAAACATCTACTTTAATTGATACACAGCCCGCATTCCGTAAGCTTTATTGGACTCATTTGAAGGATACTAGCAATTCCAAAATTTGTATAACCAACAATTTTTATAACTTACATCATTTTGTACTTGTGAAAAGCTAGCTTGAATTTGGAAGTTTATGGTAGTTGTCTTTGCTACTTTCTTTCATTCAAATAGTAGAACAAAACAAGGGTTTGCGAAAATGTAAGCTAATTTCTATGTATGGCACTACCTGGTGGATTAATATGGTTAGTGCTTAATTTTTGTACTTGTGAAAAGCTTGCTTGAATTTGGTAGTTTATGGCAGTTGTCTTTGCTGTTTTCTTTCATTCAAATAGAGAACAAAAAAGGGTTTGCGAAAATGTAAGTTAATTTCTTTGTATGGCACTACCTGGTGGATTACATTACATTACAAGACTTGTTGAAGACCCTTTAACGATAATAGCCAATCGACTTTATTCGTTAGTCATAAGGCCTTCTTTGGACATTTAAGCTGAATTCCAGCAAGCGAAACTGTCACTCTCAGGGTTTTTTCCAACCCGGGTTATCATTATAGAAGTGAGTTTTCGAGATTACAAAAGTGTAATAGTACATTACAGCAGAATCCAGTAAGTAAGCCTTCCTGGCCGAGTATGAGTTAACCGGACCGAACCGCAGGTGAGGTCCGGTTATATACGAGGCCAGGATGGCTTTCTTACTGGTTGAGGTTTGTATAATGCTTTTCTCAAAAATGAAAGAAAGTTTAACAACAAATTCGTTTAATTAATATTGAAGGTTACATTCATATTAGGGCAATTACTGATAGATATTGTGATCGATTTACCGGGGGCATTTATATTTGTTTGTTGTACATCTTGATTAACGGACTCTTTAATCCAACATGATTTATAAACTGAAATGACTAAATACAAACATAAAATCCCACACTATACTTCTACAACATTACTAAGTACAAAACGCAACGTGCATACTTTTTCTGCGTCGCGTTATGTGTCACAGACCCATAAAAAAAAAAAAAAAAAAAGTGTCACAGACAATAAAATGGATGTTTAAGGCTCCAAAATATATTATGTATCTCATAAAATGTCATACCAAAAAGAGATAGATATATATTTGGAGCCTCCCTCTAACCATGTTATAATGGCTAAACTCTAATCTGTGTCTGGTACTATGTTTTTTTTTTCTAAGCAGATCTAAAGAGGATGACCTAAACCGTGCGAAGCCATAAAAAAAAAAAGGGATGAAGGATGACCAAGTGTCCAGTAAGTAAATTACATACTTACTTACTGGACAGTAGGAGATTCCAAATTTAAAATCTCGCTTCTTACCGGACAGTTGTGAATAGTCTCCGGTAGAGTTCACTTTCTGGATACTTTTTAGAGATGTTATGTCAACATTACATACCATTTTTGAGAAAAAATAATTAATAGCACACATATTTATTACGTGATAAAAAAGACATTGAAACGCGTTATCTGTTAGTAATAACTTTTTCTGAGAATATTTACGTCAATGTAGCACAAACAAATACGGAGCTAAAATGACATGTAAAGTTTAAAACTATGAGTGAGATAGTGAGAAAGAGACATAAATTACATGCAAAATATTATTTTTTCTTCAAAAGCTGCCTTTACAACAAAAATATTGGGTATCAAAAATCGATCCGCAAAATGTCAAATGACTTTAGAATTCGATACTTAATAATATATGACTGACGATGACTTCCCGGTGACGACAATTCCGATGACATCACCACTGCTACAGCAGTTTCTGCCTAATGTTTATACACAAACTATGACAAAAGCTTACAATCTGACAAAGTGTTGTAATTCCACACCATTACCGACCTTTTAACTCTTTCAAAAACCGACTCTATATTAAGAAACTTAGCGTTTAAAGTGGAGTGGACGATGTAAGGATATGCAGTCGCCGGCGCCTTTGACCGAGAAGATAATATCTCCGTGGAGCAGGTAAGCTTTATTGCTGCCCCCGCGCCCCTTGTTCACAGTGCCGCGCCAACAATCCTCCGTGTTGTTTTTCACACGAGAAACAAACATCCAGTGGATATCCAAGAAAGAAAGGTCCGAATGAAGCTCAATAGTAACATGAGGGAGGCCTTCGCTTTTTGAAATTTATATTTAGAACACCTTTTCTTCGCTAACACCAGGTGAATCCGAAACAGCGTGTGACACAATCAGGATATCGAAGATTTAAAGTGACAGTTGTTAAATTACTTACAATACGAATCGTTGCAGCGCTGAAGCGCGTATCTGTCAAAAGGACACACCTTGAAACTTGTTTCATTTCATTCTGTGTTTTTTTTTTTCAAGACAAAAGTACAGATATCATTACAGAGATCGCGAGAAATAACGGTTCAGCGCAAAAGCAGGTTGTGTATCTAGATGACTTACTGGTCTCTTCTTCAGGTTTGTTGCCCTTATCCGAAGATTATCACTCGATACGCACTTAGCATAAGTTGTTTAGTTAGTTTTTTGACGCGAAAATTCATTCAGTAACAGAATTATACCAGGAAAATATTATAAAAATCTGCGACACTATGAATGTAATCCAAACCGGATTTTCACTAGTGTGAACTAGTCTTTACTATCAACACACACAACACATCTTTCTAAAGCGCACTTTAAACTAAAATGGCTGAGACACTCATCCAAATTGAACTTTAACGAATTCGCAGCGTAATATATGTCATACCTAAGAAAACTTTAAAACCACATCTGACATTTAAAAGTATTTTTTTTTTAAGTTTTTCTATCACTGTCAGTGTGAGCCATAGATATTTTTGCTTTTTTTTCTATTCAAACTAGACGAAGGTATAACCTTAGTCATTCAACATGGTTAATAATTTATAACCACTATCATTTAAGGATACTTCCGTAAACATGAACCTAATACGGCAGCCTGGCAGCAGCAACTGTAGCAAGCAGCATGTAGCAAGTCATTTAGGTAACACATTTCTTTTGTGTAGCGCATTCATTACGGATATTGTCCCGCGTGTTTAATCAGGCTTGATTCAGAGCCTGACTGACACAAAGGAGGCTTTACACATTTTAATTATGTAAATATAACTGGTGTTACGTTGTACCCGTGATTATAATGAAGTATGTAAGGACCGAAGAGGAAAATAAAATAAGTGAGGAGAAAAATAGGTTGCATTTTAGATTATGAAAAGTTCAAATAAAGTAACGCAAGTGGCCAAATGAAGATCTAATTCGGTCTAAATTCAAAGCAAATGTTTTTATTCTTAGCAGTGTTTTTGAGATTAAACATTTAAAATGCCCGTTATAAACGAACAGATTATCACACAGCTTCATTCCTACATGACATTAATACTCAATTTTAGATTCCTGCCATTAGAAACACCCTATCTCTAAGCATCTCAAATAGTTGCATTACTTAAAGGATGGTTAGTAAGCGATCCAGCGAGGCCCTACGTGACACGACACCAGATCGAATGGAAAACTAGAGTTTTCAATCGCGACTGAGGCGGAGTCAGGCGCCGGTGAGATGAACCGCATTCCTCAGCCACTCTTTGTCATGTTAACCAAACAGAAGTCTCATTATTCTGTTATTTTAACTAGCCGTGCAGCGTCGCCTTATACGTAAACCAGCCGCCATTATACACCACTTCTTAACCCCTCCGAATATTTTTTAAATGCATTTCTTAAACATGCACAGGGCATTCTCAAACAGCCGGCTCGTATTGAATGTTACACGGAAGTATTGGCTTCCATGTATTTGTATGTCAACTCTTTATGAGCCTATTACGTTACGAATGTGACATGTCAGAAGCGATTTGAATAAAATTATGTCTACAGTAGAAATATTTACAACATCGAGATATCGTAGCACATAAATATTGTGAGTTTTGTGTGGTATTCTTGAAACAGTCGCAGGTCGACACGAAGGCGACCCCTCGCGCTATTGTGTCGGATCGACTAGTTTTTTATGTGCAAGCGCATCGGCATCGCCCACTCGAGTTTTTGGAATTCCGATAGCGGTCTCTCCCCGAGCCGGCGGCCTACGGGCCGGTTCATTCATAACCCGACGTGATGCCGATACCCTCTTTCACTAGCTTTTCAAACGATCACATGTGTCTGTCAAACCGGAAACGTAAACGAAAACAAACCTTACTATAATTGTTTTAGTTTACATGTTTGATTTATTGTGGGGCAAGAAAAACAAACCACCTACGTCGCTGACTGG
Organism: Orthosia gothica; assembly: GCA_949775005.1. NCBI lineage: Eukaryota > Metazoa > Arthropoda > Insecta > Lepidoptera > Noctuidae > Orthosia > Orthosia gothica. The sequence continues at coordinate 26,205,841 of OX459048.1, forward strand.
CCTGTCTTAATTCTGAAATGGACTATATTACTCATATTGTCTTATGTAAACATTGTGACTCATGGAGTCATGACTTGATCGGTGGCCTTTGGAATTAGGTAGAACAAAAAGTATTATATGGGACATCCAACCGATTTTGTTAATTTCAACAAAACTATTTAGTTAGTTGGTTAGGGAAATGTTTGTAGAAGTAGATACCTCTATTCATAGCTGAGAACATTAAGATGTCGTCAACATACATTTTCTCACTTTGACAGCATAATAACTGTACTTTTTTAACGCTCCAATGTTGCAGAATAGCATGTTCTTTCGACGGTTTTTGTAATCGATAACAAACTTTACAGAGTAGTAATGCATAAAACTTAAGGTCGTAAATCTAAGCCTGTGGGCCATTGTGGGCGTTTATCGTAGGTTTTTATGTAGGTCACAGATTAAAAAGCCGTTTACAACTATAAGGAACCCTCTGCTTGTTTCTGAAGAAACATAAATTACATATTCATGAGTGTTACATTTGTTATTAAAATGTTTCAGCGCATAAAGCGCAACTCTGAATTACTAAATAGATCAATCACAAATTGTGACCAACATGTCCTTATTTAAATAATTGTTCAGTATAGCAAAAACTTCATCTGAATAATACTTAATATCCGATATCCGTTTCAGTTAAGAGGCGAGTCCTTAAGAAACACCTAAAAAGGCACTTACAGTTTTCGTTATTTCTAAAGATTCACCGCGCTGAATTACACAAAAAAAAATATGAAGAACCTTAACAGATGTGCCAACAGTTTCACCGCGAGATATTTGTAAAACCATCCTAAATTTCTAAAAAAAAAATTGTTGAAATCTCTCAAAAACATCTAAATCGACCTTTTCTATTTGCACTATTGTCATAATTCTAGAAGATTTTTTATAAATCTCTTTAGATATATCGTGACACGAAAGTATGAATATGACGTTCACCGTTTTATTTATCTAATAAGTCACACCAAATGATAGTAATCCACGTTTCAACATTGTTATTTTTTCTACACAAATTGTTTTCTATTCCCCATACATTTTAGTATGGAGCGTTACGCTCCCGTCATTTGTTTTATAATCGACCACGCGCGCGAAAAATTTTCAGTGCCGTCTTAGACTCCAAGGTGAGAGCACGTCCGTTTTTTTTCCGAGCCGAGTTCGCAAAACGTCTACGCACACATACACAATAGGCATAAGGGTGGGTCGCGAGTGTCGTGACATGACTGTATCACTATTCAAGCAATAAGATAAAATGGACCAAATCATGTTTTTGGTAATCATGTGTCTTGTAAGCCATACTATTGCAAGCAACTGAATTCAACAAATATAAATGGTGAAATTGGCACGGATAAAATTTTTTGCCGGTAATGAAAGCTTACACCTTTTTTATTGCCGTAATGAAACTTGTCTCAAGATTAGTCAACAATGCTAAAAGCTTAATTTATAAAGTCAATAGTAATATAGCAGAGGTTTTTAAAAGTGTTGTTGCAAAGTTCGTAGGAGGAAAACTAATTAATTTCTCAACTAGACAATCTTATGCAGCTCGTTGTGCAACGTGCGTTGTGGCATTTAACATTAAGCAGCCACAAACCTACTTGTACAATAAAATCATACACAAAATACCTAACATATTTATAAGCCATCATGAGTTGAAAAAACCGGCCAAGTGCGAGTCGGACTCGCGCACGAAGGGTTCCGTACTTGGTAATCTTTATTGGAAACCTCAACATCATTTTTGAAGACCTATCCATATATACCCCACACGTATGGGTTTGAAGAAAAAAAAACAAATTTTGTTTCAGTTTCAAGTATGGGCACCCCCAAAATTTATTGTTTTTTTTTTTTTTTTTTGTGTGAAAATCTTAATGCGGTTCGCAGAATACATCTACTTATCAAGTTTCAACAGCATAGTTCTTATAGTTTCGGGAAAAAGTGGCTGTGACACACGGACGGACAGACAGACAGACATGACGAATATATAAAGGTTCCGTTTTTTGTTTGCCATTTGGCCACGGAACCCTAAAAAAGGTTATAGATCTAAGCAATAAAATAAATAAATTAGAGAACATCATTCAATCAAGCATTATTTTTTGTACTTATCAAAATAATAATTTAAATGTTGTATTACATATAGTAATTATTTTTTCTAACAATCAAACTACACAACCGATTACACTGTGACCCCACCCTTTATTCACGACTATTTTACTATGGGCACGCGTGCCGTGCGGAGCGGTGAATCAATAGCTAATACATTGCGCGTTTTTGAGACAAGCTTACAAATCCTTCAGAAGCGAACGCGCATTGAAGCTATATTATGCCCGTCGCGCCGCATAATTTTTCACTTGTTCTTGGGTGCGTGTACACTACAATGTGTGATGCAAATGTGTTAGTGAAAATGTCGATGTGTGGGTTCTAAAATAAGTTCTCACGCTCGCAGACCTGCCTCTTAAGGTTTCAACTACCCAAAACTAAAACAAGATTCTTTGTCTTCGAATAAAGAAAAATAAAATAAGTGCTTGTGGCAAAAAAAGATGAAGTAAGTTCTAGATATAAAATTTATAAATCATGCATGTAACATCCAAAACTTTGTTACCAGCTTGATATTCTCGATATAACCAATGTTTTAAATATCAACGAATGATCAAAGCGTTTAAATGCTGGCTGGTCACAAATGCAGCCATTATTATGCTAGACAAGTAATGACCATAAATATTTCTGAACCCACTTCTGTTTACAACAAAAGTGTCTTTGACCGCAGAAAATAATACAGCGCTCAGTTATGTGTTTTAATTACCTTTATTCTTTTTTCATCTCATTGGTATGCTCAGGAGATACAGCTGCGTTATACTGTTGTTCATCCACATTCCTAAAAACGGAATTAAGACAATGCGCTTGCTTTTATTGAGCCTTCTCCTAAACCTTGGATTAGATAGGGAATTCCAGACACTTAGCATCGCCTTGACTTTCAAAGCCGGAATTGCAGCCTTGGTAGAAGGGTTTGCAACTACCGTCCGTCATCTCAAGCAGAATTAGCATCAACGATTAAGTGTGCAGTGGCGTTATGGTGCAGTAGGGGTGATCGTCCAAGCACTCTCACGGCATAATAATTACGGGGCGCGTGAACCACTCGTCGCAGTTTATAGGCCGGCTCGGCCGCACAGCCTGCCCCCTCCTCCCTACCCCCCTTCGGTCCCTGCCCGCCGGACCGCATTCCGCTCCCATGCGACTGCGTCCTGCATCCTCCTGACTCCAGGACCTCTCCAAAATGTCATGTTTTTATTAATTTCGCTGATAGTAACTGAGCTCGCGATTCTTGATCTTTTGAGCTCATTAGTGGGACCAACCCCGTCTTGGGTTTTCTAGTTCATTTGCACGGTATTCATTTTCGTAAGGATGTTTTTTGGCAAGATATCCGTCCGTGAACCCGTTACTTCCGAAATAAAATTCAAAATACTTGTAGCAAATTTATATCTAGCTGAATAAATTTTGCATTTAGTCATTTCAGAGAGTATTTTATTTGTCAAAATGTTATCTCTCAAGGGTTTTGTCACACAGAAAAAATAACCTGATTTGCTTTCTCTTGAATTGAAACGTAGGTAGATGTTATCTATATTTTAATTAGACAGACAATCGAAAACCGTCACAGAGGACAGTTTTTATATCCAAGCTCGAAGGTGTCTATTATCAACATCTATTACAAAGTCGGGTGTCCATCACAATGTAAAGTCATCTCTGTCGTTTCACACGGTTATTGCCTATTCCATTAACTAAATCAGACGATGACGAATCGACCACTAAATCGAGATTATAATCATTATACGATCTCGCGGGCTCACATTCTTAACGAAGAATCCGTGAAGCGTCGGAATGCACGGAATCGATTCTAACTCGTTTTGTTTTCGCCACGTCATAACTCGATGTTCAATCTCGACCTGCACGAACCCGGTCGTGTTCGAATATTGAATCGATATAATTTTCCAATTTGGTTTAACGGGAGACAATGTACCGCTGTTGATATACTGGTAATACATACAATGCAAGGTGCACTGGCTTTTCACGCTATTTTCAAATAGGCGTGCGATTGTGCGAATCGGATTTGCGTCAATGTTTACAATATTCGTTAGCTATTACTGGTTCAGTCAGGTTGTTTCAAAATCGTGTTAGGCGAATAAAAATAGGAACACACCAATTTGTAAAGGCTTGTTGTTTCAACATTACCCTTTTAGCCATGTTTGTTTTAATTTTACGCCTTTATAAACGACGCCGCTCATCCAGGCAAACAAACCAAGCTTTCATCAAAATTAAAAACCAAGCTTTCATCAAATTAAAAACCAATTTCATTTTTATTTGCAGTACTTGTGTGTGTACACCACAACAGGAAATATTATATGCTTCGACTTTGACTCATAAAAATCGCTTTAGAAAAATTGTCTTCAACACAAGTGTCTGAACCGAAGTCACTACACTTTCCCATTTTTTACGATAGCAGCATTAGCGAATGTGACAAAATGATAGACCCCGATTCAACAAAAAAGGAGATTAACAGGCCAATTTCTGCAGAAAATTAATTCCAACAGTCTCTATAAACATAACATTATATTTAAATGCATATAATGTATTCTTATTCAAAGGAATCTAAAACTTAAAGTGCGACATAAAACGGAGAATAAATACTGATATCAACATGGCTGAATATAATTGCTACTTGTGCATTGCACATAAATGGACATATGTGACTTCCAGCGTCCGTGTGTTGTCGATGGTCAAAGTAGCGCGAAAGTTGTTTCCTCTGACGTTTGTTCATTCGACAGTTATGTTAAAAAGTTTGTCTGAATTGTTTCCTACGTTGGGTACTTTCATGTTTTGGATCCATCCTAAAAGATAAACTTCATCAGAATTCAGAAGTAAAACAATTCCAATTTTTATTCTCGAGGTCTTCATTAAAATACCTGGCGGCGTTTATGAATATTTTACGAACAGGTACTGAGTATTCTAAGTGATTTTATTACAAAGTAGTTTATTATTTTTATAAGGCGGAATGGCTGGTATTTGAATTGCTGAATCCGACCTTTGCGAAGCAGTTGTTGAACGTAGCTGATGTTTATTTCAAGCAATCTAAGAAGATAAAAGTAATCTTAATTTTATTTATTACTTTATATTGCAAAATAAAATGTCAGCTAGCTGCCGAGATTAGCTTGCTGATGCAATACGGCATCAGCATATTAAACTAGACCTATGTAGTTTATTACCGACACAATTTCATTACAGCCACATGGGATACAATTTTACCATAAAACTGCTAGAGGTTGTTATTTAAAACAAACACTCATGCAATTGAGAAATGCTGCCAAAGAGTATTATATTATGTTATCTACGTTACATGTATCGCGAAGTGCCCCGAAAGTACAATTAAGATAAAATCTCTATTATTTATTCGGCAAATTGTTTGTGGCTTGTGCATACGTTATCTGTGGTTGCTGGTAGCAACGGAATAAAATGCAACCGTCACGGTCGCGTAAACGTGGTAAATAAAATATTGTTTTAATGGGAACACTTTCCTGTAATTATATCTATTAGTTATTCAGAATAGCTTCCTAGAGCAAGCAACCTACAATACGGTTTCATAGACAAGCTTCCGTTTCAAATCCGATACAGAATTTACGGACTGTGAAGTATTTCGCGCCAGTCTGGCGACACCAACCTGAAAACTCTTTATTTGTAATACTGATTGTGTTATTCTAGCAGTATCTAGAAGACTGAGTTTCAAGAGAAATGGACAATCCAGCGTTGTTCAAATAATAACACACATTTAGGTGGTTATTTGTTAGTTACGAAATTATTAATTAAGAAGTTAAAACAAAAAATATTCCTGCGTCATAAAAGATATGTCAGGGCCGCATAAAATCAAAGCAGAACAATTTGCAATCCAATAAAATAAATTACAGTTTTAAATACTTAAAAACAATATTCCTAAAAAAATACGCGGTTGAACATAATCCTAACGGAATTATCAAATAATTAATTCAATTTAAATAAACGATGGTAACATTGGTTTTAAATATCGAATGCACATTTTTTGCGCGTGGTTGGCAGGCCAGTGCCACGACTGGCGCGCCGCAGACCGGTCCGGAGGCATGGCGACAGGTCGGCACCTGCCTCGCGCGTGGAATGTCCGGTCGCGAATTAAAAACCTTTGAGATCCTCTTATAGTCGCGGACAATGACGATTTTCCGGATTACAGCTAATTACCGAGAGTTTTTATCTTTTCCATTAAACGTGTATCGCATTTTAATGAGCTCGGTGACCAATTAAAGAAATGAAGCCTTCCTTTACTTTGTCTTTGTTTAATAGGTGATAAAGGGACTTCTTCAATAAAACCGCTCTGCCTACTTGACTCTTTTCTTTGCTTGCCCAGTTGTTGTAAATCCTATTCTGTATTCTGTTAACCATTCAAGACAACGCCTAAGTTTCCGACTGCTATTAAAATGCCTTCTATTTAGAGAAATACTGAATCAAGCTGAGTAAGCAATGATGATATTATATCAATTGAATAAAATTTAGTTCAATGACACAGAATTCCGAAACTAATGAACTGTTTATACTCGCAAATAGCATTCGGAACGCAAATTGCTAGCCAAGGTGGATTTAGACAGCAAATACTTAATTTGGTCACGATTGAATTGGGAATCTGCGATCAATGGAGTCAATTCATCCTACGTTGTTGATTTATTCTACTCCAAGAAGAAGATAAACTAAATGAAAAATTGTGTTACATGTTCACGAGTTGCATGGGCCTTCATTGTGAAAGTTTATCAATATTGTGGGCAGAATCACCACATTAACTGATGCTTATCTATATATATGTTCCCACAGCTGGGATACAAGCCTGCTATGAGAGGGACTCGGTCATAATCTACCACGCGGGTCAGAGCGGGTTGGAAGATGTCACATCATGTCTTCGAATTTTTGGTTCTATGTCATGCCGATTACATCACGATGTTTTGAGAGCATTTTAAGCTTTTCTTAAAAGTAGATAAATTTAGTTTTAAACATGTTTATTCTCAAAAAAGAAACAAAGTCACTTACATGATAACTATGCTTAAAGTAAATTAAATAAAGTTCTTCACACGTCACGGTAGCAATTATGATGCACCCATCCAATGCATTCAGCTTTAAGAAAGGGTGTTATTCTGCTAAAATATGCACCTAATTGAGTTTTGATTGCATTGAATGAGTGCAACACTTTTATACATGAGGGTATTTTGTTCTTACACTGACCGCAGTGTACTATTTTCGTAGGCGTAGCAACATCGTACAAGTAACCTATGGAATGATGACGAAATCGTGTGACCAACAATTTATATTTTTGCACAACAAAGCAATACCTATCCGAATGTAAGAATACACAGAAAAATACTGACACTCGACCTCTTCCTCATACCATTGCTTAGTTTAATGCAATTTGTAGTCAACTTGACCGATTAGGAAGTCGCTATATCCAATAGCAGTAAAGCCCATGACATACAGCTGATAATACATCACAGCATATGAAAATAAAAGTAGAACACGAGCGGATTCGCGAGCAAATACTATAAAATAAATAAAATACCACGTGGGCACGATATTCCAACATGCACTGCGCTTACGTCATATTCGACCTCCATAACTCCATAGTTTCGGCATGCTTTGGTTTGGTCATATACGTATTCAACTATCTGTAATCTGCTATTTGTGTCTTTACGATTTTCTGGGATGGTTCGGATTGTTCAGACGTATCTACTTTGTTTTATGGTCTTTGTTCATTTCTGATATGGAATTGCGTGATCCTCTTTGATACCCAACGCAACCCTAAGTATTTTTATCTACTGAATGTGAAGATCTAGCAAATAATAATAAAGCTAAACTGCTAAAGGCTTTATAAGTATACGCAAGCGACGATTATCAAACTAGATGGCTCACCCACAAAGGATCCCAAAGGAGATCAATCAAATATCCAATATCATTAGACGTATAGAATATCTTAAACTCAACAATCGAATCATACAAATAATAAAAATCTGCAAAAACTTAATACGCGGCATCCTGTTCCCCTATCCGAGCCTAATTACAGAATAAGAGGTTATGGAACGCGCATAAAAGGTCTGACGTTCCCTGTGACTGATGTAGCACCATTCAACCAGTTTGATTGAAAGGGTACACTGTGAAAGCCCGAATAATGTCGGCATATTGGGATTTCTTCTTCAGGTATGTGCTAATTCGCCAACGGGGTAGGATTTTTATGTTTTATTTTACCATTTAAACAGGCAATTTGTACTTTGCGTTGGCTTTTTTCCGTGAACAAGTATGTAGGATAAATGCCAGGCTTACAAACTGTTCTGTCACGAGAACTCTAAGGACTTGGCGGAAACAGCCATATCTTCATAATTTGAACTTTTCCAAACAAAAGTTTCGTAACGAATTTGACAAGTTATCTTTACCGAAGTTTCCCGGTGAGGTAACTGATAAATTAGTAATAACTTGGACTTTAATCAATGAGGCTGAAAGCATGCCGTGGGTTGTCGACCTTAGGCCCGTGTTTACTCAATGCTCAGTCGGCTTGTCAACCAGTCCTCCCACTGGGCGATTTTGTATGTCATTCCAAACATTCAGATAGGTGAGAGTTCCTCGGTAGCTTTCCAACTAAACTCGCTGGAATTTAATGCGTTAGAAAAAACTCCACAAGGCTGAAGTGTTTCGTTTCCTTCCGCCAACTTTATAATCTTTAATTAATTTACTTGTGTGACAAGTAAATACTGTTCATTTTTATTATAGTATAAAATAGAATATGTTTAGCAGTTAACTAAAGTAAAGTATAAGTAAACGTTGTTTAATTAACTAAATACAATCCAGTAACATTTAAAAATGTTATTACTTATATTTTTTAATGTTACTTTGTTTTATTATTTATTTCTGTTTCCGTAGACTATACAAATACTTTCTTGATATCTTAATGTCGACTTAAACATTCATTTTCTAATTCTTTTAATTCAGTCATAACTCATACATAAACATTTATATCATCCTGCTTAATTGGTCATAAATTCTCAAGAAATAATTATGAAAAGATAAATATTTGTTTTTATAATATAGGCAGGTATTTTGTACAAAATACATAATAAGCGGCTTAAGTTACGATTTGTTTGATGGATCAATTGAATTCTAAGTGAATCCAGTTCGTAAGACTTTCCCGCAATCGATGCTCGTTATCTTCCACTCCTATGACAGCTATGATAGATAGGTTAGTTTAGAAAATAAGTATCTAACCAAACAGGATACCCCGACCCATGATAACGATGTCCATCCTTATGACATTCTACACTGCGACGAAGGTAAATTTATTTAAGGAAATCTGAGGCTACTGACCTTAATCTTACCGAGATTTCTGTGTACCCAGAATATTTTATGCGTTTTTTTATTCATCATGCAATGAAGTAACGTTGCCTGACGTCAGCTTCGTATTTCTGGTAATGCAGTTTATTATTTTTTGACTCGTTGATTTATGGTCCGGTGTTCAATATCATACAGGATTTATTTGGCATACTGTAGTTTATGCCCGCAAACTACGAGATTGAGGCTAAGTTTAGTCGAAAACGGATGGTTACCAAAAAAACCAGTCATTGTTATGTGTGCCATATATCATCGATTCTTCTCAGCTATTCAAATTGGCATCGTTCAAAGTTCGTTTGGATCTTAAATATCTATATTGAATTGAAACGTTGGTCGTGTACAGATGCCGGTAGTTGTCGCGACAAGTCTCCGTTAGAAGTCCCGGCCATCGAGAATTGCATGCTAAACAACCGGCGAGCTATGCAAAATACTTTGTATAACCTGATAGTGCGGCGATGCCGGGAGATCTATCAGACAGTAAGCCTTATTGGGAAACGTGGCGTCAACCTGCACTCTTAAAACGTAGTCTATCTTAATAGCAAGAACTCGTATCGCCTGATCTTGCCGCTTCCATTCAATTACCATTGGCGACGAATAAAATTTGCGTATAAATGATTACGCCGTGGCGAATTATGATTATCTTTAATAAGTTTGCACAGACCACAGTTGTTAAGACCTATTGCTGCATCAATTATGACTGCACAAACACCAATTAGCGATAATAGGTCGATATAAGGCTTTAGTAGTTTCACAGATAATGCGTTGGGTGTGGCGCAGTGGTTCATTAATAATGTATCAGTTTACAGCAACGAATGGGATGGGTCCAACTTCAAAGGGTTTGACGCAAAAGGTTTTCGCCGGTAAGAGTGGCGGTGTGCGTGATGGAATCTCATTATAGTAAACAATGTCTTATTATTCGCGCTCACTGAGTATTTACTGGTTCGAGTTGTTACAATAATTAGGTATAATGATTTGGATGTTCAAATCGGTAGCATTTCGTGTTAACGACATTCGTGGGAAGGGAAGGCACTAAAGAAATGCTCGTGCCAAATACCGTGTCCGTGACTGTAAATTTTCACGGAATAATTCGTCGGCGATTATTCCAAAGAGCACTCTTTGGGCGATGAACATGCTTTCGAATGCCAAAAAAGGAGGATGTAATGACTGAATGGTGCCGCCGAGCAGGTCCAAGTAAAAACATTTTTGGAAATGTAATCGATGTCTCGATATCTTGCGCCCTCATCTTGAAATGTTATTTCTTAAATTCGAAGCCATATTTTCCTCAATCTTGACAATAAAGTTGTCTCCAGATTAATTTGATTAAGGCGGCTTCTTCAGAGGCTTGACGAGGTTCATTACGATACAGTAAGTATACATGTCGTCGTGATATGATGAAAACAGGGAATTGATCAAATCTCTAAGCGATTTCATCAAATCACGGAGGATGTTAAAATTACAACACGTTTTTATCATTTCCCTAAGCAAATCTGGTGATTTGACAAATCTCACAAAAAAAATCTAGTGATTTGAACAAACCCCTAAATTGATTCAGTGAAAAGATAATAAAACATATAACAAAGTCGACGTAGCCCCGCTGCGCGGGGCTCCTATTTCTGTCTGCAGGGTCAAAAGTAACCTAACACGAACGAGATGACGGGAGCTGCGTTCGCTCGCTTTGCTCGCTCACTTCAGCTCCCGTCATCTCGTTCGAACCTAACCTGTCCGTGTCGGGGTGCCCTAAGTTCCCGAGCTCGCTTCGCTCGCTCTTGGACTGATTCTTTGACCATATAACATAACGCAGCCGATTACCTCGGAAAGCAAAGTACAAAATAAACCTTTAAATTACTACAGAAAAGTTATTTTTGTCATTTCACTGAACCAATTTTGAGATTTGTTCAAATCACTAGATTTCTTTATTGGGATTTGTCAAATCACCAGATTTGTTTAGGGAAATGATAAAAACGTGTTATTATTTTAACATCCTCCGTGATTTGATCAAATCGCTTAGAGATTTGATCAATTCCCTGTTTTCATCATATCCCTGCGACATACACATCTAAATCAATTGACAACACTTATCAGCAAAACCAACATAAACATGCGATATCTACAAAGAAGCTTTATGTAAGTATGCTAAGCTTTCATAAATCCGTATAAACGTCTGAAAACCATGTCAAATCGCGTTTGAACCTTCCGCAGCGGAGTCGCCCACGCTTATTCCGCGAGCCATTACCTGCCTACTTGCAGCCAGGCTTTTAACTTAAATGTTTTCTGCCATTGACATCACTATTCGTTCGAATTTGAACTCTATAAATGTCAGTTTAGATGCGGTTTTATCGCTGATGTAGGTACCTATGTTTCGCAGAAAGGTTCATTTTATATCATTATGTTGCAATGTAGCCATTTCACAACTACGCCTACTGTATTAACTACACCTACACGCTACAAATTGTTTTCGGCGATGTTTACTCTGCTGGACATTACGAATATTCAAGGATAAATTAAAATGAATCAATAAAGTCTTTTCATTAGCTAATAGCGTTATACGAGTCCACCTACCTAGCTACGATTTTAGCGTGCGATGATCCTGATGATTATGCATTTACTTGCAATAATTATGTTACGAAATGTGTAAATAGTTAGGCATTAGGTACATCAATTACATAAAAACACCTACCACACCACCACGTTGCAAGTTTTATTCGATAGGCATATATTCTTCTGCATCATATGCAAGTTTTGGCTACCATTCACCTCTGTGGCTTCATCAAAAAGCCAATAAACACAAAGTTAAATAAATCGACGGCATAAGTTTCTTGAATTAGGGTCATTTCGCCAGTTCGCGTCCATTTAGTGCAGTTGGCAAGTTTGAAGGAGAAGATAAAAATGTTCCAGCACTAGTTTCAATGAAGAAGTTATGTAATGTGTTCATTATATAGTCTACTATAGGGTTCGCTTTCAGTTTTGTTCGAAACTACTTGTGTTTTTTTTATAAATAGACAAACTTCAAAAATACGCGTTTTACCCACTTTGCGTCCAAAAATTCTAAATTGCGTCCACCCATAGACCATTTTGCGTCCACCAGCTAAGAAAAGGAATGTAGGGGTGATATTTTTAAGATAATGTAAGGAAAAATTGAATTTTAACAGATTCTTTATTCAAGAATACAGTTAGTTGAAAATCAACATATTATCATTAATAAATCACTGTCAATGGTCTTGGGAATAGCATATTATTTGCATATTTGTCTCACAGAACATATAAACCCTAAAGTCTTATCGAATTTTTCTTCTCACGAATGTCACTTAATGCTTTCTTTAAATATTCTTCTGTGTATATTTTCTTTTCTTTTTTCTTACTACCTTCCCAAGAACTCATCTTAAACAGGAAAAAATAAAAAATTAAGCATTTCACTGCATTAAGTTTGTAAAAATTGTTGTTAAACTCTTAGTTTTAATTTAAAAAAAATACATATTAAATTATTTTACAAATAAGTTAAAAAATATATTTACGCTATTATTTGTATTTAATGAAAAAATGGACGCAATTTGGTACAATACTATTTCCCTGAAGATATAGTTTGCGTCCAAATGTGATGTATCTTAAATATCGATATTTGTATCTTTTTCTACAATCATAATAATGTGGACGCAAATTGCTCATTACGATTGCATGATAAATAGTACATAAATAAAAAATAAAAACAAATTCCCTTTCATAATATAATCACATAAAAATAAACACTAACTAAATCATAAATAGACGAGTTCGCGTCCATTGTGGTCGCAAAGTGCAAGTTTTATAAATTCGGTGTAGTAATTCGCGTCCACCTTATTTTAACTGTTAACTTTAAAAAAAACAAGTAAATACATAATTAATATTACTCCTTTTTTCATGCTTTATGTCTAGAAACAGCTGTGTATTCTAAAATAAGCATAAAACAGTAAAATACTTACCGTCGATCGCGCCCCTGCACACTATTTTTTTGCCTACATTTCGCGCGTCCGCGATTCTTTGTTGAAGAACGGAGACTAACTATTTTTTTACACATGATTGATTGGGCACACAGAACTTTTGTCTATGTGTTTGAGCCTCTTATACGTTGAGGTATTGGCGGTACCGACTTTTCGGTGATTTAGTGTGTTAATATACCTATTTTCGAGATTTTTTATAGGGAGGTCCGAAAAATGGACGCGAATAGGGTGATGGACGCGAACTGGCGAAATTACCCTATTTCTTTATAAAAAAAATACTCTCTTGTCTTGACTTGTTCCTGATCAGGTAAAAATAAGTTCGACGCAAAGGATTTTAAGTCTTTATTCTTTATTCAAAATAACAATAGCTTCTGTCCCTTTTTCCTATCATTATGGCTTGTTTACAAAAAGGTTTAGGATGCACCTAAATTCGTGTAAATTTGCGTATTCTTGCCTATAATCTCTTCAAACGGTTTGGATCGTTATCATTGTTTCTGGTAGATTGTAGATGCTAAATTGTATTCTCTTTCACTTTTGTATTTATATTTACAATAGTATCGCAGGTGGGCGAATCTTACCTGTGGCTTTGTCGGCATTTCGCGTCGTAGGTAGGTAGGTATAATTTTGTTTATCAGTTCGTTGTTATGATAACGTACTGATAGATTACACATGTTTTGCTTTGTCAGTTTATTTCTGATTTGTGAGTACTTTAAAGAAATGTAAATATGATTAAGCAATTAGCCTACTAAGGTAATAATTTTTTCTAAGAAATTTGCTAACTATTCTACTACTAGTTATTAAGCCGTCGTCGGTTTTACATTTGATACTAGGTTTTCAAATAGGTACATTTGGGGCAATAAAATACTAAAGGTGTAAGCATAACAACCACTACTCCGTGAAGCGGCAGGTACCGCTTAACGGAGCCAGCAAGTGCTGTGTAGTTTGTTATGACATAAAGCAATATATTCGATCATCGTATCATACATTATCGCTAATCATTATCACATTCAGCTGCGGAATAGCGCGTGATTCTCACCTGAGTTCGGTTGTGCTTGTAGGTCTACCGCCGTCAACATTCCATTCTTTTCAAAGATGGTTTTCACATTTGCACAAGTTCCTTCAGTCTCAGCCGCCGAAGCCACAGCTAACAAACAAGAAGCCAACAGTAAATACAGAATTTGACTCCGCATTCTCATTCCAAAAATCGATTTTTTGTTAGGCGACAGTTTATCACAACAACACTCTTTCACAGCCATGTTCGCGACGATTGAATTTATAAGTGTGAAACGAGATACACTATTATAAACGGTTCATAAATAAAAGTACAAGAAAATGAGTTTTAATTTAAACTTAAGTTGCGGTACTATACACGCCATACGCACGACTCGCGACGATTCAACTGCGATCCATGATGGTCGCAGCTCGACTGCTGGAGTGCTGGCCGACTGAAGTGAGCCGAAAGCGACTGACTAGTCGCGCGGCGCAGCATTGCCATTTTTATCTTGTGTTTGTTGTTTATAAAACACAGCTTTGTTGTTTGGCTAAAATAGAGCTTGGAATATTAGAGCGTTTGTTTATTTTTTGTTGTTAAGCATTTTCTGCTTTTAGCACGCCTTTTTCAAACCTTTTTTGATAATTCTAAAAATATTACAGTGCAACACAGACTTATCATATGGCGTTTATTTTACTCTAGCAACATTTTCACTAAAAGCAATCATTGGTTACAGCAGTCCGACGTCCGTTACAGGAATGGACTATGAAATGTTATGATCCAATGGAAGACAATTTTTACATGATGTCTTTACTATGATTGGATCAAAAATTTACATTCTCAATGGCAAGTTTGCCGTAGACTAAAGTCAAAAAGTGTCAAAACCTAGTGTCAATGTCGATCAAACAAAATATACGAAATGTTATTCAATCAATGAACGCACGTTTTGTGTTTTTAATGTTTAGAAAATAGAATCATCTTTAAAAATAAGTGGAACTTATATAAATTAGTGTACCATACTGTTTATATACAAGGGATACAAACACCAGTGTATAATCAGTTTATTATTGTAGATATTTTACATAACCGGTCACCATGAGGATATATTTGTTGAAAAGTGTGTCGCGGGTGATAGGCGCGAGATGTTACTCTACACCAAATTATAAGAAAGTTACGCACTGTATTTTCGACATGGATGGACTTATTCTTGGTAAGCTAACAGTGCGACCTTCGCAGATATTGTCAATGTTATTCGATCGCAAGGTTATATACGCGGGTTAAAATTTCCATTATGGGCCGTCGATTTTTGTCGCGGGGAGGGTGGGGGGGAGAGGGGGGGAGCTTTGGTTACCCCCCTGTGCCATCCCCACAACTCGGAGCCCCATGGTTATGGAGATATCCATGGTCAAAGTTTTCAGGTTAGAATAATTTTCTTCGTAAATGTCCATCGGTTTAAGGGAGGGAAGGTAACGAAACACAAGTCGACGGAGCCCCGCTGCGCGGGGCTCCTATTTCTGTCTGCAGGGTCTAAAGTAACCTAACATGAAGAAGATGACGGGAGCTGAGTTCGCTCGCTTTGCTCGCTCACTTCAGCTCCCGTCATCTCCTTCGAACCTAACCTATCCGTGTCGGGGTGCCCTAAGCTCCCGAGCTCGCTTCGCTCGCTCTTGGACTAATTCACAATTTTTTTATTTTTTTTATCTCATTAATTATATTTAAGTATAAAATATATCTAATAACTCCATAACCATGGGTTTCCGTGGGGTGGGGATGGTACAGTGGGGTAGTCCCCCTACACGCTTTCCTTCCCACCCTCCCTGCCCCTTAAACGATGAACATTTTCGGAAATTTTTACACTAATCTGAGAACTTTAACCATGGATATCTCCATAACCATAGGGCTCCGAGTGGTGGGAATGGTACAGGGGGGTAGCCAAACCTCCCCTCCTCCACCCCCTACCATCCACGCGGCAAAAATCAGCGGCCCATAATGGAAATTTTATCCTATACGCGGTCATACTTTTACATAATTAATAACATACAGAGGCATGTCATGTATTCCATTATGCAGACCGTACCAAATTTGGTTGAAAAGATTTCTCAACACTCAACCTCCAAACAGGTTTTTATTAAAATTCTCGCCTTTTAAAGATAAGTTTCGAAACTTTGAACCTGATGGATAATATTAAATACGGGGTGTATATAATACTCATGAATAATTATCAAAATAATTTATTGTATTGTGATTTATTTAATTTAAAAACTGCACTATATATTACATGCAAGTCAGGGTTATTGTCTAACATACTACATATTATGACTTAATTAGTATTCCACTGACACATATTTTTTTATTGTTATATTATTGTCTAGCCTAATGACTGGTCTGTATATTTAACTTATTTGTTAAGCATTTTTAAATTCTTGGTTTGTATGTCCGGAAAAATTTAATACTAATGAGTTTCAGCCAAATTAATATTTTCTTTCAGTAATAAAAATAATCTGAACAAGAATTCGCAAATAACAATGCCTCTAATATTTTCTAAATCTTCAACAAAATCTGTTGATAATACAAAGGAAAGTATCTGGAAGGTTGTAACAACTTAACTATTTTCATTTTCCAGATACGGAATTAGTATACAAGAAAATGATAACACAGTTATGTGCAAACTATGGTCACAAATACACAGATGAGTTGATGATGAAAGTGCTTGGCGGGACTGAGCAACGTCTGTCGGAGATCCTGTGCAAAGAACTGAAGTTACCTTGTACTCCTACGGAGTTTAGAGACCAATTGCTAGTGCTTGGAGACACTATGTTAGCTGGAGCACCTTTATTAGATGGTATGTAAATTTAATTAATTAAACAACAATTTATTTTTTATCATGTTATAATATACCCTATACTACAACATAATAAAAAATAAATGTTTCCTTCAAAATTTCAAACTACAGGTGTTTTAAAACTGCATGTTCATAAATTTAAGCCTTTATATTTTTCGGCATGAAGTCTAATAAATATACTGTAAATGCAATGAATTTGCAATTGCTTCTTTAGAAAACTTTAAATTGTTTTGCGGGTGTTTAAAATGACTTTTAACATATATTTAGTATTCAAATCATAGCCCTATTTAATCCTTGGTGTTTTCATACCACTAGTTACTCTTGTATAATGTATACATTAATAGTGTGCGGTACTTAAAATGAACAAAAATGTAATAAAGTTTTATTAAAACTCAGCAATTTAAAATGACTTTTATTCTTTATATACGACCTAACTGTTGACAACTTTTCAACGGTTAGGTCATTTATAAGCGATTCAATTCGGTTTAAATTGTTTAATTTAAATAAAACGTTAGAACATTTTTTTCAACTTACGTGCCATATATTGTCTCTACTAATATTTAGTCATTATTAACATATTAGGAAAAAAAAAATGTTACCCAACATTGTTTGTGGAGGTCAGATAGCCAGTTGCTCCATGTAAAATACTGAGATTCAGCCAGTTAGACTAAAAGTCAATCCCAACAAGGGAAAAGACTAAGCAGATTGATTGCCTTGGAAAAGATCCTCCCCTCTGGTATTCCTACCATACTTTCAAAGTAGTAATTAATGCTAAAAACAAGCATAGTAACACGCTAATTAATGATCAGTACAAACAATACACAATTGTGTTTCGCAACTTACGGTGCTTGGCATACATCCATGTTTGTTTAGGCAGATAGTTCATGTCCAAGGTAAGGATATGCTATATTAAAACTTTTATCAATGGCTTCCATCATTCTTTTATAGTATTCCTAAATATATAATAATAATAATAAAGCCATTTATTGCCGAAAACTGTGTACATTTTCCAATAACAAGAAATATTTAGACCTACATGTCTATACGGTACAAGATGATCCGCAGTTCGGCTTGCCTTTTGGCATATGCCACCTCCAACACTCTCCTATAAGCTCTGTCCTCTACAAATCTAGTCCAGTAAGGCTCCAAAGCTGTTATGTGGATATCAATTCCTGATCTTATTTTTGGACGTCCATGTTTTCTTATCCCTTCTCTTGGGTACTATAAGGTCACTTGTTTGCTCCATTTGTTTATTTTACGTCAAATTAGGTGTCCTGTCCAGCTAGGGTTTCCATTTCGAAAATTGAAAAGTACTGACAAAAGGCAAGGCTTTTAAAAAAATACGGTCAATACAGTAAAAAAAAAAATTAAAAACTAACACCCGATCCCGAACCTGAAAAAACAAAACAAACTCGATCTGAAAACTATGAAACAAGAAATTATTCGTAGAGAATAGCTGTACCCGTATGAAAAACAAAATTTTGCCCCCAATCGAAAAAGCCAGACATACCTATAACAAGACCGGGCAAAGTCCAGACAGGAGGCATAATGTCCTGACAAATACTGAAGGATGGTGATCCTATGTCCAGGCCCATTTCAAATGATTTATGCGAGTTAATTTGTCCGTAGCTTTGGTTTTATTATTGTTTTTCAATAGCTTAGGCTAAGGTACATCATTCATTTATTTAGACTTCATGCACAAAGGTTCAAAAGCGGACTTGCATATGGCATTCTATACTAGTCAACAAAAGAGTAATGGGCCAGGCTAGTGATTTAACTAAGAAGAAAAGAAACTAAGTTTGCCATCGACATGCTAAGAAGAAGAAGAAGGTTCAGTTGAAAACCAGCATCAGGCAACTTCTAGTCGTCTGGCATTTTACTGAATTTGACCTATTTGGCGTAACCGCGGGGCAAAGTTCCCTTATATTTGCACCTATATTGTGTGTACCTATCTATCTGTGTGTGCCAAAGAAACTAGTTTTTTTCTGCCTATAATAACTCTACCTAGTCTACTCGATATCCTAGGTGAGAATTTTCTGTACTTTGACCAGTGATTAACATCTTAGATTCTTAAATGAAGTTAATAAGGATATTCGGCAAGTACGATATATAAACCGTTGGTCCCCGAGGCTTATTACGTAACTTGCATGAGCAAAACAATACCGATTTTCGCGCAATAATTGCTCTACAATACAGAAGTTTTAAGAGTATAGCCCTCGCCAAACTTCTGGGCCGCCCTGAAGTTGGTTTACCGGATGCGCGACGCACGAAACGATGCTGTTTTTGTATGAGATTTACTACTGCGCAGCCATTGTAGCCAACTTCAGGGCGGCCAAGAAATTTGGTGAGAACTATATTTGGCGGTTTTTAGGGTTCCGTAGCCAAATGGTAAAAATCGGAACCCTTATAGATTCGTCATGTCTGTCTGTCTGTTTGTCTGTCTGTCTGTCCGTCCGTCGACTCTTCCAAAGTGGTAAAATGTGTGTCCCTGTAACTTCTAAAATAAGAGAATGATAAAACTAAAAA
Organism: Orthosia gothica; assembly: GCA_949775005.1. Classification (NCBI taxonomy): domain Eukaryota; kingdom Metazoa; phylum Arthropoda; class Insecta; order Lepidoptera; family Noctuidae; genus Orthosia; species Orthosia gothica. Next base: position 26,225,621 of record OX459048.1, read on the forward strand.
AAATATATCATGTACATTACTATGTAAACTGCCAGCGAAAATTGGTTTGAACGAGATCTAGTCCGTAGTTTTTTTTTAATACGTCATAAATCGTAAACCACAATTTACCAAGTACGGAACCCTTCGTGCGCGAGTCCGACTCGCACTTGGCCGGTTTAATTTTTTGTGCGTTTTGGCAATCAGCAAGCTATTAGGAAACGATTGTGTAGGACCTATCATACCGACACTGTAGGTAATTCCAACTTTTATGACAAAGTGTTTGATCGCGCGATGATTGCTTATTCTAACATTAAGCCTGCAGGCTGTCATTAGAAGCTCTTTGGGAGACAGAAGGCATAAAATCTGCCGCTAGTCTTGCCAAGGGGTTACATGTTGCATTACCCAGTTACTAGATTGTTTAGATCAGGGGGGTGACCAATTGACCATAAGCTCTTAGACTAAAGTTGATTTGAGTGATTTTAAACGACAGATGTATATGACTTGTATACATCTGTCCCTTACGCACACTCAATATAATCTTACTCTGAGAGCTTATGGTCAACCCCCAGGTTGTATGCTCCATGTGAAATACTGGTACTGAGCTGAGCGGTTAGACTGCAAGCCGACCCCAACATGAAAAGGTGAGGAGGATTTGGAGTTAATTATTTAATTTTTGCTAGACAGTGGGACCTTGCACTCTAGACACAGGTGGATGCCCTATACCATTTTAAGTAGCGTCAACCTAAGATATTGAATATACAAAGTGTAAATAATCAGAACACTTTCAGGTGTTATCTGCTGCTAACAATGATAAAATATCTTTTGATTATTTACAATGCATTCAAAAGGAGTCAGATAATGATTTATGTAGCTCCTGTTGAATGCACTATTTATACGTAAATAAAATTCTTATATTACTTACTATCTTCTGGCCGGAGGTTCGTCCGCCTAATAAGTGTTTTATTAACCAACTACACAACTGGATAAAAAAGTATCATCATCGTTTAAGCTGAAAGACGTCCACTGCAGAACCTGCGTGTCATGCTCTGCCGCAGAGCCACCATGTTAGGAACCGATCTATTATATCTTAAAATGATGTACGCCAAACGTACATAATGTACGTAAACCGTTATAGCTGTACGTGCATTAGGTAATGATAAAATAGACATTGATTGTGGCTCTGCTGCAGAGCATACTCTCTAGCAGAGCCACACATAACATGTACTCAGGCAAGTTAAACGATACTATTTTTTGATGAAAACTGTTGTACGAATAGTGTTTATTGCGTACGTGTTGCAAAATGTCATTTTTAGACAGTGGTTTTATTTATTTTAACTTTACTAAAATGTTCATAGAAAGCGCTAGGTTATTTTGTGTACCTATTGTCAACGAGACCTCTAGATGACACCACCTGGGGTGTCTTTTCTCCTTAATGAAGTTCTAAACTAATCATATACATTTACCGTAGTCGGCAGTGGTGTAATTACCAAAAAAAAAATTGTGGGCGATACCCCAGCGGTGTCGTAGACAATACATAGGTTATTTTAGGTCAGCAAAATATTTCCTAGACAATCTGCCTTTCTATTAAATTAAAAACATAATAAAATAAGATAGACAATGTTTATTTCACAAAAGAAAACAGTCCATTACTTTGCCTTAAATTCTACATTAATAGCTAGTTTTACATACAAAATATAAATAAATAACTAATAATAAATAAAAATATATATAATTAACTACCGACTTACCCGAATATCATGAAACTGAACATAACCGGTGAAATGAGAGTGTACCAAGGTGAAATGTACACATCTGCGTGCCCCTTTAGAGCGTACTGGCGTGATGTTATGTTATGAAATGGTAGAAACCATACACAGACATGCGATTGCAGTAATCTCGAGAGTTTTGCCTTTGCCTTTTATTGAAGAGTGCTGTTGTATATCTCCGAAGTTCTTCACCAGATCTTCACCAAATTAATATGGTACCAATTTTGAAACATGGTCTTTAAAACAAAAAAAGAATTTTTAAAATCGGTCCATGATTGACGTAGATATCGGGCAACATAGACTAAAAAAAAAACAAACAAAGTCGAACATAGAACCTCCTCCCTTTTGGCAAGACGGTTAAAATAAGACTCAATGGAAGCAAGAACATAAAATAAAAGAACATAAAGATAAAGATGCACTTCATTTTGTGTCGTGATTTTAGGGTTCCTTTTGAACACTCACAAATGATGTTACTAAAGAACCGCCCTTTGTACCGAGTCTAAAATCTTTGCAAAGCATAAAAAGTACAACCAATACGTCAAAAGACTTCCATAAAATAGTATTAGTTGCTTTATGGATTATGACATGTATGCCCCCGTATGACAATGTTGTGCGAGATATTCACCTAAATCCATTCTATGTATACTATTGGACCGAATCTCTAGGATTAATTTTTACTATTACATAAATAAATAAGAAAATGGTCAACTATATATATAACTACATCTACACATATGACTACAATTCCTGAAGAAAACAGCAATTGATACTCCATCATTTGGTACCGAACAAAATGACATCTTAGCTTGCACGAGGCTTGATTATGGCTTCCCAGGCGAATGATACTGCTTGAGATATCATACCTCCGGTATTGGAAATAATGGGTAAATTGTATCCCAAATAAAAGTAAGTTTCATTGTACTTGTTTAACCTCAAGAAATTGTGATGACGGATTGTATGTTCAAGAATTAAATTAGTTGACATGCGAAACCATACCCTACATAGTCTCATGCTGATCACCTACCCTTGAGCTAGTTGGTGAGTAAGGCAAGTAAAATACTTTCTTACAACTTCCGTTTTATAAGTGCCCATGTAGGCCTATGTGAAATAAAAATTATTGATTTTGATTTTGAATCAAAACGATTTTCTTATGAAAACTATATTTAAGAAAATCAAGCTACTCATACATTCTTTTTTTTATAATCTATAGGCTCGCGTTTGACCACTATCTCACCTGATGATAAGCGATGATGTGGTCTACGGTGAAGCACGCTTGCCTAGAAGAAACCTATTCACTCTTGACTTAAAAACCCCAAGGTTGTAGCTAACAGGAAACAAGGACTCCGGAAGGGAGTTCCTCTCCTTAGCTGTGCGCACAATGAAAGTATTAGCAAAACGCTTTGTGCGTATGGGAGGGATATCCACCATGTACCGATGGCGCATGGCCATACGTCTTGTACTCCGATGATGGAAAGGGCTAGGTGGAATCAAGTTGTGCAGTAAAAAACTGACAGGCTGGCAACTAGGTGTCGATGTTCGAGGCTCTGGAGCTTTGAGCCGCGACCATTGCATCGTTGCCAATAAGACTTTTGGCCCGTCTGTCAATCGACACAATTGCATCAAGCTGGTATTTGGCAGATCCATCCCAGAGGTGAGAGCAGTACTCCATGCATGACCGAACTTGCGCTTTATACAAGTTGAACAGCTGTTCTGGAGTGAAGTACCGTCTCACCTTTGTAAAAAGCCCCAACTGTTTTGCAGCTAACTGAGCTCTCGCCTCAATGAATGTACCGAAGTTGAGGGTCGATGTCAACGTAACACCAATAAGTTCTAGATGGTCCGTTAACGGCACAGTTACACTACGGAAAGATGGAGCCAGGTGGAATTGGCTCTTTCTAGCGGAAAAAAGACACGACTGGGTCTTAGCAGCATTGAAACTGACCAGATTGTCATCACCCTATTCGGAGACCGCCTTCAAGGACAGGTTCAAGCGTTCAACCATGGTCTCCCGGAGAGACCGAACCTGAGGCCCAGCAGCCCGAATTATTTTGATAAGTATCAGGAAAAACCTTTATTTTATATGTTCCAGTACCTATGTAAAAAACCCCATCAGTTCCAGTAACCCAGATGATTTCGGCAAGTCAAACTATAGAAACTATTAATATGTGGTTAAAAAAAGTTGGATTAATAATATGTTTAAGCCAAAAGAAATAATCACAATGCTGTATTAAAGAAAAGGTCAGCTATGGTGGCGGCCTAGCCTACTTACCTCTGATAGTTCTCCTTTTAATTTCGTTATATATACTACTGCCGTGATATTGCAGTATGTCTACCAACTTGAAACACTGTAGCCCATACAAGCATTTTATGAAATGAGACGAATCTAAGCGTAAGTAACATGTAGGAATAATTTTCTCTTCAAGGACCTAAAACTGAGACTAGCATATTCCTTAGTTGATTTAAAAGTTGTAAAAGCCTTCACGCATGCTCCGATTAAAGCACTTGAGTCATCAGTGATTATTTCTTTTGAAAGTAAACCCGTTGCGAATCTAGCAAACGACCCAAGAGATAGATTGACCCGACACCATACCGAATACATCTCGAGATGGAGATGGTATGGTGGTTTCTGGGATGTCTACGAGATTTGAATGGCCCTGAAAGAACTTAAGAACAACAAGGCGCCGGGTGAAGACGGAATGACGGCCGAACTCCTGAAAGCGGTGGACCGGTACTTAAGGCCCTTCAGAAGCTGTTTGATTCCGTCATACTCGAAAGGAAAACGCCACAGGCATGGTGCAGGGGAAGTGGTACTCTTCTTCAAGAAGGGCGACAATGCCCGATTGAGGAATTATACGCCCATATCACTTCTTAGCCATGTCTACAAGTTGTTTTCAAGAGTCATCACGAATCGTCTAACGCGCGGGTTTAACGATTTCCAGCCTCCCGAACAAGCGGGTTTCCGAAAAGGCTTTAGCACCGTAGACCACATACATATGCTACGACAGTTTATACAGAAGACTGAAGAGTTTAACCTGCCTCTTTGTTTAGCGTTTTTGGACTACGAGAAAGCCTTCGATTCGATCGAGACTTGGGCTGTGCTGCAGTCTCTCCAATGGTGCCAAATCGACTATCGGTACATCGAGGTGCTGAAGTGTTTGTACAAAAAGGCCACTTTGTCAGTCCGACTTTAGAATCAGACTTAGAAACCTATCCTTCTGCTGCGAGGTATGAGACAGGGAGACGTCATATGTCCGAAACTGTTCTCTGCTGCACTGGAGGAAGTCTTCAAGGTTCTGAACTGGAAAGAGCTAGGCATCAATGTCAATGGCGAGTACATCACTCATCTTCGGTTTGCCGACGATATAAGGGTCAAGGCTGAGTGGAAGGCCTCCCTCTAGGTGGAGCAACGACATGGTCAAGGCCGCGGCCGTCCGGTGAATGCAAAACGCACAGGAGCGATCAGTGTGGCAACTCTTGGCGGAAACCTATGTCCAACAGTGGACGTCTTTCGGCTGAAATGATGATGATGATGTACTTTTCTTTATAATTTTGTTTGGTTTATATCGAAATTCTGGGCTCTTTGACAGCCCATTCTTTGCTCCTTTGCGATTATTATGGACTTTTCAGGCATTGTTACTGCTATCATAATTACTTTACTAGGATTTTGCCGCAGCAAAAGTCTAATAATTCCTGGAATATAACCGTATTTTACGAAGCAATAATGTGACCCATTTTCGTTTTTGTTTAAAGAACCGGGGGAACCGGGTTTACTCCGTCCGGAACCGGTTCCGTAAAAATCTCTTCCGGCACCGGATAGAACCGGGTGCATGCCCTAGCTGGGGTATCGTCCACAGTTATTTTTTTGGTAGTTACACCACCGCCGACTACGGTAAACGTATATGATAGTTTAGAACTTCATTAAGGTGAAAAGACACCCCAGGTGGTGTCGTTTAGAGGTCTCGTTGACAATAGGTACACAAAATAACCTAGCGCTTTCTATGAACATTTTAGTAAAATTAAAATAAATAAAACTACTGTCTAAAAATGATATTTTGCAACACGTACGCAATGTACACTACTCGTACAACAGTTTTCATCAAAAAACAGTATCGTTTAACTTGCCTGAGTACATGTTATGTGTGGCTCTGCTAGAGAGTATGCTCTGCAGCAGAGCCACAATCAATGTCTATTTTATCATTACCTAATGCACGTACAGCTATAACGGTTTACGTACATTATGTACGTTTGGCGTACATCATTTTAAGATATAATAAATCAGTTTCTAACATGGTGGCTCTGCGGCAGAGCATGACACGAACCTGCTCCCCTAAGCGTCGCTATATTGACGGATCCCGTGCGTCTCGCTTCCAGTGGATGATAAAGAAGTATCCTATGTTCTAATCCAAGACTTAATTATTCAGCTGTGAAAAGGTTACATATAGACAGAGCTAGTTTCTAATTAAAAGCCTCCCTTCCGTCTTTCTTTTCTTCTTTCCACTTTGCCCGTACCTACTGCGGTTTTTGGCCAGTTGTTTAGACCCGCAGCCTTGTTGTGTAATGAATTCGGCAAGGCAAAAGGTGTAAAAAATCGACCAATCACATAGACGGAAATCTACATCGCGTCTATCATATCGCATGTGATTGGGCGAATTTTCATACTCTTTGGCCTTTGCCTTGCCGAATTCATGACGCAATAAGGCTGCTGGAGTCTAGACCATCCCGCCACATTTTTACGAGCCTGCCGCGTTGTCGTTTTATAACGTTATCTATTTAATGCATTTATCGTCTTATTTTTGTGCATTAAAAATTAAGTATTTCAAAACAACAAATTGACGTGACCTATAAAACGTAGGCCATGTGTTATTCTTATCACCTATAGTTTATCAAATGCGATTGTATGTAAATGCAGAAAAAAACCTGTCTATCCAGTTATCGAATCACATGCCGTTTGCCGTTGCCCTTTGCCTTGCCGAATTCTTTACGCAATAAGGCTGCAGATAGTTTGCTTACCCAAGTACTCGGTCCATCTCTCTGTTAATATCAATTATACGACCCGTTTTCAGGCTTTTTCAGCAATACATCACTGTTTTTGTCACCACTTTTCTAGGCATAGGATTGCCCCAAAATAGGAATTTCTTCCTGTATCGTGCGTGGGTGCGTTTACAAACATTTAAACTCGCATACACAAGACACCCAGATCCGGAACAACTATCTGTAAACCATACAAATATTTGTTCCGTGTGGCCTGTGGGAATCGAACCCTTATACTCAGCGCAGCAGCCGGTCGCTCAACGACCAACTGTGTCGTCAGATTGAAACATTGCCAAGCATCACAACTTATAAAGCCTTCTTAAAAGATCGAGCACTAAACCTCCTAATGTTTCCTTTCAGGCGCAGAAAGATTAATACGTCATCTACACAAAACGAAGGTACCCTTCGCGGTAGCAACTTCTTCAAGTGCCCGATCAGTCGAGACCAAGATAGCACATTACAAAGAACTGTTCTCGTACTTCCATCATATGGTCATGGGCAGTACAGACCCGGATGTTAAATTTGGAAAGCCACATCCTGACATCTTTTTGGTGACAGCTGACCGGTTTCCTGATAAGCCGGATCCTTCTAAGGTATGCTTGCGTTCGGTTCAGTTATTTAAGCAGGGATTTGTACTTTCTAAATATATGTGGATGGCTAAGTGTAGGGGCTGAAAAGAAATGGCAGGTGGACTGTGTGGAAGATGACATTGCTAATAAACACATAACCCTCCTTTGCGACGCGCAGTCGGGTGAAAAGTGGGCTATTACTCAGATGACACTAATAGAGAAGTATGAAAGAAGATATAACACGGTCAAAATAACATGTGCACCTCGCCAAAATGCGAACCCAATTCAGCCTATCCGTGTTCGCATCGTGCGCGAATATCAAGAGTTGAACGTCAGGGTGCCGTGACAGCGTCAGGTGCACTGTTATTTATTTTATTTAGTAATAGGGTTGCGCCGACCCCACACAATTAGAGAGTGGTAGTAAGGTCAAACGTACTCCATAACACGCAAGTTCCAGTGCGCTGATGCAGTGAGAAAACGTGAACTCATTCTTTCATTTCTGTTCAGAAGCCTTTGCTTTGCACAGTTTCAAACTGGTTTGAGAGATTTAATATTGAAGTTACTGAAACAACAACGTTCATCATGCTTGTTTGAGGTTTCGAAGTAGATAATCAGCATCGATGCTGGAATGCCATTTCGTAATCAGTACACGGTGGACATCGCACCCATACGCACGAAACGTTTTGAGATTACTTCCATTGTGCATACAGACTACAACGAAGGGGTCTTTATGTCAAGAGTGAATAGTTTACTTCTAGGCAAGCGTGCTACATCGTCGACCACAGCAACGCTTATCATCAGGTGAGGTACTGGTCAAACGCGAGACATTAGCTAATAAAAAAAAATTGTTACAGTATTCCCTACTTTTGCTAGTTTCGTTTGAAGTCAGAAATCGTGGTGCTTTCATAACCGTGTGACGTGTCTGTTTACCGAAGCTACCGCCCACGAGACTAAAATATCGCATATATCCGCAATTGAACTACTTTTAGCGTGTGAACTGCAACCAGCGTGGGTGGGACGCCGCTAGACTAGTGCATGATATTTGCGGTTAAAATCGACATTGAAAAAAATATTTAATATCTAGCGATAATGAGGGCCTAAACCCAAGTAATTGGGATTATTAGTTCATGATCATGACAGAATAAAAATGAGATATTTTAATTAACAAGGTTACAGATTATGAACTGCAGTTGCCAAGCTGTTTTATGAAAACTGCACTAAATAATATTCTAGTCAGTACTGGCTCTTTTCGATCATAACAACAATTTGGCTCATTTACACTGGATAGTCTGCCGACTTCGGTTTGGCCGAAGCGTTGCTTAGTCTTACCAAAAGGCGACAGCAACCTTTGGCTTGCAAGAGTCTGTGTTGCTCGATACCCATCTTGATCGAATTCGGTTATTTATTTATTTATTTATTTAAACTTCATGCACAAAGGTACAATGGCGGACTTAATGCCTTAGGCATTCTCTACCAGTCAACCAAGGGTGGTGTAGAGTAAACATGGCAGGTGCATTGCTTAAATCGTTGCAACAACAAATTTTAAAACAAAATATATAATTATTGTTTAAAATACACATACATACATATTTTATATGATACATATCTAAATAAATATATATATTTAATAAAGTAATGAAGAAGGTTATCAACTGAGTCGACAGACGACTAGGGAAATATAATGCAAAAACCCGTAATTTTGTTGTGGATGACTTCACGAACTGACGACTAATATAGTTAGACTATTATTGCCATGGTTGGCTAGTAGGTATATAATGTAAAATCTGGAAACTATTGGACTAATATATTCCAGATAATACAAACAATACCCAAACCTAATCTTAACTATGCTTTGCGCATCATCGTGAGAACGTGCGATGCGAATTAGCACCATTAATCACTCTAAACTTTTTTGAGTTCAAGGCGAAATTGCAACAGCCAGACAACTCTTAAATAAATGTAAGCTGGCTGAGGTTTCAAATTGAAGATAATATTTTATCCAACTGTGCGTTCATTAAATAAATTCAGTGGTATTTATTTTCGATTTTATATCAAAGAGGGCTAGGTTGATTTTTGTTTGGCTATGCAAACCGCGATGGTCTACATTTCGACATTTCTACTACAGCCCATTGTTGCCTGTGAAATGGCACATGCCATTTTAACCACTGTCTGTTGTTGACAGACGCAATGAGATAATTAATTTTATATTTTCACTTTAATTTTTTAATTTGAAAAGTGCCTATAAATAGTCAAATTTGAAAGAAATGCTTTTGTCATACACATGCGCGCCTCATAGATCACACTGACTTGATTTTGTATTGCTAAATGATTCATATGAATATGAACCATACTCTTATGATTTTAAAATTCATATTCGTCAATCACTTAGCAAATCTATGAAACGTGCCCTTAATTGTAAGATGTCACTTCTAATAAACACAACCAAATCTTGTCAAACCTTTTTTCTCACCCTTCCAGTGCCTAGTATTCGAAGACTCTCCTCACGGCGTGACGGCAGGCCTGAAGGCAGGCATGCAAACAGTCATGGTGCCGGACCCACACACGGACAAGAAGCTGACGACACACGCCACTATAGTACTACCCACCTTAGCCCAGTTTAAACCGGAATTGTTCGGACTACCCGCGTTTTAGTGACGGTAGTCTGAAACTTTTTAAAGAAGTTACTGTGTGCTGTAATTGTATGTGTGTATAGTAAAATGTAGAATACTTATTTTCAATCAAAAGTAAGACCTGATTAGTCAGACTTTGTCCAAGGTGTTGTTGACAAGAGTTTGTCAAGTTCTTTTGCCCTTAATAATAGTGTTTTGGTCAAGCCCAGGCTTTAAGGGACTTATTAAATGTTGTTTTTGGTGTACAATAAACACTTAAGAATACTTTTTAACTCATTAACTGTTAGCTCATGTGCCTTTTTCCACAGATAAAATAATTTCTCTTTTAATTTTTATCTAATGTTGGGTTGGTAACCAGCCAGCCTTATAGGTTACCTACTCGGCAATTAAGAATTATTATCACAATTAAAAAAAATAGACTATTTACTTACATATTAATGTATATGAATGCATATATTTTATATAAATCAATTACACGTCTTTACTAGATGTTTAGAAATATTAGATATGCAATATTTTTTTATAAAAGTACAAAAAAATAATCGAAGAATATAAAAAAAGATAAAGAAGGAAATTAGGAACTCTCTTGAATAGATTAAAAGTTGTCGATTGTGATGTACAATAAAGTATATTCTATTCTATCAATAGTCAATTCCCACAATTATTATGTAAGTAGTACTTATTAAAATTGTTAGCGAAAATAATTGAATGTTTTTTAGTAAAATAATACATGTTGATTGCTATACCCGTGTGTTGTAATTCTTTCAGGACAAGTATTAAAAGTAAGAATCAGATAAGACTACAAACAGGGTCTTGCCAACAGTTGTAAGCAATTAATGTAGTAGTCGACAAGGCAATGTGAAGACAGAAAATAAAAAGATTGTGAAGTGATTGAAAGTCATTTCATATTTGCAAATTCAAATAACAAATGCACCCGTTCGGATCAACACTCACGCCAAGGTAGCTAGTCGACTACCATGCAAATATGGCATTTAACTGCTTCAGGGACACTTCAATTTCCATTGACACATTGTAGACACACAGATGCTACTCGATGCGCGCCGGTCTTAGGTAAATCGTACTTCATAAAAGTTGTCCAGTCATTTCTATGATGTCACCAGTGCTACAAGATACTATTCTCTATTTGAAACAAATTTGACATTGTTACAACCCTTGTCACATTCCTTTCAACCAATTTTGAGTTCTATTCCGTGACAATGAGGATGACATAAAAAGTATAAAGCTGTTATCAAAACCTGTGCTGCCTTTTTTCATATCACCAACGCAAAATGTCAAAATTTGTTCAACGGGCTTTAAAAATGATTATTTATATGTCTAATGTTATTCCAAATGAAGTAGGAATAATTCTAAAGACAGCAACAAACACTGACCCATCTTAAAATAATTAAATCACGATGATTGCATAAATATTATTACCTCATTGATATTCTAGTGCTGTTCTTGTAACATACAACGCCATTTACCTTTTATTTTGTTAATATTTACAAAGTCTGGTAATTGTAGATGATTTTAAGCAATAAATTATTTGTTTAAGAATTATTTCTTTCATTTGTGTTAAGTGCTGGGCAAATGTGGGCAGATCTCTAATATACCGATTAAAAAAGTAAATTAGAGTTGTATTTGTTTCATAGCAGAAGGCGTTCTGTCGTTTCTGTCGTAAAAATGCGAGTTTATAATATAGGTATGTTTTATATTGCAGAATAAAGAGAATGAAAGCATGCAGGATACCCAAGCAAAGCAACAACTTTTTTTTCGGTATAAAACAACATACATGTCTTGTCGAGATAGTGGATACAAATAATAAAATATAAAATGATTGTGGGATAAAAAAATAAGACCACCCTTAACTATTGACAACTTTTTTTTTTTACATATAATAATTATTATAAATTAACATAATTTACTTTATAAGTTGCTTGATGGCCGAGAAGACATTGTCAGCAGATTGGTCAGTAAGTGACACGCTGCGTTCTGCTCCCTTTTCTGAAAATATTAAATACAGAAAAAATGCTTTAAATTGATTAATAAATCTCTCTCCTATCTAAACTTGACAAAATACCCGTTCCCATTGTTTGAGGAGCCAATAGCACTATGAAATGTCTCAATCTATCAAAACTAGAGGTGTTTTCGAGAGATTAAGAATTTTTTACTTTTGATAGATAGATTTATTTCATCAGCATTTTTAAATCAATTTAATACTATTAAGACGGATATTGTTTGGAGAGTTAAGATTGCATCAAATAAACCTATAAAATAAGTATATATAATTCAAAACTAAATCAAAATAAAGTACTAGTAAGTACGAAACCAAATTAAAGAAAATAAACAAATAGTTAAGTATTAATGTTCTAATTCCTTTCCTACTATACAAAATACTTTAATCATAAATCTTTCAACATAAGTTCAAATCTACACTGGTATTCAAGATAATAAAAATTCATTCTAATGGAAATAACAATTTTACAGTCCACCAGTATATTAAGTTATTTATACAGTGGAAGTACTTTATCGTGCTAAGCCTTGGATGATCGTTATGATTTGCTCAGCAGACAGACCCGCAAGGGACGTACATGCTTCATGCCCTTTTGCTGGAAATATAACATTAAATATTACTAATATTGTGGTGGACCAGTGGCTAAGACTTCTCGTGCTTGATGTTGTGGGCCCATATATGGGTAGTAATACCAATGTGACATATTCAAATTCATATGTATGTACTTTCTCTTGTAATTTTATCTTGGACATCACTGACATCAATGAAGGAAACCTGAACTAGTAGTTGATATAAGTTTGAAATCGCCAACCCGCATTGAACAAGCGTGGTGATCAATGCTCCTACGTTTTCAGAATGAGAAGAGACCTTTGCCCCGCAGTGGGATAGTTTACTACAGACAGGTATTATTAATAATGTTAAGCCTGATTATTATTTCTGGGTGTCATATATTATGCAGATTGCTGACAGTCTCTACAGGTAGCTTGACAGAAGAACTAAAATATTACAATCAAGATGTCAAATTCGGGACAAAATAAAAAACAAAACCTAGGTCCCAAACCACCTTAAAAACAAAATAACTTTACTTCTGGTAGTCTAACTTAAGATATTTGGGGCAGTTCCTTCCCTTAGTTTGATTTTATGGTATGCATCATGCCGGGTGCAAATAAAATCTGTTTCTTTCTGTTTTTCTTCTTTCATTACTAATCTGAACAGCAAACTGTCACTAGCCAACAAACTCCCTATCAACAGGCTACAGGACAGGGCCTGCAGTCTCGACATAGCTAACGATCGTTACGTTAAGTAACATTCGTTAACTCTTACCACAAAATAGTAAGTATACAGAAGGGCCACTCCCGCCGTTTGGAAAATTGACAGCTAAACTTGACAGATTCACTAGGGTTGCTACTATATTGATTCCGAATTAAAAAAAAAAGGGTAGGTTGCCCAAGTTACAAACATAAATACATAGATTCGTCTAAACATACATCATATCATGCTTACATGCCTTAGAGGGTAGACAGGGCATCAAATATCCATTTAATATCACGAACACTACAACCCTAGTGAATCTGTCAAGTTTAGCTGTCAATTTTCCAAACGGCGGGAGTGGGCCTTCTGTATACTTACTATTTTGTGGTAAGAGTTAACGAATGTTACTTAACGTAACTATCGTTAGCTATGTCGAGACTGCAGGCCCAGGACAGAATTTTCCAAAAGCCTATCTAGGCATTGCCATCCATCCAAATGTTTGGCGGTGTAGTAAAGGTACACTATCAGACCAATCATATTATTAAAAGCAGGAGTACGTACCATAGCGAGCCCAGACGCGCGGTTGTACGCCAGCGCACTCACGAATCAAAATCGGGAACCCAGGGTTTTCCTTCTTAATGGACACATAGTGCTTTTGAATGAAGTTCCTGAAAAGCGACGATATTTTCACTTACAAGATTGAGGTTATGAAACTGTTTATGTAATCAAAATTCTTACCTAACGCCCTCAGATTGCTTGCCCGTCTGACACAAATGAATCCTCAACTCCCTGAGAGTACCACCCAAGCGGACAGACATTTTTTAGTAAATTAATTATTTAAATCTACGACGATTCACTCGAAATTCGATTTTATCTAAACGTCAAAGTGACAAGCTGACAGCTGTTATGATTTGACAGTTTGGTATTACGAGGAACACTTCATAATACGCAATACGCATATCCAAATGCATGCAAAGCATTCGATATGCTCCGTAGCGATACACTGTTTGAAAAGTTGTCAAGAAATGGGATACAAGGGCCACTATTAGAATTATTAAAAAACTATCACACAAACAGATACAACACGGTCAAAATAAAAGATGAGTACAGTGCTAAGCTTCCGGCAACTCAAGGAACGGCCCAAGGTTCAATTATAGGTCCAACGGAATACTTGCTTTATGTTAATGATATGAGTAATGCAATAAAGTCAGATTCTTTATACCAATTTGCAGACGACACGTGTATTTTGGTCGCTAATAAAAACATCCAAGCTGCTCAGGAATCCTTACAAAGTAGCTTCGATCAAATGTGTAAATGGGCTCATGACGTAGGACTGGTAATAAACGCATCTAAAACTAAAATTGTTCACATACATTCATCACACAATAAATGCTCGACTATACCTACAGTGATAGCACACGAACATACTTGCTTACATAGCTCGCCTAAGACTTGTAAATGCCCGTTATTAGAAGTAGTTGATAAACACATGTATATCGGTTTAGTGGTTGATAGCCGATTCTGTTGGGGACCTCACAAAGACTACGTATGCAACAAACTGAGGTCTATCCTAGGCAAACTTAGCATACTAAAATATAAACTGCCTTATAAAACGCTAAGAATGTTATACATGGCCCTAGCAGACTCGGTTATCAACTATGGACTCAGCAGCTATGGGAGAACTTATCATACATACTTGACAGATATCTATAAGCTACAACGAATAATATTAAAAGTAATTACGCCTAAACATATAAACAAGAAGTTCGAAAATAGTGACGAAGATCTTTTTAAATACTGTAATGTTATGAATGTGTTCAATAAAGTCGAATTTTTCACTCTTACTGAAGTAAATAGACCGGAGCTGCTAACCGAAAAAACAAGATCTGACTTTCTTAGAAATATAAAACTTAAACATAAATACAGCTTACCAAAATACAATAATGTGTACGGGATGAGGGTTGCAGAATACTTGGTACCTCTTTATCTTAATAAGCTTCCGGAAGACTTGCAAAATTTGTACAAAAAGGGTTCGAAAGGTTGTAAGTACAAATTAAAACGTTTCCTAACACAGTAAAATTCCCCAAACAATTGATCTTTTGACAAAATTTATCGATGTTTATTATGAAAGTATTTTATATGTAATTTAATCATAAATATATAATATTGTATTTACGCAGCATTGCAATTTGTAATTTAATTTTAAAATAAGCGGCTCGCCCTCACACAGTTAAGCCCTGTGAGGTTTTTGTTGTGTGGCTAAAACCAAATGTAAAATAGGTTAAGTATTTTGGAAATAAATAAATGATAAATAAATATAGAGGAGTTCCTAACATGCATGGTAAAATTAAATTGATCATATTTTATTTTTGATTTTATTTTTTAATAAATTATTATTAGTTAACTGCATACCTTTACCCACTATTAAGTATCGATCGAGTTTGTAGCAAAAAATAAATACCTTCAGTTATCTCCTCCCTACCATCATCAACTAATGTTCCCACTGCTAGGACACAGGCTTCCTCTCGGTGATAGGGAATAGGCCGTAATCCACCACGCGGGCCCCTTTAGGGTAAATATGTTCTGTGACGCGGGCCTAGTGCGGGTTGATGGATGTTACATATCTTCAAATAACCCCTCTTATTTCACTGGAAATCAGGCATCCTTCAGTTGGTAGTACCTACATACGTTTCTTGAGCTGATTTAGACAGGTCATACCAATACCCTTTTAAATTCAGTTTAAGCGTCAATTCAAGCCCAGCTGCAGGTTTCGTTGCTGATTCGTCGAGTGTCGGCTAGAAAAAGTAGCAACAAGTGGGGGAGGCCGGAAGACCGTTTTAATTTAAGTGTCGCCTTGTGTTAGTGAAAACAGCCAGTGTTGTTAATCAACTTGGGTCACGTCTTCCAATTCCAAGAAGTGATTCATTACAAAACGAGTTCTTAATTTAGTCGAAGCTTAAGTAGTCAGTTTTTGCATTTTAAACTTTATCCTAAGTCAATAAACTTCAAAACGGAAACTGAGTTTAGGTATATCCGAGTCAAAGGAGGAGACCGTGCTTTGACTGCTGTACCGAGTTTAGGGATTCACCTCTTTTTCTGTCCTTCGTGCCCAGCCGCTTGCACCTTTCGGGATTTGTACGTGGCGAATGACAGAGCCACAGAGAAACTTATCTATACGGACAAAGAGCTGTCAAGGTAGCTACATAGGTACTGGTCGGACATAATTTGATACCTAGTTGAGACAAAGTTTGAGATAATCGATTCGAAAAGAAAACATATGTTATTTATTTTAACAATTTAATTTATTAATCAATACATCAATTTTATCTTTTGTCCATTAAAAACTAAGTACCAATCACTTTAATTATGTTTTATTTTATATTGTAATGTTATGCTAGAAGCAACAGCACTTTTCTAGTAACTTCTGGACATTAGTGATCTATTTAGACCGAAGAAGTTAGGGCGTCAAATCAAGTTAATTATTATTTATTCAATGAAGTAGGGTAGTTGACTATTTCGGCGATCGGTGAAGAGATTGTATTATACATCCTCAAGAAATCGAGTAAAACAATTCATACCAAATCTGTTTTTTATTTCCCAAACAAGCTACAAATGTGTTTTTGGCAAAATAGCAATAAAATACCCACATAAAAGTTCAGTTTGTCATTTTGAAATCAACAACTTTTCCTCCGTTATAAAGTTCATAACTATTTCTTACAAGAGGAAATGACATCAAATTGGAATCTGGAAATTAAATACAGAACTTTAGAACAGTAAGATTGTCCAAAGCTGCCTTATGTACGCGATTTTGAGTAGTTTCAAATTTTTCATTCATTTATTTTCAACTACCCTACAACATAATGTAAAAAACATTACCCTCTTGCGATCCAGAGCAGATTATGTTTTGGTATTCTAAGGCCGCGTTTCCACTGACGCGGAGCTGGGCGGAGACGTGCGGAAGCGACCAATTACAATGGTTGAAATCCTCAATCGCGCCACTCGTCTCGTCTGTGATTGGTCGCTTCCGCACGTCTCCGCCCAGCTCCGCGTCAGTGGAAACGCGGCCTTACATTGAAGATGTTTTGTTCGTTTACAATAGCTACGAAATACTGCATTATTGTATGTATTTAAATTGTTTGAACAGCATTACAGTAATATAAGTGCCTGAAATTAAATAATCACAGATCACGCTTATAGTGTCATATTACTAAGGTTCTACGCACATCAACTTGTACCTTATTGAAGTAGATATAAAGATTAAAATTATTTGTCAAACATTTTAGGGTTGGCTTTCACCAAATGCAGTTGGAACTTGTGCTACAGTATTGTTTAAAATAGTATGAGATCCCACTGCAAAAATCTGCAAGTACATAGTTTTTGATAAAACTTCATTTTTATGAATGATTCTTGATAGTAGAATAGATGACTGCAGGGTTGTCTGGCTGCGTGATTTAGAGCCAGTTTCTGAATTAAGACTTGGAGTGAATAAACTTTTGGTTTGAAATCAAAATGAACTTGGCAAATTCTACCTAAATACCAAAGTGTAATAAGTTTTCAGGCTAAAGTAGAATTTGAGAAATACTCAACTTCAAATTCTTGAATTCTAACCCTCAGTCATAGAGAAAATAAAAAGTAATTACAGAATTAACACCATCCCGCAAACGGCGATAGCCAAACGCTCGTTGATGCATTTGATATGACCAAATTCTGACAAAGTGAAATTAGAGTAGCACTATGACGTTAAAGAGACAATATTTTGTCGATTCCAACACTGACTCTAACATTATTTTGTTATTATTAGGCTGTTTTATATGTACAATGCTGACACAAGACCATGTAGTTATATATTTTTTAACAACGCATTAACATCTTGATCCTCTCAATTCATAAGTTTAGTTGTTTCGTTTTGCTATCCTTTAAATGCTTCTATTCTAGAAAACATGCAGCCGAGAGCAAACCTGTGGTATATTATTGGGAAACCTTAGAAGCAATTCTATGCTTTCCACTTTTTCGACCGTGCTGTATATGGTAAGTCCTTGCCGTAAGCTGAAAAAACAACATATTAGCGTCACCTTTCCTCATGTTACACTCCAGTGCGTCAATTCGTTTAAGGGTGGTATGCACCAGCCTAGCGAGCATGGGCGTACCCAAGACATCTGTGACATGACATGATAAATTATGTCATATCTTACAATTTGTCTTAAATGCTAGCACGGGTCAAACATGTGACTTATTTTAAAGGCGCAACATGCCTTTCTTGTTGCTGCCCGGCGAGCACGGCCTACTGTGACATGGCTTAGAGTCACACATTTCATCGCAGTTTGGGCGATAACGCCATTTTGTCCTAAATAATAGCACCGGCGGCGTGAGAAAATTTCCTGACGTTTGTTTGGGACTCATCGGGTCTTAATTGCTAATACGGGCGCACCCATTTTGTCACAAATGTCACATTTTGACAGATGATTTAGAAAAATGTATCACTTTGGTTCGGAGGTGGTGATAAAATTTTATAGTTGAAAAAAATATATTTGCCTTCTAATTACGGCACCAAATGGCAATAAATTCATTTTGTGTGTATAGTGAATTGGTGATCAATGCTTATTAATTAATTGAAATGTTACAGGATTATTAATTATTTTTTTATTATTACTTTTTCATAATTGTATTTTTTTTTTATTGTTGTTCTTATTTTAATTATGATTATTTTTTTTATAATTATTTTCTTTTATACCATATTCTTCTTGCTTTATACATTTTTAAATGTTTCTTAAATAAAATCCCCAAAAAACATTTAAAATATAAAAAATATAGGGGCCCACCGGTATTGGTCCAAGCTATTATATTTTTTAGTAATTATTAAAATTTTCACAATAAATATATCTTATCAAACAAACAAAGAAAAATAAAGTGTGCATAAGTCTATGGTCGTGGGTCAAGTATTAATTTATTCCCAACAAAATTAAAAAGTTGTTTAGCTGTATGAACGGCTTACTTTTTTACGTATTATTTTATTTGGTCGTCTATTCAAATTATGTCGCACTATGAAGTCAACAACAAGAAAAGCAAGTCGCGACTGTTAATTATGTCACATGGTTGTCCCGTGCTAGCATTTAAGACAAATTGTAAGACATGACATATTTTATCATAACTTGTCATGACCGAGTCGAAAACCAAGCAAAGTAAAAAAAAAAAAAAAACTTGTAATTCATGTTGGGATGCTGCTAACATGGAGGTAGCAAAGGGGGGGGCTAAATTTTGGTTATTTTTGACCTAGGACATACCGTTTTCGAGATATCATTTTGGAAATATGCAAAATAAAATAAGATACGGAGGCCCATAATTCGGCAACAGTGCGTCGTAGGGCTATGCTTCTCAGAATATAAATGGTTTTTATGGCCAAGGTTAAACCGAAACTACAATAGAATTGGAAAATTTCCGAAAAAGAAAAAAATAAACGTCAAGAAGTTATGCCACAAGTCAAGAAAATATCTCACGCCGCCGTGCTAGCATTTAAGACAAAATGAGTTTATCGCCCGAACTGGGATTAAAAGTGTGACTTAAGCGATGTCACAGTAGGCCATGCTCGCCGGGCAGTGATGTGCACGATTCTAAGTCATATTAATTTTAAAGTGAACTAGATCTTAATTACCTTCTCTAGATGTGGTATCTACCATTCAACTTTTATTAAATGCTTTGTTTACGTTCTTCAAGTGAAATTACTTTAATATTGTTACTTCGAGAAAACAGAACACTCCAGAACAATGACATCAAAACACGAAACATTTATTGCACGTTTATTCATGTCAAAATTGCACTTACGCCCAAAAGTAAATGAAAAATAAAATCGTATACAGGTATAAAAAAATAGTGGCAATTCCAACATTAAATAAATGAGCAAAAAAATAATTAGTTTAATTAAAATTATGCTGATTTCATTACTCCAGCATTACATTGCTTGTCAAACCTGGAAGCTAAAAAAAACTAAAACCGAAAAATCGAAGCTTGTTATAATTAAAAAAAAATGTAATATCATTAATGTGTATATACATATTTACATCTTAAATTTTAAACGGCGTACTATTAAAACGTAAGAGAACCATGTTGAGAAATTTAAAAAGACAATTTTAGGATAACTCTTATCATAAATATCATTCAATTATTGGAAAACTCATCCTATTGTTTCATGATAGGATTCAGGTCAACAAGATTTTTATCTAACGGACGAATAGTACGAGAGCTATATACAGTTGAGTGAAGATAAAATTACAAATGGAAATTTCAATTGGCAGGAACAAAATAATTTTCTATATTGACAACACTTTCCACTCTTGATAACAAGTCAATTTACTAACTATTGAAACTAAACAAAAAACATATGTAATCCCAGCAAGCGTTGGAGACTAGAGTCACTAACAAATGCCAAATGAAATTCCCAGCAGCATCATCACTCTTGCGTCACGTCACGATTTAGTCAGCTACACAACTCGAAGACTATGAGGATAGCGAGCCACTCCACTGTACAGAGCTCGAGGCCGTAGAGCACGAAGCGGGAGAGCAGCAACACGGCGTACGTGACCCACGCAGCAAGCTTGTTGCGGCGGGGGGGTGGCTCAACGTACGTTGGGCGCGTCGCCTCGCGCTTGTGCAAGTTCAGCTAGCCGGACGCTGGCTCTAATGCTTTGACCGCGTCGGCGGTGAGCCCCTGCTTCTGACACCACTCCACGAAGTCGTCGATGAGGACAGGCCACGCACCCTCCGCGTCATAGTTGCTCATGCCGTCGTCGATCTGTGTCGCGAAGTCTAGAAGGAGGTTCCATGTGTCCTTCGGTATGGATCTTTTGTGATGCTCCTGGAATTGTTTATAGTTTTATGTTAGTTAAGTTGACATTCTTAATTTGAAATTGAAAATGGGACTTTTCATAAACATGCAGATGTCAACATTATTATTATATTCTTTATTGCACACCAAAAAATATATATACAGGACAAAAAAACATTTGTACAATGGGCGGTCTTATCGCACAGGGCAATCTCTTACAGATCTTATTATGTTCTGATTAGATAAGGTGTTAAAATCAATCACAGTAATTATAAATTTAAGTATTTGATAGTGGATTCTAATGATGCTAAGTATTTTAGCCAATCAAATATTTATTTAAAGAGTTGCATTAAGAGTTGGCCTCAATTTACATTAGCAAAAGCTAAGATTCATGCCAATATTACTAAACTTTTAAATACACTAGAATTTGACCCAGAAACAAGAAGGATGAGTAAGAGTTTATTGCATCTAAATATTTATATTATTTACTGTGTCCTACTTGTGGTGGGACAGACAGAATTGTACTGAATAAATCAGATGTGGTGTGCTGCATACATGTGGATGGATGGAGAGGTAGGGGAAGCCCAAAGAAAAGATGGATGGCTTGTGTGAACCTTTGTCTGGACAGAATGGAAGAAGAAAATGTGTTAGGCCAACAGCAAGTAACATGGGACAAGGACAAGTAGATGATCATTGTGTAGTGAATAAATATTACCTTCTATAATATTTTTATTCATCAATAGGCTCATGTTTGACCACTATCTGGCCTGATAGTAAGCGATGATGTGGTTGAATATTATATTACATAAAATAATATTATTATGTACTATATATTATAGATTACCGAGAATTCTTATAGAATACAATAACAAGCATGAGGATAAAAAAATTGAGTAGTCGAATTGGGTCTCTGGCTAGTAGAACTTCAGTATTATAATATTATTTTAAATGTACTATTTATCTGTAACTTAATATACAACATGCTATAGGGGACAAAGGTAAGTTGAGGTGTATAGTAGTCCCACAAATTGCAAGTTATGTCTCATGCATGTAATATTAAGTCATGTCATACTAGATTTTATCAGCAACTAAATCACATTTTGATTGTACGACTCTTCCTTTTAATAAGTACAGAGATAATAATATCAAGTATAATTCATAACACGATAAAATTGTTTATTGACTATTATGATACTACTTTTATGGTCTGGAAAAATCAGCTATATTTATTTACATTATGAAGTGTTTCTTGTTTTAGACAATGGGTTTGACAGAGATCTATCTCTGTATGCAGGAGTATACATATGATGTCTGTGATTTTTTAGATGCCAACTTGGCATGTAGGTGAGAATTTCAGGCCAAGTAAAATAATGACTGGTATTGTTTGATCATGCCATGTTTTCTTTAATGGTTTTGTATATACAGATATTTGCTGAGGGTCAGTTGATCAAACATTCTTTTATTTATTTTCTTATGAAATTAAGGATGGAAAATTGTTTATATTTTCTTGATTTTTTCATGATAATAAAATCATACATACCGTGAGAAACTTGCACCATGCATCTAGGAACTTAAATCTCCCACGGAGCACTATATTCCAATAGGCTATCGCCATATCCAATTCCAGGCCTTTCTGGCCAGGGTTCTTGGCATAATTGAATGTGAAATGATAAAAATCTTTAAACTTATTTTGATCCTTTATCTCTGTTTCCAAAGTTGGTAATTTTGATTTTAATTTGTCTATGCTATCTGCTCCAAGCTCCATAAGACCAGTTGTAAACTCTTCTTTAGTAAACTCACACTGAACAGCAGCTTTACATTTCCATGCTATAATAAGAACTAAAATTGACTCAGGACTTAAATTAAGGTCTTCTAAAAACTTCATTACACCATCTACAGTGATTTTGTCATTCTCCTGTTGATCTTTGTACTTAGTAAACAGTTGGTCGAGCTTTTTTCTATCTACAGACGCCTTAACGGGGTCCTTGTAATAGGCTTCAGGGTTCTGAAAGTAGTTGTCGCTCGCGAGGTCCAGTTTCCAGTCATTTTGAGACAAACAATATATCGCCGTGCTCTCGCTCGTCTGCGTAAACGCGACGAACTTTTTAACTTTGTCTCTCTGTGACGATTTTAATTTATTCTGTAAGAGAATCATACGAACGTCATATTTATAACCTTATTAGTGCTTACCTGTCATCTAATTTACGTATCAAAAATCAATTTGGGCATTTTATGTGTTATTGTGTTTGTTATTTTGGTTGGATTTGATGCATATTTAACACGATTACTCACCATTTTCGTGAATTTTTATTGTTTCTAATGACTTTCACTGTTATTTCGACATCGGAACCAAAGTGAAATAACAATCATAGACAACTTTCTAATGTTGTTGTCGAATAAATTTCAATTGCCCATTGTGCAATGTGCATTGTGCAGATTTGTGCCTCTAGGGCCGACCTCAGATTAATAATACCTATTATTATTCTCGGTATTATTAGTCTGTGGGGCCGACCTGCCCTAATTATTATGTTACTCTTTGGGGCGGACGACGCTCGTTACAAGATGTAGAATGTTATTCTAACTGTTTAAATAAAGCGTTTTAATGAATACTCATTAAAAGTTTTATTGTATCACTGTACATACAAAATTTGAGTCGCTTTAAATAATATTTTAATATATAATTACCTTGCAAATTTAGGAAATTTTTATTTTAGATTTCAAAACTATTTTAATTACCCTTAAATCAAGGTTTGTTGGGTAAATGCAATGGCAACACCTTTTTGTAAAATAATCATAGACAATTATTTTTTCGTTCCAAAACGATAAAAAGAACTAAACATTTAAATACTGTATTTTATTGAAATAAATTCATTTTATTCAATAAAACACCTTTTTGATGAAAACGCAGATAAAAGTGTGGCCCTGAATAAATAAATGATATAATTACTGTTAACCATTCATTTTTATTATATTTCAGAACGAAGTTGACAATAACTCCGATTACTCGGAAGTCGGAACAATTATAATGTACTCTGTGAGTCGGAAACAGCTGATGACTGATCGCAAAACATTTAATATAACCTAACTTGTGAGTTGTGACAAAATAAGTAAATAAACACTTATTACTTATTTACGTGAAAAACATTATGCTACAGAATAGAACCTTATAAAAATGCGGTCTTTATTAGTAAAGCGGTTATGTTGTACTCCAAATCGATATTTATTTAAGTCAATGAGTACGCAAAGTCCAAGAGTGAGATTTGCGCCCAGTCCAACTGGATATTTACATTTAGGTGGCTTACGGACGGCGTTGTACAATTATTTATTCGCAAAATCCCGAGGAGGTTCTTTAATATTGCGAATAGAAGATACGGATCAAACAAGAAAAGTTGAAGGTTCTGTTGAAGCGCTTGTGAATGACTTGCAATGGGCCGGCTTAGAGTGTAACGAAGGACCAGGAATAAAGGGCGACTATGGACCTTATATACAGAGCGAAAGGTTGAATATCTATAAGTAAGTATTGTATCTTAGGTATTTTCATATTTCAGACTGTAAATATTATGCTTATATTGATTTTTAAATAGTCAGTCCTAAATGATACTCTTTATTTTGTGAGCTCATTATTTGTAGCAACTATGTCACCTACCATAACATTTTAAATAAATTTTCAGAGAACACATAACAAAACTACTTGAGAATGGCTCAGCTTACAAATGTTTCTGCACAGAGAGAAGGCTGAACATTCTACGCAGAGACGCAGTAAAGTCACAACGCACACCAAAGTATGACAACCGGTGCAGAAGTCTTACTCCTGAAGAGATTAAGGAGAAGATGGATGCTGGTGTCCCTCATTGTATTAGATTTAAGGTTTGTCATTTATAGTTGCACATTACTTGGGTATTTAAAAAAATCCTATTCTATACTTCCACTAATAAATTTAAAAGTATATTTGGAAGTTTGTTAATCAATCACTCTGAAATGGCTGAAAGGATTTGGATAAAACTTAGCACATGGGTAGACAATAACTTAGGAAAGTTTTTAAAATTATTAGTGTAAAAAAAACAATTTTCATTTAATTTTCCCCAGCTAACATCAGACTGCCAATTCTTCGAAGACCTGATCTTCGGCGGAATAGCATACGATGTCTCTCTGAACGAAGGCGATCCAGTGCTTATGAAGAGTGATGGCTTCCCAACGTACCACTTCGCAAATGTGGTAGATGACCATCTGATGAAGGTCAGTCATGTGCTAAGAGGAGTGGAGTGGCAGATCTCTACTACTAAGCATTTGTTGATTTATAGGTAAGGATGAGCAAAGAATTGTTGGTTTCATATAACTTTTAAACAGATTACTGTATATATGTAGCTGTCTTGTAAGATGTTTAGTTTTCAGGCTCAGTGCAGACCAGACATAGAGAGGACTCTATGTCTACAACATAAAATTCTCTATGTATAACATAAAATTATGTATTGAATATTTTAACTAATATTAAGCTTCTAAGGTTACGCGAGCGCATTCGTGTACGTCCGTTGTTTGTTCAATTTTGCACTTTATGTCACTGAAAATAAAGTTTGTTTTTCAATGTCATCAGAAAATAATTTTGCTATAGTCTCTCGCCGCTTTAGTCTAAAAAGTCTGATTCAATTTTCAATTTAAAGCAATCCTAGTAAACAAGAATTTTGTGTTTTTGGTTCGCAGAGCATTTGGTTGGACTCCGCCACAGTTCGGTCACATGCCGCTGATCGTGAATGCTGATGGTACAAAGCTGAGCAAGAGACAGAGTGACGTGAAAGCTGAAGATTATAGGAGAAATGGTAATTCATCTTGTTATTTTATTTGATAATTTTTTTTCTGGTTTTGCAAATAATATATATATTATTATTATATAATTTATTGTTGGTTTGTGTGTATTTATGTAACTATCTTCTACTTGCCAGGGCTACTTCACTAGGGCTCTAAAGAGACTGAAAATGTATATTAGTTTTCCCGAAACATGACCTCACTATTTAGACTTACTTTGCGAAAACATGTCTCCCTCAATGTCTAGGTTTATTAGCATAGTTTATATATTTGAATAGAAATCGCATTATATAGGTGATGTTCTTCAGAAAGGCCAAGTGCGCAGTTCCCATAACCGGCGTGTGTGTATGACTAGATGTATGAATGTGTGTGAAGCAAAAGAAGTATGTAGGGATCGTAGCAGGTGGCGTTCTGTAGTTTCTGCCTACCCCCATGGGCAAAAGCTTGAGTTTATGTATGTATGTATGTATCGCATTATATTTCTTTGTGTTATTTTCCAGGAGTATATCCTCTGGCCCTGGTGAACTATATAACGCTGTCTGGTGGAGGGTTCGACCATGTTCCAGGTGCGGGGGTCAGACTGAAGAGTATGAATGATTTGGCTGAAGAGGTGATTATGTAACATTCATTTTATGACTTGTATTTGTATCTTCTCCTTGGTTTACAAAGTAGGGCTTTAAGGCAGTCTACCCAGGTCCTGATATGTGGCTTGACCAGTGGCGGACTAAGCCTGTCGAGGGCCCGTGGCGGAAAAACAAAACGGAGGCCCTTGCCCCGACACGCAAAATTTTTGAGATACTGCAAAATTTAATGACAAATGTAGATTGGTTTAAAGTGTGTCTGCAAGGTCCATGAAGCAAAAGCTTAAACAATTTCGACCCACTTTCGACCCAACCATAAATTCAAATATTTTAGACCTACACACTTGCAACTAGTAAGACTACCTTATTACCAAATCCCAAATTTCAATAAAACATCTTTTACAATTCATGGGGTACTGACCTTCGAGAGAACTTGGTTTACAGTTAGATCTCACTTATTTTATCAGCGAAGCCCGTATCAAGAACTTGGCTTTCTTTCACATTTATGTTTTGGGTGCGATTAGCGTTTCTTTTAACCTTTTGCAGCAAGCGAAGCGATCACGAAAATCTTTGCATCCCCTTCCTTTTTTAATTGTTCAATCTCTACTATGTCGACATAATTATGTAGCAGCCTTATTGCGTAAATAGTTCGGCAAGGCAAAGGGCAAAGAGTATGAACAAACGACCAATCACATGCGAGATGAAAGACGCGATGTGGATTCGATGGTCGATTCGAACTTAGATTAGAGATTTAGAGAGATTAGATTTTAAGGCCCCTAGAACCAGAGGCCCGGGGCGGACCGCCCCACCCGCCCCCTTAGTCCGCCAGTGGGCTAAACTCTTAAGTTAAACGGTAGGATAGACTTGCATTCAAATTAAAGGTGTAAACAATACTGAATATAGCTTACTGAAGTACTAAGTGGCGACAAACAGTGGGCGAATACAAATGTTTAAAATAGCGACTTGAAAATAAAATTTTGTCGACGGAGGCCCGCTGCGCGGGACTTCTTTTTCTGTCTGCAGTGCAAAGTAACCTAACATGAAGGAGACGACGGAAGCTAAGTTCGCTCGCTTTGCTCGCTCACTTCAGCTGCCGTCATACCCTTGGAACCTAACCTATCCGTGTCGGGGTTCTCTAAGCTCCCGAGCTCGCTTCGCTCGCTCTTGACCTAATTCGTTGAAAACAAGAATACAGCCGAACTCCCGCGCTGCACAGCGATGTCGCCTCGATGGTTGTCCAGCTATTTTCAAAAGAATAATATGCTAAAATAGAAAAAAAATAACCCCAAATACAATTAAAGTATGTAACAATATTATTACCGCAGCGGTATTTATCCGTATAGTTACTTTCTTAGTAGATATAATAGTCGCCTATTCAGTATATTTTTCGCCCGTTTAATAATTTCTCTTTATTTATCACTCACACTATTAGTTATTTTATGATAGCTTTTTACGTAATCTCGCCTAACCGATTTCAATAACAGTTCCAGATAGACAAAATATCATCACATCCGAGCCGACTCAACCCCGATCTTCTAGAAGAATGCAACCGTCTTGAAATCAAAAGAAGACTACAGGACAATGACCTTTCCAAAACCTTAACAGCTACCCTACAAGATCTAATTTCCAAAACATACCCAGAGCACAAACTAAATTTGACAGAAGAACACGTAAAAAGCGTTCTGAATTGGTCTGTATCACGGATATCAAGGATAGAAGAATTATCATCAAAAAAGTACGGATTCCTTTGGATATTACCCAAAAACACCTCAAAAGTCGACCAGAAACTGTTAAAAAAGCTGGTCGAAAACTTAGAACGTCTTGAAAAGTTCGACCAAGGTTCTCTAAAGGAGAATTTAAGGAGTTTCTCAGTCAATAACAATGTGAAGTTTCCGGCACTGATGAAGATGCTCCGGTCAGTCATCAGCGGGTTGGACGAGGGTCCAGGAGTGGCTGAGATGATGGACTTGTTAGGCAAGAGTCAGTCGTTAGAAAGAATTAAAGCTGTTGTACGATATTTTGTTGTTTTATTTCAAGCGAGGGAACTAAGATTCCTTTGCTATTGTTCTGGCATATTCCTTTGTCAATTGTTGTGTATAGGCCACGCCAAACTTCTGGGCCGCCTTGAAGTTGGCTTTCCGATGCGCAAGGCAGGAAACGGTGCTGTTTTTGTATGAGATTTACTACTGCGCAGCCATTGTAGCCAACTTCAGGGCGGACAAGAAGTTTGGCGAAGACTATACTTAGGGCCACTGCACTATTGCTGAACGTGGGGAACTGGTTCGAACTATCAGCCGTATTGCGTAAATGAATACGGCAACGCACCAATCACACAGACGGAAATCCACATCGCGTCATTCATCTCGCATGTGATTGGTCGATTTGCTCGATTGGATAGCGGTCAAACTCTTTGCGTTGCCGTATAAACTTACGCAATACGGCTGCAGGTCGGATCAGTTTTATTGTGTTTTCCATTAGAACTTTCTCAGTGGCAGCCCAGAAATTTGGAAGTTGCTGGTGTGACACTCCCGTGCCTCAGAAAGCACGTAAATCCGCTGGTCCTGTACTTCATCTCTCTCTTGTCGTGACGGATTGTAGACCCATGTGCAAATTTGAATGGAGTAAGAAGCTGCCCCTTCTTATTCCATTCAAATTTCATACAAAATGCATGGAAATAAAGCGCAATTTAGGACACACGGTATCTCGTTGCTCGGACGTGGTTATGACGCGCCATTTCGGCGCCCGCGCTTGATCAAATTGCGCTTTATTCCTATGAATTTGGTATTAAATTTGAATGTAATATAAAGCCGCCCGTGCCATGTCCGCGCCCGACGCCATTTCTGTGTGGCCTGCGCTTTATGAGTACTTGTGTTAGTAGTCAAGTAGATAATGTAGTAAACATTTTATCGACCGAATCATTATTATATCTACTTAAAAGTAAGCGTAGATGGATCACCAAAATTATCATAAGCAAAGCCGTTATGGACTTAAAAGACCTATAAAAAATATGGTCAAAGTTCTCATAAAACAAAAGCATTAAAGCCGTAATCTGATAATTTATTTGCTTTAATATTTCTGTGGATCGTGGACACTTTATGGTCCATTATGAGAGTCAATCCAGTCGTAAAAGGCGTCTGTATTTTTTCATGGCTCAACAATAATTCCATGGGTCTGAGAGGACTGTAAAAGGTGGCTATTGAAGCATTGAGTGATGGGTCTCGGTTTTATGAGGACACAGCTAGGTCATTGAGGGTATGGCCTTTTTCAGTTTTTACTTGGTCAGTCTGTAGAATGGATAAACCCACATACATAAATCTAACTAGATAACGCAGTCCTTCCATCTGTATGAAAACCAAGCGTGCCACTTTTTCACAAACAATTTAGAAACAAATGAAAGAAAAGATTTCCAATGCTTTGGCCAACTTTTTTTATACATTCTTTACAGCTCAATATGGCATAAAAGACGTTTTTCTAGATTTCGGTGGATTTCCAGTGCCGATAATGCTAAATGAAAAGCTCTGATAACGATATTTGATCGTAACTTTACTCCGTTTTTGGCGAATCGCGTCATCTAGTTAGATTTATATCTGTGGGTAAACCGGTTTAATTATAATAGACTCGATTCATAATGCAGCATATTATAGTCGTCTGCTTCCATACCTAGTTACATCTCTATTGATCACCATCTTCTCTGGATCTGGATTAGGTACCTACAGTCAATCTTCGGTAAAACGGTAAAACTACAAATTACGAAAATTGCCCTCATTGCTAAAGTCGCTGTCAATATCGAATTATTACCACTGATGTACAGGTAAGGGTCAAAAGTGCATATTTTTTTAGGTAAGTAACTAGATGAGTTTCAGTTTTCACGGTTAGTAGGTATGATCTATACTTTAATTTCTAAGTATACAATATCTTAAATCAGTTGTGGATAATTTAATTTTATCTTCTTCTTCATTTGGGTTTTGGCAGTAAGACTGCACTTTCGACCCTTGTCTGTACCTACGGTACTATAAAAGCACCCCTCTGCCTACACCTTCGGCGAATAAAGGCGTGATGCCCTGCAACATAGGATGTCAGGTCGTCACGTATTTACATAAACAAAATGGCATTATAGGCTCTTATTTTCATGGTATTCTGGGTGAGTTTTTCAAGTGGGCTTGAATTGCCAAATCCGAAACTATCAGTAATAGCGGAAAACACTCACTCACAGGGCCGACTTTGATGAAAACTAAAACTGCATCTCTGGATTATTGAAAATAAACAAATCCTAGCCATGGAATCGAAACCTGTTTGAAAAAAAAGTGAAAAATAAAAAAAACTTTTTACAAAAAATACAACCGACTTCCAAATAAAAACACTACAAAGTGAAAAATAACTTCAATTTCGGAAGTCGGTGTTCTTGTTTTCGTTTCTTCATTTTTTGACACCGACTTCCGAAATTGAAGTTATTTTTTACTTTGTAGTGTTTCTATTTGGAAGTCGGTTGATTTTTTTGTGAAAAGTTTTATATTTTTCACTTTTTAGTTGTGGTACATAATGGACCAGCAGCCTAATTGTGTAAGTGAATTCGGCAAAGGAAACAATCTGTTGCTTTCCCAAAAACGACTTTTTGTATCCCGAAAAGTGCAGGGTGCAGTTCAATAGGCTAGGTACCAATAATGCCCAAAGTGAAGCCAGAATAGATTAACCCAATAACATGAAACTTAAACAAAATCGGTGGAATAAGAATATACCAAGGTGAACTTTTTACACCTGCGTACCCCTTTACAATGTACCAGTGTGATGTTATGTTATGAAATGGTGAAAACTATAAACAGAAATGCGATTGCAGCTATCCCGAGTGATTTGCCTTCATTTTTTTTTTTTTTTTTTTTTTTTTTTTTATTTTTTTTTTATTTTTTTTTTATTTTTTTTTTTTTAAAATTTATTGAAGAGTTCTGATGTATATCTCCGAAGTTCCTCATCAGATCTTGATGAAAATTAGATGGGACCACATGACAAGCACCAGCTTTCAAATAAAAAAAGAATTATCAAAATCGGTTCACCGAGTAACAAGTTCTGAGGTAACATAAATAAAAAAAAAAAAAACGTTCGAATTCATAACCTCCTCCTTTTTGGGAAGTCGGTTAAAAAAGACACTGTAGGTCACCATCCGATAGTGTCGTTTAAGTACCATAATTAGGATACTGGTATATATATAATAACTTACTGCAAACTTCAGGGAAAGCCTTATTTTAAACAAAATCTTTTTTTTTACCATGAAATCTAAACCCATTATGCTATTGATGACATGAAACAATCTACCCTATCCTACCCTGGCGTAGGCCTGATGGCAGTAGATATTATAGTTATTATGTAAAAGTCTAGGTCCGCTTGGAAGTACAAGCGAGTGCTATCCCAAATCCAGAGCTACAGCATGGTAGCTCTTGTTACCAAGCTCTAGCTCTGGATTTGGCCATCCACGTCTACATGAAAAGCTCATCTGTACACCGGCTCGAATTATATTAGCTAGCAGAAATTCGCACATGTGATGGGTATGAGTATAGTTAACTAATGACGATCAAACAAAACAAACCTTGAATTTCAAATAACCAATTATTTAACCATCGTAAGTAGGTATAGGAGCTCGTGGCTAAATAAAACCGGCCAAGTGCAACTCGGACTCGCGCACGAAGGGTTCCGTACCATTATCACAAAAAACGGCAAAAATAGCACGTTTATTGTATGGGAGCCCCCCTTAAATATTTATTTTATTCTGTTTTTATTATTTGTTGATAGCGGCAACAGAAATAAATCATCTGTGAAAATTTCAACTGTCTAGCTATCACAGTTCATGAGATACAGCCTGGTGACAGACAGACAGACAGACGGACCGCGGAGTCTTAGTAATAGGTTCCCGTTTTTACCCTTTGGGTACGGAACCCTAATAAGAGCCGCACGGGTCGATATTTAAGGTTAAGCTGCGCTTGCCGAGGGTGGTCTGTGGATGGGTGATCATCTTTACATAGCGAGTTTCCTCCGTGCCTCGGAAAGCACGTTCCGTTTGTCATTTGAAGATCTTTGACTGTCCTTACGGGCCTGAAATCTTACACCAGTCGGGCCAAGGGGTGTCGTATTACCCAGTTACTGGGTTGTGGAGTTCAGACAGACAGTCGGTCCATGTAAAATACTAGTACTCAGCTGAATCCTGGTAAGACTGACGGCCGACCCCAACATATGGCAAAAGGCTAGGCAGATATGACTTTTATTGATATGTAAAGCTACATCTACATTTGGCGAGCCGAGAACGAGGTGAACACGTATTCATGTAGCATAGACGAACATAGAGCCTCGAACAAGCACGCTCACCACATGTATTCACAAACCCTTTGTGCCTTTTGCTCGGCTCGCAGAGTGTAGACGTAGCTTCAGATCATACCTAATATTTTTATCAATACCTACCCATTGATCATTTCTGCGGAGTTTCGCCAGCTAATTTAATTTGACCTTGCAGAGATGGCAGTCTAATGGCGACTCATAACATGACCTGTGACGTCTTTATATGACAAAAGTCCGTAAGATATTATGTGGAGAAAAATAAAACCAGCATATTATGAGTAACAGTATAATTTATTGAATTCCCAAATATAAATATTGAGAGAAAATATCCAGAACTCAG
This sequence comes from Orthosia gothica, assembly GCA_949775005.1. Lineage (NCBI taxonomy): Eukaryota > Metazoa > Arthropoda > Insecta > Lepidoptera > Noctuidae > Orthosia > Orthosia gothica. The sequence goes on from OX459048.1 coordinate 26,258,722, forward strand.
AAGAGTTACAATAATTTCACAAACGAATATCAGACCCACACTATCCTAAACGTTTGATACAGAAACGTGGAGGTTGCACATCAAAATAAATATAAAAATACAATGGGTGTAAAACTTTCAAGGGTTTTCTGAAACTTGCACTAGGTGGCAGCACTAACACTTTAAGTCGAGCATCATCATCTTTTATTAAGTTTTCTGACATTAGTTTGACTATAACGTAGTTTTATTTTCTCTGTGAATTTGACGTCAAAGTCATGTTGATGTCGTATTATAAGTTTTCATTTGGAGGACCTCTCGCCAAAGTGGTGCATAATGGTGGTGGGATTTTTCTGAAAACCTTCAATAGTTACAGGTGGTACCCCCAGTTGCCCAGCTCAAAATTATCGGCGAATTAATGTGATAATTTGTCAAGCACGCGTTATCTGTTGTGATTGGCTGTTGAAAATTCATTCACCAATCACAGCAGATAACGCATGCTTGACAATTTGTCACATTAATTCTCCGATAATTTTGAGCTGGGAAACTGAGGGTAAGTGTAAGCCAAATGCAGTAATAAGCCAATTGAGTGAAAAGTGGCTCAATTCCGGCTTAGAGCTTGAAAAGTACCTATAAACTCCTACCAAATACCTACCTAACTACCTGATATTCAAACTAGAAGGCATTACAATTACGGTAATGTAAATATGAACTCTATTGCCTCCTGATGAGATTCAAAATTATTTAATGAAAATCCTGTCTAGTGAAATTTTGGGTAGTAGGTACTCTGTCAATTTTCGGATTCCTTTGCAGTTTATCGAAGACGTCACTACTGAAGCTATCCATCTAAATAACTTGGTCGACTATTATTGCTCATATAACGTGTTTTAAAACTAGACCCAGGTTTTTTTTAAATTAAGGAATCTAGCAGTAGTCTAGTTAAAAGTAGAAAAAAAATATATTTTTATACTTAACACTGATGTGCAACCTTTTTCATAAAACAAACCACAACAATTTTGATCAATGACTGTTTAATAAATTAACTTAAAATACATTGAGCAAAATTTTATAAAACTTAAGTAAAATACAAAAATAAGCAAACGTCACACAAAATCACATAGCTAGTTAGTTACTGCAAGATTTCTTGCTTATGAGTTTGTTTTTTATAAGAAAAATCTTATAATGTTACTTTTGACATCTGCAATAACATCTAATACAAACATAATCCTTTGAACAGTCTTAAAAAGGTTATTAAAATAAATTAAATTAAAATAAAACAATCATAGTTATACACAAACAATTTGGTCTTCCTTTATGCCATTCGTATACAATCCATTATTATGCAAATAATATCTAAATGAGTATTTTGGAACGATTTGATGATAAACTTTATAATTAGTTATATGACGCTAATTATAGTTGGCGATAGCGACAGGAAAAAGACAGAAAAAAAAAAACGGTTCAAACTATGCCTTGCCGTACAAATACGCAATTACATGCACTCACGTACAACGAAATTACGCCTTAGCTTGTCACTCGAGCTCACAGATCAAATAATAAAGCTCGACTGACAAGCTATAGGGTAGTTTCGTTGCCTACGTGAGTGCGTGTAATTGTGTATTTGTACGGCAAGGCATAGTTTGAACCGGCTTCACTTTGTTGTTTGCAACGTTCCATCTTGACTTTATAATTGATCTGAGGCACTAGGTGACAGCACTGAGATTACCTACCCGAAGGGAGGGTCTTCGGGTAGGTAATCTCAGTGCTCAAGTCTAATGTTGCACAAGCTGTCAGTTTTTTATGTTAGAGGATGGTACCAACTACAAAAATTATCATCAAACGTTGGTAGGTATTGCACAAACAAATCACACATTAGCAATAACAATATAAATAAATTTAGACAACACAGTGTACCTACATTTTTCTCACAACTTGCACCAGGAACATACCGATATTACAGTGACTAGATAACTTAAACTTAAATAATTGTTTTAATTTTGGCTGGCAACCCTTTTTGATTTAATTCATAAAATCAAAAGCTGCCGAAATTCATTGGTTCTTCATCTTTACCGTTTACAAATAACGCACATAATTCTTGCTTAAATACATCTCATAAATTGCAGCTTTTAGCTATTGCTTTTTCCATTGGAAGCCCCGAATCGGAAGACATGGCCAAATGTCGCACGGTAAGACAAAAAAGATAAATAGCCGACTGAACGCAAGATCGGCAGGCTTATTGCGTATCTTGCAAGAACAAAACGATAGCGATTTTTGCGCATTAATTGGTCTTTAATACAGAAGTTTTAGAGTTTTTTTGCGGTTTTTTAAAAATATAGATGCATTTGACAAACAGCGAGCGAGCCTACACTGTAGGTAATGCCGACTTTTATGACATAAAGCGTTTAATCGCGCGATGATTGCTGATTGCTGTTTCTTACGTAGATAATCAGCCTGCCGATCAGATTGCGCAGTTACCGCCTAATAACTGTGCCCAATTTAATTGAAGAAAAAAGGAAGAAAAGTATTGCTAAGACTTGTCTTTTTATGGCATTGTCTTCAATTACCTCCTATTTTTACTATTGCCACCAAAATAAAAACAAAATAATTACAACATCTAAGTAGAAAAATCGAAGCGAAAAATCGATGCTTATTGCTTAATTGAAATCGTAAAATAGTTTACAAAGAATTATTATAATAATTATAACGACAGCATTATTAAAACTGACTTAAACATATTGATATGATTACATTTTTAGGGAAAACTTTTAGAATTTATCGCTTTGCCGTTTTCTGAGGAAAGAAGGAATATACGGAGTAATATGGCATAACTTGTTAAGATATTGGCGACCGTATTTGGTTTATGAAGTCAGTGTGCTAATTAAACGATCTCTTATGTCAAAATGTATACAATTAAAGAGGTTTCTCCTTACCGTCAACAGACGGCGCTTATCCAGGCCTCAGTGCGAGTTTTTACTCACGCTCAATCTCGTTAACCTATACGTCAATTTGTATTGAAATTGGATAATCGCCGTCTGGGGATGTAAGAAAAACCAATTTTTTGTAAACATTTTGACATAAGAGATCGTTTACGTTATCAGGAGTGAGTACTTTAAAAAACTCGCACTAAGGCCTCAGTTTTAATACAAATTGACGTTTACGTTAATGCGATTGAGCGTTAGTAAAAACTCGCACCAAGGCCTTTGATATTATTTACTATGGATACAGTAAATATCGTCGATTGGCACTTATTTTTTTTTTACATTTTTTACCAAAATTTGTTATTGGCGAAATAATAAGTAAGTAGCTAAACCTGGTCCTTGGACCCCAGAAAACGACAATTTTATAAAAACTTGAGATAATCACTGCAATGTACCAAGTTACCAACTATAATAATTATTTAAAAATTTACAGCAATTGAAATAATTAATGTAAAAATTAAATATCATCAAACATCAATTCTCACATCAGATGTAAAACGCCAAATATATTTTAATTGAAATATAAAAACACTTACAAATAATGAAAGTACAACGATTATTTTTCAATTACATTTTATTAATAATTCGAATAATATCATTTCGTTAGAATTTACAGAATAGTTACAATTTGGGATTTCATTGAAGGAATTATTGTGAACGTATTTTATAGATGCAATCATTGATACAGCAATGGGTAGGTATTATATCTACATTTTGGATAATTATTTTGAATAAGTAATATGGATGCGTTTTTATGCGATGCTTAACTCGACCGGTTCTACTGGAGTCTTTAAAACGACATTCAGTCAAAATGTTATAGTTTCAATACCCAATGTTACATGTTTTCGGGTTGTAAATGTTACAAGTTTTACGGGTGTAATTTTACATGTTTTCTGGTTGTAAATGTTATAAATTTACGGGTGTCAATGTTACATGTTTACCCAGTGCCAAAGTTACATGTTTACGGGGTGATAATGTTACATGTTTGCCGCTTGTAAATGTTACAAGTTTTACGGGTGTCAATGTTACATGTTTTCCGGGTGCCAAAGTTAAATGTTTACCGGGTGTCAATATTACATGTTTTCCGGGTGTCAAAGTTACATGTTTACCACTTGTAAATGTTACATGTTTTCAGGTTGTTAATATTACAAGTTTTACGGGTGTCAATGTTTAACCTTGTGGCTATTGAGACGGACCTATTCTACTGTACTCTGGGTGAATTCACAAGGAGTGCATTGTTTAGAATTAGCTATAGATAAAATTTGTTATGTAATTAAATTAACCTAAAATTTGTTTAGATACTACTGTTATGTAAATGGTTTACTGTAGTTTAGCGCATTAATCGTATTGGGTGTAATCCTGTAAAGATTTATGTGATAAGGTTGAAATAAATAAATAATAAATAATTGTTTTCCGGGTGCCAAAGTTAAATGTTTACCGGGTGTCAATATTACATGTTTCCGAGTGTCAAAGTTACATGTTTTCCAGTTGTCAATGTTATATGACCCGTCTTTTATGTCTTAAAGTTCGCATAAAAACACATAATCTATTTTTAGAAGTAGGTATATTTATTATTTCGAATAATCCTAAATCATCTAAGGCATTAAACGATCCGTTTAGTCCACGGCAGAAATATTTACTAGTTTAGTATTAAGTACGAGTTTACAAAACTATTATAAATATTCAATATAAATACAAGTATGTATAGACAACACACGTTCTTGTACTCTAGTACATAGACTGGATACTCTGTAGAGATACATTTTATAAAAAAACATTTATAAGGCAGATCATTTAAGGAGAGGCGATCGCGTGGAACGAATGATTACTGATATAAAGCTAAATTTAATTTTAGGCCTCATTACTTTCAAACGAAAATAAAATCAGTGAGTAGTTGTTTTTTTTTTGCTGAAACGTTTATTTTAGCGACTCAATCATTGGATCTTAATAATTGTAAACTAATATAAATTTAAAACGGAATGAAAAACAGTGTTAACGGCCTATTTCTTATTACCAAACCATTTGTTGTCGTCGATATACAGATAAAATACATTCATCCCACGCGATCGTAGCATTTATCTAAGAGATATAAATAAAATTATAAGAGATCACATTTTATAGATAGTCTTATAGCAGTTATATAAAAGTAGGTTGTCTGTCATAGTTCACACAGACGTGATGAGATTGCTTCGTATATTTTAGAATTTTGAATTAAGAATTAAGACACCTATAATGTAGCGAGTGCCTACTCTACTCGACCACCGTTGAGGTGTACTATATTACCCACCTTTTTGCTAATACGCATCCCTACTCTAAACAGTCACATTATAGCGGCTTTTTTAAATATACTATAGGTACAGCTATTAACCGACTAATCGTCGATATTGAACGTATCTATCATATTATATCCCAGGGTTTAATTGTGTTATTGCTAAAAACGGTTCTAGAAAAGAAGCTTGAATCGTATAAATGGGGTAAATAGTTTTAATCAGATTACTTTTGGTATACATTTCATTCAAGGCTTGATAAAATTATTCTATGCTATATTTTTACATCTAACTGCTACGCGAACACTTACTATTTTGTGCATAAATTGGGTATTTATTTGGTGCTGAATTAATGTTGAAAATTGGACTTGCAGTGTTTTATATTACCAACGACTTTTTCTTGAAATAGAAATTGCTAAATCTCTTGAATGAAAATGATCATGTATTTGGCTTGCCATAAAGAAATCCTGTCTATCTACTCGTACTATTGAGAAAATGCAATCCTGATGTCAAAATAATAAAAAAATCTCTTCATCTGCAAGTCCTCTATACGATTGATCGGCTGCTACTATTATAATAATATGGTAAATATTGACTGGCTATGCTATCATGCTGTTTTTTTATTTTTATTTAAGGAATAAAAGTCTTGACTGACCGCCGTAGTTTTTCCATAGGAAAATATGGCAACGTGGTTTTTTTTAATTTTGTATTCGTGATGATACTTGCTCCTAGCAGTCAGTAAGAAACATTTTATTATTTTCTTTAAAGTTTTATAAAAAGAGGTGGGGTATAGATATTGTAGTCAGGACGTCAACTGCCTATATGCCTTTGCCAAAAATATATTTAGGTACTAAACAATATTTATTTATTCGACAGTGATATCTAGCAGTCTTTTCCCGATAAACGCGGGTAATAGTACATTACAGCAGAATCCAGTAAGTAAGCCTTCCTGGCCGAGTATGAGTTAACCGGACCGAACCGCAGGTGAGGTCCGGTTATATACGAGGCCAGGATGGCTTTCTTACTGGTTGAGGTTTGTATAATGCTTTTCTCAAAAATGAAAGAAAGTTTAACAACAAATTCGTTTAATTAATATTGAAGGTTACATTCATATTAGGGCAATTACTGATAGATATTGTGATCGATTTACCGGGGGCATTTATATTTGTTTGTTGTACATCTTGATTAACGGACTCTTTAATCCAACATGATTTATAAACTGAAATGACTAAATACAAACATAAAATCCCACACTATACTTCTACAACATTACTAAGTACAAAACGCAACGTGCATACTTTTTCTGCGTCGCGTTATGTGTCACAGACCCATAAAAAAAAAAAAAAAAAAGTGTCACAGACAATAAAATGGATGTTTAAGGCTCCAAAATATATTATGTATCTCATAAAATGTCATACCAAAAAGAGATAGATATATATTTGGAGCCTCCCTCTAACCATGTTATAATGGCTAAACTCTAATCTGTGTCTGGTACTATGTTTTTTTTTTCTAAGCAGATCTAAAGAGGATGACCTAAACCGTGCGAAGCCATAAAAAAAAAAAGGGATGAAGGATGACCAAGTGTCCAGTAAGTAAATTACATACTTACTTACTGGACAGTAGGAGATTCCAAATTTAAAATCTCGCTTCTTACCGGACAGTTGTGAATAGTCTCCGGTAGAGTTCACTTTCTGGATACTTTTTAGAGATGTTATGTCAACATTACATACCATTTTTGAGAAAAGTATTTTAGCCAAACAATGTAATAATTCGTTGTTCCAATAAACAATCGTAAACAATTTCAACAACAATTTAAGAAAAAAGAATTGTCTTGGAAGGCAATTTTGGCAGCTTTTAGAGGTAAACTATTTAGGACTAAATATTCATATGGGACGAAATTATGTTTTAATAAAAATTGTATGTTCAACATGGTTTAGAAAATAATTTTGTCGTAAATATTCAATAGGAAAATTTAAAATCGGATAATTCGTAAATATTGACCATTTGCTAATAAATTCGCGCAGTCTGTTCCCTTTTCTAATTCTTATTATTCGTTTTATTTTCAGTGTGTTCTGTAAAGAGCAATAATTTTTGTATATATATCTTTGCCCTAGATAATGTCCATTTTCATTCATTTCCATGGCCTCGTACTTTTACTAACAATTCTTCCGTACCTACCATAATATAATATTCTTGCCTTACTTTAAACGACTTTAAACTTGTCATAATCGTAATATACGATATGACATAAATATCAATAATTTTGACTGAAATGGTTCGAATTTTATCCATTAAGTATATAAGTAAGTATATATTTTACAATATTCCATATCCAATAAATATATTAACCAGAGCGGCATTTTTGTTTATGTAAAAAGTAGATATTTTTACAGAAAGTGCATCTTACGGATGAATTCGTTCGATAGCTCACAACTGCCGAGCGAGCACGGCCTACTGTGACAGGCTTGAGTTACACATTTTTATCACTGTTTGGGCGCAAAAATCGTGATAAAATGCGTGACAGAGGCCGTGCTCGCCCGGTTGCAGTGATAAGAAGGAAAGTATGAAGAAACAGAGGTAGAAATATTAGATGATGTTAGAAAGAAAATATAAATGTTGACTCTTAAAGTTACTTAAAAACTCGTAACTGCTATATTGTAGAAATTTAATGCTACATATCGGATGGTTTTAAGCAACTGATTTCTAGATTAATGCTTTTTGTCATACAATAGGAATGATAACTGAAAATTAGTTTATTGTCCGTCAGGTAGATTAATAAAAAATATTGGACACGTAAACAAGTGACGACGATATAATGCGTTGAAATATCGTGTGGAGTCACGCCGCTAGTACACTTTATACTGACATAGTGACGTCACAAGCCACAATTCCTGAAATTTGATGAGCTTTATCTTTATCAATTTTTATGTATTTGGTAAAGTAAAAAAAACATGTCCAATATTATTTGGTAATCTCACTGACTGACTAAATATCATTATCATTTTTCTACCCAGGAAACTTCCCTATTATTGGCCTCTAAATATATTTAAAATGGAATGACTGCAACGAAAACAATCATGTAGACACCTACTCATAATTTTATTAACTTTTCAGCTTGCCACTCTTAGTTTTCTCAATTTCAAAGAAGTCGATTCCAATTTTACAATCGATTCCTTCAATCTTATTTTGGAAATTCTTAATTACAAATAGGTACATTACCTATGTTGAACAATGCTCAGTTCAGCTTAAAAGCTGTCACATGTATCGAAACCTATTTGATTTCGGTTGATTTTCGAGTGTATTGTATTCGAGGTAATTACAGCCACAGACATAGAGGAATCGATTGATCAATACCGTCACAAAATTGACTATACTCTGTAAATAAATTCAAAGCGACTGTGCTTCTTCTCCCTGTTTCTGTAGGTTGTAGTGACGAAGGTGGCACTGCAAGTCTGTGACGTGAACCAATCAGAATTCTAGAAATGAGCAACTATGGCCTGCACGATCGCTTTGTCTCCCTGACACTTTTCTGACCGTATTAACTTCACAGCCGGATAGGGAACGCTCAGTCCATTCTTCTATGTCTATGGTGTCATCGGCTATGAGTGATACTTATATCAATCACATAGTGTTCTTATAAAGGGGTCAAAGCTCCACCTTCCCAAAAGATGTTCTGATTTTTCTTTCATTTTCAGTAAGTCATAGATTTTTTTAGTTTTTTATGTTATTCCGCTATACCTAATTGGGATCGTGTAATATATTTTTGGTACATTGAATACATAATTATAGAAAATTTTCTTATCATTATCGATTATTTTACTATAGACGAAAAATATATTGCGTAAAATTCTGTTTATATAAGTCATAAGTATAGCTATTTAGAATAAGAGTTCTATAATCTAGAAAAAAAGTTATATATGGAAGAAAAATCAGATTCAATTTTCGCATAGTTAAGCAAGGCCATCCCCTTCGGAGCGGCCACGCCTTCGTCACTGGAGTTCTTTGACAGCTTGGAGGATCCTCTTGACGTGTCCTACCTTCGTGACTCCAAGGTCTTTGAGGTCCCTCCTTGCTAGAGACAGGAGCTCGCGTCCTGTGATGTCGTGTTTGGCAAACGCTTCGGAATACTCGCTAAGCTGCAGCGTCTCCAACCAGTTCTGTACCTCTTTGACTCCCCAGCTACGGACTTGCGCGGGGGTGTATGTAGTAGTTGTTGGTCCTTCGGAGACGCTTCGACGTCCCCTCAGCCAGCGACTGCCCTTCTTTTGGACCTAAGGACCAGGTGAAAGGGACTAATGAAATGGCAGGGTTACAGTTGTGTTTGTGCGAGTTTTTGGATGGCATGCGGTTTTGGTGCTAAGAGGCAGAGAATGATGTTTGGTAACTAATGAAGTAGATAGTATACTAATTATTTTACTGCTCATTTAGCAGTTCGAGTGTTAGTTCTCTAGACCATCAGAATAATATACAGCAAAGATAATATCAAAATTGTCGAATGAAACTGTCACTTATAAACTTTGGGCCTTGATGGTCTTAAAGTATCTCTTCAGCCTTTGTGTATAGTATAGTTGCTGAATGTGTCTGGTCTGCGGTCGTAATATTACTACAAACTAGAAATAAGAATATAGTCGGATCCCATCTAATGAAAGTCTACGATAGGATTTAGGGATTCTAACGGGCGACTCGAACTGGGGGATATGGGTGAAATAAAGCACCGTTAGTTAATACGGCCATATTATATGTTTGTTTAAAGCTATGTGCTATAATAATTCATATATCTATTATTCATGCTAAATAAGGTGGTGATAAGGTTATCATATTATTTAAATCAAACCAAGTTCATTATAATAATTTGATAATGTATGCATACGGTTATCACCTAAATAATACCAGAAGGTCAAAGAACTGCGGCCGGTGATATTATTTTTTATGGTCTTAATTAATTTGTTAAATACATTTTTTACCAGAAATTATCGTTGTATAATTTAATGTGATAAACAGAGATCGGAATAGGTAGAGCTTATGTTCGAAAAAGAACAGAGACAAAGTGGAGACGCCTTACGACAAAATAATTTTTCGGGACTTATGTTCCGGGTTTTGGGACATACTTAAGTACAACTAAAACTAAAACAGTAAAACAAATATCAAATTAATTTCCTGTTTCTGTTTTAAAAAAAACAGTATGCACGATTTTATTGTTTTAAAAAATTAAGGGTAATCTTTTTCTCTTCGTTTGAAGTACATAAATAAGTAAGAGCTGACGCTAATGTCACTTACATACCAGCTTCAATAATTAACGGCACTAACAATCCGGAAAAAAAAAAATTAGGATGTCTCCACTTTTGTAGTCTCTGTTCTTTGAACTTTAGGTACATTAGCTCTACCTATTCCGATCACCGGTGATAACATAATCGCCATTCTGTGTAATAATAATAAAACAACTCTTTTTTCGTTGAATTAAGAACTGATTCAAAATATTGTTTGACTGACTGCTGAAAGGACGATGTCCAATAAGAAGTTCATGTAATGAATGTAGTAGCTAGCAAAATATACCTCGTCTGTGTGCAAGAACGCGTATCCATCGTGCAGTGTGGCTCTTGAGAGGTGCGCGCGCAGCGACGCGGCCGCTCCTGCTCCTGCGCCGGTAATACCGCCGCTTTCTACCAGCTCGTGACAGCTCTCCACCTAGGAACACATGGTAAAGAGTTAACCGCCAAATTATTTACCAAACAGCTATGCAACAGACTTCGATAATATGTTACATGGAAACAGCGATGCTAATAGGTGATAACAAAATTCTTATAATTCTTAACTTCTTTTAAATTAAACTTTTGCAGTTATCAAAGGTACTAAGGCGGGCTTAATGCCTCAGCCAGGTTCTACCAGTCAACTTAGGGTATTTATTTTTACCTGTAATGTGACCCTTCGAGGGATGGCTTCGCTTTTCTCCTATTTGCCCCAAAAACATGATCAGATCGACCTGTGTGCTTATGCCGAGTTCTTACTAGTGCTTGATCGAGTTAACGTAAACGATCTCTAGGTGCACTTGGAGCATTCGCCTGTAATGTAACGTAACATAGTCGAGCATTACATCAAGGAGTAAGGAGCATGAGTAAGGAGAACCGATCATTACAGTGCGGCCTGTAATGTTACAGATTCGAACATTACATTGGTGGGGGAAGAGAACCGAGCATTACAGTGCCCAACTTGATGACACAATGTCTAATATTTTGATACAACTTGTAACATCAATGCGCACCACGTGTGGCATCAAATAAATGCTCAAAATCGAATCTAATGTTACATTAGATACAGGCGAATGTTCCAGGTGCGGGGACACCTAACAAAAAAGAGGTTTCTCGTTACTGTCACCAGACGGCGCTTATTCAATTTCAATTCAAATTGACGTTTACGTTAACGCAATCCAGCGTGAGACAAAACTTGCAATAAGCCCACTGGACGGCGACGTCTACCCTTAAGCGACTGATGATATTTGCTCATCTCACCGGTTGCATTTATGCGATGTGACTAGCCCACTCCCATTTTAGCTTTTACTCCCGATTCAAATTTGAATAAATAAAGTTACCAGTGTAGCCAGCAGTCTTCGCAGCTGTGGTGCGGGCAGCAGCTTGCCATCAGCGTCTTGCAGTGCATCAGCGTGAGCAGCGACGCGACGTGCTAGCGACACGCCTTGAGAAACACCGCCGCAGGCTGATGTCTCGCTTATGCATGATAGTTTTACCTGAGACAGAATATTTGGACTATGGATTCTATTTGAAAATGGGTTTAAAATAATAGATATGACAAACAATTTCTTATTAGTATTGATTGGAAAGGATCCGAAACGATGGACTAAGATGTCTAATCAATTACTCTCTGGTCCATCGAGCCTGATCGGGTACGAAGTAAATTGTAACACCTTTGCGATGCTTGTACACAGTCAAGGAGAAATGTAACAAAGATCTTAGGGTAAGAAAAGATAGATCCACGAGAACATTCAAGAGAGTTTCCAGACACAATCGAGGCGCAAGAGAGGCGATACAGAGGCGAACATTTGAGTAACCGTAGGCCGTTTGTTCCCGACGCGACACACAACACGAAGAATAGTGGTCACGATTCAGAGACCCATATATTAGTGTGGACCGTTTGTTCATTGCACGACACCACACTACATGCGACACGATTTACAAACAGGTTTTCAGCTAAGTTGTTGATACCACTATGTCGTCGTAACTTCTTTGCCGTACCAATTTAGCGGCTGTATCAAACAAGTACGTGGGACACTCAGAAAGTTTTGCGAAACTAAAAAAAATTGTTCTATACGTACATATATTTTTATTAAATCTTTTCAAAGTACTTTCCACCAGCCTCTATACAAAGATTCATGCGCCTAAACCAGTTTTCAAAACACTTTTTCCAGTCCGCCGCAGACACCTCGTTTACAGCCTGCTCGAACGCAGCCAGCGCATCTTCCGGCGACGAAAATTGTATCCCTTTGAGCTGATTTTTTATTTTTGGGAATAAAAAGAAGTCACACGGTGCTAGATCAGGGCTGTAAGGAGGGTGACCCAGGAGTTTGACTGGCGTGCTGTCCAGGAAGTCCCTCGTTTTGAGTGCGGTGTGCGCAGGTGCATTGTCGTGGTGGAGCAGTAGCCCGCGGAGCCCTGTGTTTGGTCGCTTGTTGCTTATAACAGAGAAAACTTCTGGCAAACATTTGGTAGTATACCATTCGGCATTAATGCTTCTTTGATCCCGTAAGGGAATTGATACCAAGTGGCCAGTCAAATTAAAAAAGCTAGCGATCAAAATCTTACCCCCGCTTCTAGATCGCTTCACTTTGGTAGGCGTTGGCTCATTTTGAAACACCCAAACAGTCGACTGGCGCTTGGTTTCTGGGTCGTATTGATAAATCCAGGACTCATCACCTGTAACGATGTCGTAAACACGCCGAGACGAGCCTGCTTCAAATTTGTTAAGCATATCACGGCACCATTCCACCCGGGCCTGCTTCTGAGCATCGGTGAGGTTGTGCGGCACCCAGCGTGATACTATCCTCCTCACGCGAAGATGGCTGTGTAGAATCTCGTGAACGCTTCCCGATCCAATCTTCAATATGTGTTGAATCTCCTGATATGTAATTCGCCTATTGTCTTGGATTAAATTTTTCACTGCTAGCACGTTTTCTTCGGTAACAGCCGTCAAAGGGCGACCGCTTCTTTCGTCATCCCCCAAAGTTGGTCGACCGCGCTTGAATTCGTTATACCAACGATACACGGTTGCCTTGGAAGGGCCTTCATCCATGAATGCCATTTGAAGTCTATCGTACGATTCATCCGGTTTCAGGCGACACTTGAAATCGTATAAAATCATAGCTCTAAAATGTTCCCGGCGCAGATCCATATTTCAGTGAGACACAATACTTTGAATTAACTCGCAAAAAATGTGGAGGGAAATTTTGAAATTGGAACTTACTTATTTTTACTTATAAATAATCATATTTTCGAAAAACATTATAACTGGCCAGTCTCCCATATATAAAAACTTTTTTTCGCAATACTTTCTGAGGGGCCTGGTATGTGCTTGTTGACGACACGACAGACGACACGACACACCGCACCGCACGGTTCTTGCGTGGTTCGTCGCTCACGCGCTTATAGAACAATACAAGTGCACTGCAGTGTTGTTGCAGAATCGTGTTTAAGAGCGGACTCTAGTCAACAGGAATTTGAAAAATAGGTATTTGAAGAAACTATTGCCGTCGCGTCACCTTCAACCTCACCCCGTAAAGTGCGAAAGGGACAACTGCAGCTCAGGCTGATTTTACCTACAAAAACTTTGACTAAAAGACGTTTCGTATTCTGCTGAAAACAGCAGAATACGAAACGTCTTTTAGTCAAAGTTCAGACCAGTTTTCATGAAGAAAACTTCATGAAAACTGGTCTGATCTAAAAAATTCTTATATCAAAATTTTGAGTAAAAGTATATCTATGCCACTATCATTTTCTTTTTTCTTAAAAACCTATCAATTTTGTCTGAAAGCCGTCTGAACATGGCGGTAAAAACGGGCTTTTTTTTCGGGTTTTTGGATTGTCATATTTATTTTAGTGATTATGTTTTTGAAAAAAGGAAATTATAGGGGCACGTACTAATTAGACCCAGATTTTATGGGAAAAATCATTGCTATAGAGGCATTATCCACGAAGAAAACAGCAGAATGTTTTTGTATGGAGAAAGTCTCACTAGAGTCCCCTCTTAATGAACCAACGAATGGACGACAGATCGTTTGCAGTGCGTCGTGTGTAATAAATCGTGACCGCAAATATTGTCGTGCGGTGCCTCGTGAACAACCAACCTTATGTCTTGAACTGTCAGTGAATTTAAGCGTGATTTTGACAAATCGAAGCATAAACTATGCCTTTAGGTACGCCTCTGTTTCCTGTACCCTGAAACCATGGAACCACCATTATCATCTTATAGTATACTTACATGTTTAACCAGCGTATTGACATCATCCAACAAAGCTAGCAGTTGAGAGCTCTCAGTAGGAGATAGAGCGACCCGAGGACTGCTTGGACCACCTCCAGCCCCGGAACCAGCGAGTGCATGTGCTTTGAGTTGCTGCTTCTCGTCCCAAGTTCTGGATGAGTCAACGGTTAATGAAATGCGCGAGATATCGAAATATATATGTTAAATAATTATATATAAGTAAGTTAGTGCGCAAATGAGTGCACAAATCTCGTAGCTAAGATCTGGGTCACTGAAGATATATTTGCCATCAATACCTACGTTAAAAGAAAAAGTTTCTCGGGGCTTGTTTCATTCTTTCTGGATAGTTATATAACAATGGTATTGAATGCGCATAAGTTCATACGACTTCTGTTCCATTTTTGAATTGTCTTGTTGCAGGCGTAATTCAATAGAAACTTATCAGGGAGTGAAACAGGTCCTAATAGCTATTTTAGGGAAATTGAAAAAGCGTGTTATAGGTTTTGTATTGTCATTTCTGAAATCATGCAAAACGAACGAATAATTATTTAATACTAGCCGTGCCCGCGGCTTCGCACCCGTCAACTGCCTACCCTAACCCTACCAAATTGTTTCTAGGGTTATTCTTCCGCGGTGAATCTTAACACCGACATACAGAAAATGACGTCAAATGCACAACTCCATCTATCGCCATCATCGAACACCCTGGCTATTTTTTTTTTCTTTGTACAAAAACTAGTTTCTACAGATTTATTACAATAGTTTATATTGATATTGATTTCAATACCATAATTTCAATTGATAGAAAACCGATTGCACGTACTTGAGTCACTACTTTGCACTACTCAATATCAAAAATAGAAACAATCACCACTGACCTAAACTTCACTAACCTAAGACTAGTTTCAAGAGCTCTGGAGCGGCACAGCATCTGTGCCCTGTTCTTGTGTATGATCCTGACGCATCCAGGGGGTTGCAGCCAGGCTTCTCCGTCCACTTGTACTGGTACGCACTCTTCGCCGAGGATGTTGATCTGGACTGCACGACATTGGGCGATCCTGTGCTTCTGAAGGTTGATGAGCCGAGAAGCCGCCATTTGCGCTGATCCGAACACGGCCACGACCTGTTTGGAAGATTGGGTTAGTGAACTTTCGGTCTTGAATATGGTATTTGTTGTTGATTAGCTTGCGTGATCGAATCAGAAATGTAGAGATCCGCAAGAGAACCAGGTTTACCGACATAGCCCGAAGAATTGCCAAACTTTAGTGGCAGTGGGCAGGGCACATTGCTCGCAGAAGGGATGGCCGATGAGGCAGAAAGGTTCTGGAGTGGCGACCGCGGACCGGAAGACGTTGCATTGCAAGGCCTCCCACCAGGTGTACCGATGACCTGGTGAAGGTTGTGGGGATCCGCTGGATGCGGGACGCACGGGACCGGTCAATGTGACGACGCTTGGGGGAGGCCTATGTCCAGCAGTGGACGTCTTTCGGCTGATATGATGATGATGATGTTGATTAGCCTGAAGATAAGAACTTGTCAAACTTTACAAATTCTCATGCTAGTGTTGATAAATTCTTAACTTCAAAATCGCAATAGAAAAATTAGAGGTGGGTTAAACTATTGCTTCGTAATGAGAGTAATATTTACCCCTTTAAGCGCTAATTAGCAGAAACAATATAAAAACAATTGTTTTAATTACCATATACCCCTTTTAGCGCTAAAACGCATGGCACTACAACAACAATGTGCTCGTTGCAGTACCTTTGTGCTCTTCTATCTGTATTCTTTCTTTCTCTGTTAAGTGTTTGGTGCCGTATACATAAATAAATAAAATAGACAATGTTTGGCAAGCTAACGAAAAATGAAACGAGTAAAATAGTTGGTGGTCGAAGCCTGAGTTAAAACGCGTATATGATCACATTGTTTTAATATTAAATTAGCAATTATTATGTGACAATATCACGCAATAATAAAGCTCTTTAAAAATAAAGATAACAAATGAATAAAAAAAAAAGTGAGTCTGTGTAAAACTTTGGCTCCCTCACGTACTTATTAAGTAACTAACATATATGATCGCGTAATAAGTTCCTCTTTCTAAACGTTACAGTAGGTGACAGGCCTTTGACTTGCGCTAAGCAGAAGACTGCCAAGATGAATAGCGATTAAATTTATGACAGGTTAAGTCTGTACTATAATATCCGTCTTTTAATAAACTACACACATTATATTTAATACCAGACAAGGAAGAGTTCAGATGGATTTTACAGTATACTTACTTACTTCGACGCGTTATCCAAAGATATTAATCTCGCAACTACTCGCAAAATTAACACACGCAATATATTACGAGTGGCGTCGTAATATAAGTCGGTATCTAATTGAGAATAGGTACACTTCCTGTCAATCATCACGTTATAATTCACTTTCTTTTCTTGCCTCGCGATTAAAACTGTTAAAACTTTTCTAGTTAACTTAGTATATGACCTTAACACTAACCTCAAGTATCCGGTCATCGAAGGAGGGAGCGAGAAACAGGTCATCTCCTCTCGTTCCTCCCCAGAAGTTGGTCCCTCCCATGAATGAGGGTATGTTCAGCACGACGATACCCTGCAACTCTGGCAGGGGAATCCTTTGGCCGTCACATTCTAGCTGTACCCTTTGACCGAGATGCCTGTAAAATAGGTTCTTTTGTAATAAAAGCGTACAAATACAAAACTGTATCCGTATACAGTACTACTATTTTCTTAATGACCCTCGGCAAACTTCGTGATTCGTCAGTCGTCGGCTTTCGGGCTTTCTATTAATTGCTCTTTGCACTTGGTGCAGACCGGACGCTCTCAATCAACTTGGAAGTGTATAGACTTGTTAATGTAATTTATTTAAAAAATGGGAGGAATGCTGCTAAATGAAAATAGTTTTACAGCTCTATGTAGTTCATACGGAAATCAAAACAAAACAACAATAAAGTACTTAGTTCTGAATTCAAATTATTATTCACGATAAATCTAATAATTGATGGATATGGAAATTATTATTATATATTGCATTCGTTTGTATTCGGAATTTCGGTGATTGCCGAGGGACATTAAGAAAATAGTCTCCCACACAAATTTTGGTCAGGTGATGACAACTTTGTATGGGTTTTTTTTTTTTTTGCGTAATGGCCATGGCTTCCATGGAGAAAGATTTTTATATAAAAGAGCAGAAGCGGTTTCTAAAATATGAACTCGTCTTTCGGCTACATCCTATATGATTAGAAATGGCTAAAGAAAATAGAAGTACTAGGTATTTCAGTTCTACTACAATGAAAATGATTTATGTCAGAAGAGGCAGGCTATTGTGGGGCTTAGGAACGTGTATAAAAAGATAAGTTGCTATTTCACTTAAGAGTTGTGGGCAATATTGTGAGAGAATTGTAATGGAATATAATATTGCAGATGAGATTAAGGATTCAAAGGGCTCGAAATATCGACTGTCTTCAAAAAGGCTTCCGAAAGTCTTCAAATTATTAACATTAATATTTTCTGGTGCCTAGTTTCTATCAGTAGATCATACATTTGAGGACATTTTTTGCACGTTGTTACCAAGGCCTTTAATTTAAGTCACGTCCTTTAAGCAAAAGCTTGGTTTTGCATTAGAATGCAAAGTATACTGCAGCTTCGCTGGGTTAATCATTATTACAATAAAATTCTCATCTCCACTTTACCGAGATCGAGACTGTTTTAATGATTCCAAACATTTTTCAGTTGCATAAACACTTGAGTCAAAAACTAAATCAATTTTACATCACAATATCTACTAAGAATCAATACTCGAAATGAATAATTAAACAGCCGCTGAAATTCACTCCAAAAAAACCCGCCAGGAAATCTTTTAGTGGATTGTACTAAAAGTGAAATACATATGTACAAAATAACAAATTACCTGTAAGTCCTGTTCACCCATTCCTTAGACCCCAGAACTCCATACCACATGTAATTTCTTGCCCTTGACCTACATTTTTCTGGATGCTCCTCCCTCTTATTATGGAAGTCCAGAGTAATCTTCGCATCAATCCCGATGCCAAAATAATTGTTCATCACAGCTCTTTCATAGAACCCTTCTAGCAGAGTCTCATCGGGGTCCATTAGAGGACTTACTGCGGCGCATAAAGCATCAGCGTTGGCCAAAAGACATTGGCTGATGAAGCCTTGGGTGACGTGAGGCCAGGCTGGTAGTTGGACCAATGGGTTTATTATGGGCAGTTTTTTGGCCTTCTCATTGGCCTCTTTAGATCCTAGGCCACTAGATGCACCACTTTCTCCCCAAATTGATGACACAGATGTTGATAGTCTAGAAAGGAACAGAAACATTAAAAGATGAAGATTTTTTTCAGTACTGTAAATTCGTACTTATTGGAATTCTCTTTGTATTTATCTGAAAGGAGAATGGCGAACTTGCAGTTCCTAATAAAATTTTATAACATAATAGCTGGGACATTATTTGCGACTGATATTTTATAGAAGTTCTATGTATTGAACATGCAAATCTTATCATAAATGCAATAGAATTTTCAATACACGACGACGTTACTTTTGAAAATAACTAGTCATTTTAGTAAGTAGAGGAAAGAAAACGAATCCATATGTTGTGTATATGAATATAAATGTATGCACAGGAATGTAGAATTTCTCGTTACCCTAGAGGACTTAAGAAAACATCGGAATACATTTACGGAAAACGGTGTTTTCTTTCTAAAGAGTCTTGGCTCGAGCCTCGCGGCTTTACATACATTGTCTAGTTGAATATACAACAAAAATAATGCTTGTCCCTGATAATGTACAGTACAAAATTCAAATTCGTTTGAAAAAAGAGCCCAGCAAATGTGACTGCCAACCTTTTTCTACAGATGATTAAAAAAACTTTTATGCAAAAAATACTACCGACTTCCAAATGAAAAACTACAAAGTGAAAAATAACTTTACTTTTGGAAGTCGGTGACTTTCGTAGGTACAAATTTTAGGCGATATGGACACCGACTTCCAAAAGTAAAGTTATTTTTCACCTTGTAGTTTTTATTTGATAGTTTTTTTTTTCCTTCGTAGTTGTACCTACCTAATAGGCAAAATGTTTAGTAAGTACCTATAACACCATAATAGATTACCCGAATAACATGAAACTGAACATAACCGGTGAAATGAGAGATCTGCGTACCCCTTTAGAGCGTACTGGCGTGATGTTATGTTATGAAATGGTATAAACAATAAACAGGCATGCCATTGCAGCAATCCCGAGAGATATGCCGTTATTTATTGAAGAGTTCTGACTTCTGTTGTTTATCTGCGAAGTTCTTCATCAGATCATCACCAAATTAAAATGGAACCAATTTCGACAAATTCAATGAGTATTTGCCGAAATTGGTCCCATTTTAATCCCAAACAAAAAAGGATTTACAAAATCGGTCCACAATTGACGAAATATCGGTGAAAATAAATAAAAAAAAACATACATAATGTCTAAAATAGAACCTCCATCTTTTTGGAAAGTCGGTTAAAAATGTAGGTACAATCAATGTTATATTTAAATGACTTGACTGACTTGGTAATAAAAATAGAGCATCAAAATATTTTGAAGGATAATACAAGGGTACGGCTCATTACCTATTCATATTATTATTGTATTCACCAGTAGACACGTGTGTGTCATGAAAAAATGTTTTACAATGACTTATTTCTTTCATCCCGAAGGCTCATTGAGGTTTAACATTATTCGTATAAATATTGGCTATTTCGCTTCATATTTCATAAATTTTCATACAGTAGGTATTTGAAATTGACAGCTTTGCAATTAATGCATTGAAGATCAAATAACCTCTTTGAAAAGAGCGGAACCTGTTACTATATATTAACAATTAAATACCTAATAAAAAGTAGGTACACTTACTTATCAGGTTCTCCCGGCTTGAATAGGCTTCCACAAGATATCCTCCTAGTAGCCGCAGGAGAACAGCTCAGGAACTTTCCATATTCGGGATCTGACTGTCCTAAAAGCCTTGGGTTATCAGACTGTCTTCTTTCCCTAGTACTACCTAAACTTGGCTCTGGAGAATTCACACTTAGAGTATCTGTACCCTGGTCGAAGATATCACTAAGAACTGATGCCATACGGCTTGGGCAAGTCTTCAAGCTTTTCTTATCCTCACTATGTGAAGGAGACGGCGGTTCTACTACAACGCTTACTTGCGGAAAACCGCTTACATCTGGAGCAGGCATCTGGTCATCGCAAATCAGTCTTGGAGGTTCCATATAGTTAGGAGTCTCAGCACTTTTCTGACTGAGTGTTTCTTCAGCCGTTTTTGGAAGCAGATGTATTAGACTTACGTCTTCACCAACACGTTTCTTTAAACTCTTTCTTAGCTGCTTTTTAAACGACTTCCTTGCTATATCGTTACCTTCTTCGAAATGTGCTAAACTGCAGTATTTGATCTGGTCCTCTACTTTCCCTGCATGTTCGAGAATAAATACTCTGTTCTCGAAACCAAACTTTTCTGCTTCAGTTTCTTTGGGTTTCTTCATTTTCGATATGTGTTTAAGTTTAGCCTCGTTGTTCTTCTCGAGGCTTGGGTTCCGACTATCCATTCCGATGTCTGACACAGTATCGGAACTAAATAGAGTTGTGTCATCGTCGTTTTCATAATTTTTCCCCATCATTCGCAACAAAACCTCCTGTCCAAGCATTGAACTGATATCGTCCATGATAGATTCTCCATGTAACGTTTCGGAGTTGACGTAAGTCGTTTCTGACATTTCGGGCGAGTCGATGTGCCCAATACCCATATCTCCGTCTTCTTCCATATCTTCTGGTTTAGAATCGATTACTTCCGATATTAAACTAAAGTCGTCGCTAATGTTGGACCCTTCCGAGCTGCTGGCTTCGATCTCCAGGTCTACACTTGAGAGACGTCGGTCCGGCGTACACTCTCCACTCGCCGGGGTCACTCTTGCGCTAACCTCGTAGTGTTCATCATCCGTATACGGTTTGTCAGTGTCTATTATAGTAATTTGGTCCGATTCATAAGTATCTCCCTGTAATATCGATCTCTTATCGCTATCGTCAGAGACAACTAGGTTAGGTATAGTAAGACTACTGCTATTATACGTGCGCTCTAGTTCTGGCCTCAGGAGGTTCTTGCAGGAGCTAGTATCACAGGAGGAGAGGTTTGACAGCGAGAGCCGGTCCTGAGGCGAAGCTGAGCTGGTTTTGATGCGTTCCGCTTTGTTGTCCACGTCTAAGTTGAAGTTACCCGTTGGGTTCGAACTTATTAATTTAACTATGTCTTCATCTACGTCTGGAATGCTGTGGGGAAAACGACCAAGATTATAATACACACAAGACACACACATAATTTATACTTAGATTTTCAAAGACCACTTACTTTGTTTTGGCTTTTATTCTGTATTTAGACCTTAGAATTATTGTGTCAGCTGATTTTTCAAAAGACAGATAACTTTTGTGTAAAGAACAAACGTGACTGTTTGACATACTTATTATAATATTATCTTGTAAACAAAATCTGTCAATTCGTCATTTTAATTCGTCAGATAAAAAATATTTGACTGTTGATAATCGGTTTTGATATATTTGAAAGATTGTCGTAAGCAATTTTTGCACTCCACACTTCGTTTCAGTATATTACTTACTTGTCTGGTTGCAGCGAGGCAGCAGAGATGGCGCTAGCAGCAGACGAGCGCCGGCTGTCAGCGAATGCTCTTGGCACTGGCAGCGCTGCCATGTCTGGTGCACTGCTAGGCGCGGGAACCTCAAGCCCTGCCTCTACTGCCTGTCCGCCGTTGCTGGAGCCCTCGCATGTGTCACAGGAGTCTGCTTCTTGTGACACACCCTGCGTGAAATATGGTAAGGTTGCATTTCAATTAACGAACTGATATCGAGATTAATTATTAATTTGTCTAGATACTTTGTGCATTTAAAACGAAAGTTCTATAATGCCGCGGTACCACGGCCTGATTTGGCACAGGTCAGACCGCGCCAGGACAGGCTGACAGGCCGTGCACACCGACGCATGCGATGAAGCCCGCGCTGGCCTGTCGTCGCCCATCCGATCCATCGGGGGTCGGTAAGTAAAAAGGCGCGGCGCGGCGCAATGGCATCTGTCGTGAACTACCAGGGTGCAAGCGTACGTATCTATTCAGTCCACTGATTATATAAACGGCTAAAATGGTTTTACATCTATACTTTAGAGACCATTAGAGACGATTTTTTAAACAAAAAAACGTTTTCAAGTTACGTAAGTATAAATGTTTAAACTGGGCTATTGGAATGGCGGCCAGCAGGCTGCACCAGGCCGACTCACGCCGTGGGAACGGTCGGCATTAATGGCCGTGGGACTCCAGCTTTATAATGCAGTAAGTACTTCATTACGTGTACTTTGATTCGATGCCAAATAAAGAAACAACAAATACTTTGCCGATTTGTTTTCTTTCGTGACTTCAAGATTCTAAGCTTAAACGTAAATATATTAAGGCGCCGATTCCCTTGAGTAGCTGATTTTAAAATGAGAATCACGTCTAAACGGCTAGTCTTAATTTATTAGAAAAAATATATGTTATATTAGACTATTTTCTTAATAATTTCATCTGAGCAAATTTTGAGTTTTATTCGTATAACATAGTGTAATTAATTTGTAAAGTTATGTCTAAAACGGACAAAAACACGACAATCACAACAAAACCGCTGGGCGTATTTTAATGAAATTTACACCATATCAAAGACAATTTAATTATCTACATTTTGATCTTTGATTGAAGCTTTTTTTTTAAAGTCATAGAATAATAAGAAAAGTACAAAAAACTACTAAATTTCGGGTCGCGCGGGTGAGAAACGAGGGCGCGTTTTGTTCCCTCAAGGTCGTTGGCGTTAGTCGTCGTCTTAAGTAGTTATAATAAATTTGGTTTTCAATGGCGTAGAAAGATTTTATCGGATTGCAGCTTGGACCTATGCCATGGACCGAACTATGTCACTGGTTTTCTCAAAAGATAAGATGCGAAATAAGATAAGGTTTAAAAGAACTGAAGTAGATACAATATTCTGCAATCTCAGCAAGTTAAATAAGCTTAAATGTTTGTAAAACAAAAGTTTCTCGAAGGAGCTTAGGTACCTAAGCTCGCTCCTTCGAGAAACTTTTGTACGTCAAAAAAGAAAACTGAATTATATCATAACTGCGCAAAACCTTGAAAAATCTTTTGTAGCTATTACTTAATTTGACTGAGGAAGTAAAGATATTAGTAATTTTGTTTTTTTTACCCGTACGCAAAATACGCGCATGGTCGTGGAGTTGCGGAAACCAGCCCGTTTTAACCTAACCTAGTAATATTTTAGAAGTAGCTTTAGGTATTTGATACGCTAGGAGCTAGCGTATGTTTTGGTAGGTATTAGATCCCTTAAGACGGAAAAACACTTACGTGGCGTGGCGTGGCACCTTCAGTTGGCTACTAAATTATTTGTGTTATGACGTAGGCTGGAATAGAGTCGTTTGATAGGTGGATCCCGCGCCGCGCCACGCCACAATATGTGAGTGTGTTTCCGTCAAAACAATTCGGTGCACAAAACCGGAGGGCACTTATTTTATAACGCTTACCCGATCTAATCTACGTCTCAGTTTGCCAAAAAAACATTTAGATTACCTTAATTTTCGTCAAACTTATCGTCGATGGGAAGAGATTGTGACTTGAATTTGATCGTTTTTTTGCACGATAATTGACCTTTTGTCATTGTCCTTTACAAAGTGTAGTCCTTGGTACTGACCTGTGGGTACACCTGCGTTAGCGTACGTAGCAGAGAGCGGAGCGCGCGTCGCACGCTGTCAGCACGCCCGGCTAGCGCGCAGCCGCGCACTGCCCAGTTTAGTTGCTCCTGCGCACACAACAATATCACTTTAGCATCATCGTCATCATCATTGCAGCGGAAAGACCCGCAGGTTTATAACGTAAGAAACAGCAATCAGCAATCATCGCGCGATCAAACGCTATATGTCATAAAAATCGGAATTACCTACCACTGCTGGGACACAGGCCTCCTCTCTGTGAGAGAGGTATTGGGCCTTAATAGGAAATGCGGTCGCAGACATCCGACTGAATATCCTAAGTAAAAGCCGTAATTCGAGGTCTGGCTCTCGCCTATTTCTTCTTCCAATATTGGACCAATTTAAAAGATATTCCACAAAGTGAAAAATAACATACTATACCCCTGATTTCCTTTTTGATGATACAAAAAATGCTCAAAATTGCTCTGTCAACAGACCCCCAGTGAACAAATTTGAAAACTATAAATGAAAAAAGAGAAACCTAGAGGCATAGTATGACGATATTATCTTTCTTTTCGAGTATTTGTTTTATGGAATATCTTTTAAATTGGTCCAATACTGAAGGAGGAAATAGGTGAGAGCCAAACCTCGAATTATGACTATTTACTTAGGAATTTCAGTCGGAGCTCTCTGCCTACATTTCCTCTTAATCCACCACGCGGGCCCAGTGCGGGTTGTAGTGGATGTCACGCATGTCTTCGAATTTTTGGTTCTAATACATGTCGTTTCGTCACGATGTTTTCCTTCACCGGTTTTAGAGCAGTGATGATGAAATAATTTAAACAAAGTAAATTGCCTCCCTGGGTTCGAGAACCCTCGATCTACGACACGTAAGTCAGGCCGTTACCACTGGGCCACCAGTGCATTATTTACTAAATTACTATTGAAAAATTATAATGCAGACTAAATTGGCTAACAAGAAGGAAAACTAAGAAGATTATTAAATTTTTGACGAAAGGTCCTAAGTTCACGGCACACAAAAAGCGTACCTTTTCAGTCTTTTCGATGCTGCCTTTCTCGGCAACTGTTTGTGCTTCTGGCTCACTATCACTCGTCGTTTCCACTGGCTCCCATGACCTGAACACATTTTATAACATTGCAAATAGCTCATATTATATTTGTACATTTTACAGTCTACCAAAAAACTTAAGAAAATTATGTTCGAGATTTTTTTTTTATTGGATGCTAACAAAACTTGTATCAAAACCGCAATAAAAATAACATTGTAACAGTCTTGAAGTAAGCTTGTTGTAAGGACGTCATGGTGCGAAAATACGAATGTAGGTCTAAACAATACCGCTTTAAGAGGTGGTGGTGGGCCCACTGTTCTGTTAAACTTAAGAAGAGAAGAAGAACTTTACTGTCGAGTCCCTATACTCACTTGCACCTCGCATGGTCATGTGCAAGATGTGCCCTCGCATGCAGCAGCAGCGACACAGCACGACGCAGCCGGTGAGCTGCGCGCGCCGCCCCGCCCCCCGCGCGCTCTCCTGCTAGCGCTAGCCGGCTGCAGCCCGCGCGGAGAGATGTGCTGGCTATGCTGCTTACTTCACCAGCCTGTGTGTGTGGAAGAAGAGGTTTTGTACGTCAATAGTCTGTAAACCTGTGATACATTACAAAATAAAATCGCCCTTGCGGATTCACCGTACAGGTTTATCGTTATAACCAAGATTTTTTAATATTCTTCTCAAGATCTATCTTTGGACTGTGTACAAGATCGTTGGCTGAAAAAAAAATAACGTCAGAAAGCAATCAACAATTTTTTTCTGATCAGTAAAGATCTGTGATCAAAACGAGCCATGCCAGGCCGCATTTGTATCTTATACGTACACAATAGTCGATCTTGTATTGCAATGTCATCCCGAGGGGGATCTGAAGACGAAGACATGGCAGTGTTTGAATCAGATTCTGACAGAGTAATGTTTCCAAGTTATTTTTATTCACACTGCTTCAGAAACCAGTGCATCTTATTCTATCTACAATCTATACATAAAGACACTGTCACAACAGTAACTATTAAAGTGTACAAGGAGTTCCCTTACCTGCATGATATCCTGCAAGTTTCTCAGCAGTGAGTTCTCCTCCAGTAAATCTGGAGGCACAGGAGGAGGTGGCGGGGCTGTCAGAGAGCGCTCGAACGTCATTATTGACCACCTGGTAACCAAACAAAGGAAATATTATAAAGGTTCTAATCTAAGGTCAATAACAATATATAACTTCTAGTATAATCGGTGCAGTGACTGCCTCTCTGAACTCCACAACGCAGTAAACGGCTTTGGTCACTCACGGTAAAACTATGAGGAACCCGAGGGTGGCCGCTCGTCAGGGCTTTTGCCGTTAAGCCTACGACGTAGCAGTCAACAAGTACGATGCGGTGCCGCTTGACAACAAAGGCGATATCGCAATGTCGTATGGGAGGCATCGCGGCTGAGGGTAGAAGGCCGCGGCGGGAAAGGGGTGCTGGTATTCCTGTGCGCCGCTCTCCCTACTTTCCGCGGCCTGGACGGGATCGTCACCGTCTGACGGCGGACGCGGTGTCTGTGGCGCAGGGGAGGAGGAGTGTCGGTATAGCGTTGGTCGCTCTCCGTATCCTCTGCGGCCAAAAAATGGTAAGTGGTTGGGCCACTGATCCGACTCGTCACAGGGGGACCAAGGGTGCTATACACGGGGTCGTCTGGCGCCCATGTGCTGACCCCAGAGGACGGGTCCAGTGACGGACAGCCGCAGCGGATTCGCGGTGAGTGATAATAGTTTAACCTTTCAGGTTAGTTTCCGCGACTACCAAATTGGTTAAAGCACTCACAACTGCGCGGAGGTAACTCACACATTAGCGGTCCTTGAAATGATGTCCTTCTTAGTTCCTCCAGTCTCTGGCCTTGAACTTGTGGACGTGTTCTACAACCTCTGTGCCGATTAGCATCGAAATATTACACCGTACGCATCTCCTGGGTCCGGGTGTTAACTTTTTGCCTTCTTATCGCCGCTTCCTGCCGCAGGACGTTCAATTTCGCCTGCATGTCGTAGATCATCGGCATAGTCCAAGTTTACCAAGACGTTGGAAAATCCCCATTATATGCCGCAGTGCCTGCTCCCGTATATGCATAGCATGATTCCGTCGAGAACGACTATAAGGAGAACGACTACTACACCGAATTTTGGAAGCCAATCTGTTATGTACGTCCACGTATTCGTACGTCCACGTCCACGTATTTTATTTTATATTCAAAATAATAAAAATAAAATACGTGGGTTTTTTTGGCAACACAACATAGCCAGGCTTACATTAATAATAAAATTGGACTATAAATAGAACTTTTTAAACTTGAAGAAAACCAAGCTTAAAATAAAGCTGGCGAAAAAGTTGTTTTAGTAGGTATAAGGGTAAGCCCAATTTATTCAATTATTGGCGTATGAACGGAAATGTGGCTTAAGAAGATTCGGCGCGACGCCAAGATGACTCAAAAATTGGCTCTTTATATAAGAGCAAGTCGAAATACAATTTTTGGTTGGATATTTTATCAGCTACTTACATCTTATTTTAGTGGCAGTATTCCTTGAATCACCTGTATCTATTGGTTATCATTTAGTAGTTGGAATGCTAGAAGCAAGAAACAAATTGTTTTACCTTGCCGTTTACATATCTATATTTCTTTTTAAACGTGAATAATTTCGTTTCTTATTTACCTATTATGATCTTTCACTCCACACACCTCGTAACGATAGTCTGACCAAAAACTGTTTTCAGTACGTATTCCCCTTACAAATATTGTTACCGAGAATGTTTGAGTATCACGTCTTTGTGCTCGACCAAGTAATGTAACCGAAAAACTCAAAAGTCGAAACAGGAGTCGACGATGAGGAAATGATTCAACGTTACCTGTCCAGCATCTTCGTGGACGCCCTCTCGTATCGTTCTATGAGAATCTGAAGATTAGTTGCATCGTCACAGGAAGCTCCCCAGCCCAGCACTCGAGCCAGGTCGTTGCCGGTGCCCAGGGGCAGCACTGCGGTCTGGACTTGACGCTGTAAAGAGATGGAGCTGTTAGTTTCGAAGTAATTTTTGTTTTCAATAAAAAAAAATCTTGGTTAAGTTAACGTTTAATGAGAAATGATGCAGATTGGTCTAAGACAAATTACTCTTTGTTTTGAAGCTGTCAAGTTTTCCTTTCGAAACAAGAAGCGCGCATATTACCGATATAGATCGAGAATATTTGTGAGAAAATTTTGTCAACGTAGTATTGAATTTTTCTTGGCTCAAGCCCTTCACATTATTACCAAATACAAAAGTACTGCAATTCCTGAAAGCCTGAATCTACAGTAGCTGTCTTAAAATCATCACCAACACCATCAATTTTTTTTAATGTTCCCACTGCTGTAACCCAGCCCTCCTCTCTATGAGTGGGAATAGGTCTTAATCCACCACGCGGGCCCAGTGCGGGTTGGTGGCTTTTTGGTTCTAGGCCATGCCGGTTTCCTCACGATGTTTTCTTTTAGCGTTTTTAAAGCCCCAGTAGTAATGCCATCGATTTAGGTGTCGTAGGTTATGGGTTAGAACTTCGAACCCACGCAGGCGCTTTTCTCTGTTTTCAGATAGTTCCCTAAAAATACCCATCCACTTGACCTTAAACTTCATATTATTACTTACATGCATATCCAGTTTATCGACCTCCTGCAGCACCCAACCGACGGACCCATCCCCTGAGCAGACCAGCACCCTCAGAGGGGCGAAGTGCCGGAACAGCCGGAGCCCTAGCCGAGGCCCCGCTCCACTCAGCTCAAACACTTGTGCTGGGTTCAGAAGCTGCTTGAAGCGGCGGAGGAACTTCACGCCTTGGTTGTCGCCTGATGAAGTGGAGATGGTATTAATTTAAGAAAATGTCATAATTAGTTTCATCATCAGGAGCACTTCTTTTTCTTTCACAAATTTCTAACAGCCTTCACCTCGATAGCCACCTTCTTTATAGCCATACCTTTCATGCAGTCTTGTATGTTTTTTTGGAAATCCCTCCTCCTCTTCATTGAAAAATAAATAGTTAACGGTAAAGCTTGCCAAGACTCAAAGCCCAATTCATTCAGCTTTTCAGGGTCACCTTCTAGCTGGATCACATAAAGGTCGATTTCATAATTATACGCAAGTATTTGCACTGCTGATATTTTCAGTAACAACTGGGATAGCGATATTTTATTTAGCTTATATATATATTACACTTTCATTTACCGTGTTGCTCTTGTCAACCACTGTTCATATGACGTAAGATACGTAGATAAAACATGTACTTAAACATAAACATACGATGTTGAATTTCGATAAGCCTGGCGGATAGCTGGACAAGGTATAAGATGTAACGAGTGTACCCAGAAGATGTTTGATCGCTCTTTCTTTGAAGGTTCTCGGGTGATAGGAAACACTACACAATAATCTCTGTTGATTTTACCAGAAGCTCCTAATTTTTCACCACTCACCTGATCTAGAGTTAACGAACACAATAAGCGGGCTAGCATTGGGCGGCCTATCAGGAACCCAGGCGTCATCGGGCCCCACAGAATGGAGGCGCGTGGGTGGCACGACGGAGGCGCGCGCTGGGCCCAGCGAGCACGACGCACGCCACGTCGGCTTACACGCCGCGTGTACGCAGCGGCGACACCACACGCATCTGAAGTCTTGTAGTCTGGGGACAAGGAATTGTAAACCTGTTATATTTTTTGCGTAACTTAGCAAAGACCGATTGACTGTCTTTTGAATAAAGGGCCGATACAGACAGTCAGATAACTTTTACCTGAGGAATAAAAATGGCGGTGTAACAGCTTTTGTATGCAAAATATGTCAAACCGCCATATTTATATAGTATAAAATTATTTCCCTATTGAAAGATTTGCCTTAAGAGAGAAAACGCACGTTTTCAATAACATTCGGCGACACATAAATATGATGCCTAATTTTGAATAGCACAATAAAGTACTATTTAATTTCGACGATGACTGTTAGTGAAAACATGCATTAGACATTGGAAAGCTTCTAAAAATTTTCTTTAGTATAATTGTGTGTTACCACATTTGCGGATACAAAGATTTATCAGAAAATAAATCTTTATTCCTACGAATTCTGGAAGATGGCAACAAAATGTTCTTAAAGACACGAACAGGTAAAATCTCTTCTATTAATTTAAAGCTATTCTAAGCTGTTACCACTTTCAACCACACATTTCTTTTATTTCATCACGATGCAATAGAATATGATTTCCACTAAATTCTTTCATATTAAATCACGTGTAAGGGACGAATTACTGCCCTTTCCACCACGAAGTTACATAAACCGATCATTTGCGAACCTTTTAGAGCGAAAAATGGTTGCGCATTGACATTTCGTTGAAATGCCAAAAGCCGATTATCGGCTCTAATGGTCTGCCTTGTATTGTGACGAATCCATGCAGATGTGACTTGCAAAAGGGGCTCGTTTTTCCGCAAAACTTGATTGTGGAACTTGGGATTTAAGCAAGAGCTTTGCGTGCTACAACCGTTAATGAAAGTTATGTATTCATTTGGAACGGAGTTACTTATCGCAAATTGTTGTTCTGATTTGTTTGCGGGCTGAGGAGCTAGACAGAAGAAAGTGTGACAGTGAAAAACCGGCCCAGTGCGTGTCGGACTTTGCATATTTAGGGTTCCGTATCAATTTACCAATATATTGGTATTTGTTAGTAAAATATACGTAATAATAAACATTATCATCAAATTAAGTTCATAGGTCAATGGAAAGTTAAAAAATTCTTCAGAATAAAATGTGTGATAGATGACGGACAGACGGATAGACGGGCAGGCGGACAGACAGATGGACACGTGAGTGACAGCAATAGGGTTCCGTTTGGACCCTTCAGGTACGGCACCCTAAAAACGACACCAAAAACCAACGAGGCGCACGAAGAAAACCGAAGACGTACGAGCGCGCGCTGACTAGACACATACAGTACCTATGCTAGCATCCGCTATTGTGTGTTTACACTGAGCATCAGCTGGGTTGTTGTTATTTCAGTTCCGTCATATTTTACGAAACTGAAAGATTGTAAATTTAATTAATCGAACTCCATTCCAACCGGCAGCCTTATTGCGTAATATATTCGGCAACCCAAAGTGCAAAGAGCATTAAAATCGACCAATCACATGCGAGATGAAAGACGCGATGAGGATTTCCGTCTATATGATTGGTCGATTTTTCATACTCTTTGCCCTGCCAAAATTCATTACGCAATAGGGCTGCGGGTGTCAATAAGACACATCTCTCTTTTTATCAAATAAAATCTAATATCATATTAGATAGATCAAGCAAAAAAATTTGACCATTCATTCAGAGAGGATCGTCAATGTCTAGTCCATAACATAGGTAAATACTGCAATCAACCATTTTCTAGCTTGACGACTATGTCTTGGTTAAAACTGCCCCGTTGGTTTTTGTGGTCGCTAGCGCGGCTGCTGAGCCTGGGGTCGCAGGTTTGATAAAGAGATCGGCTAGTTTTATTCGATATCCAGGTCGGGAACTTTTTAATTTGGTTTTTAATTAAGAATTTCTCAATCATCATCACATCATCAGCCTATTAATGTTCCCACTGCTGGGACTCAGGCCTGCTCTCTGTGAGAGGGAATGGGCCGAAATCCACCACGCGGGCCCAGTGCGGGTTGGTGGATGTCACATGTCTTCGATTTTTTGGTTCTAGGACATGCCGGTTTCGTCACGATGTTTTCCTTCACCGTTTTGAGAGCAGTGGTGAAGAAGTAATTTACACAAAGTAAAGCGCCTGCCTGGGCTCGAACCCACGACCTACAACTTGTAAGTCGCGGCCGACACCACTGGGCCACCACTAATCAATAGTAAAAAAAAAACTTATTAGTAGTCCAGAATTGGTTTATATTAGAAGGCTCCTGTGCAAAATAATCATTTACATCTGCTTGTTGAGAAGAAAAAAGGCTAAATCTCTAAATATTACATGTTGAAGAGTACCACGCTTTTCGACATATTTATTTCTTTCTAAATAAAATAAGAAAACAAATTGACGTATGCATTATGGATGAGCTGCAACTAGGTTTAAAAAGCTGTTTGGAATTCTGCGTAAGCCATCTAGGGAAAACGAGTTACTGACTCAATTCTCGATTCACTCCAGCGCTGCTATCAATATCAATTCAATTTCTATAGAAAATCGAAGTAAAATGCACGAGTGCCTTTAAAAAAATAACATACGTTTGTGCATTGAAATGGGTAAAAATTGTTACTAAAGATGTCATTGTAGGTACTTAAATTATATTTTTTTTAACTGGCTTACTAAGCATTGTCATCCAAACTAAACGTGTATGCTGTTTATTGCGGTTGGAGATAACTGTTTAAAAATACAGTAGCAAGATTTGACCTACACTTACTAACAATGCAACTTGCCGTTAATAAAAGCTTCTAAAATATGTTTAAAATCAAAGTATAATTATTTTAGGTTATGATATTATTGTAGGCTTGACGACCAACATTACTTCTGCCAGTCCTTAGACGCCATTCGGTCTCTAACTATTCCACCCGTTATGTGTGCCTCGCCTTGCCATGTGTCCCAGCCATTTGAGCTCCATTACCCGTTGACCGATATCAAAGACCTTAGTAGCTCTTCGAATTTCAAGGATTGAAATTCGGTCTAACGGCGCGATGGGCAGACGACATTGCTGCCATCGCGGTGAACACCTGGATGAGGTTGGCGCAGAAGCGTGGGGATTGGCACAAGAAAAGAGAAGCCTATGCGCAGCAGTGGGCAAGGTCAGGCTGCAGATGATGATGAGAAATTTGGGACTCGTGGAGATGGAGTAACGCTTTCTTTTTGGACAATCCTACCGCACTATTGCCAAACTACTGCAACTCCTGAAAGCCAGAATCAACAGTGGCGACCACCAGAAAAGCGCCGAAGCAATGAAGCTCGACGAAGTCCCGGCGAATGAATTTAATTTCTGGCTTGGATCCCGCAATGAAATTAATCAGAAAAGAATAACAGGATTAGGAAAAAAGAAACAACGCAACGCTTGCCGAGTGTTGTTGATAGGTGTCCATACATTACAAACCGTGACCCCTCCGCTCCATACATCAGGAAGCACGTTAAACCCTTTGTATAATCCCCGGCATTTAACTTGGCAAAGTTTTGGCGTAGTAGGGATAAATTCGCGCATAGTGCGTGAACTGACCCAACCACCACATAGAGCCAATGGAACACGTACGCGACGTGATGACCAATCAGTCGATCCTTGTGTCAACTGACCAACCAATCGCGCGCTCGGAACAGTGCTAAACGTTCTCCGCGTCCCGCTTGGTAACCTAAGAGACCAAAACAATTACTAGTGGTTTTCATGAGCTCCATGCCACCGGTTGATCTTCATTATTCTCCCCGAATCGATTTTCAATATTCTCCACGGCTCGACTCCTATTTTCCTCAAATTCTTCAACATCAAAAAAATATTCATTTCCATCATCAGTTTTCATAGTGTTATCAAAACTAAAACGCCTTCCAAAATTATCATTATTATTTTCAATATTTATTCTTTCTTCATTTATTCTTCCAACTTCACTTGTTTCTTTTTCATTTATTTCACCTTCATATCTTACAACATCATTTGTTGCATCACTGTCACTGACTTTCTCCTTTTCGATTGCTATCCACATTAATGCTTCTTCTAATATTTTCCCCTGCTCGACATTCTTCACTTCCACGCATCTTTCTTATTTCATCTACTCGTACTTGTTGTTCATCTTCATCAGTCTCCCACAGTCCATTTATTAATACTATGTTTTCTCCACCATGAATATAAATGCCTTGCTCTACTTCATTTATTCTAACATCCCTCGCTCTTATAATCTTCCTCTCTTCTTCTACCCAAATTTTATAGCCATTTCTTACGTTGTCAACCAAAATGCCTTTATTGCATCTTTCGTCAAGTTTGCGTAAACCGGAATTAATTTTGTAGAAAGCTGTAGCTCCAAATCTTCTGTTGTTTGATGGGTTAGGTTTTATGTTAAACCACATTTCAGACAAGACGCATCTAAAGACTCTTGCCAAGTTACGTGCCGACAACTATACCGTCTGTCATTCGTAGATCCTTGACACTCGTTACGGGTAGTTAGAAGCCATGACTGATACCCAGTCTTGCCAAGGAATGTATCGTGTTTCGCAACACCTGAGTTGTTAAGTTCAGACAAGCGTTCACTTCTTGTCAAATACCTACCTATCAGCTGCATTAGGTAAGACTTGGGGTTGATTTCCACATACTTGGGGAACCGGCTAGGCTAATTGATGCAGGTGTAATCCTATTATAGGGCTCTCAAAGCGTCTAATAATAACTTATTCTTATATTTTTAAGATAGATAAATACTTGGGCTCTTATAAATAATTAGAGTGCCTCTGTAACTCTCTGCTAAATAATATGTTTTAAAGGTCTTTTTGAGAATTTGCTTTTGTACACCATTTGCGAATTTGTTCTGTGGGTGTGTTTATTATTATCTAAAATAATGTTACTTTCATGGTTTACATGAGTTTATTAGAAAATTATATTTAACCTACTTCAGCAAGAAACTCATTCACCACTTCATAGTTTGCCGATCCGAGCCTAAAAATATCTATGCTCCCAAGCACTTTATGTATGGACAGAGATAAATAGCTGGCCTATTTCAGACAAACTCCTAAAGACATGTCCAGACCCGTCCCTTCTGAAACTTCAGCAAACTCCGACAAAAGTTAAACTAGATCATACATAAGTTACATTTATTAGATAGGCCCTGTTTCCCCTTGTTTGGTTCCGTCAAAACTTAGGGAACGCACGAATCATTCCCTTCTATAGGCTCAAACTTGTTCTTGATAAAGACTTACACGGCTGGTTGAGTAAAAATATGTTGTTGAAATAAGTAGAGCAGGATTTATTGTAACTGGTTGATTTATAAATTCGTACTAATAATCCATACTACATATTATTATACGAGTAATTGCGAATGAACGCTGTCTGTCTCCCTGTTTGTTTTTTTTCGCGTTTTAACGGCTGAACGGATTTGAATGGAACTTTGCAGCAGACGGGTAGACCAAGTCCCGGATTAGGATATAGGATACTTTTGATCTCGGAAGTATGCTCCCTTGACATAATCTTGATCCAGGCGAAGCCGCTGGCAGAAGCTTGTTCTATAAATAATAATCAAAGTATATAGTGGGTAGTGGTTGTAGTGGATAACCACACTCTATAGTGCATTGTATAGAGTTGCAATGTAATAGTATAATTCTAACCCCCGCCGGAGAAAGAAGGGTGTTATAATTTTGACGTGAGTAGCTGTGTATCTGTGTGCCTGTCTGTGGCATCATAGCGTCCAAACGGGTAAACCGTTTTGATTTAGTTTTTTTAATTAAAAGCTGACTTAATCGAGAGTGTTCTTAGCTATGTTTGAATAAAATCGGTTCAGCCGTTCAAAAGTTATGGGTTACTGTTTGAATCGGGGTGTTTTCGCAAGATATCGTGTCATAATTACGTGTTCAATAGATTGCCGATCGAAGCGTATCTACTATGTACTAGATAAATTATGAAGCAAGAAATAAAAATGTGTCGGGAGTTTTTTTAAATTTTGAAATTTTACTTGTGTACTTTTTAACCGTGTTTATACGAACCCTCGTACAATCCTTTACCGTACTACGGTTGAATGTCATTTGAACGACGTAAAGCGACAAGATCCTTAATGGATTTTCAATTTACTTGGAAAATGTCAACGTGGTAAAGTAATCGAGGACAATATCTATCACGTGGCTTCAAGCTTAGCTATATTTTATAACAGTCAAATTAATTTAAGACTTTGTTTTAAATAATGCCTCTTTAAATTTGTGAAATTTTCTACTATAAGTAAGCAGTGTAAGCAGCAGTGTATGTACCAGTAGTGTATAGCTTTTATATAACTTGCCTTATTACTTTGTATGTGTGGGTCAAATCTTGCAACTAAATTTTAAAATAGTTATGAGCAAATGATTGAGCTTATATTTTGCATACAGGTTTGGTTTGGATGACATGCACGGTAAGCCAAGTTACATTTATTATGGCGGATATCCAAAGATGGCGGTCAATAAAATAAATAGGGTTAGCTGAAAAGAATAGGAAAAAACTTGTCTTAATCTAAATTAATATATGTGTCTTGTTATTTATATTTAAATTTCTTTGCTTTTATTTTTATTATTTAAAATAGGCTCGCGCTTGACCACTATCTCACCTGATGGTAAGCGATGATGTGGTCGACGGTGAAGCACGCTTCCCTAGAAGTAACCTATTCACTCTTGATTCAAAGACCCCTAGGTTGTAGCTATCGCGAAACACAGACTCCGGCAGAGAATTACACTCTTTTGCTGTACGCATGATAAAAGTATTCTCAAAACGTTTAGTGCGTATGGGTAGGATGTCCACCATTTACCGATGGGTGAATGAAACGAGCTGAGTGGAATTAGATCATGCAATTCCATCGCACACTCCCCGAAATGTATCCGATGTTCAAGGCTCTGGAGCTTTGACTTAACCAGTGTCTCATCGCCGATGAGCCTCTTGGCCCGCTTTTCGATCGACTCTAGTGCATCAAGCTCGTATTTGGCAGATCCGTCCCAGAGATGAGAACAGTACTCCATGCGTGATCGAACTTGCGCTTGATACAAGCTGAGCAGATTTTCTGGCGTGAATTACCTTCTCACCTTTGCAATGATCCCCAGCTTTTTGGCAGCCAGCTGGGACTTTGCCTCAGTATATGGGCCATGGGTTTGGGTTTTAATGAAAGTTCTTATTTTTAACCCCCGCCGGAAAAAGAGGGGTGTTATAAGTTTCACGTGTGTTGCCGTGTATCTGTGTGTCTGTCTGTGGAATCATAGTGCCTAAACGGATGAACTGATTTCGATTTAGTTTTTTTTTATTTCAAAGGTAATTTTGTCGAGAGTGTTCTTAGCTATGTTTGAATAAAATAAGTTTAGCCGTTCAAAAGTTATGGGCGTTTTACTGTTTGAATCGGGATTTTTCGCAATAAAAATGTGTCGGGGGTTTTTTTAAATTTTGAAATTTTACTTGTTACAGGCTTTTATTTAACTTGCAATATATGGAAGTGTGTTCGGGTCAAACTGGATTGCAACTTTAACTTGCAACTGAATTTTAAAGCAGTTATTCTCAACCGTTTTTGCATACACGGTTGGTTTGGATGCAAATGTACGGTAAATTAAACAAAATTGGAAAAACATATTTTTACTCTACCTGTGGCACACACGACATTCCCTTATTTTCCGAGATTTTCGTTTGTCTATGGTTCCAGGCATTTTCACGAGAAGTGTCGGTGAGTGTCTCGTATAAGTGTACGTCATTAGTCGCTCTCAGGTGCGAGGGTCCTCGACTGGAGGACTCAGCAGTTGAAACAAATGAGCGTGAAATGTCGCCTTACATTATATGGCACCGGTAGATGCTATTTTGTTTTTAACGGATTTACAAGCCAGTTTGCTTGCACAATAGAAGGAATTTTTATGCTTTTGAGTCTTTCAGTTTACATGTGACTGTATCCCATCGGAAAAAAAAACCATACAAAATTTAATTTCCTATTTTATTTTTAACTGTTTTTATCTCCGTAAGTGCTCATTCTCGTCGTAAAAGAAACTGTGGTGCAATTTCGTGCTTTTATATCTGGTTTAGGGCAGGGTTGTGCGTTCTCAATCAGTGAATTTGAGATTTTTATTAAGTAGATGGCATAGTGAGAAGTAGTAATTGTGTGTTATAATCAATTCCATTAACCTCTATCCTAGTATTATTCTCAAAATTATCTATTTTTATACTACCTGCTTTTCAGCCGACAATAGTTTTATTTAATTTCTAAGTACCTAAATAAACATAAAGACTTATCCAGAAATTCCCAAAAAGGGAATATACTATTAAAGGAATCCAACAAATATGGTTTTGGCAAACCATCCAACGAAATCCTTTCGTTCAACGGATGAGTAGTGGCTCAAATAGTGTTGTTTCAATTTCCCGGGGCTCTGCGCGGGATAATGGCGAGTGTTGCTTATTTCCCGACAAGCTCAGGATTCTCGCTCCGGAGACACTCTGAGGCTTGAGTTATTGGTACTGGGTAGCCATTATTATGTCTAGTTTTAGTTTGAAAATGCGAATTTTCTGGGAAAGGAATAGGTATGCTTTTAGGAGACCGAAAGGTTAGGCAAAGT
The DNA here is from genome assembly GCA_949775005.1 of Orthosia gothica. Taxonomy (NCBI): domain Eukaryota; kingdom Metazoa; phylum Arthropoda; class Insecta; order Lepidoptera; family Noctuidae; genus Orthosia; species Orthosia gothica. The sequence goes on from OX459048.1 coordinate 26,297,510, forward strand.
AAAAATTCTAGGAAAAGGAGAAAGTAGGTAAGTGGTGTCCCAGAGGACCTAACTGACATAGGCTATATGGTAGGTGTGGTTATATTTTTTAAGATATTTTTTCCCTTACCGTGTTTTATTTTATTTATTTGGGAAAACAAACGGTTACACATTACAGTAATAAAATAAATTTGAACAACTGAGCGTGACAAATGTACAACCCAGTATCAGTACAGTAAGTAACGTGCGCTTGTCGTATCTTAATTAATTCAGATTTTCATTATTAAATCTTACATGTAAAACTAAATAGGCATGCATAAAAAGAAGGAAAAGCGAAAAATTATATAAAATTAAATTAAATTATATTATAATTATGTCATTATTATACAAAGTCAAAAACACAATCCACGAATTACAAATGTGTTAGTTAGTATGTGTGGATCAAATCTCGCAAAAAAAAAAAAAAACAATTATCCCTGATGGTGTTACATACATACATAAACTCACGCCTTTTTCCCGTGGGGGTGGGCAGAAACTACAGAACGCCACCTGCTACGATCCTTACATACTTCTTTTGCTTCACACACATTCATACATCTAGTCATACACACACGCCGGTTATGGGTACTGCGCACTTGGCCTTTCTGAAGAACATCACCTATAAGGTCTATGGAGTTGTTTTTTCCTTTACCTTAAATATTTATTGCACACCTAAATTCGTGTTTTCTTGCAATTTCTCTGATGTCATGTCATAAAAAAACACTAACACTGTATTGGTAACAGTCATACTGTTCCTAAGGAAAAAAATCTACATACATAATATTGCGTTACAAGTACAAGCTCTTTTCTCCACCGCAACCATTACCAACGTTAAGTAACGCACAAATGATTGATCGCCCTGCTAAGTACGGCTAAGTAACGATGGATCAGCCGACGCGTTATCACTCACGTTGACGGCACATTCATCAATTTCCAACAATTAACTCCTACTGAGAATGATTATTGACAAATACGCTAGATTAGGATCTGTCACTGTATTGTATATTAGATGGAATAGGAAATCTTTCAAGGTATTGTATAATTCATAGAATTGAAGTATTAATATATATCTAACTACCTGACCCGGCAAACTTTGTTTTGCCATAAAAAGACCAAACATTTATCTACCCTACCTACCCTACCTTACACTACCTACCCTACACTACCCTACACTACCCTACCCTACACTCCCCTATCCTACCCGACCCTACCCTACCCTACCCGACCCTACACTACCCTACCCTACACTACCCTACACTACCCTACACTACCCTACCCTACCCTACCCTACCCTAACCTACCCGACCCTACACTACTCTACACTACTCTACCCTACCCTACCCTACCTATAAACCTCACGGAGCCCGAGACCTTTCCAACGAATGCAAAACCGTGGAAATCGGTTCGTGCGTTCTGGCGTTATAGCGTCAGGAAGGAAACCGACTAATTTTTATATAGTAGATAGTCATGGACCAAGTGATGAATCAGGGCACTATGTATATTGCGCGGGCATTATGAATCTAGTCAATTCAAATCGGGAAATATGATGAATACTGATTTAAACTTCTATCACATTGTCTGGACATTATGAATACCTATTGTTACGTAACGTTTGGGCAATTCGATAATTATAGAAATGAATTAGTCCAAGAGCAAGCGAAGCGAGCTCGGGAGCTTAGGGCACACCGACACGGATAGGTTGGATAGGTCGGTCCTTCTTGTTATGTTACTTTAGACCCTGCAGACACAAATAGGAACCACGCGCAATCCGCCGACTTTGTTGCTTAAATAATAATCCTACTTATGTAAAAACTACTAAACTTACTATATTAAAACCAATGTCAACATTAAAATATTTTTTTAAAGCACTCGTTTTTTACCCAGCCCAATAAGTGATGGGCTTTATTCAGAAAGCCCAGTCAATTTAATTATTTCAATATTCCATACATATATATATCATACATTGTCTACTTATATAGGGCATTATGAATAATGCCATATTAATCATTTGCCTATCCTTTTCCCATTATGTTGTGGTTGACTGCCAACCTAAACGGTTTGTAACTGAGTAAAAATATTTTACATGCCGCGACTGACCATCTGTCCTCCACTACCCAGTAACTGGGTAACACGATACCCAAAGAAGAAGATACTCCCGGGGTAAAATCCTATGTCAAGGACCTGGCCTGGTTTAATTTAATATTTAACGGGAAATGTTTTAAAATCATGTAGTTAAATCTTTAAACTAATGTTATCCTAAGATTTACCGTGTGATTCCCGGTGAAAGCTAGCCTACGAATGTAACATCGCCAGGCAATTACCTCCCCCAAATATTTACATGTTATGTTTTAGTTGGCAATAATAGCTCCGGAAAAAGGAAAAATTAAACTTGACAGAAGTGGAGTTAGGCCTTTTCCCAGGAGAGGGACAGTGTAGTCAATTAAACAATCTTTTATACTATTTTTATTTTTTATTTACTATATCGGGAAGAGTGCCAGCTTTGATTGCATACCCACACAAAACCTACAGGGCAGGTGAAACTAAATATAAGCTTGTAATAAAGTCCAGGAGCACTGTAAAATTATAATTAATACTAACTTCTGCCAGCGGCTTCGCTCACGTGGGCGTCGAAAATTATCCCGAGAGCTCATATTCCCGGGTTTAAATGCTATCCTAATTCCTATGTGCTATGTCTGACCATAATCTATCTCTGTGCCAAATTTCATCCAAATCTGTTCAGCCGTTCTGGCGTGAAGAAGTAGCAAATGCACTCACAAACTTTCGCCTTTAGTGTGATGTGATAAGTAGGATAGGATGTAACGTAAAAATGGTGTTTACAATTTACGAAATCAAATCAAACCAATGAGTTCACCCAACGCGTCACACTTCACCGACTCCTCACAAACTCAAACGCCGAACCAATCGATTAAAAGCGTTGCTTCTCTAATCAGGCTCGAGTTGCCGAGCAATGTATCTTTGCAAACGATCTTAGAATACACATCCGCTTCACAAGACGCGGAGGAGTGACTTAGACACTCTTCACATTTGCGTTCTCCAGCGTAGATATTTAATGACTAATATAAGTGTGTTTTTAACCGACTTACCAAAAAGGAGGAGGTTCTATGTTCGACTTTACGTTTGTTTTTTTTTTTTTGTGTATGTTCACCGATATCTCCGTCAATTGTGGACCGATTTTGAAAATGATTTTTTTGTTTGAAAGAGTATGTTTAGAAATTGGTCCCATTTTAATTTGGTGAAGGTCTGATGAAGAACTTCGGAGATACACAACAGAACTCTTCAATAAATAACGGTAAAACTCTCGGGATTGCTGCAATCGCATGTCTGTTTGTTATTTATACCATTTCATAATATAACATCACGCCAGTACGCTCTAAATGGGTACGCAGATCTCTCATTTCACCAGTTATGTTCAAGTTTCATGTTATTCGGTTAATCTATTCTGGAGTTATAGGGACCTTAATAAATAACTTGCTTTTAGATAGGTAAAACTAAAAAGGGAAAAATAAAAAAACTTTTTTGCAAAAAAATACTACCGACTTCCAAATGAAAAACTACAAAGTGAAAAATAACTTAACTTTTGGAAGTCGGTGTCCATATCGCAAAAAAATGGTACCTACGAAAGACACCGACTTCCAAAAGTTAAGTTATTTTTCACTTTGTAGTTTTTCATTTGCAAAAAAGTTTTTTTATGCTTATCAACACGATATTTTTTCGCTTCTTTTGCATACTTCTCCAAAACGACTTGGATGTTGTGTTTTTGGATTCGCCAAAGGTCGACAGAACTTCATAACAGATGGTCACGGGCAACAGACTGTAGACAGTCAAAATTTACTATAACGAATTTCTACCCGCGGTTAACCAAAAACCTTCACAGCCTGAGTACAAATAACCTAAGAGTAATCAAAGAAACAATAACGGTCCATAACCCCCTTAACAAACATCTTTTTAATAAAGGCACCACAGACAACGCGCTTTGTAGAGGCTGTCAAGGAATCATCTGCCCACGTCATCCTGGAATGCAAGGTCATGGCTTCTCAACGTGAAGAAATCCTCGGCACAGTATGGTCGCTCCGCGAAGCCTGTGAAGCTCACATGAGGCTTCTGCAATTTTGGGTGGAGCTATGGATAGCTCGCGCGCGTCGACGGCGCGTAGTGTTCCACGCGCGCCTCAAAGAGATGTCAGCAAAATATGACGGGGTCCGCTAGGGCCGATGCCTGTCTGGGTCGCGGATAAATTTGAAAGAGAGTAACCGCGGCCCTGGCACAAGCAACTGAAGGAACACAGGTGGGTTTTTAATCACTAAAAGTCTGACACGCCCTCCCGCTTCACCCAATGCGGGAGTATAGTCATTGGATGACATACCATTAAAAAAAAAAACTTGTCTTTGTTAGCCAGAACCCCCACGCGCAACTGGCCGAATGCGAGTCTAAGTGCGGAAAAGAGAGACCCCGTCATCATCATCGTGTTAACTACGAATATAGCTAAACTAGCTGCTCTGCCCGCGTGGTATTAGTACTTCTTTCAATAATCTTCAGAAGATTTTGCGTGAAAAAGTAACAAACATACATCCATCCATCCTCACAAACTTTCTAGTTTATTATATTATTAAGAATTAATATACTAAGCATCACACGTGTGTAATACACCAGGATATCCGCTTGCCGGTAATTCTCGGCAACAGCGCGGATCAGCCGACGGATTTGCGGATATAGCTAGCGGTAATACGGCTTCCTTTGTGAGACCTCATTAAAATGGAATTTAAAATCTGTAAGATGTTCCAGATCCTTAAGGCGCAGATACCCTTCAGTAGCTGATTTTAAAATGAGAATCACGTCTAAACGGCGAGCCGCAATTTTATGAAAATAATATATAATGTGTCATTAGACCATTTTCTTAATAGTTTGATCTACGAATATTTTGAGTTGTATTCGTGTAACGTAGTGTAATTAATTTGTAAAGTTATGTCTAACACGGACAATAAACCGACAATCGCACCAAATCCGCCTGGCGCATTTTAATGAAATTTTCATTATCTCAAAGAACAAATTTTGATTTAATGCTTTTTTTAAAGTCATAGAATAAAATGGAAAGTACAAAAACCCACTGAATTTTGTGTCCTGTTGAAACAATGTTTTGTTCCTTCAAGGTGGTTGGCGAATATCGTCGTCTTAAGGATTATTAAGGTTTTTTTTTATTATCTGTACTTTAGTCTGGAGCCAAGCTAAGCTGAATTAATATAGAGTACCATCGACAAGCTATGAAAAAGTAGGCGGATTCAAAGTTGTTGAGAAGTATTCTTGTAAACTAATTTCTTACAAGTTTAAACTTTTCTCGCTCCGATCCGGTACCGTACATTACATTTATAATGTATAGATTTGTATAATAGAGTTGACTTTATGCAGCTATAGCACGATCGTATCCACCATTCCGCATGAGGTTCTTTAATCAGACGGAAGCTGATCGATGTCGACCGTCGTCGCCGTCGCCTCAAAAATAACTTCCGATTTTTAATTAATGTCTGCATCATAGTTTCATATTCTATATACAATTGAAGCTGCTACTATATAAGGCATAATCATAATATGCCACAAATGAACGGCGACGGCTCGCCGCATTGCGGAAGACCGCGGTGTCCGTATGTAGATAGACTGAGGCTAAACGCACTATTTGTGGCGGTCAATGTCTGAATCTGCGGTTAACCCAGAGATGTTAAGCGGCTCCGTAGCCGTAACCGATACTATCGGAAATCCGAAATAAAAATGTATCCGTATCCGAAACCGATTTAAAAGGTTCGGCTAATTTCGGTGGAGTCTTAATGAGACACATTATGACAGGTTTTGCTGCCCGGCCGAGCCAACACACTAGCCGCGCGCGTCACTACCATATATCTTTATTATAAATTAAAAATATAATATCCGTAACCGAAACAATCCGAAACTAACGGCTAATCCCAAACAACCAACAAAACTGATGTAATATTATTTCTATATCCGTATCCAGATCCGAAATATCATATCCATAACAACACTTTTTTTGTTTTGGGTTGGAAAATTCCCATTGGTTGTCCTCCGCCCTGGGGAGAGCGGAGGGGTCTGTCCACAGAAATCTTAATAATAAGGCAATAGAAGTCGCATAGACGCGTGACCTTGTCGCCGCGCTTATGTGTTGGAGGACACAAGTGCACGCGGAGCGATTGTTGCGGTTTCTAGTGTTATTTGAGACGCGGCGCGACGCGCGGAGAGAGGTAAACATGGTGTTTTGCAGCATATCCAACTGCGGAAACTCGTCCAAAACTTGTAACTTAACAAATAAAGGAATAACATTTCATATGTAAGTACTTAATTTTTGAAATATTTTAGTTTTTTAGCAAATATAGACAAATCAAATATTTTCACTATCACTACTACGATTTATCACAAAAAACGATTTTTTTGTCAAATCAATAACCATTAACGCTTAAGCTTATTCATGTCTACTATTACTACTGCTAAAAGCAGCAATGAAATTATAGTCATACGCAATAAACAAAAATCGCCGTTTGCGTAAATTCTAGGTACAAGCCGCATGAGTTGGCCGAGAGCCGAGGGCCGAGAGTGAGCACGCAATATCATTTTTTGCTTTTCGCACACGTTTCTTATTGGCTGCAGGAGTCGCGCCCCCTGACATTATGCGTTTATAAAAAATATTGCGTAATGTCATCGCATAAAGTTTAATTTTGTAGCAGTAATGCAAAGTGCATTTGTAGGTGTAATTGTGTATCTATTTTTAGTTTATGTAGTAGTAGCTGTGACCCCGGCGACACTCGTCCCGATATAAAATTTAGTACTATAGCATTTCTATTGCCTTATTATTAAGATTTCTGTGGGTCTGTCAGACTTGTACTGTCTAAAAAACCACCCCGGTGTTCCCTGACCCAGCTTTTGGTTATTACCGCAATAGTTTCCTCTATACATACAATCTACACATAATATAACTTGATAGGACGGTGGCGGTGGCTATCCGCAAGCTTGATGCACGCTGCACGGTAAGTACGAGACAATTATGAATATGTTAATACGAAAGTGAAGCTGAACTAAATACGTGGCAGCAACTATATATCCTAGAAATAGAATGCGTCAGTTGAAACCTTGCTAATTCAACAAATAAGGAGGAATGGAGGAAGTTTGAAAAGTGAGTAAAGAAGAAGGATAACGCAAAAATAGAGACTGATAAGCTGCTAAAAAAACTTAGACCTTATGCTTTGGATCTTAAAGCATTGAATAGAGGGGAATGCTAATACAACGAGAAGTTAGGCACTTCTGGATGTTCTGGATAGCTGCTTAGGCCCGGAATATGAACAACCGCAATACGTGGTTTAAATTAAATGTTTGTTAGCCTCACCTGAGCACCGAACCGCATGTCTTGTCACACACGTCACACTTGGCAGCCACGGGAAGATTGCCTTCCAACCACTGGTGAGGCATTATTATGTTCTGCAACAAAACAATAATACATTAATTATATTGAAGACCGTTTACTGAAGTCGTATCAAGCCTAAAGCTAGTCCAAATTAACAATAGACAACCAAATCAGCTAATATGATAAAAAACCTATACATAAAACCTACAGAGACACGCAAAGACTACACAGAGAAAAACGAATGCCCATCATCTTATAATGTTCCCATAACTGGGTATCCTGTCTCTACGAGATCGCACAGGCCGACTGGACTGATGGATTTCAGTGGTTCTAGAAACTCTTTCTGCCATAAATAACCAAACCATGATCATCATGCCCGTATTCCAATTTAATTGAGGCAACACAGCATGGCTTTGTCTTCAATACAATTTTATTTGCGGCCAACTCATAAGTCGTTTCCTTTGGAGGCGTCTAGGTATAATCTTTCACACAATTCATCCATCTTACTTCTGTTACAGGTATGTCCATCCTTAAAATTAAAATAATTTAATCGATTCTTCAAAAGTCAAACATCGTTCATAATGCGCACAGCAAAAGAGTGGAACTCACTGCCTGCGTTTGTGTTTCCGAACGCAAACAACCCGAATCTCTTCAAAGTTAGAGTGAAGCCAGAAGAAAAACCAGCCAAACCCAGAAGAAGCCTGTTGCTTCTTCTGGGTAAGCTCACTCCATCGTCGACTTTGTCTCTGTCACCTCTGACCTAGACTAGAGTCAAGAGCAAAACCCGTCGTAAATAAAAAAGGAAAGTTCTGGAGTGGCGACCGCAAACCGTAAGACGTAGTGTTGGAAGACCTCAAACCAGGGTGACAGATGACCTGGTGGTTGGAGTCCGCTGGATGCGAGACGCACAGGACCGGTCAATGTGGTAACGCTTGGCGGAAGCCTATGTCTAGAAGTGGATGTCTTTTAGCTGATATTTTGAATTGTTTCTTTAGTCTTCCTCTACTTTTATTATCCACATTCATGTCACAGTCCACCTCATGTCAAGTTCTTCATTCCTCCGCTTCATACTCGACCTCATATTTAAAAAAGCTTTTCTTATTTAAAACTTCACTAACTTTTTCTTATTCTGAAATCATATTTTACCCGGAGTAGCGTCTTATACTTCGTCAGTGATACTAAAGCCGTTTTCTTGTGGGAATATGGCCACGGTAACGGAATATATAATCGTGATCCAGCTTAGCTAGTAAGGCGAGCTTAAACTAACAGTAGCGAGAACTCCTAGTGATATTTTTTTATATAAAATTGAAGACTCTTGAGAGATTTAAGTGAGAAATTATTTTTGAGATTGTAGTTCAGTGCTTTTAACATTTTGTTTTTGCTTAGTTACGGTTTAACAGGTTATTTTTGATATTTCACGGTTAATCTGACAGATAACTCTGTAATGACCAGGAATACACTTTGGTATTCCAATGTCTAGTTTTTGTCTGATTAATACAAACGGTATACCAATCGCCGAGGGCTAAGTGTGGTGACATGATCTATGTATTCAAGGGTACATTAGGTTATGGCATAGCAACACAGAGGCAATAAACCAATTATATATCTAACACAAGCCACAATAAAAAGAAGCCTTATAGATTCCGAAACCCGGCAAAAAAATGATCTCATTTAAAAAAAACTTTCCGTGAAATCAAAAACAGAATTCAACTTTTCGTTTCCAAATGAAATCAGGATTCGTTGAGAACTTCAAAAGAACCAAGAGGCACAGAACCCTATTAAAAAAGTTTGAAATGTCCAGGATGGGCTGAAGGAACGGCAATTCCTGAATAGCTGAAAATTAGTGGAATCCTACATAATTGTAGAACGGAGGCGGGAAAAAGAAATTCTTGGAAAAATTAAGAATTTTTACAGGATTAATCCTTGGCATTTCAAAATTGTTTTATTTGTACTTGGTTTACAGGCATTTTTATGTGTAGGCTTCATTCATAAATTAGGAATTCTAATGGTACCACTTTACGCGATGTTTTATTGTATCGTTTTTTTTCCAGATCGAATTCAATATAACAAGATACAAAACTATCTTTATACATGGATTAACTACCATGTGAAAAACATGAGCTATGCCGAAACTACAGAACGCCACCACCTACGACTCGTATATATTTCGACTCGTATTATGCTTCGTTAAAGTTCATATATCTGACTTACACTCTGCTAAAAATCGCTTCAATAATACCGCTTATAAACACCAAACAGGCAGACGGTCACAAAACAACATATAAATAAATAAAGCAAATAATGTTCCGACTAGACTCCGTCTACTTAAAACAACAAACTATATCAAACATAGCCTCTGGTCAAAATCCTTCAGCAAACTTTAATTAACTGGAATAATTATGAACTCATTGCTTATTGTTTCAGAATGAAGTCTGTTTATCAAGAGAAAGTTCCAGAGTCAACAAAATATTGGAAGTTCCAGACTGTTGACTGTGCAGTGTGTTTAAATAGAAAATCAACTAAAATGGCGAATATTTAAGTTTGGTAATAAAACAATAGTGTTTTGATAACATCTTGCAGTAATGAGGTGTAAATAAAGGGCACTTTGCTATGCAATTTGCTAGATAAATAACGTTCAACGGGTGGGTACTGTAAAATAAGATTTATCATTTGAGGAAGTTTTAGTGTCTTAATGTAATTTATTGTGAAGCTACTTTTTCTTTCCTTTAATAAAAAAATTGTCCTCACTATGAATTTATTCTATAAGTGAGTGCGTTTATAAACATTTTAACACACATATACAAACAGCTAGGCACGGAAAAATGATCTGTAGGCCATACAAATATTTATTCTGTTCGGTACTCGAACCCACGACACGCAGTGCAACAGCCGATCGCTCAACCACTGCACCAACCGTGTAGCTTAGACAGTCTTGGATTACGTCTCGTGAACGCAAATGGTTTTTCCAAGCATGCAATTCTTATTAGTACTGTAACGGAGTTTAGATTTGTACCCGATAAAAAATCATGGGGCTTATACAAAGTCATTTCATTACTACGAATGCCAGGCGTACAGGCGTGAAGACTATGATTAAAGGCCCTTACTCCGCTTCAGTACCGTAGAACGGTTATTTTCAAAGCATACTCCTTAGTAACGGATAGGTTAAATGGTTTAAAAAAGATATTATTGATTCATGTACATTTTTAGTGGAACATGTTATTTTTGTATGACTAATACTATTGCTTTAAAAAAATATTAACTAATACTAAAATATTACTAAAAAGACATGGATGTTTAAAAATATATTTATTCGGAAAAATGTATGGATAGAATTACTTCTTAAACTACATAGGATATGTAAATAAAACAATATTTTGCAAACAAAACTTTTCAAAAGGAGGTCCAATATTCTGGCATGATATTCTGGCACCGAGCGGCGCACGGCCAGTACCACGTTAATATTGGGGCGTAAACGCCAATACGCCTTAAGAAGCATTAGCCAAGAGTAAAACAAACAGGACAGGTACACGTAATACCCTTTAGACCGTTCAATTCGCTGCTAGTCTTGATTCGAGTCAAACACAACTCTGCCATACAACATTCACGAGACACAAACAACCATTAGGACGGAACACTGCAAGTGGTTTGTAAACAATACATAGCTATGGATGCGTGGAGATATTCAGGTATATGCTTGTTAAATCTAACTATGTATATTGGTATGTGGCGAGAGCGATAACCACGTTTGGTCGGGTTGGCATGAGCCATTCGTGACCAGTATTTTTGTAAAAAAAATTGTCGCGAAAACGTAGGTGAAGTAATCTGTCATACAAGTGGATTGACTGCTCACTTCAACTACGTTTCACGGTGAGATGTTTACGGAATATACCGGACGCTCTCTACAAAATGTTGAAAAAATATGACCCAGATAAGTAGGATGCTTACAAATTTGATAGGTAAGGCTCGGCGCAATCGGGCCACCGACCACTGCCACCGGTGGTTTGTGACCGGGACTTAAGGTTACACTAGTCGAAAATTCATCCATACAAACGTAGTCTAGCGATTACTCCACTGTTTGACGATGTAGGTTCAAAATAAAAAATGATATCAATTTGTCTCATCATTATCTAGCTCTGTATGGTAACAAAAAAAAAAAAAAAAAATTAAAGTTAAGTGCGTCGAAAGTTCCATATTTCAACACTAATTTTAACGCTTCTTTGGGTGGAAATAAATACCATAAGAAGAAGGAAAATTGCAAAACGGCCTCCATACAGGGATAGATTAGTAATTCAACAATGCAAATTATTTTATTTTGAAAATATATATTTAGTCGTTTTTTCATGTTATCTAGACTCCCAAAGGTCTGTTTATAAAATTTCGCGCGCTCGTTTTCTTCCTAAATCATCATCCAATTCGATAAAAAAAAACAAAAGTGCTAATTGGTACCCGAACTAGCTTCTTACTGCTCATCACAGCATCTATCTCTTTCGCACGTGTTGTCGGATGCGATAGAATGCATCTTAACCACGCGCACAAAATAGTTCGTGCCGCCGGCTAGGAGAACCTTAACACACTTTGCCTTACATTTAGTATAGAGGCACCGCACACTTGTGGTTGATGGTGTCCGACACTCGCCACTTGTGGTCGCAGCGGGCCACACAAGACGCCGATACCCGCCATTGTCGTGCTGCTCCACCGCCTACGCATCGCATGTGTCACCATGGAGCACGACGAGACGCCTCAATGGATATCGATACTTTCATATCGGAAATACAAATACGTGACGCTATTTGGGATTCACATTCTACTAGAATGATTCTAGTCATTCAGCAATAGAAACGTGACGGCTACCGAACACTGGTGATAATATACGGTAAGCAAAAAAGCTTGTTTAAAAACATTGAGGTAATAATGTACTAAAAAAAATGTTTTTTGATTGGAAAAAAATATTTATTGTTGGACTAGCAGAAAACTGGAATACAATCCTGGAAAAAGGAAGGTCGTTGCCCAGCTGTAGGCAATACAGAATAGTTAGATTCTTGAAACCAATCCAAGCGGTCACAAAAATATTCCCAAGCATTTCTGCCTCCGAATTCAATCAATTATTGATATTGACGGCATAATTCGTAAGTCCACTTGGTCACATTTTATACAGGTGCAAGACAAAAATCTGATTGTTTTTATTTCAATATAAAAATTGAAAATGTAATCATTAAAATACATTTTATAAACAATTTTACCCTTGACTTCATTAACACGGTTCAATTTCACTATCAATAATAAAAATTGTCTAAAGCTAATTTTAATTCTAAACGGCTCTCTTTAGCATTAAAACATAATTTTTCGTACCACTTGCTCAAAAAAGTGACATTGTATGCCACAAAAAGCGAACATAACAATAGTCATTTTTAATCTGTTTAAAACAGGGAAAGAAAATTGTACTGCATTTCATTCATCCTCTAGGGGGAGAATGTGATTTAAATTTGGAATACTTATCGAAATTTATACTGAACTACATCTGTGTTTACACCATTGAGTTGTATATAAAGCATTATACATCTTTTTGAAAAAGGAATACGCATTTATTATGCAGTTATGATTATTAAATAAAATTACGAAAACCGACGAGGCCGTATGAGCTTGATGCATTTGCTTTTCCGACAAAAAAATATTAGTATACGAATTTGCCGCGTTTTTTGTTTTCTTCAAATACATAAACGTTAAGTTTATTTTAATTTATTTTACTTTCAATTGTCATTATTTTTAATAAATGCTTATCACATATTATTATTGTGTTCATTTTTTCGCAAGTGGTACGAAAAGTAGAGTATTTTCCTCGGTGATAAAGCTGTCTTAGTCTTGGGTGAACTTAAATCCCTCGCTACACTCAGGACTCGTCTTAAATCCCTCGCTTCGCTCGTGATTTAAGTTTTTATTTTTTTTGCGGCCATCAATTGATATATGGAATTTTCAGGCATCATCATTACTGTAATGAAAATAATTACGGTAAAATTGCTTAACTAGAGTTTTTGTCGCAGCAAATGTATTTATTTCCTGGGTTATGAAACAGTATTTGATAACATAACACATCGTAAATACCAAGCAGAGAGATTAATTTAAATGAACCGTATAGCCGCATCTGCTTTGAGGCAGCCATAGATTCCCTATTTAATCAAAGATGGAGCGCCGTATCAATCTTTTAATGCCAGGATTAGGATCAGATTGGTAAAGATTAAAGTGTACTTAGGATCGCGGGTTTTGGGGCCTTTCAATGTTCTACAATTTGAGTAGGCAGTAATAGATTGCCTGTTCAAAGTACTGTTTGGGAAAATTTTAAAAATGAAACTGCATCTTCGTACGAAAAGATCTATATATGAATAATTTAAATCCTTAAAAAGTAGATATCAAATGTTTGTGTTATTTTGAAAACTACTGTACATTCAACAACGGTATAACCTCCAAATAAAACTCAAGAAGAATTTAAATTTTCTATTGTTTATTTTTATATAACATCCTCCCTAAGTCCGTTCTTGTGTGGATAACAAGGGTTCTCGTAGAGAAGGACCTGTGTCCTTCAAACAAACACACAGTAGCAAAATGAATACAGTTTATCTCACTAATGCGGCCTTTTCTGTACACAATTCATGTAACTGTATATGTGTAAAGATAATTTGTAGAAAATTTTACTTTTTTACATACGTACTCACGCCTTTTTCCATAGGTGTAGTAGAAAGTACAGAAAGCCACCTGCAAAGATCCTTACATACTCCTTTCTGTTTCATTTTCTTTTTTAATTTGTCCATTATGTGCAAACTATCATCCAGTCTAGGAGCATCTTCCTTCCGCGAACATTAGTTGATTAATTTCGATATAATACTACGAGTACCTATAATTATTACGGAAATTGACTTCCTAAACTTTAGGAACCTCCACCACTTGTTTATATCAATCAATCGGCCTAGTTTTTAAAAGCTTTTATTTAACTTGCAATATAAGTAATCCCTAACACACTTACACACATATTATTTAATTATGTATGTGTATGTGTGTTCGGGTCAAATCTTGCAACTGAATTTTAAAGCAGTTATCCTGCACCGATTAAGATGAAATTTTGCATACACGTTTAGTTTGGATGACAATTCTAGTTAGCTAAGTGACGTCATTCCAAAACCAATACAGCGAACAACCCAAGATGGCGGCCTTGTATATTTTTGTGCACTGCCATGATATGGGTATCAAATGAAAGGGTTTGCTGCAAAGAATACGAATAATGCTTCCCCCCACGTCGAGTCTTTATAAATACCTTACTTATTTTACCACGGGAACCATACATCCGGGATAAAAAGTAGCCTATGTGCTATTCAACCTTTTGAGTATAATCTATCTTTGTGCCAAATTACATCCAGATCCATTCAACCGTTCTGGCGTAATGAAGGAACAATCAAACATCTAACCAAACTTTCGAATTTATAATAATATTTGCTTAACCGCCGCTCGCGGTTCCGCCCGTGTGTTATTAGTACTTCGCCCAATATCTTTATACATTATAGCATAAGTGTTATTCTGATGCATAAACTATATTTCTGTAAAGTTTCATTCAAAAACCGTTCAGGAGTTTTTGCGTGAATAAGTAACAAACATCCATCCATCCATCCTTCCTAACAAACTTTCACGGTTAAAATAGTAGTAGGATATAGCCTATGTGCTATTCTGATAAGCTGTTAAGTTTCATGTACTATCAAAAGACTGTTTAGTAGTTTTTGATTGAAAGAGACGAAATCCATTCATTTATTCATCCCCACAAACTTTAATGTCTATAATATTCGTAGATACACTGTAAGAAAAACTTACAGAACATTTGAGAGAAAACTTTTTTTCTTAAACTGTTGTTGTTGCACAAACTTATTGCATTTAAAAGGTTAATTAAAATGCTTTGCCAACATCTTCTTATATTTGAACAAAGAAACCAACCAACGGAAGATGTTCGCTGGTATACTGAGGATACAAACGAAGACAAAATGCGAAAGTTTCTCTACGTTAGGAAAGAATAGCGAAAGTTAAACAATGAAGCCGTCGACATGGAAATAGTATTACCTAAACATTTTTATTAAACATGCTGAAAGTTTAGTGTTATATTTTCATTTATTTTATTTTTGAAAATAAAATTATGCAGTATTTATTAACATCACGACTGCATTCGACTGTTTTCGGAGGAGCTCGTGGCTAAATAATAACAGCCGCACAGGTTGATCATCAAGGTTAAGTAACGCTTGACGATGTCGGTCCGTGCATGGGTGACCATTTCAACATACCGAGTTTCCTCCGTGCCTCGGCAAGCACCTTAAGCCGTTGGTTGAAGATCTTTGACAGTCGTTACGGGTAGTCGGAAGCCTGAGATCTGACACCAGTCTTGCCAAGAGGTATCGTGTTGCCCAGTTACTGGGTTGTGCAGGTCAGATAGGCAGTCGCTCCATGTAAAAAACTGGTACTCAGCTGAATCCGATTAGACTGGAAGCCGACCCCCAAAGTTGGGAAAAGGCTACGCTGATTGAAAACTCTATTCGTCAAAGGGTTAG
The DNA here is from genome assembly GCA_949775005.1 of Orthosia gothica. Lineage (NCBI taxonomy): Eukaryota > Metazoa > Arthropoda > Insecta > Lepidoptera > Noctuidae > Orthosia > Orthosia gothica. Next base: position 26,313,524 of record OX459048.1, read on the forward strand.
GTAGTGGTGCACCTATAGTACACCCAGATTGAGCCAGTTATGGGTAAATCCCGTGTAATAAGGAGCGAGCCTACAGCTAGTCTTCACACCACATCTGCACTGTGCCTTCTACTACCCGTGGATATTCACGGAAGGCCGAGACTGGTATCGACGAGTCTGTGTCCATCAATCTGTTCTCTAGGGCGGCCTTAATGTGCTCGGCCTCTTCCCTAGTAATTTCTATACCGGGGTGGAGAAAGCAGATTGCTACCGACAGCCGCACAGGTATATCCTTTGTGGCCCGCGCGTAAGTTCTCTGCCCACCCCCCTGAGCAGAGTTAACCCTCACAGGTTTGGCATCCCTTTGAAGCGAACTTGGCGAAGCCGTGTCGTCAGGGTACAACCTTTCACCGGCCCTGTCCCACTTGGTCCAGGCTGCAGATCGGAGGTGCCTGGTAGGCGTTAGTTGCCGTCAAAGCCACCAGAGCGCTTGCCCTTGCTGTGTCTGGGTCGAGGTCAGTCGTGTCTGTATCGTTCTGTCAGTGTCTTGGGGTTGGATAGCGGCGGCCTCGGCAGATTCTGTCGAGTGCAGAGGCGCTTCGCGCTGCCCCTGCGTGTACTCTTGGCTGGTCGCGTACCATTTCTTTAGCGTCCGATTGCGCGTCGCACTGACTAGTGCCTTCGCGCGTATTGCACTTTCGGACGCCTATTCTCGGTCTTAGATTTTTCCGGGCTTTCCCAGCGAGCGTAATTCATCAACTTCAACCGGGTGAGTGGTAGAGCTGCCAGGTCTGTCATCCTCCCCGTTATCTGTCTGTTCGTGCTAGTCTGGGTCACTGTCTGGGTAAGTGGTGCTGCTCCGTACGACGCTCTGTTGCCAGAGATTCGTGAGAGGCATACTCCGTGTAGCGGGTACCGGCGCGTTGGTCGCAGCCGGGGTTGTGTTAGAGGGCGCGTAGCAAAACTATGTTTTGTTGCTACTAAGGCAAAAGTTTGCAAGTACCTATATTTTTATCAGAGTAGCAGCCCAGATTAGTGGCATTTCACCGCATCTATGGAACCTGGTAGTAGACAGCCTCATCGAATCACTCAACCACAAATGTTACTTCACCGTAGGCTACGTGGATGACATAATTATAATAATACTCTGGACCTCTCATGCGTTAATAAGCCCTAAAAATAGTAGATAGTAGAGGAATGGTGCAACAAGCACCAACTCTCAGTGAAGCCCACAAAAACCGAACTAATACTCTTTTCAAAAATGAGAAAGCCGACGACACTGCAACTACCGCGATTCTTTGGAACAACCCAAGCCTTTCAACAGAAACCAAATAAATACCTGGAATAGATATATACAAACAACTGAACTGAGCAAAACATACGAACTATATGACTAAAAAAGCCAGTATATCCCTGTGGCAGTGCAAGCGACTGCTCGGCAGGCATTAGCCCCAAGGTCACCCACTGGCTATACACTACAGTCATCCAACCAAGTATTACATACGGTTCATTGTTCTGGTGGCTCAGGACAGACCTGAGCACAGCCCAAAGAGATCTCGAAAAACTGCAGCAGTTTGCTTGTGTTGCAATCACTAGCAGTGAGACAACCACAAGCACTGCCGCCCTACAGGCAATGCTGATGCTGCCTTCTCTGCACCTCATTGTGCGGGAGGAGGCGGCTCTGGCAGCTTTTAGCCTTCATCTATCAGGAACCCTAAGTAAAGACGCCAGTCTCACGCACACACCCATAAAGGAAGATGCGGTCAAACGGAGACCAATGATGGCATCAAACTGCGACAAAGCCTCAAAAACACACCACTTTCATAGGCACTACAATATCTTACAGAAGAGCAGTGTGACTACTTAGGCCCGAAAGAGATGAGGTTATACACCGACCGATCGAAGACTGACTCTGGTACCGGAGTCGGAGTCTTTTTACACGTGTCAATAAAAATGTATCCAGCCCGCTAGGAGGGTTCAACACCGTCTATCAGGCGGAGTTTGTGGGCATCATACAAGCGGTCCACGCCCTAAATGCCAGGAGGGTTACGGACACCCACATATGTATACTCTCCAACAACGCCTCAGTCATCCAATCCTTACGGAATAAATATTTTACCTCGAAGCTAATACTAGAATGTCACAACGCACTAAAACAAACTGTATCTAGCCGCAAGACGGTGACACTGCAATGGATAAAGTTTTATTTATTTGTTCATTTATTTATTGATTCATTTATCTATTTATTCATTTATTCAAATATTCATTTATTCACTTATTTATTTATTCATTTATTCATTTATTCATTTATTCATTTATTCATTTATTCATTTATTCATTTATTCATTTATTCATTTATTCATTTATTCATTTATTCATTTATTCATTTATTCATTTATTCATTTATTCATTTATTCATTTATTCATTTATTCATTTATTCATTTATTCATTTATTCATTTATTCATTTATTCATTTATTCATTTATTCATTTATTCATTTATTCATTTATTCATTTATTCATTTATTCATTTATTCATTTATTCATTTATTCATTTATTCATTTATTCATTTATTCATTTATTCATTTATTCATTTATTCATTTATTCATTTATTCATTTATTCATTTATTCATTTATTCATTTATTCATTTATTCATTTATTCATTTATTCATTTATTCATTTTTTAATTTATTCTTTTTTTCATTTATTATTTATTCGTTCATTCATTTAACCCAGACACAGGTGGAGAACTGGTGGACCTTGACACCTGCCGTCCAAAGAAGCTATGCCATCCTTGAATAGTAGGCTAACCAGGCGCTTATTACGGACAGGAATGGCCTGCGCCTGGTGACGGCGACCATCACAGGACACTACTCGCTAAACAAACACTTCCACACAATAGGCATAACGGACAGCCCTCTGTGCAGGGCGTGCATGGAGGCTGAGGAAACTGTCGCGCACTAGCACTTTAAATGAACAGGCGTCACCCAGTTAAAAGCACAAACCCTCAGGTCACCCAGATCTTACACAGATGTTCTGATCAAACCAGGAGCCTTCTGGAGGGAGGTGGGCTGGTTGGAATAACCGCCAAACGGCCGCCAAGGCCCCGCACAATGGTCCACGTGAAGGACTAAGTGCGGAAACCAAACTCTGTAACATAGATCATAGAGTTTTTCTATTTGCTAATTTGTTTTCTTTAAAGTTACAAAACTTGGTTGTAAACGAACCAGTTTTAACTTAAAATTTTAGCAAGCTTTAGTTATTAGATAATGAACTTTAAAACTAATTAGCAAAGAGCAAAATTCTGTTTTATTGCCAGTAAGAAAAAAGTTCGCAAATCCCAATCATATTTTTCAGTGTGATAAAAAATATTAAATTTATAAACAGACTAACAGTTTTTATGACCAGAATTGCCCCTGACTTGCGAGGGTAGATTGTGCACTCGAACCCAGGAAGGCAAAGCGCTTTTGCGAAAATATCATCACAACTGCTTTTAAAACGTTGAAGGAAACCTAGGTAACCTATCATGTCTTAAATTCGCAGTGAGAAGGCTTGCGTCCCAGCTGCGGGAAAGTTATAAACGGATTTTGCTTATGCTATAAACAGTACAGCATAAACATATTGGCTACATAACATATTGACGACACGGTTGGAGCAGTGGTTGAGCGATCGGCTACCACGCTGCGCGTCGTGGGTTTCATTTTTTACCCGACTGCCGAAGGAGGGTAATGTGTTTATCAGTCTATGTATGAATGTATGTATGTATGTAAGTATGTATGTATGTATGTATGTATGTATGTATGTTTGTTCCTATGTGGCGTTCCAGAGGCCAAACGCGTTGGCCGATTTTGATGATTCGTACGTCAATCGATGCGTCTTAACTCTGCGAGTGTCATAGGCTACATTAAAATTGGATAATAGAAAAATGGCGGATTTTGGGTGCCATATTGTGGGGGCCCAAATTTTTTTTTTCTTCCAAACCCATCGTTATCAAAATAAAGGGTTTTAAGAGGTGATTTCAAAAATATATAACACTTATATGTTTAAATGTATCTAATTCGAAAAAACTAACTAAAAAGTTATAAATAAAAAAACTTAATTAAAAACATCAAAAAACCCGACTGCTTCAAAAGCGAACTAAAAAGTCGTAAACAAGGAAAAAAACATGCTGTGCAGGCGGAGGATACACCAGATTTTGGTCAGCCAGCCGGCGAATATGTATCCTCCGACTGCACAGCATGATTTTTTCCTTGTTTACGACTTTTTAGTTCGCTTTTGAAGCAGTCGGGTTTTTTGATGTTTTTAATTAAGTTTTTTTTGTAGATATGGAAAACATATTTATATGGCCTCCAGATAGTTGTCTGGGTCTAGTTGTTTGTTGATGTGAGTTTATATGTTTTGTTTGTAAATGCACCGATGATGCAGGAGAAATTCCTAGAGCGGAAGTTAAAACAAAATGATCAAGATCCAAAACAATCAAATACATTCCAAATTAAAAAAAGGACTATAAAGCGCCCTCATACAATCTTCAATCTTTTCACAAAAGTCACCCAGCCCTTTGTATAACGAAGGTATTGTCAGTAAAATGGCCGCGTTCAGGTGGGGCAGCACAAATCTCGTATCATTTGAACAGAACAATAGGTAAATTATTATTCGTCGTGTCACTCGTAGATTCATTATGAATTTCATTATGTTTGCGGTTAAAAGGCTTTTTGAAAAAATCTATCTAAGACACTGATCTGCATGCTCTTCAGTGATTTGACGTACCTATTATGAATAGTAATACTATAAAGATCGTAAAATTACGGGCTAAATAGTTGTTTGAGTGTTTTATGCGGCCTACCCAAATACACTTTCTTTGCAATTGTTTGTCATATCATTGAGATCCTTAAATGGCAGAGTAAGAGCTTCACGATGGCTGGAAAATGCTTGCACTATTTAGACAGGTCCACTTAAATCTGACGTGGTATGACCGCGAATTACTGGTGACTTGGATGCTGTATAGGTAGGGTATTCTGGGGTTTATCCTCACTTTTCATGTTCAGGCAGCTTAAAAGATGCTACATATCCTTGATTCCAGGGGTTTGAAGCTCTATATCCCTAACACCAGCAACTATATACAAAATAAGCCCTCAAACTATGAAACTATTCCAGTACAATCTTCCTGTAACCGACTTGATAATAAAAATCCGTATTATTGACCATAGTTAAATATCCTTGTTAACCCCAATGAGCGCAGAGAGCGTGAACTTATCTCGTTATAATATTCACGGAGGCACGGGTTATTCATAAGCTGTTTATGTGTTCTAGTTTGCAAGTAAGATTAACTTTTATAGGATAATAGAATAATGATGGGTACTATAACCCTAGACATACTGAGATTTAGTACAGCTGGTAATTCGATAGAAATATACAATTTTTGGTACGAGGCCGCCGAGGGTGTTATACGTGACTTAGAAAAGTGCAACACCGAATTACTTGTCACCGAAAGTTTACTAATACGAAACACTTAATAGCGAATGCACGCTACCACGAAAAACTTTACACCGTAGCCATGCGATCTCGAATAACCTAATCTGTAATTCACCAATTCGAATCACTTACGCCATTCTATTTCTAACCACGGCAAGACATGAAAGCCAGACTTAACAGTAGCGACGGCAATGAAGCTCGGACGAGTCCCTGAGAAACAATTCAGTGGTCAACGAGAGCCACGAAATCAATCAGAAAAGAACAGCGGAGGAGTAAGGAAATACGTAATTTCCACTTTCCTCCATTTCAAGCAGGAGATCAATCAAAAAAGAGCAAAGAAATAGACTGGCAAAGTATCACGCCTGTATGTATTTCTAGTAGGATAGATTGATAGCCAGCCAGTTGTATCAGCCATGTCACTCTACCGCTGTCTAGTCTACCTTTCTCTTGTATTCATTTATTCTGTCTCTCTAACATCAATACGAATGATCCCCATTCACTAGGAGACTATAAATCCCCTACTCAACATTTACGATCAGTTTTCTCATTTCAATAACATACACTTTTCCTCTAGTTCCCAATATTTACAAAACCGTTCTAAAAAATATAAAGATGTTAATCGCCGGCCCTACCGTACACACAATCACTGTTAAAAGCTTTACGTCTATTTAACGGTATGGGCTGTAAAACGCCTGTGTACATACGTGTGTACATACGTATGTACGAACGGAACATTGACACACATTCGGTATGTGTTTATGTGTTGCCACGTCCATTTTGAATGCTGTTTATTGAGAGTTTAGTGGCATGATGTTTGTGTGGCTAAGTAAGAAATGTGTCCTTCATTCAAAAGCCACTTAATGATTGTAACTGTTTCAAAATCCTAGGTAAGTCACAATTTGCCTTGAAGACTAATATTTATTCAAAATATTGACATAGCTTAGCTTCTATTAGGATAGTAGAAAACATAAAAAAATTGTTAATCTAGTCGTATCGAATTATGTATATTCGTACTGTTTGACATGTATTGATCTTTATATTTCTATTGTAGATAATAAAATAAAGCATTGTATGCTTGACATTTTCTGCTGTAATTTATTGCCTTATTTTCTTGATACTATTTATAATTAATTAATTTGTAATATGTTAATATGCTTTTTAAATTTGCATTGCATGAGCCTGATTATGACGATATATATTTTTAATTTTAACACCTGTATACCCACCCATATTCTGCAAATAAAAGATTTGAATTTGAATAGAATCGCCGTGCTCTATGGCAGCCTTTCTGCAGAGATTAAGTCGCGATGCAGCCCCGTACATTCCATCTACGCTTTACCAGCTTAACCGCCAGTATAGAAAAGCAAACCCTTCGGGCCACATGTATTGCTCCAAAACAACACCATGGCACCGTGTGTAACGAGTAACTACTGTACGTAAATTCTTCATCGATTGAATTACAGGACCTGAGCCGCAAAGAGGGACATTCTTCGTTGCCATCAGTCGACACAAACTGCTGCACATATGCTTCCCAAAAGCATTACCAAATTAACCAATCCCGTGCTTTACACTACTAGTGAATTCTCGCAGCTTTCACCAAGTCATCGGTTAATCTTATCAGAGGCCCTAAAAGGCTAATAAAGAAGGACATGTCCAAACTCACCCCCTCAGCATCCTCCACGACGTGCGGCCCGAGCGAGGCGAGCGTGCTCCATTTACAAGATGGCGGCGCTCGAGAGGCGCATCGCTTGTGGGCCTTGAACTTGCATAGCTCACAGGCGAGCGCGTGCGCAGTCCCTAGCGCGCCGAGTGGTTCTCTGCACACGTTGCAGAACGTGGGCCGAGCGTGCGTTGCTGCGTACCTGGGGAGAAGATAACGTTTAGAAATCTCTGACTTGGTCTTGCTTCATCTAGTTAAAATTGACCTGTGAAAATGTATTTTAACCAACTTAAATATACAAAATAAATATAATTTATTATTTGATATCGTACGTTCAAGTGTACCTGAAAGATAATTCAGCAGCAACGATTGCGATGCACTTTTGTAGAATCTTGTAGAAAGGGATATCATTCTCAGAATTGGCTTTTAGCACATTCAGAGGAGGACACTGGACAGTGTTTATGCTTTCCTGGAACTGCACTTGTCCGTTCGTTTTCGCTCGAGTTGACAATCAGGATTAGTGATGCCTGAGGTCCTTAAACTAATGTTAGTTACATCCTAAGCAGACTTCCTGATGAATCGACACGATAAGATTTATATGATACTAATAAGCCATTTTTACTTGCGAAATTACAAATTGGTTCACATGTATGCAATGCGATGTAATTCCACCGATTTGCACTTGAAATTTTCTTAGAAAATACGTGCGCAATATCGCCTATCGACGAAATTTATATTGTGTCGCGCTATCAGGAAGTTATTTATAGACAGAGATTCATTTTAAAGTTGTGCAATATTAGTCACACATGACACAAAGCAAAACCCACCGCGCGATTGTTTTCGCTGAGTTGAGAAGTAAGCGTGTCATACTGAAAATAATGCTTTGAAAGGAGATCAACCAAATTAGTACCGCGTTGTATGTTCTTAGATTAAGCAATTAAAAGAACAAATCATCTCTGTCGACAAATAATAGGTTCTGCAGGTTGCTCTAAAACATAGTTAAAATTTTGTTAAGTTGTTCCCATTAAGTAACGATATACGATACACATAAACGACGACGTTACGATATACGTTTTGTCTTGATATTAATTACAGAAGAGCGCCGTTTTATATAAATTCGCATCTGAATTCTGATGGCGCGCAACCTCCTCCTTCTCCTGATGGATGTGTGACGAGTATGTCGGATATTCGCATTCATCAAAAGGACGTACGTAGGGTGCTGCGTAGCCTTGATGTGAACAAAGCGAGTGGCCCCGACGGGATACCAGCAATTGTGCTTAAAACCTGTGCGCCTGAATTGTCTCCGATCTTGACTCGCCTGTATCGCCTATCGATAGTGACTGGAAAAGTACCGAAGGCTTGTGAGCAAGCCAACGTACAGCCTGTGCCCAAGAAGGGCAGTCGAGCAGAACCGGCCACCTTCGGACTGCCTAGTGGTCTGTGTAATTGGATTGCGGACTTTCTGAGGAATCGATCCATCCGAGTTGTTATCGATGGCTGCTCGTCCGGTCAGTTAGATATCAACGCCGGAGTCCCTCAGGGGTCAGTGCTCTCTGCAACATTATTCTTGCTGCACATTAATGATCTGCTAAAACCCGGCACCTTTGGGTACGCAGACGACAGCACTGTTGCTGAGAGATACGTGTCCGACGCACGGACTACTGGGCCTCAGATTCGGTCGCTCCGGGAAGCCATGGTCGAACGCCTGAATCTGTCCTTGAAGGTGGTCTCCGAATGGGGTGATGCCAATCTGGTCAGTTTTAATGCTACTAAGACCCAGGCGTGTTTTTTTGTTTCGCTAAGAAGAGCCAATTCCACCCGGCTCCATCTTTCCGTGGTGAAACCGTGCCGTTAACGGACCATCTCGAACTTCTTTCCAAGCCGGATAATACCAGAGCGATGCTTTGTCAACTTTCCGTGTTTTGTTATTTGCATGGCATAATTGCGTTTTCTTTTTTATGTTGTCGAAGCGGACTTTTTTGCCTTGATGGAAACATCACACTATAGAAGTTTGTATGTTTGTTGCTTCTTCACGCCAGAGCGGCTGAACGGATCTGGATGAAATTTGGCACAGAGATAGATTTTAGTCAGGGATAGCACATGGCATATTTTTTATTCTGGGAATATGTGTCCCTCGGGATAATTTTCGACTGTCAAGCGGGCGAAGCCGCTGTCAGAAACTAGTTTCAAATAATAAGATCAACCAGAACTAGTAGGAGGAAGAACAGGCTTGCGAAAAGTGGAAGGATGGAGGGAGGCTTTTTCCAGGGATAAGACAGAAAAGGAAAGCAAAAAAACAGCTGGTATTTGTATTGAATACCGAAGAAAACAATCATCAAAATATATGTTTGATGAGCCCCTAAATGTTTACTTTAAAACGCTCGTTTACCGATCTAAAACAGTTTGTGTTTAATCTACTGCAATTTGTATTTCGTTCCTAAATGTCAGGCAATATCAGCTATGAAAATATTAGACACTGCTATTTGAAACTGCACTTTCCAAACCCAATAATATTATATTGCCCCAGTTTTAATTACAATTACTTCACGCCAAAACTGTCGACTTGATTTAAAAACCGCCAATAATATCCAAACTTTAACCGGATAAATATTCCATTAACTACTACGAATCCAACCGTGGTTATACAATAGAACTAACCAGAAAATATGCCATTAAATTCAATGAATCCAACCGTGGTTATACAATAGAACTAACCAGAAAATATGCCATTAAATTAAATGAATCCAACCGTGGTTATACAATAGAACTAACCAGAAAATATGCCATTAAATTCAATGAATCCAACCGTGGTTGGACTGGGATTGTCGCGGCGCAGTGCAGGGTATAATTGCTTTTCCGAGTGCCGCATGCCTCTCCCACCCACCACTGCGGATCGAGTGGTTAACGAGTATAATTGTGGAGGAACCTCGGTGCCATCGTGTATGACTGTACCATATAGCAAGGAATAAGGAGACGTCTTGGCGGCCATTGCTAGAGACGGCAAATTGACAAGCGTGTAAGTTTTTCCGAGGTATGTTAGGAACGGTTTCTCGTCTAACAGATGCAAATAAATAAAGTCACCGCCAGATAACAAAAATATAAAAGTAACACCTATCTACCAATGAATGCCAATATTTCAAACCGATACGTAAAAAATGTAAAGGTGGTGTCGCTAACACGATAACACAAACGTATCGCGGTAAAGGGCGTGCTTGAAATGAGTTAATATGTCATAATCGCGTGGACCGATTCACATCATCGCTTACCAACAGGTGAGATGGTGGTCAAGCGCGAGCCTATAATAAAAATAAAAAACATGATTTAAAAGGATAAAATGGTTCTATGTATATCTATACCTTTCATTTGAGACCAAAATTATCAAAGTATCTCCATAAACAAAAAAACCGGCCAAGTGCGAGTCGGACTCGCACACGAAGGGTTCCGTACTTGATAAATTGCGGTTTATGAATCATGACGTATAAAATAAAACTACTTACTAGATCTCGTTCAAACCAATTTTCGGTGGAAGTTTACATGGTAATGTACATCATATATTTTTTTTAGTTTTATCATTATCTTATTTTAGAAGTTACAGGGAGGGGGGGAACAACGACTCATTTTACCACTTTCGAAGTGTTTCTCGCGCAAACAATTCAGTTTAGAAAAAATGATATTAGCAACCTCAATTTCATTTTTGAAGACCTATCCATAGATACCCCACACGTATGGGTTTGATGAAAAAACAATTTTTAGTTTAAGTTTCAAGTATGGGAACCCGCAAAATTTATTGTTTTTTTTTCTATTTTTGTGTAAAAATCTTAATGCGGTTCACGGAATCGAAGGCATGCAACCGCAAACGACTCGATGTTCTGTGGTATTTACAGTATAACTCACATTGCTGTTACAAGTTTGCACTTAGTTCGGTTTAAAGAATTTTATTCTCATAAGAACAATACATAGGTTCACTTACAATGAGATACAAAGTAATTACTTATATCTAAATAAATACATTTTGCCTCCGATGCGTGCAAGTACGCAGAAATGTGCTCTTTCGTTCATTAAAGCCTTTGAATACAGTTTAAAATACCGATCTTGGAGATTGAGTAACTTCATCTTTGTAGAGGAATTCGTTCGGAGGAGAAATTGCTAGTGCCAGACTTAGGTATTTCTGTCGCCAAGCAGAGTTGCTTTGTTCTATTTTAGAAGGTATCGGTGCAATTTGTGGCACGTGTGGCATCTTCTGATATATCATTTTCGGTCTAGGCTATGCGCTGTCTGTCAGTAAATGAATTTAAAAAACCGAGATGTGCCCAGCGTGGGTCTCTGAGCGGCAGGTCTTGGTTGCCATGATTGGGTGAGACCTGCCTCTGCCAGCAGTCGTGAGGGCCATGCTGGCAGAAACAGAAAATTGGAGGGCAATGGCTTCCTTCAGTGAGACCGTGATGGCCCAGAAGGAGGCCACCGAACGGCATCGTGAGAGGGCCGATCCCGCTCGAAGAAGAAGGCGTCGAGGAGGCAACCTCATCGATACCGAAACCCCAGCTGCGTCATAAGCAGCCGGGTTTCCGAGGTCACGGGTGGTCAGATTGGAGATTCTGTCCGCCCAACAAGTGACTTCAGGAAAGACGGCAGCAAGTGAACACTGTGCATAGTGAGGCTCAGGGGAGGCGAATTTTCAGCCCCCTCAGGGATGTGCCCATGTAACAGGCGTTGCACAGAGAGGATTCCGGCGTGGTCTTGTAAGAGGTGACGGGCTTCTTCCATGTGCTGATGGGCATCACTTGGGTGGTTCTAGTGTGGTAAAAAAAACACACTGGTCTTTTCCCCAAAAGTCCACGTGCCTTTTGAAGGTTGCAAACAGAAAAAAAAACAAACAAAATATAGGTAGTTTGCGGCCCAACTTGTCTATAAGCTTGTCCAACATTTCTACTGCCACTTGTTCTCATAGTACAGAGCCGTGACAGTTGAAAGCATAATTACCTACGATCTTACAAGGTAATTAGAACTGCTAATTGAATTCGTTCTCACTCTTAAGCTTAAGAGCCTTTTATCACAGACAGAAGTGAAGTTCAAATACATGGAAATGGCAATGAGGAAACTGCCGGCGATGCTTATGTAAGTGAGAGAGGAAAAACAAATTTCAAGGAAAAAGAAGAGAAAATAGTGGTGATAAAAATAAAAATCGGCCAAGTGCGGTTCGGACTTCGCACATTTAGGGTGCCGTATCAATTTTTGAATGTATTGGTATTTGTTAGTAAAATATACGTAATAATAAACATTATCACCAAATTTCATGTTCATTCAGTAAAAAAATTCTCTGGAACAAAATGTGTGACAGACAACGGACAGACGGACAGTGCGTGATAGCAATATTATATCTTTTTAGGGTTCCGGTTGGACCTTTCGGGTACGGAAAAATAAAAGAAATGAGGTGTTCAAAGCTAAGAAAAACATTGTAGTAAGTAATGAAAGAATTAATAAAATACATTGTTGCAGTTTACGTGCCCGTCAGTGTTATTTACGAGTAAGTATCTACCATTATGCTTGCACTCGTTATTTAATCCTACTACTATTTTAAATGCGAAAGTTTGTGAGGATGGATGGATGTTTGACATCCTTGTATGCAAAAAGTACTGAACGGATTTTCATGCTACTTTACAATTATATAGCTTATACTTTAGAGTAACACAAAGGCTATCTACTCGTATACCAATAAAAGCGAAAGGTCACCCGATCACTAAATGTCGAAAACATCAAAATGCACCCCTAAGGGGGTAAAAGGGGGGCTGAAACTTTGTATGAATTTTCTACGGATTGTATGATGGATACGTGAAATTTTAGATTTATGCTTTTGTATAATAAAAACAATTTACGTATTTATTAGTTTTTGAAAATTAAGTAAACAAAGTAAATCAGAACTTTGGTTTGATGGCTTCCATTAAACGGCGATCAATCAAAATAAAATAACCATATAATTTGATGGATGGATCAGTCAAACGCGTTATTATGGTCAGTCCATCAAACATTGCTTTGAGATAAGGATCGACCTTGAATGAGGGGCTTGCCTACCAAACGGTATTTAGGTACTTTGCGACGATATAACTTCCTATAAACTATTCGATATTGGATGTTGCAGCTGTTGAATGATTCAAAAAACCATTATGTTCTTCTCTAGATATACGTCCGATCAACGGGATTTTATTTCTTTGCCGATTAAGTAACCAAATCCCACAGATTTTCAAATTTTGACAGCCAGTCGCAGTCAATTAATTGCTCTTTGCCGGAACCCAAGAAAAGGGCCAATTTTTATTTATTATCTTTATTTCCTTTTTAGGGTTCCGTACCCAAAGGGTAAAAACGGGACACTATTACTAAGACTCCGCGGTCCGTCTGTCTGTCTGTCTGTCTGTCACCAGGCTGTATCTCATGAACCGTGATAGCTAGACCGTTGAAATTTTCACAGATGATGTATTTCTGTTGCCGCTATAACAACAAATACTAAAAACAGAATAAAGTAAATATTTATATACAATACAACAAACGTGTCTTTTGCCCGTTTTATGCGATAATGGTACGGAACCATAAGTGCGCGAGTCCGACTCGCACTTGGCCGGTTTTTTGTAATTTGTGTTATCGTGGCTAAATAATAACAGCCGCACGGGTCGATCGTCAAGGTTAAGCAACGCTTGACGAGGTCGGTCCGTGGATGGTGGTCGGTATGTTGAAATGGTCACCCCATTTCAACATACCGAGATTCCTCCGTGCCTCGGCAAGCACGCTAAGCCGTTGGTCCCGGCTGTCACTTAAAGATCTTTGACAGTCGTTACGAGTAGTCAGAAGCCTGAGATCTAACACCAGTCTTCCAAGAGTTATCGTGTTACCCAGTTACTGGGTTGTGGAGGTCAGATAGGCAGTCCCTCCATGTAAAACACTGGTACTCAGCTGAATCCGGTAAGACTGGAAGCCGACCTCAACAATAATTGGCAAAAAGGCTAGGCAGATGATGATTTTCTGTTATGTCCGTGCTTAATAAATACTTTCTTTAATTTCTTTTCTTTCCTATACCAGATTGTAAATCAACAGTCTTAGACCCAAGGACCACCACCAGGCACCATTTATATTTAACAAAATCTTATATCGATCTGCAATCTCGTGTAAACCCTGACTTAGCCAATAAATCCAACGTTGTAAGCAATGCACACATGTACAAGAGCCACCCGAACCAAATAATCCCGAACTCAGTATGTCGTATGTTAGTGGCTTCATTGTTAAAATTAAGTACCTGGGTGACCGAGCTCTGCTCGGGTGAAAATAGAGAAAATGACGTTTTCAAAAATGAAACCTACCTAGATCGATTTATCGCCCCGAAACCACCTGCATACTAAATTTCATGAAAATCGTTGGAGCCGTTTCCGAGATTCAGATTAAATATATACATGAATAGCTCGTTTAAAGGTATTAGATAGATATAATAGTTCCCTGCATTAACTTAGGATTAATTTTGAGGCTTACTACAGATGAACATCTAATTAATGAAATTTTGGCAAATGTTCGTCGAGGTAACCAGCTGATCGTACTGCAACTTTCCAAGTGCATTAACATTTTTACACTAATTGTATGTCGCAAAGTAATTTTTTTTTGGTTCATCATGCCTAAAATAGTTTCTCAAAATGTCTGATTAAGGATTTAGTTTAATATCCAACTAAAGACGTCTTTAGAAAATAATGTCTGAACTCTAAAAGACACCTCGATCTCTGAATATGCTTCGTCTTTTCTTCTTAGGGATCAACCAGCTAGGAAATAAAACATTAGTGACCATGTACCTAAGACTCTTCTAAGATTTAAGTACTTCTGGTTCAGAACGATGCAAACAAAAAAAACCTTCTTTATTTCAATTAGGCAATTAATAGGCACTTTTGAACGTCAAAAACATAAAATTAGAAGTAATAATAATTGATTCTACCGCCCATTCGGCAAAGTAGCTTGTTATGGAGAAGAACGGACAAGAAACTCCATATATACTCTTTTACAAAAAGGGTTTTACAACATTTACATACATACATTAATTGATATACGTGCGGACGATGCACCCAAACTAATACTACTATACTACGTATAGATATAAAATATTGCAAATACTATCAGGAAAATTCATTCATTTGATAGATAGGAACATGGTTCTCACATACTTACAAATATTACAAACACAGGTAAATTACCTAATTCAACAACAATAATGGAACAGTGTGCGAGTCAATTTGTTAAACAAAAAAGAGAAGCAAAAATATAAAATAAAGCAAGGTATTTTGTTATAGAATATAACACGGCACCCCATGAAAGGTGTGTACTTTAGCTAATCTAGATGGTTGATCTAATTTATTTCTAGTATTAATTTTTTTTCTTATCTTTATTTCAAGTATTAAAATTGTGCCTATCACTAACTTTACTAAAAATATGTTTATTTTTCCTTACGTACATAATATTGAATTGAAACTGTCATAATATTAATCTTTTTAAATAGTTTCCTCAGAGATTCTCGTCGACTTAACTTATATATCTGGGCTAGGCTCTGACAGCTCTCTTTTGCAATATAAATATTGATTCAATGTCAGCCGCCCGACCCCACAGCAAAATGCCGTATGACATAATTCTGTGAAAGTAACTAAAATAGACCAAACGCGCGGTTTCTACATCCGTTAACTGTCTTATCTTTCTAACAGCATACGCGGCTGAGCTTAGCCCACCCGCTAGAGATGTTATATGAGGACCTCATTGCAATTTGTCGTCTAGAGTGGTTCCCAGGAAAACTGTTTGATTTATAAAGTCCAACTTTTCTCCATTCAACATACGACATAACACACGATATCATTCGATTCAAATACGATAACATATGACTTATCTGTTAAGATTTATCAGAAACTGTTATGTGAGTAAGCTGCCAACAAGGTAACTGCTCTCCAAATAGTTCAACTTAAACTATTCCTTCTTAACGTGAAAATACGTGCTTATGGTGGTGGTGGTGGAGTGATGGTCTCCGGAAGACAGCCTTAGCCAGACCATGACCAGGTCAGTCATGTCAGCCCCGCGGTGTAGGGCCCTCCTCGACTCCATCTCGTTGTTACTGTTAGAGTTCAGTCTTACCAGTGATGGTCTCCAGAAGACCGCCTGGCCATCAGGTTAGCACGTCATCCCCGCGGTGCAGAACTCCGCGGAGTGAGCCTGTCCTCGACTCCATCTCGTTGTGACTGTTAGAGCACAGTCTTACCAATGTAGGTCTCCAGAAGACAGCCTGGCCACGAGATCAGCCACGTCAGCTCCGCAGTGCCGGTCTCAGCGGAGCGCACCTGCGCACGACGCCATCTCGTAGTAAATGTTAGAGCACAGTCTTACCAGTGATGGTCTCCAGAAGACAGCCTGGCCACCAGGTCAGCCACGTCAGCCCCGCGGTGCAGGGCGCCGCGGAGCGCACCTGCCCACGACTCCATCTCGTTGCGGCTGTCGGCGCACAGGACCAGGCACCGACTTGCTGTTATGACCTGGAACAATAGGAATATTCGGTTATTGACTTAAAAGGATGTGCCATCTAAGGTGCTGCGTTCCACAGCAGTGAGTGGTGACCTAGTGGAAACGTCCGAGACTTACGAATTCTTATGTTCCAACCCCAACCTCAGGCAGGCGCTATATGTTATTTATTTCATGACCACTTTCTTCAAAACGGTGACGGAATATCTACATCGTGAGGGATCTAAAATGCGCTAGTACCAAAATATCGAAAACATTGTGACATTTACCTTTTTTTTTTTTTTTTTTTTTTTTTTAGGGATACCATTGAAAGTCCTGACAAAAAGGTGGACTTTTATGCAAAAGTCCGACTTGTCATGTATTATGTTTGAAACACCTCTAATTAAAAAAAATGCCTTCCTAGCGATAAATCCAGACAAATTAAGTCCGGACAAGGTGACAAATATCCGTATAAATCCGAGGGACGGATGGTAACCCTACACTCCACCAAAGGGCCGTAATATATTAATAACCTACCACGAATAAATAGGATTACGGTCAATTTCCTCTCAAAGCGAGCAGACCTATGTCCCAGTTGTGGGAACGTAATGAGCTGATTATATTATGCACTACAGCAGCTTACGCACGTGTTCCTGCTAAGCTTCGCTTTGTATAAACATGTAGAAGGGAGGGTCCGTACACTCGGATCCACGACCAAACTACGCACGGACGCGTGGCAGGTAAGCGAAGTAGCAAAAAGAAAGAGTATTGCATCATTTAAAGGGTAAACTTGTAGCAAAGTTTAAAGAGCATGTCGAACATGCTTCCATCCGCATTTACATATTATTCAGAAGGAGTACACACGTAGTCGTAAACTACAGTCGTAAATTCAAGAAGTCGAACATGAATCTTTAAAAATGTAGCGACCCTATCGATCGCTTGAAAGCGAGGCTTACTAGCAATTAGTTAAAGATCCATCCATAATGAATATAAACTTGCGTCCTTTGGGCTAATGTAAACCGAGCTATATTTGCTGACTGGTGTAGTGTCTATCATACAGGCAGTTCTTGACAACATCATAAATAGAATGCGATATGATGTTTTATGAAATATTCTAAAACGTGAATTGATTCATTTCAATATTTTTAAATCAAGTTTAAGGCACAAAGTACGTAAGCGGCGGCGCGCCGCAGACAGAGGGGCCACTCTCACTTTGACATTTCGGTTTTACAGGGAATATTGGGCAATATTGGACCGAGCTCAGTCGCGGCTGTCATGATTGCTTTGTGCATGCGTTTGTCACGTCATTCATACATTAAGTACTTTAACGAGGTTGGTTGCATTGTATGGGTTACCTTTATTATTTGTTACAGACCGAATTTACTTTTTTGTTTTTAATTCTTTCTTTCAATTATTTTTAAGTTATAAAGGTCATTAATCTTTCAAGATGACAAATTAGAAATTCATTATCTAGGATTATAATAAATTATTTTAAGCCCATAGATGAAATTGGGAACTTATCGTAATAATAAGGTTCAAGTCATACAGCTTAAAAATATGTTTCCTCCGACTGCACAGCATAATTTTCTTCTTGTTTAAGAGATCATCTTTGGTTTTTTTATTTTATTAGGTACCTGTTTTTTTCACATTTATATTTTTGTCAAGCTTGGAGCTTTTTACAATTTATTTTTTTAAGTGGGATCATTATTACACTATTATTATACTACGTCTTTTTACTCTCCAATATTCATCGTATGTGGCGTAATATTAAATGTTTCGTGATATTAAATGGATGTTTGATGCCCTGTCTACCATCTAAGGCATGTAAGCATGATATGATGTATGTTTAGACGAATCTATGTATTTATGTTTGTAACTTGGGCAACCTACTCTTTTTTTTAATTCGGACTCAATATAGTAGCAACCCTAGTGAATCTGTCAAGTTTAGCTGTCAATTTTCTAAACGGCGGGAGTGGCCCTTCTGTATACTTACTATTTTGTGTCTAAGGAAACGTAAAAATCAGTAGTGGATGATTTGGTCTTGTAAGATCATAGTTTATAAGTTTATTAAGGGGTATTTATATATTTATAATCAGTGGCAGAGTGGATCCTCTGTGTATGATAGGCTCTACACAGATAGGAGTTTTTGAACGGTAAAACTGCCTCGTTAGTGGTCACATGCGCTACTGCTGAGCATGAGGTCCAGGGTTTAAACCCCCGGGTCGGGCAATTTTTGGGTTTTTCCTTCTGGAATGTTTCAGTAGTAGCCCGGACTTTGGGGTTGAGCCAACGACTTGAGCTATAGGCTCGCCATTTGTTATACGACGCTTTTTAAATTCAGATGTTTGGTGCGGGACTGCTGCGGCGCCGCAGCTGTGCGTTTGTCGTACTGCGCACGACTGGTTATTTTTTTCTTTAGATTTGATCCACCTATATCCTTAAACATAACTGGTTATATTTGGGTGTACTATAAGATGCACCTCTACCTAACACTTAGGGGGATACGGCCGTGATGTTTTTTTATGTTATGAATTTGTTTGGTCATAAGCACCCCGTAAAGGACGTTCCCAATGGATGATATCGGGCACGTATGTTCTAAGAAAATTTAAAGTTCAAATCGGTCGAATTGCATCGCATTGCGTCTTTAAGAACATACTTGTAATTTCGCTTTTTAATAATCGAATACCATGATTCAAATCGAACCGTGTCGAGGAGCGTGTGATGGGACTGTAGAATTTGATTCCACCTAGCCTTTTCCATCATCGGACGTCAAGACGTACGGCAATGCGCTATCGCTACATGGTAGGCATCCCACCCATACGCACAAAGTGTTTTGCGAATACTTTCATTGTGCGTACAGCTGCAGTGGAATTCCATGCCGGAGTCTTTGTTTCCTGATAGCTACAACTTCAGGGTATTTAAGTCAAGAGTGAATAGGTTACTTCTAGGCTTCTTCATCGTCCAGCACACCATCGCTTACCATCAGACGAGAAAGTGGTCAAACGCGAGCCACAAAAAAGAAAAACAAAAGGCGTCAGGAAGGTCGCTACAGCTAAATCATAATAATATTTGACAGCAAGTTTGAAAGCCCCTGTCACTCAGTCAACTTCACCCTTACTTACCTTCCCTAGCTTTTAAACAAACCGATCCCTTGTCTATAATAAGACAGATCGATAACCAGGACAAGGCTAGGCCTACTACTGAAACTATTTGTATGATAAATTACCAACTACTTCGCAAAGTGTTTGAAGATTACGGCATCTCTAGCTGTATCGGATAATTCCATTGTTTGTCTTAGAAATTCAAGGTAGATGGCATTATCTGTGATAGATGTCATAGAAATAGCTGTAATAATGTTTTAACCTACTGGGCGTCTGTAAAGACAATTAATGTTGCTGTTAGCTATCTGTGTTGCGAAGTCAAATGAAAATAACAGCTGCAAGGTTCGATGTTCAAGATTAAGCTCCACTTGCCGTGGTCTCAACGTAGATTGGTGACCATCCATTACACAATGTGACCCCTCCGCCTAGGAAAGTATGCTAAACCTTTGGTCCCAGATTTCATCCGTGGATCACTGACAGTAGTCACGCGTGGTCAGACGCCAGAATATTTCTTGCCAGCTTAAAAAACTAGCCTAGTGTAACCCGGGCATAAAATACCAGTAATATTCTCAAACCTTACAGTCCGATCATTTCTAAATCTCGACTCTTAATACCAACAGGTTAACTAACATTGGTAACTACCAATCCGATAAAAAAGCTCAAACAGGTATTATTAATCGAAGCTCAAACAGGTCAGCTGTAACCATCACATTAATATAATCAATAATCTAAATTCATTGAAATATTAATCCTAGCTTCAAAAATCAAATTATTAATTAGTTCATTTGCTCATACAATCACGACCTCAATGTAGCCGCGGGATAATTATTATTGACAAAGAGAATGGACGGAGCTTTTGCCCAGGCTGCTTTTATTCAGGTATGATCCAGTAAATTCGAGCGAACAAGTGTAAGTGCCGCTTTTTGAATTGAGAATTTAAGCTGGATATGTTTTCAGGATAAAGTAGAGTTTGGTAGAAACTCAACTACTAATTTATTAGTTTAGAAATTGGGGGAAGCAGAGTCATGGCATCATACAGCCAGTTGATGTCTTGTCCTAGAATTCTGATTGGGCAAGTGGCACTTGCAGTTGTCACCTTTGTCACTATACTCGTACCTTTCAGAAAAGAGACAGGCATTAGTACTACACACACATAGTTACTTTGTATCTTTCTAACGAGTGGCTACAGAGTGAATTTTCAATTATGTAAGGATAATTTTCAGTCCATTCTCCATAACCATGATATTTATAGTATAGGTTCTAACGTACTGAGGGATACCGCATGCGGAATTGCGGAAACCGTATCAAAGCGATACGGTTACTTAATACGTACCATGAATCAAATGTATAACATAACCGCACCGTTTGATGTTAGATATTCAATCGCCTGCTGCATCGGTAAGTGGCAATATGGATAACGTATTGTATGATTAACTAACTCTGTATTTAGCTGACTGCACAAAAGGAGTTTTTATTATTAAGGAAGAGCTAAAACTCTCTTTCAGTGTTTATTTGATTTATTCTTCGTTCGACCTGAAGTTTTGTTCCAAATTCCAAAAAATTCTGAAATCTAAAAATTAGTTTTTTTTGTTATTAATGTTTATATTGATATTGTGAAAGGTTTTAAAGTTAATATTTATACATTTTTATGTTTAAATAAACATTTTAAACATTAAACAAAAAGTATGTATACAAAGAATTGAACTATTAGTTGTAGCTTCGACAGTCACGGCAGTATAATTTTTAACTACCAATAAAAAAAACACCTACATAAAACATAGATACCCAAAAAGCTTTCTTTGTTATCTAATACCTTTGAACGGGCAATTCTTGTATATATCCTATAAATAATCTGAATCTCGGAAACGGCTCCAACGATTTTCATGAAATTTAGCAAGCGGGGGTTTCGGGGGCGATAAATCGATCTAGCTAGGTTTCATATTTAGAAAACGGTGTCGTTTTCTCTATTTTAACCCAAGCAGAGCCCCAGGTCTAACGTAATTATAAGATACCTTCCTCATTTATCTCGTACTTAAAGTATTTATTTACTCAAAAATCAAAACATTCACACAAAACAATCAATCAACGTAACACAAAACAGTCTGTTTTGCCCAAATTAAATAATTAACAGCAAGCAAAACACACAACACCAAATATGTAACAACATCATATATCATGTCAGTGGTTGTGGTTTTCGTTTTAAAATCGCACCACATGTTGTTCGCACCGAAGGATCAAAACAAAACAAAGATAAACAAAACAATAATATTATCGTACGCCAAATGAATTTCATCCGGTATCGCACTATGACGCACGGACACTCGGATATGTGGTAGGTACCTATGCTCTGCCATGATTCGATCGATTCGGGTTTTCTAAATTCTATTAAAGGTTTCTTTTTGGGATTGTTAGACACATCTATAACCCTAAAGATCAGCAACAAAACAAAGAAAGGAAATTGTTCAGGAACTAATTAAAGTAAAATAACACCAACCAATTTCTTAGCTTTGAAACAAAAGTTCCTTAAGGTTGAACTAGTCGACACGGCACGAACTATTTTGTGCGCGGGGTTAAAATGCATGCTATCTTATCCGACAACATGTGCGAAAGAAATAGATGCTGTGATGAGCAGTAAGAAGCTAGTTCGTGCACGAATTGGCACTTTTGCAAGTTTGTAGCGAAATGCATGATGATTTAGGACGAAAACGAGCGCGTGATTTTTTATGTACAGACCTTTTGGGAGTCTAGATATCATGAAAAAACTACTAAATGTATATATTCAAAATAAAATTATTTGCATTGTTGAATTACTTATCTATCCCTGTATGGAGGCAGTTTTGCAATTTTCCTTCTTCTTATGGTATTTATTGCCGCCCAAAGACGCGTTAAAATTAGTGTTGAAATATGGAACTTTCGACTCTCATTACTTTCAAATATATTATTTTTTTACATTTTTGTTTCCATGCAGGACTAGATAATGATGAGACAAATTGATATCATTTTTTATTTTGAATGTACAACGTCTAACAGTGGAGTAATCTCTAGACTACGTTTGTATGGAAGAATTTTCGACTAGTGTAACCTTAACGCACCTTGTGTCTGTAGTCACCTGATAGAAATCCTCACGTCACAAAAAAGCGTTATTTTATTAGCCGACTCTCAATGGGTTCGGATCGGTTTCGTCCGGTGTAGTTCGGATATTATTGTCAAGCGCTGGCCGTCATACTTGTTCACATCAAGTGTTAGTTCTTTTATCAGATACTAGCTACCCTACATACATGAATGTTGCGTAACTTTAACCGCTTACGCAGCGCACGCAACGGAAGCTCTCAAAAAGGAATATTTTTGCCCGTTTTTGCAACATTTTTCATTTATGCTCCGCTCCCATTGGTCGTAGAGTAATGTTACATAGCCTATAACCTTAATCAATAAATGGACTATCTAACACAAAAATTATTTTTCAATTCCAACCAGTAGTTCCTGAGATTAGTACGTTCAATCAAACAAACAAAAAAACAAACCTTTCAGATTTATAATATTAGTATAGATTCGGCATACACTCTGGTTACATAAAATTGTTCTTCAATAACTAATCATTTTATTAAAACTTTTTAATAATAAATATCATGTGAATTATTTTTTTTGATTGATGTAGGCCTACATCAATCACACATCAAACGGTCTGCATCTATAAATGGTCTTGCATCCAGCGCATTCCCATTATTTTTATGTCAAGAGAAATAAATTATTTCCTTAAGTTTGCCATATGACATTACTTCCCAGAATTTGATCCTTACTAAGAACTCTATCGGATGGTGTAATAATACAGCGTGTGTGTTTTTTATTTCAAAATCATCGGGTTCGATTCTTGTTTTTTAACCGACTTTCCAAAAAGGAGGAGGTTCTATGTTCGACTTTATGTTTTTTTTTTGTGTATGGTCACCGATATCTCCGTCAATTGTACACCGATTTTGAAAATTCTTTCTTTGTTTGGAAGAGTATGTTTTGAAATTGGTCCCATTTTAATTTGGTGAAGGTCTGATCAAGAACTTCGGAGATATACAACAGAACTCTTCAATAAATAACGGCAACACTCTCGGGATTGCTGCAATCGCATGTCTGTTTATTGTTTATACCATTTCATAACATAACATCACGCCAGTACGCTCTAAAGGGGTACGCAGATGTGTTATTTCACCGGTTATGTTCAAGTTTCATGTTATTCGGGTAATCTATTCGGCGTTATAGGGACCTTAGGAAACAACTTGCGTATCTATTAGGTAGGCAAAACTAAAAAGGGAAAAATAAAAAACTTTTTTGCAAAAAAATACTACCGACTCGGAAGTCGGTGTCCATATCGAAAAAAATGGTACCTACGTAAGACACCGACTTCCAAGAGTTAAGTTATTTTTCACTTTGTAGTTTTTCATTTGGAAGTCGGTAGTATTTTTTTGCAAAAAAGATTTTTTTCTTAATTCTAATGCAGTTTTAGTTTTCACTTAAATCAGCCTCGGGAGTGTTTAGCTCATAGTTTCGGCTTTTGCCATTCATGTCTACTGGAAAAACTCAACCTGTATAACAACTACAAAAACTACATAGCGCATAGACAAAAGCCCTATAGTCAAGTCAGAGCGCCAAAGTTTTAAATATAGAATTTCACGCTATGACTCTGTGACGATACGGGCTCCGGAGCGCTATATCTATCTCTTTGTGAAACTGCAGCCGACCGACTGTGAACAGAATGAATACTGAAACTGTGGGGCCACAGGTTTGAATATTATGTTTTGAATGTAATTTTTTTGTTCTGTCTGTTTTGCTGTGCGCATTTTTGGGAATTGGTTTAGTTCAATCATAATATTTAGTTATTGTTTGTGGTGGATCGATGACAGGAAATAAAATAGTAACTAAGTATTGATTTTGAGTTTAAGATTCTTAAATTAAATTAACATGGTTTAAAAACGCAATAAATAAATATTAATTAGCAACATTTTTTTTGACCGAAGAGTAAAGGCGGAACCACACTTACGTGGCGTGGCGTGTCGTGGCGCCTTCTGACGCAGTTGATTGGCGTTGATTGGTAAAACTCATTGCGTTATGACGTAGGCTGGAACAGAGTCGTTTGATTGTTGGATCCCGCGCTACGCTACGCCAAGACACGTAAGTGTGTTTCGGTCTTAACTTGATTGACACGGTATTCTTTTTAAAATTTTGATGACACCCAATCTTAAGTAAAGCAAGCAAAATTGCTATGCTATCAGAATGAATAATAAATAGACCGAATGGTTCTGGAATGGTGTCCGCATACATTTAGAAGACCTACCACAAAGTGGACTAGTGACCTGTTGAAGGCCGCGGGAATACGCTAGATGCGGGCATATACGAATATTTTATATTTTCATATTATTTAACATTTCAATTCTACCTGAGTAGTTCATACTTAATCCAGCTTAGCTACATCAATCAAATATACAAATCCTCAAAGGAAAATTCCCTAGCGTACTGGACAAGGAAAAAGGACAACTAAACTCAATCGTTCCTCTGAGTCGAACGATGTTCCTTTAACTAGCGGTCTTATCGCTCGCTTTGTATGTAAAAGCTATTCGTTTCACTGTACTGAGCAAGTAATGGACAGTGAATGAGTGTAAGCGTTAGTGCTTAAGACTTTAATGTGCGTGCTAATGGCAAGGCAGTAGAGACTTTTTGCTTTTGTTGCCGACTAATCGCCGACTAGTCGGTCCAACTCGTCGGCGATCAGTCGGCAGAACATGACTACTAGTTGGCACTCAAACATTCATAAGATAAACTTTTTATTCTTAACTAAATTAGTCTTAGAAATACATTGCGTAGTATATCAATAATTAATGTGTTATTTTACTAACGATACTCAAATAGTCTATCTGACTGACTAGTCGGGCAAGCCAACTATCCGGTTATATTGATGGTCGGCGACTAGTCGGCCATTTTTGAGCGCTGTATTGTCGCTTAGTCGACCAAGACCATCTCTACGAGGTATTTTTAGTAGATAGTGGCACGCTATAGAAAAGTTAAAAGTGGGTAGTTAGACCTTAAAGTGATAAATGATCGTCTTTGAGGCTTAAAAGCCAAAATTGCGGTGCTAGAAGCTTTACAGTGTTTTATGTGGTGCCGTCTTTAAATACAAGGTAAACAAGGGAGTAGATAATAATTTTTAATAGCTTCGTCTACAAAGGGTTAGTGTAGGATTGTTTATTGCCACAAATCCTACAGACAACAACAATCAGATCCGAACAACTACTGAGCCGTAAAAATATTTATTTCATGCGGAAATCCAACGTAGAAGCAAATGGACTAGATTAGTCTTTTATCTAAAACTAAAAAAGCACCGTTAAACTTTGGTCGTTTAATTCCCTTAGTTTCTAAATCCTAATATTACTAATACAACATTTCTATGTTTGTACTAATTCCAAATATAAATAGTTTAGCTGTTTTATTCGCTTTTTTTAAACATGGCACGGAAGGCACGGTCTATTTTTAGTTACTATATATACTCTATGGTGGCACATATAGCGCACAACAAGAAGGGATTTTTTTTTCCTCATAAGACGAGTTTGTCTTCGCACATCTTAAGCAGGGAGATAGCTTGAAGTATCTTTAAAACAGATTAAAAATACAACAGATATAAGACAATTTAAATTTTGTGTTGCCATAAACAGATATAACTCTATCACACAGTGTCTTAAGCTACTTTTTATCCCGGAAAAAACGCATGGCTCCTGTGTGAAACGCCACACAATCAAAACCACGGGAAAAATGCTACTCGAAAACAATGTCAAAAAATATAGTGGCAATTAATTTTCCTAATTAATTCGCCTGTATCTCATGTAAAGGCAAATACGGATTGGAGATAGAAATACAGAATTTCTATCTCCAATCCGTATTTGCCTTTAATTTAAGATCTTACAACAGCTGGTCGAGGTTAACAAGAAACAGACAAATTAATGCAATATCTGGTTAATTTCTTATGTATATTGTATTTACTCGTTTGTGGTTCAATAACATTGTAGGAAGAAATATTCTTTGATTCTTATTTAGAAGTAAAAGGAAACATCTGTGTATTGGCTGGTTATTGTCTATTGAAAATGTTGGAATGTG
The DNA here is from genome assembly GCA_949775005.1 of Orthosia gothica. Taxonomy (NCBI): domain Eukaryota; kingdom Metazoa; phylum Arthropoda; class Insecta; order Lepidoptera; family Noctuidae; genus Orthosia; species Orthosia gothica. The sequence goes on from OX459048.1 coordinate 26,340,371, forward strand.
TATTGAATTTCCTGATATTTCGTATCTATATGTACATATCTGACTCATATTTAGGTTGGTACCTAAGTTATGTAGTTTTCAAACTTTAATACTATATTAATTATGTACAACATGCAGGTAAGTTGCAGAAAATATAGGTAGTTGAAGGAAATATATCTAATCCAATTCCTTTATACGACCAATTTTTGTATATTATAATTTAGATATCTATATATATAATCTGAATCTCGGAAACGGCTACAACGATTTTCAAGAAATTTAGTATGCAGAGGGTTTTTATTGTCGATAGGCTGCATTTGACCACTACCTCGCCTGATGGTAAGCGATGATGTGGCCTACGGTGAAGCACGCTTGCCTAGAAGTAACCTATTCACTCTTGACTTAAAGACCCCAAGGTTGTAGCTATCAGGCAACAAATACTCCGGAAGGGAATGCCACCACATTTTCACCCGAGCACAGCTCAGTCGCCCAGGTACTAATACATAGTATGACACAAGATACTTTATAATGTTAGATAACATTTAGAATGTTTACTCGTCTGTGGTTCAATAACGTTTGATTTTTGAATAAGTTTTACGTTTTACGTTGAATGACAAACGTTTAAAGTTTGAAATTCTTTGATTCTATGAAAGGAAACATGAGCTTTGGCTGGTTTGTGTCTACGATACAAAGGCATTTACGAAGAAGTAAGGATTATTTGAATTGCAATTCATGGCCTAATTTATACGGATTTGCCATATAGCGCGTGGTGGTGCATGGTAGAGTGCACGGTAGCTGACTACACGGGATGTCACTAATGGATGAGATTAAATCTGCAGTTGGAGGCCCTATTGTTAATGAAGACAATCAACTAACAGAACCAGATGGTGGGAATCTTGAGTTGCGTTACAAAAACAACCAACAATTAGACAAAAAACATCGTGACCACGACCGTTCTGCCATGAGTAAGGTCAGATTATACAAATTATTACATTTTCAGGTGGACCGTGGCTGAAATGATTTTTATAGATTTTGTGGGCTTTTTCAGAACTTTTGTCTTTACTAGTATTAAATAACATTATTTGTAACTATGTGAGAACCATGTTCCTATTTATCAAGTAAAGGAATTTCCCTGTTAGTGCATGTAATTCTTTATACCTATATAGTATAGTAGTGCTAGGTACATCGTTCTCACGTATATGAATTTATTAATGTATGTACTTATGTAAATATTGTAAAAACTTAGTTTTTTTAAAGAGTAAGTATGGAGTTTCTTGTGCGTTCTTCTCCATAACAAGCTACTTTTCCGAATGCACGGTAGAATCAATTTTTATTACTTGTGAATTTTAACGTTCAAAAGTGCCGCATAATGGCCTACTTGAAATAAACACATTTGTCTTTGACTTTGAAATGCCATAAATAGTTACAGTAATTAGTATAACTGGGCGACTGAGCTCTGCTCGGGTGAAAATAGAGATAGTGGCGTTTTCTAAAAATGAAACCTAGCTAGATCAATTTATCGCCCCGAAACCACTGCAAACTAAATTTCATGAAAATCGTTGGAGCCGTTTCCGAGAATCAGTTTATATATAATTATATACGTACATTTATACGAGAATTGTTTAAAGGTATAAGATATGAATAGTAATTATTATCACATGCAATGCGATTACGTAACAATATATACGGGCCAAAAAGTATTTGTTGTTGCAGCGATATTCAAAAAACATATAGAAAGAGATAAACCATTAAAACTAACTTGTTGTCGAAACTACAACTTTAGTGCTGCTTACCAACGGACATCATTTGTCCGTTAGTTCTACTAATTACTTTCTAGCACAAAATACTTTTGGAGGCTTGCATTTCTCTTCACGCTCAAACAAGTGTCAGTACACCATAAAAGCCCACAAAACGGCACATACTCACTATTTAAACCCGTATTTAGGTGCTCCACATTCGCACGACTAGGGTTGGTAAGTCTTAAGTCCGTTACTCCGTCTTAGTGCCGTAAAATACATTTTAAATAAAGCATACTCCTTAGTAACGGCTAGGTTAAAAGGTTTGAAAAAAAGAACATTATTACATATTCATGTACGTTATTTGTGAAACATGGATTTTCCATATGACTAAAACTTTTGCTTAAAAAAAATTATGAATAAGATATTTGCCGCTTATTTGCATACTCCTCTAAACCGACTTAAATATTTTTAATCTTCGTAAACTTATATGCCATTACTGCAGCGGCCAGCAAAAGAGGCATTGATGTAAATGTGGGCGGAGGCGAAGCCGAGGCACACATACGTTAGTCCATCAATGCCTAGTTGTGGCCAAGACTCGTATAGTACTTTTCTCAAAGAATGCGCAGAAATTAAAACTAAGTAGTACCTAGAATGCATTTTGTCAAATACAATCAACATACATAGGATATGTAGATCAAAAAATATTTTGCAAACAAAACTGTCCAAAGGGTCCAATATAGATGTTATGGCACCGAGCGGATGCACGGTCAGTACCGCGTTAACATTAGTGAATATATAGATACGCCTTAAAACCGGCAAACCACACAGACTACAAAGTATAGCCGGTCAAAATTTGGTGTCTTAGTTAATATAGACTTTCTATATGTTTCAGTATGATCATTAATGTTTTATCATCGCCGTAACTTCTACTGCAATACCAATGAGAGTTTTCTGAAATAATGTGTTTTTGGTGGGGGCAATGAGATGTCAGGTCCGCTTATGTTTTCTGTAATTTTCTCAAATTCTCTTGGACGTTACTTTGTTCCTTCTTTTTAATTAAAGATAGGCTCGCGTTTGACCACTATCTCACCTGGTGGTAAGCGGTGAAATGGTCTTTTTGCCAAAGTGGCGCCAACAGGTGGTGTTATTTTTCCGGTAACCCTAATTAATTAGTCATCTTTAGTTTTAGCATTCTCATTATAAATCAAAATTGCCAAAACCAACCAGACAGTCCACCATCTAATTTATTTGGACTCGCATCCAACAAGCTTAATGTGTCCGGCTTTCTTCTGACAACCCTACGCACGACGGAAGCGGCTCTTGAGAAAACATCTTTTTAACGAGACCTCTACGAGACTCTAGCCTGCTCTAACAATCATTTGTTTCACTCTACCCTAAAGTAGAGCTCTACACCTGTGTCGTGCGTCGTGAAAGTAGAGCCTTTACTAATAGTAGTAGATAATACACCATTCATGAGGTTTCATTACAGTTAGGGTGACAAAGTGTTTTCTGATTAATGTATCTTTTTTAAAATAATTGGTAGGCTCGCGCTTGACCACTATCTCAACTGATGGTAAGCGATGTTGTGGTCGATGGTGAAGCGCTTGCCTATACACTCTTAACTTAAAGACACTAAAGTTTGTAGATTTCGGAGAACACTGACTCCGGCAGGGAATTCCATTCATTAGCTGTACGCACACTGAAAGTATTCCCAAAATGTTTAGTGCGTATGGGTGGGATTTCTACCATGTATTTCTGTTTTTGTATAAATACGAGTATTAGGTAAGTACTCTTATTTTAAACAATTTATTTACTTTTTGAGGCGATTCCATTTCAAACTTAAAATCAATCAGCCTTTAATGTACATTCCCGGGTATTCATAAAATAATAAGTACTTAGGTACAATTAGTGGTCGACAACACCGATTTATCACGAAAACACTTTATCGAATTTCAAAGACTTGACACATATATACAACTATGTAAATAAAAGGTGGGAAACCCATGTACGTGTATTGCAGATGCACGTACTATCAAAGGAACGAATCAAACGCTCAAAAGGACCAATCTCCATAGTTACGATGCTACACAGATTGCGGAATGATGTTAGACGCTACTGGCCTTCTTACGAGTATATAGGTCTAGCCATTATTGCCTTGTAAAACAACCATAGTTATAGGAAATGTTCTGGTTATTTTCCAGTAGTAGCAAAAGAAATATTCTTTCGTCTTTAAATGATGTTACATTCTCTTTTCACGGTTTTTTTAGTGTTCCGTACCCAAAGGGTAAAAACGGGACCCTTATAAGATCACTCTCTTGTCCGTCTGTCCGTGTGTCACCAACGATTTTCTCAGGAACGAAGCAATTTAGAATTTTACTAGATACTGAGGTTTATATCCGTATTAGGTGTGTAAAAATCAAGGTCCTGAGTCAACACGATAAAAAGATATGAGCAAATTTAGATTTTCGCGAAAACTTGTAGTACCAAAATTTACCTTAATTTTCAACTATTTTTATTATTCGGACGTTTCCCTTTACTTGTATAGTAAGACCTTGCTTTTAACCAAATTCACAATTCTAGGTCAACTGGAAGTACCCTATAGGTTTTGGGTCGAAAACCTATAGGGTTCCCGTTGACCTAGAATCCCGTAATTTAGCAAAATTAAGGTCTACAGCACAAATAAAGGAAAAATTACAAAAAATTAAATAAGTTGAAAATTAAAGCGTATACATACATAGTTGACGCCACTTAAGATAGTCCTCTGAGTTGTATAGGCGCTCATACAATTTAGAGGATACGGGTAGATACGGAACCCTCGGTGTACGAGTTCAACTCGCACTTGAAAGGTTTTTCTTCAGTTGTTAAATAAGACAATTGGTCAAATAAGTTGGAGAGTTGATTATTTGAGCATTTTTAGATTAATTATAATAGACAAATTGACGCGTTTTTCATTGGTTAGCATATTTAATCATTGCTTGAGTTAACGACGGATTAAAACCCTTGGCCTAAGTAGATTTCGCACTTCGAGAACGAACGAAAGCTCTTCACAAACGTGCAGTAATTTTCCCCTAGAATATTGATGCTTGTTTAAAACCAAGAGGCTCTCAACACTTCAGAATAAATTTGATAATAGGGACCACGAAAAGCGCCATAATATTTTGCCCGTAATTTTGAGGTCAAATTAATTTCGGTTTTACGAGGCTTTAAAAAGAGTCCGAAATTGATTGGATGGCCTGATTGGTCCTGCCTCCTATGTTTACTTTTAAATACGTTTTTAGGTTAATTGTAATTGGATATTTTTGTTTATGTTCTGTTAATTGTTTGGGAACGAAAATAAACAGGTACATGTTTACCTATTATCTTGTAATAATTGATTTGATTTTTATTTGTATTTCTTAGCAGCGGGAAATTCTATGCTAATAGAATGTAATTAACTTCAGCAGGTACTTACGAGTGCAAGACAAGATCTATAAGTTACGGTATGGAGGAACTGTAATAACAGTAAACTAACTAACAGTAACTGTAAGTTATAATACTTAGATTGAACTAACGCGTACTAAAGCATAGTTTACAAATGTAGTTACTGTGGTTGCAGTTTGCAGTTCCCTAGAGCAACATAACTATGAATATAATATAAGCTTATATCTGTACTGTTTTACTTGCACCATGAAGGACCAGCTTTTCCCAGAGGCATCGCTCCCGTGGCCACAAGACCCTATTTCGGGATAAAAATAGTCTTTGTCACTCCGGAATAATGTAACTTTCCATAGGTGAAAGAATTATTAAAATCATTTAAGTAGTTTGGAATTTATACATAAGAAACAATCACATCTTTCCTCTTTACAACATTTGTGTGGATTATAATATTAATGTAGACAAATAATTGTACAAACTTACAAGCAATCAAATATTTACTCTTTGTAATATTAGTGTGGATTGACTTTGTCTCTATACTACAGCCTTCTAGAAAAATTATGAATCTAAAAGAAAACTTCTAGAAAGGTACTAAACGTACATTTCATCAGAATCAAATGTTGCTGAAAACAACGGACCTATTACAATAAAAAAAATAATTAGGTCTGTGTGTAGCTAGAAACACAAGTATTACAACATCTGTGTTACTAGCAACACACAAACAAGTTACTGAACAGCATGCTAAGGCCTTCCAAAAGTAAAGGATAAGACCGGACGATGTTGCGATGCTTAAAAAAGACTTTTGTTAAAATCAGAGAGGGTCTGTCGTTTATAAAATATCTTTAAATTCAAACCCTTATTTCGGAACACATACAGCACATAATGACGAAAGCACATTATTGAGACTACCTACCATCGCGTACATACGACCGGTGAAATATGCGCGGTATTCCATCTAGATGCCAGCGTACCTTCAAAATACCGCAAAATATTTCAATACCTTGTGGACGGACGCGGTACGAACTAATAAATACTCATTTGTGGAATCTTCGCACTTAGGGAGCATTTGGACTTACGATAGTGAGTGGTATAGTATTATGATAAAATGCTGAAATGCGATCGCAAAATACTGGCTCCACTTATATATTTATTTACTTTAACATAACACAGCCAAAGGCCAATTACACTAGTTAAAGACATGTTTATAAAAAAGCATAAAAATAAAAATAATAAAAACAAAAACAAATAACAATGATAATATTTATTACACGGCAGTCATACGCTCATCTCACAATATTCCAGACATACAGACAATATCTTCTTCCATTCGTCCGCGAACGAACACATCAAAATCGGGCTTAGCATCCAAAAGAGCGTTGAGCGCGGCGAGTGTACGAGGGATGGGAGACTGGGCTCGAGCGGCCCACTGATATATTAGTATATATTAGTGGGGCAAACCCACCATACTATTCCCAACCATGAGTACCCCTAAAAGCCAGAATCAAAAGGGGTAATCAGGAAAAAGCGCCCAGTCAATAAAGCTCGACAAATTCCGGAGAAACTATCAACTGTCTTTTATTCCACTACGAAATTTATCATTATCATCAGTCATTTTTTATTCCCACAGCTGGGACACAGGCTTCCTCTGTGTGAGAGAGGCAATGGGCCTTAATCCACCACGCGGGCTTAGTGCGGGTTGGTGGATAACGAAATTATGTTTTACTTAATATTTCGCTGTTATTTTCCGATTAAATTCGTTGAATAAAAACTGTAATTAGTTGTTAAAAAAGTTCACAATATGCACTTAGTGATTAAAATATTACCTCCAACGATAGACAGTTACTGCCATGTTAGAAAATATGTCATTTGACAGAAGGCTTTTTAAAGTCAGCAGGTAAAACTTGCCTTTGATGTGAACGCACCTTCTAAAGTGTGGTCTTACTGTAAGCTAGCATTGAACAAGATAGTCTCGAGAGTATTCCTATACATTCATTAAAAGTTCTCAGAGTATTCCTATACATTCATTAAAAGTTCTCAGGAATCTAGATAGTCATTAATTTATTAAACTAATTCCATTATATTTCTATTTGCCTTAATATCATTGCTTATCAAGGTCTTGCTTCTGTTAAGTTGTTTCTAAGAATTTTAGGAATTGCGAGCGTGCAAAATACCTCAAGTTTCTCAGAAGAAAGGTAGGTACTGAGAAATAAGGTTTGAAGTTGTACCCTTTTTTTTTTTAGCGTGTAGAAATGCTCATGCCTACTGCGCTACCACGGGGAGATAGCGCAGTTATGTGGGACTCTAACCCACTAAAACTCCACGGTGTCCTCCTGTGCCGCTTATGGCGGGAACACGTGTACGCGTTAGCATTCACCGCGAACCCGCCGCGGCTGTCCGTCACCGGACCCTCCTCTGGGGAGTACCCCCCATCACCGGCGCACCAGAACACACTGTGCGCCGTGACCACCCCAGGGACCAAACTAGCACATGGGTGCCAGACGACCCGTGTATGGCACCCTTGGTCCCCTTGTGACGGGTCAGGGTCAATGGCCCCGCCACCTACCATTTTTCGGCCGCAGGGGATAGGGAGAGCGGCCAACGCTATACCGGCACTCCTCTTCCCCTGCGGCCCCACCGCGTCCGCCATCAGACGGTGGCGACCCCGTCTAGGCCGCGGAAGGTAGGGAGAGCGGCGCACCGCAATACCGGCACTCCTCTCCTGCCGCGGCCTCCAACCCTCAGCCGCGATATCGTATGGGTATGGGAGACCCCATACGACATCGCAGCCCGCCTCAGTTGCGATGTCGCCTAGGCAGCACCGCAACCTACATGTTGGCCGCTACGTCGTCGGCTTATCAGCAAAAGCCCTGACGAGCGGCCCCTCCTCAGGTTCGTCTTCGCTTCACCGTGGGTGACCAAGCCACGATTACTGAGCCCCCCCGCATCGACAAAGCGGGAACCCACCGGGGGGGTGAAGTTGTACCCTAGCGTTGCTATTTTGTAACTGCTGGTTGTTAACAGGTTTCTATTCTCTCTCAATAGCTTTTCAATCCCGAAGTCACGGCATTTCAGGATCTTATTCTTGGCGTGTCGATGACAAAACAAAGCCTTTTCTTAGTTAAATCCCCTGTATTCGGCAACGGTAACGCCCGTCCGCCGACGCAGTCATAAAGTACACGTGAATAGCAATGCACGTTGCATTCTAGGATAAAAATCTATGACACTCGTCTAGGAGTCGTTTAAGTCAAGAGTGAATAGGTTAGTTCTAAGCAAGCATGCTTCATCGTCGACCATCATCGCTTTCCATCAGGTGAGATAGTGGTCAAACGTGAGCCAATCGCAAATAATAAAAAAGAACTAGTAGGTCTCTATCAGCGAAACAAATCTTTTAATCCGATTTATACTTCGAAAGATCTCCCTCCCGACCTACAATAAAAGAAAAACTTTTAATTCAAAAATAATAGTTTGTATTTCAACATTTATTTTCTCGCTAACAGTGCGGACGTACGTTTCCATTTCTAATTTAAAAGACGGCGACCTTTCTACTTCAACAACCTTGAATCCAGACATTATTAATTATAATGAAATACCAGAAAACAACCTGTATTTTCTGTTCGTATTGCATTCGTGCGAAAGTTTGGAGGTGTGAAGTTTGTTATTCAATCACGCCAGAACCGCTAAACGGATCTGGATGAAACTTGACACAGAGATAGATTATAGTTAGAAATAGCACGTGGGATTATTCCTATCCCGGGAATATGTTCCCTCGGGATAATTTTCGACTTTCACGCAGGCAAAACCACTGGCAGAAGCTAGTGTGCTATAAGGCAGCCACATGCAATAAAGTATATTAATCATCATAATTTCAGCCGTAAATCGTCCGCTGCTAGACATAGATCAGGAACAGCGAAGCTCATCACCTGGTCCCATGCTCATCGCTCCATCTTGTATGAGTCCTTTGATGCCTTCGTAAGTCTTTATACGTGGTTGCCGCATCATAACTTTCCATCAGGTGAGTTAGTGGTCTAGCGCCAGCCAAAATAAAAATAAAAATCCGGCCAAGTGCGAGTCGGACTCGCGCACGAAGGGTTCCGTACCATTATCGCAAAAAAAGGCAAAACATCACGTTTGTTGTATGGGAGCCCCACTTCAATATTTATTTTAATCTATTTTAAGTATTTGTTGTTATAGCGGCAACATAAATACATCATCTGTCAAAACAGCCTGGCGACAGACGGACAGACAGACGGACCGCGGAGTCTTAGTAATAAGGTCCCGTTTTTACGCTTTGGTTACGGAACCCTAAAAAAGATAATCCTTTGGTCCTCAATGTGCCTGCTGTCAGTTAAGTTTGGGTATACTTCGGGCTACATCGGTTACTTTACTTTGGGTTTCCTATGGATTTCTACAGCGCCGAGATCATTTTAATATCTTATTAGCATTATTTAAACCGTCCACATGAATAAAACCTGACTATAAAAACTTTCAATAGTGTCAATATAATTAAAAGCAACGTATGACAAACCTTTTTCCAAACAAACACACTTAACTCTGCAACGGCGACACGTTCGCGAAAACATAACTCAGTTTTCGCATATCCGTTCGTTTAGTGATTCGACTAATGCGCGGCAACGCGTGTCGCATTCAACGTGTGTCGCATTTATCGTGTTTCGTTTACCGTGACCCAGTAAAGGTTTGTTAGGTGGGACGAAATATGGCCGTGCCATATGTGAGCGGATGTTGCTTTGAAAATGTTATTCTGACTGGGTAATTTTTCGGGTTGAGTTTGATAAATTGTTCTTTATTACTGCGCTTTGTTAGGCCGGTTCTGTGAAATACTTAGGTTGTGAGTTTAAAAGGAAAGCTATTGTGAGTCTGAGAACTAGACTGGCGAGGGGGTATAGTGTTAGTAACTAGGTAGTAGACAACACTTGGCAACAGAGGCGATATCGCAAATGAGGTGGGCCGCGATGTCGTATGGGAGGCATCACAGAACAGATAAAAGAGGATTTATCTGTTCTGTGGGATGCATCGCGGCTGAGGGTAGGAGGCACGGCGGGAGAGGAGTGCCAGTATTGCGGTGCATCGCTATCCCTACCTTCCGCGGCCTGGACGGGTTCGCCACCGTCTGATAGCGCGGTGAGGCCGCAGGGGAGGAGGAGTGTCGGTATAGCGTTGGTCGTTCTCCCTATCCCTGCGGGCATAATATGGTAGGTGGCGGGGCCATTGTCCTGATCCGTCACAGAGTGACCAAGGGTGCCATAGTTTGGTCCCTGGGGTGGTCACGGCGTATAAGGTGTTCTGGTGCGCTGGTGATGGTCGTGCGGGTCCGGTGACAGACAGCCGCGGCGGGTTCGTGATGAGTGCTAACGCGTGCCCGTGTTCCCACCTTAAGTGGCGCAGGTGGACACCGTGATGTTTTGGTGGGTTGGAGTCCCACTCAACTGCACTATCTCCTCGTGGTTGTGCAGTATGCATGAGCATTTCTCAATGCAAAAAAGGTTGTAGAAAACATATTAGCAGTCGCTTTAGTCATATACTGGTATGCAACTGTATCCGCATGGACTGGAAGCCGACCGCAAAACAAAAAACGATAAAGAGCTACTTACTTTTAAACTGCATCTTACTTTTTAACCGACTTATCAAAAAGGAAGAGGTTCTATGTTCGACTTCTTGTATGTTTTTTTTTTTTTTTTTATGTTTGTTCACCGATATCTCCGTCAATTGTGGACCGATTTTGAAAATTCTTTTTTTCGTTTGAAAGAGTATGTTTCGAAATTGGTCCCATTTTAATTTGGTGAAGATCTGATGAAGAACTTCGGAGATATACAACAGAACTCTTCAATAAATAACGGCAAATCATTCGGAATTGCTGCAATCGCATGTCTGTTTATTGTATATACCATTTCATAACATAAATCACGCCAGTACGTACTAAAGGGGTACGCAGATCTCTCATTTCACTGGTTATGTTCAAGTATCATGTTATTCGGGTGATCTATTCTAGCGTTATAGGTACCTTACTAAACAACTTGCCTATTTTAGGTAGGTACAACTAAAAAGGGAAAAATAAAAATCTTTTTAACACTTTTGGAAGTCAGTGTCTTTCGTAGGTACTATTTTTTTGCGATATGGACACCGACTTCCAAAAGTTAAGTTATTTTCCACTTTGTAGTTTTTCATTTGGAATTCGGTAGTATTTTTTTACAAAAAAGATTTTTATGTATCACAGTTCCTTACAAATAGTGTCTACTCACATATCAAACAAACCAGTAACATAAAATTAATTACGTCATAAATGAAGCAAAAAATGCTTTTTCGGTTTTCATTACGCTGTTAAGTGGACGGGATGAAACCACAGAGCAAGGAATCATCACGGCGGGTAGTGACAGATACAATTACCAAAAAATAATGATATGCGGGCACACGTTGTATACGCTGAACTCCAGTTTCGGCTATCATAGCTAAAATCAGAAGTGTCACGGTACGGAAAAATGGGATTGGGTGGATCACGTCATCCCCATGCAAAAAGGCCGCTGGGCAATATTCGCCGAACAGTAGGTACCTGACAATGGACGGCGCCGCCATGGCAGGCCCAGCAGGAAGAGGAGGCGAGACGACCAAGCCTCCTACCGTACTGGCTGGTTCTAGGTAGGTCAAGATAAATATACCTGGAAGGATTTGGGGCTGGGGTAAGAATCTTCGGCCAGCAGTAGGATAGTGTAGCCTTAATAAAGAAAACGGTTGGTATATACAAACACTTTTGACAATGCCGTTTCTAGCAGAAAACAAAACAAAACTTTTGTGTGCCTTTAAGTTTGTAAATGTATTTTATTTCTTTCTTGGCCGCCGAGGCATCTCGTTGGACTGTGGATGAAACTCATACAACCCGTTGGTTGCGGGGTCAGCGGCAAAAATCTGTATACTTTTGAGCTTATGTTTGTTTTGAAACTCACGGACGATCGGTGGTCTCAACCAGGAATTTTGTTTCCTCGTTGTTATTTTTTAAAAAGGTTTTTCGTCGGTGACGTAACTGATTGGTAAAAGTTTGAGGAGTTATTTTGCAAATAATTAAGAGTTTTAAAGTAAGTTTTATTTTTGTTTACCTTAGGTTGGTAACAGCTAGTGACAATAGGATGAAGAATTTGAATGCGAAGGGGTGAAAACATAAGTTCGCAGAAAGGTTAGTTCCCTATGAAAACTGGCTGCCTCTCCGTTGCAAAGCTACGGTAAGCGGTTATAAGCAGTGACCATAATCATGACGATTGGCTGATTAATTGGAGATGGCATTATAGTGTTTACAGCAAACAAAAAGACGATGCTGCTCACGTTCTTACCACATTATAAGATAAATCACTATAACCAACCACAAACACAGACTACAAATTGTACTTTACTGAAACATTGCCACACAAAGAAAGCACGCATTTTTTCTCGCACGCCTTTATACTGCAGTAAATCAGGGCGTGTTTTTACGCGATACTTTCCGCGTGTTGATAGCCGATTACTTTCCCCCACCATTCTTTTATTAAGACCTCTTTGTACACCTTATTACCGGGGAAGTAGTGACGGGCCTTCGTGACCCATTTAAAGGAGCGTCACGCTGTGTTTTGCGCGCGTGACACGAATAAGCAGGGGATTGAATCGGCGAGCATTAGAGGGTTACTGTTGTTTTATTGCTGTTAAGACGATGTTAAGTAATCATGAAGGGTTTTGATGATTTGTTTTTGTTTTGCTTCCTGTATTTATGCGACCTACTTGCAAATCCCTGTTTTGAAGTTGTTTAACGGGAGTCTCACTTTCGCTAGTGTTTTTGAACCCCCAGGACGCTAGTGTTATATTAGGTATTTGTGACCCAGGTAAGGAAAAAAATATTACATTAATAACTTTGTCGAATGACTACTATTGCTTGTTAATCGAGAACCCCAGAAATTATAAGGCATTAACTCTTACTTCGTAATTATTTATTCTCGCACACCTACGTATATTAAAACACGAAGCAGAACATTAAGGTCATTGACACCTCAAAGACATGTAGGTTTCCGTAATGGATAGTAAACCTATTCGAATCAATTGGGATGGTTGAAGAGCTATGTAAACGGTACTAGACTAGCTAGAATTGCTTAAAGACTTATAAAAGGATGTACAGGGTATTGACCGCTAGTGAAAATACTGAGATACATACCTATTACAGAGTTAACATAAGATCACGTATGTTTTCCCCTAAGGGGGAGGTTCGTTAAGCTCATCGTGATTGCACCAGTTATGTTATTTCCCTTGGCATAGCTTACGAGCCTATTGCCAACAACCGAATAATTGCGGCTGAATTCTTAAAGGAAGGATAGGATAGGGACCCTTTTTCCGCACTTAGACTCGCATTTGATCCGTTGTGCGTACAGTCCTCCTCTCTCTGAGAGGGAATGGGCCGTAATTCACCACGCGGGCCTAGTGCTTGTTGGTAGATGTCACATTTCTACGAATTTTTGGTTCTAGGACATGCCGGTTTCCTCACAATGTTTTCCTTCTACGTTTTGAGAGCAGTGGTGATGAAATAATTTACACAAAGTAAAGCGCCTGCCTGAGTTCGAACCCACGACCTTAAACTTGTAAGTCGCAGCCGTTACCACTGGGCCACCACTGCTCTTAAAGGAAAACTCCAATAACATTTAGCCCTAACACGTACTCAGCAGCTCAGCAATAGTATTGGCGACCATCAGACCAAAGAAGCAGTTGCAAATACCCATGAAAACGTCATAATTTCCAGTAGTAGCTGTCGGAATATTTCAGAAATGGTATAGATACCTGAAAGCTGTTGTTGGCGTTGTTGATGCTGCACTCTGCGAAGATAGCGTCTTCGAGCTCGTACTCGTCCCACAACTGGCTCTGTAACAATAAATATAGTGATGTTAGCATGGCGTCACAATTATAATAGATTTCTTGTAAAATTGAAAAGGACAGTGGACTGATGTGTCCATCATAGGACAGTCCATCAGGTCTCAGCCATCGTTCAGCATAATGCTGAGCGATGGCTGTTTTACGCGGATGTGACGCATACTTTTCCTAATTGTATTTAAGTTTTTGTTTTGTTTTTTGTTTGTTGGGTTTTTTTTTGTTGTTTGCAACATGCCTGGGGCAAATAAACTATTCTTCTTCTTCAATCACTAACAGCAATGAATTAGCCCCTCCGCACACGGATCGTAAGCGTAGGTAGTCGTCTCGTTTTGTAAGCGAAATCTTATTAGTTGAAATCATGACGTCACTGGAACCAGATGTTTTCGATGGATTTATTGATGATCTTACTTTTTCTTTAGACGATGAAGATTTTTTATTGTTTGACTATATCAGAGGTAGAAAGTGTCGTGATCATTGGGTCCATCCATAAATCGAAAATAATTCCAAGAAAATATTTTTTTTGCTGCACGTGAACTCTCAGAAGATGATAATAAATTTCGCGGCTTTTATCGAATAAGGAAGGAGACATTTAGAATACTTACTTGTAACAATTTTCGTACCAAACCTATTGTAAACTGATACAAACATGCGAGCTTCCGGAAGATTTTTACGGTAAGAAAAACAAAAGTATTTTTAACGCTTGCTTTTTTACGCCAGTACGCTACGACTATCGTAATGACATTAAAATTCTCATACGATTCGCTGCGGCATCGCTTCGTATGCAGACTTGTTTGAACATGTATGTGCTCGTATTGCTCTCGTCTTACGCGCGTATTACGATACGCTAACAATACGAGGCCGGTTTTGGAGAGGTTAACAGATCCATCAGGGGTTATCAGGATCTGTTAGCCTCTCCCCACACGGATCGCAAGCGTAGTCGTCTCGTAACGTCACATGACGCAACGAATATGGGATCTGCAGAGTTCTACAAACGAATCGTTGCATAGATGTATCATTTTGTAAGCGGAATCTCATTTGTTGAAATCATCGCGTCAATAAAAAAATTGAATCACAATATTTGAAACGGATTCATTCAGAATACAAAACTATTTTTAAATTACGATAAGTTGGCAATTTACGAAATTCAAAATCTGGGATTAAAAGTTATTTTTTTTTCATAAAAAGTATTTTTTATCTTGATTTTTTACGCCAGTACTCTACGACTATCGTAGTGATAATAAAAATCTCATACATACGATTCGCTGCAGCACCGCTTCTATGCGGACTTGTTTGAACATGTATGTGCTCGTATTGATCTCGTTCTACGCGCGTATTACTATACGCTTACGATACGACGCCATGTATGGAGGGGCTTACATTTCCACACTTTGAACAGAAACACAGCAACGCTATTCAGCGACAGCATAGGAAAAGGGTCACTGAAAACCATCCTCTGAAAGCAAATTCAAAGAGTGAAGGCTTTTTTATCGTTTTAAAATATGGTACAGATTTTTGTGATGATTTTGAAATGTTTGTTTGCGAGATGCTTTAAAGGAAATGCTTCCCCAATTTAAAAAAAGGAACTAAAATTATTTACAAAATTACGGTTATTCGCAGTACAGACCAAAGGTAAAGAATTATATCTTTCTCCCCTGTTTTCTTTTGGCCGAAAAGGAAAGAATTTTAATAAAACATCGTTTGACAACGTCTGTCTTGTTCGTTTCTCTCCTGTAAAATTAAATACGTACTACATTTAGGACGCAATACGGTTTACAAATTCTTTTAAAGTAACTTTGAGAATGCCTTTGAAAAGTCAAGATTTTTTTAAAGGGGTGTCGTTGTTTTTTGTTTTTGTAAAATGTTTTTAATTTTAAAGAATGTTGCTTTAGTAGATAAATTATTTTTTTAAAGCTAAAAAATACCGCGAACATTTTTATCATGACAGTATAGACGTTTGTAAAGGATTGTTAGTGTAATTTATTAGTCAAACAGAAATAAAAAAGAGGTGAGTTTTGTTTGATATCGTAAAGTTGAAACTCTCTTACTGTCTATTCTATTCTTTATTTTTATATGGCTAGCAAAGCCAATGTCGTCTATTCTGCCAATGTCAAGAATAAATATTGGTATAGCTAGTGTGTATGTTAATTATAGTAATTAAAAGAGAGGATATACAAAATTTAGTGACGCGCATTTGACACTAAACCTTTTGCCACTAGATATCTGAAACACATATTAATGCAGTCGACATCTAAGGTGGTTTGATAGAAATTCTTCAGTGAATAACATTCATATATTTTGTATGAATGGCTTCTGCCAGCGATGTGTCTTGGAGTATATGAATCCTTGAATAGACTGACAGTGTATTGTATCTATATTGTTAATATGTTTAAGTTACTTGTGGTGTCTAATATCCACTATGTTTTTTTTAAAGTTATTTTTAAATAAAATTATTCATTGAAGCAACATTTTTAAAACAAGCTTTTTTCGTTTTCTTCTTAGCAAACCCTTTCACTTGATACCCATATCATGCCAATGCACAAAAAATACTAAGCCGCCATCTTGGGCAGTCCGCCATATTGGATTAAGAATGACGTCACTTAGCCCGTATCCATGGATTGTCATCCAAAGTTATTCATAATTTGCTATACAAAATTTCATCTTAATCAGTGGAGGATAACTGCTTAAAAATTCAGTTGCAAGATTTAACCCGAACACATTTATATACATACATATATGCATATATTGCAAGTTAAATAAAAACTTGTAAAATCTTTGTGGCTTGGTTGTGTAATGTAGTTGGAAGCCGGGTATTCCTCGTGGGACTTTGTGTTTTCCAATGAAGCAGAAATAAAGATTTAGATTTGTACCTTGCACAGTTTGCAACAATATTTCATGTAAGTTAGTGAAGCATATGGGCTGCTCTTTCAAATTCAATCACACAATCATAATTCAGACATAGAAACAGGAATTCACAGTCAAATTCTGTATGTTTTTGCTCCTACTACAAGCAATAAGTACAAGACACAATACGAATACAAACAAATCTATTCACCGTATGATACGCACAAAACAGCGGAATACGGTTGACATACAAAGTCAACTTTACTGACACAATCAGTTGATACGCCTTACGTACCTGACGTACGTATTACATACACATGAGAAATTAAACACATGGTAAATTCAGAAATTCCATTCAAACTAGCTTCATCATCATCATCATTTCATCCGAAAGACGTCCACTCCCGCAGCCTTGAGCAGGTCGTCGCTCCACCTAGAGGGAGACCTTCCAACGCTGTGTCTTGCGTTACGCGGTCGCCACTCCAGAACTTTTCGACCCGAACGGCCATCCGTTCTGCTTGCTATGTACTCTACTACTACTATTGCACTTAAGTTTGGCAATTCTTCGGGCTATGTCGGTAGCCTCGGTTCTCTTGCAGATGTCTTAATGTCTGATTTGATCACGCAAGGAAACTCCAAGTATAGCTCTCTCCATTGCCCTTTGAGTGACTTTAAGCCTTCTGATGAACCCCATTGTGAGCGACCACGTCTCATACACCACCACTATAGACTAGTATTAATAAGATAGAGCACAGACCATTATTATGCTTTGTGAACCCTCTGATCCCTATTCTATACTGCCGACGCGACGCTATCGTTTGATTGTACCGCCAGCGTATCGGTCCCGCGTGTGATGTGATACGCGGCGAACTGTTATAAGAAACTGACACTTCTTAAATTGGGCGTCGGTGAGTGTTAAATATTTGGGATAATATTTAACGTAAGTGCGAAGTAAAATTATGACGTTTAGGTTGAAAATGTATTGATTTTGAAAGGGTAATTTGCAAACGACTCAAAAAATCGTAGGAGGTTTAACGCACACATATTAAGTACGTTACATGTTGGTTTGTCTACAGTCAACAAAAATATATATGCAATTTAGATGATATATATATATATCCCAGTCCCACCTGTAAAACCAAGAATTACGTTCACATTCCTTAACATTCGATCGAAGACAAACTCCGAAGGGGTGACCCATAGGACCAACAATCAAAAATTAATCTGAAAAGCGTATTGGCAATTTCCTCTTTTCATTAAAGCGGTCAAAAGAAGGCTGTATATGTTTACAAAGCAAGCATACTCATAAGTTCAAATGACTAGCACATTTTTAAATAATTGTGGCTTATATAGTTTAATTAGGTCATATAAAATATCGGCTAAACTGACCCCTTAATTATCGTGAAATTTCCACCCAGCACAAATTGCATCAGAATAATTTTGGTATGAGACATTTCCAAGAATCGATGCTCACGTTATTAAAGTTAAAAAATATTCTGAAGTAAGTATAATGGATTTACGCACATCATTCAAATATTCATTTCAGCATATAATAAAAAAAAACACGTGCATTTTCAGCTTCATGTTTAAATACATTTCGCACGAATTTCGATGATCAGTATTTTATTTCAATGGAAAGTTCGCAATGCATGAAAAGGGCCGTGCAAATTGAATTCGTTTGTTTCGAGAAGGACGTATAATAAATGAAAGAATGTGTTGTATGCCTGATAACGTGCAAGCGAGTGTGAAATTCGTGCACATTGTATGTTTACCTACTTGATTTAGGCAAATATCATGAGGAGAATTTTAAGTATGAGTGTGGATGCCTATAGTGTATGGAGAAGGGGAGGCAGACCAAAGGAAAGATGGATGGATTGTGTGAGGTACGATGTGTGATATGACAGAAAAGGCAGTCAGTGATAACGTGACGGTTAACAGGACGGAATGAAAGAAGAAAACGTGTTGCGTCGACCCCAAGAAACATGGGCCCAGAGCAAAAAGATGATGAATGTGGATGACTATAAGAATAAGAGAAGACCAAGAAAACGAGGGATAGAACGTGTGAAAGATGATCTGTTTTGAAAGGGAGTGATTGTTGAGATGATAACAATTAATAGATGAATGTGGAAGAACGAAGACCCTCAATAATTTGAGAGAAGGGCATGACAAAGATGATGATGATGTACATATTGCCTGTTGAACTGGATTGTTCAACAGGCATAGTGGCAGAGCCATTGATTGCCTTTAGAGCTACGAGTCGCAAACTCGCGACGGGTGACTGATCATGGAACAAATATTTGCATGGTTACGGGTTACGGGGAGTTTCTGCATGTATGATTTCTGTTTGTGCGCATTTGCACAATAACTGTGAAATCCTTGTGTAGGGTAAAGATTTTAAATATAGGTTAGTGAAAACTTGTAGATACTAAGCTTGGCAGTTTTTTTTCATAACCTCTTTCGTCTGAATTCGTGACCGGTAGATGGCAATAGGCTTGGCCCTTTTTAAATTGGACTTATACATACATAACTGGCGAAATGAGGATGTGCTACATGTAGAAGTGATTTATTACATTATTTTATTTAACTTGCAATTTATGTATGTAGGTAAGTGTGTTCGGGTCAAATCTTGCAGCAGAATTTTAAAACAGTTATCCTCTACCTATTAAAAATGAATCCCTATTTCACGCCACAATTTGAGAACGCCTTTACCGATTTGAATAATTCTGTTTTGTTTGGTTCCCCAGAATACAGGTTATGTAGGTAATGAAATTTTGCATACACATTAAATTTGGATGACAATGCATGTTAAGCTAAGTGACGTCATTCTAAATCCAACATGGCGGACGGCCCAAGATGGCAGACAAGTTATTTTTGTGCACTGCCATGGTATAGGCACAGATAATATAATACTAGCATAGTATAGGTATCAAATGAAAGGGTTTGCTGAGAAGAATACGAAAGAAGATTGCTTCAGAAGAAAAAAAAAATGTTTTATCCTCGCACTGGAACACCTTGCAGCAATTACACCAATGTAGCATACACATACTTAAAGGTACTAACTATAAGTCCAGATTTCCTCGGTGTATTTTATGTGCGTTTCGTTCTGTGCAGGATAAACTTTTTTACTAATAAGAGTATAGATTGTACGTATACTATTATATCATCCAGACTGGTACAGTATACCCGGCCATTAAGCACTGATGTAGACACAGGCCAGAATGAAATTCTAAATAAAACATAACACGAAACAACTACGCCACCAGTACAAAATATTATTATCTAGCGTATTCCCTTTCGTGCCGTTATATACGCGAAAATGTTTTTATAACGTGCCTCGGTAATATGACTTTAGAATGTCCTGCTATAATTTGAATATATACCAGTCATATATTTGAGTTAGGATAATATTTTTTAGTTGTCTAGGAGGACCAGAGGTTATTTTTATTTCACATCGAGAGGTACAGGTAAAGTCACCATTAGAGCTATTAAAAAAAGTGTCGTGTTATTATGAAGAGGGATGGATGGAGAGGTAGGACTAGTAAAAGATGGATGGATTCTGCGAGTAGAGGAAAGAATGATTGCACGATGGATGGCAGAAGAGAATGGAAGAAGAAAACGTTCTGCACCAAACACAAGTAACATGGGACAAGGGCAGGAAGATGACTAAAGAGACTAAGGCCATTTCATTCCAGCAGCATTTTTTTTTTTTTTTTTTTAAAAAACTTTGCCCCACACTAGGAATTTCTTCCTGTATCGTGGGTGCGTTTACAAACATATAAACTCACATACACAACACCCAGAGCCGGAACAACTATCTGTAGGTCATACAAATATTTGTTCCGTGCGGGAATCGAACCCGCGACACGCAGCACAGCAGTCAATCGCTCAACCACTGCGCCAACCGTGCGCCCGTTGCCGCATTGACTCATGCTCAACTCGAAATAGACAATTGTGATTGGCTGGCACGTTTTTTTGACGTTTTCGTGCTCAAGTCCATGATCCTAAACGCCCTAAATGTTACCGAACTCGTTTAAAACAACATCAGTGGAATTGAGCAGCGTTAGCGTTTACTTGGAACGTACTCGTACTTGCTCATTGGA
Organism: Orthosia gothica; assembly: GCA_949775005.1. Taxonomy (NCBI): domain Eukaryota; kingdom Metazoa; phylum Arthropoda; class Insecta; order Lepidoptera; family Noctuidae; genus Orthosia; species Orthosia gothica. The sequence continues at coordinate 26,361,336 of OX459048.1, forward strand.
ACTTTCATTTTCGTTCAGCACCTACCCACACATTTTGTGTAGAAAGAATTCAGTAACGTTTGGGGCGTCTGGGCTCTTGCTCTATTGAGTACACATATGTCAAGCTGAAGAAACATATGTCAAACTCGAGAGTTGTGATTGGTTGGCAGTTGACTGGCAGGTGGCAGGCCTTTGAGTCGAGCATGTGCATCTGGAATACGGGGTTTAAGTCAAAATTAAGAAAATTGAAATAGATAGATATAAATAGATCCGACAAATAATATGATTGATTAGAGACGGACATGGAAGTCAGTGGGTACCATAATAATATCATTATCATGCCAGTAGAATTGGTAATGGAACATCTTCTTCTTCGTCGTATCGATGATTCCAAAATTAAATATATTTTGACCAGAATTCCGCCACGCCAACAGCGTTGTCATTTGCCTAACGAAAGTCTTTGTTGTTGCACGACAAAAGGTGTAACATTGTTTGGGACGTGGAAGTAAGTACATATTATTAGGTTTAGAAAACCGACTTTAGTCATAAAGATCAACGAAGTAGGTATATATTTGTTAAGCAAGAAATAAAAAATAATGTAGAGTAAATGTTTTGCTCCGAACTTCTCATAAATACCAAAGTGGATCGTAATAGCTTTGATCTTCATGTTGCAGTGAATTAAATAATTATAGACAATTTTCCTCAATTTAGGAAGGTAATTCAAGCAAACTTCTTCAGCATCCAATTAGGTATAATAGTAGGATATGAGAAGAAAATCAAACGAAGGTTATTGTTGACCTTTAAAACGTAAATTTATTTTCGCAGAAGTTTAGCAAATGCTATTTCAAGAAAGCTTGATGATCGTTTTCTTGATGCTCATTTTTAACCACCGCCGGAAAAAGAGGGGTGTTATAAGTTTCACGTGTGTTGCTGTGTAACTGTGTATCTGTGTGTCTGTCTGTGGCATCATAGCGCCTAAACGGATGAACCGATTTTGATTTAGTTTTTTTTGTTTGAAAAGTGATTTTGTCGAGAGTGTTCTTAGCTATGTTTGAATGAAATCGGTTCAGCCGTTCAAGAGTTATGGGCGTTTTACTGTTTGAATCGAGGTGTGTTCGCAAGATAAATGCGTCGGGGGTTTTGTAAATTTTGAAATTTTACTTGTCTTATGGTACAAATATGTAAAACCATTTTATATTATTCCTAATTCAAGATAAGTGTGTTTTCTAGATATTCGTTTCGTGATTCACATCAAGATTTCGGAACTGTAGCGCCGAAGCATAGTACACTGAACGCCTAGCAGGCCATTGTTACGGACGGCATCGTCAAACGTAGGTACCATACAAACCAAGCGTGTTACTGGGTGTCCATTTAGGTACTCATAGAAATTAAAGACCCATGCCAACTCTATCCCGGCTATGAGAGCCAAAACTTGTGCCGTGCGAATCCTTCTGTTCTATGTGCATTGAAACTAACCATTCAACTGCTACAGCGCTGCACCAAATTACCACAGATCTCCAACCGACTAATTCAGCGCAAAATCCAAAGCTAGTTAATTTTATAATTCATGTACACACAGTATATTAAATTCAGAAAACACATCAAGACTATATCGTACAAAGGTACTGCTTATTTCTTAAGGAATTTCTACTAGCAGGCCCGCGAAAAGGAAAAATTAAAAATAAATGTAGACAAATAGTGTGTGAGAACAGGAAGAGAAGAAAAGTGAACGACTAACACATGTATTTATGTATGCAGTGTAAGTGATAAATACATAATTCAAAAATATATAGAAACTTAATATATACATGTGCTTAATTAAGCTTTTAAAAAACGATTAAATCTTCTAATTAAATCCTTTCATTGTATTTCAAAAGCGAGATAGTATCTAGTATCTAATTTAATTCCCATTCTAACTTCACACATGCATCCTTATTTGTGTCGAAGTTCTGATTAACTTCAGACGGAGGAAGTGTCTTCAAACTTGGAGTTTACGAAGTTTGCGCCCTATTAGCCTTAGCATACTAGGTCGCGCGGTTAGTGGGCATTGTGGTCAAACCGGCCATCTCACAACTTTGCCCGGGTCATTGAAATAAACAGGGGATGATTTTGATCCCTAGTTTTGTGAGAAGTTTAAGGGCACCAAACCTTAGTAAGTTTGAACAACACTTACAATGAGCCTTTGGCCATGTAGTTTGGTTGGAATTAAATTATTTCTAATGTGAATACAAGGCATGTGTCTGATAGAATTTCCTATAAGCAAAAATTTTGAATTTCTATGCAAACTTTTATGCTTATGGGGACGAATTTTCAAAAATCCTTCCGTCTTGCTCAACTTTGTGAATTGTGCGTATTTCAAAATTTTAGTTCCATGGTTGATAAAATACTTGAATACTTGTAACTTTCATGTATCCAATTGTTTTATCAAAGATTGATTGATATTCACAAAGATTGGTCACCGTAAAAATAGATCGAAGTAAGTGGAAAGAGGAAAGAGACTTTTTTCTCTACAGTGGTTCTCAAGGGCCAATTCGAAAAGGTGAATCCCGTGGACCTTGGCCAAAGTCGTAGAAATAACAGAATAATATTAACTTTGATATGACAAAATAAATAGAATTTTAAATGCTATGATGGAATAGGATGAGAATTGTTCGGCAATTTGTTAAAATAACACAAGTTGTAGACACGGCTGTGTTACAACCAAGATTTTTTAACTTATTATACGTATAATATATATAGATTAAAATCAGTACAAGAATTTTTCCAATCGGAATAGTACTTACAGAGAAATAAAAAATAATACTTCATTGTATACGTCATCATCTCATCTTTATAATACTAGTCTAGATAATGCAATGCCTGGTTCTTTGCATGTAGTTGCCTTAGAACTGCAATTCCAGCACAAACCAAATAAATAAACAACTAAACCATAACAGATAGGTATTAAACCGTATTAAGTTTGCAGCTGCTACCGAGAACAGGAGGATTCTAATTGGATTCTGTCAGAATAAGTTACGTGGGAACAATTGAACGTTATACTGCAGTGCGGCTTGTTAATTGCAAAAAAAAAAAATCACTAGATATAATTTGTTTTTAACCATTTTGAGGAATATCCAGATTAGGGTTATTCTGCTTTGTTCCTTTCAAAATAAATTTCGTAGAATTAACTCTTCAACTGCCAGGTGACTGACAAACAATAATTTTGCTATTGTGACACATTGTCTGGCAGCTAAGGTGTTGAGCAAGTGGCAGGCAGGGCAAATTCTAATAGAATCAAGAAATCAAAAATAAGTGTACAGGCCCAAAACGGAATACCTGTAGAGCCTTCTGTAAAAGTCTTACAGTGAAAACTTAACTGAAATAAATCAAGTGAGCTGACAATCATGGGCGAAGCAATCCTCCTGATGCTAGAGGAGGAGAGACGGTTTATTTCAAGCTCACTTTAAATAAGTTTTCACTGAGTTTATTTCAGAATAAACCGGCTGACGCACGGCATTTAATGCAATAACGAAACTGGAATTGTGTAAATGGAATAAAGGAATCAAATCAAAAATTTAATTTTTCATAATATTTTATAGGTCGCAACCGCAAATGCCTATAAAAACCCTGGCAATAGATACTATTTATCATAATTACTAGCAAAATCAAACGATATTGAATTTGTCAGAGTAAAAATAACACTGTTATCTTATTATACCAACTTGTTAAAAGTTTTTATTTAACTTGCAATGTATGTATGTATGTAATCGTGTTCGGGTCAAATCTTGCAACTGAATTTTAAAGCAGTTATCCTCCACCGATTAAGATGAAATTTTGCATACATGTTTAGTTTAGATGACAATGCATGGTTAGCTATGTGACGTCATTCAAAATCGAATGTGGCGGACGGCCTAAGACAGCGGACTAGTTATTTTTTGTGCACTGCCATGATATGGGTATCAAATGAAAGGGTTTGCTGAGAAAATACGAAAAAGCTTGTTTAAAACAAAAGATTTTTTAATTAATAATTTATTCATGCTAATTTAAACTACATAGGGGTTTTCTAGCTAACTACAGTACACTGAGAAGAAGCACCGAAAAAAACGGGCACCAAATTGTTGTCGCAAAAACCTTGTTTCGTCTAATATCTCAATGTCGAAAACAGTGTCTATAAACATCTTCCAACCTTAAACTATCTTCTGCAACCTCGAACACATCCCCTGAGTATAAAAGTCCATCGAAAACTATCGTAACTCGAAGGTGAGCGGTGCCGAAACTGCAACGAGGTCGCCGTAAATCACCCGGGGGCAAATTGCGCGGAAACCGAAGCTGGGACACTTGGCACTTCGCCAACCACAAACGATACAAGGCGAAGAAAAGTGCAGGCTTCAACTGTTTTGTGTTAAATGTAGCAACAGCTGAGAGACTTCAACAGCTGACAGACTTGTTGGTCTAGTCGAGAGAAGAGTTGGGGATCTAGGTAAGGAAGATCTTAGTGGGATCCTGGGACTAGGTTTTCGCCTGGGTACTACAGGGGACTTGTTTAGTCATTGAGGACTTCATACAAAAGATGTTCACAAAAATGTCTAAAATCTAGTAAAATTAAGTTTTTTATTTACGCGATGTGTATCTTTTTTGATATACAATAAAGTATATTCTATTCTAAAGAATTTATTTTAATCCAGTGCACCTCTGAACCAGCGTGCTTTATTATATTGACTAAGTTAATGTTCAAGTCAATTTTCAAAATTTATAAAACCCCCGGCACATTTATCCTGCGCTTAACTTTTGAGCTGATGAACCTATGTTATTCAAACTTAGCTAAGAACACTCGATAAAATCACCTTTCAAACAAAAAAAAACTAAATTAAAATCGGTTCATCCGTTTAGGAGCTAAGATGCCACAGACAGACACACAGATATACGGATACACAGATACACAGACACACAGATACACAGCAACACACGTCAAACTTATAACACCCCTCTTTTTCCGGCGGGAGTTAAAAGCCTGCTGCCTACTCTTTCAGGAAATACTCTCATGGTAATAATAATGATGAAGCAACAAAGAGTAATGAATTTAAAACAGTAGCGAGGAAAATTATACAAAATTATATAACTTTGTTCCGTTGCGGCACTTTGCATGTAATGTGACCCAAATACAATTTCCTTGCGTTGACGGTGGCAGTGCTTTCAAGAACGTTATTGTGTGATGTTAAATTGGATGTAGGTTGCCCTAGTCGATGGCACGAACTATTTTGTGCGCGGGGTTAAAATGCATGCTTTCTCATCCGACAACACGTGCGAAACAGATATATGCTGCGATGAGCAGTAAGAAGCTAGTTCGCGTACGAATACACACTTTTGCAAATTTGTAGCAAAATGGATGATAATTTAGGACAAAACGAGCGCGTGAAAAATCGACTAAATTTATCTGTTCAAAATAAAACTATTTACATTATTGAACTACTAATATATCCCTGTATGGTGACTGTTATGCAAATTTCCTTCTTCTTATGGTAATTATTTGCGCCCAAAGATGCGTTAAAATTTGTTTTGAAAGAGTCTTTGGTCAGCTGGACGCGCTCGCTACTGGACCCGCGAGTCCGCTTAACCACATAATTAATTTTCTTTATTTTTATTGGTTAACTGGACCTACATTAAACTTAATGGAACTTTCGACGCTCATATTTTTCTTATTATTTGTTTCCATACAGGGCTAGATAATAATGAGACAAATTTATATATTTTCTTATTTTGAACGTACACTGTTAAACAGTGGAGTAATCGCCGGACAGATCGACTAGGGCAACCCCAAACTTGTCTTTGCTCGCATCAAAGTCGAAAATTACGGGTATTCCACGGTAACGTACTACCGAGATAAAAACCGCGGCAGTGTCTGTATCCAATCTGTGTTCCAATATATGTGCGTCATCCAAAACCATGCAGCCGTGATGGATTTGATTATCAAACATACAGAATTTCATTTTCATAATATGTAGCAGGAAGGAATAAACGTCAAATAATTTTGGGTCATCGTTGCCCATAACCAGTTGTAACTAGAAACCATAACAAGTTTCTATAACTGTTCCACATCACGTAACATATTTAATTCAATTTCACTCCACTCTGAGAAAAATATTAACCAAGTTACTACTACTAAAAGAAAGCCCTCAAGTCCTCGCTGTCCAGTGGAATTACATTTGATAAATTTTATTTCAAGGAATATGGCATCCCGCATAAATGATGTCGTAAGTTTTAAAACTTTTATTTGCCCAACGTATGTCAACATGTGTCCCGAGCTAACCAGTGTATAAATGAATGAATGGAAAGAAATATGTAAAAGCAAGAATGTGTAGGTAATACATACACGTTAAGGTTTTAGTGGTCTTCTAAAAGGCATGTAGTGACGACAAATTATTATAGTATTCACAGTTTTTAGACATGTCTCGAGGCAAATTTACGACTGTAGAACGCTTGGTGGTGCAGGATAGAGTACAAGGTGAATGGGACACGCGGGAGGTAACCGATGAAGTGGACTAATCAAATTAAACCCGCCTTTTTTCAACTGTGTTGGATGCGACTTCCAATCTAAACGGATTTAGCTCCAGACAGCCACGACTTAGTAACTTCAGTTACTTGAATTGTGGGGGAACTGTGTTACTCTAACACGATACCCCTTTGCAAGACTGCTGTCAGTTTGTATGACTACCTTAACGACTATCAAAGATTATAACGGCTTAATGTGCTTTCCAAGGCACGGAGGCATCTCGGTATGAAGATCAGCCACGCTCCTAATCAAATTTAATTCACAGTTGGTATATTTATCTGAAAGTATAAGGTATTGTATCATCCACGCAAACCAGTATCTTATTTACCTCATAGAATACTAAATGAACTTTTCGGTGACGACATTAGTTTTAGGTCAACCGACAGGTTACAAGGTAAAACCATCTATCAAAGTTACGACTACCTGACGACACCAAACTGGAGCAAAGGAAACTGCATTTAGGTCGACCATAACTCACGATTTAGTCCTTGTGCCTTTAAATTAAGGTTGCTGTATAAACAAGGTTCCATCTCATATATTGTGACGGGAATACATAAATACATACAAGTGCCACATAAGATTTCTGATCTTGTTCTGTCTGTAGCATAAATATATAATTTCTATAAATTATGTATGATCTTTCATCATCTTCCTGTGCTGCTCTTGTCGAGGTCGGCGCAACAAGTTTTGTTTTCCATTCTTCCCTGTCAACCGTCATGATAACTCCAATCCCTTTTTTAACCGACTTCCCAAAAAGAACGCGGTTCTATGTTCGACTGTATGTATTTCTTATTTTTTTGTTTGTTTACCGATTTCTCCGTCAATTGTGGACCGATTTGGAAATTTGTGTCTTCACCGTTGTCAGACGATGATACTTTCTTTTTCTTTTACGTAGTTTTCCTCGAAGTAGCTAAGCCAACAATAGCGTTTCCTCGTCGGAATCCATTTTGTCTCTGATAGTACGCCTCATATTGTAGCATGTGCGCGACGTTAACGTTGCGTTCAGTGGATGTAACGCTTGCCACTAGTCTCGCGACGTCAACGTCGCATCTGCGCTGCGTCAACGCTGCGCAGACGTTGGAGGAACGCCAACGCTCGTTAAACGCCAGTAGAATAGCGGCCTCTTTGGCTATCAATGATTTTCATGGAAATTTGAGGTACCAAAACCAAAAACAAAAAGAGAAAAAAAAACAATAAAGTTAAACTGACTTCGAAAAATAACAATACAAAGCTAAAAATAACTTTATTTCCCGCAGTCGGTGTCTTTGGTTCCTTTTGTTTTTCGTTTTTAACCCCCGCCGGAAAAAGAAGGGGTGTTATTAACCCCCGCCGGAAAAAGAAGGGGTGTTATAAGTTTCACGTGTGTTGCTGTGTATCTGTGTATCTGTGTGTCTGTCTGTGGCATCATAGCGCCTAAACGGATGAACCGATTTCGATTTAGTTTTTTTTGTTTGAAAGGTAATTTTGTCGAGAGTGTTCTTAGCTATGTTTGAATAAAATATTCAAACATAGCTAAGATCTCCCGACGCGTTTATCTTGCGACAAGTAAAATTTCACAATTTAATAAACACCCGACGCATTTATCTTGCGAAAACACCCCGATTCAAACAGTAAAACGCCCATAACTTTTGAACGGCTAAACTACGATTTTATTCAAACATAGCTAAGAACACTTTCGACAAAATCACCTTTAAAACAAAAATATTAAAATAAAATCGGTTCACCCGTTTGGGCGCTTTGATGCCACAGACAGACACATAGATACACGGATACACAGATACATAGACACACAGATACACAGCAACACACGTCAAACTATAACACCCCTCTTTTTCCGTCGGGGAATAAAAATAATAATATTGATTAGAAATTTCCTTCTAACTGCTTTGGATTTTGATAAAAAGTATGTTTTAATCCTTTATCGTGACATCATTTCAACTTCATAATTAACAACTTTAATGAAGCAGTCTTTTTCGGGTTCCGTACCCAAAGGGTAAAATGGGACCCTAATACTAAGACTCCACGATCTGTCTGTCTGTCTGTCTCTCACCAGTCTGTATCTCATGTACCGTGGTAGCTAGAAAGTTGAAATCACAGATGATGTATACTATTGCTGCTATAACAACAAATAAAGAAAACACAGAATAAAATAAATATTTATGTGTGGCTCCCATACAACAAACGTATTTTTTTTGCCGTTTTTGTGCGATAATGGTACGGAACCCTTCGTGTGCGAGTTCGACTCGCATTTGGCCAGTTTTTTTTAGTATCTAGCAATTCTCAGTGAAAACAGGAGTGCTATAAAAAATATACATTTTTTTTTATAAAAAGTTTAACAAATATTGTCAGGCCAAACTGCTTTGCCGACTTTTTCCGGACGGATGGCAACCCTGATTAAGTTATGTTATGACATGTTTTTGAGACTTATTCCATATTTCAGGACGTCGCATCTAGTTGGGTAGAATAATATGAAACTGTCATACGTTTTATGTTAATTTTAACTTCGTGTGTGGCGTGGCGGAATGTGCTACATACATGTGAAATTTCAGGTATCCATTTTATATGTTAAGGAGTAACAAAAGCTTGGAGAAAATCCCTGAAAATATTTTATGTATAAAGTAGGTAAGGCTACCTGAAGAATACAGAAGACGGCGTTTGGGCAACTTCGTCAGGTATTCCCGTCTAGCCTAGTCTTCACTCAGTGCGTCCTACCTGTTATGATTTACGAGGCCGAGACGTGGACACTCACTGTACGGCTGGTCCATCAGCTTAGGGTAGCTCAGCGAGCTATGGAAAGGCCTTTGCTAGGTCGAGTCTCTCTGAGGCGTGGAACCCGGAACAAGGTGACCCAACAGAATACTAAAGTTGTCGACATAGCTCAGAGAGTAAGCAAGCTGAAGTGGCAATGGGCCGGCCATATTAGCCGTAGAACCAATGACCGTTGGGGTAGACGTGTTCTTGAGTGGAGACAGTTCTATTTGAAAGTATCAAGTATGGTAGAGCAAAAATGTTCAAAATAATTGTAAGAAATTATTCATTAAAATCTTCTTTAAACAAGCTTTTTTCGTATTCTTTTCAGCAAACCCTTTTATTTGATACCCATATCATAGCAGTGAACAACAAAATTTCCAATTTCCGCAATCTATTAAAGCGTATAGCGTTTTATTCAAATATTTGATTGTTATTTTATTCATATATTTTAACAACTCTGGTAATTTGATTTGCTTCTAAGTATGTACTGTGATGGAATCTCCACAGTGCACAAAATACCGTCTAGGGGCCACGTGCCTCCCCCCCCCCATTAAATCCACTCTTAGTAACAAAAAAAGGCGTTGCACAAAAGGGTAGTCTTTTAAGAACACACGGGATCCCTTCTACCTGCATATGGTGGTTTTAGTGAGATATAAAGCCCAAACTCCGTGGTATTTTACCAAAAGTCCAGGCGCCTTATGAAATTTTGTCGCCCCCGTTAAAAACAGGTACCTATCTAACCAGCTCCCCTGCCACCACTGGTGGCGGTGGTGGTGAATACCGGGCATTATGCCCGGTATTCACAAAAGCGGAGAGGAGAGGAGACGAGAGGAGATGTGTTTGAATAAACCAATCCGATTTCATTATCTCCACATCTCTTCTCCTCCCCGCTTTGGTGGATACCGGGCCTAGCCGTGCTCGCTTCGCTCCGTTCGCTTCAAGCTGTCACTGCGCTCAGTTACCCATTTTAATAGCTTTTCTGCGCGCTTGGGCCACGTCAAGTGTCTTACTTTATTTTACTTGTTATTATTCTTAATCCTTTTATGTTAAACTGGTTCTGGGCGGCGGAGGGTTAAATTTATGGCATAAATCTTGAGGCGTCTTAGAATTTACATGAGTAATAGTTTTGATTTTGGCTTAGACAATATTAATTTATTGTTACAGTGTGTTTAGCTAGCGGATTTTAAGATGAGTGTAGTTTCTTTATTTTTGCACCTTTTATCTATTTAAAAATGAACCTATTTATTTCTTTTGTATATGTAAAATATAATTTAAAAAATATACAAAATGTCGAATATAAAACCTCCAATTTTTTGGTAAGTCAGTCAAAATAGAATATACTTTATTGTACACCATAAAAGTTAAACATCTATTGTATATAAGAAAAACTTAATTATATCTACGGGTACAAAGCCGGTCTTATCGCTGACACCGATATCTACCAGACAACCTTTGGATGGACTGAAAGAACTTAAAATGAAAAAGGGGTTAGTCTGTACTGTAGTGCTATTACATTAAATCATAAATGTATACACATTCCTACGTGTGGGTAAATTCAGAGATTAATTGTTTACCAATCATGACAAAAATGTATTTCCCAGACTGTACATTAATAATAATAATACTAACCTGTTATTGTTTCGCTGTAGGGCAGGGGTCTCTTCTCATACAAAGAAGGGAAGATGGCGATTTCATACTTATATTAACTACTAGCTGTTGCCCGCGATTTCGTCTGCATATAAGTATTACTTTGAACAGACTTGTCTTTATATCGCGCAATAATATTGTAGGTGTGTGGGCTGCCTTACTTGAGAAATTATTAGTTCACCATGCAAACTTCCACCCCCCTTTCCATTCCCTATAGGATGACTTCTGGGCTAAAAACTATCCTATGTCCATTCCAGGATCTCAAACTATATCCATATCAAATTTCATGTAAATCGGTTCTGCGGTTCAAGCGTGAAAAGATAACAGACAGGGATAAAAAGTAGCTTATGTCACCCAAAAATTCTTTCTCCGTTGGGAAGCTACACTATAGCACACTATCTGTAGCTTCCCAACGGAGAAAGAATTTTTGAAATCGGTCAAGTAGTTTTTAAGTTTATTCGTTACATACAAAAATATAAAAATACAAATATTTCCTCTTTATAATATTAGTATAGGTATATAGATAAGTCAAGATTTTTTCACAATTTTTTTCTTCACCGTTGTCTACGCTGTTCAAGATAAACTTAGAAAGTACATATGAATTTAAAAAGGTCACATTGGTATTTACCCGGATTTGAACCCACGACCTCAAGCACGAGAGGCGAGGTCTTAGTCAATCGGCCACCACGATATCTCCAATGATCTATCAGACCAATTACAAACACAACAAAAATAACTACGAACAGCAATTCGCCAACTACTCAGCGTATAAAAGCTATTAAACAATTTCTATTGGCCAACTTTGCTCGGGCAAAGTTACAGGTACTAGTTGCTCACCGCTATTCATGCGAGAAACACTAACTTGCGGTTTTTATTGCAGCTTCTACTAATAAGCTAGTGGAAGCTTTACTGTAAATAGTCAACCTTTTTAGGGTTCCGTAGCCAAATGACAAAAAACGGAACCCTTATAGATTCGTCATGTCTGTCTGTCTGTCCGTCCGTATGTCACAGCCACTTTTTTCCGAAACTATAAGAACTATGCTGTTGAAACTTGGTAAGTAGATGTATTCTGTGAACCGCATTAAGATTTTCACTCAAAAATAGAAAAAAAACAATTATTTTTGGGGGTATCTATGGATAGGTCTTCAAAAATGGTATTGAGGTTCCTAATATATTTTTTTTCTAAACTGAATAGTTTGCGCGAGAGACACTTCCAAAGTGGTAAAATGTGCCCCCCCCTCCTGTAACTTCTAAAATAAGAGAATGATAAAACCACGTACAAAATCTAAGTCTTAATAAATTTAAATCATTCATTAAACGTAAGTTGTGCCAAAAAGCTTTTTATAGCATTAAAGATTACGTTGAGGATAAAACGGCTTGGGAGTGAGCTGCTCCAATTAAATTAATTTAGGTTTTTTTTTTATTTGTTTTCTTGCAATGACAAGAATATTTACTTTTTAAAGTATTATATTATTTTATTTTAATTATTGTGAATGTGAAGACTATGTGGATCATTATTTTGTTTTTTAATTTATCTTAGTTTTTAATCATGGTCTGGCAGTTTGAGTAGTTTATGCGGCCTACCCGAATGTCCTTTCTTTGGTATTGTTCGTCGAATCGTTGAGCTCCTTAAATTCTGAGTTGAGCTGCTCGGTTATTGACAAATGCGTGCACTGACTGGACAGGTCCACTCAATCTGGCTGGTTCTTTCCTCAAAAAACCATTTCAGACATCAGTCTACATGGTCTTCACATGATCGAACCAAGATTTTGTCAGGACTTTAAAAGAGACTGTGACCTCTGAGTTTGTTTCGGCCTTTCTTCTCAGAGTAGTCAGATATGAAACGCCGACCTCATCTAGTTTTAAAAAAAAAATATGTTGGACATGTAAAAGCGTTTGTACAAACCAACTTACAGAAATAAAATCATTTATCATTTACCAAAAAAAATATTTGATGTACATTACCATGTAAACTACCACCAAAAATTGGTTTGAACGAGATCTAGTAAGTAGTTTTTTTTTAATACGTCATAAATCGTAAACCGCAATTTACCAAGTACGGAACCTTTCATGCGCGAGTCCGACTCGCACTTGGCCGGTTTTTTGTTAAAGCTGTAAGCTGCTAGAAGTTTGAAGATGAGCAGGAATTAATTGGTGAGCAATTCATGTGCAGTTAAGGAACTAAAAGTTAAGCAATTTTCAGTTACACGCATAAACGAAGTACATGAAACCTTAATGGATTTATAGTCCGAAATTTTATAGTTAATAAAAAAAAAAGGAACATATGTACAGTACACGAAAAATGTATTCAGCTTTGGTGTTTAATCTTTCAATTCCGTGGCTATACATTTTCAGGCAGGCAGATAAATTATTTGAAATGTGCTAAACTTTGCCCTTTGTTTACTACGAAAGTTGTAATTACTACTAATACTATACTATTAATTGCTTAATTTCAAAGAATCCCCACACGTGTTTGATTGCAATTATTTATTTATACCTTCATGCACAAAGGTACAATAGTGGACTAAATGCCTTAGACATTCTCTAACAATAAACCATTATTTAAACTGTGGAAAGCAAAACAGTAAAACAAAAAAATAATAATAATAATTTGCTTTAAATACACATATATATATTTTATATAACGAATACTTATATATATTAACAAAGTAATGAAAAGAAGTTATCGAAAAGACCCTTCTCCCCGCTGAAAATAAAACCGCAATTGTCGCTTGAAAGAATACCAACTGGTTGCCGTCTTGATTTCGAGAAGAAGTGCATTCCAGAGAAGAAAAGACTTAATGGAAGGAAGAGTGAACAAAATCAGTAGTATGAATATCACACAGTAGGAAAAGATTATTGGAGGAACGCAGATTCCAAGCGTGTGAAGAACATAAGGCGCAGATTCCCTTCAGTAGCTGATTTTAAAATGAAAATCAAGTCTAAACGGCTATTCGTAATTTTTTGTTAAAATAAATGTTACATTGGAGCAGTTTCTTAAAAATGTAATGTATGAAAATTTTGAATTTTTTCGTAATTAAATTGTAAACTTATGTAACACGGACAAAAAATCGGCAAACGCAAAAAACCACCAGGCGTATTTTATTTAATGTAATTTTCACCATCTCAAAGAGAATTTAATTATCTACATTTTGTTATTTTTTTTTGAATTGCCTAGATTAATAAGGACTGTACAAAAATCTACTGACTTTAGGGTCGCGCGGCCGCACGGGTGTGAAACTGTTGCACGTTTTGTTCCCTCAAGGTCGTCGGCGACTGCCGACGTCTTAAATGAGACATAGGATAAGACGTGCGGTGGGAGAGTTGAGTGGGGAGAAAAGCATAGTGAGAGCGCGCAAACATCTTCTCTGGCGAATGGGCATTCATTTGAGCTCAAACCTGTAGCTCAAAACATGAATGCAAGCATATGTATTCATTGCTTCATATGTTTTAAAATCCGTCCACTCGACAGCGTAAAACACGCAATGAACACTGGTGAATTCTCAAAATGAAAAGAGCACGCGTGCTTTGAACTTTCAATAAAGTTAAGCAATTAGGCTGCAAGTCAATAACGCAGCCTCGTTTTATAGTTTATCTACACAATGCAACCCAGAGTCAGTAATATTTTAACAGCCAACATTTGTTGCCCACGAAAACGTCATGAATATCTAAGATTCTAAGAAATTCTGGTTTGCGAGTCCCTCAACTTTGTCAAAAATTACTCATCTGAAAGGACCCTGATAAGGCCTAAAAGCTTTCAAATAGTTTCATGCTGAATTTTTAAAAGGTATCTTCAATTTTGCGGACTATGTGAAAAGTTTTTATGAAGCGTAATGTCAGTGAGGGGTTCCCAAGTGGACATTTTAGATACATTAGTGGGAATCGTGCCAATGAAAATTAAGGTCAGATGGATCTGTACAAAATTGGAGCCGTATTTGTGAACAGAAAATTTTTTTTTGAAAAAAAATAGTACCGACTTCCAAATGAAAAACTACAAAGTGAAAAATAACTTAATTTTGGAAGTCGGTGTCTTTCGTAGGTACCACTTTTTTGCGATATGGACACCGACTTCCAAAATTAAGTTATTTTTCACTTTGTAATTTTTCATTTGGAAGTCGGTAGGTAGTATTTTTTTGCAAAATAGTTTTTTATTTTTCACTTTTTAGTTTTACATACCTAATAGGCTTGTTGTTTATTAAGGTCCCTATAACAGCAGAATAGATTACCCGTATAACATGAAACTTGAACATAACCGGTGTAATGAGAGATCTGCGTACCCCTTTAGAGCGTACTGGCGTGATGTTATGTTATGAAATAGTATAAACAATAAACAGACATGCGATTGCAGCAATCCCAAGAGTTTTGCCGTTATTTATTGAAGAGTTCTGTTGTATATCTCCGAAGTTCTTCACCAGACTTTCACCAAATTAAAATGGGACCAATTTCGAAACATACTCTTTCAAGCAAAAAAAAAAAATTTCAAAATCGGTCCACAATTGACGGAGATATCGGTGAACATACAAAAGAAAAAAATTCAAACATGAAGTCGAAAATAGAAACTCCTCCTTTTTGGTAAGTCGGTTAAAAATGAAATCATCATACTGTCTTATCCCTACTGTGGTCGGCGTCCACCCAACAGTATACAAGAATTTTTAACCTTCGACGGAAAAATATAAGTGTTTTAAGTTTGACGCGTGTACCTGTGTGTTTGTGTATCTGTCATAATACCTCCTAAATGTATGATCGGATTTTGATTAGTTTTTTGTATAAAAGGTGACTTTATTGAGGGTGTTCTTAGCTATGTTTGATTAAAATCGGATCAGCCGTTCATAAGTTATGGGCGATGTTTGAATCGGGGTGTTTTCGCAAAGTTATCGTATCATAATTATTACGTTTTCAATTGATTGTCGATAGAAGCATGAAATAAAATAGTATTGGGGATTTTTTAAATTTTACTTGTAGGTACATACAGCGATTGCCTATCTGACCTACACAATCAACAATACCCCTTGGTAGGCTGGTTGTCAGAGTTTCATGATTCAGATTATCTATAACCTTGGTAAAGGATCTACAAAATGATAGCTGGTCCAATGGCTAACATGCTTTCCGAGACACAGAAGAGTCTCGGTAAGAAATGAACCTTGGTAAAGGATCTACAAAATGATAGCTGGTCCAATGGCTAACATGCTTTCCGAGACACAGAAGAGTCTCGGTAAGAAATGAACCTTGGTAAAGGATCTACAAAATGATAGCTGGTCCAATGGCTAACATGCTTTCCGAGACACAGAAGAGTCTCGGTAAGAAATGAACCTTGGTAAAGGATCTACAAAATGATAGCTGGTCCAATGGCTAACATGCTTTCCGAGACACAGAAGAGTCTCGGTAAGAAATTAACCTTGGTAAAGGATCTACAAAATGATAGCTGGTCCAATGGCTAACGTGCTTTCCGAGACACAGAAGAGTCTCGGTATGAAATGAACCTTGGTAAAGTATCTACAAAATGATAGCTGGTTCAATGGCTAACGTGCTTTCCGAGACACAGAAGAGTCTCGGTATTAAATGTAAGGTCACCAATCGATAGAAAAACCTCGGTTAATATATCGTAAACCTTTGATCGACCCGTGTGGCTGCTATAATTTAGCCACGAGCTCCATCCTATCCTACTATCACATCACACTAATATTATAAAGACGAAAGTTTGTGAGTGTGTTTGTTACTTCTTTACGCTCAAACGGCTGGACGGATCTGGATAAAATTTGGCACAGGGATAGGTTATAGCACATAGGATACTGTTCATCCTGGGAATATGTTCCCTCGGGATAATTTAATCGACTTTGTCGCGGGTGAACGAACCTTCAACAAACATACACCGTTCCTTGTACAGTTGACTCCTTTGAAAAATTTCTTAGAATTCAAGTTGCACGAGTCAATCCGATCACATTGAGCTAAGGCTCTATCGTATTTCGTTCAGAATGCAGTTTCCTACCTGGCCCTTTGAGACGAAAACGAGTATTAGCATACGATTCTAGTACTTTATTGTACACTTTTGCTTTTCCTGAAGCGTGCAAATGGCGTGGCATTTTCTTTGCATACATCGGTATGTTTCATTTAGCTCGCAAGTTCTTATTTATTTAAATTGCAGCCATGTTTCACCAGTTATGTAATAGGGGGCGAGGTTATTGCCATAAACCATGCACAAGTCCTTCGGGGTGCTACTGAGAGAAATTCCAGCTGGAAAAACCCACTGCGACCACTATCTTCATGTTGCAGTGAATTAAATAATTATAGACAATTTTCCTCAATTTAGGAAGGTAATTCAAGCAAACTTCTTCAGCATCCAATTAGGTATAATAGTAGGATATGAGAAGAAAATCAAACGAAGGTTATTGTTGACCTTTAAAACGTAAATTTATTTTCGCAGAAGTTTAGCAAATGCTATTTCAAGAAAGCTTGATGATCGTTTTCTTGATGCTCATTTTTAACCACCGCCGGAAAAAGAGGGGTGTTATAAGTTTCACGTGTGTTGCTGTGTAACTGTGTATCTGTGTGTCTGTCTGTGGCATCATAGCGCCTAAACGGATGAACCGATTTTGATTTAGTTTTTTTTGTTTGAAAAGTGATTTTGTCGAGAGTGTTCTTAGCTATGTTTGAATGAAATCGGTTCAGCCGTTCAAGAGTTATGGGCGTTTTACTGTTTGAATCGAGGTGTGTTCGCAAGATAAATGCGTCGGGGGTTTTGTAAATTTTGAAATTTTACTTGTCTTATGGTACAAATATGTAAAACCATTTTATATTATTCCTAATTCAAGATAAGTGTGTTTTCTAGATATTCGTTTCGTGATTCACATCAAGATTTCGGAACTGTAGCGCCGAAGCATAGTACACTGAACGCCTAGCAGGCCATTGTTACGGACGGCATCGTCAAACGTAGGTACCATACAAACCAAGCGTGTTACTGGGTGTCCATTTAGGTACTCATAGAAATTAAAGACCCATGCCAACTCTATCCCGGCTATGAGAGCCAAAACTTGTGCCGTGCGAATCCTTCTGTTCTATGTGCATTGAAACTAACCATTCAACTGCTACAGCGCTGCACCAAATTACCACAGATCTCCAACCGACTAATTCAGCGCAAAATCCAAAGCTAGTTAATTTTATAATTCATGTACACACAGTATATTAAATTCAGAAAACACATCAAGACTATATCGTACAAAGGTACTGCTTATTTCTTAAGGAATTTCTACTAGCAGGCCCGCGAAAAGGAAAAATTAAAAATAAATGTAGACAAATAGTGTGTGAGAACAGGAAGAGAAGAAAAGTGAACGACTAACACATGTATTTATGTATGCAGTGTAAGTGATAAATACATAATTCAAAAATATATAGAAACTTAATATATACATGTGCTTAATTAAGCTTTTAAAAAACGATTAAATCTTCTAATTAAATCCTTTCATTGTATTTCAAAAGCGAGATAGTATCTAGTATCTAATTTAATTCCCATTCTAACTTCACACATGCATCCTTATTTGTGTCGAAGTTCTGATTAACTTCAGACGGAGGAAGTGTCTTCAAACTTGGAGTTTACGAAGTTTGCGCCCTATTAGCCTTAGCATACTAGGTCGCGCGGTTAGTGGGCATTGTGGTCAAACCGGCCATCTCACAACTTTGCCCGGGTCATTGAAATAAACAGGGGATGATTTTGATCCCTAGTTTTGTGAGAAGTTTAAGGGCACCAAACCTTAGTAAGTTTGAACAACACTTACAATGAGCCTTTGGCCATGTAGTTTGGTTGGAATTAAATTATTTCTAATGTGAATACAAGGCATGTGTCTGATAGAATTTCCTATAAGCAAAAATTTTGAATTTCTATGCAAACTTTTATGCTTATGGGGACGAATTTTCAAAAATCCTTCCGTCTTGCTCAACTTTGTGAATTGTGCGTATTTCAAAATTTTAGTTCCATGGTTGATAAAATACTTGAATACTTGTAACTTTCATGTATCCAATTGTTTTATCAAAGATTGATTGATATTCACAAAGATTGGTCACCGTAAAAATAGATCGAAGTAAGTGGAAAGAGGAAAGAGACTTTTTTCTCTACAGTGGTTCTCAAGGGCCAATTCGAAAAGGTGAATCCCGTGGACCTTGGCCAAAGTCGTAGAAATAACAGAATAATATTAACTTTGATATGACAAAATAAATAGAATTTTAAATGCTATGATGGAATAGGATGAGAATTGTTCGGCAATTTGTTAAAATAACACAAGTTGTAGACACGGCTGTGTTACAACCAAGATTTTTTAACTTATTATACGTATAATATATATAGATTAAAATCAGTACAAGAATTTTTCCAATCGGAATAGTACTTACAGAGAAATAAAAAATAATACTTCATTGTATACGTCATCATCTCATCTTTATAATACTAGTCTAGATAATGCAATGCCTGGTTCTTTGCATGTAGTTGCCTTAGAACTGCAATTCCAGCACAAACCAAATAAATAAACAACTAAACCATAACAGATAGGTATTAAACCGTATTAAGTTTGCAGCTGCTACCGAGAACAGGAGGATTCTAATTGGATTCTGTCAGAATAAGTTACGTGGGAACAATTGAACGTTATACTGCAGTGCGGCTTGTTAATTGCAAAAAAAAAAAATCACTAGATATAATTTGTTTTTAACCATTTTGAGGAATATCCAGATTAGGGTTATTCTGCTTTGTTCCTTTCAAAATAAATTTCGTAGAATTAACTCTTCAACTGCCAGGTGACTGACAAACAATAATTTTGCTATTGTGACACATTGTCTGGCAGCTAAGGTGTTGAGCAAGTGGCAGGCAGGGCAAATTCTAATAGAATCAAGAAATCAAAAATAAGTGTACAGGCCCAAAACGGAATACCTGTAGAGCCTTCTGTAAAAGTCTTACAGTGAAAACTTAAGTGAAATAAATCAAGTGAGCTGACAATCATGGGCGAAGCAATCCTCCTGATGCTAGAGGAGGAGAGACGGTTTATTTCAAGCTCACTTTAAATAAGTTTTCACTGAGTTTATTTCAGAATAAACCGGCTGACGCACGGCATTTAATGCAATAACGAAACTGGAATTGTGTAAATGGAATAAAGGAATCAAATCAAACATTTAATTTTTCATAATATTTTATAGGTCGCAACCGCAAATGCCTATAAAAACCCTGGCAATAGATACTATTTATCATAATTACTAGCAAAATCAAACGATATTGAATTTGTCAGAGTAAAAATAACACTGTTATCTTATTATACCAACTTGTTAAAAGTTTTTATTTAACTTGCAATGTATGTATGTATGTAATCGTGTTCGGGTCAAATCTTGCAACTGAATTTTAAAGCAGTTATCCTCCACCGATTAAGATGAAATTTTGCATACATGTTTAGTTTAGATGACAATGCATGGTTAGCTATGTGACGTCATTCAAAATCGAATGTGGCGGACGGCCTAAGACAGCGGACTAGTTATTTTTTGTGCACTGCCATGATATGGGTATCAAATGAAAGGGTTTGCTGAGAAAATACGAAAAAGCTTGTTTAAAACAAAAGATTTTTTAATTAATAATTTATTCATGCTAATTTAAACTACATAGGGGTTTTCTAGCTAACTACAGTACACTGAGAAGAAGCACCGAAAAAAACGGGCACCAAATTGTTGTCGCAAAAACCTTGTTTCGTCTAATATCTCAATGTCGAAAACAGTGTCTATAAACATCTTCCAACCTTAAACTATCTTCTGCAACCTCGAACACATCCCCTGAGTATAAAAGTCCATCGAAAACTATCGTAACTCGAAGGTGAGCGGTGCCGAAACTGCAACGAGGTCGCCGTAAATCACCCGGGGGCAAATTGCGCGGAAACCGAAGCTGGGACACTTGGCACTTCGCCAACCACAAACGATACAAGGCGAAGAAAAGTGCAGGCTTCAACTGTTTTGTGTTAAATGTAGCAACAGCTGAGAGACTTCAACAGCTGACAGACTTGTTGGTCTAGTCGAGAGAAGAGTTGGGGATCTAGGTAAGGAAGATCTTAGTGGGATCCTGGGACTAGGTTTTCGCCTGGGTACTACAGGGGACTTGTTTAGTCATTGAGGACTTCATACAAAAGATGTTCACAAAAATGTCTAAAATCTAGTAAAATTAAGTTTTTTATTTACGCGATGTGTATCTTTTTTGATATACAATAAAGTATATTCTATTCTAAAGAATTTATTTTAATCCAGTGCACCTCTGAACCAGCGTGCTTTATTATATTGACTAAGTTAATGTTCAAGTCAATTTTCAAAATTTATAAAACCCCCGGCACATTTATCCTGCGCTTAACTTTTGAGCTGATGAACCTATGTTATTCAAACTTAGCTAAGAACACTCGATAAAATCACCTTTCAAACAAAAAAAAACTAAATTAAAATCGGTTCATCCGTTTAGGAGCTAAGATGCCACAGACAGACACACAGATATACGGATACACAGATACACAGACACACAGATACACAGCAACACACGTCAAACTTATAACACCCCTCTTTTTCCGGCGGGAGTTAAAAGCCTGCTGCCTACTCTTTCAGGAAATACTCTCATGGTAATAATAATGATGAAGCAACAAAGAGTAATGAATTTAAAACAGTAGCGAGGAAAATTATACAAAATTATATAACTTTGTTCCGTTGCGGCACTTTGCATGTAATGTGACCCAAATACAATTTCCTTGCGTTGACGGTGGCAGTGCTTTCAAGAACGTTATTGTGTGATGTTAAATTGGATGTAGGTTGCCCTAGTCGATGGCACGAACTATTTTGTGCGCGGGGTTAAAATGCATGCTTTCTCATCCGACAACACGTGCGAAACAGATATATGCTGCGATGAGCAGTAAGAAGCTAGTTCGCGTACGAATACACACTTTTGCAAATTTGTAGCAAAATGGATGATAATTTAGGACAAAACGAGCGCGTGAAAAATCGACTAAATTTATCTGTTCAAAATAAAACTATTTACATTATTGAACTACTAATATATCCCTGTATGGTGACTGTTATGCAAATTTCCTTCTTCTTATGGTAATTATTTGCGCCCAAAGATGCGTTAAAATTTGTTTTGAAAGAGTCTTTGGTCAGCTGGACGCGCTCGCTACTGGACCCGCGAGTCCGCTTAACCACATAATTAATTTTCTTTATTTTTATTGGTTAACTGGACCTACATTAAACTTAATGGAACTTTCGACGCTCATATTTTTCTTATTATTTGTTTCCATACAGGGCTAGATAATAATGAGACAAATTTATATATTTTTTTATTTTGAACGTACACTGTTAAACAGTGGAGTAATCGCCGGACAGATCGACTAGGGCAACCCCAAACTTGTCTTTGCTCGCATCAAAGTCGAAAATTACGGGTATTCCACGGTAACGTACTACCGAGATAAAAACCGCGGCAGTGTCTGTATCCAATCTGTGTTCCAATATATGTGCGTCATCCAAAACCATGCAGCCGTGATGGATTTGATTATCAAACATACAGAATTTCATTTTCATAATATGTAGCAGGAAGGAATAAACGTCAAATAATTTTGGGTCATCGTTGCCCATAACCAGTTGTAACTAGAAACCATAACAAGTTTCTATAACTGTTCCACATCACGTAACATATTTAATTCAATTTCACTCCACTCTGAGAAAAATATTAACCAAGTTACTACTACTAAAAGAAAGCCCTCAAGTCCTCGCTGTCCAGTGGAATTACATTTGATAAATTTTATTTCAAGGAATATGGCATCCCGCATAAATGATGTCGTAAGTTTTAAAACTTTTATTTGCCCAACGTATGTCAACATGTGTCCCGAGCTAACCAGTGTATAAATGAATGAATGGAAAGAAATATGTAAAAGCAAGAATGTGTAGGTAATACATACACGTTAAGGTTTTAGTGGTCTTCTAAAAGGCATGTAGTGACGACAAATTATTATAGTATTCACAGTTTTTAGACATGTCTCGAGGCAAATTTACGACTGTAGAACGCTTGGTGGTGCAGGATAGAGTACAAGGTGAATGGGACACGCGGGAGGTAACCGATGAAGTGGACTAATCAAATTAAACCCGCCTTTTTTCAACTGTGTTGGATGCGACTTCCAATCTAAACGGATTTAGCTCCAGACAGCCACGACTTAGTAACTTCAGTTACTTGAATTGTGGGGGAACTGTGTTACTCTAACACGATACCCCTTTGCAAGACTGCTGTCAGTTTGTATGACTACCTTAACGACTATCAAAGATTATAACGGCTTAATGTGCTTTCCAAGGCACGGAGGCATCTCGGTATGAAGATCAGCCACGCTCCTAATCAAATTTAATTCACAGTTGGTATATTTATCTGAAAGTATAAGGTATTGTATCATCCACGCAAACCAGTATCTTATTTACCTCATAGAATACTAAATGAACTTTTCGGTGACGACATTAGTTTTAGGTCAACCGACAGGTTACAAGGTAAAACCATCTATCAAAGTTACGACTACCTGACGACACCAAACTGGAGCAAAGGAAACTGCATTTAGGTCGACCATAACTCACGATTTAGTCCTTGTGCCTTTAAATTAAGGTTGCTGTATAAACAAGGTTCCATCTCATATATTGTGACGGGAATACATAAATACATACAAGTGCCACATAAGATTTCTGATCTTGTTCTGTCTGTAGCATAAATATATAATTTCTATAAATTATGTATGATCTTTCATCATCTTCCTGTGCTGCTCTTGTCGAGGTCGGCGCAACAAGTTTTGTTTTCCATTCTTCCCTGTCAACCGTCATGATAACTCCAATCCCTTTTTTAACCGACTTCCCAAAAAGAACGCGGTTCTATGTTCGACTGTATGTATTTCTTATTTTTTTGTTTGTTTACCGATTTCTCCGTCAATTGTGGACCGATTTGGAAATTTGTGTCTTCACCGTTGTCAGACGATGATACTTTCTTTTTCTTTTACGTAGTTTTCCTCGAAGTAGCTAAGCCAACAATAGCGTTTCCTCGTCGGAATCCATTTTGTCTCTGATAGTACGCCTCATATTGTAGCATGTGCGCGACGTTAACGTTGCGTTCAGTGGATGTAACGCTTGCCACTAGTCTCGCGACGTCAACGTCGCATCTGCGCTGCGTCAACGCTGCGCAGACGTTGGAGGAACGCCAACGCTCGTTAAACGCCAGTAGAATAGCGGCCTCTTTGGCTATCAATGATTTTCATGGAAATTTGAGGTACCAAAACCAAAAACAAAAAGAGAAAAAAAAACAATAAAGTTAAACTGACTTCGAAAAATAACAATACAAAGCTAAAAATAACTTTATTTCCCGCAGTCGGTGTCTTTGGTTCCTTTTGTTTTTCGTTTTTAACCCCCGCCGGAAAAAGAAGGGGTGTTATTAACCCCCGCCGGAAAAAGAAGGGGTGTTATAAGTTTCACGTGTGTTGCTGTGTATCTGTGTATCTGTGTGTCTGTCTGTGGCATCATAGCGCCTAAACGGATGAACCGATTTCGATTTAGTTTTTTTTGTTTGAAAGGTAATTTTGTCGAGAGTGTTCTTAGCTATGTTTGAATAAAATATTCAAACATAGCTAAGATCTCCCGACGCATTTATCTTGCGACAAGTAAAATTTCACAATTTAATAAACACCCGACGCATTTATCTTGCGAAAACACCCCGATTCAAACAGTAAAACGCCCATAACTTTTGAACGGCTAAACTACGATTTTATTCAAACATAGCTAAGAACACTTTCGACAAAATCACCTTTAAAACAAAAATATTAAAATAAAATCGGTTCACCCGTTTGGGCGCTTTGATGCCACAGACAGACACATAGATACACGGATACACAGATACATAGACACACAGATACACAGCAACACACGTCAAACTATAACACCCCTCTTTTTCCGTCGGGGAATAAAAATAATAATATTGATTAGAAATTTCCTTCTAACTGCTTTGGATTTTGATAAAAAGTATGTTTTAATCCTTTATCGTGACATCATTTCAACTTCATAATTAACAACTTTAATGAAGCAGTCTTTTTCGGGTTCCGTACCCAAAGGGTAAAATGGGACCCTAATACTAAGACTCCACGATCTGTCTGTCTGTCTGTCTCTCACCAGTCTGTATCTCATGTACCGTGGTAGCTAGAAAGTTGAAATCACAGATGATGTATACTATTGCTGCTATAACAACAAATAAAGAAAACACAGAATAAAATAAATATTTATGTGTGGCTCCCATACAACAAACGTATTTTTTTTGCCGTTTTTGTGCGATAATGGTACGGAACCCTTCGTGTGCGAGTTCGACTCGCATTTGGCCAGTTTTTTTTAGTATCTAGCAATTCTCAGTGAAAACAGGAGTGCTATAAAAAATATACATTTTTTTTTATAAAAAGTTTAACAAATATTGTCAGGCCAAACTGCTTTGCCGACTTTTTCCGGACGGATGGCAACCCTGATTAAGTTATGTTATGACATGTTTTTGAGACTTATTCCATATTTCAGGACGTCGCATCTAGTTGGGTAGAATAATATGAAACTGTCATACGTTTTATGTTAATTTTAACTTCGTGTGTGGCGTGGCGGAATGTGCTACATACATGTGAAATTTCAGGTATCCATTTTATATGTTAAGGAGTAACAAAAGCTTGGAGAAAATCCCTGAAAATATTTTATGTATAAAGTAGGTAAGGCTACCTGAAGAATACAGAAGACGGCGTTTGGGCAACTTCGTCAGGTATTCTCGTCTAGCCTAGTCTTCACTCAGTGCGTCCTACCTGTTATGATTTACGAGGCCGAGACGTGGACACTCACTGTACGGCTGGTCCATCAGCTTAGGGTAGCTCAGCGAGCTATGGAAAGGCCTTTGCTAGGTCGAGTCTCTCTGAGGCGTGGAACCCGGAACAAGGTGACCCAACAGAATACTAAAGTTGTCGACATAGCTCAGAGAGTAAGCAAGCTGAAGTGGCAATGGGCCGGCCATATTAGCCGTAGAACCAATGACCGTTGGGGTAGACGTGTTCTTGAGTGGAGACAGTTCTATTTGAAAGTATCAAGTATGGTAGAGCAAAAATGTTCAAAATAATTGTAAGAAATTATTCATTAAAATCTTCTTTAAACAAGCTTTTTTCGTATTCTTTTCAGCAAACCCTTTTATTTGATACCCATATCATAGCAGTGAACAACAAAATTTCCAATTTCCGCAATCTATTAAAGCGTATAGCGTTTTATTCAAATATTTGATTGTTATTTTATTCATATATTTTAACAACTCTGGTAATTTGATTTGCTTCTAAGTATGTACTGTGATGGAATCTCCACAGTGCACAAAATACCGTCTAGGGGCCACGTGCCTCCCCCCCCCCATTAAATCCACTCTTAGTAACAAAAAAAGGCGTTGCACAAAAGGGTAGTCTTTTAAGAACACACGGGATCCCTTCTACCTGCATATGGTGGTTTTAGTGAGATATAAAGCCCAAACTCCGTGGTATTTTACCAAAAGTCCAGGCGCCTTATGAAATTTTGTCGCCCCCGTTAAAAACAGGTACCTATCTAACCAGCTCCCCTGCCACCACTGGTGGCGGTGGTGGTGAATACCGGGCATTATGCCCGGTATTCACAAAAGCGGAGAGGAGAGGAGACGAGAGGAGATGTGTTTGAATAAACCAATCCGATTTCATTATCTCCACATCTCTTCTCCTCCCCGCTTTGGTGGATACCGGGCCTAGCCGTGCTCGCTTCGCTCCGTTCGCTTCAAGCTGTCACTGCGCTCAGTTACCCATTTTAATAGCTTTTCTGCGCGCTTGGGCCACGTCAAGTGTCTTACTTTATTTTACTTGTTATTATTCTTAATCCTTTTATGTTAAACTGGTTCTGGGCGGCGGAGGGTTAAATTTATGGCATAAATCTTGAGGCGTCTTAGAATTTACATGAGTAATAGTTTTGATTTTGGCTTAGACAATATTAATTTATTGTTACAGTGTGTTTAGCTAGCGGATTTTAAGATGAGTGTAGTTTCTTTATTTTTGCACCTTTTATCTATTTAAAAATGAACCTATTTATTTCTTTTGTATATGTAAAATATAATTTAAAAAATATACAAAATGTCGAATATAAAACCTCCAATTTTTTGGTAAGTCAGTCAAAATAGAATATACTTTATTGTACACCATAAAAGTTAAACATCTATTGTATATAAGAAAAACTTAATTATATCTACGGGTACAAAGCCGGTCTTATCGCTGACACCGATATCTACCAGACAACCTTTGGATGGACTGAAAGAACTTAAAATGAAAAAGGGGTTAGTCTGTACTGTAGTGCTATTACATTAAATCATAAATGTATACACATTCCTACGTGTGGGTAAATTCAGAGATTAATTGTTTACCAATCATGACAAAAATGTATTTCCCAGACTGTACATTAATAATAATAATACTAACCTGTTATTGTTTCGCTGTAGGGCAGGGGTCTCTTCTCATACAAAGAAGGGAAGATGGCGATTTCATACTTATATTAACTACTAGCTGTTGCCCGCGATTTCGTCTGCATATAAGTATTACTTTGAACAGACTTGTCTTTATATCGCGCAATAATATTGTAGGTGTGTGGGCTGCCTTACTTGAGAAATTATTAGTTCACCATGCAAACTTCCACCCCCCTTTCCATTCCCTATAGGATGACTTCTGGGCTAAAAACTATCCTATGTCCATTCCAGGATCTCAAACTATATCCATATCAAATTTCATCTAAATCGGTTCTGCGGTTCAAGCGTGAAAAGATAACAGACAGGGATAAAAAGTAGCTTATGTCACCCAAAAATTCTTTCTCCGTTGGGAAGCTACACTATAGCACACTATCTGTAGCTTCCCAACGGAGAAAGAATTTTTGAAATCGGTCAAGTAGTTTTTAAGTTTATTCGTTACATACAAAAATATAAAAATACAAATATTTCCTCTTTATAATATTAGTATAGGTATATAGATAAGTCAAGATTTTTTCACAATTTTTTTCTTCACCGTTGTCTACGCTGTTCAAGATAAACTTAGAAAGTACATATGAATTTAAAAAGGTCACATTGGTATTTACCCGGATTTGAACCCACGACCTCAAGCACGAGAGGCGAGGTCTTAGTCAATCGGCCACCACGATATCTCCAATGATCTATCAGACCAATTACAAACACAAAAATAACTACGAACAGCAATTCGCCAACTACTCAGCGTATAAAAGCTATTAAACAATTTCTATTGGCCAACTTTGCTCGGGCAAAGTTACAGGTACTAGTTGCTCACCGCTATTCATGCGAGAAACACTAACTTGCGGTTTTTATTGCAGCTTCTACTAATAAGCTAGTGGAAGCTTTACTGTAAATAGTCAACCTTTTTAGGGTTCCGTAGCCAAATGACAAAAAACGGAACCCTTATAGATTCGTCATGTCTGTCTGTCTGTCCGTCCGTATGTCACAGCCACTTTTTTCCGAAACTATAAGAACTATGCTGTTGAAACTTGGTAAGTAGATGTATTCTGTGAACCGCATTAAGATTTTCACTCAAAAATAGAAAAAAAACAATTATTTTTGGGGGTATCTATGGATAGGTCTTCAAAAATGGTATTGAGGTTCCTAATATATTTTTTTTCTAAACTGAATAGTTTGCGCGAGAGACACTTCCAAAGTGGTAAAATGTGCCCCCCCCTCCTGTAACTTCTAAAATAAGAGAATGATAAAACCACGTACAAAATCTAAGTCTTAATAAATTTAAATCATTCATTAAACGTAAGTTGTGCCAAAAAGCTTTTTATAGCATTAAAGATTACGTTGAGGATAAAACGGCTTGGGAGTGAGCTGCTCCAATTAAATTAATTTAGGTTTTTTTTTTATTTGTTTTCTTGCAATGACAAGAATATTTACTTTTTAAAGTATTATATTATTTTATTTTAATTATTGTGAATGTGAAGACTATGTGGATCATTATTTTGTTTTTTAATTTATCTTAGTTTTTAATCATGGTCTGGCAGTTTGAGTAGTTTATGCGGCCTACCCGAATGTCCTTTCTTTGGTATTGTTCGTCGAATCGTTGAGCTCCTTAAATTCTGAGTTGAGCTGCTCGGTTATTGACAAATGCGTGCACTGACTGGACAGGTCCACTCAATCTGGCTGGTTCTTTCCTCAAAAAACCATTTCAGACATCAGTCTACATGGTCTTCACATGATCGAACCAAGATTTTGTCAGGACTTTAAAAGAGACTGTGACCTCTGAGTTTGTTTCGGCCTTTCTTCTCAGAGTAGTCAGATATGAAACGCCGACCTCATCTAGTTTTAAAAAAAAAATATGTTGGACATGTAAAAGCGTTTGTACAAACCAACTTACAGAAATAAAATCATTTATCATTTACCAAAAAAAATATTTGATGTACATTACCATGTAAACTACCACCAAAAATTGGTTTGAACGAGATCTAGTAAGTAGTTTTTTTTTAATACGTCATAAATCGTAAACCGCAATTTACCAAGTACGGAACCTTTCATGCGCGAGTCCGACTCGCACTTGGCCGGTTTTTTGTTAAAGCTGTAAGCTGCTAGAAGTTTGAAGATGAGCAGGAATTAATTGGTGAGCAATTCATGTGCAGTTAAGGAACTAAAAGTTAAGCAATTTTCAGTTACACGCATAAACGAAGTACATGAAACCTTAATGGATTTATAGTCCGAAATTTTATAGTTAATAAAAAAAAAAGGAACATATGTACAGTACACGAAAAATGTATTCAGCTTTGGTGTTTAATCTTTCAATTCCGTGGCTATACATTTTCAGGCAGGCAGATAAATTATTTGAAATGTGCTAAACTTTGCCCTTTGTTTACTACGAAAGTTGTAATTACTACTAATACTATACTATTAATTGCTTAATTTCAAAGAATCCCCACACGTGTTTGATTGCAATTATTTATTTATACCTTCATGCACAAAGGTACAATAGTGGACTAAATGCCTTAGACATTCTCTAACAATAAACCATTATTTAAACTGTGGAAAGCAAAACAGTAAAACAAAAAAATAATAATAATAATTTGCTTTAAATACACATATATATATTTTATATAATGAATACTTATATATATTAACAAAGTAATGAAAAGAAGTTATCGAAAAGACCCTTCTCCCCGCTGAAAATAAAACCGCAATTGTCGCTTGAAAGAATACCAACTGGTTGCCGTCTTGATTTCGAGAAGAAGTGCATTCCAGAGAAGAAAAGACTTAATGGAAGGAAGAGTGAACAAAATCAGTAGTATGAATATCACACAGTAGGAAAAGATTATTGGAGGAACGCAGATTCCAAGCGTGTGAAGAACATAAGGCGCAGATTCCCTTCAGTAGCTGATTTTAAAATGAAAATCAAGTCTAAACGGCTATTCGTAATTTTTTGTTAAAATAAATGTTACATTGGAGCAGTTTCTTAAAAATGTAATGTATGAAAATTTTGAATTTTTTCGTAATTAAATTGTAAACTTATGTAACACGGACAAAAAATCGGCAAACGCAAAAAACCACCAGGCGTATTTTATTTAATGTAATTTTCACCATCTCAAAGAGAATTTAATTATCTACATTTTGTTATTTTTTTTTGAATTGCCTAGATTAATAAGGACTGTACAAAAATCTACTGACTTTAGGGTCGCGCGGCCGCACGGGTGTGAAACTGTTGCACGTTTTGTTCCCTCAAGGTCGTCGGCGACTGCCGACGTCTTAAATGAGACATAGGATAAGACGTGCGGTGGGAGAGTTGAGTGGGGAGAAAAGCATAGTGAGAGCGCGCAAACATCTTCTCTGGCGAATGGGCATTCATTTGAGCTCAAACCTGTAGCTCAAAACATGAATGCAAGCATATGTATTCATTGCTTCATATGTTTTAAAATCCGTCCACTCGACAGCGTAAAACACGCAATGAACACTGGTGAATTCTCAAAATGAAAAGAGCACGCGTGCTTTGAACTTTCAATAAAGTTAAGCAATTAGGCTGCAAGTCAATAACGCAGCCTCGTTTTATAGTTTATCTACACAATGCAACCCAGAGTCAGTAATATTTTAACAGCCAACATTTGTTGCCCACGAAAACGTCATGAATATCTAAGATTCTAAGAAATTCTGGTTTGCGAGTCCCTCAACTTTGTCAAAAATTACTCATCTGAAAGGACCCTGATAAGGCCTAAAAGCTTTCAAATAGTTTCATGCTGAATTTTTAAAAGGTATCTTCAATTTTGCGGACTATGTGAAAAGTTTTTATGAAGCGTAATGTCAGTGAGGGGTTCCCAAGTGGACATTTTAGATACATTAGTGGGAATCGTGCCAATGAAAATTAAGGTCAGATGGATCTGTACAAAATTGGAGCCGTATTTGTAAACAGAAATTTTTTTTTTGAAAAAAAATAGTACCGACTTCCAAATGAAAAACTACAAAGTGAAAAATAACTTAATTTTGGAAGTCGGTGTCTTTCGTAGGTACCACTTTTTTGCGATATGGACACCGACTTCCAAAATTAAGTTATTTTTCACTTTGTAATTTTTCATTTGGAAGTCGGTAGGTAGTATTTTTTTGCAAAATAGTTTTTTATTTTTCACTTTTTAGTTTTACATACCTAATAGGCTTGTTGTTTATTAAGGTCCCTATAACAGCAGAATAGATTACCCGTATAACATGAAACTTGAACATAACCGGTGTAATGAGAGATCTGCGTACCCCTTTAGAGCGTACTGGCGTGATGTTATGTTATGAAATAGTATAAACAATAAACAGACATGCGATTGCAGCAATCCCAAGAGTTTTGCCGTTATTTATTGAAGAGTTCTGTTGTATATCTCCGAAGTTCTTCACCAGACTTTCACCAAATTAAAATGGGACCAATTTCGAAACATACTCTTTCAAGCAAAAAAAAAAAATTTCAAAATCGGTCCACAATTGACGGAGATATCGGTGAACATACAAAAGAAAAAAATTCAAACATGAAGTCGAAAATAGAAACTCCTCCTTTTTGGTAAGTCGGTTAAAAATGAAATCATCATACTGTCTTATCCCTACTGTGGTCGGCGTCCACCCAACAGTATACAAGAATTTTTAACCTTCGACGGAAAAATATAAGTGTTTTAAGTTTGACGCGTGTACCTGTGTGTTTGTGTATCTGTCATAATACCTCCTAAATGTATGATCGGATTTTGATTAGTTTTTTGTATAAAAGGTGACTTTATTGAGGGTGTTCTTAGCTATGTTTGATTAAAATCGGATCAGCCGTTCATAAGTTATGGGCGATGTTTGAATCGGGGTGTTTTCGCAAAGTTATCGTATCATAATTATTACGTTTTCAATTGATTGTCGATAGAAGCATGAAATAAAATAGTATTGGGGATTTTTTAAATTTTACTTGTAGGTACATACAGCGATTGCCTATCTGACCTACACAATCAACAATACCCCTTGGTAGGCTGGTTGTCAGAGTTTCATGATTCAGATTATCTATAACCTTGGTAAAGGATCTACAAAATGATAGCTGGTCCAATGGCTAACATGCTTTCCGAGACACAGAAGAGTCTCGGTAAGAAATGAACCTTGGTAAAGGATCTACAAAATGATAGCTGGTCCAATGGCTAACATGCTTTCCGAGACACAGAAGAGTCTCGGTAAGAAATGAACCTTGGTAAAGGATCTACAAAATGATAGCTGGTCCAATGGCTAACATGCTTTCCGAGACACAGAAGAGTCTCGGTAAGAAATGAACCTTGGTAAAGGATCTACAAAATGATAGCTGGTCCAATGGCTAACATGCTTTCCGAGACACAGAAGAGTCTCGGTAAGAAATGAACCTTGGTAAAGGATCTACAAAATGATAGCTGGTCCAATGGCTAACGTGCTTTCCGAGACACAGAAGAGTCTCGGTATGAAATGAACCTTGGTAAAGTATCTACAAAATGATAGCTGGTTCAATGGCTAACGTGCTTTCCGAGACACAGAAGAGTCTCGGTATTAAATGTAAGGTCACCAATCGATAGAAAAACCTCGGTTAATATATCGTAAACCTTTGATCGACCCGTGTGGCTGCTATAATTTAGCCACGAGCTCCATCCTATCCTACTATCACATCACACTAATATTATAAAGACGAAAGTTTGTGAGTGTGTTTGTTACTTCTTTACGCTCAAACGGCTGGACGGATCTGGATAAAATTTGGCACAGGGATAGGTTATAGCACATAGGATACTGTTCATCCTGGGAATATGTTCCCTCGGGATAATTTAATCGACTTTGTCGCGGGTGAACGAACCTTCAACAAACATACACCGTTCCTTGTACAGTTGACTCCTTTGAAAAATTTCTTAGAATTCAAGTTGCACGAGTCAATCCGATCACATTGAGCTAAGGCTCTATCGTATTTCGTTCAGAATGCAGTTTCCTACCTGGCCCTTTGAGACGAAAACGAGTATTAGCATACGATTCTAGTACTTTATTGTACACTTTTGCTTTTCCTGAAGCGTGCAAATGGCGTGGCATTTTCTTTGCATACATCGGTATGTTTCATTTAGCTCGCAAGTTCTTATTTATTTAAATTGCAGCCATGTTTCACCAGTTATGTAATAGGGGGCGAGGTTATTGCCATAAACCATGCACAAGTCCTTCGGGGTGCTACTGAGAGAAATTCCAGCTGGAAAAACCCACTGCGACCACTAGATCAACGAGGCAGTCAGATAGATAAAATATATTTAATTGTTCACCAAAATTTCTCTTTTGTAATTGTGATATTGTTAGCTTGGTTTAGAGTTCCGTATCCGAAGGGTCCAAACGGAGCCCTATTGCTGTCACGCACATGTCAGTCTATCTAGCCGTCGGTCTGTCGTCTGTCACAAAATTCAGTTCCGATTTTTTTTTACTGCCAATTGGCCTATAGACTTCAAATTTGGTAATAATATTTATTATTACGTATATTTGACTAACAAATACCAAAATATAGATTAATTAGATTTTTCTTTGGTACGGAACCCTAAATGTGCGAAGTCCTACACGCACTTGGCCGGTTTTATCTGGTTGTGTTTTCTAAATGATTCGCCCGTCTAACAAACACAAACTGAGCTTCATTTCTGTTTTTCTTGTTGGTGGAACACCTACGTGACTTGATTAAAGCAACCCTTAAGCCGAATGCCAAATTCGTCAGTGTTTAGCCGGCTAGCATTTAGTTTTACCTAAATCTATTAGAGCAAGATTAAAATGAGTATTTTTAAACTTAGAATCGACGAAAGATGAGGTCGTATGTGCTTGCTCTTCTCACAAAATAAGCATTAACATCGAATTAAACTGAAATAAAAATTAAATTTACATTAGTATTTTATTTCTGCTCAATATTTTGTATTGTTTTATAATCATACCCAGGCGTTTAAATGACTATGTTTTATGTATTAAAATGAGCTGTTACATTTTGTATAAGATTTATCTACATGTATATCTACGAGTATTCTACCCAATATTACTTTTTTCATGATTTTTCCTTATATATTTTATTGATAATTAGAATTATAATAATAAAATGAAAATATCGAACTTTACTGCTATATTTACTGTTACATAATTCAATTCATTTGTGAATTTTAATTCATCGGAATAACGGGGCTAAAGAGCACGCCGTTTCACTATTGAAAGCGTCCATGAAGTCATGCATTTTATTGTCTATGGTTGTCTTTTAATAATTATGAAACTTCATGGGCGTGCTTATGTACAATGTAAAATTAAAGGCTGGACGGAAAATAACTGTACCTACATAATTTAATGTTACAAAACTCAAATGATCCAGATATCCATAACAGTGAAATATTTTCAACTCCGGTCCCTAAATATTTTACGTATACAATATTTTGCGAGTAAATGAAATCCTCGAATAGAAACCATTCAAAGAGAAGGGTTAGTATCAAAAGCTTCGGTATCATCAATCTACCCTGATAAAATTATAACCCACGAATCTCGTAACTATGAGAGGCTGGGTCGGACCTTAACCAAACCTCCCTTACTAATCACTTTACGGATTAAATAATTAACTGACGAGCATAATCCGTTGCGTAGAAACAAGATTATGCTTGATATCACAACATAAACGTCCGACTTTGAACATTGGTTTGATATAAACGGATTTGAATTAAGGGTTATGAAGGAAATTTTACACGATTGTGAGGTTTGAGAAATTATTCAAGGCTAATTCAAGGACAAGGTTATCCTAAAACTACTCTTAATCAATTAAAAAAGATGGCGATTAAAATCGAGAAGCTACCTTTTTTTGATATCGGGGGATACCTTCAAAAGGCGCCAGGAGTTTTTGGGGAAAAGAACTAGGTGTGTGGGATTTTACTTCACTGAAACTCACCCGGGGGTGGGAACACCATCATTACAAGGACGCTGTGACCCTGTGACCTCTTAAAACGTTCACCTTTGAACCCACTCTGTGCAGCGCCTGTACAGCAAAATCTTTTCGGATGTTTCTATTTTTTATTATGTAATGTTCGGGCATAACTCCGTCATATATAAACGGATTTGCAAAATTCTTTTTATGCTTGAAATAAGTTGGTTGCGAAATGGTGCCATTTAAATTTGGTAAAGATCTGATGAAGAACTTCGGACATAAACAACAGAACTCTTCAATAAATGACGGCAAATCTCTCGGGATAGCTGCAATCGCATGTCTGTTTATTGTTTACACCATTTTATAACATACCACGCCATTATGCTCTAAACGGTTACGCAGATGTGTACAGTTTACCCTGGTACACTCTCTTCCACCAGTTATGTTCAAGTTACATGTTATTCGGGTAATCTATTCTGGCATCACTGTGGGCATTATACCACAAAAAGTGAAAATAAGATACTTTTTACAAAAAAATACAAACGGCTTCAAAATAAAAACACTACAAGATGAAAAATAACTACAATTTCGGAAGGCGGTGTAACAAAGAAACGAAAACACCGACTGCCGAAATTGAAGTTATTTTTAACTTTGGTTTTTTTTTTTATTTGGTAGTCGGTTGTATATTATTTTTTTTGTGGTACTTAATGTTGTATATTTTTATTTTTGTCAAATCAAACTAGCTAGTCAGTTTCGGTCTAATATCCAAAGTCGGTGCAATTTCCTAGTCACCTTCTATGACACAGCAAGCTAATATTATATTATCTGTGGCACCGTTTAATAGTCTTCTAGTAGTTATTCTTTGCAAGGGCTCATCCCATAGCAACGTCCCAACATGCTATTTAATATCTCCGAAACTTACTTGAAGGCACTCACTTTACTGACATCCAGTAGAGAGTATTCCGATTAAATTCCTGTTCGGTACAGCTAAGGCGATAAGATTACTTCACTCTCGCGGCAGCTAAAGACGAGACTATTGATGAGTTTCTGATAGTACAATATATCGTTGAATTAACCACTTAAAAGAAAATATGTTTATATGTTAGTTTGTACCTCGCTTACAATCACTGAAATTATCGATCTGATAACGAATTTTTTTGCACTGATGGAAATCTAGACTTCTTATTACCGAACGTCATAGACCACGGGCAAGAAGGCGGAAAAAAAAACTAGTATATTTTACAAGCTTTTATTTAACTTGCAATGTGTGTATGTATGAAGAGATCGATATACTGACTCTACCTTCACTTTATATTTTAGAATGTATTTTGTATGTCCGCGAAAATCGAGGGCTTTTCAAAACTAGAAGCGACTTCCATAATTTAAATACACGCAGTAAACACGAAATTGTATTACCCAAATTCAGATTAACGAAAACTAGCAAGTCTTTTCTTATAAACAGTATACGCTTTTATAACAAGTTGCCAAAGTCAGTTATAGAACTGACCGACGGAAAGTTCAAAAATCACATCAAACGTGTCCTTATTAAAAAAGCATATTATAAAATCAAGGACTACGTTGAAGATAAAAATATTTGGTTTCAGCTCTTTCTGCACATGCGGCTGCCCTGGTAACTCATAAACGGCACAAATATGTGGATGTCTCTAACTATTCTCAATCTAATTTTTCTTCATTTAATAAGACTTTTTACAATGGTTTTCAATTATCTTTATAGCCCTTTGCTAAGAATAGTTACAGCACTGATAACAACATTTGTGCCACATGTTAAATTTAGTCTTGTTATACTTTGTATAGATTATTTTTCCGATTGGTTTGTAAATGTGTGAACATTGTAGGCCTTCTAGATTGTTAACATTTTATCTCGTTTTACTTTTTTTTAATCTTTTGTTTATTTATTATATAATCACTTCTTGTTTAAGTTTCTTACGACTTATTATCGGGCCTGCGTTGTCCCCCCATCTAAGTACTGCTGTAACATGGAAATATTGTAAAACCAAACAATTTTTTAAAAGAGTAACCATGGAGTTTCTTGCCGGTTCTTCTCCATAGGAATCGACCAACCCGAACCGTGCACATTGTCGACGTTTTATAAGTGCCCATGTAGGCCTATGTGAAATAAAAATTATTGATTTTGATTTTGATTTTGATTTTATGTATGTAAGTATGTTCGGGTCAAATATTGCAACTGAATTTTAAAGCAGTTATCCTCAATCGATTAAAATGAAATTTTGTATACACGTTTAGTTTGGATGACAATGCATAGTTAGTCGGTCCAAGAAGTCTGCGAAAGAAGTTCGCGAGCGGACACAGTGAGTTTCGTGTGTCGGGAACAGAATCGAGTTGTGAGTGTCAATGGTAGCGGTATATTGAGTGCAAAAAACGAACAAAAAAGAGGGTAGACTTTCAGTATATTAAAATGTACTCTGTGGGTAGACCGTTTTGTCTCCTCATAAACACCCACCCGCAAGAACATCAGAGTTTATCCGTGATCATGGTGCTTGCAACAGCAACGAAATATCGGAAACTCGCAACAAACAGTAAACATGGTAAATATCCCGTTTCAAATGTTAATGTTAGGAAAAATTATGGTTTTGTTTGCAAAATATTTTTTGATTTACAAATCCTATGTAGGTTTAGTAGAAATGCTAACCATTAATTGTTCTGTTTAAAAATATTTTAAACATCCAAGTCGTTTTGGAGGAGTATGCAAAAGAAGCGTAAGAATATCGTTTTGTTAAAAAAAAAATTTAAAGCAAAAGTCATAAGAAGAAACTATGTTTCACAAATTATGTACATGAATCAACAATATAAGTTTTTAAGCTGACATGGTCACAATCATTAGAATTAATATTTGTTTTGGGATATTTACCATGTATATTTTGTGAACTAGTTCAGTTCTCGTGATCATGGCGCTTGTAACAGTGCCGAAATATCGAGCTCTCAACCAAATGCAAAATATACATGGTAAATATCCCGAAACAAATATTAATTGTAATGAATCAACAATTATTTTTTTTCAAACCTTTTAGCCTAGCCGTTACTAAAGGATATGGTTTAGAAAGTAAACGTTTTACGGCACTAAAGCGGAGTAAGGGCCTTAACCAGGTCATCGATCCATCTAGTATGAGACTTTCCAACGCAGTCTCAGTGCCATATGCTAATTCTTATTTCGAAAAAAAAAATACGGTTCCAATGAAATAGACCATAGCAGCAAAACCACGAGTCAAAGCTGATTACCAATATCAATGGAGGTCAAAATGTCTAAATTTATCTTGAAAGGCACTGTCTGAAAGAGAAGACAAACCTATCAAGTAAGTTAGAGAAAAACCAAAAAAAATATTAACCGAAACAGAGCTTTCTCAAAATGGAGTGAGTATATAGTTCTCGCCAAACTTCTTGGTCGACCTGAAATTGGGATTAATTCTTCGTTCGGCCCACTGATTTTCGGCCCAAATGCCAAAATCCTGGTTCGTCCCAAACAATATGCTTCGTTCGTCCCAAAATATAATTTTAATTATTTTATGCCTGTTTCGTCCTATTTTATATTCCTTCTACGGCCCATATCTTTTTTGTATGTACCAAACTTACTTGTTTGTACAATCAGCTATTAAAAAGGGTTACGTATTTTGAAATATTTAACATCAATAAACTATTTAAAACCACCGCTCCTCTCTGTCTTCTCCGCGATGGAAAATGTACTCGTATTATTATAATAACACTTTATAGCCGGTCTTATTGAGCAAGTTTTACGTATAGGTACAGCTGAAGTCACCGGAATCTGTTTAAAAGAGCGGGTAAAAAAGGTCCACCCCTTTTATATATTGCGTCCTTTGTTTGTTTTGACTCATTTGGCCAATAGCATTACTTTCCGTTATCAGCGAAACAGGCTTCACGCTAGCTCCTGTGATGCAAAGTGGTGCATTCAATATTAGTACTCATTCGTCACCAGTTTAAAGTGTGTATAAAGAATGATTGAGAATTGATCGAGTTTGTCATAGCTAAGGATAAATATTTGGGCGTCATACTGGACTCATCGCTGCACTTCAGTACGCATATAACTTCTGTGTTGTTGGAAAATAAACTAAACATGCTATTATTTGCTGATGACACATCTTCATTTTATTTTATAATTAGACTTAACAGTGAGGTTGACGGCGTAAATAACTCCC
This sequence comes from Orthosia gothica, assembly GCA_949775005.1. Classification (NCBI taxonomy): domain Eukaryota; kingdom Metazoa; phylum Arthropoda; class Insecta; order Lepidoptera; family Noctuidae; genus Orthosia; species Orthosia gothica. The sequence continues at coordinate 26,400,863 of OX459048.1, forward strand.
TACGGCAGGTTCAAGATTGGTTCACTGCCAATCATTTAGTTTTAAATGGTAAATAAAACAAAGTGCGTAAAGTTTGCATTTCCGAATGTCAAAAGTACTGATTGTGACATTATATTAAACTAGGAGAAGCTAGAATTCGTCGATAAAACGGGTTTTCCTGAGGAGTCTAGGGTGATCCCCTAGACTTAAAGCTACAATGGGATCCTCATTTAATATCATTTGCAGGGCGGCTAAGTTCGGCAGCTCATGCTGTTAGAATAAATCGTCAATTTACTGATGTAGATACCGAAGGCTGGTCTTTTTTAGTTACTTTCATAGTATAATGTCTTACGGTATCTTACTATGGGGAAGGGTGCAGACATTGAGTAAATTTTTATTCTGCAAAAACGAGCTATCGGAGTGATATACAATTTTCGCCGGCGCGATTCTCTAAAGGAACTGTTTGAGGACATAAACATCATGACGGTACCTTGTCAATATATTTATGAAACTTATTATTTATGTACGTGAGAAAAAAATCACATTCATATTTTTAGTACCTAAAATCGCGACCTCTGTGTCTTTTCTGGCTACTTGGAAAAAACTCAAAACTGGTGATAGATAACAAACTTCTAATATACAAGACCATACTGAAGCCAATCTGGACATATGGCATCCAACTTTGGAGATCAGCCAGCGCCTCCAACATAATGAAAGTGCAACGGGCACAAAATAATATACTAAAACAAATATCCAACGCCACCATGGTTTATCAAAACAACAGAAATTCATGAAATCCTCAATATTCCTATGGTCAATGAGGAGATAAATGCACATGGCGTCCAGTACAAATCCCGACTGCTCAATCATCCGAACATGCTCGCAGAACAACTTACAATCCCAGAAAGCATCCGCCGATTAAAAAAGCGGCGGGATATTTTCGAACTTTAAAACAGTGAGCCAGAAGAGTGACTTTGTAAAGATGGGGCAGACTCCACTGAGAGTAGAGCCTAACACGCCATCCGAACCATTTCATCTGCTCATAGTGAAAGACTGATCGCAAGATAAAACAAACAAACAAAAAAATACTTTTTAGTAAAAACGGCGACAGACATAATTACGTTAGTAGAAATAGGAAACAATTAATTCAACCAGGTTTCAGACTGGCTAAAGTAGTTCTTTCATGGGGTACTGTATAAAATGCTACAATAAAATTCCTCCCCCCATTCTATAACTAAATGAGACGAAATTTAAAACTTGTATAAAACGCACACTATGCAGGCAGGCATATTATAAGTTGGGCGCTTTCATCGCAGATAAAAATGCTTGGCTCAATCATAGCCCTGCTACACAACCACTAGGGCGCAAAAACAAGTGATGTGTAGAACATTATTGTTTTGAAGTATTGTTGGACCTGCTGAAGACTGTATGCATATATTTTTATTGTATAAACTCAATTTCGTTTAGTGATAACTGCACAGCATATGTGTGAGTACTATGTACCAACTGTAAATCTAAGATTTACTGTACTTATGTGTCGTTCGTTGACTTGTGTGTGCCCTGGCAGTTGAGATTGTGTCATGCTCTCTCAACTGTCTCTCTGATTGTGGCACAATTGTTGGATTATTCAATTCCCTTCATGATGGTTGAGCTGAGTGGTGCCAATTCATGCGTCATGATCGTAAACGGGCGCCATCAGTTGGGATTGGCTTACTCGCCAACTCAACTTAGCTGCCTCGGCTAGTTTTTAATTACCTATTTTTTGTATTTTTTTATTTATTGTTTCACTCGTGATGCTTTTACGCGCACGACTTTTTACATCGTTCTCACACATGTATTTTTCAACAAGAATGATGTAACCAAATAATAAACTGATGAAAAAGAGAGTCCGTGGAGTTTCTTGCACATTCTTCTCCATAGAGATAGACGCTTGCTAATGTGCAACTAGATTCATATTTTTCTTTGACTATTCTAAAGTACGATTATAAGTCGAAAAAAATTATGTATTTTTTTTTATTTTACGCTTCAGTGTGCATGTATGTGTGTTATTTTTATTGACTGTACCATTAAAGTACTTGTAATATGGGACGAAACAGTACTTCAATGATGATGTGGGCCGAACTAAGAATTTTTTGGAATGTGGGACAAAACTTCGGGCCGAACGAAGAATAAATCGAAATTGGCTACAATGGCTAAGCAGTAGTAAATCTATATTAATATTATAAAGAGGAAAGATTATTTTGTTTGTTTGTACCGAATAGGCTCCGAAACTACTAGACCAATTTAAAAAAATTCTTTCGCCAGTTGAAAGCTACATTATTCCTGAGTGACATTGGCTATTTTTTAATACCAAAAACGGGTGCTGTAGGGTGGTCCACGGGAGCGAATCCGCGGAGAACAGCTAGTCTTATACAAAAACAGCACCGATCCGTGCCTTGCGTATCGAAAAGCCAACTTCAGGGTGGCCCAGAACTTTGGCGAGCACTATAAATCCTTAAACAGACCGCATTCAATGCAGCTTAACTTCGAATATAGATAAAGTCTCGCCGTAGCTATTGAGCCAGGAGCTCCTCACTTTATCACGTTTGCCTCTGATCCAGTTAAAGTTCCTTTCTCCTTTGCTTCTCAGTTTACCTTCGTTAATACATTAAGTATTTCCAAAAATTATATCAATGAATAATTGTCACGAGTTCTCTAAATATTCGAGTAAAATATAGGTTCTTTGGTGAAAATAAGCTGATACACACAGAATGTCTCCATTTTCTCCTGAATATTAAAATAATGAATATTATTTCACAGAGTCTGGCAATTTATTTCAAGAAAACTACTGATAATTTATTGGTCTTTATATCATTTTACTACTAGCTTCTGCTAGCGGCTTCGCCCGCGTGAAAGTCGAAAATTATCCAGAGAGAACATAATCTTGGGATAAAAAAGCCTAATCCGATGTGCTATGCCTGATTATATCCTATCTTTGTGCCAAATTTCACCCGGATCTGTCCAGCCGTTTGAGCGTGAGTGATTAGTGACCCGCCCTCGCATCGCACGGGGCGCCCATACATATAATCCCCTTAGGCCCTTACATACTGGAGCGTTGCAATTCAAATTGCGTCGATAGGCGATATCGCGCACGTATTTTCTATGAAAAATTCTAGTGTGTATTAGTCGAATTGCATCGCATTGTGTCCATGTTGTTCAGTTGCAAATTCACTTCGCAAAAATCGCTCATAGGTGTGATATAAATCGAATTGCATTGCGTCATCAGTAAAGGGCCTTACTCGTTCATCGCTTTTTTTATTAGTGAAAACTCGCGTAGTTTAGAAAAAGTTAGCGGAGAAACAAAAATGACGTCGATAAACGCGCAGAGTGATTTTATTTATAAAACCTATTTATTAGAGACGGTGCTTTGAACCACAGAAAAAAATTGTTTTGTCCTAAATATCTTGAAAATAATACCGTCCAAACTAATTAATATTCCTTATTCTGACGTAAAATTTCACCTCACAAAATAAGACAAAAGTTTTTGCAATACCTATTATAATTTACCACCGAGCTCCGCAAAATTTAAAAGGTATCCATAACTGATTTCACCGTTTAGACACAGACTAATAATTATGCGCACCTTTTACAAAAAATAATCATGTTCTGTTAAAATAACGGCCTTGTTCTACCTACTGAAAATGGTCTACTTTTTTTCAGCTCGTCCATTAGGTTAGCAGGGCTGCCTTCCAACTCGGGCATAACAGTAAAATTTTTACTTACATTTTTCATTTAAAATCATAATAAAATGCGTGCTGTGGCATGGCATGGATCATTCCAGGCTGATATGATGATAAAAAAGAAACAAAAACGTGCAGATATCAAAATAATAAAAAGCATTTTTACAAAAAAATACAACCGTCTTCCATTGAGATAATATGTACTACTTGCGTAGTACATTATTACCTCAATGCCGTCTTCCTAAAAAAACTACAAAGTGAAAATTAGCTTCTATTTCGGCAGTCGCTGTTCCTGTTTTTAACCCCCGTCGGAAAAAGAGGGGTGTTATAAGTTTCACGTGTGTTGCTGTGTATCTGTGTATCTGTGTATATGTGTATCTGTGTGTCTGTCTGTGGCATCATAGCGCCTAAACGGAACCGATTTTGATTTAGTTTTTTTTGTTTGAAAGGTGATTTTGTCGAGAGTGTTCTTAGCCCTCTGCAGCAGAAGGACAGATAAGCAAAATCCCGGAATAGCAAAATCCCAGATTAGCAGAAGGACAGATTCGCATAAAGGCAGATAATGTACTGTCACCGTCAAAAAAGTAACAAGTCATAGTAACCGTATTATCAATTTGTGACCTGTTTGCTTTATATATATCTAAAGGTGTATGGTTTGCATGGAGTACTGCTTTCACCTGTGGGACGGATCTGCCAAATACCAACTTGATCGGCAACAATGCGCTGATAGACTCAAAGCTCCAGAGCCTTTAACACCGAGTCACCGACGACGAGTTGCCAGCCTGTCGGTTTTCTATCGGTTGAGTGTGCGATGGAACTGCTCAATTTGATTCTGCCTAGCCCTTTCCATCATCGGACAACAAGACGTACGGTAATGCGCCATCGGTACATGGTGGATATCCCACCCATACGCATAAAGCGTTTTGAAAATATTTTCATTGTGCGTACAGCTAAGGAGTGGAATTCCCTGCCGGCGCAGCGTCTTTGTTTCCTGATAGCTAAAACTAACCTAACCTATTCACTCTTCAATTCAAGAGTGAATAGGTTACTTCTAGGCAAGCGTGCTTCACCTTCAACCACATCATCGCTTAACATCAGGCGAGATAGTGGTCATTTGGTCAAACGCGAGCTTATAACGAATAAAAAAAAATACTACTTTCAAATAAAATTTTACCAATTGTAACTATTCAATTTTATTTTTGTTTTCTGTGGATCTGTACTTCTGCCTTTATGCAAATCTGTCCTTCTGCTTATCTGGGATTTTGCTATTCGGGGATTTTGCTTATCTGTCCTTCTGCTGCAGAGGGGTTCTTAGCTATGTTTGAATAAAATCGGTTCTGCCGTTCAAAAGTTATGGGCGTTTTACTGTTTAAATCGGAGTGTTTTCGCAAGATAAATGTGTCGGGGGTTTTTTAAATCTTGAAATTTTACTTGTTGTTTTCTCGTTTAATGACACTGACTTCCGAAAATGAAGCTACTTTTCACTTTTTAGCTGTATAAGCAAGATAATGAGCAAGTTCTGTAGTAAGGTAACTATAAAGCATAAAATTATGCCAGAATTGATTATCCGAATAACATAAAACTTGAACATAAGCGGGGAAATGAGAGTGTACCTGGGTGAATTGCACACATCTGCTTACCCCATTAGAGCGTACCGGCTTGATGTAATGTTATGAAATGGCGTAAACATTAAACAGAAATACGATTGCAACAATCCTGAAAGATTTGCCGTTGTTTATTGAAGAGTTCTGTTGTATATCGCCGAAGTTCTTCAGATCTTCACCAAATTTAAATGGGAGCACATGGTGAGCACCAGTTTTCAAACAAAAAAGAATCATCAAAATCGGTTCACCTACGAGGAGACACACATGAAAAAAAGAGTTGGGAACAGGCCGGCCATTTTCCACGTCCCGACCTCGGCGACCTTTTGTTTTGTTTATTTATAATTTTTAATTAGTTATTTCTTCAGTTTCCACAGTAATTACAAGATTTTTTGTTACAGTTCTTATTTAAAAGGTTACAATGGGTTTTTAGAAAAAGTAGGTCTTTCATAATTAATGTTAAAATACTTGCTTTAGGAAACTGCTGGCGCAGCCGCGGGGCACACTTTGTATGTAATTGGTTTAAAATTAAGTTCCCTTTTATTTGTACCTATATTGTGTGTATCTGTGTTTGCCAAACAAACTAGTTTTCTTTCTTTTAAAATTCACTTCAATTATTTTTTTGTACATCAATGCTTGCGCGGTTATAAAGGTAGTGTATATTTTGTAAAAGTGAAGTATTTAGAATAATACTATGTTAAAGACCTGTTATGAGATTGATTTAACATTTTATTTTAAATATTAGGTCCTTACCTATGAAATTAGCGTTTGGCGTACTGGCCACTTTGATCTCAAATTTCTCCTTTTTGGTTTGGAATTCCAATTTTAAATGTATACAGCTATTTACTCATGCTTTTGTGTTTGGAAAACCGTAATTCATTTGTTTTTTCCTCTTTTGGTTTTTCTTTGCGCCACACATAGGAGTATTTGGCTAATAAAACCGGTCAAAAATATCTGAGGCGTTTTTTTATATGAATTCGATTTAAACATTATTTTTTATTACAAATAAGTGTGAAAATTTGATTTTTCATTATTTGGACAATTAGCCAGTTTCAGAAGTCTCTCTTCTAATAATAAAAACTTTTCTTCCATTTTCTTTCCTTTAAATTCATTCATGATGTTATACAATGCTCTTCTGGTAAATTTCTTGACAGTTCCCGAAGAATCTGTAGAAAAAAAACATAAAAAATAATGATTTAAAATACTTAAACTTAAACTTAAACTTTGAAGTAATACAAAACAAAATGGCGGACGTGGGCGGACTGTTTAACTACGGTGTGCAATTGTCGGAAGACCGGTTATTATGACCATGTATAAATGATAGCGGGACAAGACAAGACACATAAACAAAAACACTGTTTTCTGATAAATTTAAGTAAAAAAATATATACAAATTATGCCTGTTATCATACCCTTTTTAAACATAAAATTTAAGCAGCAGATCAACTAATTGATATTTTAAAATACAGTACATACCTTCATCTTCCATATTCAAAAGTTTTTCTTTTAAAACTCCACAACACGAGAACACAATAACAAAACAAAGTAATACTGCAACCGAGAGCGTCGAAAACAAAGACATGCGATTCTGCGAACGAATGAGTTTCGACTGACCTACGTAAACAAGTTTGAAGCTTGCGGGGATTGAATGTCTGTTATTTGATGGACCGGTTACTTAGCTAGATGAACAATAGATTCAGTGAGACTTTTGACTAATTTACTGATTCCGACTTTTGTCCGGTTTTATTAGCCAAATACTCCTATGTGCGCCAGTCAGTTTACAAAATGGAAAACTTGAAATATTGCGTTATTTACAAGTACGAGTTCCATCGTGGCACCAGTGCTGCAGAAACGGCTCAAAGGATTAATTATGTGTATGGCGACGGTGTCGCAAAAGAAAACAGTGCGTTTTAGGTTCCAACGTTTTCGTTCTGGAAATTTCGACCTGCAAACAAGCCGAAGAATTGAAGGCTATTGTGGCAGCGGATCCATCGCAAACCAGGCCCGAGTACGCTGCAGGCTGCGGTGTTAGTGATCAAACTGTTTTAATCCACTTGAAGCAAATTGGGAAGTTGAAAAAGCTTGAAAGGTGGGTATCTCATGAATTGAGTGCAGCAAACCGACAAACGCGCGTCGACTGCTGCATTACATTACTCAACCGGCACAATAATGAAGGGATTTTGAATCGAAACCTGTGATGAAAATGGATCCTGTACAATAATCGGTAACGCTCATCGCAATGGCTAAACCCTGGCGAACCAGCCAAATCCTGCCCAAAGCGAAAATTTACTCAAAAAACATTACTTGTGAGCGTTTGGTGGACTAGTGCCGGTGTCGTTCACTACAGCTTTCTTATGCGGATGTATATTGTCAGCAACTGCAAACCATGATGGAAAAGCTAGCTGCTAAACAGCCGAGGCTGGTCAATCGCTCTAGGCCACCGCTGCTTCAGGACAACGCTAGACCACACAAATTAGAGGCGCTTCAATTGGAATGTCTGTCTGTCTTAAAGGCGCCTTGGACTGCCCCATCGGAGCAAGGTCCGGGAAGTAAGGTGGATGTCGATGGGGCAGTCCAAAGCGCCTTCAAAGATTTTATTGATTCCCGTCCGAATGGTTTTTTAGTAAAGGGATCAATGAACTACCTATGAGAAGACAAAAGTGCATAGATAGCAATGGTACATACTTTGATTAAATAAATACATTATAATATATAAAAAAAAAACGACTTTATGTTCCTCTGTTATAAAACGCCAATTTCATATGTAATGACCTAATATTTTTAATAGATTCTTCTTCTATCTTAACCCTTAACTTATCTTTGTTTTGTTTCGTTGGCATTCCTTGAAAGTAAAGTGAATGGATGTTTGTCCTATTTATGGGTATTTTAGGTCATGTGTTTCACCTGAAGAGAAAAATACAAGATACGGCTTTCAATCGTAGGATAACTTTTATCGGAGAAATAAATAACTTTTGATAGTTTAACAGCTCGTCCTTGTCCCACTTGTCGTTACTTGGGGTCAAAGCACCCCGTCCTGTCTCCGTGCTATTTTTCATTCCCTTTTCTTTCATTTCACTCTTAACCAATAACATAATCCATCCATCTTTTTATTGCCCTTCCTCTCTTTATTCACCCATGATCCTTTAATTCAGCATCTCTTTTAGTCAAATTCCTTTAAAATTTTTACTGTTGGACATTGGTTTTTTACTTGGTCGCTATAGGAAAGCAACAGTGAAATTACGATAACGGAACCAAAAGACATCATTTCAGACCAAAGACATCTACTGCTAAACATAGGCCTTCCCCAAGCGTCGCTCATCGGTCGATTGCTTCTCGCATCCATCAATACGTTATAGTGTTAATAAATCACAAAGTCCCTATTCTGCAAGCTAATTAGAAATGATCAAATTCAGAAGTCATACCAGGCCCCTCAGAAAGTATTGCGAAAAAAAGTTTTTATATATGGGAGACTGGCCAGTTATAATGTTTTTCGAAAATATGATTATTTATAAGTAAAAATAAGTAAGTTCCAATTTCAAAATTTCCCTCCACATTTTTTGCGAGTTAATTCAAAGTATTGTGTCTCACTGAAATATGGATCTGCGCCGGGAACATTTTAGAGCTATGATTTTATACGATTTCAAGTGTCGCCTGAAACCGGATGAATCGTACGATAGACTTCAAATGGCATTCATGGATGAAGGCCCTTCCAAGGCAACCGTGTATCGTTGGTATAACGAATTCAAGCGCGGTCGACCAACTTTGGGGGATGACGAAAGAAGCGGTCGCCCTTTGATGGCTGTTACCGAAGAAAACGTGCTAGCAGTGAAAAATTTAATCCAAGACAATAGGCGAATTACATATCAGGAGATTCAACACATATTGAAGATTGGATCGGGAAGCGTTCACGAGATTCTACACAGCCATCTTCGCGTGAGGAGGATAGTATCACGCTGGGTGCCGCACAACCTCACCGATGCTCAGAAGCAGGCCCGGGTGGAATGGTGCCGTGATATGCTTAACAAATTTGAAGCAGGCTCGTCTCGGCGTGTTTACGACATCGTTACAGGTGATGAGTCCTGGATTTATCAATACGACCCAGAAACCAAGCGCCAGTCGACTGTTTGGGTGTTTCAAAATGAGCCAACGCCTACCAAAGTGAAGCGATCTAGAAGCGGGGGTAAGATTTTGATCGCTAGCTTTTTTAATTTGACTGGCCACTTGGTATCAATTCCCTTACGGGATCAAAGAAGCATTAATGCCGAATGGTATACTACCAAATGTTTGCCAGAAGTTTTCTCTGTTATAAGCAACAAGCGACCAAACACAGGGCTCCGCGGGCTACTGCTCCACCACGACAATGCACCTGCGCACACCGCACTCAAAACGAGGGACTTCCTGGAAAGCACGCCAGTCAAACTCCTGGGTCACCCTCCTTACAGCCCTGATCTAGCACCGTGTGACTTCTTTTTATTCCCAAAAATAAAAAATCAGCTCAAAGGGATACAATTTTCGTCGCCGGAAGATGCGCTGGCTGCGTTCGAGCAGGCTGTAAACGAGGTGTCTGCGGCGGACTGGAAAAAGTGTTTTGAAAACTGGTTTAGGCGCATGAATCTTTGTATAGAGGCTGGTGGAAAGTACTTTGAAAAGATTTAATAAAAATATATGTACGTATAGAACAATTTTTTTTAGTTTCGCAAAACTTTCTGAGTGTCCCACGTATATTACAATTTAAAAAGCAATTTAACTTCGCAGCAACAAGTTTGAGACGTCTTATAATATCAGCCAAGGCAAGTCCGCTTTCAAATTTGTACCAACAAGTTACTGGAAAACTAAATAATGTGTAATTGTGAAAACCGGTCAAGTGCGAGTCGGACTCGCGCACGAAGGGTTCCGTACCATTAGCGCAGAAAACAGCACAAAAATCACGTTTGTTGTATGGGAGCCCCCCTTAAATATTATTTATATTCTGTTTTTAGTATTTGTTGTTATAGCGGAAACACAAATACATCATCTGTGAAAATTTCAACTGTCTAGCTATCACGGTTCATGAGATATAGCCTGGTGACAGACAGACAGACAGACAGACCGACGGACCGCGGAGTCTTAGTAATAGGGTCCCGTTTTTACCCTTTGGGTACGGAACCCTAAAAAACATAGGCTATATTTCTTCATCTTGGTAATTAAGATGCATGCATGGATTCGCGAATATTGGTTTTGTGATATTCGACAGTTTTGTGATATTTAAGTACTAAATTGACCATAGATTCATCTTCATTGTCTTCCTATCCTTGTTATCTGGTGTCGGCGCAACATGCTTTCATCTTCTATTCCGTACTATCAACCGTCAGGCTAACACTGACTCCCTTTTTTAATATCAGGCCCAATACAATCCATCCATAATTTCTTCTGCCTTCCTCTTCTTCTCCATAGAATATCGATTCTCCGTGAGAATAAATTATAATACGAATGCTCTATAATATATTTTAAAAATCCTTGTGATTTCTCGAGCAAGATTTCAATCAAACATCTGATGAAGAAAAGAGGCCTCTCAAAGAACGTTCATTAGTCAACTTTTCCTCAGGTGTGTTGCTAGGCAGTTTGTTGTGCCATTTCTTCCCAGCTTAGATAATCACTAGGCAGGGGAATTTGGGGACTGTTTGTAAATTTTGATGCTTGAAAATGTGGTGATTTTCACAACAGCTATGCTTTAAATCCAGTTTAGACACTTAATTTGGCAGTGTTTAAACAAAATTACAACGATATTTCTGCCGTTATAATAAAACGTCCAAGTATAGAAATAAAATTTATGCCAAGTCACGTCCGTGTTCCGAATCCGTACGACCGTTTCTAGGAACACTGTAATATAAACAAGGTGTGTTACTAAACTTTGTTTAAGCGTAGTGTAACCGGAGTCTCGTTGTGTGGATAATACTGTGTTGTTGTTATTAAACAAGTAAGAAGCCCGTGGCTAAATAATAACTCCCACACGGTTCGATTTGCGAGGTTAATCAACACTGATCAAGTTGAGAATAGAACGGGATAGAATAGACACTACCACACCGAGACTTATCCGGGCCTCGGAAAGCACGTAAAGCTGTTGATTGCGTCTGTCATTTGACCGTCTTTAGCAGTCAGAAGCCAGAAAATCTGACTCCTGTCTTATCACCGCTTGTTGAGGTCGGTGACAATTCATTACATACCGAGCCCCGGCAAGCACGTAGCCGTTGGTTTCGGCTGTCATTTCTTCATCATTGACATTCGTGAGTCATTACGAGTAGTCTGAAGCCAGAAAAGCCGACTTCAGTCTTGTCACCGCTTGTCGAGGTCAGTGACTATCCATTAGTCGCGTTCCGACTGTCATTTCTTAATTTTTGGCTCTCGTGAGTAATGACGAATGATCAACGATGATCTGGCTTTGACTACCCGTGATTACGGGTAGTCAAAGCGTGTGTTTATTTTATATACAGTGTATTGTATATACAGCGGTCAGTGGTAACAATAGTTTAATTAGTGGTTTCATGTAATTAACAATCATGTCGGATTTTGTTAGAATTGTGGTTTTGGTTTCAATGGCCGGCTAAGCCTGAAGTTTAGTATTTTGCCTGATGAATTTCAGTAGTAAATTGGTGGCAACAACCATAGTGGCATTTCCTTTGTTATGCTTGAGAAAAATTTAAAGGAATATGGCGTCATATAAAGATTATCAGCTCAACTGGCCATATTTCCGAATCGGATTAAAACAATGGTAATTTCTATTGTGTCTGGAAATTGACACTTTGAGGGTTATTAACCAAAGTAATAAATTTTCACTACCAATCTATGGAAGACGTAGGGCGTAAAAAAACAAGTGAAATACGCAGATGAATATTAAAAGAAACTGTTGGTTTATAATTCACAAACCCTCGTTATAACATAAAATGTACTACACAATATCAAAATAACTATATACACACACATGCAGGCCCGAGGCTCATTACTTTGCCTACATTATATATAATTGCGCTGCGGTACCGTCGCGAACAGAAGTGCTCGTATTTTGCCCGCATTTGCTGGAAACTATATTGCCCGCCGAGCCCGCGGCTCACATTAATTTTGGATGAAATGTTGAAAGATTTTTTTTTTGTTGAGCTTGAGTTAGTGTGTTAGATAAGCAGGTTATTGAAAAACGGTTTTATTGCACAGATAGAAAATTAAATTAGAACTCGTAGCTAAATAATAACAGCCGCACGGGTCGATTTTCAAGGTTAAGTAACGTTAGCTGAGGTTGGTTCGTGGATAGGTGACAATAACTTAGCGAGACTCCACGTTAAGCTGTCGATTCTGGCTGCCATTTGTATATCTATACGGTAGTCAAAAGCCAAAAATCAAGCACTAGTCGTGCCAAACGGGATCGATAGCTATTGGGTCGTGGAGCTCAGATAGGCGCCTGCATCTGAGAGATTGATGTACAAGTAAAATTTCAAAATTTAATAACCCCCGACACATTTATCTTGCGAAAACACCCCGATTCAAACAGTAAAACGCCCATAACTTTTGAACGGCTGAACCGATTTTATTCAAACATAGCTAAGAACACTCTCGACAAAATCAAATTTCAAACAAAAAATACTAAATTAAAATCGGTTCATCCGTTTAGGCGCTATGATGCCACAGACAGACACACAGATACACAGACACAGCAACACACGTGAAACTTATAACATCCCTCTTTTTCCGGCGGGGGTTAAATATAGTAACATTCAGTTACATTCGGAAAGAAAAGGGAGTCAGTAATACCGTGACGGGGAACAGGACAGTATGGAAAAAGATAATCATGTGTTGCACCGACCCCAAGTAACATGCGATAAGGGCAAGAAGATGATGATGAATTGCATTCGGTTTGGCAGATTGATTGATATTCATTGTTCAATTTTTAAAATTCTTCTTCTTCGTATCGATGATTCCTTCTTATTTAGATTTTTTTCGACCAGTACTCAGGCTCATCGATAGCCTTAGCGCTGGCCTCGCAAAGGTCTTGCATGGTGCAGATGTTAGTGCACGGGGAGCAGGACAGGAGACGGACATCGTCCGTGGAATGATTCAGCAGTCACACTGTGGCTGATCGGAGCACACCCATTTGACCAGTTTATGCCTAAAGCGGCCCACCTGTCTTCGTAGCCGGCTTAGACATTTCAAGGTGGGCCATGGCAATGTATGGCAGGTTCGGAGCTTATCTGCAGGCTTTTCATTTCCATAATTGACGTGGTCCTTTATCATTCAAAGCTGTTCTCATTCTACGAACTCTGACTAACAAAGTTTGAGTCCGACATCCCTTTGAGGGTCAAACATCAGATAAGGACGAGCGCACCCCGACATGCGCTTAGATGCCAACAGTTAGTATAATTAAGGATTATTCGACTTTATAAAGTTTAGTTGTGAAGTTTGATACTCCGTTGTGTCTACGCCTTAGAGTTTCAAACTTGGGATGACGCATATTCATGGTAATTTTGGTAAAGCGTGAGAAGTATTACAAGCGGTTAATTTGCGTGTAATGTGATGTACTTAATGACTGCTTTGTTGGTCTAGTGGTTCCGATTGCTACTGCCGATCATGGGTTCGATTCCCTGGTCAGGCTAAAAGTTATTGGATCTTTCAATCTGGAATTTCTCAGTAGCAGCCCGGATTCTGGACTAATGCATGCAGATAGCAATAGGCTCGCTCCCTATTAAATGGGACTTAAACATAACTGGCGAAAGGTGGGTGTACTATAGGTGTACCTCTGCCAAACCCTTCGAGGAATACTGGCGTTATGTTATAAACTCTGCATAATTAATGCAATGGAGTATTTTTATTAAATAGCTGTACCTATTCCACAATGAGTTTAGTTTTTCTCAACTTGCTGTACCTACTCCACAATGAGTTTATTTTTCTCAACTAGATATACTAACTCCACAATGAGTTTATTTTTCTTAATTTGCTGTACCTACTCCACAATGTGTTTATTTTTATTAATTTGCTGTATCTACTCCACAGTGAGATTATTTTTCATGTGACGGGGAGGAATGAGGAAAATGTAAGGTAAGTTTAAGTATGAATGTAGATGGCTGTTAACTCGGGATAGGATGAATTTATAAGAGGAGGCAAAGTCAAAAAGAAACGTTGCATGGAGTATATAAAAGATGACATAGCTAAAAAGTTTGACTACTCAGACGAGGACTGATAGAGAAGCATGGAAGAAGAAATTGTAAAAACTTGTTGCGCCGATCTCAAACAAATTGGCTTAATGGCTACATCATTTTGCTGATATACCCCATGATGTTTTGTTAACATCTAGATATCGGTTTGTCTGACTCGGTAATGTTCTCAAAAATTATGTAAATATTAGTTTTAAGTTTGTTAATAGATGTTATTTGAATTTGTATGGATATCACCAAATTTCAGGGTCAATGGGAAGTTAAAAAAATCCTCGGGACAAAAATTTGTGACATACGACGGACAGACAGACGGACAAGTGAGTGACAGCAATCCGTTTGGACCCTCCGGGTACGCAATCCTAAAAAGACGGTAAGGCTATTTTTCTGTGTGACGTACGAAGTTTAGTAAAGTCTATATTTACAAGGTACTGTTGTCAGAATTGGTAACCAATTCATTTATCTGAGTAAACTGTAAGTTTAAATATCATGTTAACGGGATTGGCATCAAACTTTGATCAAAGACAAAGAGACAAAAGATATTTATTTCAACTGGGCCACCAAGCGGCACTTTTGAATGTCACAATTTAAATTTAAATGGAATACAAGTTGATTCTACCGTGCATTCGGAAAGTAGCTAGTTATGGAGAAGAATGCACAAGAAACTCCATACTTTTTAAATTTACATGGAATAAAAGTTGATTCTACCGTGCATTCGGCAAGTAGCTTGTTATGGAGAAGAATGCACAAGAAACTCCATCAAAAGATTAAACCAAGCCTCATAGGCCCGGCCATGTCAGTCTGTCCACTACAACCCTTTCTAAGGACTGATGGAAAATAACATGCACCAAAACCCTTCCTTAAATTAGTTAAGTTCTTCGCCCCAGTAACGTTCACAAAGCGAACTATGATTGACATAAATTATCTTTAAACCTTCGTCATCTTACTTGGTCCGCCTGCTAACAAGTCAGTCGTGACTTGACATGTGTTTACCATACACTTAGAGAATGAACTAAACGTTGAAGGGGTCTACATCAAGATGACAATCATTTTGTAATTGCTAGGAAACTTTCGTAGCGGACTTAAACTGTAACGTGGATTGTTGAGGGAGTTACTTGACGCAAATCATCATTATCATCTTCATTTCAACCAAAAGGCGTCCACTACTGGACATGGGCTTCCCCGAAGTGTTGCCACATCGTTCGGCCCTTTGTTTCTCGCAACCAGCGGATTCTCGCAGCCCTTAACAAGATCATCGGTACCTAGAGGCAAGCCTTCCAACGCTGCGTCTTCCGTAAAGAATTAAAGGTAGTCTTACAAAAATAGCCCTTCACCTAGACCATCCGTTCTAGGAGCAATATCCTCTGCCACTTGAGTTTGGCAATTCTTCGGGCCATGTCGTTAGCCTTGGCCTTGAGGTAAATGGTTTAAAATATAGAAGCTTTTAAAAAAATAATTGTAAAGAAAAAAGGTAGTCTTACAAAAATATCCCTTCACATCGACCAACCTCATTGCCTACTTTTCCCACACCGCTTGACAACTCTCACACGCTGACGTTTTCCCAAAATTGTGTGTACCCTCATGTGTAGGCAAGCTTGGCATACAGCAATATGGTCCAAAATGTTTTGTGCCCACACAATAAATAAATAAATATGTCTGCCGTACGACGAGAGTTCATTTCCATGTAGGTAATATTAAATTGAACCAGTTTTTTTGGTCTTTGTTGGTAAATAGGTAAATATTTTAGTAGAGGAACGTTCGAGCGATTATAGCTTATTTATATATTATAGGATAGCTCTGTCAGGTTTTGTGGTATTTGTTGTGATATCGTTTTTATATTAATTGGTGCGCGGCCGATGTTTTTAATTTCTTTTTTGGCATGAATATTGAAAACCACATAGCATCACAAAGAGTATAAAGTCGTAATTTTAACATAATATCACGTCTGTATTCCCCGAAGGGTTTGGCAGATATCTATATCTACCTGTACACATATCTACACCTATACATTGTCAGTTATATTTTTTTAAGTCGCATGTGATAGGGGGCTAATAAAATAGTTACTACGTTCTTTAAAATCATCTTACATTCCTAAGGCTTTTCTTGCACACATTGATACAGAAATCTAATGTCCAAAATTTCAGTCAAAACTAAAAACTGTACACTCCATTCTAATTAAAATCAGCTACTAAACAACTGTCACTAAACAATGGACCCGAACCCTGCGGTATTCTGCAGTACAGATCCACATCTTTTAGTCTACTTACGTTTTATAATACTATACAAACCACACCTTTTTATCTTTTGAAAATGTGTCAACTCATGTGACTCACTTTTATGTGTGTATTCTTTGATACTGTTAGCACCTGAAAAGCACATTTTTAGTTATCTCCGATTGTTTTATCATTCACAACTTATTTTATATGCTAATTTGTAAAATCTCAGAATATTTTATACTCTGACATTTTCATCTGATCTGACATCAGTATGTCCAATTTATTTTCTTAAGCCTTAGACATAACATACCATGGACACCTTTTCTCCTCAACCTGCTATAAAGCTGGTTGTACATTATAATCTTCAAAATAAGGACAGCGGCAGACTGTCCCTTCTGTAAACCGTTTTTTATTCGTTCTGGTCATGATTTCCTATAATTGGGATTTGAATTTGAAATTCAGAAGATATGACACAGAACGAGGAAAATCGGGCGTCAGTTTTAAGTTTGATTCTGGCAGTGACCGCCGAAAGTCTGTTTTTATTACTGAGAATTACCAAGTGTACTATCTTATCTGCAAACTCTCTTAAACTGTAATATTCAAATTGTGAATGTGTGATAAAAATCTGTAAAAAAAAAACAATAAATAAATTTCTTTTGGACTCTTAAGTGTACTTTTACTGCTAATAAAATCGATGTGCCAGTCCAGTACGTGGTGCATGAGCTGCATCAGTCAAGTCTACAGAGACGCGCGCGGCCACAGCGCTCCCGCCAGCAGCACGCGCAGATTCTGAAACTGCCTACTAGACCGTCGCCCAGCTCATACTAACCTTGCTGCCTGCCTTCCTGTCAACTTGCTTATCTGGCTACCCGCCCGTTTTGCCTGCTTGACCGTTATGGTGACTGCTCACCACCTGCCTACCTCGATAATGCCACGACTTTGAAGAGTTCCTGTCCGTCCTGCTGCCTGCTTAGCTGTCGACCACAAACAACCCATCTTTCTTTCCATAGCTTCAATTTTATTTAATTATTCTTATTTTTTATTAACGTGGCTTACACCCCGCGGAAACAAAACACGATAAAGCACCAAACAAAAAAAGTACTTTCTCGTTCAAATACGTAACAGAAAAAAAAAAACCGTCAATAGGCCACGGAGTCAATGAATCAAGTACACCACTACGCAGTAGTAAGTGTTCATTATTCCAAGCATGCCACAAGGCCAGGAGTTGTGACCTTGGCATTGAGACGCCGTGACCTTGGCGCGTACCCAAGCTCCAAGATGGCCGCGAGTTGTAAGGGTACGGCGGGAAAAAAAGAGCGGGAGATTGCGTATACGTTGCATGTTTGATGTTTAATTCGTTTAAGCATTGACGGTTTCTTGCACATGATATTACGAACTTTGGGAAAATATACTTTGTATGTTCCAACTAAGAACCTAGATATAGATAGTACTTCCTAAGTCTATGGAAGTTCATGAAAACTAGAAACGTCAAAGTGATGCTACAAACGGTACTGGTTGAATTACTACCTGGGCGACCGAGCTCTGCTCGGGTAAAAATAGAGAAAAGACGTTTACTTAAAATGAAACCAAGCTAAATCGATTTATCGGTCCCGAAACCCCCTGCATACTAAATTTCATGAAAATCGTTAGAGCTGTTTCGGAGATTCAGATTATATATACACATATATACAAGAATAGCTAGTTTAAAGGTATTAGATAGATTCAATGTAAAACAAAATAGTGCAGCTAATGAATAGTTAAGAAGTTTATATACAAATTAGTATTTTTTATAGAATGAGTAAATTAAAACTATGCGTAACATAATTATTAATATTGTTGGTCATGGTCCCGATTGCCGCAAAACCTAAATTAATTAATTTAGATTATTAACACTAAATAATTATGACATTAATGACGATTGTGTTTATGGATGAATTAAGGTTGAAATTCCCATTATGGGCCGTTGATTTTTGGCGCAGGAAGGGTTGGGGGAAGGGGGGAGGTTTGGCTACCCCCCTGTACCATCCCCACCACTCGGAGCCCCATGGAGATATCCATGGTCAAAGTTTTCAGGATAGAATAAATAAAATAAAAATAAAAATTTCCGTATTTGTCCTTCGTTTTAAGGGGTGGGGAGGGGAATAAAGGGAGTAGGGAAATGACGGGAGCTCAGTTCACTCTCTTTACTCGCTCACTTCAGCTCCCCCGTCATCTCCTTCGAACCTAACCTATCCGTGTCGGAGTGCCCTAAGCTCCCGAGCTCGCTTCGCTCGCTCTTGTACTACTTCACATTTTTTTATCTCACTAATTATATTTAAGTAAAAAATATATCTCCATAACCATGGGGCTCCGAGTGGTGAGGATGGTACAGGGGGTAGCCAAACCAACCCTCCTCCTCCCCCACAATCCACGCGCCAAAAATCAACGGCCCATAATGAATTTTTATCCTGAATTAATTGACCTGATTCGTTAGTATTAGGTAGCTGAGACCTGGTTAAACCAAATTTTAAAATCCCTTAGGATACTATATGCATGGAAGATATTCATATCTAAACGCAAATCCATATTCTTAAACAATGAAGAGATACACTGCAAACATACTTTTTAAATCCTAACACAGTGTAGGTTTATCATCTTTATATCCAATTCCTCCATATTTACTTCTCGCTACAACTCATAACTCACTCCAACTGTATACATTTAAGCAAACACAAGTCCTGATTTGATTTTCTACTCCAATAAAGTCAAATCCTCAGGAGAATGCCACGATATGGTCCTAAATAAATGATATTAAATGTGAGGCTGTGTTGCCAGTGTTTGTTATTTATTATTTACCTTTGTTGCTGCTAAAACCCTGAAGTAGGCTACCTGGAAGGCTAAGGGTGAGGGTGACTGGAGGATTGTGAACAGTGGGTATAATATTATGAGGAGCAAAAATATCATAATCGTATTGGGCTTTTTATCCGACTGTGGTAGAGCCAAAAGGAATGGTTATGATTTTTACAGGCTATGAGATATGTCTAATGGAGCGTAGGGATTGACACAAGATAAAAACTTTTTTACAAAAATAATATAAACGACTTCCAAAATATAACACTACAAAGTGAGGCATAACTTCGGTTGTGGAAGTTGGTATTCTTTTTTTGTTTTTTTGACACCGATTTCCAAAATTGAAGTTATTTTTCTCTTTGAAGTGTTGTTATTTGGAGTACGGTTGTGTTTTTATTTAAAAAAAGATTTAATTTTTCACTTTTTAGTTGTGGTTCATAATGATCAAGTTCAACAGTAAGGTGTGTAACAGTAAATGCCAAAGTTATGCCTAAATAGATTACCCAAATAACATAAAACTAACATAACCGGTGAAATGAGAGTGTACCAGGGCGAACTGTACCCCTTTAGAGTGTACCGGCATGGTGTTATGATATGAAATGGCGTAAACTTGAAGAGTTAAGTTGTATATCTCCAAAGTTCATAAATGTGTCCACACGAGAAGCACCAGCATTCAAATAATAAAAAGAACCATCAAAATCGGTTCACCTAGTAAAAAGTTTTGAGGTAACTAACATTAAAAAAAACAGTCGAATTGAGAACTGCCTCCTTTTTAAAGTCGGTTAAAAAGGTATTTGCTCATGCACCGTGGGCGAAGTCGGGCTGTGGATGATGAAAAGGGAGGCGATGGCCCAGGGGGCGGGGGGCATGTTGATATAAATGGAGGATACGGTACAAAGTCCAATGTGTAAAGCTCCACGAGCTCTTAGCTGTACAATAAATAAAACTTGTAAACAAAGTTATAATATTTTTAATAGAATAAAAAGAATTTGCAGGTACATTCTTTTTATTCTCAAATGTTCCATTGACATTTACAATTTTTTTATAATAAAGTAGTTGAGCGAGTACCTTCATTTTTAAATTTTTTGTTAATTAAAACAAAATCTTCGGTGTTTTATTGGAATTTTCTCGACCACTTTATTAAGAAAATCTTGTAAGTTTTCATTAAAAATATTTACTATGCACACTCATCATGGCCAGACCATTGAGGGGATTTGGAACCTTAAGAGGGGACTCTAGTGAGACTTTCTCCATACAAACACATTCTGCTGTTTTTTTCGTGGATAATGCCTATAGAGCAATGTTTTTTTCCATAAAATCTAGGTCTAATTAATACGTCCCTGTATCATTTCCTTTTTTCCAAAACATAATCACAAAAAGAAATATGACAATCCAAAAATCCGAAAAAAATGTCCGTTTTTACTGCCATCTTCAGAAGACTTTCAGACAAAATTTATAAGTTTTTAAGAAAAAAGGAAATGATAGGATACTCTAAATTTTGATATAAGAATTTTTTAGATCAGACCAGTTTTCATGAAGAAAACAGCAGAATACGAAACGTCTTTTAGTCAAAGTTTTTGTAGGTAAAATCAGCCTGAGCTGCAGTTGTCCCTTTCGCACTTTACGGGGTGAGGTTGGAGGTGACGCGACGGCAATAGTTTTTCAAATACCTATTTTTCAAATTCCTGTTGACTAGAGTCCGCTCTTAATGCTCCTAAATCAGGTTTTTATTCTCCTGAGCCTGTTAAACGATCGCTCTACCGTGCACGTTGGGCATGGTAGAGAGATCAAAATTTTCAACGCTTTTCTTTTGACTTTTTTGCATCCGACTACTTTTTTAGGGTTCCGTAGCCAAATGGCAAAAAACGGAACCCTTATAGATTCGTCATGTCTGTCTGTCTGTCTGTCTGTCTGTCTGTCTGTCTGTCTGTCTGTCTGTCTGTCTGTCTGTCCGTCCGTATGTCACAGCCACTTTATTCCGAAACTATAAGAACTATGCTGTTGAAACTTGGTACGTAGATGTATTCTGTGAACCGCATTAAGATTTTGACACAAAAATAAAAATTAAACAATAAATTTTGGGGGTTGCCATACTTGAAACTAAAACTAAAAATATTTTTTTTCATCAGACCCATACGTGTGGGGTATCTATGGATAGGTCTTCAAAAATGATATTGAGGTTTCTAATATCATTTTTTTCTAAACTGAATAGTTTGCGCGAGAGACTCTGCCAAAGTGGTAAAATGTGTGTCCCCCCCCCTGTAACTTATAAAATAAGAGAATGATAAAACTAAAAAAAAATATATGATGTACATTACTATGTAAACTACCAGCGAAAATTGGTTTGAACCAGATCTAGCAAGTAGTTTTTTTTTAATACGTCATAAATCGTAAACCGCAATTTACCAAGTACGGAACCCTTCGTGCGCGAGTCCGACTCGCACTTGGCCGGTTTTTTTTAATCTCTAGGGGGGAATGGGGCAATTTCTCTCTGGCCCCCGTTGGAGATGCCCTTGAATAATGATGCCTAAAAGGCTCAAATGAGATTGGGCAGGTCACGTCAGATGCATGCATAATGACTGCTGAGCAAAACTCTCCACGCAATGAGTGCCAGAGAATGGAAGGCGTCGCTGAGGCCGACCCAGAAAGCGGTGCCAAGATGACCCACAGGTTCAAGGCAGCGCAAGAAAAGAGGACCGAGAAAAGTATGGAGGAGACTTTTTCCCGCCAGTGGGTCATGCCAGGCGTCTTAAAAATATCTGACCTATTTTAACTCTCGACGGAAAAAGAGGGGTGTTATAACTTATAAGTTTGAAAGTATGTACAGTCGGTAATAGTTGTTACCTGATCCTCCTGCGTTTGTGTATCTCTCGGTGGCATCATAGCTCCTAAACGGGTGAACCAATTTTGATTTTGTTTGTTTTTGTTTGAAAGGTGACATTATCGAGAGTGTTCTTAGCTATGTTTGATGAAAATCGGTTCAGCTGTTCTAAAGTTCTGGGCATTTCACTGTTTGAATCGGGGTGTTTTCGCATAATATCGTATTATAATAAGTACGAAGAGCTCGTGGCTAAATAATAACAGCCGCACGGGTCGATCTACAACGTTAAGCAACGCTTGCTGAGGTCAGTCCGACGGGTGACCATTTCAACATACCGAGTTTCCCCCATGCCTCGGAAAGCACGTTAAGCCGTTGGTCCCGGCTGTCATTTGAAGATCTTTGACAGTCGTTACGAGTAGTCAGCAGCTTGAGATCTTCCACCAGTCTTGCCATGGGGTATCGTGTTATCCAGTTACTGGGTTGTGGAGGACAGATGGCAGTCGCTCCATCTACAACACTAGTACTCAGCTGAATCCGGTAAGACTGGAAGCCGACCCCAACAACAATTGGGAACAGGCTAGGCAGATGATGAATAATTACGTGTTCAATAGATTGTCGATCGAAGCGTGTAGTACTAGAAAAATGATGTAGCATGAATTAAAAATTTGTCGAGGTTTTTTAATTTTACTTGAGTAATATCGCATCGAGACTATCGCAAGAAATGAGATGTCATTTCCTGACAGTACCAAAGCCATCATTGTTTGTCATAGCCAGCTTCTCTTCTATGTTACGAAACGGTGCAGCTTTTCAATCCTTCGTTTACGTCATAATCAGGTCTCCGGGTTGAAAGTAAAACGAGGCCAGGTTAGCAAGAGGTTATCGGCACGGTTTTTCAGTTACACTAACGATCGACCAGCCTTGGTTTTGTTACTGAAATTGTTATAGCAAAAGCGGCTTGGAAAAGAGTTTATACAAAACCTTATTCATAAAAAGCAATCTTTTAAACCCGGCTTTATAAAATTTACTTTTCAGCGTTTTTCATATAAAATGGATCTTTTAAGCCCCGTTTAATTCAAACTGCCTTTGTTATTTTAGTGTTTGCAAAGCGTTAAGTTTAGTATTAATGTATCTTAAAAGGTCTCAGTAACACAAGGACCGTGGCTATTTTCTTATTGTTTTAACTTTTCATTTAGACCAAAGAATTACTTTAGCTTAAGATAAGCGCATGTAACAGGCACTGTAGGCAGCACACAGTTAATTCTAAATTAGACAAGAAGAGCTACTAAAAGAGCTTGGAGTAAGTTTGAAAAATTAACACGTGAATACGTAAGGAATGTATTTTGATTTATTTATTGTGTGTGCCTGTTATATCTGTTCTTTGACAGTTTTCATCTAAATGATTTTAAATTTATATTATTTGGTTTTAATTTATTCTCGGCCATTATTTTAATTTTTTTGTCATTTTGTGTTACTAACACATTAGTAATAAAGTATTTTTATTAACATATAACTTAGTAAAAACCGGCCAAGTGCGAGTCGGATTCGCGCACGAAGGGATCCGTACCATTATCGCATAAAACGGCAAAAATCACGTTTGTTGTATGGGAGTCCCACTTAAATATTTATTTTATTCGGTTTTTAGTATTTTTTGTTATAGCGGCAACAGAAATATATCATCTGTGAAAATTTCATCTGTCTAGCTATCACGTTTCATGAGATACAGCCTGGTGACTGACGGACAGACAGACAGACGGACCGCGGAGTCTTATTAATAGGGTCCCGAAACCAAACTTTAATCTTGATAACAAACGTCACTTGCGTCACAATACGTATTAAATCGATCATCAATGCTAAAATTAAACGAGTCTTTAAATAAGCTCAAAGACACGAGTACATTTAGAACGATTGGCAGCCCTAGGGAATTAAATATAGTTTGTACTAGGCTCTGGTATATTACAAACTATAAATGTATGAAGACTATGATTGCAATCTCATTCGCAAACAAGTATAAATTAAAATCTTTTAAAAACCCCGAGGCTTATTAACTCATGCTTTTCATCTACATAATTTATCTAGTAGTAGACACGCTTAGATCGACAATCCATCGAAACACGTTATTATAACGCGATATCTTGCGAAAATACCCCACATCAAAATTAAAGTGCACATAACTTTTGAACGATTTTCATCAAGCATAGCTTAGAACACTCCCGATCAAGTTACTTTTCAAACAACAAAAAAACTAAATCAAAATCGCTTCATCTGTTTGGGAGCTCTTATGCCACAGACAAATACATAAACACACAGATACACACGTCAAACTAATAACACCCTTCTTTTTCCGTCGGGGGTTAAAAAACGACCACGTCGAACATATCATTGCTTACTATCAGATTATATAGTAGTCAAAAGCGACAATCTAATATAATGCTGTACAATGAAAGGTCCATCTCTTTGGACAGTCCTATTGATGTCTTTTCAATGAAGTTCATAACATTCAAATAATTCCTATTAAGTAATGAGCATTAAGAGTTTGACTCAAGATCTTAATGCTAATTACTCTTAACTGATATATTGTGATAAATGTTTACCTAGTTAAGTTGTGATTCTAATTTTGAATTTTGTAAATGTCATGCATACCTATAATCTGTATTATATGTAATTTTGACTTTAAATGTATTCTTTTTTGGATGGTTTTAAGCAGTTGTTCTGTTGGTGTGCTTAACAAAATAAAATAATATAAAGAGAAAAGATTTGATTGTTTGTTATTTTTAAGTTTATTTGTAATTGATAAACTCAAAAACTACTTAACCTTTTTTATCCCGAATACGGGTCTTGTGGGGTGAGCCACGGCAGCAAAGCCGCGGTAAAAAAAAGGTTATCAGAAAGAAAAAAAACAACTGTGTCATTGTTAAATTTTAGAGCAAATAAAAATAACAATTTTGATACAACACATTTTGCTGGAACGAATTTCATTATATTCAGTCAGTGCAAAAAAGAGAAGGAGCTTTACTAGACGTTTAGCGGTATCCCCTTTTCTCCATGTTCTGTCGACAATCAATCTGTCTTGAGTACCAGTATTTTAGATGAATATGACCTGCACAACACAGTAACTGTGTATTGGCAAGGCTGCTGTCACATTTTCTTCTTGAGACGGTAGACGAAAATGTTTTGACTCTGGTATAGTTGTCGGCACGTAACTTGGCAAGACTCGTTAGATACGCACAAGTCGTTTTTTAGGTCTCTTTGGTTACCAAGCGGGATGCGGGGAACGCTTAGCACCGTTCCAAGCGCACATTTGGTTGGTGAGATGACACAAGGATCGACTGACCAACCGCGTCGCGTCCACGTTCCGTTCGCTCTATAAGGTGGTTGGTCAGTTGACATACTATGAGCGAACTTACTCCCGCTACGCCAAAACCTTGCCAAGTCTCATGCCGGAGACTATATGTACGCGTTCTTACTATTACTTACTAAGTCAAGACATTTTGAGATTCAAATATTAAACCCAACATATTCTACGAAATATTAAAGTTATTTCCCAAGAGACATTACTTTGTTTAAGTAAGATTTCAATTTGTACCGAATATTATACATATATTATTTGGTAGTCTGGTTTTTCATTTTTAATTGAGTATTCCATTATTCAGCTTAATTACATAGCTGTGGTAAATATACATTTCGGTTATAATTATGCCTGTTCAATTTGGGTATGATACGTTGCTACAGGTTTTTTTTTTTGAAAAAAGACCCATTCAATTTTTTGCTGGAGGTATAATTAAAAATGTAAGAGAACTTTATGTAAAACATATGAAAAAAATACGAACGAAAAAATCATAACAACCGCTTTAGCACAGAAATCCGCAAATACCATTATCATAATGTTTTATACATTTTCTTAGCATAACAACCTCGGGCAATCACAAAGGTGGGTTTTGTAACGAGAAATTATTCTCCAGTTAGTACAACAAATAAATAGATAAGAATGTTGGCGTAGCCTGGAGCTATTCGTTTGCCGGCACGTGGCTTAGAAGAAAGGGAGTAGGCAGAGCAAGGAATCGCTGTGCCGGAGGCGAATTGACACTATGCCATCTCAATCTTAACTAATATAACAAAGTGGCAAATTGTAAGAAACGCCGCGTTGGACGGAGACGCCCAAGAAGGACATACACGGAACTTATTGGTGATGTTATTCATATGGCCATGTGCGCAGTTCCCACATACGTGTGTGTATGTTCAGAATGTCTGATATATAACATATAGGAAGCAAAAGGAGTATGTAAAGGTCGAAGTAGGTTGCGTTCTGTAGTTTCTGCTGACCCCCATGGGAAAAGGGTGATAGTACATTTATATATGTAAAATTATGTTTGTTTATATGTATATAAAAGGTAAGGAAATAATGATCGGACTACACGATAATTCTTTTACTTTTTAACATCCGACGGAAAAAGAAGGGTGTTATTACGCCCTACGGAAA
The DNA here is from genome assembly GCA_949775005.1 of Orthosia gothica. Taxonomy (NCBI): domain Eukaryota; kingdom Metazoa; phylum Arthropoda; class Insecta; order Lepidoptera; family Noctuidae; genus Orthosia; species Orthosia gothica. The sequence goes on from OX459048.1 coordinate 26,427,678, forward strand.
AAGAGGGGTGTTATTATATTCAGCAAGGTATTTGAAAGCTCATTCGTTTTAATACGAATAACATCTTGCATGATAAACAGTATGGTTTCACAAAAGGACGTTGTACAACTGACGACGGTGTCACCTATTTAAACACTTATTTAATGCGTGGGAAGAGGCACAAGATGCCATAGGTATCTTCTGCGACCTGTCGAAGGCGTTTGATTGCGTTAATTATGAAACATTACTTCTGAAACTTGAGTATTACGGGCTAGGCCAATCAGCGTTAAGTCTGGTAAAATTTTATTTGTATGATAAACAGCAATTAGTTCAAATAAACGGTGTGAATTCGTCGGGATTAAACGTGAAAATGGGGGTACCCCAGGGCTCAATTTTAGGTCCTTTCTTATGTTTAATATAAATAAACGATTTACCCCGTTTATTGGAAAACAAACTAAACACGGTGTTATTTGCTGATGACAAATCTTTAATTTTTTAATGAAATAGACGTACTTGTCAGGTTGGTTAGGTTCAGGATTGGTTCACTGCCAATAATTTAGTTTTAAATCTTAAAAAAACCAAGTACGTAAAATGTTCTTTGCCGAATTTCAAAAGTACTGATTGTGACATTATATTAAACAAGGAGAAGCAAGAATTCTTTGATAAAAGTTTTCCTGGGGATCACGCTAAACTCAAGGTTACAATGGAGTCTTCATTTAATATCACTTAAAGGGTGGCTAAGTTTGGCTTTAAAATTCGTCGATTTACTGCTGTAGGTACCGCCAGGCTGGTCTATTTTAGTTACTTTCATAGTATAATGTCTTACGGTATCTTACTATGGGGAAGGGCTGCAGACATTGAGTCAATATTTATTCTTCAAAAACGAGTCGTTAGAGCGATATACAATCTTCACCGGCGCGATTCTCTAAGGGAAATGTTTAAGGACATTAACATCATGACGGTTCCTTCTCAATATATTTATGAAAACATCATGTACGTGAGAAAGAATTTACATCTTTTGAGTAAAACCGGCGACAGGCATAATTACATTACTAGAAATAGGAACCAATTAGTTCAACCAGGTTTCAGAGTGACTAAAGTAGCCTCATCTTTCATGGGGACTGTACAAAATGTTACAATAAAAATCCTCTCCACATTCTAGAACTGAATGAGACGAAATTTAAAAATTGTATAAAACGCACACTATGCAGGCAGGCATATTATAAATTAGGGGATTACATCACTGATAAAAATGCTTGGCTCAATGCTAGTCCGGCTCCACAACCACTAGGGCGAAAAAACAAGTGATATGCAGAACATTATTGTTTTAAAGCCTTGTTGGACCTGCTGAAGACTGTATGAATATATTTGTATTGTATAAACTCAATTTCTTTTAGTATTATATAACTGCACATCACGTGTGTGAGTACTATGTACCCAACTGTAAATCTACCATTTATTGTACCTATGTGTCGTTCGTTGACTAGTGTGTGCCCCGGCTGTTGAGTGTGTCATGCTCTCTCAAATGTCTGATGGTGGCACGTGTGTTGGATCATTCGGTGCCCTTCATGATGAGCTGGGTGGTGCCGATTCATGCGTATGTTCGTGAATAGGCGCCGTCAGTTGGGATTGGTCATAACTTAACTGCTTCGGATGTTAATGTTTTTCTAGTACCTATTATATAACAGCACAGTATATGTGTGAGTAATTTTAATAATTTATACCTGTACGTTGTATAGTGTGTAGTGTTATTCTGGGTGTATTGTCCTCACATATATGAATTTCTTTATGGATGTAGGTACTTATGTAAATATTCTCTTTGTCTTATACTTTTTTTTAAGAGAATTGTTAGGAGTTTTGTGTGCACGGTGAATGCACGGTAGAATCAATTTTAATTGTTGACGTTCAAAAGTGCCGCTTGGTGGCCTAGTTGAAATAAATATATTCGACTTTTATTACCCCTGACGGAAAAAGAGGGCGGGCAGCTCCCGAGGTTTTCTAAAATTTTGAATTTTACTTGTTATCTCAATAAAAATGCACAGTTTCGGTGGTATAGGCCACGGCACCGAAGATGCGTGAAAAATCTTGTTACTAAGAATATCCGTGGCCATACAACTTGCCCTGAGCACAAGTCAGCCATAGTAAGAATTGTCACGAGCAGTCAATTCACAACCGTGAACCGGAAGACGATGCGTTGGAAGGACTTCCACTAGGTGGACCGATGACATGTTGAAGGTTGCGGGGAGCTGGATGCGAGACGCACGGGTTCGGTTAATGTGGCGACGCCTGGGGAAGGCCTATGTTCAGCAGTGGACGTCTTTCGGCTGAAATGATGATGATTATGAGTCAATTTCTATGAGTTAACGGAAACTTTCAGAAACGCTGTTTTATGAAAAGAAGGAATATTCTTTGACATAAGTATGTATTTGTTTGCGAAACCTAAATCTATCATGTTGAAAGAGGCGGATACAGGGGAAAAGTTCAGAGAATTCTTTCAATGGCGGTGTGTTTGACGAGAGTCTCAAAGGGCTATATGGATGTTTGAGTTTTTTTATTTGTAAAACTTGTGGCAACAGCTTATTTGATGGGAAATAGCTATCGCTGCCTCGGCCGCCTACAAAGTAAAATCACAAAAACAAATTTTAAATCACTTTTGCTAATAATTCCCAGTAAATTTTGACTTTACCAAGGTTGGAAATATAAATATAAATTGCACATAAATGCGTTTTATGATGTGTTTAAATGACATTCAATCCTAAGCTGGAAAATATCTATACATTAGAATACTATGATTGAACAAACATCAACAGTAATAGCAAAAAGATATCAACAAAATATAGCCTAAACTGCACACGAATATGCTACATTTAGTGTGTCTCTAAGTTTACGAACGTCAACGAATTTGCAACGAAAAAGAAAGTAGATTATAAGACCCAGTAAGGCAAAAATAAAATACATATACCAATGAACTAATATTTAGGCTAGCTTACGGCTGCATGCGAAACCTGAAAACTTCTTCTTCTTGTCGTTTGAGGATGTGGCCACCTCTGGTGTCAGAGTTAATAAAGCCTCCTCTGGGAACCCCACAGGCCTCTTAGAAATACTGTTACAAAATTTTTCACGTATCTTTCTGCGGTTCCATTCGCTAACATATTTCACTCCAACATTTATTAATCTAATAATGAATTAACTCAGTATATTACGTTCTCGTCTTGTGATCTCGATATGTTAGGATTGCGCAGAAATTGCTTTCATATATTTGTTTTTTCCTGGCATAATAAATTAATGAATACTAGTCGTATATACTGGAGGGAGTACTTCTAATGGATAGTTATCTCGTCTTTATTTCCTTTCCGGTAAGTTATATTTGTCTGTACGAAAAACCTTGATTAGTTTGATTAATTATTCAATAACGAGTTGATATAATTTTAATTAAGTTAATAGTTGATATGGTTCTCAATCGATTTATTTAACGGACTGGATTGCTCCTACAAAGATTGTTCCTTAGAATTCTCTACAGGAAGAGGTGGAAGAAGAGTAAAACATAAAGATAAAAAGATTCGGTAATATTTTGCCCATCAGTGGCCTGATTACCTCTAATTCTTATGAGGATAGGGGTGGCCCAACGGTAACGGCCCCAACTTAGAAGTTGTTGGTTGTTAGTTTGAACCCAAGCAGGTGCTTTATTTTGTGTAAATTATTTCATCACCACTGCTCTCAAAACAGTGAAGAAAAATCATCGTGGGGAAACCGCCATGTCCTAGAAAGAAAAAACCGAAAGATATTTGATGGATATCAAAAAAAAAATATCCACCAACCCGCACTGGGCCCGCGTGGTGGATTACGGACCATTCCCTCTCACAGAGAGGAGGCCTGTGTCCCAGCAGAGGGAATATTAAAAGCCTGATGATAATTATAAGCCTACTAGCTGACCCGGCAAACTTTGTTTTGCCATAAAAAGACCAAACATTTATCTACCCTACCCTACCCTACCCTACCCTAACCTACCCTACCCTACCCTACCCTACCCGACCCTACACTACCCTACACTACCCTACCCTACACTACCCTACCCTACACTACCCTACACTACCCTACCCTACCCTACCCTACCCTACCCTTTTTTTTTTTTTTTTTTTTTTTGATAACGCTGGAAAAAAATGCATTACGCATACCCGCCCATCGGGGGAATGGACGGGCTATGTGGGACTCCCCGGGCAAGCCCGGTATACCCACTAAAATAAACCAGCGCACTCCCGCATCGTCTGTGTGGAGGAGGACTGGGAAACCGGCGCAGCCTTTACGCCCAGTCCTCCGCCGACGATTGCCCACCATAATGGCGGGCCCCGCACGCCCCTCCCTCAGTGGAGGGGCCCGGGAATGACCGTGAGTGCTCGGCCATTCCCGCCCGACGAGGGTGGTGATTGTGCAATGCAGACGACAGGCGCCCCCGCGCCTGCCGCCCGCTAATCACCACCAGGGGGTGGGCGCAGGCGATCGTACAACCGCCCTCTCCCACCCCCACCGCTGCCTCCTTTTGCGACATGGCGTCCTCGCAAAAGGAGGCAACCGCCGCCCAGGCCTCCCCGCTCCCCAGCATGGATTTACCACACCGGGAAGCGAGAGGACCTGCCAAACACCTCCTCAGGGCACGGCGCAGCTACGCCCCCGCTGGGCATACCTAGACGGTGTGCCGCGCCGTACCCTCCACCGCACTGGACCTAACGGTCCCCTCCTATGCGGCATCTGGCCAGAATCCGCGAAGGCCAGATGCCGCCCTCCGCGTGTGCGGCGAAGCGTCGAGAACGACACTCCGCCGCCTCCTCCAACCATTGACTTGTCCCTGCCGACCATCCCACGTCAAAAGAGGGTCGGCAACGACAAGTCACACCCTCCTCACTGGGCCCACCTCCCGCCCCCGAACCGCGGCCACCCCCACCCGCAGGAGAGATTCCGGGCTGCAGAGCCAGGTGCAGAGCGGGCAAAGCCCGGATGCAGAGCCGGGCAAAGCAGGGTGCAGAGCTGGTCAGTGCACTCGGGGAGCTCAAACCGCACGAGCGCCGAGTGCAAAGCCAGGTGCAGAGCGGGCAGAGCCGGTCACTGCAGAGCCGGGCAGTGCAGGGTGCAGAGCTGGGGTGCCCCGGGCGTTCCCCCCCCCAGGGGAAGGCGGCCCGCCCAGAGGCAAGGAAGTGAGCCCCACCGCTTACCTACCAAACCTAACCTACCCCACCCACCCCAACCTACCTACCCAGCCTACCCCTTCGCCGCGTCTGGAGTGTCCTCTGCTATTCAGAGGAACACCCGGAGCGACGAGTCCCCCCCCTACCCCCCCGTCAGATATTCGCCATCGCCAACAAGAACCCACGAATGGGAAGTTATTGACGGTGCCCAGGGTGCACCAGCCCAACGGGTTGCTCTTCTCCCCGGACGCATCCGAAAGAGACCAGCAACCAACTAGGCCAACGTGGAGGTTACCTGACCCGCACCCCACCCTACCCTACCCTACCTTAACCTACCCGACCCTACACTACCCTACAATACTCTACACTACCATACCCTACCCTACCCTACCTATATAGCCTATGTCCTTTCCCAGGTCTCAAACTATCTTCATTCCAACTTTCATCTAAATCGGTGCAGCGGTTTAAGCGTGAAAAGGTAACAGACAGACAGACAGACAGAGTTACTTTCACATTTATAATATTACTATGGATTGTATCCTAGGCCTAGGGCACAACATTTTTTCCTGTCTTTTGCTACATCTAGCCAATTCTTTAAATATAAACAAATGGCGTAATATGTAGAAAACTAATATTTTGTTAGAAAAAAATTACACAATTCGACGCAAATCCTTCAAAATTGATTGCAGGATGTTCCTTATTTCTGCTTGCCAAAGATACCAAAACTTTAATAATATTTTTACAAAATATGGTATAAATACACTTATCTAAAATCAGTTAAGTAACCGTTTGAAGGAAACTTTGTCGGCAATATGTCAGGGAAATGAGAATATATTTGCGGAAATTGGACGGCTGCTGACGCTCCGAGCTACACCGCCCGAGCGGCAACGTAGTCATTTATCAACCACGTCAGAACCACACCGGCTTGGTTTGAGTCTGCTAAGTGAGCGGATGTTTTGACAGCATTTTGTATGTATAGGTATTTATGATGAACATGATTTTAAAGTTAAAGTGACTATTTATCTTGGTACTTTGCGATCGATCGATCAGATGAAATCAGCCGGAGGCTCTAGACAAGTGGCAATCGATGTCAGCGAAGGCGATAGGTAGTCGAGATGTCAAAATGTAAGGGATTGATCATGTGATTTTTTGATATCGCTTGTCAATCTTTTTAACCGACTTACAAAAAAAGGAGGATTTCTATGTTCGACTTTATGTATGTTTTTTTTTTTTTTTTTTTTTGTGTTTGTTCACCGATATCTCTGTCAATTGTGGACCGATTTTGAAAATTATTTTTTTGTTTGAAAGAGTATGTTTCGAAATTGGTCCCATTTTAATTTGGTGAAGGTCTGATGAAGAACTTCGGAGATACACAACAGAACTCTTCAATAAATAACGGCAAAACTCTCGGGATTGCTGCAATCGCATGTCTGTTTGTTAACCGACTTACAAAAAGGAGGAGGTTCTATGTTCGACTTCTTGTATGTTTTTTTTTTTTTTTTTTTTTTTTTTTATGTATGTTCACCGATATCTCCGTCAATTGTGGACCGATTTTGAAAATTATTTTTGTGTTTGGAAGAGTATGTTTCGAAATTGGTCCCATTTTAATTTGGTGAAGATCTGATGAAGAACTTCGGAGATATACAACAGAACTCTTCAATAAACAACGGAAAATCATTCGGAATTGCTGCAATCGCATGTATGTATATTGTATATACCATTTCATAACATAACATCACGCCAGTATGCATGCACTAAAGGGGTACGCAGATCTCTCATTTCACTGGTTATTTTCAAGTTTCATGTTATTCGGGTGATCTATTCTGGCGTTATAGAGTACCTTACTAAACAACTATTTTAGGTAGGTACAACTAAAAAGGGAAAAATAAAAAACTTTTTTGCAAAAAAATACTACCGACTTCCAAATAAAAAACTACAAAGTGAAAAATAATTTTATTTTTGGAAGTCGGTGTCCATATCGCAAAAAAATGAGAAAAAAGAAAGACACCGACTTCCAAAAATAAAATTATTTTTCACTTTGTAGTTTTTTATTTGAAAGTCGGTAGTATTTTTTTGCAAAAAAGTTTTTTTTGTTTATACCATTTCATAACATAACATCACGCCAGTACGCTCTAAAGGGGTACACAGATCTCTCATTTCACCGGTTATGTTCAAGTTTCATATTATTCGGTTAATCTATTCTGGAGTTATACGGACCTTAATAAACAACTTGCTATTAGGTAGGTAAAACTAAAAAGGGAAAAATAAAAAACTTTTTTGCAAAAAAATACTACCGACTTCCAAATGAAAAACTACAAAGTGAAAAATAACTTAACTCTTGGAAGTCGGTGTCCATATCGAAAAAAAATGGTACCTACGTAAGACACCGACTTCCAAGAGTTAAGTTATTTTTCACTTTGTAGTTTTTCATTTGGAAGTCGGTAGTATTTTTTTGCAAAAAAGTTTTTCATTGACAATCGCTATCGGCACTCTTTCGATGATAGAATGTCACTTGTCTAGGGCCTCAGGTCTTCGATAATCTTAGCGCATTTAAATTAGGCACCTGATTAGGTGCCTGATTACATTATATAATGCCTCAAAAATAACGTTTACAAATCGTGTTAGTACTTTTAAATATTTAATCAAATAACATAATATATATATATATATATATATTAAACCATCATTTTGCTTGGACAGTATAGTCAATTATTATTATTTTATAAATTTTACTTTTTGAAATTCAAATGTGCCGCGTAATTGAAATAAACAATTTGATTTCGACTACTTAAAACAGTTCCGGTCTCAGGCCCTAGATCATCAGAAACGTAGCGATAGCGATTGTCAAAAAGGCAAAATTGTATGTGATTGACAAGTGATATCGAAAAATCACGTGATCAAGCCCTTAAAATTTGACATTTCGACTATCGCCTTCGCTGACATCGAACGCCACTTGTACTAGCCTAGCTCTGGCTGAGTATTGGTCGAAGAAAATTAAATTAGGAACAAAGAGTCATCGTAACGAAGAGGGAGGTAATTAAAGAGACGTAATCAATATGAAGGGTGAATTTTACCAATGACACTAAATGCGAGTTGTCAGTGTCATCATTAATATGGAATACAAACACTGATAACTCAATGCGGTTTAGGTGTTTGCTAAACGGCAGGCCTAGACAAAAAAAAACTGTAGCGTTAACGACAGACACTAACGTGAAAATGTACGGCAATGACATTACCTGCGGAAAGGACACGTAGTACCTATATCGTGCCACTGCGAATACATAATACAATAATCCGGCCTAGTGCGAGTCAGACTCGCGCACGAAGGGTTCTGTACCATTATCGCATTATCGGCCCACTTAAATATTAATTTTATTCGGTTTTTAGTATTTGTTTTTATAGGGGCAACAGAAATACATAATCTGTGAAAATTTCAACTGTCTAACTTTCACGGTTCAAGAGATACAGCCTGGTGACAGACAGACAGAAATACGGTCCGCGGTAGTAATAGGGTCCCGTTTTTACCCTTTGGGTATGGAACCCTAAAAAGAATATAAAAATATTAATTTCAGCTCAAACATTGTGTCATACAAAAACTCCAACAAGTTACAACCCCAGTAAGTTACAATAGTATTTGTGTCGGAGATGTCTCACTCTTCCCGTAAGTGGTATCTTAACAATCAAAATGATGAAGCATATAAAAACAAATAAAATGAATGAAAACATATAAAAATAAGAAAGAAAACAAAATAAAAATAAATAATAATTAAGCAGCTCCCGACGTGTGAGGACTGCACGTATTTGTATGAGTTTGGGTTTGTGTTTTGTGCGTGCGTGTGTTTTTTGTGCGTGCGTGTGTGTTTATATGTGAGTGTGTGACTACTGCGATCGAATGTTGGTAATGTACTGGTTTCAGACGGACAGAGTTCAGATACAGCGCGTAACGTACCCTACAAGAAATACTACGGATACTTCGGACCGAAATTTCTAGGATTCGGATCGAATGAAGTGGGTAACCGCTCTTAGCCTTTTATTGCATTTTCAATCTCATACCTAGGGTAGTTACTTTGCGTTCTAATTAAAGTTGGTACTTTATTTTTCTTGAATCATTAAGTAAAATGATTAGTTCGTTCTGATTTAATCGTTTCCCCCTGTTTTTTTCTGGCGAGGTTTGATCATGACTTCGCCGGCTCTGGGTGAAGCGGGAGGCCATGTCAGACTTTTACTGACTAAAACCCACTCGTGTTCCTTCAGTTGTTTGCACCAGGACCGTGATAACTCTTTTTCAAATTTATCCGCGACCCAGATAGGCATCGGCCTTTGCAAGCCCCGTCAGTTATTGCTGTCATCTCTTTGACGCGCGCGTGGAACACTACGCGCCGTCGACTCGGGCCTGGCCCTTATCGGACGGCGAGCTACCCATTACTCGTCCCCTAATGGCCCGCAGTGTACGCTGTAGTTAAGTAGTGCTGCTCGTCAATTTCACGCGCAGCCGCTATTAATCACTGACGGCCATTAGGTACTCGCTGCTACTTAACAGACTTTTATCTCTTTTCATTGCTTTTGCTTTTAAGTAACAATCAATTGCTCACTTAGTAACAGACAACATTTTAAAATGCTGACTATGAAGTTTCATAATTATGATTAAATATTTATATTTTATTTTTGAGCTATGGCAATAGGCCTAAAACACCAACAAAAATCTTCTTTACAAAAAAATTCAACAACGACTGACAAAAAAAAGTTATTTTTCTTTTTGTAGTGTTTTGTTTTGGAAGTCGGTTTATTTTTTTCGTTAAATTGATTTTTATTTTGTTCTTTTTAGTTTTGGTATCTTGTATTACTATGAAAATCATTAATAGCCAGATGGCTTATCATAACAATTCCAAAAAGCCTTATTAACGAATACATTGTTTTATTACGGAGTACTGGTGCCTACCTTCCGGCTGCATCACCAGATCCGTTCGATGGTACCAACTCCATTAGAACCATTTATTTAAATTTGCTTTACCACAGTCATTTAACTAATCGAGATATCTTATTCCCAAAAAAAAATCTCATCATTGAGAAGTCTTCTTCCACTTCACCAAATAATATTTTCAGTATGCATGGTTGGCTTGTTGATAAAAATACAAAATTCTCTATAATTAAGTGTGCCTATTAAATTTGAGGAGATGCCTCGATTTCCATGGGATCCCCTCATCAGATCCTGACTTGGTGACAGTGGGATCAAGCTCTCGCAATAGAATTTATATACTGGTAGCATCTGCTAGCAATTAATTGGGTCACAATTAAGTGAGCCTCGAGTAACAATTAAGTGTTTCGAAAACACAACAAATCGACTAGAACAACTGCCTCGTTTGAATGCTGCCAAAATAAAAGTAAAAATCCAAAACCCAGCAATAAACAAACAAACAAAACACACTAAAAATAAATCTATTGAAAACCACCACCCCAATAACGATTCCGCATACAACAAATCCATACAAAAGCCATGCAAATAACAGCAAGTCCCGATCAAACTAACCGGTAATATACAGATATCCCACTTTGAATAACCAACAGTATAAATACGACAGTTTTTCTTCCATTGCGGGTGACAAAAGCGGCTTAGTAACTGCACTTTGAATCAAACACGCGACGGATTCGAACGTCAGCTATAAAGTCGCTTCTTCACGCGGATTTCAATTTGGAACGCAGAAAAGCTGTCACTTGAGATTTGACAGTTCAATTCGGCATTCGAAAGGTCGGTAAGTGATTTATTTTTGTTCATTTCAACATTCCATGTTTTTATTACTCTCTCTTTCCTTTTCAGGTCTATCCAGAGATTTAGAAGGGTTAGTTTTGTGCGATAAGGTAAGATAAATTATATTATTGTTAATTTTTATTTGAACGATTTATTATATCTAAATAAATATTATACTGAAAGTATCATGTAAAGCTAAGAATCACTATTATTACAAAAGGATTCTGATGAGGCGATTCGAGAATATAAATAAAACTTTTCCCAGATGAAGACATTGATAAAAACAATTCAGTTCTTTAAATTTATTAATCTGACCATTTTTTGTGTTCTGTGCCCAAATATCTATAAGACAAATATCAACTATAATCGTGAAAATCTAAGAACTCCGATGACGTTTCTCATTAACCCCCGCCGGAAAAAGAGGGGTGTTATAAGTTTCACGTGTTGCTGTGTATCTGTGTGTCTGTCTGTGGCATCATAGTGCCTAAACGGATGAACCGATTTCGATTTAATCTTTTTTGTTTGAAAGGCAATTTTGTCGAGAGTGTTCTTAGCTATGTTTGAATAAAATCGGTTCTGCCATTCAAAAGTTATGGGGATTTTACTGTTTGAATCCGGGTGTTTTCGCAAGATAAATGTGTCGGGGGTTTTTTAAATTGTGAAATTTTACTTGTTTTACATGCCGCGATAACGTTGTACTTAAGAAATTGAAAAATCAAATTCATAATCCTAATTAATGAATATGTTACCCATACACCATAACAACGAGTATCATTCGTAAGCATCAAGTTTAATTATTATTAAGTATTTTATAGCTGTCAAATCCGAATTCTTAGATTGTCACGAGTTCAAACAAATAAACCAGTACTTACGTACCTCTCTAAAAACATTCACCGTCTGTCCTTCTATCTTCAAAACAAAGTAATGTACACAGTCCGTGACCCTACTTGCTTTGTAAACCGTTTAAGGAAACGGATAATACTCAACTATTACGAGCTAACGCATACGTGGACTGAATCGAGAAGGAAAAGGCCCCGAAAGTTCTAGAAGAAACTTTACTGTCGATTTTATAAGAGAAGCCTGTTGAATACGAGAGTGTAAGACGGTTTTTACTGCAGGTTTTTATGCCATAAGTCATAACTTAAGTGCCCGTAAAACAGTATGTACAGGTCGATTCAAACTTTAAGGTGGCTCTGCTGTACTCCAGCGAGTGGACCGCTGTCCCATAGTAAAGTAAGACTGTAAGAATATGCAAAGAGCGATTCTCGCAAGCAAACTGCAAAATTTGGCGCATCAAAAATCTCGTAAACATTAAAAAAGAAAAATATCACAATTTATTTCCACATGCATTCATACAATTTTACATAGAAAATAACGCTCAATGTTTTTAAGGCAAGATTATGTGCGCTATAAACATGAAATTAAGTTTGAGATAAAAAAAAAAAAAAAAAACTATAATTGGTTACAGCGCAGCGACTCGCGGAGTGACATTAATTTTGAATCTACTTGTACTAGGTTAGAAGAAGCCGCGATTCATTGTGTGATGTGTGATAGGCACGGCATATGTGTCTGAGGAATATATTAGTGAGACCTTCTGCCGAAATGGTTATTATAAATACTAGGTATATTGCAAACAAGGCTTATGTAGACACCATTTTTGTAGTATTACTTTTAGAAGCACCGCGTCAGTAACGGATATTGCCGAATGGGACGGCACGTTCGGGATAAAAAGTACTCGTATTCTATTTCATAATCCAGGCCATTAATCTTCCAGTCTTAAGAATCTTCCAGTCTTCAATAATCTTCCATTCAGCGGTTGAGGCGTGACTGATTGAAAAATATTCAAATACTCAGATTCAAACAATTATAATATTGGGATTCAAACAATTATAATATTGGTCAGAATTGTTTCATTTAAGTCCCACTATATCAATCACGGTAAAGAGGAGGTCGTGGCTAAATAATAACAGCCGCACGGGTCGATCGTCAACGTTAAGCAACGCTTGAAGCTCGGTCCGTGGATGGGTGACCATTTCGTCATACCAAGTTCCCTCCGTGCCTCGCCAAGCACGTTAAGCCGTTGGTCCCGGCTGTCATTTGAAGATATTTGACAGTCCTTACGGGTAGTCAGAAGCCTGAGATCTGACATCAGTCTTGCCAAGAGGTGTCATGTTACCCAGTTACTGGGTTGTGAAGGTCAGATAGGCAGTCGCTGCATGTAAAACACTGGTACTCAGCTGACTCTGGTAAGACTGGAAGCCGACCCCAACAATAATTGGGAAAAGGCTAGGCAGATGATGATATCACTCACGGTATAAAAACTAATAAATAGATATAATAAAATATAATAGAATAAATTTCCGTGATCATTTCAGCATGATTAATAACAAACATTAAACATAACATAACATTAATAACGTTATCATTATTTTATAACCACATTAACATTGTATCGACCATTAAATATAACTACGAATATCATAAAACATAATTAATAAATCACGACCTCATCTAAAACTGCAATAATAATAAAAAGTAACGACACTATAACAAGGCACATCCCTTGAGCAAACTTTCGTAGCAGGCCTACGAGTCTCGTAGCACGGTAATGCTACGCCGTAGCAAATTGTCCGGATATCGTAGCATCGAGCCGGCACTATCGCGATACGGGATCTACGATTTCCGAAGAGCTTATTGAGCTACCTTTATTGCTGATGAGGGTAGAATTAGTTTGAGATTTTGTTTTTAGATTTTGCTCAGTTTTTGGTATTTGGAGTTTTTATTAGAATTATAAAATCTTATATATTATGAAGAGGTAAAATTATTTGTTTGTTTGTATTTATTAAAGATAATCTGTGGCAGTACTGATCCGATTACCAAAATTATTTCACAGATATAAAACTACACTATCAGTGTCTTATGTTACTCTCATTCATAGTCCACGGGAACGACACCGCGCTATTTCTATGTATCCCGATTTTTATAATCAAACTGACGTCTAAAATTATATTGAGCCCGAGATCTTTCTTAGTTCACTGGCACTATTTATTGGCAAAACTTATCTTACTTTCTGATCCTATAAATGTGTTTTTACTGAATAAACGATTATTGTATTGTATTAGTTAAAAGGGCCATTCATATTAGAATACTTTCATATTGATAAATAATTAATAATAAAATTATAAGAATATATTTCTTCACCACACCATATAGGACTAAAACTCAAGCCAGTGGCGAACAAGTAAAATTATAAAAACCTTTTTATTTCATGCTTTTTAAACTAAATAAATTATCAAGTAGTCACGCTTTGATCGACAATATATCAAACACGTAATTATAACACGAAATCTTGCGAAAATACCCCGATTCGAACAGTAAAACGGCCATAACTTTTAAACGGATGAACCGATTTTCATCAAACAAAGCTAAGAACACTCTCGATAAAGTCAAATAAAAAAAACTAAATAAAAATCGGTTCATCCGTTTAGGAGCTATGATACCACAAACATATACACAAATACAAAAGTACTCACTTCAACCTTATAGCACCCTTATTTTCCGTCGGGGTTCAAAACAACAGAAAACATCATCAAAACAAAAGAAAATCTCATCATATTTGCCAATATCGAAACGTAACACAATCATATTCCTCCGTGTTCCTCAGAATCTGGGCCAAGCCAATTGTTTGCGATGGCCCGCCGAGGCAGACCAGAGACAAAACTCTATTTTGACATAAATTGCCAATTTTTACGAGTATGTCGAGTCTTCGGATATTGTAGTGTGATATCGTGATCGTATCGCTCTTTGTCCAATCTTTTAGAGGCTGATAAGTTGTAGGAAATAACCTGGATTGATTATTGGAATATTTTTAAGGAACAAGTAAAATTTCAAAATTTAAATAACCCCCGAGACATTTATCTTACGAAAACACCCCGATTCAAACAGTAAAACGCCCATAACTTTTGAACGGCTGAACCGATTTTATTCAAACATAGCTAAAAACACTCTCGGCAAAATCAACTTTTAAACAAAATAAACTAAATCAAAATCAGTTAATCCGTTTAGGCGATATGATGCCACAGACATATACACAGATACACAGCAACACACGTGAAACTTATAACACCCCTTTTTTCCGGCGGGGGTTAAAAAGATAATTTTTGACATGGAAATATAACGAGCCTGTTATTCTGACACTGCATAGTAAAAGCCACTTCTTCTTATACATATAACGAATAAGGATTACGTGATTGTTTTCTTTCAGCATACTGTCTACTTATAATCAGTCAACTATTATGATTTTACCCTTTCATATGACTGCATCAGTGGACAGAATTCGCTTGAATGAATTTTTGGAAAAAAATATTTGGTTCTTATACGTTTTATTTTTCGCTTTTCTTTCGGAAATCAAAGAAAAATCCTAATAAATTTAAAGTGCGGTGGAAGTGGAACAAATCCAAACATAATACTCGAAATTATTTAACAACTTTTGTTTTTGTTAATGAGTGCTTTTTTTAATTTTGCTTTTGACTATATGTTTTAGAACATGGGTCGTAAAAAATTCTTAAGCCATAAAAATCGAATGCACTTTCGATCAAATAAAACCACCGATCCCGCAAGACCCGAGGTCATTGACAACCAAAGTGTAATCACCCATCGCCACTTAAGACTATCATAAATATATTTTATAGCCAGTAAATCCCGCCATAAAACTATGACAATAATATTAAACTCCGTCTTTATATGAGATTTAATGAAGCCGGCGATAGACGCCATGATTTTATTGGGAATAAGGGTCAGATTATACCGAGGCATAACACGACGCGTCGAAGCGCACAGCGATACGTAATATAAATTTATTTACGATGCAAAAAGGTACATAGTTCAGTGGGCGAATCCGAATAAGTCCCACTGCGTCTTGCTGCACGACTAGGCGGCTTGAGGCATTTCGACGCGCAGTGCGATGTAACAATACTTCGCCAGTAAACACGTTGAACAAGGGCCCGCTAAGTTCGTGATACGCCTTGCGGCTTCACGATATGACGATATACATCGAGTACTGCGCTGCGTAACGCGTTATCACTGGGCTCTTGAAGCATCGTCGCGTCGCGTCTCAGTATGAACTGACCCTAAGCCTACACGATTGATTGAAAACGCTTTCACTCAAGCTATGACCTCTCGTAATATTTATGGCGTTATTATTTTATTGATGAAGTGGATAAATCTGCTTCATTCATCTCAAGTTCAGACGTGTATGAAATTCTGAAAAGGAATTTAAAACTAATGTTTTTTTGTCAAAGGGATCTCAAGGGTTACCATTGGTCCTGTGACTCTTTTGCTGTCGGTTTATCGCCTTCTGAGACAGACAAACGCCTTTTTCTTTGCAAAATGAGGTTTTATAGACCCTATTGGATACAAAACTGGCATATTCCGGTATGCCTCAGGTGCCCATTTACTTACACTTTTGAACGCCTCTGACGGTGCTATGAACTGGTCTGAGAGCTCAAATTATCTAAAAAAATAACCAGGATTGATTAGAAAAGAAGTAGAAAGCGAAAGTTATTTATAATTTTAAATAGAACTAACGTCTTTAGGGTTTGAACCCGGGGTCGGCCTAGTATTTGCTCTTACGATTACTAGACAAACAATACACACATACATTCATATAAATGTTACATTTGCACATAAGCCTATAGTCTATTATTTTGACAGTAGCTGTGCTGGCACAAAGACTATAGTATCCGAGTACAAATCCAGCATCCCTCACACAATAGAAACATGACTAACATAGTCATTGTTAACCTATAAGCCATGCAAAGCCGATAGGTATTCAATTCCACATAAAGGATGGCCAATTTGTACGATATTGGTGGCCAAGATACAATTGCTTGGCCTTTATCCAACTATATTGCTGTTTTCTTCCAGTCTAACCAGATACAGCTAAGTATCGGTAGTTTACATCCAAAACCCAGTAAATTGGTAACACGATACTCCTTGGCAAGACTTCTGTCAAGGTTGTCAAATTTTCGGGCTCCAGACTACCCGTAATTATGACCGAGCAAAGACAACAATAACAGTCGAGACCAAGCAAAGACGGGTGTCTAATGGATAGTCCATAGACCGTGTAGCTGTTATTATTTAGCGAACACAACATATTGGTAGTTATTTGCCAACGAAATTGATATTGGTAGCCATAAAGATTGGTTATTGGTGACCAATGTGTTGGCTATTGGTGGCAACCCTGATTGGTTATTGAATAGCATAGCACCCATATTTGCCGGACGGTTGTGCGCCATTCAATCCTGTAGTAACCGTTACATATGGGATTTGTTCGTCCGTGCAAGTTAGTTATATTTGTGAGCAGTATTCTAGGATTGTTGTATTGAAGTTATTGTTGTATTTAAGTTAAGAAGTTATGAAACCTTTAATTATGGAAATAAATTGAAGTTTTCATATGAAGAAGAACTCAATGATGCAGGTAAGATTCTGAGTCTAAGAGAGAGAAATTAGAGCGTTTACTTTTTGAAACTTCTGAGCGGGATAGCGTAGTTTTATACAAAATCGGGATCATAATAAAAATACAGTAAAATCTTAATTTGTCACTGTATCACCCCACAGCTAGGCAAAAACTTCCCGCCATATTTTGCGGTTTCGGTGCACGGAGTAATATATCTTTGCTAATTTAATCATCTAGCAAACTTTTTAACGAACTGCTCTTGTCAGCCAATTAAGGCCGAATAACTTGTCCGTTTTCAAACTACTAACAAGACGGATGAATATTAAATTAAGGCAATAACAAGGTTCCGAAACATAACTAAAGAAATTTGAGCGAGATTACTATAACCTACCTATCTGCTCACCCCTCAAACGTCTGCCCCTTCGGGGATTACAAGCGCGAAGATAACGGTATATTATTAACCCGGCAATGTCTTACCCAATCCTCAAACCAAAACTTAACCCGGTCCGACCTACATTGTAACAAAACTAATTTACCTGACCTCACACGAGCACCTGTATTTTTAACCGACTTACCAAAAAGGAGGAGGTTCTATGTTCGACTTCTTGTATGTTTTTTTTTTTATGTATGTTCACCGATATCTACGCCAATTGTGGACCAATTTTGAAAATTCTTTTTTTGTTTGAAAGAACATATTCCGAAATTGGTCCCATTTTAATTTGTTAAAGATCTGATGAAGAACTTGGAGATATACAACAGAACTCTTCAATAAATAACGGCAAATCAATCCATCAATCAATTCGGGATTGCTTCAATCGCATGTTTGTTTATTGTTTATACCATTTCATAACATACGCCAGTATACGCCAGTATACTGAAAGGGGTACGCAGAGCTCTAATTTCACCGGTTATGTTCAAGTTTCATGTTTTTCGTGTAATCTGTTCTGGCGTAATAAGTACTTACTAAAAAACTTGCCTATTAGGTAGGTAAAACTAAAAAGGGAAAAATAAAAAACTTTTTTGCAAAAAATACTACCGACTTCAAAATTAAAAAACTCCAAAGTGAAAAATAACTTTATTTTTGGAAGTCGGTGTCCATATCGCAAATAATTGGTATCTACGAAAGACACCGACTTCCAAAAATAAAGTTATTTTTCACTTTGTAGTTTCTCATTTGGAAGTCGGTAGTATTTTTTTGCAAAAAAGTTTTTTTGTACTTATTTAAGCACAGTGTATTCATACTAGTTAAGCATAGTTGTACTCATACAAGCACAGGTCTACTCATACAAGCACACGTTGTCCCCAGGCGATCACAGCAATTACGATTAGGTTGAACTTTCACTAAATAGGATCAAAACTGTTCAGTCTTTTGCTGATCATTGAGTTTTAGTAGAAAAACTATGGTTGCACGTGTCTTTTGACTTTATTTTGTTGATTGTTTTTTTTAGAACACTGCAATTATTATACCTGGATCTTGGTCTTGCAATTTATATTTCATAGTTATTTAGCGATTGTATTATCTATCAGTAAACATATTTTCGGAACAGTACTTCCAGAAATTATTTCCTACAAAAGAGAAAACTAACAAACAATAAGAACCTTAAATATCGATGAAAAGTAGTAAGTACTAAAAGAAAATACTAGGTATTTACACAAACTATAGAATAGACTAGTAAAAAAATATTTTTGCTCGCAAAAATTTATAAAACTATACAAACCTTGCCATTCCAAAAAAAAAACGTAATAAAAACTAGGCAAAAGCAACAGGCATGCGACAACCGTTCAAAAAAAGAAAAACAAAAACAGATGCGGCAAATACCGCTCTAAAAGAAAAAGGTCCAAAAAAAATATAGGCAAAGGCAACATTATTGTTACATTTTGTACAGCCTGGAGCACTTTCGCGGTGCTAACTGCTGTATCGATCGAGCAGCGTGAAACAGGTCACCTAGCCAGCTGCATGCATTCTGAAACCTGATTGGCTACAATTGTTTATTAAATTAGGTCGAGGTTCCAGATGGTATTTCGATGTTCGAATGTTCTGTATGAGAATATATTTTCTATGTTGAGCACAATGTGCCAGTCTGAGATAAAGTTTTATTTAACGATCGAACCCAATATCTCTATCAGTAGGTTTGCCTTCTAGTGATAGATTTTTTACATAAGGTCCATACACATATAACGGGCTTGTGGAGGTCGGATAGGCAGGCACTCCTTGTAAAATACTTGTATATTCAACTGAATCCGGTTCAAATGAAAGTCATCACCTCATAGATGGGAAAAGGCTATTTACACTCGTATTAAGGCATTGAAAATCTATATATATAAAAGAAAGTCGTGTTAGTTACTTCACTTATAACTCAAGAACGGCTGAATCGATTTAGCTGAAAATTGGCAGGGAGGTAGCTTAGAACCAGGAGAAGGACATAGGGTAGGGTAGGGTAGGGTAGGGTAGGGTAGTGTAGGGTAGTGTAGGGTAGTGTAGTGTAGGGTAGGGTAGTGTAGGGTAGGGTAGTGTAGGGTAGTGTAGGGTAGTGTAGGGTAGTGTAGGGTCGGGTAGGGTAGGGTAGTGTAGGGTAGGGTAGTGTAGGGTAGCGTAGGGTAGTGTAGGGTCGGGTAGGTTAGGGTCGGGTAGGTTAGGGTAGGGTAGGGTAGGTTAGTGTAGGGTAGGGTAGGGTGGGGTGCGGGTCAGGTAACCTCCACGTTGGCCTAGTTGGTTGCTGGTCTCTTTCGGATACGTCCGGGGGGAAGAGCAACCCGTTGGGCTGGTGCACCCTGGGCACCGTCAATAAATTCCCATTCGTGGGTTCTTGTTGGCGGTGGCGAATATCTGACGGGGGGGTGGGGGGGGACTAGTCGCTCTGGGTGTTCCCCTGATTAGCAGGGGACACTCCAGATGCGACGAAGGGGTAGTCTGGGTAGGTAGGTTAGGTGGTTAGGAAAGCGGTGGGGCTCACTTCTTGGCCTCTGGGCGGGCCGCCTTCTGCCTGGGCGGGAACGCCCGGGGCACCCCAGCTCTGCACCCTGCACTGCCCGGCTCTGCAGTGACCGGCTCTGCCCGCTCTGCACCTGGCTTTGCACTCGGCGCTCGTGCGGTTTGAGCTCCCCGAGTGCACTGACCAGCTCTGCACCCTGCTTTGCCCGGCTCTGCATCCGGGCTTTGCCCGCTCTGCACCTGGCTCTGCAGCCCGGAATCTCTCCTGCGGGTGGGGGTGGCTGCGGCTCGGGGGCGGGAAGTGGGCCCACGAGGAGGTAGTGACTTGTCGTTGCCGACCCTCCTTTGACGTGGGATGGTCGGCAGGGACAAATCAATGGTTGGAGGAGGCGGCGGAGTGTCGTTCTCGACGCTTCGCCGCACACGCGGAGGGCGGCATCTGGCCTTCGCGGATTCTGGCCAGATGCCGCATAGGAGGGGACCGTTAGGTCCAGTGCGGTGGAGGGTACGGCGCGGCACACCGTCTAGGTGTGCCCAGCGGGGGCGTAGCTGCGCCGTGCCCTGAGGAGGAGGTTGTGTGGCAGGTCCTCTCGCTTCCCGGTGTGGTAAATCCATGCTGGGGAGCGGGGAGGCCTGGGCGGCGGTTGCCTCCTTTTGCGAGGACGCCATGTCGCAAAAGGAGGCAGCGGTGGGGGTGGGAGAGGGCGGTTGTACGATCGCCTGCGCCCACCCCCTGGTGGTGATTAGCGGGCGGCAGGTGCGGGGGCGCCTGTCGTCTGCATTGCACAATCACCACCCTCGTCGGGCGGGAATGGCCGATCACTCACGGTCATTCCCGGGCCCCTCCACTGAGGGAGGGGCGTGCGGGGCCCGCCATTATGGTGGGCAGTCGTCGGCGGAGGACTGGGCGTAAAGGCTGTGCCGGTTTCCCAGTCCTCCTCCACACAGACGATGCGGGAGTGCGCTGGTTTATTTTAGTGGGTATACCGGGCTTGCCCGGGGAGTCCCACATAGCCCGTCCATTCCCCCGATGGGCGGGTATGCGTAATGCATTTTTTTTCCAGCATTATCAAAAAAAAAAAAAAAAAAAAAAAAAAAAAAAAAAAAAAAAAAAAAAAAAAAAAGGGTAGGGTAGGGTAGAGTAGGGTAGGGTAGTGTAGGGTAGGGTAGGGTAGGGTAGGGTAGGGTAGGGTAGTGTAGGGTCGGGTAGGGTAGTGTAGGGTAGGGTAGGGTAGTGTAGGGTAGGGTAGGGTAGTGTAGGGTCGGGTAGGGTAGGGTAGTGTAGGGTCGGGTAGGTAGGGTAGATAAATGTTTGGTCTTTTTATGGCAAAACAAAGTTTGCTGGGTCAGCTAGTTCTCGATAAAACAGTCCTGTCAGCAACCATTTTGAACACCAGGATCGATTTGTAAAAAAAACGTATCCATGAAAAAGACAGGTGAACATCCTTTTGCTTTAAGCACTTTCAAAAGGGTTAAAAACACCGCCATATCTAAATCAGCAAAACAATACTGCACGTAAGCAAACCGCCACAATGACATTCTGAATGACGGTCCAGTATGTACTTTAAACCTGATTCACCTCGCCTCTACTATACTACTGTTCTCTGTATCGCAGGGCTGCTCAAAAGTCGATCGCAAGATCTTTCTGAGAGCTTTTAGAGTCGAACGCGGAAATGCCCAAACTATGATAAAAAACTTCAATACATATAAATAAGGCTGCCTGTCCACTTCGTGCGGAGTGGAGTAAACAGGTGCGGAACCAACCAACCGCATTGCATAAAAACGCCGCTCCGCTTTAGTGGGCAGGGATTTGAAAACTAGTTTCAAAATTTATATTTATTGACGCGAAGCGGGGCCGCGGAGATGAGAAATAGAGCAGTGAGGCGGAGCGGAGGAGTATAGCGGGGAAGCGGAGCGGAGAATGGAGAGGAGAAAGGCGTGCAACCGAGCCCCGTTTATGAAAAAAACAGTCTGCTACTCCGCTCCACTACTTCGCTCCGTTACTCCGCCCGCTACCCCACTCCGCTACTCCAAACCGCATTTCTTTCTCTCTCCGCTTCGCTAATTAGCTCCGCACCTATAGACAGATATAGTCCGCAACTCTGCTCCGCATCTCTACTCCCTTGACTCGCTCCGCTGAACTCTGAACATAACCGGTGAAATGAAAGTGTATCAAGGTGAACTGTACACATCTGCGTACCCCTTTAAAGCATACTGTCGTGATGTTATGTTATGAAATAGTATAAACAATGAACAAACATGCGATTGCAGCAATCCCGAGAGATTTGCCGTTATTTATTGAAGAGTTATGTTGTATATCGCCGAAGTTCTTCATCAGATCTTCACCAAATTAAAATGGGACCAATTTCGAAATATACTCTTTCAAACAAAAAAACATACAAGAAGTCGAACATAGAACCTCCTCCTTTTTGGTAAGTCGGTTAAAAAATAGCCAAGGTGTAAATAAAATAAATAATATAGGCAGTTGACGGGGGCGAAGCCGCGGGCATAGCTAGTACCTAATAAAACCGTAGCGATCACTCAGACAGTCTTCCTACTTAAGTTTAGTTTGGATGGATGGCTGTTTGCTCCTCAATCACGCCAGAACGGCTAAACGGATCTGCATGAAATTTTCTACAGCTTTTTACCCTGGTTGTATGTTCCCGTGAGATAATTCCCAAAATCCACGCTGGCAAAGATAGTACCTAATAATTAGCTACACTTTACCCTATACCACAAACCGAGTACCTGTTGTCCGATATCTGAATTGTTAATTCGGTGTTAAGGTCGTGTCAAACCCTACTGTAACGTCAAAGTCTGACAGGTTTTCAGGCTAACGTAGAGTTTGACAAATACTTACGACAGAAATTGGAAGTGATTCTGTTTCATTGAGATATTTTGAGTTTAGTCTTATCATCGCAATCGATCACTAGATGAAAAGCATAACAAAATAGAAATGTTTATTTTATATTTTCTATACAAAATTGAATTTAAGATATTTTAATCAATTGCTAAACATCGTCCAGATTTTTACCCGACTGCCGAAGGAGTGTTTATCAGTCTATGTAAGTATGTATGTTTATTCCTATATGGCGTTCCAGAGACCAAACGCTTTGACTGATTTTGATGATTCATACGTCAATCAATTCGTCTTAACCCTGCGAGTGTTACTGGCTACATTAAAATAGAAAAATAGAAAAATGGCGGCTTTTGGGCGCCATATTGTGGGGCCCAATTATTTTCTTTCTTCCAGTCCCGTCGTGTGGGATATCAAAATAAAGGGTTTTAAGAGGCAATTTCAAAAATATATGTCGCTTAAATGTTTAAACGTACCTAATTAGAACGGAAACAATCTACACATACACAAAAAAGTTGAATCTTCATTAAACTTTTTTGTGTATGTGTGTGTTTTGGGGAAAGAAACAGATTGTTTCCGTTGCCGAATTTACTTACACAATTAGGCTGCAGACTGCTTAAAAAGCGAACTAAAAGACGTAAACACGATAAAAAATCATGCTGTGCAGTCGGAGGATACATATTTGCGAGCTAGCTGACCAAAACCAGATGTATCCTCCGACTGGACAGCATGATTTTTTATCTTGTGTACGTCTTTTTAGTTCGCTTCTTAAGCAGTCGTCGGGTGTTTTGATTTTATGAACATTTTTTTTATAAACAAGGTTTTGAGGTAGATCGTCGAAATTCTAAGTCTGATCGCCCCTGCCGTATTCTTACGTCACATGTCGCCCGAAGCCATCCGGTTACTTGCGAATTCCGTGTTAATTTGCTCGTCTAACTGATCCGATGTCTACCAGTGGAACTTGAGTCATTAGGCCTCTATTATCGGGCGTATCGGTCAATTAAGGTCAGCGCTGACAGGGGAATAATCTCGAATTATTGTGTAATGTTGCCATCGAGAATACGGATACTTGGATGATTTATCTTGTTTTGGTGTCTAACATAAATACGCAAATACTTGTAATGTTTTCAGCTATAAGAATGGTTAATAGTTGATGCTGATTTACGAATAATTTTGAATAAATGACGTAAGTCTTCCAACGAATTATTCATATGTTGGCGAGCTACACGTTCGAAAAAGGTTTAATTAAATTTTTACCAAATAATCTTGTAGAAAAGAACGGACTTTCACCATGATATAACCTTCCCTTTTTTAAATTGGAAATTAGTATTATAGAAGCGAATTAGAGAAGAGCAACCTCCGTAGAGCAATCTACTTATATAACGAATATATAATAACGAAGTTCTCTCCCTTTTTAGAGTGATTGAGAAAAAGACCTGGAGATTTTTGAATTAGATTTTTGCAAAAAGCCATAGAATCTATACATCCTCTACATTCTTCAAACTCATGAGTCGTTTGAATAAAGCGTACTACAATCAGTATTAAATAAACAGACCGAATTTTAGGTAATCAAACACACAACCGACGCTATATAATACAATAAAGCGGGTATCTATCTAAAACTACCTACAAAAATAAACAAGGCACAAATATACTACATCTCAATCATCAGACATGCTTATTTATCTCGGCTACTACTCGCGAATCGCAACGTAAACGTTCGCTTATTTCTCAAAACAAACACTGATCTAATAATACTGTGTACGAAGGTCTATGCCCTGTCAGTAATAGCCACGGTGGTGGGACAATGTGCGTGGGGCGATGGGCCATGGCTTCCAATGTAAATATCACTGACAACTGTTGAATAAAGGATTAGGTTCATACTGTGTTATTTATGAGGTAAATAAGATAAATGTTGGGTGACTGACTTTTCCTGCAACGTAAGTGCTCGTTCACACAGAGGTCCTTTTTACAGGTCCGCTTTATCGTAAAGGTTTTATTTGGTGCTGACATAATAATATAGTAGTAGTTGTATGAGCGAGTTCACAAAAATTACAGTATTCCAGTAAAAAATACCGGTCCGACAAAATATATAGCAGGCCGTTATACAAGTATACTGGTTTTACAGGCTGCCAATACCGCCGTGGTTTCCTCCGACGCAGACGACGATCGTACCAAATACAACAGGAGAACGTCCATTCTTGAAGAAAGGGTACACTGACTAAATGTGGTGTGAACAAACCCAGTAGCGACGGATCTGATAAAAGCGATCTTGGAAATACGGATGTTCTGTGTAAACGTATCCAGACGTAGCGGTCGTAAAGATCAGTAATAGTAGTCATATAATTATTATTGTATCTATTTTGTAATCGCTTTAGCTATTGAATAACATTTTGTGTCTATAAGTGATATTTGATTTAGACAATCTCTACAAGTACTAATCCCATTATAAAACAAGTAAAATTTCATAATTTAAATAACCTCCGACACATTTTTACTTCATGCTACATAATTAATCAAGTACATAGTAGATACGCTTCGATCGGCAATCTATTGAACACGTAATTATGGCACAATATCTTGCGAAAACACCCCGATTCAAACAGTAAAACGCCCATAACTTTTGAACGGCTGAACCGATTTTATTCAAATATAGCTAAGAACACTCTCGACAAAACCACCTTTCAAAAAAAAACTAAATCAAAATCGGTTCATCCGTTTAGGAGCTATGATGCCACAGACAGACACCAAGATACACAGCAACACACGTCAAACTTATAACACCCCTCTTTTTCCTTCGGGGGTTAACAATATTTCATACACACTATCGTTGAAAGTCATTGACTTTTATCTTGGCAAAAGGCACGGGGGCGAAGCCGCGGGAAAAGGCTTGTATTTTTTTTTGTTCCGTTGATTCTATAACTTTACATTTCTGAAAAGTGAATATTTTATTTTAGTAAAACGCAACAAATTTATTGAATACTTTAGAACCGAACCGCGAGCACTAATTGTATTTCAAAACTTAACAAACCAAAAACCCTGTACCTAGATTTAATTATTCAAGGTCACCTATCTAACTAAGCAACACGGATTACGCGACTCCCCCTTTTGGTCTGGATAATGAACTACCTGGGAATCCACCCTAATCCCGTCTTCGTTCGTCCGTTTACGACCCCTTTAATGGTTACTGACATAATTAAAACGGTGTTGTACCTAAAAATAGTGACTGTTCACCCTTAGTACACATAGGAGTTAGCGAGCGTAAGCTAATGCCTGAACATAGTCGCAGAAGATACGTTGATTTCATGTTCGTATAATCTTATACCTACTGCACCATATAGAATGCAAAATAAACCATGAGTCCCGGCTATTCCGAGCCCGAGTTTAATACAAACACCGGCCAAGTGTGTGTCGGGCCACGCGCAGTAATAGGGTTTCGTGGTTGTACAATAATGCGGACTAAGTAGAGGGCCTTTTTATTGAACATTTAAACGGTTTCGGTGGCTCACACATACATTTTATAAGTTTGTCGACTATTACTCGTAAACTTGTAAAGCCTACTTATCTGTGATAGTCGAGATGGTATATAAACTACTGCCGTGAATTTTATCACATATCCAAAAGCAACCATTTCGCTGGCAGGACACTTGACTCTAACAAAAATTTGCAATTTAAAGCTTAATTTTACGCAAACGGATCCTTGAATCGAAAAATGGTTTTCACTTTGTCAGCGTGATTAATATGTCAAATTGTATCTTTCTGGTACTAAGAGTCTCTTAACTAAGCTGCGGACAGACGGACATGGCGACACTATAAGGGTTCCTTGTTGTCTACGGAACCCTAAAAAACCAGAGCGTAAGCTGTCGGTATACCTAAAGTTAGTCGCCGAACGCCGACGATGTTTTCATTTTCGTAATATACTACGCTACATAGGACGCAATATGATATGAGCCGTTGGTCCCGAATGTTTTTAGGCTTTTGACTAGCCGATCAGATATCGTAGTTCCCAGTAAAAAAAGCATATTGCTATTAAGCTGGATCTGATAAGACTGGACGTCAAAGCTTACATAGTTAGTAGGCAGATGACGTACGAAAGAAATGAGTCAAAAAACTAATTATTATAAAACCAAGAACCCGACTGCTAAAAAATAATTTACTGAAAACAGAAAAACAAGTTCTAAGTAAAACAGACATTAAATATTATGACGTGTAGCAGGCGGGGACAAAAAAAATGTACAAAAACATCGTTTTGTCACCCCGCTGGCAGTGGGGCTTTTTGTTTTTTAACCGACTTTCCAAAAAGGAGGAGGTTCTATGTTCGACTTTATGTTTGTTTTTTTTTTTTTTTTTTTTTGTGTATGTTCACCTATATCTCCGTCAATTGTGGACCGATTTTGAAAATTCTTTTTTTGTTTGGAAGAGTATGTTTTCAAATTGGTACGCAGATCTCTCATTTCACCGGTTATGTTCAAGTTTCATGTTATTCGGGTAATCTATTCGGCGTTATAGGGACCTTAGGAAACAACTTGCTTATCTATTAGGTAGGCAAAACTAAAAAGGGAAAAATAAAAACTTTTTTGCAAAAAAATACTACCGACTTCCAAATGAAAAACTACAAAGTGAAAAATAACTTAACTCTTGGAAGTCGGTGTCCATATCGAAAAAAAATGGTACCTACGTAAGACACCGACTTCCAAGAGTTAAGTTATTTTTCACTTTGTAGTTTTTCATTTGGAAGTCGGTAGTATTTTTTTGCAAAAAAGTTTTTATATAAGAATTTGTTTTATTTCAAACTCCTTTATTTTTTAAAGAATAAATTCTCTAAAATATTTTTTTGTGAATAAAAACATGAATGTGACTGTTTTAATTATTTAAACGTTACGATATACGTGTATATATAAATTTTTGGAATGGTATATTTAGTAACTTTGATTTGATAAAATTGTATCACCTATTTTGGGGAGGGAGGGGGGAGCATATTTAGAAATTACATAGCCTATGTCACTTCCCTCCCTGTCACATCTCATGTCTTTATCCGTCAAGCCATTTGGGCTGTAGAGCGTGCTATAGATATGGACATACATACAGTCGGGTAAAAAGAACGAAACGTTAATTCCTAGAAACATTTTCATGGGTGAAAATTATGACGCTCATCTAGCCCTACCATTATTGTCGGTCTGATTCTGCGAGAAGTCGATGAACCTGTAACTCTATATCGCTTTTAACGACTAATGTGTTTCGTCTACAAATGCCGGAGATCGTTTCCGTCTCGAATTGAAAAATAAGAAAAATGTTAAAGTGTATTTTGTTAGTGTTTTCTGGAAAGGTATTTACTTTGTTGGAAACCGCAGCAATTTAAAGCTAGGATGATAGGTATTACAGAGTCTACAAATGTTGTATGATTTTTAATAACAGTAGGTAGGTATATTATTATTGTAGCTCGTTCGAGGTGGCTGAGGAAAGAAAACCTGGAAGCATTTGGGGGAGGCTTTTTGTCCAGCAGCGGGCGATTCTAGGCTTTTTTTTAAATGCCTGTGTTGACTCACTGCATGGAAAAGGCCCCGTTCCCACTTTGTACTTTTTTGCGACTATGGGCAACCAAATCATCCCGTTTTCTCATTCTGGGTCTGCTACATTGTCGTTTCCTGACATTTAGTATTTACTGAGTGGTAATTGTTGACCATTGTTCCTCCGACATGTAACATAGGACATATGAATGTGACCAGCCCAGTTCCATTCAAACCTCGCAGCGTTGTGGCCAACGTCAGCTATTTGTGTATTGATAAGAACTATATGTATCCTGTAAACTTTTTTCCAACAATATAACAGAGCGTAATAACAGTAGCAAAATATTTAATGACCATGGTGAATTGTGTGTTGACCAAATATTGTTGTTAACATTTTTGTGGAGTAATTTTGTAGGTGCATGTGTTCAGCAGTGTGCACTTAATGTATTTCACTATCCTCTCATCTTGACTCTGAATATGTATGTATATATATATAACGAAATCTTTGTACGTGATTTTCACCCCTTCAAAACGTTGGCTTAATTTCAAAGTTTCCACACTTATCAAGGACCGATAATAATGCCTTAATTGAAATAGTTTGTCCCATTATCCTTAATAGAATTTGCAGGATTAGCGTTTTTTTTAATATCCGATACTCGTGGGTCGTCTTAGTGTCAAGTACAAAGGCACGTACTAAGACATACGCATGGCTTAATGTTTGGTTTTATCCGAAGACACAATAGTGCCTTGCGCCAAGTACACGTATTAAATAAATGTTCCGGAGTGGGAGCCTGGAAAACGGCTATCACATCCAGGAAAGGCAGTAGGCACACTATAATTACTCATTCCCATCACAGTGAGGTAGTTGTATTAATACATTTTCATAAAAAAAAACACGCTTTATTAGAGAACCAAACTAAAAATTAGGTAGTTTTTCAAATAATTTTGAAAAAAAAACTTAATTCAAAAATCAAAAAACCCGACTGCTTCAAAAGCGAACTAAAAAGTCGTAAACAAGGAAAAAATCATGCTGTGCAGGCGGAGGATACACCAGATTTTGGTCGGCCAGCCCGCGAATATGAATCCGCCGACTTTTTTAGTCAGTTTTTTTTTTCGAATTCATTTAAACATATAAGTTTTATATATTTTTGAAGTCACCTCTTAAAACCCTTTATTTTGATACCCCACACGATGGGTTTGGAAGAAAAAAAATTTGGGCCCCCACAATATGGCACCCAAAATCCGCCATTTTTCTATTGTCCAATTTTAATGTAGCCTATGACACTTGCAGGGTTAAGACAAATCGATTGACGTATGAATCATCAAAATCGGCAAACGCGTTTGGTCTCTGGAACGCCATATAGGAACAAACATAAATACTTACATACATACATAGACTGATAAACACATTACCCTCCTTCGACAGTCGGGTAAAACACTGATTGATCCTTTGTAATTTAGTTACTTAAAATCTACAGTAAATGAATTTTGAAATGAAACTCACACCTCATTTCATCCCACACTCATACAAAAGACACAATACCCACACTTTCCATTACAAGCAGAATAAAAGTCAAGTTGGCATTGACACCTAATAACCCGCTAAAGATCTCACTGTTACAAGAAGAGCTCCGACATGTCTGAGGCTCTTCGACAAGCTTAAAGCCTCAGCACGTCTGGAGCTCGCCGTTAGGCTTACGGAACCGATCGGAAACCAATTTATTTCCTCCATTAATGTCTAGATACGAGTAGTAGATATAAAAAGCGGCAATTTTCTTCTTGAGACACGTTATATATGAAGAGCCTCTCAATGTGTTTCTTGGAGCGAAATTTAGAGTTCTTCTTTAAATTTTATTAGTAGGATTTGTATAGTGCTTGTTAACACGCCCAGAAAATGCTGAGTTGGTCTCTTTCGGTATGGGCAGCTTCGGTTCCATTTTTGAATTTAAATGTAGTTTTTAACCCCCGTGTACCTGTGTGTTTTTGTATTTGTGTATCTGTCTGTAGCATCAAATCTCCTAAACGGATGAACCGATTTGGATTTAGGTCGGGAGTGTTCTTAGCTATGTTTGATGAAAATCTGTTCAGCCATTCAAAAGTTATGGCAGTTTTTAACCCCCGCTGGAAAAAGAGGGGTGTTATAAGTTTAACGTGTGTTGCTGTGTAACTGTGTGTCTGTCTGAGGCATCATAGCGCCTAAACGGATGAACCGATTTTGATTTAGTTCTTTTTGTTTGAAAGGTAATTTTGTCGAGAGTGTTTTTAGCTATGGTTTAATAAAATCGGTTCAGCCGATCAAAAGTTATGGGCGTTTTACTGTTTGAATCGGGGTGTTTTCGCAGGACAAATGTGTCGGGGATATTTTAAATTTTGAAATTTTACTTGTACTGTTTGAATCGGGGTGTTTTCGCAAGATACGATATCTTGCGAAAACACCCCGATCACAAGTATTTATTACATGTTCAATAGATTTTCGAACGAAGCGCGTCTAGGCACTACTGGATAAAATTTTTAGCATGCAATAACAAATGTGTCAGATGTTTTTTAAATTTTACTTGTTTTACTAATCTTCTCAGTAACTTTCCAATTGTTGCTGCTTTGTTGTGTCTGTGTTGAATAATATTTTACAATGCATGTCCTCGAAAAGGGCGGTTTTCCAAGCAGCCAAACTGTGCGGAAAGTGTCACTTTTTTTCACTAGTGCTTTTTACTTTCCTGTATTTTTTTAATTTTTAACTCCAACGTCAGCCCGACGCATAGAGTTTTTATTATTTGAGAAAAGTTTTAAAAAATTAGTTATGTACAGATTATCATTCATATAGAAGGTAAAATAAAACTAATACTTTATTTTAGGCGTTTTTAATTACTCTAGATTTAGATTCTGATCAATAAATTCATTTTAAATATGTTTGGCAGAACGTATATTTTGCTCGTGCCTTATTGCGTTACGATGTGACTGCTATTCGCACATGCGCAGTAGATATGTCCGAGGAACTATTAGTTAATCTGTGGATATGCTGAACGCGCTTTTATTAATTTCATTTTATTAATTTATTTATTTCCTCGCACAATGCATAGTAAAATGTTGTATGATACACGTACGTAAGATGATTTCCGACTCGTGTCGATTTATCCACTCACTCGCTTCGCTCGCTCGTGAATAAAAATGCCACTCATCGGAAATCACCTACCTTCCGCACTTGTAGCATAAATAACTATTACAATGCATGTCCTCGAAAAGAGCGGTTTTCCAAGCAGCCAAACTGTGCGGAGAGTGTCACTTTTTTTCACTAGTGCTTTTTACTTTCCTGTATTTTTTTAATTTTTATCTCCAACGTCAGCCCGACCCATAGAGTTTTTATTATTTGAGAAAAGTTTAAAAAATTAGTTATGTACAGATTATCATTCATATAAAAGATAAAATAAAACTAATACTTCATTTTAGGCGTTTTTAATTACTCTAGATTTAGATTTTGATCAATAAATTAATTTTAAATATTCATTAAATATGTTTGGCAGAACTTATATTTTGCTTGTGCCTTATTGCGTTACGATGTGACAGCTATTCGCACATGCGCAGTAGATATGCCCGAGGAACTATTAGTTAATCTGTGGATATGCTGAACGCGCTTGAATAAGCCCGCCATTTTATTAATTTCATTTTATTAATTAATTTATTTCCTCGCGCAATGCAAAGTAAAATGTTGTATGATACACGTACGTAAGATAATTTCCGACTCGTGTCGATTTATCCACTCATCGGAAATCCGTCACTCCTTCGTCGTCCTTCCGCACTTGTAGCATAAATAACTATTACCATTCTGTTCTATTCGGGTTTTCTAAAATAGTTTTTTTTTGTTTCATTTAAGTGTTAGTTATTTCAGGCTAGATTAACCGTAGCCGAATATAAAGAAATATTCGGACTCCGATTGCCAGCAAAGTGTCACGACCAATAAGAAGTAAAGTGAAGACGCGTAGGCGTACGTGATTAGCTAATGCAGTTTGGTAACAGGTTTCGGATCAGTGTAAATATATGGCAGTATTAATACGAATTCACGTAACATTTTATTTATATGAATCAATACTTAAAGGTTTGGAATTGGATAATGCCATGGTTTGGTTATATTATGTGGCATTTTTTTCAAAAAGGTATCTTTCTTTCACATTATTATTTTCTCAAAAGGTGACAATTTAATTTAAGCTTACAATAATTTAAAAAAAAACATAGATGGCACCTAATAGCAAACTTAACAAGTAAAATTTCACAATTTAAAAAACCCCCGACACTTTTGTCTTGCGAAAACACCCCAATTCAAACAGTAAAATGCCCATAACTTTTGAAAAGCTGAACCGATTTTATTCAAACATAGCTAAGAACACTCTCGACAAAATTACCTTTCAAACAAAAAAAACTAAATTAAAATCGGTTCATCCGTTTAGGCGTTATGATGCCACAGACAGACACACAGATACACAGATACACAGCAACACACGTGAAACTTATAACACCCCTTTTTTTCCGGCGGGGGTTAAAAAGTGGTGTCAATAAGCAAACGACATTAATTTTGGTTTAAAAAGGACAATTTGTTCAGCTAATTTAGAAGAGACCACATAACAGAGGACAACAACACTCAAATTTATTTCTCTACCCTAACTATTGATCTGAAACACAAAAAAAGTTGTTAATGGATGCTTTTAGAACGGAATTATAATCGGATTATACCTGAATAATAAAATACTATTAATACACATGCCTGTAACTTTCATAAAAGTGTGCTACATGTATCTTGTATACCATTTTCATAAAAGTGAACTATATATAGCTTGCATACCTTGCACATAAAAGTGAACTATATATAGCTTGCATACCTTGCACATAAATGTGTGCTTAATGTAGCTTGTATACCATTGCCATAAAAGTGTGCTAAATGTAGCTTGTATACCATTATCATAAAAGTAGCTTGTTTAACATTGCCCTAGAAATGTGCTCAATGTAGCTTGTATACCATTGTCATAAAAGTAGCTTGTATACCATTGCCATAGATATGTGCTTAATGTAGCTTGTATACCATTGGCATAAAAGTGTGCTAAATGTAGCTTTTATACCATTATCATATTCAACAATCATTCTGCCTAGCTTTTTCCCAACTAAGTTGGGGTCGGCTTCCAATCTTACCAGGATGCAGCTAAGTACCAGTATTTTACATGGAGCGAGTGCCTATCTGACCTCCACAAACCAGTAAATGGGTAACACAACACTCCTTGGAAAAGACTGGTGTCATATTTTTTAATGCTCCGTAGTCCGTATCTACGTAACGCCTGTCAAAGATCTACAAATGCCAGTTGGGACAAACAACTTAACGTGCTTTCCAAGGCATGGAGGAGTCTCGTTAAGATTGCCTTCCCTCCGGACCGAACAATTGTTTTTTGGTAACAAGCAAAAAACCTTCAAAAGGCGCCTGGACTTTGGAGAAAAGACCAGGGAGTGTGGGGTATTTACAAACAGCACCCTTTTGGTAAAAACCAGCACATAGAAGGGCCCCCGTGATCACGGAACCCTCTCTCTGCAACGCCTATTGTTAGGGCACATCCCCGGGGAGACCGAGTAAGCGCCACCCCTGAGCCTCGCTGTGCACGGCGGTGTGTGTGTGCCTAGACTCACTTGGAGGGCGGACAGAGTCAACAATATTAGCACCTGTGACCCCGGAGTCACACCTGCTTAAAAGGCAAGGTTGCTTGTCTTACGATAGACCCGTGCGGATGCTCGAGCCATTTACCATTTGGACACATTTAGCCAGGAGCTCCTCATTGTGATATTCACCAATCAGAAGTTAATATGGCAAAATGGCATGCAAGCTACTTGCACACCTTTAAGCCAGTTACAGGCATGTGTATTCTCGTCTTTAATTAAATTAGGAGAACAAGTTCTCACTTAAACTTCAACTAACTAGTCTATTCACTAGAAACTCGAGCGTAGAGGGTTACTCAAATTAATTCAGTAGCTTGTTGAGAGTGGTTTCTTGGAAGTGCACGTGTTTACTGCATGTGCTATTAGGGCCTTGTTTACTGTTACATAAGGGTCAGAAGCTACTTCTAATAATTTTTTATGAACAATATTACACCCGATTGCTTTACTTATAATTTCTCTTGTGTTCTAAGCTTGAACTAAACTTCACAACTTATCTACGATGTATGTTTGTTACTCAATCACACCAAAATGGCTTTTTATCCCGTGAATATATTCCCTTGGGATAATTTTCGACTTTCACGTGGGCGACGCCGCTGGCAGAAACTAGTATTATATAAGAGTAACATTGTTTGTTTGTAAGAGCTTATCTATAGAAGTTCAGTTCTGATAGTTCTGATTATGAAAACTGATATATGGCCGCCCTATATCAGTTCTCTAGTTCTACTTTCATCCTGGATAATTGCATGGTTCTTATGGGTAACGGGGGGGGGGGGAACTGTGTATTATTATTTTTATAGGACAAAATTATTCATAAAAAAAGAAAGCAAGCTTTTTTCTTATTCTTCTCAGCAAACCCTTTCATTTGATACCCAAATCATGGCAGTGGACAAAAAATAACTAGTCTGCCATCTTGAGCCGTCCGCCATATTGGATTTAGAATGACGTCACTTAGCTAACCATGCATTGTCATACAAACTAAACGTGTATGCAAAATTTCATCTTAATCGGTGGAGAATAACTGATTTAAAATGCAGTTGCAAGATTTGACCCGAACATACTTGCATACATACAAACATACACTGCAAGTTAAATAAAAGCTTGTAAAAAACTGCTCCTCTACAAGTTTCTTCGTGGCTCTGTCTGATTACACATATACTTACTGAGTACTGACACATGGCCTGTGTTTTCGTGCCTGCCCATTTAATACTAAGCCAATCACCATCAAACACAACTCTTCTCATTGCCAAAGACATGCGCACACCGCACACATCAACAAAATAGAATTTGTCTTGAATACACGCTGATTAAAGATGAAACAGACCAAAATTGCCAAGCCAAGCTTAACCATGGAGTACTTTATCAAACGAGAAACATTGACATCGCCTGCGCAATATTGGCGCCTGTAATCAATTCGACGGGTCGCGACGAGGCCATCAATTTACGTCCTTTCGTCCATTTAGAGTATTTTTGAGGCTGAAAAAGTGCGGCATTTGTTAGACTGTGTACATTTTAATTTAGGACTCGTTTGTGAGTAGTTGTTGTTATAGTGCAGAAGGATACCAGTACAGGAATGTCTTTGAAGTAGTCTATGTGCTCAAAAACACTTATATAATATATAAAAAACCGGCCCAGTGCGTGTCAGACTTCGCTCATTTAGGGTTCCGTAGCAAATCAAAGTCTAGTTGGTTGATGATCAATATATTGGTATTTGTTAGTAAAACATACATAATAATACAAATTATCACCAAATTTTAAGGTCATAGGTCAATGCGAAGTTAAAAAAATATTAGGAACAATTTTTTGTAAATAAGCTAATTTTGGTTTTTATTTATTCAGTTCTGTTCAGTTAGCTGGCACGGTTTTGGGTCTGTTACTTTCTTGATTATGTTGGTTATGTTATTTTCTTTTATATTTACAAAACCAGTTCCACTG
Organism: Orthosia gothica; assembly: GCA_949775005.1. NCBI lineage: Eukaryota > Metazoa > Arthropoda > Insecta > Lepidoptera > Noctuidae > Orthosia > Orthosia gothica. The sequence goes on from OX459048.1 coordinate 26,463,956, forward strand.
CTGAGCGAAGGCCTAACCCAAACGCCCTCATGTATTCTTCTTCTGACACAGCTCAAACTGCAAAGTTTACTAAAATAAAAATATCACAAAATAACTCCAAAAATAAGATGAATAATATATGACAAGAAAATGTACCTAAAATATTCAAAGTACATATTATGTTTGCAGATACTATAATATTTATAGAATCATTACCATCGGACCCACTCTAATGGTCATCCAAGGAATGGCTTCCCAAACTATATACATTTGAGTGGACCCCTCGTAGAAACAGTTATTTGATCTTGTATTTATGCAGGGTCCCGCGGAACCCTTGGTCTTTAAGTACGATCTTGGTCCTTAACATATTTTGTTATTTCTTAAATTGTTTTTAGATAAGGTTGGCAATGTCGTGTATGTCGATAATTCTTGAGGTCGTGGGTTCAAATCCGGGTGAGTACCAATGTAAATTTTTCAAATTCATATGTGCTTTATAAGTTTATCTTGGATATCACAGGCAACGGCGAAGGAAAGCATCGTGAGGAAACCTGGACATATAAAGTTAATGTAAGTCTGAAATAGCTAAGACAGAAGTTTGTGGGGTTCCCAGAGGCGGCTTAGTTAATTCTGACACCAGAGGTGGCCACATGCTCACACGAAAAGAAAAAGATGATTGTGGCGCGAGTGGTGGATAGTACAGCCACATTTCGGCAGTTATGTGGTTTAAGTTTAGGTAAGCCAATTTCCAGGTTCCGTCATCCCAATTGCGTAAATCACTTCTATCACAATCCGAAGAAGTTTGAAGGAAAGTTTGATCATTGCCTCATGTGTTTTTTTACAATTCCGTGATTAGACCTGTCGTACTGTAAGGATCAGAATGTTGGGCTGTGAAACAAATGAATATAAATAGATTGTATGTAGCAGAGATGAGAATGTTGAGAGGCATGTGCGAAGTGACGGGAATGGATAAAGTGACAAATAAGTATGTTAGAGGAAGTTTGAAAGTGGCGCCAGTTACAGGCAAATTGAAAGAAAACCGTTTGTCCTAGTATGGTCATGTGATGAGGAGGGATGAAACGCATGTTACTAAAAGAGTTATGAATATAGGTGTGTATAGATGGAGAGGGAGAGGAAGGCCAAAGAAAAGATGGATGGACTTTGTGAGGAGTGATATGAAAGAAAAGGGATTCAGTGATAGCGTGACGGGGGACAGGTCGGTATGGAAGAAGAAAACGTGTTGCGCCGACCCCAATTAACATGGGACGAGGGCATGAAGATATTTAAAGATGTTTGAATGCTTAAAGTGTTTGAAGAAATCGTCTGTTTAACAACATCAAGATCGCCAGGTTTTTATTAATCTGTCAAAATTAAAAGCAATTCCATTCTTCTTCTTCGTCGTATTGATGATTCCAAATTAATGTTTTGATCAGAATTCAGCCATTGACCGTTTGTCACGCAATGAATTTAAAGTTTGTTATTGTTTTATTTTTTCACAGTCTTATATCCGATCAATAAATAGTTTTTGGTTAAGTACACTGTGTACGAGTATAACGTCGCTGTTGCTATCCCATGCTTCTAACACTGAAAATAGCACTTTGTATGCAGGTAAGTTCATAATGAACGCTGCAGGCTGCGGGTCAATTAAAAATAATTAGTAGCTTTGCAAGTCAAAGGATCAAAGGCATCATGAATTCATGACTCTTTCATATTTATAGAGTTTGAGGTGAAAGGACGGATACTTAAACGACAAACGAAAGATAGCTTATCCTGGTTTTGGGAAATAAATTATTAACAAGTTCTAAATTAAAAGCAAGTCAATTGATGCGATTGACAAAAAAAGCAATCAACGTAGCTAAGTAACGCGCCTATAAGAATTTGAAACAAAAACAAAATCGAAAATTTTCAATCTAGAAACTAGATCTAAATAACACAAAATTACACCGTTATTCCTCAAAGTGTTGGGCAGAGGTACACCATGTGAGAGGTACCATAATACACGCACATTTCGCCAGTTCTGATTAGTCACATGTAATAAGGGACGAGCCTATCACAATCAACAGATGGAAAAACCCATTAACACTTTAGCCGACCCAGGAATTGAACCCAGAACGCTCTTGTTTAGCAGTAGCAACCATTAACCCAATGAGGCAGTCCCAAGTAAATTAAAAATTACCTCCCTAACAACAAGAACGAAAACTAAAGCTAACAAACATTTATTTTAAACTTTATAGTACTTTAATGCGGTCAACTCAGTACCTGATCAATCTGAACTAAATAAAACAACAATAAAGCGACCTATAATATTGATGGCGGTCCCAAATGGGAAGATACGAGTTATAAATATTCCGTTTTATATAGCTGGGACCTGCCCATTAAATGTTGGGACCAGAGGACCATTGAACTATATCGTTTTGTTGCGGGAGTGAGATAGCGCTGTGTAGGTAAGTGTCTGTCTCTGTTATTTCGGAAATGATGGGTATGAATTCAGTGTGTGAAAAGGTTTGGTGTTTTATCAATGAAATCCTTCAATATCTGTTAAGTTTTAGATCACATCTTTGCATCTTTTCCTTCCCCTTGGGTCATATTCCTCAGTATAGAGGGTCGTGACCTCTCTTCTGCTTCACCTTCTTTTGAATGATCTTTCTCCATCTGTTTCTGTCTCTGGCGGTGTGGAGGTCATTGTGAACTGTAGAGTCAAGAGCGGTGCGGGTCTGGCCAAACCAACGTATTGGACTGCGTCCACGAGGCCCTTTCCCATCTATTTTGCCGGTCACGATGAGCGTCTCGAGGTTGTCACCGTCTTTCGACCTTTGCACCTTTTATTACAAGCTTTATACTACCTTTCGTTTCAAGCACTTCCTTGTATGGTATTAAGCTGGCACTTGGCGTATTTTCATTACATTTAAATAAAATGGTACTATGGAGCTGCTTCTATGATGGAACTGGAGGCAATTAGCAATGCCTCAAACAGAAATGATAGTACCAACGCGTTTGAGATCACTGGATGTTTATTGGCAAGCGATATTACATTTCGTACATGTATTTTACTTTTAACTATAATTATATAGCTGATGGGACCTGGCCATTAAATGTCGGGACCAAAGGACCATTAAACTATATCGTTTTGAATGAGTGAGATGGTGTTATGTAGGTTAGTTTCTGTCTCGGTTTGTTTCGGAAATGATGAACCTGAATTGTGAGTGTGAAAAGCTTCGGTCTTTTATCAATGAAATCCCTCAAAATCGGTCATGTTTTAGATCATACATATTATTATTATTATTTTTCGGATACTATACTAGTGACTTGCCACGGCTTCGCACGGGATAGATTATATACAAAAAATCTTCCTCGTTTATCGCTCCTTAAAATTAGTGAAAACCATCAATATCCGCTGCGTGGTTTAGACGAAGTTAGCAGAAAAACAGAAAGGGCGTTGATAGACACGGTTAGCGATTTGCTTAAACTATTTAAAGATAATTATGTCCTTTATTCACTTACTTTTCACATTTTCTACATTTTTAAATATCATTATAAAACAAATGAAAGTAAAAAAAACATTACACACAACATATTAAAAATGTAGAGGCCAACTGCTATCGGGAACAGTATCCAAGATAGAGGCTCCAGAGAGAGGAACCTCCTAAGAATACGAGCCGTGTCCAGAAGTACTGCTTTTTGAATCAAGACCTATTACAATATTTTTATCATTATCATTTGTTAAATGATGCGGACATCCGCTGGATGCGAGACGGTATTGGTCAATGTGGCGATGCCTGGGGGAGGCATATGTCCAGCAGTGGACATCTTTCGGATGTAATGATATGATGATGATCATGATGAATATTATTAGGAGCTAAAACAGTTTGCTTATTGTTTTACATTTGCTTGTCTGTGCAAATAAATTTTCACCAATAGTATACGTAGATAAGTTACACTAACACTAAAACTCAGACGAAACTATTTACCTCTCATAAAAATCATAAAAAAAATCTTCTCATAAAAATTGCATGGTCTCTGCAAAAAAAATACAAAAAGAGCGAAGTTGGGAGAAAAAGCTGTATAATAAAATATATAATTTTATAAGTTAATAATACTTTCGCTAACCACAAAATCAAAATTAAAGCAAACAAATCAACTGTTTGTCTGTAACCAAAGTTGAAATTAAGTCTCGATGTTTCTCTACCGTCCGTCCCTCTGAGAAGAACTGAAATAGGACAACTTTCATTGTACTGAAATTTAAAAGAAAAAGAGTTCCGAATATTTGGAAACCATAATTAAGTTTGAAAAAGAAACCTGTTAGGGTAGAGCTATATTTTTGTTTAATAGGGGAATTTTGCTGGTTAAGTCAATAGACATGCTACCTCAATGTCAGGCAAGGTACCAGTTATATAAAATTACCTTATAAGTATGTAACATATTCTGAACCATTCCAGCTTGCTTGCGTGATATTAAAAATAAACAAATTGATCGCGCCACAAAAGTAATTATGAACTATAATTACATAGCGGTTTTAATCTTATTTACGTGCCATGTGCATGATACGTAGTAGCATGCACTTATAAACAAAAATAACTAAACTTTATAGTGAGTTTACAAACAAACATAAGTTAATATAAAAATGCATTAACAACGGAACAATTAAGGCTGTCAAAGTCAGGCGCGGCTCTACAAAATGCAATACTATTTTTCATAGAAATTGCTTGAAGTATTATATATTCTTAGTACAGTTTCTATAAAACGTGCCTCGGAAAGCACGTTAAAGCGGTACCCCGAGCAAAACGACGAGCAAGCCGTTTTGTGCTGTTTTTAGGAGCTATCTACTCGTTATTTAAAAATAAATATCAATTAATAAAAATACATTTACTTTCTACATAATATTGATTCTAAAATGGTAGATTTAGTTTTTTTTTAAATGTTGTATATATTTCACTAATCTCCTTCCAAAAAAACATAAAAATGAGAAATAATTATTGATCTTATACATCTCCTCGTAAAGTGTTCATTAATTATTTTATGTACTAACACTAATGGATAGACAATTTAATAACGAACATTTTTTTTTTTTTTTTTTTCAAAATACCAAAATTCGATTTTATAAAGATTTTATTCTAAAATCTGGGCGTATTCACTACTGTAATTCATGCGCCACCAGTGCCGCTAGACCAATAGGAATGCTCATATCTCATGCCGATTTTTTGGTCAGGGTACCGTCTTAAGCCGTTGGTCCCGGCTGTCATTTGAGGATCTTTGACAGTCGTTACGAGTAGTCAGAAGCTTGAGATCTGACACCAGTCTTGCCAAGGGGTACCGGTGTTACCCAGTTACTGGGTTGTGGAGGACAGATAGGCAGTCGCTCCATGTTCAACACTGGTACTCAGCTGAATCCGGTTAGACTGGAAGCCGACCCCAATAGTTGGAAAGAGGCTAGGCAGGCAGGCTGGCTGGACAGTTTCTATAAAAGATGGTCGTCGAATTGTTACTCCGCACGAGTCTGCTTCTTGTTGTTAATGAATCCGGATACGGAAAACCCGAAAAACCATAACAAATAGCGCAGAAAAGAATCTGCAAGAACGTCAATCAAGCCATCAAACTTCATCGAGAAACAAAGACAAATTCCCCAATTGAATACCTAAAATTCCAATAACCAGAATAGCATAACCTCAACCTTCAAACGATCAACAGTAAATAGTTACGACAATAACTGTAAAGAATTTTATACTCTCGGAATGTGCGTTAAAAGATTAACAATGCACATTAATTACATCATCAAAGACTAGCTGTCTCTCGTAGCTTTGCGCGCCTGCCCCATAGGAACCGTGCACTTTTCAGGGATCAACAGTAGTCTATGACAATCAGGCCTAGTGTAACTTTGTATCATTAGAAGAATTTTCGTGACCGGATCAGCACATCTGGAGAATACTTTGTCACCTCAGAACTTTTTAATAGATGAACCGATTTTGAGGAATAGTTATTTTTTGTGCACTGCCATGATATGGGTTACAAATAAAAGAGCTTCCTGAGAAAAATAAGAAAAAAATACTAAATCTTTATTTTTATCTTTCTGTATATAACTAACTAGATTCTACCAGCGACTTCGCTTTCGTTAAACTCGTAAAATCTCAGGTGAACGTACTATCATGTCTGGTTAAAAGTTATATTAGTTCTTCGCTAAGATCTAATGTATCTCTATGCATTCATATCATAATTGGTTCAGCGGTTTAGACGTGAAAACTTAACAAATAAACAGACGGACAGAGTTACTTTCGCTTTTAAAATATTAGTATAGTTGTTCTTGCTATCCAATGGATTCAAGTGGATTATATTTTATTCTATGAGTGGTAAACAACAATTATTTGAAAGGAAAGCTGTTGCTTCTCATGTGGTCCCATTTAAATTTGATTAAGATCTGATGAAAAACTTCGGAGATATACAAAATAAGTACAAAAAAAAACAAAAAAAATTACGGCGAATCTCTCGGGATTATTGCAATCACATGTCTGTCTATTGTTTACACCATTTCATAACATAACATCACGCCGGTATGCTTTAAAGAGGACGCAGATGCATACAGTTCACCCCGGTACACTCTAATTTCACCGATTGCGTTCAAATTTCCTGTTATTCGGGTAATCTATTCTGGCGTAACTGTAGGCATTATAGATATGTATTACAACTAAAAAGTGAAAATAAAAACTATAAACTATATTTGATTCGGCTTCCAGTCTAGCCGGCAGCTGAGGAACAGTATTTTACGTGGAGCGACTGCGTACCTGACCCCCACCATCCAGTCGCGGGGCAAGACTGGTGTTAGATCTTATGGTTTCTGATTGTTCGTAACCACTGTCAAAGATCGTTGCGAGCCGAGACCAACGGCTTGACGTGATTTTCGGGGTACGGAGTAGTCCCAATGGAAGATGTGTAGTTTTTCATGGACCGATCTAATGGAACCGTGTGATTGTTATTATTACAAACATACAAACAACGTTACCTTTTAAATAGGTTGGTTTAGATTAAGCTAATAGCAACCAGATGTGCCGCTGTGGTTGTTCCGTTTACTACAGTTTGAGCTATAAAGAATTTTATAGACTGTTTGTAGGGGCCATATTAAAAGCCAGCCAGTAATTGTTCTTGCCTATACACGCACGGCCGTCCTACAGCTAGAGTTCCACTATGTTACATTTTGCAGATTTTGAGTTATTAGTACTTCCGTAATCAACAAAAAAATCTGTATCGATCTGTCTAAGCAGTATTTTTCTACAATCAACAGATTACAGATAAACAATGAAAACGGCTCAGTAAGCTATTGTTTGCGTACCTAATTTTGATAAAAATAAGATTATAAATGATTTATACTAACAATGTTACAATTAGTTTTTTTTTTATACTGCTACTCTCGCATATTAGATTTATATTGGTAAATTGCATCGATTTTTATTATTTCGCGGTTACGAAATTCTATAACACTAAATATGTTTTTGTCAGATAGTGACACTCTAGCTATGGGATGTAAGCGTAGTGTTTCAGTATGGTCGAATCGATAATGGTGTTTGTTTAGGTGTGTCAAAAAAGTTTGATGGTGTATCATATGTTCCAGCTAATCTATATTTATTTATTTATTTATTTACACTTTATTGTACACCAAGAGAAAAAATATTCAAAAAGACATCATAAATCTAAAACCAACATACAACAGGCGGCCTTATCGCGATTCGCGATCTCTTCCAGGCAACCAAGAATGGAAAGTGACAGCCTGGACACAATATGGGGTTGCACTTGGTGCAAAATTAAAAATTAAAATAAAAAGATATTAAGAAAGTAGGTACTAAATACAAAAAAAATAAAACTATAATAGATACATAAATACATACATACAACTAATATACAGACAAGAAAACAATTCAGCTTATATAAGATTATGATCACAGTAACATGTAGTGCTCCTTCACAAGTCGCTTAAAAACAGGCAGTGATTGCGCGCGCCTTATAGTAACAGGCAATGCATTCCATAGACGAGTGGCCTGGACAGTAAAAGATTTGTCTAGGAAGATAGTGGAGTGCATTGGCATTTTCAGTTTCATATTATCCGATGACCTAAGAACTTTCACGTGCGAGTCACACAGAAACTGAAACCGTTTCTTGAGATAAAGAGGGGTAGAAGGAAGAAAGAGAATATTATACAGGAGAGAAAGAATATGAGCATTCCGGCGATGTCGAATAGGCAACCACTTGAGTTTCACACGAAATTCAGAAACATGGTCATATTTGCGCAAACCAAATATGAACCTTATACAAAGATTTTGAAGCCGCTCAAGTTTATCAAGTTGCACTTCAGTGAGGTCAAGATAGCTGGCATCAGCATAATCAAGGATGGGTAGAAGAAGAGATTGTGCAAGCGCAATCTTGGTTGCAGTCGGCAGAAAATTACGCAGTCTTCTCAAAGATCCAGCAGATGCAAATAGCTTGCGGCTAACTTCCTGTAGCTGGGCAGTCCAAGAGAAGCTTTTGTCAAGGAATATACCCAAGTTCTTAACTTTCTCGCTAAAAGGGATAACAGTGTTGTCAAAAGAAACTTGGGGTAGGGTCGTCCAGTCGATCCTTGAGACCGTTCTTGAACTGCCCACCACCAAAACTTGCGTCTTTATGGGATTCACCCTAAGTCCGAACCTCTTGCTCCAGTCGCATATACGGGCCAGATCACTATTAATGGTCAAGATAGCCTCAGATAGATTTCCAAGAGGAGCTCGTGAGTAAATTTGCAGATCATCTGCATAAAGGTGGTAGGAAGAAATTAATTCGTTGGAGATTGAGTTAATAAAAACAGCGAAAAGTAAGGGAGATAGAACGCCGCCCTGTGGTACCCCGGCACAAGTACTACACCAGGAAGACAAGGTCTCTCCGATGCAAATACGTTGCCGGCGGCCGAACAGGTAACTACGAAACCATTCAATTACCGTTGGAGATATGTTAAGAGAGCCAAGGATGCCAAGCAAAACATCGAAATCCACGGTATTAAAGGCATTACTAAAATCAAGTAGAGCCAAAACCGTTAGATTTCCCAGTTCCATGGCAGACCTTATATCGTCAGTAACATTCAGAAGCGCTGTAGTGGTGCTATGACCAGGACGGAAGCCGGACTGGAAGGGGTTAAGGAGATTATTTTTGGAGAGGAAGGTGCTTATTTGGTTGTGGATTAAGCGTTCAAGGACTTTGGATAGAAATGGCAAGACAGATATTGGGCGATACTCGGCAAAGGATGTGGGATTGGATTTTTTAGGTAAAGGAATTATTTGAGCGTCTTTCCATGAGCTTGGAAAGACACTGCTAGACGCGGAAAAATTGAGGATATGGCAAATGACGGGAAGGATAATGTCCAGCACCGGGAGTAGCATTTTGCGGCTGATACAGTCGCTTCCTACTGCGTTTGATGAAATCGATTGTATGCTCTTCTTAACATCACATGTAGTAAATTGACCAAAAACAAATGGAGAATAACTGGGAGTCGGAAGAGATGAAAGATGATTCAATGTATTTAATTTAGTAGTCCTATCAAAATTGGACGAAGCAGTAAAATGATTATTCATTGCATCAATATTAAGATCTTTAGGAATAGTCTCCTCCCGTGACTTACCGACCCCCAATGACCTTAGAAATTTCCAAACTTTGGATGCGTCCCCATTTTGGACAGAATCATGAATATGTTGGCGATTAGCATTCCTACACACCTTGTTGCAGTGTTTACGTATTGAGACATATCTCTCCCTATTAGCGTTAGTAGGGTTGCGCTTATATTTCGACTTTGCCGTAACTTTTTTATTCATGACATTTTTTATTTCATCCGTAAGCCATGGTGCCGGCAAATGTCTCACTTTGACTGCCCGAACAGGAGCGTGACGGTCGTAAAGTTCAACAAGCTTAGTGGTGAACATAATAACTTTCTCATCGACTGAAGCGGAGGCAAATAGATAAGACCAATCTATGTTGCTGGCATCCTCACAAAGACTGTCAACGTTCATGCCTCCAAAATTGCGTTGCATGAGGATTTTGGCTTTAGCCTTAGGTGGACGAATTTTATATGACAGAAAAATCAAATCGTGATAAGAAAAGGCATCGGCTGAGCATTGGCCATGCTTAGCGACGCGATCAGGAGAGGAAACCAACATCAAGTCAAGAAGTGAAGGAGTAGAGTTTGGGAAATGGTGAGTAGCACTAAGCGGAAGAATGGAAAGATTACTAGAAATTGAAACATTAGTAAGGGAAGAAGAACGATGGTCCTTCTTCAGCAGGCAAGTATTAAAGTCACCCATGATTATGCTATGACTGTATGAAGGGATAAGCATTTCTAAGAGCTTCTCGAAGGATGAAAAAAAATTAACACGTAATGAAGGACAATAATAAACTCCAAGAAGTAATTTAGAATGATTTAGCTCGACCTCCAGAAAGAGATGCTCACCAGCACCCGATGGTGGTGGCTGCGCTGACACATTGATAATAGAGTAAGGAATATGAGCGCGGAGATATATGGCAACACCACCACCACCACCAACAGTCCGGTCGTTTCTAATAAGCACAAAGCCGGGCAGAGAGTAACTAGTAGAAGGGAGACATGGTTTAAGCCATGACTCGGAAATAAGTATAGCATGTATGTTTTTACAGTCAAAACTAGCCAACATATCGTGGAAATGAGCCGGAATACTCTGAGCGTTGATATGTATAACGTTAAAATTCTTAGGAACATCGGAAAACTGCGCTCTAAGACTGTCTACAAGAGAAGGAACACTCACAAAACTGTCATCATTATTCAAAGAAAAAAAACTATCACTATCACTGCTTTCATTAGACATAAATATTAACTTATTATATAAATATATAAAACCCTATCTTAAAAATATAACAAAACAACAAGTTCACCTGCCAGTTGCGTTATTCAGTATAAGAATAAAATAAAAATAAAATAAAAACATGTTAAATCCGGGCAACAAAAACAGAATCTTCACGAAACACAAGAAAAAGAAAACACGTGTACAGGAGTATTTAAATTGAACATGCAAATTGACAAATAAACGGAACGCACCGATAAATTCACAACTTGACATTTCAGTGACATTGACACAAAGTATTTTATGATGACAGTGACAAGCAAGACGTGTCAAATTGTAAACAATGTACCTATCACTATGTTTGGAAATTTATTAAAAACTGTGAAGGTATAAAACAAAACCTAATATTACCCGGACCCTCATGAAAACATCACAAGGATGAAAATTACTTCTTCAAAGCTGTAGCACGTTTCAGTCTTGCGGTCTTCGAAGAAGCAGCGGTCGGAATAGTTTCTGACACTGCCACTTTAGGTCCACTCGGCTCGGGCTCAATGGGAATCGGTGCAATTTTGTCCAAATCAGCAAGTGAATCAATCCGGTGCCGCGTATCTTTAGGACCAAGGACATACACACATCCCGCTTTAGTCCAGCTCTTAGCGACGCCAACTCTTGCCCTCGCTGCCAGGAACACGTCATGCCGCCCCTTTGTCAGAAACTCTGACATAGTAATGCCTGAAGCCCTTAGCTTGACTTTCGAGAACCATATCTTATCCCGGATTGCAAGACTGCGCACCTTAAATAAGATAGGCCTGGATTTATTGGCCACTGCTCGACCCATCCTGTGACATCGACTGATGTCAGCAACAGTAAAATCGTTAAGCTGTAATTTATCACAGACCACTTTAACAATGACCTTAGCGGTGTCCTCCTTTTGCTCTTCACTTACGCCATGTAAAAGCAAGATTTTCCGCCGACCACGCATCTCCATTTGGTCAACAGTACCAGCAAGAAGCTCCACCTGTCGCTGAAGACTGTTGAGGGCTTGTGATATGAATGCCCGGAACAAATTAAATTCCACTGCCAGGCCGGAACTTGTGACAGGTGATGGAGGGGTCTTCTGCAATTCAGCTTCGAAGACAGACATCCTTGTGTGGAACAACTCTTTTAGATCACTTAAAGTGCTGGTCAGTGAATCCATTGTCTTGATGTGATATTATTTTGTAAAGAAGAAGTTGTGAGGAGATAACGCTACACTAGCAGGTAATAACTATAAACTATCAAAATATGTCATAAAATATTGTAAATTATTATTGTATTAAATTAAATTGAATTTTAATTAAGAGCCTATTTTTTTAAGTGTTACTGGTACAACTACCCACAAGAAAAAAAAAACTCTCTATAGTGTTGTTAGGAAGAGTTATATGGCTGGTGTTTTCGCAAACTGTGTTTTTACAAACTAAACCAATTTTATTCAAACATAGCTAAGAAAACTCTCGACAAAGTCACCTTTCAAACAAAAAAAACTAAATCAAAATCGGTTCATCCGTTTAGGCGCTATGTTGCCACAGACAGACACACAGATACACAGACACACAGATACACAGCAACACACGTGAAACTTATAACACCCCGCTTTTTCCGGCGGGGGTTAAAAAGTAAACCGACGACGTCGAAAGAAAAACAGTGTTCTTAGCTATGTTTGAATAAAATCGGTTCAGCCGTTCAAAAGTTATGGGTGTTTTACTGTTTGAATCGGGGTGTTTTCGCTAGATAAGTTAGTTAGTTTTTTAAATTTTGCAATTTTACTTTTTGTAAATTTTGTACTTACGTGCTGAAGTTGAAAAGGATATTGCACTTGTTTAGTGTGGGCGGATGGGAATGTGGAGGTGGAAACTTACCTGAAACAAGAATAAAACAATATTAGATAAATTTCAGTTAAATACATGCAGTAATATGTTAATACGGCTTGTGAAGTTTTAACCTATACATTTAAGTAAAACTTGGGTTATCCTGCTGAAGGTACGTGAAAATACTGGGGCTTTTTAACAGTAAAAAGCCCTCAGTAAAAAACTACAATAATAAATTAATTACATAATAATATAATTTTTATATAATTGTATTTTATTAATTGATTAAATAATTTATTAATTATTTTTACGCGGTAAGACATAAGTCTTACGGCGTAAAAATAATAACGCATTTAAATATAAATCTGCCCTAAACTGACTTCTGGCTGGTACTAAGAGTCAATAAATACCGCCTACAAAAACTAAGACGATGCTTGTGCAGACTTTAATCTTTCCTATAATCGACTATGGTGACCTGAATGCGATGTTCCTGAATAAGCTTGAGAGGCTCCGAAATAACTGCATCAAGTTAATATTCAAACTGTGGCAATATAACCATGTGTCAAGCTGCAGATCTGAGCTCACATGGATGCTCATTCGTCAGAGGAGAAACTTGCCCGCTTTGACTACGCTTTTCTCTCTAGGTACACAAATCACACACCCCTCCTTTTTATCTCATTCTTGACTTTCAATATCTTTCTACTTCACACGCTAGAAATCTGTTTTCGTCTGACAATTTTCTCTTGCTTTGTCCTTCTCATACTTCTGATTGTATTCATTCTTCCTTTCGTATTCCGTACATTCTTCTCTGGAATGCGCTTCGTTTCGGTATCACAACGGCCACCACATTATGCATACCACTAACAGAAGAGTCTTTCAATAAACTGCCTTTCTATTTTTTTTTTTTTTTTTTTTTTTAAAAAAAACGTTGCCCCACACTAGGAATTTCTTCCTGTATCGTGGGTGCGTTTACAAACATATAAACTCACATACACAACACCCAGAGCCGGAACAACTATCTGTAGGTCATACAAATATTTGTTCCGTGCGGGAATCGAACCCGCGACACGCAGCGCAGCAGTCAATCGCTCAACCACTGCGCCAACCGTGCGCCCGAAGGTTATTTATTATACTGTTTGTTTATTTTAGCTATATAAACTTGTGTACCCAATTCACTTTAGTAATTATTCTTATTCAAAAATTGTTTACAATGATGAGTATAATGACCTTTTCCAGTTATTTCCACAACCTCTTTTTATATTTCATTCTGACCTTACAACAATTTTAATTGTGCCTTTTCATGTTTAGAAAATACATCAACGTAATGAATATTGTTTGATGTGACGTTTGGTTTTACGATAGAAGTGTTGCCTAGAGACTTTTTGTAAGGCTATCGTATTTTATAGCTTTCGTCCATCCAAAGTGCCAGTGTTGCTATGACAATAGCAAAAAAAAAAAACTTACCGGGTCTATGAATCACACGACAACTCCACTCCACTTAGGTGCTTCACGGAAACCGCTTTCGTGAAGCACCAATTTTTTTTACGAATTTCCATTCTGCTGAAGTGACTCGTAATTTCCTTTTAAGTGACCTTTGCATTGAGAATTTATGTAATGAGTGGGCACTGGTGTTAATTCATAGGAACTAAGGCCAAAAGAGGATTATCTATACGTGGGCAGTGTACCTAATGTTAGCTCAAACTCAACGTCCCCTGAAATGTGATTAGACTTAAATGTGATTTCAGGGTTTTCTGGACTGGATGACAAGTCATTGAATTGACAAAGATAATTAAAAAAAAAATAGCCAACTATTAGGACCTGAAACCTCGAAAATTTTGCCTTACCCGTCTCTACACAGGTGTGATTTTATTTATTTATTTAAGCATTAATGTACACACACACATAATAAATAGACAAAAAGAAAACAAAGAGACCAATAGGAAAGAAAGTTATGTGTACCTAAAAAAAGGGGCTAATTGATTACGGAAGGTGGAGAACCGGGGCTTACGGTGCAAGTTCGGCAACACCTATGTCCAGCAGTACCTACCTAGACAGTGCAAAGCTAAACAGATTGCTTTCATATTGCGGGTACGTGGACTAAAAATCAATTCACTGAACAAAACCAGCAAAATAAAACCCATTACGCAATACATTTATGTATCAAATAGAACACGCTAAACAATAAAAGCTACAACACTATTTAAACAAGTATTGTTTGATCTACAAACGAGACTGTACACTGAGCGGCATTGAAGTCGATACACGCGCGTGCGCATTGACAAAAACATGGCCGACACGAAGCAGACGTGGAACGTAAACTGAGAATAACAATAGACATTGAATTAGAGGTTGGGATTTTTAGGATGGATTACGAGGTAATGAGGAGCTCGTGGCTAAATAAAAACAGCCGCACGGGTCGATCTTCAAGGTTAAGAAACGCTTGCCAAGATAGGCTCGTGGATGGGTGACCACCTTCGAAAATCGAGCCCAGTCTTGCTAATGGGTATCGTGTTACCCAGTTACTGGGTTGAGGAGGTCAGATAGACAGTCGCTCCATGTAAAATATTGGTATAGATAGTTCAACTCATCTTTGCGCGCGGAGCTATGTGTGGGTAAGCATTTGTGGGTGGTTGTTTGCTCTGCTGACGACAGCCGCGTCACTGCCACACAAATGCATAATATATTATACTTACAAGCGCACACACAGTGCACGCACACATATCTACACTCAGCTGCATTTAATTAAACTGGAAGCTAACTCTAACATAGATTGATGTGGTATCGCGCTGGTCTCATTTGGGCATAAGTTGTAAATTAATAGCAAATGATTAAATAATATTGGTTTAATATGAGCTAAAGTGGCGACCGCGTACCAGAAGACGCAGAGCTGGGAGGCCTGGATCTGGTTAAGTCTGCGTGAATCCGCTGGATGCCAGGACGCACAGGGCCGATCAATATGGCGACATTTGGGAGAGGCCTATCTCCGCACTTACGCACGGTAGAATCATTTTTTTTTAAAAGAGTAACCCCCAGTTTCCCAGCTCAAAATTATCGGAGAATTAATGTGACAAATTGTCAAGCACGCGTTATCTGCTGTGATTGGTTGAATGAATTTTCAACAGCCAATGACAGCAGATAACGCGTGCTTGACAATTTGTCACATTAATTCTCCGATAATTTTGAGCTGGGAAACTGAGGGTAAGTATGGAGTTTCTTGTGCATTCTTCTCCATAACAAGCTACTTTCCGAATGCACGGTAGAATCAACTTTTATTCCATGTAAATTTAAAAAGTATGGAGTTTCTTGTGCATTCTTCTCCATAACTAGCTACTTTCCGAATGCACGGTAGAATCAACTTGTATTCCATTTAAATTTAAATTGTGACATTCAAAAGTGCCGCTTGGTGGCCCAGTTGAAATAAATATCTTTTGTCTTTGTCTTGACCACCATCTCATCTGATGGTTAGCGATTAATAATATATTAATCTGGCGAGTAAGAACAAAAGTTGTTATTTATGATGTTAGTAAGCAGCCCTGCTGGGTTTTTTAGTATTTTACCAATAACCAAGTATAAGTAGCTCAGAAACTTAAGTTTACAGGAGTAAACAAAAGAAAAGCAGAAAAATCTACAACGATTATACAGCAAACTTTATAAATAAAAGAGTGCAAAGAAACGGAGAAAGATAATTAGTTTGCCTGCGATATGCAACAAACATACTGATGAAACTTGCTTAGTAAGACTAAGCTACGGAGATAGCAAGCAGAAACCGCTGTAAGCTGAGACAGAGGCTTAGATTATAAATCACCTAATCGGCTTTACACACTTTAGAAAGAAGAAAATAAAAACAAACAAAAGAGTAGGCCCTATCAATCACCGAATAATAGCCATAGGACGATTTGTTGAGACAATAAACCAACAGTCAATTCTATCTAACTACTAAGAAGAAAAAAAGCGCAGAAAACTGATCTGATACGGTACGAGTATGACGTACAAATTCTTTCACAGTAATTTTAGGGTTCCGTACCTCAAAAGGCAAAAACGGAACCCTTATAGGATCAATTTGTTGTCCGTCTGTCTATCAAGACCCTTTATCTAGGGAACTCGTTGAGGTATCGTATTGAAATTAATATCGTATACTCAAGTTTCAACCCCATGCAGCTTTGAAAAATTAAACTTCTAGATCAAAGCAATCAAGAAATACAACCGTTCATGTAATTTTTACACTCACAAGGGAATAAAAACCTACAGTGTACTTTCCCGTTCTTAGAATCATGAAATTTGTCAAGAACCAATGTAATTAAGCAGAAGTAAAGGAAAAAATCAAAAAATCGTAAATATGTACCTACATAAATAAAGACTATTAACTTATTTGCAGTTGGTAAACTGACCGCGACTTATGTCGATGTATGGGGACTACAGGTTTCCAACGGCAAAGTTACTTTTGTCCCTCAATTCTGTTTATCTTATCGTTAGAGCAATGTTCGGTGCTCTCATAGTTAATGAACTTCAGTTGAATAGAAAATTTTGGTGAATGTAGCTGTTTGTACGGAACCCTCAGTGCGCGAGTCCGACTCGCACTTGGCCAGTTTTTTTTATGTTTGACGACTATCTCACCTGATGATCAGCGATGATGTGGTCGACGGTGTAGCACGCTTGTCTAGAAGTAACTTATTCACACTTGACTTAAAGACCCCTAGTTTGTAGCTAGCGGGAAACAAACTCGCATAATGAAAGTATTTCCAAAACATTTAGTGCGTATGGGTGGGATGTCCACCGTGTACCGACTGCACATCGCCGTACGTCTTGTAGTCCGATTACACTATCAGTGTGTACCATATGCTGCTTTTTAACCAAAAAATATCTAGGAATGACCACTGACGAGTCAGTACGTCTCTATTCCGGACACATAAACGCAAACTCAAACATACCGTCTGCACAGTACAAATATCATTGTCGGATTGATTGACAGCTGATAGTTCTTGAGAAACAATCGTAAATACGGTACTACGAACGAGCTACGAGATTATTTGTTATTTTCAGTTGGAATATCCTCATTCTATAAAGATAACAAGCTTTGTTTGTCCTTCAGATAGTACAGTCTGACGTCTGAACATCAATGTTTTGGACTTTAAAATAGATTCTACAGACAGAATAAAGTTGTAGTTTTTCGGTTTGTTATTTTGTATGTCTGAGTCCAATTCGGAAAGTTTAACTGATAAGAGATTTATTTTTTCGGAAGCTATTACAGTTTTGGATTAAGAGGTAGTATTCTTTAGATTTTGACAGAAACCTTTTTCCTTTAGACATTATTATAATATTCAGTTGGGATAGGTAGAAATATTTTCAGTAGGAATTTCTTCATTATAACAACTAAAATTTAAAAAGCCCCAAAGCATCAGTTTTGACAATTAATCGATATTCATTGCATATCAAGTAAATATTCGTCTTCTTAATGACTAGATCAATGCAATGAATATGGAAAACTGTGTGACTATCTTAAAGTTTCAAATAATTTAATGTTCAATGTACTTTATACAAATAAAATTTCACAATTTAAAAAACCCCCGACACATTTATCTTGCGAAAACATCCCGATTCAAACAGTAAAGCCCATAACTTTTGAACGGCTGAACCGATTTTATTCAAACATAGCTAAGAACACTCTCGACAAAATTACCTTTCAAACTAAATTGAAATCGGTTCATCCGTTTAGGCGCTATGATGCCACATACAGACACACAGATACACCGATACACAGCAACACACGTGAAACTTATAACACCCCTATTTTTCCGGCGGGGGTTAAAAAGATAACAAGCATTTTGTTCTTCAGATAGTACAGTTGGGTTGAAAATCTGAACGTTTGAATATTTAGTATTTTAAAACAAGTAAAATATCACAATTTAAAAAACCCCCGACGCATTTATCTTGCGAAAACACCCCGATTCAAACAGTAAAATGCCCATAACTTTTGAACGGCTAAACCGATTTTATTCAAACATAGCTAAGAACACTCTCGACAAAATTACCTTTCAAACAAAAAAAACTAAATCGAAATCGGTTCATCCGATTAGGCGCTATGATGCCACAGACAGACACACAGATACACAGATACACAGCAACACACGTGAAACTTATAACACCCCTTCTTTTTCCGGCGGGGGTTAATTAGATTCTACTGGCAGAATAAAGTTGTCGTTTTTGGTTTGTTTTTTTGTATATCTGGGTCTAATTTGGAAGACTTTATTTATGATTTATCCTATTAGAAGAGAGATTAGTCGTAATCTATAATCAATATGTGTATATATGTAGGTATTTATGTTCCCTATGGACTCCAAAAAACTTGGCTGAAGTGATTTTGATGACATTTTCAGGCAATCTTCAGATTGGCCCAGCGGGTGATTCTGTGAAGTTTGGTAGTGATCGGACAAAAACTATTTTTTTGGTTTTTTGGTAATTTTTGTCACATTTACAAACGCCGAAGGCTTGCCGACAAGCCGAGGCGGGCCGTTAGTTACACTATACGAAAAGGTTAACCGTAAGACAGATGATGATGAAACCATCTGTGTATCTGTAACCAATGTTTACAAATAAAGAATCTGAATGTGAATCTGAAACCCTGACATTGTTATTCGCAACAAGTCTATAAAAAGGTACCTACTATTCCACACCAATGCCTTCCGGCATTCAGGCGTGACATTTACTGAAATAAAAACAAAATGGCGCCGGGTTCGTTCTTATTTGATGCTCATGCATTATTTATTATGTTTGCTTAGAAAATGCATACCACGGCTTCGAATAGCTGCCTGATAAAATTACACCCGGTGTTCTGGATATTGGAAATACAGGTTTAAAATAAATAGAACTCTACAGACATGTAATACATGTCTTTGTTGCTTGAAGTAATATTAAAACTAATTATATAAAAAAATCTTTTTTGCAAAAAAATACTACCGACTTCCAAATGAAAAACTACAAAGTGAAAAATAACTTAACTCTTGGAAGTCGGTGTCTTACGTAGGTACCATTTTTTTTCGATATCGACACCGACTTCCAAGAGTTAAGTTATTTTTCACTTTGTAGTTTTTCATTTGGAAGTCGGTAGTATTTTTTTGCAAAAAAGTTTTTTATTTTTCCCTTTTTAGTTTTGCCTACCTAATAGATACGCAAGTTGTTTCCTAAGGTCCCTATAACGCCGAATAGATTACCCGAATAACATGAAACTTGAACATAACCGGTGAAATGAGAGATCTGCGTAGCCCTTTAGAGCGTACTGGCGTGATGTTATGTTATAAAATGGTATAAATAATAAACAGACATGCCATTGCAGCAATCCCGAGAGTGTTGCCGTTATTTATTGAAGAGTTCTGTTGTATATCTCCGAAGTTCCTGATCAGACCTTCACCAAATTAAAATGGGACCAATTTCAAAACATACTCTTCTAAACAAAAAATGAATTTTCAAAATCGGTCCACAATTGACGGAGATATCGGTGAACATAGAACCTCCTCCTTTTTGGAAAGTCGGTTAATTAAGTGCATTTGTGATTTAAAACTTATTCTCTTTAATTAAATGAAATATATAGAAGATAAGCGAGTCGAGGAATAAAATATCAGGATTCAAATGATCTACTTCATCATACAAACAAGTAAAATTTCACAATTTAAAAAACCCCCGACGCATTTATCTTGCGTTAACACCCCGATTCAAACAGTAAAATGCCCATAACTTTTGAACGGCTGAACCGATTTTATTCCAACATAGCTAAGAACACTCTCGACAAAATTACCTTTCAAACCAAAAAAACTAAATCGAAATCGGTTCATCCGTTTAGGCGCTATGATGCCACAGACAGATACATAGATACACAGCAACACACGTGAAACTTATAACATCCCTTCTTTTTCCGGCGGGGGTTAAAAAGATAAAAAACACGTAAAAAAAGTAACACTTGCAAAAAATATTACTATCCTTTGAATTGAAAATATCATCTCTGAATTTTCCCGTCATGTTAGACGTGACTAAAATATTAATATCGGGACTTATATTATTAGACTGTACATAAGTAAGCCCTCCAAAGTCCAAAGTAATCAATCCTATGTAGTAACTGACGAAATAGTTTGTGAATGTACCAACCAACATTAAGGTATTTATGTACACGCTATAGTGCGTTTATATATCTAGCACTTAAACTCAGTGTTTATTATAACAGCTGCGAGTTCACGCAATAATGGCTTAGGAAATCGAGTTCCTGAGATATTATGTCGATGCATTATTTGTACAGAAATATTTATATCTTGAATCTCATATGTGTCTGGTTAATAAGCCAAAGACAGAGAATGATGCCAAAATACAAATTCTCTAAAAAATATTACACAAAGTCTGAACCTAAATACTTGTATATTTGCGCTATAAACATAATCACCAAAATTCTAATGTATTTCAGCCCCGACAAGTAAAATTTCAAAATTTAAAAACCCCCGACACATTTTTATTTCATGCTACATAATTTATCTAGTACATAGTAGATACGCTTCGATCGGCAATCTATTGAACACGTTATTATGACACGATTTTGCGAAAACACCCCGATTCAAACAGTAAAACGCCCATAGCTTTTGAACCGCCGAACCAATTTTATTCAAACATGGCTAAGAACACTCTCGATTAAGTCACCTTTTAAACAAAAAAAACTAAATCAAAATCGGTTCACTCGTTTGGACGCTATGATGCCACAGATAGACACACAGATACACAGCAACAAACGTCAAACTTATAACACCCCTCTTTTTTCGGCGGGGTTTAAAAGAGAACAACGACCATATTCTTTATTTATAAAAGCTCTTAAATAAAAAATAATCACTTAAAATTTTTCTCTAAGAATGAAATATGCTCCGTGGGTACATCAAGACGTGATAAAGAGGGCTCCATCGAGAACAATAGTCTAACATTACTCACTGCGAGCGAAATGTAGCTCTCAAAGTAAAATCTCAAAATTAGAGAAATGGATCGATAAACCTAAAATGTACTATAGAAAGGACGTTATTTTAAATTGGGTGGCTATATACTTTTAAGTGTATTTTTAACCCCCGCCGGAAAAAGAGGGGTGTTATAAGTTTCACGTGTCTTGCTGTGTATCTGTGTCTGTCTGTGGCATCATAGCGCCTAAACGGATGAACCGATTTCAATTTAGTTTGAAAGGTAATTTTGTCGAGAGTGTTCTTAGCTATGTTTGAATAAAATCGGTTCAGCCGTTCAAAAGTTATGGGCTTTACTGTTTGAATCGGGATGTTTTCGCAAGATAAATGTGTCGGGGGTTTTTTAAATTGTGAAATTTTATTTGTATAAAGTACATTGAACATTAAATTATTTGAAACTTTAAGATAGTCACACAGTTTTCCATATTCATTGCATTGATCTAGTCATTAAGAAGACGAATATTTACTTGATATGCAATGAATATCGATTAATTGTCAAAACTGATGCTTTTTCGAAATAATATTAAACACAGACATAAATTTAAATAGATAACGCAAGTCCCTCCATCTGTATGAAAACCAAGCGTGCCACATTTTCATAAACAATTTAAAAAGAATTTTACTTACCAATGAAAGAAAACATTTCCAATGCCTCGGCCAACTTTTTCTATACATTCTTTACAGCTCAATATAGCATAAAAAGGTGTTTTTCTAGATTGTCGTGGTTTTCCGGTGCCGATAATACTAAATGAAAAGCTCAGATTACGATCATTTGTCGGCACGCGAAGTACATACAATCGCGTCATCTAGTTAGATTTATATGTCTGTGATATTAAATGTCTTACACAATTAGGCTGTGGGCAACCAAGTGCAAGCCCAAAGACTTAATAAAAAACCCCTTCAATTCAAGTTAACCAAAATAAACCTCAAAAATTTACTGTCATAAAATGGGAAGCATTTGCGAGAATCCCTCAATATGTTAGTGTTGGGCAAATAAGCCCATGTTTTTGAAGATTTCGCCCCTCATTACATACGGTTGGAAGAGTTTGGGAAATGTGGGTAGGTGTGCATCCACCCATACGATGTATTAATATTGTGATGAAGGTTCAGGGGCCCTACCATAAGCTGTTAGAGCAAGGTTATTTCTAATATGCAGATATATATGACTTGTACAGTGTGTAGACGAATGGTGTGAACATAGTTTAAAGACTGCTTTTGCCCATTTACATGAACAACTTTCTCGAAGGACCTCATGGTCAATTTCAATAAGTGATGGGCATTATTCAAAAAACCCGGCCAATTTAATTATTCCAAAGGTTTTAAGGGGTTCCGTACCCAAAGAGTAAAAACGGAACCCTATTACTAAGACTCCACTGTCCGTCTGTCTGTCTGTAACCAGGCTGTATCTCATGAACCGTGATAGCTCGGGAGTTGAAATTTTCACAGATGAAAAACAGAATAAAATTAATATTTAAGTAGGGCGCCCATACAACAAACGTGATTCTTTTGCCGTTTATTGTTCTATCATATTGCCTACTCATATTGGGCATTATTCAAATTGCCCAGGCATTATGAATAATGCCGTATTAATCACTTGATCCATAACTTATACATCTAC
Source organism: Orthosia gothica (assembly GCA_949775005.1). NCBI lineage: Eukaryota > Metazoa > Arthropoda > Insecta > Lepidoptera > Noctuidae > Orthosia > Orthosia gothica. The sequence continues at coordinate 26,487,195 of OX459048.1, forward strand.
TGTCCCTTACTTACTACACGGTCAAACTAAACTGTGCAATTTGTACGTCCAGTGACCCCACTCCTGAACACGCGCGCGACGCCTCGAGTTCGCTTCATGTGCCTAGTGTGACTCGAACGTCAAAGTGACGTTGACAGCTCAAAGTGACGTTGACAGCTCAAAGTGCACAGTTATATTGACCGTGTAGTACAAGTCAGAAACACCAGCTGTCCGTTACGCACAATGGATATACCTTGCTCTAAGAGCTCATGGCCCGTACCCATGATCTGGTTGAGATTAGGGCGAGAGACGCCGCGTCAAAGTTAAGTCGTGTGGACGTAACGTGTCGTTGGAGCATTTTTGCGTATTATCTTGAATGATATGGGCGAGGCAACTTTGCCAATATCGTGGCGCTAAGTGGTTTGAACCATTTACGACGAAATTGGAACGGATATACGGTCTGAAATTAATGTCTACGTTTTTTAAGCGATTTCAAAAAGGGGGAGGTTCTCAATACGAACGTTTTTTATGTGTTACCTCAGAACTTTTTACTATGTTTTTTTTTTCTAATTTTGATGATTCTGTTTCTATTTGAAAGCTGGTGCTTCTTATGTGGTCCTATTTAGTTAAGACCTGATAAAGAACAACGGCAATATACAACAGAACTCTTCAATAAATGACGGCAAATCTCTTGGGATAGCTGCAATCGCATGCTCGTTTTTTTACACCATTTTATAACATAACATCACGCCGGTACGCTTTAAAGAGGTACGCACTTTTTTTAATGCGAAAGGTCATTCATTCACCTATCACGAAATATCAAAGTCAAGATGTGTAAAGATTTAATTTGGCAGGGAGGTTCCTCAAGTGCGCACTAAGAAAGGATTTTTGGAAATTCCACCCCAAAGGGGGTAACAGGGGGGTAGAAAGTTTGTATGTAATTTCTACAGTTTGTATGTTGGACACAAAATTTTTAGATTTACGCTCTTGGTTGATAAAAAGTATTCATGTTTTTATTGGTTTTTAGAAATTCCCCTCATAAAGGGCTAAAAAGGGGGTTGAAATGTTGAATGAAATTTCAACAGTAAGTTAGACACGTGTAATTTTAGATTACAATTTTAGTATTTATGGGATTTTGAATTCCATTCCTAAGAAGGTAAAACGGGGGTTGAAAAATTGTGTGAAATTTCCACGCTTTTTAGGGTTACACGTGAAGTTAAAGATTTACGCTTTTGGTTGATAAACTAATTCATGTATTTATTGATTTTTGAAATTCTACCCCTAAGGAGGTGAAAAGTTAGAAATTTGTTGGGTATATATCTGAAACTTGGCATAAATACTAACCTAAGTAAATAGTAAAGGTTTTCATTATGTAATAGTTTTTGAAAACTACTCACAAAAGGGGGTATTAAAGATTTTTTAAGAATTTTACTGTACAGGGCTTCGTTTTTTATGACGTAAGGGATCACTAAGAAGGAATTTTCGGCAATTCAACCTTTAAGGGGGTGAAACTAAAAAGTCACCTGTAGGATAAAATACGGATCACGTGAACGAAGAGTTGCCGGCGAAGTGCTAGTTAATTATATTGTAAAGATTTAATAAAAATAATATAAGTATGAGTGAATTAACATATCAAAAGCTGCCACTATATGTTAAATGGATAGAGCTCCACTTCACCGTTTTATCTTGTTAATTATACATTGCAGGTTTACTACAAAAAGCAACAAAGAAAACATTTTGAATGAGTATTATGATGAGTAAAGCTGACAACATTGTAGCCATTGAAAACCCTTGAATGAGTTGCAGAATCTCTCACCCCTCTCGCTCGACATAATAAATATTTGTTTTCCAATCCTCTCCTGAAGGACTAACTTAACACTAAAGGTCGTCACTCATTTACACGACCCCGCTCCAACGCCGCTCCCGGACAACACCGCCTTAAACGAAGATTACTGCTCACTGTCCACGCGCCGACAGCTTGCAGGCAATTAGCTGTCCCCGCGCTGACCGCTTTCACCTTACCTTTTTTGACAATCTAGAAACGTGCTAGGCGGTACCCCGAGCAAAACGCCGCGCAAGCCGTTTTTTGTGCTGTTTTTAGGAGCTATCTACTCGTAATTTAAAAAGAAATATCAATTACTAGTTGACCCGGCAAACTTTGTTTTGCCATAAAAACACCACACATTTATCTACCCTACCTACCCTACCCTACCCTACCCTACCCTACCCTACACTACCCTACCCTACCCTACCCTACACTACCCTATCCTACACTACTCTACCCTACACTACCCTACCCTACACTACCCTACCCTACCCTACCCTACGCTACCCTACCCTACCTACCTACCTACACTACACTACTCTACCTACCTACCCTACCCTACCCTACCCTACCTACCTACCTACACTACACTACTCTACCTACCTACCCTACCCTACCCTACCCTACCTACCCTACCCTACCTACCTACCTACACTACACTACTCTACCTACCTACCCTATCTGCCTACCTACCCTACCTACCTACCCTACCCTACCCTACCCGACCCTACACTACCCTACCCTACACTACCCTACCCTACCCTACGCTACCCTACCCTACCCTACCCTACCCTACCTACCTACCTACCTACACTACACTACTCTACCTACCTACCCTATCCAACCAAACTTTTTTTTTTTTTTTTTTTTGCTTTTGAACCTTCCCTGTATTCTGTCGAACATAACAAAAAAAGAATTATTCAAATCGGTCCAGCCGTTCTCGAGTTTTAGCGAGACTAACGAACAGCAATTGATTTTTATATATATAGATTAAAAATACATTAAATTTCTACGTAATACTGATTCTAAAATGGTAGATTTAGTTTTTTTTTAAATGATGTATATATTTCACTAATCTCCTACCAAAAAAACATAAAAATGAGAAATCATTATTGATATTATGCATCTCCTCGTAAAGTGTTCATTAATTATTTTTTGTACTAACGCTAATGGATAGACAATTTAATAACGAACATTTTTTGTAGATTTTTTTTTCCAAAAGACCAAAATTCGATTTTATAAAGATTTTATTCTAAAATCTGGGCGTATTCACTACTGTAATTCATGCGCCACCAGTGCCGCTAGACCAATAGGAATGCTCATATCTCATGCCGATTTTTTGGTCAGGGTACCGTCTTAAGCGAGCTATCTGCGTGCCTACAGCGCGCGGACCGCCCGCTTCGTGGTAAGCGTGCGGTAAGCGAGACGTCAGCTGTCGAGTGATACGATGGCGGTAAGCTCGCTTACAGCGAGAGGTCTGCTAATTTGTGTTGTTAATGTAAAGTATGTCTACAGAGGACGCCCTGAAGCTCACAATTGAATGAACATTATTTTGACGGGTGGGAGCGGTGTCGTATAAGTCGGCTACGACCTTTAAACCACGTAAACAAAAGCCACAAGTAAAATTTCACAATTTAAAAACCCCCGACACATTTATCTTGGGAAAACACCCTGATTCTAACAGTAAAATACCCATAACTTTTGAACGGCTGAACCGATTTTATTCAAACATAGCTAAGAACACTCTCGACAAAATTACCTTTCAAACAAAAAAAACTAAATCGAAATCGGTTCATCCGTTTAGGCGCTATGATGCCACAGACAGACACACAGATACACAGATACACAGATACACAGATACACAGCAACACACGTGAAACTTATAACACCCCTTTTTTCCGGCGGGGGTTAAAAACAGAATATCAGCAATAAAATATCAAACAACAAATCGAATTTGTATCTCTCTTATATTTTCGCCAAAAATAAGGGACAGGGCACTCATCCCTTTGGCACAAACCCTAGCTTAGGTCGCAAACCTGACCGGGGTTACGACAGGTGACCCGATTTAAGGGGAGATACGGACGGACCTTTGGAGTGCCGTAGCTATAACTGAGAGTCATGTCTTCTTTGTAATAAGTGTGTTCGTGAAAATTATGGTTTGGTGATAATATCACATACATCCCACACTCTAAATAGGGGTTTTCCTGTTTTATGGAATTTCTGGTTCTAGGAGAGATTTTCCTCAACCGATAGAGAGAGCAGTGGTGGTGAAATAATTTACTTAACCGTTTTTAGAGCAATGCTGATGCAATAATTTACACAAAGTAAGGTGTCTGCCATCGAATTTTACACTCCACGCGTACGTCTAAACAAAATGAGAGAGTTAGGTTAACCTCTCTCAACCTCTTAAGGGTTCTTAAAACTTAGATTTCAGTATGAAGTACAACGTGGATTTAGCTTATCGTACAAAACAGAATAGTTAAATATCAATATTTAGCCGTCAAATAAAATCTTTTATTTATTCGGGTTGGCATACCAACATTAGTACAATCACCTTTTGACGTAAATAAATAAAGGCCCAACCATTAATACTGGCCTGTATCAGGGATGTTATTGATATCAAAATTTCGGATCTGGATACGGATATAGAAATAATATACCTAAGGATTTGAAATTATGTCGGATCATCCATTAGTTTCGGATAATTTCGGTTACGGATATTAGATTTATAAGAAATTGTAAAAGTCATACAAACTAAGCAATAGGAATAATAAACAAAAATGCAAGTGACGCGCGCGGCCAAAGTGTCGACTCTCCCGGTTAGAGAATCTTTCTTAACGTGACTCATTTAGGCTCCAGCCCTATCCGAAATCAACCGAAGCTTTCCTAACGGATTCGGTTATAGTTACGGAGCTCCTAAACATCCCTAGCCTGAATACATTATAGCAACAGTAATTTATTCATTCAATTATTCATATCTTTTTTAATCGCGTTGGATTAGTACCAGGCCCTTTTACTGATTACTTTTTTATTTAGACGTTGTTTTATTTTATAGTTTTTATGTTCAATTATATTGAATTAATTGAGTAGTTTATGCGGCCTACCCAAATGTCCTTTCTTTGGTATTGTTCGTCGAATCGTTGAGCTCCTTAAATTCTGAGTTGAGCTGCTCGGTTATTGACAAATGCGTGCACTGACTGGAAAGGTTCACTCAATCTGGCTGGTTCTTTCCTCAAAAGGCTATTTCAGACATCTGTCTACATGGTCTTCACATGATCTAACCAAGATTTTGTCAGGACTTTAAAAGAGACTGTGACCTCTGAGTTTGTTTCGGCCTTTCTTCTCAGAGTAGTCAGATAGGAAACGCCGACATCATCTAGTTTTAAAAAATATGATCGACATGTAAAAGAGTTTGTACAAAACCAACTTACAGAAATAAAATCATTTATCATTGTTTTATGACATTTTAAAGGCCCTTAATTGTGTACTTTTAAAATGCCAGAACGTTAAGTACTGCCAAGAGCACAATTCTATAGGGTACATTATAAAGTACTTAGGTATATGTGAATAGTTCCTATTATTGATCAATCAATCTGCCTAGCCTTTTCCCAACTATATTGGGGCTGGCATCCAGTCTATCCGGATTTAGCTGAGTACCAGTGTTTTACATGAAGCGATCTGCCTATCTGACCTCCACAACCCAGTGACTGGGTAACACGGTACCCTTGGCAAGACTGGTATCAGATCTCAAGCTTCTGACTGCCCGTAACGACTGTCAAAGATCTTCAAATGACAGCCGGGACCAACGGCTTAACGTGCTTCACAAGGTGCGGAGGAAACTCGCTATGTTGAAATGGTAACCCATCCACGGACCGACCTCGTCAAGCGTTGTGACCTTGGTGATTGACCAGTGCGGCTGTTATTATTTAGCCCCGGGTGCCTATTATTGATAATACTAATAAATTGTAATTGTGATATAGTTCTAGGTATTGCCGTTACTGATCAGTGCTTTAATCATACTGTTACGCAGAGTTGTTAATCATTCATTCGATAACTCAGTTCTGAAGTGTAACAAGCCTGAAATTCAGTGAGTTTGTGATAAGTATGAGAAATTCTGCCCTAAACGATCACCCACCATTTCCAAAGAGAAACAAGTGCTCTTCAAACTTCTAAGTGCCTACCCTTCGTGGAATTCAGTCGTGATTCTATATGATGACCAATTCAGAGTGAGAGAGATTTTCAATAAAATATGAATGAGTATAGTACAAAGAAAATCCCAGTCCTTTGTATGTCATTGGCCTTGCGTTTGCCGGTCGAGGCCAAGGCCTCAGCGAGCATTTTTGCATATTTTAACTCTCGCAGCTTTCATACAAGTTTAATGAATGCAAAGGCAAATATCATTGAGACTCGCGTGATATTCATTTGTTTTATGAATGCAGACAATTTGCATGATTAATTCAGACGACCAGTCTTTGGCGCCTAGGCTATGTATAAAGGTGGATACAGACTTTGCGAGGCATGCCCCACGAACGACGCACAACGAAAGCCTCGCAAGGTGTGGGCGTTCATGTTGGTGGTGAGGCATGTGCTACGACAACTCAAATCAAAGCAAAATGCGTACGTTGCAAGCAAAAGGCGTGCGTTGTGCGCCGTTCGTGGCGCATGCCTCGCAAAGTCTGTATCCACCTTTAGCATGACGAAAATGAGGAGCGTTATGAACGAGAAATACCAATTATTATAATCATGACAATATAAGAAGTCCGATGACGTTTCTCATTTTACATGCCGCGATAACTTTGTATCAACATCTACGAAAAAAATCAAATTCATAATCCTAAACAATTACTATGTCACCCATACATTATAACAACGAGTATCATTCGTAAACATCAAGTTTAACTTATATAACGTATTTCTGTAGCTTAAAAACCGACTTCTTTGATTGCCCATTTTTTTTTAAGTATTTAATTTTTTCTGTGATAGTCATGAACCTCATGAAAACTTTGTACTATAAGGGTCAAAAGTGCAGTCACACTCTACCAAAACAGAAGAGACATTTTTTTTTTGTAGGCAGCAGAATTTCAACTTTTTGCGGTTAGTAGGACAAATCTATACTTTAATTTCTATACAAAATATTAAATCAGTTGTGGATAATTTAACTTCTTCTACAAAAACTAACCATTTGAGTTTTGGGAGAGTATGACTGCACTTTTGACCCTTGACTGTACATATAATAACCCTGAGCTTGCCATATACGTAGAACAATTGAATGACCGCTAGAATGACCAATATTGTAAAAGAATTCAGTTACAATGTATGTGTAAAATAAACAAACATCTTATTACTTTCGTATTAGGGTTTGTTGTATAAGGATCATCCCGGAATGAAAGAAAAACAGTTGCCTGTAGTATCGTTGAGTGGAAGATTAGCGGCTTATAGCGGGATTACGTAGTATATCTCTATAGCATGATGTGAGGGCTTATCTTCTTCCTTAAAGATATTTGAGAGTTGCTATGTTTGTACGTATATATAGTACAACAGTCACACTAATGTCATAAAGGCGAAAGTTTGTTAGTGTGTGTGTGTGTGTGTGTATGTTTGTATGTTTGTTACTTCTTAACAACAGAACGGCTGAACGGATCTGGATGTAATTTGGCACAGAGATAGGTTATAGCAGGGAATAGCACATAAGATACTTTTTATGCCCGCCCGGGCATATGTTCCCTCGGGCTTATTTCAGACTTTCACGCGGGCGAATCCGCTGGCAGAAGCTAGTAAGCTTATATTAGTGAATTGCTGAGACGATAACATTTGTTTTTTTTTTTGTTTTTACAGCTTTTTGTTTAAATAGTTGACTAAATTATAGGTTTAAAGTGATAAATAATGTAAGTTAGGTACCTATTTATTTGTAAATCAAGATACCGAAGAATAAACGTGGGTAAAATTTGACTAAAACCAATATGTCCTTTTTATAGTTCATTCACATTAATTTGGAACACAAAAAGAATATTCGGTACAATAAGCGAAAGCAAAAGTCACGTCAAAAACATCATAATAAAATACAGCCAACAATAAATACAAATATAGCCAACAACAACAATGAAATCAAATGAAATGATTGATTTGGTTTAATCCTTTTATTATCGCAATTCCCTTTTTTTTTTCTGCTTTTAACACAGCCCTATTGTTGAATTCTCGGAATCAATTGAAAGGCTTTCAGGGTTGGCACAATCATTTATTTACAATTTGGAAGAGGTTCAATCAAGTGTTTGCGAGTTAGGCAGCTATTTCGGGAGCTTTCTGACTTTTGTTTAATAAAATATTCCATTTTCTTTATTCGGATAAGAAGGGATTTCGAGATATACTGTAAAATCTTGCAGTTGGAAAATGCTTTTCTGTATTTTGCCATGCTTACATTTTGTTTATTCGAAACTCTCAGTGTACTTACTCTTTACTTGTCCTAACTTAGAAATATTATGATCATCAGGATCTTTAAAATTCGCACTGCTGGGAAACAGACCTCCTCTCTGTGAAAGAGGGAATAGACCTTAATCCCACGTGGATCCCAGTGCGGGTTGGTGGACGTCAAATGTCTTCGAATGAGTGGTTCTATAAATACATGCCTGGTTTCCTCACGATGTTTTCCTTCACCACATTACTTCACAATATTATGTTCTTGACAAAGTTCATGAAAATCTACTAAGTTTACAGTTCACCTGCGGGTTTTCTGTATACTTATTTCCTATTAAAACTTTTCTATTGAAAATTTTTCGCTTTCAATATAATAGTGGTGACATTTTAATTCCATTGAATTCCGTCTGCCACGCTTTTTAAGCCCATTGGCAGCGGGCATTGAATCTTTTCAGTATTTATTCAAAAGAAATGCAACGATTGTATGGCTCAAGTAAAATTATGAAGCATAAAACTAAGCATTGTAATCGGATCAAAAGGTTTCTAGGGAAAAATATTTTGAATAGATGATTTTCAAATCGATGGAAATGAAATGCTGTAAAAACAAGGTAATAAATGTTATTGTAGACATCTAAATTATTATTTGCATCATCTGCAGTTTGAAAAGAGAAAATGTGGACAATGAGTTCAGATGTAATTTTAAATATAGAAGGTCAAAGAGCTAGTTATTTACGTAAACCGATTTATACAGTCCACGTGAAATAAAAAATAAATTGCTCGCAATCAACTCTATTCAGCTAAAAAGTCGCTTACTAAATTACATTGCTCAAACGCTACAAAGCAAAGCAGAAATAAACTTGAACAGTGCTACAACGTGGGGTTAGGTTATTATGGAATCAAAAAGTTAATTTTCCTTCCATTTTTAACCCCCGCCGAAAAAAAAGGGGTGTTATAAGTTTCACGTGTGTTGCTGTGTATCTGTGTATCTGTGTGTCTGTCTGTGGCATCATAGCGCCTAAACGGATGAACCGATTTCGATTTAGTTTTTTTTGTTTGAAAGGTAATTTTGTCGAGAGTGTTCTTAGCTATGTTTGAATAAAATCGGTTCAGCCGTTCAAAAGTTATGGGCATTTTACTGTTAGAATCAGGGTGTTTTCCCAAGATAAATGTGTCGGGGGTTTTTAAATTGTGAAATTTTACTTGTAATCAAGAAAATTCTAACAAAAGTATAAACTCTTGTCCACCCTGTACTAGAAATATTTAAACTCACATACACAAATATCCTTTGATACGAAACATATCGCGAATGAGTGATTTTAAATCGATGGAAATGATATGCTGTCTAAGCAAGGTTATAAATGCTATTGTGGACAGCTCAATTATTGCTTGCATCAATTATGCAGCTTTTAGTTTTTGTTACTAAGTTTTCAGATGTAATTGTAAATATAGCAAAAAGTATTTACCTAAACAGATATACAAAGTCCAAGTGAAATAAAGAATGAATTGTTCGTAATGAACTCTATTCAGCTTGAAAGTAGCAAATTGAATCAAATTGTTCAAATGCTACAAAGCAAAGCAGAAATAAACTTGAAGAATATGAAACTCAATCGGTGCTACAATGCGGGGTTAGGTTATTACGGAATCAAAAGGCTATTTTTCCTTCCCCTTTAATCTAGAACATTCTAACAAATGTGTAAACTTGACATTGACGTAAGTCACAAAACAATGCGAGCTTTTGCCAACTTTTTCCTTTAGAATTTAAAACTTGAAATCATTATCATAGTTTAGTCAGAAAACGAGGCAGGTTAGTTATTTTAATGACAAAATTTAGACTTAGAATTTTTCAATGAAGAACCTTTTATTAAAAAAGATCCACAATGTTTGGTTTGTCTATTTTGTCTAATCTGTCCTATCAATAGTACAAAGTGAAATGTTTACAATGTCACGGGGTCCCAGCGCTAACAAACAAAGTTTGGTTCTAATAAATGTCACTAGATGCCGCGATATGCATCGGTTTGCTATTGAATTGTGTGTAAAATTAACATTTTGTAGAATTAATCATAAAATTGTATGTTCTTTTTAATGAACTCTCCGTAGCAAAAAAAAGTCACATTTCAAAGATTATTTTAATGGATCATTTAAAATTCATTCTAATAGATGGCGCGTTTTTAAATTTCTTATGCACGCCACTAGATTTATTAAATTTGTATTTTAACACATGCTGGTACAATGAAACTTTAAAAACGTGAAAAAAATACTATAAAACAAATCGTCACTGTATTTAAAGAGAAAAATAATCACAAACCGAGAAACCCTTTGAAATTCGCTGCTAATAACATCTATAGCCGTGGAACGGAACCGAACGCGATCGAAGTACATATAAATATAATCATCTTAATTAGACGAAAAATGCTAGTTACTTCGGCACGGTTTCTGTGTATGGGATGAGGCATTTGTATGCTAGTATTATATTTTAAGTGACAATGTTGGTGAGATAAATTACACAAAGTTCCAAACAAAAAGAAACATAATACAATCTAATAAGTACACGCATTCTTGCAAAAAAATACAATAAAAGAAAGTATAAAGCAGGCCTGGCCCGATTCACTTTTAATTTTAAACTAGGTCACACGAAACTCAGTTTGCGGTGTTTCAAATCGGAATCGCGCCTCTTATGGGTCGTTCAGGGCTCGTAATGTGGGCTATTGTACGTTGAAACGTGGATGGAGGCTGTGAAATATGGATTAAGGGAAAATGGAGCGTCATTTTTTGTCAAATTAATCTACCTCGTCGGTCCTTTACTTAAAATTTTATAAGCTGTAGAAGTTTTGAGGTCGGATAATTGTTTGTTTTGGATAAACAGGTAGAGAAAAGCAGGGCTCATTTTACCAAACAGATATTGGATGTGATGATAGTTTATGTGAGCCTGTGTCATCCCACTGCTGGACAAAAACCTTCCTTAAAAATTGCGGCTGTTTCAGGCTAGCATTAAACATTATTCCTTAGTTTACGTGGATATAATTCAGTAAATAAATTAACACAGCATTGTGACCCTTTCGATTTCCAATATTAAAACAGCAGCAAAAAGACACAAGTACGGAAATGTTAAACAGTCATGATTAACATTAGAAACATGGTTACACTAAGCATTATTACGCAAACAAGTATCAACGTTGATTGCCAAAAAAGTTGCAGCCCGACATTTGAATCTGGGACACGAAAAGACGTCGACGAAACTTTTTCCATTTCCATGTTGACTGACGCAAACTTTGAGTCGAACAAACCTGAATCAGTGAAACTCACCCACACATACACACACACAGAGTTCGTTTGTAACTACATCAATTGTCAAATTCGCACCCACACAACGGTGAAGTATGCACACTCGCACCTTTTTACCCGACTGCCGAAGGAGAGTAATGTGTTTATCAGTCTATGTATGTATGTACGTATGTATGTATGTTTGTTCCTATATGGCGTTCCAGAGACCAAACGCGTTGGCCGATATTGATGATTCTTACGTCAATCGATTCGTCTTAACCCTGCAAGTGTCACTGGCTACATTAAAATGAAAAAAATGGCTTTGGGATTTTTTTTCTTATAAACCCATCTTGTGGGGTATCAAAATGAAGGGTTAAAGAGGTGATTAACAAAAATATATAACACTTATATGTTTAAATGTAACAAATTCTAAAAAAAAACTAAAAAGTTGTAAATAAAAAGAGTTAATTTAAAAACTCTAAAACCCCGACTGCTTAAAAACCAAACTAAAAATTTCTTTTATGTTCTAGTGTGAAATACTCACTCATATTGGGCAGTCGAAGGATACATATTCGCGAGCTGGCTGACCAAAACCAGATGTATCCTCCGACTGCACAACATGATTTTCTTCTTGTTTAAGTTTTTTTAGTTCGCTTTTTAAGCAGTCGGAATTTTAGATTTTTTAATTTAACTTTTTTTCAAATGTGAGTATATCACACAAGAACATAAAATCATTTTTTCTACAAGCATGATTAAAACGATTTTCACACGATAGGTCGATTCCACACAAGTACACAAAATTTCGTTATTTATAAGACACACATTACTTTGAACTCTATTAAAAGTGTCTTACAAAAGCACAGAAAATTTCATTATCTACAAGCGATATCAAAAAGTAAATCAGATGACTGGTACCTTTGATTGCTCTTTATTGGTGAAAGAGTCCTGTCATTAGATAAGGGCTTTGAGTTTTCGATGTTGGTAACGGTACAAAGTTGGGAGAGAAAACAAGAGAAGGGTTGAGGACAATGGGCTTCAAAAACATACCGAGCTTAAAGGTGTATATTTGATTTGTGAGAAGATTGTTGTAGTAAAGTGAAAATGAAGGGTTTCACAGAAGGCGTGTCGTTTTAACCGACTAACCAAAAAGGAGGAGGTTCAATGTTCGACATTATGTGTGTGTTTTTTTTTTTTGTGTTTGTTCACCTGCATCTCCGTCAATTGTGGACCGATTTTGAAGTTTCTTTCTTTATTTGAAAGAGTATGTTTCGAAATTGGTCCCATTTTAATTCGGTGAAGATCTGATGAAGAACTTCGGAGATATACAACAGAACTCTTCAATAAACAACAGCAAAACTCTCGGGATTGCTGCTATCGCATGTCTGTTTATTGAATAATACCATTTCTAACATAACATCACGCCAGTACGCTCTAAAGGGGTACGCAGATCTCTCATTTCACCTGTTAAGTTCAAGTCTCATGTTATTCGGGTAATCTAATCTTGCGTTATAGGTACCTTACTAAACAACTTGCCTATTAGGTAGGTAAAACTCATTTCACGAAACTATGTATTTCTTCATTTGTTGCTAAATAAATTATTGTTTGTATTGCTTTCTCTTTTTAGTTGTACCTACCTAAAACAGGCAAGTTGTTTAGTAAGGTACCTATAACGCCAGAATAGATTACCCGAATAACTTGAACATTACCTGTGAAATATGAGATCTGCGTACCCCTTTAGAGCTTACTGGCGTGATGTGATGTTATGAAATGGTATAAACAATAAAAAGACATGCGATTGCAGAAATTCCGAATGATTTGCCTTTATTTATTGAAGAGTACTGTTGTATATCTCCGAAGTTATTTATCAGATCTTCAACAAATTAAAATGGTACCAATTTCGAAACATACTCTTTCAAACAAAAAAAGAATTTTCATAATCGGTCCACAATTGACGGAGATATCGGTGAACATACATAAAAAAAAAAAAAAAACATACAAGAAGTCGAACATAGAACCTCCTTCTTTTTGGTAAGTCGGTTAAAAACTACAAAGTGAAAAATAAATTAATTTTTGGAAGTCGGTGTCCATATCGCAAAAAAAATGGTAACTACGAAAGACACCGACTTCCAAAAATTAAGTTATTTTTCACTTTGTAGTTTTTCATTTGGAAGTCGGTGATATTTTTTTGCAAAAAAGTTTTTTTTTAAACTTCTGAGACATATTACTAAAACCGATAAAGTGCTAACATAATTAATAAACATTAGTTCATCTCATCGCTTTTCATCAGATGAGAAGATCAAACGCAAGCCAAGCATATTTTTTTAAATTAGATCTTGTGTTTAACAGGCAAACAGGACTACAAAAGACAAGTATTACCTTTTAGCGAAACCGTTACAAAATAATGGTAGGTAGTATTGCATCATGCACGGTCAAATTATAAAAAGAAAGGTAAGTGCGTCATAGGCAAACAGACAACATCACGATTACGTATAAAAAAAAAAAAGTTTATTTCAATTACATAAAGCATTAACATAGTTGATGTGGAGATCACCTTTTAAGCAAGAAGATGCTTGTGATAGGTGACTCCACTCTTCCACTTAACATTATACAGTGTATGCAATTGTAAACAGGAAACCAAAATAAAATAATAAAATAATGATAAAGAAATAATCATAATAATAAAAGAAAATACAAAAGGGAGTGCGCTTGTGTGAATTGTGCGAGTAGGTTTTGAGTGTGTGTGTAATAGTGTCAGTACACACTCAAAACCTACTCGCACAATTCACACAAACGCAAAAACTGATATTTCGTAAGCAGTGTGACATTTTTTCCCGACGGGGAAATATCTCAACGGTACCAACAGATTGCTTTGACAGCTGTCACTAGCAGTGACACGAATATCGGTAACATGGGCAATAGAGGCAATTGCGTTAGATTTCATTTCAGTATTTAATTTAAGCAGTTGACTATTAAGATGAAAACATGCTCAGAAAACAGACTTAAATGGTATGGTCACATAATGAGACGAGAAGATAGAACAAGACAATGCTTAAAATCATCAATGCTCTTGGAGGACCACTGTCATAATATGTGGCTTGGCCGTTTCGCTACCGTCACATGCCTCGTTACTAGAAGTCGCCACTTATAGGTTTCACGTATTTCGTATGCGCAACTCCTCGTCGCCATGTTTCGTTAGTACATTCAAGATCTATTAGATAGATCAAGACAATGCTTAAAATCATCAATGCTCTTGGAGGACCACTGTCATAATATGTGACGATAGCGGTTTCGCTATCGTCACATATTACACGTCAAAGGTGTAGAGTTTGTGAAGTTAAGGCTTGTAGAGTTAGAAGCTTGGCTCTACATGATATCTGTTAACTTTTTGACAGTGCGAGCCGTATGGTCTCGTCTTGGCAACATTTTACATGAAAATGTTTTTGGTAGACTAATCTTTGGGATCAGTTAGGTTTGTACTCTTGTTCTATACAAAGTACACAAAATCTCTCTAGCAATGCATATTATTATGTTTACTATAAAACCTTATCTTACTTTTTCCAATCACATAATACCTACACTACAAGGTATTATTATGTACAGAACTACGCAGTGACATCTTACTCAGATTAATTACATTTTGGTTGACTGACGGTGTTCGACCGCAACCGCAGCGGTTGACAACGTGGCGAGATTGCAGTAAAGGGGAATTCTCGGTACCCGTCTATATGCTGCATAGTAATAGAACATTCTATACTTATTACAAATACAATACAAATAATTTATTATTCCTTCATAAGGATGTACAAACATCTGGTAATTGATGAAGTGCTCTTTTAGGAACAAGTTAAATTTCAAAATTTAAAAAACTCCGACACATTTTTATTTCATGCTACATAATTTATCTAGAACATCTTGCTTTTAACCAAAGTTGACAATTCTAGGTCAACCGGAAATACCCTAAAGGTTTTGGGTCGAAAACCTATAGGGTAGTTCCCATTGACCTGGTTACCTAATTATTTTGGTGAATGTAGCTGTTTGTACGGAACCCTCGGTGCGCGAGTCCGACTCGCACTTGACCGGTTCCTTTCATTTACTTCAAGCTCGCTTTACCAATTTTTACAGTGATTTTTTGACAGATTACACCCGCTGCAGTAGTGCCGCAGGGTACTAGCATGCAATTTTATTAAAGAAAGCGAGAGATGCAAAATGATGATAAATGCTAACATTTATTCCTTAAATAAAAACTGGGCTAAGGAATAAGATAATCAATTATTAAAAATCACAATTTGGTAAAAATCCGCCACACTTTTTCCTTCCACGGAAACTCCTGAAAACCAGAATCACCATTTGCGAGCGACCAGCAGAACAGAAGCAACATAATGAAGCTCGAAGAAACCAGACGGGTTCACATTCATACTAATATTATAAATGCGAAAGTAACTCTGTCTGTCTGTCTGTCATTTTCACGATTAAACCGCTGATCCGATTTAGATGAAATTTGGTATGGAGACAGTTTGAGATGCTAAACTATCCTATGTCCTTAGGATAGTTTTTATACTGGAAATCATCCTTTAGAGGGTGGACAGGGGGGTAGAAGTTTGTATGGTGAGCTAATAATTTCTCAAGTAAGGAGGTCCGCATACCTATATTATTATGGCGCGATTTAAAAAATAGGCTATTCAAAATACTAATGCTACGCAGACGAAGTCGGGGGCAACAGCTGGTATTATTATATTAGAACAGAACGGAACCACAGACAAATACGATAGACCAAAATAAACCTATTTTAAAATCAAAATTTATTCACTTTCCCGGATAAAACCTTTCCAGGTCAAAAGTGAATCTACATTCTAAATTCGCCTTCAAAGTCCATACATATCAATGCCAATAGGACCTTAGTAAGACCTGCAGAATATTTCATGTAAATGGACGGGTGTGAATCCTACTTAAGTTTCAAAGTTATGTTCAAGTTGAAGCAAGTTGTGACTGCGACTTGTGTACTTAGATTATGAGGTCGGTTTGCGGGCTAAGCTAAGTATTAAGAGGAAATATGGGCAGAGAGCGCCGACTGAATTTTCTAAGTAAAAAGTCATAATTCGAGGTTTGGCTCTCGTCTATTTTCTCCTCCAGTATTGGACCAATTTAAAAGATATTCCGTAAAATGGTAAAGTAAGATATATAGTATGTCCCTATGTTTTCCTTTTTTCATTTATATTTGTCAAATTTGTACACTAAGCCTCAGTTGACAGCGCAATTTTGAGCATTTTTTGAGAGTTATAGTGCTTCTAAAGTTAATTTATCATCGAAAAGGAAAACATAGGGACATAGAATATATCTTTAATTATCAGTTTATGGAATATCTATTAAATTGGTTCAATATTGGAGAAGAAAATAGACAAGAGCCAAACCTCGAATTATGACTTGTTACTTAGGAAATTCAATTGGCGCTCTGTGTCCCCGTTTCCTCTTAAGTTGAATGTGGGAGGATATACAAATGATGAGTTGCTAGTATTTACTTTAAAGTTGCATCGTGGCTTCAAAACTAACCATAGACGGGAGATAGCGTTCTGTTTTTTTTGGTTTTAATATCTGAGAGTCGCACAATAACAGATCGGTGTATTTTTAACCCCCGACGAAAAAAAAAGGTGTTTTATAAGTTTGATGTGTGTATCTGTCTGTGTATTTGTGTATCTGTCTGTGGCATCATAACTCCTAAAAGGATGAATCGATTTTAATTTAGTTTTTTGTTGATAGAAATGTGACTTTATCGAGAGTTTTATTAACTATGTTTGATGAAAATCGGTTCAGCCGTTCAAAAGTTATGGGCATTTTACTGTTTGAATCGGCAGGTAATACGTAAGAAACAGCAATCAGCAATCATCGCGCGATCAAACGCTTTGTGTCATAAAAGTCGGAATTACCTACAGTGTAGGCATGGTAGGTCCTACACAATCGTTTGCTAATCGCTCGCTGTTTGTAAAATGTAATAATTAAAAATAAAAACCGCCTAGATCTCTAAAACTTCTGTATTGAAGAGTAATTATTGCACAAAATCGCTCTCGTTTTGCTTTTTCAAGATACGTAATATCGTGTCATAATAACGTGTTCGGTAGATATCGATCGAAGGGTGTGTCTACTACTAGATAAAAAAAGCGAACTAAAAAGTCGTAAACAAGGAAAAAATCATGCTGTGCAGTCGGAGGATACATATTCGCGGGCTGGCTGATCAAAATCTGGTGTATCCTCCTCCTGCACAGCATGTTTTTTCCTTGTTTACGACTTTTTAGTTCACTTTTGAAGCAGTCGGGTTTTTTTGATTTTTTGAATTAACTTTTTTTTATTTATAACTTTTTAGTTAGTTTTTTTTTCGAATTAGATACATTTAAACATATAAGTGTTATATATTTTTGAAACCACCTCTTAAAACCCTTTATTGTGATACCCCACACGACGGGTTTGGAAGAAAAAAAATTTGGGCCCCCACAATATGGCACCCAAAATCCGCCATTTTTCTATTGTCAAATTTTAATGTAGCCTATGACACTCGCAGGGTTAAGACGCATCGATTGACGTATGAATTATCAAAATCGGCCAACGTGTTTGGTCTCTGGAACGCCATATAGGAACAAACATACATACATACATAGACTGATAAACACATTACCCTCCTTCGGCAGTCGGGTAAAAATATGTAGTCTAAAAAGCATGAAATAAAAATGTGTCAAAAGTTTTTAAATTCTTTAATTTTACTTGTAATCGATATCTTACACTATTTGAACAGGGTGACTATAGTAAAAAAACTAAAGTGATTTAAAAGAGCATAGAATTTCTTGCCCCTTATCTATTATTCACAGAGATCTAGTTTTGCAACGGGTAAGTAAAAAACAACTTCCTCACTGACTCAGGCAATTTAAAAATGCCATAATGCTTAATTATTTCAATTTCAATGACAATAAACCAATCAATGATGGTGCCTCAGATTTTTGAAAAAATGCTATGTTCCCCTCTTCTAGTGCACCTAAACAACATATTCCACGCGACGAAAACCAAGGGAACACTCAGTAATATAAATCAAAAACTGACCTCGTTCCATGACAAGCAAAATTTTCAAAATTTAAAAAACCCCCGTCACATTTATCTTGCGAAAACACCCCGATTCAAACAGTAAAACGCTCATAACTTTTGAACGGCTAAACCGATTTTACTCAAACATAGCTAAAAACACTCTCGACAAAATCACCTTTCAAACAAAATAAATAAATAATCGAAATCGGTTCATCCGTTTAGGCGCTATGATGCCATAGACAGACACACAGATACACAGCAACACACGTGAAACTTATAACACCCCTCTTTTTCCGGCGGGGGTTAAAAAGGTATAATTTTTCTGGTCAAAGAGAACTAAACAGTCGTTTTACAAATCGAAAGCCCTTCAAACACGAGCAGCGCAAGCTAAGTGAAGCAAGAAAACGGTCCGTTCCCTGTTCCGTCCTTTGATACCGAAAGGTCCTTTGGTACCGAACCGTTTTAAGTGACCGCAGTAATAAGCCTGCTTTGTTGAGCATTGTGGCCATTGACAGTATTTGCAGGCTTATAGCAGTGCTGGCCACAATCCCAACTTTTGTGTCATAGGTCGTGAGATCGAAGGCAGTCACTTTGTGTAAATTATTTCATCACTACTGTTCTAAATATCATTGCACCGTTGGATTTTGAAGTGACGGACGGATAAACAGAGTCCCCCTATCAGGGGGCTTATGGAGCGACTTTGTCTGTCTGTAAATAAGTAAAGTTTGGGCGCACGGTTGGCGCAGTGGTTGAGCGATTGACTGCTGCGCTGCGTGTCGCGGGTTCGATTCCCGCACGGAACAAATATTTGTATGACCTACTTGTTCCGGCTCTGGGTGTTGTGTATGTGAGTTTATATGTTTGTAAACGCACCCACGTTACAGGAAGAAATTCCTAGTGTGGGGCAACGTTTTTAATTAAAAAAAAAAAACAAAGTTTATAAAAGAATTCACGTCTTTTATACAATTTTAATTTTCAGTTTTTATTTTAATTATTAGAAAATAAATTTAAGAGAACTTGTCTAAGATAGAAACTCAAAATGTAACGACAGTAAATCTCTGCCTAATCAAGACAAACTTACAAAGAGTAGGTAGTAATTATATTATCAATTAAATTCATTTAGTATCGAAACTTGGCGAATTTAGTCCAACTTAAAACGAGTAAAGTAGAGTAGGCGTAGGCGACCCATTAACTGATCAAATTAAGTCTAAAAGATAGACTAGCGATGACGTCATCATTAATTTGTGAACAAAAACTTACAACTGTTTTACAAACTTTACTTTGTTAATTAGCCCATTGTTTGACTGATGTAACAGAGACAAGCTTTAGTTGCTTTAGTAACACAGAAAACCCAATTCAAGTTAAAAGCTTTTTCTTATTAGAAAATAAATCTTTTAGGAGGTAAAAGTGGGTATGACCATTAACAAGTTCTAACTATGGGCTCAACTCTGAAATCAAGGTAAGTGTACGTTTTGTATAAGCGTGAGGCCTTATTAGTGCGCTGCGTTGCCTTGTCGCCGCGTCGACGCTGCGTCGTTTTACATATTAGACGAAGCAGGGGAAGGGTGATACGCTGCGTTGTCGAAGCTCCGGTGCGGTGTGACGACGGACGTGTTTGTTCCGAGCCATTGTCGAATCTGGAATCCACACTGGGGCGCTGCGCTACGACGATGTGCGTTGTCCTTTTGCGTTGCGATGTCGTGCGTCGTCGCAACACAGGTGTGGCATACAATGTGTTGATCCGCAACGCAACGCAGTAATGAGGCCTCGGCCTAACTCGACATAAGGAAATGAAAGGACTAAGTAGCAGTTATTTCTGGCGATTTCTGGTTTGGTCTCATAGTAAATGTTATTCATATTAACGATTATCATTCTCTGAAAGCTTGCCAATGCATTTAAACTTGTACACTTGAATTTGACTAGGATTTTTCTAGTGAATTTTTACGGAAGGCTTACTGACTTATTTTGTTTAAGTACAGGCATTCAACTCACAGTACCAGATTGTGCCAACACTCAAAAGACGCCACATCCTACAACTAGATAATTTGTAGAGAAAGTTGTCTTGCTATTAAAAGAGTTTCTCCTGATGGGGTAAAGCTCTTACCTGCCAAATCCTCCTTTAACTCATCTGCTCAAAGTTTCTAAAAACTGAGTGGAAGATAGGCAAAGTACAAAAAAAAAGTATAGACATTGGTTGAGTACCGGCATTTTTATTTTCCTAACTTAAGCCTATCAGGCACAGAGCACCTGTATTTTAAGCCAACGATAACTTTGGATGCAAAGTATAGACGTTCTGTTAGTTTGTAACTCAAACACGTCTCGGAGGACCAGTCTAAGTAAACTTTAAGACTCGAGAAAGAATACGACACGAGCGTAAAGTTTTAAAAATATTACAAGAAGACAATTTACATAATGTTGACAGATATGTACGGGAAGTTATATTTGATGGCAAAGTGAAAGGAGAAGTCAAAATTACTAAAATCACCCTAACCAAACATTACAAATTCATCAATATCCAATTGAACTAAATGTCTACATGAGATTCAGCCATCTGGTTAAGCTTTGCGCTTAATGGCTTGGCTAGTTGTCCTTCAGCCATTAAATTGGATGCTGTCGTTTAATAAACGCCCCTAGCCTCCAATTAGCTGGCTAATTTAACTACATAGATGGCTGCGACATATACAAGGTGATTTTCAGATAGAGTTTTGCTTAGATATGTACTTAACAAACGCTTTTGTAGACCAGCACCCTAATTGCGGATCTGTTTTAAAAGCACAACTCACAATCTTCCATTTCATTTCAGTAACTCAACAATATTCATCGCGTGTTTTACGCTGCCGAGTAGACGGATTTTTGAACATATGAAGCAATGAATGCAACTCTTTGAACTTACACAATCTTTCTTTTCGTATGAGGATGTGGCCTCTGGTGTCAGAGTTAATAAAGCCGCATCTGGCAACCCCACAAGCCTCTGACTTGGCTATTTTGGCTTAAAGGTCTCGTAACCAAGCCAGTGGCTTAGCCACAAATAATTTAAAAAAAAAAACTTGGCTATTTCAGACTTACATTAACTATATAAGTCCAGGTTTCCTCACGATATTTTCCTTCACCGTTGCCTGTGATGTCCAAGATAAACTTCGAAAGTACATATGACATTAAAAAAGTCACATTGGTACTTGTTCGGATTTGAACCTACGACCTCAAGCACGAGAGGCGAGATCTTTGCCAGTGGGCCACCCTGGTGGTCAATGCTCATGCCATGTATGAGAAGAGGCCTTTGCCCTGCAGTGGGACAGTTGGAGGCAGGTATTATTAAATGTCCCATAGTTTATTTATTGGTTGTTATTTGGTTTTTGCAGATAATTTTTTTCCATAGCAGCCCGCAGACTTATTACGTATCTTTTGCAAGGGCAAGACGATAGCGATGAAACGATTTATGTCATAAAAGTCGGCGTTACCTGCAGTGTAGGTATGGTAAGTGCTACACAATCGTTTGCTAATAGCTCGTTGTTTGTCAAATGCAGTTATTTTTTTTAAACCGCCAGCTCTATAACTTCTGTATTGAATAAGCCAGCCGGTGTCTGAAACGGACGGTTTATGGCAATAAGCTCACCCACAAAACTAATAATTAAGTTTTTAAGCGAAATGTTTAAATGTGAACTATAGGCTAACCTCTGCCAAACCCTTCGGACAAGACACATCTCACAAAAATGTGATATATATCGTACAGGAATAAACAATCTAGCAATGAAAGCAAAAAAGCATCACAAAAACAAGATTTTCATGAAAATGTCCCGTTTTTATTTTCCTTTTATACTCAACACCCATATCGTATAACTTTTAATGTGTCCCGGATTCGCTTCTGCGTGACATTTGAGATATAGAACAGCCGTCGAAAGCAATGCCGTCTGGATGTTCCCGCGCTTTTTCTCTTGTCAAATGGATACGAAGAAAGCACAAAGAACACGTTTTAAGATTGTACGTGATTTACTATTTCATTTGCTACTGAATGAAGTACTCGCAATAACGGATAACAAAAAGTCTTCTAGAAAATCAATAAGATAAGATAAGATATTTATTTTGCAAATATGGGTACAAAAAACATGGTGACATAAACAATACAATTAGGAACAGCCATATTTAACCAGAAGGCATGCAAAAGTTTAAAATACAGTAGAGATGCTAAGCACATAATATTAAAGATAAACAATACTTTTTTTATTTATGATGGGTTTGCTCTTGACTCTTATCTAGGTCAGAGGTGACAGAGACAGAGTCTACGATGGAGTGAGCTTACCCAGAAGAAGCCTGTATCAATATAAAAATTAATCAACTATAATTATAATTTAATTATGAAGTATTTCAATAGTTATTTATTTACACAATTCTTCTGCAGTCACTTATTTCGTATTGGAGTTAAATAAAAATTAAATTAAATAAAAATTAAATGTCATATTTTCAAATTAATAATCATTATAAAAAGCAATCAAGAAATGCCTTTCTCCATTAAAAATTCAGTTACACTAAAATACGCTTTGTCTACTAAAAAATTTCGAAGTTTTTTTTAAATAATGTCAGGTTTAATTCTTTCCAGCTCTTCGGTAATTTATTGTAAACGACTGGCGCCATGTAGCAGACACTTTTGCGCATTAAAGTCGTTCTCGCACTAGGGAGACATAGCCTACTTATTATCAATGGAAAGATCATCACTTCAGAACGGCAAGAACTATTTGGCTGATTTTTGTCATCCATTTTTATAATTCACCCGAACAGTCGGAAAGTGAACCCTGATAAACCGGGGCAGGACGATATTTTATAATAAAGGTGAAAAAATTTGTTTGTTTCTATGTTTGTTAAAATTTATCTTCGTTTTTTTTTAATCTTCTATAGGGTTGCGCTTGACCACTATCTCACCTGATGGTAAATGATGATGATGGTGTGTGGTGTGTGTGTACATGATGTGATGTGTGATGTGGATGTGGTGTGTGTGTGAATTACTGATCCAATTACGAAATATTTAACTCCGTATCACTCAGTAATATGATCAACTTCAAAAAGGAGGACATTCTCAATTCGACTGCATGTTTGTTATTGTTTGTTCAATTGTATGAGAATCAATAAACACTTTTAATTTTTATTTTTATATAAGTAACCAAAACTAAAAAAGTAAATAAAAAAAATAACAATACATATATTTTATATCTATAATATAGTATAATTCATTAACATTCATTAACTTCGACGATCGAAACAAAACCACCGGGTGTATTTATATGAAATTTTAACCATATCAAAGAGAATTTTATTACGGCTCATTTTGAAAATCAAAGAATAATAAGGAAAGTATTAAAAACTACAAAATCTTGTGTCGCACGGGTGTGAAGTTAGTGTGCATTTTGTCCCTCAAGCTCGTTGGCGTTTGTCGTCGCCTTAAGATGTAAAAGCACGTGTAAGATATAAAATAGTATCTTATTTCGCACGTGCAGTCTATTTAAAGCTGACTCTGGAACCTTAATGGTGACACCAGCCTCATTAGACGTAATGCGAAGCCAAATCAGATTAGCACAGAACTTTGTAAATATAGGTGGCTACAGACACGATGTTGTCTAATAGAGTGGCTTTTAATGTCACGTGTACCTTTCATTAGTTATGGTATGATTTGAGCATGTGTGAACATATCCCGAGTCAGAGGCATACCTTCGTGTCTCGCTCCCTAAAGAGACGTCCATTGCACTTTGTTTTAGTCGGAACTGTTCTGGAACAAAAACTAATTTATTACACGACGCTTTATAGTCTGGTACGTGGTCGCCGCTCCAGATTCTTTAACCCTCATCGGACAGGAGAGGAGACAGTAATGACCAGTTCATGTGGAGACGCTTGTGGTAGTTTTGACCCCCGACGGCAAAAACATGGGTGTTATAAGTTTGACGTGTGTTACTGTGCGTCTGTGTGTCTGTATTTGGCATCATAGCTCCTAAACTAATGAATCAATTTTGATTAATTTGTTTGAAAGGTGACTTTGTCGAGAGCGTTCTTAGCTATATTTGATTCAAATCAGTTCAACCATTCAAAAATTATCCGCATTTTACTGTTTGAATCCGGGTTGTTTTGCAAGATATCGTGTCATAATTACGTGTTTCAATAGATTGTCGATTGAAGCGTGTCTACTACTAGGTATATTATATGTACGTACAGTTTAAAAAACATGAAACAAAAATTAAATAAAAAAATTAAAGAACCTTCGACACAACCACCATTGGAAAGCAGAAATAATCCTCGTACTCGCGTCGGAGAACCGCTAAGTAAACTGCTGAATACGTTGGCGGTTCTCCGACACGAGTACGACACTTATTATTACCCGACTACGGCGAAGTCACAAGGAAGGACTATGATTTAAGCAGTCTAAGTATGTTTGTATTTACGTATCGCCTAAACTATTCATCCGATTTTGATGAAGAATTTGTCAATCGATTCGTTATTATAGCCGGGGAAAATAGGCATGTATCGCCTAAACTATTCATCCGATTTTGATGAAGAATTTGTCAATCGATTCGTTATTATAGCCGGGGAAAATAGGCATTTGGGTTACAGTTTTTATTAAATGTTTGCTTGTTTGATTTTTAAAGGTTTTTGTGTTGGGTTTTTTTTATATACAGCAGGGGACATGATGATGATGATTTCCCCAAGAGGCAATAAAACATCATCTGCATAGGCTGTTCACAAAGATGTTGGGATCGACATACAGTTTAATCGGATGTAGCTAAATACCAGTTTTTTACATGGAGCGACTGCCTATCTGATCTCCACAACCCAATAACTAGGTACGCGTCACCCCTTACCAAGACTGGTGTCAGATTTTATTTTGCAAACGTGTTCCATGGCAATGCTCATTCAGCTTGATGATGCAATCAAAATATATTAATGTCAAAATTAACAGGACCATGTCCATCGATAAATTTCGGCTTAATTAACTAGAGGCTACCACAATTTGTTGTTAAATTACGTCGCAATGCAGTGGTCGTGTTCGTCGAGTGCTGTTAACTGTAAAATTAATTCGCATGGTTATAACCAATTTTGGATATTATTCTGCTTGACACAAATTTAACGTTCAACAAAATACTCTACTGCATCATCACTGTAGAAGATCGCCCATTGTAACTCTAAATCCTTGAATTGTAATATATTATCTTATCTTACGTGTACCACACTAATATAATAAAGGCGAAAGTTTGTGAGTGAATGTGTTTATGTGTGTGTTCGTTACTTCTCCACGCTCAAACAGCACGACGGATCTGATTGAAATTTGGCACAGAGATAGATTATAGTCTGCAATAGCACATATCATTCCGGGAATATGTCCCCTCGGGATAAATTACACGCGGGTGGAGCCGTTGGCAGAAACTAGTAACATAATAAATGCAAAAGTTTTTATGTGTGGACGTATGTTTGTTACTCAATCACGCCAGAACGGCTGAACGGGTCTAAATAAAATTTGCAAAAGTGATAGATTATAGTCAGGAATAGCACCTAGGATACTTTTTAGCCCGGGAATATGTGCCCTCGGGATAATTTTCGACTATCACGCGGAGAAGCCGCTGGCAGAAGCTATAGTGGTTTGTAATAAAGAATAAATCTATTTATTCTTTATTACAAACCACTATAGCTTTTGCCCTTATTCCAATTAATTACAGGTCGGCGCAACATGTCGTAATCCATACGTTTCTCTAATGGTCGATATCTCAGTTTTTAGCCACCTTATCTTCCACGCAGTCTATCCATAGTTACCTTACTCATACAGCTATTAAGCTTCCCCCTACATTTGCTTCATTCCTCCACATTACATGCCCCAGTCTCCTACAAAACGTGTTACATCGCCACATCCATTACTGTCCCACTATCTCACAAAATGGCGACAGTAACACTACGCCAGTCTTGCAAACACCTTCTATCTAGCCACTTTGTAGACGTGAGTCAACATCATGTCACAGCACTCAACTTTACCTGACACTTGGCTCTCGTACTAAAGTTCCACAGACTATAGTAAGACTTGAAGTTATCTTGTACAAGTTATAGACTTCTAAGTAACAGCAAAGAGGTTACAATATCTTGTACACACTCGCTTTCAAAGTCAATTTGATTATGTTCTTAACTTGGAGTATCAAAGTGAAAAGATATAGACGCTAATGTAATATTGGGCCTTTGAGTCTGAATATAATTAATGTAATTTTTGCATTTATACACTTAGGCAAACTTAAAGTAGCTGTAGTTAAGGCGCCAATTCCCTTGAGTAGCTGATTTTAAAATGAGAATTACTTATAAACGGCTAGTCGTAATTTTTTGGCAAAAATATATGTTAAATTAGACCATTTTTAACCTCCGCCGGAAAAAGAGGGGATAAGTTTGATGTGTGTTTGTTCTGTGTATCGGTGTGTCTGTCTGTGGCTTCATAGCTCCTAAACGGATGAACCGATTTTGGTTTAGTTTTTTTTTTTTTGTTTGAAAGGTGATTTTTCGAAAGTATTCTTAGCTATGTTTGAATAAAATTGGTTCAGCCGTTCAAAAGTTATGGGCGTTTTACTGTTTAAATCGGGGTGTTTTCGGAAGATAAATGTGTCGGGGGTTTTTAAATTTTGAAATTTTACTTATACTATTACCTTGTAATAAGAGTTTATAATTTAGTTTCTATTTAGTCGATAATCTAAAATGCATGCTGTGGCCTCCTATAATTGAGGGAGTGCACTTGTCATTACTTAATATTGATGATTCATTGTGTTTATAATGAAATCGACCCCATCTCAAAGACAATTGAATTATCTACATTTTGACCTGTTTTTGTTTTGTTTTTTTTACTAAATTTTGGGACGTTTTTCTTCATCCTTTTTGAGAGTAGAGCACGTTATTGGTGATATTCTTTTTCATTTTGTATTTCGGTGCAAAACTTTTTTATATTATAAGTAACCTTCTTACCACAGATTTCTAGATTGGGCATTTGAATTTGAGTTTTGTCAAACCTTGGCATTAACACGTTCTTAACTTCAACGAAATCGGCTCGGCACCGGTTCCTCAAGGGGTTAGACATTTGAGAGCTTTTCCGGTTCACTTTGTTTTAGCTTCCATACCGTATTTATACCACAACAATATTTGACTACGACGACAGTATAATAACACTACACAAACTTGGTATAAACTTCATGTCACAGGACAATGGAACATCAAGGAAACATTTCTAAAACTCGTTTCCGATACAACGACAAGACGATGTTATGTCGCATATACAAGGGGGAGTCGGCAACTTGCAGCGATGACGTCAACAAGGTTACTGGGTTATTCGTTTACAACTGTTTGCCTATTTAGGGGAGTAAAGAAGGGTGAAAGAAGGTGTCAAATTGAGTTATTATCGACTGCAAAAAAACGGAGGTAATCAATTCGACACGTATGTAGGTACATAATATTGTTGGAATTGCACAATATTCGTTTGTTGTAATATTAGTGTGTATATGTATGTTTGTATGTATATGCTTTTGTCCTCGCATTTCTCCTAAATTACTTGTCGGATCGTGACTATTCTTGTTTCATTGGATTAGGTATCTCATATATAACTTAGGGAACAGAACAAGTTTCATCAAAATCGGAGCAGTTTTCAAGATATGGAGCATACAACCGAACTCCTTAGCACGAATGTGTAAATTGGGACATTTGTGTATTTTATCAAACCTATAGGTAACTTTTTTTTTTTTTTTTTTATTATTATCGATAGGCTCGCGTTAGACCACTACCTCGCCTGATGGTAAGTGATGATGTGGCCTACGGTGAAGCACGCTTGCCTAGAAGAAACCTATTCACTCTTGACTTAAAGACCCCAAGGTTGTAGCTATCAGGAAACAAAGACTCCAGAAGGGAATTCCACTCCTTAGCTGTGCGCACAATGAAAGTATTAGCAAAACGCTTTGTGCGTATGGGTGGGTTACTATAGAACTTGCAAATTTTTAGTGATGGTGTACTAAAACTAAAAAGGAAGACCGATTTGTGAGTTCCAAACGGGTGATAAAAATAAGTGACAAAACATGTTTTAGTGAAGGGTCGTCGTGGCAATGTTAAAACATACACGAATATATATTAAATACCAAAAATCAATTCAGCATCGTAATTCTATGTGCCTATATCCTGCTCGTGTTTGGTAGTAGGCACTGTTTTTAACCCCCGCCGGAAAAAGAGGGGTCTTATAAGTTTCACGTGTGTTGCTGTGTATCTGTGTGTCTGTATGTGGCATCATAGCGCCTAAACGGATAAACCGATTTTGATTTAGTTTGTTTTGTTTGAAAGGTGATTTTGTCGAGAGTGTTCTTAGCTATGTTTGAATAAAATCGGTTCAGCCGTTAAAAAGTTATGGGCGTTCTACTGTTTGAAACGGGGTGTTTTCGCAAGATAAATGGGCCGGGGGTTTTTTAAATTTTGAAATTTCACTTGTCACTAACATGTCTGATTACTGTGGTAGCGTTCAGTACCAAGAATCACATTACAAAATCGTTTTAAACACAAAAGGTGCAGCAGAATACAATTTCACCACAAACTTTCTTCAAAATGAAAACTACATCAAAACTCAAGTTTAAAACAACACAATTACAAAATCCATTTTAATCCCGGCACGTGACCAGACCACGACCCTGCCACCTTTATCTCTGAAGTTTGTACTTACTCAGGTTACTTACTTACGACTGCTGTTCACTAATTGTGACAATTAAACCTGACTCCTTGACTAATTGGCGCCTTGCTCTAATAAGGGCTGGCTGATGCATGGCTTGTTAGTGTTATAGGATGGACACCAAAGAAACACCGTCTTAAGATTTCTATAATTTAGCATCCTTAGACCCGGAGAGCTCACCAGTGATATCATGCAACTCGAGTGCAAACTTTAAACATTTTTAGATGATATGCCGTTACTTATTGAAAAGTTCTGTTGTATATCTTCGAAGTCCTTCATCAGATCTTGATCAAATTTAAATGAATAAAAAAGTAGTCTAATTGAGAACCTCCTCATTTTTGAAGTCGGTTAAAAAAGGTCAGAATGCTTAACACGTATAATAGTCCGAACCTGCACTTACCCACTTTGAATACTGCCAGTCTATTCTGTAAAAAACCTCGCCAAGACTTCGCCGCTAGGGAATGACAGCGCACTTCATCTAGGCTTTCACTATGAGTTTTCAAAATAGACAGACTGCATCGGTTAAAGTAGTTACGTACAGATATTGAAAGTTAAAAGCTTGGGCATATTAATCAAAGTACCTGTGCAACCGAGCTCTGCTCGGGTGAAAGTAGAGAAAAGACGTTTTCTGAAAATTTTACCTGGCTAGATCGATTTATGGCCCCTGAAACCCTCTGCATACAAAATTTCATGATTAATTGATTTGAATTTTTTTTTTATGGCTGCCGAGTTGCCAATTTGATTCCGCCTAGCCCTTCCCATCATCGGACTACAAGACGCCATGCGCCATCGGTACATGGTGGACATCCCACCCTTACGCACAAAGCATTTTGCTAATACACTCATTGTGCGCACAGCTAAGGAGTGGAATTCCCTTCCGGAGTCTTTGTTCCCTGATAGCTACAACCTTGGGGTCTTTAAGTCAAGAGTGAATAGGTTACTTCTAGGCAAGCGTGCTTCACCGTAGGTCACATCATCGCTTACCATCAGGCGAGGTAGTGGTCAAACGCGAGCCTATCGATAATAAAAAAAACACCGTTGGAGCCGTTTCCAAGATTCAGATTAAAGGTATTAGATTAGATAGATAATTCTTAGAAGTTTTTCCCTCCTCCAGTTACTTAGTTCCAACTACTCTTCTACTAATTGTGGACAATTACACCTAACTCCTTGGCTAACTGGTGACTTTCTCTAATGAGGCATGGCTTAGGTAACGTACAGTCAAGGACTGCAATTTCTAGCCAATCTATGGTCAGTAATTGCTTGCACGTGAGTTTCGTGATGCCAATTTATGGGATGGGCTATTAAATTGAGAAGAGACTGTAATGTTTCTGTATTGTTACTATCTAAATCTAAACTTATATTATGAAGACGCAAAAAATGATTGTGTTTTTTTGTTTGTAAAATAATTACGAATATTTTGCAAAAAAAAAAACGAAAAATGTTGGAT
The DNA here is from genome assembly GCA_949775005.1 of Orthosia gothica. Taxonomy (NCBI): domain Eukaryota; kingdom Metazoa; phylum Arthropoda; class Insecta; order Lepidoptera; family Noctuidae; genus Orthosia; species Orthosia gothica. The sequence continues at coordinate 26,517,885 of OX459048.1, forward strand.
GTGTATGGCCAAGGAAGCGAGTCCGTGAGAAAAAGTCAGTGTTTTTTTTGGCCTCTTTAATTCCTTAGTATACAGAGTTTTTGTTTTTACATAATTTTATATAAGGACCTCTCGACGAGTATAGGCCTCCTCCATCTCACTCCACTTTTTCCTATCTTGGGCTGTTCTCATCCAGTCGTTGTTTGCGAATTTTATAAATTTGTCTGCTCATCTTTCCAGTAAATTCTAAGTAGATATTCTTGTTTCACGTATGTCATTTTAATCACCATAAAATAAACTACCGCTGAGGTTGGAAGTAAAACTAAATTACCGTGCAGGCGCCAAACATTATTACGGTACTTTACTTCCGCCGCCTCGTCCTTTTTAGGGTTCCGTAGTCAACAAGGACCCCTTATAGTTTCACCATGTCCGTCTGTCTGTCCGTCCATCCGCATCTTAACTCAGAGGAATCTTAGTACTAGAAAACTATAATTTGGCTTGGTTAAACATAATCCTGCGGACAAAAAAAAGTTTTTTTTTTGTACCTTCTGAGGTACACGTAAAATGGAGATGATATTTGTTCACGGCTATCCCATGGTTTGGGGTATCGTGAGTTAGCCATTCAAAAAAATTACGGGTCTGTCAAAACCATTTTTCGATTCAGGGATCCGTTTGCGTAAAATAAGATTTAAATGGCTAAGTCTTGTTAGAGTCAACTGTCCCCCCCTGTCAGCTGAATGGTTGCTTTTGGATAAACGAAAAAATCACGGCAGTAGTATATATAACGAAATTAAAAGGAAAACTAACACAGCTAAGTAGCAAGTTTACGTGTAATAGTCGACCAACTTATAAAATGTACTTAGAAAAATATTAAATTTGTGTGTTGATGTATGGGAACAACAGTTTTCGAACGGCAAAGTTAATTTTGTCCCTTCGTCACAGCAATGTTCTGCGCTTTCATTGTTTATGAACGTTAGTAATGTTACTCGTATCTATTTATTTTGTTGAATGTAGCTGTTTATACAAAACCCTCTGTGCGCGAGTCAGCCTCACACTTGGCCGGTTTTCCAGTCATTTATGTTTTAGGGTGCATTGAAAGAGTCTCCGTTACTATTAGATACTAAAATTTTGGTCTAGCGCACACGGGACAGTAGCTATTATATTTACTACTAGCCTTTTCCCGCTGCTTCGTTCTCGTCCCCGCACATTTACCGGGATATAAAGTAGTCTATGGTACTCAGCAATGGTATGGTAGCTTTCTAGCAGTAAAAGAATTATCTTAATCAGATGAGCTCTTCTAGAGATGACATTCAAATAAACTCATAAGCAAACACACAATTTTACGTTTTCATAATATTAATTTAGAATGTTTAAATTAATCCTGTAGTTGGTTGAAATAAGAAGATCTCTCTTCCATGACTAAACAAACCGTAGCGCACTTAAACACCCTACTCAAAACGATTCTAACAACGGCTAACTAACATTCTCTTTCAAAACTATCTGAGTACAGATCTAAGGCCCAGTTCTTTGTGCCGGCCTCGTGTTCTTGACACCCGCTCCTAACGCAGTGGAGGGTGAAATTAATTTCATCAAAAGGACTTACGGCTAAATGTGACGTGAGTTTTAGTGGTTGAAGTACTTGTTAAACAACTGGTAATGAAAGTAGGGTATTAGGGAACTAAGGCTTTATTTGAACACTATATTTTTGATACCTACTTAAAAATATAACTTTCCAAGTGGCTTAATTAATCATACATTTTATGATTCTAGCAGATTTTCAGTTTTTAGGGTTCTGTAGTCAACAAGGAACCCTTATAGTTTCGCCATGTCTGTCTGTCCTTCCGTCTGTCCGCAGCTTAGCTCAGAGACTCTTAGTACTAGAAAGCTATAATTTGGAATAGATATACATATAAATCACGGCGACAAAGTGGTAAAATAAAGGCATTAAAAATAGGGAATGTTAAGCTATTGTTGGATAGGCCATTCAAAAATGTTACGGGTTCATGAGAATCATTTTTAACAAGTAAAATTTCAAAATTTAAAAACCCCCGACACATTTATCTTGCGAAAACACCCCGATTCAAACAGTAAAACACCCATAGCTTTTGAACGGCTGAACCGATTTTATTCAAACATAGCTAAGAACACTCTCGACAAAATCACCTTTCAAACAAAAAAAAACTTAATCAAAATCGGTTCATCCATTTAGGCGCGATGATGCCACAGACAGACACACAGATACATAGATACACAGCAACACACGTGAAACTTATAACACCTGTGGTGTGTGGCATCATAGCGCCTAAAAGGATGAACCGATTTCGATTTAGTTTTTTTTTGTTTGAAAGATGAATTTAGCGAGAGTGTTCTTAGCTTTGTTTGAATAAAATCGGTTAAGCCGTTCAAAAGTTATGGGCGTTTTACTGTTTGAATCGGGGTGTTTTCGCAAGATAAATGTGTCGGGGGTTTTTTAAATTTTGAAATTTTTAGCAAGATAAATGTGTCGAGGGTTTTTTAAATTGTGAAATTTTATTTGTTTTGTTATACTCAATTGTCATAAACGCCAGAAAAAGTAATTAAAAATTCTTTTACCTTTTCAAAGCCACGTTATTTGTGAGTGTCATAGTGTATATATTAACCCGAAAAATTAAATGGCGTTTTCGTGGTAGTCGGATTTGCAAAGTAAGTCGGCAAAAAACGGTCGAACGAAAACGTTTCTTACGAAAACTGCCCGATGAGAGATAAATGATTATAGAAAAATTTTTTAGAGCTTGATAATGCCTACAAAAAAGTCAGTGACAGCGGGCATATGTCTAACTTTTATATTTAAGTCACAAAAAATAGTTGTTTATATCAAAAATATAATTTAAATCGTTAGGTCATATTTATTGCTCATATTATCAACAATTATGAATTCTTATCAAAACAAGTAAATTTATCGTCTCAAGTGTTTAAAACAAAAGATTTTCCCTTTTACTGCATATAATTTGGACGAATGGTTAAGGAGATAATACGACATGGGTATGGAACCGCGACCGTGTCGTAACGTACGTATACCAATGTTACAAGTAAAATTTCACAATTTAAAAAACCCCCGACGCATTTATCTTGCGATAACACCCCGATTCAAACAGTAAAATGCCCATAACTTTTGAACGGCTGAACCGATTTTATTCAAACATAGCTAAGAACACTCTCGACAAAATTACCTTTCAAACAAAAAAAACTAAATAGAAATCGGTTCATCCGTTTAGGCGCTATGATGCCACAGACAGACACACAGATACACAGATACACAGATACACAGATACACAGATACACAGATACACAGATACACAGCAACACACGTGAAACTTATAACACCCCTTCTTTTTCTGGCGGGGGTTAATAAACGTAAAGTTTGTGAGTTTGTAGGGTTGTAATCTCTGGATCTACTGAACCGATTTATATGAATATTGACATGGAGATAGTTTGAGAACCTGGGAATTATAGATAGTTTGTATTCCCTTGGGATGATAAAACGTGGGCGAAGCCGCGGGCAGCAGTTATTCAGCTATAAGTACCATAAGGGTCAAAATTGCAGTCACTCTGTACCAAAACAGAAAAGAATATTTTTTTTGTAGGCAGCGGAATTTCAACTTTTCCGGTTAGTAGGAATAATCTATACTTTAATTTCTATACAAAATATTAAATCAGTTGTGGATAATTTAACTTCTTCTACGAAAACTAATCATTTGAGTTTTGGGAGAGTATGACTGCACTTTTGACCCTTGACTGTACATAAATGTAGTACATCCACACCTTTCGCAAGTTATGTAGGTATAATTACCATGCAATGCCACCAACCGGGAACAAATCCAGATTCCAGGCTGAATTCCAGATACAAAACTCATCTGTCTTCCCCGTCGAGGAAACCAGGCGTGATATTATTTAGCATTGGCTGTGCCATCTACATGTTAGTAACAGCTCTCAAGTACGACTGTCCGAAGTTATTAGACGAAGCGTAATCTACTACTACTGAGAAATCCTAGTCCTCTCGACTGTCACGACGCCTTTAAAAGGCGTCTTTCTATTGTGTTTCGCTAATTATGGCTACTGAGAAAATCCAGGTGAAGACCCACCTGCCTAATACAGGCGTTATGTAAGTAACTGTCCTATCCACATGATACTTACAGCTCTCAAGAACCACTGTACAACGCCAGACTCCTGAGGCCATAGACAAGTGACATTCATCCAAATCGCCACGATAGCGATTAGATAAATGTCAAAAATGTGTGGGCATGTCAAACGCTATCGAAGTGTCACGCGATTAATAACTAAAATTTTAGCATTTAGATCATCGCCGTCGCCAACGTCGAATTACACTTGTCTAGAGCCTCTGGCAACTACTGAGGAAATCCAGGTGAAGATATCTCTGCCTAATTCAGGCCTGATGTTATTTAACAACTATCACATCCACATGTTACTAACAGCTCTCAAGAACGACTGTGCAAAGCTATTAGACGCTGCGGACTCAACAGGTGTCGCCAACAACTGTGCAATTAGTTGGAAGGGGAACACCGGGGGACTACTTACTGTAATTGCACCATTTAACTTCTTGATTAGGATTGTGTTACGTTGGAAGGAAGATCGAAGTTGCGAGGACTCTGCAAACAAGCGGTATGTACTCCAAAGACTTGCATAGTGAAATTATGGCAAACTTACGAAGAAAGAAGAATAAATGACATTTTATTAAAATAATATTTTGTAACAAATGTTTTTGAGAAATGGTTAACGGATTTTTTTCAAAGGCCTGTTTATTTTCGTTGGGGCTCGCCACCGCACTTTTCCGAGTACTACATACACTACCTACATTAGCTAAAATTTTCAAGCAGTTGCCAAGAAAATAAATATATTCACTTTAATTGTAAAAAATATTCGCGTAACGAAAGAGGTAAGCGAGAATAGCACAAGTAGTATTGAAAAGATTAAAACAGTTAAGAACTCAAGACAGCCTTAATAAAGGCAAGGATTGTCTGCCTAAAGCGATACACATTAAAATACTTACATTTAAGACGACGATAGTCGCCAAAGACCTTGAGGCAACAAAACGCGCGCTCGTTTCACACCCACGCGTCCCAATATTGAGTACTTTGTTTGTACTTTCCTTATTATTCTATGAGTTAAAAAATGCCTGAGATCAAAATGTAGATAATTAAGTTGTCTTTGAGAAGGTGAAAATTTCATTAAAATAGACCCATCGGTTTTGGTGTAATTATCGTTTTTTGTTCTTGTTAGACATAACTTTACAAATTAGTTTATTACCCTATGTTGTACGAATAAAACTCAAGATTTTCGTACATCAAATTATTAAGAAAATGGTCTTATATAACATATATTTTTGCCATAAAATTACAACCAGCCGTTTCGACGCGATTTTCATTTTAAAATCAGCTACTGTGGTATCTGCGCCTTATATAAAACTCCCGTTATATAACGCATAATAAATGTAACTGACATAATATAAATTAATATATAAAACGATTTTAAAATGTAACCGCCGCACTTATCCCAGTTACGTCATAGTTGGGTATTAATAATAATTAACGTCGGCAATTTATAGGAAAACAAAGTACCGCGGCTACATTGACCGGCTTTGTTCAATAACTGCAAATTGGTCCATCCATTTACTGTTAATTATAAAAGCTAATTAATGAACATACTTATCAGCATCAGAATAATGGGTGATTTTAACTCATTACTTTTATTTGGTTATTTATTATCTTACCTACTTAACTATCTGTGATGTTTCATTGCCGTTCTATATAAGATTATACTGAGTCACTTGGCATTATTTCAGGGGGTGAATGGCGGAATCAATCAATCTGCCTAGGCTTTCCCCCCTATTGGGGGTAGGCCTCCAGTCTAAACGGATTCAGCTGGATACCAGTATTTTACATGACGCGACTGCCTATCTGACCTCCACAACCCAGTAACTGAGATACACGATACCTCTTGGCTAGACTTGGATCTACTCTGAAATCATCAATATCAATAGATATAATAAATCTGTAGAAAAGTCGTTTTTGAACGAAAATATTTTCAAAAAGATAGCTAGGGTGTTAAGGGATAACTAGCAGAACTCATTGCCAGAATTTATTGAATTTTTGTCTGTTTAGTTGGGCATGTATCACGTAAAATGTACGAAACCTATGTAGATAACTTTTGCGTAAAAATTGTGCGTAACTTGACTTGTATTACTTAATTTTTGTTTCATCGCAATCGGTTATTTCTTTCAAAATTCAGATGAATTTATAGTGTTCAAGAAGTAAAATATCACAACACACGCAATTCAGATACTCGGATAGTTGAACTCTATATTCGATAGATGGCGTTGTGCATTTGACGTCATATTCTGAATTGCGTTGTTAAGATTTACCGCGGCAGAATAACCATAGAAAAAAAATCGGTAGGTGGGTACCAAGGTAAGAAGGGTAGGTAGGTAGGTCTAGATAAGTAAAGTAGGGTAGGCAGCTGACGGGACCTAAGCCGCGGGCACAGCTAGTATGAATAAAAGTCTTTTGTTCATTACTTTTTTGTTCGCATAGCATAACAAAATGTAACAGCTGCTTTGTTTTGTTTTTTTTTTTGTGATTTCAGGATTAGTTCCATTGTAAAAGTTGTTCATATTCATTAACACTTTCACGCCCAAAGAAAACCAATTAATTAAAAGTATGCCTTTATGTATCTATATGTACAATCAGTGACAAAAGTACGTTAACACTTTCTAAACACAAAAATAAAACTATGAAGTTTAACTTCTGCGACGCCTAGTTTAACATTACGACTCCGAAAATGAGGGCAAACCACGGCAATATGTAAAACGAGAAAATACTACATATATATGCCTACTTATCCATACTCCACCCCGTACCACTAAAAGCCTGCAAAGTAAAGCCCGTCATTTCAATTAAAAGCGGCTCAAAAGGTAGCTATCAAATATGTACAGTCGTGTGACGTCATACGACCGCCATTTAATTTTGCAGCCGAAGGAATTCACGCGCAAATGATATTGCTTTGTGAATATTATATTTGCTGCTTTTGGGGTTATGTGTTGTGCTGATTTTGGGGAGTGAAGAATTTTATTAAATGTCAGGTAGCGACAAGCTAAACTACCGTTAAAAATAGACTGATATTTATTAAATCTGGATCGGTTAATGTGGCGACGTGTTCAGCAATGGACGTTTTTCAGCTGAAATGATGATGATGTTAATTTATCAAAAACATCCTGCAACATAAAGGTTCCTATGCACGTGCAGTGATACTGATAACTTTATGTCTTAAGCTGGGAACAAATTATCGACGAGGCTGTTGGAAGCGACTGACATCCGCGACTTGATAGAGTATCTGGGTAATAAATGTATCATAACTTGTGCAAACTATTGGACGTATGTCGCGGATGTAAGCTTGGGCGTTCGGACGTCCGATAGACTTCTGGCCCGCTGTATGTTTTGTTTTTGACAGCCGCAAACGTCCGCGGACGTACATCATCTCCTCTCGTTCAGTACATTCAAATGTTGTCTATAAGAGGTTGCCTAGTGCGATAAGACCGCCCATTGTGCACTTGCTTTAACGTTTGTTCTGTACTTATTATGTGGTGTTCTATAATAGTAGTTTATGCAATGGGCATATAATATGGTTTATTAAAACACGAGCGTGGGTTTATCACATGAGGCGAAGCCGAATGTGATAATATTAACACGCGAGTGTTTTAATACCTAATTATAAAAAATAAAAAGAAATAAAAAATAAAAGTAGAAAAGAAAAATATGCAGTATGGCGGGCAATTTAAATTCTCATTGCACCATGACTGTAATTGTCAATGAGCCCATATGCGCCAATAAATTAAAATTGTGCAATACAAATTAAAAAGTTATTTTACAATGCATGTCCTCGAAAAGAGCGGTTTTCCAAGCAGCCAAACTGTGCGGAAAGTGTCACTTTTTTTCACTATTTGAGAAAAGTTTTAAAAATTAGCTATGTACAGATTATCATTTATATAAAAGGTAAAATAAAACTAATACTTTATTTTAGGCGTTTTTAATTACTCTAGATTTAGATTTTGATCAATAAAAATAATTTTAAATATTCATTAAATATGTTTGGCAGAACGTATATTTTGCTCGTGCCTTATTGCGTTACGATGTGACAGCTATTCGCACATGCGCAGTAAATATGCCCGAGGAACTATTAGTTAATCTGTGGATATTCTGAACGCGCTTGAATAAGACCGCCATTTTATTAATTTCATTTTATTAATTTATTTATTGCCTCGCACAATGCATAGTAAAATGTTGTATGATACACGTACGTAAGATGATTTCCGACTCGTGTCGATTTATCCACTCACTCGCTTCGCTCGCTCGTGAATAAAGATGCCACTCATCGGAAATCACCTACCTTCCGCACTTGTAGCATAAATAACTATTATAATGCAGTTGTTTGAAAATCGAAGGAAAATGTTGAACTGTAATGGCTTTTTTTTTAATTTTTCCTATCCACGAATATAAAGTACGTGTTTATGCAGTATTTTTTGAATTCATATTTACAACATTACGTTTTGAGTGTAGATAAAGTCTATTATAAATAATAATACGTGGACTGCTTTTTTATTTAGTGTTCATTAAATAAAATAGCTTTATACGAGTGCCGATTCATTAAACGTGCAGTCAAACAAAGATATATGCACATATATAGAAGCAAGTAACATACTGAAGGCCAATTCACAGAATTACTTTAAAAACATACAATTAAATTGGCAATACCATCTCGGCGACCATCAATGACGAAAACTTGCCAAAATGAAGAGAAATTTGGTGTTTTACAGACTCTAACTGTGATGCAAAGGCGAACGTGTACGATCAAAAAACCGGGAAATGCCCCTAATTCAGCTGCACTCGGGTTTGAGATTGGAAGCTGAGCCCAACTACGTTGGGAAAAGGCTAAGAAGATTACTCTTTACAGAATATCACTTCATTTCTGCTAGAGCTTGGCAAATTCTTACGTAACACTCCCACGGTCCGCGGGCGCGGGGGACGTAAGGCAGCCGGGGTGCTAAAAAGTGAGCACGGGACGAGGGTCACCTGACGGGAGAGTGGTTAGAGTGGTAGTCGCGTCATCCCGCCATCACGTCATTGGGTAGTGACGTGCCCCGCAACCAGCGCGGACCATAGGATTATCACGTACGAATTAGCCAAGCTATAGAATACAGTGTTGATCATCATTAGCTTATACATTGAATTTAAGGTATCTTTTAATTGCAAAACCTTTTTCTTTTTGTGGTGGGAAATCATCCAATGACTTCGCCCGCTCTGGGTGAAGCGGGAGGGCGTGTCAGACTTTTACTGACTAAAACCCACCCGTGTTCCTTCAGTTGTTTGTGCCAGGGCCGCGGTAACACTCTTTCAAATTTATCCGCGACCTAATTGAACATCCTAGCTTTTGCTAGCAGTTTGTAATAGTACTCTACAAATGTACTTAACTTAATAGACTGAATCTTCTATTATTTACTATGAATATGTGGACGTAATTTTGTATGTATAGCAAACACACTCATTCTATTTATAATATTGTTGATGCCATAACCGGGCCAATAGATAAGCTCGCACGATTCAAATATTCGGCGCAAACTTGCAACATAATCGGCTCACGACCGATAGTTTCAGAACTACTTACAGTCAAATATCGGACAAGTTACGGTAATCTCTTTAGCTTGAAATAATTTATATTAAAGTTTTGAGCTTGTAATAATTTTGTACAGTAGATAAATAATTTACAACGATGAAAAATAAATCGACTTCCAAAACAAAACACTATACAACACGATAATATATTTTTTTATCGGAAGTCGGTGTCTTTAGCTTTGGTACCAATTTCTTTTTCGTTTTTAACCCCCGCCGGAAAAAGAGGGGTGTTATAAGTTTCACGTGTGTTGCTGTGTATCTGTGTATCTGTGTGTCTGTGTATCTGTGTATCTGTGTATCTGTGTGTCTGTCTGTGGCATCATAGCGCCTAAACGGATGAACCGATTTTGATTTAGTTTTTTTTGTTTGAAAGGTGATTTTGTCGAGAGTGTTCTTAGCTATGTTTGAATAAAATCGGTTCAGCCGTTAAAAAGTTATGGGCATTTTACTGTTTAAATCGGGGTGTTTTCGCAAGATAAATGTGTCGGGGGTTTTTAAATTTTGAAATTTTACTTGTTGACACTGAATTCCGAAAAATAAAGTTTTTTTGCTTCATAGTATTTTGTTTTGGAAGTTGGTTTAGTTTTTTTGTTAAAAAGATTTTTGACTTTTTAGTTTTGTTACCTTACGCATTATTAAGGATAATTTAAAAACTACTCGTCAGATCATAACAACATACAGTCAAAACGAGTTCCTCCTCCTTTTTAAAGTCGGTTAAAAATCATCATAATTCGGGGTCATCACCAGCATGTTGTCGTCCGTCACTGATGACGCCATGGTTTCAACTGGTGCGGCATCATGCAAACTGGACGGCAAACTTGAACGTTGTCCTCATGGATGTGCTACAAACTGGACACCGTTACAAGCGCCCTGCAAACTTGACAGGATCATTTATGGCTGGCATTTCGTACTTACATTTCTTCCCCTTCAACTTGGAAATCTTTGCTTTGAAGTAGTAACTCTTCAAAGAATTTCAATCCCAAAGGACAGACAAAGAAGAAGTCATCATGACATTCGGTTCCGTCTATTTGTTTCTTCATTACGAGGTCACTAAGAAACTAAGGTAATCTTCGTAGTACTGGCCGGAAAGGTAATTCCAAGTTTGAAAACCAAGTTTTTAACAATTAAAATCTCTGGACAATTTCAATCTCAAAGGACAGAAAAAGAAGAAATCATAATGACATTCGGTTCCGTCTATTTGTTTCTTCATTACGAGGTCACTAAGAAACTAAGGTAATCTTCGCAGTACTGGCTGGAAAGGTAATTCCAAGTTTGAAAACCAAGTTTTTAACAAATAAAATCTCTGGACAAGGAAGTGAGTTTTCTAAGAAGAAAATACTTTTTCTTTTCTCCGTTTTCCGAGGGTATTAACAAAGAGCAAAGTGTTTGAAGTTAAAGAATTTGTTGATAACTGGATCCGGCTCAAACTTCGCTTGTAGTTTATTTTGATGTTCTCTAATATTCTCTCCGGACACCGAGAAAATCGGAGTTAGATTACATTATAAAGTTTACGAAAATGGCGCTGTTCTGTGAAAGGTTTTGTGTTTCAAAGTAAATAAACCTAATGCTTCGATGGTGTATTTTTACGGTACAGTGTTAGAGGGTATTTTAAACTAGCCCGCGCCCGCGACTTCGTCGGCGTAGAAGAACGAAAAGTTTTTATTACGACACAGGACAGGCACATTTTCAAATTCTTACTCCAATATTAAGCAACATTATTTGTACCAGTCAAACAATATTTGTAACCAGATCATAACTTGCAGAGAACTGCCGGACAATTTTACATTTTTACAATATTATATTTTAAAATAAAATTTTGTAAACGCAGCAAAGCAGATGGGTGTTCGGCCAAGCAAAGGTCATTCTAGCTTTTAAAAAGGTCACTCTTTAAATAGGCAGATAGAAATAGTCTTCAGTCTTATCAGTATTTTTCATCGTAAAATTATTTTTAACCGCCGAATAAAAAGGAGGAGGTTCTCAATTCAACATGAATATTTTCTTTTATGTATGACCACGCATAACGTTTTACAGAGATGTCCGATTTAAAAAAATATTATTAACCGACTTACCAAAAAGGAGGAGGTTCTATGTTCGACTTCTAGTATGTTTTTTTTTTTTTTTTTTTTTTTTTTTTTATGTATGTTCACCGATATCTTCGTCAATTGTGGACCGATTTTGAAAATTATTTTTTTGTTTGAAAGAGTATGTTTCGTAATTGGTCCCATTTTAATTTGGTGAAGATCTGATGAAAAACTTCGGAGATATACAACAGAACTCTTCAATAAATAACGGAAAATCATTCGGATTTGCTGCAATCGCATGTCTGTTTATTATATATACCATTTCATAACATAACATCACGCCAGTATGCACTAAAGGGGTACGCAGATCTCTCATTTCACTGGTTATTTTCAAGTTTCATGTTATTCGGGTGATCTAATCTGGCGTTATAGACTACCTTACTAAACAACTATTTTAGGTAGGTACAACTAAAAAGAGAAAAAAAAAACTAATTTGCAAAAAAATACTACCGACTTCCAAATGAAAAACTACAAAGTGAAAAATAACTAAATTTTTTAAGTCGGTGTCCATATCCCAAAAAAATGGTAACTACAAAAGACACCGACTTAAAAAATTAAGTTATTTTTCACTTTGTAGTTTTTCATTTGGAAGTCGGTAGTATTTTTTTGCAAAATAGTTTTTTTTTAATAAAATGATTATATCTCAAAGTTGGTCCCATTTAAATTTGAAAAATAAAAGCCACCCCTAAAGGTAGAAAAAAAGGATTAATTGATAATTTTTCTACTGATTTTTCAATTGTGGACCGTTTCTGTTTAAATTAAGTAAACTGAAAAGCTAAAAAAAAACATATTTAACAAAAAATATACCGATGAAAAGTAAATAACGAACTGAAAATAAAAAATAAAAATTGAAGGCTAGCATTTTGGGGTGGCGCAAAACGAACAATCAACGAAGATCAACAATCAATAATCATATTCTACGTTTTGGGTAATTAATTTGCATGTTTGATTGTTGGCACATCTACCGAGAGTAAGTCAAATTCATATTATGTCCTAAACCAAGATCTAATCCGTTCTGCCGTTGAAAAGGTGATCGTTTTGCTCGGATGTGGCGCAAACTTTTCCTCTCAGTTTTTTCTCCTACATTTTTTTTGAATGGTGAGAATCATACCTGGCGCAAGTAAAATCTTTTCTAAGCTAACTTCATTAAAAAACGTGTAATCACTTTAATTTTTTTTATTATTAGAATCATCATCATCATCATTTCAGCCGAAAGACGTCCACTGCTGGACATAGGCCTCCCCCAGGCGTCGCCACATTGATCGATCCCGTGCGTCTCGCATCCAGCGCCTTCCCGCAACCTTAACCAGGTCATCGGTCCACCTAGTGGGAGGCCTTCCAACGTATCGTCTTCCGGTTCGCGGTCGTCTTTCCAGAACTCTTCGACCCATCGGCCATCCGTTTTGCGAGCAATGTGCCCTGACCACTGCCATTTAAGTTTTGCAATTCTTCGGGCTATGTCGGTATTAGAATATAAGTAAGGATTCTTCCTCCCGCTAATCTAAATCAGCAGATAATAGTAATAATAGTGTTTTCCTCATCGCTCCCTCCACACAATTATCTATTCACTTTATAAATCTAAGGCTTGCTTCGTTCGGATTAAATATAAACCTCTCAGATAAATCCCGGTTTATTCCGCGTCATCTCTGCCAGTAATTATAAATTAATCCTGGCATCCTGCTTACTGTACAGAATAATTATAATTTTAAAGCTTAGAAAGCTTAGATATTTTACGTAAGTACAAACTGGTCAAATATATTTGTAATTAACGGAAAACCTTGTTGGTGAATTGCCTGTATGTACGCTAAAGAAATAAAAATCATAGATATAAATAACATAAATTAACTTTAATAAGCCTTTGTTGCTGGTTACAATATACAATGCTTAATTTCTAATGAGATTATAAGCTACACTAAACCACACACACACGCACACACGCACTACACTACACACATCACATCACATCATCAGCCTTTTAATGCTCCCACTGCTGGTACACAGGCCTCCTCTCATAGAGGGAGTGGGCTATAATCCACCACGCGGGTCCAGTGCGGAACGGTAGATGTCACATGACTTTGAATTTTTGGTTCTAGGACATGCCGGTTTCATCACGATGTTTTCCTTCACTGTTTTGAGAGCAGTGGTGATGAAATAAATTACACAAATTAAAGCGCCTGCTCAGTTTCGAACCCCCGACCTACAACTCGTAATTCGGGACCGTAACCACTGGGCCACCACTACACTACACACACACAAATACCCTCCTCGCAGCTTGTCTTTGGACAAAGGCCCCAAGGCCGTGCCATAGTCATAGATATAACTTAACGAATACACAAGTAAAAGTTATTAATTTCGCTTTAAAAATATCCAAGCTCAAGCCTTAACATGACAAGCGAATAATCTATATATATAAAAGAAAGTCGTGTTAGTTACTTCACTTATAACTCAAGAACGGCTGAATCGATTTAGCTGAAAATTGGCAGGGAGGTAGCTTAGAACCAGGAGAAGGACATAGGGTAGGGTAGGGTAGGGTAGGGTAGGGTAGTGTAGGGTTGTGTAGGGTAGTGTAGTGTAGGGTAGGGTAGGGTAGTGTAGGGTAGGGTAGTGTAGGGTAGTGTAGGGTAGTGTAGGGTAGTGTAGGGTAGTGTAGGGTCGGGTAGGGTAGGGTAGTGTAGGGTAGGGTAGTGTAGGGTAGCGTAGGGTAGTGTAGGGTCGGGTAGGTTAGGGTAGGGTAGGGTAGGGTAGTGTAGGGTAGGGTAGGGTAGAGTAGGGTAGGGTAGTGTAGGGTAGGGTAGGGTAGGGTAGGGTAGGGTAGGGTAGGGTAGTGTAGGGTCGGGTAGGGTAGTGTAGGGTAGGGTAGGGTAGGGTAGGGTAGTGTAGGGTAGGGTAGGGTAGTGTAGGGTCGGGTAGGGTAGGGTAGTGTAGGGTCGGGTAGGTAGGGTAGATAAATGTTTGGTCTTTTTATGGCAAAACAAAGTTTGCTGGGTCAGCTAGTTAATATAATATAATATTACAGGAACATTCCTGGTTGAAACCAGATTCTGTTACAAGCCTGCCTCAGGCTGTACACGGATTTCAGCCACACAAAGGGCTTTTTGGGATAATAAATACATTATCCAGACTATTTAGGATAACCTTCAAGTTTACAAGTACTTGATTATTAAGAAGTGTTATCACAGAATTCTGGATGAAAAAATGTACTTTAGCATTTCAGTTAGAGCTTTTCTGCGTTACAATTAGGTTAAGCTTCTTATCCTTAAACAAAACTAACATAGATTAACTGGAAACAAGTAAAATATCAAAATTTAAAAAAAACCCCGACACATTTTCATTTCATGCTACATAATTTATCTAGTACATTGTAGATACGCTTCGATCGACAATCTATTGAACACGTAATTATGACACGATATCTCTAAAACGAAAAAACCCCGATTTAAATAGCAAAACGCCCATAACTTTTGAACGGCTGAACCGATTTTATTCATACATAGCTTAGAACACTTTCGACAAAATCACCTCTCAAACAAAAAAAACTAAATCAATATCGGTTCATCTGTTTAGGCGCTATGATGCCACAGACAGACACACAGATACACAGAGTGTGTCTGTGTATCTGTGTGTCTCAGCAACACAGGTCAAAGTTATAACCCCTCTTTTTCTGACGGGGGTTAAAAACATAATGGTGCACATAAATCTTAGACTATTATCTGATGTTGTCCATGCAGGATAACAGTTTACACTAAGTTATTTGCGTAGGTACTCACATATGCACAAACAAGGCTGGCAAAGACTATGTGTATACTGACAAAGTGACGTCTCAAACGTCTCCTGAACTAAGATGCTCTTAATCTTTGTCAATTTTAATTTATTTGATAAAGCAAAAAATACGGGTCCAATATTATTTGATACTCGTAATCTCACTGACGGACTAGATCATTTTTAACCCCCGACGGATAAAGTGGGGTGTTATAAGTTTGACGTGTGTTGCTGTGTATCTGTATGTGGCATCATAGCTTCTAAATGGATAAACCGATTTTGATTTAGTTTTTTTTTATGTTTGAAAGGTGATTTTGTCGAGAGTGTTTTCAGCTATGTTTAGATAAAATCGGTGTAGCCGTTCAAAAGTTATGGGCGTTTTACTGTTTAAATCGGGGTGTTTTCGCAAGATATCGTGTCATAATTACGTGTTCAATAGATTGCCGATTGCCGAAGCGTACCTACTATGTAATAGATAAATTATGTAGCATGAAATAAAAAAGAGTCGGGGGTCTTCTAAATTTTGAAATTTTACGTGTTCTACCCAGAAAACATCCCTATTCAACCTTTTTTTCTGTACACCTACCTACATTGTGTGTTGAATTTCGTCACAGAATAAATAATAGTATTTCGTGTGCCTTAAAAATATGTTTTCATTCTTTCAATACAATGTAGAACCACCTTAACAATAAATAGCCTCTATGTATCGTTTTCGTGTCGTGTGAAACAAAAGGTAATATTAGCAAAGCCATTAGTCGTTGCCTGGTACACGACACATACATAACTTATTAGCCCTGCAAATAAATGTAAAAGGTAATTAGGAAATGTTTTCCTTGCTCAGCATTTTGGCGAAATGTTAGCTTTATTTGACTTGACTTCTAAAGGGAAAAAGAAAATATGGTAGCAATGTGTTATTCAATTAAAGCACGAATAAATAACATTTTTACAAAAAATTCAACCGACTTCCAAATAAAAACACTGCAATCTGAAAAACGTATTATTTTTCGGGAGTCGGTGTTCCAGTTTTCTTCGTTTTTTGACGCCGACTTCAAAAAAATAGTTTTTATCACTTTTTAGTGTTTGTATTTGGCAGTCATTCCTACCATGTTTTACTTTTCACTTTTTTTCTTTTGATTTGGAAGTAGGCTGTATTTTTATGTAAAACGCTTTTTTTAATTTTCAATTTTTTGTTGTGGTACTTAATAGACAATAATGCCAGAATAAATTACTTGAATATCATGAAACTTGAACCTAAATATTAAATGAGAGTGTACCAAGGTGAACTGTACACATCTGCGTATCCCTTTAGAGCGTGCTGGCGTGATGTTATGTTATGAAATGGTATAAACAAATAAACAGACAAGTGATTGCAGTAATTCCGAGAGATTTTCCGTTATTTATTGAAGAGTTCTGTTGTATATCTTTGAAAATCTTCATCAGATCTTCACCAAATTAAAATAGGACCAATTTCGAAACATACTCTTTCAAACAAAAAATAGAATTTTCAAAATCGGTCCATAATTGACAGAGATATCGGTAAAAAAAAAACAAACAAAGTCGAACATAGAAACTTTAGAAACCTTTTTGGGAAGTCGGTTAAAAAGGGTGTGATGTCAGGTTTATGTTTATTATAATCAATTCTAGGTAAGATACTGAAATATACCACGATACTCTTTAAATGTTTTCTAGGTGCATTGAGTTTAATGCCTTCAAAACCCTGCTATGGAGCCCCATCTACCTATGTCGCATAGTCGAGGCCCATATGACGGACAGAGCCGTCATCTACCCCGGTTACCAGAGAGAGTGGAACCGGCGAGAGATATCGTTCGGTGTCCCACAGGGATCGGTCTTGGGGCCGCATCTGTGGGACATCGGGTACGACTGGGTGCTGCGCGCCGATCTCCCTAGTGGCGTCAGCGTTGAAGTTCGCACCTGGCAGCGGCTGAAAACGCGACACGCGAGGTTGCGACAATCGTCTAGAGGATCCAGCATTTGGTACTCGAGGTGGCCATGCACAAGTCCGAGGCCATGTGTTTTCATGGTCCTCGGAATGCGCCACGGCCGGGTTCCCAAATAACGATAAAGTACCTGGGACTCGTCCTAGACAGCTGGTGCAATTTCGTGGAGCATTTGCAACGTTTGGCGCCATGGCCCTTTACGGGGCACCAGTATGAGCGCGTTCCCTGAGGCGGCGACCAGCCCACCGGTTGAACGCGTCCCAAACGGTTATGGCCATCCGGCTGATCCGGGGATACCGCACGGTCTCCGGTGAGGCGGCGAGCCTCTTTGCTGGATTGCCGCCATGGGATTTGGAGGCAAAAGTCCTAGCGCAAATATGGGAATGGCGCGAGGAGCCGAAATGCCGGGGTGAAACACCGCTGCCGCGACAAATCATGGCTCAGCGAACAGAGCTCCGGCAAGATCTCATGGCGACATGGAGAGGGCGACTGTCGCAACCCAGTGCTGGGCACGCCTCAATCGTGGCGATAAGGCACCTCTTTGAGGAGTGGCTTGAGAGGTGTCACAGCATCCTCACCTTCCGCCTGACGAAGGTCCTCACCGGACACGGCTGTTTCCATCGCTTGGGCGGAGCAAAGCCGTGTCCTCGTGGAGGCGATCGGCGGTGGCGACCACTCGCGTCCGGCCCTGGTTCAGGCCATGGTACGGAGCGAGAGGGCATGGGAAGCTGTCACCTTCTTCTGTGAAGCAGTAATGCTCGCGAAGGAAGAGGCAGAACGCGTGAGGGAGACGCTACGGAGAAGTCCTCACGCCCCAAGCCACATCAGGCGTCGGGATTCGCAACTCGATTCCCGGCCACCGTAGGCGCGGGCTTGCGGACGGCGAGTAATGGGTAGTTTGCCATCCGATAAGGACTAGGCCCGAGTCATCGGCGCGTAGTGTTCCACACGCACCTCAAAGAGATTTCAGCAATAACTGACGGGGTCCACTAGGGCCGATGCCTGTCTGGGTCGCGGTTAAATTTGAAAAAGAGTTACCGCGGCCCTGGCTCAAGCAACTGAAGGAACGAGGGTGGGTTTTAGTCAGTAAAAGTCTGACACGCCCTCCAGCCTCACCCAGAGCGGAAGAAGTCATTGGATGATAAACCAAAGTAAAAAAAAAAATAGGCTATGAAATTTTGCATGGTCATTTTAATTCACTCTAAGACCGTCTAGGAGCTCAGTTAGATTTTCCTTAACTGACCAGGAGACCAGAATCCTGAAGTAAAATGGGTGTAATTTCAGCAAGGTATTCCAGAGCGAGGATAAACTAATAAATAAATAGACCCCGAATCATTGATAGACTGACATAATAGCCCCCGAATCGCTGATGCCATTACTACGGTCAATTTGCTTCGAGGAGGCCATTATGTGGCCTTCTAGCGTAATGGATGGCCAGGCTTATAGATTCTGTCACATAGAAACTTTGGAGCTTCTAGAGGTCTATCATTTGTGGCCTGTTTAATCGTTTTGTATGTGCACGAAGGGCTGTTACTGGAAAAACAAACTCTTGAACTCGAGTACAAATAAGGACTTTTGTGGACGTCAATTTTAAAATTTGCAGGCTTAAGTTTTTATTATTATACCACTGCTGGGCAACGGTTTCTCAAGACCCTCTAAGAAAATTTTATGTAACATACACATTGACAAAGTCACGAATTTTTCTCACGGATCTAGGCGTTGAAAACCGAGTGGTCACTGCACAATATAGTAACGTTGCTAAGCTGAAAGAAATGTCCGCTTATTGCTGTATTCCATCTGATAACGTCAGTGATGTGATGTGATGTATTATGTAATTTTACTGAACTAATCAAGGATCACGTGTTGCCATAGACTTTAATTGTATAGATACGACCGCCCGTACATTTGCTTATATGCGTTCACCCTACAAACACGGTATTCTTAATGTCTCGTGCACACGACCACTCCCGAAGATAGCCGACCGCGTAGTCAATTTTCTTCGGTCTAGTATGAGCTATGAATGACCAAATTGAGGCGTCAGAAAAACGCAAGGTCCAGGGAGGCCCTTGTGTTTTTCTGATGCCCCCTCTTTACTATAACTCAATGCGTGTTGTGCACTTATTCTTATTTATTTATTTATTCAGGACCACCAACGAAAGATGTACACAAAAAATACAATGAAACATCAATATTAAGTAATGACAAGTGCACTCAACTCAATTATAGGTGGCAACAGCATGCATTTCAGATTATCGACTAAATAGAAACTTAAATATAAACTCTTTTAACAAGGTATAATAGTAAAACATATAAAAAGAAAGAATGTTTTCTTATCTTACACAACTTGATTTTCATTCAATTTTCAATTTTGAAAATTCTTGTCTTACACAACTTGATGAACTTTACTGGACCCTTGAAAACGCTAATTACCGTCACTTTATTACACCGGTACTCATAGAAACTCTCTCCTCGTTCTACGAAACAATAGTTTTAGCTCACCAATTAAAATGCAATTAGTGCAAATTCCATTGAATTACGTGCTTCATATTATTGGAAAAGTAAAATAGGTAATAAAAAAAATACAGAATAATTCGTAACTCGAGTTATCAATTAAATACTTTTTAACCCCCGGCTCCGACGGAAAAAGAGGGGTGTTATAAGTTTGTCGTGTACTGTTTGTCTGTGGCATTATAGCTCCTAAACGGATGAACCGATTAAGATTTCGGATTTTTTGTTTGAAAGGTGACTTTATCGTGAGAGTTATTAGCTATTTTTGATGAAAATCGGTTTAGGCGTTTAAAACTTATGTGTGTAACGCCCATAACTTTTGAACGGCTGTACCGAACGGCTTTTGACCGGCAGTTTGAATCGGGCTGTTTTCGCAAGATATCATGTCATAATTCCGTGTTTAACAGATTGTTGATCGAAGCATGTCTAATACTAGATAAATTTCTTATGTACTTAGTATGAAATAAAAATGTGTCGGAGGTTTTTAATTTTTTTACATTTATTTATGACTCGTAAAGTTCTTACAAATGTTAGAAATAATTTTATTTTCATGATAATAATTATCAGTTTCTGCGAAAAGAAAACCACTCAATATTCACTTCAAAGTACAGTTGGCAAAATTAATTGCTCATCACCTTACGGTTGAATGTCACTTGGACGTCATAAAGCGACTAAGACATGACAGTTAGATAATTACAACCTTAGTGAAGTTTCAGTTTACTAGGAATTGTCATTCGATGTGAAACAGTTAATTTCAGTGAAAAGTCAATGTTGCTATATATCTCAACCACAGAGCACGGATGCACCTCAGTGCAATTGATTCTCATAATTTAATAAATTTATTTTATTTTATTAAATTTGGATTTAATCTGTTTTAATTTTTTTTCTGATTATATTTAAATTAATCAGTAGGCAATTTAGCAATACATCTCACTTTATGTTTTTTTTTCACATTAATACCATGGGTCACTAGCCTCCATAATACAGGCCTAGTTTGGGAGTTAACATTGTCATGTTACGTGTTACCTTTGTGTCAAATTAACATTTTTATTTTTATCTTATTTATTTAGTGGCAAATGGTAGAGACGGCGTTGTCACCACTTTACATACAAACCAAGCGTGACTATGAACACCATATTTTGCTCATAGACACTGACGACCGCACCGGGGACAAATTTCCTGACAACGCACTAGTAAATTAGGAATGGCGTCTCTATTCGTTGCTGTATTCTGTGACTTCAGTCATAATTCAACAAAACACAATTTCCTTTAGCGTGCATCAAAATTCAGTATCAAAGCATCAACTTCTCCGAACTGCGACAGTTTAGCTTCATAAGCAATTTAATTAACATCATGATGTCATTGCCTACATTTCAGGACACGTTTCCTCAAATCCAACTTAACTTGAGAGTCCACAAACTGATATCCATTCTAAGTTGAACCTTACTAACTTAACTTTAGAGGTGTGCGGATTATTTCTGAGGTGTCAACCTAAGATGCCAGTCATTTTGGGCTTCGTGGAAGAGATTTCAGGTGGATTATAGCTCTATGCTTTTAGTAACTTTCGGCATACGATTATGAAGGTTTTTTTTATCAAAACGTAGGATCAAAAAAATCCATTAAAATGTTCGTAACATACCCGGAAATGTTAGGAATGAGGGGCGATATTTGGCACACCTGTCTGTATGTATATTAACGCATATAGGCTGAACGACTGCACCGATTTGGGTCAACGAGGGGTCGTTCGATTCGTTTGGTTCCGGAGCGGATGCTTGTCAAGC
Organism: Orthosia gothica; assembly: GCA_949775005.1. Lineage (NCBI taxonomy): Eukaryota > Metazoa > Arthropoda > Insecta > Lepidoptera > Noctuidae > Orthosia > Orthosia gothica. The sequence continues at coordinate 26,539,673 of OX459048.1, forward strand.
GGCAGGCGACATCACTTGAGTGCATCGTTGTTCGTTTTGTATTGTTCAAATTCAAAGCAAATTTAACAAAAGGCTCTCTATTAAATGTATTATCATTTTCTACTCAAACATTTCTGAAGGTGTTGAAGAAAATCTTAATTTTTTCTCTTATTGTTGCAGAAGGCGACGGTAAACTGTTTGCAACAGGTGCGTTGTTGACCTACTTGTAAGCCATAAAACACAAAAAGGATAAACTTGGAACTTAATCCAAGGAACGTTTTATCAAGAAAAATGCATACTATTATCAAGAACATAACAAAAACATAACCCTGGGAGGGTATGTTTTTGTTATATTCTGTGGCGGCAGTCGGGTAAATACAAAAACAGAAACTTAACCCAGATAGCTTATTTCAAGAAGTAAACCTATCAAAACATCCCAGTAACCTACATTCACTAACAAAATATTCGAAGCAGTCAAACTAAAGGGCAAACTGCAATCAAAACTAACCCGACCTACATAGTTAAATTAACTGAAGTTAAAACTCATCAGTACCGCAATTAGTTTAAGTCAACACAGGTTGGAGTTCGAGAAAATGGCTGAAGGCAACTAATTATTGTGTACGCCTTTTAACGAGTTGCAGTGAGGGCCATATTTATGAAAGTGTCTAGGAGAAATGTAGTCATGGTTGGAACAATAGTAATTACTTTATTGTAAAGTTCAGGGAATGGCTTGAAACATAAATAACTATAGCTTCTGCCCGCGGCTTCACCTGGGTTATAAGTATTTTATTACCCTAAGGAACATTACACCAGGATGAAAAGCGTCGCGTGTGCTTATTCAGGTTCTGCTCTATCCATAGGTATGTCAAGATAAATCCAAATCCGTCCAACCGTTAAGAAGTGAAAAGCTAATAGACGACAGAGTTACTTTCGAATTTATAACATTAGTATGGGTGTGCACTTGTGTGCAATTAATTTAGTTAACTGTACAATACATTTCTGGCCTGCATAAAAACTCTACGAAAGAGTTTGGTATGCAGGCTAGAAATAACACAATTTAGCACTACGTAGGTTCAATGAAAAAGTCGTGCAAGCAAAGTCCAATACATAACAACTCGGTACACGCTTAACATGGCTTAAAAAGTAGGTTGTAGTTTTCCATGTACTTTCCACTTTCCTCTGTAGTGTTAGTACACACAAGAAAGTACTCTAGGGGACTTTTAAGAAGTGCACATACAAAGCAAGTGTAGCGTAGCATGGTCGTTATTCTCTTGTTTTATTTTTGAGCAAGACAAGTAAGTTTCCTGTACAGTATCTTGGGTTTCGCATCCATTTCAAAATGCCGTGTTTGGCCTGCTAAAGGATTTTTAAACAATCAAACGCAGCTATCGACTCAGACCATTCTGATGTAGCTACGCGGTACGGGGGTGTATTTTTTATTTATGATGGGTTTGCTCTTGACTCTAGTCTAGGTCAGAGGTGACAGAGACAAAGTCGACGATGGAGTGAGTGAATGTGATTTATTAAAACTTCATGCAAAATAAAAGTACATAGGTGGACTTAGTGTCGCCGAGGGTGTAGTGACCAGTCGATTGTTCACTAAAGGGTGTCAACATCTCTCTTGCTATCTTAGGAACGGTCTCAGTTAAGCGGTCGGCCTTTAGCGATTTTCACAGCATTTTATCTAAAATACAGCCTCGTTGATCTAGTGGTGGTAAGCGCTGCTGCTGAGCATGAGGTCCTGGGTTCGATGCCCGGGTCGGGCATGGTGTTTTAGCATATGGAATTTCTCAGTGACAGCCGGGAGCCTGGATTTGTGACCGGTTAATGGCAATAGGCTCGCCCTAAATATAGAACTTAAACATAACTGGCGAAATGTGGGTGGACTGTAGGTGAATCTACAAGTTGCCCATCGGCGCGGTACATGTGTGATGTTATATTTATCTAAAATCACTAAAAAAAAAGATAGATGAGGTCTGCTATTTAGAACGAGTGACCCCAGAAGATGCCTGTTTACTCTTTTGTTTCTAGCATAGCATCTAAACCTGTGAATACATATTGCAAACAAAGAAAATATTCACAAAAGTGTAAAACTTTTCCCTCGTTCATGGCATTGTTACGACACGTGTCCTTATCCTCGACTGCAAGTGCTTTCGTTCCGGCAAGTGAACACGTAATGTTTACAATGTACACTCGCACTTGTTCGTGAGATTGTAATAAACACTGTGGCATGCATGCCGATTTATTTGTGCATCGACTGACATCAGACAAATATATTGGCTGATGGAGTGAGAAAATTTGGAGTTGCGAATGACAACTTAAGCTCAAACCCACGGCCCGTTAAACGACAGGCCACGCCAGACGTGGCAACGCCTGACACGGCCTGCCGCGGCCCGTGCCGTGTGTTCCTACGGCATGAGTCGGCCTGGTGCGGCCTGCTGGCCGCCTTTCAAATTTGTGCAATAATGATCTGCTGACTGCCAATTTACTATGGGCGCTGTGCCGCGCCTAGCGATGGATCGGACGGGCGACTGCCAGTCAGTAAGTCAGGCCACTACGGACTTCATCGGATGCGTCGGTTCCCAAGCACGGCCTGTCAGCCTAGCCTGGCACCTGGTGTATTTTTTTTTATTAGAGTAAGGTTCGCCTTTGCCCATTGTATCAGCTAATGGTAAGCGATGATGTGGTCGAGTGTGAATCACAAGCATATAATAAGATGCTAAATGCTTCACCTTCTATCCTGCCAACAGTGCGCCGAAACATGCAACCAAAGTGACCCATGCGCTGTCACCGACAATGTCATGGAATAAATAACTGTCGTGATGCCAGCGACACGAACAAGAAGATTTAAGATTTATTTTGGTACAAAAGGGTGCGTCTCACATCATATAAAGTTATTTGGTATATTTTCATTTGAATAATGTTCAGAAGATATAATAAACGTGAGTTATACCAACCGTTGATATAATTTCTTTAGATATAAATTTTATATACTCTAAAACTTATTTCGTATTACGTTATTGGATATAACGTTTATTTAGTCGAAAATCATTAGGCCTATCGTTTAAAATATATAATATTGATACCATCTTTATGGTTAACACCCCGATTAAAAGCAATCCAACTCGGATGGGTTATGTGGAGTGCCAGGTCCCCTCTATGTTGGTGAATCATTTGGGTTAGGTTTGGTTAGAATAGTGACCATTAACGCGCGAAGGCGAACGAGTGAAGCGAGCGTGCTGCGGGAGCGGCGTTACAGAACCGAATCGCTGCAAAACCGACTCCACGTAGTCTTGTCTACCCTACTCCTAGAGTGTTATTTAAAATCACGTAGGCGTGTAGGGGCGTGGTGGCTCGCAAGCTGAGGAGCAGGTGGTTTTAACACTCGCCGCCGCGGCTGAGGCTGGCCTGCGAAGCCAGCCATCAAGCCGAAACCGCGGTGGTGAGCGTGAAACACATCTACGACGATAAGCTCGCTTGGGACCGCCGGAGCCCCGCAGCACTGGAGCCGTGACAGAAACCATGCCTGCTGCATGTTGCATGCTTGCTGCATTCTTGCATGCTGCATGTATGGTATATGCTTGTTTGTATGCCTGCTGCATGCATGGTTGTATGCTTATTTGCATGTTTTTTAAAGGGAAATGGCGTTTTATCATATTAGACTAAATAGGTTTTATGTCTTATGAGTGGTATATCAAACGATTTTATATCCAATGTATGTTATGCTTATAAAAATTAGTTACCTTGTATTTCTATCAATCGTTTATAAAATTGTAGATCCAGTTGTCATATCTTGTAAATAATAGAGATTTTGTAATTATATCATATATTACTTACCCGGTAAAAAACGCACCTTACTATTACCAACCATTGTAACTCCTGAAAACCAGAAACGGCAGTGACGACCACAAGAAAAGTGCCGAGGCAATGAATTTCGGTGAGTTCCGGACAAACTATTCAAGTGTCTTGGAGGAAAGAACGAAGATGAACTAAAAAACTTCAGCGCAAATTTTAGTCTTTGTACAGAATCTGTTCTCTGAATATTATCTTCCTCTTAAATCTAATTTCTTGGTGACGCGACATATAGAACTACACGCAGATACAAATCTACGTGAATCGATACAGACGACATGACCATCTGCACGAAATTAATTAACTTTATTAATCCGTATGTTTGTCTGTTTCTCATCCAAGTCTTGCTGTCTCCAGCACCAAATAGGTCAAGGAACCCCTCAGTCAGCCAGCAAGAGATCGAAAACAAATGTAAGCCAATAATAAACGGATCAGAAGAGTTTATTCAATTTGATGGTTTAATTTATCATGACTTATTCTGTAAGCTGGGGGTTAAGCTTGGCTTTTGAGTTCTGATGCATCGGATTTGGGTAGGGTTGCCAGACGCAACTTTTTAAAATTATTTTAGATTAATTTTTCATGAATGTGAACCATTTTTACTATTGCATCGACTCTAAATATGAAAAACTAGCTTTTGCCAGCGACTTCCTCCACGTTTCATTAATACTTCGAATCTAATAGCCTAATTTTATATGGCGCAATAATATGAGCACGGTTGGCGCAGTGGTTAAGTGATTTTCTGCTGTACTGCGTGTGCGAAAATAATTATGAAAAACTAACTTTGCCCGGCGACTGAAGTGTTTTCTTATCCCAAGGGAACATTATAGTATGAAAAGTAGGCTATGTGCTATTCCAGACTATAATCTATGTCTGTGCTAAATTTCATCCAGATCCGTTCACATCCACACGTGTGTGTACTGTGTGGTCAGATTATTGAAGCCTGAAGCTTCGCAGAGAAGCCGCAAATTAACAAAGCTGGTCTACGTTAGTCTACGTACTTCGTTGAGCCCTGTGGTTGAACCACTAGATGAGGTGACGACCTCAAGTTGATACCTTGGTACTTCCTTAACAGAAAATTCATATATTTTGCAAATCATAAGCAAAAGGCGCTGTCTACAAAATTTTGGTTTAAGCCACCGGATAAGAGATCTACCCAGAAAAAAAATAAAATGTTCAAGACATATTTTAAGTATTAGGACAATGTAAGTCTCTAAATCCCTTTCACAGAGAGGAGGCCTGTGTCCCAACAGTGGAGGATGATGATGTGATGTGATGTGAAGTCTCTAAATGTTCGTTTCCTTGAAAGAACTTTTTAATTACGTAAAACCTTATTCATAAATAATAAACCGACTTCAAAAGCAAAACACAAACAAATGCAAAATAACTTTCGCTTCGGAAGTAGGTGTCTTTGGTAAATCTTGTTTTTAACATTTTTCGACACCGACTTCCAAAAAGCTTTTATTTCGCTCTTTTTAACCGACTTACCAAAAAGGAGGACGTTTTATGTTCGACTTCATGTTTGATTTTTTTTGTATGTTCACCGATATCTCTGTCAATTGAGAAACCGATTTTGAAAATTCTTTTTTCGTTTGAAAGAGTTTGTTCCGATATTAGTCCCATTTTAATTTGGTTAAGATCTGATGAACAACTTTGGAGATATACAACATAACTCTTCAATAAATCACGGTAAATCTCTCGGGATTGATGCAATCGCATGTCTGTTTATTGTTTATACCATTTCATAACATAACATCACGCCAGTTCGTTCTAAAGAGGTACGCAGATGTGAACAGTTCACCTTGGTATACTCTCATTTCACCGGTTATGTTCAATTTCATGATATTCGGGTAATATATTCTGGCATTATGGGTACCTTACTTAACTATTAGGTAGGTAAAACTAAAACGTTAAAAATAAAAAATACTTGTTTTCAAAAAATACTACCGACTTCTAAATAAGAAAACTACAAAATGAAAAATAACTTTAATTTTGGAAGTCGGTGTCCATAACGCAAAAAAATGGTACCTACCAAAGACACCGACTTACAAAAATAAAGTTATTTTTCACTTTGTAGTTTTCTTATTTGAAAGTCGGTAGTATTTTTTTGTAAAAAAGTTTTTTTAGTTTTAGTATTATATATTATATTTATCACTAAAAATGAACAAGTTCTATAGTACGGTTCCTAATGGATTAAAATACCCATAATAACTCAATTTACACATTCCGTGCTTATCATGCCGTTTTTCGCTAAGGAGTTCAGTTGTGTGCTCCATATCTTGAAAATTGCTGGACTAATTTTGATGAAACTTGTACTATTCCTTAAGTTGAAGATACTCAATCCAACACAAAAAGAATGATCACGGGTTGATAAATAGTTTTAGAGAAATGCGTGGACACACATACACGTGTTTAAAGCCAACATGTGAATATTGTGCAGTTTCAACAATATTCCGTACATATGTATCAAATTTATTACTTCCTTTTTTTGAAGTCGGTAAAAACTCTTAACTTCACTGCTTCACATAGAACACGAAATTATTCTCTTCTAAGTCGCCTTTAATTTTTTATGAGTACAATATCATAAAGCACTTTAACTAGTAACAAAATTTTACTTATTCAACGGTCAAGATATCGTAACAAATTGGTTTACGAAGAAAATTGTCTCTGAGTGAAGGATTAGGAAAGCACTCAATACTGAATGGGAATAACAAACCATCACTTAGGACTGCTAGTAGCCCTTAGGTACTGATCTATCTGACTAGCTATCTGATAGAGTAATTGGATTTCAACAGTTGGAACTTGTAAAGGCTATTGGACAAAGGGTTGTCATTTAACCCCTTCAGTGCCTGAAATGAGGATCCACGCGAGCGGCGAGACACAATCAATCCGCCTAGCCTTTTCCAAACTATATTGGGGTCGGCTTCCAGTTTTACCGGATTCAGCTAAGTACCAGTGTTTTACATCTATCTGACCTCCACAACCCAATAACTGGGTAACACGGTACCCCTTGGCAAGACTGGTGTCAGATCTCAGGCTTCTGACTACCCGTAATGGCTATCAAAGATCTTGAAATGACAGCCGGGACCAACGGCTTAACGTGCTTTCCGAGGCACAGAGGAAACTCGGTATCTTCAAATGGTCACCCATCCACGGACCGACCTCGTCAAGCGTTGCTTAACCTTGATGATCAACACAATGGCTTTTTAATTGTTTCAGTAATTGCTGCATACAACCGGTAAAAAATTGCCTAAGGTATTAAAAAAAAACTTTGCTGTGCTGTTTTTCACCCACGTTTCTGAATTGAAAGAGAGAAAAGGACAGTGGTCAAACGCGAACCTATCGATAAATAAAAAAAATTGAAATAACTATTTATTGAAACAAAATGATGATTTTTGTGGCAATTAATGCTCTATTTTCTTTTTTTTTTTTTTTACATACTTATTTATTTATTTGAACTTCATGTACAATAGTGAATTAAAATAGGCGGGCTTAATGCCACAAGGCATTCTCTACCAGTCAACCTTTATTATGCATAAATTGAACTTACTTTATTATGCTTAAATTAAAAATTAAAATTCTTTTTCGATATTATGATTAATACTTAAATTATTTCAGTAAGAACATGTCAGACCCTACTCTTATTCTAAGGATTGATAGTTGTGAAAGTTTGTTAGAATCCCCTTTGTTTATGAGTTAAAAATTTACGATAAGTATGTGTCGTAACCATCACTTAGGAGTAAGGTTAACCGTTACTGAGCTAAGGGATAGCTATCTAATGGACTTATAAGATTTCAACTGTTGTACTTTGTAAATACCATTGTTCCTATTAAAGAAAGGGTGGTATTTAATACTTTAACTGTAATTCCCCTTTTTTCAATCAAAATATTCGAAATTACTACCAAAAATACTGAATTGCACACTAAATTTGCTCATCAAATAAATGAATTATACTATACTAAGTAAATCTAATAATTCTTCGAGTGCAACAAAATATTTAAGTTTTAAGGGAGGGGGAGAAACGAAACAAAGTCGACGGAGCCCCGCTGCGCAGGGCTCCTATTTCTGTCTGCAGGGTCTAAAGTAACCTAACATGAAGGAGATGACGGGAGCTGAGTTCGCTCGCTTTGCTCGCTCACTTCAGCTCCCGACATCTCCTTCGAACCTAACCTATCCGTGTCGGGGTGCCCTAAGCTCCCGAGCTCGCTTCGCTCGCTCTTGGACTAATTCACATTTATTTTATATTTAATTGAATAATTTGTGTGCAAATCAGTATTTTTGTTTTACGGTGAGTAATATTGTTTTGCAGTAGGTTATTAGTGGAGATATTTTGTTTGCTTAAATTTCTAAATAGAGGTGCAGTTAAAAATTCCCCTTAAAGAAAGGGTTGACAGTTCAAGTTGTCGTTGGTATTTTTAACCCCCGAAAAAGAGGGCTGTTATCAGTTTTACGTATGTTGCTGTGTCTGTGTGTCTGTCTGTAGCATCATAGCGCCTAAACGGATGAACCGATTTTGAATTAGATTTTTTTGGTTTGAAAGGTGTTTGGTTTGTCGAGAGTGTTCTTAGCTATGTTTGATAAAAATAAAATCGGTTCAGCCGTTTAAAAGTTATGGGCGTTTACTGTTTGAATCGGGGTGTTTTCGCAAGATAAATGAGTCAGAGGTTTTTAAATATGAAATTTCACTTGTCTCTCTTTAAAAATCTTTTGTCTCCTTCTTTTGTTTACTTATTTTTAACTTTGTGTGCATTCTACTGCACTACTCATAGATATTATTTTTATTTATGTAGCTAGTGTGGTAAACAAATATTTATAACAATTACTGAAAAATCCTACTCCTACTTATAATATTACTAGCTTCTGCCAGCGGCTTCGCCCGCGTGAAAAGTGTTTTCTTATCCCAAAGGAACATTATACCGGGATAAAAAGCCTCTATGCTATTCCAAACTAGAATCTATCTCTGTGCCAAATTTCATACAGATCCGTTCGGCCGTTCTGGCCTGAATGAGTAACAAACATACGCCCACACTTCCACACACACATCCATGCAAACTTTTTCATTTATAATATTAGTGAGATAAATATGCAAGTTTGTAAGTTTGTGTTTTAATCACGCAAAAGCGGCAAAACGGATTTGGAAGAAATTTTGCACACTGATAGTTTACAACCTTGATTTAAATAAAATATACTTTTGATCCCAATATAATCGGTATCATTGATCCCTGAGAATAATAAAACAAATTTTAATAAAACTGTATTAAGCACTGTCTTCCAGACTTCTGTCTGACAGACTTCATCATACATACTTTTATTGTAAACAAAATGGCTGAATAACTAGCTACATAAAACAAAACAGAAAATGTGCAAAGATTTTGATTTACTTAACCTAGAATAAATTGCTAGCCACGGACAGTAACAAATGGAAATGTCAATAAAACCGTGCAATCACTCTGCGAGTGATGATACGGCCGTAACAGACAGATTTAAAAATCGAACATCAATTCACTTCGAAACTCAATTTCTAAAGCGGACTGGCCAAAAAAAACGTTCCAAAATTGAATTTTTATTTTATTTTAATAACATAACCCACCAAACTGAATATGGAACGAACGTTATTTAGAGCCGAAATGTCGATCTCTTCTTTCGTTGATCGGAAAAACAATGCAGTATTTATTCAAAAACTTTCTAGTTTTTTGTAACCAAATAATTACAAATGCAATCAAACCCATCAAAATTCTATAGCTTAGAGTTTGTAATAACACGCGATTTATTGTAAACACCGTAAGTATATAGCTTATGAAAATAATCCGGTGATTATATATTCGATAAAAGTAATAAAATAGACCAATGCGCCTTGCCTGTTAATGTACTCATACTATTCTGTCCTACATAATCGAGCGTGAAGGTGGTTTGAAAAATTGCTCGAAACTCTATGTGGTCAAACAATTATTCATAATTTCGCAACAGCAAAGGTTAGGTACATAATTTATTTATACTTCGTTGTGTGCATTTTGGGGCACTCTCAGCTCAGGTAATTTATGTATATATACTCGTACTATCAGGTGAAACTAACCCCTTTTTTGTATCTATATAAAAAAGTACCTGGTTTCTATATACTTGGAATAGGTATAATTTTTAACATTTTTATGCTGGAAACCTTCCGGTAACGGGATTAAACGTCAAAGGCCATTTTTAACGTCGTTGTACAAAAACGTGTTATAATTAAAGTTAACTCTACGCATGGGCCTGTACAGTTGCATGCACCCGTAGTGGTATAGTGGATTTTTTTGCGTGCAAAATATTGCGCATTAATTTTGTAGAAGACGATGTAGTGGGTTTTCACGCCCTGTAGGTATATTTTCAAATATTTATATCTAAATAAAATATTTCAATCTGCCTAGATTTTTTTGCAATCTTTCTTGAAGTCGAATTGCAGTCTAAGCGTATGCAGCTGAGCTCATATCAGTATTTTACATCGACGGACCGACTGCCTAAATTACAGGTCGTCTCAACGTGCTTTCAGAGGCACAGAGGAGGCTTGGTATGAAATGATGAACACACACACCACGGACCGACGCGCGTTGCTTAGGGCGTATATATTCCCCAATGTTAACAAAGTACTGGCCGTGCGCCCGCTCGGAGCCAGAATATCAATATTGAATTTTCTTTTGGACAGTATTTTTGCACAATATTCTTTGATTTACATTTTTTTTTACACATACGAAGAAATTCTAGCCATAATTTTTTCTAAATAAATAAAATATTTTTAAACATGCAAGTCGTTTTGGAGAAGTATCCAAAAGTAGTGTGGTTAATTATTATTTTTACACAGATAAATGAATGGCTAGAATTTCTTTTCAATTTTAAAACAAAATTATTTGATCCACGAAAAAATCATGTTTTATAAATAATGAACATGAATCCATAATAATTTTTTTTCAAACTTCTTAACCTAGCCGTTACCAAGGACTTAGAAAGTAACCGTTTACGGCACAAATGTGGTGGAAGGCCCTTAAACCGTGAAGATCGAGCCCAGCAGCTGTTATCACCATGCCACGGGCTATATATCTTCAAGTATTTACTGAACGAAAATGCACTATGAATTCAACTACTGTCCGAAGTTAAGGGAAGCGTAAAGCCAAACAACAAAAGCCGGTGCTAAGCACCTATTCGCTTGTTTACGAGCGGTATACAGTCGTAGATACCGCGCATATTGATTAACATTATACGATTATTGCCCTGTAAACTAGCCACAGAGCACAGAAACGCCTCAGTAGCCAATACTAGAGACGGCATTGTCAAGCACTGAGTCGACTCAGTAGCAATAGCAACTGCTAGAGACGGCATTGTCAAACACTGAATCGACTCAGTAGCAATAGCAACTGCTAGAGACGGCATTGTCAAGCAATGAGTCGATTCAGTAGCAATAGCAACTGCTAGAGACGGCATTGTCAAACACTGATAGACTCAATAGCAACAGAACTACTAGAGACGGCATTGTCAAGCACTGAGTCGACTCAGTAGCAATAGCAACTGCTAGAGAAGGCATTGTCAAACACTGACTCGATTCAGCAGCAATAGCAACTGCTTGAGACGGCATTGTCAAGCATTGAGTCGACTCAGTAGTAACAGCAACCGCTAGAGACGGCATTGTAAAAACTTTTCATACGATCAAAGCATGTCAGTGAGTGACAGTGTTTATTTTATTTACTTTTTTTTACTCATGAAACAATGACAATTCTGTATATCACTATGACAGCCAAAGCATCGTACATTGCGTGAGGAAAAATATTACTGGTTAACACAATTTTAAAAACTAGATCGCTATTAAGTATTACTCTTTCGTTCGGAAAAGTGTGGCGGGTAGCTCCCGTTCCCCACGGGGGCGAACAGGACGCACGAAAAAGCCGCGGGTCATTCCTCACAATGAATTTTATTTCTATTTTCCCGTACGTGGAAAAATTTCGTCGGACCACACGTGTGCATTTTTTCATTACAATTTCGGCAGCAACCAGCAATGACAAAATTAGGCCACATGCATCGAAATATACAGTGTTAATGGTGTACTAGTAGATATTCTGTATATTTTCCTGTAGTTATGTCGCTGCCGGCTTGGCTATTCCGTACTCTGTAAAATTGCCTATACTTCACTTGTGTTATTTATAAAGATTACGAGTATGTAATGAAAAGCGGTGAAAACTTTCCATACTTGATTTTGCTTATGTACTAAGCTTCTGTCAGCAGCATCGCCCACGTTAGTAGTGTTGTCTTATCCCATGGGAACATTAGATATACCGGGATGTAACCTATTTCAGCGGTGTCTCATCCCATACAAAGAACGGTTTCTTTACTGCTTATTCTGATTATTTTTTGTACTTCGATCGCGTTCCGTTCCGTTCCACCGATATAGATGGTGATCTATCTATCGCCGTGGAACGGAACAGAAAGCTATCGATTTACAAAAAATAATCGGTATAATCAGATGAAAAACGTTAGTAACGTCGGCACGGTTTCTTTGTATGGGATGAGGCATCTGTATGCTAGTATTATATTATCTGTGCCTATGTGCTATTCCAGAATATAAAACCATATTGTTCGTTAGCGTTAGTGATTTCTATTTTCTGATTGTTGATGACGCACGGGACCGGTCAATGTTGAGACGCTTGGGGAATGACGCCTATGTCCAGCAGTGGACGTCTTTCGGCTGAAATGATGATGATGATTGTTGTGTCTGCTGCTAGTGGTCCCTAAAATTTCTTTAAAATTATTTGGCTAAGAGATATATTATGTATTTATTAAATGGAAAAACAACAGCTCTACATAAAATGAGTAAAACAACTTGAGAACGTTACATTAAGCCAATTACAGGTTCTCACGGCTATAGCCGTGAGAAACTGTAATTAAAAAAAAAATTAAAAAAAATATCATCCAATATCATCTAGATCCGTTCAGACTTTCTGGCGTGATTGACTAACACACATCCATTCATACATCCATCCGAACTTTCGCATTTACAATATTAACCCCCTGAGTGCCTGAAACGTGGATACACGCGAGGCACAATGGTTTTGCTGTTGTTTCGGTAATTACGGCATTCAACCGGTTAGTAGGATTAGTAGGAAGTTGGATATAGTAGAAAGTAGGATTTTTAAACTGCATGAATAAAGGTACAATGACGAACTTTATGCCTTAGGCATTTTGCTCTAGCAGTCAACCAAGTGTGCTGAAAATATAACAACACAGGTGCATTATTTTGGCCATGGAAAGCAAAAAACTAAAAACCAATGTGTGTTTAAATGATTAGGATCCAAATGTACAGCTACAAATTGTAGCCTTTGATTGTAGCAACATTTGTACATTATAGCGATTTCTGAAATTTACTTAGAAAATTCACAAATTCTCAGACAGCGCTTGAATATCATTAAACGTACAATTTATTTAATCAGGCGTCAAAAGCAACATATCTTTAGGAAATCGTTTCAAAATTATTACAACTCTTGATGGATTTCAAGGAAAAAGTCGTTTGATCACTGTCGGTTATCATTCTTAGAATCCCTTTAAAATATTTTGTACTTGTGAAATAAAACGCTAAATAAAATAATTCAAAAGAAAGTTCAACTTGTTCATCCAATAATTTGATCAAACAGACAAAAAATATAATAAGATACACTTGATAATTTATTGCCAGAAGTAATGGTCCCAGATGACAGCGGCTCTCGTTAAGGTAACGTTTCACTTCAGATGTTTAAAAACAACGAAAATTGCTAGAGTATACAATTACTATGGTTACACGTGGCACGCGTGTAAAAAGCGTTTAGTTATTTACACAAACAAACGCTATAGCCAATTTCTTACACAGCAGACACGGCAATTTAGTTAATTATTCGTATGGGTGGTTGTGGTTTTCAAAACTTGCGAGATACGTTATCCTGCAACGAATATGTCACACCATTATTGGCAATTTCTATATGATACAAACATGAAGTAACTGTATGAGTTAGCGATTATATTGGCTACAAATGCCAAAAATTGCCCAATTTGTTGCCGTCTAAAAATTTAGGAGAAAACCTGTACTAAATCGCCTTTTTCTTACATTTTCACAAAGTGTTTTTCTGATTTTAGTTTATGATCTACCACTAAAAGCATATTTTTCTTGTTTCTGTGAGTACCTATGCGCTCGTTTCCGAGTCATCTCAAACTAATATTTTTATATGCAACACATATACGTATGGTACGACACGCATACCGTGCCACAATCACTCTATTAATTGCATGCATTTGTCACTAAGCCCCAGCACTACATTCAAATGCAAATGATCTTGTTTTAGTGCCACGTGTATGAAATATACACGTGGAAGTAAAACAAGATCATTATGCAAGGACCAAGGTTCAGTTGAACCAGCTGTAAAAGATAGGTACAGTCGGTAATAGCTGTTACCTGACCCACCCTGCCGTTAGGTGACCCAATAAAACTAAGACGATTTCGAACCTTCTGCAATTAGCAGTAAGTGTTATTCGATACGTATGAGCTTATCGAAATAGAACGACTTGTTCAAGGTAAGCAAATATTATAGAATACAGTAATGCAAATTTGATCTTTAACACGTAACGTCAAGGTAGGTAAGCGTTTTTTCACCATGATCGACTGTCAATTTCAACAATATGACATACCATTTTAATATCATATACCAGTTTTATAATGAATACGCATACTTGTCTTTCAAATAGTAGTTAGGCAAAACAATTACCAATTTAGAAATTTTATATTTGTAGATTGTGTCCGTCTATAGTTCTTTACAATAATGCAAGAAATACTTATTGAAAATATTCTTAATTTAATTAAGAATATTTTCAAATATTCATATAGCAAAACAATATATCCTCGACGCAGGATTTGAACTTGCATCTCGTTCGTCTCAGCCTTATACACGAAGCACGAGACCAGATCTACTTAAATATAATATTTAAAATAAGCTGTTAGTAGCAAAGACACTAATTATATTATAATACTCTGATAAAATTGTAGTCTTACAGCATAAAAATCACATAATAAATACTTATAAATATCCTAACTCTAACGTTTTAAAGATTAAATTTGCGTATCTGTATTATTATTGTATTTGTTCATCGAGTAGCGTTAGTCTGATAAACTCATACAAATTAAACTATCCTTAATGTTACAGGCAGAGGGTTCAAATTTGTTTGTTTTTAGGGTGGGTCAGGTAACAGCTATCACCGACTGTAAACAAAAGACAGATAAAAAAAACGTTTTTTTATCTGACACAGTTACATGTTAGATGATTGCATTAGCTTCAGTTTCGTAGTTGGCTTAAAGGACATTGGATAATTACTACTTCGAAACCAGTTACGTAGTAGAATAAAAAAAGCCTTCATGGAAACCAGTTACACAGATATATAAAAAAGCCTTCATGGAAATCAGTTACAAAACACCGGTTTCCTTGACGGCCAAAGCGTGAACTATCAATGACTTTGACAGATTAGCAACGGGTATCAATCTAGGCACAGCCTGTATCTTGGTGACCCAGACATAATACAGAGTTTGTAATGTAAAGTCTCCTGCTAGCGCAACGAGGCAATTTATAAAAATGACTGATTTACAAAATACATAGATAGAAACGAATGGTATAAGGAATAATGCAAGAAAAACAGTGTAAAGAATATAAAAAGATAGAATTTTATATCAATCTTACACAGATTGATTGATTCACCCAACTTTTAGTTTTGGAGTTGGCTTAAAGTCTAACTGAATGCCGCTGAATGCCAGTGTTTTATATGGCGAATGCCTTTCTCTGCCTTTTTACAAGCTTTTATTTAACTTGCAATATATTATGTATATATGTGTTCGAGTCAAATCTTGCAACTTAATTTTAAAGCAGTTATCCTCCACCGATAAAGATGAAATATTGCATACAAGTTTAGTTTGGATGACAATGCATGGTTAGCTAAGTGAAGTTATTCTAAATTCAATATGGCGGACGGCCCAAGATGGCGAACTAGTTTTTTTATGTGCACAGCCATGATATGGGTATCAAATCAATGGGTTTATTGAAAAGAAAACGAAAAAAGCGTTTTCTTTGCGTTGGAAGGCCTGCCTTTAGATGGAGCGATGAACTGGTCAAGGCTTTGGAAATCCGGTGGATGCGAAGCGCACAGGACCGAACAGTGTGGCAACGCTTGGGGCCTATGTCCAACAGTAGACGTCTGTCGGCTGAAATGATGATGATGATGGCTGCCTTTCTAACCACAACAACCCTGTAACTGGGTAACACAACAGGATTGGAAACGAGCTTTCTGAAATACGGGGGCATCTCAGTATTTAATGAAAGGTCACCGATCCAAATCCTGCAAGCGTTGCTTAACCTTGAAGGTCAGCCCGTGCGGCATTTACCTAATACTTTTACAATTGCCTAGCTGTAGAGATACACTCCTGTAATATAAAAGAAAAACGACTGAAAGATAGGGCACCTTTTTTAATATTCTGATATAATTATACTTTGGATACCCTTTATTACATGTCTGATTATTTGGGTCTCTAGTATGAGATCCCACTGCAAAAATCTGCAGGTTAATTGTTTTTTTATAAAACTTGATTTTTAGGAATCATACTTGATAGTTAAATACATTAAATAAGTTGCATGGCCGAATTTTCCGGAACATATTTTTGTATTTTTTTACACTCGGATTTTCGCCTCCCCATCGTGGGGGTCGTATGGAACATCATCTAGCTCTTAATATGATGTCAATCTTGGGTTACTAGTTTTAGCAGGTAAACTGGCAACCCACGGGTTACGGCTTACTGAGAGCTGGCAACCTTACTTTTTCCTATATTCTACACCAGTTTTTTTCAAATAACGTTAGAATCACTTAAAAAACTAATATATTTGGGGTTAACTATCAAATACAATTTTCGATTTATTTAATTAAGTTAATTGCAGCAAGATATTTCCAGGCAATCCTGCAGTAATCTATTCTACTATCAAGTGTAATTCATGAAAATAAATTTTAATCAAAAACCCTGATGCCTGCATATTTCTGCAGTCGGATCTTAGGCCATTCTGAATAAAATCTTTTTTACTTATGTATGATTTTTTTCATCAGATATAAAGGTGGGTCAAATGAGATAAAAGTGAACCCTCACCGATCATCATTACTGAAAAAATGTTTATTTAATGGGCTGTACAATTATTGGTAACGTTAAAAATACATTCTCGATAATATACGGAGAGGTTTTTTTACCTGTTCGTTTTTTCAAGGGCCGATGTTATTTTAGAGTTACGTACATATATGTTAATATTGGAATACGATATCAAGCATTTTTACCCGATTGCCGAAGGAGGGTAATGTGTTTATGAGTCTATGTATGTATGTATGTTTGTGTGTTCCTATGTGGTGTTCTAGAGACCAAACGCGTTGGCCAATTTAGATGATTCTTACGTCAATCGATTCGTCTTATCCGTGCGAGTGTCACTGGACATTAAAATTATGGGGGCCCAATTTTTTTTATATTAAGCTGTCGGGTTTTTTGAGATTTTGAATTGCCTTTTTTATCATGACCCCTTTCCACCCACTATAATCGCTGTCGTTGTATATAATAGTTGATGTGTAAAAAAATATTATAAAGAAGGTAAAACTGTAAGCTTTTTTGTAAAGGTAATCTCTGTAATTATAGATCATTTACGTAAATTCTTCGATTGATAGAAAGTTACACTATCCTTAAGTACCTTAACCTAGTATAATTTCGAAAACAGGATATAGATCCTGTTTTCGAATTTATACTAGGTTATAAGTGTGAATTCTGCAGGACAGGCCAAGTAACAGTCTACTTAGGGATCTGGCCTAACAGGTTTTGCACAGAGAGGGATCCGGGGTGATATTTAAAGAGGTAACGGGCCCTTTCTATGTGCTGATGGTGATCACCGGGGCGGTTTTAGTGAGATTATGAGCCCCCGCTCCCTGGGCTTTTTCCCCAAAAATCCAGGCGCCTTTTGAGGTATTTCTCCCTGCAGCGGCAATAAAGGCCAAGAGTCACGTAAAAAATCTAGTAATTAATAGACATGATGACTCAGTTTCTCTTCTTCACAACTTTAATAACCTTTAGAACTAAAGTTCTCTTCGGAGAAGAACATAGATTATAATTATATACTTTTGTAAGTATGTATACTTTTAACAAAACAGACTCGTGGTAAACAAGAACAAATAGCCTTAAGCCCTGACTTTATAATCCACAAAATATTAAACAACTTTTAATAATAAGTCTCTTGAAGATTAATGATAAAAGCCACCTTGAAGCAGTTTTATAATAAGTTCCATCATGGTTATGATTAATTACTACAACTTATTATAAGACTTTTTACTAGAAAAGTTTTCTTTTATAATCGTTTGGAGCTTAATAAGGAAAATAAATTGTTTTTTTAATTTGTATTTTTTGTGTTAATTTGCTGTGGAAAATTAATATGTTGTAGAGAAATAGTTAATTAAACTGTTATGATAATATACATACCTACTTACAATATTAGATGAGGTATTATGAGTTTGTTTTCTTAGATAAAAATAAACTATGCATGTATGTAGATATATAGATAAATAAGTATTTTATTACACAGTAATTAGTACCTACATCTTTATAATAGAACGATCTGTAAATACAAACTTTTTTTTACAAATGAAATACAAACTGACAAAAACACTGCCAAAAAACACTGCACAGTGATAAATACTCGTAGCTTCAATTTCGGCAGTCAGTGTTATAAAACGAAGAAACGAAAACAGGAACACAGACTTCCGAAATTGAATTTATGTTTCACTGTGTAGTGTTTTTTGGCAGTCGGTTATATTTTTTTGTAAAAATGTTATTTATTTTTCATATTTTAGTCGTAGTGCATAATGGGCAAGTTCTATAGTAAGGTACCTATAATGCCCAAACTGATGCCAGCATAGATTACCGTGTATCAGCGTGAACATCTGCTTACCCCTTTCGAGCGTACTGGTGTGATGTTATGTTATGAAATCGTGTAAAAAATAATCAGACATGCAATTGCAGCAATCCCGAGAGATTGCCCGTCATTTATTGAAGAGTTCTGTTGTATATATCAGAAGTTCTTCATCAGCTCTTCCCCAAATTTAAATGGGACCAATTTGGGAACATACTCAATCAAACAAAAAAATAATTCTATATTAGTCCACTATTGACGGAGATAAACAAAAAATAATTAAAAACATACATTCAGTCGAACTTAGAAACTTCTCCTTTTTGGAAAAACGGTTAAAAAAATGAAGGAGTAGGTATTTCTACTTAACACCATAGAAAAAAGAGGCTTTATGCCTCTTTTTATTATGTTCTTGTGTAACTCTAAATGTTGACACATCTCTAATATTACGTCATTTAAAAAAAATAAGTGAAACTGCAAAACTAACAATCAATTGAAAAACTAGTTCAAATAGGTACCGAAGCCATTTTAAGAAATTATAGATGAAGTAGTGAATGGAGTGGTAATAAATTTTATTATATCAATTCTGTCAAGTGAAACCTATACACTCTTTATACAAGTAAAATTAAAAATTTGAAAAACCCCCGACACATTTATCTTGCGAAAACACCCCGATTCAAACAGTTGTGAGTGAGAGACAACAAAAGTTATGAGCGTTTTATCATAACTTTTGAACGGCTGAACCGATTTTATTCAAACATATAGCTAAGAACACTCTCGACAAAATCACCTTTCAAACAAAAATCCAAATCGGTTCATCCGTTTAGGTGCTATGATGCCACAGACAGACACACAGATACACAGCAACACACGTGAAACTTATAACACCCCTCTTTTTCCGGCGGGGGTTAAAATAGCAGAAGTAACATAACAGTAAATAAAAACACTTTAATCAAAGGACTGGTATTTATTAGCCTTACACATTATACCGGACAAATATTTCCCGATGTACATACTCAAATAAAGATAAAGTAAACACTTAAAGCCTTTCACTGTTAAACATAATTTTCCCGGCATCTGTATAAAACAGGGTCATACAAATATTTGTCCCAACACATTTCACCTCGGGCCGCAAAGGATTAAAAGCGAATCCTTTACAGTACCTATCTACAGTAGCGTATTTACCTTTAGGCCGAGAAGAAAATCATGAGCAGGGCCTGCAGAATGCGGAGGGCGGTGCTAGCTGCCTCTACCAAACTGCCGTTTTTTTTAAAGAAAAGCACCTCTTAGGGCTGACGTGTCGTCTGTCTGTATGAAGGGTCTAATCAATCCGAGTTAAGATGTTAAAATCTTTCCATCCATCCTTATCTTGTGGAGGGGCCGAGAAATAACTCTGACACTTCGAACCATTAGAATCATCCTTAGTTTGTTTTCTATGCTTATGGCGGTACCCTGACCAAAAAATCAGCATGAGATTTGAGCATTCCTATTGGCCTAGCGGCACTGGTGGCGCATGAATTACAGTAGTGAATACGCCCAGATTTTAGAATAAAATCTTTATAAAATCGATATTTAGCCTTTTGAAAAAAAAAAAAAGGCAAAATTATCGTTATTAAATTGTATATCCATTAGTGTTAGTACAAAAAATAATTGATGAACAATTTGCGAGAAGATGCATGCTATCAATAATTATATCTCATTTTTATGGTTTTGTTGAAAGGAGATTATGAAACATATACCTCTATAAAAAAAGTATACGACCATTTTATAATCAATAATATGTAGAAATTTAATGTATTTTTATTAGTTGATATTTCTTTTTAAATAACGAGTAGATAGCTTCTAAAACAGCACGAAAAACGGCTGGCGTTTTGCTCGGGGTACCGCCTTAAACCGACAAAGAAAATTGGATGTGTATAACATTTTAGTATATATTGAAACTTATAAAACTTAGGTATCCGTATTTGTTTACAATAGTAGATTGGAATAAATATTTGGTCCGAGGCGCCGAATCTTTCAAAACGTCACAATCTAATAGTCAGTGCCTATCTACTGTTCTCAAAGGACCAGTGGTGAATTCTCTACAGATACTTTTCGTCGAACAGATCGTCGCCAGCCCCTAACGGCGGGAAATCGGCTCATTACCTAGCTGCCTCGTTAACTTACCCATTTCCCTTGCAGATAACACGAGGGAACTAGGAGTGAAGTCATCTTAGTTCGAAAAGGGAATTCGCTTGCTAAGTATTAGTACAGGTCGTTTGTATGTTGATTAAGTTTTGATAGAAAGACCTAAAAAGCCGCTCGGGTCGGTCTTCTAAGTTAAGCAACGATTGCCGATGTTGGTCCGTGGATCGGTGACCATATATAAAACCAGCAGCTCTCAAGGGTGATTACTGGGATAAAAACGTATCTCTCCTTGCCAAATTTCATTACGACCCTTGCAGCCGTTTAATCTAGAAAAGATAACGAACAAATGGAAATACAGTACTCGTCAATCTTCTTGACCGCCCTGAATTTGGCAACAATGGCTGCGCAGTAGTTAATCTCATACAAAAAACAGCTGCGCTCCAGGCCGAACTTCAGGGCGGCCAAGAAGATTGGTGAATACTGTACTCTCGCATTTATAATATTAGTATGGATTTCTTAACTCCACCGTGCTTCGGCATGCACGTTTAACCGTTGTTCCAGCTGCCATTTATTTGGCAGTCGTTACGAGTCATAAAATATTATACCAGTCTTGCAGCTCTATGGCGTCTCATTCTCCACCCCTCCCGTTCAGAGAGAGAGGTCCGGGATATGTTGCGGTCACGTGGGGGAACGTCATACTCTTCGTTCATTCTTTCTCCCCAAAAAGGAGCCTGGGCAAATGCGAGGACTGCCTGGATCAATTGGGAGCCTCAATTCGGTGAATGACGCCAAACAATATATTGGTCATCGGGGACTTCAACGCAAAATCAATCTCGTGGGGTTCCCCAAATCCAATAGACCTAACTTTTGACGCGATACTAGGCTGTGGAGGTCAGACAGGCAGTCGATCCAGGTAAAATACTGGTACAAATCTGCATCTTGTTAGAGTGAAAGCCAACCCAATTATAGTTGGGAAAAACCGGCCAAGTCCGAGTCGGACTAGCGCACCGAGGGTTCCGTAGAAACAGTTACATTCACCAAAATAATTAGGTTACATTATTGACGTAAGACGTTCATAAACAATGAAAGAACCGAACATTGCTCTAACGAAGGGACAACATTAAATTTGCCGTTCGTGAACTGTTGTCCACTGATTGAAACATTGATCTACGTCGCGGTCAGTTTACCACCTGTAAATGTAATCATTTTTTGGAACGAAGTTCCTTATTTTTTTAAATATAGTTGCAATTTTACAGTTTTCAGATTCTGTACTTGTGCTGTTAGACATTGCTCTTTGCCAAATTTCATGATACTAGGTCAACGGCAGGTACCCTTTATGTTTTGATTAGCTTACGATTCTATATATGTGACATAAACGGCTAGAGCTGTGGTGGCCCAGTGGTATCGGCTGCGACTAACAAGTCTTAGGTCGTGGGTTCGGGCCCAGGCAGGCGCTTTACTTTGTGTAAATTATTTCTTCACCACTGCTCTCAAAACGGTGAAGGAAAACATCGTGAGGAAACCGGCATGTCCTAGAACCGAAAATTTGAAGACATGTGACATCTACCAACCCGCACTGGGCCCGCGTGGTGGATAACGGCCCATTCCCTCTCACAGAGAGGAGGCCTGTGTCCCAGCAGTGGGAACATTAATAGGCTGATGATGTGTGATGTGAAACGGCTATATCTTTTGATCGTGTTGATTTAGAAGTTTAATTTTTCTCAGCGCCTAGGGATTGCAGACCTGAGTATATTAAGGCTTGCACCACGACAGACAGCCAGACAGACAGACAACGAAGTGAGGATAAGTGTTCCTTTTTTAGGGTTCCGTACCTCGAAAGGAAAAAACGGAACCCTTATAGGATAACTTTGCTGTCCGTCCGTCCGTCTGACTGTCTGTCTTTTTCTCAGGAACGCGTGGAGGTATCAAGCTGAAATATAAAACTATATCAAATACTCAAATCTACTGTCCCTTAAAGTTGTGAAAAATCAAACTTCTAAGCCAACGCAATCAATTGATACAGCCGTTTATACCGCAAATTTCCGCAAATTTTCGATACTGGCAAGGGAATCAAAACCTACAGGGTACAGCCCGTGAACTCAGAATCTTGAAATTTGGTACGAAGCAACGTCTTATAGAACAGATAAAGGAATAATTGCGAAAACCGTACATTTTTAGTTACATCATATAATAAAAATATTTACTACCACTTTCCTCATGAACGCGTAGAGCTATTAAATTGAAATTCATATCAAATATTGAGGCCTATAATATCTTTAAGTTGAGGTTTGTACGGAACCCTCGGTGCGCGAGTCTGACTCGCACTTGGCCGGTTTTTTCCTTATTAGGAACGGAACCCTATAAAGCTAGGCAAATTGAAAAGAACCAAAAAAATATTTATTGTGTTTCGAGAAATATTGTTTTCATTTGTGGTCGATGTTCGTACCAAAAGCAAAAGTTTCAATTCCCTGTACAGTTTTAAAAGTATAAGCCGATTAAAACTTGTGCCGAGAACGTTGAATATTACAAAACTGTTACCTAAACATTGGCAAAAATATCAACAAGTTCGTTAAATATTTTAGATCTATTATTTCACTGTTTTACAAAGATTGATTGAACAAATTGAATGACAATTATTTTAAAATTACGTATACTATAGAACAGAAAATTCCAGTGACTATAATAAATGATAACGATTTATATCTATTCATATAAATCCAATACTTTTCTTAGCGAAGCTTGGTTTTTAAATCTCTATTCTTGTAACTGTTACTTGCAGACCACAGTGGAGACTAATGGGCCATTAATTCGAACAAGATTATTCTCTAGATAAGCCAGAAAATATGAGGTAACTTTATGTTAAGGCTCTTGCAGATAAGCGCCAGTGCGGTGACGATGGATGCGACAAGACTTTTTATTGAAAATGATTAGTTTTATTCGAGATGCCAACCTGCGGTCGTGTACTAGATGTATTAAACGTAAACGAAGCTAACGGACAATGTTTGATCGTAAAAGGTGAAGTTCTCAAATTTCTGAAAAAAAAAACACGATTTCATATATTGTATGTGCATATATGGATGCGAGACGCACGGATTCGGTCAATGTGGCGACGCCTGGGGGAGACCTATGTCCAGCAGTGGACGTCTTTCGGCTGAAATGATGGTGATGATGATGATGTGCATAATGTTCTGCGGATTTATTCATTATCCATAAAATAATTTCTACGAAAATTGGCGGTCGCATCATTGTTGCCTTGCGCCTGTTTAAGCGAGCCTTTAATGGTAACACGTTGCGAAGAGATAGATTCGTCCCTAATTCAACCCTTTTCAACGAGAGTAGATTGAAAACCCTTTTTATCAGTTCACGCTTTCATTTTTGTAGCGAAAAATATGGTAAATGTATTATTGAGAGCTAGAGAGAAAAGTTTTATGGTTACGATCTTAGGTATAAATATTAGGTACCTTTATATCTTTTTCTTATACCTAACCTTTTAATGACGTCGCTAATTACAATAAAATTTTCTTATTGTTTTTTTTATACCATCTTTTTTCTTAATCTTCTCAGCAAACCTTTTATTTGATACCTATATCATGGCAGTGCATAAAAAATAACTAGTCCGCCATCTTGGGCCATCCGCCATATTGGATTTAGAATGACGTCACTTTGCAAACCATGCATTGTCATACAAACTAAACGTGTATGCAAAATTTCATATAAATCGGTGGAGGATAACTGCTTTAAAATTCAGTTGCAAGATTTGACCCGAACACACTTACATACATACGTTCATTGCAAGTTAAATAAAAGCTTGTACAAATGAAATCATCGTCATCATCATCATTTCAGTCGAAAGACCTTCAATGCTTGAAATTATAGGCCTGTCCCAAGTGTCACTCTCACACGATCCTGTGCTTCTTGCATCCAGCAGACTCCCGCTACCTTCATCAGGTCATCGGTCCACCTAGTTGGATTCCTTCCAACGCTGCGTCTGGCCTGGTCCTTATCGGACGCAAGCCCGCGCCTACGATGGCTGGGAATCGGCTTGCGACTCCCGACGCCCAGGGCGTCTCTTGCGGTGGCTAGGGGCGTGAGGGCGTCTCCGTTGCGTCTCCCTCACGCGTTGCGCCTCCTCCTTTGCGAGCATTACTGCTTCGCAGAAGGAGGAGACAGCTGCCCATACCCTCTCGCTCCGTAACATGGCCTGAACCAGGGCCGGACGCGAGCGGTTGCCACCGCCGATGTTTCCACGAGGACACGGCGGTGCCCAGCCCAAGCGGTATACAGTCGCCACTCTAGAATCTTTCGACCCTATTGACAGTCGTTCTAAGAGCAACGTGCTCTGCCCACTGCCAATTGTACTTGTATTTGGAATTGCTTTTGAAAGCAATTCCAAATACAAGTCAACCGGTTGGAGATAACAGCTTTAAAATTCAGTAGCAAGATTTGAACCATACATACTAACAAGTTAAGTGAAATAAAAGCCTGTAATAACAATAATTCCCAATACTGGTGGTCCTATAGTTTAGTTTGAACGAGCAAATATTTAATACTACACAGTCGTACGACATCAGACTGCTCAAAATTCCCAGGAGGCACACAAATATTTGTCCCGACGCGATGCGGTTATTAAAATTACCTAGGGACCAAAATAGACGTCGAAATGTCCATTTGTGTTATATGAAAAGCACAACTTGCTCGAAAATCAATGACTAAATTGCTTTCTGTTGCAGTATTAGTTGCCTTGTATTCTGCGTTATTACCAACTTCAAATAAAAGGAGGTAATTTAATATTGTTGGAATTACATAATATTCACATATGTAACGGCTATACCTTCTGAACATGTGTGCCAAATTTCATAAGTGTATGTATTAGATTAAGTATCTCTCTACTAAGGGAACAGTGCAAGTTTCATCAAAATCGGTTTAGCAGTTTGCAAGATACAGAACATGCAACGGAACTCCTTAGCGACAAACAGCACGAATGGTTAAATTAGTTAGTATGGGTATTTTGTCAATCCTTTAGGTATCGTCCTGCAGAACTTGCTCACTTTTTAGTGATAGGGTACGAAAACTAAAAGGAGAGCAAAAACTAAAAAAAAACGACTTTTAAAGCAAAACACTAAAACGTGCAAAAATTACTTTCATTCGGCAGTTTTTATTTAAGAAACACAATTGAACAAATCGTCATCTGGCTTGACTTTGCCCAATTATGTTTAATTCGGCTTCAAGTCTAATCAGATGCAGATGAATACCAGTATTGAGCAGTACAAACATTTTCTTAATGTCCCTCGGCAAACTTCGTGTTTCGTCGTCAGATTTTTATCAGTTGCCCTTTGCACTTGGTCCAGACTGGACGCTCTCAATCAACTTGGAAGAATGTAATTTATATTACATGTCTCATGTTCGGTAAGTAGGTTCTTATTACCTGCAAATGGGGCTTGTAGGTGACTAATTAGCGCTCTAGGGTAATAATGTAGCTAGAAAAGCCCTAGGGCGGTAAGTAATTTTAAAAAAACACTTCTTTCTTTCAAAAAGTTCGCGTACATCTAACCATCATACTGGCAATAGACATCATGCATTCAGCCCAATGACCAAAGAGGTCGCTTTGCTATTCAGCCTTGTCTTCGTGTAAGTATAATAGTCATCAATTTTAAATATCGAACGGCGAAACTCAATTTCGTTAAAGAAAAAAAAAAAATTGGGTTATTCTTGTAATGCCGGTTTTTTCTACTAACCTCACAATCGAGATGTAATTCGTTAAAGAAAAAAAAAAATATTGGTTTATTCTTGTAATGCCGGTTTTTTCTACTTACCTCACAATCGAGATGTAAAGCAGAATAGTTAGCTCGGGTGTAATCATCAATTGCACCCTCGAACTATAGGCGCCCTCGCTGCGCTCGTGCGCCTAAATATCTCGGGCTGCAATTGATGCCTTACAGCCCTTGGCTACTAATCTACTATAAAAAATGGGAGCAAATTTGCTACTTTAAATAAAAAAAAAACAACAATAAAGTACCTACTTAGTTCTGAATTTTAATTACTATACAGATTTCTCACATGACATTTTACGGTTTTCACTGACAAATAAAACTCCGAAAATAAAAGTAAAACAGTAATTAAATATCACCAAAAAGTATGACAAAAAAGTCCACAAAAATTATAACCAAGGACCACATAGGGGTAATTTCAATCACCTTTTACATTACGCCACAAAAAGTTCAGTTATTTAATTTCGAACGCAACTTGTTACGTTACGCTTTTTTTTAAATTAAATTAAAGGTTAACGTAATTTTAACAGACTTTGGTTTAGTTTTTGTTTCATTATTTTAGTTCGAAATTACAAGCAAACATAGCTGGGAGGCATCGGGTTGTTTAATCAAGATATTCAAGGGTGAACTATACTGGTCTGCCTCGTTGCTCAAGGTCTAGAGGTCGAAATCGGTACTGCTGTACCTGAGGTCCTGGGTGGATGCTAGGGTTGGGCAAAGTGTTATTGGGATTTTTCCACCTGGAATTTCTAAGTAGCAGCCCGGAGTCTGAACTTGTGCTTGGTTGATGGCAATCGGCTCGCCCTCTATTACATGAGACTTAAAAATACGTTCTGGCGAAATGAGGGTGTACTATGAATGCATCACTGCCCAACCTTTCGAGGAATACGGGCGTGAAGCTATGATATAAAATAACTTTGGTTTAGTTTTTGTTTCTAGTTCGAAATTACAAGCAAACATAGGTATAGCCGGGAGGTATCGGGTTGTTTAATCAAGATATTAAAGGCTGGAGATCAAAGGAGTTTTTGTAACCGTTCGCTAAGGCCTCACGAGTATCGTTTGATGTAATTATTCTGCGTTTTGTGTACTTTATAAATAAACGGTATATGAGGTGGGTTGAGGTAAACAAATGCGTTTTGAAAGGTTTGACTTGTTTGGCTTGTTTACCAAAAATATATATAAGTAGATAAATATAGGAAAAAGAATCAATCTAAATACATTTTTACAGTCAGGCCATTTTAATAGGTAACATTTGACAATTCATTAAAATTTAACAACATAACCTTGTAACGGCGGGCATAAAATAAGAACTGCACAATTGCTTAACTTTTTCAATTACGATTACATATTTATTGTAATAATGACCGATACGAGTAATTTTACGAAATGCTTTCACTAATAAACCATTCTAAACATTAAACTGACAGACGTCAAATGTTACCTATTAAAATGGCCTGACTTTAATTGCAAACATGGGACCTTAGGAACTTTGGATTGGTTAAATTACCTTCGATAAAATAACCCGATTTTGTTGTAATTAATGGGTTTGGGAAAACCTCTGTCATAACATCATGCTTGTTTTCTCAGAAGCATCAGTAGTACCCCGAATTTACTTATTTGAACACCCTTCATGATGACAAATATTAGTGCAACCCTGGCTATTGTACTAGGAAATCATGTATCAAAAGATGCAGATCTCTCAATATGCCAATCGAGAATTTGAGATACTTGAGTTAACTAAAGGTTGTTCGTGGTGGCATGTGCCCACTGAACTTAATCCTGCTGATTTGGCCTCCAGGGAGGTTGTTCCTCAACGCTTACTCATTGAGCCTTTGTGGTGGGAAACACCTTCTTTCTTGAAGGAAGGCTCCTCTGCCTAGCCGCAGCCACCTCATGCTACCGCAGACTTGCCTGAGCTTAAGGCGTATGCAAATGCCGTTCAAACGCCTGAAATACCCTTTATAGAGTTTACAAATTTTTAATGTTTTTATAAATTAAAACGGATT
Organism: Orthosia gothica; assembly: GCA_949775005.1. NCBI lineage: Eukaryota > Metazoa > Arthropoda > Insecta > Lepidoptera > Noctuidae > Orthosia > Orthosia gothica. The sequence goes on from OX459048.1 coordinate 26,568,350, forward strand.
TATGGAAATGTTTTAAGATGTATAGGAAATTTGCGTAATAAATATAACAAAATAATTGACTGTTTGCAAACTAAGGAAATTAACGAGTCACTCTTGCTTATTAATTTTAGTCAAAATATTTTTTTATGATCAGTTAAAGGCTTTGTTTAGTGGACAACAATTGAATAAAAAATCTTAATTATTACCATTAAATCCATTTATTGATGCAGAAGGCTTGTTAAGAGCAGGCGGTCGATTGTGGTACAAAAAACACCCTGTTATCTTAGATGGGAAACATACCTTTACATGTTTGTTATTGCAACATGAACATCGCCGTCTACTTGATGTAGGTCCGCAGCAGCTGCTGTTCTCCATACGTGACGATTATTGCCCTATCGGAGGTAGACAGTTGGCGCGCAAGGTCGCAAAATCCTGTGTCATATGTGCTTGCTATCGCGGTAAGACTATTCAGCCTATTATGGGCACTTTACCAGCAGTAAGGACGCTAAAGCGCGAAGCTACCTTCTCTTTCTAATCGAGTGGCACTGACCTTGCAGGTCCATATCAAAGAACAAATAAATTTCAAAATTTAAAAAACCCCCGACACATTTTTATTTCATGCTACATAATTTATCTAGTACATGTTAGTACATACGCTTCGATCGGCAATCTATTGAACACGTAATTATGACACGATATCTTGCAAAAACACCCCGATTCAAACAATAAAACGCCCATAACTTTTGAACGGCTGAGCCGATTTTATTCAATTATAGCTAAGAACACTCTCAACAAAATCACCTTTAAAAAAAAACAAAATCGGATCATCCGTTAAGGAGCTTCGATGCCAGAGAAAGATACACAGATACACAGCAACATACGTCAAACTTATAACACCCCTCTTTTTCCGTCGGGCGCTAAAAAAAACTGTTTTCACAGAAATATTGTGAAAGCGTGTCTCACCGTCGACCACATCATCGCTTACCAACAGGTGATATAGTGGTAAAGCGCGAACCAATAAAATATATTTAAAAAATACTAATGACTTCCAAATAATACACATTTTTAAGTTCCATGTAACACGGTGAGCGTATTTCATCAATTGGGCACACACTCGGACACCTCAAAAAACCCAATTTTCAACTGTCCTCGTTTCTATCCTTTGTGTACGGAACCCTAAAATCAACCCGTATTTAATACTAAGGTCTTCAGTAAGTAGAGCTATCTTTTTCATTTGTCTGATTTCAAAACCTCTCAAAAAGAAATATTCGAGGATGGTCCTTGGTCCTTCAGAAAACAAACAAACCCTAGGATCAATATGCCAATAAACCTACGTCGAAGACTTTGAAGAGCTCGAAACGTCTGGTACGTTGCGTGACATCGGGAGATGAATGTAGCCACTTACGATCAAAAAGAAATATGTAAGTCCTTCCGAAGGAAACTTCTTCCACTCCAATCGAGTCAGTCTTCATATTAACGGAAAAATCCTTTATTTTGGATTTGAAATCATCCAATGACTTCTCCCGCTCTGGGTGAAGCGGGATGGCGTATCAGATTTTTACTGATTAAAACGAGAGACCTACTGACGCTTGTGCAAATGCTACTATATTCATCTTTTGTTTGGCAATTCAAAAGTACCTTTATATGGTTTAGTTGAAATACAAGGAAAATTTCAAAATTTATAAAACCTTAATCTTGCGAAAACACCCCGATTCAAACAGTAAAACGCCGATAACTTTTGAACGGCTGAACCGATTTTATTCAAACATAGTTAAAAACCCTCTCGACAAAATTACCTTTCAAAAGTAAATCAAAATCGGTTCATCCGTTTAGGCGCTATGATGCCACAGATAGACACACAGATACACAGAAGCAACACACGTGAAACTTATAACACCCTCCTTTTTCCGACGGGGGTTAAAAATACTTTGATTTTAATTTGAAATTCTCAAATCAGAATTCGGCTCATAGTTTTCTATGCTACACATCTCGTTCTTTGAGGCTTTGTCCCTCGTTGATTTTAACCTTATAAACTTTTCTGAAAGAAACTTTTATACAGATTGAAGATAAGTTTTTTTTTTGTGCTACACCTAAATTGTACCTTAATATAAAACAGGCTTAATATAACAGTGTAAGCTATTTCTTTGATAAAATTCAATTAGAATAGAACGACGTCAATCAATTATACCAATGTCTTTCTCTTCAAAGACACTGTGCAAAAATTGGTTTGATAAACCTTTATAATAGATTTATTAATTTATTTGTTCAAAAAACTTGCCGATGGGAATTATTATGTAAAATATAATAATAATTAATTTTAGATTTCAATTTATTTATTTACGTAACAGTTCGAAATTCTACAAAAGACGAAGTCAAATAACTTTATTGTTTTTCCATAACTCGACTTTGCCTGCCAGCACGTTGGGAAAGTCGAAACGACGCTGACGATAGGCTTCAAACAAATTACAGATCAAACCGCCCAAAGTTTCAAACAGCAGAGTTACCTAGTTCAATTTTAATTTGCATTAATAATTCCAGGAGTACCAGTTCAATTGAATTCTCCTAATTGAATTGTCATTTGCCGAATCATATTGTCAAATGTTCGTTACGCGGCCATGTTTACGTTCCATGTTCGAATTTTCAAATTAATATGGCGGATTGTTTGCATTTGTGACAACTGATGTCAAATGCGTAATTACATGGTCCATTTGTAAAATTAAATCTAAAGTAAAGAGGTAAATTTATTTGTATGTAAAGTGAGTACTTCCAGAGATTAGAAACAATTTTCGTAATTGAATCAGCATCCGATTAGGGTAATTCTTAGTAATAGAAAATTTTTAGAAAGCCTTCAATAGTAAAAAGTAATGGATAGGTACGGCCACGGCAGCGATTCAGTATTAAATACGTTTTGATAATGTTAAAATCTTTCACTTATTTATATTGTTCGACAACTTTAGAAGAGATTTGGTTCATAAGTAACTAGACACGCGGCTCCGCACGCGTGGTATTAGTACTTTTCCCAATATCTTTATGAATTATAGCATTTGTGTTATTCTGATGTATAAGCTAAAGTTTCATTAAAATCCGTTCAGTAGTTTTTTGTGAAAGTGTAACAAACATCCATCCATCAATCCATCCTCACAAACTTTCACGTTATTAATACTAGTAGGATTATAAAATTTATTTTGGAAGTTATTATTTATGATTAAGAGAAGTCAACAGGAGAGGGATCTATCTTTCAGTAAAATTTTTGTTTACCAACAAACTCAGGTAACGAAATTTTTTGTAATTGACAAAGTTCGTCCCTCTCTCCGCATCTAAGATTTCAAGTGAAAAGGGCTGTACTAAGTACATACTTAAATCCTAACGTTTTGGTAAATATATTATTTAGGTATAACGTAACTTTTTTGCCTGTAATGAAATTCGAAGATCCAAAAGGTCTACCTATTGAATTTTAAACAAAAAAGTTCAGTGCTTATTTTGTTTACACACTTTGTATGCCTAGGTTATGTTCCATTTTATTTTATAGGAATCAGACCGTTGGCCCAGTTTAAAATCTAATACCTTTAAACGAGCAATTCTTGTATATATATAATCTGAATCTCGGAAACGGCTCCAACAATTTTCATGAAATTTAGTATGCAGGAGGTTTCGTAGGCGATAAATCGGTCTAGCTAGGAGGAGAAAACGTCGTTTTCTCTATTTTCACCAGAGCAGAGCTCGGTTGCCCAGGTACTTAAAACAAAATGCTATTCGTTGGTAAACGCAATAATACAAAACGAATGAACCGATTTGCTGTTTTTCATTTAAAAATGTTATAGTCCAAATAAGGTTTTAGCAAAAAAAAAAAAATTGGAAAGTTTACCGAAATATTGAAAATTCGGGTTCAACTGAAAATGCTTTTTGCCCATGAGAGTTGGTATTGTATGAACTCAGAAATTTGGATAGAGTTACGTCTGTCGGGTCAGCTGGTATGAGAATAAAAACAATCATCTTGAGTGTAGACCCACGCAGGTCCCAAGCACAGTGTCCCACATTTTTATAATAAAAGTATATCATGTGTATTTTTCATTTGTTCCAGTGTGAGCACTGACATAAATTGCGAGGAGAGGGAACACTTGGTAGCATTATCTGTGACTTTGTTGAGTTGCTCAGTGTTGCTACTAAGGGTAGATGAACATTATTTTTAATTTTGCTTTTACACGAACTTTCATTTTAAGTACAGTCCTTTTTTTCTGAGTTTATTATAATATTAGATACGTTGTCATTTTACTGCGTAGAGTTACGATATTAATTTGAAATATTTTGAAAATTAAAAATATTGACAATTTTTACAGGCGATTCTTTTTTATTAATATTTTTAAATATCAGAATGTATAAGGTATCATTCTGAGTTATAATGTATTGTTACTTAGTTATCCATGCCAAGTTAAAAATTATATTAAAAACAAAGAAAAACTAACTTAAATCTCTAACAAAGTAAGATAAATCAACCAAGAAATGATATAATTTAATCTATGTAAATTATATATCTGTATAATATATATATATATATTATATATCTTTATTATATTATCTTATCTATTTATTTATTGTACTTATATATTTTCGATGTTTGGTCCTTCGATACAAATGCCGGGTTCGCCGAAAACCTGAATACACAAACACATGATATTCCCTGTATAGTACAAAAACCAATTAAAATTTCAAAAGTACTCACATCGGAAATACAGCTGATCAACACAACACAGCAAAAATTGTGCAAGAGTTATCAAAATAAAACCAGGTCAATTTTACGAAGAAACACTCACACACCACACAAAAAATTCAGAAAAGGTATAGTATACACGAAGATCACTTTTAAGGTATAATTTATTGCGAAAAAGAAAGTTCAAGATAGATATTCATTAATGATTTAGAGGTTTTTATATCGCACTGTTTACCGTTGCGACTGACATGGAAGGAACGTCCGTCTGTCGCAGCGCCAAAAGCGCGACTGACGAGGTCTAGGCGAGTGTGGCGACGAGCAGTCTCAGAAAATCAGGTGTATACATTGACATACACGAGCATGGATGAGGCAATGAAAATAGGGATGACACTTTCCTGCTATCTCTTTCACGCTCACTTTTACATCCAACCCGCATCTGAAATGAAAGAAAGGGATGGTGCGAGCCGTAGTACGCTAACGTATCTAGTAATTTTTAGGCCTTCGTCTCCGCCCCGCTACGGCTAAAGGCAGGACTCTGAATATTTAAGTTCGGAGTGTATTTAAAGCACACTGAAAGGGCATTATTCAGGCACGAGGGTCAACATTATCACTTATTCAAGTGTTGTAAACGATTATAGACTACTTTGTTTAAACGAGAGTTCGAAATTAACTATTTATTTAGATGAGTGAGCTTATTTTAAGTTTACAGATTTTAAAGCCTTAATATGGCTTCTATGCGTCCTTTAAGTCTTATTCATTAAATTTTTGGATCGTGCATCAGCTACATTGACTGGCATTTTCATGATAATAGATTTTAGTTTCCATGATCTATCGTAGATCAATTCAATAGTTAGCTGATCGAGCGGAAAACTGTCTAAAAAGGAATTTTGACCAAATTTCAAAGATCATAAAAAATGGGCTCAGGTTATTTAAAACTTATCTTCTATCTAGTTATACGCACCAACAGTACGTATATAAAACTGCAAGGGAAACTGGAAAATTTTACTTTACGGAGATATTATTATTTTTAAATGATAATAAATGACGCATGTCATCTAAGGGTTAGGCACTTGCACCAGTTATGTTTATTTTCCATATAGTATGGGGGACTGGGGGTAAACTTGTAACCCCATGTTTCTGAATTAACAATCTAAAGTTGAGTATGTGTTAAACTACTATAGCCAATTACTTTAACCAGAAAACCTGTCAGACCTGTCAGCCTTGAAGTAGGATGTGAAACGTTCTTAATTCCAAATTTTTAATTTAGAAACCGGACCTTAGTAAGCTAAGCTTATAAAATGTTTAAAATATTCAAATATAAGTCCCTAAAAATAAAACCGTTAACACGATCCCGCATAAATATAAATAAGTTTAGCATAGAGTTCCGTTGCCAAATCAAAGTGGAAATAACATATAAATTGGCCAAATAAGGTCATATTATGTAGATGTTGCACACGGCTATTTTTAACCGGTTTGAATCGAGTTGCAGGTAAATAGGTCAGCCCGACTTTTCGTAAGGGGCGAAAATTATATTTTGAGACAGCTGTACCTAGTGCATATTTAACTAGGGATTTGCCTAAACACCTAATTAAAAAAGTTAACCCCTAATGAAAATAGTCATATTAAGCTAATCCTGTGGATTAGGATAATATGACTATTTGCATTTAATAATAGGGTTAACTGATTTTCAAGGTTAAGCTGTGCTTGTCATGGTTAGTTTGAGGCTGGGTGAACAATCTTCTTTATTATAAGACACTGCATAAGAATATCACGTTGCATTAAATAAGATAAGATAATGATTTATTTCTCACCACAATATCGGTACATTTATAAAGGTAAGTAGGTACGTAACAGCAATAATGTCTGTATTTCTGAACACCAGGCCTCCACCCCTTGGGTAAATGTTGTGTACAATAATTGGTGCGGCAAGAATTTCTAAAAGCATAGGCTTTCAAGTTTAGAATACAATCTATACCAATATTATAAAGAGGAAAGATTTTTTTGTTTGTTTGTACCGAATAGGCTCCGAAACTAATGGACCGATTTAAACAATTCTGTCACCAATAGAAAGCTACATTATTCCTGAGTGATATAGGCTATTTTTTAATCCTGAAAACGGGTCCTGTGGGGGGCCCACGGGAGCGAAGACGCGGGGAACAGCTGGTAAAATAGAAAAGGGAAATGGTATCAATTATTGGTGCTTGGTGTTAGTAAATATGTTTTGTAGGTATGAATGTGTGTCTGTAAGTGAGTACGCTGTATATGTGGGTGAATATGTGGGGGTAGTGTGTGTGGGGAGGGGGGAATAGTATGTATTAAATGCATATTTTGGCACAGCAAGTAGTTTTTCTGTTTCTTCATAGCTTAACTCCCGGATTGCTTAGTTTAATTTTGCATTTGGTTTTGGTGAGGTTATAAATTGGGAGTATCATATTTATTTTATTAAATATGTTTGCTAGGGACGTACTATGATTGATTGGGGCGGTGACCACCCTTGTAAACGAATAATAGCTATGATATTGAATAATGACAAAATAATAATTTTTATCAAAGAATATTTGTATAATTTATTTTATCACTAGCTTCTACCAGCGACTTCACGCGTCAAAAGTGTTTTATCATCCCAAGGGAACATTATACCGGATAAAATCCTATGTGCCTATGTGCTATTCCAGACTTTAATCTATCTGTGTGTCAAATTTCATCCCGGTCCATTCAGCAGTTTTTGCGTGAAAGAGCAACCAAAACTCAAACACACTTACACAGTCACAAAATATCGCGTTTATAATATTTGTAGAAGATAGTAAGATTTTATTACTTTTGCCACCAGCTTAGCCCGCGAGAAAGTCGAAAATCATTCCGTGTCTACCTATTACTGACATAAACTATATTCTGGGTCTTAAATAGGGCCTTGGTCGACCCGTGTTCCAAATTAATGACCTTCCTGATTCAATTTCAAGTGCATATCGGACAAATTGCATCGTATTGAGTCCATGTCCATGTCCATGCAATTTCGCTTAGTAAAAATTACATATCGGTGTGATATAAATCGAACCCCATTAAGCCATCTAAAACGTCGCTCACATCCAAACCCGTTCAGCTGCTCAGACGAGAGGTCCCAAACAAGTGACATTCTATCATCGAAAGCGTGGCGATAGCGATTGTCAAAAAGACAAACTTGTATGGGATTGACAAGCGATATCGAAATCACGTGTTCAATCCCTTACATTTCGACTATCACATTCGCTGATATCAAATGCCACATGTCTAGAGCCTCCGATAGCTAAACAACAACAACAAACAAACTTTAACTCATATAATATTGTAGTTAGAAAAAGTGAAATTTCAAAATTTAAAAACCCCCGACACATTTATCTTGCGAAAACACCCCGATGCAAATAGTAAAACGCCCATAACTTTTGAACGGCTGAACCGATTTTATTCAATCATACCTAAGAACACTCTCGACAAAATCACCTTTCAAACAAATAAAAACTAAATCAAAATCGATTCATTCGTTTAGACGCTATGATGCCACAGACAGACACACAGATACACAGATACACAGACACACAGATACACTGATTTACAGATACACAACAACACACGTGAAACTTATAACACCCCTCTTTTTCCGGCGGGGGTTAAAAATAGGTCAAGATATTGTGTCCGTACCTACGAAAAAATTGATTGCATCACATACATACATAAACTAAAACCTTTTCCCTTGGGGGTAGGTAGAAATTATTCTGCTTCATTTACGTTCATACATCTAGTCGTACACGCACGCTGGTTATGAGTACTGATTGATTGTATCAGAGAATCTTTATTGACTTTCATTTGAAAATGTATTACTTTATATTACCTACTTTAAAAGCTATTTCAAAATGTAGTACATAATGACCGATATCCGTGCTAGTTTTAATTTGAAACATCAGTCACAAATTGGTTTCACTGGCACCCATTAGTTGGTATAAAACGACACATTAAACTGGACCAATATTCGGTTATTTTTAAAAGTTTACATTAGGTGTATGTGTTATGGACCATGTGATTAATACGGCATTATTCATAATGCCCGGACAGTTTGTTAAATTCCCAATATCAAAAGGCAATGTGATAAAAATTATTGAAATAATTAAATTAGCTGGTCTTTCTGAATAATATCCATCACTTATTGAGCCGAATAATAGAAAATATGTTTTTTTTTTATTTTATAATATTTATGTTGATATCGGTTTTAATATAGAATAGGTAAGTACGATTACTATTGAAGCGACAAAATCGACGAAGCCCTGCTACTGGGCTCCTTTTTCTGTATGCAGGGTCTAACGTAACCTAAAATGAAGGAGATGACGGGAGCTGAATTGGCTCGCTTACTTTAGCTCCCTATCCGTGTCAGGCCCGCCTTAAGCTCCCGAGCTCGATTCGCTCGCTCTTGGACTAATTCATTGACCATAATTATTGAATTGTCCAACCGTTACGTAGCAATATGCATAATAACCAGACAATGTGATAAATATCGAAGTTTAAATAAGTATTCATTATATTGCTCGATTTGACTTGACTAGATTCATAATGCCCGGGCATTATACATAGTGGCCTGATTTATCGCTTGATCCATGACATATCGATTTAACAAAAGCCGAACAAAAATATAAGCATCAGTGTTTATTTATATGTTTAAACTAGCTGTGCCCGCGGCTTCGCTCCCGCCAACTGCCTACCCTACTTACCTATCTACCCACTATACTCACCTTACCCTATTTACCTACCCGCCGACACTTTACCTACCTACCCTACTTACCTACCTACCTACCATACTGATCTTGCTACTTACCCTGCCTACCTACCAATACAATTTTTTTTCTACGGTCATTCCTCCGCGGAGAATCTTAATCACCGCATATCAGAAAATGAGGTCAAATGCACAACGCCATCTATTGAATATGGAGTTCAACTTTCCGAGTATCTGAATTGCGTGTGTTGTAATATTTTACTTCTTGAACGCTTTAGATTCATCTAACTTTTGATAGAGTGAACCGATTGCGATGAAACAAAAACTATATACTTCAAATTACGCATTTCTTTTTGTATAAAAGTTGGGAATCTTCCTAAAGGCATATTTTTTTTTAGACGTTGTTGTATGGCATTACGTTGTCGCATAACATTTAATAGTTGGTTTTTACATTTTATATCTACCTAAGCGCGTAGCATATATACAAGTGCTCCTGATCCTCCTTACATACTATACACTATTGCATCCATAGACCATACTTCTAGCTATAAAGAAACATTCAGCATATAAAAAAAGAAAACAATATCAAGTTCAAAACAGTCATACTCATAAACTACAAACGTCGTAGAGGCGTAATTCGTAGACGCGTAGCCCGTAGCCGCGTAGCGCGTAGCACGTAGACTTAAGCCTACGCAGGCCTACGTGCTACGAATTAGTGGTTTTGGGCTCAGCTGGTTTGCCGTTCAATAAATATTTCTTGTTTTAAAATGTACTTTTCTACTAAAATCTAGTCTTATTTGGCAAGTAATGTGAGGGCTACGAACGGGCGCGGGGCAGTTTGGGGAGATATAAGTGAGAGGCAGGTTTGTTACTGGAAAAAATTATAATTTATCAACATCTGATGTTCATAGGGTTCAATAATCAAATAAAAAGAAAAGTAGCTGTCTAGTTTAATGACCGCTTTGAATGAGCCGTCCTAAAAAAGTTCGGCAAACCCTTACCGAACTTTTTCTGATTAAAATTGTGATTCGAAAAAATCATACAATAAGGATACCATGAGATAGACAAAACACTTTTAACATTTTTATTTATATACGTTTTTTTTTGTTTTTAACCCCCGACCGAAAAAGAGGGGTGTTATAAGTTTGATGTGTGCACCTGTTTGTGTATTTGTGCGTTTGTGTATATGTGTATGTGTGACCACTCCCGAAGATAGCCGGCCGCGTAGTTAATTTTCATCGGTCTATTATGAGCTATGAATGATCAATTTGAGGCGTCAGTAAAATGCAAGGTCCGTCCTGTCCTTTCTTGTCACGTAAATACATAACTTGATGAACTTTGAACTGGATCCTTGATAACGCTAATTACTCCCACTTTATTACACCGATACTCATAGAAACTTACGCCTCGTTCTACGAAACAATAGTTATTAGCTCACTAATTAAAATGCAATTAGTGCAAATTCCAAGAAAAACGTGCTTCAAATTATTGGAAAAGGAAATTAAATAATAAACTAAAATACAGAATAATACGTAACACGAGTTATCAATTAAATACTTTTTAACCCCCGGCTTCGACGGAAAAAGGGGGGTGTTATAAGTTTGTCGTGTGTGCCTGTGTGTTTATGTATCTTTTTACTCCTAAACGGATGAATCGATTATAACTTCGTTTTTTTGTTTAGAAGGTGACTTTAACGAGAGTGGTCTTAGTATGTTTGAGGAAAAAGGGGTTGAGGCGTTCAAAAGTTATGGGCGTTTTACTGTTTGAATCGGGATGTAGCCGCAAGATATCGTGTCATATTTACGTGTTCAATAGATCGTTTATCGAAGCGTGTCTGCTACTAGATAAATTATATAGTATGAAATAAAAATTAGCCGGGGACTTTTTATATATTTAAAATTTACTTGTGTGTTCTAATTATTTAGTTCTTACCACAATTAAGGCTATAATTACAGACGTGACTGTATGTACAAATAAAATTATGTCTTTGGGAACAGAACCCATAAAACCACTGCTTTCTAGCCGACTAGACTGTTTCTCTTTCAGCTATCCAGTTATTTTATTAACAGTCAGTGTTCTGCCGATTCTTCGTAACCCGCCATACGAATAATGGCACAAGCGCTGATTCCACGTGCGTTATAACAATCTAATTATTCTGATCAAATTGCTAGCCTTTGTTCTCCTTTTTAATGAATGTTGAAAATCCGCTCGTGCATATCTTACCTAGGGCCTCATACACAACCTCGGATGAAGCGACTTGCGATTAGTATCAAGTGTCACTTGTACAACTTCATGCCATGCCACAGAGACAGTGACTTGTCATCCGCTCTCAATGTATGGCAGCCGCCACGCTGCTTGCTAGTATAATTGATTTCCAGCGGGGTTGCGCTTGAATTTATTTTATCCCGAATCCCTGACTGGTAGCGGTAGTAACTGTAAGTTTTAGTCGGTGCGAAACCAACAAACTGTTAATGGTTGCAAGTCCCTAATAAATAATATTTTTTTTTTTTACAAAAAATACTACTGACATCCAAATAAGAAAATAACAAAGTGAAAAATAACTTTATTTTTGTAAGTCGGTGTCTTTCGTAGGTACCATTTTTTTGCGTTATGGACACCGACTTCAAAAAATAAAGTTATTTTTCACTTTGTAGTTTTCTTATTTGGAAGTCGGTAGTATTTTTTTCCCGAGAGATTTGCCGTTATTTATTGAGGAGTTCTGTTTTATATCTTCGAAGTTCTTCATCAGATCTCCACCAAATAAAAATGGGATCAATTTCGGAACATACTCTTTCAAACAAAAAACTAATTTTCAAAATCGACCATAAAGTCGAACATAGTCGGTTAAAAAGAGAAGAGAACCTTCTGTTTTTTCCAGGGACGGAAGGTATCCGTGTGAGTCTTCCGCAAAAAAAATAAAATAATTGATTCATACGATAAAATACACCATCACTCACCTGATGGTAAGCGCAAATGTGGTCTACAATGGAACACGCTTGCCTAGAAGTAACCTATTCACTCTAAGACTTAAAGTCCCCTAAGGAAACAGACTCCACTATGGAATACCATTGTTTAACTATACGTCACATATGTATCCTTCACACGATTAATACGAATTAAACAGTCACTCCGCAAGTCGCGTCGCAGTGGGTTGTGCGTGGCACGCTTAATGCAACTTCTTTTTCTTGTTTTCTCGCTGTCACAGGATACATATCGCTTGCGTTGGTTGTTGCCAAAGTAAGTGTATGTTATTGTGTACTTAATAAAACAAAGATAAAAATCTGTTTGTCAGTGCAAGGAGAGTTTAAATAAAATTATAGTTTACGGTCTTAAAATGTTGTTCGGCGTATTTTTAGTTTTATGTTATTTATTAAAATGTTGCTGTTACATATGTAGGTTAGGTTAAATATTCAAATTTTTGAATTAAGGTTGAACGGCCATTTTCTTGTAAGTCTTTGTAATCGAAAAACCCATTAACCACCGCAAAAAAAAAACTGTTTATAAATGCTACAAAAGTTATACGAGGCACTATTTATGTACCAGGCCCCTCAGAAAGTATTGCGAAAAAAAGTTTTTATATATGGGAGACTGGCCAGTTATAATGTTTTTCGAAAATATGATTATTTATAAGTAAAAATAAGTAAGTTCCAATTTCAAAATTTCCCTCCACATTTTTTGCGAGTTAATTCAAAGTATTGTGTCTCACTGAAATATGGATCTGCGCCGGGAACATTTTAGAGCTATGATTTTATACGATTTCAAGTGTCGCCTGAAACCGGATGAATCGTATGATAGACTTCAAATGGCATTCATGGATGAAGGCCCTTCCAAGGGAACCGTGTATCGTTGGTATAACGAATTCAAGCGCGGTCGACCAACTTTGGGGGATGACGAAAGAAGCGGTCGCCCTTTGACGGCTGTTACCGAAGAAAACGTGCTAGCAGTGAAAAATTTAATCCAAGACAATAGGCGAATTACATATCAGGAGATTCAACACATATTGAAGATTGGATCGGGAAGCGTTCACGAGATTCTACACAGCCATCTTCGCGTGAGGAGGATAGTATCACGCTGGGTGCCGCACAACCTCACCGATGCTCAGAAGCAGGCCCGGGTGGAATGGTGCCGTGATATGCTTAACAAATTTGAAGCAGGCTCGTCTCGGCGTGTTTACGACATCGTTACAGGTGATGAGTCCTGGATTTATCAATACGACCCAGAAACCAAGCGCCAGTCGACTGTTTGGGTGTTTCAAAATGAGCCAACGCCTACCAAAGTGAAGCGATCTAGAAGCGGGGGTAAGATTTTGATCGCTAGCTTTTTTAATTTGACTGGCCACTTGGTATCAATTCCCTTACGGGATCAAAGAAGCATTAATGCCGAATGGTATACTACCAAATGTTTGCCAGAAGTTTTCTCTGTTATAAGCAACAAGCGACCAAACACAGGGCTCCGCGGGCTACTGCTCCACCACGACAATGCACCTGCGCACACCGCACTCAAAACGAGGGACTTCCTGGACAGCACGCCAGTCAAACTCCTGGGTCACCCTCCTTACAGCCCTGATCTAGCACCGTGTGACTTCTTTTTATTCCCAAAAATAAAAAATCAGCTCAAAGGGATACAATTTTCGTCGCCGGAAGATGCGCTGGCTGCGTTCGAGCAGGCTGTAAACGAGGTGTCTGCGGCGGACTGGAAAAAGTGTTTTGAAAACTGGTTTAGGCGCATGAATCTTTGTATAGAGGCTGGTGGAAAGTACTTTGAAAAGATTTAATAAAAATATATGTACGTATAGAACATTTTTTTTTAGTTTCGCAAAACTTTCTGAGTGTCCCACGTATGTTTTCTTGTAAAAGCGTAAATAAACGATTTCAAAAAAGAAAACTTATGCTTATAAACATAGCTATAACTTTATTTTCATAGAAATAGATGTAAGTTTTCAATCTTAGACCAATAAATCGAAACTGCAAATAAGCAATTTCATTGCGTCATGTACAGAAAAGAAAAATAATAACTTTAAACGTTTTTCAATGCAATCTCACCCTCGATTTGTGAATTAACTAATAGTAGTTGAGAATTTTAAAACACCAGCCCGAAAACCTGTCATACTTTGACATTAAAGTAGGATTTGAAATGTCCTTAAATGATCATAAACTTACGTTTGCAATGTAGACAGTGCACAGTACAGGGTAATCTATACTATAATATAATATTATAAAGCTGAAGAGTTTGTTTGTTTGTTTAAACGCGCTAATCTCAGGAACTATTGGTTGGAGTTGAACAATTCTTTTGGATAGTCCATTTATCGAGAAAGGTAATACGCTATATAACATCACGCTACGACCAATAGGAGCCGAGCATAAATGAAAAATGTTGCAGAAACGGGCATTATTATTCCTTTTTGAGAGCTTGCGTTGCGTGCGCTGCGTAAAATCATGTACGTAGGGTAGGTAGGGTAGGGTAGGTAGGTAGCCAGTTGACGGGAGCGAAGCCGCGTGGGACAGCTAGTAGATAATAATGGTACCTGTAAATTAGTAGTGAAAATTGTCTTGTTTCCTCATTTTTTTTTCTTTTAATTATTATTGACTGTGTATTTCTTTTCAGAAACTAGCTAAATCTAATTAATCTCACCAAAACCTTCACGGTTTTTGTAGAGATTAAAACATAAAACAAACATGTACAAAGGGTCCTCAGCACCGAGGATGCTCCACTTACGTCAATCTCGGAAATTACTCCGTCAGCCATCTTGCAAACTTTCTATTGGGTACAATATGTTTTCGTTCCCTTCACCTAATATATCGTGTGCCTCTCGAGTAAGTAGAGCGAAATCCATCATATTATGGTAATCATATTTTAGTATCATATGAGGCAAATTGGTAATTTAAAAATAACTTAAGAGGGTTTTTTTTGTGTGACTAAAAGCTTTTCTTATACATCTGATATATGTGACCCATAATAAATTATGCAAGGGAATTTTGTCGTCCGTTCAAATGCGATGAAATTAACAATTACCTTTATCAAAGAAAATATGTCGACGAAATGGTTAAAAAGACAAAGACGTAAATGCCTTAAACAAGGATGACGAAACAGTTTAATAATCTTTAAAAATTACACATATTTTCGATATTCTCCTCTGAAAAGAACACATCTTTAAATTGCTACTAAGAAAACACAATCACACTTCACACAAATTAAATCATTTCTTTTCTTTGTACATAGTTCCTGTGGCATACTCCTCCATTAAATCCGTTAAAACTAAAAGTATATAAAACTAATGTGTATACAACTCACGTCTTTCTCCTTGGCATAGTAGAGGGTGCGCCCGCGCAGCCTGAAGTACCGGCGCTGCCATCGCTGGAAGCTGCGCGTCTGCTTCATCAGGTAACCCTCCTTGACCACGGGCTGGAGACAAAAGAAAAATAAATATTGTAACGCGACGAAAATATCAACGCGTCATCACTGCTACCGCGCCGTTCGGCCGAGCCTACGAGTCATCACCTCCGCCCCGCGCAACGCGTCCCCGCCGTGGCCAGAACCGCCTATAAAGCTCCTCTCAGAAGCCAGCAGTGGAGTTCGAGTTCGGCACGCTTCGAGTGTACTCTCAGTATCGACTTAGGTCGGTCAAGATTACCTCGCCTCTTGCTGGACTTGGGCTAGCGGCGTGTATTGGTTGTTTGGCTGTGTTGGTATCGTTAGCGGTCCGCACACCATTCAAGTAATATACAACGCGCGTAGGGACTCAATAGATATTTTCAACATTCCCCTGTTAGTTAGTATTAAATCTTGTAGATAACTTTATTGTACATACTGTATTAGTCTTATTATCCAACGTTTAGTCTTGTTATTGTAATTCTGCCTACGATAATTTAAATAAATAATTGTTGTTACATGAACTGTGGGTTTACTTTATCTCTCTACACATACCCCCCTTACAACTGGCGTCCCAACTCGGGCTCTTTTCCCACATTTTTATTGACAATTGTCAATACAATTAGCTTCTCACCTCGGGCAATTTTTCGTAATACCCACAATTTTTTATTTTATTTATATTTTTCGTTAACTGACTTTATTAAAGTACCCACTAGTTTTTTCCCAAACTAGCTGTACATTTTATTATCGTCTTATGAGACTACCCTCATTTTCGGTACTTTTGTAGCCGCTATCTATTTTGTTATATTTTTTTGTTATCTTCACGTTAGGTCCCTATCGGGGTAGGTAGAATTTTACTAAGTGGGGTGAAATATTTAAAAATATTGAGTTTTATAAAATATTACCTAGGCGTAGCCGTAGAAATTTAGGCAATAATATGTCAAACGTCAGCTTCTCTGACGACCAGTTCCGCGATCTATTAGGGGTCTTAGCCAAACGGAATGATCAGGTCCCACAAAAAACTGGTAGCTTTGCGTCATGCACTGCTCGCTTCAACGGATCTCGAAATACGGCGATGGTGGAGGCATTTCTATCAACCATCAGCACGTATAAGAAAATAGAGGCAATAAGTGATGACAACGCCATTGAGGGGCTAACATTGCTGCTGGTTGACGAGGCATCCATCTGGTGGCTAGGAGTAAAAGACACAATCGCGAACTGGCATGAAGCTGTGTCCCTGATAAGGACAACGTTTGCGCCGAAGAGACCAGCTTATCTGGTGTATGATGAAATTGTTTGCGATAAGCAGCAGAGTCCTTCGGGCACTGAATTATTTGTTGCTAAGAAGCGAGCCCTTATGGCTGAGTTGCCCAAGCCTTCACTTACTCCATCGCAAGGCCTGGACCTCTTGTATACTTCCCTACATATAAGTATAAGAGATAGAATACCAAGAGATTCTGTTGCGACCTTTGATGAATTCTTGACAAAGGTACGTCAAATTGAAGAGTCAGTCGCTGCACGATCAGGACCCAACTCAAGCAACACCTTTGCCACTCCATCAGGGAAACGATCCAGGTGTACCTTTTGCCGTGCATTTGGCCACAACGAACAGGAGTGTCGCAAGAAAGACATCAAAGGCAAGACTCCAACGGTGGATGTCGCAGCAGTTCCAGTCGCAGCCAGGCCAATGCCTAGTCACAAAATCACCTGCTACGGTTGCGGTGAGCCCGGCGTGATCAGGAGCAAATGTGCAAAGTGCAACAAAGACAAAGTTGGCGCAGTGGACGTCGGGTTTTATTCCCTCAACTCCACCCTGGTATCCAAAGCACGACATAGGCCAACTGTCAAGATTTGTATAGCTGATGTCAACGGACAAGCTCACATCGATTCTGGGGCCAAGCTAAGTGTCGCATCCATGTCATTGTACAATACGTTAAAGCGAAAGGGAGTTGAATTCAGAACTGAAAATGCAACGATTACCCTAGCTGATGGCTTACGGCGGAGACAACCTGTCAAGACAGCTACAGTGACAGTCACATTATGTGGTCGGAGGATCCCCACAAGTTTTATCGTGTTGCCTGAGTCACACGATAACCGAACGCTCCTAGGAGTAGATTTCATCCAAGATGCAGGCATCGTGCTTAACCTACCTCAGCTACTATTCCATTTCTTGGATGAGCCTGGCAGGAAGTTCGATCTGTACAATGAGGAAGAACCTGATGCATCCGTTTCCACGGTGCAAACGGAACCTGAGAAAACCGAGTCAGTGATTTCTAGGTTAGCCAAAATCACGGCTCTGGAACCAATGCTTAGCCCGTTGCCCACGACACCATCCCAAATTACATATACTCCTGAGGAATGTGATATGGCAGACTGGTATGGACCACCTCCATTAATTGAGTTCTGCACTCCACCGCAATCGCCGTCGCGACCAGAACCCAAGCTATCTGGCTACTCGCCGAGATTTGTCGGATCATTGTTCCGGGATGCACAATCCAACATTAATAGAGCAGAAGTAACACTCTCCCCACACAGCCTACAGCTATTTGGTGCAGGGGGAGGGCACAAATGAGCATCCCGTGGAATATGCAAGTCGCTTGTTGACTAAGATGGAACGGAATTATTCCGCCACCAAGCGCGAAGCATTTTGGCAGCCATATGGGCTGCATCAAAGTTTAGAGGCTGCACAGGAGATTCTCCGGTAGTATAGTGGCAAGTAACCATGCCTACCAGCCTAGCGTCCTCGTCATGGTTGCGGCCAACGTTCAAAGCAACGCAGCTCGCTATCAAACAGCGAAGCTGGCGCCACGTCGCGACTGGTCGTACATCATTCTTCTTATCATCATTATAAAGTGGTACACCCGGCAGAGCGTAACCTTCCTCTGGGTATTTACCACTCATCAGCACTGAGTCCATACAGGGCTCAAACCTTAACCTATCTAATCTAAAATCATTTGCGCAGACACGGTAGACTGAGGAAGCAGAAGCTAGTTCCAGAAGCAGCAACTGGTCTCCTCGCCGGGGCGTCTTCGGGACCAGAGGGGGAGACTGTAACGCGACGAAAATATCAACGCGTCATCACTGCTACCGCGCCGTTCGGCCGAGCCTACGAGTCATCACCTCCGCCCCGCGCAACGCGTCCCCGCCGTGGCCAGAACCGCCTATAAAGCTCCTCTCAGAAGCCAGCAGCGGAGTTCGAGTTCGGCACGCTTCGAGTGTACTCTCAGTATCGACTTAGGTCGGTCAAGATTACCTCGCCTCTTGCTGGACTTGGGCTAGCGGCGTGTATTGGTTGTTTGGCTGTGTTGGTATCGTTAGCGGTCCGCACACCATTCAAGTAATATACAACGCGCGTAGTGACTCAATAGATATTTTCAACATTCCCCTGTTAGTTAGTATTAAATCTTGTAGATAACTTTATTGTACATACTGTATTAGTCTTATTATCCAACGTTTAGTCTTGTTATTGTAATTCTGCCTACGATAATTTAAATAAATAATTGTTGTTACATGAACTGTGGGTTTACTTTATCTCTCTACACATACCCCCCTTACAATATTTATATATTATGATATGTAGCTCATGTTAAATTGTATAATTTTTTAAAGGTTCAACGAAAGTATTTCCATAAAAAGAAATATTTCCAAATAAACTGAAACTTCACTTGCTTGAAACTGCCTCATAGACAAAATAGACCTTATCGATTCATGTCATCCAAGTGTCAATTTACCGCAAATTATTTACCTGACTGTACATATTCAGAGGTTGCAAAGGTTAAGCGTCTTGTGGCTAATTTAGCATAACATTAGTGGTTATGCCCAAAACGAGAAGAAATAACCCCTAGGCAAACTAAACCATCAAAATCCTAACTATCAAAGGTGACATGCCAGTTATGTGGAAAAGAAGTGTATTTAAAAATAGCCCTAACCTTTTCGTTCTGCTACTGTACATTTATTTGAGTAAAACACTTGAGAATACATGTACCTTTAACAGGTTCATTGCCACTCCTTTTATTAAGAGAGCAGTGGATTCCCTTATTGCACATCTAGCACACATATGTAACACTTGCTTTTCAAAGGGAGTCTTTCCAGATGCGCTTAAAAAGTCTGTCACTGTTCCTATATACAAAGCAGGAGACAAGACTTTGGTATCAAATTATAGACCAATCTTTCTACTGCCTAACTTTTCAAAAAATCTAGAAAAAAATATAAATAAGAGGCTAAAACACTACCTAGAAACTTATAAACTTCTCTCAGTTAATCAGTTTGGGTTCAGAGAAAAAATATCAACCGCCGATGCTCTTCACAAACTGACTTCGTATTTAGTCGAAAACATGGATAGGGGACAGTAGTCTCTAGGTATATTCCTAGACCTTGCAAAAGCCTTCGACACCGTCTCTGTACCCATCCTCCTGAACAAACTCGAGACCTTAGGAATTCGAGGAATAGCTCTCCAACTTTTCCAAGATTACTTGACAAACCGAACACAGGTTATAAAAATTGATAACAGTATAAGCCATGAGGAAAATGTTACCTTCGGAGTGCCTCAAGGTAGTGTAATGGGTCCTACGTTGTTTTTAATATATATTCATGACCTTTGCAATTTAGATTTACAAAATGAACAAATAATAACATTTGCAGATGACACAGTATTATTGTTCAGCTCCAACACGTGGAAAATGTAACCGAAGCAGCAAATGAAGGTTTTGCTTTAGTAACTTCTTGGCTGGTCAATCATTTGTTGACACTTAATCTTGACAAAACTAAATTTATTACATTCACAATTAACAGCAGAACTCAACCTTCTCCTAACTCAATAATTATACAATCTCACAATTGCAATAATCCAAGTACATGTCATTGTAACCCAATCACCAGAACAAATTGCATAAGATATCTCGGTGTGATAGTAGACCGTAACTTAAACTGGAAAGAACACGTCATAAAACTAAGTAATCGCGTCCGAAAGTTAATTTATATTTTTAAAACGATTAGAAATGTATGTGACATTAAGCTACTAATAAAATCTATTTAGCACTATGCCAGTCTATACTGATATAAGGCTTGAATGTATGGGGAGGAACTTCAAAAACCACCCTGTTGTTTGTCGAAAGAGCCCAACGCACGGTACTTAAAGTTAGTTTTCCGCAAAAAATATACTTATCCGACACACCTACTTTACTCAGAACTGGGAGTCCTCACGATACGAAAATTATTCATTAAACTAGAGATCATGGCACAACATAAAGTTAAACCTCACTTTGCAAAAAGGAGACGATTAGATATAGTTTATAATATACCCAAATATAGAACATCTTTTGCACACAAATTTCACAATTATCTCAGACCTAGCCTTTACAACAAAGTAAGTAAAAACCTAAGATTGAGGAATCTTGAAACTATAGATAAATATTTGAAAACAGTAGACTACAAAAGCACTGAAAATCTACTAAATAATTGGGTATAACGGGGCACATAAATAATAAAGAACACATAACTGTACACATACAGAAACATACATAAAACATATACACATCTACATATCCCTATACCCATATCCAAACACAAAACAACACAGACAATTCCAATCATGTAAATTAATTAATATAACTCTACTAAAATGTATTACCTATACATTAAATAATCAATCTGCTTGATTATGTTTAACCGTAACTGGAACCTTGTGGGAATCTGTTGTTCTAAGGCTGAGGAAGACTATCCACTCGTGATACAGTTTTATA
This sequence comes from Orthosia gothica, assembly GCA_949775005.1. Taxonomy (NCBI): domain Eukaryota; kingdom Metazoa; phylum Arthropoda; class Insecta; order Lepidoptera; family Noctuidae; genus Orthosia; species Orthosia gothica. The sequence goes on from OX459048.1 coordinate 26,589,885, forward strand.
CTAGTACGAGGGGATAGGGCGAATCACTCCAAAGACAACCAAGCCATTTTTACAATCTAGTTTTCATATTATCCAACTGTTGACCTGCCTAAATTTTATTGTCAAAATTACTTTAAACGATTTTGTCTATTTTTGTGTTTATTGTTAAGTTCAGTGTTCAGTGTCTCTTATTCATGAATAAATAAATAAATTATTAAATTATTACTCCGGTCACCGGTAACCGTGAAACAATTATTTTTGTGTCTACCGGACTGGCAGTGCAGGTGTTAATAATAACAAGTGAAAATATTAATATCTTCTGAATTCCCTACTTAGAAAACATACAACTTTAATATAGTTTGAACAGCATCTCATGATTATCTATTATTAAGAGACGTATTTAAGTCAGAACTAAGTAAGTTCGTAGGTGTAATGCTCTTATACAGAATATCGCAAACTTGAACATAAGGGTCAGGTCATCGTGACGTGATGAATACTTTTTTAAGATAGCGATACCCTTTACAGACATTTATTTCATTATCATCATCATACAGATGATTCCCACAGGTCATTAGACCACCTAGTGGGCGGCCTTCTAACTCTGCGTTTTCCAGTACGAGGTCGTCACTCCGGAAAATTTCAGCCTTATCGGCCATGCGTTCTGCGAGCAATATGCCCACTTCAGTTTGGCAATACTTCGGGCTATGACGGTAACTTTGGTCTTCCTGCTTTCTTTCTTGATTTCTGATTCGATTACGCAAGGCAACTCCTCTTTGGGTGACTTAAAGCCTTAAAGGCTTCTGATGAATTTAATTTACAATAAAAAACCTTTTTACAAAAAGATACTACCGACTTCCAAAAAAAATAACTTTCTTTTTGGCAGTCGGTGTCCACAACGAAATAAAATGGTACCTACCAAAGACACCGACTTACAAAAAGAAAGTTATTTTGCACTTTGTATTTTTCTTATTTGGAAGTCGGTAGTATCTTTTCGTTTTTTTTTTTTATTTTAAACAGAAATGCGGTTGCAACAATGCCAAGAGATCAGCATTGCCGTCATTTATTGAAGAGTTCTGTTGTATATCCTCGAAATTCTTCACCCAATTAAAATAGGAATCATACTCTTTAAAACAAAAAAAAAACAAAATCGGTCCATAATTGACGGAGAAATCGGTGAACATAGAAAAAAACAAACATGAAGTCGTACCATAACATAGAACCTACTCCTTTATGGAAAGTCGGTTAAAAAGTGGTACTCATTTCAATGAAAGAATTAGAATACACCAAGTAGATTTTTATTTTTTTATATATTCGATTTCTCTCACATAAATAGACTTCTATATTGTATAGCGATTTTAAGAAGCGTGTGGCGTGTTCATCGTCACGCCTCAGTGTGAGCTGACCGTAATGCGCTAAGGCGATTAACACACGGCACCGCCGCGGACGCGGAGAGGAGAGCACCGCTCGACCCGCGCGGTCGAGCGGTGTACGTGTGTTAGGCATCAACGGATTTATTATAGGCTAATGCGACATGAGGGTGTACAATACTAAGACCAACGAGGCCTAGTGATTGCAAGAGTTACTGTTGAGAATCAGATCCAAGGTTCTACTCCCTGGTCGGTAAAATTGTTGTTTACGATCTTTACTTTAGTAGTACCAGCCCGTCACCTAGATTAGTGCTGAGCTGATGGCAATTGGATCGGTCCCTATTATGACTCTTTCAATTTAGACGTTTGATGTCGGATTGCTGCGCCACTGCTTCGGTGCGGTTGTCGTACTGCGCTCGACCTGTTGATTTTTTTAATACAATTTATACACCAAGAGCGCAGTGCGGCGACGGTGCCATGTATGCATGACTGTTGAAAAATTTGAGTGCTGACTCGTAGTCACACCAGATTATCACACCAGTGTGACAAACAGGATTTTTTTTCTCGTTTGTCACACCACTGATTTTACCACACCATGTATACAATAATTGCTAGTGCAGTACCTACATATTCTAGTAAAGTCGATCTGCTGATCGGCGTTTGCCGATTATTTAGATTTTCTGCTTTTAGTTATATTTCTGCCAATTTTTTCTTAGTTACCAAAAAAACACTTTTTCAAAGTGTTTTCATTTCCTAGAAAAAAAAAACTAATACAAATGGAATTATATATTATATTTTGTGGTAAGTAGTGCAAGCTATTGTCTATGTTCAGCTGTATATGTCCAGTAGTTCATATGATAATGCAACCTTATTTAGTACTAACCGGTTGGAAACGCAATGCTTGAGATAATGACAAATGCAATAGACAGACCAACGTCAATATAAATAATTTTATGATATAAAATCTGCATGAGCGATTTGAGCGTATGGTTATCTCCTTCCGGACCGTAACTCTCGCAGGCGTGATGTGAATTGGCCACCAAGGTCCTGCTATTTGACGCCGCTAGGCCTTTTCTTGTTTTTGAAGTCGCAGGTCTATGCAAACAAACACAATCGACAGATACCATGGCCATTGGTCAAATGCAGCCGGATTTATGCAGAAGAGTCATTGAAAATGGACCACTCGGATCCGTGCCACTGTAAATAGCCGAGGCGGGCATTTGAACGATGTCATATCATATTACACACTTATTGGCACAAGTGGGCCTTTCAAATAAAAAAGAATTTTGTTAATACCTTACACACTTAGCTTCTTTTATTTCATTTCAACACCTACACCATCTACATCTCGTTTCATTTAAAAAACGAAACGAGAAAAACAATCCTGTTTGTCATACTGGTGTGATAATCTGGTGTGACTACTAGTCGGTAAGGTTGAAAAACCCTTTGGTATAACTAGGACAGCACTAGTTAGAAATAAATGGTGTGGAAAAATCAGTGGTGTGACAAACGAGAAAAAAATTCCTGTTTGTCACACTGGTGTGATAATCTGGTGTGACTACGAGTCAGCAACGAAAAATTTAACTGGTCATGCGCACTCAATCGCGATGCTGCGGCGCCGCAGCGACACCAACCGTCCATATTAAAGGGCCAGTACCATCAATGGAAATTCCATATTCATATCACTAATAAATTAATTACCCACTTGGGTATTAAAAATAAAGTTAATTCTTGTCCGACTTAGAATATTTGTCATGCACCAAACTTTCTAATTTAAAAAAAAAACCTAGTCAATAAATATTGTTGATTTTTTATTTAAAATTGTTTTATTTTTACTTCAATATATTTTTTCTCCAATAATGTTATTATTATCAGGAAAATTACAAAAATAAAAGTTTACGAAAATGAAAATAATGGTTTATTATAATGCAAAAAATTTACGCGTTGGTGAGTTTCGATCCTAAGGCCTCTGCCTCGAAACTTGCGGGCAGCGGGGCGGTGGCGGCGGCGGCGCGGGCGCGGCAGGATCTAATTCATACAATCAAATGGACCAGCCCTCGAAAACAGCAACGCAGCGGCGCGGGCGTGGGTAACGAGCGGTGCACTCCAGTCAAGCGGTGACCGCCCGCGCGACTGCATTGTAGTGTTGTGCAATTTATTTTTGTGACGTGTCGAAAGGTCCTTGGACGTGCTAGAACAAATTATTTCACAATTTTTTGAGATATACCTCTATATCGATTTGGATTAATTCCAAACTCTAAATCGCCCTCGATAGCTTCAAGAGTATAGTTAAAATTTCTACACTCATTCTGGTGTAGTAGTAGAATTTGTCAGGACATTGTCTCTGTTTTTCATAATATCGATAAAACTTGCCTTTTGTTTTCCTTGCCCTATAGTAGGGATTCACTTCTTCTTTTGCCTACAGTAAATCGAGCTTTAGGAATAAATTTAAATCAAAAAAATGTTGTCGCCGTTGTTCAGACATTTCGTACGTGAAAAAAAAAACAAATATCTCGTCGATACCACCACAAACACAACACTAAGCCGCTATAATGCCGCGCGATCTGCCCGCTGGTTTCGAGAACGGTTCTGCGTTGCCCACCCCGCACCCGCGCCGCCGCCGCCGCCGCCCCGCTGCCCGCGAATTCGAGGCAGAGACCTAAGAGTCCTAAGACCTTTGATTAACAGACGATTGTTTATACACTCATGCCACGGGACCAGTTAGTAACATAGTTAAATTTATGCTTCATATTCTTTGCTTCATAAATATTGTAAGGAAACACTAATAAATATGCAAAGTAATACACCCGTTGATTTTACGCACAACGCATCTATGTTGGTGGACCCTGCAAACCTAACTATTTTACTTTGTGTACATATGAATATGAAAAAATCACATTGGTACGTTATCCGGATATGAAACTACGACCTCAAGCACGAGAGGCGAGATCTTAGCTACTGGGCCACCACGACATTTTATACATTTAAAAAAATAATACATCTTCTGCGTGGACTGCCTCAGACGTCGACATCGGAGCGTCACGTAATCGAAACCGTGCGGATAATTACGAAGACGAGCGGAAATAAAAAGAAAGATTGCTGACACTGTTCGAGACAAAATATTAAAATGTGAAGCTGATGACGTGATGAGGGATGAATATTATGAACACAGGATTATAAAGGGAAGGAAGGGAAGGAAGATTTATCGTAACACAATTCTATTGTTGTAAAGATCTGGGTTTTATTAAAACTTAAACTTAAAAGAAATAGAAAATAAGTATTTCCATTTTTTTTTTTTTTATCAAACAAGCTTTTTAGCTTACCGTGCATTGTCATCTAAACCAAACGTGTATTCAAAATTTCATCTTAATCGGTTAAGGATAACTGCTTTAAAATTTAGTTGCAAGATTTGACCTGAACACACTACATAAATACATTGCAAGGCAATATAAAAAGCTTGTAATATCTGAAACCCACATGTGAAAACAACAAAAACGTCCAAAAAACATCACCGTACAAGCAGTTTGATAGGTATTTTAGTTTCTAAGATTTGATTCACAGGCTAAAGGGCGTTACAAAGAATGAACTCAAACATACACTCGGAAAATGTTACCCTTCTTCTGGATCATTCGGTATAAAAGTACCAAGAAATTACAAAATTGCAATATTTTCTTGACAAGTTCGGCAAATATATGAAATTTATTTATTTATATATATGTCGCATCAAGGCTGGCCGATAGATGCAAACCATCGGAAAGTCAGGATGTATTCCCTTAGGTTAAGATATCGTGTGTGGGCAGGTCATTGGGTCCAATCGTGCAAATGAAATCACAGAAGTTATTCGATACACTGGGTTTATTTAAATAGTCACAACTCAGTTACAATCTTGCTTACTAATATTACGGATCGACACTGATTCTAAGACGTGTTAGCTCTAAGGCTGTCAGTACTCAACTGCCATATTCTACTATCCCCACCACGCAAGTGGTTAGAGGAAGCGCGCCAATGCGTAGTTGTTTTGCTTTGCCGCCAGATGGCGTGCTTGCGATTTGTTTTAACGTCCGTACTATTGACTAAACCCGACACGGCCATCCTGCGAGACAGGCGTCCTCGTCTGTTCCTCATTGTCAGGGTTAACAGTGTATCGAATCATGTGGAAATTCTCATGAATGTCCTCAGCTCTTGGGGAAAGCTGAGGGGTCTGTCAGACTCCTACTGACTAAAACCACATGGTGTTCTCTAGGCCGTAATTTATCTTGAGAGGCGAGCGTGGAACACAACACGTCGCCTTCTCGGGCCTCTCTCAGGTGACAGATCCCCAAATCTATCACCCGCAGGCATCATCGTCTTGTCCTTTGTTCACTGCCATCTCATGTATTGCGCCACACGTCCTCTTAGTCTACTCCGACCCGCCAGTCTCCCATCATACAAGGGATGTTTTTCTGAAACACAAAATTTCCAAACAGTATTCACTCGTCCAATCCTGACTCATACTCTAGAGTGAGGAAACATTTCGAAACAATCAAACGTGATCATTTAAATCTCTCTGTTCACCATTGCAAGGAACAAGTAATTCTATTTTCAATTTAAAGAAAATAGCAACTTAATCATCGATCCGGTACCTAAAAGCACCCAATCTTCGTGATTACAAAGTCCAAGTACCACTGATAGTCACTAATGTCACATTAAATGAAACAAAAGAAAAAGACACCAGGTATCTTATTCACGACCTTTTGCCATCACATAGCTCTCCTAGCTATCTCATAGCTCTCTTCTCAATTGCTCTACTCGCACATCCCTACGATGTCGAGTCAACTCAACTCTCTGAACTTAGAACCAGTTCCCCACAGACATTTAGCCTGTCATATGTTACGTCAATTCGTCATCTACTATCTCAATTGGTACTTGAGCTTTGTGTATCTTAATAACACAATCTACGCATAGTAATCAAAATTAGTAAACCAAAATTATTTCAATATTCGTAATGAAGGCTTGACGATTCGAACGTCATCAACATTAACATTGTGACCTCACCTCTCGCGTCACTATGCGAGTTTACTTTATTTTAACCTCATAACTCAACAGGAATCCTCTGTAAGGTTCCTTACACAAACGTGTTTTTTACACAGACTTACAGGTGCTCTACAGGCCCACAGTTGCTACAAAGACCTCTAGTTGCCACTCTGGCCTACAGTTGCCATAAAGGCCTCCAGTTGGCACACTGGCCTTTAGTTGCCACACAGGCCAATAGTTGCCATAAAGGCCAACAGTTGCCACACAGGCCAACAGTTGCCACACAGGCCAACACACAACGCTCGGCTACTCCTGACCAAACTAGATCATTGGGTTCGTGATAATAGGGAAATTTTAGAACTCTGATCTTTAACTAAATCATTGCCCTGGGCCATGTACCACAGTAATTCTAGACAAACTTTAAAACTGCTGCAGCAAAAACTGCCAAGCTTATAGAAACTCTCGAGTAAAACCTCTAACGCCAGCAATTATATTGCTCTCACACAGCGGTCTCTCTAGACCCCGACCTGCGCCAGTATCTACTGGTACGGTCAAACATAATACGGCTGATAGACTCAATTACTCGACATCTTAGGCTTGCTTATTATTATCAAAATCCCTTTGACATCAACATTGACTGGTACATAACCCGCTGGCATCTTTCTTAACCTACCGTGTGCATACTTGTAGGTTCTGAGCGTACCTATCTAAAGCTTTCAGTGTATAACGATCACTGCCCTGTCATAATCACCTATCGCAGACTTAATAAAGTAAAGGGCCTATTTAGTTTTCGTACCAAAGTCTCCCAAACAACACTTCATTAGAAAAAGGTCCGCCGATCAACAAGTTCAACAACTAATCAAAGTAATTGTTACAATTCTGTAACGGTTTGTAATAATTCATAGGCATTGCATACTCAACTCATGAAACCTTCATTGTGACTTGTGCACCAACACAAGCCAGAATCGCATCTACCAACGATTCTCTACATATCTGCCGCCACATATGCTACACCATATGAGGGGCCCTTGTGCACCAACACAAGCCCGAATCGTATCTACCAACGATTCTTTACATATCTGCCGCCACATATGCTACACCACATCATGAGGGGCTCTGTGCACCAACACAGACAAGAATCGCACCAACGACTCTCAAAAAAATCTTGCGCAATATGTGCTACAACACATGAAGCGCTCTGTGCACCAACACAGACAGAAATCGCACCAACGACTCCTTCTAGACCCATCGCCACATGTTACGCATGAGGTGCGGTCTAAAGTTTCGAGTATGAGTGTACAAGCCATTCTTAATCAGATTTGGTCTCATTACCACTGTCATCAGCTATGACGTCTAACTCTTAAGGAACTTGTGATCGGGGATCCTTCTCACAAGATTTGCGCTTTTTACTCAAAGATCTTGGAATATACTGACGGCTAATAAAAGGGAAACAACTAACCCTGATAATATTAAGGAGCTTCACGAATTAACTCCGATCAATATCATTAAAATCAGATTATCAACAGTAACCCTTTAATATCGCTCACTAACTCGGTTTTTATGTAAGGAAAATGATCGCGAGATCTACTGCTATCATAATATTACTTTGAAAGAAAGCGTCGTCGTTACGCAACATAGGATCTGATCTGAATACACGCAAATGACCAGTACCGTTTCTAACTCGATACAATTGCGATAGCCCAACGACATCACTAACTCGCTTTGCCACTGAAAACGACTAGTTATTCAGTCATTTTGGATATCTCATCTCCTTCTTATGGGATATCTTATCCTAAGTTTGTACTGAACCAAATGTATAAACTATACCGCCAATAGGAAACTCATCAACTACTTGCCTTTTAGTAAGTGTGTCTAAATTGCCTAGTGATAGTGCTAGGTATAACCACTACCAATTCAGTGATCAAACATGAACACTCTTAGAACTCGAAATAGCATCTCTTCACTAGAGAACCTTCGACTTCACTATCGAAATAAAATGGAAGCGACTCACCGAATATTCCATTCCAAACTTGAGCGCGCTTGTAACGTTCGGCTACGACCCGCGAACTGCTAGCCTGCCGTTCCTCTTAACCTCTCGGATTGACATGTCAACCTTCGCGCTCAGCATCTGAATCGCTAGCCTCCAGCAGAGGCTTCAGGCTGCGACACAATATGGCATCTGAAACATGAAAAATATTACGAGAGTATATGTTCACACGGTTATCTTAACCATACACAGCTTTGATGGAAATTAACCTGTGCACCGGTGTAGTAACCTAAACCAATCAATCTGCCTAGCCTTTTCCCAACTACATTTGGTCGGCTTCCTGTCCTACCGGATTCAGCTGAGTACCCGTGTTTTACATGGAGCGCCTGCCTATCTGACCTCCACAACCCAGTAACTGAGTAACACGGTACCCCTTTGCAAGACTGGTGTCAGATCTCAAGCTTCTGACTACCCGTAACGACTGTCAAAGATCATCAAATGACAGCCGGGATAAACGGCTTAACGTGCTTTCCGTGGCACGGAGAAAACTCGGTATGTTGAAATGGTCACCCATCCACGGACCGACCTCGTCAAGCGTTGCTTAACCTTGATGATCGACCGGTGCGGCTGTTATTATTTAGCCATGAGTTTCAAGTAGTAGTAGTAACCTAAACCAGCATGGCAAAATAGGTTATTATGGACACAATGTGATTGCAGAGTTCCTGTCCAAAACATGAACCACACATCACAGTTTCCCAAGTGCCCTACCCAGGTATATTGGCTTTAGAGAATCCAATGAATGCCATAGCATTTTAAGTTGCAATTAATGAGGCATGGTAGGGTTTTCCACTTTTTAGAAAGTTTGGCCCACCGACCACAAAAGAAAAATAATAAGCTTCTTCTCAAACTTAGTTAACTCTCACTAAATAAAACTACAAAACACACTACAAAACTAATCAAAATATTTCATTTGGAATTATCATAATTTCCAGACTGAAGTATAAGGTAAAGGTACGGTACGGTAAGAGGAACAATAATAGTAATCATAGTCATAACAGTCAGCCAAGGTCAGTCAAGGGTCATTTCCAGTGATAATAGAATAATAACTCTTCAACAACACCAAAACTTGACCATCGATAACTAACATGAAACTATGAGCTGACACGGGCCACCCCGACGAACCACTGACCACCACACCGTACACAAAACCAGTATTTTGAATAATGAATACACTTTTCCATAGTCATAACAAAATGAAAACGACTCACCAGATTGGCATAAAGATCCGTGTGCATGGATCTTTCCACACGTCCACACGCTTCTCCTTGACCTGTCCAGCTCCTTGGTGGTTAGCCTCCTTCCTGCTCCGTTCCGGATTGGTTTTTTTCATTATTCAAGACTGAGGGTAGTCGCAGAAAACTCGACGACTGTTTCTATCTGACACCACATTTTTTTTTTTGCCAGAATGTAACCGCCACTTTCACTACCATTGTTTCTATGTGTGATCTCATTAGCACGACCGAATCCCAATTCTGATGTCGCATCAAGGCTGGCCGATAGATGCAAACCATCGGAAAGTCAGGATGTATTCCCTTAGGTTAAGATATCGTGTGTGGGCAGGTCATTGGGTCCAATCGTGCAAATGAAATCACAGAAGTTATTCGATACACTGGGTTTATTTAAATAGTCACAACTCAGTTACAATCTTGCTTACTAATATTACGGATCGACACTGATTCTAAGACGTGTTAGCTCTAAGGCTGTCAGTACTCAACTGCCATATTCTACTATCCCCACCACGCAAGTGGTTAGAGGAAGCGCGCCAATGCGTAGTTGTTTTGCTTTGCCGCCAGATGGCGTGCTTGCGATTTGTTTTAACGTCCGTACTATTGACTAAACCCGACATATACTTTATTGTACACCAAGATAAACAATACAAAAATAAACATAAAAATTAAAACAAACATACAACAGGCGGCCTTAACTTGATATTTTATGATGATAATATGTCGGATTTTCGCTTATCACCTGTCGCCTTGCCTGACGATTTTATTAAACTGGCCCCTGATCTACTCAAGCCAAAATCTGCACCATACAAGGAAGAAAGAAAAAGAAAAAAACTCTAAAAAATATCAACCTACAAATACACCCGAAAAATCAAAAAGTGTCGTGGTTTTTTTAACCCCGTTTTTTAAAGAGGGGTGTTATAAGTTTGACGTGTGTTGCTGTGTATCTGTATGTCTGTCTGTGCCATCATAGCTATTAAACGGATGAACCGATTTTAGTTTAGTTTTTTTTTTGTTTGAAAGGTGATTTTGTCTTGAGTGTTCTTAGCAATGTTTGTATACAATCGGTTCAACCGTTCAAAAGTTATGGGCGTTTTACTGTTTGAATCGGGGTGTTTTCGCAAGATATCGTGTCATAATTACTTGTTCAATAGATTGCCGATCGTAGCGTATCTACTATGTACTAGATAAATTATGTAGTATGAAATAAATATGTGATTGTTGTGGGGTTTTTTAAATTATGAACTTTTAGATCTTTATTTTTTATTGCATACTACATAATTTATCTAGTAGTAGACGCGGTTCGATCAACAATCTATTGAACACGAAATAATGACATGACTAGCTACGGCCAGCGACTTCGCCCGCGTGAATGTCGACCATTATCGCAAAGGAACATATTCCCTGAGGTAAAAAGTATCCTATGTGCTATTCCAGACATATATATAATCTATCTCTGTGCCAATTTTCATCCAGATCCTTCTGTCCGTCCGGGGTAAGTAATTTAGGTTTAACTGTTTAAAATGCTCTAACAGTAACGCAACATAACACCTTTATCCAAGCTTATATTTAAAATAAAAATTGCTATAAGTAGATAAGTAAATGTTGATACATACATTGCGAGGCATGCGCCCCGCACGCTTCGCTACACACGCGCCCCGCACGCCTCGCTACGCACGCCTTTCCTTTGATTTGAGTTGTCGTAGCAATTGTTCAACACGAATATGAACGTCCACACATTGCGATGAGCGCCGTGCGCTGCGCATGCCTCGCAATGTCTGTATCCGCCTTAAGAGGTAGTAATCTCTGACACTACTGCTGTGCTATTGTGTAAACTTCCACTGTGATGATTTGGGTGCATAGGATAGGATAGCTGGACCCCCTTTTCCGGTCTTAGTCTTCCATTTGGTCCATTGCGCGCAGGCCACCTCTCTGTGAGAGGGAATGGGCTGTAACCCATCACGCGGGCCCAGTGCGGGTTGGTGGATGTCACATGTCTTCGAATTTTTGGTTCTAAGACATGCTTTCTTCACGATGTTTTCCTTCACCGTATTGAGAGCAGTGGTGATGAAATAATTTGCCTACCCAAACCCACGACCTACAACTTCTAAGTCGCGGCCATTACCACTGGGCCATCACTAGTCGATGACGCAGTTGAAATGAGCTCGACTTCAGCATGCCCCTAGCATTTGTTGCAATGACAGCTCACTTGGAGCTCACTCACACACACACACAAATCAACACGGTGAGATGACTACAAAATTGACCGGCTGAGCCGATAACAAAAATTATTTTACTGATCTTACACTATTATGAGTACCAAAAACAAGCCACAGTCCCAGTGAGTTATGCCACAGAAGCGAAGCCGTGTGAAAAGCAAGTATAATATAAAGGTGATTTATTGTTTGAATGTAAGAGCACAGAAACGGTTTGAACGAACGAATAAAACTCACGTCCCAAACATTTAAGCAAGATATCGTTCCCAAGGTCTACCCAAGGTCGTCCTATTTGTAATCTTAACACAAAGGACTAGAATACACAATTAGTTTAGCAGAGTTTTGACGAAGGAATCATGTCACAATGTTAATTTTGACAACTTCGAAAGCAACCAGTCTTTGTAAACTGAGATATTTACGATGCTTATAATTTATATTGGCGTAATTTTGCCAGACCTCAAAATTGTTTACGCAGAAAATTTAAGAAATGCAACAAATTAGGTAACGTAAATAAATTCAATGTGAAATCGTGGCTATATAAATGAAATCATATGCAAGAAAAACTTTCAATTTTATGCTAAGCAAAATCTAAGCTCTTTTCGACGCCGACTTTTCTATTTGCGCCCGAATCAGATCTGACGCTAATTAGAGGACCAGTTTTTCTACCAGTCGATCCGATTTAGGCAATCGGATCGGATAAACTCAACTTTTCCGGTAAGACCAGCTTTTTCTAGTTTCGATAAAATCATGTCGGTTGGAAATGCGTTTAGGTTAAAAGTACTGCTACTATACTGATAGTACTACAGCTATTCTGTAAAAAAATATCACCTTGAAAACTTAGCTGTCACATAGCTCACTTCAAGATCAATTTACCTATTGTTAATTGATATCGCGTGATGCAATTTAATTTGCGACAAACGTTGATATCGCGCACATATTTTCTATGAAAAACCATAAGCAAATCAGCAAATTGCATTGACATTGTATTTAAAATTTTGCTAAGTAAAAATCGCTAATCGGTGTGATATAAATCGGATCGCAGTGATCAGGAAGGTCACTAAGTTTGCACGGTGATTTTTTACAATATATGGTATCTAAACAACATTTGAAATAATATTAGAATTTTTTACAACCCCTTTTTACAGTCCGTTCAACCGATTTTGAGTTCTATCCCGTAAAAATAAGGATGGCATAAAAAGCATAAACCTGTTACCAAAACTATCTGTTCAATACAGCTGCCATTTGTCGTATCACCAACGCAATAGAAGTCAAAATCGGTTTAGCGGGCTGTAAAATGAGATTATTTAAAAGTCTTAATGTTATATCAAATGGAGTATAGGTAATAAATTAATACAACAACTTTTGTACTACTCCATTTGTAGAAACAGTGACAAAACAGCAGGTATTTTCTTTCGTTTTAATTTTTACAAGAAAATACTTTACTTTTGTAAATTTAACAACGGCAAAAGAACAAAGAACGCTGCGCTCCGAATATTATTTAAATTCTAGTATAATTAATGACGTTGGAAGCGCAGAATTTTTTGCGCTTTCGCTTGATTAATAAACGACGAATAAGACTGCTTATTGTTTATATTTAATTTTAATTAAATTTATATTTTATTTCCTACGTCTCTTTTGTTTTTATTTCTCTCTTTATCCAAGTTTGACGTGTGTTTGTGTATCTGTCTGTGGCATCATAGCTCCTAAGGGATGAACCGATTTTGTCTTAATATTTTTTTGATATGTGTCTTTATCGAGAGTGTTCTTAGCTATTTTTGATGAAAATCGGTTCAGCCGTTTTAAAATTATGCTGTTTTCACAAGATATGGTGTAATTATTACGTGTTCAATAGATTAGAACAAAAAAGAAACACTTTTTATTTCCTTCTTTCTTCTATTTGATACAATACAACAAGAAGATTTTTCCCATTTTCAGTAAAGTTTGATAGCGCGACATCTGTCTGATACTTTGTGAATTAGTAGGTAGGTAATTACCGAGTCTCTTTTATTGTCGCCGTTGTTATAAGAAAGAAGAACCCACAATATGTATCTTTTATCGGAGCAGGTGGCGTTCTGTAGTTTCTGCTTACCTCTACGGGAAAAATGCGCGAGTTTATTTATATTATTATGTTTAATTTTACTATGCGTAGATGTAAGTGTAAGGTGCGCTTCTCTGGTGCGCAGGGTGTAGGACAACTTCAACAGTATTATAGGGCTTTTCCCCCATCACCAAGTCACGATGTCGTCGTCAACGTGAAACGGTGCGGTGTCGCGGCGCGGTGCATTGACTTGAGGTGCTAACGCAAGTCGCAGAACGACGCGTCGTACGACATGGGAAGCGGTACGTGGTGATGCACTCGCTCAGTTGATGTAAATGTCTTAGCGATTAGTTGTGCAAAAAAGATGTCAGAAATGATTTAACTGTCAAAAACTATAAGAAACGAAACTAAACAATGTTTCGTTCTGTCAGAAATGCTGAAAACTATACTGGAATAGTTTAAAGCACGACAACGTGTTACGTTGCGGCATCGTGACTTGTATTTTTATGACGCGGTAGCGTAAATTAGTACGTCACGCCACCGGGTACCGCGCCGCGACACCACTCCGTACCATGTTGATGACGACGTGACGTTTTGTCAGTCTTTTAATGTTACTTTTGAGTCATAAATAAAGAGAATTCCATTCTATAAAATAAGACATGTCATTCCTACAGCTATATCCCAAACGGCGGGTTTGGAAGAAAATAACATAGGGCCCACAATATGAGGCTCAAAATCCGCCATTTTCTATTTTCCAATTTTAATGTAGCTAGTAACACTTGCAAAGTTAAGACGAATCGATTGACGTAGGAATCATCAAAATCGGCCAACGCGTTTGGTCTTTAGAACGCCACATAGGAACATACATTCTTAAACACATTACCTTCGCCGGCAGTCGGGTAAAAGCAGTTTGCTAATCTTATAAATAATAAAATATATATATAATGGAGGCCACCTGCCATATAAAACATTATATGGCTGGTGGCCTCCAATCTTCCACACGGGCCATGGCTCTTTTGGTCTAAGGGTCTAAATACATTAATACACTGTACTTACACAGAACTTACACAGTACCTACACAATACCTACACAGTACCTACACAGTACCTACACAGTACCTACACAGTACCTACACAGTACCTACACAGTACCTACACAGTACCTACACAGTACCTACACAGTACCTACATATTAGCTACTCAGTACCTACACAGTACCTACACAGTACCTACACAGTACCTACACAGTACCTACACAGTACCTACACAGTACCTACACAGTACCTACACAGTACCTACACAGTACCTACACAGTACCTACACAGTACCTACACAGTACCTACACAGTACCTACACAGTACCTACACAGTACCTACACAGTACCTACACAGTACCTACACAGTACCTACACAGTACCTACACAGTTCCTACACAGTTCCTACACAGTACCTACACAGTACCTACACAGTACCTACACAGTACCTACACAGTACCTACACAGTACCTACACAGTACCTACACAGTACCTACACAGTACCTACACAGTACCTACACAGTACCTACACAGTACCTACACAGTACCTACACAGTACCTACACAGTACCTACACAGTACCTACACAGTACCTACACAGTACCTACACAGTACCTACACAGTACCTACACAGTACCTACACAGTACCTACACAGTACCTACACAGTACCTACACAGTACCTACACAGTACCTACACAGTACCTACACAGTACCTACACAGTACCTACACAGTACCTACACAGTACCTACACAGTACCTACACAGTACCTACACAGTACCTACACAGTACCTACACAGTACCTACACAGTACCTACACAGTACCTACACAGTACCTACACAGTACCTACACAGTAACTACACAGTACCTGCACAGTACCTGCACAGTACCTACACAGTACCTACACAGTACCTACACAGTACCTATACAATTACTACACAGTACCTACAGAGAACCTTCACAGTACCTACACAATATGACCCATAACTTTTTGACAAGTTTTTACAAGCTTTGTTTTAACATGCAATGTATCGAATCAGGTCAAATCTTGCAGCTCAACTTTAAATAAGTTATTATAAGCTTTTCGTTATGTTGCCTAATTAGAATGTGTGTGGCCAAAAATTGCAACTGAATTTTAAAACTTAAATTTTGCATACATGTTTGGACTGGATGACAATGCACGGTAAGCTAAAAAAAAGCTTGTTTATTTTTTATTGTTTCATTGGCAAAATATACTTTACGTGTAAAATGAGGACACGGTTGGCTCAATGGATGAGCGATCGGCTGCTGCGCGTCGTGGGTTCGCTTACAGCAAGGAACAAATAAGTATTTGTATGGCCTACAGATAGTTGTTCCGGTTTGGTTGTATGTGTATGTGAGTTTGTAAATGCAACCACGATACAGGAGAAATTCCTAGAGTGGGTCAAAGTTTAAAAAAAAAATATACAAACTGCCCACACTATTTTGTTCCCTAGACAGCTACACTAGAAGATTTCTCCGTACGATGTTCGTTTCAGCAAGTGCACTTGTTACTACGAGAGCAACTGGTAATGGGAGCGAGCTAGCGGGGGGCTGTTAGGAGTGGCCTAGAGTCTGCACGGTGCTGTGGATATGTGGGTAGATCTTATGTGGGGATGTGTGTTTAACTAACAAACAAGGTAGGCTATGAAATAAAAGCTTTGAATATACCAACAAATGCACTTTTAAAACTGGTCCAAATTCAATTATTGTTTTTAACCCCCGCCGGAAGAAAAGGGGTGTTATAAGTTTCACGTGTGTTGCTATGTATCTGCGTGTCTGTGTGTCTGTCTGTGGCATCATACCGCCTAAACGGATGAACCGATTTTGATTTAGTTTTTTTTGTTTGACAGGTGATTTTTTCGAGAGTGTTCTTAGCTATGTTTGAATAAAATCGGTTCAGCCGTTCAAAACTAATGGGCGTTTTATTAACCCCTGCCGGAAAAAGAGGAGTGTTATAAGTTTCACGTGTGTTGCTGTGTATCTGTGTGTCTGTCTGTGGCATCATAGCGCCTAAACGGATGAACCAATTTCGATTTAGTTTTTTTTTGTTTGAAAGGTAATTTTGTCGAGAGTGTTCTTAGCTATGTTTGAATAAAATCGGTTCAGCCGTTCAAAAGTTATGATATTTTTATATGCGTTTTACTGTTTGAATCAGAGTGTTTTCGCAAGATAAATGTGTCGGGGGTTTTTTAAATTTTGAAATTTTACTTGTCGCAAGATAAATGTGTCAGGGGTTTTTAAATTTAGAAATTTTTCATGTTTTAAGTTATTGTTTGCATAAGACGTTAAATTAGGTTTCCGCTTAAATAACCTATGCTTTTTTAGTTTTACGAGTTTGACGCGAACGAAGTAGAGGTCTAGTTAATAATATTGCGGGTGGCTTGCAGTCAGCCGCCCGGTCCATAGCTCTCTTGGCCTAAATATAAAACACAATATTAGTCTGAGCTGTTTTTCAGGTGTAAAATAAAATGAATAGCTTCTCTCTACCTACGCCATTTTGTTTCTAGCAAGCCACTCTAGAACATTTACTCCGTACGATGTTCGTTTCAACAAGAGCACTTGTTACCGCGAGTGAAGCCGGTAATGGGCTCCACGAAGCGAGCTGGCGGTTGTTAGGAGTGGCCTAGAGTCGGCATGATGCTGTGGATATCTGGGTAGATCTTTTGTGGTGTTGTGTGCCTAACTAGGAAATGAGTGACTTTCCTAATGGCACGATACAATTCCAATTTCTATCACACCGAGAAGTGATTTTTACTAAATAAATTACAAGTACTTCACATGGACGCAATGCAAAGCAATTCGACCGATACGCACTTAAATTTTTCTTTGAAATTAAGTGCGCGATATCGTCTATCGACGCAATTTTAATTGCGTCGCGTAATTATTAAAGGGCTTTAGGTTGGCGATAGACTAAAAGAGAAAATAAGTGTGTAAGGAACCAAACTCCATATTGATCCACAACTTATCTCTCTTATACAATATATAATGTTCACAAAAATACATAGAACAGATGAAAGCCTTAATCCTTTTAGTTTGTTTTAACATAAATTATTTTTTATTTTTTTTTAACTCGCTTTTTTCGTATTTTCTCAGCAATCCCTTTCATTTGATACCCATTTCATGGCAGTGCAGAAAAATAACTAAGCCGCCATCTTGGGCCGTCCGCCATATTAGATTTAGAATGACGTCACTTAGCTAACCATGCATTGTCATCCAAACTAAACGTGTACGTAAAATTTCATCCTAATCGGTGAAAGATAACTGCTTTAAGGTTACACTAGTCGAAAATTCTTCCATACAAACGTAGTCTAGCGATTACTCGACTGTTTGACGATGTACGTTCAAAATAAAGAATTATATCAATTTTTCTCATCATTATCTAGTCCTGTATGGAAACAAAAAAGTAAAAAATAAATATATATTTGAAAGTTATGAGCGTCAAAAGTTACATATTTCAACAGTAATTTTATATAACGCATCTTTGGGCGGCAATACCATAAGAAGAAAAAAATTTGCAAAACGGCCTCCATACAGGTATAGATTAGTAATTCAACAATGAAAATAATTTTATTTTGAAAATATACATTTAGTCGTTTTTTCATGATATCTAGACTCCCAAAGGTCTGACTATAAAATTTCGCGCGCTCGTTTTCGTCCTAAATCATCATCCATTTCGATACAAATTTGCAAAAGTGCTATTTCGTAAGCAAACTAGCTTCTTACTGCTCATCACAGCATCTATCTCTTCCGCACGTGTTGTCGGATGAGATAGCATGCATTTTAACCTCGCGCACAAAATAGTTCGTGCCGTCGACTAGGGGAACCTAGTTGTAAGATTTGACCCGAACACACTTACATACATATACATACATTGCAAGTTAAATAAAAGCTTGTAAAAAATAAGTTAATTGAAAAAATCTAAAAACGCGATTCGTTAAAAATCGAAATAAAAAGACGTGAACAAGAAGAAAATCATGTTGTGCAGTCGGAGGATACATATACGCGAGTTGGCTGACCAAAACCAGACGTATCCTCCGACTGCAGCACATGATTTTCTTCTTGTTGACGCCTTTTTAGTTCGATTTTTAAGCAGTCGGGTTTTTAGATGTTTTTAGTTAACTTTTTTTATTTACAACTTTTTAGTATTTTTTTCTTAATTTATTTCAGTTAAACATATTAGTGTTATATATTTTTCATATCACCTCTTAAAAACCTTTATTTTGATACCCCACACGACGGGTTTAGAAGAAAAAAAAAAACCCTCACGAAATGGCGCCCAAAAACCGCCATTTTTTTTTTCATTTCCAATTTTACTGTAGCCGGTGACACTCGCAGGGTTAAGACGAATCGATTGACGTAAGAATCATCAAAATCGGCCAACGCGTTTGGTCTCTAGAACGCCATATAGGAACAAACATACATACATATATACATAGATTGAAAAACACATTACCCTCCTTCGGCAGTCGGGTAAAAAGTTCAGTTCTCTTGGGACTGGTAGATTTGTAAATTGTTTCTCTATATTCTCTATATTGCTTGTCATTAAAATGATTGATTAGGTACAAGCTTTTCCAGATACTTCGCTCTAGTGGCTTATCCCACAGGGCCATGATATTTTTATTTTACTTTTTTGGGTTAAAAGTAGCCTATAGTAGTATAGAGTAATATAAGCCACCGCTTTCTGTAATTTCTGTAAACCTTGGGAAAAAGGTGAGAATTTAAATATACAGGATTGGTCAAAAATCGTAGATTTGATCCACGATACAGTGGACTATTTGCAGTAGGTCATAAAGTGCCAAAAAAGGTTTTTCTCCCTATCGCTCTATTTCGTTTGATCCACGTTTTCTGCCCACCTGTATATGTAAAACTAGCCTATGGCAGTCAGCAATAGGCGACTTACCTCTCTCTAGTAATATAATTTTTGTAATTTGATCTAATACTTCCAAAGTTGACTACAATTCGTAAATTCGTCGTCTATTCTCTAAGTTCGTAGTTTACAAATTACAACAGCCCGCTAACTTTCTACATTTGTGATTTTCACTCTTCAGTAATCAGGAGCTTAACTCTGTACCTATACTGTAACTCCTCGTAAGACCATTTTGTCGCCCCGAAAAATATAAAACGGCAAAAATGTATTGTTAAAACTAGCACACGAAGTAAATGTATTCATATTCCGTACGGTAGATAGGTATGCGTTAATATCCCGCTAGGCGGCGCCAGCGACGCGAAATTATAATTACGGACACCGAGGCACGCTGCGACGATTCAAACCACTTCTTTTGTTGGAATACTCTACGTTTTTAATATATTTTTCTTATCTGGAACATGCATTTACTGACAGTAAAAAAAAGTATAATATAGTTTTTAAGTCTTTTTGTAAGGTTCATTGTGTTTTAGTACTTTGTAGAGAGAATTAATCACAAAGAGCTTTGTGAGCCTGAAACTGAAAGAAAAGGTATTATAAAAACTCTAGTTTGTTATTTTTTTGGACTGCATAAGAGTTAAGAGTTGCGTTTACTCATAAGATGAAAGGACTATTATTCGAAGTTTTAGATAATTTATTATTTAATGTTTACTTACAATGCTATAGGCAGTCGCTCCATGTAAAACACTGGTACTCAGCTGAATCCGGTTAGACTGAAAGCCGACCCCAAAAAATAGTTGGGTAAAAGCAGATGATGTTTACTTACAATGCTATAATTTAGCTTGAGTCAGTAGACAGTCTAGCATTATATGAAAGAACTGGGCTTCCCTGCCGCAGTCTGAGTTTCCTGATAGCTACAACCTAGGGGCTTTAAGTCAAGAGTGCATAGGTTACTTCTGGCAAACGTGCTCCACCGTCTAACACATCATCCAGCTCCGCTTACCATCTGATGAGATAGTAGTCAAACGCGAGCCTATCAGTAATTAAAATATAAACTAATCAAACTTCGAAAAAATTAACAGCGACTCTGAAAGATTATCAAAAATACCATCCCTCTGAATGAACTAGAATATAGGTGTACCAGAATCTCATGGCATTTTTTATTTTTTTTAAATTGTGATTTTCATATGGCAATGTCAATTGTCACCTGTCGAATCAAAGTACTTGATGTGTCAACCGCTGCTGAATTTTTTTGATATTATCTTTAAAGTTTGTTATTTTTGTGAAAATGTCGAAAAACCCACTTCGATCTCATGCGAGACATATTGTTTTCAATGTGTATCATAAAATAAGGGAAGAAGAAGGCGTAAATCAAAGTCAATCTTTGATTTTAAAGTGCGTCGTAGAGTGGACCGGTAAGTTGGACTGACTTGTTTTGATACTTTTAGTTTAATTTATATTTTTCTTACTTAATTTTAATTTCTTTCCATTACTATTATATGGTAAATCGTAGGTCAGGGCACATCGAATGATGGCCGGAAGGAAATGGCAACAGTAATGTAACTGTTACTAATTCTTCGACAAGATATTGATTTTAACGGAGATTGAGAATCTTTGACGTAAGAAAAATATTAAGTAATAATCTGCGCCCTGCAGTGGGACGTGTATATAGACGGGAGTTTTTGGCAGGATTTTGTCGAGTGAAGTTCAGTGGCTGTTAATATTATTTGCAAATTGATTCCTAGTGGATATTGTGATATATTATTGGTGTAGTTTTGTATCTCAACTGTCTCCGCAACTGGACAATTTGTAAAATCATTGACAAAAGCGATCTCGGGATAGTGGAGCGGTGTATTTTATTGTAGTATTGACTGCCTCTGCAAAGCTTACTGGGAAGACTGACTCGATACAATTTGCTGCCAAATACTCCAAAAAACATTAGAATCTGTTACATCCGCATTCTAATGCATACTAAAGAATAAATATAAGATCCAAAACTCTTTCCAAAGACGTGGCTAAAAGGTCCTAGCAACCAGGCCATAAAACTTACATAAAAAAAAAATATAGACTGATGATGATGAATGACTTTAAGTAACATGATACATTTTATTATTTTTTACAGACTTTATACATAAAGAGATTGGTTTTGAATATGTTAAATGCCAATGAAAAAGAACCATTTTGATGGAGAGAGATGACATAAAACTACAAAGATACAAGTTTTTGAAATGCCAGTGGAGTTCATGGAATCGTATTCTAGTTTTCTAGTTCTGAATGAGGTTTTAAGTTATTAGTATGATTTAAATGCTAAATAATAAATTAGTACATAAATTAATATTCAATTGATTTATTTTTCCTATCTTAAGAACACGATGTATAACAACATTATTCATACACATACCTATAATACTCACAGTGGATCTTTGTGTCTCTGAATTGGTTGCAAGACCCCGCGCAGTAGCTATTTTTGTGTCAATGTTGAAGGTGAAGATAGCATTGTATAACTGTCTCTTTCACTCGCTTATGTATGTCACATAAGCTTACGGAGTTTCTTGTGCATTCTTCTCCATAACAAGCTACTTTCCGAATGCACGGTAGAATCAACTTTTATTCCATGTAAATTTAAATTGTTACATTCAAAAGTGCCGCTTGGTGGCCCAGTTGAAATAAATATCTTTTGTCTTTTTTGTCATCGTCCTATTTCGCTTACTCTATGCAGTATACTCGATAACAAACTGTTTCTTACGCAATGGTTGGCAGGACCAAGTTCAAAGACACAAAGATCCGTTGTGACTACTATAATATAGGTACCTCAAGTTAAACAATACTAAAGACATAAATAAAAATTAAACAGTATCAAGATCGTTTGATCCAATTTCCCCAGTATTGCATACAACAAATTTTTATTTCCCTTTTTGCCATGAGATTCTGGTAGACCTATAACAATGAAACTGATAGGCAATCTATTATATCTATCATTGATAGGTGTGTACCTAATACTATCACATACCTACATAGCTATCAGGTATCGCTTCACATAATAACAACATCGTTCAAGTACATACATGTCCTTATCTAATATTGTCTAATGGAGATAAGCCTCAAGCTTTCCATTACAAGCTCCTCTGTGACGTCACATAATCACATTCCGATCTACCGTCAACTATTTGGCACAATATTGTGAACCTGTTTGATAGAGAGAATAACCCTCGATTTCTGAATGAGTATTTTGAAGTGGATTAATAATCAAATATGGTGGAAAAGACAGAGAGGGAGGCCCTGTCGAAGATGGAGCGACGATTTAAAGGACACCGCAGGAATACTGTGGTGTAGAGTGTGTCACGACCGTGATCATTGATAGAGTCTGCGGGGCGAGCACGGCCTACTGTGACAGGCTTGAGTCACATATTTTTATCACAATTTGGGAGCAAAACCGTAATAAAATGCGTGACACAAACCTGTCACCTCAAGTAGTCAGTAGCAGAGTCGTTTCAATCACCTTCTTACTACTTTATATAATCTTGTAAATATATAGGTATTTATAATAGTAAATATTTATGCTTATTTTAAGTATATACATCTTTAATCAATTTTACTTCAATAATTATTTCTATTTTTTATGCACCTGCCATGTTACTCTCCACCACCCATGGTTGACTGGTAGAGAATGCCTCAGGCATTAAGTCCGCGTATGTACCTGTACGTTAACTGAAGTTTTAATAAATGAATAAACATATAAATACATAAATAATATCACAGAGGCCGTGCTTGCCCGGCTGAATGCCTATGCGAAAGCAAAACAATCTGTGCCGATGTAGTGATGATGTAGTGCCGTAGAATAAAGTAGGTAATTTGTTGTAAATTTAAATCAAATGTAAGATTGTTAGTGAAGGTTTATTCTATTCTATTAGTCAAACGATTAGATGGAGAATGATGATGCAGATGAATCATGGTGGGGTGGATTGGATGTCGTCCTTAGGAATTGACTGAAAGTGGCACAAAACAAGGAGCAAAGAAAAAAATGGTGGAGGCCTTTGCGCATCTGTGGGACAGTACAGGCCAGTAATAATGTTAATAATTTGTCGTCAAACTCTACTTTAGCCTGAAACTGGTCAAATATTGGCATTCGGGATGGTTGACACGTTTTTAACATTTAAATTCTCAATCCAAAAACCGACCTTATATATCTGAAATACAAACATAAATTCATGCCTTTGCCCATGGGGATAGGCAGAAACTACAGAACGCCACCAACTGCTACGATATCATATTTCATGCGAATATTTCACAGAAAAATGCATGATTATTGGGAACTATTCATTTTGAGAATGAACACGTCATGTAAATAATGGACGATATTATTTTCACAATTAACAAATTCGCACGCGGTAATGCCTATTGCAATAATTTTGTATTATACATTGGTACAAGAACGTATTATATTAACTTACCTGGACGACCGAGGTCTGCTTGGGTGAAATAGAGAAAACGACGTTTACTAAAAATTAAACCTAGCTAGTTCGATTTATTGCCCCCGAAACCCCCGCTTATTAAATTTCATGAAAATCTTTGGAGCCGATTCCGAGATTCAGATTATATAATTATAAACAAACTAAATACATAAATAGAAGAGTTGCTCGTTTAAAGGTATAAGATTAACTGAGTGTCAAAATGGAGTTTCAGTGATAAGTGTCAAAATATTTGCTCCAACAGTTGCAATTTATACATTGCTATGAAAATCGAGTTGTGTTGGCTACACATTAAACAACCCAGTACCTGAGCAACACGATACCCCTGGGCAAGACAGGATGTCACACTTTTTTTAATATTCTTTAGGCTGGAGCTTGACCACTATCTCACCTGATGGTAATAAGCGATGATGTAGTCGACGTGAACACGCTTGCCTAGAAATAAACTAATTACACAATTCAAAAGTACCTCTAAGTTTTATTTGAAATAAACTATTTTGATTGATTGATTGATTTGACTTAAAGACCCCGAGATTGTAGCTGTCGGGAAACACAGACTGTGGCAGGAAATTCCACTCCTTAGCTGTACGTCGCCTTACGTCTGGTAGTCCGATGATGAAACGGGCTAGGTGGAATTAGAACGTGCAATTCCATCGCACAGTCAAGACTCTGGAGCTTTGATTTGACCGGCGCCACATTGCCGATGAGCCTCTTGGCCCGCTTTTCGGTCGACTCAAATGCATCGAGCACTCCATGCATGATCGAACTTGCGCTTAATACAAATTGAGAAGCTGTTCCGGCGTGAAGTATCTTCTCACCTTTGCAAGGATCTCCAACTTTTTCGCTGCCAGGTGAGCCCTTGCCTCAATGTATAGGCCAAAATTGAGAGTCCAATGATAGCCGACACCAACGATTTAACTGACTTGTTGAGGGACAAACCGTAGGTACCTATTAGATGGTCATCCATCCACGGGGATGGGTGACATACGGTTATTGTGGTTGGGTCGTCCCAATCACAATAATATACAATCATAAAACATAAGAAGCAGAAGTTATCAAACATCACGGAAGTATGCCCGGTGGGGCCGACAAATCCTGGTGTGGCAACCGATGGCCTGGTTAAGGCTACAGGAATCCGCTGGATGCTGGT
Organism: Orthosia gothica; assembly: GCA_949775005.1. NCBI lineage: Eukaryota > Metazoa > Arthropoda > Insecta > Lepidoptera > Noctuidae > Orthosia > Orthosia gothica. Next base: position 26,615,306 of record OX459048.1, read on the forward strand.
GATGGACCAAACGATGTGGTGAGACTTGGAGGAGGCCTATTTCCAGAAGTGGATGTCTTACGGCTTACATGATCATGATGATGATTATAAATCATCATACGTTTATAACCAAAGGGACATCGTAGTGACAAGTGCCATTACGGAAAATGCAAGAAGAAAATATGTACCTCTATCTACTTACTATGCCGACCTACAAGTATGTACCTACGTATTGTATAACGTACCTAAAATTAAAGTCAACGACACGGTGAACTCATTTTCTTTAATTCCAAAATATAAAAACCTTGCTCAGATGAGCAGAAACGATATACTAAATCAATTAATGTCACTACGCGCTACGTCTTGGAGTTTTGGACGAGTGCCAGCAAGTATACAGGGCTATACCCAGTGTTGCCAACTTTATATTCCAGTCAGCCACTAGCATGGGTTTATTTATTTATTATATACTTATTCTACACCACTTAATAAGCATGGGTTCTTCAGTAAAACCACTAGATTGATCACAAATTTTCTTTTCAAGGCGTCGAATAATTTTGATCGAAGTTTTGTTAGCATATTGTATGATTTGAGAGTTAAAATAACTACTGGTTTCTGAATTGAGTATCTTGATTAAAGAACGAGACCAACCCAACTTTAAAGCTATATTTTGACTTACATGTAAGTATGTTACTTCAAATTCTAATTCGAGGATAGACCAAAATTAAATTAAATGTAGAACAAATCATGTTTTAAATTATTTATCAAGTAATTAATTTAGTGGTTTTTCCACTAAATAAAACAGCTACTAAAATAAAATAAAAATCAGCCAGAAGGTGAGTGTAAACTACCAGGTTTAATGGAAACTCAACTAAGTTGGCAACACTACTACACAACAGCCCACGTTGGCCCACAATGGCTCACGATACAACTAACTACATACAAACTATGTATATGTATGTGTGTACTACAGAACGGTCATTGATCTCCTGAATCGTAAAGTAAGCCTGTAAGAGAAGATTTTATTTGGAATTTGAGAATCGTGTAATACTATGTTTTGATTACTGGTCGTTGATTTTTATTAGTAGGTGTTATACTTTGGGATGATTAAAAATAACTAGCATATACCCGCGGTATTGCCCGCGTGGTCTGTCCTACAGGAAACATATTTTTTTTTCAGGGTAAAAAGTAGCAAAAGTGTGTAGATTGGAGGTATGTAAGAATCATAGCAGATAGCGTTAAGTAATTTTGCTAAAAAAGCTAATTTTAAAATAAAAAACCCGACCGCTTAAGAAGCGAACTAAAAAGCTGTAAACAAGAAAAATCATGCTGTGCAGTCGGAGGATCAAGCAGTTAGCGAATAATAATATATATCCTCCGACTGCCCAGCATTTTTTTATTTTTAAATTAGCTTTTTTTCAAAATCTGTGTTTTAACGGCACTTATCTAAAAACACTTGAGCGGCCAAGACCTATCTAACGATGTCTTAATTATAAAAATCTGTCAAGTGGTTTGAAAGATACGAGGTAATAGAGAATATTACATAAATACAAACATACAAACATACTTACATACATACAAGATACACGCGAATAACATAGCCCTTTCCTTGTAGCCGGGTAAAAAGGAGTAAGTTTATGTATATTATTAGCTACGTATGTAATACTCTGCCATAATTGTAGAGTGTATTTAGCTTTCAGTGAAAGTATTTTCATAATCGTATACTTACAGAGATCAAGTACATTATTACCTCAATGACAGAGGTTACCTTTTACTAACAGATAAACAAACAAACTATTTTACTCTTTATAGTATTGTTTTAGATTTTAATTTCGGAATTCAAAATGTTAAAGTTGCGCTCCTAAACAGTATAAGTCAGTATTTATATCGCTCCCGCGTCTTCATTCCGCGTCGTGGGTGAAAAGGAGCTTAACATTTGCCGAAACTCTATTAAAACAGTGCATCTTAATTTGCCATATTTAGTAAATATTCAAAACAATAAAGAAATCGCAATAAAGGCCAAAAAAGGGTGAAATTTTTCACATTTTGAAGACCTCACTCTACACCAGCGCCCCTAGAGAAAGCCCCTAGCAAATTCAAACGTCATTGCAAAAATTAAAATTGCATTGCAAAAATATGACCCAGCCGACCCGAGAGAGTTCATATTATCTCAGGCAGGTATAATTTGATTGTTCCGGATGAAACGCATACGGCAATACGCCGCTCGAGTTTCCCCCTATCACACACAACGAGTGTGTCGTAATCCACATCCTATCTCATAAGTCACAGGGTTGGATTTGCAGAAGATAGTTGTTTACTATGTCCTTGCTACTGATAGAAGATGGATAGTTTATTTTTTATTAGAATCTACTGAGATATGAATGCATTAGTTTTTATTGTTTGGATGAGAATTATTATTCTGTAATTGGATTCTATGTGTACATGACATAAACTACGAATTGATTATATAAGTGCAAAAATGGCGCGTCGATCTTCGTAGGATGGCGGGTAGGAAGTAGATCAAGAATTCAAATGATGTATGATTGGAGAGGTATTTGGCCAATGTTAAATGCAAGGGTAAAAACGGGACCCTATTACTAAGACTCCACTGTCCGTCTGTCTGTCTTTCTGTCTGTCACCAGGCTGTATCTCATGTACCGTGATAGCTAGACGGTTGAAATTTTCACAGATGATTTATTTCTATTGCCGCTATAACGACAAATAACTAAAAACAGAAAATATTTAAGTGGGGCTCCCATACAAAAAACGTGTTTTTTTTGCCGATTTCTGCGATAATGGTACGGAACCTTTCGTGAGCGAGTTTGACTCGCACTTGGCCGGTTTTTTTAAAGCTATTTTTGGGGACACGTCTAGTAAGAAACTACGATATAAATGTATTTAAAATGATAAAATGCAAATATAAGCTTTAGTCTCTTGATTGGAGCGCACAACACAACGCTATGGTATGCGGCGGCGGACACACTAACCTTTGGTCCCTTGTTCGGAACGCATAAATCTGCGGTATGCGGTGCCGGACACGTAATCCTCCTCACCGCTGACGTATGCTATGACTGAACGAAATTGTATGTAGACTGCAAACACCGAAGAACTACTTGGACGCTACTGGGTGACCTAACTAATTCAAACGCTTCACAATCCATGACATCATAATATATTCTGAACAACAATGGCATCCATTGTTTCCGTCTACAACTACATGCATTGACTGCACTCGTTGCATCATCCTATACTAACGAATATTTTACACATAATAAATATGAATGTGCAAGACAATAAGACTACGGTTTTAATTTATATATGTCGTAGGATGCTGTCGATGGTCGTAGGTCAATCGTTGAAATGGGCTGATCGAGATCGGTCTAAGCACATCACGATACGCCGCGCGTACGGCATTATTCATAATGCGCGGGCAAAATGCCCAATATGATAAAAACTATTGAAATGATTAAATTGACTGGGCTTTCTGAATAATGCCCATCACTTATTGGACCGGATTATAAAAATATGTTTTTTTTTAATAATTTTAATGTTGATTTTAATATAGAATAGGAAAGTACGATTACTATTTCAGCAACAAAGTAGACGGAGCCCCGCTGCGCTGGTCTCCTGCTTCTGCCTGCAGGGCCTAAAGCAACCTAACATGAAGGAGATGACGGACGACTCCTTCGAACCTAACCTAGCGTGTCGGGCTGCCCTAAGCTATCATGGACTAATTCATTGACCATAATTATCAAATTGCCCAACCGTTATGTCGCAATATTCATGATGACCAGACAATGTGATAAATATAGAAGTTTAAATCAGTATTCATTACATTGCTTGATTTGACTTGACTAGACTCATAATGGCCATAATGGTCCATGACATATATAATATATATATTTCTTGATTTGGCCATATAATTCATGATGTGCCCAGGCAGCTGATCTCGATTGGCCCAGTTCAACGATAGTCCAACGAAAAAATATATAATAACTAACTAGCTGCCGCCCAAGGCTCCCGTGTTATTAGTACTTCGCGTTATATTATAGCATATGTTCTATTCTGATGTTGTAAAATGTCATCAAAATCCTTTCTGTAGTTTTTACGTGAACGAGTAACAAACATCCTCACAAACTTTCAAGTTTATTTAGTTGTGCACAAAGACTACTATATTATACTGGGCTTCTCGAGCCTAGGGCTTTGCAGACCTACTAATTATTTAGTGTTCATTTTGTGCTTCCCAAATTATTCGGCGATTCGCCTATCCTGCAGTACTCGTGCGTTTTTCCGAGATAAAGAGAAACCTATGTCACCTAGCGATAGAAAAGCTTTCTTTCAGTGTAAGAGCATGCCCCTATCTATACAAATATAGAAATTGACAATTTTCTCTTTAGTATAAGTTTAGCCACGAAATGGGACACGTCTTGTCTAGGGGTATTGTGGTACACAGTTACTGGGTTGTGGAGGTCAGACAGGCAGTCGCTCCATGAAGCCTTCAGGTACACAGCTGCATCCGGTGAGACTTAAAACCGATCCAAACATTATTGGGAAAAAGCTAGGCGGATTCATCATACTACTTTAGAATAGCCCTTATAAGTATCCCGATACAAAAATACCTGACTAATATCAATTAGCCCTAACCTCAATGTTGTGGCTTACCTATATATACCTACATGGCATACCTACACAGAGGGGATCGAAGCAACCATACCCATAGAGGTATAACATACAAAAGTGGAACAGTGAAAAGATTGACAGCCACCGGACATCCGTGGTCGGACGCGGTAAAACGTAGGGTGTCCGTGATGTTGGCACTTGAGAGACGGCACTGCCAACCTGTCAAATGTGTTGAGCGATAACATAGTTCGAGTATAGTGGGAGAATTGATGTGATATGGGTTGAATGGCCTTAAGAAGATAGGAGATGTTAAGACGTTACCTGTAACATGGAACGTTAATGTGACCTACATTTTCAGTGAACCGGGAAGCTGCATCGTCGTGCTCTCAGAGATTTTACATCACTGATTACAGAGAGCGATGAGATTTTAAATGTCTGAAGCCTTTGAGTGAGAATTTTTAGTTAGTAGAGAAATTTAAAGTTTCAAAAGTATTTTAATTTTACTTAGCAATGTCGTATGGCATGTATCGGTATGTACTGTAAGTTTAGGAAAAGCGAATTTTAAAAGAAAATTTACCAAAAGCGGAGTCTGAAAAAAAACCGAAATAAAATAAATATCGAACCAACCTACTTCGTTAACTAATTCATGGTAATAGATTCGTGATAAATCGACCCTTTGCCCACATAAATTGTTCGTACGAAACGCAATCCATTAGTAGGAAAGTAGTTATTTAGGGAAAACCGCGTTTTTATGCAAATATTGGCAAGACGAGCGGGTCGATAACATTGAATAGGGCTCCCGCCAATTTGTTAAATTATCAAGGTGGCTCACTAAACTCACATTTCATAAAGAATCGTTACAAATAATACGTTCATTATGCTTTAAATCAGTACTGGGCCAGCTTTTAAAGCAAAATCCGTTAATACAGTTTACTTATACCTACAAAAGAAAAGCTTTTACTCAAGAAACTCTCAGTAATCAGTCTTCCTAAATGAACAATATTTAACCGCCAAAATCCATGGCGCTCTTATTGCCCCTAGCCATTTATCATCTTGTCGAAAACTAAGGCGGACAAACAAAAATAGAACGCCTACTCAAACTGATTATGATCTTTAGACGAAGTATTAAATAAACTGGAAGCTTTTCTATTCCATGTATTGTATTTAACAACAATTGCATTGTTCCAGCCTCGCTTAGGACGTTGAACCACCTGTCGGAGCATAGAGGATCAATAAATATGAAGGATCAACTTTATCCTGCAGGAATCATTGTCACCGTACCGCCTTCTCTACGCCACTCTTCGCCGCCCCAAATAGGTCAAACTCCACATCTCATTACTTGAGCACACAAAATTTAATACCGAAGCTAAACAAACATTATAACTTGAAAAATTGATCTTCGGAATTGGGCCCGGGCACATGGAGCCCCCTCCTCCCCCGCGCGCTGACAGTTGGCACGCCCAAGCTTCCACAACAGATCCTTTACGCTTATCTCATTAGGATGCTACTCACGAGTCTCCCGACGCACTTGCTTGTTGATATCCTCCGAAGGAGTCTCTTCCTCTCCGTGTCATTGTCACTGTCCGTGCTGTCCTCACAATAACCTGTTTTTTTCTCTTCGGCGGGCGCATTCCCACCGGCCACTGACATCACTCAACGGGCGTTCGCACACCACACACACGGCACTCATTAAACACAACTACATCATACAGGATAAGCTAATAATTTACATTGTATGAACGATTCGCTACCTCGGTGACATTTCACGCGAGCGCCATGACAATAGTGACAGTACGCCGCCGCTGAAAACAAAACAACCCTGAAAGGTGCATAGTGACACCTAGCGGAGAATCGTGGAACTTTCTACTTCGTGGGTGTAGTGAATAATCTTCTCGCGGTAGTGTCTGATAATAAATTTCAGCTTGTTATTTTAGGCCGTGAAAATGCCGTTAGATGTCGCTTTAGTGCTATATTTTGGGACATAACGAACCTGCTGGCTTTTGTTATGTAAGCAGATCATACACAAATATTAGAAGTGCTTCTTAGGTAAAATGAAACACATTATTTTTAGATCAAGGTTAAAAATAAACATTTCATAAATAAAATAATTAAGACTGGTTGTAAACTTTTTCATAGAGAACTATAAAAATATTCTAGAATTTCATTTGAAATTTCTTGGACGTCAACCGCCCAGTTTGGAGCTCACTTTTCTGAAATCCAACGTATAAAATGCACATGCTGTAATTTTTGCGTATCGATTTTTTATATTTTTTTTATATTAGTTTTTAAGCTAATGTTAAGCATCAATTTCGAGAGTAATTTTGGATAATCTTACGAAAAATTTACAAGTAATTTTCATCTACTCAAATCTGCACGATAAATTGCCAAGATGAGGGAAATCATTAACCTTCAGGTTGGTTCGTGCGGGAACCAGATTGGCGGAAAGGTGAGTTAAAACCCTCCCTATGTATCCTTACGAGAACCCTTTAAGATAACCCTCTGACCAACTCAACTTCTTTGTTGCCCCGCGTCTTATCGCCTGCCTCATTTTGTATCGAACGCACTAGTATTCACTAGTTTGTTATTGTCCACAGTTCTGGGAAGTGATATCAGACGAGCACGGGATCGACCCAAGCGGGTGCTACCACGGTGACTCAGATCTCCAACTGGAACGCATCAACGTGTACTACAATGAGGCGTCCGGCGGCAAGTACGTGCCGCGCACCATCCTCGTGGACCTGAAGCCGGCCACCATGGACGCCGTGCGCTCCGGCCCCTTCGGCTGCCTTTACCGACCCGACAACTTTGTCTACGGACAAAATGGTGCTGCGAACAACTGGGCACGTGGACATTACACCGAAGGAGTCGAGATCCTAGAGTCGTGCCTTGACGTAGTCCGAAGAGAAGCGGAAAGCTGCGACTGTCTCCAGGGCTTCCAAATTTCGCACTCGCTCGGCGGTGGCACCGGCTCCGGCCTCGGCACACTCCTTATCAACAGAATACGCGAAGAGTATCCCGATCGAATCATCCTGTCATTCTCTGTATTCCCGAGCCCCAGGGTCTCGGACTGCGTAGTGGAGCCGTACAACACTACACTGGCGGTGAATCAGCTGGTGGAGAACACCGACCACACGTTCTGTCTCGACAACGAAGCGCTGTACGACATCTGCTTCAGGACGCTGAAACTCACGACACCCACGTACGGCGACCTGAACCACCTCATCTGCGCCACCATGTCTGGCATCACGACGTGCTTGCGCTTCCCCGGCCAGCTCAACGCGGACCTGAGAAAGCTCGCCGTGAACATGGTGCCGTTCCCACGGTTACACTTCTACACCCCCGGCTTCGCGCCACTGACGTCACGGGGTGCGCAACAATACAGAGCGCTGACCGTCCCCGAACTGACTCTTCAAATGTTTGACGCTAAGAACATGATGGTCGCCTGCGACCCGAGACACGGCAGATACCTGACCGTGGCCACGATATTCAGAGGGCGAATGTCCATGAAGGAAGTAGACGAACAGCTTGTGAACATCCAGAACAAGAACAGCACATACTTCGTAGAGTGGATACCGAATAACGTGAAGATTGCGGTATGTGACATCCCGCCACGAGGGCTGAAGATGGCGTCTACTTTCATTGGAAACACAACGGCTATCCAGTCAATATTCAAGAGGATAGCGGAACAGTTCGTGGCCATGTTCAGGAGGAAAGCTTTCCTACACTGGTACACTGGTGAGGGTATGGACGAGATGGAGTTCACGGAAGCTGAGAGCAACATGAACGACTTGGTGTCCGAGTACCAGCAGTACCAGGACGCGACGGCAGATGATGAAGGGGAGTTTGAGGAAGAAGCGGAAGGCGAGGGTATGGAATAGCAATTACTATTAGATTTTGTTTGTGTTTGTCCTTGTGAATGTCCGAATAAAACAAAAACAATCATATTTATTGGTTTTCTTTCAATGTTTTTTTTCTTTGCCTACTTTCATGTTTTTGCAATCAAAGGCAATAAATAGTGTAAAGAATACACAACCATAGGATCCATGGGATACGTGTGGCTGACTCTGGCTTGGCCACCATCAAGGATTTTAATTTTAATAACACAAATATTTAGTCGCTAATTAGTCGAAATTAGTCGCCAAATATCAGATTTAGTCGGTCATCAAAAGTTAGAAGGGTTGTTAGGTGGCCAATCTGGAGTCACTCCCCCCGGCTTGGCCACATTTATATCTCAAAAACTAGGGCACCTAGCGAATATCTGTTTTCACCCAGATTCAGTCACTCGTTCCACTAGAATCCCCTATTTCAGTCCCCCAAGGGATTGTACAGCACTCAATGTTCCACTACGATCCCCTATACAGGGAATTCTTTATGTACCAATAAGTTCTATTCCTTTAAAATCCCTTCTAAATAAAAAGTAACAATACTTAAAACATATAATTAAAAATCGGTCTACAGAGGGGATTACAATGATGTTAATTAATTTTTCTAAAATAAGTTAGATGTTGAAAAATAAAGTATCAAAAGCGTTGAAGAATTTTGCAAGTTCGACTAGTGCAGCGTCTCGGTGGCGGGTTCGAGTCCTACCTAAGGCGTTCGGTTTTTTCAATGTTTAACTTATTTATGTATTATTTAACGTTATAAACGCAAAATATAAAAAAACCTTTTGTACTTAAAAAACCGGCCAAGTGCGAGTCGGACTCGCGCACGAAGGGTTATACCGTACTATTATCGCAAAAAAGGGCAAAAAAAACACGATCCTTGCGTGATTACGTCAGAAGTGAGGATATCCGCAGAAGAACCAAAGTTACCGACATAGCCCGAAGAATTGCGAATTGCAAATTTAAATGGCAGTGGGCACACTGCTCGCGGAACGGATGGCCGATGGAGTCGAAAAGTTCTGGAATGGCGACCGCGAATCGGAAGACGATGCGTTGGAATGCCTCCCACTAAGTGGACCGATGACCTAGATTTTTAAGTAGAAAAGATTTTTTAAGGTAAATAAATGTACTTAAATAAGTTAAAACATTGAAAAAAACCGAACACCTTAGGTGGGACTTGAACACAACGCCACCGAGACGCTCCACTAGTCGAACTTGCGAAATTCTTTAACGCTTTTGGTACTTTTTTGTCAACATCTAACTTATTTTAGAAAAAACTAATTTACATCATTGTAACCCTTCTGTATACCGAATTTGAATTCTATAGGTGGCTTTTTAATTTAGAAGAGACTATAAAGGCAAATAACTTATTAGTACTAGAATCCCCTGCATAGGGGATCGTAGTGGAACATTGAGTGCTGTACAATCCCCTGGGGGATTGAAATAGGGGATTCTAGTGGAACGAGTGGATTCAGTCGCCAATTAGTCGAAATTAGTCGCCAAATATCAGAATTAGTCGATCTCTGGTTCAAAAGTTAGAAAGGGTTATAGGTGGCCGATCTGGAGTCACTCCCAGTTTTTTATCCATCACTTTTTAGTTTTGGTAGGTACCTCAAATTACCATGAAAATCATTTATAGCCAAAGCCATTTTCATCAGTATAATTTATAAGTATTTGCTGCATCTCGGTTAACTATTCGAGATATCTAATACCCGTGACATATTTAGAATTTAGAGTTTCACAGTTCCACTACTCCAAATGATACTTTCTGAGTACAAATGATTGCATTGTTGATGAAAATACTAAAATCGCATTATTTATGCCTATAACATTAGAGAAATTCCCTTGATTTCTCCAGGAGCCCGTCGTCAGATCCTGACTTGATGACCATTATACCACCTGGGAAGCCTCTTTCAAACAAAAGAAGATTTTTCCAAATCGTCTTAGAGAAATCTTTTTACAGCAAAACGTATGATGGCGCCAAAACCCAGCACATCACCGCATTAACTGCGCATGCGCTAAAGCCGCATACCTTTATATTTAGGTTTATATTTCGAAACAAACATTCCACCGTGAGACATCATGGGTAATGTTTAGAAACTACTTATAGTATTTTGTACTTGCTTGTACCAATGTATGGAAAAAATTATTACTTTAAAATCTTTTTATTTACACACCGACTAAATCTGTGACTTGGCGACTAATTTCGACTAATTGGCGACTGAATCCGGGTGAAAACAGATCTTCGCTAGGTGCCCTAGTTTTTGAGATATAAATGTGGCCAAGCCGGGGGGAGTGACTCCAGATCGGCCACCTAACAACCCTTCTAACTTTTGAACCAGTGACCGACTAAATCTGATATTTGGCGACTAATTTCGACTAATTAGCGACTAAATATTTGTGTTATTAAAATTAAAATCCCTGATGGTGGCCAAGCCAGAGTCAGCCACACATGGGATACACATAAAACCCTTTGTTCGCATTAGGACAGATTCGCTTTAAGACAGATTCTCTTTACGACAGATTGGCTTTATGACAGATTCTCTTTACGGCAGAAATTGTACAGTAGTGTTGAAAATATCAAATCATTATACCAAATTTAAAAACTAGAAATGCTATAACGGTAAGCTAAGTTAGTTGCAAAAAGTTGGGCAAAGGTGAGACGGTACTTCACGCCTGGACTCAACTTGTATAAAGCGCAAGTTCGGTCATGCATCGAGTACTGCTCTCGCCTCTGGGATGGATCAGCCAAATTGGTATTTGGCTGATCCATCCCAGAGGCGAGAGCAGTACTTGAATCGATTGACGGGCTAAGAGGCTTATTGGCAACGATGCACTGGTCGCGTCAAATCTAGAGCCTTGAACATCGACGCCGAGTTGCCAGCCAGGCGGTTTCTTATCGGTTACATTTTGGGGAGTGTGTGACGGAACTGCACCATTTGATTCCGCCTAGCCATTTCCATCATCGGCCAAGACGTACGGCCATGCGCCATCGGTACATGATGGACATCCCTCCCATAAGCACAAAGCGTTTTGCTAATATTTTCATTGTGCGCACAGCTAAGGACCGGAACTCCCTTCCCGAGTCTTTGTTCCCTGATATCTACAACCTTGGGGTTTTTAAGTCAAGAGTGTATAGGTTTCTTCGAGGCAAGCGTGTTTCACCGTAGACCACATCATCGCTTACCATCAGGCGAGATAGTGGGCAAACGCGAGCCTATAGATTAAAAAAAAAACTACTGTATTGCGCGATCAGTTTTCATTAAAAAAAAATTTTTATTTATGATGGGTTTGCTCTTGACTCTAGCCTAGGTCAGAGGTGACAGAGACAGAGTCTACGATGGAGTGAGCTTACCCAGAAGAAGCCTGTTCACTCTAACTTTGAAGAGATTCGGGTTGAATGCGTTCGGAAACACAGACGCAGGTAGTGAGTTCCATTTATTCCCTGTGCGCAAATATAGATGTGATTAAGAGTTAGCAGGAATTAAAGAGTTAAAGCCGTAGGTATATCCCAATGCAAAAGTTACCGATTGCTTCTACCACTATTGGAAAGCGCTCTCTTAAAAAGGTAAAATAGGTCTGAAAAAGTCGATGGTGGAGAACGTAACGTATTACAGAAATGTATAAGTAATTGGCCTTGTTACCACAAATTGATCCCTGAAGGAAAGACACCTTCAGGGATCAATATTAGCTATTTAAGAATCTGAAGAATATTCGCATTCCGGGACTATTTCTCAAAGCAATGAATGGGATTAATTAGCAATACATTTAGTTTCTACAAAGAAGTATTCAGAACGAATAACCCAGATAAATATATAAAAATTGACATGAAATCAAATTTCAGTTCTGGAATGTGTGCACCTACGTTTCGAAAAATTTCATTTGTATATCGAGTTCACTGTACTTCTGCCGTAAAGCGAAACTGTCATAAAGCGAATCTGTCTTAAAGAGAATCTGTCTTAAAGTGAATCTGTCCTAATGCGAACAAAGGAATTGTGTGCAGACCGTATACTGTAACAAGAATGAAAGAATACCTCAGCTATGCGAACTAAGCTAAACTAACTTAGATAAGCTTTTGGTCTGCAACCGGGGTTTAGGTTCAAAACTAACTGCCCAAAACGTTCTCTCAAAACTTAATTACTTTTTCCCAAATAGTCATTCCCCTAAATGTCTATTTCCCATTCACATTCACTGATAGCATGCTCGTGTATACTCGACTACAATGTTGAATTTGATATCCGGATGGGTACCAATGGGACTAAGGGCTCCCACACATAACTGCGAATTCGTGCGAATTCGCATCGCATCGCATCGCAGTTATGTGTGGGAGCCCGAAGTGCGAGTCGCACTTCGTCCCATTCGCACTTCGTCCCGCGTAGGTCCCATACGCAGTAAGTCCCATTCGCAGTTGGTCCCATACGCGGCTGGTCCCAGTCGCAGTTAGGGCGCCCACACAAAACTGCGAATTCGCATCGCATCGCAAATATCTGCGAGCTAGCACGTACTAAATGTAAAGAAATCGCGTCGCATCGCATCGCATCGCAGTTATGTGTGGGAGCCCTAAGTCCCGTTCACAGTTCGTCCCATGCAAGCAGTTTGTAAGGAAATAGGTAGGCTTATGCACTCGTTCAACTAAAATCCTCTAGATCAAAGTGCGCCAAAAGGCTGTGTAATCCCCTGGGGGACTGCCCGGGGATTACACAGCACTACGTCCACTAGTCCCATCATGGGACTGGGCCAATGGGACTATTGGGACAGACCCATCCCTTATGCTGGGCATTGTCTATTTACTGAAAGTGCTATTCCTTTATAGTCCCTTCTAAATTAATAAAAATCTTTTTCATCCCACCATCTCGGAAAGAGTATTTTTAATCTTCAATATCTGAGTGGAAAAGCCGTTTTTATTCACTAGAGGATAAAGTAAATTGAATTTAGAACATCGTGTGCACTAAGTTTGTGAATTAAAAAACACATTAAACCTATTTACTGCTACCTCTATGGTGCCGAATATATCATACAACTTTTTTTTTAATTTGTTAAAAACTCAGACTCGGAACCTTCTTGGTGTTCTTTTTTCAATTTGCTTTGTACGCGGTTCTAACCATGGTATAATAACATACTCCGTATACTTCGCCTGGTATGTTCTTCCCAGGATGGCCTAAGCCTACGTCACGATAAGTGTTACCATTGATTGTTCTTTTTAGAAAATTTAGGTACTTTCTCATGTAGTAAATGAAAATAAAATAAATTACTAACTAGCATAACTATTTAGTAACTCATGTGATTCATCTATGTTCATCTATGTCATGTATATTTAGTGTTAGATTAATTTATATTTTGAATTATTAGTTCATAATTGCTCTGTTAACATAAAAAATGCATTTTGCTCGGGTATTTCAATAACACACAGTGGCAACACATCGAATTGACAAGTGTCATACTGACAACTAGCCATTTCATCGCTATTGTTGTGTAGCTCACACCTATAGCGTTGTTTCGCTCGGTGAGAAAAATACTGTGGCTCCCAAACATTTGTGATGAACCCGTGAACTTTGAAAGATACCCAAGAAAAAATGTTAATTGTTCCGTAAACTGTAAAAACAGCAGTATAAAAGGCGGTGTAATATTTATTTTCTTTTCCCAATGAAGAGACGCTATCATATGCGTGGCTTCAATATTGTAACTAACTTCACCTAAAATAACTGGTATGTACCTTTCATTAATTTATTTTTAATTTATATACGCGTTTTAAATTACATAATTTAAGGCATAGTTGTGTCAATACATCTTTACGCCCGAACTTAACCTAACCTAATTAGTTTTTGACTTCTTTTAGTCAAGTCAAGTTTTGTGAGTTTTTGTGCCGAACTAAATAAAAATACTAAAATGCAATCAATTAAAAGAAAGCAAAGTAAATAAATACAAAAAGTATCAAATATAATGATTTATTAAGAATTATAAAACATTTGTACTTATTGTATTATTTTTATCTTTTTCCCCACAAAAAAAGTTTGAGAACCGCAACGCAATTGATGACGTAGTCTTAGGCCAATCACGTGACCTATCTGTCACGGGAAGAGACTACCATGTCTTGTTCTACCATGGTTCTAACCATCTCCCTCTCTCTCCAACATTCACGCCAAGGGAATCCGATGAATCGGTACAACTATTAAGTATGACAGATAGTTTACCGAAAAACAGTACACAAGTGACTAACACCAATATTACAGTACCAAACAAAAATATTACACTCAATATAATAACTGTAGCAACGTTACTTTAAAATTTTCTTAATTATACCTTAGTATTATTTTGTTATAATTTAAAGATTATTCTGTAATACTTACCTGTCATAATGTAGTAATTAATACCTAAACTGAAATAAAAGTGTACCTATCTTGTGATTGTAAACGTTTTTTTTTTGCATTTAGTCATTTCCTCGCTGAGGTGGAATGAAAAGTTACGTGTTGCACTCGAGTGCAAAGATTTTTCACCTCGTGCTCTTTTGATTCCCTCGCTAACGCTCAGGATTAAAATTGAACACGCGGTTAAAAAGCAACTTTGCACTCTTGTATAACAAATAACTATTATACCATCCCCCTCTAAAAAGCTTATTTTTTTCAGTGAATAAAAAACAATTTTAATCACTGTTTTGGTGTTTGAATTTGGAACACACCAATGTTTTAGACCTCCATCTCAATGCTATATAACCTCCTTGCGCCTCCTTGCGCAAAAAATACTCTATACAAACTTCTTGTGCAGAGAATTCTTGACATTCAAACTACATCTTCGATTTTAATTTTGAGTTTGTTTATATTTGGATTGTAATTCTAATATTAATTACAATGGTGTTTAATTACTTATAATTATGTAACATAACGGAGGTGATCACCAGCCCCTGAAACACAGGTGCTGTTACCTAGCTCAGGGGTCAGGGTTTCAATTTTTTTTGTAAATTTTGAAGGAAATAAACCATTTATTTTGTATTTATTAATATTCCTTGTGCTTAAATCTTTCTTTTTCTCGTATTCATGGTATAATATATAGTATGCAACTCTTGAATAAAACAGATTTATATCGAGGGCCATGAATCACTCGCTTCGCTCATGATTCTAACACTTCAGTCACTCGCTGTGCTCGTGATTCAATCATCATAAATCACTCCCTACGGTCGTGATTCAGTCGTTAGAATCCTTCACTTGCTCGGGATTCATCTATGGCCCTCGCTTTAAATCCGTATTTTATTCACTAGTTGCAATGATATTCAAATAAACAGATACGTTATACACTCACAAAACAATTGAAAAAAGTGTTCCGCGCAGCAGCGGCAGCACACATACACACTTTTCATTCATCTGACATTTCACTACAATGTCGAAAGGGATGGCTTGATAAAACAAACAAGAAAAAAAGAGACAGCTAGTGTTTGTCACTTGCGTGTGAATGTAAACAAACATTATTCTGACAACCAATGTTTTTTCTTTTTGTAACCTCCAAATATCAGAAAATTAGGAAAAAAAATTGAAATAAATTAGTAAATTGAGGTGTATTGCGTATTTACATATGGTATGAGATCCCTTCTGTTTTATGTAATTTGGTATTATAATTGGTACACTTTCTAAATACACACGATGGCATTTTTTTAATTTTGTTTTTTTTTCAACAAAGCGTATCGCTCTTCGCCATGCGTGACATAAACTAAAGACTAAATCATACAATTGTCTACTATTCGAGTCTTCACAATGCGCGCGCTTATAACATATCTGTTTATTTGAATATCATTGACTAGTTGCATATTATACTATTATTTCAACTAGGCCACCAAGCGGCACTTTTGAATGTCACAATTAAAATTTACATGGAATAAAAGTTGATTCTACTGTGGCGAGAACTGTATTGTGTTTATAAAGTATTTCAATATAAACTCGTTTTGAAGTTTATAATTCGATTACGATATGAGAGTAGATAAAATATATAAATCGCATACTAATTTCTTACAAAACCGATATTACTCGAGTTCTTAACCACAGACTACTTAGAGATATGTTCTTAACTATTCTTAACAAGTTCCACTGTAAACTGGCTGACTTTAATTTACGTCACGGGCAACTCGCTCTATGTAGTTCATCTGTGCACGCGCATCTATCTCTTTCTTACTTACCGTACATAAATGGAACGGAGCGCACAGGAGCGCAGACGCAGAGATCTATCTGCCAGTGACTGCCACATTTTGTTCGCTAAATAATTACATTATATTTATTGTAGATATGTTTCTAGGTAATGCATACTGCTTTCCTTTTTTGGAATCTAATAACATAGAATAACTTTATATTTAGGTTTATAATTCGAAACAAACATTCCACCTTAAGACATCATAGGTATTGTTTAGAAACTACTTATAGTATTTTATACTTGCTTGTACCAATGTATGGAGAAATTTATTACTTTAAAATCTTTTTATTTACACACCGACTAAATCTGTGACTTGGCGACTAATTTCGATTAATTAGCCACTAAATCTGGGTGAAAACAGATCTTTGCTAGGTGCCCTAGTTTTTGAGATATAAATGTTGCCAAGCCGGGGGGAGTCTCTCCAGATCGGCCACCAAACAACCCTTCTAACTTTTTAACCAGTGACCGACTAAATCTGATATTTGGCGACTTATTTCGACTAATTAGCGACTAAATATTTGTGTTATCGAAATTAAAATTCCTGATGGTGGCCAAGTCAGAGTCCGCCACACGTTTGTGTGAAGGAAATTGACATGTGCACCCGAGTTTTTGAGACAATCTTACAGCACTATTCCCAAACCACTGCAACTCCTGAAAGCTAGAATCAACAGTGGCACCACCAGAAAAGCGGCGAGGCACTGAAGCTCGACGAAGTCCCGGAGATTGAAGTTTACTGTCTTGGATAACGGAGGAGTAGAAGTAGTAGAGTTATGGATGTCGATTAATAAATGGATTTGAAGCACTAGGACGCACAACTAAATATCAAATAATGTATCACAATTATTCAAAGCTCTAATATCTTACGTCCAACTATTGCCGATAATATCAATGATATTCTAGTAAATATCATTGGATAGTATGTATATAATACTTAATAAATGCCCAGCAGCCTAATTGTGTAAGTGAATTCGGCAAGGTAAAGGGTTTTGACCCCATTAATCGACTAATCACATGCGAGATAAAAGGCGCGATGAGGATTTTCGTCTGATTGGTCGATTGATGGGGTCAAAATCTAGAAGGTGGTTACAAAAATATACACCACTTTTATGTGTAAAAGTAATTACGAACAGAAATTATAACTACAATTTTGTAAATAAAAAAGTTAATTTAAAAATCATTAACCTGACTGCAGAAGCGAACTCTAAAAAGATGTAAACAAGACGAAAATCTTGCTGTGCAGTCGGAGGATCAGATGGGCGACTCTTCTTGTTTAAATATTTTTTTATTTTAAATAAACCTTTTTTTATGAGTGGTGCTCCCGATTGGGATATCGTGTGTGTGAGACAATGTGCGGATGGGACATTGTTCGATTAGGACATTTTGCGAACGGAACATTGTGCGAATGGGACATTCTGCGCCAACGGGACTTTTTGCGAATGGGTCATTCTGCGTCTGATCCCTTTTGAGAATGGGACATTTTGCGAATGGGACAATCTGCGTCAGATCCAAACCAACATGTCCATAACGCAAAAAAAAATTGGTACCCACCAAAGACACCGACTTCCAAAAATAAAGTTATTTTTCACTTTGTAGTTTTGTTATTTGGAAGTCGGCAGTATTTTTTTGTAAAATAGTTATTTGTTATACAAGAGTGCAAAGTTGCTTTTTAACCCCGTGTTCAATTTTGATGACCGAGCAAACGAAGGATTTTAAAATTGAATCACGAGCGCAGCGAGTGATTCAAAATTAGAATCCTGAGCGTTAACGAGGGAATCAAAAGAGCACGAGGTGAAAAATCTTTGCACTCGAGTGCAACACGTAACTTTTCATTCCACCTCAGCGAGGAAATGACTAAATGCAAAAAAAAACGTTTACAATCACAAGATAGGTACACTTTTATTTCAGTTTAGTAATAATTTAATAATAATTAATATTAATTACTACATTATGACAGGTAAGTATTACAGAATAATCTTTAAATTATAACAATATAATACTTATTTAAATCAAGAATTATATAAATCATGAATTATATCACCTTCTGTTGCTGAGTCTTTGCTAAAAGAAAATGTTAATGTTTGCGATTCGGAATTTATTTTTGAACATATTACTTGTAGAGACATAATTAAAACCTTTCACACATTAAATGTTAAAAAGACTGCTGATCTGTGGGGTCATTCTGTTGAAGTCGCCAAGTCTATTATTGATATTGTCGCACCTAGTTTAGCTATTATCTTTAATAATTGTATCGACTGTGGGGAGTTTCCTGACCTAATGAAAAATAGTAAAATAATACCTTTGTTTAAATCAGGTAGTACATCAGACCCTACAAATTATAGACCTATTTCAGTACTACCTACTTTTAGTAAAATATTTGAGAAATTAATTTTAGAGCAATTGCAAAGATTTTTTAATAAACATAAATTATTACATAGCAAACAGTTCGGTTTTACAAGGGGTCGTTCAACTACTGATGCCGGTGTTGAGCTTTTGGGACATATTTATAATGCATGGGAGGATAAGTGCGATGCCTTGGGCATCTTTTGTGATTTGTCCAAGGCATTTGATTGTGTTCTTCATGAAACCCTAATCAGGAAACTCCGCCACTACGGGATCCGGAACAGCGCTCTGGATCTTCTTACTTCATACTTGAGTAATAGGATTCAGAGCGTTGACGTTAATGGAAAAAGATCTCCTGGATCTATAGTAGCAATGGGAGTCCCGCAGGGCTCGATTCTTGGTCCTTTCTTGTTTCTTATTTATATTAATGATTTGCCTTACCTCATAAAGGATAACCATAATATAGTGTTGTTTGCGGATGATACTTCACTTTTGTTTAAACTTAAACGTCAGCAGCTGGTTACTGACGATGTAAATAGCGCGATCTCAAATGTAGTTCACTGGTTCAATGTTAACAATTTACTTCTTAATGAAAAAAAAACGAAATGCATTAAGTTTACCCTACCTCACGTTAGGCAGGTGAAAACTGACGTGCTGATAAAGGGCGAAGAATTGAATCCTGAAAATAGCACAGTGTTCTTAGGTTTAACTTTGGATGCTAAGCTTCAGTGGGGCCCACATATAGATAAATTGTCAAAGAAGCTAAGCTCCGCAGCATATGCTGTTAGAAAAATTCGTAATTTAACGGACATAGAGACAGCCCGTTTAGTATACTTTAGCTATTTTCATAGTGTAATGTCGTACGGTATTCTGTTGTGGGGAAATGCCGCCGACATCCAGACTATCTTTGTTTTGCAGAAAAGAGCTGTTCGATCAATTTATAAATTAAGCCCGAGACACTCTCTCAGAGAGAAATTTAAGGAGATTAATGTAATGACTGTGCCTTCTCAGTATATTTATGAAAATCTTTTATATGCCCATAAAAATATAAAATTGTTTAAAAAATACAGTGATATCCATAATATAAATACTAGGAACAAACACAAATTTGTAATACCTACAACAAGGCTCAAGAAAATAGGTGGCTCGTTTAGATGTCAATGTGTGCGCTTTTATAATATGCTTCCAAGCCACGTACAAAATCTAAGTCTTAATAAATTTAAATCATTCATTAAACGTAAGTTGTGCCAAAAAGCGTTTTATAGCATTAAAGATTACGTTGAGGATAAAACGGCTTGGGAGTGACCTGCTCCAATTAAATTAATTTAGTTTTTTTTTTTTTTTGTTTAAATTTTTTGCACCATGAATTTTGTTATTTTTTAAATTTTTAATTTTTTTTTTATTTGTTTTCTTGCAATGACAAGAATATTTACTTTTTTAAGTATTATATTATTTTATTTTAATTATTGTGAATGTGAAGACTATGTGGATCATTATTTTGTTTTTTAATTTATCTTAGTTTTTAATCATGGTCTGGCAGTTTGAGTAGTTTATGCGGCCTACCCGAATGTCCTTTCTTTGGTATTGTTCGTCGAATCGTTGAGCTCCTTAAATTCTGAGTTGAGCTGCTCGGTTATTGACAAATGCGTGCACTGACTGGACAGGTCCACTCAATCTGGCTGGTTCTTTCCTCAAAAGACCATTTCAGACATCAGTCTACATGGTCTTCACATGATCGAACCAAGATTTTTGTCAGGACTTTAAAAGAGACTGTGACCTCTGAGTTTGTTTCGGCCTTTCTTCTCAGAGTAGTCAGATATGAAACGCCGACCTCATCTAGTTTAAAAAAAAAAAAATATGTTAGACATGTAAAAGCGTTTGTACAAACCAACTTACAGAAATAAAATCATTTATCATTTATCATTTATCATTTAATACTAAGGTATAATTAAGACAATTTTAAAGTAACGTTGCTACAGTTATTTAAATTGAGTGTAATATTTTTGTTTGGTACTGTAATATTGGTGTTAGTCACTTGTGTACTGTTTTTCGGTAAACTATCTGTCATACTTAATAGTTGTACCCATTCATCGATTCCCTTGGCGTGAATGTTGGAGAGAGAGGGAGATGGTTAGAACCGCGTACAAAGCAAATTGAAAAAAGAACACCAAGAAGGTTCCGAGTCTGAGTTTTTAACAAATTAAAAAAAAAGTTGTATGATATATTCGGCACCATAGAGGTAGCAGTAAATAGGTTTAATGTTTTTTTAAATTCACAAACTTAGTGCACACGATGTTCTAAATTCAATTTACTTTATCCTCTAGTGAATAAAAACGGCTTTTCCACTCAGATATTGAAGATTAAAAATACTCTTTCCGAGATGGTGGGATGAAAAATATCTTTTTTTCTATTACGATACAGGGCGACTTCGAGAAAGAGGTCAACCGTTGAATCCGACTCGGCTGGGCGGCGTTCGGGAAGTTGCGTGGTATCTTCTCGTCCAATTTACCGCAGATACTCAAGACAAAAGTCTATGACCAGTGTGTGTTGCCAGTGATCACCTATGGGACCGAGACGTGGTCGCTCACAATGGGCCTTATCAGAAAGCTTACAGTCACCAAAAGGGCAATGGAGAGGGCTATGCTCGGAATTTCCTTGCGTGATCACGTCAGAAATTATGATATCCGCAGGAGCACCAAAGTTACCGACATAGCCCGCAGAATTGCCAAACTTAAGTGGCAGTGGGCAGGGCACATTGCTCGCAGAACGGATGGCCGATGGGGCCGAAAAGTTCTGGAATGGCGACCGCGAACCGGAAGACGATACGTTGGAAGGCCTCCCACTAGATGGACCGATGACCTAGTTAAGGTTGCGGGAAGGCGCTGGATGCGAGACGCACGGGATCGGTCAATGTGGCGACGTTTGGGGGAGGCCTATGTCCAGCAGTGGACGTCTTTCGGCTGAAATGATGATGATGATGATGACGATACAGGGCAAATCCAAGAAGTTAATATCACCAAGGTGTTTCCATCAATTTTTTTTTAAATGGAAAGCTTATGCGGAGCGCGCTATTTTTACCTGACTGTCGAAGGAAGGCAATGTGTTTATCAGTCTATGTATGTATGTTTGTTCCTATGTGGCGTTCCAGAGACCAAAAGCATTGGCCGATTTTGATGATGCATACGTCAATCGATTCGTCTTAATCTTGCGAGTCTCACTGGCTACATTAAAATTGGAAAATGGAAAAATGGCGGCTTTTGGGCGCCATATTGTGGTGGCCCAATTTTTTTGTTTTCTTCCATTCCCATCCGGTTTTAAGAGGCGATTTCAAAAATATATAACACCAATATGTTTAAATGTACCTAATTCGAATAATATGTTACCTAAAAAGTGTTAAATACAAAAATTAATTCAGAAATTCAAAAAAACTGACTGCTTAGTGTGTAAGTACAGTAACTGCCCTGCTCTGCGCTGTGCGGTCTGCACTGCGCGGCCTGCGTCGCCTACCACTCAACATATATATACCCTTATTGTTGTATGATGTTAATTAAATATTATTTTTTCTCAAGCACCGGTGTCGGTTCTGCAGGGTGCGGGGTGCGGAGTGTGGGGTTAAGAAATAAAGGGAAGCAATTGTAATTTTAGTCTTACATTAAAGAAGTCTGGGATCAAATAATGTATTTTGGAGGACGTCTTACTACTTTGGAGTAAGATTTTTGGTAATAATATTAATCTTTGAGTTGGATAGAATTTGGTGACTGTTGATCCATTTTAGGAACCAAAATTAATATTTGTGCAAGGTATGCGATTTTTCTGATGTTATTTAATTTATTTTGGATCATAATATTATATACTTTAGGTTAGGTTTTTATTTGGTGCCTAGGCTTAGAGTCTTAAAATATTTTTGGTGACCGTCTAAATTATACCCTTTTACTTGTGTGTGGCATCGCCCGGTTTAGCGCATACGCAGTCAGTGCGGTGATGTGCTGGGTTTTGACACCATTCATACGTTTTGCTGTACTGATTTTATTTACTCTTTTGACTTTTTCTTTTAATTCTATATTTATATTGCTATATCTTTTCATATAGCGATTTTAGTATTTTCATCAACAAAATATTAAAATTAATTAATTATGGTTTTGATCAGCCAGCTCGCGCATATGTATCCTCCGACTGCACAGCATGATTTTCTTCTTGTTTACGTCTTTTTAGTTGGCTTTTTTGCATAAAATACTAAGGGGGAGAAGTGGGAGAGAGTTTAATTTTGTATGTAACTTCTTATCATGCAACTTCTTCTTATTATGAATGGATTTAGATGAAATTTGGTATGCAGATAGTTTGAGACCCTGAGAAGGACATAGGCTACTTGCATAAAACACGAAGGGGGCGAAATGGTGGATGGGGCGTTAGTTTTGAATGAAACTTCTTAATAGGGCTTAAACCGATGAACCAATTTCGATGGAATTTTGTATGGACATAGTTTGAGACCCTGAGAAGGACATAGGCTACTTGCATTAAACACGAAGGGGAGAGAAAACTACTAAAACTACTCGTAAACTTGTAAAGCCTGCTTAACTGTGATAATGTTCCTTTTAATTTCGTTTTATGTGCTAATTTCCATAACCGGCGTGTGTGTATGACTATATAGATGTATGAATGTGTGTGAAGCAAAAGAAGTATGTAAGGATCGTAGCAGGTGGCGTTCTGTGATTTTTGCCTACCCCCATGGGAAAAAGGCGTGAGTTTATGTATGTATGTATGTGCTAATGCCGTGATTTTTTTCACATAGCCAAAAAGCAACCATTTCGCTGGCAGGGGGCACGCAAACGGACCTCTGAATCGAAAATTGGTTTAACAGACCCATAATATTTATGAATCGCCTATCCAACGATACCCCACACCATGAGAAAGATAAGAAAAAAAAAAACATACCCTCTTTACGTCTATCTTTTTTTTTTGACCACTTTGTCGGTTAATAATATGTATATCCATGCCAAAAAATTATAGCGTTCTGGTACTAAGATTCTCCGAGTTAAGCTGTGGACGGACAGACGGATATAGCGTACTTATAAATATAATTCCTTGTTGACTTCGGAAACCTTAAAAATCACACAAGAATGTGACACTGGAACTGTGTCGCGTCGACAACTGAGCACAGGGAAAGCAGACACGGGCCTGCGCCGCAGCATCCGGCGATCCGTACTCGTACACACTTAAAAAAAAATCATTTTTACAAAAAATTACTACCGACTTCCAAATAAAAACACTACAAGTGGAAAAATAACTTTCTTTTTGCCATTCGGTGGGTACTTACCAATTTTTTTCGTTGTGGAGACCGACTTCAAAAAGTATTTTTTTGTATAAAAGATTTTTATTTTCACTTTTTAGTTGTACCTAATAGGAAGTACCTATAATGCATGAATACGTGGGACACTCAGAAAGTTTTGCGAAACTAAAAAAAATTGTTCTATACGTACATATATTTTTATTAAATCTTTTCAAAGTACTTTCCACCAGCCTCTATACAAAGATTCATGCGCCTAAACCAGTTTTCAAAACACTTTTTCCAGTCCGCCGCAGACACCTCGTTTACAGCCTGCTCGAACGCAGCCAGCGCATCTTCCGGCGACGAAAATTGTATCCCTTTGAGCTGATTTTTTATTTTTGGGAATAAAAAGAAGTCACACGGTGCTAGATCAGGGCTGTAAGGAGGGTGACCCAGGAGTTTGACTGGCGTGCTGTCCAGGAAGTCCCTCGTTTTGAGTGCGGTGTGCGCAGGTGCATTGTCGTGGTGGAGCAGTAGCCCGCGGAGCCCTGTGTTTGGTCGCTTGTTGCTTATAACAGAGAAAAATTCTGGCAAACATTTGGTAGTATACCATTCGGCATTAATGCTTCTTTGATCCCGTAAGGGAATTGATACCAAGTGGCCAGTCAAATTAAAAAAGCTAGCGATCAAAATCTTACCCCCGCTTCTAGATCGCTTCACTTTGGTAGGCGTTGACTCATTTTGAAACACCCAAACAGTCGACTGGCGCTTGGTTTCTGGGTCGTATTGATAAATCCAGGACTCATCACCTGTAACGATGTCGTAAACACGCCGAGACGAGCCTGCTTCAAATTTGTTAAGCATATCACGGCACCATTCCACCCGGGCCTGCTTCTGAGCATCGGTGAGGTTGTGCGGCACCCAGCGTGATACTATCGTTGCAAAAAGGCTGCTGCAAAACTATTTCATAAACTACTCACCGTGAAAGCTAAGATGAAGAGAGCTTGAACTGAGCTGTCAATCTATAGCTTCGGCATGGAATGACAATTCATTTCACGCTCACTTCGCCTAAGTTTCCACAGTAACATTTTTACAGAATACACGGCGGCTTTACCTATAGTGCAGGGTGTGTGCAGCACACGGGCGCAGTACCCTAGGGGGCGCCGAGCGCATCTCGCGCGCCCCCCGGCCTCGGCACTTTCAATGACCCACGTAAAAACACCCCGGTTTGCATACATTATATGGCATCAGGAGCTCGTCTTATATATGTCGAATTAGAGCAAAGCGAAGGGCGCCACGAGCGGCTTTTACAATACTTAAT
The DNA here is from genome assembly GCA_949775005.1 of Orthosia gothica. Lineage (NCBI taxonomy): Eukaryota > Metazoa > Arthropoda > Insecta > Lepidoptera > Noctuidae > Orthosia > Orthosia gothica. The sequence goes on from OX459048.1 coordinate 26,640,882, forward strand.
TTTATTTCAACGTGAAATAAACCTAAAAACAGATATTTACAGATTATATTAGTTTAGTAGTGAGTGTCGCATCGCTACCAAAGGCGCGTGCCGGCACCAGTTTTAAATCGTTTATTAAACACGCCGACAATTATATTGTGAATCCTGGATTCGGCTGTTTAGAATAAAAATAAAGTTCAAATTGCCAATGACGAAAGTCACGCGCGCGCCATTTCTGAAAAGCGTGTGTACGCGTAGCGCGTGCCGCACTTTGTGTTCTACCGCTACACGTTATTTTGCGAATTAAGCCTAAGATTTGTTAATAGCTGCCACAACTGTTGCGACTTTCTAAGGGGTCAGAGCTTTTAAATAACCACAAAGTTGCATTTTGTTATTCTTGTCACTCCTTCCTACCTTAAAATACTTTTTACCCATGTACAGTGGGCCTCGCATTAATTTTCTCAAATCTGTCAAATGTTCCCGATTTTTATTGAAGTCTGTACGTATGACATGAGGTCGTAATAAGGGTTCTATCTATCAGACAGCGAGTGGTCACACGGTCAAGCGTTCAAGAGGTTAGTTTTGCGTTCGAGCGTGCAGTTGCTCACGAACCCCGCGCTGTTGCCACCTATTGTCACCATGTTTTTTGACGATAGTTCTTCATCGGAAGACGAATTAATGATTTAGTGGTCATTATCCGCATCAAGTGTATTATCATTATCCGTAGCAGGTGGCGTTCTGTAGTTTCTGTCTACCCCCATGGGAAAAAGGCGTGAGTTTATGTATGTATGTATCCGCATCAAGACGGACAAGGATATACTGGGTGTCACCCAGTAAATAAGGATAGAAAACAAGATGGAGATTTTCATAGACTTTTTTCTAAATGGGTTTAAGATGAAGTTTTGATAATACTTTTCGGATAACAATTATTGCTTCAATGAAATATATGACAAAGTTAAACATGAATTAGATAAACAAGAAAGCCATTTCAGCATAAGAAAGATTGGTGCTATTTTTCCTCGGTTTTTTAATCGTTATCCTTCGCATCGTATAAAAAACGCATTTAACAGCCAAAATTAGCTTTTCAGTCACCATCTTCCTTCGAATTTGGTCACTGAAACAGCAGTGAATGCGCGAACGCGTATGTTCTGGACTTCTGGTTGACCGACGCGGTCAGAATACTCAGAATCACAGAACATATAGTCAGAATGCCTCCTGTGTTGGTATATTTATGTAACGTAGAAAAACGTTTACACAAAGAACGCTCTTGTCTTGAACGGTTAACCGCGTGACCGCTCTCTATCTGATAGAACCCTTAGAATGAATAAATTTGACAGATGTGGGAAGCTTGATGCGAGGCCCAGTATTTCTGTGTGTTTGTGTGTGTATCTGTCGTTTATCATTAAAAATTACTCCATTTGCAGTTTTGCACCCGGATCTCCGTTCACTGTTGAAAATACAAGGTGTTTGATAAACCTAACAATCCAACACGTACATGGATACGTTTTGGTTTTCTATGGTGGTAAACACCCTGTATAATTCTAAAACAGACAACTGCCCATCATGGCATCCAAAACAATCAAATTTCTTCAATAGATTTTCAATTTTATCTTCTCACGATATAGTTTATTATCCATTGCGGAAATTTGACAGTTTGTGGTAATGTGCTGTTATTTGTACCCATTACATTTTGACCGCGCGCTTTCTAGAGGGCGCTAGGGTAATGATTGCACACGGGCGCTACATAGGCTAGAGACGCCTCTGACAGAATACACCGGCTATTCACTTTGCATCCAGCGGAATCACTGGGTGATATACGACGTAGTATCGTAATTCTTACAATACATACATACAAAAAAACTCACGCCTTTTTCCCATGGGTGTAGGCAGAAACTACAGAACGCCACACACTTATTTTGCTTCACTCACATTCATACATCTAGTCTTACACCCACGCCGGTTATGATTACTGCGCACCTGGCCTTTTTGAAGAACATCACCTATAAGGTTTATAGACCTTATAGGTGATGTTCTTACAATATATATAGCGTCTAATTCGCACACTGGTTTCGCGTCTGGTTCACGCACACACTGTGCAGCGCAGACACTGTGGTTTCCGACTCATAATTGACAAAATATTTCGAACTTTACACGCCTTAAAATAATTTTTGATATTTGCTAATAATAAATAACTTTATAAATTGTAAACAGTCTCATTCATTAAACAACTAAACTTGAAGCTTAATTTCTTCAAATTAAATATAATAACAAACTCGGTGTCTTTTTACGCTATGTTAAATACGCTTGTCCTTGTTTGATTATCTAGGAATATTTTTGCCGCAGTTTTTTTTTATCTTTGGAATTCTGTAACAAGAATGAAAGAATACCTCAGCTATGCGAACTAAGCTAAACTAACTTAGATAAGCTTTTGGTCTGCAACCGGGGTTTAGGTTCAAAACTAACTGCCCAAAACGTTCTCTCAAAACTTAATTACTTTTTCCCAAATAGTCATTCCCCTAAATGTCTATTTCCCATTCACATTCACTGATAGCATGCTCGTGTATACTCGACTACAATGTTGAATTTGATATCCGGATGGGTACCAATGGGACTAAGGGCTCCCACACATAACTGCGAATTCGTGCGAATTCGCATCGCATCGCATCGCAGTTATGTGTGGGAGCCCGAAGTGCGAGTCGCACTTCGTCCCATTCGCACTTCGTCCCGCGTAGGTCCCATACGCAGTAAGTCCCATTCGCAGTTGGTCCCATACGCGGCTGGTCCCAGTCGCAGTTAGGGCGCCCACACAAAACTGCGAATTCGCATCGCATCGCAAATATCTGCGAGCTAGCACGTACTAAATGTAAAGAAATCGCGTCGCATCGCATCGCATCGCAGTTATGTGTGGGAGCCCTAAGTCCCGTTCACAGTTCGTCCCATGCAAGCAGTTTGTAAGGAAATAGGTAGGCTTATGCACTCGTTCAACTAAAATCCTCTAGATCAAAGTGCGCCAAAAGGCTGTGTAATCCCCTGGGGGACTGCCCGGGGATTACACAGCACTACGTCCACTAGTCCCATCATGGGACTGGGCCAATGGGACTATTGGGACAGACCCATCCCTTATGCTGGGCATTGTCTATTTACTGAAAGTGCTATTCCTTTATAGTCCCTTCTAAATTAATAAAAATCTTTTTCATCCCACCATCTCGGAAAGAGTATTTTTAATCTTCAATATCTGAGTGGAAAAGCCGTTTTTATTCACTAGAGGATAAAGTAAATTGAATTTAGAACATCGTGTGCACTAAGTTTGTGAATTAAAAAACACATTAAACCTATTTACTGCTACCTCTATGGTGCCGAATATATCATACAACTTTTTTTTTAATTTGTTAAAAACTCAGACTCGGAACCTTCTTGGTGTTCTTTTTTCAATTTGCTTTGTACGCGGTTCTAACCATGGTATAATAACATACTCCGTATACTTCGCCTGGTATGTTCTTCCCAGGATGGCCTAAGCCTACGTCACGATAAGTGTTACCATTGATTGTTCTTTTTAGAAAATTTAGGTACTTTCTCATGTAGTAAATGAAAATAAAATAAATTACTAACTAGCATAACTATTTAGTAACTCATGTGATTCATCTATGTTCATCTATGTCATGTATATTTAGTGTTAGATTAATTTATATTTTGAATTATTAGTTCATAATTGCTCTGTTAACATAAAAAATGCATTTTGCTCGGGTATTTCAATAACACACAGTGGCAACACATCGAATTGACAAGTGTCATACTGACAACTAGCCATTTCATCGCTATTGTTGTGTAGCTCACACCTATAGCGTTGTTTCGCTCGGTGAGAAAAATACTGTGGCTCCCAAACATTTGTGATGAACCCGTGAACTTTGAAAGATACCCAAGAAAAAATGTTAATTGTTCCGTAAACTGTAAAAACAGCAGTATAAAAGGCGGTGTAATATTTATTTTCTTTTCCCAATGAAGAGACGCTATCATATGCGTGGCTTCAATATTGTAACTAACTTCACCTAAAATAACTGGTATGTACCTTTCATTAATTTATTTTTAATTTATATACGCGTTTTAAATTACATAATTTAAGGCATAGTTGTGTCAATACATCTTTACGCCCGAACTTAACCTAACCTAATTAGTTTTTGACTTCTTTTAGTCAAGTCAAGTTTTGTGAGTTTTTGTGCCGAACTAAATAAAAATACTAAAATGCAATCAATTAAAAGAAAGCAAAGTAAATAAATACAAAAAGTATCAAATATAATGATTTATTAAGAATTATAAAACATTTGTACTTATTGTATTATTTTTATCTTTTTCCCCACAAAAAAAGTTTGAGAACCGCAACGCAATTGATGACGTAGTCTTAGGCCAATCACGTGACCTATCTGTCACGGGAAGAGACTACCATGTCTTGTTCTACCATGGTTCTAACCATCTCCCTCTCTCTCCAACATTCACGCCAAGGGAATCCGATGAATCGGTACAACTATTAAGTATGACAGATAGTTTACCGAAAAACAGTACACAAGTGACTAACACCAATATTACAGTACCAAACAAAAATATTACACTCAATATAATAACTGTAGCAACGTTACTTTAAAATTTTCTTAATTATACCTTAGTATTATTTTGTTATAATTTAAAGATTATTCTGTAATACTTACCTGTCATAATGTAGTAATTAATACCTAAACTGAAATAAAAGTGTACCTATCTTGTGATTGTAAACGTTTTTTTTTTGCATTTAGTCATTTCCTCGCTGAGGTGGAATGAAAAGTTACGTGTTGCACTCGAGTGCAAAGATTTTTCACCTCGTGCTCTTTTGATTCCCTCGCTAACGCTCAGGATTAAAATTGAACACGCGGTTAAAAAGCAACTTTGCACTCTTGTATAACAAATAACTATTATACCATCCCCCTCTAAAAAGCTTATTTTTTTCAGTGAATAAAAAACAATTTTAATCACTGTTTTGGTGTTTGAATTTGGAACACACCAATGTTTTAGACCTCCATCTCAATGCTATATAACCTCCTTGCGCCTCCTTGCGCAAAAAATACTCTATACAAACTTCTTGTGCAGAGAATTCTTGACATTCAAACTACATCTTCGATTTTAATTTTGAGTTTGTTTATATTTGGATTGTAATTCTAATATTAATTACAATGGTGTTTAATTACTTATAATTATGTAACATAACGGAGGTGATCACCAGCCCCTGAAACACAGGTGCTGTTACCTAGCTCAGGGGTCAGGGTTTCAATTTTTTTTGTAAATTTTGAAGGAAATAAACCATTTATTTTGTATTTATTAATATTCCTTGTGCTTAAATCTTTCTTTTTCTCGTATTCATGGTATAATATATAGTATGCAACTCTTGAATAAAACAGATTTATATCGAGGGCCATGAATCACTCGCTTCGCTCATGATTCTAACACTTCAGTCACTCGCTGTGCTCGTGATTCAATCATCATAAATCACTCCCTACGGTCGTGATTCAGTCGTTAGAATCCTTCACTTGCTCGGGATTCATCTATGGCCCTCGCTTTAAATCCGTATTTTATTCACTAGTTGCAATGATATTCAAATAAACAGATACGTTATACACTCACAAAACAATTGAAAAAAGTGTTCCGCGCAGCAGCGGCAGCACACATACACACTTTTCATTCATCTGACATTTCACTACAATGTCGAAAGGGATGGCTTGATAAAACAAACAAGAAAAAAAGAGACAGCTAGTGTTTGTCACTTGCGTGTGAATGTAAACAAACATTATTCTGACAACCAATGTTTTTTCTTTTTGTAACCTCCAAATATCAGAAAATTAGGAAAAAAAATTGAAATAAATTAGTAAATTGAGGTGTATTGCGTATTTACATATGGTATGAGATCCCTTCTGTTTTATGTAATTTGGTATTATAATTGGTACACTTTCTAAATACACACGATGGCATTTTTTTAATTTTGTTTTTTTTTCAACAAAGCGTATCGCTCTTCGCCATGCGTGACATAAACTAAAGACTAAATCATACAATTGTCTACTATTCGAGTCTTCACAATGCGCGCGCTTATAACATATCTGTTTATTTGAATATCATTGACTAGTTGCATATTATACTATTATTTCAACTAGGCCACCAAGCGGCACTTTTGAATGTCACAATTAAAATTTACATGGAATAAAAGTTGATTCTACTGTGGCGAGAACTGTATTGTGTTTATAAAGTATTTCAATATAAACTCGTTTTGAAGTTTATAATTCGATTACGATATGAGAGTAGATAAAATATATAAATCGCATACTAATTTCTTACAAAACCGATATTACTCGAGTTCTTAACCACAGACTACTTAGAGATATGTTCTTAACTATTCTTAACAAGTTCCACTGTAAACTGGCTGACTTTAATTTACGTCACGGGTAACTCGCTCTATGTAGTTCATCTGTGCACGCGCATCTATCTCTTTCTTACTTACCGTACATAAATGGAACGGAGCGCACAGGAGCGCAGACGCAGAGATCTATCTGCCAGCGACTGCCACATTTTGTTCGCTAAATAATTACATTATATTTATTGTAGATATGTTTCTAGGTAATGCATACTGCTTTCCTTTTTTGGAATCTAATAACATAGAATAACTTTATATTTAGGTTTATAATTCGAAACAAACATTCCACCTTAAGACATCATAGGTATTGTTTAGAAACTACTTATAGTATTTTATACTTGCTTGTACCAATGTATGGAGAAATTTATTACTTTAAAATCTTTTTATTTACACACCGACTAAATCTGTGACTTGGCGACTAATTTCGATTAATTAGCCACTAAATCTGGGTGAAAACAGATCTTTGCTAGGTGCCCTAGTTTTTGAGATATAAATGTTGCCAAGCCGGGGGGAGTCTCTCCAGATCGGCCACCAAACAACCCTTCTAACTTTTTAACCAGTGACCGACTAAATCTGATATTTGGCGACTTATTTCGACTAATTAGCGACTAAATATTTGTGTTATCGAAATTAAAATTCCTGATGGTGGCCAAGTCAGAGTCCGCCACACGTTTGTGTGAAGGAAATTGACATGTGCACCCGAGTTTTTGAGACAATCTCACAGCACTATTCCCAAACCACTGCAACTCCTGAAAGCTAGAATCAACAGTGGCACCACCAGAAAAGCGGCGAGGCACTGAAGCTCGACGAAGTCCCGGAGATTGAAGTTTACTGTCTTGGATAACGGAGGAGTAGAAGTAGTAGAGTTATGGATGTCGATTAATAAATGGATTTGAAGCACTAGGACGCACAACTAAATATCAAATAATGTATCACAATTATTCAAAGCTCTAATATCTTACGTCCAACTATTGCCGATAATATCAATGATATTCTAGTAAATATCATTGGATAGTATGTATATAATACTTAATAAATGCCCAGCAGCCTAATTGTGTAAGTGAATTCGGCAAGGTAAAGGGTTTTGACCCCATTAATCGACTAATCACATGCGAGATAAAAGGCGCGATGAGGATTTTCGTCTGATTGGTCGATTGATGGGGTCAAAATCTAGAAGGTGGTTACAAAAATATACACCACTTTTATGTGTAAAAGTAATTACGAACAGAAATTATAACTACAATTTTGTAAATAAAAAGTTAATTTAAAAATCATTAACCTGACTGCAGAAGCGAACTCTAAAAAGATGTAAACAAGACGAAAATCTTGCTGTGCAGTCGGAGGATCAGATGGGCGACTCTTCTTGTTTAAATATTTTTTTATTTTAAATAAACTTTTTTTTATGACTGGTGCTCCCGATTGGGATATCGTGTGTGTGAGACATTGTGCGGATGGGACATTGTTCGATTAGGACATTTTGCGAACGGAACATTGTGCGAATGGGACATTCTGCGCCAACGGGACTTTTTGCGAATGGGTCATTCTGCGTCTGATCCCTTTTGAGAATGGGACATTTTGCGAATGGGACAATCTGCGTCAGATCCAAACCAACATGTCCATAACGCAAAAAAAAATTGGTACCCACCAAAGACACCGACTTCCAAAAATAAAGTTATTTTTCACTTTGTAGTTTTGTTATTTGGAAGTCGGCAGTATTTTTTTGTAAAATAGTTATTTGTTATACAAGAGTGCAAAGTTGCTTTTTAACCCCGTGTTCAATTTTGATGACCGAGCAAACGAAGGATTTTAAAATTGAATCACGAGCGCAGCGAGTGATTCAAAATTAGAATCCTGAGCGTTAACGAGGGAATCAAAAGAGCACGAGGTGAAAAATCTTTGCACTCGAGTGCAACACGTAACTTTTCATTCCACCTCAGCGAGGAAATGACTAAATGCAAAAAAAAACGTTTACAATCACAAGATAGGTACACTTTTATTTCAGTTTAGTAATAATTTAATAATAATTAATATTAATTACTACATTATGACAGGTAAGTATTACAGAATAATCTTTAAATTATAACAATATAATACTTATTTAAATCAAGAATTATATAAATCATGAATTATATCACCTTCTGTTGCTGAGTCTTTGCTAAAAGAAAATGTTAATGTTTGCGATTCGGAATTTATTTTTGAACATATTACTTGTAGAGACATAATTAAAACCTTTCACACATTAAATGTTAAAAAGACTGCTGATCTGTGGGGTCATTCTGTTGAAGTCGCCAAGTCTATTATTGATATTGTCGCACCTAGTTTAGCTATTATCTTTAATAATTGTATCGACTGTGGGGAGTTTCCTGACCTAATGAAAAATAGTAAAATAATACCTTTGTTTAAATCAGGTAGTACATCAGACCCTACAAATTATAGACCTATTTCAGTACTACCTACTTTTAGTAAAATATTTGAGAAATTAATTTTAGAGCAATTGCAAAGATTTTTTAATAAACATAAATTATTACATAGCAAACAGTTCGGTTTTACAAGGGGTCGTTCAACTACTGATGCCGGTGTTGAGCTTTTGGGACATATTTATAATGCATGGGAGGATAAGTGCGATGCCTTGGGCATCTTTTGTGATTTGTCCAAGGCATTTGATTGTGTTCTTCATGAAACCCTAATCAGGAAACTCCGCCACTACGGGATCCGGAACAGCGCTCTGGATCTTCTTACTTCATACTTGAGTAATAGGATTCAGAGCGTTGACGTTAATGGAAAAAGATCTCCTGGATCTATAGTAGCAATGGGAGTCCCGCAGGGCTCGATTCTTGGTCCTTTCTTGTTTCTTATTTATATTAATGATTTGCCTTACCTCATAAAGGATAACCATAATATAGTGTTGTTTGCGGATGATACTTCACTTTTGTTTAAACTTAAACGTCAGCAGCTGGTTACTGACGATGTAAATAGCGCGATCTCAAATGTAGTTCACTGGTTCAATGTTAACAATTTACTTCTTAATGAAAAAAAAACGAAATGCATTAAGTTTACCCTACCTCACGTTAGGCAGGTGAAAACTGACGTGCTGATAAAGGGCGAAGAATTGAATCCTGAAAATAGCACAGTGTTCTTAGGTTTAACTTTGGATGCTAAGCTTCAGTGGGGCCCACATATAGATAAATTGTCAAAGAAGCTAAGCTCCGCAGCATATGCTGTTAGAAAAATTCGTAATTTAACGGACATAGAGACAGCCCGTTTAGTATACTTTAGCTATTTTCATAGTGTAATGTCGTACGGTATTCTGTTGTGGGGAAATGCCGCCGACATCCAGACTATCTTTGTTTTGCAGAAAAGAGCTGTTCGATCAATTTATAAATTAAGCCCGAGACACTCTCTCAGAGAGAAATTTAAGGAGATTAATGTAATGACTGTGCCTTCTCAGTATATTTATGAAAATCTTTTATATGCCCATAAAAATATAAAATTGTTTAAAAAATACAGTGATATCCATAATATAAATACTAGGAACAAACACAAATTTGTAATACCTACAACAAGGCTCAAGAAAATAGGTGGCTCGTTTAGATGTCAATGTGTGCGCTTTTATAATATGCTTCCAAGCCACGTACAAAATCTTAGTCTTAATAAATTTAAATCATTCATTAAACGTAAGTTGTGCCAAAAAGCGTTTTATAGCATTAAAGATTACGTTGAGGATAAAACGGCTTGGGAGTGACCTGCTCCAATTAAATTAATTTAGTTTTTTTTTTTTTTTGTTTAAATTTTTTGCACCATGAATTTTGTTATTTTTTAAATTTTTAATTTTTTTTTTATTTGTTTTCTTGCAATGACAAGAATATTTACTTTTTTAAGTATTATATTATTTTATTTTAATTATTGTGAATGTGAAGACTATGTGGATCATTATTTTGTTTTTTAATTTATCTTAGTTTTTAATCATGGTCTGGCAGTTTGAGTAGTTTATGCGGCCTACCCGAATGTCCTTTCTTTGGTATTGTTCGTCGAATCGTTGAGCTCCTTAAATTCTGAGTTGAGCTGCTCGGTTATTGACAAATGCGTGCACTGACTGGACAGGTCCACTCAATCTGGCTGGTTCTTTCCTCAAAAGACCATTTCAGACATCAGTCTACATGGTCTTCACATGATCGAACCAAGATTTTTGTCAGGACTTTAAAAGAGACTGTGACCTCTGAGTTTGTTTCGGCCTTTCTTCTCAGAGTAGTCAGATATGAAACGCCGACCTCATCTAGTTTTAAAAAAAAAAAATATGTTAGACATGTAAAAGCGTTTGTACAAACCAACTTACAGAAATAAAATCATTTATCATTTATCATTTAATACTAAGGTATAATTAAGACAATTTTAAAGTAACGTTGCTACAGTTATTTAAATTGAGTGTAATATTTTTGTTTGGTACTGTAATATTGGTGTTAGTCACTTGTGTACTGTTTTTCGGTAAACTATCTGTCATACTTAATAGTTGTACCCATTCATCGATTCCCTTGGCGTGAATGTTGGAGAGAGAGGGAGATGGTTAGAACCGCGTACAAAGCAAATTGAAAAAAGAACACCAAGAAGGTTCCGAGTCTGAGTTTTTAACAAATTAAAAAAAAAGTTGTATGATATATTCGGCACCATAGAGGTAGCAGTAAATAGGTTTAATGTTTTTTTAAATTCACAAACTTAGTGCACACGATGTTCTAAATTCAATTTACTTTATCCTCTAGTGAATAAAAACGGCTTTTCCACTCAGATATTGAAGATTAAAAATACTCTTTCCGAGATGGTGGGATGAAAAATATCTTTTTTTCTATTACGATACAGGGCGACTTCGAGAAAGAGGTCAACCGTTGAATCCGACTCGGCTGGGCGGCGTTCGGGAAGTTGCGTGGTATCTTCTCGTCCAATTTACCGCAGATACTCAAGACAAAAGTCTATGACCAGTGTGTGTTGCCAGTGATCACCTATGGGACCGAGACGTGGTCGCTCACAATGGGCCTTATCAGAAAGCTTACAGTCACCAAAAGGGCAATGGAGAGGGCTATGCTCGGAATTTCCTTGCGTGATCACGTCAGAAATTATGATATCCGCAGGAGCACCAAAGTTACCGACATAGCCCGCAGAATTGCCAAACTTAAGTGGCAGTGGGCAGGGCACATTGCTCGCAGAACGGATGGCCGATGGGGCCGAAAAGTTCTGGAATGGCGACCGCGAACCGGAAGACGATACGTTGGAAGGCCTCCCACTAGATGGACCGATGACCTAGTTAAGGTTGCGGGAAGGCGCTGGATGCGAGACGCACGGGATCGGTCAATGTGGCGACGTTTGGGGGAGGCCTATGTCCAGCAGTGGACGTCTTTCGGCTGAAATGATGATGATGATGATGACGATACAGGGCAAATCCAAGAAGTTAATATCACCAAGGTGTTTCCATCAATTTTTTTTTAAATGGAAAGCTTATGCGGAGCGCGCTATTTTTACCTGACTGTCGAAGGAAGGCAATGTGTTTATCAGTCTATGTATGTATGTTTGTTCCTATGTGGCGTTCCAGAGACCAAAAGCATTGGCCGATTTTGATGATGCATACGTCAATCGATTCGTCTTAATCTTGCGAGTCTCACTGGCTACATTAAAATTGGAAAATGGAAAAATGGCGGCTTTTGGGCGCCATATTGTGGTGGCCCAATTTTTTTGTTTTCTTCCATTCCCATCCGGTTTTAAGAGGCGATTTCAAAAATATATAACACCAATATGTTTAAATGTACCTAATTCGAATAATATGTTACCTAAAAAGTGTTAAATACAAAAATTAATTCAGAAATTCAAAAAAAACTGACTGCTTAGTGTGTAAGTACAGTAACTGCCCTGCTCTGCGCTGTGCGGTCTGCACTGCGCGGCCTGCGTCGCCTACCACTCAACATATATATACCCTTATTGTTGTATGATGTTAATTAAATATTATTTTTTCTCAAGCACCGGTGTCGGTTCTGCAGGGTGCGGGGTGCGGAGTGTGGGGTTAAGAAATAAAGGGAAGCAATTGTAATTTTAGTCTTACATTAAAGAAGTCTGGGATCAAATAATGTATTTTGGAGGACGTCTTACTACTTTGGAGTAAGATTTTTGGTAATAATATTAATCTTTGAGTTGGATAGAATTTGGTGACTGTTGATCCATTTTAGGAACCAAAATTAATATTTGTGCAAGGTATGCGATTTTTCTGATGTTATTTAATTTATTTTGGATCATAATATTATATACTTTAGGTTAGGTTTTTATTTGGTGCCTAGGCTTAGAGTCTTAAAATATTTTTGGTGACCGTCTAAATTATACCCTTTTACTTGTGTGTGGCATCGCCCGGTTTAGCGCATACGCAGTCAGTGCGGTGATGTGCTGGGTTTTGACACCATTCATACGTTTTGCTGTACTGATTTTATTTACTCTTTTGACTTTTTCTTTTAATTCTATATTTATATTGCTATATCTTTTCATATAGCGATTTTAGTATTTTCATCAACAAAATATTAAAATTAATTAATTATGGTTTTGATCAGCCAGCTCGCGCATATGTATCCTCCGACTGCACAGCATGATTTTCTTCTTGTTTACGTCTTTTTAGTTGGCTTTTTTGCATAAAATACTAAGGGGGAGAAGTGGGAGAGAGTTTAATTTTGTATGTAACTTCTTATCATGCAACTTCTTCTTATTATGAATGGATTTAGATGAAATTTGGTATGCAGATAGTTTGAGACCCTGAGAAGGACATAGGCTACTTGCATAAAACACGAAGGGGGCGAAATGGTGGATGGGGCGTTAGTTTTGAATGAAACTTCTTAATAGGGCTTAAACCGATGAACCAATTTCGATGGAATTTTGTATGGACATAGTTTGAGACCCTGAGAAGGACATAGGCTACTTGCATTAAACACGAAGGGGAGAGAAAACTACTAAAACTACTCGTAAACTTGTAAAGCCTGCTTAACTGTGATAATGTTCCTTTTAATTTCGTTTTATGTGCTAATTTCCATAACCGGCGTGTGTGTATGACTATATAGATGTATGAATGTGTGTGAAGCAAAAGAAGTATGTAAGGATCGTAGCAGGTGGCGTTCTGTGATTTTTGCCTACCCCCATGGGAAAAAGGCGTGAGTTTATGTATGTATGTATGTGCTAATGCCGTGATTTTTTTCACATAGCCAAAAAGCAACCATTTCGCTGGCAGGGGGCACGCAAACGGACCTCTGAATCGAAAATTGGTTTAACAGACCCATAATATTTATGAATCGCCTATCCAACGATACCCCACACCATGAGAAAGATAAGAAAAAAAAAAACATACCCTCTTTACGTCTATCTTTTTTTTTTGACCACTTTGTCGGTTAATAATATGTATATCCATGCCAAAAAATTATAGCGTTCTGGTACTAAGATTCTCCGAGTTAAGCTGTGGACGGACAGACGGATATAGCGTACTTATAAATATAATTCCTTGTTGACTTCGGAAACCTTAAAAATCACACAAGAATGTGACACTGGAACTGTGTCGCGTCGACAACTGAGCACAGGGAAAGCAGACACGGGCCTGCGCCGCAGCATCCGGCGATCCGTACTCGTACACACTTAAAAAAAAAACATTTTTACAAAAAATTACTACCGACTTCCAAATAAAAACACTACAAGTGGAAAAATAACTTTCTTTTTGCCATTCGGTGGGTACTTACCAATTTTTTTCGTTGTGGAGACCGACTTCAAAAAGTATTTTTTTGTATAAAAGATTTTTATTTTCACTTTTTAGTTGTACCTAATAGGAAGTACCTATAATGCATGAATACGTGGGACACTCAGAAAGTGTTGCGAAACTAAAAAAAATTGTTCTATACGTACATATATTTTTATTAAATCTTTTCAAAGTACTTTCCACCAGCCTCTATACAAAGATTCATGCGCCTAAACCAGTTTTCAAAACACTTTTTCCAGTCCGCCGCAGACACCTCGTTTACAGCCTGCTCGAACGCAGCCAGCGCATCTTCCGGCGACGAAAATTGTATCCCTTTGAGCTGATTTTTTATTTTTGGGAATAAAAAGAAGTCACACGGTGCTAGATCAGGGCTGTAAGGAGGGTGACCCAGGAGTTTGACTGGCGTGCTGTCCAGGAAGTCCCTCGTTTTGAGTGCGGTGTGCGCAGGTGCATTGTCGTGGTGGAGCAGTAGCCCGCGGAGCCCTGTGTTTGGTCGCTTGTTGCTTATAACAGAGAAAAATTCTGGCAAACATTTGGTAGTATACCATTCGGCATTAATGCTTCTTTGATCCCGTAAGGGAATTGATACCAAGTGGCCAGTCAAATTAAAAAAGCTAGCGATCAAAATCTTACCCCCGCTTCTAGATCGCTTCACTTTGGTAGGCGTTGGCTCATTTTGAAACACCCAAACAGTCGACTGGCGCTTGGTTTCTGGGTCGTATTGATAAATCCAGGACTCATCACCTGTAACGATGTCGTAAACACGCCGAGACGAGCCTGCTTCAAATTTGTTAAGCATATCACGGCACCATTCCACCCGGGCCTGCTTCTGAGCATCGGTGAGGTTGTGCGGCACCCAGCGTGATACTATCCTCCTCACGCGAAGATGGCTGTGTAGAATCTCGTGAACGCTTCCCGATCCAATCTTCAATATGTGTTGAATCTCCTGATATGTAATTCGCCTATTGTCTTGGATTAAATTTTTCACTGCTAGCACGTTTTCTTCGGTAACAGCCGTCAAAGGGCGACCGCTTCTTTCGTCATCCCCCAAAGTTGGTCGACCGCGCTTGAATTCGTTATACCAACGATACACGGTTGCCTTGGAAGGGCCTTCATCCATGAATGCCATTTGAAGTCTATCGTACGATTCATCCGGTTTCAGGCGACACTTGAAATCGTATAAAATCATAGCTCTAAAATGTTCCCGGCGCAGATCCATATTTCAGTGAGACACAATACTTTGAATTAACTCGCAAAAAATGTGGAGGGAAATTTTGAAATTGGAACTTACTTATTTTTACTTATAAATAATCATATTTTCGAAAAACATTATAACTGGCCAGTCTCCCATATATAAAAACTTTTTTTCGCAATACTTTCTGAGGGGCCTGGTAGATTACCTGAATATCATGGAACTTGAATATAACCGGTGAAAAAAATGGGGTACGCACCTTGAAACACTCTCAGTATCAAGGTGCGTACCCCTTTATGGCGCACTGGCGCGATGTTATGTTATAAAATATTAAATGGTATAAACAATAAACAGGGGGGTAAACACAAGCTCTTAGAGTAAGGTTATTTTGAGATCGAGTAAGTGACAGATGTATACAAGTCAGATACATCTGTCCCAGACATGCGATTACAGCAATCCCGAGAGATTTGCCGTCATTTATTTATTGAAGAGATTTATTGTATATCTGCGAAGATCTTCATCAGATTTTCACCAAATTAAAATGGGACTAATTTATAAATATATATATTATAATATATAAATTTTAAAGCGTATGTTCCAAACGATTTCAAACAAAAAAATAATTATCAAAATCCACAATTGACGGTGAAATCGATGAAAACAAACAAAAAAGAAATACCTACATGACCTAAACAAACAACCTAAAGTCAAACGTAAAACCTGCTACTTTTTGGCAATTCGATTAAAAATCTGCGCTTCGCTTCATTGCGCCGCCTGCGTCACATAGTATGCTCACCCACAGCTATAGCCCCAAGAATTTTGGACTCTTTCAAAAGGAGTATCTTCACCGTCAAATAATTATTGGCAATGCCTACCTAATTATTTAAATCAAATCAAATATGTTTATTTGTTCGAATATGGTAAAATAGATGTTACAATATTGGTTCCTGCATATCGTGCCATAATATGGCGTACAAATATTTATTAATAATTATGAATTATAGTATATTATCTGAATATTTTATAGTTAATTAATAAAGATTGAAATTGTATATAGTAATAATAATGAAGAAAAATATAAAAATTGTATTATATTAGTAACGACTTATCTTCTAAATATTCTTGAACACTGTAATAATTTTTCTCCAATAACAGTCTGAACCCTTTTGAACAACGGCAATGGAAAATCTTTAGTATTATTTGGTAAATGATTATATATATAATAATTGCCATGCAGTAAGTATTTCTTGTAAATAGCGTTACTTTTATTTGGGAAGAGAATTTGTCATACTCTTTCATAGGGTCAAACCCTTTGCCTTGCCGAATTCACTTACGCAAAAAGGCTGCTGCAAAACTATTTCATAAACTACTCACCGTGAAAGCTAAGATGAAGAGAGCTTGAACTGAGCTGTCAATCTATAGCTTCGGCATGGAATGACAATTCATTTCACGCTCACTTCGCCTAAGTTTCCACAGTAACATTTTTACAGAATACACGGCGGCTTTACCTATAGTGCAGGGTGTGTGCAGCACACGGGCGCAGTACCCTAGGGGGCGCCGAGCGCATCTCGCGCGCCCCCCGGCCTCGGCACTTTCAATGACCCACGTAAAAACACCCCGGTTTGCATACATTATATGGCATCAGGAGCTCGTCTTATATATGTCGAATTAGAGCAAAGCGAAGGGCGCCACGAGCGGCTTTTACAATACTTAATTTTATTTCAACGTGAAATAAACCTAAAAACAGATATTTACAGATTATATTAGTTTAGTAGTGAGTGTCGCATCGCTACCAAAGGCGCGTGCCGGCACCAGTTTTAAATCGTTTATTAAACACGCCGACAATTATATTGTGAATCCTGGATTCGGCTGTTTAGAATAAAAATAAAGTTCAAATTGCCAATGACGAAAGTCACGCGCGCGCCATTTCTGAAAAGCGTGTGTACGCGTAGCGCGTGCCGCACTTTGTGTTCTACCGCTACACGTTATTTTGCGAATTAAGCCTAAGATTTGTTAATAGCTGCCACAACTGTTGCGACTTTCTAAGGGGTCAGAGCTTTTAAATAACCACAAAGTTGCATTTTGTTATTCTTGTCACTCCTTCCTACCTTAAAATACTTTTTACCCATGTACAGTGGGCCTCGCATTAATTTTCTCAAATCTGTCAAATGTTCCCGATTTTTATTGAAGTCTGTACGTATGACATGAGGTCGTAATAAGGGTTCTATCTATCAGACAGCGAGTGGTCACACGGTCAAGCGTTCAAGAGGTTAGTTTTGCGTTCGAGCGTGCAGTTGCTCACGAACCCCGCGCTGTTGCCACCTATGTTCTATGTTAGGGGGGTTTGGTTTCCGCACTTAGTCCTTCAAATGGACCTTTGTACGTGGGCCATGGCGGCCGTTGGGTGGTCATTCCAACCAGCCCACCTCCCTCCAGAAGTCGACTAGAGCTCCTGGTTTCCTCAAAACATCAGTGTACGATCTGGGTGACCCAAGGGTTCGTGTTCTTATCTGGGTAACAACTGTGCATTCAAAGAGAACGTGCGTAACGGTTTCTTCAGCCTCCATGCATGCCCTGCACAGAGGACTGTCCGTTATGCCTATTGTGTGGAAGTGTTTGTTAAGTGAGCAGTGTCCCGTGATGGTCCCCGTCACCAGGCGCAGGCCATTCCTATCCAGGCGTAAAAGACGCCTGGTAAGCCTACTATCCAAGGATGGCATAGCTTCTTTGGATTGTCTGCAGCCCGGTGTCGAGGCCCACCAGTTCTCTGCCTGTGTCTGGGTGAATTCCTGTAGCCACCTGCGTATTTGGTTGAAGGGGATGGGCACAACAGGTTCAGGCCCATAGACCGCTGAGCTGGATCCGCGCCTCGCAAGCTCATCAGCCGCGTCGTTGCCCAGCGATCCGCTGTGACCCTTTATCCATTGTAGTGTCACCGTGTTACGACTAGATACAGTTATTTGTTCCAGTGCGTTGTGACATTCTAGTATTAAACTTGATGTAATGTATTTTTTTCGTAAGGATTGGAGTACTGATGCACTGTCGGAGAGTATCCGTATGTGAGTGTCCGTAACCCTCCTATCTTCTAGGGCATGGACCGCTTGTATAATGCCCACACATTCCGCCTGATAGACGGTGTTGAACTCTCCTAGCGGTCTGGATATATGTATATTGAAGTCGTGTGAGAAGACTCCGACTCCGGTACCGGAGTCCGTTTTCGATCCGTCGGTGTAAACTCTCATCTCTTTCGGGCCTGAGTAGTCACATCGTTCTTCTGTGAGTACTATGTTATAGTGCCTATGAAAGTGATGTGTTTTGGGGGCTCTGTCGCATGGTGATGCTAACATTGGTTTGCGCTTGATCGCATCTTCCTTTATGCGTGTGTGCTTAATTCTGGAGTCTTTGTTTAGGGTACCTGATAGATGGAGTCTGAAAGTGGCCAGGGCTGCCTCCTCCCGCACAATAAGGTGTAGTGGTGGCAGTCCCAGCATTGCCTGTAAAGCGGCAGTGGGTGTGGTTCTCATGCTGCTAGTGATTGCAACGCAAGCAAACCGCTGCAGTTTTTCGAGATCTCTTTGGGCTGTGCTGAGGTCTGTCCTGGGCCACCAGACCAACGAGCCATATGTGATGATTGGGCGGATGACTGTGGTGTATAGCCAGTAAGTGAGCATGGGGCTAATTCCCCAATTCCTGCCTAGCAGTCGCTTACACTGCCACAGGGATATGCTGGCTTTTGTGGTGATATGGTTTATGTGTTTAGCCCAATTCAATTGTTTGTCCAAATAGATGCCCAGATACTTGGTTTCGGTTGAAAGGCTTAGGGTTGTTCCGAAGAAACGTGGCAGTTGCAGTGTCATTGGTTTCCTCTTTTTTGTGAAGAGAATTAGTTCAGTTTTTGTGGGGTTCACTGAGAGTTGGTGCTCCCTGCACCATTCCTCTACTATTTTCAGGGCTTGGCGCATGAGATTGCATAGGGTGTTTTCATGGGTCCCGTTTATTATTATGGTTATGTCATCCGCGTAACCTACGGTGAAATAACCTTTGTCATTGAGTGTTTTGATGAGGCTGTCAGCTACCAGGTTCCACAGGAGTGGCGAAAGGACGCCCCCCTGCGGACAGCCCTTTGCGACGACAGCCCTTGTTGTGTCGTTAACCGTGACTTGAACCGCTCTCAGTTTGAGCATATTAGTGATCCATCCCCCTAGGGTTGGGTCTATGCCGTGTCTGTCGAGGGCCGTGTTTATGCTGTTGAACATGGTCTTATCGAAGGCGCCCTCGATGTCAATGAAGGCAGCCAGTGCTGAGCATTTGTGATCCACTGCGCATTCAATTTTAGAAACCACATTGTGCAACGCGGATTCAGTTGACTTGCCTGTGGAGTACGCATGCTGTTGTTTGTGCAGTGGTTTCTCCCGGAGAGGCCCATCACGGATGTGCCTGTCACAGAGTCTTTCAAGGGTTTTTAATAAAAAGGATGTAAGGCTTATAGGTCTATATGCCTTGGGTTGCGTGTAATCAGTTTTCCCTGGTTTGGGTATGAAGATGACTTTCACCTCGCGCCATGCAAGGGGAATGTGTCTATGTGCTATGCAGGCCCGATAGATCTCTAACAGCCACGGCGTCAGATAGTCTATCCCCCACTGTAGCAGAGCTGGGAAGATACCATCCAGCCCCGCCGACTTGTATGGTTGAAAGGTGTTGATAGCCCATTTTATTCGGTCTACTGTTACTATGTTGTGGGCACTTAACCAGTCTTGTTCCGTTGGGGTCCATTCGGGTTCGGCCTCCCACGTCCTGTCCTCCAGGACTCGGCAGTCTGGGAAGTGAGTTTCGAGGAGGACCTTGCTGGTTTCATAGTCGGTTTGTGTATATGTGTTGTCGGGTTTTTTCAGCGCGCCGAGGGTGCGGTCCTGGTCAGTTGATAGGATCTTTCGTACCCTTGCTGCTTCGTTATTTGTTTCAATGGATTCACAGAATTTCCGCCATGCCATCCTCCTGGCAGTTCTAGTCTGTTTTTTGTATGCATATTGGGTCTCTTTGTATATCTCCCAGTCTTCCGGGAGTCTTGTGTTTTTTGCTCTGTTAAATTGCTTACGCAGCGTGTCTCTGAGTTTACCAAGTTCAGCGTTCCACCAGGAGTTCTTCTCGTTCCTGCTTTGTGGCGCTCTTGATTTACAGCATGCATGGTAAGCTTCTGTTAAGTATTCGGATAATTTTGTTACGGTGTGTTCTAATTGTGCTCGGTCCCTTATGGTTACCCGTGCTAGATGTTCAGCTAATAGTGAGGCCAGAAGGCTTTTGAACCCGGGAACGTTGGTACGCCTCGGGTTTCGCCTTGGTGCGGGTTTTTTAGTGTTTGTGGTTAGTGTGAAGCGGATCCTTCTATGGTCTGAACAAGAAGGCTCGTCCGAAACGTGCCAATTTGTGATAAGGTTTGTCGCGTTTTCTGTTGCGAGTGTTAAATCTATGATCGTTTGTCCCCGGACCGTAACCCAAGTGGGTTCTGTTCCGCGGTTAACAATGTTAAGATTAGTAGAGAATAAAAAGGTGGATAATACCTCTCCTCTGGAGTTCGGTGTGTCGCTGCCCCAGAGCGGGTGGTGGGCGTTAGAATCGGTGCCGATGATCAGGTCCAGACCGGCGCGCTCACAGTGCTGCACTAGGTCGGCCAGCTCCTTTGGCGGGCAGTCTGTGTCCTCGCCTGGCATGTATGCCGAGGCTAGTACAACATCTGGATCGCTACCTACAGTGTGGAGCCTGACAGTTGTCAGGTCTCTGGAACAGAATTGAGTCAGTGTCGTAAAGGGAATTTCATTGGGTATGTACACGCAAGTTCTAGGCTTGTCTGAGCCGCGTGTGTCGAGAATAATCTTACCTCCAATGTTACTGAGGCCACATATACTATTTTTCCTGATCCACGGCTCTTGGATCAGTGCGATGGTTCTGGGCTTTACCTCCAGTGCTCTGCGTAAGCTAGCCGTGGCAGTTTGGCTATGCTGGAGGTTGGTTTGGATGATGTTGGTGGGTGGGGATGGAGGTGTGGTGGAGTTATTCGTGGATGGATCCATCGGATAGTCCCTCCACCTCCACCTCTCTGTAGTTATCGTCGTGTAGGTCTCCCGGCGACGAGGCAAGGAGTTGCTCGTTCCAGCCAGGTGATGCGGGCGGTAAGGTGTCGGCGTCTTCGGCCATTGCCGCTCAGGCCATCTCCTCCTCGAGCTGGGCAATGTCTGTGTCGCTCGTCAGAGTCGTCGTCGGTGTCGTCGTCTGGTCTGATGGTTTACCATCCGTGCTGTCTGTCTGTGTGTCGGCGGGTCGGGTCTTGGGCCAGAAGCGTACGTATATCGACCCCAAGAGGTACGATATCCGCCGCTCCCGCCCCAGGACCTTTTCGGCTTCCTCCGGTGGCAGCCCCAGGGTCAGGTATGTACCGTAGCGGTCGCCACCGATGGTTGTCGCCCTGTACAGTGACCACCTGCTGATGTCATACCAGGTATTCTGACGCATCAGAATACCGTGGAGTCTGCCCACGTCACCTCTGTAGCGAGGGACGAAGAGCGAGGCTCGGACACGGGTGGGCACGTCGGTCTGCTTCAGTACAGTCAGTGTGAGGTCGTTGTCGGGTAATTTTATGTGCGGAACATTCTGTGTCAGCCAGGTCAGTGCATTCTCGTCCTCGCACCACAACTGCACCGTGCCCTCCGCTACCCGTGGGTATCCGCGAAAGGCCGGGAGTGGTGTCGTCGAGTCCGTGTCCAGAAGTCTGTCCTCCAGTGCGGTCTTTATGTATTCGGCCTCTTGCCTAGTCAGTTCTCTACCGGGGTGGGGAAGGCAGATTGCTACTGCCAGCCGTGCAGGAATATCCTTGGTGGCCCGCGCGTAGCTTCTCTGCCCCCCCTGAGCCGAGTGAATCCTCACTCGCTTGGCGTCCCCCTGGAGTGTACTCGGCGAGGCTGTGTCGTCGGGGCGCTCCCTCTTTTGTGGTGCTGTCCCACTTGTGCCAGGCTGCAGGTTAGGGGAGCTTGACACGGTCTTTTTTGCTTTGCGTGCAGCTCCACCACGCTTGCTCCTGATGTGTTTGGGTTTTTGCCCGTCGTGTGTACTGTCAGTGTCTTGGGGTCGGTTTGCGGTCCTGGCAGGTTCTGTCGTGTGCGAAGGCATTTCGCTCTGGGTTGCCCTTTCGCGCACCTGCCTCCGCTCACTTTGGTCCGCGACCGGCCGCTTTTCGCTACGCGTACTACGCGTACTTGCGGCTGGTCGCGTGGCCCCGCGTCCGGTCGCTTTTCGCGCTGGGTTGCCCCTGCGCGTACTTGCGACTGGTCACGTGACCCCGCGTCCGACCGCTTTTCGCGCTGGATTTCCCCTACGCGTACTTGCGGCTGGTCGCGTACCGCCCCTTCAGCGTCCGATCGCGCTTCGCTCTGGCTAATGCCTTCGCGGGTATTGCGCTTTCGATCGCCTACTTTACTCTCGCGGGCCAGGACTTTTCCGCGCTTAGTCAGCGGGCGTACTCCATCAGCTATAGCCAGGAGAGTAGTGGGACTGCCAGTTCCAGCATCTTTCCCTGTGTCTTTATGCTGGTCTGGGTCATTATCCGGGTAGTTAGTGCTGCTCCGCACGACGCTCTGTTGCCAGGGGTTCGTGGGCGGCATGCACCGTGTGGCGGGTGTTGTCGTCGGGGTCGTGTTCGTAGGCGCGTTGGACGCAGCCTGTGTTGTGGGCGCTAAATCAGCAGCCGGCCGCGAGAAGCGCGGCATTAACTCATTAACTATGCAGGTAGATGCTCCCCCCATAATACGTCGGGAGCTAACCACCGAAGTGGTGTGGGATTCCCCGGCTTGGCCGGGACCCACCTGGGTATCTAATTCGTCGTTCTGCATGTTCATGTTGTAGGGGGGTGGGCTTTTTTGGAGCCGAGGTTACCCTTCCTCGGGGATAGAGGGGATTAAGGGGGATAGGAGGGAAGGAATTTGATGGATAGGGGTGTGGGTTACATGGGGTCACCCTAGGCCTGGGATTTGACCTAGGGATTTAAGGATCGACGGGATGTGTATGGATAGGGAGGGATGGTTTGTTTAGGAGATGGGCACATAGGATGGTGGTGTATAGGATACCCTAGGCCTGGGATTTGGCTTTCGGGAACTTCTCTTGTCCGGGATCTCCTTGGGAGATGCTCCGACCACGTTATCCCACCGGCAGCAGCAATTCAGCCACCAGCGGCTGGTCCCGCAGCCGGAGTCGGGCTATCCGCAACCTGCCCACCCGCTCGGTTGCATGAGAAGAAGTGCCTGGCAGTCCGGGTCACCCCACCACGGATGTACGTATACATTCGCGTTGGGTCAATCCAGCCTTCCCCGAGTACCAGCTGTTGCCACCTATTGTCACCATGTTTTTTGACGATAGTTCTTCATCGGAAGACGAATTAATGATTTAGTGGTCATTATCCGCATCAAGTGTATTATCATTATCCGTAGCAGGTGGCGTTCTGTAGTTTCTGTCTACCCCCATGGGAAAAAGGCGTGAGTTTATGTATGTATGTATCCGCATCAAGACGGACAAGGATATACTGGGTGTCACCCAGTAAATAAGGATAGAAAACAAGATGGAGATTTTCATAGACTTTTTTCTAAATGGGTTTAAGATGAAGTTTTGATAATACTTTTCGGATAACAATTATTGCTTCAATGAAATATATGACAAAGTTAAACATGAATTAGATAAACAAGAAAGCCATTTCAGCATAAGAAAGATTGGTGCTATTTTTCCTCGGTTTTTTAATCGTTATCCTTCGCATCGTATAAAAAACGCATTTAACAGCCAAAATTAGCTTTTCAGTCACCATCTTCCTTCGAATTTGGTCACTGAAACAGCAGTGAATGCGCGAACGCGTATGTTCTGGACTTCTGGTTGACCGACGCGGTCAGAATACTCAGAATCACAGAACATATAGTCAGAATGCCTCCTGTGTTGGTATATTTATGTAACGTAGAAAAACGTTTACACAAAGAACGCTCTTGTCTTGAACGGTTAACCGCGTGACCGCTCTCTATCTGATAGAACCCTTAGAATGAATAAATTTGACAGATGTGGGAAGCTTGATGCGAGGCCCAGTATTTCTGTGTGTTTGTGTGTGTATCTGTCGTTTATCATTAAAAATTACTCCATTTGCAGTTTTGCACCCGGATCTCCGTTCACTGTTGAAAATACAAGGTGTTTGATAAACCTAACAATCCAACACGTACATGGATACGTTTTGGTTTTCTATGGTGGTAAACACCCTGTATAATTCTAAAACAGACAACTGCCCATCATGGCATCCAAAACAATCAAATTTCTTCAATAGATTTTCAATTTTATCTTCTCACGATATAGTTTATTATCCATTGCGGAAATTTGACAGTTTGTGGTAATGTGCTGTTATTTGTACCCATTACATTTTGACCGCGCGCTTTCTAGAGGGCGCTAGGGTAATGATTGCACACGGGCGCTACATAGGCTAGAGACGCCTCTGACAGAATACACCGGCTATTCACTTTGCATCCAGCGGAATCACTGGGTGATATACGACGTAGTATCGTAATTCTTACAATACATACATACAAAAAAACTCACGCCTTTTTCCCATGGGTGTAGGCAGAAACTACAGAACGCCACACACTTATTTTGCTTCACTCACATTCATACATCTAGTCTTACACCCACGCCGGTTATGATTACTGCGCACCTGGCCTTTTTGAAGAACATCACCTATAAGGTTTATAGACCTTATAGGTGATGTTCTTACAATATATATAGCGTCTAATTCGCACACTGGTTTCGCGTCTGGTTCACGCACACACTGTGCAGCGCAGACACTGTGGTTTCCGACTCATAATTGACAAAATATTTCGAACTTTACACGCCTTAAAATAATTTTTGATATTTGCTAATAATAAATAACTTTATAAATTGTAAACAGTCTCATTCATTAAACAACTAAACTTGAAGCTTAATTTCTTCAAATTAAATATAATAACAAACTCGGTGTCTTTTTACGCTATGTTAAATACGCTTGTCCTTGTTTGATTATCTAGGAATATTTTTGCCGCAGTTTTTTTTTATCTTTGGAATTATTGCAACTTGTAGGTTATGTCGTGAATAATTTTCTTTCCATTGTGCGATTTATTTTCGATGATATAAATTCCAGTGTGATTTCCATTGAGCAATTACGTAAAAAAAATTGTCTGGACCAAAATATAATTGGTCTTGACCCTTATATCTAACGTACTTTTGGTTGCAGGTCAAGATGGAAGCTTAGATGTATCATATTTCTATGGTTGGCAATCCACTAGTTCGGTTTGCGCCTGATCAACTTAATAAATTCAACGGCGCGTTTTTCACTGCCAAACAAATTATATAATAGCAATGTTACCTTTCTTGAAATAAAGTTTAAAATAGTGAAAGGCGATCTGCACTACGCCTTACCAGATCTCTACCAGCCGCGGCCCTGTGTTTATCTTACGCGACTGTTTCAAAAAAGAATACACCCGACTGTATATTGTGAGGATTGTGAGAAGCGAGAGCATAACGGCCATTCAGAAAAATCGCTGCGTGGGCTATGTAGCTTGTGTAGCAGCAAGTGTGTCTTCACCTTTTGATTTTCAGAACAATGTTTTCTAAAAAAATAAAAAGATTCTAATAAAAACGCACACCCCACGAATACCTGGCCATCATGATTTATTGGTAAAATTATAAAATTTTCAAAAATCGAGTTCAACTTTCAAATCGATTGACAAAAGAATGCTCCGATCTCATTAAACAATAAAATTCTGTGCAATGCACATGCAGTAATAATTTGCTTATTTTTTTTTAGTTTTTTTATTTTATTTTAGCCGTTTGATGACAAATTAAACTAAAGTTAATTTTTAATACCAGAATTTAGGCTCCAAATTTTTTGTGAACATGAGGGAAATCGTCCACATCCAGGCCGGGCAATGCGGTAATCAGATCGGAGCTAAGGTAAGGCACACTCCGACATAAATCTAACACTTGTGAATATACCATTAAGCATCGGAAGTCTGTCGCCTCGAGACGGCGGCGCGTTTTTATTTGAGGGATTGCAGTAGTTTTCGGCCACAAAGGATGACGGGTCAGTGCCTGACCACAGAGGGTGATGAAATGCGTGAGCACTCTAGTTGCCCCCCGGCCAAAGGTACCTGCAGAACACCGTGTGGTTTTTGTGTGAGGACGGCCCTTGGCGTTTCCTGCGCAGGAGTGGTTGTGATTTGCTGCCCAGAGCGATCGCGTGAGTTTATTAGGTTTGCAACATACAACGGTAAAGTTTTCTCCTCAGAATCATTCCTCAAAAATCCTTTGAACTCACGCCTTTTTCCCGATTAAATCCCGGAAAACAATTAACATAAGCATCGTCTTTTTCAGTTCTGGGAAGTGATATCCGACGAGCACGGCATCGACGCCACGGGGGCCTACAATGGAGACTCCGACCTGCAACTGGAACGCATCAACGTGTACTATAACGAGGCTTCGGGAGGCAAGTACGTGCCCCGCGCTGTCCTCGTTGACCTCGAGCCCGGTACCATGGACTCCGTACGCTCCGGACCCTTTGGCCAAATCTTCCGCCCAGACAACTTCGTCTTCGGACAATCTGGAGCAGGAAACAACTGGGCCAAAGGACACTACACCGAGGGCGCTGAACTAGTCGACTCCGTCCTTGACGTTGTAAGAAAGGAAGCAGAGGGCTGCGACTGCCTGCAAGGCTTCCAGCTCACTCATTCGCTCGGAGGCGGCACCGGATCCGGAATGGGGACTTTACTAATTTCAAAAATCAGGGAAGAATATCCTGACAGGATAATGAACACCTTCTCTGTAGTCCCCAGCCCGAAAGTATCTGACACCGTTGTAGAGCCCTACAACGCGACCTTGTCGGTTCATCAATTAGTCGAAAATACCGACGAAACATACTGCATCGACAACGAGGCGTTGTACGACATCTGCTTCCGTACCCTGAAGCTAACGACCCCAACGTATGGTGACTTGAACCACCTGGTATCCGCGACCATGTCGGGCGTGACGACGTGTCTGCGGTTCCCTGGACAGCTGAACGCGGATCTGAGAAAGCTCGCTGTCAACATGGTGCCCTTTCCAAGGCTACACTTCTTCATGCCCGGTTTTGCACCGCTTACGTCACGAGGCAGCCAGCAGTACCGAGCCCTCACCGTGCCGGAGCTCACGCAGCAGATGTTTGACGCGAAGAACATGATGGCGGCGTGTGACCCGCGACATGGGAGATACCTCACCGTCGCCGCAGTATTCCGCGGTCGCATGTCCATGAAGGAAGTGGACGAGCAGATGCTCAATATCCAGAACAAGAACAGCAGTTACTTCGTCGAATGGATCCCGAACAACGTCAAGACTGCCGTCTGCGATATACCTCCGCGCGGTTTAAAGATGTCTGCTACCTTTATTGGTAACACCACTGCTATACAGGAACTGTTCAAGAGGATTTCTGAGCAGTTCACTGCCATGTTTCGAAGGAAAGCTTTCTTGCATTGGTACACTGGTGAAGGTATGGATGAGATGGAGTTCACCGAGGCGGAGAGCAACATGAACGACCTGGTGTCCGAGTACCAGCAGTACCAGGACGCGACGGCAGATGATGAAGGGGAATTCGACGAGGAAGTGGAAGAATGAATGTTGTTTTATACGTCCAATGTTTTGTACTGTCGCATGTCCATGTTTAGTGTTAGGTGTAACTATTTGTTTTGATGTTATTTAATTTGTTACAATGAAATAGAAACTTGTGTAACAATGCTGATTTTTACTTACTGATGATACACAACCTGACACACAACACACAAACATAATTGGCCTTATTTATTCAAATCTAAACAAATGAGTGTGGCTGACTCTGGCTTGGCCACCATCAGGGATTTTAATTTTAATAACACAAATATTTAGTCGCTAATTAGGGTTATGCGCACTTCGTCCCATTTGCACTTCGTCCCATTCGCACTTGGTCCCATTCGCACTTCGTCCCGCTTTCGCAGTAGGTCCCATTCGCGGTTAGTCCCATTCGCAGTTGGTCCCATTCGCGGCTGGTCCCAGTCGCAGTTAGTCCCATTCGCAGTTCGTCTCATGCAAGTAGTTTGTTAGGAAAGAGGTAGGTTTATGGACCAAATTGGGGTAGATTTATAAAAATTAACAAATATAGTAATGAAACATGCAAATTCGATAAGTAAGCAATGTAATAAGCAAAATAATAAACACACTTCTCAATCGACTAATAACAGTAAGTAAGTATACAATCAGTGAATATTGTCAATCAAACATGGATACAGTACAACCCTAACTAAGATAACCCTTTCTAACTTTTGAACCAGTGATCGACTAATTCTGATATTTGGCGACTAATTTTGACTAATTGGCGACTGAATCTGGGTGAAAACAGATCTTCGTTAGGTGCCCTAGTTTTTGAGATATAAATGTGGCCAACCGGGGAGAGAGACTCCAGATCGGCCACCTAACAACCCTTCTAACTTTTGAACCAGTGACCGACTAAATCTGATATTTGGCGACTTATTTCGACTATTTTGGTATTCTATGTTTTTAGATCCAAAAAAAGGAAAGCAGTATGCATTACCTAGAAACATATCTATACAATAAATATAATGTCAGTCGCTGGCAGATAGATCGCTGCGCTCCTGTGCGCTCCGTTCCATTTATGTTATGGTAAGTGTGGTGTTCACTAATTAGGGGTTGGGGTTTATAATAATACACTCAAATTATCAGTAAGCACAGAGCTCCACATGGATACGTCCTGTCACCGATGTGGGTGACAACTTAATAATTAATAAGTAGGTAGACGCAGGCACGTATTGCTCTGTCGTTTATTAAAGGATACCACATCTCTTCCTTTTTATAATAATAATTATTTTGCAAGTGTAATTACATTAAAGATATTTATTGAGACAAGACAAAAGATATTTATTTCAACTGGGCCACCAAGCGGCACTTTTGAATGTCACAATTTAAATTTACATGGAATAAAAGTTGATTCTACGGTGCATTCGGAAAGTAGATTGTTATGGAGAAGAATGCACAAGAAACTCCATACTTACTCTTTTAAAAAATTGATTCTACCGTGCATTCGGAAAGTAGCTTGTTATGGAGAAGAATGCACAAGAAACTCCATACTTACTCTTTTAAAAAGAATGTTTTTTACAATATTTAGGTACATGAGAACATACATTAATAAATTCACATATGTGAGGACAATGCACCCAGAATAGCACTACACACTATATACGTAAAGTATTAAAAGTACTCACACATTATTTTGCATGTAGACAATAATTAAGTTTTAAGTAGGTCTAATAACCTACTTTTGATTATAGAACTACTCAGCATTTAGTATTTGCATTAAATACTAACATATTATATAATATGTTTTAATCAATACAGTGTTTTATTTAAAGTCTTCACAATTTCGACCTTGTATAAAATATTTAGATTTTACATTAGTAGTCCTTATGGATTTAAACATATTTCATATTTAAATACTCTGGACTCATGATTAAACTAGGTCTTTGTTTTTATTTGGCCAAAGAAACAGTTTAAGAGTTCGTTTCTCTTTTTTTTTCTTTTTTGTACAAAGACTAATATCGTCTCGTTATATTTTTTTTTCTCTGACAGTACACTGTCTATCTTTAGTTTCCACATGAGTGAAATTAATTGTTTTTGTTTGTCGAACTGAACCAGTACAGTCACTAAAGTAACAGAACTGGTGTCAGCGACTACTTGGGTGCAATACAAACTTTTGTGTCATTGTAGCCAAGGGTAGGCAATATAGAGACACAATATTTTAGTTTCAAAACTATAGATCGATTTTATAGTTGTGAAATTAAGGATCCACTTGCCAACAAAATTGATCCAGAAAACTGGATTACTTTTATACTTTCCAAGTACTTGAGCGTTTGTGTTTAACCGTCGATTTCACCAACCGGTTAAATTATTATAAACGCATCACAATTAAACGTCAGTCAAGTGATGCAAATTTTGGATTCGATCAATCGCAGTAGCAGACGCGTGCGTTTGACAATTCCCTTTTTTCTTTCATCGTTTTTATTACATTTGTTGTTTATAAGTTTTAGCACTCCTTCGCCAAGCAATATATACATATAATATGCATGAACAAAAGCATTTTTGATTTTTACTTTATAGAAAAATATTGCAGTCTGGAATTTAGGAGTGATAATCATGTGTGGTTTTCTTAGCAACACTACCTTAGTATTATATATTATCTAAGGCTATATGCATGTCCAAATTATAAGAATATCATTATCAGGCTTTAAAACTTGGGGAAACCCTAGATTATGGTTTTACTTACGGGTTCCATGTCTTTAGCTCGTATTGTGTTTTTACCTTTGATTCCAGGAATTGGGACTGTAGAAAGTAGTGCTTGGCGCTATGGTGACCTAACACACCTTTCTTGTAATGATAGGATATGGTAAAAGTTAAAGTCTTGGATTATAAGGGAAACAACTATATTGAAACACTATATAACACTTAGATACACGAATTGGTAAATTATGGTAAACTATATGACTAAATAATGGTAAAAGTATGGTAAAATGGTTATGGTTTGGTTACGAGTACGTGGTGTCTCTGACGAGATCTAAACGCGAACTGGGCCACATTTTGGTAACCGAGCGAAGGTGCATATTTGCGTTTGATGCAATTATGCACTTTCGCTGCGTGTTCGGTTTAAACTCGAACATATTCCCAAGAGCGAGAAGAAATGCGGGATGATGATATGGTATATAACATTAAATTGCTTAAACTAGTGATCTTATCTGGTAAGCTTAACAGCATTGATAAGGCATATTAAAAGTATATTGGTCTACTTAAATACTATCGTTATTAAAAACATTAAAAAGTCAGTTAATGATGGTTTAAAATTACACTATAGATTGTCTTTCACTGTTAAAGTTTTGAACGCCTGTGTCCAAATATTTTTGTCCCGTTTTATCGAACTATAGTCCGCGCTAGGCCAGCGTTTGGCATAATAATGTAAGGGAAAACTCATTTCACTTTTATTGTTTAGATCACTGGCACTGAGCACTCACTATATGATTCGCGTCTTCTGGTTGGTTTCGGAGTCAGCGGAGTCGCTGCTAACTCCTGTTGGCAGCGACTCTCGCTGCGGCGTCGAGGTCCTGGAGGCGGTGGAGTCACCGCGGTCTGGTGCCGGCGGGATCCCTCGCCACGATGCCCAGCGAAAGCCTTCCCGAACAAGCAACATCGCCCCGTTCGCCACATCCATTGCGATGTATGGTTTCAATGTCCCTTTCTTACTGGTCTGCAAAGCGTGAATCCAACATTCCGAGTAAGTCATTCGCAAGATACCCGATACCGTTGATTAAGCCTCGTCGGCGCCGACCCGTCTTCCCCGTGGTGCGTCACCGTCTAGCGTGGATATCAAAATGCTGTGTTAGCAAAAGTTCATTGTAGTATTCGAGTTCCTGGTAATCGTGCCGGACTTGCTGTATGATCGTATTACAATCGTTTTGTGTTTCTATGGTTGTGTACATTTTTTCTTGGTAATTCGCTATTTTGTTATAAGTGTTTATGCCTGTCCATTTATCCCTGATTACTTGTGCTTTTGAAATAGGGTCAAAATAAAGCGTTTGGTTGTTCGGAAATGGTTTCACGGCGTCTAAACCGTAAGATGGTAAGATCAGCGTAAAAAAACTCAGTAAAACCGTTGCTACAGTTGCGATTTTTGACCTCGGTTTTCTTTTACTTTTTGGTTTTTAATGAAACTGCTCTGGTTAGACCATCATTTCCTGGATGTGTGTCGACCACACGTCCAAGAGCCCATTTTCCTGGAGGCAGATTCTCATCATGAATCACTACAAGATCTCCAATTTCGATGTTTTTCTGTGGTTCCATCCATTTACTTCTTGATGATAGTTGTACTAAGTATTCAGTCTTCCATCGTTTCCAAAGATCTTGGAAAAGCTTGTTGGTTAGATGCCACTTGGTTCTAGCGTCCTGCTCGGTTTCTATTACCGTTGTTCCTGGTCTTCCTGATAAGAAATGAGCTGGTGTAAGGAAGTTTATATCCTCAGGATCCTCTGATATCGCGCAAAGAGGTCTAGAGTTGAGGCACGCTTCTAGTCTAGCTAACAATGTGGTGTACTCCTCGAAGGTTAGTCTTTGTTGACCGATGACCCTCTTGAGATGATGTTTTAGACTGCGTACTGCTCGCTCCCATAGACCGCCGGCATTAGGCCAGCTAGGCACGTTAAAGTGCCATTCTATGCCCATCTCTGCTATCTCGGTAATAAAACTTTCACTGAATACTTCGCGAAGCTGGTTAAATTCTTCCTGTATCATCCTGTTTGCTCCCACGAAGTTAGTGCCGTTGTCACTGTACATATGTCGTGGTGCCCCTTTTCTGGCAGCCATTCTGGTTAGAGCTGCCAAAAAGGCGGAGCTGCTCAGGTCTGACACGAGTTCTAAGTGAACCGCTTTCGTGACCATACATATAAAAACTGCTATGTACCCCTTCGTAGTTTTAATTCCCCGTCCTTTATTAGCTTTGACCTCTACGAAGCCTGTGTAGTCTACGCCGCAGTGATAAAACGCATGTTCGGGATTCACTCTTGGTTCTGGTAAATCTCCCATGAGCTGGTGCTGCCGCACGGGATTTTGTTTTCTGCATACGACACATTTTCTTATAAACTTTTTAGTTGCCATGTATCCGCCGATAATCCAAAACTGCTGTCGAAGATTTGATAACGTTAGACGGGCTCCGCCATGGAAGGTCAATTTATGAGCTTGATCGATAAGTAATGTGGTTAACGGGTGGTCATGAGGTAAGATGATGGGATGTTTCATCTCAAGACTCATGTGGGCGTTTTCTAATCTCCCACCCACACGTAAAATGCCACGTTCATCTATGGTTGGATTCAAACTCAAAATCTTGCTTTTGGAGTGCACTCTTCCATGTTTGTTTATTGAATCTAGGTCGTTTGCAAATTCAGCCTGCTGAACGTTTTTGATTATCAGCTGTTTAGCCCGACGAAGCTCATGTAATTCGAGGTAGGGTCGGCGAACTGGTTTGTTCAAGGAAGGTAATCGCAGTATCCAAGCAAAAATGCGTATGATTTTTGTTATGGAGCTATATTTGTTTATCAAATGTTTAATAATTTCGGTAGTCAGCGATTCTCTTGGTTGTCCAATTACTACCGCGTTGGTTTGGTTTAAAATAGACGACTTTACTTCTAAATTCGTCTCGTAAATGGTTTGGTGGTTTTCTTGATTGGTGTATGATGGCAGCCATGACGGCCCTTGCCACCATCTTGTGGTCTTTGAGTTGCCTGACAGTCAAACCACGACTTGCACAGTCGGCTGGATTATCTGTCGTCTTCACATATTGCCAATGTTTTGATGGTATGGTTTTGGTGATGGTTTTTACCCGATTTGCTACAAATGGTTTCCATCGGGCTGGATCTCCTTGTATCCATCCTAGTACTGCCGTTGAATCAGTCCAGCAGTAGACATCCGTCGGGTATTCTGACAAGGAATTTTGTACTTTTTGCATTAGCTGAGCTAAAAGATGAGCGCCCATTAGCTCTAGTCTTGGTATTGATATGACTTTGCTTATGGGTGCTAACCTAGCCTTGCCCGCAACTAATGTAATGGTTGTCCCTTCCTTCCTTACTACCTTGCAGTAGATTACACACGCGTATGCCTTGTTTGAGGCGTCGCAGAATCCGTACAATTCAATATGTTGGTTCTCTCCCATTCCCAGCCATCTGTTGACTTCTATACTGTTTATTTCCGGCAATTCCTGTTTTAGTTTTTTCCATTCCGAATTCATTGCCTCGGGTAGGTTGTCATCCCATTTTATGTCAGACAACCAGACATTTTGAAACAGTAGTTTCATGGTAGTACTCAGGGGGGTTAACCACCCTAATGGATCGAACAGCTTCGAAATATCCGAAAGTAGAGCTCTTTTGGTAATAATTGCAGGTGATTCGGGTTCTATTTTCGAGTTGAAAGTGAAATTATCTTTCTGTGGTTTCCAACAGAGCCCCAATGTTTTGGTAGAATCGTTTTGCTTGAACTCGTATGTTGACTGGTCACATTGCTCTCTCTCTAAATCGGTTAATAGCTCTGGTTTGTTCGAGGTCCATTTTCTAAGATTCAATCCTCCCAATCGGCATATTTTTATGAGATCGGATTTTAGTTTATTCGCTGCTTCCATTGAATGACGCCCTCCGCAAAAATCGTCCATATAGAAGCTGTCTTCTAATTCTTTTGCTGCATCTGGAAATTTCTGTCTTTCATCGGACGCTAATTGTTTCAAGCACATCATCGCTAAGAATCCTGCTGGTTTGGTTCCGTATGTAAGCGTGACGAGTTGAAATGATTGTATTGGTTGGTTATTTGATTCTCGCCATAGTACCTTTTGGTAAGCTTGATCTTCTTGGTGCACTCGGATCATTCTGTACATCTTCTCGATGTCGGAAGTATATACAAATTCAAATTGTCTCCATTTCAGGATAAGCTCTTGAAGATCCTTCTGTATATTAGGGCCCCTGTACATGACGTCATTTAGACTGTACCCTGATGAAGACTTTGCTGAGGCGTTAAAAACTACTCTCAACTTGGTAGTGGTAGATTCAGCCCGAATGACTGCATGGTGTGGTAAGTAGCATTCGGGCGCCTGGTTAATGTTGCATGGTATCATGTGGTTTAATGCAAAATATTCATCCATGATTTTTTTGTAATCTGTCTTCAATTCGCTGTTCTTCTCAAATTTCTTCTCCAAGTTTCTAAATTGAGCTAATGCTTGTGGTTTGGTTGCGCCCAACTTGTCTTTGTGTTCAGGCTTGAGTGGCAGTCGGACTTCGTACCTTCCGTCCTCAAGCCTCTTAGTGGTTTTAATAAAATACTGTAAACACTCATGGTCATCGTTGGACATCTCTATCTTCTGGTGTATGTCTTCGTTCTCCCAATATTTCAGAAGGTCTTCTGTGTTGTTGAGAACCACGTTGCACTGGTAGTGTGGTACCATGGATCCACAGAGTAGCCATCCTATTTGCGTCTGTTGGGCGATTGGTTGCTTATCGTTGTCTCCTCTCAAGATACCTCCTAACATTATTTTGCTGTAAACATCTGCGCCTAGAAGTATATCTACGGGTCTGCTGACGTAAAACTCTGGATCAGCCAATTGTATCCCTTGGATATGGTTCCACGTTGTTGGTTTGGTAAACGTGTTATTTGGCAATCGCTTGATCAAGTTATTCATAATAATAACGTTCGTGTCGCAGGTAAATTCACTATTTGCAGACTGTAGTGTTACCTGTAACATTCCTTTCGCGTTATTTTCTTTTTCACCGACGCCAAATATTTGACCTTTGAAATGCGCCCTCTTTAATCCCAAGATCTGGGCTGCGTTTTCAGTTATTAACGATAGTTGAGAACCCTGGTCAACTAAAGCTCTCATCTTGTGCTGTATTCCATTAGCTCCCTTGACTTTTATAATAGCGGTGGCTAAAATTATTTCAGATATGTCATCCCATGACGCGTGAGATGACCTAGATGAACTCTTTTTGGTTGCAACATTGTTGGTGGTTACATCTGCTGACACAGTTGGACTTTGTTTTTCCAATGCTTCGTGAAGTAGCGTGTTGTGTGTAGCTAAGCATTTACGACATCGCTTGTTCGATTGACATAGTTTATCGTTATGACTGCATAGGCAGTTTTTGCAGTAATTTAATTGCTCAATCTTATTTAATTTTTGCTCGTGCGTCATTTGCAAAAAATCAGGGCAACGCCACAATCCGTGGTCAGAATTGCACAATGCACAGGTTATCGACCGCGACACGTGTAATGCATTTGATTTTGTGATTTCTTTGTTGCCTGATTGATGGTTGATTCGTTGTAAAAATTTCTTCTGGTTTTGGTTGTGGTTGCTGTATGGGAATGGTTGATGCGGCGTGGTTTTCTGGTTGGCTGGTTCTTGCTTGCAAAATCAAATTCTTGTTACCATATCTGTGGCTTAAAATTTCCCAACATACCTGATAATTGTCAGAGCTAATCTGTAAATGGTGAATCAGACGCTCTGCTTCTCCAGTCACCTTACTCTTCAAGAACTGCATTTTTTGCGCATTAGACATCGACGGGTTTTTGTCGATCGCTTCGCTAAACAAGTCTTTGAACGGAACCCACTGGTTGTAAGTTCCATTGAACACGGGGATGTCCATCTTCGGAGCTGACTTCTCTCGGTGCTTCACTGCCCACATCTTTTTGTTGATGTCGTTTGTCAACTCACTGTACTTTTCCTCGTGCTTGCAGAATTCCATTTGGTACGTAATATCGTCGCCTCCATCCTCACCTTCAATTTCCCAATGAAGTCTGTCAATCTCACCCCATCGGCTATCTAGTGATTTTTTTTAACAACAAGTTTATACCTAATTTGGCATCACATTGCTTCGAATTTATCGAAGTGGTTCATTTTTATCATTCAATAAAATAACTGAATGAATGAATTTACGATTCATCGCTGAAACATCTTGTTTTGACCCAATAATTCGTTTCGATTAATTGGCATCAATTAACGGTTCACCGTTCAAATATTTTGTTTTAGATCCAATAATATCTTTCGATATGATTGACATCTTTTTTTTTTTTTTTTTATTTTTTTTTTTTTCCACTTAAGATCCAATAATATCTTTCGATATGATTGACATCTTTTTTTTTTATTTTTTTCTCACTTTAGATTCAATAATATCTTTCGATATGATTGACATCATTTTTTTTTTTTTTTTTTTTCTCACTTTAGATTCAATAATATCTTTCGATATGATTGACATCATTTTTTTTTTTTTTTTTTTTCTCACTTTAGATTCAATAATATCTTTCGATATGATTGACATCATTTATTTTGGCCTTTCACTTTAGATCCAATAATATCTTTCGATATGATTGACATCATTTATTTCGACCTTTCACTTAAGATCCAATAATATCTTTCGATATGATTGACATCTTTTTTTTTTTTTTTTCTCTCACTTTAGATTCAATAATATCTTTCGATATGATTGACATCATTTTTTTTTTTTTTTTTTTTCTCACTTAAGATTCAATAATATCTTTCGATATGATTGACATCATTTATTTTGGCCTTTCACTTTAGATCCAATAATATCTTTCGATATGATTGACATCATTTATTTCGACCTTTCACTTTAGATCCAATAATATCTTTCGATATGATTGACATCATTTATTTCGACCTTTCACTTTAGATTCAATAATATCTTTCGATATGATTGACATCATTTTTTTTTTTTTTTTTTTTTTTTTTTTTTTTTTTTTTTTTTTCTCTCTCGATATGATTGGCAATTGATGTGTCGTTATCGTTTTTTAAACAACGTAACGACACCGTTGATCATTGGTCAACCTTTGACAAAACTATCTATTTTGGCAACTATCTATTTTGGCAACTATCTATTTCTAAATGTTTAATGTGTTACTCTACGGTTTAACTTATACACGTTTACCAAACGATTTTTATAGTATTCGATGAACTTCCCTCAGTACATTACCAAGCTTAGGACTGGCTGGATTCCACGTCCTGCTATTAACATTGCATTTATGTGATTGCTAGTACATATCGAGATAGTAAATCGAAATTCGAAACAATTGTGTCGCAGGTTACAATCGCAACGTATGCGACAAAGTCAAGGTTCAAAACGAAGTTTTACATAATAATAATATCGTCTTAAGTTACTTAGGAATAAGCTTCATTATCGCATTGTCAAATTCAGCTTATCATCCACCCTAAAGAATATAGCTCTCTTACTCGCACGCATCAAAACGCTCTATCTGGCTTATTCTCTTCAACCAGCTACGTTGTCAAATTCAAGTGGGTGTGTTATAGTTTGCGGGCATTTATAGCGTTGTGACACAGCTTTGGTTTCGTTTCATAAGTAACGAGTGATGTTTGAGAAATATATCGTTTTGAAAATTAGACAGTTTAGAAAATAGATAGTTTTGCTTTGCTTGAATAACTGTTGAACTTGAATAAGTGATTATTGTTTTGTGCGATGGATCGTTTTATAACTATATACGTTGGTAACGCTCCATCGCTTTATTAGCAAACGGATTTGGTCAACCGGATTAAACCGGGTTTGAGTTTTTTATTGCTGTCGAAATGTAGTTTTTATTTGAATTTCATAACCACATTTCGGTACACGGTTTTGTTTATTTACACAAGTCAAGTAATGATTTCAATGATTTATGTAGCATATCCCTCAGCTTATCGACGATGCGGATCGCTCATGAATAGGCAAATAATTATAAAAATAACATTCTGCTAAATTTCACATTTCCATTACTTACTACCCTCATTATCTTTTATTTTTTCCAAAACACATGCAATAAAATAATACTTTTGTTGCTGACCAATTTCCGTAAGTGGGACATTATTTGATATAATCACTTTACTCACTGCGCTTTTACTCGTCGCCAATGTGGTGTTCACTAATTAGGGGTTGGGGTTTATAATAATACACTCAAATTATCAGTAAGCACAGAGCTCCACATGGATACGTCCTGTCACCGATGTGGGTGACAACTTAATAATTAATAAGTAGGTAGACGCAGGCACGTATTGCTCTGTCGTTTATTATAGGATACCACAGTAAGTAAGAAAGAGATAGATGCGCGTGTACAGATGAACTACATAGAGCGAGTTGCCCGTGACGTAAATTAACGTCAGCCAGTTTACAGTGGAACTTGTTAAGAATAGATACGAACTCGAGTAATATCGGTTTTGTAATAAATTAGTGTGCGTTTTATATATTTTATCTACTCTAATATCGTAATATTCGAATTATAAACTATAAAACGAGTTTATGTTCACATATTTTATCAACACAACACCGAAATTTAAAAATAGAATTTTAATATAACACTTCTTCTCTTAACAAAATAATGCTATAAAACATTTTTTTTAGATACAGGGCAAATCCAAGAAGTTATTATCACCAAGGAGTTTCCATCAATTATTTTTTTGTAATGGAAAGCTTATGCGGGACGCACCTTTTTTATATTAACTTTTTATAAAGGCACTTGTTATAAAAAGTTTTGAATTCCAATTTTTTGTTGTCTTTATCAAAGCCCGCTTTAGCGCATGCGCAGTTAATGCGGTGATGTGCTGGGTTTTGGCGCCATCATACGTTTTGCTGTACTGAATTTTGCTTACTCTTTTGACTTTTTTCTTTTATTTAGTAGGTTCAATCCCAATGTATGAGTGTATATGTGTATGTGAGTGTATGTGTGAGTGTATAATAAAGCAGTGTAAGAAACTGCACATGCATTATGCAACAGTCATAAACTACTATTTCTCAAACATGCTTGGAAATTTGAGCATTATTTTGACAACCTTCTTCGAGATAAATCGAAATTGCTATACTGGCCAAATACATGCAGAGCAGAGCAGCGGCCGGCAAAAGTTGTATGAAAATCCATATTTGTCGTGGTTTAGCGGCCAAATAAATTACATAGCAAACTCATATCTGTCGTGTAATTTAGAAATTTTACTCCGAAACATGTCCACCAAAGAGGTAACTTATCTAAGGTTTTATTTAAATTTCGAACTGGCTTGCAAATAGAAAGCTGATTATTGAAAAAAAAACAAATGAACACTTTAACGCGGGCAAAATATTGATGTTCGTGTTTCGTCAGTGATTTTGAAATGTAATTGATTTTGACAAAATTAGTTGTAGGTACTAAAGTTTAATTTTAATTTCCGCGCATTATTTAAGAAAAGAACTAATTATAGGTACAAGCCTTGATGGACGAACGTATGTGGGCCGAGGCGAGCAGTAATGTACTATTTCTTTAAAGTTATATCTGAGTTAATACTCAATAACAAAACGGTGCATATCTCGCCATCTAGTAATATTTGTTTGAACCAAATTTTCTTTCTTAGCGGCTGGGTCCCCGTGCCAGCATAGTATTAGGTTAGGTTAGGTAAGGCAACAGAAGTTGTATTATTCTAAAGTAATTTAGGCCCTAATATTATAATTTGCTAAAACAGTTGTATGCGACTGTACATCTTGACACCAAATAGACCAAGAGCAAGGTTTAATGTTTTCAAAGAAGATTAAGGACTTTAGACCGATAAAACTAGAAGTATATTACACATATTAATAGAAATATTTTTTTCTAGGCTATTTTTCGTAAACTTTTCGATCTAGCTCTTGGACTAGGTATACCTTAAAAGTTGAACTCATTTAATCTTCTAAACTAAGACTCGACTAAATCTGTGACTTGGCGACTAATTTCGACTAATTGGCGACTGAATCTGGGTGAAAACAGATCTTCGCTAGGTGCCCTAGTTTTTGAGATATAAAT
The DNA here is from genome assembly GCA_949775005.1 of Orthosia gothica. Classification (NCBI taxonomy): domain Eukaryota; kingdom Metazoa; phylum Arthropoda; class Insecta; order Lepidoptera; family Noctuidae; genus Orthosia; species Orthosia gothica. Next base: position 26,681,679 of record OX459048.1, read on the forward strand.
GTGGCCAAGCCGGGGGGAGTGACTCTAGATCGGCCACCTATAAACCTTTCTAACTTTTGAACCAGTGATCGACTAATTCTGATATTTGGCGACTAATTTCGACTAATTAGCGACTGAATCTGGGTGAAAACAGATCTTCGCTAGGTGCCCTAGTTTTTGAGATATAAATGTGGCCAAGCCGGGGGGAGTGACGATCGGCCACCTAACAACCCTTCTAACTTTTGAACCAGTGACCGACTAAATCTGATATTTGGCGACTAATTTCGACTAATTAGCGACTAAATATTTGTGTTATTAAAATTAAAATCCCTGATGGTGGCCAAGCCAGAGTCAGCCACACAACAAATGATCAGGTAGCTGATTCTAAATTCAAATTCAAACTTCTGCTAAGCAGTCTCTAGCGTCACGTAGCACCAAGATCAGAAAAAGGCTATACAGGCACGATAGACACGCATGCACGCACGATGCCAAACTAGGCACTTGGCACCAAACCACCACGTCCACGTGTGGCTGACTCTGGCTTGGCCACCATCACTTCTAGCTGCACACGCTTAAAGCCGATCCACCGCCGGCTAAACTGAGTTAGTTTAGCTTTCGCATATTGAGCCAGTGTCCAAACACATGTATGAAAAAACAAACTTAGTTTAAACGGCGGTGGTTGTCGCCCGTGTTACTACCAATCTATAGGTATTTTCAGAACTAGGTATTTAGCGAATTAGCCCTTTTTCAAGCTGTTGGGCATTTAACGAATTGGGTATTTAACGACTAAGCCCTTACTACCAGTAGTAATACTGGTAATTTGATTCCCTTTCTTACTACTGCAGTAGTAAATTGTTAGACGGGTTTGCCCTTGTTATTACCAATGATAGAAGAAAAGAAAGAAAATTGTTTATTCGCCACACAAAAACGACTATTATTCATATTATTTTATATTTGTTTAACAATTTCGGTACTCTGGGGTCCCGGGTCTTTAAAAGGCGTGCCAGGGGTCCAAAATAGCTCCCAGGGGCCTTTGTTAGATATGTATCATGATATGTGTCACCAACCGATGATTATCCCTGTATGCACTACGTAAGTGCACCCAAGGACAATTACCGGTTGGTGCAGGACTACTGTTAAATATGGAGACAAAGATATTGGGTTTGGAAGGTTTAGTGGATCAGTTGTTTTGTTTTTTTTTGCGGTAATCAATGTGCGGACTTTCCTATCCAGGGCGTCAAGTTCTGTCTGAGAGAAAACATCAAGACCGGCCGGCATGACCCAGCCGTTGAAGGCGCGCACGTTGGTCCCGCCTGATAAAAGACTATTTAGTACTATTTTCTGGCGACCAAAGAAGCGACGGCTGTTTCACGTCATTAGCATTGATGCCTAGTGCTTCCGACATACCCAAATACTTGTAAGTTTCGGTTGAGGAAAGGGATCTAAGGTGCATGGAATCCGAGGGCTGTATTCCCACGGATTCCATAATCTCCCCTCGCTTTACATGCATGACTGCACATTTGTCCACACCAAATTCCGTTCTGATGGCGTCACTGAAGAGAAGGATAGAGAAGGATCGTCCTTCACCGCCCCATACATGACGTCAGGAAGATGCGCAAAGTCTCATCAATTTTATGCAATTCCAGCACCTTCATGTTATGTATGTGGCATCGAATCATAGGCCTTCATGCAACTTGTCGCCAGATTGGGAAAATTGTAATTACCCTTCTAACAACTTACTACTGCAGTAGTAAGAAAAGGAATCAAATTACCAGTATTACTACTGGTAAGTAGTAAGATTGGTAGTAACACGGGCTACAAAGGGCTTAAGGCACTTGGCCCACCGCAGACGATCAGCTAGAAGCGAGTAATAAGACTTGAACTGCGATTCTGACGCTCACGAGTAGAGCTACTAGATTCGATTAGTCGAGCAGCGAGAAGCGAGCTTGTGGTTCCGATGGTTTTTCCACTCCGTTATATAAGCGAGTGTTCTTGTACGACGGGTGATTAATCGCACCACACATCACATCACATCATCAGCCTATTAATGTCCTCACTGCTAGGACACAGGCCTCCTCTCTGTGACAGGGAATCGCACCACTCTTCTAATTCATATTATGTCAGCTAGCACTCAGATCCGCACTGTAGGTAGAAATGGCCACTGGTTGATCTCTTTGATTCGGCTCGATCTCAGAATACCAGATTCTCAATATACCAGATAACCTAAACACCCAGGTTCTTAATATATCAGATTTCGAACAGTCTTTATCAAAATATTTATTAAAACAATATGAAAAGACCTAACTACTTTTTGCAGCATATATTTTGTCATTTAATAAAATACTGTCTCGTTTTCCTTTACCTATTTTTGTTTTATTTCATCCTCCTTCCCCTCTCACAATTTAAAAAAATATTATGTAAATCATGTACAAAAGAATCACATTAAGAAAGACGCCCTTCACTACCCAGATAAAAAAAGAAATACGAAGGACATGGCAAAGGATAGAAAAAATTTGTATAAATCTTTTAGCTACATTAAGGTGATGTTGAGAAGAACCTGTAGTGTAGTTTTTTTTTAGTTTGTTTCTGTTGCTCACGATGTAATGTTATATTTCTTCTGAAACAATTTAACTGTAGTTCTGGTATATTGCGAATCTGGGTATTTAGATAATCTGGTATTCTGAGATCGTGTGAGAGCCATTCTAACCGCCAAGCGAGTATAGCTGAGCGAGTACCGCTGAGTATTATCCTTTGATAGTTCTTCTCACTGAAAAAAACTAGTGGTGCGAGACTTCTCGCCAGCAGTGTAAACAGCCAGCGATGTCTCCTTTATTGACACGGGATCTATATATTTTGTCCGTTTCTTCAGCGAGAAAATAGTCGACAGCTAATCGCTTCCTCGTCAGCGGAACGAACAGCGAGAATTGACCTAACTAGAGACGGGTCGGCGAGCAGTTAGAAGCGAAAGTTTAGTTTCCATAGTTTTGTTGCTCGGCTATAAGCGAGTGCCTGTGCCTGTGCGGCTTACTCGATTACGCTCGATTACCGCTGGTTAGTCTCTCGTCGTGAGTTCTGACCGCAAAGCGAGCATCGCTGAGCGAGTATTATCTTTGATAGCCGGCAGTGTGAACAGCCAGCGAGCAACTATTAATATGTTTCCCTTTTATTGACACGGGATCTATATCTTTTGCAGATTTCTTCAGCGAGAAAATAGTTAGATAGCAAATCGATTCCTCGTCGGCCCTAGAGTTTTTATTGGCCCCATGTGGCCAACCAGCAGCCTAATTGTGTTAGTAAATTCGCAAACGAAACAATCTGTTTCTTTCCCAAAAACACACACATACACAAAAAAGTTCAATCTTTATTCAACTTTTTTGTGTATGTGTGTGTTTTTGGGTAAGAAACAGATTGTTTCCTTTGCCGAATTTACTTACACAATTAGGCTGCTGGTTTTGGTTTCGACTGAAACTGAGATTGTTGCCGAAATTCGGTTTCGGTTTCGGTCGTAAAAACCAGTTTCGGTCGGACACTACGAGAGACTGATTAAAACGTGTTATAAAAGCTTATTAGTTTCACTTACAACAAAACCGTATAGCCGGATAGTAAAAATGCACGGATTTTGCAAGACCTAGTTGCAACGTCGTGCGTCGTCGTAAACGCAGGTGTGGCATACAAATCGTTGATCCGTTGCGACGCCGCAACCCAACGCACTAATGAGGCCTCACCTTTAGCCGAAGATCACAATATATTTCTATATACAGGTTTTAACAAAATTGCTAGGTACTCGTAATAACATAATACAAATAATTTATTAAATAAATAATAAATACAGTCTACTAATCACTTTCGTTGGCCGCCTCTTCTTCCCCTTCATCTTCAAACTCCTGGTCATCACCAGTCGCGTCCTGGTACTGTTGGTACTCCGATATCAAGTCACTCATGTTGTGATCAGCATCGGTAAAGTCTGCTTCGTCCATCCCTTCGCCTATGTACCAGTGAAGGAACGCTTTCCTCCTGAACATTGACGTGAACTGCTCTGAAATTCGTTTGAACAACTCCTGAATAGCTGTAGTGTTTCCTATGAAGGTCGCAGACATTTTTAGGCCTCTTGGAGGAATGTCGCAAACTGCTGTCTTAACGTTATTGGGGATCCATTCCACAAAAAAGTCTTTATTTCTGTTTTGAATGTTTACCATTTGCTCGTCTACCTCTTTCATGGACATGCGACCACGGAAAATAGCAGCGACCGTCAGATATCTTCCATGTCGAGGATCGCAAGCCGCCATCATGTTTTTCGCGTCAAACATTTGTTGCGTTAGCTCTGGGACTGTCAGAGCTCGGTATTTTTGGCTTCCTCGTGACGTCAGCGGCGCGAAGCCGGGCATGAAGAAGTGTAGCCTCGGGAAGGGCACCATGTTAACGGCGAGCTTCCTCAGGTCTGCGTTCAGCTGTCCGGGGAACCTCAGACACGTCGTCACGCCTGACATGGTCGAGGAAACCAAGTGGTTCAAGTCGCCGTATGTCGGAGTCATCAGCTTCAGGGTTCGGAAGCAGATGTCGTACAACGCTTCGTTGTCGATACAATATGACTGTGTGGAATTCTCTATCAGCTGATTTACGGCTAAAGTTGCGTTGTATGGCTCTACTACAGTATCAGACACTTTCGGGCTAGGCACCACGGAGTAAGTAACAGAAATCCTGTCAGGATACTCTTCAGTCAAATTCGCTAGCAGTAGCGTTCCTAACCCCGACCCGGTACCACCTCCAAGAGAATGAACAAGCTGAAAGCCTTGTAAACAGTCACATCCTTCCGCCTCTTTTCTCACAACATCAAGAACTGATTCAAGCAAATCTGCACCTTCGGTGTAGTATCCTTTAGCCCAGTTGTTGCCTGCACCTGTCACACCAAATACGATGTTATCGGGTCTAAATATCTGTCCGTAGACTCCACCTCTTATGGCGTCCATGGTGCCAGGTTCCAGGTCTACTAGAACAGCTCTTGGGACGTATTTGCTAGACATTCCTTCGTTGTAGTAGACCACGATACGTTCGAGTTGAAGGTCGGAATCGCCGTGGTATTCGCCTGCTGGGTCGATCCCATGTTCATCGGAGATCACCTCCCAGAACTGAAATAAGTAAATGTTATCTATATCAATTTAAATAAGGCAATAATTGGTCAGGAACAGGTGGTGTCAAATAACATTGACACTTGAAATTTTATTTTTGTTGCCTGTCTTAGCCAAAAATGAGAAGTGACTAATTCCGTAACAATTGAAACTCAACTTTAAACACTTTTCTATACGACCAAAAATTGCTCTGCTAGACGATATTATGCCGTCAGGAAATCTTAACTACTCGTAATATTATAAAGTACGTAAAGGTGGCACTTCACATCGCTATTCGCGTATTTGTCTTATTCAAATACGCGACCACGAATATCATCACATCGCTATAGGACGATATAATAGGACGATGTGAAGTAGCTCTATTCGACTATATTTGCCTATTCTCACGAACTAGACGAATACGCCAAATAAGTACCGAACACCCGTATCCGCCCGGCTGCCGGTTTTTTGCAACATATCAAAGGATTGCGAATATGTTCGTTTACCGGCCACACATATAATAAGCCGCTGCTGTAGTTAACACGTCCATCGTAAACTATAACAAAAATATTCGTAAATGTTCGGCATATTTGCTGTTCATGAACGATGTGTAGTCGGTGTATTCGTGTTATTCGGAATTCAACACGAATATAGCGAACAAAGACGAAAAAAAACGCGAACATCGAATAGAGATGTGAAGTGCCACCATTAAGATCATCATCATCAGCTTTTTAATGTTCCCACTGCTGGGACACAGGCCTCCTCTCTGTGAGAGGGAATGGGCCGTAATCCACCACGCGGGCCCAGTGCGGGTTGGTGGATGTCACATGTCTTCGAATTTTTGGTTCTAAGACATGCCGGTTTCCTCACGATGTTTTCCTTCACCGTTTTTGAGAGCAGTGGTGATGAAATAATTTACACAAAATAAAGCGCCTGCCTGGGTTCGAACCCACGACCTACAACTTGTAAGTCGCGGCCGTTACCGCTGGGCCACCACTGCTCATCACTGGGCCACCACTGCTCCTGCACCATTAAGATGGGGCCTGAATTTTGTGAATTTGGTCTCTGGCAACACAAAACCTATTTAAAAAAATCTTCCACCCTTTGTAAGGTACATTATTCCAGATGCTTATAGGCTATAAATTACTATGACCCAGGCAAAACTGGGGCGGGCCACTAGTAAATTATATTTTACTTACTTTAGATCCAATTTGATTGCCGCACCTCCCAACCTGAATGTGGACTATTTCTCTCATTTTAACACTACGAATTTATCAAAAACAAACAAATAAGAATGAAATTGTTTCTTAAAAAACTACTAAAATACAAAACATACACCTACATCTAAATAAAACGAAAAATAAAATAAATTACGTTAGTAAAGACCTTATGTTTCATGGCCAAGTAGTTTGAAACGGGATGGTTATGATGGTATACCAACTAGATTGTTTGCATCCTACGAGTACTACTATTATATACATGAAAATTTGTGAGGATTGATGTATGTTTGTTACTCTTTCACGCAAAAACTATAGAACGGATTATGATGAAACTTTACAGAAAAATTGCTTATACATCAGAATGACACAGGTTATAATTTTTAAAGATATTGGGAGACGTACCAAAACAACGCGGGCGGAGCCACGGGTGGCAACTAGTTAGAAATTAAAGTAGTATTTATTATCTTTGCTTGCCACAGACTCAGTAGAGATTTTTTCTTTAGCAGTAACAAATCATGAACGCACTTTTAACTATGACTTTTATGTCAATTGCGTAAGCCTCAAATTGCAATGAAACGACTAAACTAATTTAAAAAATTCTAATAATACTATATTGCAGATAAATTGTTATACTAGCATTTGCCAGCTACTTCGCTTGATAGGCCGAATTATCCTACGTAGAAGTACCCTATGACCTAAATGGGCGGCTTACCAAACGACTTTCACGTGTCACTAACACTAGCATGGCCACCATCAGGATTTTAATTTTGATAACACAAAAAAAAAAACACTAATTAGTCGAAATTTGTTATCAAATAAAAGAGTTTCAAAAGTTAGAAAGATTTAAGGGTGACCGATCTGGGAAGCATCTTTTTGTAAGAGACTATTTTTTTTTGTTCTCTAAATTTAAAATCAAATGGCCGTGCCAGTGATAGTCACAGAACTTCCATATTTACAACAATTAAAATCCATGATGGTGGCCATGCCAGTGATAGTCACACGATTTTCATTACAACAATTAAAAATAGGAGGAAGGATAGTAGAGGATTAATAAATAGAGGTGAAAGACACATAATTATTCAGAAATAACTTTAATCATAAAAATATAAATCACAAAACAACAGTTACTTACATCAAAATTGCGTCGTGCTTATAAAAATGCAAAATACAAAGTAATGTTCTAGCTGAATATATTAATTTATTAATATTATTAAATAACATCCCCTTTCGTGCTAAGGGCAAGAATCATAGACAGCACTTATAAATATATGAACTTAATTGCTAGTTAACGTTGATATTCTAAATTGCAGTTCATATTCTTATGACACAATTGCTTACATTGGGGATAATAACAAGTACCTTATGATCATGGAAATAAGGTTTATATTCGCTTAGCAGAGCAAAGTTCGGTCTATGAATCTTGCTTCAAATCTTTAATATTGAAAAGTACAGTCAGCGTGACAAATAAATTAATGTAATATTTAATTCTAATTTTATAGATACAATACAATACGTAAAATGAAGTACACAACCTCAACATTATAATGGTTCATCACCTATTAAAACTTGCGATCAAATATGATACCAATGGTACTGTTCAATTATATTATTATTAATCCTTGCGATTATTTTCAGTAATGGTCAGTCTCCGACACTACAAAGACGTTCGAATAGTTTTTACAAATATTTAAATCAAGTTTTAGGCTTTGCAGATAAATTTTATACTTAGTAGCCGACCAAAATTGCTCGGATTATTCTAGTAATCTGGTCATTTTAGTCAAATAGTACGGTCAACAACAAAAGCCTATTAACACTGTTGCATTTTCATTATCATCACTGTCACAATAAACCTTTTTAACCGATTTTCCAAAAGGGAGGAGGTTCTCAATTCGGATTTTAATACATATATTTTTGTTAATTTATTCACTTTCATAAATTTATTAACATTTACACTACAGAAAATTTAAAAAAAATACATACATACAAATGCAAAGGGGAGAGGGAAAAGGGCTCATTGTGCATCAAACAATTCGTCCACATCGATGTCAATGGGAAACGTACCCACAACGCTGGCAGCATTGCCACGTTGGTTGGCAATGCTGATTCTCTAGCCGAAGAAAAGGCCAGCCCTCTGGTCACGTGAACAGTCGACGAGCTTTGCGCTAATGTCTCGAAAAACTCGATACGCACTCGGACCCCATGGACCTAATGTTTCAACCCCAAACGGCTCAAACATATAACTTCCAATAAGGTTGTTATATTTGCGATGTTTGAGGTTTTCTGAAACGGCAGCAGCCGGCCCAGCACAGCCCGCCGTGCTAAGAAGATGGGATGGCCGCAAGGGTGTCGACACATGTTGCATCCTACTCCAAAGGCCTACCCACCTTCCAAGAAATTATGGTCATCTCGTCTGGTCTCTTCCCATCGTCGCGTGCACGGGCCATTGGGTTGTAAAACAGCTGGCACCCAAGCTGGTGACAAGAGCCCGGTGTATGATGTCATTAATGCTGGCATGCCGTGCTATCCAGCCAATGCTCCTACTGCAGGATAGGCCATGGTGACCGAGGCGGTCGGTATATTTTTTTACTTATGTTCGGGCATAAATTATGTGTTATTGTCTTGTCTGATTATTTTAATTGTAATATGGGTGACATGCCAGAGAATAAACGATTTTTATGTTTTTATAACTCAGATTTGCAAAATTATTTTTTTGTTTGAAAGGGTGAAGTGGTCCCATGTCACCAAGTCAGATGAGTGCCATGAAAATCGAGGCAGCTCCTCAAATATTATAGCGCAAGCAGACATGTAGCGATTTTGGTATTTTCATGAACATGGCAAGCATTTGCATTCAGAAAGTATCATTTGGTGAACTGGAACTGATGAAGAAAACCACAGTCGGCGTCGAAAAACAATAGATACCAAAGACACCGACTTCGCCACACAAAGTTATTTTGTTGCTTTGAAATTGGGTTTATTATTTTTGTTAAAAAGTGTTTTTTTGCGATGAGTTTTTATAATTTGTTAGTTAATAACTTTTACTTAAAAACTGAAATGTTAACCGACTCTTGTTGCTGACTGTACCTCGACCCATAACAACCAGAATTCGACAGCCAACCATTTCCATTTAAGAACACTTAAAGATAACTTTCGTTACATTATTATTGCACTAGAAACTTACAACTAATTATTATTAGGGTTTAATTTAAGCATAATATATGTTGTACAGGATGTAACGGAGAAGTGTGCTCATATTTAAAAAAGTAAGATTTTGCCCATCTAAATGACTGATTTTCTCCAAGGAAGTCATATGCCAATATTCTTTTTGATTTTATAAAGTTTTGTATGTTTTTTATACAAAGTTATAAGGTTTTAAATGCATTATGATTTTTTTTTGTCGTCAGTTGAATATAATTTGTATGGAAGACAGGATTTTTATTTTTTGAGGATTTTCTTGGAAGCAGTTGCATGTGTAGGATAGGACAGATGGATCCGTTATCCGCACTTAAACTCGCTTTTGGTCCGTTGTGCGTGCAGGGCTCCTTTCTGTGAGAGGGAATGGGCCGTAATCCACAACGCGGGCACAGTGTATGTTGGTGGATGTCACATGTCTTCGAATTTTTGGTTCTAAGACATGGCGGTTTCCTCACGATGTTTTCCTTCACCGTTTTGAGAGCAGTGGTGATGAAATAATTTACACAAAGTAAAGCACCTGCTTGGGTTTGAACCCACGACCTACAACTTGTAAGTCGTACTCGTTACCACTGGGCCACCACTCCACCAGTTGTATGTGTAGAAATCAAAATCAATAATTTTTATTTCACATAGGCCTACATGGGCACTTATAAAACGTAGACACGGAAAGGTGCACGGGATCAATAGTCTGTAAAGTATGCCCACACTTTTCGGTTACACCCTGTATTATGACTAGCTCCGTATTTAGGATAGTTCGATCACTAATTCAGTGCTGAGAGGAAAACATACTTGATATGCTCTGTTATTGTTTGACTATACTCTGAGATTTCGTCTAGTTGTTTAAATACCATCTGTAAAATTCTTGAAATTTCAATTATTTTAATTAATTTCTTTGTTTTGCATTGACTATTGCAATATGCTAACTTTGCATACCAGGGAAGGACTTCTGCCAGCACATTTGATTACAAAACCTGATGTTATAACATCCCTTTAGGGCTAATTTATCAATATACAGATAATTTTTAAATGCACGATAAAAATCCGGCCAAGTGCGAGTCGGACTCGCGCACGAAGGGCTCCGTACCATTATCGCAAAAAAACAGCAAAAAGTCACGTTTGTTGTATGGAACCACTTAAATATTTATTTTATTCTGTTTTTAGAATTTGTTGTTATAGCGGCAACAGAAATACATCATCAGTGAAAATTTCAACTGCCTAGCTATCACGGTTCATGAGATAAAGCCTGGTGACCGACAGACGGACCTCTGAGTCTTAGTGATAGGGTCCCGTTTATACCCTCTGTATACGAACCCTAAAAATGGCTGACATATTTTCAAAATTTATGTAAATGTAGGTCGTTATGTGGCAAATAAACACATTTTCTTTCTATGCAAAAGCTTGACGAATAAAATAGTGTTTTGAGTACCGCCATTCTTAAAACTGCCGCCTATTGAAAAATCGGCCCTTAGAGACGCAGCAAAGAGTGGTTTGGCTTGCCTTCTTGTATTATTGCAAGTTCTTTTTTTGTACTGACAACTAACCTTAACTAGACCCAACCTCAGTGTTTCTGGCAACGTTATACCGATTTGTAAGTATTTTAACATTTTTGGTTAAATTTTTCCTGTATGGTTTCTTATTGATAGATTTCCAATAAAAAAGAAAAGAATCTGGCCATACATTTAAGTAAATAGCCAAAGATATTCACGTCATATAATTAACGAAACAACAAGATACTTGAAATGTTGCTCAAAGAGGAATTTTGAACACTACTACTATATCTGCCCATAAGTTATAATGTACATGATGCATACATTTTCTATCTCAAATTATGACAATTGACTTTCGGTCTACTTTTTCTCTCGTAAAGCACAAATTAAATAAAAATGGCTCATACCGTAGTAAAATACGAGCCACTCTTAAACTTCAACGCATACAAAAGTCTCAAAATAACAAAAAAACGTTAAAACACTTACAAATCCTTATCTTAAACGAGCACCTTATTCTTCAACAAATACATATTAGCGTAAACATTTTTCCTGCTTGACAACACTGGCACATAGAATGCTCTGAACACTTGGTGGGACTTCTTAGCGTCGAGTATGGCAACACTGGATATGACTTCCCAGGAGGAGTCTTTGTGGTAAGCCGGTTCTAGGGTCGATGGTCTGCCTATGTTGGAGTCTATCAGGTAGTTGCATTCTTTCGGTGAGATGTAGGTTCTGTTGTCACCTTTGTTGAGATCGTTGAAATGTGGGTGGATGAGGCGGGTGGCTGGAACGAAAAATTAATATTGAATTCAGTTCGAAATAATAAGTTTTTTGATATAGTGAAGTGCTGAAAGTCGGATCAATAAGGGATAGTCACTTATCTTATTTTACTATATTACTTCTTATCTTACTAATTTATCTCATTTTACTATCTTACTTCATAACATACTAATTTTACTTAAATTTGAGATGGACGTTTGTTTGTTTAGTCAATCACGCCCGAACGGATCTGGATGAAATTTGGCACAAAGATAGATTATATTCTGGCTACTTTTTGTCCTGGTATAATGTTCCCTTGGGTTAAGAAAACACTTTCACGCGGGCGAACCCGCTGGCAGAAGCTTGTAATGTACATATCATGGATCAAGCGATTAATTAGTGCACTATGTTTAATGGGCATTCAACAACTAGGCAGAATCTAGGCAGGCAATATCGGTAAACTTCTATATTTATCATATTGTCTGGTCATTATGCATATAGCTACGTTCCGGTTGGGCAATTCGATAATTATGGTCGATGAATTATTCCAAGAGCGAGCGAAGCGAGCTCGGGAGCTTAGGGCACACCATAACGGATAGGTTACGAAGGGGATGACGGGACCCAAAGTGAGCGAGCAAAACGGGCGAACTCAGCTCCAGTCTCCTTCGTGTTCGGTGACTTTAGATCCTGCAGACGGAAGTAGGAGCCCCGACTATATTGCTTAAATAGTAATCATACTATATTTGTGTCTCATGTGTGTAATCATACTATGTTTGTGTCTGTGTTGTCCTCTAGTTTAACTTGTGCGGACGCCCGGCCGGAGCCGTTAGGCTTGGGACTGGTCAATCATGGACGTGAGTAGGTGTGTGTACAGTTTTTACGGGGCGTCTCTGATTGTCGTATTGTTTGACTACTTTTGTTACCTTGGGTTCTACCTGTAAAAATAATTGTATGTGTAAATGACTAAATAAATAGTATAATCAATATCAACATTAAAATAATTATAAAAAAACATATCTTTTTATTACCCGGCCCTATGTGGTGGGCATTATTCAGAGAGCCTGGTAAATTTAATTATTTCAAAAGTTTTAAGCATTTTGCCTACTCATAGTTATCAACATAGCCCAAAGAATTGGGCTGTTGAAATTAAAAAACCCGATGTTTTTTATGTAATTCAAAACTTTAGATATTATTACCATAAATTATACTGTCGTTGCAAAGAACTCTTAAATATATTTAATCAATTTATTATAAGCAATTCAAAATAAAATAAATTTTATAAAGAACCACGTGACTACGAATGGGTCACGATTGGTCGCCATGTTGGTGACGATAATAATGCTCAAGGAATTTCACGATAGTGCAGTGTCACTGTCAACTACACATGAACTGACTAAAATATCCGAAAATTATTGTTTATTTATTACAGCAAATTTTATTTAGTCAGTTTTTTTTATTATAGATAGGCTCGCGCTTGACCTCTATCTCACCTGATGTTATGCGATGATGTGTTCGAAGGTGTAACACGCCTATTTCTCCTGGTGACGCTATAAGTTGAGAAAGACTTTACGGATTTCACTAACTATTTTTTATTATAGATAGATAGGCTCGCGCTTGACCTCTATCTCACCTGATGTTATGCGATGATGTGTTCGAAGGTGTAACACGTCTATTTCTCCTGGTGACGCTATAAGTTGAGAAAGACTTTACGGATTTCACTAACTATTTTTTATTATAGATAGATAGGCTCGCGCTTGACCTCTATCTCACCTGATGTTATGCGATGATGTGTTCGAAGGTGTAACACGCCTATTTCTCCTGGTGACGCTATAAGTTGAGAAAGACTTTACGGATTTCACTAATTATTTTATATTATAGATAGGCTCGCGCTTGACCTCTATCTCACCTGATGTTATGCGATGATTTGGTCGAAGGTGTAACACGCCTTTTTCTATTTCTCCTGGTGACGCTATAAGTTGAGAAAGACTTTACGGATTTCACTAATTATTTTTTATTATAGGTATACTCGCGCTTGACCTCTATCTCACCTGATGTTATGCGATGATGTGGTCGAAGGTGTAACACGCCTATTTCTCCTGGTGACGCTATAAGTTGAGAAAGACTTTACGAATTTCACTAATTATTTTTTATTATAGATAGGCTCGCGCTTGACCTCTATCTCACCTGATGTTATGCGATGATGTGGTCGAAGGTGTAACACGCCTATTTCTCCTGGTGACGCTATAAGTTGAGAAAGACTTTACGGATTTCACTAATTATTTTTTATTATAGGTAGGCTCGCGCTTGACCTCTATCTCACCTGAAGTTATGCGATGATGTGGTCGAAGGTGTAACACGCCTATTTCTCCTGGTGACGCTATAAGTTGAGAAAGACTTTACGGATTTCACTAATTATTTTTTATTATAGATAGGCTCGCGCTTGACCTCTATCTCACCTGATGTTATGCGATGATTTGGTCGAAGGTGTAACACGCCTTTTTCTATTTCTCCTGGTGACGCTATAAGTTGAGAAAGACTTTACGAATTTCACTATATTTTTTTTATTATAGATAGGCTCGCGCTTGACCTCTATCTCACCTGATGTTATGCGATGATGTGGTCGAAGGTGTAACACGCCTATTTCTCCTGATGACGCTATAAGTTGAGAAAGACTTTACGAATTTCACTAATTATTTTTTATTATAGATAGGCTCGCGCTTGACCTCTATCTCACCTGATGTTATGCGATGATGTGGTCGAAGGTGTAACACGCCTATTTCTCCTGGTGACGCTATAGGTTGAGAAAGACTTTACCAATTTCACTAATTATTTTTTATTATAGATAGGCTCGCGCTTGACCTCTATCTCACCTGATGTTATGCGATGATGTGGTCGAAGGTGTAACACGCCTATTTCTCCTGGTGACGCTATAAGTTGAGAAAGACTTTACGGATTTCACTAATTTTTTTTTTATTATAGGTAGGCTCGCGCTTGACCTCTATCTCACCTGATGTTATGCGATGATGTGGTCGAAGGTGTAACACGCCTATTTCTCCTGGTGACGCTATAAGTTGAGAAAGACTTTACGAATTTCACTAATTATTTTTTATTATAGATAGGCTCGCGCTTGGCCTCTATCTCACCTGATGTTATGCGATGATGTGGTCGAAGGTGTAACACGCCTATTTCTCCTGGTGACGCTATAAGTTGAGAAAGACTTTACGAATTTAACTAATTATTTTTTATTATAGATAGGCTCGCGCTTGACCTCTATCTCACCTGATGTTATGCGATGATGTGGTCGAAGGTGTAACACGCCTATTTCTCCTGGTGACGCTATAAGTTGAGAAAGACTTTACGAATTTCACTAATTATTTTTTATTATAGATAGGCTCGCGCTTGACCTCTATCTCACCTGATGTTATGCGATGATGTGGTCGAAGGTGTAACACGCCTATTTCTCCTGGTGACGCTATAAGTTGAGAAAGACTTTACGAATTTAACTAATTATTTTTTATTATAGATAGGCTCGCGCTTGACCTCTATCTCACCTGATGTTATGCGATGATGTGGTCGAAGGTGTAACACGCCTATTTCTCCTGGTGACGCTATAAGTTGAGAAAGACTTTACGAATTTCACTATATTTTTTTTATTATAGATAGGCTCGCGCTTGACCTCTATCTCACCTGATGTTATGCGATGATGTGGTCGAAGGTGTAACACGCCTATTTCTCCTGGTGACGCTCTAAGTTGAGAAAGACTTTACGGATTTCACTAATTATTTTTTATTATAGGTAGGCTCGCGCTTGACCTCTATCTCACCTGATGTTATGCGATGATGTGGTCGAAGGTGTAACACGCCTATTTCTCCTGGTGACGCTATAAGTTGAGAAAGACTTTACGAATTTAACTAATTATTTTTTATTATAGATAGGCTCGCGCTTGACCTCTATCTCACCTGATGTTATGCGATGATGTGGTCGAAGGTGTAACACGCCTATTTCTCCTGGTGACGCTATAAGTTGAGAAAGACTTTACGAATTTCACTAATTATTTTTTATTATAGATAGGCTCGCGCTTGACCTCTATCTCACCTGATGTCATGCGATGATGTGGTCGAAGGTGTAACACGCCTATTTCTCCTGGTGACGCTCTAAGTTGAGAAAGACTTTACGAATTTCACTAATTATTTTTTATTATAGGTAGGCTCGCGCTTGACCTCTATCTCACCTGAAGTTATGCGATGATGTGGTCGAAGGTGTAACACGCCTATTTCTCCTGGTGACGCTATAAGTTGAGAAAGACTTTACCGATTTCACTATATTTTTTTTTTTGTGTTTTTTGTTGTTAGGAGAAGGTTCCTAGATAGAAAAAGAAAAGAAAAACAATAGTAGGTAGGTAGGGTTATATACCTAACCTACGTCTTATGTAGGGTAAGTATGTAGGTATGTAGTTAGTGTAGGTATGAAGGTAGCAACCTTTACCAGGGCATCGGTCCATCTAGTGTCTATGATGCCATGGAGAAAAGGTAAAATGTTAAAGAAAAACTATCTCACCATTATGAGTCCTGGCATAGGGCGCCGGCAGCTGGCCAGTGAACTCGCTGGGTATGAACCTCACAGAGTAGCCGGGAGGGACGTGGAAGCTGGAGGGCGAGCGGTGCCACTCCTTACCGAAACAGACGGTCAGGTTGGTGTGGTCGGGCGCTTGGGGCAGGTCTCGTAGGATGTTCATGGGGCCGTGGTAGTTTGTGTACAGGGCTGCGGTGCGGGATATACCTGCAAGAGGGGGTTGAAATAGGTATTAGAAGAAAAAATCTTAAGATTTGTTTGATGACAACAAACAAACATGTAATTAATAGAAATAACCATGTAAAGTAACCAATGACGAACATGCTGACCGTAGTTGTAAATAATGTCAGAATGAGCAAATTTTTTATCAAATTATTAAATGTGGAAATAAAATATTTTTTTATGAGAAGGTGCAACTTAAATTAGCCCTTGCTACGTCTGTAATACATACGTACATGCACATATATACTATACCGAAGTTTCGTTCTAGTCTTTATCTGCACGGGTTTGCTACTGGCTTCAGCAGTATTGTTTTGCATCCTATGTCAAGCCGACGATATTTTTTTTTGACATTGTCAAAATACTCGATAAGCTTTGATCTCTTGATCGGAACGCACAACGCTGCGGTATGTTTTTGTTCCGTCGCAGTATGCGTCAGCGGTAAGGGGAATATTGTGTCCGGCACCGAATACAACAACGTAGTGTGTTCCGACCAAGACAACAAAACCTTAGAAATACTGCCGGTATAGAGTGTAATAAATGAAGTAATCTTAGGAATAGTTACGAAGCTCACCTGCAATCCCCGCTATAAGCACACACATGACCATCAGCGGGCCGGTGTAAGCGAGATAGTGCCTTCTCTCGCGCTCCCTCCTCCAACGGAACAGCTCTGTTCCGACCGCAAACGTCATCTTTTGTAAGCAGTCGAGCGCTATGGCGCCTGCTAGGATAATCATACTGTAGGCTGGGTACAAGAATCTGGAAAAAAATATTAAATTAAATTTATTGAGGCAGTTGTGGATCTTGAATTAACGAAAAATTTATTGTATTACAAAAATATTAGATGCAAAACGTCATTCATTCCATAGTGGGAAATAGATATAATTAGAAATTAGACTTTTAGTGGATTATTTGAAGATAAACATTTGCGGGAAGAGCGTGACTCCAGCGAGCCATCTACTCCGTATTCGTGCTTATGTTCACCCAGTTGTAGGTGGACTACACAATGTCTCAGATAAATATAATACTAGCATACCGATGCCTCATCCCATACAAAGAAACCGTGCCGACGTAACTAACGTTTTTCATGTGATTATATCGATTATTTTTGTAAATCGATCGCTTTCGGTTCCGTTCCACGGCGATAGATAGATCGCCATCTATATCCGTGGAACAGAACCGAACGCGATGAGACACCACTGACAATGTCTTTCCCTTTGAGTCTTCTCCTGTAACTTCTTGTTTTCAGTGCGGCAGCCATATCGTTAGGGTGCCTTTCCAGTATTTCCTGAAATATTTTTGTGATATTCTTGATCTCATCCATGACGGTACTTATTGATAACTATGTCACGAATGTTTAGTTACAATAAAATACTGTTTTATAAAAACTTTTTAACGAGGTTATAAATAAGGCAGTAAGTAAATCTGCATGGATAGATGTATTTACCCGACTACCGAAGGAGGGTTATATTTTTTTTGTCTTATTTAACAGGCACACTAGCCTAATATCATATAAAGACATACAGATGTATTTTGTTACTATACCTTTCTTCCTTATGCGGCTGCAACATGAACACAGCCAACCACAGTGCGATTGGCATCAGATCCAGCCAGTACGGTGCGCAGAAAGATGCGCGTGCTGTCGAACGTGACGACAGCGCCGTGCACGCTAGGAGGAACACTGGACACGAAAGGGCTAAAACCTGGAATAATAATAATAAGAGATCTTAGAATAAACATAGAAATAGTTATAGTTTCTTTTACCCAAGTTTCATTATATAACTTTTGGCTCGGTTTTTGAATTCATCATCATCATCATTTCCGCCAAAAGACTCCTCTACTGCTGTACATTGACCTACCCCAAGCGTCGCCACTCGCATCCTGGCGGTTTTTGACTTAGTATTGAAAATATCAAAATCTCAAACTAAAGTAGGCCACAGCTAGAAATAGGCACCTCAAACATCGCCACAATGCTGCCCCCAAAACATGAATGTAAAACATTAACCATGTAAAACATAAACAATGTAAAACATTAACAATGTAAAACATTAACAATGTAAAACATTAACAATGTAAAAATATAACAAAATTTTAACAATTTATATAATTTTGATGCAAGTTTCTAAATCAGACGGACAAAAGACAAAAACAAAAGATATTTATTTCAACTGGGCCACCAAGCGGCACTTTTGAATGTCACAATTTAAATTTACATGGAATAAAAGTTGATTCTACCACAAATAGAGTAACAGCAATCTATTGAATAATAAAGTTTTCAAATTCACTCGGCATAAAAACACTACCCAAAATACAACGCTAACGCCCGGATCATTACGTTAATTAGCTTAAAATACTAATCATAAATTATTACAAAACTCACCCACACAATATTAAAATTCAAGAACCCATTCACGAAGTAATACGTCCAGGGCTCCACTCCATACAGATCAGGTCCATGTTCAGTGAAGATGTTATACGCGACGATATTCCAAGGAGCCACCACCAGCCTGCCGTAGTGCCAGGAGTCTACCACCACGGTCGGTACTAGTATGATGATAAGAGAGATGAGGGCCCACTTGACGAACTCGAGGATCTGTCTCTTCATTAGGATCATGTCGATGGCAATTGGTATGCCCAGGAGTGCTGTAAAGGGCCAGCCTGTAGACAAAAAAAGGTTGTATTATTTTCGTTTTCAAAATATCTTGTCAACATGTGAAGAACGGAATGGAAGATGATGCGCCATAACTCGGGACAAGGCCAGGAAGATGATCTATAGGTAGTCAAGATGATTGTGATAATTTGAAAGCCATATTTTGTTTGACTTCAGAAACTGCCAAAGATTAGCTTAATTTGAAATTTTGGATAAATGATTTTCCTTACTTTTTTAATTCATTGCTTCACAGTGATGTAAAACGCGATCAAAATATGCTTGCCACACTTTTATAAACAAGCTGGCTGGATAATGCATTTAAACGCTACATAGCGTTTTAAACTACAGTAAACTTAATTATTATTATTACTACCTCTTCTTCTTTGCCACTTTATACTTGGTTACATTTTGATTGTTTTAATCCCGCAGCGAAATGATTTTGTGTTGGTAATACAATCGATTAATGAAATTAAAAAACATTAGAATCAAGTAATGGCAAATTAAACATTGTGAAAAACAAAACTGGCAAGCGACGTCAAACCAATAGTAACCCGCGATAGGTAATCGGCAAACCAATACCCGGGCGTGCCGGGCGGGCCAACGACACAGTATGGCAACTACCTACAATCACTCGAAACGGCACACTCACACAAACATACGCACCGAAGAGACCCTTACGCAGCGTCCGCAGTGCTGTCAGTACTGAGCACCGCGACGCGACGAGTGGTCACGTATGTTTGTGTGAGTGTGCCGTTTCGAGCGTTAGTAGGTAGTTTCATACTGTTTGTATATTTTTACTGTACCAACGGGCCGCGCGGTTGTTGCCCCCAGCGCTAGCTGTTCACTAAATATCTACGTTTCGTCTAGGGAATCACTATTTGTTCTCACGCTTTCGATTTAATGAATATTTTTGTAATTATTTAAAACAAAACATAATAATTTTATCTTTACAAATCGATATTGTTTTATGCACCGAATCAACTCTTCAAGGGATCAAAATGTAACAGAGTATATATTATGGTCCAAGTGATTAATACGCCATTATTCATAATGCTCAGACATTATAAAAAATATCTAAAAACTATTGAAATATTAAATTGACCGGTCTTTCTGAATAATAAAGATAAAAAAGGTGTTTTTTTTTATATATTTACGATTACTATATAAGCAACAAAGTCGGCGGGGCTACTACTTCTGTCTGCAGAGTCTAAAGTAAACTAACATGAAGGAGAAGGCGAGAGGTGATTTTGCTCGTTCACTTCAGCTGACGTCATCTCCTTCAAACCTAACCTATCCGTGTTGGGGTGCCCTAAGCTGCCGAGCTCAATAAGCTCGCTCTTGGACTAATTCATTGACCATTATTATCGAATTGCTCAATAAGCTCGCTCATGGACTAATTCATTGACCATTATTATCGAATTGCCCAACCGTTACATAGCAATATTCATAACAACCAAACAATGTGATAAATATAGAAATTTAAATCAGTATTCATTATATTGCCCAATTTTACTTGAGTAGTTTCATAATGCCTGGGGCCCCGGGCCTTATACATAGTGTTCTGATTAATCACTTGGTCCATGACATTGCTCTGTTGACTTAGGCAGACCATAATGTTCCTTTTACTATTTTAACCAAGACTTTAATCTAGCTAAGAATTCCAAAGGTCTGTAATTCACGACTACTCACTAACTAAAGTAGAAGCCGCCGTCAAAAATATAGCAGGCGGATATCTGCGCCGCCACCAGCAAGCGAGCGCGCCGCTTGCTAAAGCGCTGCTCCACGCTGAAGGCAACATTGCAGCGCTGGACGCGAACATTCCAGCCGCTGGAAGGGTCATGGCCAGCCATACTCTGCCGACGTGGACGCCGAACTCGTGGCATACAGCTCTGTAAAGGAAAATGTTTTGTATTCTTTATTTATCTGTTTCCAATGGTACCAAATACTCTAAATTGTAGTCACTTTTGTTCTACTATTATTTTAAAGACGTTTCCTGTTGTTTCTTATAACTGCAGCATCTAAAGAAAAATATAAAGAGTCAACTTCTACAGTAGAATCCTCTTTTTCACACGAAATGATATGGCATGATTGATTATAATTATGACGAGGGTTGCTTCGCTGCATAGTCAGTATTTCGGAATTAGAAAAAGAACTAAACAAGATTTTCAGGTAATAGGAATACTAAATTATACAATAATCAGAATAATGCATAAAAATATCTGGCATATTACTTCAGAATGTTAATAGCAATAGATAACCTTTTTTATCAGTACAAAAACCAAATTTGCACTAAGCAACATAATAATTGCTATAAGAAGGTGAACTCACTTGTAAAACATAAGCTCAGCACAAGCCGAGAGCACACTAAGCAACATCTTCAAAGAATAGAACACAGAGACAGGGGTCATAAACCAGGACAATATCTTGGCTGGCACCGCAAACAGCCAGAGTGGCATGTAGGAGCGTATCGCGTAGACCGGACTGTACTCCCATGTTTGAAGACCACTGCCATATACTGAAATAATAACAATCTTTGAAATTTCAAATAAGAAAATATTGAAGAAATAGAAGTTTACTAAAAGAATCAATAAGAATGATAAGAGTAGGCTGTTTTAAGTTTTTATCCAGTGAATAAATTCACTGTTGATAGGTTTGTTTGGGAAAATTAAATATATATCATATAAAGATATCCAGCATCCGAAAACTTTGCTCTAAGACAGATACCTAAATTATCAATTTTACTGAGAGGACTGTATTGTAAGCACTTTTTAAATACAGTATGCATGTATTTTCTATATGGCAAAGATTAAACAAAGTTTGTTAAATCTTTTAGTAACAATGAAAACTTTCTCATTTCAGCCTCTTATTTTATGAGTGAATAAACAGAATTTTGAGAGCTTACCTAAATAATGCAATGGCTCCCAATAGTTGTAAGTTTCATCACAATCAGCTATATGTCCCCAATATGCAGACACTAGGCGAGCAACCAGTAGCAACCCTAGTGCCACTGCTCCACCTGGGTAGGCTATACTGCGCAGGTCGGATGGGGCATTTGTTACAAGGAACTCCCTGGAAAATATATTTATTGTATTGAGAGAAATGATGAAGGCAATACATTAGTTTAGTAATATATAAGACACTGAGTTTTGGATTAAATTCTTGCCTTTTTTTTCATAGGGGCTATGTATGTATATGCTGTAAAGTATTTATGATTTGGGCTAATTGTATAGCATGTCTTAATGACATGAATCAAAATATTCTAATTTAGTTGGTCCAGTAGTTAGGACAAGCATCCAGGATTGACTCCATTAGGAATTATTACCCAATTATGGGGTAAGCTCGCCTTTGTAAATAAGATGACCATTGTATTTGTTTCGTCATTTTATTTTGTGTGTGCAATAAAGAATAAGAATGATGTAAACTGTATAACGTACCAATAAATATTTTTGATATTATGAGCCTTATGAACGTATGTCATCCCTTAGAATATAAAAAAAATATTATGACACCATATGGACTTCCTCAAGCCAGGAAAGTAATTGGTATTGTCTTATATGATAAAGGTTTTTGGTTTTTTATTCATACTAGATTCAAATCAGAATCAGTTATATTGTGACAACAGTCATTTTTTTTTTTGTTCAATGATAATAATTATTGTTATAATTAGCTCATCAACAAAAACACTGTCAGAATATTAGTGGCACTATAAAGGATTGACAGTGACTAATGTAAAATTTATGAAAAAAAATAGCACTCAACTCGAAAATAGTTTTTGTTAGTATAGCATCATGCTTAATTAACGTCAGCGGAATGTTTTTACCTTTGTTTGAGTATGGAAACGTCTGGATAAGCGCCAAACTGTAGTACCAGCAACAAATTAGAGCATCGATGAACCAAAATAAAAATATTATAACCTATAAATGATGCCAAGTGTTTTCAAACCACAAAACAGTAGATAGATAGTATTAGACATTATTAAAAGCGTGTATATTAATAGTAAATGGGCTTTAAAATACATACCCTTCGTTCGCTTTCCGCTTCCCTTTGCTGAAGCTTTGGGCCCTTTTGGCTCCGTTCTTATTGTGTATACTGCGTTGCCTTGCCGTGAGCGGCATTGTAATGTATTTTGCTTCGTCTAAATCATTTAATTCACTATTTTAGGCGTAGAAAATTCGCGTAAATATGAATTTATTTTCAGAAATAATACCAACGCGATACTGCACAAGCTTATTGACACTGACAGTGACAGCCAGTCAGAATGTTTTTTTTTTTTTTTTTTTTTTCGTCCTTCTCGGGCAGGTTAAGGTCTTGGACCATACCGCCTCGTCTTCAGTACAATTTTAACATTCTTTAGTATGCATTAGAATACGGGTGTAACAGATTCTAATGATTTTAGGAGTATTTGACAGCAAATTGTATAGAGTCAGCCTTCCCAGTAAGCTTTGCGGAGGTAGTCAATACTACAATAAAATTCTCCGCTCCACTATCCTGAGATCGCTTCTGTCAATGATTTCACATATTGTCCAGTTGCGTAGACAGTTGAGACACAAAATTACACCAATTTTATATCACAATATCCACTAGGAAACAATTTGCAAATAATATTAACAGCCGCTGAACTTCACTCGAAAAAATCCCGCCAAAAACTCCCAGTCAGAATGAGCCTCGTGTAGCGCGTTCTGGATTCTGGATCTGGATAGCTTTCTGCTTTCATGCAAATAACACTGTGTTATTAGTTTTTTTTTTTTTAGAAGTTTTTGTAAATATTCAGCTTGGCTTTTCTACAAAACATTTAATTGAAGCGACGTGAAAGAAAGAGTGCTGCCAAGGATTAAATATCTTAGTTCCGTTCCGTTTCAGTACTTTCTTGCCAAACCGTATTACCAGGAGCGGGGTTTACGAATAGTTTCATAAAATTATCAAATTTTCAGTGCTAACACCAATAATAGTCGAGCTCGCCCAGTTCGTTCATAAATCCCTCATCTTCATTCTCAAACGTTTGTACAAAAGGTGACAAAGAAGCACCTTTATTAAAAATCTTGATTATTTTGCTCAAAAGTAAAACCAATAGAAACCCTCAAACTATCAAACTCGCTACGCTTGAGTTTTCATCCTCCATTCTCGCGATTAAATCAACAAACCATCTCTATTTCCAAAGGAAAGATCGATCGATTCTGAGGCAAATCTATCTATCTATAATACCTTTAAACGAGCAATTCTTGTACCTTTATATATATATTACTCTCGCATTGGAACGCCTTGTAGCAATTACACCAATGGAGCACAAACTTATGATAAACACAAAGTAAAACACACACACACTATTGTTAAAAAAGTTCTGGGCATATATTATGGGTTAAAAGTCCGTGACCACTGCGTAAGAATCTTTGCACACGTGCATGTGCAAGTGAATGAAATAAAACAAACGGATCAACATTTATATACATATTTATTAGTTAAAATATAAATACAGTGTTGGTACAACACACCAGTCATACATTCTACCTACAAAGGTAATGCAGCATAAAAACAATAATTAACAATACATACCACAGAGTGGACAACTAATGGAGTAACTATTGTAATGTATAAGTTTTTACTTACCACAAATTTCCATTGCTGACTCGTGGTCACACCAGATTATCACACCAGTATGACAAACAGGATTTTTTTTCTTGTTTGTCACACCACTGATTTTTCCACACCATTTATGCCTAACTAGTGCTGTCCTAGATATACTAAAAGATTTTTCAACCTTGCCGACTTGTAGTCTCACCAGATTATCAAACCAGTATGACAAACAGGATTGTTTTTCTCGTTTCGTTTTTTTTTTTCAATAACGACGGGTAGATGTTGAATTGAAATAAAAGAAGCTGTGTGTAAGGTATTAAAAAAATCCTTTTTTAGTTGAAAGGCCCACTTTGCTATTAAGTGTGGAATATGATATGACACCGTTCAAATGCCCGCCTCGGCTATTTACAGTGGCATGGATTAGAGTGGTCCAATTTTCAATGACTCTTCTGCATAGATCCGGCTGAATTTGAGCAATGGCCATGGCATCGGTCGATTGTGGTTTGTTTGCATAGACCTGCGACTTCATAAAACCCAACAACACAACAAAAAAGATATAATACAAGAAAAGGTACCCAAAAATCTACCCGCGCTAATTGAAAAACACTTTACTTAGTTATAAAGGGTGGTTCTGTGCCTTTGACCAACTATGTTCCAGTCGGCGATATATTGTGCATCATTTAGCCATTGTCGGGCCATGTATGCTATGAACTGTTTCATCTTTTACCGCTAAAATCATTAGATTCTGTTTAATGTACTCCCATCGGTTTTTAACAAGTTCTGTTTTTCCTAAGAAATGAAAACACTTTGTACCTTATTATGAAAAAGTTGGCTGAAATATAACTAAAAGTAGAAAATCTAAATAGTCGGCAAAGATCGGAAGTCGGTAAACGCCGATCAGCAGATCCACTTTATTAGAATATATAGGTACTGCACTAGCAATTATCGTATACATGGTGTGGAAAAATCAGTGGTGTGACAAACGAGAAAAAAAATCCTGTTTGTCATACTGGTGTGACCACGAGTCAGCAACGCAAAGGAGAATGCCCATTTTGTAAGGGAACTTGGGCCCCCTTGAAATTTGGCTGTATATTGTAGAAAAACCACGTTATATTCATAATTAGAAAATATTTTTCATTTATTTTGTGGGGTTCACGAGATACAACGGTGTTTCTGTTCTTGAAATGAACCCTTACAACAATGCAATAAGGTGCATACAAATGTCCAAGTGAAGGAACCTAATCTGTTGTTGTCTGTATATACAGGGTGACTTGTAATTAGAGCACAACCTTGTAAGGGGATATAGTACAGGTCATTTGCAACAACTTTTGTAGGAACACTCATATGCAAAAGTGCACCAACATTGAGTTATAATTTTTTTCGTGTTATTTTGAAAAACTCTTATGGGGTAACCTTAAAAATTTAATAAATAAAAAACTTGACATAATTTTGTTAATTTTCTTTTTATTATTTAGTCTATAACGTTCCAGTTACATGTCAGCATCATCAAATGTACATTATTGACATTATTTTAGACACAGTGCTCCAAAATCCAAAAAACTTAAACAAATTTTACTGGCATTATTACACAAAACAGCCTGTTTAAAAAAAAAATCACTATGACACTTACTCTGCGTATTATTAAAAAAACATCTACATTTCATAAGCTTTCAAATGAGATATAAAACCCTAACATAGCTAGTCCAATAGGGAAGATATTCGCATAACAAAGGCGCACGGCCAAAAAAAGGTCTGTTTCTACTAAGCAGGTAAAAACAGCCGGTCATTGTTTAATCTCTTTTGTGTTGTTTAGGTTAGTCCGTCCTTGTGATTCGTTGCGATCGGATGCTTTTGTGTGTGCTCTGCAGTTTTGTTTTATCTCTGACGACCCGGCTTGTGACTGTTTTTGTGATTGATTGCTCTCCTGATGACTTGGCTTTTCAACTGGTTTCCGTGTGTTATGCTCATCTGTGGTTTTGGCGCGTATCAAGGACTATGGCTCAAAGACAACGGGCAAATTTTACGAATGAAGAATATGCCGATATTCTGTACACTTACGGCGTAGCTAGAGGCAATGCTTTAGCTGCCCAGCGCGAATATCAACAGAGATACCCCAATCGCCGTTTACCTGATGTAGGCGTGTTTTCCCGAGTTTATCGACGAGCCCGGGAGACTGGACGCTGTTTTTACCTGCTTAGTAGAAACAGACCTTT
The DNA here is from genome assembly GCA_949775005.1 of Orthosia gothica. Classification (NCBI taxonomy): domain Eukaryota; kingdom Metazoa; phylum Arthropoda; class Insecta; order Lepidoptera; family Noctuidae; genus Orthosia; species Orthosia gothica. Next base: position 26,708,646 of record OX459048.1, read on the forward strand.
TTTTGGCCGTGCGCCTTTGTTATGCGAATATCTTCCCTATTGGACTAGCTATGTTAGGGTTTTATATCTCATTTGAAAGCTTATGAAATGTAGATGTTTTTTTAATAATACGCAGAGTAAGTGTCATAGTGATTTTTTTTTTAAACAGGCTGTTTTGTGTAATAATGCCAGTAAAATTTGTTTAAGTTTTTTGGATTTTGGAGCACTGTGTCTAAAATAATGTCAATAATGTACATTTGATGATGCTGACATGTAACTGGAACGTTATAGACTAAATAATAAAAAGAAAATTAACAAAATTATGTCAAGTTTTTTATTTATTAAATTTTTAAGGTTACCCCATAAGAGTTTTTCAAAATAACACGAAAAAAATTATAACTCAATGTTGGTGCACTTTTGCATATGAGTGTTCCTACAAAAGTTGTTGCAAATGACCTGTACTATATCCCCTTACAAGGTTGTGCTCTAATTACAAGTCACCCTGTATAAAGTAAAGGACACGGATGGAAAAAAACACAAAATATAAATCCTAGTTTCGGATAATATTGAAATCGTAGACACGATATCTCATAAGGGGCCTGTGTATGGGCAATCTCCTTTCGATATAATGTATTTTGTTACGAAATAAACGATTTATGACTTAATTAAAACCTGAAAACAGTGCGGAATTATACTGCGTTCACAACAGAGCGCCTGCCTGGGCTCGGCTATTATGACTACAGATATTTGCTAACTACTTTGTTGCAAAGCTACAAAATGCATATTATTCATTTGCAAACATTAGAATATTCTTATTATTGCAAATACTGAAGTAGTGTTATCAAATTTACCATACTAAAATACCTATTACAAGTCAAAGGGAATATTTACCTAAGTCACCAAATCTCTTCACAACAGGTTGTCGGCGAAAAAAGGCAGAATAAAAATTCCTCTGCCTTCTAAACAAAAGTATTAAATCTACTGGGGTTATCCTAATTACTTATTGTAGTAACATGATCGATGACACATTCAAACATCAGGGACCCACATCTAGGGTTGTTCGATTTCAACAAGTATCTGCACTGGTACTTATAACAGTACGCAAACAAAACTACATAATTAATTTGCTTTACTGATATTTTCCATTCAATGCTACGTCTACGTCTTAGTAATCGTTTATTTTCTTTTTTATAATTTACTGCTATATCAAATGAAAAATAGAAATAAAAACTCATATCTTGAATCGAATCAACCCTGCCTATGATTTAAGACATTATTATCATTCTATGACTATTAATTCATCTTTGAGCTGCTCATAATTATTTTTGTGCTTATAAGTGCACTTTCTGAAACTGAACAATCATTCAACAATGTAAATTGTTACTATTGTGTAATTTACAAGGCATATTAGGGCTATTTGTCTATTATTAGTAACTTTTTTTAAAACTAAATACTTACGGTCACCGCCAATCAAGGCAGAAGTCAACAGTTAAAACTGAACTTTGTTTCAGTTGGAATATAGCTGAAATTCATTTAACGAAATATAATTACGTCTTCAACTAGTTGGCGCAGACCAAAAATCTAGCTAGACTAACAACAATATGTTTATAACAATTCGAGCAGCTCAAATCTCAACAAATAAGACTAAAAATAAAACGATATTTTTAAATTCTTCGCCGCGACCGTACCACTGTCCACCCAGGGTCTCCGTCTTCATCCATCGGTTCTGGTCCTCGGTATCTGTTAGATGATGAAGCTGCTGCCCCATTCATGTTGTTGTCTGGTCCTTCATCATCTTCGTCTCCACTGCTACCAGTTGAGACATCATCTGGATTGCCGTGGCACTAGAAATAAAATTTGTGGTTAGGAATGGCTAGTTTTACCGCCGCTGCACTCGTGTGGCCTATCGCGTAAGATCCTTGCATTTAGCTATAGTGTAGATATATCTATTAAATAATTTTCTTCTATCTTCAACACATGTATTACCTCCTGCAAATAAACAAACCATTTGAAATCTTTGATTAGTTTAGATGTCTTTGTGGAAAAATATACTCAGATACTGTAAGAATACATTTGCAACCTTTACTCGTAATAAATAATAATGGTCAAAGCATATTGACCCAGAGTCGAAATTCGCTAGAATGCGCGCGTTTGTCTGGTTCCAATCGCGACATTCGACCGACTGTTTCAAAATGTTAACATTTGTTTATTTTAGTAGAAATGTGTGCATTACATTGTGCAGATAGGGGTCAACATAAATTGTGTACACTTTTAGACTGTCGCGTGGCTTCGCTACAATTCTGTCTGAGTGTGCTTTGAACCTAGTAGTAGCTAGCGTCGCACAGTGTGATAAATGGCTCCAAAATCGGACATCGCTTTTTTATTCTTCTAATCGATGGTATACACTGTTTTGAATGCTAGAGTAGAACTCCTATAATCGAATTCAACTTAGAACCAGAGATATAAATTTTTAAATATTTTATTCTGGTTATCCATAGAAATCAAAAGAATTGTTTTAATTTATTATGTATGCACCATTTCTGTGTTTTAATTATAGTATGTGATAAAGCCAATTGTCTGCTATTTTTAGAAATGCAAACATTATTTCTAGATATAATCTAAAGCAAGTTACGTATTTTTTTCTGTAATTTTGAAATTATTTTTTTGTGTGGGTTCTAGAGGGCAGTAGCATTTTATTTTGAATCACACTATTGTTTAGTGTTACCTCAACCTGCCTGTAAAATATCAGACGCCTATCCCGAAGGAATTCGGATTTTTCGAGTTCAGTATTTTTTTTGTTAGGGTTATCACAAATCGAAAATCCATAAACATATTTTTTTTTAAATTGGAGGAGGTATTCATTATTATTTATAAACTATAGGTATAGAGGTACCATAGGTAATTTAATGGGATAAAAGTATTTTTGGCAACTAATTATTCTGTGAAATTCAAAAATTCCTCGTGGCTGTTTGCAAGTATAGTTTTTAAATTGTATTTCGTTTCACGCGTACAGTTGTTTGTTTATTGCATTATAATGTAAAACTAATATACTTATATTTTTCTGATGACGGGGGAAAAGTGGTATAGGGAAGGGGTCCGCCCTCGTCAGGTTTAATCAAGCTAAAACCCTATATCGAAACATATTCTCTGGAGGAACGGGGGTGAGGCTCCATGGAGCCGTCAAAGACCCATGGTTGCACTTTGCCTCAGCATGACCTGACTCAGCCTGCTGAGGGATGTTCTCCAAATCTGTTGCGAGTAAATATGTTACGATATATGTATGGTACCCAATGACAGTGACATTACACAAAATATTGGTAAGGAAATAATCACGCATTCAGCTTTACCTATAGGTGTCCTATCGGAGCAAGCCGGTTAATCACGCAATACATTTTGGAGACACGACCGCGAACATCACAGTAGGAAGTTTGACCGCAAAAAGACCATGCTAGATTTATTTCATAGAGCGCTAGAGTCTTCTGACCCATACATTTCCGATATCAGGCTTCAACAGAGATTAAAGAAGTAAAAACGCCAACCTCTGTCAATCACAGTTTTGAATTTGTTAAAACCTCATTAATGTCCATAGTAATATAGAGGAACCCCAAGCAGTGGAATATAGTTCCAACCAAGTCACAATACTCGAAGAGTTTGAACATATTGACTTGTCACACAAACTCTTGTGACAGAAAACGAGGACTTTCTTCTTTAATTGATTACTAGCTTCTGCCCGCGACTTCTTCCACGTGAAAGACACATACTTATAGCATAAAACATCTTAAAGCACTCGGCAGTAGTGTAACTTTCTATTTGTGAAAGAATTTTAGAAATCGGATGAGAAGTTTCGGCGATTATCCAAATTATTATACAAATCCACAATTTTTATCAAATTGTATCAAATACGTATAGTATAGACATAATTAGGTACTTCACCCTGGCGCCGAGACCCGCGTTAATATAGAAACATTAGTTGTCTCAATAGTTGTGTTCTGAGAGTGTTAACCCTATTATCAGAGAAAATTTTGAAAACCATAGAATCATTATATCTTCGATTTCCTGATAGATTTGCATCTGATTTTTTTTACAGTTAATAGTACAATTCTGAAGAATGTTTTTAGATAAATATTAGGTGCTACTTACAAAAGATGTCCGAGGGAAAAAATAAAAAGGAAAAAGAATAAAATCAGGCTTATTTGTTTTTCTATTATAGCAAATTATTTTCTGTTTCGCCTATAGAATACCTTGTATATATTGTCAATAAACTTCAAAAACAAATGTTCAAAAATGTTTATCACATCGTTTATTTTATAGTTTTTCTGAAAATCCAGAAAAATCTAATATAAATTCTAACTCTGTTTTAAAGTATATTTAAGATCCGGGAGTTCTACTCTAGCATTCAAAACAGTGTATATACTATCGATTAGAAGAATAAAAAGGCGATGTCCGATTTTGGAGCCATATATAACACTGTGCGTCGCCGTCGTCTCACGTCGTGACCTTCCAATAATAGATTTTGTGAAGTAAATGAATACTCCATTCATGTTGCTGCTCTGTGGCCAAAATCCTTTGTAATATCTCAAACTTTATACAGTATGGTAATGGTTGATTATACTTACTTGCGGTGGTACAGATTCATGTATAGGCTGGCTAAGCCATTTCTGGCACTTTGGCATTGCCTCAATCCTAGCTCGGAGCTCATCATGTTGCCCTTCTTTTAGAAGACTCAGAAACTGCAACAACAGAATTGCTATTTCTGGAAACAAAATTAAATGTTTATCAGTGTGTGTATGCTCTGAATTTGTAGATAGTCTATTGGTTCTTGGCAATGACAAGTTTGGACAGCTATGATTCTCCGAACTTGGCTATAAAAGGCAGACATTGTCAAGACAAGGGAAAATGGAAAAAGAGACAGCATCAAGACAATATTAAATTTGTCTATGATATATCAGTCTTGCAGCAGCAGCAGTTCTCTTTGGACCTGGTGACAGCAACCTATGATAATGATCCTTCTTATTATGAAACCTCCGATGGCTAGTAAATCCATAGCTCCTTGAGCATATAGCAGAAATTGATATCCCAACTATTGGTTTGCGCCACCTTAGAAACTAGCTAAAGCCCATTTAGAAAGATAGTCAATAAAACTTAATAACCTTTAGGAGAATCATCATGACAGACTGTTTCAAACTCCTCATCCATCAGATCTTCTATCACCTCGGTCAGGTCATCTCTGTCCGCCACATTTTCAACACAGTATCTTGCTATGTAGACCGCCATTAGCTGGGCTGTCTGTAATAATAATATTATTTATTTTATTATCAGCATAATTCAGAGAACTCAAAACAGTTCAAATGCTCCATGGTTTATTAAGAACGCTGAAGTACACAAACACCTGCGCATGAACACAGTCAAAGAAGAAACCTCCTGATGGGGAATAGCTCTTACCCGCTAAATCCTCCATCAACTCATCTGCTCATAGTTTTAAACTGATTGCAAGATGAACAAAGAAAAAGAAAAAATATTATCGGGCAACAGAATAGAAAAAAAAACACAATTTAAACATACAAAATATCAACTAATACAAACAAAACAGCAGAGTTATGTTAGGAGAATGTGTATCTAGTTAGGTATTTCAATTTTGAAGATATTTGGAGCCAATCTATTTGTTGATTCTAATGTACATTATGAATGGCGACTAGGGCATAATATCGGAAGTTTTCCAATTCCGATATTGAATCTCAATATCGGCATTCCGATATTAATATCGAAATTGCGCTCATTCGTTAGACATCGCGCATTTTTTTTGTTATTTGTGCAATTTCGATATGAGATTGGATTAAGTACATTTCATTTCATTTATTCATTAACAATTTTACACTGTGTTGTGTCTGAATATTTACAAAAAATAATTAAAAGCAAGCTAAAATATTTTTTAAGGACCAACACATTTAAATAATACTAATCAAATTTAAGTTCATCCATTGTCACAATTTAAATTGTACAATAAATGAACACGTTTATGCCGAGACATAATAAGAGTTTATATTGTGTCTCTCTAATCAGCAATGACTGGATTATCGGGCACTTATTTAGCTAAACTTCACATTTGTTCCCAAGAAAGAATAACTAGATAACTACTAACGTCTGCCTTTCTGAAAAAAAGGACAATGCTAAAAAAAAACATAAAATAAATGTATGTCAATCAATCTCAAAGTAGTCCCGTTTAGTGAGTAATAATGATTTATAAATTCAATTTATGTATCACTAGCCAAATCCATGGGATAAAGGAGATGTCTAACAAAATATTGAATTATTATATCTGCTTATTCCTATTAAGTTTATTGTTGTTAATAGATTAGAATAAATTGTGAGCATATTCTTCTTCATTTGATGCTTTTTAATCAGGAGAATTAAATACATTGATTGGAATAGGTATTGTAGTGATAAACGATTACCGTATTGATTTTTGTCAGTACAACTTGAGCACTATTATTAAGTTAAATGAATCCTGGATTGCCGAGATAACCTTTTTTTGTAAAACAACTATAATAAACTTAATAAAATATAGTTATGGTTAAATTATAATTATCCCATCTTTATTACATTCAAAATCAATGAAATATCAATAAAATAATTGATAATGTAGTCAAGTAGTAGTAGTCCAACATATTAGTGATCGGAAAGACTAATTTACACATACATACATACATAAACTCACGCCTTTTTCCCATGGGGGTAGGCAGAAACTACAGAACTCCACCTGCTACGATCCTTACATACTAAAAGATGAAAAAGAAGAAAGAAAGACTAATTTGTTGACTAAAAATATCAAGCTTTCATTTCTTGAGGTTTATCAGCAAGTAACTCAATTGAAATTTGAGATAAAGTTTAACAAGGATTGTTATTTGTTCCGAAACAGCCTTCTAAAAAGTATGAAAAGTATCTAAGCTATCATCATCATCATTTCAGCCGAAAGACGTCCACTGCTGAACATTGACCGATTATCTAGCGGATTCCTGCAACCTAAGCGTTACGACGGGTTCTATGAAGTTGTGACTCTTATAGGTATCATTTTTAGCAATCTCAGGACTGTAAAGCCGGGATTCAGTTTAAGTAAATAAGCATCCAATTATCCGATCACTGCTAATCACCGTAGTCATTAGGTTTAAACACGCCATCGCGTTCGGCGCTTCAAATTGAGCTAAAATATAGGTTTTTTTCTGATTCCAAGATTCCGATATTGGGTCACTCAGTATCAGAATTGAAATATCGCTAATTTCTTGCCGAGATTCCGATATTCATGCCCTAATGGCGACGATAAAGATGATGTTCAAAACAAAAATAACTTGAAATACAGGGGATTCTAAACAGAAATATTTCGTATTGCTACGGGCCACATTCACGAAATCAGAATAATTTTTATAATTATTTATGAACAAGACATGTCTGTTTAGAGCAAGCAATTTTCAAAATTTCTGATATTTGACTATTTCATTGCCATTAGTCTCAACATTTGGATATGCTATAAGCACAATTTGTATTATAATGAACGAATTGAGTTATAAAATCAGGACAAAATTAATAGGCTGTTGGGAAGTGGCACAATATTATTATCATAGAAATTGGGACTGTCCCTGCAGAATCGGGACGGGCGGCAAATCTGACATGGGCCCATATAAAGCTCGTGTTTATAAATAAACAGTCTGTAACCATAAACAAAATTGTGAAAAGTGATTAATGTCTTCTTTAAATTAATTAGTTTAATTTATTAATTGCAACATTTGCAATTAATGAAGCAAAAAAAGTTTGGAAAGAACCATCTCTTGGATTTCAAAGAGCTAAATGCATCTAACTAATTTATAAATGTGAAAGTTTTTATGTTTGTATACAATCACCACACAAAAACGGCTCAATGAATTTGGATGAAATTTTGCACACAGATAGTTTTTAACCTTGATTATCACATGGGATGATTCCATCTCGGTGTAAAGGTCTATCCACACATATCAGAGCCGTGCCCCGGACGTGACAGGGCCGGGCCCAGGCATTGAAGCTTCTTCACTGGCCTGTGCATGGACATGTGTGAACATGCTCATATGAAATATTATATATACACACCAATATTGTTTTAAGCGCCTGCCGGGGCACGGCCCTGATATTTGTGAATAGACCTTTATGGTTCCTTGGGATAATAAAACACATTTCACGCGGGCAGAAGCTAGTTTCATATAAAAATTGCACAGACTGTTGACAAAAGAAGTAAGTAATTATAGTAAGTATACACAGACATTTTAAAAGATTTTTTTTAGATCGTCTGTATTAAAGTGCGTTATTTACATTGATTGTTATTAATAATTTCGAAGATACCTTTTCGCCCCCGGGCGCTCCCATTCCATGTTCGACAGCGAGCTGCAACGCTGTCCAATTGTTAAGGACCAAGTCCACAATAGGTTTAAAGTCGTCGTACAACATTTCTACGGTTTTTTATCACTTTTACTTATTAATTATAGAGTAATTAGATCATTTTACATTTTTATAACCTAGCAGATGTATTTTTATATCGATTAAACGTGATTGACATTATGACAGCTGTGACGTGCATGTGTTTCGTTCCGAAATCATAGAGAATGATAGAGAAAATCCGAAATTGGAACTACCAGTTTAAAGCTGGAAACAAATTATCGGATGCGGCTGACGGACGCGACTTACAGCCGCGGCTGATAAGTTTGCACAGTCGTATGGGACGCGTCTGCCATATCTCTATCAGACGTCCCAACGCCCAAGGTCACGTCCGTGACTTACGTCAGATATTTTGCACAATGTAATGTACATTCATTACCTAGATACTCTATAAGTCGCGGCTGTAGAGATGGGTCGTCGACGTATTTTTCGTTAACGAAACTAGACCGTCCATTTCCGTTGATCGACGAGTCGATCAACTAGTTGATTTTATCGACTAGTTCATAGCGTAAACTATGTTAAGTAGACGTTCTTTATGAACTATGAGACGACGCGACGCGCGGCGTCTGCGTCTCGACAACAACTTTCAACTTCGGATTGAAAGTAAACAAGTACAAACCGGTTTACCTCGCATCGTTCGATCGCTCAATCGCATTACTCTTTTGCACACGTGAAACTATTGGCGTCCTTTTCTTTTTAACACAATGCATTTTTACTCCAAAATGGCATTCGGCTCATAGCAATTTACACTCTTTTTGTCTAGAGTTAGAGTTCATATTAATTTGCTCGATGTTCGTCCGTTGTTGTTAGTTTTTCGGACCATTGAACTTGTACTACCAAACTAAGTTCTCGCGTCGGTCGTCGCGTTACAAGTCGACATGAACGTAGAACGTAGTCGAGTCTCAGTTTAGCCGTCTACGA